>OY728158.1:1509183749-1511783587 GCA_963277665.1 Viscum album
TCTAATTTAAATATTATGAATGTTAACTATATGTGTAGAATGCTCTCTAACATAAGGTTACCTTTTTCTCATCTAAAAATTATTTATTTGAGATATTCCATATTCACCACTAAATCTATTTTTGTGGTAAATATGTACATCCATTTTATATATAATATTATAAATAGATAAATTTTCATGGTATTAAATTTATTCACTTGATAATTATTACCTTCATGGGGAATAAGATTCTCACACATTTTAAAAAAACACTATTTTAAATGTTTTTGAAATTGTTTTTTTTAAACTGTATAAAAATTGACAAGAAATTACATCTTTCATTATGCCTAAATTCCTTGGGGGAATACTTCACATACTTAAATTTTCATTTCAAAAAAATAATTTACAATTTTGTGGATTTTAAATAAATAAATCCCATATAAAAAGGGTATTTCTCACAAAACTATTTCAATTCTTTTGTTAGAGTATTTCAATATATGTCAGCAACCTATGTTGAATCATATACATAATTTATAATGGTCTCTTATGATTCCATTTATAATATTTATTTTTAATTTTTTATCATGAGTATTGTTTGGATGTATTATTTTGATACCATTCAATATATTATACTCAATCATTTAGGATTCTGTTTACTCATTATCATTATCGTCATTATTTACATATTAATAGGAATAACGAACTACAGAATAATAAGAAACATATAGAGAAAAAAATTACAGAGGTCTAAAATAATGGATCTAGTGGAATTTCCTTATCACAAGATTTTCCCATAGGAGGTCAAAGATTCCACTCCAGTGAAGCAGGAAATGTCTGTTCCTTGAATGTCAATGGAGGATAAGTGGTTAGAAACCTTGTTACCCTCATTCCAGATATTGAATATGTCTATATTCTCTCTTATATAACCAGTGCATTATCTAATGATATAATAGATAATCCATGGTATTAAACACTTTCCTTTTAGTATATTTCCAATAATTGTTGAGTTTGTTTCCATAGTTGCAAGATCAATATGCATTTGATTTCAAAGGTGAAGGATGGTAAGCATTGACAATTATTCGTCTTCTAGGTTATTAGAACCACCAAAGAATAATGCAAATTAAATGATAACTGATCCCTTATTTTGAAAAACAACACCACCTCCTTTAGTAATGAACATAGAACATGATTCATCCATATTCAATTTAGTACCAAAGGGATGGGAGTGCCAGCAAACCCAGTTACCTTTCTGGAAAATGGGAGTGGGAGGACCATGAGATTCTGATGTAAGGAACAGTATGAGAGTAGTGTAACCTGACCTCTCCTTGGAGATCCAAACAAGATAAAGCAGCAGATTACTGGTAAAAGTGATCGACATCTTCCCTGAGAATCAGATTCCTTCATAGAAAGCCATATTCCAAGCATGAAAAATTCTCCAACATCCAGCATCCAACACCAATGTTGGAACCTCTCTCATAGGGTCGACAACTACCACACCAGGAATGGTGAAACCAATAACTCTAGGATTTGAAGACTAAGAAAAAAGTTAAAGACGCTCTAAATATCACTAGCCTAATAAACAATGAAGAATAGGTTTTATGGTGATTCTTTGTATCTTTCCATGATGTAGTATCACCTGGAATCCTTGTGAATTACCATTTATTACAATATCATTGGTGTTTATTCAACTTTTCCTAATTCTCCCTTCATGAATGATGAAATTTGAAGGAATTTATTTCCACCAAATAATTTCACCTTGTGTATCATGATGTCTACTATTGGACATCCCCTAGTGGTAATATTTCATGGAAAATTCACCTAAATTAGAGGGAGTGTAGATGACCAATCAGGTTAACTAGAAATGTTTATATGATAAAAAACATCCTTTAGTCTTTTTCCATGAAGGATCTGATGATTGTCAGAAGCTCACTTGGATATTGAAATAGGATTTCTAAGATAGGTCTTCTGGGAAAATAACGTTTTTTTCTACCCAATAGTGGTTCCAGAATGAAATATTCATTCTTCCAATAATCCACCTGGTGTGGTGTTTTAGAAATATGATATGTTCGACAATCATGGGCTATAAGGATAAATATATCAGAACTGTCTGACCACATACCCATTAATATTAATCTCACTGAATCTTCCCCATTTATTTCTTTTCATAAAACCCCCCATGAATGTTTATGAGGCATGAAATGAATCATTTTTGAGATACTTCAAACTTTAATAATTCCTTCTTGGATAGTTTTTCCCATCATTTTCCATAAGGCCTAGTTTCATTTCCCTTTGAATGAGCACCCAATAAAGAGGAGTCTAGGATGATTTTGATGTTCAATATCACCCTTTTTGGGTCCTTCATGGATGATAATTCATGTATTTTGATAGATAAAATAACATTATTAACAAAGGATATCCTTACTCCAAAACAAAGTAACTGATTTTTATAGTACAATATGAAACATGTGATTTATCAACAAATCAGATCAATATGGTGGATATGAAACCTCCCTAATGATGTTATAGAACCTAGGTAGTTCATGGGTAATATACCTCTATTCATATCCATATTGGTTTCAATGAGAGTGGTACTATTTTCTGTGCATCGTTTTGAAGTATGAAATATAATTTTGACTCAGTTGATTATTTTCTCACTCTAATGACAATAGTATCCAAGGGCCTTGATAATTCCAAAATATATCTCCTATTAGACTTCATGAAATTATTATTCAACCCATAAACATAATATAAGATATGAATCTATTGTGTTTCCTAAAACATTAGGGAATTATGTTCCCACTCTCCATATTCAATTTGACAAGGTAGATTAACCCATGTTGGGATGTAATGAAGTTGCTATGTGATATGGTATTACCTTGTCTCAACCCATAACCATCTTTAAAGAATCTGAAAATTTTCCAATGATGAAAATAGCTAGACATTAGTAGATAAAATATCTAAAAAATACGACTCATTCCCAATGAGAGATTCCCAAACATGTAAACACCTTGATGATGAGGATCCACATTATCATTTCATATGAGTTATTAATATCAATTATTATTTCAATTTTGGATCCATGAACTTTGTGGTTAAGATCAATGATCACTTACTAATCCATGTAAATGGACCATTGAATTAATTTTCCTTTCACAAAACCATTCTTCCCATTACAGATCCACCATGGGAGGAATGTGGATAATCTTTTATTGATAATACAGGAAAACACCTTATATGGTAAATATCACTTAATAATTTGCCAATAATGCTAGATAAAATATTGATCCTTGATTTTAGTAATAATGAATAACATGGTAGCACATGAAATCCATATGATACTACGTCTAAAAAATAAATATTGTATAGCCTTCACTAGGTTACTACTGTTAATATCCCAAGATTCCCTACAAAAATATCCATGAAATCCATATGGGCATGGAATTCTCTCCGGGTTGAGACTATGTATTTCATCTTGGATATCCATCTCATATAGAACATCCTCATGGGAAAAATATATTTATTATAAACAATATTAGGAACCCCCTCCATGGACTCCTCAGGGCCCCTCTAATAACCCTCACACGTGCATGAACATAGGCCTAAAAGAATATCTCTAAAACAAGATTCAACCATTCCCTATATCACATCCCATTCATCAGTTTAAGATCCATCCTCTACTTATTTTTTAGTCATAATTTTATTCCACTATTCTTTAATATACATGTTAATAAATGTGTTGTTTATTTCACATAATTTTTGGCAATAAATTCTTGAATGTTCATGAACTAGTCATTTTTGACTAAGAATCATCCATTCCATTGTTCCTTTCTTAATGACCATCTCACAAAACAATTCATTCTTCTTCGAAGATTATATATTGGAAACTATAATCTATATCTCCCTCTTGATTCGATAAATATTCTTTCAACTCAGTGGTTCCTTATTAATAAAATCATATAAATCACCTTTTTGGTTTAGAGGATTCTTTGGAGATTTGGACCATCCTATTCTCAGAATGTTCTTATTCCATGATTAACTCACTACCAAATGATAACTCGGTTTTTTGATCTATGACTTGGAAAATATACAACAAAATTTCATTTCCTACCATGAAGTTAATGACACCAAAATGGGTGAAGGATGAGAAATACTATGAACCAGTTTCATTAAGTTGAATTAGCATATGATGATATAGCCTGGCCATTGAAAAGGTATTGATCAAGATGACACTGGGTTTGAAGGGCCCCTTTCAAGTTATTCCACCATGAGTAGGGATATCTAGTGTATCCAATGTCCATGAGACGTATGCGATCCATAAACCAGAAAAAATACAAGCTTTCCCTTCATGGGAAATCACTCCTCTATTTCTTCTCATCTGGACTCACATATATATTAAAATCACCTCCCAAAAACCTTGGGGAAATATATGTATTAACCATTTTGAGCTCAAACAATAAGTATTATCGAACCTATTCATCACAATATCTATAAAAATGAAATTAAAAATATATGATTAACTATAAATATCTTATATAGGATGCACTGATCTGATTCATGGATTAATTCAAACAACGTATCTAAGTGCTAAAATATCCATATGTTATGGTTATGAGGGTTTTCACGTAATAAGGCACTAAAAATCAATAATTTTGAATACTCCTTGATCATAGATTATTGTTGTTTGGGATCCAATACATCAATGAGAGAGATATTTTTTACTCAACTCATTTTAGAGGAAATCAATTTTAGCATAGGAACACAATCTCTAGGAATTCCATATGAGGATATAGTACATTAAAGATGGTATCACTTGGATTTCATCCTAGGCTGTATAACCCCATTTTCAAATAATATGACTGTTTATTATTTAATTTAGGCTGAGATCTTATGAATTCTACATTATGATGTGGAGGTGAGGGTTCAAGAGGAGGATTTGAAATTTTTTGATTGTTTCTAGCATCATCACTGGAGAATAAGGTAGAATTTGGATGGTGAAATTTAGGCTCCACATCCAATGATTTTGGGAACTTACCATCAGGTGATGTGGTGAGGGGAGTTTATTTAAAAAAAGGAACAGCTAGCTGGGGTTGCTTGGAAGTAATGTTTTAGATGTTGAAAAACTACCTCCCATGTAATAATACAATGTCAATATTGACTTGGGCAATAGACATCAGAATGAAAGGTGACTGATAATTGAAGGAATAGAGACTCAATAAAAGACATTAAAACACCAATATACATTTTTAGGCATAGAGATATCCTACATTGATGATATGATCCCCCAAAAAAATTGGCAGGGAGATGAGTGGCTTATAAAGAACCAAGACCACACATGCATCTTTTGATCCAATCAGTTTGGATGGCTCGCTACTACCCAACATTTTCCATCCTAGATTAGGATAGGATGTTTGATCCACTAGAGAATGGTACTAATTCATTGATTCCTAGACTTGGTAAGAGAGTGAGGGCTAGTTGGAAATATATTGGATACATTTTTTGGAGACACCTTATGTCGAACATATGAAGAGAACTAGTGCGACGTCCTTTAAACTAGAAGAGAGTGGCCTCAAAGATGACAAAAAGGGGTTGAACCTATGAAATGAGGGGATAGAAAGTGGTTTTCACCATTCAAATGAATTATGGTTGAAAAGGATGATCAGATCCAGGAGATGGTGGGAGATATTCAATTCCACACAAATAATTTATATAGATGATTCTTCTAGGTGTATGGATTGCTTATATGTATAATGAAAATTCCCTAAAGAATTTCCAATTGATATTAAAAAAAATATGTTTTAGGAATTCTAAAGGAATTCATGGAATGTTGCTCCACATAGGCACTAGTGAAGAATTTCTCCCCTAAGGAACCTATATAACCCATTGAGTGAGGATGAACCTCCTATAACCCATTACCCTAGGAGGATCTCACTAAGCATGAGTAAATTCCTCCTCTAACAATATGGAAATGAAAAAGAATATATGGTTTCGAGAAGATTCATGATCCAAAGATGATACCCTCAATGAATATAAAAAGAAGTGAAAAGGAGAGAGTCAGGGCCTCTCTACCCCAAATTATGCTACGTTAGTCCATTTGTGACACTCGAAAGCTTCAAAATGTATGAGGAATGGATTTACTGGGTCGGGCATGCTTCTCCCTTCATCACTAATATAGAATCTAGTGTCACCTCCTAGAAGTGATTTGGGTGGGGGATCTACGAGATGCCATGAAGGGAATCATTTAAGGAGAATTCGGGCCACATAGACCCAGTCAGATACCTAGCATCCTCAAAACACGATGGGCTCTGGTTACTGTCAACTGAATGTCCAGGGTTGAATATCACCTGACAAGTATCTACCGCCATGGAGAGACTACCTTCCAATGATGTAACAGTTGAAAAATTATTAATAGAAAGATGCATCTGAGGCACATTCTTACAAAAAATGGAAGTCATTTAACAATTTCAATAGTTTTTATTTTGGGAATTATTCACATTTCAGATTTAATCATAAATATGAATTTATACGTGCATTATTTTTTACCAATTTCATACAAGTAATATTTTCAACATAGTAAGTGTCAATCAGGGCCTATTATAATGCCTTAATGTTTCAATAGGTTTCATAAAAAATAGATATTGTTTTGGGAGAGGCCTTACCTATTTAATAGATTCTAGGAATAAATCCTTGATAATGATATATTCTAAGCATGAATCCTTAACAATAATTGATTCTTGGAAAGAAGCCACAAAATTATGATTTAGATATATATCATTATGTATTCTTTCATTTTAGGATTAATTATTTCTAATCAATGTGATTATTCAACTAGTAGTATATTTATTCTTATGTTTTATTCCCAAATGATTATTTATATAGATTTATTTTATCTTTTCTTAATCATGACATATTATGCTAAATATTATGTTATAGTGGCATGTGTTTTTAGTTATTCACCTTTCCTTATTATTTATGTTTATTTATGATATATTTTATTTTATTATTACTCTTATTGAGCATCTGAGGTCTCCCATTTATTATTATTTAATTTTCCCTTGGATTTCAATATGTATATTATGATTTTCATTAAGATATAATGTAATAGAATTGGGATGTTTCCAATGTTGTTTTTCATTTTCAAGTTATAATGTAAATGTTAGGTTTTCATTTGGTTTTCTAATGACACTAAACTATCCAATCCATTAGGATGTTATTGATTGTAAATAATACCCATTTAATAATGTAAGGTAATATCTTTAGACTACACGTTTTAGGGTCATTATATATGGACACTATAAATTTATAGTGTTGCAATTTGTTCTAACTATTACCCATGATATCTTGATGTATTTTATTATATATATATATATAGATAACTTTGATTAGTGTTTAGTAGTATTTATATATGATATTATGATGTGTTAAAAGATAATGGAAGATGATTAAGACTCTTTGAGGATTTTAATGACTACCCTTTTGATGGATAAGTTGTTTTAAAAATTAACAAAGTGTGATTATTTTCTATATAAAGTCTTATATTTGGGTCGTATAATCTCAATAAAGGGTATATTAGTGGATAATTAAATTATTTGAGTTATTAATCATTTTTCTAGACCAAAAAATATGACTAAAATTTAATTCAATCATGGATTGGATGTATTTTATCAATTATTTATGATGATTATTTCACGAATATCGAATCAAATCTGCATGTTATCTCCAAGGGGGATTATTTTATTTTGGACCAAATAATGCAAGGATTTTTTTGGAATCGAAGAGAAATATTGCCACTAAACCTATTCTCGCAATACCCAATACTGAATAAGGAGTTTTTGATTTACAGTGATGTATCAAAATGGTGAAGGTTGTTTTCATATGCACAATGATATGGTGATATCTTATCCCTCATGCCAATTTAATGTTTTTCATAAAAATTTCAAGTCTCATCATTTGGAGTCAGAATTGGTAATCATTGCATTAAATAGAGTGTGTAATTTTCAATAAAAATAAATTTGTGTCATAAATATTGATTACAAAAAATTAAATAATATATAAACCTATAAATAATAGACTATCTTCCAAATAATGTGGTTGGGGTTTATTAAAAATTATTACTTCATAACACAAAAAATACATTTGAAAGATACCAAGATGGATGATGATTTGATTTGAAAATATCAATATATATTATCTTGAATGAGGTTTAAAAATGATCTAATATTAATGGATTTCTCAATTATAGACATCGAAATAATGAATGATGATGAAAAATATTAATAATCTCTCATGAATGTCTAATCAACTATCCATGTAATGATAAATGTTGTATAAATGGATGTTGTAGAGCTACAAAAGAATTTGGGAAATGTTCTTGAGTACAGAAATGACTATGATGGTATTACATGGTTTAAGAAAAGTGTATGTGTCCCATAAATACTAGACATGGAGAATGAACCATTTGAATAATATGATAAGTCTTCACATTCTATTCATCCTGGAAATATAAAGATGTATAAATACATGAAATGCCATTTTTAAATAGAATAAATGAAGAGTAATATTTGTGGAGTGTGTATCGTGGGACCTTGTTTGTTCGAATACTATGGTTGAGAGACAAAATTATTAGTGGATTTTAAAAACATTTCTCCTTCCAAAATAGATGTAGTAAAACATCACCATCGATTTCATTATTTGACTCCCTAATCAATCTAATGTACATAATGCTATTCAGGTTATATTTAATTCCCTTAGTTTTTTAGCAGAAAAGGTTTTTATTAGGGAATATTACTCTTTTGATAAGATTTTTTAGTATATATATTTTTGAATTTGATGGTTAAAGGAGGTTCCATATTTAATTATATCAGATTGGGATATGAGTTTTACCTTGAAGTTCTAGGAATGCATTCCGAAATATATAGATATATAGTTTTATTTCAGTACTTTATATCATCCTCAGATATATGTTCTGTCAAAGTGGACCATTCAAAAACTAAAGTACATACTGAGATAGTGTTCTCTATATTTTTAAGGTGTTTGGGATCAACACTATCCTCCAGATAATTTTTATACATAAATAACATTCACTTGGTTATTCAGATGATTTTTATAAAATCACTATATGAAAAGAAGTTTAGAACTCCGAAATACTAGGATGATATTAGAAAAGAAAATTTTTTAAGACCTTATTTTTCTATGGAAATGTCTAATAAGGATTGACCCATTCAATGGAACATCAAGGAAGCTCATATTCAATAAAAGCATTTTTCATACAATTATCTATGGGAACTCTAATTAGATGTCGGTGAGATAGTTTTCTTATTAATTTCACTGTGGAATAAGGATATATGATTCAGAAGGAAATAAAACATGAGGCCTATGTAAATATTTCCCTCTGATATTATTGATCAACTAGAGAATGCATCTTTTCTATTGGAAATTAAAAAAATAACTCCCAAATTCATGATATGGTACATGTTTGTTTCATAAGAAAAACATAAGTAAGCCTAAAAATGTACTAAAAACATATGATATAAATATGGAATATAATAATTATTATGAAGAAACATTGGTAGAAATATTGGATCGTAGAGACAAAGATCTATATAACAAGACTACACTGTTATTTATGTTCTTTGGAGGAATAAAATTTTTAAAGATGTTAAATTGGAACATGGGTATGTAAGGAAACAATTATATCCTCATTTATTTTTATGATATTGATTGAATTTTGGGGGTGAAATTATTTTTAATGGGGGTATAATTTTACACTGTAATATTCTATATATTTTCCATTTCAAATAAAAGGTTATATATTGGAAATCATTCATTACACGGAACATCATGTCTACATAAACTGTGATATTGTAAAATATTATAACATAGCCCTTAAATTGGATGTTATTAATATCAATAACAATATTTCAAAGAATATGATTTTTTAAAAAAAATTAAATGTATTTATTAATGAAATATAAATATTACTCAATTTATAGAAAATTCATTTATGCTTCACAAATATGTTGACTTAAAAACTGGATTTTATCAGTTTTTTAAAAAATAATATAATTTATATAAACCATTTTGAAAAAAACATATTTGAAGAAATTATTTTGATTTTTGAAATAAAAATTTCAATATTTTCTTAGGATGAATTATTATGATTGTTCATAAAATAATTTTTTTATTAACAGTGACAAAAGAATATTTTTTTTAAAAAAATTCATTTCATTTCAAGAACAATTATCTTTTTATTTTGAATATGACATTAAATAAACAAGGCAATTAATTATGTAGTATTCATCATTGCAATTGATGTCATTATATGTTATTTTTAGGCCAAAAAACACATGTTTCAAATAAATTGATTTTATGTGCCCGATGTGTTTCTATATTAATAAATTTACTTAATCCTTATTGACTAATTATAAAAATTAAATTTCCTGATTATATATTCATTATAATACTTTGAAAATAATTTTATAGTTTTTAAAATGAATAAAATAGATGTTATTTTTGTTTTACACTTAAAAGATCATTCATAAAAAAACATGTTTTCATTACAACTTTTGATGTTAATTGAAATTTTAAAAATGTAACTTATAGAATACAAATTTGGTAATATTATTTTTATATTTGGAATCATTGTAATTTTTGAAATGTAATTCTTTTATCTTAATTATTAGTCAAAGTGAATAGGAAAAAAATTATGTTATTATATTTATGGATAAAAAAGGTTTACTGGGGGTTAAACCATGGAATATGTTTAAAATTTCAACCCAAAACTATCATATTATTTTTAGTTGAAGATTTATCAACCTTATATTATCCTTAATTCAAAGAAATTTATATTTGACTTCAATTTTCAATGAAATGTTCCTTAAATAATTTAAATCGTTAAAGTACTTCCATGTGTTCCTCTATGCTAACATATACAGGGGAACCTATTTTCAGACATTATTAAAACTATATGATTTATATATATTATAAAATAAATATTTCAAAACATTATTACATTTTTACCTTTATATTAATTATTATTTTTATCATAAGATCAATCCTTTTATGCTTAAGGATAATGCCAATGGTCGCTTCTAAAATAAGTGGTATAGATCTTAATCAATCCATTTAAATATTACTTATACATTTATATATTTAAAAAATTTTATATAAAAACTTTTTATTTAAAGTATACAAAAACCTAATAATTTTATTATTATTATGATTCAACAACCATTTACCACCTCTTCCCTATCTAACGGTTGATGAAATTATCACACATGCATATGTGTGGACTACCTCTTCTATGTAGTGATATGACACATTTTATAAAACCATAAATCATGAGTCAATATTATGATTAATTTAATGTTTATATATGATATTTTTTTGGTGATAATAATTTTTAAAATATTAATAAATATTTTACTTTATATTATTTCATCCTTCTATAAATGGAAACGTTTGTCCGACATAGGTAATAACTAACATCTTCATATAGTAATGTAATTAATTTTTCATCACCACATTGTACAATAAGTTATAAATATTTTTATAATATAAAAATATAAAATTATAATAACTAATTAGAATTTTTATATGGAGGATCCACGAATAAATTATAAGGACTATAATTGATGAACCAACACTTATATGAAAAATCAGGTTGGTAAAACCAAAAATCACTACAGTTGTAGTGAATTAATATCCAAAAAATGTTATTACTATTGTGAACCATTTTTTTCAATTTCAATAAAATTAAATTTATTTTATAATATGTTATAGCACTTATAAATCAAGTCATATTTAAGTTATGGGTTTTATCTAAATACTCTTCGTTGAGACATATTTTACTATTGTGAACTATTTTTTAATTTTATTGTGTTTACACTATCTATGATGGATTTTTTAATATTAATTACCCAACTAAATTAATTTATATATCCATATTGTTTTAAATGAAAAATGTTTGCTTCTATTCAAATATTAAAATATTCATAAGTGATTCATTTAAATATATCTTCCTTATGACATGTTTTAATGTTATACACTAATGTATTCTATTAATGATTTATATAGTACCAGACATTTTATTTTGGAATGATAAAGTTTTTTTTGATGCTATATTTCTAACCATATTTTTATGCTTATATTGAATTTTGTTTCAAATTTCACTAATATCTTAAGGGTTCTCCCAATAAATTTTTATTAATTGACATATATTTTAGTTTATTCACTAATATTATTCAATGATATTTATCTACATACCAATAATGTTTTCTTATCAGGAATATTTTATTTAAATGTTTTTTTATGTTCTAATTGATGATATTTATTACATGGGGTTTATGGAAAAAATTTATCAAAACGGTAAGGGTTTTATTTTATAATATAATTTTTACCGAGATTTAAATGACTAAATTTTATATTGATAAATTATATTATTTACCTCCTCAAGTCATACTTATTATATTATCGTATTTTAATTACTATATTTTTCATTTGTTTCATATCATTTTTCTGATGTTATGTACTCGAGAGGCCAAAATAATGATTTTAAGAAATACAGACCTTGGTTTTAATTTGGTAGGAAATATTTTCTTCCATATCCATATTTTCCACGAAATATTTTGATGAATGTATTTACTATTATACAATGAGTTTATAATATTATTTTTACCCACATTTGAATTTATATAATTTTTTTTGTTACTCTTCTTATCATTTTTTGAAGAAGGTGCTTCTATCTTTTTAACGAAAATGTGGAAGGTTTTTTTATTAGCATAGAATGAATGAATTTATTTCTATACCATCATGAATACAATTTTTTTAAATTGTAAATTATATTCTTCCCCGAATACATTAAAATAAAATTTTTTCAATGATATCATAGAATTTTTAATATTTTATGAATTTTATTTCAAAATGAAAATGATATTTTCCTCATGAAATGTTTTAGTGATATAATAATTGAATTTATTTATATATCATTATCCTTTGATGTGTCTTATAATTTATTGGATATATGATGAAATGGTACCGTCATTATTAATTCAGTAGATAGGTTGTGATTATGAATTTGAAATGTTTATGAATACCATATCTATTGTAGGGGTTATGATATAATGATATGATGAATGGTTTAAGATCTTATGGAAGAAAAATGTATGTTCTTAATTATATGTTAGGAAGATGTTTTATAAAACAATGATATGTATCTCTATTAAAAACCATGGTTAGGTGTGTTAATTATGACCCTCCAATATGTCGAGTGAAGTTGGATATCTCATGATATAATAAAGACTAGAATGGGGAGTGAACCTAGTTAATTGTTTGAAATTTTCCAAAAATATTATATTGGGAGTGAATATAGACAAAGGAAATGATGAAATTTGGAGTGATACCAATCCACTATGATAATCTTTGAATTGTTATATGCATTATATAAACATATATATATTTTTATTATATGTTTTCATTGATCATGATTGACTATTAATAATTCCACACCCTTATATATATTTTCTTTTAATTGGTGAATCATTATTCCAATTTTCATTATTATGATATTTTAATTTTGGGGTATGATTTTATAACGTTATGCTTTTACTCTCATATTTTTAGGATTATATTTTTCTCAATTATAATCATTTATTGTTATTCCATATATTTACACATAATGATAATATTAGATCCCCCTTTATTATGTTTCCCATACCCCTGTTATAGAAAAGATAATATGTTTGTTATGTATAATTAGGGTGTTAGTTGTGAATAACTAAATTAAAAGTAATATAGATTACTTTTGTACTAGTTTTTTACAAATCCATGTTTTTATGTAAAATACGTTTATATGGTCACCATGAATTTACAATTATGAAATTTATTTTATATTCATCTAAAATTATGTAATATTTATGTATGAAAAGAATGGGGCTCTACAACCTTGATATCCATTGATGGAAAGGAATACCAGTACATGAGATACATCAAAGACTCTAAATCCTTACCTTGTGTACTCCTTTTAGAATAATTCTTGGTCCCCCACAACCCTAAGAATTAAGGGGGTCTAGTTAGCATGTGCGGAACAATATTTTATAATATTCCATGAAGGGTTTATTACAAATATTTGTGGCCAATATCATAGAACAACTGAATTAATGCACCATTAGGGAAAATGTTGATCATGACACCATTCATCTACTGTGAAATCATACCCCATTGATATAATACAAATATGGGATTTTCATCATGCCCCATGTATAATAGTAGCTATTCCATTTTGTATTAAAGGCATATGAATTGATGTTCAAAGTGACATGGAAATAATGTTTCTCATAAGATGGCATAGTCAATACAAAACATGAAATGCTATCCCTTAATGACATTATATTTGAACATAACTAATATGTGAAAATTTCATCTTCAATTCTTGTGATATTAATAGGAGGTCTATGTTGAATTAATTTTAATAATGTGTTCATATATAAAATATTATTGTTTGATTTAATGGTATGTTATAATGGAATGATGGTAGAAAAATATTTCATAAATTGATAGAACCTATATATTGTGAATATGATGGAAATGAAATAGATATATTAATTAATGCGGGATTCTATCCTAACTCATATAATATAGAATGGACATGATAAAAAAGGGGATATTTTTATTATGAACGTAACGCCCTAACCCCAATTATCCAGATTTGGTGCATTATTACATAACAATTGCATGATCATGAGAGATCAAGTCCTAAAAGGCAGATCATTTTATTCTATTTAAAAGTAATATATACATATATAATTTTAACATTACATTATAAAACAAAAACATTGGGTCTCAATTGAAAACACTCATATCCCTTATCCTATCTCTATAGTTCAGTCATAATATACTTATTCACATCCTAGAAAAAAATGAAATATAAGAAAGGGGTAAACTCTTATGTTCAGTAAGGATAAAAATATAGCGGAAGCTATCATAAATAATCACAAACATTTAAGGAAATAAATAGTACTAAAACACAAGGAATTAAAACATAAACTTTTTTATAATATGGAAAAGATAAGTCAAATAATTCCATTTAGATTTTTACATGGTTATTCTACTATTCAAATAATCACATGTAATATCAATAACTAATTTAATAATGATGGAATGCATAATGATGAATATCAAAACCACATAGTGAAAGTATTGTGCCAAAAATAAAAACAAATATATTATAAAGGCCTTATCCCAAGACACTAGTTTGTCTCAATAGACCTAACGATGCATTGAGGGGAAATAGCGGGACCAGACCGTCGCTTACTACGTCCAATGCATTCCTCATATGAAAAGTGGTAAACATAACATAAAAATTCGTATTAAAGTAGCATATGAAATTTTAATATCATAACCATAAACCATGAATGAAAAATTATAACATCCACAGTAAAACATATAATAAAACTATGAATACTATATGGAATATTGTATCATAATTAATCAATATCAATTAAACATAAAATGAAACAATATATTTTGACACAGATGAAATCAATCCAAAAACAATTTGACAGAAATATCGAATTCTACTTTCAAATCATTTAAAACTAGCCTAATTATAAAAGAAAACATTTATTTTGGAAATATTCTTATAAGATTTTAAGGGGAAATTTGATGGTGTTATAATGGCAGAAAATAGCTGCACCTGCTATATAAGATAAAAAAACATTCCTTCCATAATTTGTCAAAAGGTTATAAAGTATATTATTTGGAAAATGATAGAAACATTCCTTCCAAAAAAAATTAAAAAGTTAAACAAGGTTATAAATGAAATTAACCTATATTATTGGAAGTAGTAAAAATGTTTTGAAATAATGTTTTTAAAACCAAATGTGGATGATAAAGATGTACCAGTTGATACTTATGTATAAACAACCTCAGATAATGAAGAGATGGAAAAATTAAACATTACCTTGTACATTTCCTTATTAGTGGTTACTTTAACCTACTATATAATATTTAAAGAATTTTAATTAAATTTTACAAGAACCACAGTCATAAATATGATATCATATATTATTCAATAATATTACTTTGTTAATAATAGTTTAGTATTATCATTATTTTATGTCTTAACTGATTCATTTTAATTCATATGTTTTGTACTGTAAGTCAAGTTAGTTTTGGAAAGAATGTATTCGATTCATATCCATAATTATATTATGTTCTTAAATAGTATCTTTGATCATAAAATGAAAATTATTCTTTAATGGTTATGCTGGGCAATGAAATCACATCGTGTCGTTAAGACAGTAAGTTGTACGTACGCAGTAGCCACTCTATCATTCTATTGATGGTGAAATAATATAAAATTTGATGGTATATTATATACACAAAATAATTAACATGTTATATTTTTTTTACATAAATTATTCTCATTATTATACCCATCCAAATAAAAAGTGTTGAAAAACGAACTACCCCATGACTTGAAGATAGTATGTCGTACGTACAAATGTATGGTGAAATTTTCATTCATAAGATGGGGTAAAATAATGAATATGGTTTAAATATAATTATAATAAAATATATTTATGTTGATGATACATGATTTATTATTTTCTTGTGGAAACTACATAGAAAGAGGAAGCAGACGATGAGGAAAACATAGAAAGAGGTGTTAAATAATTACCTCTTCTTCGGGTGCTTCCTTTTGATTTGAACAAAGGGCTCCTTAGAATGGATTTAAGATCCCCATAATTCCTCTAGGATGAAGTGAGGGTAGTTGGGAGAAGATTCGAACAGGTGTGTGCTGAGAAAAATGGCATTGTAGGTGTGCAGTTAAGAGAAGGGGGAGTACCCTTTTATAATAGATATGAGGGGCACTTCATGAAAAGATTGAAATATTTATTTATTATGAAACTATTTTAGGTTTCTAACAGCTCAAATGGATTTTTTTCGAGGATAAGGTGGGTATGTGTTGTAATAAACTCAACCAATAGGTTTTAGACATGTTTAGGTCACCATAATAACGATATAATTTAAACTCAACCCTTAGTTAAGTAGTTTAACTTTTACCATGTCTTCTTGTATTTTTATAATACATGGTTAATATAGAAACTATAAAATACCAAAATAACGTAATGTGGTACATTAATGACATATATAACATTATTTGAGTCATTTTTCTTGAATCAAAGATTTTTTGAACTATTATATAATTTAATAAATAGTATTTGTTTTCCAAACTCATTTATGTCAATTTTGACACAATTTAGTATTTGGTTTCAGTGAAAGTATTAAAAATATGAGTCATTCAAAAAAATATTATTAATCCACCCAAATATTTCATTTTCACCTATAAAATTATTCTATGGCATCAAAATTTTCAATTTAAATTTATTTTAATATTTATAATATCAATTATATTAATCATTCATTAATAAGGTAATTACGGTAAAATCATTATTTCAAAAAAAATTAATTATTTAATGTCCAAAAATTATAAATAAAATACCATGATGTAGGAAATATTTGTACCATTCTAATGAATATTTATTGTCAAATTTAACATAGTATAACGATTTTTTAAAAACAGTTTAGTTATTAAAATTTGAATTTAACATGTTTTACTCTTCTTTAAATAAAATATAATAAATTTCTTAATATAATCCATGCGGAAAAAACGAACATATCTTTTCCTATGATTTATTGTGGTCAAAAAACATTCACCCAATAGAATTATGATGTGTTTTAGAGTAACTATAAACTCATTTTTACCATTAATTACCAAATTTGCATTTAACTATTGTAAATACAATTCAAAAGTTACTATTGTACAAAAATTATTTTCATCCAATTGAACCACATTTTACTTACTTATGACACATGTGTCTGTTAGATTTTTGAAATTAATTTTAGAGAAATGATAAAATTATTTTTAATGCAAATTTTCATATATGCCTATAATGTGGGTAAAAGACGTTAAAAATTTCTATAACATTTTTTATATCTAATATTATAATAAAATTACATCAATGAATTACATTGGATGAAAATAGGTATTATTTATCTATTTTGAATTTCGAATAAATTTAAATTACAAAAATTATTTATATAAATTGTCAGTTTTAAACAATAATGCAGTGTTGTTCACTACTCATGAAAAATTGAACTTTTTCATAAGAATACAAAAAAATCACCCTATGCAAATTTTTATATTCTGAATCCAAAAAATTAAGTCCATTTTAAAAAATATAATTAAAAAATTTAAAAAAATGGTGTTATATTCAAAATTTCTTTTTAAATGGCTAGTTTGATTGGTTGTGGTGTGCTAGATGTTAGAGCTGTGTGATACACAAGATATTTTATTATTCAATGAAAATTGTACCGTTAAAGATTAGGGTTATATATTCTTTCCTCCATAAAATACATGCGTCATCCAAATTTCTAGAATATTTCTCCTTAAATTGATTCGGGGTTTCTTCATCATATGTTCCTTAGGTTCCCACCATTGTGTCTTCCATTTTGTGGTTTCTCTGAAGAACATTTACCAAACGAGTCATCTGGTTTCTCTACAATTGTTTTCTTTAATGAAGAATTTTTAGAGGCTCTTCAAAATAAGACAGATCACGTTCTAATTATATTTCTTCATAAGTGAGTGCATGTGTTTGGCCTTGCATGTATTTTCTCAATAGTGATACTTGGAACACAACCTGAACTTTTGGGAGACTTGGAGACATTACCAAATGGAAATCTATAACTCCAATTCAATCTGAAATTTCAAAAGGGCCGATGTACCTACAGCTTAATTTACCCTCCCTACAAAATTGTTTAACACCCTTCCATAGAGATTACTTTATGAAAAAATTGTTTCCTACTTGAAATTACAAATCATTCCTTCGATTATCCGAATAGATATTTTTCCTACATTGAGCTACTTTGATGTGGGTTTGGATATTGTTCACCTTTTCCATAGTTTCCTTAACATGTTCAAGGACTACGAGTTTTCTTTCACCAAAATTATACCAAAACGTTTGTGTGTGAAATCCCTTTTCATATAACGCTTCATATGGTGCCATCTAAATACTTGAATGGAATGTATTATTATTGGAAAATTCTACCAGAGGAAAATACTGATCCCACATACCTTGAATGTAAAGTGAGTAGGATCTCAACGCGTCTTCCAAGGTTTGAGTAGTGCATTCTAATTATCCATCAGTTTGAGTGTGGTAGACGGTGCTCAAATGATGTTCAGTATCTAAGGGTTTATAAATACTTTTCTAGAATCATGATGTAATGTGGGGATCACAATAAGAAACAATTGATATGCGAACACCAAGATATATTACAACATCATTAATATATTTTGTACTAAAAATTCAAGTGGCAAATCTTCTCTTATATAAAGAAAATATGCTGGCTTGGTAAGACGATCTACAATAACCCATATTACGTCATTCCTTCTACGAGTCTTTAGTAGCCCCATGACAAAGTCCATTGAAACATCAACAAATTTACACTAAGGTATAAGAAGAGTTTGTGTGAATCTTCAAGGATGTTGTCTTGCAGCCTTTACATGTTGATAAAACATACATCTCGTCACATAATCAGCAAGATCACTCTTTATGTTGTACCACCAAAAATATTCCTTCAAATATCTATACATCTATTGATATCAAGGACTATAGAAAAATTGGAGCTATGATAATCATCCAACAATTCCATTTTTAGATCAGTTATGATGGGAACACAAAGCCTTATCACAAATATCAAAATTTCATTTTCATATACAAAGTTAATCAATCATCAATAATTAACAACATTAATTTTCTTTTCAAACTC
The DNA here is from genome assembly GCA_963277665.1 of Viscum album. Taxonomy (NCBI): domain Eukaryota; kingdom Viridiplantae; phylum Streptophyta; class Magnoliopsida; order Santalales; family Viscaceae; genus Viscum; species Viscum album. Next base: position 1,509,203,556 of record OY728158.1, read on the forward strand.
CCCGTCATTAGTATGAGAATGTTTTATCCTTTCTAGTAGAGATAGTTTGGAAACCATTTGAAAAAGTACTGATGATTCACCTTCCATTATTATTCCCATATCTATCATTACTAGATCCATGAACATAGGATCCCTTCATTCTCTTATCTAGTTCAGAACCCAATGATCATTTCTACTCAAAACATCTTCCGCCTTATTTTCCTTCCCCAAGTGATACTGTATTATGAAATCAGTATCCTTGAGTAGTTTAAAAAATCACATTTTCCTCATGTTGAGTTATTTTTGTGAGAAAATATACATCAAACTCTAGTGATATGTATATATCTCACATTTTTCTTAATAGAGATATTGTTTCCATATCTACTGAGAAAATATTACAGCTTCTAACTCAAGATCCTGAGTGGGGTAGTTTTGTTCAGGAATTTTTAACGGTCATGACGCATAGACAATAAATTTAACATTCTACTAAGGACACAAACAACCCCATTCATTGATGCAAGACTATAAAAAAAACTCATCATTCCATGATATTAGATTCAATATGATATCATTAAATAATCACATCATCATTTCTTCAAAACATTCTTCAAACTCTTTTTTACAAAAAAAAAAATGTATTGCTTTATGTGTGATCATGGTTAATGGGTCAACCAATCAGAAAATATTCTAGATGAAATTCCAATAGTCACCAGCTAAACCAATAAAACTAGATACCTATGTTATACTTTTCGGTGCTATCCATTTTGGATTTCCCTTTTATTTGATGGATCAATAGGGATTCCATCCTTAGAGACAATATGGCCACGAAAAGAAATTTCCTAAATCCAGAATTCACACATGCTAAAATTACCATATTACTCATTTCTTCTATGTGTTTTCAGAATGGTGCACAAGTAATTTTCATGATCTTCATAGCATTTAGGTTATAGCAAGATATCATCAATAAATACCACTACAACGTCATCTATATATTCTATGAAAACCCTATTCATTATATTCATGAAAACATAGTGACATTAGTCATTCCAAATGACATTACTGTAAACTCATATTGCCCATACCTGGTTCAAAATATTGTGATTGGGATATCTTTATTATTCATGAAAAACTGATGATATCTGGATAAAAGGTAAATCTTTGAAAATATTGAGCTACACTAATTTTATTGAATAATTCATCAATGTGAGGTAGGGGATACTTGTTCTTTATGATTATAGAATAGATCTCCCTGTAGTCAATGCACAACCTCTTAAATCCTTCTTTATTCTTAACATAAAGAACATGTGCTCCCCATAGAGAAACACTTGGGAGAATAAATTCTATATTACTCAATTACCCTAATTGTTTCTTTAGTTCCACCAATTCCATAGTTGAAATTCTATATGGGGTCTTCGATATGGGCATTGAACCAAGAATTAAATCAATGGAAAACTCAATTTCTCATTCTTGAGGATGACCATGTAAATCCTCTAGAAACACAACCACATATTCTTTCACAATATGTACATTATCTATTTTAACATTTCATTCCCCACCCATAGTTATTGCAGTCCCTTATTCCACAATAATTGAATTTATTGAGCTACAGGGGGTGGATCTAGATGAGAATCAGATGGTGATGTTTCTGCTCTAATGATAGGGGATTCTTTATCATCATTAGAAATTTTACCCTCCTTCTTCATATAATAAAATTTTCACATCATGGTACGAAATCCAATCCATACAGAGGATTATATCAAATTCAACCATGGTTATGACAATGAGATCAGCTGATAAAGCACATTTATATTCCATAATGGTCACTGAATGAAAATATATTGTTGCAATGATACTTCTCTTAGGATTTTTTTACTGAAAACTATCGTAATAAGTCAAATCGGAAATATCTAATTTTCATGGAAAATAGGGAAGATATGAACGAATGAGATAATCTAGAATCAAATAAACCATTGGCTAATATTGAGGAAATGATTAATGTACCTGCCACCACATCATTTGGAACTTCAACCTTAGCAGTTGTGATTGAAAAAACATAACCTTTCTTCCATGGAATTTTTTGAGTAAGTTTACTTTATTAATAAGATATTAATTTCCATAATTCCCCATTTCATTATAATTGTAGCATTGAACATCGACAACCTCTTTCTTCCCCTTGCAATCACGAGCTAGTTAGCCTTTTTCTCCACACTTGTATGAATCATCCATCCCCTTTAGGAATGTACCAGGGTGTTTCATACCACAATTACTACAGGAGGGAAATTAAACTTTTCCCTTATTCCCCTTATTTTCTTTTCCAGAGTGTTGAGTAGATTTATTCTCTTACTTCACTTTAAAGTCATATGATTTAGAGAATTAATTTTCAGTCTTCAAAGCACAAGAGATTAAATATTTTTATGTTGATAAGTATTGTGATAATAATGATCGATTGAGAAATGGTTTTAACCCATCAATGAATCAAAAAATATTTCATATTTGGTAATGAATATAATCTGGATCATGCCTCTATATCCTTGTAAAGATAACCTCATACAATCAGACATTCTCATCATTCTTTTTTCCTTAGACTTGGAATTTTTTTTTCCATATCTCCTAAATGGTCATGAGTAAAGTATTTTTCTATAAAAAGCTCTTTAAACTCCCTCAATTACATATTTGATACCTGCTCATCCTCCATTGTGTTTTTAGTTAATGACCATCATTGATCTGTATCTCCTGAGAGGTGATAAAAGACCATGATGTTTTTTTCCTTTCACTATTCCCCAAAGAAAAAAATATTTTCTCTAAGGATCCAATCCATTGTTCATATACATAGGGTTTTTTTCACATTTAATGTTGGTCTTTGTTTCCTCACGAAGTGGGCTAACTTTGATCTTCCAGATTGTGGACCAGGGTGCTCCATACGGGTAAGGTTATTATTTATACCATGGGTGAGTTTTTCCCGTATGGTTATAGGTTGTTCAGTACCAGTTGAATCACCAGATCCACTATAATTATCTTGAATAGGAGTGAAATCCCTACATGGATTATGTTCACTGATATCATTTCCATTCCTTACACAAGATACCATTTCAAAAAAAATATCATGCACTATATATGTTCATGAATCGCAATGCATAATTCCAAACGTATAAAATAGTTAACATAAATTGAATGGTTTTTGAATATAATACATTATCATGAAAATTCTTTTCTCTGGGTAATTATTTACAAATAAATCCATCGTAATTGTTTTTAAAGAAAATGTGAATTATCCTAAGAATATACTCAAGGAGCGTCGAACTAGGTGTGCAGTAAGGCTCGTTGTTGTGTACCTGGATACCACGAGTCAAAACCTAAACTCCTTTTCAGTTTTTTCACTATTAGATACATCGGTTCTAGAACTATGCCCACTTGTAATATATAGACCAGGATTTATTTTTTGGAAAACCCACATAATATCTACATTACCATTTTTTTTGGATGTTATTCTATACTAATCCTCAAATTCTATCTCAGGGTAATGTTTTCTAATAAGAGTTTTTTTCAATCTGGTTTCCATAGTGTATAAAAATCTTCCTCTGATATCAATTCTAACACCCCGACCCCAGTTACATAGTGTAGGTTCATTATTAAATAACAATAGCGTGATCACACGAGATCATGTCCCGAAAGACCTATCAGTTTAGTAGCCTTGGATGTACTAGATACATAAATAAGTTTTACATTACAATAAAAAAAACATTGTTTATCTTATGAACACACTTATATCCCTTAATTTATCCCAGAAGGTCAGTCATAATATACTTCTTCATATCCTAGTAAAAAATCATAAGAAAGGTTTTATCTTAGATGCTCAGTAAGGATAACAATATGGAGAAAATTATCGTAAATAATAATAAACATTTAACGCAATGTGTAAGACTAAAACATAGTCATTTTAAACTTAAACATCACCATAATATGGAAATGATAAATTAAATAATTCCATTTACAAATTCACATGGATATTATACTAGTCAAATAGTCATATGTAATATCAATTACTAATTTCATAATGATAGAATGCATAATGCCGAACATGATAACAACATAGTCAAGGAATCATGCCAAGAATACAAATGAAAATATTTTCAAGGCCCTTTTCTAAGATAATTGTTTGTCTCTTGAGATATACCAATGCATCGAGGGGCTATAATAGGAAAAAACATTCACTTACTATGTCAAATGCATTCCTCATATGAATAGGGTGAAACATAACATAAAAAATTATGTTATACTAGCATAAAAAATGTTAATAATTTAACCGTAAACCATAAATGAAATAAAAAATAGCACATCCATAGTCAAACATATCATGAAATTATAAATACAATATAAAATATTTTATCATAATTTATCACCATCAATTAAACATAAAATCCAACATTAGATGTTGACACAGATGAAATCAATCCCAAATCTATTTGAGGGAAATATCTCTTTCTACTATGAAATCATTTAAAAGTCCCATAATTATAAAAGAAAACATTTATTTTGTAAATATTCATATATGATATAATGATATGCTTCAAAGGTTTTATAATGGATGAAAATAGGGGCACCCACCATATAATTTAAAATAACATTCATTCCTTAATTTTTCGAAAAGGTCATAATGTACATTGTATGGAAAATGACAGAAAGATTCATTTCAAAATTTTTTATAAAAAGTAAAAAAAAGTCTATAAATGACTTTAAAATCTATTATAGGAAATAGTAAAAATGATTTCCAATACATTTATACAAAACACAGATGTGGATGATAAAGAATCCCTAGTAGATACTTGCGTATAAACAACCTCGGATAATGGAGTTATTTTAAAATTAAATCATACTTTGTACATTTCCTAAGTCGATAGTACATTACCATCATGTATAATGGTTAAATAATTTTTATTAAATTATAAAATATATTCATTCATAAATATGATATCATATATAATATTTAATATTTCATTGATAAAAATATTTCAGTATTATCATTGTTTCATGTGTTAAATGATTTATTTCCCTTCATATGATTTGTAATGTAAGTAATTTCTGTTATGGATATAATTTATTTTATTCATATACATAAATATATTTTGTTCATAAACATTATTTTTAATAATCATATATAACTTATTCTTGAATGGTTGTGATGGCGAATTAAATTTCATCGCATCATAGAGACGGTAAGACGTACGTACACACAAATGAAAATATCATTTTATTGATGGAGAAATAATATATAATTAAGTGGTATATTATATATATATAATCATTATCTATTTATATTTATTAGTTACGTCAATTATACCAATTATTATACCCATTCAAATAATTAACTGTTAAAAAAACTACTCCACGATGTGGAGGCGGTAAGCCTTACGTATGCACGTATGGTGAATTTGTCATTCATAGAATGGATAGAATAGTGAATGTTATTGTACCATATTTATAAATACACTTATTTTTGTATAATATAATAGAGTTATTATTTTATTTTTTAAACAACTGAGACTATGGAAGTAGAAGAATAATTGAATTTTGAAAGAGTGGAAAAATAATTACCACTTCTTTTGGTTGTTCCTATTGATTTTCACAAAGGGCTCCACAGGTTGGATTTATGATCAATTTAAGGCCTCCAAGATAAAGTGATATTAGTTGGGAGGATAATTTATCAGGGGTTGGCCTAGAAAAATAGCATTGGATGTGTGAACCTATGATAAGGGGAACCATCCTTTTATAAGACAGGTGAGGGGAACTTTTGGAAATGCTTGAAATATTATTTTATTATAAAACTATATTCAGTTTTTAAAATATAAAAATATATTTATTTAGAGACTATGGTGGGATTGGTTAAATTCCTCTCAACCAATAATATTTATACATGTTTAGTTCACCATATTTATCGTATATTTTAGACATAACCCTTATTTATGTAGTTTATCTTTTATCATGTATTCCTATATTTTATTTTTCATGGTTAATATAGTTACTATAAAATTACAAAATAACCTCAAGTAGGTCATTAAAGATATATATGAAATTATATAAGTCATTTTTTCTAAATCTTAGATTCTTTGGACTATTATATATTTTGATTAAATAACCTTTCATTTAAAAAACGTTATTCAAATTTTGACACTATTTAGTACTTGGATTTTGTGAAAGTCATAAAAATATGAATCCATTGAAAAAAATACATTTAATCAACCCAAACATGTTATTTTCCCCTATAACTATATTTTATGGCAACAGAAGATTCAATTTACATTTATTTTAACATTTAAAATATCAATTATTTTCTAATTCATCAAAAAGGTAATTGTTTCATCATCGTTGTTTCATAAATAATTATAATTACATAATGTAAGAAAATTATAAATAAAATACCATGATGTAGGAAAAAAAAATTTCTTCCTAATTCATATTTATAGTAAAATTTATCTTATATATAACCCTATGTAACAAATGGTTTAGTTATTAAACTTTGAATTTAACAGTTTTAATTTTTCATCAAATAAAATATAATAAATTTCCAAATCTAATCCATGTAAATAAAATATAATCATATTTTTGTCTTAATGTTTATTTTGGTCGATAAAGACTTATTTAATAGAATTATAACATGTGTTAGGGTAAGTATAATATCATTTTTACCATTAATTAACATACTTGTTTAAACAGTGGTAAATGAAAATCAAAAGTTACTTTTCACAAAAAAAATAATCCTATTGAACAAAATTTTACTCACTGATAACAACAGTGTCTGTTAGATTTCTATAACTCAATTCACAGAAGCGGTAAAATTATTTTTTATGCAAATTTTGAAATATTCCTAGAAGGTGGGAAAAATACGTTAAAAAGTATAGTAAAATTTTATATATCTAATCATATAATAAACTGACTTCAAAGAAATACACTAGACTAATATAGGTACTATTTATATATTTAGACTTTAAAATAAAAATAAATTAAAAATTATTTTTTAAATAAAAAGTCGGTTTAAAACAATATTGTAGTTTATTCACTATTCATCAAAAATTGAATGTTATCAGAAAAATACAAAAAATTCACCCTTAGATAATTTTGATATTCCAAATCCCAATACTAAGTCCATTTTCTAATATAAAATTTATAAAATTTCAACAATCTTGTATTACCTTTGATAACTTCTTTTTAAATTGCGTGTTTGATTGGTTGGGGTGTGCTATAACTTAGAGCTGCGTACAATGAAAGCAATTGTATTAAACAAATAGAAGAGTACCGTGGATGCTTGGGGTATTACAATGGATATATAATATGAACTTGTATATATTCACTAAATTTCATCCGAACTAACCAATTGGCTCGCACATTGATTCTATTTAAAACATAAAAGGATGTTGGATTATTATTGTTAATGTATTAATACAAAATGAGGATATATAAGATTAGTCAAAATCCCATAACCCCTACGATACCTATCTTTTTTATGACTATTTGGTGGATGTCACATCCCATCTTTTCAATCTCACCATACTCATGCTCTCTCCAATATGTCCTTATAGATCATATTTTCCAGATGGATGGATATAATTTTGGGGACCTTTAAATACATTTGTTTATATGTTGGAATATAAAATGTATTTGTCCAAGCCTCTATATTCATGGCATCCTGATGACATAGATATATATATATGTGTGTGTGTGTGTGACTTCTTTGATAGTTATCCATAGTTTCTAAACTATGTGTGATTCCCAATAGTGATTTCAGTCTGTTTTATGATGGGGAATGAACAAATCATACATTAAACCAATGAATTGAACCCACATGATCCTATATATGTTCAAAATACTAATTCCCCTCTTCTTGTATGTTTGGATAAATGGTGTTAATTTGATGGCTCTAACATCTCATAATATTAGGGATCAACATATTCTTTACATTGAAATTTTTATTAGAGTATAAGATGATATCATAATTAGTAGTCTTGTTGAGTTAAATCTCAATATATAAACATGTTTCCCAGACTAAGATGAACCACACTGGCAAAAACATGAAACCACCCACATAATTCTGGTTAAAGTATTCATGTTATCCCATGGATTGATTAATATAAGAGAGTTGATGGATGGTGAAGTATCAATATAACTAAAATTATATTATCATGTTGATTTTTTTCAAGGAAGTCATATTATATTGATTTACACACATGAGAAATACTTTGATCCTTTTGGAATGTAATTAACAATTTCTAATATGTTCACCACTCCCAAGTAGGTATACTCGGGGATCCATAAACTCCAAAAAATTTATACAGATATGGAATACCCATTTCTATCAATATTATATGTTTATAATGTTATATTTATATTGTATTAATCTATATTTTTCTAAATTATCAATCATAATGTCAACCGGTACGGTTTTATTTGAATAGTGCACCCATGCCAGACATCATAAATAATAAGATTGATATGACCCTTAACATCATCATCTGATATCACTATAGAAGAGATATATATTATAAACCTACATATAATTTTAAAAATTATTGTTGAATATTAAATAAATATAGAATAAGTGATACCACATGGTGAGGATGTGAAAGGATTCAAGGAAACATGGAATAAATTTGACAGTGCCAAGGCACTCACCCATGTCGCCCCACTAAGTCTGACTTACTAAAGTTGCCCCACTAATATCGCCTCAGTAGGGTGGCCCTGGTAAAACCCCTTAATAGTGTGTCTGAAATAATACATCCCCTATATGTTATATCCACTATGGAATCCTCGATTGGGTCGCCCCATGAAGGCCCATCTATAGGGTGGCTCGACTAAGGCTCATAAGTATGGTATCCCAAAAAGTTCCCTCTCACCGGGTTGTCCCTTCAAAGGAGAAAGATAACTACATCTCATCATAGTCAAAATAACATGGAAATGGAATAAAATAGAGAAATTGTCACATCTTTAATTCAATATATCAACATACCTATTTATAATGATGTTGGTCACCATGTCGATCCCTATTAGAGAAGCTCACTATAAATGGATAGAGAGGTCCAACAATATTGGTTAGTTCTACACATCTAAAAACCCATAGAAGACATGTTAGGAATTTAAATATCAACTTTTCACACTAGTTGAAATTTCCTTAAGAACATTATCCTCACCATTTCTCAAATCTCTATTTATTAAGGGGGTGAGGGGATTACCAGTGCTACCCATTAAATACATAGGGTAATAAAAGTGATGTTTATGTGAGAACTGATAAAATACCCCTTGAATTTCCAATTAACCCATCAAGCCTTTATTTATTCCTAAAAAAGGTTTTATTATATTCACCATGTATACCCCAAAAATTCTCCTCTAGTAACCATATACAAGTCACATGTGTCACATGTACACACTGAATCACTCATTGAATATTGTTTTTTATGCCTTTATCTCTACCTATAATGTTCACAACCATTTCCATTTCATGTCACTATATTTCCCACGTAGATGAGAGGGACATAGAGATACACCCATACATGAATCGACCAGGCCTCTAACATGTCCCTTATTTAGTATATATAACATTAATAACTACTTTATCTAACCTGAGAAGGAGTATATGTCCCCTAAATTTACCAAATCAGAGTCCCATCACCCAAGGAAAATCACATTGTTTTCCTAGATCACCAGGCTTGTCTCTTAAGAGACTAAACACAATGGGCGCAACATTGTGGTGACCCATAACCTAGGGCTCGTCAACTATGGGACATATCATCTAGGGGCAATATCTTAAGAAACAGAACACATAAGAGTTCCCAACCATCTGACCATTCTCATATGGATGACCACATAAGTGACCAAGAACATGGAATTACACACCTAAGAGACCAACTGACAAGGTGTTCTTGAATAGGGGATGAACCGTATAGGGTTCTCCACATAAGCGACAAAACTCTCATTGTTACTTAATTCATGAAATTTTATTCCAAATAACCCATATATCCTATTTGAAATTATTTTTTTGGGGCCTCCACCATAACCACAATATTTTTATGGCTATTGTACAGATCATAATACTGTTCCCCATATCAACCATTCACTTTTATGGTAAAAGGATAACCCCATGTTTTCTCCTATATAATAGAGTCCATTAAGTGTCTAAAGAAGGGTTTAATCATTAGTATGTTGGTGGTATCACCAATGCATCATGTAGTGGAATTTATCCCACATGTTCTGCCTAACATGTGATTGAATATTAGTAGCATCGACACATTCTATTTTCAAATTAGAAGATGTATAATATAAAATAATTTCATTATTATTTAGGATTAAAATATATAATTTTATCCCCTATACTAAGTGGAATAATTTCATCTCATATGGTGTAAGACCTAATATTCATACCATTTCGTGGGTAGGAAATAGTTGAAAAATATGGGGGAGGGGTCCAATGATGAATTAAGCCCATATGAAGATTTTAAAGATTTAATATCCCTTTTTCATTCAATCGAACCAAACTAATACATATGTTGAAAATGAGAAGATCCATCTTTGAATACCTCAGCATATAATACTTATTCTACTTCAAAGTTATGAACTTGTTTAATTCTATATGGTCTTTCATTTTCTCTTATTTCTCACACTAAAAATGAGTCCCATGAGAATGAAGTTTGACTTCACTACACCCTCAAAAAAATAACTCCATCTCTCATCATGATTATTTTTCATATGTGTAATCCCAAAAAAATAAATTTCCATTCTAAAAGGGAAACATTCAATGTAATACACTCCTCTATAGGGAAATAATCCCAATAAATTGTCCTATGTTGTCCCCCATATATGTAATCCATACACATTCATATATTGTTTCACCTTTTGTGATATGGATTTCATCACCAACCTACCTTAAATTTAATTATTAGTGTACTAGTCACATGATAATAAAATAGATTACATCAAACTATCGCCACAAAATTAATCCAATTTTTATGGTATTGAAACATAGACCTGAACTATTTTATTCAAATTATATGGGATTTTATTTCTGTTTTAATGGGATATATAAGTGGCCACCCTACGGTTCCAATATGACATCATCAATATCAAAACCCATTCTTCATTAGTAAATATTCCCCAATATATCAATTAAGTCCTCCCCTCACTTCGTTTTACTCCTATTTGCCTATAAATATCATCCAAAAAAATTATATTCCTTATAGACCATCATTAAATTAGGACATATCGTCCGAAATATCATTACCTCAACTATAGGGTCTTATTCCTTTCGTATTCAATCATATCATCTTCATCGAGCCATACTTTAGTGGAGGAATATATTCCAAGGTCCATATTACTTTTAAAGAAACGAATTACAATATATTAATATTCCTTATGAGGAAACAATGGACCCCCATATGTATTTCCATCATAAAAAATTGTTAGGTATACTTTTTCTAGACAATGTTACCTCATGACATTAAACTGCATTGATCTATCCTGGACACGTGACCTTATAATAGATGATGTTATTCATTATGGTTAACAAAAATAATTGGGATCTAATTTCTTTAATGAGGATTAATAGAAATCCAATTAAGGGGACAAATTCCAAGACTGAAAATATCCACAACCTTCCTAGATATCAATAAAAAATGGAGTATCCAGCTATGTGGTTTTAAAACATAGTAAACCATAAACATACGTCACTATGTTATAATGAGATAATTATAGAAAACATGTAATATATATTTATGTTAAATTTGATGTAATAACACATATATATAAGTATATTCAGATCATATTACACTAATAATATTTTACTAGTGTTATAGTAACTGGTCATATATCATTACTTGAGAAGGATTGAAAAATCTTACATAAATCAAAAAGAGATTCCTAATGGAAAAAAATTCCCCACAATAGGATGTTATGAGCATGACCTTACACTATCACAATCAATGTGATTTCATTAGTGTCATAAATAAGAGTCTAAATTGACCTATTAACTTGGGAAAACATTATGATAACTCATTATAGAGGTGCAAAAAATTTAGTGTTTGTCTTTCCAAGGGTAAAACCCATTGGAAATTATTCAAGATTGGTGTAGTGTTTGGACACAAGTATTTTGTAGCCCTGATAATACCCTTATAAATTAAATTTTTATTACATAACATACATCATTGAATAAAATTTGAAGTATATAAAAACTTTTATTATGTTAAATGGAGGTCACATTTTAAACATTAAAAAACAATTCTTTTCAAACCATTATAAAGTTGGTCAAAAAGGCATGTGCTTTTTTTATATAATATTTAGTTATAGAGACCAATAATGAAATTCAAATATTCCATTCAAATTTTTTAAATATAAATAAAATCAATATCGAAATATCACTACCATCGTCTATATAGATGATAATGAGTTAGATGGAAAACATCCAGAAATTTGAAAATTCTTTTCATGATAAATTTCTTATGTAATTGGTATATTCTGAATAAAAATTTCAATTGTTTTATAGAATTTTAAATTGATTCATAAAATTATTATTATTAATTAATAATAAATTTTATCTATTAGGAATTTTATGCCCCACATAGAATAAATGATATAGTGAGATGGAAATAAGTCTCAAAGATAGAAAATTGAGATGTAAAATATATTACCTCTAACATCCACACAATTAGAAAAATTCTCACATTCGTGTTAATAAATTTTATTATATTATTATTTTTAATCAAATACATATTTATAATAACTATACTATGGACTATTCATTAAATAAAATATTCTTCCCTTTTGTGGATAATATTATTTTTTTAAACTATTTCATAGCTATCATGTTTCAAATGCATATTTGAATTCATGGTTATCTGTCATTTCACCACTATCATTGACATATAACCAAAAGTAATTTAGTTATATTTTTTAATAATTATTTTACATGATCCCGATGTTAGATGTTCTTTTCATGGGATATATGGTGTAAAATTTCATATAATTTATTAATATTAGGTTCTTTGAAATATTGATTTCATAAAATGAACTAATTTTTTTAATAAAAAAATATGTGTAAATAACGTTTTTTTAATAATTTTATCATATTAAATAAATTTTTGATTCATAATAATACTATTACATAACATTACATAAATATTCAAGAAATAAACATTTTAACAGTGTTCGTTTAGGTGGTAAAACCATCTAAGACAAGAATAAATTATAGTTGTTGACTGGGTAATAAAATGTTAACATATATGGATAATACAACTTTTATAAGTTCTTATTTATTACATAAAAACTTTATATATTAAATAAATTCTTGTGTAAAAACATTTATGATAGTGGGAAACTAAATATATATGTTATTCATGGGGGTGGAAGTATTGATGTACACATATGAGACATTTTAATTTTTCTAATTGATAAAATGAAAATAATGTAGAAAATGGTTGAAACATTAATGATAATAATATAATATTTATTCTATAAAAATATTTTCATAACTAGACATGTGAGATGATAATTTAAAACTAAATGAGTCACCCATGGTGGTGGTGGTTCCCAAGTCCACACGATATATGTTTTCATATTAAAATGGATTGTATGGAAGGAAAGAAATACTTATAACATCAAAATAACAGCATTTAAATATATTAATGATATTTATTTAATTATTTTTTTATAAAATATTTTTTATATTTTCATAATAATAAATAAACCTGAAAGAATTTGGGTAAGATTTATACCTCTTACGTTGATATCTTCATTATCCTTATACCTTTATCCTTCATGGATTTGTCAATAAGTTAGACCAGAAAATTTAGGATATGGGGAAGAGATATAGAGAGTAATTTAAGTAGTTTTTTTTCTATGTGTTGATCAAGCTGTATATTATGTGAGGAGGTGAGGATGCCTCTTATATCTGAGAGGAGTTCTATCCTTATGAATATTATTAATTTTAAAATATAATAAATTTACTTATCTAAGAAAGTGGTTTTTTTTCCAAATTTAGAATATAGGAGAATATTATGTATAATTAAACTCATTAAATCATAATTATTCATGTTTTATGGTAATTTAAAGCATTGTCCTTTAGATAAAACCCACATTAACCATTTTAAATATTACTATGATGAAAAAAATATATGATGGTAAGTATTTATTATATTTAAAAATTAAATTAACCACTTAAAAAATTATAGAATGATTATCCCATAATTAGAATGAATTTTCTAATAGTATATTTTTTAGATTTTAAAAAATAATTTAATATAAAATAATGACACACAACAATAATTATTTTTTATAAAGATCTATTTTTAAGAATAAAATTAATATTATACCAAAATAATTTATAATGTTGATTACTAAGGACATATTTGAATTATTTTAATATATGGAGTTATATATGACATTTAAACTAAACCAAAACACAAAATTAGTTGCTTAAAATTTTATGAAATGAAAATAATAATAAGTGGTTTCTATATGAATAAAAACAAAACATATATTTCTAAAATTCGATTAATTTTCCTTTTAAAATCATCAATATATTTTTTAATTTTCATGAACCAGTCGGGGTACCCTGGTAACCCAACACCCGAGCCGATACTGACATAGCCTGAAGGTCATTTATGATGCCCACAGGTCAACAACTAGCACCTAGAATCATTAAAGAATGAAAGTGGGAAAAAAATTTCCCAAACATAAACGACGTAAAAGAAACAATATAATATAAATGTATTCATACAAAAGTTATTATATAGTCAGATGTACAAGAAGTCAAGGAGATGTAACAACGTAACATACTACAACAACATTCCAAAAAAATAGGAAGATAAAACATCCCAAGACCCAACTCTAATGAAAATCACCAATTCTATTGGTCAATTGCTAGAACCACCACTAACAGCTGATCTACCCCTGCTCGATCCTAGATGGAGGTAATCTAAAAACACCTGAATGAATAAGTTGGGTGTGAGTGGAAAGGTCAGTAGGGTATCACAAAGGATTCCATAACTGATGGGTAAATTAAATTAAACATTGATTGCATACAATTGTTTTTAAAAATGATTGATGTATAAAGAGAAATTTTTTATAAATGTCAATTTCCATTTTTAATGATGGAAATAATAGATAAAAATATTCAAAACTCAATTTATGTAAATAGATTCACAAATGGTTCTTTACAAAAATGGGATTTCTAACAAATGTATTAAATGAACTTTTTTATATAAAATAGTTTATAAAAATACAATGATATGTAAAACTGGTTGTAATGATGGAATATATTCATTTGAAATACAAACAAGCGAAGAACATTGTCGTATTCCGAAGAAGGTATGACAGTTCTCGGAGGTAATGACCCCATAGTTAAAGTGATATAGAATACAAGTATGTACACCCCGTTTAAACATAATTAAAAATGAATCATCACTATCGACTAATGGATTTCATGTGATGATAAATTAATTTAAAACTTTGTAAATCATAACGTTCTATTAAAATAGTTCCCTAACTACCTAAGGATTTAATTTTTTCTAGTATAAAATAATGTTTGGAACATTATATTAAGTATAATTCAATGAAAATTAATCTCATTTTCAATTTCAAATATTCCAATTTTCTAATGAAACCCCAGAATGAGATTATTAATAAAAAATAAATCTTTTCACCTAAATAAAACCCTACAGTTACTATCAAAACCTATTTAAATCCACTTTCATAAAAAGAGAATTGAAATCAATTCACCATTTAATGTCACAACCTAGTTGCCCAGTTAAATACAAAAATATAATTGAAACAATTTCATAACATAAATTAACGAATTTAAATTAAATAAATTTCCATAAACACACCCATATTCTATGGAATTTGGTTTTTTCAACAAAACTATTAAAACTTATTTAATCAAAACCAAGAAATTTCATTTAATTCAAAAGAATTGAAATAAAATTAATTAAATTATGGTCAATAAAAATAAAGCATTATAATGGAACCACCAACCAAGAGATCAATGGATCTCAAATTACAATGCCATAAAAAACACTAACATTGAATGAAAAATAGGGATTTATGAATCAATAATATTTTTAGAACAAAAATAGTTGGATCTATATCAACAAATTAATATGTGGATCAATGAAACCCTATGGAGGAGGAGATATATCATGGAAGAATGAGATCAGGATAAGGATACTAACCAAGAGAAGACAGGAGGGAATTCATCAAGCATCATACTACTTTTGAGAGGGATTATAGAAGAAAAAAATCTTTTTGAGATCTCTAATGATGATAAAAATTAATATTTGGTCATACCAGATTACTTTGTACCAAAAAAGGTAGTTCATGAATTTTTAATCAAAATTTGTATCAATTAAAATATTATATGCCATGTTTCCGGGGTAGAGTCATGTAGTTTAAACAAACCATGAATCCTCTATGAACTTATTTTAAATGAGTTTTAGGGTTTTATCTTAGAGTGTGCACAACATGACTAACGGTGCACCAACCATGCAAAATTTCACTAACTTGGGTTGCTCGTTTGTCTCTAATGGGGAACAGGGTTTGGGAACACTGTGCGCCAACCATGCACTAGCCCAAAAATTTCAAAACCCTTAAAATTTGGACTTGAAGAATCCTCAAATGAATCCCAACCAACGAATAATAAAAATTGCGGATTAGAAATACCTGAATATATTTAGGGGATGTAAAACTTCCCCACCATAAAAACTTTCTACCCCTAGAAATCCAACAATGTAGCTTACAAGAAATAATGATGAAGCAAATGCACTCCCATTAGTACCTACCTCTCCTACATCTCATGGTTATCCTAACTTTTATACCATATAGATCTATCCAAAGGTATTATCATATTATGAAGTAACTAGGTTTCAGAATCAACTATCATGACTGGCTATTTAGTCATGAATAAATTAGGTTCAACATTAGGATCATGTAAACTTAGAACACGAGATGGATCATATAGATAATTTCATCACTGAGATAAATAGAACACATTATGTATCATCATTATCTATTATGGAAGTACTAATTGGTAAGAATCTATCCTCACCTACTCAACAACCTCTAAAGATCCAATAAAATGAGGTGAAAATTTCCCTTACCTCCTATTCCTTCGATGAACCAACTCAGGTGAAACACTCAAGAACCCTGGTTCACCAACAAAGTACACCAACAACATATTATGATGACTATTACAAGATTTATATAGGCCTATGTTTCATAAGCATTATACGATAAATCACTTAATTCTTTATCTTCATCTCTTGTAAAAAACTTGGTACAACCATGGAACATTCACCATCCTCAGACCAACACAATAATGATTTGCAAGGCTAGTCATAAAATGCCTTAAAAGTAGCCATTCTAATAGTGGATATATAACAATTGTTATAAGAAAAATAAATAATCCTCAAATGATCCCCCCCAAGCCCCACCGAATTTGAGAACATAGGCATGAAGCATATCCTCTAGAATCTATATAGGTATTTATATCTGGCCATCCAACTATGGATGGTATACATTACTCTAATTAATGTGACATTGTAGTGCCTCTTGAAGGCCTCCACAAATAATAAATGTTAACTGGGGATCCCTTTCAGAGACTATTGGAGAAAAAACTTTGGGAAAACCCAAAATCCCTTTTACATAGAGTTTTCCAAACTCTTCAACTTTGGTTTATCACAAATGGGTATAAAAGGAACCAATTTCATTAGCCAATTCATCACTAACCATATCACGTTCATCTTTCTATGTGTACATAGATACCCAACCACCAAGTCCATAGTTCTCTCATCCCACATCCAAGGAAGGATTGTAAGTGGATGAAGCAAACCCAAAGGCTTTTGGTTCTAAGGATTCACTTTCTAGGATGTAGAAAAAAAGAGAGAAAATTCAGAAGTTCCACATCTCTTACCTGAAAAATAGATTTTCTACCTTATATAATATATCATATTTATAGTTTTTGGTTATACATCCCATTTGGAGTTATGGTAGTCTCCCATAAAAGATTTCAATACCAAAAACTATATAAATAATTGATTTTGATATCATGGAAATACCTCTTTAGAGAATGACCACTTAGAAATGGTCTCCCCACAATAAAAATAGTCTATACTACTATTGAACTCATAATCGAGCATATATTCCTGATGATGTATCTATATGAAAGTATATGTCAATAGAATACATTTGAAATAAACCTCATCTCCTTATTCGAAGACTATAATATGAAACTGAGAAAAGAGATCCACCAAATTCATCTCTGAAGATTAATTCACATCATGGAATAGAGGTTTTTTTATTAAAGCATATGTGATCTCATTCCCCTTCCACGGGGAATAGTTTATGACAAATTTTAAATATTTTAGTTATTTAACTCAATTCATCAAAAAGATATTCAAATATTTTTGAGAGAATACATAACTCAAACTCTTGTAGTCAGAAAACATGGAAAAACCATATATTAATAGGTAATTATACCTACTGTTAAGCACGTGCACCAAAAATTCCATTTAAATTTCATGGGATAGATAATTCATCACATGTGTCCAAATTCGAGGAGAGACATATGAAATGACATGATCACCTTCCATAACAGTGAAACACAATCCTTAAAGTGATGCATTACAGAAGAAAACATGGCCTTAACTGGCCTCTAGAGGACTTAACCCTGGTGTAGTAGTAAAAATATATTTCATATAAACAAAATAATTCTAAAATTTTTTACACCAAGAAGTCATTACTCCTTTGTGAGTTAGTTTAGTCATTGGAGAATCCAAATTTTATATGTCCTTTTATGAATATGTGATAATACCATGCTAGATAACAATAAATTTTCAAATCAGAAAAAACATTTCCTGGTTGTACCCACTTCATAACAACATTCACATAATCAGGATAATCTAATTTTCCATGTTTAACAATAAGGTTCCCAATAATTTCACTTTTCGAATCTACAAATCACATTTTAATTGCCTAGAGTAATGTAAGTGACTCTTAAACAAACTAAAAATTGTTCTTAGATGATGTATGTGATGATATATAGACATATATTAATCTGGGATGTCATACAACAATACTACAATGAATGTTTCAAGATACTCATGGAATATCTTGTCCATTAAATCCATTAATGAAATAGGATAATTTGATAGGACAAAGGGCATGTCAATGAACTCATAATGACCGTATATGATTTGAATGATTTTTTTTCGGAATTTCAGATTTTTTATTATTAGTGGATGGTATCCAGAACAATGATTAATCTTCATGAACCACTCACCCCTTTAAAATGGTTAAAAATTTCATAAATTAGAGTAAAAAATAGTTTATCATCATTGTAAATTGATTCGTATTTGGATAATCAATGAAAATGCATAGTGTAGCATCATAATTTTTTAGAAAAGTGAACCACTGCCATCCAATGTGATAGATTCGAGCATAAAATACTTTTCTTGAGAATATTTTTGAACTGGGAATTCACCACATTCAGTTTAGCTAGTTCCATGTAGTAATTTGGAATAGAAACTAGTTGAGTACCAAGAATTAATTCAATAGAAAAATCATCCTCTATTACCAGGGTAGAACTAGTGAAGTTAGAAGGAAACATGTTAGGAAACTCAATGACAACTAGAGGGAGATCACCTCTTAAATATTCTCTCTCCAGATCGAAGGAAAATACCATTGTTACTTTCCCCAACATTGGATAGGATGTTCATACTCGGATAAATCATAGGTCCTATATCGCCCCTTGATTTTTACATATAAATTTTCAAGATTTTAATCATAATTATACATTAGAGTACCAACCAAGAATCATGATGTTTAGTGTCTTAGAAGACTAGGTACACAAAACTGAAAAATGCCACTAAAAAACATTTTTTTATTTAATCATCAAATTGAGCTCCTAACTTCTATTGTGCTCATACAACTACATAGGGTACCCTAGGGAACACATGACCCAAGGGATGAGCTAAATATCCCAGTAAGGGAATAAGCATAGTAATTAGACATTAAAACATGGTTTAGAAGGCGTGGCATAATTATAATATTAGGCTGGAAACACAAGGAACCATAACACATAAAAATGGGATCATATAAATATTAATTCATAGTAATGATAAAATAACATAAATCATGAATTTATCATGAGTCATTATCATTTCATATGGAGGAGAACATGTTATGGTTAACCACCAAGACCGTTTCACTTGGTAGCACGAGTCAAGGTAAACCACCAATACCGCTACACATAACATCTCATGAGACTAAAATTTACCCAATGAATTATATTGATATCTAGTAACACCCATATTAACATGTTCTTGAATATTACTTCCACATATATAATCATATATAAAAAATCATAAATAGAAGGGTACCCATGTAATTAAATGAGTATCAAATTCATGTCATAAAGAATAATGAATGGGCGTATCATAAAAGTGTCCCTAAGAGAAAGTAATTAAAACATTAAAGGACATTAATAAATTCGAATAATGACATATCATGGTAAGTGATGTAAAATAGAAGTGAAAACATATAATAAGAGTTTTTAAGAAACATTTTCATTAAAACAAATTGTGCAGTTTTAAGGAAAATACATAGAGCCATTAAATATATTATTGAAAAAATAATTTATATAAATAAAATGTGAATCAAGAAGGTCTTCATAAAAATATAAAATGATTTTATAAAGAAAAGTTTGGATTAAACCAAAAGATAGAGTGTACTTGAAATTGGGTAAGAATTTGGTAAGTTTCCTCTAAACCATTTTGCTTATTAGGTTGTATTGAAGAGGGAATCACATAAAAACATATATATCACCGAAAACAGAATGATTAAAGGGTCTTGATAAATGAATTTGGAAAATTTAAAAAATATTTAGATTATTCATATAAAAATATAATAAAACATCACTTTCTTAAAATAAATATAAGAAAATCTGAAAGCATTAAGGAGGTTAGGGTAGAATTTATTATGGATTATCAGAATGGTATTAGGTGTACTTAAGAGGTATTAAGAGTGATAAAGTGGTTTTTCATCATTTATAAATCATTAGGTATTTATGGGGTAGGTGAAAAATCATACAACATCAATAGTCATTAGACATAAAAGGGAATAACAAATAAGATATTCCTGAATAAAAGTAAAATAGAGAGGATCCCTTACCTTAATTCAGATGGTCCTCTCCACTTGATATTAAAGACATGAATAATAAAATTAAGTTAAATAATTAATAATTATAAACTATATTATCTATGTAAAATATTTATTATAACCTTTTTATCTAAATTAATTACCATTTTTATTGGTTATGAGGTTCAATTTTTTTGGTCGGGTCTGTTTGCTTCCTTGGTTTTAATGATCGGTTTACTTATTTTCATGAACAGAAAATCATGTGAAATGGGGATGGTTGTCCAGAATTGGGATTATATTTTATTATTCTGTATCCAAAAGGTTACATGGTTGTAAATTTAATTTGTTTACATGTAGTTAAGTTGAATCATTATATAAAACATTAACAATAAAGACTTGGATTTTTGGCGATTTTACTCATAATTACCTTGTTTTGTATTATTATTTTATGTCATGCATGAAAAAGGATTCCAGAACAAAAAACAAGATCATGTTCATCCATAAAAATGGATTTACGACCAAAATTGAATATGGTAAATGAAATTGAATTCCCATCGTCCTTGAATGTGGCTAATTAACACATCTCAGATAGTGTCTTTACTATTTTATAAATAAAGAGGAAAAGAGAGATTAAAATAATTTATTCCATTTGGAAACAAAATCATGTAAATTTATGTTACTGGTGTTTTAATAACATTTTTATTATGATAAATAAGGATAGAAAAGAAAAAAATGAATTTGAAAAGAAAATGATTGAAAAGAAAAAAAGAATTTACCTATTGATTCAATCTTCTTTGAGATCCTCTTAAAGGGAGAGGATTTGGTATTATGAGGATACCAATGGATACTTTATGCGGGGGAGGATATTGGGGAGAGATTTTGGATGAATTTAGGGAAGTTATAAGTCATTAGTGGAGTGATGTGAATAGGGTAGTGTGGGTGGTTTTTATATTAGTGGGATGAGGGTTTTTATTTTTTTAATGATTAGTTTATTATTTTTCCATAAGGCCAGAAATAGTAATGATTCATATGACCAAAAATAGTAATATGTGCATGTGAGTTAGAACAAATGGCCATTTACATTATCCAAGACTCGTGTATGATGCAGATATTTTGGTTTTATCATATATTGTGAATTATCATATTTTACTATTGATAAACATTCAAGTATTTTTGAAAAATACAAAAAATTAACCATAACCATTTTTCTACATGTAGAATCCAAAAATGAACTCTATTTTTCTCAAGTAAATTTATCTATATAAATAACATATATTTTAATTTAAATCAAATCTTACTTGAAAAAATATAGATTTTAAAAATATTATAATTATTTAATAAATTACATATGGTCTTTTAAAATTATCATAAAACCAGAAGAAATAAAAAATAAAATTTAATAACACATTTTAGGAAAGTACATATTCTTTTAAATTAATTAATTAATTGTAATTAATTATTTATGACTTAAAAAAATCCAATACTTTTACTATGGTCTTATTATCACTTATAAGATGCCTAAATTTAATTTACATATTAATGGATGAGTTTAATATTATTTTGGACGATTTACTATTATAAGGGTCATATTATGATTAATAAGGGTATGATACTATTTATAAGGGTGGTTTACTATTCATAATAAATATGTTTTTCCATTAGACTCAAAACATCTTACTGATCGTAATTGCATTTATCAGATCATCGAAATTCAAATCATAGATATGGAAATAGTATCTTTAATGGTAACATAGTTCATAGTAGTTCACTGTGTTGTGATTTCATGTGATTACATGACTTTATTATAAGAAGGGATTTTCAATTGATAAAACATTTGGTCATTACATTATTCCTCACTTATGAAAATTCTTCCTCAAAATTTTGTGTTAAAATATAATCCATAAACAGGTGTGGGTAGTTTTCCTTCATTTCTTATTCCAGATCTAATTTTGCCTCTCCATTCTATTGTTTCCACCATATTACATTGACCATGTGAGTAGTCGTGTCACATAGAACATTATCTCTATGATCCATGACCTTCACTGGATGCTCCTCTTATGAAATATCATTCTCCAAATATACCACCTCTGAAGATAGTATATGTGAAAGATCTTTTATTTACTTCTTTAATATGGATACAAGAAATACATCATGTAATTTAGACATGGTAGGTGGAATTGCTACTTGATAGACCACAACCCCAAAATGATCAAGAATCTCAAAGGGTTCAATGTATTGGGCACTTAATTTCTTTTCTTCCCAAACCTTATGACTTACTTCTATGGAGATATACAAAGAAATACCATGTATCCAACATTGAACTCAAGGTCTCATCAATGGTTGTCTTTATAACTCTACTATCAACTTTGGGCGGTACAGCTGTGTTTCAAAATGGTTTTCACTTTCTCCACCATTTCTTTGACCATTTCAGGTCCTAACAGATTATTCTCACTAACATCATCCCAACAAACCAGTTTTCTTCACCTTTTCCCATAATGGTCTTCGTATGGTTCCGTTCAGATGCTTGGGTGTAAAAGATAATTGTTGGTGATTTTAACTAGTAGAAGATTTTGGTCTCATCCTCCTTTGAATTTCCTAGAATATGTTGTCAACATATCTTCCAATTCCAGAATAGTCTGCTCAGATTGGCCATCAGTTTGAGGATGATAGGCAATACTGAATTTATGTTCAGTGCTTAGAGCATGTTGGAGACTTTTACAGGACTTCGAGGTGAATCTTAGATCTCGATCAGATATAAATGATTATGGTGCTCCATGAATCCTTACAACTTCATGGATATATATATATATATATATATATATATGTTCCATTTGAATCAACAATATGTCCTCTTGAATCACGATAAAGTGAGCGGTCTCTATAAGATGATCCACAATGACCCATAAAGCATTGTTTCCTCTAAATGTCCTTGGGTGTCTAGTGACAAAGTCCATGGTCATGTCCTCCCACTTTCATATTGAAATGGGTAGTGGTTTCATCGTCTCATTAGAATTAGATCTTTAAGACTTAACTTGTTGACATACCAGGAACATTGATGTATATTCAGTAATCTCCTTCTTCATATTATCCCACCAAAAATTCTCTCTAATATTTTGATAATTCTGTGTCTCCCTCAGTGAATTTAGAAGCTTGAGCTATATGAGACATTTAAAATATACTTCTTTATCTCTAGATAAAATATTATACATAATCGTGACCCAAGATCTTGAAACACCTACCTAATCAGCCATGAACTAATAGGATTTCCCTTTTTAAATGGCTTACACTCTATTCTGAATGTCCATATCTTTTCATTAAACAACCATTATTTTATCAACGTGGGATGGTTGAGAAATCATTTAAGAATGTATTGATGATGTTTCTACCTTAATGATTACCATGTCCATCCTCTAAAAATCATTGATGATCAAATCTTGTAAATTATCATCAACGATAAAGATGAATGATCCTTTCTATTTAGAGCAACTACTATCTTGTTCATCTTATCGAAATGGTAGTGGGTTGAGAAGTTATAATCTGAGATTAGATATATCTATCTTCACTATCTCATATTAATCAATTATTTTGTGAATATATATTTGAGACTCTTGTTATCAGTAAATTTCTCACACTTCTTACCATAGAGATAATATCCCAATATTTTTAAAGAAAACATCACATCTACCAACTCCAATTCATCCATAGGCTAGTTTTTCACAAGGATCTGCTACTACTATGAGCTGTAGCCTATCACATTATCATTTTTAACCATCACACAACCAAATATATTAGTTGAAGAATCACATTTCATAACAAAGAGTTCTCCACTTCTTGGGTGTGTGCGTACCAACGTAGTGATAGGCATCTTTTTCAACTCCCTAAAACAATATTCACATTCCTGAGTCTAGAAAAACATTACTCCCTTCTCTATCAGCATTGTCATTGGGCTTGACATCTATTAATTGTTCTTCAAAAATCAAAGATAATACCCAACTAGACCCAGAAATCTGTGGATCTCTGTTTCAGATGTTGACCTGGGCCACTCTTCAATCACCTTTGTCTTATAAGGGTCTACATATATAAATTTTATAGTGATAACATGCTCAAAAAATGATACATCCTCCATACAGAACTAATATTTACTGTACTTTTCATACATCTTCTCCCTTAGCATAGTCATTATCATAGTAATAAAATTCTCCCCATGACCCTCCTTGATCTTGTAGTATATAAGAATATCATTGATAAAGACTATCACAAATTTTTCGAGGTAATCTATAAAGAATATATTAATTAAGTCCATGGACATTTCTATAGAATTATTTAATCTGAAGGGAAACCATATGAATATCATAGTGTGCATACCTCATTGTAAAGATAGTCTTGGGAATATCTTCCTTCCTCACCATTAATTGGTGATATCTTGGATGAAGGTCCACCTTAGTGAAAAAACTGGCCCCACAAAGCTAATCAAACTAGTCATCTATATGTGGTATGTGATACTTCTTATTTATTGTTGTATTACTGATATTACAATAATCAATGTTGATTCACATTGATTCATCCTTCTTCTTGATGAAGTGGACTGGTTCACCCCATAGTGAAGCACTCAGGTGTATAAAACCCTTCTCCAAATGCTTTTGTAACTTCTTCTATAGCTCTTCTAGATCTATGGTGGACATTCTATAAAATGTCATTGATAAATGCAGATATCAAGGAATAAGTTAAATTGAGAACTCAACCTATCATTTAAAAGAAAGACTATGAAACAATTTAAGAAATATATATGTTTAATCCGTCATAATGGGCATATATTAGTGAGATATTCTCTCCTTAATGTCATTCATCTATGATAGAAATTCTTTCTCAAATGGAATAAATATCAACACTTGAGAAAATGATTCTAAAGGAGATTCATCTTCCTCTTTAAACTTGTAATAAACTTGAGTATGCTTTAGGATTCGAAGTGTGATATCCCTTTCCTGAGAGTTGATGTTGGCTTTGTATAAAGAAATCCAATCCATGCCCAAGATAGAATCAAACTCCACTAATGTAAGTATGAAGATATTTTTTAGGAGGTTCAGTCCTCAAAACTTTAACTGGGGAGTAGTTATAAAACACAGATGCAATAATTACCCCATTCTTTGTTCTCACAGAAAAATTATCCACCAAATTTTTAGTTGGTTCTTGAATAGTTCTACTAAACTATAAAGATATGAAAAAATGTGTTAGACAGGCCCCAAATAGCAATTTCACAAATCTAGAATTAACAACTAGAGTACGAATCACTGCATCATTGTCTAGCTACCCCTTATTTTTAGTGATAGCATTAGCCCATCTTTTTTTCCTTGGAGGTTTTTATTGATTGCCTCCAACAACCCTAAACATAGTAAAATTATTTTCATAATGCTGATGCTCCTTAAAGTTGTAACACTGAAATACAGGCTGAGTGTTGATATGAACCTTCCTTTATTCTTCCAAATTATCAAATTCATCATATCTCATCAGTAGTTTTTTTCCAGATGCCACAACTTTCCAAATTTTATAATATTATTGGTTCCCTTTAGACAGTTTTATGGATTCTTCTTCCCACAATTTTTACATGTGGGTTGATCGATCTTCTTTCAATAATGGAGTTTATTTGTGGGAATTCCCAAATTAGATTTCATTTCCCTCTTCTCGTCACTAGACCCATGATACCAATGGGAGTGTCTAATCTCCATTTAAACCATGAGGGTAGAAGAGACAATATTTTCATTACCGTCATTGTCTTTAATTTCCAACACTTTTCATATAATCAACATTAGTTTGCTAAATAAGAGATCCACGTTACCTTCAGTGTTCAAGATAAAGCCAGATGCATACCATTCATGCCTTGGGATGTTTTTTTATATGCAATGATGGAATAATATTTCTTCTTCTTGAGTCCAAGAAACTCTCCTTTCATCTTTAGATGGAGGTTTCAAGGAAGATATTTATTTAAAACAATTTCATTAATTCCTCCCAATACATGGAATCAATTTCCTCCGAGGGTTTCGTATTCATAATCAGTTTCCACCACCGATCAACTTCCCCACAAAAATGATAGGCCACCAGTATGACTTTCCCTTATTCTGAGCTCTATAGTATAGAGAATATCATTTCAATGTGGTAATCCACTACTCTGTGATGATGGTATTAGATGATCCACTAAATGTGGGTGTTCATTGATGCTTTACAGATTCAATGGAAACACTCTCTTTCCTTGTAATTGGGGGATGTTCCACATGATTCAAATTTTTATTCATAAATTTAGACTGCTGATCAACTGAGGTCCTAAATTTTTTAATACCCATTCCCTTCATATCGGACAAATTATTAAAGAAATATTCTCATTCCCTTTCATGTTGATTGTTTGAACGTGTTCTCATATGTCTAGCCATTATCTAAGGAAAAGAACGTATAATTAGAGGTATTAAATAATTCTTTATTGATCATAAAATTGAAACATTGTACATAAGAGGATAAACATGTAAAAGAGAAGTGTATCCTAACATTTCATTCCTTATGATTCTTTCTATGTTATACCTGAACAATTTCTTAACCTATATTCTTATAAAAATTTTATTCCCATAAAAATGGTGTGTTCTAAGCTCAACAATTTACCATAGCATATCCTCTTGGAGTTTCAAACCATGATTGCAATATGTCATGTTGTCTTGCACCAGTTCCCCTTCAAGTGTAGCTCAAAGTGTTATTTTTGGATTTTACCCCTAGATACAACTATTACAGATCCACCTCAACCTATTTGTATATAGATAGGGATTTAGTTTCTTGATAAACCAATTACTCCATAATTACCGAAATTTGTGGGTATTTTCTTATACTTATTCTCATATTTATGGTTCAAACTAAAGGTTTACATTCACAATCTCCAAAAAATAATTAGACCATGCTCTGATACCAACTATAGGGACCCTATATTATACATGTAAGATTACATGATTTTAATCAAAATAATACATTAGAGTACAAGCCCAGGATGATGAAGTCTAGTGTCTTGGATTTATAGGTATATAAAACTGAAAACATGGGACTAACTAATGTATTTATTAACATATTCTTTAAATTGAGTTCCTAACATCCATTATGCTCAAGCATTTTCATTGAGCACCCTAGGGAAAACATGAACCAATAAGTGAGCTAAATAACCAAGTACGGGAATAATCATAGTAATTAAACATTATCACATGGGTTAAAATGCATTAATTAATGAAAATATAAGACATGGAACACATGGAATCAAAAAACATAAACATGGGATCATTTAAACATGAATTAATAGTAATGTGGAAGCAACATAAATAATTCCTTTAGCACTAATCACGGCTTGTTTCATATAGAGGAGAATAATTCATGGTTATCCACAAAGGCCATTTCAAATGGTAGCACATATCAAGGATAACTTCCAAGACCGTTGCACATAACAACTCATTTGACATAACATTACCCAATGCATTAGTGTGCTATCATGGCTCACCCATCATAACATGTTCATGAATATTCTTTCCACATATATTATCATACATAAATAATTATAAACATTAGGGTACCCATTTAAGGAAATGACTATCACATTCATGTCATAAAGCAAAATGAATTGATGTATCATAAAAGTGTCCATGACCGAAAGGAATTAAAATATAAATGTAAATTATTAAAATAAAATAATAATTTATCATGGTAATTGATGTCAAACCAAAGTGAAAATTTATGAGAATCATATTAAATAAATTTTAGCATTAAATCATTTTTATGGTTTTAAGGAAAATACTAGAGTATTTAAATTTGACAAGGGAAAACACCTTTATATAAAACAATAAGCGTACCAAGAAGGTTTAATAAAATAAAAAAACTGATTTTATAAATACAATTGTGGGTAAAAAAAATGATATTTTGCAGTTGAAATTATGTATGATTTCAGGAAGTTCCCTCAAAACATATTTTCTTATCAGGAAGTATTGAGGAGGGAATCACATAGAAATATGTACATCCCCAAAAGAGAATGATGAAAGGGTATTGATAAATGAATTTGGTAAATGTACCAAGTATTTAAAATATGAACCTAAAAATGATAAGATAACTTCATTTGGGTAAAAGGAAGATAAGTTAACCTAAAAAAACCAAGGATGTTCTGGTAGAAGCCCTAATGGATTATCGGCAAGGTATCAGATGTACTGAAGATGACTTAATGTGAGAGAAAGGGGTTTATCATCAATTATATATCATTATATATGTATGGGGTAGTTTTAAAATCATAACCCATAATTAGGGATTACACATAAATGGTCATAAAATATATTACATTCTTGAATTAAAGCGAAATAGAGAAGATCACTTATCTTATGTCTGATGGTGTTCTAAACTTGATATTAATGACATGAATAATAAAATTACATTCATTAAATAATAATTATGGAACATATTATATATGTAAAATATTTATTATAACCTTTTTATGTTCATTTATAACCATTTTTGATTGTTTATGAGGTTCAATTTAATTATTCGGGTCTGTTTTCTTCCTTGGTTTTAATGAACAGTTTACTTATTTTCGTGAATGAAGAATCATGTAAAATAGGTATGTCTATCTAGAATTGGATTTATATTTTTTATTGAACATATATTTGGTTACATGGTTATAAATTTAATTTTTTTACATGGATTGATGTTGAATTATTATATAAAACATAAATGATAAACACTTGAATTAATTTGGTGATTATTCTAATACTTAACATGTTTTGTATTATCACATCACATCATG
Organism: Viscum album; assembly: GCA_963277665.1. Classification (NCBI taxonomy): domain Eukaryota; kingdom Viridiplantae; phylum Streptophyta; class Magnoliopsida; order Santalales; family Viscaceae; genus Viscum; species Viscum album. The sequence goes on from OY728158.1 coordinate 1,509,233,506, forward strand.
TGTGAAAAAGGATTATAGGAAAAAAATTATATAAAATAAATATTTTGTAGTTTGGTTCAACCAAAAAAATAGTTTCATGACCTGAATTGAAGAAGGTAATAGATATTGTATACCCATCTTCTGTGAATGTGGTAAATTAACACATCTCGGATGGTGTCTTTACTAGTATTATAAAAGAAGAATAAATTAGTGACTATAATAAATTATTAAATAATAATAAAAAGTTACAATACATGTATGTTAAAGGATATTACATAACCTTTTAGTGAAGAGAGGGAAGGATAGGAAAAAACAAATGAAGTGGAAAAGAAAAATTATGAAAATAATAGTGGAATTTACCTCTTGATTAAATATTCCTTGAGAGCCTCTTAAGGGGAGAGGATTTTGTCTTTTTAAGAGGCCAAGGGATGATGGACGTGTGTGTGGAGATTAGGGAAATATTGAGAAGAATTTAGGGAAGCCACAAGGCATGATAGGAGTGAAGAGAGGAGGGGAGTGCGGCTATTTTTATAGTGGAGTGGAGGAGGGTTTTCCTAATATTTTAATCATTACATTATTATTTATTTCATAAGACAATAAATAGTAATTATTATTGGTACCAAAACAGTAATAACTACAGGTGATTTTGATCCAATTTCCATTTATATCATCAACGACTAAATCATGATTCTTAAATTCAGGTTTTAGCATATATTGTGAATTATCATATTTTACTATTAATTAAAAATTCATGTGTTTAAGAAAAATCCCAAAAATAAACCCTAACCAATTTTCAACATGTAGAATCCAAAAAAACTCAATTTTTTAGAAATATTTTTCTCAATATAATTAATTTAATTTTTAATTAAAATCATAATTTATATGAAAAATATATATTTTAAAACTATAAATGATTTTATAAGGATTAAAAAAATACATAGGGTCTTATAAAGTTATATTAACACTAGAAGAAGTAAAATTGTTCATTTATGATAAAATTTTAGGAAAATTAATTTTTTAAAATTAATTAATTATTTTTAATTAAATATTTATGAATTTCAAGAATAATAATTCTTTTACTGGGATTTTATTATCACTTATAAGATTCATAAATTTTATTTACACATTCATGGTTGAAGTTACTATTATTTTGGATTATTTACTACTTATAGTAGTCATATTAATATTCATAAGTGTATGTTAATATTCATAAGGGTAGGATACTATTAACCATAATTGAAGTCTGTTTCATTATAATCTAAACATCTTACTAATCACACCTGTGTATGTCAGATCTTCGAAATTCAAATCATAGAAATGGAAATATTATGTGTAAACGTCACAGAGTTTTTATTAGTTCATTATGATGTTATTTAATGTGATTATATGACATATTTATAAAAAGGTAATTTCCAATGATAAAACATTGGGTCATTAGATGTCCCACTATCCTTGAAAGACATGGAACACCCCACTGGATGTAGTAAAGGATACTCGTCCATGATAAAAATCAATCTGGCCTATATTGGTGATGAGACAATACATCTAGAATATGACTCTAATATGTTTCATGTAAAGTAATGTAAAACACTAATCAACCTCACAATCTTATAGAGGATACACAAATTATACTACAAAGAAATTTCTATTTCTTCACACCGAGGGGTATAGTAATATCGGTTGAAAAAGATGAAATCTCCCAAGGATGATTTAGATTATTAATAGTATGGGTTCAATTAAACGAATGAGATACACTAGTATCAAATATAATAGTCACTAGTGATTAAGAATTAGTAAAGGTACCTATCATAGTTGTTGGACCCCTATCGAAATCCTCTAGAAACACATTCATTATGTTTTGAATCTTTGTTATTGATGTCTGCGGATGAAACCCTTTTTCATAAGAGACATTTGATTTCACCACATTTTTTGGTGTAGAAGATGCTTCCATCACACTATGGGGATTGATATAAACATATACTAGTTTCTTCAAGTGACCCTACCATACACAGGAGCAACAATTCATTGGTACCTTAGTGAAAACACTCTTCAAATGCCTTGGTTTTCCACACTGGTAACAAAACAAAGGACCTCTTCCATGAAGTACATAAGATCTATAATGGATTTTTGATCGAGGAATACGATGATAATAATTTTTCTTCCTCTTTCCATTGGATTAATTCCTAGTTCAAGTTAAAGATAATGAAGCTATCTAAACCCTTACTTTCCTTCTAGGACTACTTCAGCTATTAGCACTATATCCAATACAACAACATAAGATGGAAACTTCAAAAACAAAACATGCTAATGAATATCCTAATAATGATCCAACTCGATCCACATTTCCTTCATATTCTCATTTGAGACAATATCCTGTGACAAATTTACGATCTCATTAAAATTGTTTATATAATCTATCATTGTCCTATCAACCTTCTCATGTCTGAAAAACTATGTCACCCAGGAAAATAGTATCATCTCTTGAAATAACTGGTTAGGAAAAATAACATTGAATTAATTCCACTCTAAGACCTCATGTTTCTTCATAGTTACCATATTTTTCCACCACCTACTACATGGTCCTTCCTTCATAAAGGTGTCACCCTTCACTTTGATTTAATCAATTATGTCCAAGAACCCAAAAAAATGCTCCATCGTAATCATCGATTCCTAGACCTCTTGAGGATTACATGAGAATGTGAATGGTGCTATATTCTGGAGAAGGAACTATTGAGAAAATATCTTGAGAACGTTCTTCTAAGGTTATATAGCTCGAGCCTAGGACGGAACTGGTGATGTTACCTATCCAAAATCATGGAAATGTTGCATAATCCCTTAAACTAGATGTGGTTATATGATTTGATTCTATTGATGATTTCCATAAGAAAAATCCTCCAACATATTATATTCATGGCTTCTCAAAGGTCCTATGCTATAAAAGACCAGCAAATAATAAGGAATGCATCAGATTTACACTAAAATAGAGAAACAATGGAAATTTAATCCAAACATATAGAACATCCAAGAGTTGGATTTCACTATATCAAATCAAAATAATGAAAATACAAAAACTAAACCAAATTTTATGTTTCCCAAACCACAACTGGAAATATAAGGTTCATCGCATTGAGATCAATCAAATAATTCTGACAAGACTACCTCCTATATCTCAATAGGATTTCAAAAATGCATACTGACTTCCAGACAAAAGCACAATCTAGATCTATGTTTCCACTTTGTCACAAACTTTCCAGGATACCCTAGAAACATGACACTAGAACTGGAACCGACATATCCTTAATGGTGTTCTTGATTCCCATGGGTTAGTGACAAGTACCTTGCATCATACAATAATGAATGTTTGAACAATGTTACAAATTCTTTATAAAAGTAAAAGGAAAAAAACATAACATGATAGTATGTCTTCAAAAAAACTCCATATAGTGATGTACGAAAATCTAAAAAGGTGTAAAATCCCAAATTCCTACAATCAAGTATGAGAAAAATAAGAATATAAAACTACCCAAGCCCTAACATGGACACAACTCACAATGTCCACTGGTCACCAACTAGACCTGCCTACAAGTGATTCTTTACCCCTCATAAAACATATATGGATGTTATGTAAAATACATGAAGGCATAAGTAGGGTGTGGTATAAAATCCTTTTAGGATCTCACTATGTATTCCAATGTTGATGTCAATATAAAATTAACCAAAGCGATATTTCAATTTAAATAAAATAGTTTTAGCATATAAGGAGCACATTTCTTCAAGTCATACATCGAATTTAATATTATGGAAATAAATTTAAAAAGATTAACATACCAACTTGATGGAAATACTTTCACAAATGGTGCTTTATGAAATTAAAAATTTGAACAAATACATTAAATAAACACTTTTATGTAAATAGTTTATCTTAATTACATGGCATGTAACAAAGATTATGACAATGGCATATATTCAATTGAAATACCATCTAGCAAGGAACATGGTTATATTACTAAGAAGGTATGATAGTTCTAGAATATTGGGATGTCACACCCAAAGTGATATGTAAAATATATACATTTTCCCCATTGATCCTAAAACAAAGATGATTCATCACCATTGCCTAATGGATGTGTTGCTCTGATATGATGTTTTAGAACATTATAAATCCAAAAGTTATATCCAAATATCTCAATAGCTATCTAAGGATTGATGTTATCTAGTACAAAACAATAATGGGTAATTCATTTTAAGAATTATTAAAATACAATTAATCTAATTCCCAATTTCAAATATGAAAATTTTCAAATTTAAAAACTGAAACTGGGAGTTAATAAAACACACACATTTTCACAAGAATAAGATGCCCAGGTTTCTATCAAAATAATTTTTAAGCCATTTTCATAAGGGGGGATTAGAAATCAGTTCACCATTCAATTTCACAATCCAATTGCACATTTAATTCAACAAATTAATTTAAACTATTCCATAGGTTAATTTGAAATATTAAAATTCCACCAATTTCCATAATGACACCCCAAATAAATAGAATTGTGGGTTTTCTACTTTCATGTTAAAACCCCATTTTCATAAAAACCAAAATTCAATGTAGCTGGATTATCCCAAAAAACGTATTTAAATATATTTATCCAAAACCATGAATTATGATTTATTTCAAAATAATTGAAATTAAATATTGTTATTTAATGTTAAAAACTCGGGCATCATAATGGATCCACCAAATTTAGGATTAATAATTATCGATTCACAAATTCGTAAAAGGGAAATCCAATGGAGGATGACATCAATAATGTTCTATGAATAAAACCTATATCTAGATAAAAATATGTGGGTATTAGATCCACAAATCAGCACAGGAACCCATGAAACCCTAAGGATGAAATGAGAGATCATGATAGAATGTTATCAGGATGAGGAAGCTAACCGATAGAAGTTAAGAGGGAATTCCTCAAGCATCAAACCACATGTAGGAGGGATCTGAGGGGGAAAACCTTCTTGGTAGCTCCATGGATGAGAGAGACCTATATTTGGATTTACCGGTCCATCGAGGGTCAGAAAAGGGGTTTTAAGAATTTATATTCAAAATTCAGATGAATTAAATTCTCGTTCCCATGGTTTCCTCGTCAGAGGTGAACAATATAAAAATATTATGTGTAAGTGATGTTCCAAATTGAAATGGGTTGTGTGGTTTCTATTTATAGGGCGAAAGGCATGATAAAACATTTATTAAATGTGTGAAATACAACTATCTTTAATTGCATGTTTTTCTCTGTGGTGGATCAAAATTTGGGAAAATAATTCTCTAACCATTAATGTGTTAATGAAGTACAAAACTCTTAAAATTTTAACCTGAATCATACCCAAATGAAACCCATAAAAAGGATAAAAAATATGGGTTTATGAATACGTAAAAAAATTAATAGGATATTATATAATTGAATTATATAAAATTTTAAATATATACCTTCTATATGAAAAGGAGTGTATAGACATTAAATTAATTATAATATCATGTTGATCCCCCTAATGTTCTAATTTTGGAAAATATTGGAATTTTGACTAATACCCATGAAATAAAAAATTTTAAAAATACAATAATTTCATATTTTGATAATATTTATATAAAGAATTCTAATAGATTTCTCATTTCACCTAATTAAAATTATATTATTCATAAATATTATCTTGAAAATTAATATAATAAATATCAATAAAACCTACTTTAATGAAAAAGTAACTCTTTTAAAATTAAAGGGTTCTGAACCATAATTTATATAAATTATCCATGAGTGATAATTGACAAGTTTATTTTAATAATTTACTTTTCTTTATGTTTAATTATAATAATTTATTTATGATTTAATTTATGTGTGATGTATCTCAAATGATATTCCAAATGATATTTACTTAATGTTATACATGGTAAAAACATTTGTTGTTACATTCTTCCCCATAACGAAATTATGTGTTAATAATATTATCGAATCTGTAATAACTTTATGTTTAATGAATTTTTAGAATCAATTTCATTCAGTGAAAGGGGACTTGAATACAATTAAATTTAAAGGGATTCTAGATAATATAACCTTAAAATAGTTGTAATGGGATGAAATGTAGAGAGAAAGATAAATACCATTCAATTCACATCATTTAATTTTTATATCAAAATTAATATAATTTTTGTGTTAAGAAAATTCCACCTATCATTGTGAAAATATATATTCAAATGATGTATTTACCACAATGTGTCATGTAATTGTGAATGGGTTTTCAAAAATCATAACACAAAGTATGATTAAAATATTCAACATAAGTCCAAATAGATTTTACTTCTTCTTATATGAGTTTAGGGAATTATTTTACCATCATGATTTAAAATAAATGTAAATATAAATTGTCAATTTCTTTCCACATTAGAATAATAATTTCATCATTTGTTTTTGTTTGATAAAAATTTCACTTATAATTCACATAATATTCTAAATTATTAATAACCATGGTGGATTTTTCCTCCCAAAAATAATAAAACAAACTTTTAATGGATCTTATGATGCCAAAAGAGATAAAAATACATCCCTTGTGTTTCTATTTATTTAATAATGTTCACAGAGTAACCATTGGTAAGAATAAAATAATATATGTATAATTAATACAGTAATATCAAAATCCCCCAAAATTAAACGAAAATTTAAATTGAAATCATTGTACAAATAATTATATAAAAATTATTATTGACCAAATTAGAATCCTAAATATTAGAAATATTTTTTCACATATCCTTCAAGGATCGACAGGAATATCCCTTGATCGCTTAAAAAGCGATGTAAGAAATGTATATGTGATAAGAATATATTACTCAATATATATAATAATTTTCCAAAATATTCTTAAACAATGAATTGTAATAAAATAGATTTGTTTATAAAAATATTAATTATTTATTATTAATCAAATAATATCACAAAAAAATTCACATTATAGTAGTAATTATATAATGATCGTCTTTCAAAATAACTTTCCTAAATTAAAAAGCCACCAAATCTCTTTTAAATCGCTATCTTTAACAATCAACTTCAATATAGCTTCCAAAAAAATATGATTACCCATAATCCAAATTATCCATAGTAATCTCAACAAAAAAGAATGTATTAACTCTAAAATTTGTCAATACTATTCATCATATTTCACAAAAAATAAAAAAATATTTCCCAAATAAAATGTACACTAAATCACATGCTAATAATAAAGGTTACATATAACGTAATAAAATATTAAAACCAAAAAAGTATCCCAAAATATCATTAATTATATTAATATTCATAAAAATAAATCCTAAAACAGGTTATGATATCTTTAGACATATTATCATCCCTCAATATATTAATCCTTAAATGAAATGCATGTACATCTTAAATCATCATAAACTATTGGTGGATATCTCAATCAGTAAACATCATTAATAAATCATTAATTATACATTATTCTATTATTCATAAATATTTCCCTTATAAAATCAAAAGTATAAATCATCTCTAAAGAATCATCAATATCAATATAGTGAATCTTACTAATTTATAAATACCCAAAACTGTAAAAATATATCAGTCCTATTAAATTTTACACATTGTTTCTTCATCTTGATAATATTTCCTTGATAATCCATTATCCATATGATATTACCAATCTTCATCAGGAACTGTCCACCCAGGACATTGATTGTGTAGTTACCATATTCCCCACATTTAAATCAATTAATTGATTCAACAGGAAGATCACAAGTCCCCGCCATTTAGTTAATTGAACTCTTTTTTCTTTGGGATTTATTGATCTATACCCTATATTACCATATATAAATCATCTTCCCATTATGTTAATGGATTTTGGTTGTTTCAACGTCCCATATTCTTGATACATAAGATGTTGAATATTATTTCATTCATGATAACCTCTATTTTTACCTACTTTTATTATTTTGAAAATTATGTATGGTTCTCATTGGTATCATTACTTGAGATAGATAGATATGGATAACCATAGTATTTTTCAGTACACTATTATCTTGTTTTGTTACTTATCTGGAAATCCATCATATTTTCCTTCATATATAATATTTATTGGTTTTATATAGTTTTAACCATTTACTAAATCAAATGTGTTTACTGTTAGTTTATAAAATATAATCACGGTAACCTATCTTATAAATATTATGGTTTATTTAGTTATTATTTATATCATTCAACTCTTTCAGTCATGAATAGTCTAACCTTAAAATTCATAGATGACATTTAACTCATTAAACCAATTAAACATATATTCCTAGTATGTTTCAGAAATATCATACTTTATGATCATATAATAATATAATAAAATCTACACTTATCTAAATTTATGGAATGATGTGGTCAATTATACCGTAGACCTAAAACCCTAGATTTTATGATAAATGATTTTTTTTCATATTATATTTCAAACAAAAAATTAAAACATCCACTTTAAATACACAAATAATTATTGGTTTGACATAAAGTAATTCACATTATTAAATTACAATTATAATTTAAATTTATACATTTATAGAACAAGTAAAACCTTATCATACGAGTTTGTACAATACTATATTGTCAAATTTTTTAAAATATAAATTTGTTCTTAAATAGTCACACATATTTCATTATGGACTCTTTTTCTCCATTTTTTATGATTCAATATAACATAAATATTGACCCTGTTCTAGATCCTATTCATCTATAGATCATATAAAAATTATTTGATACCATGTGGTGGTTAATAAAATCTTATCAACGGATTCATTAATAATTTTAACCCATTCATACATTAAAAATAATTAAAACCCATAAATATGATTACCATATTCTCAAACAAATGACATTATAAATAATAATTATCACATGTGAGAATTAACAATTTATCAAGAAATAATTGTAAAAAACAAATAAGAGGAAAAAAATTAAGTCAAAATTATTCATTATAATCATAACTCATGTTAAATGATTATATAACACTTTAATCAGACTGACTTAATTAATTATCTCCATAATTTTTCTTTCAAATAGATAATCAATCGAAAATAAATTAATGTTCTAAAATTTGGGATCAATTATCCTCTTATTTAATTTTCATGGTCTATATCTGTAACCTTTTTTTTATATGTATCTCTGTTTTAATTGTAAATCCTTTGAAAAATAGAGTTTATCTCGTAACCCAAATTACATTATATTTTGAAAAAAATAAGATAAACATCTATTTTTAGTAAATTTTAATAAAATATCATAGAATAATGGGAATGATGAATTCATTAAATATCTTAAAAATATTTATATGTATATTGATAATTAATTAAATCCATACATGAAGGAAAACATAGGCCTTTCATAAATGTTAAAAAACATTCCTTCCTGTCATTAAAAAGAATGTAAAAATGTATTTTATGAAATATTATTAGATAATTACATTCAAAAAAATTAAATAAAGAGAAAGATGGATTTAAACTATTATTTTCATATAAATAGAAATAATTTTAAAAAAATTATGGTCATGTATCTAGATGGTAAATTTTCAAAAGTGTATCAGGAAAAAATTTTAAAATGTGGTTTTAGAGAATAAAATGTTTATGATTTTGGTAGCTTTTGACAAAGAAGGTCATTGATAAAGAGTATACTTAATGGTTTTGTAAAAAACATTAATTTCAACAATCTAATGAGATAATTCATCATTATTGAAATTTTTACACCTTCAAAAACAAGACATGTTGTGAAAATTCCTCATGAATTATTTCATGGAATATGATATAAAAATTCCCTTATGTCCATTTACAACATTTTGCAACATGGTTTTACAAATAATATAATAATATTATTTTTATTATTAGTCAACATTAAAACTATATTTAAATATAATTTAGTAGATACCATTCACTCATAACCTTTTCTACCAATTAACCCATTAATCATTATTAAAATAAATATGTAGATATTAATTATCATGTTCCCCATTCTGGTATTGATTTATGGTTCAAGTTCATTACACCTTTTTCACAAACATGCCAAGACACCTTGGAAAACTAAAATCCAGGACGATTCTGACATGGACTGAAGGTTGTTCCTGATCCCCATGAGTTGGTGACATGTATCTAGGATAATGAAATAATGTTGGAATTAATTTTTTATAAACACAATTTAATAAAGAGATAGATGTGAATATGAATACAAAAAAGACTCTATAGGGACAATTTTACCACAAATCAGACATTTGTAAACAATCTGATTTCCAAGTGGAAGGTACTGGAAAATAGAGTAACCACCTAAACCCCAATGGATATAGCAACTGAATCCCAATGATCAATAGAATCTTCCAACTCTTACTGGTGCTATCAACATGCCCGAACCTAACATGAGGAAATCTACAAATTCCTAAAGGCACTAGTAGGGTATGAGATATAATCCCAGAAGGGTCTCACCAACGAATCTATAAAAATATTACAACATGAATAACTAGATTAGTATCTAATTTTAAATAAATATTCATGGCATATGAAACCCATTTTTAAAACAAATCACAATTTACATTTCATATGGTTTAAACATTTTTAAATGATGTATCAATAATTATTTTATATAAAATAATTTATATAAATTCAATATGAATGTCTAAAAAAGTTTATAATAAATCTAACATATAAAAAAATTTATAGTGAGTGACATCATTGTATTCCAAGAGGTAATATTATTCCAGGATATAGGATTCAATAACAAAAATCATGAAAAATAGAAATGTGCACACACGTCCCTTTGAATCTAATAAAAGAAGAGTAACTAACATGACAATATGGATACAATCTACCTATAAATTTATGATAGTTTTTTATTTAGTATATACAGTGATATGGAGCTCCCAACTGATTATGTTTTTCCCTAATAACTCACTAACTACCTTGGATTTCATGTGATGAAACAGTAATCAATAACTTTATATTTATTTAAAAACTATTTTAAATACAATTAATCCCATTTCCCATTTCAATCTACCTTTTTTAATTTAAAAATCAAAATGGGTTTTTAATTTTATCATTCTTTTTTTAGGATAATGAATATGGGTTTGCATCAAAATATTTTAATCCTTTTTTATCAAATACAATTTTGAAATAAAATCCACATTTCAATTTCACATTTCAATTTCACTATTTAAATTCCAAAATTTAAATTCAAAATTTAAATTTAAAAAATTCATATCACTATTTCAATCAAAATCTAGAAACACACCCTAAATAAATCAAAATGGGGGGGGGGGGGGGGTTACCGAACATCATTCAAAATCAAATTAAAATATAGAATTCAATGGAATTGGGTTTTATATAAACCAAATGAATAAAATTTAATTTAAATTATGAAACCATTTATTATTCAAATTTTAAATCATTAATGGAACCACTTACCTCAGTATCACGAGATAAAAAAACCCAAAAATTAGAAACCCAGACAATGAATGCCCGTAAAGAATATATGAAAATAAAACCTAAATACATGATTCAAAACAATGATATTAGATTCTATAAAAGCATAGATATCTAATAAACCTTAGGGTGTAAGTAAGTAGAGAGCGAGAGATACCAAATGGGGTGGGAAACCCTAATGTGAAAGTATTAAATTGATATTACATAGATTCAATAAACATTGGAAGTGGTTTGGAGGAGTAAAATGGGTAATTAAGAGCTATAATATCCCAGTAATTATTTCTACATCGGGTTAGGCCAGATTGGGGGATAAAAGGAGGGTTTGGGAATTTTAAATGAAATTTTAGATTAAATAAAAGTGGTGTACATTGTTTCCAAGTTAAGGCTAGGTGATTAAAAAAATATTGTTCACTAATCATGTTCCTCTTACTAAAGGGTTTCATGGTCCCTATACATTGGGTGCATGATTTTTCAAACAATGTGCCAACCATGAACACCCTCAATGTCTTGGTTTTTATGGTTTTCCCTTGATGGGAATAATATTGGGAATAACATACATCAATCCTGCACACCGAAAAATCATGTCAAACATTATTAAATTTCAAATGAAAAACCTAAATTAATTACACCAATCTATTATAAAAATATTGGATTAGGAGTACCTAAAAAAGTATCATGATGTTAAAACTTCCCCATCATAGAAATTTAAGTGACCAGGTATCTTTCTGAAAAACATTCAAATGAAAAACATGATACCACTACTCCCCCCATCATTTCCTCCCTCCCCCATGTCTAATGAGTATCAAACCCATGAATCCATAGAAATAGATCCAAGGTTTTATTCTCCCAAAAATTACCTTATTTTCATAATCAATTATCCTACATGTATACTCCTTCCCAAATAAATTAGGATTGACATTGAGACCACTCTAGTTAAGATCATGAGATCGATCACATAGATACTTCCATAACTATGTTACATAGAACAAATAATGCATTGATGTTTGGTGAGATGTATGTTCTATATTATACGACTCTTTTCCAACATAGTCAACAACCATATAAATTCCCACAAAACAAGGGAAAAGAATTTATTTTCTACCTAGCCAACGATGGCCAAACTGAGGTGAATAATTCATGAATTCATGTTCCACAACAGATATTTCCAATGGTATATGATGATGAAGATTATAATAAAACTTATCTTGGATCTATTCTATCAACTTTATCTAATGAATCATCATAATATTTTCTATCATAGCTTTAACCAAGATCAGTCCATCCAAGGAACCTTCACCAATCTCTAACCAACCGTATGAATATTCACAAATTCAATTGTATTGGGCCTCAAAATGATCTATTAGGATACTAGTATGGTAACTATTGTTTTATAAAATCTCAACCATCCCTATATGGTATTCAAATGCCCCACCAAAACAAGGTAGAAGGTGTGTAGAAAATCAACAATAATGTTTATAAAGCATTTAATCTATCTATTCGACTATGGATAGTATTCCATGCTAAAACATACCAGATATCCCATTACCTCATTGAGGCCTCTCAAAAAATTTGAAGTGAACAAGGGATCATTATAAAATAACATATTATATGTAACTACTCGATAATGAACTATATTTTCCATATACATATTTCATATCTATTTAATATTGGTTGTATCATGGAGGGGTATAATTTAATCTGATTTTGTTAGGATACTGATAACAACCCATATCACATTATTGTTTGTTTGGTTATGTATCTACCAAACCACAAATTCCATATATATATTATCCCACTACCATGTTGTAATATGATGTGTCTTAAAAAACCCCAAAGGTTTATGGTTTTCATCCTTAACCTTTTATCATGTGTAACAACGAGATATAAAATCATAAATTCATCATCACAAACATGTCCCCCTAAATATCATCACATGCTATAGAAATTCTTCTTGGTTACATGGTGGAAATCCAAAATAAGATTATTGCAATCCTATGTCACAACTTCGTGACTGATAATGATACTATTTAAAAATTCTTATTACATAGAATTCCCTCCATGGAGGTCGACTAGTCAGAAATGGTCACCCAACAAAAATTAGAGTATATAACTATAATGAACCCATAATAAAGTTACCTTTTTTGAATAATCATCTATTTAATAGAGGATGTTAACTAAACACTGGATAAAGAAACCCCAACACCTGATTCCTAAACACTTATATGCAATTTTAGAAAAAGTTGAATCAAGTTCCACTCTTCTGGTGAGTTATTCGTTTCCTTGTTCAAATGTTTACTGCTCAATGCATCTTTAATAAAATTAATTTTCCCCAGTGTATAGGTGATATCGATGTCAAAATATTTCATGTATTTCACCCAAAAACATTGATGGAGATTCAAATATTTTTGAACGACGATATAACCAAGTATCTTTTTGTTAAAATACATGTAAACCCATTCCATATAAATGAAATTCCACCAAATATTAAGTGCATTCTTAAAAACTATGTGTTCATGGTCATGCGTATGATAATATTTTGTGTGTGGCCTTAAATATGTATATTCAGAAGTAATGACTCGATAACCTTACAAAAGAACTCAAATATAACCTGAACCTGATGCATCATAGAAGGCCATGTAGCCATCCTCGACCACTAGAAGAGTCAAAACTGAAAATTTATTAAAAATAAATTTCTTATAAAAAAATTAATTCTTACATTTCTCATCCCAAGTGAAATTTAATACCTTTTGAGTGAGAGTGCTCTTCAGAGTAGCCACCTTTGATCTGTCCTTTTTGAATGAGTGATAATATCCTAATAAACCCATTAATCACTAAATATTAAAAATATATTATGGTTCCTCCCTTTTCATAACATCCATTACATTATCAGGATAAAAAAACATACCATGTTTTGACACCAAGTGTCCCCAAAACATCACTACCGAAATTCAAAAAACACATTTTCATAGTTTGACATACAGTTGTTGAGTTATCAACAATTATAAAACTTCTCATAGATGATGAACATGATCTTCCATGGACAACTAGTAAACAAATCTTTCATCCACAAAGACCACAAAAAATGTATCAAGGAACCCTATAAAATACTATTCATTAAATTCATAAATATTGTAGGAGCATTGGTTAAAGGAAATGGAATTAAAACATACTCAATATGGTCATACTGGGTCCTAAATATTGTCTCTTGAATATGAAATTATTTTATTCCAAAATGATGGAAACCAGTATAATGATCAATCATCTATAACTAGTTATTCCATTAAAATGGTAAAACTTATCATCAATCAATGGCAATAGATTCTCATTAATTACTGTAACTCTATTGAGTTTTCTTTACTTAGTTCTTAGGAAAGGTTAACCATAATATTTCATAGAAAATATAATAGGCACTACCCAAGGTGACACACTCAGGTGTATAAATCCTTTATCTAAATGATTCTGAACATGACTGTTTAATTTTTTCATTTTAGCTGGTTTTGTGATGTAATATTGAATAGATACTAGTTGATTATCATGAAATAAATCAATTGAAAGCCCTGACTCTATTTCCAGTGTAAAATGAGAGAAGTCAGAAGGAAAAATGTTTTGAAACACGATACCAAATGTTGGGAGACCAATGCTCATAGATTCCCTCTCTACTTCAAAATTAAACACATATACTACTTAACCTAACTCAAGATAGGATATACTAGAACTACAAGACCTTGGAACCCATTATCCATGAAAGATACAATACCCCCATCATGTTTTGGGAAGGATACGCATTTATGATAATAATAAATATAGGACTTATTAGAAAAATTCTAATCTATAATAAAAATAATGTCAGTTGGTTTTCTTTCATGAACAAAAAATACTATGAAAGATCAAAATATGATATATAGAAAATTAAAGATAGACTACCGAGACCCTACTCTCTATTGTTTATATTGAATGTAATAATATGAATCAGACAAGATAAAATCTATGAATGAGGATTTAGTAGGTTTAAAATAATGTTTAAAATAAATAAATGGGATGCACCAATATAAAATAAACAGATCACTAATGAAGATATAATAGTGATTATTCCTCTAATAGTTCCTGGACCCAAATCTTCTTCCACTAGGGACCCATCCACATTGAGATGAATGTTTTTAATAGATTCCAATTGATGGATCCACTTTAATATGGATGATTCTAATATTAATGTAGTTACTGAAGGCTTTAATTATCTTGTTCAACTACATGGTTTATAATTGGCATTGGATAACTTATGTTGGTGTGTTGAGCAACATTAAATATTACATTTCATGGGTGGATCAGTGAAAACCCACTTTCAGTACCCTATATTTCCATAATTGTAAAAAATCAAAGTCACTCTTCTAGGAACTACAAGAGGTATAGAATAAGCATACAATCTAGAACCTTGACAACAATATTCCCATATACTCATTCCTTTAAATGAAGTCACACCACCAAATGGAGAAAAATGATATCCTATAATCTGTAACATACCGGACATGTCCTTTTTTCTCAGTTGTAATCTATACATTAAATCATTATAAAAAATATGATTCAGTAATAAAATTAAAGCATAAATATCATATTGAAGACCCTTCTCAAACTGTTATGTATTTATCTTCTTATATGATTACATCTTAGATGAAAAATTCACAATATCAGTAAATCAATTTGTATATTTTTTAATTCTCTTGTCAAACTTATTGAGATTTAAAAACTTTAAATACCTACCCAAAGCATATAATCTAAATAGAACTGTTCAATGAAAATTACTTTTATTTCATTCAACTATAAAGTCTCATGTTTATTCTCTATTGATAATTTGTCCCACCATCTCCTACTAGGTAACTCTAGCATAATGGTGTCGCATTTCACTAAGAATTATACAAGCATATCAAAATACAAAAAATAAGGTTGATTCCAGTCAACTAATTATCATCCAATTGTGGGTTCATAAATTCATTGAATGCTAGTGGAATCTGGATAAGTAACTCCATAGAAAGATTTCATAATACAACCCTTTGAGGTTCAATTGCATGAACCTAAACTTGATCTGGTGTAGGTTCCTAACCCAAATCCCTGATGACACGCATGATAACCTCACCCATATTCTATTCTACAAAAGAACTCACCCACCAAGCTTCATCAGCATCTTCATCTAGTATCCTATTTTCAAGTATTCTCAGATTCATGATGCTACACAACAATATAAAACAACATTGAAGGTATTATATTAACCGTTAAATAAGATAACCATGGAAACCATTTCCAATTGATATATAATTGTTTTTGTATTTTCTCACATCCAAATATAAATCAGCGGAAAGAATAGAACTAATCCTCAAGATGATTCTCCCAAACCACTCATGGTGACTCAAGTATCTATTGGGTGATTTATTGAAAAACACCCAATTTTTACATCCTTATAATTCTAGAAATTATTTAAAAATCAATACTAATAGAAAGGTAAGATTCTTAGCCATAATCATTGAAACCACTTTTCCTTGAACCCACCCAATTACCAGAGTCTCCGGATAACCGTGAATGTTCTATCATGGGCCAAATAGTATTAATGTTTCCCATATGATAAAAACAAGCATATAGAATAAAATAGGAAAGTGGGATCAAATTTTCAACAGACATAGTGGAATTAAGAGATAAATTTCATTATAAATATTTGAAAAACTCCACCAGTAGAACTGTACCAAAATTAAAATGGTCATAAAAAACCCAATGTACAACTATGAAGGTCCAAAAATAATAATAACTAGGCAAGTAATAATGAACAGAGAAACTCAGGCCCAAGATCAACACCAACTACCAAATCATTGTGGTGATTTCCACTTACTAGAACCTTGTATGATGAAATATACCAATTACAAATGTCACATGTAGGGTGTGTGATAATATACTATTTTTGGTATCAATATGGATACCATATGAATATTTCAACATAATTAACTTAATAATTATTTCAATTTAAAATAAAATGGGAATATGATTTCAGAAGACTATTTAAATCTAATTAGGCTTTACATTTCAAATGACAAAACCATTTCTAAAAAATTGATTTAATAAATTTTTTTATATAAATGGGATTATATTAATTCATTAGGGATGTGTAGAATGGTTTACAGAAAATGGAATATATATATATAACCATTTACAATGAGAAAATTTTTCATCTTCCATGAGTTATGATTTTTCCATGTTATGGGATCCTCACACATATATCTTGAAAAATATCAATGCGAATGCAAGAACCTTTGACACATTTCAAAGAAGAATAACTAGCATACCATTTGGGATAATATCTACACATTTTTTATGTTAGAATTGTAAACTGTTAATCTAGTGCTAGGGAATTCCTTTCCTAACTGGTTTTCCCCAAATAACTCCCTAAATACTTAGGCTACATGTTCTCAAAAAATAATCAATGACGGGAAATTTATTTTAAAAAACATTTAAAAAGAAATTATATCAAATTTACAATTTCAACATTCTAATTTCAATTTAAAAACTAAATTGGGGTTTTAATCATTTCATTCCTTTTCTCAGGACAAAACAAATAGGTTTATATCAAAACGATTTCATCCATTTCTCTCAAATAAAATTATGAAATCAATTCAAAAAATAAATTTCACCATTCAATTTCATTATTTAAATTACATTATTTTATTTCAAAATATAATTACAATAATGTCCTACAAATTCCAAAAACACACCCCAATTCAATTGAATTTTGGTTTTTTATAAACTTCATGCCAAATCAAATTCAATTACCAAATTTAATAGAATTTAGTTTTTAATATTCCAATTGAGGGATATTAAATTTGAATAAATATACATATTTTAAATAATAAAATTTATGGTTATTAAAATTGGCTATTATAAATGGAACCACATACATCGAGATCACAGGGTCTCAAAACACAAAACCCTAAATGGGAAAATCTAATGAATAACATTGGTAATAAATAATCAATAATCAAACAAAGATTTAAGATCTAAAACAATAATAATTAGATCCTCCTAGAACAATTTTATTTAATAAAACATAGTGAGGGGATAAGGATAGAGTGGGAGATTGGGAATAGGGAGAAAAAACTACTAAGAATGTTTTGAACATAATTTTTTTAGGATCAATCCACCAAGGATTTATTTACAAGATCCATAATGGGTCATTGAGTGCTCCAATGACCGAAGAATTCATTCTATGTAATTTTAAGCTCTATTAGGGAATAGAAAATGTGGTTTTATAGACATTTAATTAATGTTAATATTAATTAAAGGTCGCATGCCTTGTTTTCAGAGCATCAGTAAATGGTTATACAAAATATGCACCATAATTGTGAACCCCCTACTATTATTTTGGATGGTTTATACATGTTGGGTGAATGGTTATTGAAACTATCTTCCACACATGAAAAACTCACTCTATTGATTTACACAATTTTCACAATAAGTGCATATAGTTTTGGAAAACAATGAATAAAACAAAATACCATCAAAATTATAAAATTTCACCCAAAACATCCCTAAACAAAACCCAACCAAAGGAATATCAAAAGAGGGAGGTAGGAGTACCTTAAAATAGTAAGTGGATATTAAAAAATGGTCATGGTTTTATTGACATTATAATATTCATGTTTTGTCTATTTATTTATTTTATATGATTGTGGAGTTCCATGTTTATTTCGTGGAGTTTATGGTAGTAATTTCAATGGAAAGCATAAAAATAATTTTTTTAGAAATTTGCATTGAATAAAATGAAATAAATTAATTAGTTGATTAAAATATTTATATAAATCTTATAAAATAATAAAAAATATTAAATACATAATAATGAAATAATTTTACATGTAAATAATATTTCATAATATTTTATGTTATAAATATTAGAACAATGTCAATGTTGGTGGTAAAATAAAAGAAACAAAACACCATAATATTAATGTGGAATGAGAATGTAAAATATATTCTTTAATAATGATATTTGATTAATTGGAAATTAATATGATTATAAATATAATATTTATTTATGAAATCCATTTGTATAACCATCCATCTTAATTTTAAATAAAAATAAATAAACATTGTTTATTGACGCAGAAGTCTGTACATACACGCAAGAAATGAATTTAATTTTATAATATTTGAAAATTAAATAAAGTAGATAAAATTATCACCTTAAAGAATTAAATAATATTTAAAATATAGATTTTTTCAGTAACTCAATATATATGGATATCCACTTAATAATGTAATGAAAAATGAAACTCTTTTTTTATAAATGTGGTAGTCCACATGTATGCATGAGTGGTAATTTCATTTTCCAAAGGATGGAATGGTTGAAAATATCATGGTTATATCAATATAATAATATTTCATTTCCATAAAAATGATGATAAATTTATACTGGGAATGTCATAAAATATTTTATTGCGGTTGGGGAAGAACATAACATGAAAAAATAAAATTAAGACATTTACCCTCCCATTTGATATCGTCAATTATCATACACACTAGGCATTATGAGATTTCAATTTTATGGATATTACAACCATTATGACATGGGGAGAAGAGTTTGTGAATTTTTTTTCTAGTAATTGTTCAATATAAGATGATTCAAGTGTTTGAGGGTGAGTTAATAAGAGCCTACCATTTTTATGTGAGTATATTAGAACCCTTAAAACATTATAAAATATATAATATAATAAATTAATATCTTAGGGATAAAGAATTAAATTTATAAAAAATTAAAATATAGATTATGTTAAGGTAAAAACACTGATTTAAATAAAAAATAAAATATTTTTGTGATATTGAATTACTTATTTATTATTTTAACCCCACCTTACATATATTAACATTTAATTTGGTGAAAATGTCGAACCATGAAATCTATTTATTTTTACTAAAATTAAAATTAACATCACTAACTGAATAGAAAATTATTATCACATATATAGAATAAATTTTATAAAATAAATTTTCTAATGGTGGGGAATATTTCTTTTAATATAATTTCATAAAACAAAAATAATAATATTTAGAATGATATCTTTTGCATATCAAAATTATTTTATAAACAAAATATGTATGTTGAGTATTATCAAGTGTTAAACTGAATTTTATATTTTTAATACTTTATAATAAATATATTGAAAATAAAAATATACCATTTTCAATACCATGTTTTACTGACGTAACAATTACTATGGTTTTAAGACGGAATTGTAGAAAACATATAATTCATACTAGATATAGAATTTTTTTTTAATAAGATGCTTTTTTCTAATCAGTTTAATTTTTCTCATCAGATCATGATTGTTAATCTGAATAATCTTTTTAATTATAAAATAATTATAATCAAATGTAACATTATAATATGATATGAATTCACTTTCTACACTAGATGGGGGATTTTTTTCATCATATGATGTTTTTTAGAAACTAGTTGAAAAACTATAAAAATGTCTCACCAAAATAAGATCAAATTTTTAACTATAAATAAACTCATAAGATGAATTTAGATTTACTCTATAGATGAAAATTTGGAAAAAAAAATATCTAAAAATGATTTAGCTTAACATGATGATTTATGTCTATCGTATCAGATTAAGATTGTCCACTCTATGAGATGAAATATTTTATGAAATCTTGACGGTGACATGATAAAAAAAATATTACATAAAATATATACAGAACATTCCATGTAAAAGATGTGTGTTTTTAAATATATTATAACAGACTCTTTGAATCACAAATTATGAACATTTTACATTTAACTATAAATATAGGCAGGTTCATGGAGGTGGAAGGTGTTAAATCTGCTGGTCAATCAACAAGATGTTTACTATGTTTGATTATAAAATTTTGTTATCATTTAGTTCATTATAATCATTATAGTTTTTTTATTTTATGACATATGTTTGAGTACTATAAATGTACTAATATATTTTAGTTTTTTAATCACTAGGTCTGACCGGGTATGGTCAAGGGATTTCAGGGATGAGATGATTATTGTGTCCAAACATTGTGATTGAGGGACTTTGAGTCTAGGATGATAGTGTTATTATAATATTTATGATTGCGGGATTTTGTTCATAAGAGTGAAAAAATTAATGGTTAGGTTAAATTGTGGATTATATATATCCAGATTGTTGAATTCATTTACACTGAAGGCAAAAGTGTTGATATTCTTTTATAATTTTTTTCAATTTTTTTTCTCTTTGAAAATTTATAATGCTTTAATTTTCCTAATTTTAAATTATTTATTTCTTCTATGCATATATACGAATTGTTAAACCATATTAAAACATTTTAATAAAACACTTTTTATTAAAATTATCATAATGAATCATATCAGATAAAAATTGTATACATCAGATAAAAAATTTATTAGATCTACAAAATAGAAACTTTAAGGTATTTGTATGTTTAATTTTATAACATATAATTAAACCCTATTTAAACTACATATGTACACTTATTAATCTATAATTGTTATAAACAAATGTTTTTTTTATATCTCAAAATTGTTTTTTTAACATCTATTTAAGATATCAATAATGTTCTAATTTTTATAAATTTTTTAATACACAATTTTTATAACCATTTTCGATACTAAAATTAAATTTTAGAAAAATATATATATATTTTTATAATGAAAGTAGGTTTAAGCATTATAACTCTTTAAAATGAGAATTTATGTAGACCACCAATTTTATAGGGTTCTGACAATGAGTATTTCCCTGATAAGATGACAAATTCTATTATCAATGGGGATATTGATATTTTTTTAATTCATATATGAAACTATATAATTCTATAAAATGATGTTTCAATAATTATTAATTTTGATAATATGAATTATAAACAGAATTATTTAATTAGGAACACATTATTATGTTCGATGAATAAAAATATATATTTTCTTGATAAGTACATGTAACATTGAGAAGATTATACAATTTTTTTAAAGTTTCTCACTTTAGAAAAAACCAGGTTATAGATACTGGAGATCTGGGATGAGAGATGACTATACAGTATTTGATTTTTACCTAGGGAATCTATTTTGATAATGCATCAGATATTTATAAATATTTGGGATATTTTACAATATTATGGGGATAATGATAATACATTGGGTATTCTGGTTTTAAACAAAATTGAGAATATACCTAGAGAATGTAAATATGAAAGAATATGAATTGATGAATAGAAGAAGATTAAAAATATGAGTTTAAATGATTTAATTGAACTATCATGCTTTTTGAGTGTGTTTTAAGGAGAGTTACTGAAAATATGAGTAAGAGAAATGGTTTATATTTTTCTTATACATTATATTTTTCTATTAATTTCAGGTTATTTGAAAATCTATTAAAAATAAAAAATAAATTTTGTTATAGTTGTGACTAAAATTAGATATTCTAAATATATCCATAATTAATGTTCCCATATAGGTAAAATAATTAATACTAATGTCGTAATGAAATTTTTGAAATTAAAAGATAATATGAATTTAAAACAAAATGTTGAAAAAAATTATTTTTCTTAAATGAAATATTATGAGTGAATGAATATTAGTTAAATTGGACTAGACAAACCTATGAAGAAAATATAAGAGAAAAAAGAAATATATTATGACATAAATTATATGATATTATAAAAGTAAAATTATATGAACTATCTGAATGATTCTAATAGTTGGAGTGAAAGTTAAAGAGATAGTTCATTATAATATTCATTACAATGTTACTGTGATATTCTAAATGACATTATTTTTATAAGAGAGATTCAGTAGAATGACAGTTGACTCAATGAAAAGCTATCTATTGAAACCATAACTAACATCACTCTTAATGAAAATTGCACTACTTATGAAAATGAGTATATATTTATATATTTTAATGTAAATATACATTATTATAATTGGACAATACATTACCTAGCTTTGAAGAAGATACAATTTTATTAACATTGTTGTAAAAAATAGTAATTCTTCTAAAAACATCAAATACGCAAAAAATTATTTTGAAAATGGATGTTTTAGAATTTCAAAACATAATAGTAAATTTTTAAATCATTTAAAATCATTAAATGAATATAATTTAGAGAAAAAAAATATTTTTAAATAATTTTATAAATAATTATCAACTTCTTCTAGTGAGAATAAATATTTAGTTTTTTAGTTCAACATGAAATTTTATAGAAAAAATAAAGTACTATGAAAGTTTTAGTCTAGTGTGGAAAATTTTTATAATATGTATTGAAAAATAACACCTAATTGAAATTTTATTTTAATATATTTTAATATTCAAAAACCAATTTTCCAATATAATTTTTTTATCCAAAATTTACAACATTTTTTACTATGTTACAATGTGGTGGAAATAAGAAAAATATTTTTTCCTTAAAAAGAGTCAAATATTTTTGTTTTAATAATTCATATATTTTCAAAGTATTTGAAAATGTTCAATATAATAAACTTAGATATATGTTAAATAAAAATATAATTTTATTGAAAAATCATAGTCTTATGCATGCTTGTATACCTAAATGATATTCATTTTAAAAAAATAAAAAGAGGACAAAAAACAACCAATAAGTTTACATGGATAGTATTTTTGACTAAAAAATGAATAGATATAACAAATTCATCTAGTTTATTATGAAGATGAATGTTCTAAATGTCTATATTGGTAAAAATTCTCCTAGAGAAATTATAGTTATGTGTAATATCATTCTGCATTCAAGATCCTTAATTACAAATGATCTTTATATTATACAAAATAAAAAAACCATGTTATCGTATGTCAATAATGTTGTGAAGATTATCTTGTGGTATTTTGGAATGATAAATGTACTATTAGTTATATAGATGATAAATTTATCCATTCTATTGATAATGATGGGAATGTATATAATAGTTTCTTTTAAGGACATCAAATACATGATCTATATTATCTTGGTAAAATAGAAGATCAATTTGGGTTATGATGTAGTTGTTTAATACCTTGTAATTTTAGAACATTAGGTCAAATTTCTATTAATTTTATTTTGAAATCTAATATAGCTTATATATAATTCTTGAAGAGTACGTGATCATTGTCTGTTTATATGGCAACATCAGTAATATTTAAAATCTATTAGTAATGTTTTTTTCAATTTACGGTTTATATTAAATATGTATAGATTTATTTGATCTAACTAAAATAGGTTTTTTGTGGAAAATAAAATGTATATATTTTAGTTTGTGACGACAGAAGATACTTGTGCTACAATTTTCTACCAAAAAAGAGAGAATCCCTTTTCATTTTTAAAAAGAAAATATCCCATTTAAAAAATTAAAAAATCATCCTTAAAAATCATTCATAGTTATCATGTTTGGGTAACTATAAATTTGAAATTTGAATATTTTTTAAGAAAACATTTATAAGAGATAATTTCTTAATTCCTAGAACACCAAAAAAAATTTTGGTAATCAAAAAAAGAAATAAAATTCATCATATGGTTATAAGAACCATGTTGAGATAAAACTCAACTAATAAAAAATATTAACCTAATACACCTCTTAATATATGTTTTTTTATAAATCATGGTTTACTCATAACGTTTATTAAGAAAAAACCTTATGAGTTTTGGAGAAGAATAAATCAAAAAAATTATTCATCCAGAAGACTAAAAATATTTTACATTAATCATCTCTAAAATTTTATGACAAAATAAATTTAGGATATTCTACAAGTAGTACATATTATACAGTGTTTAACAAAAATATACATACTATTGGATAAATACTACGATATAAATTTGATGAACTAAATCCTTTTTTAAAAAAAATCAAAAACATATTCACATGATATTTCAAAATCTAATTTTTAATGCATGAAGTGAAATTATTCTCATGATGGAAAAAAAGGAAATATTTTTGATGTCTAAACGATGATGAAATCAAACCTTTTGCTAAAGAACATATTTTTTTAAAACAAATAATTCATTTAATACATAGTAATAAAATTAGATATAATAAAAATTGCGATGCTGATCAACTAGTTAGAATTATAATTACATTAAGAAATAAAATAAATGATTTTTTAACTTTTCATAACTAGAATATAATACTATTGATGAGGATTTTGGTGATGAAGATATGATAGGATGTATTAACGATGAAATAAATCGATTTAAGACGAATAAAATATGTAATATTGTTTAATTTCATAAATATTCACCTTTAATTGGTTTAAAATGGTTATTTTTGAAATAAATGCGATTACAATGGAGTGATATATGGAAATAAAACTATACATGTGAAAAAATGGTTGCAAAAAACCATAAGGGATACACTATAAAGAATATTATTGTCCATTATCTAGAATTACATATATTCATATACTTCTATAATTTAAAACATTTTTAGATTTGAGTATTTTTATAATATAGGTTAAGTGTACATTTCTTAATGGATCGATACTGGAGGAATTTTATGTTATAAAAACCTCATTTTTTGAAAAAAAATATTTGGACCATGTATTTAGAGTAACTAGTGAACTAAATTGACTTAAAAAAGACCCTTGAGCTGGGAATGATAGATAAAATAAACTTTCTTTACAAAAAAATAATGGATTTATAGATCTTATTCATTCTGTTAAAAAATTACTTAGGTATACCATAATAGTGGAAATTTATGTTGATGATATTATATTGGGATCAAATGAAAAATATATTAAAGATTACTTTAAAAATATTAAGAAATATGAGTTTGAGATGGGCGTGATAGTTGTACTAACTTATTCTCTTGGTTTAAAAATATCCTGAAAAAATGAATATTTATAATTAATAATAATTATATAAAATAAATTATTTAAGTGTTTTTATATGAAAATACGAATAGAATATTTACTCCAACCCGACCCAAAAATACTATAGATCTTTATAAAGATGAAAATCCATTGGATTAAGGTTTTTTATAGGGAATGATTGGTTGTTTATAATTAATAAAAACTTTTCATCATGATTTAATGATTTATGAATTTTTTATGGAAGATATAAATACAATCCTAAATAAAATAATCATAAATATTTAAAATGAATTTTTCATTATCATAAGGTAACTGTGGATGTTGAATTATTTTAATCATATAGAAATGAATTTGAACATAATTTTTTTTATATTCTCACATGGGTGAGTTTAAATGGAAAAAATAATATCTATGACATTTATTGCAATGAAGAGGCCTCATGTTCTTAGTCTTGTATGAAATGACATTCTATAGTAAATTATTTGGCTGAGGAAGAGTATATAAAATTTAGAAGTTGTTAGGATCATGAGTTATGAATGAAACACACACTCAACAATTATTTCTTGATTTTTAGTTAAACTCCAATTGTGAGTGATAAAACAAGTTCTATATATTTAAAAATAATAATAGAACAATGCCCATGAGATAATGTCATAGATATATGTCACCATTTCAATTAGGAATAAAAACAAAAAATGAGATATCATTTTACAATTCATCAAAATGTAATAATAACTTGTTGATATTTTTACAAAACCCCAAAATTCTAATATAATTGAAAACATTAAATTCTAGATAGTAATGGTAAACATAAATTGGTAATTCATATTTTTCTTATTTAAACCATTTTCTTATTTTAATGAGATCATTTACAATGGATGTGTGCATATTTATTTTATAGTTTTCTTAAATTTTATAGTTTTTATCGTTTTTCTGAAATTCATATTAATTTTTTAGTTTTCTTATATTTTTAGACATAATAATTGTTTTTTTCATAGTTTTTTAGTTTTATTATGTATACAGTCTTCTTATATATTTTTCCAATTTTTTCGTAAATATAATTTTTTTCTGTTCGTTAGTTTAATTAAATATTTTGTTTTCAAAAAACACATTTTTTCAGAATTAATGATTTCCAAAATTTATTAAAACACTTCCTGACATAGTCTTTGTTAAGAAAATTTTATATAAAAAAAGTGTTTTTAATAATAATAAAAAAATAATATAGAAAAAAAGTCATTATTAATGTTTAATTTTAATCTGAGATATAATTTATAATATTCAGTATTTACAATCTTTTAATGAATTATAATTTATACTATTTTAATATTTTTTATAAGTTTTACATGAATTTAGGATTCATCTCTAGAAAATATTTATGTATGTTATTCAAAAAAACCATTTTGAGTTGATAAAATGTATTATATATGTAAATGAAAAAATATTATCCATCAGATTTAGAAATGTTTTCATTGTTAGTCATTAGAGGAACAGAAGATGAAGTTTTACCCCTAGAAAATATATTAATAGGATTGCGGGTCACCACTCCCCTCTACCATTTATCTAATAATACCATCTCCCACAACAAAAGTTTTTGTCTGTTGTATTCATTTCTCTTCATATTTTTTATATAATTATTTATGATTAGAAAAATGGAATCATTAAAAGATTTGAAAAATAGATATGCATTAACGGAAAGACTACCAGAAAGGAAATGGTTTTACAAGATTGATTATCTTGGGAATAATTTTATTTTATTCTATTGTTTTTAAGATATCATTATGGAAACGGTTTATTTGTATGTTAACTTTCCAACTAATGTAAATAAATTATATTCTTATATACATTTTAATGTATTTGGAGGTGTTAAATTCATAAATTTATTTTTATTAAAATATTTATTTATTCATACAATTCAAAACGTTTTAGAGATTGATGGAGTTAAATTTTGTGGAGAAAAAAATCTTATAACCCAAAAATATCTAATTAGTTGGAATATTTTTTAAATTTAATGGAAAAAATAATTATTTACTTATTATGAGAACATAACGAAGGTTTATCAATTTTCGATGGATGCAAGTGTAACGGAGTTGTAGAAGAAAGATTATATTACCCATAGGAATCGGAGATAAATATACATTATATTTAAAGGATATATGTTCTTAATTACCTTTGTAACATCAGAATGTTATATTTGGTGAATTTTGAGTTTTTATTGGTCAAGGTTGTGGAGAAAGGTACTATAAATTGAAAATTATTCTATTTTTTAGTTTTACTAATAGGATGCTAGTAATTTTTTTGTAATATTCATAAAATTATGGATGTGGATATAATATAAAGAGAGAAATTTTATTTTATATCATATTGAGACCAAAAATAAACTTATGTTGGTTTATGTTATGAAGTTGAAAATCTATGCGGATAAATCATAAAAACATGCATCCAAAACATAAGCACAAATAATTTAAGAAAACATAAAGTAATAAATTAAAGATATATCTTCTTTTAATCATATAAAAAATAAATTTTAAACAATGTTATATTATGATTTCAATGAAGAAAAGAAGCATACGCAACATATGAATATTGGGGATTCTATATTTTTCTTATATATGAAAAATAACCTTAGCATTAAAAGAAAATACCAAAACAATATTACAGAATATGAGAATAAGAAATGGTGAAAAAAAATGTTTGAGGATCCAATGGCTATAGAATGTCTTAAAAAAGTAGTCTTGTATGCTCTAAAAATGTTCATGTTTCAACATAAGGGTAACCTTTTTAGTTTCTCCATTTTTTGTTGTTCAACCAATAACTCCTCTAGCTTTTCTTCTTTAATTTCCTCTTCAAGTTAAAAATATGGATGTTTTGAGGGTCCTCTATATGGTAGTAATGGGAAATGGAAATAAATAGTTGATTTAATGTATATATTTACACCTGATTATAAAGATGAATTTTAGAATTTTTTGAAGAGGATAAAAAAGGAAAATTGAGAAATAATGAGAAATTGGCTTAATATTTATTAGTATAGTTACATGAAGGAGAATTATAAAAAAATTCCTTTAATGAACATCGTTTTCTTCAATGTTGCCGATAGTTACTAATCATGAAGTATAATAGGGGAAATAAACATATTATAGTGACCCTAATTTATATTATAAGAATATTGATTTATTTTTTAGATTAACTATATAAAAACATTAAAATCTTGGATCCAAATTTTCATTATCTTGAAAAAATTAGGACCATAAATCACATATATATAATAAAATATATATTTTCAAAAAATATTTATTATCCTTATAATGATTACATTATACTTAGTATATGTAGTCACTTGAGTATATGCATCAAAGAAATGGGTGAGCTAAAAGCCCAGTAAGAGGATGGGTAAGGGTAATTATTCAATATAGAATGGTTGAGCATGATTATCATCATCATATTTTAATCATATCGTCATTATAATAATCATGAGGCGAACCATTAGACAATTGTTTGGAATGTGTACATTCATTAAAATAACACACCATGTCTTAGTGGTCAAATACCACACACAGTTGTGAATAAATCTACACTTATGTTCGTGCATAAAATATGTTCTTAAGAATAACATCATCATTTAGAACAAATATATCATAATGTTCCATCATATTATGCATTATTTCATTAGATACAACCCATTATCCATTGCATCATAGGGCTATATAATATTGGTCCACTCATGACATCATAATATTTATAGAATCATACATTCCACATAAAACATATAAGAGTCATAATCCTGAAATAAACCATGTAAATGAATTGGTTTCATAATAATTTAATAATTAATATATTCATGAATAAACATTTGGGTTACTAATTGAAAAAGGATAAAAATTGGTATATGAACCATCATTATTGACTGAAGATGAAAAAACTCAAGACGAGCTATAGATTTGTTTTAGAAAGAATATTTATATTGGGAAATGATTATATTTTCATAAACTAATGTTTGGATTGAAGTATATCAATAAATATAAATGTTGAGAATGATGAAATGGTATTTAAGGGAAATTATATGAGTATTGATACCAATGATTTTGGGAAAGATGGGTAACCTATTGAAAAGGGGTTGGTTTCAAGAATATCCATTCTATATATAAAAATGTAGTCTTGATAGGAAAATAATATCATAGATAACAAAATATTATTAACTGTAAACATAATTCAGAATAGATAATACATGTATTTGAATTATTAAAAAATTTATATTTTTTATTGGCCATTTTGATGGGTTAGGGTGTTGAGATTTGTGGTCATGAATGTTTTTGTTTTCACAGTTTCAGGACTGGTTCACATTTATATAATAATAGAAGTTCATTATAAAATAATAATTTTTATCAATAATTTTTATTATATGTTAATAATTCAATTCCATAAGTTCAAAATGGTCCCATATGTCATTTTATATAGTATGAGGATTATTTACATGATAAAACATTAATGACTAATATTTAGTTTAATTTTTTAGCAGTTTCTTGAGCATCAAATACTAATTTCATATTATTTTATATTATTTTTATTAATTAGTTCAAGAAGATAAAAAATGATATAACATATATTTAAAAAAAATGATGAAACCGTTATAATAGTTTGACGACCAGCCTTTAACGTGGTAATGAAAAATGATAACTCATCTTCCACAAAAGTGGTGAATTAACATATTTTAGAAGTAGTTTTTTTATTTTACAATAAATGGATAAGAGAGGAATTGATTTTGTATATTACATTAACACAATTACATCCCAGTATATAAATTATATTGCATTTATCATGCAAATTCATATATGGGTGGTAATGAGAGGATAATAAAAGAAAAAAAATTAATCTGAAATATAGAGGAAGTTACCTCTTGAATGTTGTCTCCTTGAGAACCTCATTAAGGATCTTGGGCTTCACCAATTGTTGAGGCCATCATCTCTTAAATGTTTGGAAGATGATTGGTATTTGTATTGGGTAGAATAATTACATTCTATAAGGTTTGTAATGTGTGTGGATAAGGTGTGGTGATGGGTGGTATTTATTGGGGGATGAGAGGATAATTATTTATTTTCAAATTCATTAGATTATTATATTGGATCGACCATATCAATATTACTAATTATTATGATAAAATACATTTAATTATTTAGGAAATTTCAATGAAATTTGTTCATACATCATGCATGAACCAAGGATTTTGTTATTTGGATTACAATGATTAATACTGTAAATCCCTAATATTCACCCGAACCATTTTTCAATGTGTAGATTTATGAAATTGAATAACTTTTAGGAAAATAAATTTCTTAATACGATCAATTTACATTTTTAATAAAGTCATCATTTATTTAAAAAATACCAATTTTAATATTATAATTAATTTTATGGCCTTTCAAAAATTAATTATTGTCTCATCAAATCAAATTATATTTAAAATACATAAAAAATATTAATATATGAATCTAGTTTATGGAATAAATTTTCTATTACATAATTATATTTCATATAAAATTGAATATAAGAATTTATGTTTCAGAAAAATAAAATGATATAATTTTTCATTTTTATAATATTTATTTACTTATACCAATATATAGTTTATGTATACTTTCATTAATAAAAATGATTAGTTTTTTTATAATTATATAGGTGCGGTTACTATTCTAATGGTCCTATTACTATTCCTAATTTTCTAATTACTTTTCGAAAATTATTTTTATTATACATTAAATATATTTCTTTAATTATTTTTAATATATACAATTTCATTCAATATACATTCAATTCTATTTCTCTAATGGTTATTTATTTATATAGTTTCATTGATAATTCAATATTTTTTATTGAAATTATAATTTATTTATACATCTTTTTTTATCGGTGTGGTTATCTCACATATCAAGCTTATCCAAATTTTCATATTCTTAATAACATATTTTTTATTTATTTCCCACTATAATATTAAATATTCTTATTGGCTTGTTTTCTGAAAAATGTATCATTATTCATTTATATGAATAAGTTTTTTAGGTATCTCTATATGATGTTTAGGCTTTACAATACATAACATAATTATTCGAAGGGATATTCAATTGATAATTTTTTGGGTCTCTAAATTCTTCCCCCATTATGAAATTTCAATCTAGAAATTTCATTTTACATGCCAGGGTGAAAACACATGACAATTGTTTTCCTTCACTACTTCCTAGAGTTCCCATGTCACCTTTTAATACTTATGGTTCCTCCTCAACTTTTCGATAAGTAGTGTTGTCTTATTGTGTAGAAGTATTTATCTATATTCAAATATCTACATTGATGGTTCTTTATATGATGGTACATTCTCCATTTGTACCACTCTAGATTCAGTACTTGGGGGGGGGGGTCAGGTATGTATTTACTTAAAAGATATTCATGAAACACATCATCAAGGCGAGCCATATGTGGTGGATGTTCAAGCTGATAGGCCACTGATACTATAGATCATGGATCTCGATGGTTGGAATGTTCCTAGGGATAAGTGTACATTTCATTCCAAATGGATGTAATATATTCTATTTTGATATTTAAAGGAAAACATTATCTTTAACTTCAAACTCCAAATCCCAAATATGGTTGTCATCATAGTTCTTCTTATGAATTTGACCATATTTTATATATTCCTAGAAAGATTTAACCTTAATGGTCATCTCTTAAACAAGATCAAGTCCATGTATCATTTATACACCAATAAAATCAAAAAAAATAAGAGTTTTACATCGCTTCCCATAAAGTGCTTCATTTGGAGCCATCTGAGTACTCGAGTAGAGACTATTGATATAGGAGAACTCAACTAATTGGATATTTTGATCATTTAATCCTTTTAATTCCATTGATAGTGATATATTCATTTCCTCAAGAATCTGAATATGATTTTTAGATTAGCCATCATTTTGTTGGTGATAGGCCATTCTGAAATTTAATTCTATAAGAAATGAATATTGATGTATTCTACATAATTTACATGTAATCACTATGTTGAGATCAAATATGATAAAAAGTAGAACCCGTGTTGGCTCAAAACATCATTCAAATATATATTTTTTCATTTTATTGTAGTGATAAATCATCATGAACTTCAATGAAGTTTCAGTCTTGGTGATTCAATCCATTATAAAACATATTGCATTGTTTCCTTTGGATTTCTTCAGGATACTAGAAATGAAGTCCGTTCTGATATTCTCCCATTTAAATACAGGTATATTCAATATTTTAATCATCCTATTGGACTTATGTTACACATTTTTAAATTTTTTACATACCAAACATCTTGATAAATAACACAAAATATCATTCTTCCTATTTTCATACTAGAAGAGATCTTGTAAATCATTGTGTGTCTTAGTTCATCTTGTATGGATATATTAATGTGATCTCTATGAATTATCCAATAAATACATCTTTATCTCATGTGATGAAGAAACCCAAATCCTCATTCCAAAAAGAAACACTTTATCAAAATCAATGTGGAAGTCTTGTATCTTCCCTTACGTTTTTTCTTTCACATAGTTTTTTAGCTTTAGACCATTTTTTTATTACTCATTGATCTTATCTTGGATATATGGTTAAGAAAACATTTGGGAATGCAAGTATTTATTCACTTAAATTTTGATTTAAAAATTCCTAAGTTACTTATTCATAAAGATAATGTCTTTATCAATTCACATCATGGATAATGAAGCAGGTTCTTTTCAACTAACAAGATCAACAATAATGTTCACCTTTCCCTGATGGAAATGAATGGTGAAATCAATGTCCTTGATTTTCATTAACTACCTTCATGGATGAATATTGGATCCTTTTGTTGGAATGTATACTTTAGACTCTTATAGTTTGTATATATGCCAAACTTCTCATATAGAGGTTGTTCCTCATGATTTTCAAGGAAACTGTCATAGCAACTAGCTCACAATCATGTGTCTTGTTGATTTTGTCAAGGATATTCAACTATAATGAAGAGTTAGCTATCACATAATCATTATGAATGAGTACGAAGCCCATTTATTTACATGAAGCATCATAATATGTAACAAAACATTCTCCACTTATTGGTAGTGTGTGTACAGTTGAATTGATTTTCTACTTCATGAGGTCATTAAATTATTCAGCATATTCTTCAATCTAGGCATACTTTACCCCATTCTATTTTAACTTACATAGATGGCCAAATATCATGAGAAAATTTTGAAAAATCTTTACTAGAAGCCTTAAAAGAACATAAAACTATAGATATCTTTTAAATTAGTGGGTTGGGGAAAATCCTCAATTAACTTTGTTTTTTAGTGGTCTAAATAAGTCCCCTCAGTTGTGATTATGTTTGCTGAGAATGTGGAATTCTGCATCCAAAATCCATAATTGTATAAATTAGCCTAAAATTTATATTTCCATAATATCACCGTTAAGATACATATATCTTCTTCATGTTCCTGGTTTATTTTTTATTAAATGAGATTATAATAGATAAATATTACTAAAAATAATTCTTGTTAGTTTCTAAAGAATTTATTAATCAAATTGATGAATATTTTAATTAAATTTGTGAATCTGAAGGGAATAACTACGAACAAATAGATCCCATAACTTGTACATAAATGTGAATTCTTAATATATACCTTATTTACCATCAATTGATGACATCCAAAATGATGAAATTTTCTTGAGATGTATGAAGCTTCTCATAGTTAGTCAATAAGTCATCAATCCTTGGAAGATGACAAATTTTATTAAGGTTGATATTATTGAGTTCCCAGTAGTGGATACACACCTGCATTGATCCAAAATTTTTGAATACTAATATAACCTTTTCACAATAGCATAATTATCTAGGTTTTATGAACCCTTTGTACAAATTCCTTTAATACTGCTTCTTTAACTCTTCGAATTTTCATGGGGCAATCATGTAAAGGAATTTCAAAATAGAAGTATCTCCATGTATAAGTTATATTGGTAATTATACCTCATGATCTGGGTGAAGTCAATATAACTCATCAGGAAACAAATCAGTGTACTCCATCACAATTATAATTTCCTCAAGCTCGGTTGTTTACTTCAATGCAACCATTTTATCCGGATATTCTTCCCTACTAGGTATCAAAATCGACATGATTAATGGATTTTAAAAAGTAGTTTCATGATCTTCTTTGGATTTTCATATGGTAATAGGATGGTCAAGAATATGAAAATATATTTTATTTTAAATATTGTTGATGTGTGATCTATATAATGACAGTCAATCGATTCCTTTTATAGCACCGAGCTCAAAAAGTAAATTTTTATGAGATTATATGGAAGAATCATCCCACATATGCCAATAAGAGAATAATCCAAGAATTATGTTGCAATAATAACACCACTATGTGTTTTTATATATATATCTACATCAATTAATAAGGTATTAAATTCATAAGTTATTAAACAAATTAGGTTATAAAAGAAAGCATTGAACTAGAATCAACAAAGAATATTTCATTCTTGAGTGAATCTGAAGTGTACCTTCTACAATATAATTTTTTTTCTCCACATTAAAAGTAGTAATGGCATAATATTTCCCTTAATACATTTTATTTGGTTCCTACTAATGAGTATTACCCTAACGTACCCTTGGATTAGTAAATTGGATTTCATAGTTTCCTTGATCCCAATAGTTGAAGATTTTACCCATCGATTATTCTATCTTTTCCTACATCACATTGTCCAGCTTCATCATTTTTCTTTTATATTCCTGAGCTCATTATATTTCACTTCCACAGTTATATAATTCCAATATACAATTGAGTTATTTTCCAAGATGATTCTTCACACTTTTTTGACATGTGTGCATTTGTGTTTTCTTTCCACATTTTTCTTTAGATCCCCCATTTTGAAACTCTACATTTTATTTCATATCTATATTTTAATTGTAATATTATATAAACTCCATATCCGCATTGAGAGAACATCAAAACACTTATCCAAAACTCCCAAAGTCTAAGTCAACTAGATTCTTTTGAAGTAGTGGTTTTAAACCAACAAAGAATTTATAAATTTTTCAACAATTGTTGCTGAAAAATCGAAGGTGTGTCTTACAATACTTTGCAATTTCTCTTCATAACAACTGACAGATTCACCATTTTTTATCTTTACCTATATTAATCATCTATCTATATTTGTTAAAAGAGTTCTAGGGAAATACATTTGAAGAAAAAATTTCAAAAAGTCTTTATTCTAAATTTCTTTTATTTAATCCTTTAACATAGTGTTCTTAATAAATTCCTAAAAATGACTAGCCTCTTAATCAAAATGATTGACTATCAAAGTCACATTCTCTTTCTCAGAATAGTGGAGTACGAAAAATATATACTCCAGTGATTTTACCAACAAATATGTAATTTTTGAAATATAATATCCATTAATTTTTATTATCCATTAAAACATAAAGGTCCCAATTTCTAGATTCCCTTTCTTTGGTAAAGTTGGATGTTCCATGTGGTTCAATTTATTGTTCATAACCCAAGGTTGTTAGGATGAATCACCATAGTGTTTCGAACTCCACCAATCATGGAACTGGGAAAATATTAATTAAAATCATTGAAGTTTTCCTAAAATGGGTTATTGGCATGGTTTCCCCAGGCTCCCACCATTTTTTAATGTAGTAAAATTTTCAAAAAAATATAAGTCAACAAAGAATGAATAGTTTATTCTATTAACCAATTAACACTAAATGAATAACTTTTCTGATACCTATATTTACCCTTTTATAATAGAATTATTCATTGTTATCTACTTATAATTACACTTATCATAATGTTTTCAACAAGTTTTCTATAATCAAAATTCCCAAATTAATAAAATTGTTCTATGATAAAAACGATTTTGACCATAGTTTTTATTACATGACTATTACAAACATTTTACGATAAAAACATAAAATCATTATAATACATGACCCAAATGATTAGCATATAAGGAAAATTATGTCCATTAATAAATTATACATAATAAAGAAAAATATTTATTAAAAATATTATTCTTTATCCTATAAAATATCATGTTCTTGTGAATACATGATGTCACCTAAGGATATACCACTATTAATGGGGTGGTAAAAAATCCCACAAGGTGGATGAGTAAGAGACTTGAATCAATATAACCTCAGAGAGAATAATTATAATCATAACATAATAAAAATAATATCACCATCATTATAATGAGTTGAGTCATTAAATTACTATAAGGAAATTGGAAATACATAAAGATGAGACCCCATGTCTTAGTGGTCCAATACCATACATAGTTGTGACCAAATATAACATCATCTTCGTGAACAAAAAATGTACATAATAATAAAATAATAATTTCTAAAAACATATAGCATCACATTCATGCCACTTACACATTAACAAATGGGATACCTCACATTTTCTAATGAATTCTCCATATATATAATTCTAGGTTCACCCATCATATCCTAAAATTTATATAACCATGCAAGGAACTTGGAACATATAACAATCATAGTCTTAAATATCCAATGGAAATGAATGGGTTTCATAAGTATTTCAAAATAATGCATACATTAAAAATATATTGGGTTCCAAAATCTAAATTATTAAAACATATTTTATTTAATAACCATAAATCTCGAGGAAATAAGAAACAACTCATGAGGGCTCAAATATGTGTCTTGGAAAAAAGTATTTTTTTAAAAAATATTTTTATTTGTCAAAAAATTATGTTTTGAATCATGAATATCATTTAACCTAAAATGGAAGGAAATTAAATTATATTTTATGAAAATTAGAGGATTATTAACACCAAATATTTCATAAAATAATGGTAATACAAATAAAATTATTTGGGTTTGAGAATCCACATACCTCATGTCGGGATTCATTAAGAACATGAACATAATATCTCTGCTAATAAAATTATTTTAATTAATTATTCAATCCAGAACCTCAAATATATTTATTTTATTTATTATAATTTTATTAAGTTCATTGTTGGCCATTTTTATGAGTTATGGGGTTCACTTTTTTCATTTTAGAAGCATTTGTCTTCTTGGTTTTGGGATCGATTAACTTTTATATAATTATGGAAGTTCTTTCTAAAAAGTGAATAACTGACAAAAAAGAAATTATACATTATTAATGAACATTAAATGTCATATGTGTTCCCGCATATATATATATATATATATATTTCTATTTATATATATGGTTATAGGATTATCCATTTGACGAAACATTAATGAATAATGTTGTGTTTATATTCTTAGTTGTTTTTTCGATCATCATTACCTAGTTTGTTTTTTTTTGAATTATGTTTATATATTAGTACTAGAACATGAAATAATTTATAATATGTATATTAAATATAATTTAACCATAATAATGGTTTCATGAACAATGTATAATATAGTAATGGAAAACAAAATCTCATCTTCCATGAATGTAGTGAGTCAACATTTTAAAGATGATGTATTATTATTTTTATAATAATATGAGGGGAGGACCGATTTGATGATATATATTCCATTAACATAATATAATTACAATATATAATTTGTGTTTTAATTATCATGGAACTTTATATAAGGTATGTGAGGAGAGGACGAGAAAATTAGACAAAATTAATGATAGTGATTGAGGATTTTACCTCTTCAATGTAGTCTCCATGATAACCTTATTAAAGCACATGGGTTTGGTATTTTATTGGGATTAGAAGTTCGTATAAATGGGTAATATGCTTGTTATGGTAATTGGCCATAATATTGACATGTTAAAAGGCTTAGAAGGTGTCAGTAGAAGGGGTGGTGTGGGGTAGTATTTATATGAGTGGATAAGGGTATTTTTATTATTATATTCAAAAGATTGTTAATTTAGATCAATACAATTATCAGTGTTGATTATTACGAATAAAATGATGTAAAATTTTCATGGGAAATCATAATAATTTATTTATACATCATGAATGACCCATAGATTTTATTATTTTTCATATAATGTTAAAAACTATAAAGTAATGTTTTTCATTATTCACCAAAATATCATCTTTTTTAGTAAAATGCCATAAAAAACAACCCTAAACAATTTATTATATGTGGATGTTAATAATAAAATCAATTTTATGACCCTATAAAAAATAATTTATTTTTTAAAAAATTATCTTATAATTATAATTTGAAAAAATATTATTTTAGGAATCTATTTTATCAAAATAATTTTTTTTAATCATTATATAAATTATGACATTTTAAATAAACATTTATGTTTCACAAAAACATACAAATTTAATTTATAATTTTTAAAATATTTATTCACTTCCACAATGATATAATTATATAATATTTTTATTTATAAAATACGTAAATATTATTAATAATTTTATATGTGAGGTAATAATTTTAATTTTTATATTATTATTCTTAATTGTAAAATTACATTTCCAATAGAAGGGTTACTATTCCAATGGTATAGGTTCCTTAATTGTTAATAAGACCTATGATTTCATTCATTATTCATTCACTTATATTTTTACTAATGGTTAAATATATTCTTCCCCAAAATGA
The DNA here is from genome assembly GCA_963277665.1 of Viscum album. Lineage (NCBI taxonomy): Eukaryota > Viridiplantae > Streptophyta > Magnoliopsida > Santalales > Viscaceae > Viscum > Viscum album. The sequence continues at coordinate 1,509,273,410 of OY728158.1, forward strand.
ATATAATATTATAAAATTAATTATTATAACATGGCATTGTTTGTCAGTGCGCTCATTATAATGGATCAAGAAGATCCAAATCCTATTATACTTTCTATCTTATTTTCAATTTATTTTCCCAATATAGTATGGTTTATTATCATTTTTTGTTTTGTGAGTAATATATAATTATTCATTTATGGGAATATTGTTTTTTCAGGATTCTCCATATTATTTTTTTCTTTATCATGCAAGACAAAATTATATGAAAAGAAAATTCCATGGTAATGTTTTTTGACATAAAACATCTAAAGAAGAAGTAAAACAATACAAAAATTCTCACACTATGGTTTTCAAAAAACCAATTTCCAATAATAATTTTGATGTTTTTTAAGTTTTAGATGAAATAAAACATTAATAAAATAAGGATAACGGTGAATTTTATAAACTGAATGTTTCTAAGGATTCATCATATTTATCTCATTCACTAGAAAGTTATTTTTATGAATAAATGGTGATGAGATTAAATTACATTAATAGAAACATCAAGAATGTACAAAAAGTACTTCTTTATTATGCAATCCTTAAATATAGATGTAAATACATTCAAGGAATATTAATTGTTTCCAAAATTATAATTCCTTATAATAACTTTTGATGAAAATAGATCCAAATGAAGCATATTTAAAATCATTTAGAGATGGATCTAAAGTAAAAATAATAATGGTGAATAAAGTTGTTATATTTTCAAAAATATTAAAGGACATATCATTTATCATAATTATCATATTGAACATTTTAGTAAAAATAATTTTGTTATATCATGTTTTTTAACTATTTTCATTCTATTTTTTTAGAGCATTAAAAGGATGTTTATAATTTTAATAATAAAAAATTAATTAATGATGAGGAAATCATTGAATATAGAACACAAATTCCTGATCACAAAGAATAAGTGTTAAATATAGAAGTTGGGAATATATAATGGAATTTTTTAAAAGAATAATAGATGAGCTAAATGAAATAAAATAGGTTTTTTCAACTGCAGAAAGATAATATTTCCAAGATGGCGTCTTCTGAGGCTAAGTTGGAGATATTGCAATATCAATTTAGGAATTTGAATTTTATTGTGAAGAGATTTTCAATGAATGGATTGTTTTTCCCCTGAACTCAAAAAATATTTTTTATTCATGAAACATATTTTTTAAGAAAATATTCAATTAATGTTTCTTCATTTATTTTAAACCTATTTTTTGAATATTTTATGGGTGATTCGCTTTAATATATTTTGTTTCAATGTTAATTTACACTAATATAACATAAAACATTTTCAATGTAACATTCTTGGTTATATTTCTACATTCATTTTTTTTGAAATATTAAAGGTTTTATTTCAAAAAAGAACCTATCCTGAGATATATGAGAAAAGAACATATAGTTCTATCAAATATTTCAAAAAATACTATTAAATATTTAGAAACAATAATTGATAGGGGTAGAAAATAAATAATGATGAATACATTTTTTAAGAAGATAATATTAATATTAATGTTTGTAAATGTGTAAGTCTAAAATGGAATTTATTTTTTAAATGTTTGTTTTAATGTTGTTTCTCTTTATGTGTTTTGGATTGTGATTTTTGAAAAAGGTTATATTTTATTTACAAATATATGCATTCAAGATTTAATACTAATTTTTAATAAAAACATTGAAAAATAAAATATTCAACTAAAATTATTATTTTCAATGTTTTATAATTTTAGTATAGAAAAAAATATTTTTTTTAGGATGATGAAATTTTTTTTAATCAATGAATCCTAGATTAATTGATGATATTTTCTAATAAAATGAATCTTTATAATCATATTATATTTATAATTATATGGTAATTTCTAATTAAATTGAAATGTTCCTTGTAAATTAAATTGGGGAATTCATATTTTCATAATTTTTTTTTATAATTTACTTATAAAGTATGACTATATCTCAGTTTATGGTGTTCCACTTTATTATCCTAACATATAGTCATTAAACATATATATACATACTCTTTGTATTAAACTCTATAAAAATAGTGTGTGATGATTTTCATTTTACCAGACAATTAATATATATATTATCATATAAAAATTGTTTCCCTCTCTTTTTTAATATTTTAATGTATTTTGATGATGATAAAAAAAAATAACTATTCCATATAGTATGTACAAAACATTCCAAGGGAATGAAGTTTCCAACCAAGGGTATTGAAAACAACTCTGAGAATAATGGAATATAACTATTAGAGTATTGAGTATAAAAATAGGTACATTCATGGATGAGGGAGTTTATTCGTTAGAAAATAAATTTTTATAAATATTAACCTATGTCTCTATAATATATTGTCACTTGTTTTTACCCTTTAAAATATTCATATTTTTATTATTTTCAGAAATATTTTTTGGGATTTTCAATTTCATAAAACATACTTCAATTTTAATAAATTTGTCCCATAATGATTGATTGGGGGATTTTAGGGATATGAAGATAGTTGTGTTTAATCATTGTGGTCAAGATCTTCCAAGGATATGATGAAAAAGTTAATTCATAATTTTTTTTCAGGGAAATTATTAGTAAATAAATAAAAATTTGATCGTTAGGTTAATCATTATATAAATTAATTTTAGGTGATTGAGTCAATTTACACTAAAAGTTATTGTTTATTTAAGTTTTTTCTTTTGACCTCCAGATGGTAATACATTTATTATATTTACAAGTGGTATTTTCACTATGTATATGTAAGGAAGTTTTACCTTTGTAACAAATGTTTCATATTTCTATGTTTCAAAATGATTTGGATGATATATTCTCTGTTAAATAAATTGTGCATTGAATAGAAATATCATTAGATTTACTAAAAACGGTTTAAGGAAATTATATATTTTATTTTGTAAAATAAATTTCACCCCATATTGTATCTATTAAAAACCATTTAAAATCCTCAACCAAATATTTAGTTAAATTATATTTAAAAAAGTGATACATACTTTATTTTAGAGTTATACTCATATTTAAAAAACCATTTGAGATCATGATTCAAATTTAAAAACCCAAAATTGTTTTCAATTGAATAAATATGATATTTTATTTTAAAAAATGTCTTACATAGGTTTACTAAGTTTGTAGTAATACTATAAAATAAAATATCTTACATATTAACTATATATTTTTTCTATTTTTAAACTCTTTTATATTACTCCAATTACATAATGATTTGATAAAAGATAATTTTTTTAAAAAAACTCAATTTTTCCACATTCACCAAAAAATAAACCAATTTAGAAAAACCCTCAAATGTACCAATAATTTAAATTTGATATTTTGAAGATGAAAAATATATTTTTTTATCTATTTTATATTAAAAAAAAATAAATTTATATTTTAATTGATTAAACATATTATAAATAAAAAACACATTTATAATGAAATCAACCATTTAAATATTAAAATTTCTTAATTTTACTTCATATAATTTACCTATGGGTGTTTATTTTTTCCAAATATTATATTAACAATTGAGTAATGATTATAATTAATTTTTTTATATGTTAATTTATTTATTTTAGTGTTCTAAATATCACATGTTATTGAAAATTATATTTCTATAATGTAATACATACTAAAATCAAGTTGTGTTTTATTTAATGATTCTTTCGTATGGAGATAATTTTCCTTGTATATTTCCTATAAAACTTTTAATTTAATTATTTCAAAGGAAACTATATCAATAGATTTAGTATTTTGATAAATAATATTTACAGATATATTATTAAAATAATTTCAATACTTGAAAGAGTTGGTAACGGTTATGATTTTTCTATATTGGTTTTTAAATTATAAATACTATTTCCAATTAAATTATACTAATTATAATTTTTCCATTTGAAAATATTAAACCCAAAATAAAATCATAGTTAATGTAATATATTTCATCATAAATAATATGTTTCTAATCACCACTGTATGTTCCAGTAGATATTTAATATCACCATCAAAACATATATGGGAATTAAACATTAATTGGAAGATCAAAAATAATATTTAATTTAATTTTTTTTAATATATGGATTTTTTTAATATTTAATAATTTTTATTAAAGAGTCGTATTTATAAAGGGAATGAATATAAATCCTACTAAAATATTTACAATTTTAGTATAATTTATTTTGGAACATTATATATAAATAGATTAGATTAATATGATAGGCATAATATAATACCTCTCTCTAGAATCTAGTGTACTGGTTCCCCAACCTGGTGCACCACAGGACCTCCAGTTCCCCCCAGTATGATAGAGGATTCTGATTAGCAGTGAGGGTCTTAAGGATTCCTTAGGGATACTATACCCTATATTCATAATCATAAAAACAACAGAATAACAACAATAACATTAATATATTCAAATAGTGATTTCATATAATATAGGAAAAGATCCAATAATTAATTACAAAATCAAATGCTATAACAATAATGCACATTCTTTGAAAATTTAAGATCCCCCATGGAAGATAATATTGAAGAAATAAATATTTAAAAATAAAAAGAAAAAAATAACTCATATTAAACTAGCCTATTTTAATGTTTGATACCATCATTCTTACTCCACTAATATCCTACTATGAAAAACCTCAAGCAACATTATAGTGATCTAAACTTGTAACCTTCAATATATAGTCTTATTATCTAGTATCGATGTGTCATGGGGTCCCAAACAAGATTTTACTAAAACATAGCAGGAAACCCCAGTGACATCCCTAAAATATCTTGTTCATATAATATTTTCATCCTGAAGTGAAATAGATAATTGATAACCCCACACAAAAAATCAATAAATGAAAAAAAATATAGCCTTTGATCCCATGTTCTATGATAACCCCCATGGTCTAACAAAATCACTTCATCTGGTACTATTGTATCTCCTTCTAGGGTGATACCTATCATAATATCTAGTTGACATTATGGTTCAAAACCAAGGAAACCATAATCAAAGAATAACATGGGATTTTTTTTGTGCTTCACTGGGTATTCAAATATAACCAAGTAGTCCAGAATCTATATAAAAACCTATCAAATGTTTCTCCGTGCCAACCAGATGAATACAAGATATACATACATGGAATTATCAAAACTAAAATCAATGTTCCATGTGTTCCAATAATACTATGTATAAAGATATAACTGAATTAATGTCCACACATACAACCTTCCATCTCATGAAATCAAGAAGAATTTAGTAATCTCATCCCCTAGAATTCACAAGGATAACATAAAGGAATCAAAAATAGTAATCTATGGAATTAATTACATGAAACATCACACAAATCGAAGGGGAAGTTTCTATTAGGAATTCATAGTTATGAATATGTGAAGAAGAAAAATAAGTACATGAAATTCTATATATTTATACATCATTGAATCTAACGGGGTATCCCCATGGAATTCAAATTATTATGGTATTTAAATCCATACATAATCATGGAACTCCACTAATTTAATATCATTAACATAATCCACGGTATGAAACCCATGGGATTCTATCCATAACAATCAATCACACAAGAAAACAACATTTACTGAATACCATAACCATTAATAGTCCTATATATATTACATAATCACAATATAATTTGATAACAAATTCCTTCCAAATGGTTAATAATTAGAATTCTGTTTGAAATATATATTTTTAAACACCTTATATGTTTTTATGGGATCTATTTTTAACAAACTAAAACATTTAACATCTCAATGAAATTCACATGTTAACCATTATCATTATAACATGTAGTGAACTTTTTATAACCCTTTTTTACCACCTTACACAAAATTGGTCACTATATAATCATATATAATTTTCAAAACCATAAATTTAAAATATAATTTCTCATTTAAAAAAAATAACTCTTTCAATCCCAATGGAATTATCTTAGGGGTTAGATCCAGTTGAGAATTCAATAACTACATCCAAATATATCCAATTGATGGGTATATCACATAACCAAATTATCGATTATTAGGAAATTCCATTTCACTACCATATGTCCCAATTATATATTCTCAATTGACCCACTGGCATAGACCAAAAATTCTCACACCCCATGTCCACTTATGGTAAAACCCAAACTAAGGGAATCTCTTTTGAACTTCTACTCTTCTATAGTTCAAAGAATATTAAAAATTACATTTCACTCAGATGAAATAATTCTAAACATTTAAATTATCTATGTGTTAAGTCACACCAAGGTCATCCTGTCCAATTAATGCATACACTATGAAAACTATATGGTTTTTGGTTATCTTTTGAAGCAACTAAGAAATGTTTAGAGAACACCACATGTTTATTGTTGACCACTGATTCATCCTGAATTTAGAGAAAATGATAAATAAGAAAAATAACTAAAAATAAGGTACATTATAACAATCCATGAAAAATAACCACCCTATACTGAATGTGAACAAATTTTTTGGAAATATGGGTAATAAAAAAATATCCCTAGAATATATAAATAAACTTCATTATGAAAAATTATAACATAGATCAAATATGGGGTTCTAAGAAAATATGATGGGGCATAAGAAATTTCATCTATGTGAAATTTTATTAAAATTTAGGTGGGACTCTCTTATGAGGAAATGTGTAAAAGAGTAAATTTACTCATAATAAAAAATGGAATATGCAACCACTATCATGGTGTTGTTATTATATCATCCATCAATTGATTTAAATAGCTCAATTGGGCTAATATTCTCTCCACTGGTAATCTGGTATACATATAGTACCAAGCTGCACTTTGGATTCCATCATCGATCACCCTGTTCAAACCCATGACTCCAATGGCCATAGTTAAAGCTTTACACCATGTCTAAAGTAACTACTTTTTTGTGTATGTCCTATCATATTTCCATCTCAACACATGATTCAATAATTCTCCCATATACCAATCCATAATCCATGTTCCTTATCAAAACATAAGATATCCATACTGGAAAGTGCTCAACAAACACCATGCCAAATCAAATATCATCCCTGGGAGGTCTTGGTGTACATCTAACTATGTCACACATGCTAAATTTTTTTAAAAACAATTCCCAATTACCATGTAAAACTTCAAAATACCCAACCCACTTCTAAAGAAATAATTTGAAAAAACATGTTCTCTATTGATTAATTAATGAGAAATTTATTCTATTACAATCAACAAAATCAATATAATTGTTACAAATTCCATCATCCTGGATACAATAAGGAGATTTATCTCAAATTTTTAGAAGTTATATGGTTCTCCTAGTGAAGGAAATTTCAAATATGTTACTTTTCCAAAATATAGAGGCTTATATTTGATTACTTTCATATAAAACATGTCCTTGGTTATCCAATGACTAGCTGCACGTGGTTATGGATACACCATACATAAAATCTTAATCCCCACTCTACTAGTAATATGTATCTTCTAAGACTATCCATTACCTATCTAATTAATAAATCTATTACATTAGATTCCACATCCAACTACAAAAATTTCATATTGCACTCACAAGATCATTCTTGATGCATCTATCAACTCACTACAACAAAATATTCACATGATTAATATCCAGAACCCCTCTAGACGACCCTTATCATGAGTTATCAATGGTCACTATCGACACAAATTAAATTACTAGACCATAATTACATAAAATCTAGAGGAATACACCAATAATATCATCAATCTAAAAACAATACCATAATCTAATGTGATTCTATGGTCAAGACATCAATCACCCACACTATTTCTCATGCACCCACTTAGGTATCGATATGCTATCATTTTAAACCTAGAAATAATCAATGACCTTATCCCAAAATGAAAAATAGTTCTAATTCCAATAGAAACCACCAAGTGAGTGACCAATGGAATTCCCAAGGGAATTTTGGTTTTATAAAAAGCATACATGACTTGGAATATGATGTCATTACATATTTCAAAAGACTACAATATTACATGAATATACATTTTTTTATAAGGGTTACATTTCCATGACTAACAACACCCTCAATTGGGTCATATTTTCCCTTCTGATCGGTTAACAACTCAATCACATGGCCCAAAACACATTTGTCACTGCACATAATGGTCATGCCTAGTCAAAATCTCTCAGTCCAATGTGTTATTCCCACTGTGAAACACTATCTACTTTCGGCTTATAGAACAAAAAACTAAATACTCAAATAGATCATCTATAGTTATGTTCAATGGGTCCAAATTCATATAGTTATCTCACCACTATATATATTTCCTTACACTACTCCTGAAGAACCAACACCATCAGGTTTGACCATTGACACATTTTTATCACTCTACTTAAACCATTATTACATTTATAATAAGAACAAACAATGATTCATCTTTCAAATAGACCATATCACAACAATTAAATGCCATATCATTTTTTCACACTAATCTAGGGAATAATTTTTCATTTCCATCCAAACATTGTATATCTATTCAAATAATTCCTCATTGGGATTATCACCCCATGGCTCACACATGTGCATATGGTGAACATAAATGGAGATATCATGCTTTCAGTCACACACTTCCTTGATCCATCATAAGAAGGAAATCTCACACTACCACATTAACCATTCATGTTTACCAGATCAAACTCTCATAAGTCACATAACATTAATGCTAGTCTTGAGTGCCTAATCTTCTTACAATTCTCATGAACATATCTTACATACATGAAATGGATTACCCCCAATACTCTAACTCAAAATGAATAACATCACTTATTCAATATCCCCACACATGATCTCCCATAAACTGAAAAAATTTCAATATTGAATGCATCCCTCACCTATCACACCAAGACGCTAAAGATATACACCAGAATCAAGAAGGATTGGAAATAGATCAATACTTCCATAAAACTACAACTTTGATGCTGATTAGTAAAACCTAAAGTTTATCCTGTTTAAAAACTATTGAAGGCTTCACATTTCACACATAACATGATTTGAAAGAATTTTTTTTCAATGATCTTAGAAGAATAAATCACCTTAGTTCTACCAATGATTTGTTCACAATCTCACAGAATTATAACACATCAAAAACCAATGGTCACAATATCCATGGAAACTATGGAAAAAACACAATAAACCATTCTATGACAAAACATTCATTGATCCGAGTATCATGAACAAATGCATGCTAATCATAAAACCTATACTGCTACTATGACCAACACATTGAATCAAAAATGCCATTATAAAATAATTTTAACACATTTCATGTTTCAAAACTAATATAACGAACACCCCTTATTCTGTGATCAGTTAAAAATTCAGTATATTAATATATCCCAACACCATGTTCCAAAAGATTAACGACAAGGAAACGTCATGAATAAAAATGATCTTTCCCATAAAAAATATATTATCTAAATGTTAGAACAACTCTCAGGTCTCAACCATAAATATGTCAAAAACTGGATATAAAAATAACACTCAAATTATATATGTTATATCATAAAACATACCTAAAACCTCTAAAAGAAATAAAAAAAACATACTAACCCTATCTAGGGTTACCCTATGGTATACCGAATATAAGAAACCGTAAAAATCATAAGTCACAACTGAATACTCAGTAGGTCATACCACCGTTTCCATCATGCAAGGCCTCATTAAACCAATAAAATACATGATGATACTCATCTTAGTTTTAATGTCACCTAGTGTCCAGCAATACAACCACCCTACTCAAGGATATCTTAAAATAGGCTCTATCTATAACCCATATTACTAAAACTAGGGTAAAAAACTCATATACTAGGTCCCACCACACATATTGGGTCTATCTCAACATAATATAAGATCCAAAATACAAGAAACGAAAAACCTAGGAACTAATATTATCCATAAAACCCGACACACAAGGTCTAGATAAATACATAAGTCCGAAAATCCACCTTATTCAGTTAAGGATAAATATTTACAAGCTCACAAAACTAAGCCTATATTTTTTGACATGGTTGAAAATTATGTTATGAAAAATAAAATTCCATTTGATAGTTAAAAGGGAAACAAGATGATGAGTATCTAAAAAAAATTTAACCCAACATTATTTTCTAAAACAACTCACACTCTCCAAGGTATTTTCATTTCCAAATTTTGGAGGCATTATTAAATATAATAAAATTCACATGATATGATTGAAAACAATATATATTATTATATCTGAAACCTTTTTTAATCAATAAAATCATCAAAAAAGTTATATATTCATACATGTGAAATATCATCATGGGAATTGGAAAAGTATGGTTCTATCATGGACTTATATGGAAACTCTGTATATGATGTTGTTGTAGTTTTAAATATCGACACCCTTATCACTAGTGAAATATAAACTATTGGAAGATACAACTCAGAATATTATTTTCTGAAAATTATAATCAGAAGCTAATATAAATCACAGGATGCATAGAACCAAAATGTAAAATCCATTTCCATATCATGGTTTATGTCATGTGAATCCATACATTCCTAGAATAAACAAAGAATGCACCTACACCCTTTTCCCAAGTCAAGAGAAGTGTATAAATCTCATAAAACATAAATCACAAATATCTTCCTCACGCAATGTAAAAATTCAAATAGAAATATATTAATAAATTCAAAAAACATAAAGTCTTATCAATGGAAGCATGGTATTTACCTTATGTGTGTGTTAATGACTCCTTGGAATGATCCCAATAACAATTTCTTATACACTCATAGTGTCCTATATTTTATTTTAAAATAATATAAAATAATAAAAACACATATAATAAAATTTATTAATTCAACCCCCAAAATCTACATGACTAGTGCCCTTGCCTCATGTGCCACTAAAAATCAAGCATGCCTCCCCATATTCTGTAGGGAATCGAATAAATATGAGTGTATACGGAATATATTGGGGAGACCATAACCATTGTTAATATTCAAACTATTAATTTATTAATATTAATCATAGAAATAAATATAGATGTAAAACGCATATTTGACATGTCATCTGACAATAATAATTTATTACATTTTATGCTACAATAATAATGGTTACACCATAAAAACTGATATAGCCAATGCAGGAATAGATTATGAAATAAAATGAAAAAATTAAATTGAATGAATGTGCTCATCCCAAGTTGGTCTTGAGTCCTACCGTGACACATCATTCTTATCCAAATAATAGTTGAAAAAAACATCATGCAATAAGAACTAGACGTAATCCAATAACATGCAATATTGATTCTTTTAGTCGGATACACAAGTTCCTTGGTGGACCAACTAGGGTGGGAGTGCAACAATGTTGTCCCCCAACAAAGGAATACCAAAAATAAGCAGCATATATATTACATTCCGGAATAATTTCTACAAAAAATTAAATAACACTTAACCAAATAAATAATAAATAAAATTAATAGATAGCCTCGAATACCAGGATACCTAGTGACACCATAGGCTGGATATACCAAAATCATCTAAAATTAGTGTATCTCTCTATGGAGATATTTCTAATAATCTACGGTTGGTTCCAAGGTGTGTAACCAAGATAAAATTAATAAAGGAAGCACATGGGAATCGAATGGGGACCACTAAGAATTCCCATCTCATCGAGTCATCAATTACACATTGAAACATCCATGGAATTTTGTATTACTTCATTATATGATAATTAGATTAATCTAACATTGGAATTATATAAAATCAATCTTATTAACCATATTTCTATGAAAATATGAGTATCAGTATGGACTAGATTAATGGACAAAACCCATTGTACTCCATCATATATAATTAAGTTGAATTTAGGGAGCTCATCTGATGAGATTCAAAAGGTAAAACTGAGAAAATAAAAACCAATATTCTAAGGCATGAAATACATAAAACATCACTTGATTTCAATGGTGTTCAACAATGATACATTTTTAGTAATGAGAAAGCAAGGATTCCATAGTTTGTAATGGATTTCCATATATTTTTAAATCCATAACTGTAATGAGAAATATTCCTAATTTATTTAATAATATCCCTAGTTATAATCAAACATTAACTCATGGAATTCATCCCATTTCATACCTAACATTCAATCTAAGGTATGATTGCCTCAGAATTTATCTCATAGAAATCATTCAGGTATGAAAAAATATTTTACAAAAAATATAATGAATATTAAATCTTATTCTATTTTATAATATCTCTCAAATTTACAAAAAATTAAATCCTTCCAAAGGAATATTTAATTAGTATTCTATTAACTTGTGATTTTGGAAAACCCCTACATATTTATTAATTGAAATGTTGTTAAAACAACACCATCATATTACATCTAAATATAATTCACAAGTTAACAATTCATATTATAACATTAAGAACCCATTTCATAACGATGGTTCGTTTCCATACTCAAAATTAGACCCAATACATAATAACAAATTCATTTCAAAAAAATTCCATTTCGATAAGAATTTATAATTTTTACAGAAACATTTTTCTTTCCCTTATAAGAATATAAATAGTCAAATAAATTTTACATTTCATCACACACATTAAAATAAACTTTTTAAGGGTACCATTTAAATCGATAATCGAACTGATCACCATTAGACTGAAGGGAATTCCTAATCCCAAAAGACTAGAAAAAAGAGATTGAGAATACAAAAAAAACCATTGGGAAAAATTTCATTGAAAATGTGAGATATTAATAATAAATGTTATAATGTGGAAAATATTTAAATAAAAAAGTCAACACAACTATATCAGGTACAAATAACATACTTACCAAAACATGACTCCTTTTAGAGAATGACTCCCAACCATATCTGAAAGCACCCACCCTCAACAAAACAAGTAAAAATCCAGAAAATAAATTTATGTGAATATGGGAAACTTCTATAAGAATATAAACTCTTCAAATACAATATAATATTACTAGAATGTGATCTATAGAGCCCGGTAGGAGTGCATCATATGGGTTATGCAGTTAAATCATAAGGTACTTTCAAAATAATAAAGTATATTATAATAAGGATATATCAAGGATATGCATCCCAAAAATTACATACCAAAATCCATCCAGAATAGTTTGTGAAAAAACATGGTCATAAAATAAAAAAATATTATCAAAATTATTTATTAAACCAATGGTGGGAAAAAATATTTTATGATTAATGAAAACATTCTTTTCATAGAAATCAAGGCAAACCATTTCATAGAATAATGTCAGTTAAATTATATAAGGTAATAACATTCAATAAATATCAGTAGGATATGCAAGAGTCATTATCATCAAGATGCATCATCTCAATAAGCACAAGAATTAAGAATTATAATTAACAATGAAAAAAATCGAGTTCCCTTTATTAAAAAAATGATTTCCTATATCAATTGTAATGCATAAGAATTTTGTTTTTATGACTTATATATAACAGTATTTCAAAAATATTGATATTAATAAATAAAATTATGACTTATCATAACTCTTAAATCATGTCTCCTTGGTCTCAAGGAAACCAACTCCATGACCACCAACATTCTTAAATACACGACCTCATCTAGTACAAATCATGTTTTCTAAAGATACACTATTTGTGGTTTGAGTCCAGTATAAAATCATAAACCCAAATCATTTCATCTAACTACCCAGGTTACCAATACTTTTCAATGAATGTGAGTGAGATACTAATGTTTTCTGGATCATAAAGGGTATCCCCATTAGTATCAATATGATCTCATGACCTTGATATTTTATGACAATTTCAATTTATATCTCACTTAACTCATACTCCCCAAAAGTATATAATTTCTTTTTGACGTCACCTATCAATTAAAATCATTATAATAATGTAATAATCATCAAGGGTTTATAATAATTATGGATCTTCACAATGTGTCAATATGATCATTATGTATCATAAAATTCAAATAAATTCATTCACCATAGTTCAATATTAAATATTGTATTCATTACCACTCCCTTTTAAGAAAACATAAATAAAATGAAAAATATATCTATAAATTAATATTTTTTTTTAAAATTAAGAATTCAAAAACAATTTTCAAAATTTAAAATATTTGATGCCATTTTATAATTTTGTTCAACACCCTTTTCTACTGAAAAATAAATCATTTAAAATAACTGCACAATTATTATTCATAAAAATTTAAAAGAATCATTTCAAAAATTATCTTGGTCATTTGATTCATAAATACATCATAAAACATATGGAAATATTTCATTAATAAACCCCTATCATTTATATAATGGAATATCACTTAATAAATGAAAACTCATTATAATCCCTTAATTTAATAAAAACATCTTTAAAATCTATTTGAAGAGAAATAAAAACAAAATAAGGGATTCACAAAATTTTACAAAATGGTGGTAGTAAAGATCATAAAAATAATATCTATGCTTTGTTAAATTCATTTAGATGAAGGTAAAAGACACTTTCTTGGCTCATATTGTGTAAAAATTGATAAATATTTATGAAAATAAAAAACACATTGATATGAATTCCCAAAAAATGAATTACAAGTTAATAGAAACTAATAAAATCCACTTCCTTAGAAGTTCTTGGAATCCAAAAAATAATATAGAAAATTATAATCCTAGGAAAGAGGAATAACTTGGTGAAAAACATTAAGGATTCAAAGGAACCTATTCTCATTTTATTATATCTATATTCTAGGAACAATCCTAAAAATGATTCCAACAATAACAGATGTAAAACCATGAGTATTATTAAAAATATTGAATGGAATCCTACATCACTTTATAAAAATGATGAATGGAAAAACCATTTAATTTTACATTTTAATAAAATATTCAATGTGGAGGCTATAATAACTTTTAATATAGTTGTTACAATATTTAAAAAAAATTAGAATTAAATTACCAGGGTTCCATGATTTTCAATTCATAAAAGGAAGTTACATAGGGGTGTTGTGGAAGAAGAAATGATAAATATGGTTTAAAAATATTTTTTCTCACAAAGGAATCAGAATATTGGTAACATTTCATTACCCACATATAAATCATCAGTTTTTGGTAAGGGTAATCAAGTTTACCCTTGTACAATCCACCCATTTAGACATACTATTACGCAGAACCTCAATTTTCATTACACATCCTTCAGAAATTAGGAGTTACCCTTATGCAATATGAATATAACCATACACAGCACATATATCAGGATAGTTACCCATACATAATATCTTATTTACCAATACACAAGGCATAGAAAATATGATTTAACCATACATGGAACCAATATATACATGCATTCCTTTTGAAACAAATAAGTGAAAACCCTATCTACGGTTACTTAGGCTTTGAAAAAATTAACTTTCCCATAAGCAAAGCTTCATGTTTGAATGATAGTTAAATATGGGACAAAATTAACTCCCATACTCAATGAATGTGGTTGTTGTTCAATGTAACTGATGAAATCTCACCCCAGAGTAGACACCAAAATGATTCTTGGATAATAGCATAACAATAATTAAGAAGGAACAATTAACCAGAACCGCAAAAATTAACACATGTATCACAAAAAAACTCAACAACACTAAGAGGAATAAATAGACATGTAAAAATAAATTTATATCTAGAATAGGTCTCCCCAAAATTTAATAAATCACTAGAATTGAGGAAGAAGATGAAAACATCTACCCAATCACATTTATTCAACATAATGAATAAACCACTTTCACACACCACAAAGAAACATACATGTGACAAAAGAAAATCCTAAAGGAATGACACATTCGAAACAACTCAATTATTCAAAAAATAACTCTAAATACATGTCAATGATCCATGAATACATAGTAAAGGAAAAAATGACATGTATTTCTACAGAAGAAATGTTCTCCATTGTAACATATGATTTTCAACACAAATCCACACACCCTCATGAGTGATTTAAATCATCCCCCAATATGTCAGTATTCCTATTCCTTCATGAATATATGTAATTCTACTCACCTATGAAAATTGCCAATTCCTATCAGAGAAAATAATAAATAGTCGGAAACAAACATCCATGTTCAAATTGTTTTTACAATAATTACAAGAGGGAGAATGTTCACCACATCATGATTGCTCTCTACTCAAATTAGGAAAAACAATAGGATAACATGGAACAATGAAATATACAAATGGTATCTAATAACTTCAATAGGGTGAGAACTGTGGAATGAAGAAATAAGAGTTATTTTGTAGAAAATACACCACATAAATATGGAGGTTCTTAGCACCATATACTCTTATTTTCCTAGGGTACAACAAAACACAAGGGTTTCAAAACTATTCATAATAAAGGACAATCCCAATCTAGATAAAAAATAAAAAAGTATACATAAAATGATATTAGGTAATGGAAACCATTATCAAAATATAAATAATATTATATAAGAAAACTGAAAACAAGCCATAAAAGATCCTTAAAAAAAGATGGTCACTAAGAACCAATGAGTTAAAACAAGGAAAACTAAAACAGCTTGGTCTCTAAATTTAGGAAAAAATTTCTAGGTCAACATCAACCTCAACTTTAATATTATCTACTATATAAAATTGTTCACTTTGAGAACTACTCCCGGATCCCTTTCTTCGTAAATAATTTTAAACCCTATAGTTAGTATTTGAAGATCCCTTCCTGAAACCTACCCCACCTAGTGTATGAACATATATAACCTCTTATGGTTACCCAATAAACATGCCTTTTACAAACTCTGAATGAATTTAAAAATGAATTTTTTAGAATAACTAGGTTCTCCACAATGGAAGCACATAAAATTCCGTTTTATTTTCAAACAAATATTTTCCCAACTTAGACAACATATGAAATCTATAAAATGGAACATCATCACTTAATCTAACCATGTATGAGTAATTAACCACTTATAGATTATTTTATAGATATAATTTATATTAAAAATTCATTTCTTACAACAATAGATAAGAGGTGAGATATCATGTTGACATGGTGGTTCCATGGTTCGGGTGTTTTTATATAACAATGATCTTTAAGAGAGTTATTACCAGTAATATCAAGTTATAATCCTACCAAATATAATAATTTCATGGAATACACCACAATAGAAAGACCACCTCTAATGAAACCCATATAGCATAAACACACCCCTTATTACATTCCAAAGTATGTTTACAATATATAGAGGCTGGCTTAATGAATTACAAAGACATTATATCATTAAAAGAAGAGGGAATCCAAAAAACTCCAACATTCCTCTAGGTACCATAGTTATTGAGTTGATAAACATAAAAATTCAAATCACCATGAGTCTTGATAGAGGAAAAGATCCAAAAAAAATCCTCTAGAAACATCATTACATAAAGAGAACCACTCCCACCCCTATAATAATGGGGTCAAAAATCCTGGAAGAACAGATTTGTGTCCAATGGATTGAAAGGATTCAGCTACACCTCATGATTTAGAGTTTGGGGAGAATTATCAATTTGAGATTCCACCATAGAAAAATGTGATGGGGTACTCTGAAGACGTTACTATAGAAAAAACATTCTATATTTATTGAATAATGTTTTATAAGACATATGTGGACATTACAAAACATAGGCTCATCAAATAACCCAATATTTTATGAAACAATGAATCAATATGATAATACAATGTGAAAAGAGATGATTAAATGATTGAAAGTGGAACATTACAACCCAATATGTCTCAACATGCTCCATGATTCCAACTATGTATCAAATAACCTAAACTAATCTTACCAATTAAAATCCCTAAATATAATATGAAGGGAATACTAACACATACTATAAGAACATAAAGTCTAATAACATAATGTGGTACAAGTAGGGTGTAAACAAGTATTATACCGCCATTTTTTATATGAAGTAACATCATTTGAAAATTTAAAAATTTCCAAATGATCTTATAGAAAAGAGAGAACATGGGATTACATTTAAAAAAACAAGAATCCAATTCTATCAAGATCTAATTATAAAAATATTTGTTTTTAAAATACTACCTTAGGAAATTCAAAACCATATATGATACCAATGATAGAAAATGTAAATTTCATCATTTGAAAACAATATCTATTCCTAAAAATACATTAATACCATTTCAGATACTAAGGTTGGTTAAATAAATAAAAGGGATGTACATGCACCAATTATGAAGATGTTTTAAGAGAGTTAAAAGGGTCAAGGTAAATTATATCAATAAGAATGTAAATCCAGATCAATAATAAACTAAGAATGAAATATCTAGAACCAGTTAGTGAAAATTAATTATTCATGTGTTAAGTATAAAATATAAATATGTCATGGGTTTGACATATATATTATATTGATTCCACAAAAGTATATTTAATTAAAAAATTTAGTACTGATAATCGAGCTTATATCAATTATCACAGGTCTCAAGGAAAACTTTTTCACACACAACAAAGTTCATTGATACAATTTTTTAGCCAAAACCTATCATGTTCATTATTAATATACACTTCAGGTCGAGTGCTCATTGAGAATCCAGAAATCGAATGAATCTCCTCTAAATAACATGTTTCTAATGACCAGCGAAACAAGATGATTGGGATAACAATTTTATGAGTATCACAGTGGAAATCCACATTACTATCTAAATAAGATTATTCCCTGAACATTTCACCTCAATTTCAGTTCAAATATCACCCCATAGAAAACTCCAAGAACATGAATAATCCATTTTTCGACCCCAAACAATGAGGTTCACAATAAACAAGTAATCCACACAATGTGATTAACCGAATATAGGATCTTTATAATGTTTCAACTAATCCAACCATCATAATCAATTTAAACTAAAAAATTTTACCTGAAATAAACACTCAATGGTTAATTTAGACCTATTTCTTTCCCCAAATAATCATTATAATAATGAATTGGAAATTAATCTAAGTACTTACTTGAAAACAATTGTATGAAATTCTAAAGGACATGTGAAAATTTAGAATTCTTGGAATGAAGTATAAATATGATTCAATAACCGATTTTGCACATATAACTCATTCAATTCAAATTTCCCATCAATGTTTCTTCATAAACAAGGTAATGAATCCTTTAAAAAGGGTCTAGAGAATTTAAAAAACCAAGGCAGACCAAGACATGTGGAATTCAATTTTTAAATCAACCACTTTCAGTTAAACATAAATATTGAATTTAAAAATACAAAACAAACCAATTCTCTTATATTCACCAAAATATCCATTAAAACAACTTTTAACATAAGTCAAAAACAAAACGACATTCAAAAAAATTTAAATGGTGAGAAGAATCTAGGTAATAACAATTATATCAATTCCATGTTAAATTGATAGTGAAGATGATCAATGAATCATTCACATTTAATTTCAATGTGAACGAACATAGAACATGTTTTAGAAAACAAGAAACAAAAATATATTAAATATAAAGAAAAAATGAATCAAAATATCATGGAAAATAATAGAACCACCTACAGAAAAATTACATGGATACCCTAAACATTGAGAGGATAAAAAAAAGAATGATATGCAGGAATAACATTATTTAAAATTGAAATAACTGAAATGAATCAGATTCCATTTTATAGAAGTTGGATTCCTTAAAATCCTCTTGAATGTGTAATAAAAATGAGGGGAGAAAATTGTTGTGTATTTTTAAAAAACACTAATCGTATTTTTGAATACAAAATAAAAAAAATCAGATTATAATAACCATGTATTTTGATTATTTTAATTAAATAATCAGTACATAGTGTTTAAAAAATTAAATAAAATTACTATCAAAATTAACATGTCATCAGAAAACAACTTATATAATTTAATTCTTTTAATATTGGAATGGTTAATTATAGTGGTGTACTGGAGAAGAAGAAATAATAGGTTGTCTCAAAACCATTTCTCTCACAATGTATGTAATATGATATTAACTTGGATTTACCCTTAACCATCTTGTGGGTTTCATTTAATAAAAAAGGAAAATCACACTTAAACTATACACAATCATATACTAATCATTATGTAGCTCCTAAATTACCATAATGATTCATTTTAATATTAGTAGTGACCATCATGTAACTCGAATATACAATTAAAAAACTCATATAAAAGGACATCAAACATAATTTTTTTTCCTATTTAACCTAATATAACTCATATTAAATAGAATTTATTCATTCACATTTCATATAAATTTAGTATCACCTTTACACAACTCTAGGAAACTCATATATATCCTTACAGAACCTGTAAAACAAACTAGTTATCCTTCCCTCAAGAATAGGTCATGTGTAGGAAAAAAATTAACATTTAAAATTTGTAATTTTTCACATATAAGATTGTGATATAAAACCAAAATTAATCTATAATTATTATAAAAATGGGGATGTTTCAAGAAATCTTATATGACCAATTCAATGATCTAACCCATTATCGAATTATCAATGGTTGTGAAATTACATTTCAAAAGTATTAATGCCTATTGTGGCTTCAGTTTTAAACATTAGACACTGATGACCATTTATCAACATCATGCCTACTCATTTTCAAAACCAAAATATAGACTTTTCTCACTATGTATCCCTTTTCAATTGTTATGTTATGTTCAAAAGTACATTAAACTATAGAAAACCAAAATTAAACATTTACTTTATATAAGGAATAAGGAATTATGTTGATAACATGAATGTGTCTGAAATACACTTGAATTTTTTTTAATATAATGAGTTAGGTTTATGTATCACCTTCCTCGTTCTTAGAGAATTCTCGATACTATGTATTAGATACCTCTTCGGATAAATTGAGAGAAAATGGGAAACTAGAAAAACACCCAAAAAATAAAGAATATTATTTGTTAGGCCAAGTTAAACACTACATGATAGTAAAAGAAAACTAAAATATAGTAAATGGTTTTCAAATACATGCCCCTTCCAATACAATTTATTTGAAAAAATTGATCTATTCCAATAATATAGGAAATACCTCCACCATACGAATAGAGAGGATGTGGGCTTAAAGTGTGGCTCCATAAGTGATAGAGGGGTGAAATTTGAATGGGGGAGTTTTTAGAGGAAAATGGGGAGAAGAACATTTTTACCCATTAAATGAAATAAAATATCCAATAATCTCATAACCCTTACTATACCAATGTCGTTCCTATGAGAAGAGTATCCCAACAAGGATCCCAATTTTTCCAATAGCTGGCCTATGGACCGATACTAACTAGCAGATAAGAATTAAGCAACATGTTGTAGCTGAGACTACTTCTATCAGGCCATAGTTTACATCCGTGAATCCTTCAACCAACCATTAATTGTTATTCTCTGTTAAATATCACATCATTGAGGTTTACAACCTCTTGAATTTCCATCTGAAAGGTTGTTTCAGGATAAATGTCCCTCCTATAAACAATAATCCTTGTTCCTTCAAAAAAAATGTCCCTAATAAAGAAATTATTGAAATTTTATATTGAAATGAGATATTTATAGGTGAATGTTTGTGGTGTTTCTAAACTACAAATTAAATATAATATTATTTTTTATCAAAATTATTAATAATATACATTATTATGACCAATAAGAAATTATTTCACTTGAGCCTATATCTATACATTTTAGATCAGTATAGAATATTTAAATATTTATGGAACTTATTAAATAATATTATATGGTTTACAATATATAAATTTCATGTCAATATTTTATATCTTATTATATATTTTCAAATAACACCATTACATATTCTTAAAGTAATATTTCAAAAAAAATAAAAAATATACAAAAATAACTTCTATATATGGAAACATAATCATTTATCATTAATAAAGAAGTTATAGTCTCATATTAGAGTGTAAAGAAAAATACAATACAATTATAGTCATATAATTTCATTTAATTAGTTGAATTACTAATTTATACACACTAACTAATATATTTAATTATGATAACTTTTCACTTATACTTTTCATTAATATCTAGGATACAAATTTACTAATAAATATATTTAAATTATAATATATAACATTCAATTTTACCATTTATATTATTATATATACTATTTTAAAACAGACACCCTTAATTATCAATGTTATAAATAAAATATTTATAATTATCTATACAATATTTCCATCTATTTAATAATATTTTTCTTCTATTCCATATTTATTTCAAATAGAATGGTTTTTATCATAGAAGTATAGGCACAACATTTCTACAATTAATTAATTATCTTTTATTTTCATATTATGTTAACTATTATTTTTTATATACATTTACAATATATATTTTTTATTTGTAATCATATAATTATTAAAGAAAAGTTTATTTTTAAGTTTTTGGGTTTTGGTAATTTGATCCTACAACCTACTATATTAAAAATAAGCATTATTATTTTCTAATAAAAATGAAACTTTTTTTATATTCTTCCCCTAATGAGAAACCATTTCAAATAATTTCTAATATAGAACACCATATAGAAACTTTTTTGGATTTTATTATTGGATTACACCGTTTTATTTTCATATCACCACATCATTCTTTTTTTAATACAATAATTTAAAATGTAGATATATTCAGATTAAATTATTCATATAATCAAAAATCCCCATATGATATTCTTTTTATGATAAATTTGGATATATTTTCATTAACTATAAATTTACTGTATGTGTGGATTACATTTTATCATTATTTAGGGGTGATATGTTTAATGAATTATCTACATGAAATAAAATTAATGGACATGAATGTTGATACGATATCATTTTCATGATATCTAAATTTTAATAGATTTAAGTATATTAGTAGATTTTATTAACATTCCTAAATAATCATATCACTATCTTATAATGTAAAATTCATGAAATTACATTTTCCTAAATATTTGATTCATGGTTTTAAAGATGGTCATTATAATTTATTGTTAGACTCAATGCATCATTAATGTGTTACTAAATAGATGTAACTTCTCTATAATTTGTTTAATATTTTAGGTTCTCATATATTCTTTTAGAAACATTCATCTAATAAAGTCATAGTGTTTCATTTGTTATCAAACAAGTGTCTATATATGATAAATTTTCTACTCCTTTTCATTATGTTATAAATGAAATATTATGCATGTTATGATATAGATCACATAATCAAGAAAAATTCATTTGATGAATTTATATGATATATTCTATAGTTTAGATGTCTATCTCATATAAAATATTTTGTTTATGGTGAAATGTCAGGAATAATTTTAACATTTTGTTGAGTTCTTATTTTATAATCATCATTGTTTTTTTATTCAGTCCCTTATTTTTTAAGATATAATCTAAATATTTTATACAGACATGTTAACTAATTTTTTAATATTTTTTAAGGGGTTATGATTATATTAGAAGAAATGTTTTCTAAAATCATATGAGTTGATAATATATGAAAATCAACAACAACCCAAATTGAATTTTTTTCTTTATGTTTTTCTTGGATGATCCATGATAAATATTGTAATATTCTCAATCATTATTACATTTCAAATTAATGTATAAATCATCCCACTATAATTTGAACATTTTACCATAATTTTCAAAAATTAAATTTATATTAAATTTTATTTTTATATTTCACTTTCTATATTGATGGACCAAAATCAATATTCAACCTCTATATATGTTTTCGTACCCATTTTTTGAATAGAGAAATAAGAGTGTTATGAATAACCTAACATCCACATATTTATATGTAATATTAATTATGAAGATAATAATTTTATAAATAATATTGTGTTATCCTTATCAATGATTTATATATGGATTTTACTCTTCCAATATTCAATAAAAATGTTTTATATATCAAGAATATTTATGTGGTTATTTAATTTGTTTAAATATATATAGTTGATGTATAATTATTGAAAATTATGAAAAAATCCATTAATAAATTATATCTAAATATATATTATAAATACTAATGGATATTTGATCTTATTAAAATATCATTATTGATTGTATATATATATTTATTATATTGGGAGAATCCACTACATTGATAGCCTTCTTTGGATAGTAATGTAATTAATTATCACAATACAATATCAATTATCTGGAAATTCATTGTTGTAACATCCCATATTTACCCAGAGGTATATATTATTTTAAAATATTTTTAACTCTAATTATTATTTTTATTTGATATGAATCATTGAAAACCATTACATTAGGACTATCAACTTTTTTTATTGAAAATTAGTTATTAGGTTACTAGAGCCTACATACATTACCATTTCACAATGTGCAGTTCTCCCACCAAACCACATGAATTTTTATTATAGGATTTTAATTCAATGCACATCGAGAATCCTATTCGCAACTTGAACTGGATTTTCTTTGTAGGAAAATAAAACATGAGGAATGAAATATAACAATTCCATTCACATTGTGAATATTTCTTGACACTTTTTTTAAAAAGGGACATAATATATCATTTTAACCCATTCCCCTCATTTGTTCAGAAGATTCCTTATAAAAATATCCTAACATATATAATCCTATAATTATATAATTTTCTTCTATTTATAGTTGATTTCATCACCATCAGTTATTTTGTGTCATTAATGGTATTTGATTCCTTCTATATCTTTACTTTCTTCATTTATCCCTCAATATTTAGTGTTAATTATTGTGTGATGTAATATTCCTCTATTTTTTTTAAAAAAAATTCAATTTCTTCTATTCATGACAAATTAAGAAAATGATTATAGGTGATGAGTGTTATTCCAACCTAAAGAGGGTGTTCTACTTCTCTTCCCTAATGTTTTCATGTTTTGTAAGGCTCTTTAGTTTGGTGTTCTATAGAACCTTTAGGTGGTGCCTCCTAAATGACAATTTAATATTAAATGGTGTTTCTATTCATTGTGTACTTCTAGAAATAGAAAATCCACATCAAAGGATTATATCCTCTATGTTTTCCACCTTTATAAGTGTTCCATGCACAAGGAGGCACTTGATTTGTAATTATTTTGAACATTATTATTAGGGTGTATTAATATTCCCCATATGATTATAGAGTATTTTTAAATAAAAAAGTAATGAAATATTTTTCCATATGTACTGGCCATTGACGTCCTGTTGTTTCTTGGATAGATCATAATAAATGACATGCAAAAAACTATTAAAAATTATTTTTTAATGTTATGAGTTTAATGTTATCTATGACTATTCGATAATACAAAGTTAAGGGTGATACAAGGGTCCCTATTTAGGTTTACTTGGACATTCTCATTGAGAATACCAATTAGAAGTTGTAATTTATCAATTTATATCAATATTAATACAAGGATTATATATATAAAACCATTGATGAGATCAATGAGTGGAAGTCATTATGATTCCCAGGAGTGATACATGGTTCCCCAGTGGATTACATTAGAGTAGCATAGTATTAATTATTACCATAGAATGATACACATGATACAAGGTTTCGAATTTGGTACACCATGGTTCAACTCATATGAATATTCTTTATACAATGTTTTGAGTGATATATGGTCCCTTATGTAGACACCTTTAATGGAATCCTATGGAAATGGTTTAATTATATTACCTGGAACAAAAACTAGGTTCCTAATATGGAGTGCCATCGATGGGGTCAGGATTCCAATTATACTGAAACCAAGGAAGTGTTATCCAAGACAATGAAAAAGATCTATTTTGGTGAAAAATTTATATTATTATAGTACGATAAGACGGTTATATATTTTTATTCCCATATTCCATGAGGGTTGTGAAACCCCTTCTACATAATGGTGGATGCCTCATTATTATTCACTGGTTATTAAGTATTTGAATATATCTATTTTTATGAACAAATATTTCTATATGTTTATAAGGAATATAAATAAATACATTTATATAAATTAATCCACATTTATAGTGATATATGTTCAGAAAAATTTGGTTATATAATAAGTATATAGTGTAGGTTGGGTGTCCCCTAAGGAACCTGGTCTGATAAAAATTATTTATTTATTTACATTATATCATTCATTATCAATGAAAAACTACTTATCTTTTGATCACTATATAGATTG
Source organism: Viscum album (assembly GCA_963277665.1). Lineage (NCBI taxonomy): Eukaryota > Viridiplantae > Streptophyta > Magnoliopsida > Santalales > Viscaceae > Viscum > Viscum album. The sequence continues at coordinate 1,509,299,553 of OY728158.1, forward strand.
TTTTAAATTATGTTGTTGGTGTACTATTGCGTATGTTTGAAAAACTATTCATGCCACTGGTTAGCACAAAAACATACATTATTGTTACAGGCTGGGAAAATAGTAAGATTCCAACATTATATGTTTGACTTACTACACTAGGATGCAGTATGAGATCAATGGACCAAGACTAAGATCATGATGGTATTGGGGGTAGTTAGTTTTTATTTTTTTTTATACATTGTGATATGTGTATATTACTTTGTATACCATATGTTTTTCCTATTCATTAAATCTATTACATAATAATCATGTTGTATTTGAAATTGATTTTGATTTAACTTATTGATTATGTTTGGATTATTTAGCATTATTTAAATACTGATTGAAAGTGGACCATTACAACCCAATATGTCTCAACATGCTCCATGATTCCTACTATGTATCAAATAACCCAACCATATCATACCAATTAAAAACCTATAACATAATTCAAAGTGAACACCAACACCTTCTATATAAACATAATGATTAATAACATAATGCGGTACAATTAGGGTGTGAGCAAGAAGAATTCCACCAATTATTATCTAAAGTGACATTATTATATAATTACAAAAATTCTAAATGATCTTACCTAAAAGTGAGAACATGGGATTACATTTAAAAAAAATAAGAATCCAATTCCATCTAGATCTAATTAAAAAATAATGGTTTTTAAAATAGTACATTAGGAAATTCAAAAACATTTATCATACTGTGTATAGAAAATTTACATTTCATCATTTGAAAACAATATATATACCTAATAATATATTAGTACCATTTCATATACTAAAGTTGGTAAAATAAATAAAATGAAAGAAAATTAACCAATTATGAAAATGTTTTCATAGAGTTAAAAGATTCAAGGTAAATGATATCAATAATAATGTAAATCAATATCAATAAAAAAATAAGAATGAAATATCTAGAACCAGTTAGTGAAAATGAATTTTTGTTGTGTCGAGTATCAAATATAAAAATTTCATGGGTATGGCATATTTATTATGTTGATTCCACCAAATTATTTTTAATAAAAAAAATTACAACTGATCATTGAGCTTATATCAATTATAATAGGTTTCAAAGAATCCATTTTCCAACACACCATAAAGTTCATTGATGCAATTTTATTACCAAAACTTATCAAGTTAATTCTTAATATACACTTCAGGGTGAGTGTTCACTGATAATCCAGAAATAAAATGTATCTCCTCTAACTACCATGATTCCAATGACCAATCAAAGAGAATGATTGAGATAATAATATTATGAGTATCACAGAGGTAATCCACATTAGTATCTACATAGGATTATTCCCTCAACATTTCACCTCAATTTTATTTCAAATATCACTCCATAGAAATCTCCCATAATGTGAATAATCCATTTTTGACCACCAATAATGAGGTTCACAATAAACACGTAATCTAAAAAAAGGGATTGACTGAATATATGATCTTTATAATGTTTCAACTAATCAAACCATCATAATAAATTTAAAATGAAAAAATTTACCCAACAAAATTAATAGGTAATTCATACCCATTTATTTTCACAATTCATCATTATAATAACGAATTGGAAATTAAACTAAGTAAATACTGGGAAAAAATTCTATGAAATTCAAAGGACATGTGAAAATTTTAAATTCTTGGATTAAAATATAAATATGATTCAACAACCAATTTCACACATATAAATCATTCATTTTAAATTTCCCATCAATGTTTATTCATAAATTAGGTAATGATTCCTTTAGAAATGGATCTAGGGAATTCAAAAAATCAAGGTATCCCAAAACATGTGGAATTTAATTCATAAATCAATACCTTTAATTAAAACCTAATAAATTGAATTTAAAAATAAAAACATGTCCAATTCTCTTACATTCACCAAAATATCCATTAAAACATATTTTAATATATGTCAAAACCAACATGACATTCAAAAAATTTAAATAGTGAGAAGAATCAAGGAGAAACAATTATATAAATTCCACATTCAATTAATACTCAAGATGTTCATTGAATCATTCACAGGTAATTTTAACATGAACAAACATAGAAAATGTTTTTTAATATAAGAAACTAAAATATATTAACTCTAAATAAACAATGAATCAAAATATTATGAAAAATAATAGAAAAACCTACAAGAAAAATTACTTGGAATCCCAAGACATTGAGAGGATAAAAAAAGAAAGATATTTAAGAATGACATTATGTAAAATAGAAATAAGAGAAATGAACTAGATTCCATTTTATTGTATTGGATTCTTTGAAATCCCCTTTAATGTGTAATAAAAATGAGGATAGAAAATGGTTGTGTATATTTAAAAACACTAATGGTATTTTTTATTACAAAATAAAAACATCAGATTATAATAACCATTTATTATGTCTATTTTAATTAAATCATCAATACAAAGTGTTTAAAGGATGAAATAAAATTACTAAAAAATTAACATGTCATTAGAAATTTTTTAACAGAATTTTATTCTTTTAATATCAGAAATGTTCATTATAGTGGTGTGCTGGTGAAGAAGAAATAATAGGGTGTTTCAAAACCATTTATCTCAAGAAGGATGTAGTATGATATTAACATCGATTTACCCTTACACATCATATAGGTTTCATATAATAAAAAGTAACGTCTCACTTAAAATAGACACAAGCATGTACTAATCCTTACGTAGCTCCTAAATTACCATAATGATTCATTTTAAAATTAGTAGTAACCATCATGTAAATAGAATATACCCTTAAAAACTCATATAAAAGGAAATAAAACATAAAATAATTTTCTACATAACCTAACATAACCCATATAAAATAGAATTTATTCTTTCATATTTCATATAAATTTAGTATCAACTTTACACAAATATGGGAAACTTGTATATACCCTTACACAACCTATAAAACAAACTAGTTTCCCTTCCACAAAGAATATGTCATGTGTAGGGAAAAAACTAACATGTAAACTTTTTAATTTTTCACATATAATATTGTGATATAAAAACAAAATTATTCTATAAATATTATGAAAATGGCGATGTTTCATGAAATACAATATGACCAATTCAATTATATAACCCATTATGGAATATTCAATGGTTGTGAAATTACATTTCAAAATATTTAATACCTATTGTGGATTCACTTTTAAACAATAGACACTGATGACCATTTATCACCATCATGCCTACTCATGTTCAAAACCAAAATATCGCAATTTTTCACTAAGTATACCTTTTCAATGGTTAAGGTATATTCATATGTACATTAAACTATGGAAAACCAAAATTAAACATTTAATTTATATATGGCATAATGAATTATGGGGATAACGTGAATGTGTCAGAAATACACTTGAAAAAATTGTAATATACTGAGTTTGGATTAAGTATCACCTTCCTCTTACTTATATAATTATAGATACTGAGTATTGGATACCTATTTGGATAAATTGAGAGAAAACGAGAAACTAGAAAAACACCCAAAAAATAAAAAATAATATTATATAGGCCATGTGAAACACTACCCGATAGTGAAAGAATTATAAAATATAGGAAATGGTTTTCATAGACATATCTCTTCCAATCCAATTTATTTGAAAAACATTAATCTAGTCCATGAATATGGGAAATACCTCCACTATACGAATAAAGAGAATGTGGGCTTAATGTGTTGCTACATAAGTGAAAGAGTGGAGAAATTTGAATGGGGGAGTTTTTCAGGAAAAATGGGGACAAGAACATTTTTACTGATTAAATGAAATAAAATATCCAATAATCTCATAACCCTTAGTATACCAATTCAATTCCTATGAGAAGATTATCCCAACAAGGATGCCTACTTTTCCAATAGCTGGCCTATGGACCTATTAAAGCTGGTAGATTATAATTAAACAACATTTTGCAGCCGAGAATACTTCTATCAGGACTTAGTTTACTTCCTTGAATCCTCCAACCAACCATTAATCGTTATTCTCTGTCAAAAATCACATCATTGAGGTTTACAACCTCTTGAAATTCCATCCTAAAGGTGGTTTCATGGAAAAATGTACCTCTAATATACAATAATACATGTTCCTTCCAAAAATAAATAAATAAATTCCCTAACAAAAAATTTATGGAGAATTTATATTGAAATTGGATACTTATAGGTTAATGTTTGTGGTGTTTCTAATCTAAAAATTAAATAAAATAATATTTTTCATTAAAATTATAAAAAATATACATTATTATAACCAGTAATAAATTATGTCATTTGAGCCTATATATATTCATTTTAAATCAGTATAATATATTTAAATATTTATTTAACTAATTAAATAATATTTTATGGTTTGTAATATATAAATTTCATGTAAATATTTTATATCTTATAATATATTTTCAAACATCACCATTACTTATTCCTAAAATACTATTTCATAAAAATAAATAAAAATCTAAAAAAAATTACTTCTAAATATTTAAACATCAACACATTTCATGAATAAAGATGTTATGGTCTCATAGTAGAGTGTAAAACACAAGACAATAGAATTATAGTCTTATAATTTCATTGAGTTAGTTGAATTACTCATTTATATACACTAACTAATATACCAAATTATGATAATGTTTCACTCATATTATTCATTAATATACTGGATATAAAATTACTAATAAATATATTGAAATTAAAATATATAACATTCAATTTTACCGTGTTATATTCCTATATATACCTTTTTAAAACATACACCTTTAATTATCAATTTTATTAATAAAAATATTTATAATTATCTATATTATATTTCCATCCATTTAATAATATTTTTCTTCTATTTCATATTTATTTCAACTAGAATGGTTTTTATCATATAAGTAGAGGCACTACATTTATACAATTAATTCAAGGACTTTTATTTTCATATTTTTTAACAGTTATTTTTTATAGATATTTTGAATATATAATTTTTATTTTTAATCATCTGATTATAAAATAAAATGTTATTTTCAAGTGATTGGGTTATGGTAAAATGATCCTACAACTATACATATAAAAAATAATAATAATTATTTTCTAATAAAAATGAATTTTTTTTATTCTTCCCCCAATTAGAAACAATTTATAATAATTTCTAATATAGAACACCATCTAATAACCTTTATGGATTTTATTATTTGTAACACATTTTTATTTTCATATCACCGCAACATTCTTTTTTATTTTTCTACAACAATTTTAAATGTATAGATATTCAGATTCAATTCTCTATATAATCAAAGATCCAAATATTTTATTCTATGTATGTTAAATCTAGATATATTTTCATTTACTATAAATTTATAGTATGTGTGTATTATGTTTTGTCATTTTTTAAGGGTGATATGTGTAGTGAATTGTATACATGAAATAAATTAATTAGAAGTGAATGTTGATACAATATAAATCTCATGAGATCTAAAACTTAATAGGGTTAAGTATATTAGTGGATTTTACTAAAATTAATACAAAACCATATAACTATATTATAATGTGAAATTCATAAAAATAAAATTTCCTTAAGATTTGATTCAAGGTTTTATAGATTATCATTATATTTTATTAATAGAATCATGGTATCTTTAATGTGCTATTAAATGGATGGACCTTCTCTATAATTTATTAAAAGAACATAGGTTATCAAACATTATTTTATAAAAATTCATCTAATCAAGTAATAGTGTTTCATTTGTTATCAGACAAGTGTCAATATAAGTTAATTTTTCTACTCTTTTTCAAGATGTTTTAAATGAAAAATTGTCCATGTTAATATATATATCACATAATCATGAGCAATTCATTTGATGAATTAATATGATATATTATATCATTTACATTTCCATCTCATATAATATAGTTTGTTTATGGTGAAATGTCATGAAAAAGTTTAACATTTTGTTGAGTTCCTATTTTATAATCTTCAATAATTTCTTAAGGAATACCCTATTGTTTATGATATAATCTAAATATTCATGTTATCTAATTTATTGATATTTTTCAAAGAAATAATATTACATGAGAATAAATGTTTTATAAAATCATGTCAGTTTATAATATATGAAAATCAATAATAACCCATAATGATTTTTTCCTTTTGTTTTTAATGAAGGATCCATGAAAAAATGTCATATTATCAATCGTTATTAAATTTAAATGTAATTCATAAATCATCCCTCTATAATTATAATGTTTTACAATAATTTTCTCAAATTAAATTTATATTAAATTATATTTTTATTTTTTATTTTTTATATTGAGAAACCAAATTCAATATTCAACCTCTATTTACATTTTTGTACCCATTTTATGAATAGAGAAATTAGAGTGTTATGTATAATATAACATCTACAAATTTATATGTGAAATTAACTATCAAGATAATAATTTTTTAAATAATATAATGTTTTCTTTACCAATGATTTATTTATGGATTTTCCTCTTCCACCATTTAATAAAAATGTTTTAGATATCCATCATATTTATGTGGTTATTTATGGTTTTTAATTATATATAGTTGATGTATAATTTTAGAAAATTATGAAGAAAACCATTAATACATTCTATCCAAATACATATTTTTCATACCAATGGATATTTGATCTTTTTCGAATATCATTATTGATAGTATAGATCAATTTATTATATTTGGAGAATCCACCACAACGATAACCTTATTTGGTTAGTAATGTTATTAATTATCAAAATACATGATCAATTATCTACAAATTCAATAGTGTAACACCCCATATTTCCCAAGAGGTATAGATTATTTTAAATTAGTTTTAACCCTCACTATTTTTTTATTTCAGATTATGTATTCACAACCCTCCCATTAGGCCTATCAATTTGTTTTACTGAAAAGGAGGTATTAGTGTACTAGAGCATAGATACATCACCAGTTCACGATGTGCAGTTCTCCCACCAATCCACATGAAATTTTATTATATGATTAGAATTTGATGCACATCTTGAATCTTATTCGGGACTTGAACCTGATTTTCTTGGTAGAAAAATAAAACATGTGGAATTCAATATAACAATTCCACTCAAATCGTGAATATTGCATGTCACTTTATTTAAAAATGGACATAATCTATCATTTTAACCCATTCCCCTCATTTGATCAGAAGAATCCATATAAAAATATCCTCACATACCAAATCCTATGATTCTATCCTTTTCATCTATTGGTAGTTGATTTCATCACCATAAGTTATGTTGTATCCTGAATGTTATGTGATTTATCCCTTATCCTTATTTTCCTTATTTATCCCTCCATCTTTAGTGTTAATTTTGGTGTGATGTAACATTCCCTATTTTTAAAAAAATTATTTTCCTTCCAATTTATTCTATTCATGATCAATTTAGAGAATGATAATAGGTGATGAGAGTTATTTAAACGTAAGGAGGGTGTTATACTTATCTTCCATAATGTTTTTATGTTTTATTAGGATTTCTTTTGTTGTGTTCCCTAGAACCTTCTGGTGGTGCCTCCTAAATGAAAATTTAATAATAAATGGATTTTCTATTTATTTTGTACTTATAGAAATAGAAAATACACATCAAAGGATTATAACCTCGATGTTTTCCACCCTTAAGGTTGTTCCTTGGACTAGGAGCCACATGATTTGTAATTATTTTGAAAATCCTTCTTAGGGTGAATTTATTTTCCCTATATGATTATATTGTATTTTTAGATAAAAAAGGAATGAAATGGTTTTCAATAAATATTAGCCTTTGACGTCATATTCTGTCTCAGATAGACCATATTAAACGACATGTAAACAATTATTAAAAATTATCGTTTAAATTTATGAGTTTAATGCTAACTATGCCCATTCCTTTATACAATGTTAAGGGTGATACAAGGTCCCTATTTAGGGTTCCTTGGAAATTTTCATTGATAATACCAATTAGAAGTTTTAATTTATCATTGTATATCAGTATTAATACAAGGGTTATTTATAGAACACCATTGATGGGATATGTGAGTGGAAGTCATTATGATTCCCATGATTGATATCTGGTTCCCAAGTATATTACATTAGAGTATCTTAGTAGTATTATTGTCGTAGAATGATACATGTGATACATGGTTCTGAATGTGGTAAACCACGGTTCAACTCATATGAATATTTTTTATACTTTGTTGTCAGTGATATATGGGCCCTTATATAGTAACCTTGAATGGAATCCTATTGAAATGGTTTTATTATTTTACCTGGAACAACAATTGGGTCCCTAATATAGAGTTCCATAGTTGGGGTCAGGATTCCAATTATACTGAAACCAATGACGTGTTATCCAAGCCAATGAAAAAGATTTGTTTCAGCTCAAGATTTATATAGGACATGAATGATAGGTCAGTTATATATTTATTCGCATATTCCTTAAGGGTTGTGAAACCCCTTTTATATAATGGTGGATAACTCATGATTCATCATTGGGTATTACGTATTGGAATATATCTATTCATATGAAAAAATATTAATATATATATATATTTTAAAAATAGAAATATATACATTTATATAAATGAATCCATATTTAGGGTGATATCTATTCAGAGAAATTTGGTTACGGAATACATATGTAGTGTGGGTTGGGTGTCCCGTGAGTAAGATGGTCTAATATAAATTATTTATTTATTTAACTTATATCATTCATTATCACTGACACACTACTTATCATTTGTGCACTGTCCAGATAGTTTTACATGATGTTGTTGGTGGCCTATTGAGTATGTAGGGCACACTGTTCATGCCAATGGTTAGTAACCAAACATGCATTATGGTTTCAGACTGTGAAAACGGTTAGAGTCCAACATTAAATGTCTGGATTAATATACTAGGATGGTGTATAGGATCAATGGACTAAGAATAAGATCATGATGGTAGTGGGGGTAGTTTTTTCAGTTTTTTTATAGATTGGTGTATGTGTATATGCCTTTGTATACTATATGCATTCCCTAATCATTAATTATGTGACATAATAATCATTTTTTATTTGACATTGATTTTGATTTATCTTATTGATTATGTATGGATTATTTATTATTATTTAACTACTGATTGTTTTACTATTTCTGCTATTTTTTATTATTAGATATTTTTTATAATAAAAACTGATCAGAAGGGTATAGTTTCCCCACCATATAATCATATACCCCCCACTAGTTACTTATATAATCTATCACATAGGGATCTATAATTGGCTTCATGTGCCTAACCAAGTTTGATTACATACGAGTGAACAAGGTCTGGAATATTTTAAAGTGGTACCATTGGAGTATTTTTCATTTTTTCTTTTTATTTATGTATTATAGATAATACTAGGAACATTCCATAAATTGTTAATGAGTCGGTTCCTGGGATAAGCTAACCCTTGTGTAGGGGAAATTCAAATTACCTTGTTTGGGTTATTTTTTTATCGGATTATTACTATTATAAATATATTGATTTCACTATTGGGTTATCACATGTTTTGTGGAAATTTTTTTAGAATATTATTATGGACTTCATTTACCTTATCCTATAATGGAAATTAGGTATCATCTCATTCATTAGATAGGAACTTGATAATTTTTATGTCATGTAATAATACATTCCATATATGTATTTTTCATGGCATATATTTAGAGTTTTCTGATCTTTATATTATAGGTTCATTGGATATTATATATTTGAAATGTGTAAAATTTTGGAACAGGTACAAAATAATTGGTTTAATTAAAGTATTTGTATCAATCTATATGTTTTTTTCCAATGTATATTGATGATAAAAACTATAACTAACAAATTATACTATATTTGAATCATAGACCACTAGTTTCATGGTATGAAATGATAGTTGATTTGATTACCTGAATATCAATTATAAATTATAAACTATTAAATTATATTTATTGTGAATGGTGATTCATTTAATAAAATCATTTTATATGATGTGTTACATCCTGGTGTTTTATTCAAGGTCCAGGTTATAGTTACAACATATTCTAATTGAAATTTATAACTATTAAGGGATTTTATAAATACAAAATGGTGACTTATTTAACTAGATCATGATATATATATATATGTATATATATTAGAGTATGGTCATAAATGAATTTAATCCATTAAATTAAATAGATATCATTAAAAGGGGATCCCAAATGTAATGTAAAAGCTGTTTTCTACTATACATTTCAGTTTAAACTCTATATACTAGAAACCATGTTGTATTATATGGTAACTTGATCCAGACCTGACTTTAGTAGCGGGTTATAGGTAGTTTAACTTATGACATCTACAAATATATTTTTTTCACAGAGGCATGGAATCATGAGAAAAAATAGAGGTGTGACCAATTTATAAGAAGGTTTTTACATGTCATTTCTATTATCATTGAACCTCTCCATTGTTAATTCTTATCTAAGGAATTAAATTCTAAATTTTAAAATCTATGAAACTATTAAATCCTCAGGCCGAGAACTAGGATTCTTTGATGATAATGATTCATATGTGATGGGCCCTGATCCACTAGTGATTCCTCTAGTGATCCACAAGAGGAAACACATTATTTTTTGAATATTTCCACTAATTTTCAGTTCTAATATATATTTTTATGGTTCAGGAAGCATATATAGGGTGCGCTACAAAGTTCCCCTTCTATGGTAGAGCCGAAAAGGGAAATATAATAATAAAATCCCCCACCCTCTCAGGGGGGGATGGTATTTGGGATATCGATTCATGTCTAGCGTCCTTGTTATCAGGCATTGAGAATTTAGAGATTCCCACATAGAAGTGGTATATTCTCACAATTTATTTGTCTTTTTTATTCCACCAAGAATATGTGGGATGTTATCATCCCTTTTAGTCATCATAAAAGTATTGATTTTATATACTTGTAGAAAATTATTAATGATATCATCTTCACACAAACATTGAATGAAGTCTATACTGCTGATTTTATGATCCCATAATTGGTTGTTATGAATGTGGTGGTGTATTCATATCATTTCAATAAACCAAAGTGATTCTAACCAGCCCTTTTCGGTGAAGAGTTTGAAAATTTGGCATAGCTTGTGTACGGAATCCAATCACAGCTGAATGTCTTTTATATTACCATTGTTTCAAAAATAATGAACCAGGACCTCACCACTAAGTGTATCATGAGGGAAGTGGGAAGTGTTTGTCAAGGTAGTTCATCATCGAGTTAGGTAGGTGGTACATCAAGCATTAGGAAATCGTTCATGGAGTCTCCTCATAGAGCAATTCTTGTTACCTAACACACACCAATATTTATGTGGGGTGTCAATAGTGTGGAAGGTAAGTCCATAATAATCACTATTATATGAGGGACCCACTGGAATTAAAGTCTAATTAAAATATTAGGAACTGTCAAAATTTTTGATACATTCCCTTAGTGCATAGTGATATGGGATCTACACTGACTCTCCATTTGGGTTTAGGATCAATAACACCACTTTAGAGAGGGATCTAGGAAACTATTTTCCTATCAGTGTTATGTGGATGTGGAAGAGGTAACTAAAATTCCTAATTAAAACACATATTGACTATAAATTACTTGGTTGTTCAGGTTTCATCTATGGGATGTCGACATAGACCTTTTTATATAGTACAACCAACTTCTATGGATCGGGTTATAGAGACTTCTATAGTTTGATGTTACTATTATAGAATCCCATAATTCAGTTTCTACCTTATCAGATATCAGGGAATCATATTCATTCATATCTACAGTGATTAATGAATATTTAAGCATATAAATAGAGTAATTTTTTGTGTGATTTCTCTCAAAACACCATTTGGAATCTGAACTGAGAGTGTACACCGATTTAATGGATGTCCCATTGAGATATGTGGTTATCTATATATATAAAATCTCCTTGTCATTGAGATTAAGTGTTTCATAATGATACATAGTATGTATTGGTTTGTCCCTTACCATGATCATGTTTATTGAAATTATCACAGTGTACCCTTCACATAACTGATGGTGGTACCTACATTCCCATGGTTGAATTGGATTTATAAGATATTTGAGCTTTATCGGAGCATCATGGGTTAGAGAGAGTGGCATCCTTGATGGATAATTTATTTATGAGTTGTTATGGCATGTGACATATGGTTCTCCCCCTTTTTGTGGAATATTTCATGGAATTTATTTAATGCATTATTTGGGTTACATCCTATGTGAGAGTTGGATTTCACCGTTGAACATGGGATATGGGTTTAAATAGTGTCAATTCCTAATTATTGTTTGAATCATATAAATCTTGATGAACATATTGATCATCTAGTGGATATAGAAGATAATTAATTTTTTAGATCCAGTACTTCACTATGGGGTTCGTAGATAAAATTCTCCAAGAAGGTGGCTGCTAAACTCTGACTTTATGTGTATTATCACTAGTTTAACTTGATTACAGTTAAAAATCTATATCCATAATCTCAAATAAATTACCTTTATAACTACATCTAAAGCGATTAATCTTTCTATGGTATAGACTAGAGGTATATCCATTAGGATATTCATGATTGGCCATCAGAAATACAACATACAACATTGCATATCAGATATGCCATATATGGGTATCTAGTAATTCTATTTGGGATTATGAACATGTAAATTGTTTAAATAGACCTGATGACTTGAGTTTTAAAACTATTTGTATATTCATTTAAGGTGCTATTTGTTGGTGATATCATTTAGTAATCCCAAACATGACATGACCATTCAAAACATCTTGAGATAATTCTGAATTAATAGAGAGGAAAATAGTTTTAAGCTATGGTCAATAATTTCAACTTTTTGATCAATAAGGTTCTCATCATGGGTTACATATTTAGAGAGGCAGGAGTATCCATTAACCCAAATAAAAAAATCACTATAATTTATTATGAATATACCAATAATGTCTTTGAAAATTGTATTCTTATGGTGCCATCTGAATATTATTATAATTTTATTTTGAACTTCTCATTCCAAGGTGCACTTCTCATGAGCGTGAATAAAAATGGTGTTACTTTTTAATAGTCATGTGCTTGTGAGATGCCTTTCAGGATCTGATCACAAAACTGAGTTCAACACCTATCCTAATTTTTGTAAATCTAGAAAAAAGATATAAATCCCATTGTGGTTCTTTAAAAATTATGCTAGTGGTTTTCATAGTGGAGGGAGATTGTGTTTTGGCATAAAAGTAGTAACACCCCAAGGTTTAAGAAGTAAAATTAATGAAACACATGAAATTATAATTCTCTTAAAAATTGATATTTTTTTAATGAGATAGTAATAAACTAGTCGTTAAACTAAAATTTTCCTTTTCTTGGATTTGAATTTTGAAAAACATACATCTACTGTTTTGATTAGTACGTTATTTGGAGTCTGATAAAACCAACTTGTTTTTTTGGTCGAAAGTAACATTGCATAATGAATTCTAATATGAGTTGTAATATGAATATTATTAATAGTCAATAATATTATTATTTTAATTTCTTAAGGTTATAAGATATTTAGAACATGATTAATTTTCCATGGTGATATAAAATTAGTTATAGTTTTAAGATTGTAACTTTTTGAATAACGTATGATTTTTAAATAAAAATTAATTATTTTTAGAGATTTAGTTTCAAAAAATAGACTCCATTTTTTAATTCTACTTGTTGGTAAATGGTCATGTTGATTTTTTGAGTTTTTTTAAAAATACATAAATTTTTGGTGAATAGTAAAATACATTAATTAACAAAAAATGATATATAAATGAATTTCGACATCATGATTGAGTCATGGGAGATATAAATGGCCTTTGGTTCTAACTCACATGAAATTATTACTATTTTTGGTCACATGAATGATAAATATTCATAGTCTTAGGAAACCAATTTAACTGGTGATTATAATAATGTAAACCCTAGCCCTGCTTCACTATAAATACCACCCTCACCCACCCCCTCTTCCTCTCACACAACTCAAACTCTAAGCCTAGCCTATATTCTGCAAAAAAATCTTCCAAATACCCTCCCCCATGACCAAATCCTTTTTTTCTCATCAAAAGGATTAAACCAAGGGCCTTAAGGAGGATCTTAAGGAGAAGAGATCAAGAGTTAAGGATCCACTTTAATTTTCCTGTGTTTTCTTTTCAATTATTTTATTTTATTACACACTCCTCTACTCCACTTATCCTAGAGGAATGAAATATCAATTATTATATATAATGTGGACCATTATCATGTTTATGGAAAAATTCATCACCATTCTCCCTCTTCTCTTCCTCTTATTCTAAAAAAAAGCTGTATGTGATGTGTCGATTTACCAACATCACGGATGATATGTCTTTAATTACTTTAACATCCATCAAAACGTGAAAAAACTATTTCAATGGTTGAAATAGATTTTAATGTGATTTATATATACTCACACATGTTTTAGGGTTAACATATATACATAATATTTTTTTATATAATGACACTAGTTCGTGATTATCAAAGAGCTACAAAATTGATCTAAACACATATCCATAAATATTTATCAAATGATTCATCCCCATAACATGAAAAAAAAATGATTTATGCAATAATATAATATTCAATAAATATATTTATTCCATTTCATTCCACTTCTGTAATTTCATTTTTATATGACAATAAAATCAAATACAAACCGACTTGGGAAATCTAGTAAAGAACGAACCCGAAACAACGGAAGGAACAAAATAAAAGTTATTAAAGGGTCAAATGATGTTATGAAATGATTATATAAGGTTTTATATACATGAATAGGTTTCTTTAGGATAATAATAACTTTATTTTTACCACTATGCAGTATATGTGAAAAAATTAAATTATGATGAACTCGAGGTAAGATAATTCTTAACCCAATTTCCCTTCGTTGGGATAATATTATACTTCATTATTTATGTGGTATTAATTTTTTTATGGTGAATTTTTTATATTATGTTAAATAATATTTATATATAGTTTATATTCAAATTCCATACACTATGTTAAGTTTCACATATATTATATGATATTTGTAAGGGGCTTTTTATTTTAAATCATCTTTTAAAATTCTTTTTTACAAAATTCAAAAAAAAAATTCTATGTAATAATTCATGTTGTATGATTATGTTCTCATTCTTCAGAATTGTTTATGATGAAGGGTGGGGGATCTGGCTCTCTATAAATAATTGGTTATTTGTATGTTGGAGGTCGACCGTATGATTACCGCAATGGTAACTACGATTGTTACACCATAAGGTATCTGTGTGGGTTATATTGTAAGGTAGCAACGAGGGTTAATAATTATAAGGTAGATGAGAGGGTTACAAGATTATATAAGTTATTACACAAGAAACCTTTACAATTCTATTTATGTTTTTTATGTTTTTTTTAATCGTGTGGAAATATAAAGTTTCACAAAGTTAGTATATATGGGTGACAAGAATGACTTTTTGAAAATGATTTCATAATTTTACAAGAATTCATAGAATAATGTTTTATTCCATTCTTTTTATATCCCTTACTATGTTTTTTTGTTCATCACAAGTTTTTAAACTTTTTCATATGTTATTAGGATTTTTAAGATGAATATGGAATCCATGTTAAATGTTATGAATATTTTTCAATGAAAACAATTTTTATTTGAAATATTTTATATTTTCGAAGAAATAGACACTAGTTTTTGGTATCATAACTCTATAAATGTTTAATGTTGTGTATATATTATATACCAGTTCTCTAAATCACAAAATTTGAAAATATCCTCAATGTGAAAGGAAGTTAGTTCTTGAATAAAATACAAAATTTTGTAATGTAATAATGTCGGGTCCTTAGAGTAGGTATCATATATGGTTTTGATAAAATTAGTGGTGAATTTGGTGTTAAAATAATACCTTAAATGATTTTTACCCTATGATTAATTTGAAATTTTATATTATTTATTGATTACCATGTTACTTCAACTAATAAATGTCTGTTCAGAATGTTTTTCCGTTGAAGAAACAAGGATATTGAAGTGGAAAGGCACTGAAATAATAATATCCTTCCTAATCTGTAGCCTAAAATGGTAGGGATTAGAATCGAGTAGTTTTGTGACAGTAATGGCTCATCTGACACAAGAAATAAATATTGTTGGAATCCATGAAAAGAACAACTAGATCTACCACAATGGTACATGATGATAGTGGAACATTTTATGAGGCAACACCACCATGCATTTTGTAGATCTTCTGAACTAGTAGTGGTTGAAGTATGGACTAAAGCCCTTTAAAGAATATTTACTGTTATTGTATGTTCATGTAATCAAAATATAAGGCTTTAAATTTATCATTTTGAAGGTGAATGTTATTAGTGGTGGTCAATGGTCAATAATATTAGTGATAAAGAGAATATTATAGCCTTATAGTGGGTCTAATTTAAACATCTATTCCTTAATAAAACTCCAAAAGTGTTCAGACATAGGATGGTGAATAAATTACATTAATTGTAGAAAAAAAGATAATTATTTAGTGTACGTTTTTGAATCCAAATTCACCAAACTAGGGTTTTATTCTCTATATCTTATTTTGGATCATGATAGAAAAATAAATCATTTTTAATCTGGTTTGAAGCCATGATATTGAAAGGAATTGGCTTCTAATGAGTTCAAAAGTTATGAGAAACATGTATAATGTTCTAAGAGGGTTGAAATTTATTTTTAGGATGATCAAGTGTAATTTGAAATTAAGGATAAAAAATTCTCTGTATGGAATGTGTTGGGTAATAATGAATCAATGAAATCTGATGGTATGAAATTCAAGCCTATAGTTTGTTGAATGTGTGGGAAAACATACCCTAGGGAATTCCACATGAAAACTAGGAAGTGTTTTCAATGTGTTAATTCTGGAAATATGGACCAAAATTGTAATTAAGATTATCATAATAGTTTTCCAGATAAGAAAACTATAATGTTTTTTAAATGTTGTTAGATGGGTCATTATGCAAATTCCTTCCCAAACAGAGATCCAAATGATGAAAAGAAGCCAAAATATATGCTGAAATGAGTAGGGACATACTTTGATACTACCTATGTAGATTTTCAGCCATACAATGAAGTTGTAATATGTACCTTATTTCTTTCATCATATTTTGATAAATGTTTGTTTTATATGGGTTCTACAAATTCCTTTATTTCTGATAAATTTTCTAGAAAATTGGAAGTAGCTCCTCAAAAAATGAGACCAAAACTTATTGTTAAAACAATTAGGGGAAATATTACATCAAAGAGTAATTATAAGAATCTTTTTATTGTGGTCTGTAGAAACAATTTACCTATAATACTTATTGTTTTGACCTTAGTAATGTTTGATGTTATTCTGGGTACTGATTGGGTTTCAATTTATCATGAAATGATTGATTGTAGAGCTAAAGAAGTTGTTTTTTATAAATCATTTCAATTTTTATACAACTATGAACCTATAAAATTGATAAAATATCTTGAAGATAAGAAACTTCCGAAATATTGAAATGAATTTTAACATTCTTATATTGTTGAAAATAGGGGAACAATTAAAAATTAATTCTTTTTTAGTGGTAAATGAATAGCATGATGTTATTTATGATGAGTTACCCACTGTTTTACCTAATCGGGATTTTCAATTCCAAAGGGACTTAGTTCCTGATGATAATCCACATTCAAAACCCTTTATTGAATGTCTCAAATCGAACTTCTTGATTTGAAAAATCAGTTGTGTGAGTTCCTTGAAAAAGCATTCATTCATCCTCAAACTTCAACTTGGGGTGTCTTTATTTTTTTATTAAAAAGAAATATGTCTCAATGAGATTTTTCCTTGATTATAGAGCATGTAATAAATTCTCTATTAAAAACTATTATCCTTTGAATCATGTTGATGATTTGTTTGATCATCTCCCAATAAAACTTTCTTTTTTAAAGGTTGAAAACAGGTTGGGGTACCATCAATTGAAAGTAAGGGAACCCAATATTCCATGGATTGTGTTCTGTACTAGATATGTGTATTATGAATTTGTTGTTATATAGTTTGGGTTACGTAATGAACCTTCTGTATTCCTGGATCTTATGGACAAAATATTTCAGGGGTTCTTGGATAGTTTGTAGTTGTTTTTATGAATGAAAATTTGATATTTTGTAGAAGTAAATAACAGGATAAAAAAGATAAATAAGGGTTTTTTTAAAAACCAGAACAGAAAAGAGATTGTACGGAAAATTTGGTAAGTGTGATTTTTGGTTGCAAAAGATTTCTTTTATTGGGAACATTATAAATAAGGATCAAATAAAAATTGATCCTTCCAAAACAAAAGTTGTTGATGAATGTACATTACATAAATATTTTATATAAATTCAATGTTTTTTTTGATAACCTGGTTATTATAGAGAGTTTTTTAAAAACATTGCATGATTATCTATCCCGCTAACTAAGATAACACGAAAAGGGGTTAAATAATTTTTTACATAAGAATGTGATGTTTATTTTCAGGAACTGAAGTAGATATTGGTGAATGCTCATGTTTTTCCTCATCCTTCAAGTAATAGTAATTTGGTCATCTATAGTGGTTCTTCTTTGATGGGACTTGGTTTTTTTTATTTATAATTATTAGGTAAATTCATATGCTTCAAGAAAATGAAAACCTCATAAGGTAAATTATCCCAAAAATGATTCGGAATTAGTTTTTGTGGTTTTTTAATTGAAAATTTGGAAGAATAATTTATAATGGGTAAATTATCAAATCAATACGGACTATAGAAATGTGAAGTACATATTTAAATAGAAGGTATAAAAAATTAGTCAGAGAATATGGCTTGAACTGATAAAGGATTATGATATCATGATAAATTATTATCCTAGAAAAGTAAACAAGGTAGATGATTCCATGAGTCAAAAACATCATGCATAATTAACAATGATACATTAGGTAAATGATCCCTTGATTTATGATTGATAAATTTTGGCATAGAAGTTGTCGGTGCAAGAAATACCTATATTTTGTTTTCAGGTTTTGGTGTAGTCATCTTTATCAAACATGATTAGAAAATAATATAATGAAGATTGTGAGATATAAAAAAAGTAGGGTTGGTTAAAATGGGTAATTTTCCAGATTTTAAGCTTGATAATGATTACGTTCTTTGATTTGGAAAATAATTGTGTGTACATTGTGCTTTTATGTTGAAAAAGTATTTATTGTGTGAAGCTCATAGTTCTCTATTATCAGTTCATCCTAAGAGTTCAAAGAAGTACAGAGACAACTGGTAGTATTATTGATGGAATGGAATGAAATGAAATATTGATGATTTTACTGTAAAATATTTGACAAGTCAACTGGTTAATGTAATGCGGAAGTTACCAAAGGGGATCCTTCATCCCTTTCCAGTGCCGTAGTGGAAATGGAAAAATGTATCGATGGACATCGTGGTGTGACTAATTAAGACTTCTAGTAGTAACAATGTGATTTGGGTGATTGTTGACCGACTGATTAAATCTGTACATTTTTGTCCCATTTAATATATAGTGTCTTTGGATCATCTTTATAAAATGTACCAAAATGAGATTATCAGGTTACAAAGTGTGAATAATTCCATTATTTCGTACTGGGATCCCATGTGAACTTCTAATTTTTGGATGAGACATCAGATGCTGTTGGGAAAAAAATTAAATTTCTGTATAGATTATCATCTTCAATCAGAAAGGCATCCATATTTAATGATTTATACATTGGAGGATAAGATTCAGGCTTGTTTAATTGACTACCAGGGAAGTTGTGATCAATATATTTCTTTAGTTGTTTATTTTTTATAATAACAGTTTTCATTCTAGTATATAAATGGAATATTTTGAGGCATTGTTTTGGATGCGGTGTGGAACTCCATATTTTTTGGATGGAGCCATGTAAATGATGTTTATGGGAACAGAATTAGTAGAGGAAGTGGCTGAGAAAATGATGATGAACTAGAAAGACGAGGATATTTCAGAGCATGAAGAAATGTTATCCAAGAAACTAGAAGAAATTCATTTCTATTAAGGTTGGTGATCATGATTTTTATATAATATCTCCAGGGAAAAGTGATATGTGTTTTGTTATGAAATGAAATATAAGTTCATTTTTCATTGCACATTATGAAATTTTATAGAATATTGGACCAGTCACCTACATAGTATCTTTTCCTATGATTTTATCTCAGGTAAAAAATGTATTTCATGTTTTAATGTAGAGAATGCATGTGCTAGAATCATCTCATGTATTGATCCATGAAGAAATTCAAATGGAAGAGACACATTATTATGAAGAGAAACATATTCATATTCCTGAATGTAGAGAGAAAGTATTTTGGAATAAGATAATCCACCAGGTAATTGTTTTGTGGGGAAACTACATGGTTTAAGAAGTAACATGGGAATCTAAAAATGTTATGAGGTAAAGGTATCCTCACTTGTTTAATATGTAAATAAGTAAATATAAATTGCTAGGCCACAATTTATAGAATGTGGGGAAAATGTAAAACCTAAATGTATTACAAATAAATTTAATGTAATGCATGAAATGATGAGTCTCATCAAAATGAAACTTATTTAAGGAGAATGTTTTACACAATATCTTAAACATAATTTTCCTACAACTATGATTTGAATTATGAAAAAAAATATCTAGATTTTTGATCAGAATGTTATATGGAGTTTAATTGAACCAAGATATTTCATTGGTGAATAGTAACATACCCTTATGAATAGTATTATGAATAGTAATATGGCCCATATGAATAATAAAAAAAATATTATTTTATGTTCTTATGGTTATAATATAATAAAATCTTGATTAAATTTTCAATGTGATATAAAATCGTCTATAGTTTTAAAATTTTTATTTTTCGAATAAATTTTGATTTTATTTAAAAATTAAATTAATCATATTTAGAAAATTATTTTAAAAAATGGAGTTTATGTTTTAATTCTACATGTTAAAAATTGGTTATGGTGAATTTTTGGTATTTTTATGAAATAGTTGAATTTTTTGTGGATGATGAAATATAATAATTAACCAAATGTGCAAAATAAATGATTTTATGCATCATGATTTAGTCATGAAGGATTTAAATGGAATTTTAATCAAACCCATATTAAATTATTTGTGTTCTTGGTCACATTAATTTAGAATCTTTATATTATTGATAAAAAACATATTAAACTAATGATTAAAAAATGTAAAACCCCTCCTCTCTTTCACTATAAATACCACACACACCCACATCTTCCTCTCACACCACTGAAGCCTTGATCCTTGTCTAAGTGATTCCAAATAATCAACCCAATTCCCTCCCACACTTCTATAAACATATGGTCTCACCAAAAGGCCATAACCTAGATTTTTACTGAGGATCATAAGGAGAATAGATTAAGAGGTAATGATTCTCTTTCATTTTCGGGTGTTTTCTATTCAACTCTTTTCTTTTCATATACTCTATTATCCTCCCCAAATACAAGAGGCACGAATGATTTAGTAATATATATATATATATATATTCTGTATTTTTATCATGTTTATGTAAAAATTCATCATCATTATTCCCATTCTCTTCCTCTTATTCTATAAAGAAAAACATCATATGTGATGTGTCGATTTACCGACATCGTGGATGATGTGTCTTTTTTTCATTTAGCATCATTAGAAATCATTATAAAATGATTTTAATGGTTGAAATAGATTCAAATGTGTATTATATAACCTCTTTAATGTTCTTGAGTTAGCATAAATACATAATATTATGTTACATAATGAAACTAGGTTGTGATTATCAATGTTCTGCCAAAATAATCTAAATGGATATCACTAATGATTTATCAGATGGTTCTTCATCATACTATATAGAAAAGGATTAATGGAATGATTTAATATTCTAGATACATATTAATACTTTTTCATTTCAGTTATGAAATTTAATTTCCATATGACTGGAAAATCAAATACAAACCGGCCATGGAAATATTGTAAAGAACACACCCAATTCAATGGAAGGAACAAAATACTAATAATTAAAGGGTGATATTTTGTTATGAAATGATCATAGAAGGTTCTATAAACATTAGTATGTTTATTTAAGATATTAATAACACTAATTTAACCTTTATAATGTAGGATTAAACACATTCTACGTAATAAGAACTCGAGGTAAGGGAATTATTATCCCAATTTCCATTCTCTGGGTTGACCTTCTACCTCATTCTTTATGTGGTATTGATTTTTTTATGATTAATGTTGTTTATATTATATTTAATTATGTATATTTATAGTGTATATACACATTTAATCTACTCTATTAATTCTCACTTCAATTTTATGATATTTGTATTGGGATTTTCTCTTAAAATCTTCTTTCAAAATTATGATTTACATAATTCCAAAGATATGTTTTTATGAAATTATTCATTATGAATGACTATTTTCTAGTTCGTGGTAATTTATAATTATGATGGGTGGGACCTATATCTCCCTCTAATGTATTGGATATGTGTATGTTAGAGTTCTTATGTATATTTATTCCATGTATAACTGTGATTTTTAAACAACAAGGTAGCTCTGTGGGTTACATTATAATGTAGTCGTGAGGGTTTAAAACTATAAGGTAGGTGAGAGGGTTACAAGATTATGTAAGTGATGCCCCAATATACCTTTATGTTTCTATTTTTTTATTCATGTTTTGTATAAATAAAATGTAAATCTCATGTTTCACAGTGTATATATGGCTGAGAAATATGTCTTTTTGAAAATGATTTCAAATGTTTATATGTATTCATTAACTAATGTTTTCTTTTATTCTTTTTATAACATTTACAATTCTTTTTGTGATCATCTAATGTTTGTAAATTATTTTTATATGTTATAAGTATGTGTATGAAAAATGTGGATTCAATGATAAATTTTATTAATATTTGTCAATGAAAACATGTTTTTTTGAAAAGTTTTATATTTTTGTAGAAAAGAATATTGTTTTTATCCTCTTTTTATAAATGTGGAATGTAATTTATGTATTATATCCCAGTTATATAAATCTATAAACATGAAAATACCCTCAATTTGAAAGCCAGTGAGTTCTTGACTAAAATTTATGACTATGTAAAGTAATATGGTTGGGTCTATATAATAGTCTGATCATCTAATACCTCATTAGAAGAATTACCATATGCACAAACTTGAGCTATAAGTTTTAGTCCATCATTTCCTATCTTGGATGGAATATATATTGGGATCCATTTCATCATTTAAATAGAAAAAACAAGTCTTTAATACACTTCTACATAGTGTTATTTGAATATCTTGTTGCACTGGTGGGTAGAATACCTACATTTGTTTGGCCTTGATCTAGCTTATTCGTAATGAATGGAAAATCTTGATGATGATTCCTTGATCTTGAACACCTAGAAATAGTCCTTCAAAGAGGGTAGTAGTGAGTTGAAATTTATATCCCTATTTTATTAGAAGAAATTTTAGGTTCATAAATATCATGTTATACTGTTTTAAGTATCTTTTGTAGTGACATTTTCCTTTCCAGAAAGGGTAAGGAAGAGAATGATTATAAACATGAGGATCTAGTAATATGGGGTACTATCTCAGAAGAAGATGTAAATCAGGGTTGGATTAATGATGATGATGAAATTCAACACATCCATGGACATATTTGAGTTCTTCAAGTAATTGAGAATATTTGATGTAGGATTCTCATGCTTCTTTTGGAAAGTTCAACCTAGGATTACAAAAAAAATATCAAGACATATGTCATCAACTTTGGTGGCCCATTATTAGAAGATAGATCCCTGATTTTAGGATACAGTGTTCCACCTATTTGCTGGTGTCAGTGGATACCTAGTGGCCTATGATAAATCAATAAAATATATCCATTCTGGAATGAAAATGTTATGACATCACCAATGATTTCATAATTGGATTTCCAATTTCCCCTCAATGCAGTTACACGGAATGGGTGTTCATCAATAGGTGGATCATGGTCACAGAATATCTTCCTATAAAGAGGGTATTTTTAGTAAATGATCCTGGTTGGATTTACCTCGGAGATATTTTATGACATCATTGTGCAACCTTCATATCATATTGGATTGGTACACTTAGTTTACATTGAATTTTTTTGAAGAGGTTACCAAAAGAACTGGGTCCATAGGTGAATGATTGTATAGTATTTCACCCTTAAATTGATGAACAATCTAAACATATAATATAGGTTTAGAAGACATGATCAGGAATGAATCCCTTTATTTTGTAGGTTATTGGAAAAATTACATACCTATCATCTATTTTTCATAAAATACCATCATTTAGGAAACTATTCTAATAGATCAGAATGTTTCTCTATATGGTAGGTCATTCCATTCAACCCAATGATGGATAGTGATATTTGAGGCAGAACTACTAGGATCTAATGTTTTCTATGATACTTCATAGAATTTTTGTCTTATTCAGAATCATAATGTTAACTCTATGTCCATGAATAAGTCTTATACAACTCATCACTAACAACCACTAGATTTCGAGGACGTACATGAGTTCTTTCTGTAAGTTTCTACTATATTGGTTGTAACAGCCCAGGATTTTATGAAAAATATTATTTTTAATTTTATTAATGTCTTGTGTTATACGCTACACCAAAAGGAGCTTGCACAACATGCATCTTTGACTTGCCTTTCATTACACGCAATCGCAACCTTCCTCGATAGCGTGTGTAGTACGCAATACTGAGTTTCACGAAACAACGATATGCTATTAAAATATTATTAAAACTAACCGTTATGAATAGTAATAACCACTTTTTAAATTTTAGAAATTTTAGCTCTCAAAATGGACTTCATTTTTGGATTCGGAGTATCGAATTTATCCTAAGGTGAAATTTTGGTACTTTTCGGATAACTTTCATATTCTGATGAATAGTGAAAATTACTAAATTATAATTAAAAACAACTTTTTTAATCGAAATAATTAATAGTGATAAATTATTAATTTGAGTGGTTTTAAAGTATATTTAGAATATATTTTTACAATTTAATACAATGTTGGTCATTGAATGTAATTTCACATTTAAACCAGACATAATCAAGTGTCAATCTTTTGATAGATATTGTTTCTTAAAAACACGCTATTTGTTTTAACAGCGGGATTTAATTATAAAATTAATTAATGAAACTTCTATGTTATGAATTTGGTAAAATAGAATTCATTTTTGAATTCGGAATATGAAATATAGCTTAGGATGAAATTTTGGTATTTTTCTGAAAACTTTCAATTTTTGATGAATAGTGAAACTACTAAGTGGTTGTTAAAAAAATTAATTTCTTCATAAATCTTAATTTTACCACTTCTGTGAATGGAATTTCAAAAATCCGGGAGACACGGTTGATGTCAGTAAGTAAAATGTGGTTCAATGAGATGAAAATAATTTTTGGTGAATAGTAACTTTTTACTTTTTTTTACCGCGGTTAATAGTAAATAGGGTAAATAAGGGTATATATGATATTAATATTACCCTAACACATGTCCTAATTCTATTGGATAAGTGTGATTCGACCAAAAACAACCTTATGAATAAAATATGACCATTTAGGTCCACTTGGGTTAGATTAGGACATTTATTATTAATTTATTTAAAGAAGGGTTAAAATAGTTAAAATCAAAGTTTAATAAGTAAATCATTTTTAATATGGGGTTATACATAAGATAAATTCGACTATAAATATTAATTAGAAAGCTAAAAAGATTTCCTACATAATTGTTTTTTATTTATAATTTTTAGACATTAAATAATTTAATTTATTTATGACACAATTATGATGCAGTAATTATCTTATTTATGAAATATTGACATAATTGATGTTATAAACACCAAAATAAATGTAATTTGAGACTTTTTATGAATTAAACAAATTTTTTAGGTTACTATGATATATTAGTGTTGATTTAATCAACTTGTTTTGAACATATAATTCTGTTATGACTTTCACAAAAATCATATATCAAATAGTGTCAAAATTGACACAAAATAGTTTTTAAATCAAATATTATATTATTAATTGTTATTTTATTCTACAAATCTAAGTATCGGCCAAATGACGTATATAAGGATATATATATTAATAATAAACAATTTGGGGTTCGTTTGGCATGTTATAGTAAGTGTATTAACCATATAGTGAAAGAAAACAAAAAGACATGGTAAAAGTTAAATTATTTAACTTAGAGTTAAATCTAATTGATATGGTTAACATAATATCCTAAACTTGTCTAAATCCTATTGGTTGATAGGATTTCGACCCTTCCCCACTTTAGCTTCGAAATAAGACCCTTTGGAACCATTATAAACCGATTTTTACTTTAATATAAAATAATATTTTGAGATATTCCTAAGGTGCCCCTCTCCTCCCTTATAAAAGGGAACCTCCTCACACCAAATTGAGCACTAAAGCTCGGCCAACCCCTGCCATTTTATCCTCTCCACTTCCCTAGAATAATCCTAGAGGTCCTGGTCTTCTTAAAATACCAATATTAGTTCCCTATGTGGAGGATTCAAAGAAGCGTTCCAAAGAAGAGGTAATATCCATTACCGATCTTTTCAATTTCTTTCTTCTTCAACTTCTTATTATTTAGTTGTTTCATGATAAAGTAATAACATAAGTATTACTTACATACTTATATGTTATTATAATTATGAAACAACCCCAATTCACCTTCTATCCATCCTACGGAAAAATGAAATCACCGCGCGTGCGTACGTACGGAATACCGTCACCACGCCGTGGTGTAATCTATTTTCCACCATCACTTTACAAGGATGGGTATAATGGTGTAATGAGTAACTATTTATGAATATTATAAAGTAATATTGATACTGAAATAATATATATATATACTCCAATACAATTCCACGATCATAGGAACGATATCATCACTCGTGCGTACGTACGGAATACCGTCTCCACGATGTGATGCGACTCGTTCTACATAATCATCGTTACATAGTAATTATATAAATGAATTGAATGAATAAATATGATATATGTTACACTAATACCATTCTGGATATAAGGTATCTATAACCTTAAAAGAAGAATAAGAATTTATTCGGAAAAAATCGCATAAGAACAAAAGGCAATAAAGACCCGAGTAACAAGTAACAATGAAATATTACTAACAAGAAGCTAAGAATATGACCATATATGATATCATATCAATATGTATGATTCTGGAATAAGTCAATAACATTATTTAAACCATTATACAGGAGCTTCGGACACGTACAAAGAAAATCGGACCTAAGGTAAGGGAAATATCACAATCTCATTTTTATCCGAGATTGTTTGTACGTTGGTATTTACTGGGGTGTATTTTATCATCCACATCCATGTTCCCTCAACATGTAATATTATTTCCATCCTTCTAAAATAGTTTATATCCAATTTTACCCTACGGTGAGTGTTTAGTAAAAGATATGAAAAGAATCTTTTGTCATTTTTCATACGAGGTACTTTTTTGACTTTACCGACAGAAGTACGAAGAATGTTTTTTTAACTTATACGGCATGAATGGATTTTTAAAACATTATTTCCAAGTAGCTTCCTTTACAAGTTTTCAAGTTTATTTTTAATCAACTTCTTTTAGTTTAAAGTTGTATGACATGTTAAGAAAGGAAAAATGTTTTTGAAGAAGAAAGGATATTTTCCTCAAGAATGGAGTTCAAGTGTTTTATCAAAATTATTTTCCATCTAAGATAATAAAGGGTTCTGTTTTTATCCCTATTATTACATAGATTTTATCATGTTGTGATTGAATTATTTTTATGAATTCTTTTATCTTATATGGATTGTTTTATGATGTCATGTTGTTTAAGAATCCCATTTTTATTACATGGGTTACGCTATGATGTATGGTTTATGATTATGTGGCACACATAAGAAAGGATTTATTATAAGATGGGTGGGACCTATATCTCCCTCCAATGCATTGGGTAAATATTTTATATCTCATGAGATAGACAGGGCTGGAATGGTAGGTTATACCGGTTCAGTGAAATAGGACTGAAACGAGGGTTACTCGATTCAGAAAGGGACTTTGTCCACTAAGATAGTCTTGGAAATGAGTCTTGACTAACAAGAAATGATTCTCTATGATTATGTGTGAATGCCAAAATGTTTAAAGTTTCATGTTATGATTATGGGGATCTCATTTTCACTTCTATGGTTTATTCCATGTTAAGATATTATGATCTCTTTTGCAGGTTATGATTTTCAAAAAGATATGATATGATTTTTATTTCCTTTATTTTCCCTTGCTGAGCATTTGAGCTCACCCTTTTATGTTTTCTTTTCCCCAGGTCAGGAAGATGGATATTAAGTAAAATATGCTAAAAGGGACCCTAGATATGATGAAATAAATGGGAGACACTGTAGAAGATTTATGAACCATTTGTTTATGTTTCCCAGTTTCTAAAGACAATATACCTATACGGTCCTTTGTGGTTTTGTCATATGTTGTAAAAAGTGTGCTTCAATTTTTAAGTATTAACAATGTATGTAAAGTATGGGTCATTATAGTTGGTATCAGAGGAAAGGTATAGTCAACCTTTGGAAACTAGGATGTGAAAGCCTTAGTAAGAACCCTAAGGATAAGTCTAAGCATAGAACACAATCTTAGTGTTTTAGAAATGGCCATGAATACCCTAGGATAAGACCTTAAGTGTGAAATTTTATCCTTGATTATGTGGTTTTACAATTATAATTAGTGTTCCTCACACTATTATTCTTGGTTTTAGTCAATGGCTGGAACCCGAAAGAACCGTGTTAATGCGGAATGCGATGGAAAATGCAATGATTGTCCCCCTGAGCAACCAAACGATATGGGAGCTGGAATGCAAAATCTTGTAGCCATGCTCACACAACTTTCTCAAGCTATGAATCATGAAGGACTTCCAAACGAGCAAAGGAAGGAGAAACATTCTGTTGAATCCTTCATGAGGCAGCGTCCACCTTCTTTCAGTGGGTCTACTGATCCATTAGTTGCTGAACAATGGATTAGTACTACTGAAAAGATATTTTCAGTTCTTCAATGTTCTGAACATGATAAAGTCATCCTAGCAGTGTATCGTTTGGAAGGAGATGCTGATCAATGGTGGAATCTTATTAAGAATACGAGGAAAAGGGATGAAATTGAGTCTATGGAATGGGACGAGTTCAAGAACTTATTTTTCAATAAGTACTTCCCTTGTATTCTTCGTACAAAGATGGAGAAGGAGTTTCTTGAACTAAAGCAAAAGGATGATGAATCTGTTGGTATATACGAAGCAAATTTTACAAGACTTGCAAGGTATGAATCTGGCATTATCATCCAACCTGAAAGTAAAGTTGATCGATTTTTCAGTGGCTTAAAACCAAGTCTTCGAAGGGCATTAGCTATAAGAGACTTCAGTAGCTATGAAGAAATTGTGCGTTGTGCTATCAAGGTAGAAATGGAAGTTGGTGTTACATATCCATCTCATGGTTTTGACAAGAAACGAAAGATGGAGTTCAAGGAGAAATCTCAGAATAATGGTGAAAAGAAGATGAATGTTTCCTTATGCACAAAGTGTGGAATGAAGCATGGTGGAGATTGTCTTAAAGGGACTAGAAAATGTTTTAGGTGTTGAAAAGAAGGTCATCGAGCAGCTGAGTGTCGAAGTAATGGAAAAAGGGATTATAATGATGTGAATAAAGAAAACACTGCAGAGAACACACAACCAACACTTCAATGCATCAAGTGCAAGGAAATGGGGCATTATGCTAATAAATGACCTAATCCAAGGGTTAGTGATGATCGACATGAGCAACCGCTTAAGGGAAAGGACAATGGGAAGTCACATGCGATCACCATTGGCGATGTTGAATATGATAACGATGTGGTGGAATGATTAAGTGTTTATGTAATGGGATTCCAAAATAATGTTGTATAATAAAGTATTGGAATATTTATGTATTGGTCTAATGTGGTATTCAAAGTGATTTAGATATTTTTGGAAATAAGATGATATGAGCATAATGAAGGGAAAATGAGAAAACGAAATGTTTAACAGTATTCATGAGCTCATGATTGATATAAGGACTAAGTGATATCATTGTTTGAGTATATAGAATTTTGAGGATTTTGGTATGTGGAAAGTGTTAAATTTTAATTGAATTCATGTTTTCACTAAGGTATTCAAGAGAATACATGATTAAGGACTTTGAATGTTTGGAATGTGACCAACAAAACATATCTTATGATATATGGGGATCGAAGATGGTGTTAAATCTCTGGTAATCGTTTTCACTATGTTATGAGAGTGGACTGCAGTATTATGGATAAGCCTAAAGATTGGAATGGATTATGTTGGACATAAGTTAGTATTGTTTAAGGATAGAATTTTTCTCGATATTATTTATGGGATGTTATAGTAATATTGTTTTAGAAAAAGGACAACCTGCAGGACGGGCGACAACCCATCGCGTCGGACAAGGCTGTGGGAATCGAACCCACAACCAAAATGCGATTGGCCTTTATCGCCTACCACTGGCCTACAGGAAGTCCATGTTTAGTAGAAACTAGTTTTATTATATTAAGTTGTATGAAATATGATGTATAAGTCTATTTTAGGAACCATATATGATTAATCTCACTATAGATCGACTTATGTATATAATTTTTTTGCTAACCTTTTGTTTGAGACAGATGGAATGACCCGTCATTCTATCACATGATCTGCTAAATCTTCACGAATAATAAATTCAACTTCATTTATTTAAGAGATGAAGTGGAAATTGTTAAAGGCACAAAAAACAGTGATATTGTACCAAAATAAAGTAAGTATTTATTCTAATTCAAATTCTTTAACTTTAGGGAAATGATCTGGAAAACCAAAAATGTTGTCCTAGTGATCTTATATCTGATGAATCAGATGGTACCTTAGATCGTCACAAATTTATGGCTTTGTGATTACTGGATTTTCCATAGCCATGTCCTCTACCACTCTCCATCAGAACATGATGGTTAGATTTCTCTTCCATATACATATTTTTACCTATGTGGAAACCCAGTGATTAGTTTATTTGGGTAACCGTTACGTTTCATACTTTTGTTTTTAAAGATTGGTTTTGATATTCCTTTTTACGATGTGGGTTTCTATTAAAGAAACTTTCTAATAGTAAACCATTTATAACCCCGACGAATTTCGAGGGCGAAATTCATTTTAAGGGGGGTAGAATGTAACAGAACGAGATTTTATGAAAAATATTCTTTTTAATTTTATTAATGTCTTGTGTTATACGCTACACCAAAAGGAGCTTTCACAACACACATCTTTGACTTTCCTTGCATTACACGCAATCGCAACCTTGCTCGATAGCGTGTGTAGTACGCAATACTGAGTTTCACGAAACAACGATATGCTATTAAAATATTATTAAAACTAGCCGTTATGAATAGTAATAACCACTTTTTAAATTTTAGAAATTTTATCTCTCAAAATGGACTTCATTTTTGGATTCGGAGTATCGAATTTAGCCTAAGGTGAAATTTTGGTACTTTTCGGATAACTTTCATATTCTGATGAATAGTTAAAATTACTAAATTATAATTAAAAACAACTTTTTTAATCGAAATAATTAATAGTGATAAATTATTAATTTGAGTGGTTTTAAATTATATTTAGAATATAATTTTACAATTTAATACAATGTTGGTCATTGAATGTAATTTCACATTTAAACCAGACATAATCAAGTGTCAATCTTTTGATAGATATTGTTTCTTAAAAACACGCTATTTGTTTTAACAGCGGGATTTAATTATAAAATTAATCAATGAAACTTCTATGTTATGAATTTGGTAAAATAGAATTCATTTTTGAATTCGGAATATGAAATATAGCTTAGGATGAAATTTTGGTATTTTTCTGAAAACTTTCAATTTTTGATGAATAGTGAAACTACTAAGTGGTAGTTAAAAAAATTAATTTCTTCATAAATCTTAATTTTACTGCTTCTGTGAATGGAATTTAAAAAATCCTAGAGACACGGTTGATGTCAGTAAGTAAAATGTGGTTCAATGAGATGAAAATAATTTTTGGTGAATAGTAACTTTTTACTTTTTTTTACCGCAGTTAATAGTAAATAGGGTAACTAAGGGTATATATGATATTAATATTACCCTAAAACATGTCCTAATTCTATTGGATAAGTGTAATTCGACCAAAAACAACCTTATGAATAAAATATGACCATTTAGGCCCACTTGGGTTAGATTAGGGCATTTATTATTAATTTATTTAAAGAAGGGTTAAAATAGTTAAAATCAAAGTTTAATAAGTAAATCATTTTTAATATGTGGTTATAAAAAAGATAAATTCGACTATAAATATTAATTATAAATCTAAAAAGATTTCCTACATAATCGTATTTTATTTATAATTTTTAGACATTAAATAATTTAATTTATTTATGACACAATTATGATGCAGTAATTATCTTATTTATGAAATATTGACATAATTGATGTTATAAACACCAAAATAAATGTAATTTGAGACTTTTTATGAATTACACAAATTTTATAGGTTACTATGATATATTAGTGTTGATTTAATCAACTTGGTTCGAACATATAATTCTGTTATGACTTTCACAAAAATCATATATCAAATAGTGTCAAAATTGACACAAAATAGTTTTTAAATCAAATATTATATTATTAATTGTTATTTTATTCCTAAAAATCTAAGGATCGGCCAAATGACTTATATAAGGATATATATATTAATAATAAACAATTTGGGGTTCGTTTGGCATGTTATAGTAAGTGTATTAACCATATAGTGAAAGAAAACAAAAAGACATGGTAAAAGTTAAATTATTTAACTTAGAGTTAAATCTAATTGATAAGGTTAAAATAATATCCTAAACTTGTCTAAATCCTATTGGTTGATATGAGTTTGACCCTTACCCACTTTAGCTTCGAAATAAGACCCTTTGGAACGATTATAAACTGATTTTGACTTTAATATAAAATAATATTTTGAGATATTCCTAAGGTGGCCCTCTCCTCCCTTATAAAAGGGCACCTCCTCCCCCTCCTCCTCACACCAAATTGAGCACTCAAGCTCGGCCAAACCCTGCCCTTTTCTCCTCTCCACTTCCCTAGAATAATCCTAGAGGTCCTTGTCTTCTTCAAAGACCAATATTAGTTCCCTAAGTGGAGGATTCAAAGAAGCGTTCCAAAGAAGAGGTAATATCCATTACCGATCTTTTCAATTTCTTTCTTCTTCAAATTCTTCTTCTTTAGTTGTTTCATGATAAAGTAATAACATCAGTATTAATTACATACTTATATGTTATTATAATTATGAAACAACCCTAATTCACCTTCTATCCATCCTACGGAAAAATGAAATCACCGCACGTGCGTACGTACGGAATACCGTCTCCACGTCGTGGTGTAATCTATTTTCCACCATCACTTTACAAGGATGGGTATAATGGTGTAATGAGTAACTATTTATGATTATTATAAAGTAATATTTATACTGAAATAATATATATATACTCCAATACAATTCCATGATCATAGGAACGATATCATCACTCGTGCGTACGTACGGAATACCGTCTCCACGATGTGATGCGACTCGTTCTACATGATCATCGTTACATAGTAATTATATCAATGAATTGAATGAATAAATATGATATATGTTACACTAATACCATTCTGGATATAAGGTATCTATAACCTTAAAAGAAGAATAAGAATTTATTCGGCAAAACACGCATAAGAACAAAAGGCAATAAAGACCTGAGTAACAAGTAACAATGAAATATTACTAACAAGAAGCTAAGAATATGACCATATATGATATCATATCAATATGTATGATTCTGGAATATGTCAATAACATTTTTAAACCATTATACAGGAGATTCGGACACGTACAAAGCAAATCGGACCTAAGGTAAGGGAAATATCACAATCTCATTTTTATCCGAGATTGTTTGTACTTTGGTATTTACTAGGGTGTATTTTATCATCCACGTCCATGTTCCGTCAACATGTAATATTATTTCCATCCTTCTACAATAGTTTATATCCAATTTTACCCTTCGGTGAGTTTTTAGTAAAAGATATGAAATGAATCTTTTTTTGTTTTTCGTACGAGGTACTTTTTTGACTTTACCGACAAAAGTACAAAGAATGTTTTTTTAACTTATACGGCATGAATGGATTTTTAAAACATTATTTCCAAGTAGCTTCCTTTACAAGTTTTCAAGTTTATTTTTAATCAAATTCTTTTAGTTTAATGTTGTATGACATGTTATGAAAGGAAAAATGTTTTTGAAGAAGAAAGGATATTTTCCTCAAGAATGGAGTTCAAGTGTTTTATCAAAATTATTTTCCATCTAAGATAATAAAGGGTTCTGTTTTTATCCCTATTATTACATCGATTTTATCATGTTGTGATTGAATTATTTTTATGAATTCCTTTATCTTATATGAATTGTTTTATGATGTCATGTTGTTTAAGAATCCCATTTTTATTACATGGGTTACGCTATGATGTATGGTTTATGATTATGTGGCACACATAAGAAAGGATTCATTATAAGATGGGTGGGACCTATATCTCCCTCCAATGCATTGGGTAAAGATTTTATATCTCATGAGATAGACAGGGATGGAACGGTAGGTTATACCGGTTCAGTGAAACATGACTGAAACGAGGGTTACTCGATTCAGAAAGGGACTTTGTCCACTAAGATAGTCTTGGAAATGAGTCTTGACTAACAAGAAATGATTCTCTATGATTATGTGTGAATGCCACAAAGTTTAAAGTTTCATGTTATGATTATGGGGATCTCATTTTCACTTCTATGGTTTATTCCATGTTAAGATATTATGATCTCTTTGGTAGGTTATGATTTTCAAAAAGATATGATATGATTTTTATTTCCTTTATTTTGCCTTGCTGAGCATTTGAGCTCACGCTTTTATGTTTTCTTTTCCCCAGGTTAGGAAGATGGATATTAAGTAAAATATGCTAAAATGGACCCTAGATATGATGAAATAAATGGGAGACACTGTAGAAGATTTATGAACCAGTTGTTTATGTTTCCCAGTTTCTAAAGACACTATACCTATACGGTCCTTTGTGGTTTTGTCATATGTTGTAATAAGTGTGCTTCAATTTTGAAGTATTAAAAATGTATGTAAAGTATGGGTTGTTATATTGGTGATGAAATGGGTTCAAAGACAAGGTAATCAATTACCTAGTTTTTTAAGTCCTCTTGAGAAATGCGAGAGATGTAGAGAAGTAGCATGTGTGTTCGCCATACCTCAAAGGTATTGAGACATTATTGATCTCTTATGTTTATCAAATTATTCTTATTATTACTCCAACATATCTTGTGTTTTTAACTAGAGGATACAGATCAAGATATAGTCTTGTCAATTGAGGAGAATCTTGTACATATTATTGATCATCGAATGATGTTTCTATGAGGAAGGAGAGTACTAATTGTTATAGTGATATTGAATAATGACCATATACATGATAAGACAGATGGGAGAAGAGCTATCATACGTAATCAATGGGAAATGATCTTCTCAAATGTTTTCTACCACCCTATAAAGAGAAACATAGAGTTGAGTTATTTTTATGAGGGTATTTTGTAATGTCTTGAAATTTTAGGGAGGTACAGATTGTTTTTATTAAGTTCTGTCATTTTTAATTTTTTATTTTGTTTTCATCCCTAGTAATAGTTCCTTGGGGCTAGTTAGTTGTTTTTGGTAAAGGTTGAATAAGGATAGATCAAGGCTATATAACCAATAAATGAAATGAATTGATATAGGTATTCCCATTGTATTTTTATGACATGCTATAAATTAAATTACCTGTATGTATCTTATTCACGAAGTGAACATATTTTCCTGGAAGGAAAAAAATCCAAAGGAAATCATGATGTGAATTATACAAACAACATAAATAAGTTGGAACTATTTTTTTAGTTGGATAAAATCCCTCATTTTAACTCATAACCCCCTTTTTTCTATGAGCAACTACATGAAGAGATCATCCCACACCTAAAACATTTATTTCAACCTTATCTTCAATTCATTATCTCATTTATCTTACATCGGTTTTTTCGAATGTGTTTTGGAATGAGATATATTTTTCTTCATTATTTTCATAGTATTTTCCTAGCATCTTCAGTGCTATTTTTATGAGATCTTTTATTCCCGATTTTTGGTAGTTTTCCTATTTTTTCGATTACATCAATTCTAAATTAGTTCTGAATATGATAATAGACTATGATAGTTCTCCCAACCGGTGGTAGTTTGTCAGGTTATTTACCCTGAAGCCTTCATTCTTCATATAGTGTGTCATTGTTCCATGTCATGACCCATCCAGTGATGCCATCAAAATTTCCATTTAAATATATAAAATAGTTTTTCCAATATTATTGTAATTATAGAAATGATGAATTATAGTCAAAGTATGACGGCCACAGTATGTGCCTCTCCTATCAGTTTTCCTTATTTAAATTGTTATAAGCCTCATGCATTGGAATTATTTGGAACTACACATTTAAGGTGTATTTAATTACCCCAATTGATTATATCATGTTTTTAATTTGGATATGAAAAAAATTGTATTCTATTTATATAATCATTTTATTTAATTTTGTAGATTGGATAAACCATATTAAATCTCTTGGAAAATGGAATTAAAATGTATTGTCAAATGGTAGAAGTATATTTCTATCTATATACATTAGTTTATACCATGTTGAAGGGGATAATCAGTATGTAAATTATACTTACATCGTTGGTATAATTGAGATTATCAATTAGAAGTTGTAATAGACAATATCATGTAAGGGGTGTTATAAGGGGTATTTATAGAACACCTTGTATGAGTTCACTAGGTTGAATTCTTTTTATATACCATTAGTGATACCCGGTTCACTTGTGGATTATATTGGATTGGTATAAGAGTCATTATTACCATAGAATTCCATGAGTGATACCTTGTTCTTAATGTGATACACCATGGAAAGTCTAATATAGATATTATTTATATATATTCTTATGTGATACATGGGTCCTAATATGGATTCCATAGATGGAATCCTATGGCGATGTGTATATTAGTTTACGTCCAAAAATATGTGGGTTCCTTATATAGAATTTCGTAGATGATCTCATGAATTAAATTACTTGAAAAAATAGGATATGTTCTACAAGTAAAAGAACATTATTCTGTTACGTCAATGATTTATATTGGTCTTATAAGGAAGCTCAGTTCAATCTCCAAACTCACATTCCATGAGGGTCGTGAAACCCCCCCCCCTATGTAATGGTGGAATCCTTGCGTTTAATCCTCTAGTCATGACTATTTATTCATATTTATTTATATACAAATATATATCTATATATATATGATGCATAAAAATAAGAAAAATTATATAGATATTAATGTATATGCAGGGTGACATCTAGTCAGAGACATCTGACATAGGAAAAATAAGGTTGTGTAATTCGGGTGTCCCATTAACAACAAAATATAATTTTATTTATTTATTTATTCACTACCTTTAATTCATTATTACCCACATGTTTATTATCATAAATGAACTGGTTGAATATCTCTAGATGTCATGGGTGGTGGTCTAAGGTCTGTATCACACACCCTATGCGGTCCATGACATGGTTCATGAATATAAAATAGGGTTGTAGGTAGGGAAAAAGTGAAGCATCTAAGATTGGATGTTTTCTTACTATAATAGGATGAATTACGGGTGTATAGGACAGATCCTAGCTCATGATTCATGTGGAAAAATTTTATGGCCTATTTTAATTTTTCTATTTCATGATGTATATATATACATAACATTGTATCCAATGGGTATTCCAGTTTGATTATATCCCTGTCATGATAATCAATTTTTATATTAAATTGATTTATATTCATCCTATAAATTAGGTTTGTAATAATTTTTTTCATTAATTTATTGATTCTTTATTACTATTTACACTATGTAATATTATTAGATACCACTATGAAACACTCCACTCTTGAAGTGTAATCTCCCCACTTTATCATCATATAATCTCAATGTTAATCGGTATCATATATCATACACAGAGGTTCAATTGAGGTCATGTGGTCGAACTAGTTCAGTTACTTTTTACTGAACTGGTTCAGTGATTCTACAGTTGGAATATATTTCTGTCATTGATTCTTAATATATAAATTATGATGTTTTATAAATATACATATTGCAAATATCATGATAGAGGAAACATGTATGAAATGGAATGAAATGATCTTTTTAAATAACTCTATACAAGGTATGTAGTAATATTTCTTACCTACATTTCCTTAATGTATAATAGAGGTTATTTCATATATAAATTTCACGAGAACATTAATAAATATAATCCACGATATATCATTTATATAATAAAACATTTTTTACATTCGGGGATTTGAGTACATATGTATTGTTTACCCTTTTTAATAGAACCATAATTATTTTTCACATTGTTATGTAAAAAAAATTCCTTCCACAATATCATAGTTAGTTGGATGTATTCTTTCCACCAAAATCAAATACACAAACATGACATTGGTAGTTTGTCGATATACCTATGTTCCACCATTTGATCAATATATTCTAAAATAAGTGATGGAGTATAGTTACCTAATAAGTGGGAGATGATGCATTCAATGAATAGTCACATTGAATTATTTGAATAATCATACCAAAATTCCTGAATAATATTTATCTACATAGAATATTAATAATAATACACCTATTTTCAAAGAATATTACAATTTTGGGGTATGTAGATAATTCATATTATAGACTCGAATTGAAATGAAAATCCTCTCATAAATAATTAAAATTTATCAATCCAACCCACAATATATGTTTAACTAAAAAGAAATATATTTATATACACATATATATATATATATGATGATTCCCCCAAATATTCCATAAGAAAAAAATGAAATGTCTTAGGGTTAAAATACCTTATATGAGAATAATGGACAACCAATAAATCCTTACTAGGATGTATAAAAAAACACCAAAAGATTTATTATTGTAACTATACAATATGTGTGATGACTAAAAAATTATAGTAATCCACAATACTTTTCTGAAATATTTATACCTTTATATAGATCATTCAAAAAAAGGTTTACCCACATTACTAAAAAAATTATATGTTATATGTATATGATACAAAATGGACGTCACTACTATAATTTAGTCGGTATGTCATACAAATAAATCTACAATGAACTAGTATAAATTATAACAATAGTTTAAAAAAATGCACCATCTATCAAAAAATTTAACTATTAAAAAACTTAATATATTTATATATCTTAGATAAATAATCAAATACCATAATTTAGTAATATTTTTCTAAATATTATTTTGAATCACTAAAAAAATCTAATTAAATCTCAAAATAAAATTACTTTAACTATCTGAAATATGGTAGCATCTGATCCATGATGTATATTAAACACCATTGACAATACTTCTCAGGGTATATATATATTAATATGTTTGTGTGTGTTTTTATATATACAAGTATATTTAAAATCACTTTGATTATGATTCCACTCATATCATCATATGAATAAATGTATATAAATTTTTGAAACTGATATTCATCTTACCATATGAATAAATATATAAATACACACATAAATGTGTATTAATTATTTATATGATTATTATCCCCTCATATAGAATAAATAAATAGAAATATATTAAAATGTGTAATAAGTCAACATGTGGAATATTTGAAGCTTTACAATAATTCCAAATAATTGACTTATGAAATACTGATCAAAACAAGTACTTTATATAATCAAATATTCACATGAGCATTAGCTCAGTTGGTAAGGACTCTGTTAGTGCATCTGGGAGACCCAGGATCAAATCCAGGTGGAGAAATTATTTCCAGGTACTGTAGCAGTAATGTAGTATTACGGTAGCATGATCTGTAGTAGGTACTATTTGGCAATGTAGCATCCAGGAATATGCCCCTGTTTGGGCCTTCGAGCCACCAATTTGGTCCCCATGTCCTTTATGGCCTTCGGTCCACCCAAGCCATCGGGTTAGTAAGGCCTTCAAGACAACTCAAGGGCTTCGGGCCACCTTAAGTGGTGATGATAACCAAACGAGCTATGAGGAACAAGATCTATAAGGAGGATATCCAAAGAGCATTCACCCCAGCAGAAGCTAAACTGATGGGAATAATGGGAGGGTATAACACCTACCATCGGGACAATATTGTGTATGCACGAGAATGCCTAGCCATAGCCATGCGAAGGTGGTGAGCTGATTTCATGATGAAGATGCTGTGGAGGAGCAGTTCCATGTAGTTAGTCTGGGTTGTATGTATGTAACACCTGAGACTTTTATGTAATATAAATCATCAAAGGAATATTTTTCTACACAACACTTTCTTGGCTTGCTTTACATGCAATCGCGACCTTCCTCGATAGCTTGCGTCGTACGCAATACTGAGTTTCACTAAACAACAATATGCTATTAAAACTAGCCGTTATGAATAGTAATAACCACTTTTTGAAATTTTATAAATTTTATTTTTCAAAATGGACTTCATTTTTGGACTCAGAATATCGAAATTAGCCTAGGGTGAAATTTTGGTATTTTTCTGAAAACTTTCAATTTTTGATGAATAGTGAAACCACTAAGTGGTAGGTTAAAAACTGAATTTTGCATAAAACATAATTTTACCGCATCTGTGAATGGAATTTCAAAAATCCGACAAACACGGTTGATATCAGTAAGTAAAATGTGGTTCAATAAGGAAAAAATAATTTTTTGGTGAATAGTAACTTTTTACTATTTTTTACCGCAGTTAATAGTAAATAGGGTAACTAAGGGTAAATATGATATTAATATTACCCTAACACATGTCCTAATTCTATTGGACAAGTGTAATTCGACCAAAAACAAACTTAGGAATAAAATATGACCATTTATGCCCACTTGGATTAGATTAGGACATTTATTATTAATTTATTTAAAGAAGGGTTATAATAGTTAAAATTAACGTTTAATAAGTAAATAATTTTTAATATGGGGTTATACATAAGATAAATTCGATTGTAAATATTAATTAGAAAGCTAAAAAGATTTACTACATGATGGTATTTTATTTTTAATTTTTAGAAATCAAATAATTTAATTTATTTATGACACAAAGATGATGCAGTAATTATCTTATTAATGAAATATTGACATAATTGATAATATAAATACCAAAATAAATGTAATTTAAGACTTTTTATGAATTCCACTAATTTTCTAGGTTACTATGATATATTAGTGTTGATTTAATCAACTTTCTTCAAACATATAATTCTGTTATGACTTTCACAAAAATCATATATCAAATAGTGTCAAAATTGACACAAAATAGTTTTTAAATCAAATATTATATTATTAATTGTTATTTTATTCCTAAAAATCTAAGGTTCTGCCAAATGACGTAGATAAGGATATATATATTAATAATAAACAATTTGGGATTCGTTTGGCATGTTATAGTAAGTGTATTAACCATATAGTGAAAGAAAACAAAAAGACATGGTAAAAGTTAAATTATTTAACTTAGAGTTAAATCTAATTGATAAGGTTAAAATAATACCCTAAACTTGTCTAAATCCTATTGGTTGATAGGGTTTCGACCCATCCCCACTTTAGATTCAAAATAAGACCCTTTGGAACCATTATAAACCGATTTTGACATTAATATAAAATAATATTTTGAGATATTCCTAAGGTGCCCCTCTCCTCCCTTATAAAAGGGCACCTCCTCCCCCTACTCCTCACACCAATTTGAGCACTCAAGCTCGGCCAAACCCTGCCATTTTCTCCTCTCCACTTCCCTAAAATAATCCTAGAGGTCCTGGTCTTCTTCAAAGACCAATCTTAGTTCCCTAAGTGGAGGATTCAAAGAGGCGTTCCAAAGAAGAGGTAATATCCATTACCGATCTTTTCAATTTCTTTCTTCTTCAACTTCTTCTTCTTTAGTTGTTTCATGATAAAGTAATAACATAAGTATTACTTACACACTGATATGTTATTATAAATATGAAACAACCCTAATTCACCTTCTATCCATCCTACGGAAAAATGAAATCACCGCGCATGCGTACGTACGGAATACCGTCTCCATGCCGTGGTGTATTCTATTTTTCCACCATCACTTTACAAGGATGGGTATAATGGTGTAATGAGTAACTATTTATGATTATTATAAAGTAATATTGATATTTAAATAATATATATATACTCCAATACAGTTCCACGATCATAGGAACGATATCATCACTCGTGCGTACGTACGGAATACCGTCTCCACGATGTGATGCGACTCGTTCTACATTTTCATCGTTACATAGTAATTATATAAATGAATTGAATGAATAAATATGATATATGTTACACTAATACCATTCTGGATATAAGGTATCTATATCCTTAAAATAAGAATAAGAATGTATTCGGCAAAACACGCATAAGAACAAAAGGCAATAAAGACCCGAGTAACAAGTAACAATGAAATATTACTAACAAGAAGCTAAGAATATGACCATATATGATATCATATCAATATGTATGATTCTGGAATAAGTCAATAAAATTATTTAAACCATTATACATGAGCTTCGGACACGTACAAAGCAAATCGGACCTAAGGTAAGGGAAAATATCACAATCTCATTTTTACCCGAGATTGTTTATACTTTGGTATTTACTGGGGTTTATTTTATCATCCACATCCATGTTCCCTAAATATGTAATATTGTTTCCATCCACTTAAAATAGTTTAAATCCAATTTGACCCTTCGGTGAGTTTTTAGTAAAGAATAGGAAAGGAATCTTTTGTCATTTTTTTCTTACGAGGTACTTTTTGACTTTTCCGAAAAAAGTACGAAGAATTTTTTTTAAACTTATACGGCATGAATGGATTTCTAAAAAATTATTTCCAAGAAGCTTTCTTTACAAGTATTCAAGTTTATTTTTAATCAAATTCTTTTATTTTAAAATTGTATGACATGTTAAGAAAGGAAAAGTGTTTTTGAAGTAGAAAGGATATTTTCCTCAAGAATGGAGTTCAAGTATTTTATCAAAATTATTTTCCATCTATGATAATAAAAGGGTTCTGTTTTTGTCACTATTATTACATGGATTTTATAATGTTGTGATGGAAATATTTTTATGAATTCCTTTATCTTATATGAATTGTTTTATGATGTTATGTTGTTTAAGAATCCCATTTTTATTACATGGGTTATGCGATGACGTATGATTTATGATTATGTGGAACACATAAGAAAGGATTCATTATAAGAAGGGTGTGACCTATATCTCCCTCCAATGCATTGGGTAAAGATTTTATATCTCATGAGATAGACATGGCTGGAACGGAAGGTTATTTCGGTTCAGTGATACAGGACTGAAACGAGGAGTGAACTCGGTTCAGAAAGGGACTTTGTCCACTAAGATAGTCTTGGAAATGAGTCATGACTAACAAGAAATGATTTTCCATGATTATGTGTGCATTACACAAAGTTTCAAGTTTTATGTTATGATTATGGGGATCTCATTTTCACTTCTATGATTTATTCCATGTTAAGATATTATGATCTCTTTTGCAGGTTTTGATTTTCAAAAATATATGATATGATTTTTATTTCCTTTATTTGCCCTTGATGAGCATTTGAGCTCACCCTTTTATGTTTTCTTTTCCCCAGGCCAGGAAGATGGATATTAAGTAGAATATGCTAAAAGGGACCCTAGATATGATGAAATAAATGGGAGACACTTTAGAAGATTTATGAACCAGTTGTTTATGTTTCCCAGTTTCTAAAGACACTATACCTATACGGTCCTTTGTGGTTTTGTCATATGTTCTAATAAGTGTGCTTTAATTTTGAAGTATTAAAAATGTATGTAAAGTATGGGTCGTTATAGTTGGTATCAGAGGAAAGGTTTAGTCAACCTTTGGAAACTAGGATGTGAAAGCGTTAGTAAGAACCCTAAGGATAAGTCTAAGAATAGAACACAATCTTAGTGTTTTAGAAATGGCCTTGAATAACCTAGGATAAGACCTTAAGCATGAAAATTTTATTCTTGAATTATGTGGTTTTCCTATTATAATTAGTGTTTCTCACACTATTCTTCTTGGTTTTAGTCAATGGCTGGAACCCGAAGGAACCGTGTTAATGCGGAATTCGATGGGCAATGCAATGATTGTCCCCCTTAGCAACCAAACGATATGGGAGCTGGAATGCAAAATATTGTAGCCATGCTCACACAACTTTATCAAGCTATGAATCATGCAGGACATCCAAACGAGCAAAGGAAGGAGAAACATTCTGTTGAATCCTTCATGAGGCAGCGTCCACCTTCTTTCAGTGGGTCTACTGATCCATTAGTTGATGAACAATGGATTAGTACTACTGAAAAGATATTTTCAGTTCTTCAATGTTCTGAACATGATAAAGTCATCCTAGCAGTGTATCATTTGGAAGGAGATGCTGATAAATGGTGGAATCTTATTAAGAATACGAGGCAAAGGGATGAAATTGAGT
This sequence comes from Viscum album, assembly GCA_963277665.1. Lineage (NCBI taxonomy): Eukaryota > Viridiplantae > Streptophyta > Magnoliopsida > Santalales > Viscaceae > Viscum > Viscum album. Next base: position 1,509,344,342 of record OY728158.1, read on the forward strand.
CTATGGAATGGGACGAGTTCAAGAACTTATTTTTCAATAAGTACTTCCCTCGTATTCTCCGAACAAAGATGGAGAAAGAGTTTCTTGAACTGAAGCAAAGGGATGATGAATCTGTTGGTACCTATGAAGAAAATTTTACAAGACTTGCAAGGTACGCTTCTGGTATTATTATCCAACCTAAGAGTAAGATCGATCGATACTTTAGTGGCTTATAACCAAGTCTTCGAAGGGCGTTAGCCATAAGGGACTTCAATAGCTACGAGGAAATCGTTCGATGTTCTCTCAAAGTCGAGATGGAGATTAAAATAACCCATCAGTCACATGGGTTTGATAAGAAGAGGAAGATGGAATTCAAAGAAAAATCTAAAGAGCACACGGAAAAGAAGATGAGCTTTTCCTTATGCTCAAAGTGTGGAAAGAAACATGGAGGGAGTTGTCTTAAAGGGACAAGTAAATGTTTTAAATGTGGTAAGGAAGGTCATCGGGCATTTGAATGCCGTGATAATGGGAAGAAGATGTCTAATAACGCAAACAAAGGAAGGGATACACAGAATGAACCTACTACACTTCAATGTTTCAAGTGCAAGGAGATGGGGAATTATGCCAATCAATGCCCAAATCCAAGGGTTGATGATGATGGTCGACGTCAACAAAATCTTAAGGCTAAAGACAAAGGAAAGTCACATTCAATTTCTATCAGCGATGTGGAGTACGATAACGAAGTGGTGAAAGGTACACTTACCATCCACTCTAAAGTAGAAAATGTTTTATTTGATTCTGGATCCACCAACTCTTTTATTTCTAAATAATTTTCTAAGGGTATCACTGTATTACCTCAACAATTAGATGTTGAGTTAGCTGTGACAACACCAAATGGCACAACAGTCGCATCAAAAGTTTATAATTCTTCTCCGATCGATTTTTGTGGGAAAGTGCTTCCTGCAAATCTTGTGATCCTTCCTTTAGTGGAATTTGATGTGATTCTTGGCATGGATTGGCTTTCTCTACATGGAGCTCATATCAATTGCCAAAGAAGGGAAGTCACATTTCATATTCCAGATCAATCTACGATCGTATATCAATGCAAGGATGAACATAATCTTCCAGTGGAAATTTCTTCCATTTTATGGGTATTGATTCCACTAAATGAAGGTTATTTATCTCAAATGGTTGGTGAGAAACTCACGATTAAGAATATGCCCATTGTACGGGAGTTTGATGATGTATTTCCGGAGGAATTACTGGGTCTTCCACCAAATCGTGAAGTTGAGTTTTCAATAGACCTCGTACCGGGTGCTTTTCCTATTTCAAAGACACCATATAGAATTGCCCCAACTGAGTTGTAGGAATTGAAGAAGCAACTCCAAGAGAATCTTGATAAGGGATTCATATGCCCTAGTGCGTCACCTTGGGGAGCACCAGTTCTATTTGTTAAGAAGAAATATGGATCAATGAGACTCTGCATTGATTATCGAGAACTTAACAAGATCACTATCAAGAACAAATATCCTCTCCCACGCATTGATGACTTATTTGACCAACTACGCGGAGCTCAATACTTTTCCAAGATTGATCTTCGTTTAGGGTATCATCAATTAAGGGTCAAAAGGGAGGATATACCAAAGACGGCTTTCCGTACAAGGTATGGACACTATGAATTTATAGTGATGCCATTTGGTCTTACTAATGCCCCTACTATCTTCATGGATCTAATGAATAGAGTCTTTAGAGACTATCTTGATCAATTTGTGGTAGTATTTATAGACGATATTCTTGTCTATTCAAAGAGAAAGGAAGAGCATGAAGATCACTTGAGAATTATATTGAAGACCCTGAGAAAGGAGAAGCTTTATGCCAAATTTACCAAGTGTGAATTTTGGCTTCAAAAAGTTGCATTTTTGGGTCACATAATCTCAAAAGAGGGGATATCTGTGGATCCAGCAAAAACAGAGGTTATCGAAAGATGGTCGAGACCAACAACAGTAACTGAGATCCGAAGTTTTCTTGTTTTGGCTGGATATTATCGACGTTTTGTAAAAGATTTTTCACGATTATCTAATCCACTCACCAAGTTGACTCGGAAAGGAGTTAAGTTTTTCTGGACAAAGGAATGTGAAGAGAATTTCAAGGAGTTGAAAAGAAGGTTATCCAGTGCACCTGTGCTCACACTGCCTTGTAGTGGAGAAAGGTTTGTGATCTACAGTGATGCATCCAAGAAGGGATTGGGGTGTGTTCTTATGCAAAATGATATGGTGATAGCTTATGCCTCACGACAGTTGAAAATCCATGAGCAAAATTACCCAACACATGATTTGGAGTTGGCTACGGTAATCTTTGCATTAAAGATATGGAGGCATTACCTTTATGGTGAAATGTGTGATATTTATACTGATCATAAAAGATTAAAGTATATTTTCACACAAAAGGAGTTGAATATGTGTCAAAGAAGATGGTTGGAGCTGATTAATGATTATGACTGCTCAATCCATTACCACCCTAGGAAAGCAAACAAGGTGGAAGATGCATTAAGTCAACAAGACCATGCTAGTTTATCCATGATGAGGATCACAAAAGATCCAATATTTATGGATTTACAAAGGATGGATCTTTGAATTATAATGGAAGGGGAAAAATCTTATCTTTCTCAAATGAATGTTCAACCATCTATACATGTGAAGATTAAAGAGGCACAGAAAGAAGATGTCGAGTTACAAAAGAAGGTGAGAAATTTTCCTGAATTCAACCTTGATTGTGATGGGATAATAAAGTTCTGGAATCGGGTTTGTGTTCCTTCCATCCCCGAATTGAAGAAGGAGCTGCTGGATGAGGCTCATAGTTCTTCATTCTCTATTCATCCTGGAAGCACGAAGATGTATAGGGACCTGAAAGAGTACTTCTGGTGGGATGGCATGAAAAGAGATGTTGCTGAATATGTCTCTCGATGCTTGGTTTGTCAACAAGTTAAAGCTGAGAGACAAAAGTCTAAGGGTATGTTACAACCATTACCCATACCCGAATGGAAATGGGAAAACATCACTATGGACTTTGTCACAGGACTTCCTAAAACATCCAAAGGCAATAATGCTATCTGGGTCATAGTTGATCATCTTACAAAATCTGCACACTTCATTGCTATTAGAGATGATTTCTCTCTATATCAGCTTGCCAGGATATATGTAAAGGAATTGGTAAGATTGCATGGAGTACCACTTTCTATTATATCTGATCGGGATCCGAGATTTACCTCGAAGTTCTGGCGAATTATTCAACATACTCTGGATACAGAGTTGAGTTTCAGCACTGCTTATCATCCCCAGACAGACGGTCAGTCTGGGAGAACAATTCAAACCCTAGAAGATATGTTGAGAGCTTGCTCTATAGATTTCAAAGGAGGTTGGGATCAACACCTACCTTTGGTGGAATTTTCTTATAATAATAGCTTTCACTCCAGTATTCAGATGGCTCCTTATGAAGCTCTCTATGGAAATAAATGCAGGACTCCAACTTGCTGGGATGTAGTTGGGGAAAGAAAGCTATTAGGACCTGATCTCGTTGATGAAATGGCAGAAAAGGTAAGATCTATTCAACAACACATAAGCGCAGCTCAGAGTCGACAGAAAAGTTATTCCGACAACCGAAGAAAAGACCTAGAGTTTGAAGTGGGTGATAAAGTGTTCTTACGAATATCTCCATGGAAGAGGGTTATGAGATTTGGAAAGAAGGGGAAGTTGAGCCCTAGATATATCGGTCCATTCGAAATACTGGATCGTATTGGGAAGGTAGCTTACCGATTGGCGCTTCCACCGAATCTCTCTCAAGTTCACGATGTGTTCCATGTATCTCTCCTGAGAAAGTACATACCAGATCCTTCACATGTACTCAGCTCAGAAGTTGTACCGCTGGAGCAAGATCTTTCTTATGAAGAACAACCGATAGAGATTCTGGATCGTAGAGAAAAAGTCCTACAAAACAAGACCACTCGATTGGTGAATGTTTTATGGAGGAACCACCAACATGAAGAGGCTACATGGGAGCTTGAGGATATGATGAGGGAGAAGTATCCTCATCTGTTTGTTACAAAGTGACGAATTTCGAGGGCGAAATTCTTTTTAAGGGGGGTAGAATGTAACACCCGAGACTTTTATGTTATATAAATCATCAAAGGAATCTTTTTCTACACAACACTTGCTTGTCTTGCTTTATACGCAATCACGACCTTTCTCGATAGCTTGCGTCGTACGCAATACCGAGTTTCACTAAACAACAATATGCTATTAAAACTAGCCGTTATGAATAGTAATAACCTCTTTTTGAAATATTATAAATTTTATTTTTCAAAATGGACTTCATTTTTGGACTCAGAATATCGAAATTAGCCTAGGGTGAAATTTTGGTATTTTTCTGAAAACTTTCAATTTTTGATGAATAGTGAAACCACTATGTGGTAGGTTAAAAACTGAATTTTGCATAAAACATAATTTTACCGCTTCTGTGAATGGAATTTCAAAAATCCGACAGACACGGTTGATATCAGTAAGTAAAATGTGGTTCAATGAGATAAAAATAATTTTTTGGTGAATAGTAACTTTTTACTATTTTTTACCGCAGTTAATAGTAAATAGGGTAACTAAGGGTAAATATGATATTAATATTACCCTAACACATGTCCTAATTCTATTGGACAAGTGTAATTCGACCAAAAACAAACTTAGGAATAAAATATGACCATTTAGGCCCACTTGGATTAGATTAGGACATTTATTATTAATTTATTTAAAGAAGGGTTAAAATAGTTAAAATTAAAGTTTAATAAGTAAATCATTTTTAATATGGGGTTATACATAAGATAAATTCGATTGTAAATATTCATTAGAAATCTAAAAAGATTTACTACATGATGGTATTTTATTTGTAATTTTTAGACATCAAATAATTTAATTTATTTATGACACAAAGATGATGCAGTAATTATCTTATTAATGAAATATTGACATAATTGATAATATAAATACCAAAATAAATGTAATTTAAGACTTTTTATGAATTCCACTAATTTTCTAGGTTACTATGATATATTAGTGTTGATTTAATCAACTTGGTTCGAACATATAATTCTGTTATGACTTTCACAAAAAACATATATCAAATAGTGTCAAAATTGACACAAAATAGTTTTTAAATCAAATATTATATAATTAATTGTTATTTTATTCCTAAAAATCTAAGGTTCGGCCAAATGACTTAGATAAGGATATATATATTAATAATAAACAATTTGGGGTTCGTTTGGGATGTTATAGTAAGTGTATTAACCATATAGTGAAAGAAAACAAAAAGACATGGTAAAAGTTAAATTATTTAACTTAGAGTTAAATCTAATCGATAAGGTTAAAATAATACCCTAAACATGTCTAAATCCTATTTGTTGATAGTATTTAGACCCATCCCCACTTTATCTTCGAAATAAGACCCTTTGGAACCATTATAAACCGATTTTGACTTTAATATAAAATAATATTTTGAGATATTCCTAAGGTGCCCCTCTCCTCCCTTATAAAAGGGCACCTCCTCCCCCTCCTCCTCACACCAATTTGAGCACTCATGCTCGGCCAACCCCTGCCATTTTCTCATCTCCACTTCTCTAGAATAATACTAGAGGTCCTGGTCTTCTTCAAAGACCAATCTTAGTTCCCTAAGTGGAGGATTCAAAGAGGCGTTCCAAAGAAGAGGTAATATCCATTACCGATCTTTTCAATTTCTTTCTTCTTCAACTTCTTCTTCTTTAGTTGTTTCATGATAAATTAATAACATAAATATTAATTAAATACTGATATGTTATTATAAATATGAAACAACCCTAATTCACCTTCTATCCATCCTACGGAAAAATGAAATCACCGCGCGTGCGTACGTACGGAATACCGTCTCCACGCCGTGGTGTAATCTATTTTTCCACCAACACTTTACAAGGATGGGTATAATGGTGTAATGAGTAACTATTTATGATTATTATAAAGTAATATTGATACTGAAATAATATATATATACTCCAATATAGTTCCACGATCATAGGAACGATATCATCACTCGTGCGTACGTACGGAATACCGTCTCCACGATGTGATGCGACTCGTTCTGCATGATCATCGTTACATAGTAATTATATAAATGAATTGAATGAATAAATATGATATATGTTACACTAATACCATTCTGGATATAAGGTATCTATAACCTTAAAATAAGAATAAAAATGTATTCGGCAAAACACGCATAAGAACAAAAGGAAATAAAGACCCGAGTAACAAGTAACAATGAAATATTACTAACAAGAAGCTAAGAATATGACCATATATGATATCATATCAATATGTATGATTCTGGAATAAGTCAATAACATTATTTAAACCATTATACAGGAGCTTCGGACACGTACAAAGCAAATCGGACCTAAGGTAAGGGAAAATATCACAATCTCATTTTTATCCGAGATTGTTTATACATTGGTATTTACTGGGGTTTATTTTATCAACCACATCCATGTTCCCTCAATATGTAATATTGTTTCCATCCAATTAAAATAGTTTAAATCCAATTTGACCCTTCGGTGAGTTTTTAGTAAAGAATATGAAAGGAATCTTTTGTCATTTTTTTCGTACGAGGTACTTTTTGACTTTTCCGACAAAAGTACGAAGAATGTTTTTTTTAACTTATACGGCATGAATGGATTTCTAAAAAATTATTTCCAAGAAGCTTTATTTACAAGTATTAAAGTTTATTTTTAATCAACTTCTTTTAGTTTAAAATTGTATGACATGTTAAGAATGGAAAAGTGTTTTTGAAGTAGAAAGGATATTTTCCTCAAGAATGGAGTTCAAGTATTTTATCAAAATTATTTTCCATCTAAGATAATAAAAGGGTTCTGTTTTTATCCCTATTATTACATGGATTTGATTATGTTGTGATGGAAATATTTTTATGAATTCCTTTATCTTATATGAATTGTTTTATGATGTCATGTTGTTTAAGAATCCCATTTTTATTACATGGGTTATGCGATGACGTATGATTTATGATTATGTGGCACACATAAGAAAGGATTCATTATAAGATGGGTGGGACCTATATCTCCCTCCAATGCATTGGGTAAAGATTTTATATCTCATGAGATAGACATGGATGGAACGGAAGGTTATTTCCGTTCAGTGATACAGGACTGAAACGAGGAGTGAACTCAGTTCAGAAAGGGACTTTGTCCACTAAGATAGTCTTGGGAATGAGTCATGACTAACAAGAAATGATTTTCCATGATTATGTGTGCATGCCACAAAGTTTCAAGTTTTATGTTATGATTATGGGGATATCATTTTCACTTCTATGATTTATTCCATGTTATGATATTATGATCTCTTTTGCAGGTTTTGATTTTCAAAAAGATATGATATGATTTTTATTTCCTTTATTTGCCCTTGCTGATCATTTGAGCTCACCCTTTTATGTTTTCTTTTCCCCAGGTCAGGAAGATGGATATTAAGTAGAATATGCTAAAAGGGACCCTAGATATGATGAAATAAATGGGAGACACTGTAGAAGATTTATGAACCAGTTTTTTGTGTTTCCCAGTTTCTAAAGACACTATACCTATACGGTCCTTTGTGGTTTTGTCATATGTTGTAATAAGTGTGCTTCAATTTTGAAGTATTAACAATGAATGTAAAGTATGGGTCGTTATAATGTAATGTTTGAATCCTATGGGAAATTGAATTCATCTAAAGCCTATGGTACATTTAATACTTACGCCTACGGGCCTTATAAGGGTTCCACCTCACCACTTGAAAGGTGTATTATCAAAATCAATAAAAAAATGAAGGCCTTTGTTCCATTGGAGGATATAATCAAATTGAATGTCTAATCTTGGAAATCGCAATTGGATTATGTGATAGAAGAATAAAATAAGGTTTAAAGATTTACAGTCTATATATAATAATCCAGAATCTCATTAAAATAATTGGAATATAAGAGTAACCATTTTTAGTATCTGTATCATATGATAACATCTATACTCATGTGTGGTTACTAAAAACATTAATAAATTATACTCCTCATGGCTAACCAAGAATTACATGAATCTATTGTAATATTGGGACATTCCTCTAACCATTGAAAAATTAATTATTTGAATAATGTAAAAGGATCAAATTTATTATGTCATTAAGAAATAAATAATATGTGGAATAACTTTACATATCATAAGAAAACTTAAAATATTTATGGAAATTAATTTAAAGGAGTGTAAGTCTGTAGTATACATGGGAATAAGAAAATTATGACATACTTGGAAAAATTATTCAATCGATAAATGGGTGAAAATAAATTTTATTTTAATCCTATTACATAATATCGAATATAAATGTGTTGAGGAAAAAATAATTATCTTTCTATCCTCAACTTTACCATATGCTCATAAAAAATTGAATAACTAAATAGTGTTAGAGAAAGAGAATAAGTTACACATCTTTGTCCTATGTAGAATAAATGTAATAAGAAAAGAGATACTGAATATAGCACTATCAACAAATTAATATATCAATGTTTATGAAAAATTTGTTAGTAGTTCATCGAACAATTAGTATAATACAAATTTGATAATAATTCTAACATCCTTACCGAAATAGAAAAAATTATGATCACCTCTAACCACTCAAAGGAAGAATAATGAAACAGTAATCTTATATATAAGCCCTATAATAACAATAGATTATAGGGTACTTGAAAATATTGTTAATAAATTTATATATTACAGAATAATATTGGACTAAAATAATATTTAAAAAAGGAAAACTCCCATGACCGCTCAGTGATGAATCTAGATAATAAATCAAACGTAGTTTTACGAAGATAGAAGTGTGTTAGGGGAGAAGATCCCATAGATACCTAAATGATGATATGTTGGAGTAAATATCATGTTATGTTATATAGATGATTAATATATACATATACAAATAATTTTCCTTAAAATATAAGAAATTAAAAAATAATGTAACTAACTAGGTACTAAGTACAAATCCATTGGTTACCCGGTGTTCTATATTGAGGTCATATGTCATTTAGGGTGATTAAAAACACCTAAATCCACCCCATATGGTACTAAGTGTTTTTAATAAATTAGAACCCAATTTCCCACTCCCCGTTACTATCACCTCATATAATTCATTTTATGAATTACACGTTGATCCAAAATGAGATGATATGAAAAAATTCTATATGGTTTATATCCCTCAAAAATAAAAAACCACATAACATCCCCAACATAAGCATCTCATACTTAAGAATAATTTGATTCCATACATATGTAGTATTTTCATTCACTGGATCATGATATTAACATCCAATTTTTATGTGTGGTTAGCTTGTCAAACATAATATAACAAGTCCCATAATAAGGGAATAATCTTTTATCGCAATTTTTTCTATCATTACTAAACATTACTAATGTGTTACTTGAAAAATTATCGATAATATTAAAAATCATTATCACCGAACCAAAAAATTGAGTAGGATCACATATATATTTTTATATTCAAGAGATATGGAAAACACTTGGAATTATATTAAATTGGGGTTATATTAAAAACTTATAGTACACATTTCCAATATATAGAAGTTTAAAAAATTGTCCAGTGAATTAATGAGTACTTATTTTATTATCTATTTTTCATTGGGAACCCAATCATGGGGTTACTTAAAATAAACAAAATCACTAAACAAACATTCCAAGGGTATTTTAAAAATATTTTCCTTGCTCATTTTTTACATATAATATTAATTAACAATTTCATTATAAATTACACAAATTTAGTAATCTTATGAACTATAATAAACCTAATAAATGATGATTCGCCTATATGTTTCTATAATAATATGTAACAACATGGTCCTCCCTAGAGTTTATGAAATTTATCTTTCTAGATTCACATATAAGAGCTATTGTTATAGGTAAACCCTATATAAAATAAATTATCATCCCACTAGTCACTAAAATAAGTAATTCATTGTCATAGTATTTCTTATTTTTTTAATATAAATATTAGATAGATTATATATCAAATGATAATATGTAATTCCCATTTTTTATTTCTATCTATATAGAAATATTAAAAAAATTAAAAACTAGACATCAAACATGGAAAAAAATTTATAACAGAACTGGTTGAGATCACATGAAGTTTAGATATATATTTAACATATTGTTTCCATTTTTTATTAATAGGGTATATCACATAAATGTGTATAAGATTTGTGGAGTTAGTAACATGATAAATAATTCCCTTCATTGTATCATTTAAATTCATACAAAAACGTAAAATCAAAAAAAAAGGCTATGTAGATTCCTTCCCACTTCAATTTAGGTATAGGATGGTTCTACAAATAACTAGTTGGTCATTGATGTTATGAAATTACCTGTTTAAATGTATGATACTTAGAAAAGAAATCTAGTTATGCTTATCTTCATGCTTTGATATAAAAACAACCTATTCCCGTCCCAATAATCAACCAAAAAACATTTTTTATTATCAAAAGGGGAAAAATAGGAACGTTGATTTATGGGGGATAGAAATAGTGAATCCCAAGTAAATCCCAATATATCCTGTAAATTATTGGCTGAATGTCCAATAAAAAAGGTTCATAATCTCTTATATCCTCTTCTGGAATACTAATAGGATCCATACTACTTATAAATAAAAATATGAATGATTCATAATATTGATATTATCCCTATAAGATCTACCCCCATAAATCCTCTCATAAATAGAATTGAAATAAAGAGTAAAGATATGATAATCCTTCAACAATTAAACAACTAAGGATATGAGATCAAAAAAATTGAACTGGACCTCATTTCAATCATTTGATATGTAAGGATAAATTCTAACTATCATCGACATGTTCTTTAATTTATCATTATCGTTTTACACTATGTGATTTTAAGACATTCAATTTATGAATTTTATAAATCCTTTCATTTACAATTAATATTTGAATCATAGAATCAATGTACTTTAGATATTAAAAAATATAAAAATTCCTCAAATTTACAACACTCTCATAAATTATATAATTTAGGATTAAATGTTTTCTATAAACTATAAACCTCTTATTTAATAGGTAAATTATATATTCTTATATAGTATTTACTAATTTAAAATTTTCCAACTAATGGGATATACAATTCGTCTTGTCTGGTCCTAGAAAAAAAGATCTTTATGGAACTATATTGATCTTATACATCAGTATACATATAATAATTTTAGAAGTAGTTATCACAATATACCGCAAAATATTTACATTGTTTTAGAAATATTATGATATTTATTATTTATGGAAACTTATTTAAATCCATAAATGTGAAATCCAGATTCTCTAAGGAAAATATCAATATATAATTCTTCATCCGATAATTTATATAACTAGTTGTATATGATAAGACATATATTATGTGATAGAGGTATCAAACATGTCCTATGATGTTTTTAATAATGATAATTTCCTTAGGAATGTCGCAATACATTACTAATTTCTAGGGTGCGTTATGATTTCATATTTTTATACCCTTTATGTCAATGGTAATTGACACTCTTTATGTATATATACTCATCTAAAAATATTTTGAATGCATCTCATTCAACTATTTTTGTTTAATTTTTCAATCACTTTTCATGACATAAAATGAATTTTAATTTCAGTTATATTCTTTCATAGAATGATATTGTTTGTAAAATCAATTTAAAATTTAGGAATAATCCCTATGTGATCCATGGAATGTATATCATGAACAAATCAAGCCCTTAAACATTGAATCTAAAATAACTTTACTTAAATATCCTGATTAATCCAAAACTCAATATGATATTAAATTCAATTAAATTTCACTTATCCTAATGAACACCAATTTTGTTTTAATTTATATTTTCTAACATGTTTATAATTTATTATATCTATTTATTAAAGAATAATCATGTATCTTATAAAAATCAATGATAGTTTTGAACTAGAGTAGAAAATTATTAACCTGGATAATATAATGGAAATTTATGATAAGATTATATGATTTTCAAGGATCACATAGTGATCCTACTATACGAAAAAAAATATATAGGTATATTTTCCATCTATAAAAATTTTCACAACAAATATTGAATCATGATGTTGTTTTAAGAATATTCTATTAATAATCCTAATTGAAATACTAGTTATATAGAAACAATTTAATTATAAGAACTAAAATAAAAAAAGATTACATAAAATGGTATAAAATACCATATTAATACCTCTTACTATAAAAGTAATTTTTTATGTCATCTATTATTTGTTTAGTATAAAATACTCTCCAAGAGTTATTAATGTGACACTTTGAATATACCCCCACCCAAAGGTGTTGCACTAAATACTAAAATATATTTGATTATTGAATTCCACATATCTAAGTATATGAAAATGGACAATTTAGAATATTATATTGTCCAAAATCTTACATTCATGTGGTATGACTTTATTGTTAAAATTTATCGACACTCTCGTAAAAAAAGTTCAATAGAATATCTAGCATTTTATTTACTACATCACTAATAACGTTGATTCTACATAGAGTATTAAATTGGTATGGTGTGTACCACATGAAATCTATGAAATCATTAAATAAAATATATATAAGTTCAAAGATATATAAAACCCTCAACTTAAATAAATTAATTTTTTCCTACAAAAACTTGGCACTTTTGGGAAATAATTCATGCAATCAGGTATAATTTTTTCTATAATTCGAACTTTCTATGAATTGAATTAGACTCTCAACTTGTGATTCATAACATGAATAAAATTAATACGAAATTTTCCTTGGATAGTGTTACCTCATTAGTTTGACTACCTAAACACAGTAACTCAACTCAATTTGGTTGTGGCATATGCTTATAGGAAGGCCAATCTACTGGAAGATTCTTTGTTAGAGAAAGAAATAATGGAGATGAATATGATGTAATATTTTATGAGACCTTCTTATTGTGTTCCAACGGTGAAGGTGGAAATGTGTGGTGACATGTACTATAGTTTTTTTAATAAACCCTTTCATGTATGACTCATATTTCTATTTTATTTAATACATTCTATAGGATTGGTTTTGTCCAGATACTGTACTTTTGGGTAATTACGTGCTACAAAAGTCACTTATTAAATAATATCATCTAACTAAACTGTAAAAAACAACAAATATTATTTAGTTGTTAAAAATCACCACATAATTCTTTCATAGTACCCACAATGCATTAAAAACCATATTTTTGATCAAATATATTGAGAAGAATAGAATGATAGTTAATTTTGTGCTGTATTATATTATAGATATTTATATTTCATTTATATTCACTAAAAACATATGACTTATCATAAAAAAAATATTATGTAGGTGGAATTATGTATAAATTTATATGGAAGACCCTTCATGTTGATCCCTTAATTCCATTTCACCTTGATAAATAAATCACACCACGAACAATAAGTACATTTCTACAAATAATTTGGTAGTCAAGCATGTTTTATATTTAGAGTCTCGATAATTTTAAATATTAGATATCTATGATCCACACACTTATTTATATATATATAAGGTAATATTTATCGTGAATGTTCACAGGGTTATGGAACAAAACATTTCACAATATATATTAATCCAAGGGTTCTCATCTGATGGAATTCTACAATATTTGTTTTGTAATTATGTTAATAAATCAAGGAAATGAGGATTTATGATAAGATTACATGGTATATCTTGTTCATAATTTCATTAATATAGATTATTACATAAAATATGTAGTAGTATATTCAATATTAATGAATAAAATAATATTTGAACATGCTTTAAGAAAACAAATTACCATCAAACATTACATCATACAAATACTATCGTAACTTTATACCTAATATACTATGTTTTTTATAAGAAATTTATATACATTAAATTTGGTTAAATATTATTTAATATCATAATTTAATTGTATGAATGATGTTTTTTATAAATATTATAAAATATAGTTTTAATATAATTGAAAAAAAATGATTTATACTAGAATATTGATAACAAATAAAATATTTGTGAAATTGGTAATTACTTATTATGTAGAGTTAAATTAGAAAGAACATTAGAATTATTCTAAAAATAATTTATGAAATAGCTTTAAATCACAGGTTAGTCTATTTCACTATACACTTTCCATATATAGGATAATATAAAATAAATATAAAATAAAAAAAATCCAAAATACCCTTTGTAAATAATGATTCTCCATAAATTTTGATAATTGATAATAATTATGCATTATATATTGATTTTTGAAAACTGAATATGCAAACAACTCCTTATATCATACATAATACCATATAGTTGATACGATTTATGTATTCAGTAGAGAAACCCAAACCTAAAAATTAACAACTATTTGTTTTTTAAAATACCAATACTAACCACATGATTTAAATAGGTTGGGCTAACATATTTAGGAATAATTATCATAAATATGGGGGAATGTTTTCCCACACTATGTAAATGTATAAATACATAGAAATTGTCGTTAATTTTTTTGTTTTGCATTTAGGTATGTTAAATAACTATAAACCTACACCTATTCACTGCTGATATGCATATCCACTGGGGTACCAATAAAATATAATGTTTATAAAAATGGTGAAAAGAAAATCAATGAAAAATGTCACTAAAGAACCATAAAACACCATATGATAGTTTTCCAAATTAGATATATATATATATATATATAGTGTGTTTGTGTGTTTTTCAACCCAACAAGACCGAAATTACAAAAATGGAATATCCTAGTGTAGAAATCCATTTTTTAACGATAATAAATAACCATTGAATCCTCACCTTGTTCATTAAAAACAATATAAAAGTGATCATCCCAACTCTATAAACATTTTGTGATGAGTACCCATTCTCTAGTATCCCAATCATTAATTTCAAGTAACATCATGTTTATTTAGATTTTTTAAAACAAGGTTAACATTGATTCCAAAAGAAAACAAATCTCGAGTGAGTATACCATTCCCCATCGAATTATCCACTAGACCTCATCATTCTAGGAATAAATACATTTGTTTACTATTATATTATAATGCTCCCATGTTGAGAGGAGACCATAAGTTATTTTATCAAAATATCTCTAGGTAATCAATTAAAATTACTTTTTTGATCACCCAAATATATTTCATGAATTAGAAATATTTTCAAAAATCATAATAGATATCACACAGACCTCATATAAGCCTTTATGAGAATATAAGGATAGTACTTGTCTAAAACATGGGACAATTTTTTCGAGAATATCGATAGTTATACATCACATGTAGGATGTAGTGTAAATCAATATATATATATATATACATATATGAAATCATTATAAATAGTAGTCCATTAATCTCCTCATATAGTGGAATAATATATATGTATTTTAAAGAAACATCACCATGAAATCTAACATATTTTTATATGGAGTAATATGTGTGTGTGTTTCTAGAAATATATATAAATATACATATATATAACCTTCCAATATATGAACAATAAAATAATATAAGGTAGAATATATCATATTTACATATATTTTCATGGGATTCAAGAACATGTGTCTTTAAAAAGTTTCTATATAACAAAAAAAATGAACCTATAAAAATAATACATTGAAAAACATGGATAAGAATATATGATATCATTAAAAAGAATCTCTCAAATTCTTAATAACAATATTCTCATGTGATAGAAGAGTAAGCTATAATTTCAAAAGTCAATGAATATCCACAAATCATTAACATACTCTTACTCAAATATTAAAAAAATATAGCATGTTAGGAATCCATAATATAATGAATCATATTTTTTCATGTGTAGAAAAACTGAACATGGATGACTTTTACTCTACAAGTGAATCCACATATAAAGTGGACATACAATAATTATTTAATATTCTATAAAACAATGAAACGTACCATAGTGTAATAGTATTAAATACAAACCTTAGGTATGACAAAAATAATTATTTACAATGAGGTTTCACTATGAAATTCGTTAAATTATATTAAACCTATAAATAATATCATATCTTGGATTACATAAAACAATATGTGTGGACATTAGAAGGGAAACATATTCAAGGATTATTGTTTCAAGATTCAATAGAAGAAAAAATAAAATTTTATTATGATAAAAACGATTTTTATTATAGAGGTTTCTAAAAATAATTATATTATCATCCTTTACTCTTCCCTATTCCCATATATATTTTAGCATAGTGATAACATCATAACATGAGAAGAGTTCACCAACCTTACACTAAAAATATTTAATGTCTCATGCTTAGGAAAACCTACTATGATACCAATATCTGATTAAGGAGGCCTTAGTTATAGAAAATGGGTATTTAAATAACTTCACTAATTATGAAAATATAAATCTCACAACCAGGGATCCATTGTTTCCACAAGAAAAATAATTTTTACATTCTACAAGAACGTAGAGGAAAAACAATTGATGGAGGATCGTAAAAATGAACTGTTTAAGAATAACTTTTTAATGTATAGTTGGAAATAGTATTAACATGGTATAAAACTTGAGTAAAATATATGTCTTAAATTATATTTTCCAATGTGGAAATACATTGGCTTCATGGTGAGTAATTCAGATGATAAATTATATTTTCTGTATAATGTGTATGAGATAAGTAGGATACACTCTAAAGAATATATACATGATCAAATTAGGGATGAAATATCATGTTATAACTCAAGGTGGTTTAATTTTATGGTGAATGTATTAAGATGACATTAATATTTTTTAAGCGAAAAAGAACTGAGAACAATATGGGGTATATAACTAAGAGTAATGTGGCTATTCAAAAACTAGGGTGTCATTGGGTATCTGACACCACACAACCTGGTACCTAGTGCCAACCCATCAGGTATGTAGTGTTATCCCTACATATATCCCCCCTCTTCTCTCCTTCCAAACTTCGTGAAACCCTCATAACTTCATTTCCAAAAAATTACACAAAAAATAATATTAAAGGATAATGTTAATTGAGATTTCTAACCCATAAAAAATATTATCTTTACATAAAAAATCAAGAGATACATCAGGTGAATTTCTAATAACACCATTAATATATAATTAATAATATAATTCATTTTAATTATAAGTTTTTTGATCCATTCCTCATTACATTTTTTAAAATAATGAATTTAAAATTTATCCTTAAATTCAATCACAGCTTATAATAATGAAACATTTTATTTTTTAAAAACAAATCATGTAAAATTTTAATAAAAATAATTATTTTTTAATATTTATTCTCAATTAATAAAGTAATATTATTTGATTATATATTTTTATTATATATGGAGATATATTTTAAATATAATATCAAAATACTATCAACAATTCATTAAATATTCTATTCATCTTATTTATGATCAAATATTTAGCAATTTTAAGGGAATGTGGAATCACTATGATAAAATTCTTCAATATCTTCTATGTAGGTATATATTCAAAATATAAATCATTTAAATATCCAAATAATTATATAAAAATCAAGAAACATGTTCCTGGATGTAATAAAATGATTTGAATAATTTTCCTTTATTATTATCACATTAATATCCTAATGTTGAATAAAAATCATAATAAAACAATGATTTCCCTTCATGGTGAGGGATAGTTATCCCAATGTTAATGCACTATGTGAAATAAATGTTTTTTCAAAATTAAATTTTATTATTTCTACAATTCATACTATTTTATACTATAATCTAATTTTCTGTAAAATATAATTTCTAAACTTATCTTTATTTTTGAGTGAAAGAAATTACATCTCAACATATCATAGTTAACACATATTTTAAAAGGGACAAATATCATACCACAAAACACTCAACGGCAAGGTGTTTATAAGAAGAATGGATTTTTTTTATTGTAGGTATTCTATTTTAATGAATTTAGATGAAAATTATGAATCTAATAGATGAATAAATAATTGGAGGATAATTTAATAACATTAAAGCACATACCTTAGGAAGAATATCTAAAATTTTTGGAAGATTGAGAAGAATCAATTAATAATTTAATCATTATTGCATCAAGACATTAAATTCGATGAAACTAAAACATTTATGTATCTGTTGTGTTGTCTTCAAAATATTTTAAAACTAATGAATAATATTCAAAGAGTAGAATAATTATTCTTACATAAATATAATCACTTATATAAAAAGAATGACCCAATGTAGTTTATGGAAAATCAATTCATATTATTCTTAATCATAAAATAAAGTTGTTCATTAGAAAAAAATTATCAACTTTTCTAACGATATATATATTTGATAATTTAATTATAATCACAATTTAATTATTCTAAAATATATCAAAAAATGTCTCATAATAAATCGTTAATGTCAAAATGCATAATGAAATTGAAATTTCACTTTAATTAGCCACTAAAAATATTAACATACTATATAAAATGGAATTAATTAATCAATTCATGAAGAAATTTATAAAAAAATATTGAATTGATTAATTGAGTGATTTATTATAGTAAAATCTTTGATGAAATCCTATAAAAATTAAAAATTCAAATCTCACTATAGTGTAATCCCTCATTGGGTACAATTATATAAGTATAAATCCAAAAGTATGGTTTCTAGAATTAGGTTTATTTAAAAAATTGGTCTCTAGAACATGGAGTGTGACACCAACATATGATTTCTTTTGTTATGTACATAAAAATTATTATGAACCAAAATGTGAGGTTCCCTATGATGTTTATGGTCCAGGACAATAATTTTCAACTAAAATATGGGGTTCTGAACATGATGTTAGATATTGAAACATTTTTTTCCTTATCAAAATGCATTTTACTAATAAAAATATTCATCTCATATGTGAGCTTCCATATGGAAAATTATGAGGAAACAACAATTTTTTATAATAATTGCATAATTCTTCAAAACTTCCAAAATACATTATAGAATATATTTCACCCAAAATCAAAGAATATTACAGAATTAAGTCTTCCATAATTCCATGAAAATTAACATAATTATTAAATTAAAATAACAATAAATTGAACTAAAAGAATCATTATCAGTGAACCAAATGAGGTTGTTTTTTATCATCAAAATTAGAAGAATATTTTTTGGAACAACATTGATATTCCCAAAAATAGATCCTTTTGAGGATATTAAACAATAATTCACTGAAATAATAGTTTTCATAGCTAGTTTAATCACCTATTTATAGATTAATATTATTAATTAATATTTTTAATTTTTTTGTTAATCTATTATTCACCAACTTTTTGTGAGATAAAAATATATTATAAAAGTTTAATATAACTCTTTTAGTTTTTATACCACATTTATTTGATTTTTATTTAATCTAAAATAAAAAATCACTAAAAAGAGATACAAGGCATAGAAAAATAATTAATAGTATGCATAAAATATTAACACAAGAGGAAAAATAATAACAATTTTAATTTTTTAAAAGATTTCATATTACAGTCAATTTTACCTTAAGGAATAATTGAATATGGTTCAAGGTTATAGGAAGGGTTAGTAACATTTTTATATTATTCAATTGATTAATCAGATGATAAATAATCTCTAAGAATCTCCTAGATATCCATCAACTACTCCATCAGAACATTGAAATTTTAGTTCAATATTGTAACCCACTCTCTCTAATATTACCATGAATACCAAATATCCTTCAATACATCATCCAAATTAACCATAATTGTTTTTTAAATAGTCATATATTGCTATGAATTCATCTCATTCATTGTAACCAATCCATTGTGATAAAATAAAATTCTTTTTTCTACAAAACATTTATTGTTTCAATCAGTTATTTCTAACTATCAAACCATTTTTTTCAATTTAAGAATTTCAAACTAAAAACTTTGAATCCATTCATCCATTGAATAATGATCATTTGAGAGAATATCTATCCTTGATAATGCATCATCAGGTCATTCTCCATCATATGATGATTCTTTTCCTTGAATAGAACTGGATTATCATAGTAAATCAACCATACTTGACAAAAAATGTCCTGAGATCATTAAAATATAACATTAATACAATTTCACTTTTTATATTTCCATAATAGTCAGTTATATACCTCTTAAAATAATTTTAATCATTTCTATAAATTTCTATTTTCATTAATCATTAATTTCAGTCTAGAGATAGTCAAATCCTTTTTTGGTGTTATATGTACTTATCGTGTCTTAAAAATCCATCCAATAATTCTTAAATTCTATTTGATGATATTTCACCTCATTATTTAGCTAATCAATTTATGATAAAAATATTTTAGAATAATTTTTTTCAAGTCCTTTATCACTAAAATCATCCTTTGATTGTAGTGGAACTACATGAACCCTTATAAAGGTTTCTCCAATATCAAGTAATTAATGTGATTGAACTTAGACACCTTAATAAGAAGGAATAGATAATCCTCAAAGCATGATTTTAAATTCTACATCTTTATAAATTGACCATTAAAAGGATTTTTTATGTAAGGAAAATGATTCATCCTCAATCAATTCAATTGTGTATAAAAATGGGGAACTTACATTCTATGAAGAATGAGTTTTCAAAGTTTTTTACAATTCACTATATTGAGAAGCATTCAATTAGTTTTTCCTCCCAATGAAAAATATTATAATCTATTTATTTAAAAATATATACAAGATCCTCTCTTTTTTGTGGTCTCTCAAGAAGAACAATATCTCCATATTTATCAACAGATTATTCTTGATAATCTCACAAAACTGATAAACTACACAATTATTAGCATGAATTTTCTCTCTATGAATTCACTAATTCTACTGCTGAAATAATCATTTAATCAAGAAGTAGAATAATCATATAATAATGTAGCCACCTATGGAATGAGAATAGTTCCTTCCACTAAATATTCATTTTCCTCCTCTACATGAAGCCATATAGATCCACCTGAATTCAAACATTGATTATCCTCATTGGCCTAAGAACTATATGTATTATATACTTCTACACCAACCTGCATAATAATTCTAATGGTTACAATCCAAGTGAAATAAAAATTTCATAGCAATATAGTAGACCTAACATAACATTGAGTTCATAATAAACATGTATTTTTATCACCAATCATCCCCTATTATCTATAATTATAGACAAAATATCATCATATGTATAAAAAAACAATGAAAAATATTTTTCATTGTAGTGGATCATTTATCATATCATATAACAACATATATTGAACCTATAATTTCACCTGAAGGAGGCCATGAAATATATTTTTGGAAAATTTAACATTCACATATATGTATTTCATAGAATAAATACATTCTGAATGAACATGATTAGAAACTTTTGTTCAAATTATAAATAAATTATAAAAAATTTCCTAAAAATATAAGTTCGAAAAATAACAAAAATAATGCCATCATAATTTTTCACTCCATTTTATTTATATCATTAGAAAAAAATTAAAATTCCCCTTTTGGGTGAACTTAAAATATATATTCATATCCATTATATAAAAAATACTCAATTTCATTAATATTTGAATAAATGATTTCCTCATTATCACCAAATATGAAGTGGAAATTCCTATAGAATTCAATTAATTCCATTTCAAAATCATACTCATAATTTCCCCATCAATCATGAAATCTAATTATTCAAAAAATAACACCCAATTTAGCATCAAATTCTTCTCAACCCACATTTATATGTCATTAAATTTCACTTACAATACCCAATTATCCATACTAGAAAATATTTTTTTCCTGAAAATATCATTACCAACCTCAGCATTCCACCTAGTTTTATTTATCATAATATAGAGTAGAATTAATAAATGTTCAATAGATTGAGTGTGTAGGAGATTGAATAGTCGAGGTGTTGAAGGAAATAGAGAGAGAAAGGGATTAATAATGAGAATAGTAGGGGATGGTTTAGTTTACCATGCTAATCATTGATTGTAATCAATAATTTTTTAATGTGATTTTTTGGAAAATAAAATAATATAACACTGATGATATTAAAATAAATTTAATAACAAAAAAACAAAATAAAAAGTAAATCCAAAACAGATACATTGATTGTTATATTAAAAATTATTAATGTAAATATAGATTAAAATGATATTAATGGAATTTAATAAAAGTAAATTAAAATAACTACCCCCTAATAAAATTGAATCTAATGATAAGATATAGTATTTCTTCGAAAGATAGGTTCTTTTTTACATTTCTTTTTTATTCCCCTTTTCATTTTTATTTAAATGATTTCACATGTCGTTTAGAAGGCTCAAGAGTGTTCTAGGGGTTTAGGGCATGAAAAAGGGGGAAGGGGTATTCTGGGATATCTGCATGGTTTGCACATGGTTTGGAAAACTGTGCGAGGGGGGAGACTATTCAAGTTGTGGAAATCAGCATAGTCTGAGCACAGTTTAGAAAACCCATGTGAGAGAAGGGTGTTTGGGAAGTATCCTCTAAACCGTATAAAAAACTGTACGGGTAAACAATGCGTCCTGGAAACGTCTAAAAATTTAAAAAAATAATTACATGATTTCTTATAAAACTTGTGATTTTCCTCCCATCATCCTCTTCTAGCCCTAATGATGCTCCAAAATCTCCAAGGGCATACAAGGATCAATCTATCCCATCTTAGGGCCATTTGTAGCACTGTTGGTTTCAGATTGAAGATCCTAGTAACGATAATACGCCTCTTTATTTTCTTTCTAGTTTATGGTTTCTAATTATTTCCCATCTCCATCTAAATTCTGCTAACATTACTTTTTCAGTTATTTTTAGTGTAATGATTCAAGGGTTGGTTGAATCGAGATCAAGCGCTTCAGTTGAGAGTGGGTTCACCAACAGATTTAACGTATATGGTCTATAAGTTATATCTCTTTTTTTAGAGTAGATTTGTGCATGTATGGTTTTTGTTCTTTCCCTCTTTTGGTGATTTCGTGGTTCCTTTTACATGATGTGATGTAGTGGGTTTCAAAATGGTTAATTGAACCTGTCTTGTTTCCCATGGGACACAAGGAGAATGACTCGACCAAATTAGGGCCACTCGTGGGGTGTGCCGATATTCAACTCACATAGAGTTTTTCTAAGTAAGTGTAAGTCCCTTATGAGAGAACATAGATCCCATGATAAATATTTTAATATACCTGAAGGATGTTAAATTTGTTTTTAGTAATACACTTAGGTTGGGTAATGTCCCAAGGGGTTGTTTGGTTGGTATGAAAAAGGGTTAATTTGATAAATTGGAAAATTCTAGGGAATAATATTTTCACATGAATATTCTTAGTGATATTGGAATAGAAAATTGGAATGGTGCTAAAGGGGTTAAGTAAAATGAATAATGAATGTGTTAATGTATTGAGGAAAAAAATTAATTTCCCATTTATTGATATTGTTGTTATGTAGTAAATGATGTTGGCTATGCTTGTTGAGATATGTTTTATTATAGTGAATGATAAATAATCATGTGTACATGTCTTGGTTGAGTGGTGTATTGACTTGTGATTCAACACCTATGGGTTGAGTTAGACCGAGGTTCTAACTCCACCCCAAAATGCTCAGGTCAGGGGAGGGGACATGAATATATTTCCCTAACAGTTTCATTCCACCCGGAATGAGGCTTTAATGTGAGGATTATGAGAATGTAATAACATGATTCCTAAGGAGATAGAACTTTATTTTATTCCAATATTCTTGAGAAAACTGAATTTTCCTAATCAATTAAACACATGAAAATGGTCGATTAAATCATGAAATTCCTAAGTAGTGAAACTGGTTTAAGTGGTAGTATAATAAAAAATAACATAGTCTAGAATACCATATTGAACTATTTATCATTAATAATCAGTACATATCACATTCATGCAATATATTGAATTATTGGATATTTATATAAACTATTGGTGGTGGCCTACTGAGTTATAATCACACCCTGCTCGGGCTATCATTTGGTACACGAGTATATTTCCTATTTTCATGTCAGGAAAAGGTCATGGGCCCTATGATAGGATGTTTAGTTGGACATGGTACATGGTTTTCTTGGGTACCATACATAATGTCTAGACCATTTTGGGGATACTACTATTTTCTTTCTTTGGGGTTTGTTCAGTTTCTACTATAGCATGACATGGCATATATATACTATTGTATGTGATTGTACTTAGTTTAAGAGAATTGGTCATTAATGAATGTTAATGATTGTTACCTCTTTTTTCAATTATTTAAATTATTATTTTTTGTGTCTTACTCTAGTAATGAGGGTATAGTATCCCAATATGACCTATTAGACCCACACCGCAATTCAGTAGCCTCTAGAATATGGGGAGGCGCACTTAAAGTCATCTAACGGCCCATCTCATGGCACCAAATTAATTTCTTCTTGGTTAAGGATGTTACAAAGCTGTATCAAAGGAGTTCTTTTCTATTCTCACTATTTATGGATGGTATATATGAGGTTATTAATGTGGAGGACATTGGTAATGAGCTCATTCTTAGGAGTAGTTAACTCGTGTAAGGGGGGAAACCCAAGTCACCCATAGAGGGGATTATTGTTCTTATTGTGTGTTCTTATATTTGATGTCATTTCACCATTGATTGATGCACAAGTAATGTGATTTGAAGGTTTTGTGACATTTCCCTTGTGGTTATAAGGGAACTATGTTGTATATTCATGCTTCATGTTTGGATCCTATGTAGGTAAGTGATATTCATCGTGGTAGGAACACATACGGGATGAGTGTGCGGTATATAAAGGTCATGATTATTTTTTTCCTTAAAAAGAAATTAAAATTTTCCTAATAAGACGGTAGGACTCAGTAATATGGGTTGTGAAAATTACATAAAGTAATAATAAAATGGTTCTTGATAGAGGATTAAAAATGAATTAATCTCTTGTAAGAGTAAATTGGGATATAGAAATGGTTTGAATTGGAGTAAAAGATAAGGCTCATAACCATGTGAATTAGATAACAAGTTAGCCATAGCCTTAGGAGAGATGGCCAAAGGTAGTGATCCAGTTGCGAGTGGGATCGTTTGGTTAGTGTATGTGAACTTGCTGGGTTGTCGTGAGTAATGATTGTACCTATGTAATTTTTATTTCATAATAGCTTTATGGTTTCATGAAAATGCTTATGTTTGGAATTGTATCGAAATGAAACCTTGAGGACCTGTGCCGGTTCGGAGATATGGGGACATTGCTAAGAACGCTCCTCCAGAAGTGGTGCAGGAGAATTTGGTGATCCATGAAAATTGGGAAGCGCAGTTCTGTGAGAACATCACTCATTTTATGTATATGAAGGAACAAGACCCAAGGTGTGTTGCACCGAGTATATTTAAGCTAACCAAAGAGTTTCAGCTGAAACACCCTCCTAACATTAACAGAGAGTGTGGGACCAAAGCAGTAGAGTTCTGGATAGAGTCTATACAAACAATTATTGACCATCTATAGACTGATCTTGAGAAGTGAGTCTAGTTGGTAGCCTTCATGCTAAGGCTCCAGGAAAAATGTTTGTAGGACATTATAGTCCAAACAGAGCAGGCCTAGGGATTGATGTTGAAGGATTTTCAGGATTTGTTCCTCGAGAACTTCTACACAGAATATTTTATAGATGATAAGGCTATAGATTTTATGTGGTTGAATTAAGATACAATGTCGGTGATGGACTATTCTAGTCATTTCCCCGATTCGAGATGATTTGTTCTAACATTGAAGGGAGGTAAGGTAGAAGTGGAGAATAGCTTTTAGAATGGGATCAGACATGAGATCAGATCTCATGTGAATATAATTCATCTGAAAAAGGATTAATTAAGTTGTGGGCCAAGACGTTATCTTGCAAGGAATCCTAAAGGTATCTTTAGGTAGTTAACTTGTGGCACCAATTGGGAGAGAATGTGGTGTGGCTTCTGATAGTAGGAAGCTCCACTTTGGAACCATTCAATAGGTTGGAAGTGCTCAAACCTATCAGAAGACGGGGGAAACTTCTCAATGTGGCAATTGAGTATTCTGTTATCAATGTGGAATGTTGGGTCACAAGCGTGATGAGTGTACTATCCCACCTGTTTAGTGAAGAGTATGCAGATGGTTAGGCCACATGAAGAGGTTCTATAGGAGCACATGATAGTCAAGGAATGGTGGAGGTTACAGGTAGATGCTGAGTGTGGGTAGGGGTCGGTTACCCCATATCATCCAGGAATATGTAGCTCCATGAGTGGCAATGGTAGAGGTGAGGGATGTGGATCATTGGGGTGAGGTCATCCCTACCAATAGAGTGATGTTGTGTAAGGCACTTAGGCTAGAGCATAGGCTAAAGGGTCAGGTCATCTCCATGTAGTTTATTCTAAACCATAAGGTGGTGAGGCATGACCATCTACTATTAGAGGTACAATTCTTGTAGCATCCATATTTTATAGTTATTTATTTGATATATGTGCTATGTATTCCTTTATTTCGGCTCACTCTAATGATTTATTTGGATGGCCTATAGAGATTGCATGTGGGGTAATGTTTCCTAATACTTCATTAGGGATACAATTTGAGGAAATCATGTATTTTATAGGGTGTGCTCTAGAGGTTGGTGGGAGTCTTTTTCTTTGTAATCAGCTTGACCAAGAGATGATAGGTTTTCACCTTATCATGGGTTTGGTTTGGTTGGTATTATATCAATCCCATATCAACTATTACCAATGTCGGATGACATTCAAATCATTCTATGCGATCACTTTTGTCCTTCATGTTGAGTGTGATACTCGAGCAGGCCACATAGGGACACTGCACCAATAGTTTGAAGAACACACATCATAAGTGGTATATCTAATGTTATATGATGGGGGAATTGACATCCAGTCTTCCCTATTGTTGGGGATGTGTTTTAGGAAGTCTTTCTTGATGAATTCTTAGGCTTACCACATGAGAGATATATTGAGTTCATGATCGAATTGTTGCTAAGATTAGAGCTAGTTTCATTACCACCCTATTGTATGGCGCCATTAGAGATCCTTGAACTAAATGTTCAGTTAGATGAATTGAATTGTAATGGGTTTATACATCATATTACATCACCTATGGGATCTCCTTTGTTGTTTTCTAAGAAGTATGATGGATCACTTAGGCTATGTGTTGATTATTTTATGATGAACTAGACGATAGTTAAGAACCGATGGCCTCTTTCTCGAGTCAATGACATTTTTGATCAACTTAGAGGTTCCTCAGTGCTTTATAAGATATATTTGAGACCAGGATACCATAATCTGAAGGTGAGACCTTCTGAAATAACCTACACAGATTTCCAAATGTTGGTACAGGTTGTATGAATTTCTAGTGATACCATATTTTTTTACCAATGCACTAGCGGTGTTCATGGCCTTGATAAACCATATATTCCACCTGTATATGGACCAGTTTGTAGTTGTCTTCATTGATGAAATCTTGGTGTATTCTAGAACCCATGATGATGATGCCAAACATCTTGATATTATCTTGAGTAAACAAAAATTTCCTGAGATTTATGCTAAGATATCAATATTTCTATTTTTGATTTTTGAGGTGCAATTTCTAGGAAACATAACTTCTGAGCCAGGTGCATCAGTTGATCCAAAAAAGGTGAATGCTATGATGTCTGGGGATCAGCCCAAGAATGTCTCCAATATTCGATGTTTTCTTGTTTTGGATGGTGATTACTAATGGTTTATTAGACATTTGTCTCATTTGGTAGCACCACTCACATGCATAAACAATAATAGGTTATGCTTGATTGGTCAGGGGCATGTGAGAATGCTTTTGAAGAGCTAAAAAACAAATTGACTACCGCACGAATTTTTATCATTCCTGAACCAGGTAAGGGGTGCACCTTGTTCAGTATAGCATCTAGTGTTGTAATGGGGGATGTGTTAATGGAGGATGATCGGATTATAGCGCATGGGTCAAGAAATTTAAGCCCACATGAAAGGAATTATCATACACCTGACCTTCAGCTACCCAATGTAGTTCCTTCCTTAATGTGTTGGAGGAATTAATTTTTGGGAGAACCCTTTAGGGTTTCTATCAACCATAAAAGAATTTAATATGTCCTCCCATTACGGGATATGTATCTTCAACAGTGAAGGTATCTCAAGTATCGACAGTCTTTTGATTTTGAGTTTTTGTACACACCATGAAAAGGGAATAGTGTCACTGATGCTCTAGGATAGAAAACACAGAAACAAGTAGTTCAAGAATCCAGTTCAGAGTGTAAGATAATGGCCTTGTTTATTGATATTCATTTGGAGGTACAATATGGTCTACCATGATGAACCTTGCATATATTGTAGTGGAGTCCATTATTTTGAACAGAGTTAAGGAGAGTTAGCTAGTAGAACCTGAGTGTTTAGCTATAAAGGAAAGCCTTAAAGGTGGGGAGTCACCTTATGGTAGGACATTCGGTGAAGATGGAGTTTTTTATGTCCATGGTAAGGTTATGGTACCAGCAGATGTATGTGAGGAGTTAATGTGTGAGTTCCACGCATCAATGTGGTAAATGCATCCGTGCATGACTAAGATGTATCATGATCTTCATAGGAAGTTTTGGTGGCTAGGAATGAAGAATGATGTTGGGATTTTGGAGGCACGATGCATAACCTATCAGTAGGTGATGGTTGAACATCTGCAACAAGGTGGGTTGTTTTTCTTGTTGACTATTCCAATGTGAAATATCCATTACTTCATGATGGAAATCGTAGTGGGTCTTCTGGAGATGCCTTGGAAGAATGATGAAATTTGTGTGATGGTAGATCAGATGACCAATGTGGCCCATTTCTTGTCGACTCAAATGACCTATATAATCGACCAGATGGGGAAATTTTATGTTTCTGAAATAGAACGGTTTCCTAGTGTACATAGAACCATAGATTCAGATCATGATCCACGATTCACCTCGCACTTCTAAATGGGTCTACATAATAAAGATGGTATCCATGTGTTTTTAAGTATGGCTTACCACCCTTAGACTAACTGGTAGTCATAACATACAATTCAGGTGTTTCAAGACCAGTTGAGAGAAGGGGTTCTAAATTTCAGTTTTTTGTAGGAGAAACACTTATCCCTTGTTGAGTTTGCCTAGAAAAATAGATTTCAGGATACTATTAATATGGAACCATTTGAGTCACTCTATGGGAGACTGTGTAGATCTCCATTGTGTTGGTTAGAGGCCGGGGAGTTTGAGCTTTTAGGACCATGTCTTGTGAAGGAGACGTCAACGGAGTTTTATTTGATTCAAAAATGTATAAGAATTTCTCAAAAATGGAAGAAGTTGTATAAATATTTTCTTCATAGACGTATTGAGTTCATGTTGGGTGATAGTGTGTATCTTAACTTGTCTCCAAGGTTGGGTCACTGTCGAATTCAGATGAAGGGCACGTTGGTGCTGAGATATGTGTTTCCATTTGAGATTATGGAAAGGATCGGGATGGTGGCTTACTTATCAGCTCTTCCACAATAGTATAGTGGGATGCATGATGGTTTACATGATTCAAAACTCTGACATTATCACCACGATCTATATCATATGTTAAACACCAATGATGTAGAGCATGAGGCTGATGCATCCTTTGAGTAGCACCTAGTTCATATTGTGGATCATAGTGGGAAGGTTTTCTGGGGAAAGGTTTTGCCCTTGGTTCATTTCCTATGAAAAAATGGAAACGTTCATGAAGAAACATGAGAGTAGAAATCAGATATGCTGGCCTAGTGGCCCTATCCCTTTTCTTTGGGATCTCTATGATGCTCAAGAATAGCAGCTCGGGGATGAGCCATTATACGGTGCAGAGGTTATAAGATCCCAGATTTCTACATAAGGTGGGTTCATTTTATGTATCTATTTTAGTCCATTTTGTATAATTATACGGTTTCCCATATCCTTAAGAATTCTTGGCGGTGTTGCAAGGGTTCGGGCCTGAAAAATGGGAAAGGGGTTTTTCCGGGCAATCCCCATGGTTTGTGCATGGTCTGGAAAACCATACGATGGGAGACGGTGGGGGAAGTGACAGTGCGAAAGGTCTTAGCACGTTCTATAAGAACCGTGTTAGAGAAGGGAGTGTGGGAAGTAACTGATGAATGGTTTGAAAAATGTTTAGAAAACCTTGCAGGTAAACCATGCAGCCGAAAAACATATAAAAAATTAAAAAAAATCCATTGTGGTATTTCTTATACCACTCAAGATATTCCTTCCTTCTTCCTCCCCCATCTCTAGTGATTCCCCAAAATCGTTAAGAGCTTCTAAGGATGAATATCCCCCATCATAGGGCCAATTGGTGTGCCGTGGGAGGTGGCTTAAAGATATGGTACGGATAATCTCCCACTTTTTTTCTTTTAGGTTTAGGGTTTCTATTTCATCCCCATATCCATCTGAATCTCGAAAACCTTACTTTTTCCATGAGATTTAGGGTAATTATTCAATGCAAGGTTCAATCAAGATATATGGATTCATTTGAGGGTCCATTCACCAATGGATTCAAGGTAGTTGTGCTATATGTTATATCCCTTGTTTTTTGTGTTGATTTGTTCTTGTAGGGTTTTTTATTATTTCCATATTTTGATGATTATTGGTGCCTTTGACTTGATTCAATGTAGTGGTAGTCTAAATGGTTAATTTAACCCCACTTGATCTACATGGTATGCAAGGAATATTTCTCGACCAAATTAGGGCCACCGGTGGGGTGTGCTGATATGCCCTGTACTTAGAGTTTAGCTATGTTAGTGTATGGATGTTGTGAGAGAACATAGTGACCATGATGTATATTTTAATATGCTTGAAGGATTTCAAATTTTGGTTTATTAGTAAACTTTGGTATGATAATGGCCTAAGGGGTTGTTTGGTTGGCATGAAAAAAGGGTTAAATGGATAAATTATAAAATATTAGGGAATTATCTTCAAATGTGAATATGCTTAGTGAGATAGGAATGGAAAATTGGAATGCGGCTAAAGGGGTTAATTAATATGACTAATGAATGTATTAATGTATTGAGGAAAAATTTTAATTTCCCATTTATTGATATTGTAGTGATGTTGAAAATGATGTTGGCTATGCTTCTTGTGATATGGTTGATTGTGGTGACTGATAAATAATCATGTAAATGTTACATGGTTGTGTGGGTTATCGGCATGAGTTTCAACACCCACATGTTTAGTTAGACCAAGGTTCTACCTCCCTGCTTAAATGCATGGGTTAGAGAAGGGGACAGAGTTATATTCCCCTAATGGATTCAATCCACCTAGACTGAGTCTTCGAGATGAGGATTAGGATATTGTTATAATGTGATTCCTAGTGAGATTGGTATTGACTTTATTCCCATTTACATGAGAACATAGAATATGACTAATCCACTGAACGCATGAAAATGGAAGATTAAATCACAAAATTACAAAGTAGTGAACCTGGTT
Organism: Viscum album; assembly: GCA_963277665.1. NCBI lineage: Eukaryota > Viridiplantae > Streptophyta > Magnoliopsida > Santalales > Viscaceae > Viscum > Viscum album. Next base: position 1,509,375,906 of record OY728158.1, read on the forward strand.
TTAATGGTCGTATTATAAAAAAGAACATAGTATAGAATGTCCCATTGAACTATTTATATTTACTCAACACTTTTTATCACTTTCATGTACTAATTTCTTTTGTTGGATATTTGTAGAAACCATTGGTGGTGGCCAATAGAGTTATACTCACACCCTGCATGGGATGCCATTGGGTTCTTGAGCAGATTTTAGGCTTGTTGGTCGGGACAAGGGCATGACCCTATTCTAGGGAGTTGAGTTGAAAATGGGACTTGGTCAGGTGGGGTTCCAAACGTGGGGTCCAGACCATTTTGGGGATTTTTCTATATTATTTCATTGTGTTTTGTTCATGTAGAACTATTTCACGGCATGAAATATTTTCTGTTTCATGTGATTGTACCCATTATTAGGGAATGGGTTATTTATGTATATTATTGATTATTTCCTATTATTCCCATTATTAAAATTATTATATGATGTGTATTAGTATAGTAATGAGGGAATATTCTCCTGATGTGAACTATTAGACCCTTGTTGTTAGTTGACAAGATCTAGTGTATAGAGAGGCTCACTTGAGTTCATGTGACAACTTGGATTAGGGCACAAGATTAGTGGATTTCATATTAGGAAAATTACACTATTTGCGTGAAGTTGTTTAATAATTATATCACCATGTTCATCAACGATATTAACAAATTATAAAGAAATATTTCATGTATGGATAGATCCCTTAGAAAGTGATGCAAAATATCAATATTCTTTATTGAATAATAAAATAAATGATTATTTGAAAAAAATCATAGAACTATTAATAACAAAGAAATAAGAACTTGAAGAAAATAACGTCCAATGTCTAGAATTTTATATTACATCAACAAAAATGTTTGACAATAGCTAAAAATATATATTTTCTTATGTAGATGTTTATAGTGCATCTGAATGATTCTTCTTACCAGATCATGAAACAATAGATTTCTTTAAAATTTTATAGTTTTCTAAAGATCATATTCTATCTATTCTACAGTATATAAAATTAGTATATGAATACGATATTGAATAGAAAAATGATGTTTTTAACTAATGAAAGTATTGATGATATTTTCCATTAAAATATGTAAAAATGTTTTTATAGTAATTAAATAATTCTCATTTATAATTGATTCAAATCATTCAAAATGTAAAATAGAAAACATTTTCTTGACTTTATTAGGACTAAAATATAACAAAGAACTAATCATACATCTATCGAACTTTTTTTCAAATGGTTTACCATATTCATCCAATTCAGGTTATATTTTAGTACAAATTGGATTTGTATGTGGATAACTATTTTAAATAAAAAAATTATCAATATATCATTAATATATATATATATATATTTATTTAAAATATTTCCAAAATCATTTTGATGTATTATAATACATGATATAAATTTAATTAACTCATCAAATTCATTTAAAATAAATTTTTATATGTTTTAAAAAATCATTATAATTATTTTGATTAGTGTAAAAGAATAACTCAATATAAATAAATTTGAACTCATAAAATATGAATAAGAGATATTTTCTTAACAAATTTAGGATCTGGACTACCTTTATTAAAAAAAAATTGAATTATATCACAATATCATTAAGAATTCATTTGTGCTTTTGTATGAACATCAAGTGATTGAAAAAGTTTAAGAAAAAAAAATTTAATTGAGGATTTTAAAATCATGGGTTTGATTGATAGAAACATCCTCAATTAAATAACCATTTTAAAAAATAAGATTTAATATCCTTGTTTTATAATTTAAAATAAACATATAATTCATAAGGTAAAATAATTATATGAAATTCATTCCTATAAATAGTTGAAAATTTCCTATCATAATCTATACCTTCCCCCTCATAGTAACCCTTGGCAACTAAATAATCCTAGTTTATAGTAGTTACCACATGATCATATTTCTTCTTCCATAAAACACATTTAGTTCCTAAAATAGGGTGGTCCAAGAATTTTATCAACTATTTCCCAAAAAATGTTTTTATTAAAATGATTTATCTCATATTTCATAGAAAATATCCAACTATTGTCACCTAAGTCTTCTTCTATATAATGTTTTTCAAACTATGATAAAAATTTAGATAAATCATCTAGGAATCTTATATACCTCATAGTTCTATTTTCTTTATACATATATCTTATAACATTATTTGATGCGTAGTAATTTAAATTCATGATTTTTCTTGGAAATACACATTCATGTTTCCAAGATTCATTTTTATCCGAGTTGTATTGATCATGATAATGTTTTAATTTACATTAACAATTTCCATTAGAAGAACCAACCCTAAAATTTTTTGTATTATAATTGGATTCTTCTATTATTATTTTTTATGATAAAATGGTCCTATTTTATCCAACATAATAAGAATATATTATTCTACCATACATGAATTTTTAATAAATAATATCAAATGTATAGAAGTAGTAGAATACCGAAGAAACATTCCTTCATCAGCCTTTGGATTAATCATAATGCGATTTCCCATTTCAATCAATTATAAAAAAGTCATCCAAAAACATTAAAATATCCAACATTAGGATTCTTAATATGATGTTCATTTTTATGGACAATCCTTATAAAGATATATTCAAAATATTGAATCCTTCATTAACATATTCTTCCCAAAACAAAGAATGTAAAATTTGATAATTCAGAATAGTTCAATCTATTTATTGTAATGTTTTGTTTATTCATTCAACAATACCATTTTCCTTATGTGTTATTGGATAATAAGGAGTATGTTTTTATTAATATTATAAAATGGAAAATTAAATTCATGAATTTAAAATTCTACACTATTATCACAACACAATGAAATTATTTTAAAATCATTTTCATTGTGAAAAAATACAAAATATCATTTATTTTGAAAAAAAAATTATTTTTAATCATCTAATGAAAATCCAAATTAAATATGAAAAAAATTATCTAATAAAAAATAAAAATAAAATCATACACCCAATATTTTTACTCATTAATTTCCATAAATTTTTTTTTGATAAATTATCAAGATTTAGATATAGAAACAATATGGAATTATTTGAAAGAGGAATTACACCACTTAAAAAATTGGATTATATTAGAAATTATTATTCTATCAATAATAAGATAATGTAGTTCATAAAATATAATTCTTTTAGATAATTTAGATTGAAAAATTATGTTGAAAATAATATACAATTCCATCTCTAGGATTCACATAATTTAAAAAATTCAAATAATTCACAAATATAACTAAAATATAGTGGATATAAAAAATTTGATCAAGGTTCAATAAATATAGACAGTTTATATCCAATCATAATCCATTGATTATTATAGGAATAAATAGAAAAACAATAATCCCAATGTTGAGAGATACTTATAAAATTATAATTCAACCATTTATAATTGATAACCTTTTTGATTATGATTTATTTTGGATCTCTAATAGTCCCAACTCTATTTATATTTTCATTTGAATTATTACATAAGTTAACCAAACCTGTATTTACATTAGATATTTAATGAAACTAATAAAGTATCTAATCTTATTATAGGAATCTTTAATATCAATATTGTAATGGCCCAGTCCATCCCACGATCATGATATTGTCCGCTTTGGGCCTAGGCCACAATGTTTTGTTTTTCCCTGGGTTCTGTCCCTAAGGATCCTCCAAGGAAAGGCCTCATGATGTCAGAGGTATCCACACCACCTTATAAAGGGGTGCTTCATGCTCCTACTCCTTCGATGTGGGATTTAAAGAACCCACCCCTAGAAGGCCCATTATCCTCGATGGCACATCAAATTGACACCAACTCTGAAACCATTTATAACGACCCAATCCATCCCATGGTCATGATATTGTTCGCTTTGGTCCTAGAATGCACAGTTTTGTTTTTCCCAGGGTTTTGTCCCTCAGGCACCCTAGAACAAGGCCTCATGATGGGAGAGGTATCGACACCAAGTTATAAAGGGGTGCTTCTTTATCCTCCTCCTTTGATGTGGGATTGCAATAACCAAGGTTATGACAATCCCACATCGAAGTAAGAGGGCCATGAAGCACCCCTTTATATGTTGGTGTGGATACCTCTCCCGTCATGAGGCCTTTTCCTGGAGGTTTCCTGATGTGAAAAGCCTAGGGAATGAAAAACCATGCGGGCTAGGCCCAAAGCGGACAAATATCATGATTGTAGGTTGGACAGGGCCTTTATCGATGGTATGAGTGGAATTATTTTCTCTTGATTTACTGTTGGATCCTTTACCCAGAGATAGTATAGAATAGGTACTTTGTAATAATATGTTCCTAGGAGTATCTAACCTATCTACCGGGAAAATCCAATCTACCCCATTTAATTAAAATATTCAGGTTTTGCAATTTTAATGTTGATTTCATTTCACATTGATTGATTCACATAAATTGTGTCATTACCGTTGATTTTATTGAGGTTCTAACTCTATCACATCTCGATGAGATGAGGGTATGCAATCTCATTCATTATATAGGCACTTACTAGAAATCACATTTCATTCATTCTTTCCATGTCATCAAGGATGCATTAGTGATTTCATGTTGTTGTGATAGATGATGTGTAAAGTATGCATGTTGTTCTGATATTAGCCTTGATAGAAATATCTTTTGTTTGATAGGGTATTTTTTGTGTAACATTTTTCTTGAATGGATGGGAAAAATTATTTCTTGGGGTGTTATGGGCCCTCATGGACCGGAATTTGGTGGGTCATTGTTTTGTTTTCCTTGTTATAAATTATATAAGATGCCAAACATTGATTCGCAAGGAGTATGGGCCCTCAAGAGTCAGAATTTGGAACTTTTTTTGTTCATTTCAGTGTTTTATGGGTTCCAGATTAGTTTTTGAGGCTTACTATCCAGAAAAACTCAGAATACACACCGTGTAGTGTTACTTACACACAATTTGTTCTTATGTTCGGTAAGAAACCGTTATTCTTATGTACATGTTGTTTAATTTTTGTACATGTCGTGTAGTCTCTAACTATGTCATAGGCCATGTGGGCAGTGGCACAGGATGGGGAAAATATGGTGGGAACACACCGTGTATATTTGGATCATGCATAGTATTGTGAACCCGGTGTCTGCCGATGTAACTAACAACATAGAAAGAAAAGTCCTTAAGCTATACATGCCATGTCCTCATTGAACACGCCGTTTAGTTTTACCCAGGTACCCGGCCATGTCACGAACAACATGGGTCAGTGTTATCCTTTCTCACAAAAACCGTTTCTATCTAGAAGACACCATGTAGTGTGATCCATATGTTAGGTCATGTCACTAATAACACGGGCCAGTGGAAGCTTCTCTAGTACACACCGTATCTATCATGAACATGTTGTGTAGTCTTTTCTTAGGAGATCCATGTGTATTAACCATGTAGAAGGACTCAGGAAAGGAAATCGTATTGAGGTACATGCCATGTGTTAGGAGAACACGCCATGTGTTTGGGGTGTTACATGACCAGTTTAGGTAGGAGTACACACCCATGTAAATGAATTCAGGGAACATGTTGTGTAGGAAATGTACACACTGTGTAGTCATGTTTTGTAAAACTCGAATGCTTTCTTTCTCATGTTCCATTAATACAATTATTGTTTCCTATCCATGATAGTCTTTATCTAAGGTGTGTGATGGACCTTGCAGAGTCATGCCACCAATATGTCCTCCGGTTGTGTTCCAGTTTCCAGACAGTGATCAGACACCAGACATGGACGATCAGGGACTACCTGAAGATCCACCCACTATTCTGGCCTTGGAACCAGCCATTGTACTTGACATGGGTGCTGATGAACAGTTTAGGGAGATATTTCTGTGGATGATGCAGACCCTTCAAGGAGCCTTGCCTCATGCCCCGTCGATGGCTGATTTTACGTTGGTTTTCTAGCAGTAGCATCTGTTTACATTCCCAGGGGATGGAGGACCGTTGGCTACAAATTCATTTCTAGAAGCCACACTGATGATTTTCGAGAATCTGTAGATAACTCCAGATAATAGGATGAATCTCTCTACCTACATGCTTCGAGACTCCTCCAAGAGGTGGTGGATTGTGATCTCACAGGTGTCCCTCTAAGAAGAATATTTCTTGGGAAGAGTTTCAGTGTATCTTATCTGATTACTTCTATCTGGAGACCTTGAGGGCCAATCAATCCTTAGAGTTTATGAGTCTAGAGAAGGTTACTCTTACTGTTATGGAGTATTCCTCTCACTTCACAGTGTTGTATCACTTCACACCTATTCCAGGAGGATATGAGTTGTTCCTTTCATGAAAGTTTGAGGATGGTCCAAGGCATGACATCTGATCTCAGATGAACATTATCAGGTTGACATCGATATCTTCTATCGTCAACCATGAGTTGATCATAGAGAGCACTATGAGGGATTTAGTAGCTGTGATCTAGGGCAGTTCAACATCTAGAGTTAGTGCTCCACCAGCTGATAGTAGGATGCACTACAGGGAGACTACACAAGGAGATCAGAGTAGGCGGGATGCATCTTCTGGTAGCTAGGTGGTGTGCTACCAGGGTGGGAGAAGCAGGAATATGAGGTCGCGTTGTTCGATAAACCCTCTAAAGTGTCGATCTTGTGGCAATATAGGCCATATTCAGCACTTTTGTTAGTTATTCTCACCAGTAGTAGGAGGTAGAGGTTCTTCTATGACTCCTCGTTTAGGAGAAGCACCACCAGTTTCTCACCTATCTGGGAACTAGAGTTCTTCTGGCCATTCAGGCCGAGGTGGAGGTCGTGGTCATGGTAGCCAGTCACCCGGTTTTCAGTGACATCTGGGTGGATCTGCTTAGAGTGGTTAGGCAGGGTCACAGGATCATGGAACATGCCTGAAATTTGCAGTAGAGAAGACCTAGCAGGAGCAGGATCCTGGACCTTATACCGTTCGAGGTACGATCTTAGTAGCCTCAATTTTAGCTTCTGCTCTTTTTGATACAGGGGATTCCCATAGGTTTATACCTGTTACTGTTGTGGAGAGCCTCGGTCTCTGTATATTTTCTTCTACTGATATCTTGATGCTAGAAACTCCATTGAGGACTAGAACAGCTAGTGTAAGTCAGTGCAGAGAGTGCCCTGTACAGGTTGGTGGATGTCACATTTTGTGGGACCTATATGTCCTAGAGATGACATGCTATGATGTCATTCTCAGAATGGAATGGCTAGTTCCATTCCATGTAGTCATCGATTGTTATCATCATGGGTGAGTTTTGTATCACCATAGGGTGGATCCTTTCTTCCTAAGGGTGAATGGGATGTCCAGGTGAGCAGAGTGGGTTCAAAGCATCATGGGTTGGGAGGAGTTACAGCCTTGATTGCTTGTCTATATCTGGATGACCAGGGGACTTCACAGTTAGACATTCCTCTAGTGGCTTATTGTTTTAGAGACGTCTTTCCAGAGGATTTTGTAGGTTTTCCTCCGAAGAGTGAGGTAGACATTTTAATTGAGCTTATTCCAGGAGCGGTACCGGTGTCCATTCCTCCTTATAGGATGGCTACACCAGAGTTTCAAGAGCTCAATAAGTAGTTGGAAATGTTGTAGGAAAAGGTTTTTATCTGACCTATTACTTCTCCTTGGGGTTCACCTATCCTATTTTCAATTAAGGTAGATGGCAACCTCATGCTTTTTGCGGATTATCGGAAGCTTAACCGGTTAACGGTCATGAACCGATAACCCATTCCATGGATTTATGATCTCTATGATCATCTTCTAGGATCCAGGGTGTTCTTAAAGGTTTACATGAGGTCCAGTTATCATCATTTTAACATCATACCCTCTGATATACCTCTTATAGCCTTTCGGAGCAGGTATGTTCTATATGAGTACACGGTTATGTCGTTCAGTCTCACGAACGTGCCTGTAGTTTTCATGGCACTGATTAAACGAGTTTTCCATCCATACTTGGATTCCTTCATGGTTGTCTTCATGGACGATATCTTGGTGTTCTCTCATACTTAACACAACCATGTTACCCATGTTGATATCATTTTGAGTACACTACAGGAGAATCTATCATATTCTAAGCACTCAAAGTTCTGCTTTTGGATGGATCATATTCGCATCTTGGGTCATGTTATCTTAGAGGCAGGAGTATCAGTAGACCCATAGAAAGTGGGAGCTATAGTTTCATGGGAGAATCCGAAGAAAGACTTTGAGATGGTGAGTTTTCTAGGTCTGTATTGGTACTACAAACATTCCATATAGGACATTTCATGCTTGGAAGCACCACTGACAGGATTGACTAAGAAGTGTGTGAAGTTCTTATGGTCAGATTCTTGTGATTCATCCTTTCAAGAGGTAAAAGGGATGTTTACTGTAGCACCGATACTAGTCTTTCCATAGCTAGGAAAGAGCTATATTATTTACTACGATGATCCCAATAGTGGGCTAGGAGCTTTTCTTATGTAGGGAGATGGAGTCATTGCATACGGGTCTCAGCATTTGATGCCACATGAGAGGAACTACCCAAAGCATGATATATAGTTAGCATCATTTGTTCATTCCCTAAAATGCTGGAGACATTACCTTCTGGGAGATCACTTTCTAGTTTTCACCGACCACAAGAGTTTCAAGTACATCTTCACTCTGCGTGATCTGAATTTTTGACAGCATAGGTGGGTCGAGTATCTTCAGTCCTTTGACATTAAGCTTTCCTACACACCTGGGAAGGGAAATGCGGATGCAGATTCATTGAGTAGGAGGACTCAGATATAGGTGGTTTAGGAGGCCATCAGTGAGTGGTTGCTTATGGATCTATTCACTGAGATGCATTTGGAGGTTCACAATAGACGGGGGTAGACTTCTATTTCTTTTGTAGCTGTTACCTCTACTCTTCTTGATCAAGTTCAAATGATGAATCTATCAGATTCTGAAGGCCTAGTCTTTCGGGAGAGTGTGTCAGGATATGAACCTATTCCTTGATGGAAAGTAGAAAAGGATGATATATTGTGTATCTAGGGGCATATATGGGTGCCAGCAGACAACAGGAGGAGATGATGCATGATTTTTATTCCAAAGTTGGGGCAGTTTATCCTGGCATCACCAAAATGAATCGTGATCTACATCGTCAGTATTGGTGGCCAGGTATGAAGAGAGACGTTGTTGGTTTCGTCATGAGCTGTTCCACTTGTCAGTAGGTGATAGTGGAGCATCAGAGACCAACATGGATTTTATAGTAGTTACCCATTCCTGGGTGGAAGTGGAATGATGTCATGATGGACTTCGTGACCCGTATTTTGAGGCCGCCTCTAGGGAATAAAGCAGTTTGGTTTGTCATTGAAAAACTCACGAAGGTCGCTCACTTCTTGTTGATCAAGGATAAATTCGGTGTTGATGAGATGAGACAGTTGTTCATCTGACTGATTGTACATCTTCATGGAGTTTCACACTCCATTTGTTCATACATGGATGCACGTTTTACTTCTTGTTCCTGGTAGGGGATTCAGAAGGCTTTGGGTACACATGTACTTTTGAGTTTAGTGTACCATGCCCAGACAGATGGCAGTACGAGTGTACGATTCTAGTACTTGATAACATGCTCCGAGCATGAATCCTAGATTTTGGAGGTTCTTGGGAGAAGCATATACATCTTTTAGATTTTTCCTACAAAAAATAGTTTCCAAATGACTATTCAGATAGCCCCATATGAGGCTTTGTACAGTAGGAAATGCCAATCACCCTTATGTTGGATGGAGGTAGGAGAGGCAGCTTTGCTGGGACCTCATCTTGTTCAGGAGACCATAGAGCGGATATAGTTGATTCGAAAGAGGATGGCTACTGCACAGTCTCGACAGAAGTCTTATGATACTCAGTGGAGACGACCTTTGGAGTTCGAGGTCGGGGATCATATTTTTCTACATGTCACACCAAGGATCAGACACAAGATGATTAGGAGATAGGGTAACCAATCTCCAAGGTATTTCGGGACGTTTGAGGTGTTGGATAAAGTTGGGCCGGTTGCCTATCAGTTGTAGTTACCTCAGAGGTACAAGGATATGCACGACGTCTTCCACGTTTCTCAGCTTCGACATTACTTCTCACACTTGTCTCATGTATTTCATCCCAAGGAGGTTGAGCTCAAATTATATGCGTCATTTGAGGAGAATCTTATCCGGATTGTGGATCGTAGTACAAAGGTTCTCCATGTATAATCTATTCCTCTGGTACGAGGGCCATAGAAGGAGGTGTAGGGCGAGAAATGGGAGAGGGAGGCTGATGTACGAGCATTGTGGCCGGAACTATTTGGTTTTTCTTATTCTATGCCGCACTAGGGATATTCCAGGAAAAATTTCTTTATGGGGGGAAGTTTGTAAGATCCCAGACCATCTATTCTTGTGTGTTTTCCTTTTCTGGAAATTTTTGGGAAAATGAGGTTTTCTGTAAATTTTCTAAGTACACAAATTCTACTTTATGAGTACACACCATGTGATTCGTTGCCGTAGAGGGCTGGGTGCTGGCCATGTCATGGCCACACACACACGGTCATGTGGGGTGATGTGGAGGCTACATAATGCAGAGTACGGAAAAGGAGATTACACGCTGTGTACTTCAAATGTACACGCCGTGTATTTTTTTTCATTAAATGCACCGGGGTCGCGTCTAACAAACAGAACTGACTCCTTCTAGGTCTATTTCATCCGAGAGCGAGGGTACAACTGTATATCTTCCACGAGCCCTCAATACTCTATCGGTCCTCCGAATCAAACACTGTCAGTTGAGTTGGAATCGCATCGGTGATTTCTCCGTTCTCCAAGAGCATCGTTTTCCAATTACACCTCCTTTCCATGTTATCATGGAATGAATGTTAAATACATTTTCATAGATCAACGGCATTATAAATTGATTCAAGCCTCATGGTTCATGTATATTGATCTCCTAACCGCGAGGTAGGTGGTTTGTGCCTTTCTATTCAAGGTCATTGAGTATTATGTGCAAATTCCACCAATACCCTTGAACGTGGAATTGCTTGTTTACCGTTTTACCCATATTGTTTGACTTTCATGATTGTATTCCAGAGTAGTGTTAAATTTGGATATGAATATGGTTGATTGATATGATTTGGATTTATTTTCCTTGCATGTTCCGTTTATGACTATTTGGTCCTGTTAAGCCAGTTTGGCTACCTTGGCTATTTCAATACATGTTGCCGTAGGATAGAGAATGTGTATTTTGACATGCTTGTTATGCTTTAGACTATTTATACATGTAGTTATGTAGGTTTTCATGGCCATATTATACTGATATTCTCATTAAACTACATTGGTCCATGAGAACTTTGTGTAGTATAATGTAAGGGGAATTGACCGGGTGAGCATCCTTAGAGTTTCTGTGAGAAATTTTGAAAATATGGGGGATTGACCGAGTGATCATCCTCAGAGAGCCTAGAACCACTAGGGGATATAAGGTTAATTGACTGGGGGAGCTTCCTCAGATATTCCTTGATTACTTTAGACTATAAGGGGATTGACCATGTGAGCTTCCTTATATAGTCTTTGTTTTATTTTTGAACGGTTCAGACTATAAGGGGAATTGATTATGAGTGCTTCCTAAAAGATTCTATGAACAACCTAGGATATAAGGGGAATTTACTATGTGAGCTTCCTCATAGAGCCCTTGACCTTGGGGATATAAGAGGAAATAACCATGTGACCTTTCTCAGAATGTTCCTGACTACCTTAGACTATAAGGGGAATTGACTACGAGTGATTTCTCAGATAGTCTTCATATATTAAACCAGAGAGGATAGGATGTATGCACTTCCTTGAGGGTTACTATTATTGATTTATTGTTTGACTTGTGGAACTATTTTCTATTGAGAAACTTACTGTTTTATGTTTTTTGTACTTTTACCTGCCATATATTAACTGACTGTTAGGCATTGATCTCCAGGTGGTTGCCTTCTGGGATTCAGTATCACACTCTATTTGGTCCATGATTTTGGGCCCAAATAGGTTATATTTTTTCTGTTATAGATAAGGGAAAACACCCTTCTACTTCAGGTACTTGACTTGTTGTGGAGCTGGAGAGCCTAGGACCAAGCTATGGCTTGTGATGCTGATGAGTTTATCTATCTTCTTTTTCATTTTTGGTTTAGCACTGTTGGATTACATCATTTTGACTTTTCGGGGTGTTTTCCTAGAAATATGTGTCATGCATCATTTTTTATATATTTATGTGCTCCAACTATTCATTATTCTAGTATTTCACTATTTACTATTGTTGGATATTTACTATTTCCACTATTGTATATATTTGTTTAATTATGTTGTGTACTCTTCCAATGAAGGCATAGTTTCCCCACTATTACCCCCAAGGCCCTTGCTGCTAGTCAGTAGCCTCTAGTGTTCTAGGAAATGCGCTTGAGGCCATGTGACCAACCATGTACGGGGAACCTCTGGGTGGATTTCGAAACAAGGATGTCATAAATATAAAATATATCATTTCATTTTCATGTGATCTTTTACCTCATAATTATTTTACTTAAAGAATATATTTTCATTATGATTTGATTTTCCTTAGACACATTCAAAATAATAAGAAAATTTTACAAATTCATATGCAAACTCGTTGAACTTAATGGATTTTTTTTTCATTCCTACTAACCTTTAATTTGAATCTTATGTTCATTATTATCTATTGTCAGATATCCTTCTACTATTTAAAATTAGGATTCATATGTCATATCCTCTAAATTTCATAAAATATGATTTCATATATGTTTTAGCTATTTACAAGTAGTCATTAAAAGGACTCCTGTAAACATTCACACTTTTATATAGCAGTTTTCATCTTATAATAATCTATATAATATACTCTAATGAATTTCAAAAACATTAATCATCAAAGAATATATCACGCACTATTGACTTATTTTGACCATGAAGAATATAAACTTTGGGAACTGTGTATTCCATTGATGATTATTCCATGACCCACAACCTTAGATTTCATCTTAGTTTCTTACATCATGAGATTGAAAATTATTTCATCCATATTGTATTCAATAATACATGTTGAATATCAAATTAAAAATTAAATACTATTTCATTTTTGATTCTAACAAATCTAATAAAGTTCAAAGAATGATGAAGTTTGAGATAAAGTGTTAAAAGAGTATTAAATCCATTGAAAATTTCTACCATTATTCCATTCATATAGAATGTATTATTAATTCATATATTCTAATGGTATAAATTAATTTTTTAGAGTATTTCTTATCAATTATTGTGTAATTCTAGTCCCTTCATTTGCATCAACAATTTTCAGACTAATTTCATATGCAGTAGCATATTGAGAGGTGTGATTATTCTCCTCTAGTGAAGTCTGTAAATAATTGAAATCGTTGCTCTTGAATTTAGATCATATTCACATTTTCTTCTAGAAATACCTTGTTTTAACTTACCCATGATAATTTAAAATTTATTTATAGCCATAAGATAAATATAAAAACCATGATTCATCAAATATATAACTATTTGAGAAATCTATCATCTACATCATTATTGATTAAAATATATAGGCTTGATCATAAGAATGCATCTTTGGTTATATCCATTGACATATATCATCATCTAGAACATTAAATCAAAAAAAAAAATTGATATAAAATAAATCTTCATAAGAGTACTCCTTTGATACCAATTTATTTGTTCATATTGATGATGAAGAGACAAGGGTTGGGGAGGGGTTAATTGATTATGTTAAAAAAATTAAAATTTTATAGTTGATCAAAATTTTGAACATTGAATGCAAAGATTCTCACTTTTAATTAACAAAATACATATATAAAAGAACAATAAAGTAAATGTTTATATTAGTTAAGGAACAAACTACCATTCCACTCTACCAATACATATTCCATATGTTTGAGGATTTTTACTTTAAGATAATTTTCTAATGAATCTATATAGGTAAGTGAAAGATACACTAATTGTTTTAACAAAACTAACAATTATTTAAATTAGGACAAACAACATCCCTCAACATAGTCAATACATGAGTGTTTATAACTAAAATAGATTTTATCAGGATAGTGAAATTCTAATTTAAATAATCCATATAAAAACAACGAAATTAAAAGGTAATGAAATATTTTTCTTAATAGATGAATAACATTAATGAAATTTCATTATGAATAATCTATGAACATGTTTATAGATAATGAAATTTTACAAAATAATTGAATATTTGAAGTAATTGAATATATAATCAGATGAAATTAAAACTTGTATGTATAAAATGTGATGTCATGAAACAATATGAAAAAATGAATTTGATATAACATAGATATGAATTAATATCTATAAATTAATGGATAATCAATTAAATAACATGTGTGATTAACGGTATTTTTTGAGAAATAGATTATGTTTTTTATTACTCTCTAATGAAAACATATCATTATAGAATATTATTAGAATTTATATTGATATATCGACATGTAACATCTATTTATCATGATAAGATTCGTTTTTTCGTCTCTTCAAGTTCCAATTTGAGGTGGAGTTTTTGGATGATGGTTTTTAGATTTTCTATAGTCTAGAAGAATGTTTCACACTGTGTAACTATGTTACAAGATGTGTAATGGTTTCGGGGTGTAGACAGTGAGAAGGGTTAATGTTTTGGAAGGATACATGATGTGACAAGATTTTACATGTCGTGATTAATTAATGATATGGTTTTAATTTGAGGTTTCGGGTTTTCAATGTATTTTTACATTGTGAATTTAATGACGAGTAACGGTATTACACAATATTTAATTACTCTAGTATGGTTTTTAGGGAGTCTTAAGGGAATGAGGGACCATTTTGGGTATCAGATATCACTTGCTCATGACTGATGGTTCTTCTAAGATGACTTTGGGAGACTCCATTCCTTCCCAATCGAGCAGTTCAACATTCGATCATCATTATGGTTGCAGGGAATCTCACTGGGTGAGTTACCATTATGCTTCATCATTTTCATTGATCGTGGTGTCACCATTTAATTTCATTATTTGATTCATTGTTCTGAATTTGTGTTTATTTGTGTCTTCTTGTTGATCAGTTGAGCGATCAAATTATGGAGTTCATTTTTTTGTTGCTTGTGGTGTGGTGGGAGTTTTTTCTTGAGGTATGATGTATTTCCTCTTATCCATCGATCGTCTTTCTCAGTTGGTTCAATTTTGAGATTTATAGACTAGGCTCAAGGTTCTTCATTGACGTCGTTGAGTTTTTGTGGATGTTGGATCCCGTTATGGGTGTGTCTGACCTATGTTTCGAGGTGGTGGATCTCTCTATATCATATATTCATCGAACATATTGTTCCAATTTTAAAAAATGATTTATAAAATGGATGGTCATGATTTTTGTGTTTTGTTAAAAATATTAGTTTTAAAGAAACATATTTTTTCCATTTTTTTGATAAATAAAATTTATGGGGGTTTTATGAAGTATTATAATGGATTTTTGAAATGGTTTTCAATGCACTAGAAGGAAATGTATAAACAAACACATGGATTACCTTAGGTAAATATGTGGAAGATTTATATTGTGGATCTCATCCACATTTTAGTGATTTATTGGGAGGTTTTCTTAGAAGTATTTCCAATATTTCCTAGGGTTGTTGTTCTAGGGAACTAATATTGAAATTGTTAGGGGGTTTACTAATGTGGAACTCCTCTACCTGTCTATCATGTGTTCTAGGATCCTGATTGTGCACCTGATTGATTCTATTAAGAGTATTCTACTAGTCTAGCCTATAGTGATCATTTCTGTGGATATCTTTTCTTCTGTTTATATTTCTTGGTTTTAGTTTATTAGCCTCGATTATCATGTCTATAGTAATGAAATAATATATAGAATAGGTTATTTGAAATTGATATGCATTATTTTTTTATAACGTTGAAAAAGGGAAATGTTTACCTGGATTTCTATAAAACTACTTTACTGCTTATCAGACCATGTTTTATTGAAATGATAATGCATGAATTTTTATATAGAGACATGTTCTGGAATATTTGGGTGGGATCTTGTTGAATTTTTTTTCTCACACCCTATGCCACTCTTCGATGGTGGTCACACCGATGTAGGTCTTCCAATTTAGGGAAAGGAAAGGTTTTATAGTGAGGTGGTGAGGTATTATGTCTACTGAGATGGGCATATGGTGGTGTTATGGTAGATGTTCATCCCAACAATAAAATTGTGTAGCTTTTTGGTTATGGTCCTTTATAGTTGGACTATTCTATTTAAGATTTTGGATAACTTTGTAGTTTTTATGAAATCTTCTTAAAATTATGGAATGAATTTATTAGGTTCTTGATTTTCTTTCTTACTCAATGAAAATACATCATATGTATTGGTTCAATCAAGGTGAAATTATTCCATTTTTTTAGTTCAATGAATGGGGGCTTTTCACAAGCCTGTGGGGATCAGGTATTCCCTTTGTGTATGTGATAGAATGGGTTGGGTGCCATATTTTAGGTTCACACAAGATGATCCTTTCAAAACGATATCATAGGAGGTATGTCCCAAAGGGACCTTGACTTGGGATGTTTTTTAGATTAAAGATTGGATTTTGAGGACTTGGGAGGTATGTTGTGATATGTTCTTGGAAAGAACATTTCATACTGAGACTCCTGTTTCCATGGGATATAGTGAAATGTGTCTCCAGTGATGGGTTTTGTTTTAATTCATGGTTTCTGCTTATGATTTTTTTGTTTGAATTGAGATTTATTCTATTTAATGGTCTTTCATTCTATTTTTGTGTGCTACATTATTCCTCTGAGATATCTTCCATGAGTTCCCTAGGTGGGTGTAGCTGATGATTCTCATTTGAATCATCTAATTCATCAGAATCTCATCAGGGCTATAGTATAGGATGTTCTTGTTGTTGACAAAATATACCATGAGCTCAGAATATAGTTGTTGAGGAACAAAAAGAAGTTGGATGAGAGGGGGTCGATCATAGGAGTTCTTACACGAGAATCCACCACCATTTAATTTAATAGACAAACCTAATGAAGAGGATGAAGGGTTGGATAAGATTGGCCAAATCACTATATTCCTCGAGACACCTGAAACATTCTAGGTGAAGTGTATAATGTTCAGACTCGAGGGTTATAGAAAACAGTGATGGGATTCCATAATCCCATTAGATATTCACATGGACTTGGAATAGATGGGTTTCAAAACACTATTCTTCCAACAATTTATTCCGTAGTCACTGATGCATGTGAAGTCTCTAGAATATCTACATTTACAATAGGAAAAGTGTTTGGTGATACGTTTAAACCCATCAGTTTTCCAAGCTTGTCCCTGTTTTTCTGTACATGGTAAAGAATGACTATTTGAAGGACCAAATATACATATAGGGTTTGTTACTATACCTAAAATCATGGGTGTTTATGATAAAGGTTTATAGCAGTTCATAGGTGGTAGACTAATCTATAATGGTAGAGATGAATATCGCAGGAAATGTTGGATATTCCACCCCTTATCTTCAATCTAGTTCAAATTGTTTTGGTGCTCATGGTAATAAGTGGAAGTGAAAAGATCCACATAGAAGTGGTGGATGTGGTAATTTGAAATGAGACTCCTTCAAACCATCTACTACCACTACCAACATGCCTCTGACATGCTATCAATGTGGCAAGGTAAAAAAACAACAAGTTCATATCATATTCCGGTGAATTTTTGCAACAGTTATAAATGCATTGGTGACTTACATTGATCTTATTAATTAATGAATACACCTAATTTAGACCATGTTTCACCAGATCCAAATGATAATGATGGAAATTCAAATTCTTCAGGGTCTATAGGGTTCCAACCATAAGCCTTATAAGTGAATCACTTTCATATATTGGATGTGTTTCTAGTGGAGGTCGATTCTGTCCAAGTGATTGTGAAATGTACTATACTTATTGTATCTTACATTGTAATGGATTTATATAATACTTCTGTCACACATTCATTTATATCTACACATTTTTGATATTTTATCAAACATCCAATATAGTGTATGTCCTTTCTAATGGAGTTAGCAACACCTCTGGGAAAGTAGAAGGATCAGGGGTTTTGATGTCTTTGTTTGTTTATGAAATTTGATATGGGGTTGTTCTAGGATTTTCGTTTTCATGATTTGGATCTATTTGACGTCATCACCAGTATGGATTTTATAGTCACTCATCAATATAGGTTTTATTATTATCATCCTCATTGTTTGATTCAAGCACCTGATGGGAACTCATGTTTGTTTTAGGGGGAGTGGGACCCCTGTTCTGGTTGTGTGGGACTATCCAATATAATGATTAGGGTTTTTTTAGTAGTTGTGATTGATGGTGATGACTTTTATTCTTCTATTGATCTTCGTATTGTTATTATGGATATTTTTTAAATTTTACCATATAAATTCTCCAATAATACTCTAGAGAGAGAGGTAGAGATTATGATTGAACTATTGTCCTGTACGTAGAGGATTTTGATACCCTCTTATTGAATGTTACCGGTAGAGATGAAAGATATTATTATTCTATTGTATGACCTATTGGAAAAAGGATTCCTTCCCCCTAGTGTTTCACCATGGACAGAACCTATACTATTTTCCAAGAGGGAAGATGGTTCAGTTTAATTTTGTGTGGACTATTAGAAGATGAACCTGGTAATAGTTAAGAACAAGTATCCTTTTTCTCATCTGGATTATTTATTTGATCAATTATAATGGAAAAAGTGGTTCAAATATTGATCTTCGTTTGGGTTATCATTAGATCAGAGTTCAAGAATTAGATATATTAAATACATATTTCAGTAATAAGATTATCCATCGTGAATATCTTGTGATGCCTTTTGGTCTAACTAAAACTCCTTTAGTTTCTATGGATTTGATGAACTATATATTCCATCAATATATTGAATATTTATGTGTTTGTGTTAATGGATGATATTCTAGCTTATTCAAAAATCATACATGATCATGAGATCTATCTATGTTTAGTTCTATATATTCTAAGAATTCATTTTTTTCATGGAAATCGTAGAAATGTATTGTCTGGATTAAGGAAGTGATGTTCATTGGGAATTATATTTTTGATCATGGCTTATCAGTTGATCCTAAGAAGTTAAAGACTATTTTTCGTATTAAATACCACATAATGTCATTGATATATGGATATTCTTGGGATTTACTAGATACTACAACAAGTTTTTTATGGATTTCACTAAGATGGTTTCACTTTTTACATCTCTGACTCTGAAAGCAGTGAAATTCACATGGGATGCCAATTTTCAGAAATATTTTTATTAATTAATTTGAATTCTTAGATTGAATTATATTCTGATCATTCCAAATCATGTTAAGGGATACACGATGTTTTGTGATGCTTTTGGTGCTGGTTTGGGATGTGTGCTTATGCAAAATCACCATGTCGTTGCTTACAACTCTCGTTATCTTTTCCATCATGAAAATATTTTCCCTCTCATGATTTAGATCTTGCTATAGTTATGTATGTTCTTAAATGTGGGTGGTGCTATATTTTTGGGGAAAGGTTCATATTCTTTTATCATCATAAGAGTTTATGTTATATGTTTTCTCAGAAATACTTGAATCTAAGATAGAGAAAATGGGTAAAATACCTATAGAATTTGACATTCATATCAGCTACCACTCCCCCCCCCCCTATGTAAGGGGAATGATATTACAGATACTCTTAGTAGCAAAGTACAGTTATAAGATGTACTAGAATAAATTACGGATTAGAACCGTATGGGGAATTTTCCTTATTTTCACCTACATGTTCAAGAGGATGTTTTACATATGGTTATAACCAATGTTTAGTTATCATCATATCTCCTAGTGTCTATTCTATAGGTTCAGTAGAAAGATGATGATTTAAATGAAATTCCATAAAGTGTTTATATTGGGGAGACCATTTTTTTGGTTTCTTTATTCATATGGTCTGGTCCACATTAAGAAGTGGGTTGTCATCATATCATCTATGAGGAGTTTAGTATTGTTTAATTTTCATAGATCATCATAGGTTATTCATCCTGGAAGTGCAATGATGAATTAGGAAATAAGGTGAATATTCTTGTGGACTGGTATGAATAATGACATTGCAGATTAAGTATCCCGCTATCACATCTAATAACAAATAAAGGAAGAGTACTTGAAAACCTTTGGTTTACTTCCTCATCTTCTCGTTATAATCATGAAATGGGATGATTTATCGATATATTTTTTCTATAGGATTAACAAAGACTCCATGAGGTATTAATTCAATCTTGGTACTCGTTCATGGGTTGAAAAAGTCTACTCATTTATTTCGGATCAAGGATACCACTATAGTTGATGATCTGGGTAAGCTATATGTGCATGAGATTATTAGGCTTCATGGGAGCCCAACATCCATTATTTTAGATAGGGATAATATGATTACCTCAAGGTTCTGGAGGAGTCACTAAGAGGTGATGGGAACTAAGGTCATGATGGAATATCTTACCATCCACCAAAATATGGTCAAACATAACATGTGATTTAGATCTTGGATGATATGCTTCATTCATGTGCCTGGGAATTTAGTGGATCATATTACATCCATAAAGAACTAGTTGATTTTGTTCATAAAAAAAATTGTTAGTATTTGATTAGATTTCTTCCCTTTGATGTATTATATGGTTACTCGTGGAGATAACCTATTTTTTGGATGAGTTGAGTGATGTGTTTTTGGTTGGACCATGTGTGGTCTATGAGACGTCATCGAATAATTAGGATGTACATCGATGTCTAGATTCTAGATAGAGTTGATATAAACTGTATGCAGATAAGTGGAATCACCCTTTAGAGTTGTCTATTATTGACTACCATTTCATGAATGTTTCTCCATGATTGGTTAATAATAATATTGTTAAATACTGAATGTTGGATGTAAGATATGTTAGACAATTTCAGGTCACTTAGTGGATCCGGAGGTTTCATATCTATAAGAATTTCTAGATTTTCTGATAGGTTTTCATGATATTTTCCACATATCGCACCTCAAGATGTATCATCCTAATCTCACTCACATTCAGAGTTAGGAGTAAATTGAGTTAGAGAGATATTTTTCTATTTTGGAGATTCTAAATGAGGACGATTACTCTAATGTGACAGTCTTTGTTTGAGAATTTGATTATTTTGGTCAGAGTTTTATGGAAATGTGGATCTAATTCTCATGATACTTGGGAACTTGATATTATGTGGGAGAACTGGCCTCAACTTTTTCTTGGGGTTACATCTTCTACATGACATCATTAGGATGGAAAGTCTTTGTGGTGGGGAGTTTTTAGAATATTGTTACCTTGATCGGGTATGTTTCTCCATCTCTCAGAGTACCTTTTTTTGTGAGCTGTCTTTTGATGTTGATTTATTGATTTTTTGTAGGCTATAGGATATTTTCAGGACATATATCTTGGTTACAATATATTTAAATGTATTTGATTTTTTTTCATGAGATGGTTTCACACTGTGAAATGTTACAAGATGTGACAATTATTTACACACCATGAGTTAATTAAAGATCAGATTTTAATATGAGGTGGATGGTTTTTCTGAATATTTTTAAATTATGGAATTCATGGCATATAAATGTACTAAACATAGTGTGACAAACTGTGGATGTATTTTTAGGGCACCGTAAATGATTAAGTGTCCATTTTGGATGCCTTTTCTCAATTTATATCAACTGAGGGTTCCTCTCCGAGGATTTAGGGAGAGTTTGTTCCTTCTTGATCAATCAGTTTTGCATTCAATAATCATTGAAGTTGTGTTCTGTCTCTATGGGTGAGTGAAAATCATTCCTCTTCATCTCCATATACCACAGTATCACCCTTGAGCTGCATTATCAGAATCATTGGTATAAATCGGTGTTTCTCCAAGTCTTCTTCTAGATCCATACTTTCATATCATTATGGAGGTCGTTACGTTGTGGTTTGTGGTGCTATAGGTATTATTTATTGATGTATGTGGTGTTTCCTCTTCTCCACTGACCATCTTTCTTAATTGGATCAATTATGGGATTTTTCTATTGGGTTATAAGGCCATTGTGGATGTCTTTTAGTTTTAATTGTTGGTGGTTCACACAATGGGTGTGTCTGACATATTTTTTGAGGTTGGTGGTTATGTCATAGTCCTATATTTATAATCCTTATTGATACTATTTTTCAGTTAATTTTTGAAACGAATTTTCAAGATTTTCTCAAATAATTAAAAGGTTTTTTAATTAAAATTGATTCTTCCTTGGTCTTTGAAAAATGAAAAAATGGATATTTTCAATGCATTGAAATGGATCCGTGAAATTGTTTTGAAATAGTTTTTAATGATTTGAAATTAATTTTGAAAATAAGAACATGGGTTAAATTGGTTAAATATGTGGAAGGATTAGATTTAGAACAACTCCCATATTTTTTTGATTTATCAGGATATTTTCTAATGGGCCTTTCCCTTATTTCCTAGGCCCATTGTTATAATGAAATGATATTGATATTGTTAGGGGGTTTACTAATTATGTTTTACCTGAAATACTAGTCCAATTTTCTAGGAAATTGATTATGTAATTCAATTATTGTTTATGAGAAGTATGATAGTATAACCTATAGTGATCATTAGGGATGATACCAATGATTATGTTTTTGTTTATTAGTTTTGTGGTTTTTCCTTGATAAATATGTTTATATCGTAAAAGGTGAAATGAAAAATGTTCTGTGAAATTCATATACATACACTTGTTTTAAAAATATGAAAAGGGGAAATATTTACCGTGTTTTCTATAAAGATTCATTTCTTTTAATCATTCCATGTTTTGTAGAAATGATAATTCAGACATTTTTATACATTGAATTTTTTTTCTACAACTAGGTGGGATCTTATTTATCCTATAAGATCACAACATTCACTCCACTTTGGTGGTGACCATTCATATGTATTTATTCAAATATAGGGAAAGGAAAGGATACATTGTGAGGCAGAGATGTTTAATGTCAGCTGATTTGGGTACTAGTTGTTAGATTGTGGGGGGATTTCCCTAGTGTCACATGGAGCATCTATTTAGTTCTAGTCCTTTACAGTTGAATCTATCTCTTTGAGATTTTGGAAATATTTATATATTTTTTGTTTTAGATGTATTCTTATAGTTATTGAATGTATGTATTAGAATCATGTTATTACTTCATGATCCATATATATATATGTCATGTGTTTGTTTAGGTTGGGTGAAATCATTTCCTTTGTTTTTTTTTTGACACCAAGGTGCTTTTCACCAGGCCATGGGGATCAGGAATTCCCTTTAGGTATCTGATGGAAAATTCTAGGTTACATGTATTTTGGTAACTAGGGTTGGTACATTATACCATATGAGGTTTATATAATAAAAACAATTAAATTTGTTCAGAAATATCTGAAAATATCACCAGATAAATCATGTTCTTCCAAAAAAAACATCATATTTAAAATTTTAAATTTAATCATGCATTTAATAACTAAAAGTCCATTAAAAATGATTCATTAAATAATAATTTTGGTTTTTCTAAAACACAATTTGAATAATAATAATGATCTATTAATTCAATGAATCATAATAGAATTCTTAGAAATAATTAAAAACTAAATTTTTTCATATAACTGATTTCATAAAGGGTTTCTGTATATATGGATAAATCTAAAATCATTAGTGCCGAAAATTGGATGAATCCAAATTTAAAGTATTATAATATGGAGTATTATAACAATGCAAGTTTTCTTAGATCAATTTTAAAAAATACACTATATACTGAACATGAGGTTCATTATCAAAACATAGGTTCCCAAGAATAAAGTTAACTATAATTTGTGGTTCCAAACATGATGTTAGGTACTCAATTGTTAGAATACATAAAAAATATAGGGATATTAATTCTCATAAGGAATAGGTGGTTCCAAAAATGACATTAGTTTGCAAAAATTCTTTTTAATAGTGACTCAAATCTTTTTAAAGATGATCAAAATAATTTTCATAATAAACTTTGAACAAAAAAATAGTACTATGTAACTAATTCTTCTAGAATTCTGGGAAAATTAAAATAATTCATTATATAAATGTAAACATGAAATAGAAGCAATATAAAATTATCATTAAAATAAATAAGGGTGTCTATGATAATTAAATTCAATAAAATACTTCTTGTAACAATATCCACATGCCTAGTATTATAAACATTAGATTTGATAATTTCTTTTTCTGATATTTTAAATAAGATAATCAACAGTAACCAATTATTTTCTTCATATGTGTCCACCAATATCCCACATTTAATTTTACAAAATAAGGATCATAAATAATTTGGAATTTATTGATTTCATTGTGGGGAATTTATTTTTCTTGTTAATCTGTTGATTCATTTTTATGGAGTTTATATTTTAAATATTGAAATTAAAACAATTTTTATAGAATTTACTGTTTACAATCGAAAATAAGGGGGATTGGTAATGAAACTATTAAATTTTAATATATTCATACATACATGTTGGTATGGTTCCATTTACAATTTTTCAGAACTGGTTATTATATTATACATTCCAGTAAATAATTTATTCTTTTATTTAAAATATTAAAATTAAATATTTTCCTCAGAACAACTTGTACGTAAGTTGAGTAATATTTATAAGATTATCAATATTAGTCCCACAATTCCACCTTTTACACATTGTATATCACAAATGATTTAGTAATGGTTTATTTTATGATGGACCTATATGTATTTATTTTTCTAATTTCATATCCAGCCCATTTAGTTCTCATTCCCAAATAAATCATGTAAGTATTAAGGATCATGTTTTTATTAGAATGGGATATGGGTTTTTCCATGGGATTTTCTTCTTATTTTAACATAGAATACAAATTAGTTTATTAGTTTATTATTATTATATATAATTAAAGTAGATCAATATTTAAACCCATGGGTCATTGGTATGTATTTTAGTTTTATTATTTAATTTCATTTTTTATTTCATGAGTTTATTGGGGATTAAGTTAAATGAATATGAAAAAAAATGAGATGTTGTATGAGGTAAATGATTCCCACAATGTTAATACTATCTTAAACCCAAATTATGAATAAAGAGAGGGAGCAATATATTTTAATTTCTATGGATGGCATACATTTCACTATACGAGGAGGCCAAACCATGGAATCCATTAATACATATGGACATCCCAAAGTTGTGAAAGTACATGAAATTAAACATTAGATATTCATGTTATTTTCAAAATACATATGTATTTAATGTATAAAATATATATTAGGTTTAGAGTTGCAAATAATTATTAAAAACTCTTACATAGTGATCCCATATATTATATTTGGACAATTATACTCACTATCCATTTCATTCCACCATAAGAAACCCTTTTAAAATAAAAAAATCATTTCATGATATTTCATTAAAAAAATTCAATGATATGATTCATTTAAAAACTATTCCTTACACCATGTGATTTTTTATAAACATTGGATGGGAAAAAAATATCATTCTGTTGCATGATGAAATACAATCAGAAGTCTAGTTAAAACAAGGAAACCCAAAAAAAATATTATCATAATGTAATAATTTTCAACCTTAAGAAAGAGTAAATACTTTCTTTTTAAAACATGCTCATTTATCATTCATTTTCAGTAATAATATTTAAATAAACCATAGAAAAAATAGGTAACATATATAGGCATCTTGGAACATAATTGTAGTTGTCATACTAATAAATGGAATAGATATGCTGTCAAATTCCATAAATGTCAGTCTTAGAAATAGAATATCCAAGCAGTCAGCATCCATACCCAATGCATTGGATATTACAACCTTACCACCCATCCGTGGATAATCATGGTACCACCCATCAATGAATTTTCACATAAGCACCAATCAAATTTAAAAGTCCCATCACACAATCATGAATCAAAAAATCATTCAATCATCAATACATCACTCTTAAAATTTCATTCTCACTTATAATAAAATATTCATGTTATAAAACTAATCAATCTATTTGAAAATTCTATTTTCAATACCAAAAAACATTAACTAGAAAAAAATATGTGTTCCATATTTTTTAAAAAAATATGAACTATAGAGTTATCCAATCACCAAATAATGTTAATGATAGATGGGATGTTTTTTTGATTGTATACTTTAAAAAAACAATACTTTATTCAAATTTAAATAGATACATAAATTTTATATATAAAAAAATAAAAAAACATTATTAAATTATTTATATGAAATTAAATAAAGAGAAAAAATTATGTTACAATTAATTAATTAAATAGTCATATAAAATAATATCAAGCACACTTACAAGAGGAAATTAGTTTCAAATTAAACCATTATTCATTTAAAATATGATTTTTAAATCAAAGTGTCCCATTAAAAAGTTAATAATTTTAATCATAATCTACATGAAAGAATAAAATTCAAAAAAATTAACTGAATAATAAATAAATTCATTAAATTTCAATGTGTCTTTATATACAACTCTTAATTGAAGGTCAGTGTCAAAACCCCAAATATGTCTCAATAAAAAGGTGATTGAGACAAATTCGTGTACATTAAGTCTAAATCATCACATACCATCTTTATATTCCTAAATAATAAAAATAGGTTACTCATTTACTTTATTTATAATCTAATTAAATATTATTATTTATTTTATATCATTTATTATCATGTTATTAATATTACTTAATTATTTAGGTTCATGTTGGATGTTTAGTTGATACTTGATACATGATTCCAAACTGGATTTGCTATGATGTAAGTAGTTAAAATTTTCACTATTCCATCTTCTATAGAATAATATTCATGAAATTATTCTCATTTTTATACATCAATTATACTTTAAAATTAAACCATTAAGTACGGTAGTGAAAAATAAACTATGTTATAATTATAGAGATTATAGGTCCTATATAGGCATGAGTAATATTTACATTTTTCAATGATCATTTATGAATGAATGTATGGGTCATTGTATCTTTACTTAATGATATTATATCACTAATATCATATTAATGATATAAATATACTTATATATATATCATCAATGTGATGTGGTGATGAAAAAAATCATATATGCATGAAAGATGTCATCATTTTCATGTGAATAGAGATGTAAGAACATAAATGAAATATTATTAATCAATAATGATATATATATAATGGATATAATTTATAAAAAATAATTCAATAATTGTAACTAGTATTGATATATGGATATAAAAAGAAATATTTTATTGGTTTGCGTGGTGGTATTCTTCCATACCAAGATATGATTATTTCTTTTCCCATTTGATGTATGTGGACATCGATTTAGCTAATGAAATTAACATAACTAAATATAAGTATAATTAGGATATTGGAGTTCTTATTACATCATTTTTGAAGAATATTTCTAGGAAGTGGGAGATGAAATAAATAATAAATACATGATTAAAATGGTACGTGTTATTCATATGATCGATTTTGATTAACTCATTAACACCTTTAAGGAGGTAGTTATGCGTAAAATATAGACTCTATAAAATTTGGAGGGATTCTAGTAAGGTATTTGGGTAGATATTAGTTGACCTAAATACTTTTTTAATAGTAAAGAAAATTGAAGAATTGGATCCCTTCATAATAGAGGGTAAGGGTACTCGGGGATTATATATTTCTAATATTGGATGACTATAGGTAAAACTCTATTCATTTATTTAATATTAGAAATTTTTTTACTATTTTATACATCATATCGTTTAGTATTAACCATTCATTTTGACTATATTTGAATCGTACCATGGAAAACAAAATGGTCTGACAGATAACACCTAATTACTTTCTATTAAACATATTCACAGTGATTTGACCATTTCAATTTGACATGATTCGCATAGTGACCATTTTTGGTGGGAAGTATGATTGCACTAGTACTGGGCAGTGTGCCCTTTTTATAAAAATAAAGAGGTTCCACGGTTGAATGGTCTTTTCAAGTGATTGAAGGAGGTTGAGTGTTTGTGAAATCGGCCCATGTTGGGTACAATGTCCTCAGAGGTTCTCCAACTGGTTTATCCATGGAGCCAGAAACCACCAATGGTCCTTTATACAATATTAATGGACTAGAATTCTATTTTAATATTCTATATGTATGATTTTTCCAACAACACTTAAGGACATCATTGGTCGAGAGGATGGGAGGTCGGGCTAATCACACATGGGGGGGGGGGGTTATTGTTACTCTGAGACACTCGTAAAAATTTTAGAAATGTTAATATGATTGTTTTCCTTGGTTCATTTTGAATCATGTGTTTGTGGTTATCCCCTAGAAATGAATGATCTATCAGAGTATGCATGGATACGGAAAATTCCGGGATAACTCTGTGTCGATCCATAAGATTAGGCACTCTAGAGTTTACCGTCATCCATGGGTGATGGGAGCTTTTTGGATGATGGGTTAGAACCCAAGATATGGGATTCCTATGTATCTTTTTGAGAGTAGTAAAAGCCCATATAATTTGGTTGGAGATGGCACTTACTCCTTATAGGATCCCTTTTTGTGGGACCATGATTGTGGCCTACACATGGGGGATTCCCATTTGAAAGAAATAATTCAAGGATTACTTCTAAAGAGGATAAACTAATGAGTCTAAGATGATTTTATTGGGATTTACTTGTATTGAGAATATACCTTATACATAGGCCTTAGGAAGGAATCCTATATATCATTGTTGGAGTAGGAATCAGAGTTCTCAAACTTCTTGGCATGTAAATTACATGTGGAAGCTACACATTTTTTTGAAACCATGTGGGGGATCTCAACGCATGATGATTTAATAGATTGTTCAGGGTGTAAATTTTATAGTATGACCATGTTTTGCGGTTATGCGAATTCCATGGTCACCAACGACCTCTTTTCCCCTGTCATTCATTCTAATTGTGAGAAACAATAGGAGGTAGGGGATATAAAGATCGTATGTCCAACATCATCTACTGATATATGGTACTGGATCCCAAAGTGATAGAGTGTAAAGGGAGGTTGAATGATACAATTTTATTTCCTATGATGATATAAATGATATTAATATTTTTAGATCAATCTGGATATGTCTTGGGTTTATCCAAATAGTAGAAAGGGCACAAAATCCCAATGAATGGTTTGGTACTTACCTCCGGGAGAGTGGCTTGGAACTACTCATCATAAAGGAGATAAGAATTGATCATTGTTAAATGGAAGAGAAGTTTGATCTGTTTGACTTTTCACTCTCTCTTATTGAATATAATAGTTAGTGATTACACTTGATCCATATAACAAGGAGGTTCATATGTGTAATCCAAGGATGGGTCCCATGTAAACATGGGAATGTAATCTTAAAGAAATTCATTAGTTTGTCATCCATTTGAGTATTTCCCATATGAATCCTCATACAACGGTTATGTAAACTTATAGGGACATGTTAACGCACCTGATAGTTTTATCATATCGGTTTGATGTCTTCAGAAGTGTATTTTCCTATATCTAAATGGTACAATTATAGGATGGGATTCAGAGGAAGTGATAGAAATGGAAGGCAATGATCAGGACTGGAAGGAAGAAATAATAAGGTACCCCATTCATCATATCATTTTTTC
The DNA here is from genome assembly GCA_963277665.1 of Viscum album. Lineage (NCBI taxonomy): Eukaryota > Viridiplantae > Streptophyta > Magnoliopsida > Santalales > Viscaceae > Viscum > Viscum album. The sequence goes on from OY728158.1 coordinate 1,509,405,592, forward strand.
ATTCATGGTGAGGTACCCTCCACACGGCAGATTACTGTGTGGGTGGAAGTTCCATCTATGTATCGAGGTGGTAGGTGGAATTGGATTTCATCCATAAGGTACCCCCTTTTATATAGTGTTTCAGAAGCTATATGTTTTGGTCACACGACACCATTTGTGGATTCCCATTAATAAATTTTCTAACCCATAGACATCGTAGTCAATATGGATTTGTGGGGCTACAGTTCGTGATAGTTTCAATCACCACCTTGATCCTAGGAATGACACAGTTCTCAAGGTGCTTCCGGACTTACATCATTTGAGAACTGAGTTTGTGAAGATGGTGTGTGGGGGAATACCTTTCTGTCATGTTTTTTCCAATGACATGGTTCAAGGATCCATGATTCGATGATGGAATTTCTCCATCTACAATATGTGTTTCATGGGGGACTGACAATGTTCTTCATTTATTTTGGGATCCTCATCATTTTCTGACCAACACCTTGAGGGTCAGCATTTCTATGGTTGTTCGTGTATCGTTTGGTTCGCAGAAAATACCATCCACATACTATTCTTGGAATTCAGTATGCTGACAACTTTGGTACCTTTCCAAATTTGATTTCTTAAATATTCATATAAAATTTTCAATTGAGGATGCATCTTACTCCATAATATTTTTTTTTTTTAATATGTACCCTCTCTATTCAGAGTTATCAGGACCCTACAAAATCCCCCATAGAAATTGGTTCCGATCAGAATGAAGTAGAGGCTATTATGATGTATAAAGTGTCCCTAAACTAAACTAATTTGTTGTGGTAAGGTGGACCTAATGGATAACCATGCCTATATATAGGGGCGATGGCATTTTTTTATTAACTTTTTCTCAGTGAAAGAACTCCTCATTAGCTCTTGTATTTCCTTGATTCCACATATTGGATCCTTCACACACTCCTTCGACTGCGAACCGTAATTCACCGTCCATGAAAAGAAAATTCTTCATGGTCTCATTAATCTAGAAACTAAACATTTAAATCCTTGAACTAATATTTAATTTTCAAAAATAACCCATTAATTCTCCACTTTCATGGAATTAATAGCGAGGAAAAGTACATTGCTCACCTAGTCTATGAATCATTTGGTTTGCTGGCCATCACATCGAGGGACAGTGTCTTGCAGAGTATTCTACGAACCATTGGTTCACATGGAATGTATTATTTGAACTATTTCAAGTGTTCAATATGTGGATCCTTTTTATGAGGGATTCTTTTGGTCCTTTGGAATTTTTTGGTCTTCTTCCAAACCATATTGTTGGACTTCCCATTTTTATGGTCTTTTTAATATAGGATAATTCCACTTCCTATTATGTCATTATAATAAAACAAGAAGAGGGAAACTATAGTTGATAATTCTGATGAAAACCTCCATTCCTACATTGTTCCTCAATAGGGTATTCTTAGAGACCTTCTTTTTTCAGTGATCATGTACTGTCATATATCATTCCAATTTCCCTTTACAATTTCGAACTCCTAGATGACATTCCCTTTCCATTTTCCAATCAAAATACTCATATTATTCTCTTTGAGGCATCCTCATCTCTTGATCATTCCATAGTTTTGTTGACGGGAGAACATGTAACAACTTTTACTCAAGAGAATGTGTTCCCACTGAATGTCTCTATTTGGACTTAGAGAAATCATTTTCATTGTAACACCTCTTTGATGTCAGTCATCTGGGAGTACCCTTCCATTTTTAATCATTCTCGAGAGAATATCAATGGTGGGTGTAGTGCCAAATTGGACATTCAATCTAGAGGATTCTTCACCAATGAGTGGTCCTGGGAATTCTGGGTGAATTATATTTGTCTGAAGTCCTCTGGCTAGTTGGAAGTAGTTAACTAGTATTAGGCATTATGGGTTTCCCAATCTGAAATCTATTCACTAGAAGAGAAGTTTCATGAACATCTAATCCATTAGTGTTCAAGAACCAATACAATCTACCTATTGTAGGTTGAGGTGGGGATTAGTTTATGGGGAATCCGTTAAATCATAGGGATTCACATTATGGGAAACATGTGTGATGGGTTTCATTCGAAGAGTTATTCTTGGTGTAATGTCAAACAAGTATTTATCTTAGAAATAACTTTATTTGTCATGGTTGATAGATTACTCAGTCAACCCCTCCATGGTCTTTCTATTGTTTCATTCAAATATTGGATTTGTTTATTCTAGTATGTGAATGGTCCTAGGATAAGGGATCTCCATAGTTGGACTCACTAATCTCAAAAATCATAGAAAATCATGGGCTCATTATATTCCACCCTCAAGGAAGTTTAATACACCACCTTGGGGTATGAAATTTTTCCTGACAATCCTCCTAAGCTCAGTTTGGAATGTTTCATTACTGTGTTTTTTTAGTGTATGGATCTTTCCCTCCAACGATGTTTATAATGGTGTTAGGGATTTCACACTGATGATGGAATCCACATTAGTTGAGGGAGAAGCCATTAACTTTTTTTTTCTTACCATCCCCAGAATCTATGAACCGTTAGAGAATATACATGAAGGGACACACGAAAATCATCTTAGTGGGACATTTGAATATTTTTATGGCTGGATGGTAGATCATTTCTAATTCTACGAGTATCGACATACTATGAGGGATCCTCATTATGACTTTATCCAAACTCTTCTCTACATTTCTATTTTTTGTCCCCAATAATTGGGTATTGATAATGTAATCAAACTGTTCAGTGGGGTTTCTCCGTTTTCTTTCTCACCTTATGCTATTCCCCATGGATCTATGATGGATAATGGATGGGAATCATCATAATAGTGTTCTTATATCATTATGCTCTATGATATAATTTTATATTCTCATATAGATTGGGTAACCATCTTCAAACCCTGGAGTCCTTATAATTTTCCGGGAAATTTTAACTCCTTCAAAAGGTCACACATATCCCTAATATTACGATTTTGAGGGTGTATCGTCCTTTTATTCTTCTCTAATAGTAGTTGTCCATGATTATAGAGGATGATAATTTGGATGTCTTTATTCAAATAAAAAAAGAATCAAATTATTTTTCATTAGAGTACACCTAATTGTGGGACTCTTGATACACTAATAGGGTATTAGGAAGGCTAGTTCGATGGGTCAAGAGACAGTTGGCTATTTTTGAACCTATCTCAACCATGCCATTTGCATTATCTTCTCTCCTCCCGATGGTGAGATGGAATTATACCCTCTGTCACATGATTTTGGAAGTGGCTCCACCCACACAACCCATCTCAATGGAAATTAACTCAGACCTCATATCATTGGATGATATGGTTTGTGGTTCCACCAAAGATGGTCTAAGTGGGACATCACTAGGTGTTCTAGATGTTTCTTCCAGCTCCCCACATTTAGTCCTAGAGTTTGAACCATCTATTGGGTGGGAATATCCCCCTACATTTATAAATATACTAATGGATATTCCTTCTTATTTAATGATGATTCAAAATTATGTACCTGTCATAGTGGAGGAGGACCATGATTCTAGTGCCATCAGGAGGCATTGAGCTGTGCAAAAATAGGCAAGGAGTCAAATCTATTAACTAGCATTGGAAATTTCCCTGACAAATTTTTACAATTAGTAGGATAAAATTTGATGAAAATTTTTCAAAGTATGTTCATGTTTTATAGATTACCAACTCTTTCATGTCTTTGTGTACCAAATTTTCATAGCTCAAGATGATATCTCTTCTTGTGAAAGAGACCCCACTCAGTTCAATGCTTCCCACCACTAATATTGAACTATATAGGATATTACTAATGAGGTGAATCAACTAGAAACATAGGAAGCTATTTCTCATGACTAGATGAATTACTAGACCACAATCTACATGAGTGTGAGACGTGCATTGAAAGACTAAAAGTACAGCCAGCCTAATCAGGTGATAACTATGAGGTTGTCAATCAGAAAGGGAAAGACCAACGGACAGTTATGAAGTGAGTACAAAAAATGCTTGGGGATTAAGATGAATGGAGGGGTTCTTTGGAACAATCATTTAATAGACCACATCGATCATTTATCAGCCTACTGAAAGGAGCCTGTTTGGCCTCATTGTGATCTGTTGGGCTACCCTACAACACCTTTGTTTTGAAATTAGGGAGAGACTCCAGATTGTGGATGCCCCCTATCCATCCTTAGTTTATAAAATGGTATATTTTCTTATTCTAGTGTTCATATTTTACCTTTTCCTATAATATCAATCATTTAAGATCAACTACATTTTATACCATAATCTAAACCAGATATTGATTTCAATCATAATTCAGGATAAGTAAATAATCATTTAATGATATAATTCTTTCTTGAAATGAGGGGCTAAACACGTGTAGTTTTAATTTTGATAAAGTTAAATGAAAAAACCTACAAAAATTATGTATTTTTAATTATTACCCTAATTTATTCCTAAATTTGATTTGGTGGGTTCGTACTGTATATAACTATACATTTTCTTAGGTTTCCCATTGTAGATTTTTGACCAAACACGATTTGTATCTCTTCTATTTTTTTAGTTTCTTAAAAATATTCCTAAATATTATGTTGCATTGGTTATGAAATATGGTACTTAAAGTTTATCCAGCATTCCATTTCTGGGTAATCATCATGGAGAGTGTTGTGTCTCTTTTTTCTACAGACAATTTAAGGTCCTTCCAATAAAACATACGTCACTGATGTTTAAGGTCGAACTAATTTGACCATGATTTTACTAGTTTTTTAGGTAGAATAACATTGACCATGATTGTACTAATATTTTAGGTCGAATATCTTTGATCATGATTTGATGGTAGCGGGCCCCAATTATGGACTCATTCACCAAAATTTGTCCTAATTACTTTGAGACTTGGATAATTGAGTTTTCATGAACCCTATTTTTGGTTTCCAAGACTTTGAAAATGATATGGATAATTGAATCCATTAGGCATATGGAAGTAGGTTTAAGAACCTGAATATTCTATTCAGGTATGTCATCATTTTTCTAGTGTTTTAGAGGAAAATCCGAGTTTTTAGAAATTTTTTATGTGCACATTGTGTACATTATGAGTCCACGCTGTGTACTCAGTTACCGAAGGTAGCCATGTGCTGGATGTGTAACGGTTGTGCACATGGTTGTGTGTGGTGACTTGGAGTCTGCCTAAACTGGGTCATAGTAAGGGAATGTACATGCCGTGTACCTCAAAATTTCACATTTTTTACTTTTGATTTTATTCATTAAATGTATCGGGGTCAAGTATGATGGATAGAAACTCATCCTTCTTGACCTAGTTCATCCGAGACTGTATGTACGGTCATGATTCATCCATGAGCCCCTGATCAAGAATCCATTCTCTAAATCTAATGTCGTCTTTTATATTGGGATCTCCATGATAATCTATTCCTTCTTCTAGATCTCTTTTCCTTGGTTCCTCTTCTTTCAATATTTATCCTCAGTTAAGCATTTTTAGCATTTTTTTAGATATACTTTGTTCATGGGTGATTCCATGCTTGAGGTCCACATATATCGATCCTAAAACACCATGGTAGGTGTTTTGTGCCTTTCAATAAAAATTCGTTGAGTTATATGTGCAAAGTTTCCCTATACCCTTGAACGGGGTATTACATGCTTACTATTTTAGCCCTTTTAATTTATTGCTATGAATGTATGCTAGAATAGAGGTTAATTGAATGTGAATAGATTAAATTGATATGCTTTAGAAGTGTTTTACAATGCCTGTTGGTTTATAACCATTTGGTCCTTCTTTTCATGAAAGGATGCCTTGTTTTTTACCATGCCTAGTACTGTAGGAAAGAGTGATCATTTATCTGACATGTTGTTATGTTGTAGAATGTTTATCCAAGTATTTTTTGTGGATTACTTTGGCCGTATTGTATTTCTATGCTCATTTGACTTACATAGGACTACGAGAACCTAGTGTAGTAAACCATAGGGAGAATAGACGTTAGGGATTCTCTAGAGTCTTTTCATACTTTTATGATGAGAGACCATAGGGGGAATTGACATAGGAGCTTCCTCAGAGTGTATGTAGTTCCTCGACATGGGCCATAGGGGGAATGTGGAAAACGCATCCCCAACGTGAATTTTTGTAACAAATAAGAGACTATATGGGGAATTGATAGCGAGATCTTCCTTAGGGAGTCTATAATTATTCTCAACAAGAGGGGTTAGACTGTGTGAACATCCCAGAGGGTTTCTTGTGTTGTTTTGGTTGATCCAGAGGGGTTAGTCTGAGAGTACTTCCCAAAGGGTTTCCATCTTTGATTAGTGTCTTACTTGATATGTGGAATCGACTACTTTGAACTGTAGGAATGTTTACTGTTAAGTACATCCTTGTTTACTACTTCTTTTTTACTTATACCCTTCCATTTATATTCACTAACTGTTAGGAACAGATCTTTTGGTGATTTCCTACTACGATTATTCTCTCACCCTGTTTGGGCCATGCTTTTGATCCCAAACAGGTTATATTGTTGGAGGACTAGAAAAGGGAAAGTGCCCTTCAAATTCAGGTACATGACTATTGTGGAGTTGGAGAGCATGTGACCAAGCTGAGGTCTGTAATGCTGAGGAGTTTTATATTCTTTCTTTTTTACTTTGGTTTAGTACTGTAATTCATCATTTTGATGTGTTTGGGTGCATTCCCAGACACATCTATCATGCATCATTTATATATGTGCTCCAGTTGTTTCTTATTTTCAGTCTTCCACTATTTACTATTGTATAGTATTATTACAGCTTCCAATACCTGTTATATTTTTTAATTCTGCTATTTTACTCTTCCAATGAGGGCATTATTTTCCCACTATCACACCCAAGGACCTCGCTGCAAGTGGGAAACCTCTGATGTTGGGGGAAATGCGCTTGAGGCCATGTCACCAACCGAGTACGGGGGGCCTCTAGGTGGATTCTGGAACCAAGACATTAATAAGTGGTATCAAATTGTATTATTTTCTTCTTGACTTACTGTTTGGAGGCTATATCCATTGATACGAATGAATGGGTACTTGGTAATAAGCTGTGCCCGGGAGTAGCTAACCCGTGTACAGGGAAAAGCCAATCAACAAAGTTATTGCAATTTTTTTCTTCTTTTTCAATTTTATAGTTGATTTGATTTCACCATTGGGTGATTCACATGTTTGGTGATGTTATCATTGACATGATTTTGGTTCTATATCTATTTCAACCCGATGAAATGAGGGTATGTGATCTCATGCATCATATAGGCACTAGTTGGATAACACATGTCATGCATTTTTTCCATGCCATTTAGGGTGTATTAGTGATTGCATGTTGTTGTGATAGATGTTGCACTTGATTTTCATGTTGTTGTGATAGATTCCTTGATAGAATACCTTCTTGTGATGTGGTATTGCATTGCGTAAGGCTTTCCTTGAATGAGCGACATACTTTAGTTCTTTGGGTGTTATGGGCCCTCATGGACAAAATTTTGCTGGATCAGTGCCTTTTTCCCCTGTGTATGACATGTATGACATGTATAAGATTCCTTTCATTGATTTGTAGAGATTATGGGCCCTCACGGATCAGAATTTGGCACTTTAATGTTCTATTCAGTGATTTTATGGGTTCTAGAAAATTTTTTGAGGCATACTATCCGGAAAAACCCAGAATGCATGTCGTGTAATGATGAATACATGCCATGTGTTCTTCTGTTCTGGAAGAAACTATTTTTCATAAGTACATGTTGTCTACTCTATATACACACCTTGTAGTCTTTATCCGTGTCGCAGACTGTGTGGGTAGAGAAATGGAGTTTGGAAATCTCTAGTAGGACACACCGTGTAACGCATGTACACGCTGTGTTGTAGAGCTGTATCATTGTCCGTCTGGAAAACAACACGGGTCGGTTGAGTATTTTCTAATACATTCCATGTCCATATGAAACACAATTTTTAGTTTAAACTGTTTATATGGTTATGTGATGAACAACACGAGACAGTGAAATATTCTAGTACACGCCAAGTCTGGAACAAACACGCTGTGTAGAATCATCTATGTAACTGGCCATTTCATTAACATGCCGGTCAGTAAAGCTTTCCTATTACATGTTGTTTCTGGAAATAACATGTTGTGTAGTCTTGTTTTAGGATAACTATGTGAGTTAGTTGTGAATATGAACTCGGGTAGGGGAATAGGATTCAAGAACACACTCTGTGAAAGGACAACATGCCATGTGTTTTTGGTGGTACAGCACCTGGGATGGTAGAAGTATACTTCCATGTGAAGGCTTAAGGGAACATGTCATGTAGGCATTATACACGCCGTGTATACATGTTTTGAAAAACCTGAATTCTTTCTTTCTCTTGTTCCTTTCTCACACTTATTGTTTTCAGTTACTTTTAATCTTGTTCTAAGTTGTGCGCTTGACCTTTCAGAGTCGTGACAACAATATGTCCTTTGGTTGTCCGTTATTTACTGGGCAGTGATCAGTCACCGGTCATGGATGCTCAGGGACTACCTGAAGATCCTCTAGTTGTGCCAGTCTTGGAACCAACTGTCATTTCGGACAAAGGTGATGATGCATAGTTCCGAGAGGGCTTCATGAGGTTCACGCAGACCTTCCGCAGAGCACCGTATCCTACCACGTCTATGGTAGAGTTGATGTGAGTCTTTCAACAGCATCATCCTCCCACCTTCAAGGAGGAAGGAGGACCTCAGGCATCAAGATCATGGTTAGAAGACCTTCTTTCTATCTTCAAGAATTTGGAGATGCCTCTAGAGTGGAGGGTGAAGCGGTCTACGTACTTGATGCGGGATTCCGCCCAGAGATGGTGGGATGTGATCTCACATGCTAGATTCCAGTAGTTCATGGGTTGGGTTGAGTTTCATCATGAATTCTACTACTACATTTACCCAGATACATTGGGGGATTATTGACCTCGAGAGTTCATGAGTCTGGAGAAGGGTACTCCTTCTGTTATGGAGTATTCTTCTCGCATCAAAGAGCTACAATGCTTCACACCTATTATAGGAGGTGATGAGTTATTCCTGGACAAGATGTTTGAGGATGGTCTCAAGCATGACATCTGGTCATAGGTGAATATCTTCAGGATAACTTCTATCACTTATATAGTCAACAAGGTTCTGATCACAGAGTGAAATCTAAGGGATTATAGAGTTGTGAGCCAGGGTGGGTCAACATTTGGAGTTATTATCCCTCCAACTGATAGTAGGAAGAACCACATGGGGTCTTCACAGGGTGATCCAAGGAGGAGATACACTCCTTCTGTTAGTCAGGTGGTGTGCTACCAGTGTGGAAAGAGTGGGCATACGAGGCCACATTACTTGAGAGACCCTATTGAGTGCCGATCTTGCAGCAATATGGGTCACCTTCAGCACTTCTGTTAGATCTTCTCACCAGCAGCTGCTGATAGGGGTTCTTTTATTACTCTTTGTTCAATAGAAACACTACCAATTTCTCCCCAGTCTGGGTACTGGAGTTATTCTAGAAATTTAGGCGTAGGAGGAGGTCGTGGCCCTGGTAGTCTGTCTCCAGCGTTTCAGTGACAACATGGTGGATCAGCTCAGAGTGGTCAGGCATGGTCACAGGACCGCAGTGCAGGTCAGACTTGTGTGGTGGATTAGACCCAAGAGGAGGTGGATCTAGGACCATCTATAGTTTAAGGTACGATCCTAGTTTCCTCATATGATTATTTTTCTCTTTTATATACCAGTATAAGTGTACGACAGTGCAAGGAGTTCCCTCTAGAGGTTGGTGGGTGTCACTTCTTAGGGGACCTTTATGTCCTAGAGATGATAGGATATGATTTCATTCTCAGAATGGGCTGGCTAGTTCCCTTCCAGGAAGTTGTCAACTGCTATCACCGTAGGGTGAGTTTTACATCACTAAAGGGTGGATCATTTCTTCATATGGTCGAGTGGGATGTCCAGGTGAGTATTTAAGGACCCGAGCCTCATGGGTTGGGAAGAGTTATAGACCAAATTTGTAGTCTATATCTTTATGACCAGGTTACATTATAGATGGACTTTCCTCTAGTTTTGGATCATTTCACGGATTCCTTTCTAGTGGAATTTTCATGTTTTCCATCTAAGAGAGAGTTGAATATTTCTATTGATCTTGTGCTAGGCAGGGCACTGGTGTCCATTCCTCCATATAGGATGGCTACACCAGTGTTATAGGTGCTCAAGAAGAAGTTAGATGAGTTGTAGACAAAGGATTTCATCCGACCGAGTACTTCTCTTTGGGGTTCTCTAGTCAAGTGTGTGAAGAAGGTGGAAGTTACCCTCATAATTTGTGTCGATTATTATAAGTTTAACCCATTGAAATTGAAGAACTGATATCCCTTTCCAAGTATTGATGACATATTTGATCATCTTCGAGGATCCTAGGTGTTCTCGAAATTGAATTGAGATCTGGTCATCAACAGTTGCACATTAGATCATCTGATATACCTCTTACATATTTCCGGAGCGGGTATAGTCTATATGAGTATGTGGGTAAGAGATTTGGTCTTAGGAATGCACCTGTAGTATTCAAGGCACTAATGAACCGAGTGTTCCATATATACATGGATTCGTTCATTGTAGTCTTCATCGACGATATCATTTTGTACTCTCACATGTGACACAACCATGCTACCCAACATGAGATCGTTTCGAGTACACTGAGAGGGAATCAGTTATATGATTAGATCTCAAAATGACACTTTTGGATGGACAAGATTCACTTCTTGGTTCATGTTATCTCAGATACAGGAGTATCAGTAGACCCATAGAAAGTGAGAGTAGTAGTTTCCTGGGAGCATCCGAAGAACATCTTTGAGGTATAGGGTTTTCTTGGGTAGGCTGGATACTACATATATTTCGTATAGTAATTTTCACGCATAAAAACGCCACTGATAGGCCTGACTAAGAAGGGTACCAAATTCTTGTGGTCAATTTCTTTTGATTCAGCCTTTCAGGAGCTGAAAGGGAGTTTGAAGTTAGCACCGATACAAGTTTTTTCAGATATTGGAAAGAGCTATATTTCGTGTTGCAATGAATCAGTAACTGGGATGGGAGCAGTGTTTATGCAGGGATAAGGAGTCATTTTGTACAAGTCTCAGTAGTTGAGGCCACATGAGAGGAACTACCAGATGCACGATCTTGAGATGGCTACAGTTGTTCATGCCTTACACTATTGGATACATTATCTTCTCAAAGAGAATTTTGTGCTTCTCACTGACCACAAAAGTCTGACATATATATTTACTCAGCATGACCTAAATTTGATAGAGTGATAGTGGGTTGAGTACTATTATTCCTTTGATAATGAGCTTTCATATACGCCTAAGAAAGGCGATGCAGTGGATGATGAGTTGAGTACGAGGACTCAGATACTGGAAGTTTAGGAGGACAGTAGAGAGTGGTAGCTTATGTCTCTATCCTCTAAGACACATTTGGAGGTGCAAGAGAGACAGAGGCAGATATTTCATTCTTCTGTATATGTTACCACTACTCTTCTTGATTGAGTGTGAATGAAAAAACTTTTAGATTCTAAAGGACTTGTCCTGTGGGAGAGTGTGTTAACAGAGTACCCAATTCTTGTATGGACCATAAGGGAGGATGAAAACATGTGTTTTCATGGGCGTGTATGGGTGTCAGTAGAGATACATGAGGAGATGATACGGGAAATTCATTCCCCAGTGTGGGAAGTTCATCTTGGAGTCACCAAAATGTATCGTGATCTACACCATCAGTATTGGAGGGCAGGTATGAAGAGTGATGGTGCTGGTTTCATCGTGATGTGTTCAACCTGTCAGCAGGTGAAGGTAGACCACTAGTGACCAGCATGGCTTTTGTAGCAGTTACACATTCTTGACTGGAATTGGAATGATGTCATGATGGACTTCCTGACGGGTTTACTGTGGTTGCCTTGATGAAATGGTGTAGTTTCGGTTGTCATTTACCGACTCATGATGGTTTATCACTTCTGATCGATCAAAGAGACCTTCAGTGTTGATGAGCTGAGAAGATTGTACATTGGTGATATTTTACGTCTCTATCAGTGTATACACTCCATTTTTTCATAAAGAGACACATTTTACTCTTCAGGTCTGGTAGGGGTTATAGAAGGCTTTGGGTACACAGGTTCTTCTGAGTATAGCTTTCCACCACCAGATGGATGGCCAGTCCGACCATATGATTCAGGTTCTTGAGGACATCCTCGATCATGCATCCAAGATTTTGGAGGTTCTTGGGAGAATCCCAAAACTTTTGTAGAGTTTTCCTATAATAATAGTTTTTATGAAACTATTATAATGGCACATTATATGGAATTGTAAGGTAGGCCATTCCGGTCAACCTTATGCTGGCTGGAGGCAGGAGAGGTAACTATGCTGGGACCTCAACATGTCCAGGAGACCTCAAGGTAGATAAGGTTGATTCAGAAGAGGATTGATACTGCACAATCTCGACAAAAGTATTTTGCTGATCAACAGAGAAGATCTCTGGAGTTCGAGATCAAGGATATGGTTTTCCAATGTGTCCCACCGAGGATGGGACACAAGAGGATTAAGAGGCAGGGTAAACATTCACCGAGGTACGTTGGACTGTTTGAGGTGTTGGGGAGAGTCAGGATGGTTTCCTATCAGCTTTAGTTAGCTCAGAGGTACTAGGCTATACAAGATGTCTTCCATGTTTCCCAGATTCGACGTTAATTCTTAGACATTCCTCAAGTTTTCCAACCCGAGGAGGTTGAGCTCGAGGTGGAAACCTCGTTCGAGGAGCATCCTATATGGATTATCGATCTATGTGCGAAGGTTCTTTGTGGTCGGTCTGTTCTTCTGGTATGAGTGCTAGGGCAGCATAAGTGATTATAGGACGAGACTTGGGAGAGGGAGGTCGATTTACGTTCACAGTGGTTGGAGCTTTTGGATGATTCTTCTTCAACGACTCTTTTCTAAAGAATTCTATGGAAAAATTTATTTTAGAGGTGATGTTTTTAAGAACCCGGATCTTCTTTTCAGTTTTGTTCCTTTTCATGGTGATTTTGAGGAAAAGAGGAGTTTTTTTAAATTTTTTATGTACACACCATGTACATTATGAGAACATGTCTTGTAATCAGTCACTATAGGTAGTTGTGTTATGGCTGTGTAATGGTTGTGCACATGATCATGTGTGGTGACCTAGAGGACGCCTAAATCGGGGCTTGATATGGGAAAATACATGTCATGTACCTCAAAAGTACACATAGTGTACTTCATTTTTTCATTAAACGTACCAGGGTCACGTATGACGGACACACACACCTCCTTCTCGACCTAGTTCATCTAAGAGCATCCCTATGGCCATGATTCTTCCTTGAGTCCTAGATCAAGCATCTTTTCCTTGAATTAACGATCATTGATTTTATTTGGATCACCACGGTAAGCTCTTCATTCTTGTAGAGCTTCGTTTCTTGATTCCCCTTCTATCAAGAGCTATCCTCAGTTGAACAGTTCTAGTTTTTTTGTAGATAAACAGTGTTCTTGGGGTGACTCAAGGCTTGAGGTTCATGTATAGTGATCCTAAAACACTTAGGTATGTGGTTTGTTCCTTTCTATAGAATTTCTTTGAGTTATATGTTCAAAATGGCCCAATACCCTTGAATGGGGTATTGCATGTTTACTGTTTTTTCCCTGTTAATTACAAGCTATGCTTACATGATAGAATAGAGGTTTATTGAATGTGAGTAGGGTAAATTGATATGATTTGTATGTGTTTCCCCATGCATGTTTGTTTATGAACGTTTGGTCATGCTTATCCTGTTAGGATGCCTTGTTTTTCACCATGCCTAGTACTGTAGGATAGAGTGTTTGTATATCTGACATGATTTTATGTCATAGACGGTTTACCTAAGTAATTCTTGACTTTTAAATTGGTCATACTGCATTTTTTTTCTATTTTGACTTATGCAGGGTTGTGACAACCTATTGTAGTACACCATAGGGAGAATAGACATAAGGGCTTCTCCAGAGGGTATGTTCTTACTTTTATGGTGTGAGACCATAGAGGGAATTGACATAAGTTCTTCCCCAGTGTGTATGTAGTTCCTCAGCATGGTCCACATGGGTAATGTGATGTATTTTCTTCCCCATAGCGCCCATTAGTTACTGATACGAGACTATAGGGGGAATTGATGGTGAGTGCTTCCTCAGAGAGTCTATATATAAGTAGAACTAGAGGGGTTAGACTGTGCGAACTTCCGATAGGGTTGCTTGTGTGGTTTTGGTTGAACCAGATGGGTAAGGCTGAGAATAAATCCCAGAGGGTTTCCTTCTTTGATTATATTTTTACATGATATGTGGAATTGAATTCTTTGAACTGTATAAATGTTTACTATTGAGTACTTCCTTTTTTACAGCTTCTTTTTACTTATTGCCTGCCATATAAATTCACTGACTATTAAGCACTGATCTTTTTGTGGTTTCCTACAATGATTAGTCTCACAACCTATTTGGTCCATGCTTTTGGGCCCAAAAAGATTATATTATTACAGAACTAGATAAGGGAAAGTGCCCTTCTACTTCTGGTACTTGACTGTTGTGGATCTAGAGGGAATGGGATGAAGCTGAGGTTTGCGTTGCTGAGGAGTTTTATCTTATTTCTTTTGTACATTGGTTTAGTAATGTATTTCAGCATTGTTAGGTGTTTGGTTGCTTTCCAAGGCACATGAATCTTGTATCATATGTGTATGTGCACTAGTTATTTCTTATTTTCAGTCTAACTCTGTTTACTATTGTATGGTGTTATTACTGCATCCTCTACTTTTATCTTTTTTACTTCCACTGTGTTATTCTGCCAATGAGGGAGTAGTTTACCAATTATCACACCCAAGACCCTCACTCCTAGTCAGCAGCCTCTGGAATTCTGGGAAATGAAGTTGAGGCCATGTGACCAACCAGGTATGGGGTACCTCTCAGTGGCTTCCAGAACCGAGATATTATAGTAGGAATGGACTCTCAAGAGGAATAATTTTCCTTTTGTTAACACACCATCTGTGTTGGCACTGTTTGTAGAGCCTTTTTAAACTTATGTGCATTGCCAAACAAAGGTGTCTGAAGGACACTAAACTCACATTTACAATGACATGGATTTTTTGTGGAAATTTGGATTTTTTGTTTATTACCACCATGGGGGAGTGATTAATGGAGTGATATATAAATGTTATTGGGGAACTTATATCTGTTGTAGTTGAGAAACAACAACCACCTGAATTTTTACTATGTAAAGGAGGGATGGATTATGATGTATTTTAATGTCATAAAACCAAGATATTTTGGATGTATTACATAGTAATTTTACTGTTACCAGATGATAAATGATCTACCCTTTACACAGTGGTCTGACTAGAAATGCTTTATCATTTTAAGCATAATGGGAGGGGGTGTGGGGGATGGATGTAATCTATAATCATGAGTTTTTTAAAAAAAAGAATTGAGGTGGGACGTAAAATTCATAGGGGTGTAAAAAGATAGGAAAATCCACTCTTAACATGAATTTTTATTTGGATGATAATCCATTTTTTGGGAAACGTATGGAGAGTCACCAGGTCATTGTGCACATTTTATAAATAGTGTCTTCAAGATATTGACAATACATATGCGGTGGCCCTGGATGATTATTGGGATTTATACCATTTTAGAAATTTATCGTGGTATATAGAAATGGGTGAAAGAACATGAATTTGGGCGTTACTTGCCATGCTCTTCTAAGAATGAGTGAGGATGTATTTCCCAAATAGTCTTGAGTAGGTTCCCAATACAGGTCTGATGCTTGACTGAGGAAGAACTAGTCATTTTTTTACATGCTAAACCATAGATATGAAACTCAAGTGTCACTATGTATCCTATAGGTGTATGAATCATTCTAGAAATAGTTATATTGATTCTATGCAGATATATCTCAAACACATGAATAGGGACCCGTTTTCACAAGATCACCAATGAAGTGGTACTTCAAATGGGATTCCTGTGGAAATATATTTCATGGGGAAGAACATGGGGGAAGACAATCTTTGACATGTTATGAACCCCAAATGAACATTTATTTTAAATCATCGTGAATTTAAAATGTAATTTAATTCTGAAATTGATATATGATCTTCGACTAACCGGATGATGTTGGAGCCATGTTATTCCAACATTTCCATGATGTGGAAATGAAGTAAAGTGTATGTCGTAGTTTCAGGGGAGCATGGATCAGAAGATATGATATGGGGATTAGGATCCAGTTAGTGTATGTAGGTAATAACTTCATATCCTAATGTTGAATTTTCCATTGGTTGAGATACCATTTTTGTGGGTAACATATGAAAAGCCACTGAGACATAGTATGCATAGTCAAAAAAAGGTGTATTCAAGACACTGAATGTCCATTCGTGATGGTCAGGGACGTAGATGAAGATCCAAAATTTCTCAAGGCATGTTGTTTTATTGATGAAAAATATGTGTTTGGATGTCTTAGGAACATTTAGGTCATGATAACTGATAGAGTTTGGAACTCCTACACATCTTTAGCTCACACACAGGGTGAGAAATTTTCATTCCCCTACTAGATCAGAGTTTGATATCAATGATCAAGGTTCCCTAAAATATGGATCCCAAAATAGTTCTAGTCACTACATAGGGATTGGAGCACATTAGCCACATTGTGGGGAACCTTGTAGTTTAACATCATATGGTTAGGACATGGTTTCCTAATATGGAATTGAAAACATTAACATGTATTTATATGTCATGGAAAAAAGACCAATGGATTGATTTGTCCTAGTCTTATAGGGAATCCCCTTCCAAAATTCCTAATCCCCCATGAGCTACAGTCGGTGTGAGAAACAAGGTGTGACAAGGTCTTTACTTCACCACCAGAGTATGTCAGAATAAAAAAAGGGTGTATTGTATACTTAGGACGGTGTTGGATAGTTTAATGTCATACAAAAAGAACATCATATCACATAGTTTAATATCATTTGGTTAGGAATAATGCTGTTCATTTCATTTTACTAGATGATGTGAGAAAAGTCAATAGAGAATTTAATTTTCCTTCATGCAGAGGAAAAGAGATTTTTACACATTTCACAGCTTAGAATGGGTCACAAGATTCATGTGTCACTATGTATCACTCGATACAGGGATCAAACCACACCTCCTCCTTCATAGGACACTCCTTCTACATAAGTATATCCAAAAAATATGTGGTGGAATTTGTTCTTTTTTAGGTGACTAAATGATAAGAAAATCAAGTTAAACCTATACATCCTACAATGGAATGAATTTTGTCAATTGAATGATTCCAGAGGCAAACATATTCATAGGTGAAAATATTATTGGTCCATGTTGTTTAACATCATGTAGAAATGGCATTGAAAACATAGATTAATGTCTTGTTGTGAGGAAAAACTAACAAAGGAATCATGAAAAAATATGGGCTTCTCATGCCGGGATATTCTTGTGTACCCCAAATGTGAGAGGGGGAACAAAGTGTAAATATTGATTCCAGGATCCTTTGGATCATGAAATATGATATGATCCTTGGAATTAAATGGTATTACATAATATTTAACATTAACTATGATGAATTAATTTTCCTTTGGATGGTAGTCCATTTTTGTGGGAAACATATGTAGAGCTGTCGGGGTATTGTGTGAATAGTCAAACAAGGGTGTCTGAAAGACACTGCCCCTCCATTTTCCAAAGCCATGGGTGATTATGGTGATCTGAAATTTCCTGGGGCATGCTTTTTTATTAATGAAAAGGGAGATATTTGGGTATGTGGGAAATATTCAGACTGTGATTAGTTATGTGGAACATAATCATCTACATAGATCTCACTCATATGTAAAGGGGGAATTATCTTTTAACTAATCCTTTTTTATGGGATCAAGGTTATGATTCATCTTTATAGATTGAAATTTTCATGGAGGAGATTGCGTAATTTGTTTCCCTCATGGTTGGGCCCAGGAAATTTCATGTGTCACTACATATCTCATCATATTTAGAATCAAGCTTCAAATAGTTCTTGAGCTAACATACTATATAACGTCAGTGGTTAAGACAAATTTTCCATGTAGTTTAACATAATTTAGTAAGGACTTATTATTTTTGCTATTAAAGTATGATTATACATAGTGGAGGCACCTATTCATGGTAGCTGGACTGGGATATGGGATTAGGGTGTCACTATGTTTCATAAGAGGTAGGAATAAAGTTATACATAGTTATGGAAAACACTCCATTCCAGTCTTATCCATGCATTGGAAGGGGGGATTTTCATCATCTGCTAGTTGGACCAGGCCTCAGGGAGAAGGTCCCTCTATATATCTTGTGAGGGACAGAATCAAACCATGTGTAGTTCCTTAGTACGTTGAAATTTAACAGTCTATGGTTTGGACTTACGAATTTCCCTACGTGATTCCAACCTATACGTAAGTAGGGAAATTTTTTATGGCGGATGGACAAGGATTTGGGATCCTGGTGTTACTACATGCCCTCTGAGGGAAGTAATCAATCCATATATAGTTTTAAAAACATGTTCCCTACATCAATCTAACCCGTGTACATGGAAGGGATCATTTTAGTTTTGAAGAATGTTTATGAATAAATATAAGATCAAAGAATCACTATGTATCCTGTATGGGCCGTAATTAAGCCATATGTAGTTCTAAAAGGGAAATTCCCTACATAGGTCTGATCCATATATAGTGAAATGGAGAATATTGAACCATTCTATTATGTTCAAGGTATTTTCATAGCACTTAATGCTTTTTAGTGTGGGAAAATCCTCAACAACGTTCCTAAGCTCATGTGGGATATGCTCTATGTGATAAACATGGAATATATGGGGTCTCTCTCATGGTACAGAGACAACTGAAGGGATGAAAGAGGTAATTTAAATCAAGAAGTGTCTAGACCAACATATAAAATTGTGGCGTCTCTACGTATCCCATCAACAAAAAGGAACCATGTTTTATGTAGTTCTGTAAACCCCCTTGGGTAAGATCAGACCATATATAGGGAGGGGGTCATATTTTTTTCTCTCATTTCTCTATTATTTTTTTGTGGATATAACTAATACATTGGAATTGAGTGTCACAAAATATCATTATGATTTTAGGAATCCAGCCATACGCTGTTCTAGAGGGAGATAATTCTCATGGGGACATATATCACAGGTGTAAATAGTGGCATTTTTGACTTCTTCTAGAACAAATCTAACTCTTGTGTGACAAACCATGGATTACAGCATGATGGTCCCTGTGTAGTTTTAATTTATATTCTTAGGAAAATTATACAATGAATTTTAATGTAATGTGGTTAGGAATATGGGTTCCATGCAGTTTATCGTCGTGCAGCTAGGACAAATTTTATCTTATTTGAATGGAAAGAAAGAATTTTATCATGTATTTTATCACCTTGGGGGTAGGACATTGTGGATGAGAAATTTAATATTTTTTAAAGTGGATGAATTTGTAATAATGAAGTTTAACGTCATGAAACTACGATTAATATTGTCATGATTACACAAATTATACCATCATAAACCATTCATTGGTGGGAGTTTTGATGGGATGTCCAACCACTGATATCCTAGAATATACTCTATTGGGGTAGACCTTATGTATGACAAATAGTCCTTTCCATTTGGGCTCCAATTTTGGGGGATTCATATTAAGTACCATTAGTGTTCTAAGGACCAATACCATTAACCCTTTGAGAAAATATCAAAGATGAACCTTTTTATTGAAGTCTTTTGTGATCTGGTTCTGGTAGACTTTCATATGGTGCAAGTGTTCAATCTTATTTCATCCAATAACACTAACTCATAGTGATGTTTTTATGATTTAACATATGTGGATAATTGATCACAAATGGCTATACATAGCGATGTAAACTTAACTTCCATGGGCATAATTTCCTCTTTCTCGTATACTAATGAGTACAACATCACATGAGTGGTGGTGCTGGTCATAGTTCAGAAATCCCACAATGTATAGAGAAGCATGTCCAGTCATGATTTATTGTTTTTTATACAATCATTTGAAGTATATTGGATAGTGTCTTGTTGAAGGACTCCATTTTTCTGTTGGACACTGCATGGTAGTGGGATGAATGGTTGGATTTTAAGTCATACTCTTGATATAACATTCCCAATTCGGTATAGGAAAAATTGGGGCTATTTTCCATAAATATTATATGAGGGACACCAAGTCTGGTGATGATATTAGAAATCACAAAAATGAAAATTCTTTTTCCCCAACTTCTTTATGTTTTATGTATTCTTCCCATTTAGAAAATACGTTGGTCTCTGTGATAATGTACTTCAATTTTGTGGTCATGGTGGGAGGATATGGTCCAATGACCACCATTCCCCATTTGGATAATGGTTAGGAATACTTGGTTGTGTGTAGTAATTATTGGGATTTCTAGATGAAATACCATGAACATGATCATTACAGTGGTTTATTGGGAATTTGGGACAATCTTCTGTCATGGTAGGCTAATAGTATCCATGCCTCAGAATTTGATGAGAGATCTTGGATGATGACTAATATACTCCATAGGTTTCTGCATACACATTTGTCATGATGGAAATGGTCACTTCTCCATCGATTCCCCTGAGGATGATACCGTCAAGGCCTCCCTTATAAATGGAATTTTCCTAATTTATGTCATCATACATCATAAATTGGACTACCAATCTATATATTTTCTCCCCTCCAGACCTATCATGTGGGAGTTATCCCTTTCATAGGTAATTTCCAAATGGATTCACCTAACTGGAGGCGTGACTATAAGGATCGGTAAGGAGGATAATCTCATTGATTTCCACTACCTTGATCTAAATGAATGATATGACCATCCATTGTTAGAAATCCTAATAATTGTTTCTTCCCAGTCTTGGTCAGCCAAAGTTGAGGCCGCATATTCTAATGCATCATCTTGTGAATTATATTACCAGGGGACATAGGTTAATATTGGCATTGACATGAATTTTTCCATTAGTTACCATTCATGGTTCATCAATGGGATTAACTCCTCCATCATAATGGTATAGTCACCATTTACATTCTTGATGACCAGTTTCATGTCACCATTTACCTTTAGGTGCTCAACTTGTGCTTGAAGGGATACTTCCTGACCTGCAATGAGAGCATGGTACTATACTTCATTTTTTATTCTCCCTACTAATAGTAGGAAGTAGTAAGGAATGGATTCCTTTTCCATAGATATGAGTATGACTCTCATCCCTACATTATTGAATTTGGGGTCCTCTGTCCTTTTCCATGCCGAGATTTTGGATGCCCCGCCGAAATATGTCTCTCATGTTTGTGAACACTCTTGAATAGAGAAAACTTCTACATTATGTACTTTAGTATCCAATGAAGTCATTTTCATCGAGGGATTATATTCCATAAAATATGTTAACATCTGGCCTTTGATGTCTTTTTAAGACATGAACCATTTATCAAACTGTTCTATGATAACCGACTATCATGAACGGAATCCATAAAACATCATATGGATGAAAATATACTTGAGAGGGAAGTTGAAAGAGACCAGGGGAACCCCATGGTGCTACAAGTAAGGCCTCAATTTCTGAACTGCAATGATCAGGTGCAAACATCTCTTCCTGATATTTGAATAGTGAGTTTCAGTGTTGATCATGGTTTGGATAAGATAGTATAGACTTTTTCCGCTACTGGAATCATTTTTCTGTGTAAGAATGGTGCCTAGTGATCACTATAAAGCAGTCACATGCCGGATTAGTGGCCTTCCTTTAACTGGTGGAATTAGCTCTAGAGGGCTCAAAATATGCTTCATTTGATTGTTAAATTATTCCTGATATTATTCTGTTTATTTATATGTGACCCCCATCTCTATTAACCCGGTAAATGGAGAGCACTTACCTACAATGTTGGTCATGATGCACCAAATGTAGTCTAGGGGTCCTTGATGTCCTCTCATTTATATGAGGTTGTGAGCAGGTGGCATGCTAATGATGGATTTTGTCTTGTCAAGGCTAAAATTGATATTATGATGGTGCATGATGAAGATGGTAAATTTCACTAAGGTAACACAAAAAAACATTTTAGAGGGTTCATATATAGACTGTGTAGTTGTAGTTTACAAAATATAGTTTCAAGATCTTCCAAGTGATCGGAGCATTGTCATGATTTAACTGTAAAATAATCCATATAGAATACCACAAACATTATCAAGATGAGTTTGAAAATGTGATGCATGGAATACTAATTTGTGGTTTCCACATTGTTCAAACTGAAATACATTACTGTATAGAAAAAATTAATTTGGGATCCTTGAAGCCAGTCGCTTCTTTATCTTCTTCATCCATACATATTGGATTACAACCTAAATAACCATACCTGAAAGAGAGTGTATTATATCTAGAATTTGCGTCTATTAAAAATACTATGATCAGGAGTGTGAAATTATCTTTCAGGTAATACAGATTGAGATCTCTAAAATCAATGAAAACTCTGATCTGTCAATTCTTAATTTTTATGGGTACAATATCTTCAAGATAGATTTGATATTTATACTCATGAATGAATTTGTCTCGGATTATAGTGGAAACATTAGCCTCTATTTTGGAAGCATGGGTTTGGTGTGTCCTTTTGGTAACATTCGTATAGGCACGATAATCTTCTAGAAGGCCTACATTATGAGTGGCCACCTATGGGTAAAGGAATATAATTTCTGTATTGTTATATGGGAAAACATATCGATTCTTATTTTGGAAATAGGTATATACGTATTTCTCATTGGGAGGAATGGCCGCACAAATTAGAGTAGGATTCATGGCTTCTTATGTCCCCACGTAGATTTCCATGAGTTCATCAATGATGGTAGATATTCCTTCCTCACATTCCGAAGTGGAATCCCTTAAATCCACTTCTTAATTCTCATCTACATCCTCATCACCTTCCTCTTTATCTTCAATATGGAAAATTATTCTTGAGATGATCATTCCATAATTAAGGGATGATTCATAATTTTGGTGTATGCGTGTTGAATCTTCTTCTTCTATCATGACCACTGTTAGAGGCTTATATGGAGAAGACAATGTGTGGATAAAAGAGCTTCCTCATCTTCTTAGAGTTAAGAGATACATCCTTCTGCCATAGTGGGTATGTTAGGTATTTCATGGGGTTTTGATGATGGTTCATGGGAATTTATATCCAACGAATCCATATTATCTTGGGAGATAATGTTCTTTTTAACAAAATCAAGTTTTGTGGCCTCGACTCAAATATCGGGGACTGTAGAATACAAATCTGACCATGGACTCATTCACTCAATCAGATTCACTGTAAGAAAATGTTACTCCCTGATCTGTTTGAGGGGTTTGGTGAGAATCTTTTCCAGAAAATTTGGGTTGGCGACTCAATCAATTTCATCAGCTGTGGGTTGTTTCCACTTTATCTAGTAGAATCCTAAATCAATATAGTCTAACTAAAAGTATTTTAATGGGGCCATATCAGAATGAAGTATCCCCTTCTATCCATTAATGTTATATTATGGCACTAATGGTAAGAGGGAAGGATTGCTGTGTTTTTATGCCACCAAGGCCTTCATAGATGGGTGAAAAAGGACATAATATTTCAGACCACCAGATATTTGGGGTGATGTATAAGGTCAGTGAATTGGGTTTTGATCTAAATTTTTCCTAATAGCTTCTGATCACTTTTTTGTATCCCAAAAAATATGTGGTGCATGGCGTTAGATCATCCTCATTGTAGCCAAACTGATGATGTGTATGTAGCTGGAGGATATTAACTCCAAAGAAATTATCAATGATGAAATTTTATATATTGACACAATTTATCCTTCCAGACACATATAAGGGTTTGATGTGTCCTTATATGGAGTTTTATTAATCTTGTTCTGTGAATGAGATAACTACATGGTATTCATTAGTAATGGTCTATTTTTTATAGACATCAGCATTGACTACTTCAACATAAAACTCAAGGGGACTCAAAAATGATTCGATGAGAGATTCCCTTTGATGTTCTAATAGTTTTAGTGCATTCATAATTCAATGATTGGAAGTCACTGAAGCTAGCTACTTCAGAATATTATATTATGCTCTAAAATCAAGTGCTTCCCATCCTATGGATCCCCTTCTATAGGTAATTTATCGGCTTGAGCATTTATTGATTATGTGTTGGACATTGTGATCAAAGCCGAAGGAGCTTCCATTATTTATGGATTGGGTCAGGTGAGTATACATGTGTTCTAAAGAAATTATTCAACTTTTATTCATTTGGTGGATACTTTAGAAGTATTGGATCCATATGGATTCATATAGGCATAGGAGAATTTTCCTATCCCTATTGGAACTACCAGAGTGTCATTCCATGGGTTTCTCTAAGACAAATGGTGTGAGAAGGGGTGTAGCTGTTGGATTTATTCCTACTATGGCTTCATCTCCATTAATATACATGGATCTTATGGTTTCTACATCCATCCACCCAATTGGGTGTGGGGAATTCTGGTTAGTAACTGTATTAATTATTGGTGAAGGGATCAATTATGTTGATAACATTAATGAGAAAAATCATCTCCCTTCTCATGATGACTCTACCTCATCATTATCCCATAGAGGTGTCTTTTGGCTGGGTAGTACACATATCTTTAGATACATTGGCAAAAAATGTAAGATATTCAAAGACAACATTGGTTATAGAGCATTTTCATCTTCCTGCACTTGTTTTTTACCCTTCTGGTTGGACTTATTTTTGGGTAGTCGACCTATGGGGGGTTTTGGGGCCGAGGATGTTGGCTTTGTTGCATCGGGAGTTTTCAGAGACACATTTGGTTTTTTAACTATTCATGGAGGATACATTGGTCTTGGTTGATTTTTTTCTGGGTTATCCAACTATTAACCTTTTGCTTTTTTTGTTAATTACTTTTATCACTCCCCTTCATCATCCAGATCAGTGGTGGAAACATATTCCACTTGCACTGAGGATGGTCCCAAGTTGACTTGTCAGGAATCTATCATCTTTTTTAGGAGTTTCATGAAGACAAATCACTGTGGGATGTCATGTCCCAATATCCATTGGAAGGGAAATAATTTGGCCAGTCATCAAGACCTACTTCCTTATCCATCTTCAGCTCTAGAATATGGAGCAAGTTTCAATTATAGGTGGCTATAATGTATCGATGGACATGGATATATAAGAATGAGTAGGTTTTATTTCTTCATTCCCCTAAGTTATTCCTCTTAGATCCCCTTTAATCATCATACTTATTTGGGGGTTGTTTCTGACGTTTAGGGGCCCCATATGGTTTTTTCTGAGGCTGGGAACTGGATCAAGTGTTGGGTTGGATTAAGGTTTATGGATGCTGCTTCATCTCTCCTCATTCTTTTTCCTAGGAATACATAAGACATGAGGATAATTCAATATAAGGAATACTCTATCTACTATGAAGTGGAGGAGAATTCTCAAAATCCACTTTTATAATTCATAGTAGTGAGGGGTGTTCGAAACTCATCATATAGATTTTCAATGCACATAGAAAGAATCTCCTCTTGGAGGAGCGACTGGTTCCATGAGTAATTTTACCATTCCATCTAGAAATGTAGTCTGAAAATCTCTCATTCTCTCGTTATTTGTAGTTCATAAGGTAAATAATAGTTTTTCATCACAAAATCAAGATAAAATGGAATAGGAACTTGTGTCGGAGATCCTCTCATACTATTATTGATTAAGCATTAAAACTTGTATTCTCAAAAAAGCTGATCCTTGAAGAATTTGAATGAAGCACTTTAGTTTCAATGCTTTTTTTTCCCAGGGGTTCCCATAATGGGGTCACAATAAGACACTTAGCGAAACTGAAGCTGTTTTGGGTCACCAAAACCATTGAAATCAGGGAAAATAGGGTTCCTGAAATTAGGCAGTGGCAATACATTTTGCACCAAATCGAGGTAAGGATTCTATTTTGGTTGTATTGCTGGGTGCCACTATTCCATGGATTATAATCTAGTTGTAAATGATTTGATGGTATTAATGATTCCTTGATGTGAATATTGTTGGACATGAGCATGGGTTGGAGTAGTATGGGGAAAATTTGGCAGTGTCGATGCTAGTGGTAATTGAGGCGAATACCAAGCCAGGGGAATCCTTTGTGTATTTTCCTAAATCTATGTTGGATTCTTCCCTAATGGAGGGAAATTTTTATATCCTCTCGAGTTTGGTTTTAGGTTTATCGATGGTCCGTAAAATTCCATAAATGATATTTTCATTCATTCATCATTTACTAATATGAGCATGTGGGGGCATAATCACTTCTACTAGATTCGTATGTTGATGCTTTTCCTGGGGAATGAACCTGGTTTGACGACATTCTTGGGAATCACAGTTTTGATTCATTTTAGCTCTTTTATTTATTCCTCATGTTGAGTGAATCTATCCTACATAATCAAGGACACATTTTCATTTAAAGGTGGGGGTGGGTTGTATTCAACATTGTTATCATTTCTCTCCTTATTTGGGATTCTCAAGGAAAGAAATGATAGATTAGCTTAGCGGGATCCCAAATTTAGGGCCACTCTTTGGTTCCTGATTAACTCAGCTTTACGCTTAGTGTGGACCACCTCTAGAAGGGAACCTCGTACCCATTAATTCTCTTTTATTAGATTATCATTAGCAAGGTCTATAGGATTGACAAGCACATAATTCACTAATGTATACCAAATTTCAGATGGAATACAAGGTGTCAAATGGAAGTAGAACATCTAGAATCCTTTATTTGATTCCCTCCATCTATTATGTCATACAATTTTGGTTTCTTGGTGTATTGTGACATGAAGGGATCCCTGACATGTCCTTATAATATTCATTCAACTTATTGGGACATGAATCACGAGATGGGGTAAAATGGGTTATGTACTGACCCAATGTTTCATTAATGGAAAATCCTTCTTGATTTTATTAAATGTCTATTTATATAATTTTTTTTATAAAATTTCAACTCAATTGGTTT
Source organism: Viscum album (assembly GCA_963277665.1). Lineage (NCBI taxonomy): Eukaryota > Viridiplantae > Streptophyta > Magnoliopsida > Santalales > Viscaceae > Viscum > Viscum album. Next base: position 1,509,432,629 of record OY728158.1, read on the forward strand.
TATGATAAGAATTTTGACCGTTACTTTTATAGTCGTTGAATAGTGATCACATGATTAGTATAAATATAGGGCTCTAAAACATCCAATTTTACTTAGACAAAGGAAGCGATGGCCTCATCCAGTAGAATTTCCCTAGCTGAAGCCCATTTATCAGAGCTCGGAAAAGAGGTGGCATCCTTGGGCTTCGCTCTTCACCAAGACCAAGTTGAGCTTCACCATGTCAAGCTCGAACGAGACCGTCTACGGGAGAAGTGTAAGTTGATAGAAATTACCACTCTAGGGATGTTATCTGAGCCACCCCAAGAGTCTGTCACCATCGCCCAACTTACCCTTAGGTCTTATGCGGCTATTTTAAGGGGTTATGTAACTAATCGATAGTACTATGTTCATTTACATTATTTTTTTATATAATAATGAATATAATTTCTTGTCATTATTGATACATTGTAAATAGTTTTTAAAGTACAAATGGTGTTTTTAGTTATTATTTAATTAAGAAATCTATTTTATTAAATTAAAGGGATTTTTGAATTAAATAATATTTTAAAAAAAATTTATTATTAATATTATTAGATTAATTTTATTATATATAAATGATCATGTAATTGTATAAATGAAATTATAATTTTTATTAAGGTTTGAAATCCATTTTTGTCAAAACCCGTGAATTTTTGATAAATGTCGGTTTTTATTTTAATAATGAAAATTAACATATTTAGAAAAAAAATTTGATAAAATAAATCTTTTTTTTAATCAGGATGTCGAAATTATCCAACAGTGAATTTTTCATAATTTTCTGAGACAATCAAATTTTTGAGTAAAAATTAAATACCATTTAAATATATAATGTGTTTTATGACATCATAATGACCCAATAGTGATTTAATAAAATACTATAATCTTCATGTTCGGCCAATATATGTTTTAAAATTAAAATAATGTATTTTTCGATTTTTTTTCTTACTTTTTAAAGCATTAATGGACCCCTCAAGACTTATTAAACACCTTGTCTTTTTAAATTAATTTCCATGGGGGTGTGACTCACCTCCACATAAGAAAACCTAATATTTTAAGAAGTTCTGACCTTGGCCTTATAAAATATTATTTTCTTCTTCCATTTTTCAAAAACCATGGGCAAAAACCATGGGATAGTTTGTGGTTTAGATTAATTTATTATAAGAGGTCCCAAACCTAAATAATAAAGAATTCACTCACCTTTCCTATATAAACCCTCCCAAGCTCCCACTTTCTCCTCACTCAAAGCCTTTGTAGTTCGTCCAAACTCGGACCTAATCTCTCTAGAATCCTCCCAAGGGGACCAAAGCTCCCAAAAATCCTCTCACAAGCCTCTCTCTAGCCTTTGGAAGCACACATCCAAGTAAGGGTTTTTTCTTCCATTCTCATTTATGTCCAATTTTCATTAAGTTGTTTTTCCATTTTAATTTCAATTATAAATGTTGGGGTATGGTTTAGCACCACCCTCATACTTACCTCTTTATGTTTGAATGATGGGAGACCCTTTCTATATCATTAAAGGCCTCCCATGTACACCCGTTACTATGCTGAAATTTCGAAAGGAACTTCTCTCTCGTCTTTTACATTCAAGCAATACTTTTCTATCATGAATCTAAATTCCATTAAAAATTTTGGTACATGTATCTATATGACCTATTTACATTACATTACATGTAAATATGATGAGGAACCCCTTTCTCTCTCTTCAATCATTTTTATGAATTCTTATGTCACGCCGTTACGCTGCCGAAATCGCACCGATTTTCTAAGCCAATGTCATTGTGTAGTGAATACAATGCCCATTTCTCCATCAAGGGTATTAACCTTTATTGAAATTTAATTATTTATTATAAAGATTCGTGTATTAATTCCACATTCCTTTATCATGGAATAAATGATTATGTTTTATGAATCCATGTTTTATGATCCATGTGGCACACTTTTGAATGAAATGAAATGTTTAAGAAGGGTGTGCCCTTATAGAGTTCCAATGCATTGGGTAAAGTTTAGTATCATTATACGTCCTGTGAAATGAGTGTTGACTCATGATAATTCAATTGAAATGAGGGTTTAATCGTGCTTTATGTGCAATGAGGATTTACTCATGCTTCGTGTGCAATGATCCTTGGCTCATGATAATTCCATGTTAAGGGTTGTTTCCACATTTCCATGTTATGATTATCATGATTTATCATGCCTTTATGTTCATGTTTTTTATGATCTATTTATATTCCTATTGTCTAACATGTATTGTAATCCTCATTTTATTCCATGTGTAGTCCCTTACTGGGCTTTATAGCTCACCCTTTTCTTATGCATGTCTCCAGGTTATCCCATGCAATGCTTAGTACGAAAGACTGTAGTGGTCATGTAAAAGAAGTTTTCAATAAAGGCATTGTATTTAATTTTTTATGTTTTTATGTAATGATCCTATGCCCCAATGAAACTAAACCACTCGATCTTCTCTGTTGTATCAAGGGATGTTTTATGTAATAAATCATGTTTAAGTTGTAATAAAAAGCATGGTTGTCATAGTTGTTATCAAAGGATAGGTTTGGTTATTTTTGGGATTAGGATTAGAAAACCCTAGTAAAGAATTAGATACAAGACTAAGTACAACATAAAAATCCCTAAGTTTTGCTGAGTATTGAGTAAGTGGTTTATCAAGAAAATACATCCCTATCTGAATATGATCAGGTAAAGGCGGCTCTGGCACAAATGTTTCCTAGGGGTAAAACCTGAAAACACCGCTTTGTTCTAGACTCGAACGGGAACTGGTGCACGACAATGGGCCTTGCTGCACTCTTGGTTACAACACTCCCAGGGGATATGCTTTAGTAAATTCACAATCTTAGTATAAACCCTGATGAAGTGAATTAAAAAATGCCCCTAAGAATATATGTTAGAAAGTAGATCATGAAAAGCCTAGAATGAAGCATATAGACTCATGAGTTAAGGAAATGAAAGTTTATTTATAAGTGATCAACTTTTGTCTTTGGATTACCCTTTATGTGTTACCCCTAACATTCCTTTTATTCCAGCCAATGACCTGTAATAGGAGGACTCTGGATAACAACCGATGTGAAGATCAGTGTGATGACTATACTAATGAGATGCCCAATCCAATGGGAGCGGGAATCCCAAACTTTTTCACGCTTCTCTCTCAGCTAACTCAAGAATTGAATAGAAACACAGGTCAAGAGGAATGTCCAACCCACCCTAAGAAAAAACAAGTCGCTATCGAGAGCTTCATGAGACAAAGACCTCCTACTTATAGTGTATCATCTGATCCCACGATCGCTGAACAATAGATCAACTCCATTGAAAATATCTTCTCCATCCTTAAATGTTCTGAACAAGAGAAGGTTCTCCTGGCAGCTATTCGTATGGAGGATGATGCTGATCAATGGTGGACGCTGATCAAAAATACGATGCCTGAGGAGGATATCGAGGCGTTGGAATGGAAGGATTTTCGGAAGATTTTTTTCGATAAATATTTTCCACGCACCCTCTGGATTAATATAGAAAGGGACTTCCTTTCCCTCCAGAAAATAGATGAAGAATCTGTTGGAGCGTACGAGGCAAACATTACAAGAAAACATCACAAGGCTTGCACGATACGCTTCCGGCTTTGTCGTTACCCCCGAATGCAAGGTTGGATGCTTCTTTGGCGGGATGAAGCATAGCCTGTAGAAAGCATTACCGATCCGTGACTTAGACAGCTATGAGGAAATTTTCCGATGTGCCGTCAAGGTCGAAATGCTGATTGGAGAATAACAGGGGTATCATGGAGATAAGAAGTTTAAGGTGGACTTCAATGCTAGTGGGCCGATGGATAAATTCAATGGTGCTAAGAAGAATCAGCACCCCACATGCCAAAAGTGCGGAAAGAAGCACCCTGGAAATTTCCTTACGGGGATAAGGAAATGATTCAGGTGTGGAAGAGAAGGGCACCTAGCTATTAAATGTCGGCAAGAAAGACCCGCGGCTGCGACGGAGGAGAGGAACGCTTCGTTCGAACCTCAACGCCTTGTTCAATGCTACAAATGCAAAGAACCGGGTCATTTTGCAAATCAGTTCCCTAATCCACGGGTTTTTAGAGACAACCAACAACCTCGAAGGCAGCAAGGAAGAGACTTTTACATCACTTCTGCCGAAGTGAACCCTGACAACGAAGTGGTGAAAGGTACTCTAGTTATTAATTCAAGAATAGAAAACTTACTTTTTGATTTAGGTTCTACGCATTCTTTTATATCTCGAATGTTTAGTAGAACAATCCCAGCACCACCATAAATCATGGAAGTGAAGATGTCGGTGAGTACGGAAAATGGGGAAATCATTGCATCCCATGAATACAAGTCATCCCCTATTATAATCTATGGATTCAATTTCCCGGTGAACCTCATCATACTCCCTCTAGTGGAATTTGATGCAATTCTTGGAATGGATTGGATTTCATTATATAAAGCCAAAATAAATCGTCGGGAGAGGGATATCACAATCCATATGGAGAATCAACCCCGATTCATTACATGTGTATGGAGGAAGATGAATCTCCTTTAGCTCCATCATCTCAAGCGTGAATATTACTGCCTTATGAGCACACATATCTGGCTCAGATGATTGAGTCCAAGGAAGAAACCATCCTTGAAGAAATGCCTATTGTGAGGGAATTTTCTGAAGTGTTTCCCGAGGAACTGCCATGTCTTCCTCCTAGAAGGGATGTTGAGTTCTCAATTGAACTTATACAAAGGGCTTTACCAATATCCAAGACTCCATGTAGAATGGCTGTTGTAGAGCTTCATGAGCTGAAGAAACAACTACAGGTGAATCCGGATAAAGGGTTTATACACCCAAGTGCTTTAGCATGGGGTGCACCAGTCCTCTTCGTCAAGAAGAAGGATGGGTCAATGCGGCTTTACATCGATTATCGTGAACTTAACAAAATCACGATAAAGAACAGGTATCCTCACCCAAGAATTGATGACTTGTTTGATCAGCTACGTGGAGCACAATTTTTCTCCAAGGTAGATTTGCAGTCGGGATATTATCAAGTAATGTTGAAGAAGGAAGATGTCCCCAAGACTGCTTTTCGTACAAGATACAAGCACTATAAATTCATAGTAATGTCGTTAGAACTCACCAATGCTCCATCAATCTTCATGGACTTGATGAATATAGTCTTTAAGGATTACATAGACAAATTTGTGGAAGTCTTTATAGATGATATTCTAATATACTCCAAAACCAAGGAGGATCATGAGGAGCATTTAAGAACTGTAATAGAGACTTTCCGCAAGGAGAAGATCTATGGAAAGTACATCAAGTGTGAGTTCTGGTTGAAGGAGGTCTCATTCTTGGGCCATATCATCACAAGAAATGGGATTTCTATGGATCCCTCCAAAACAAATGCAATTGAGGGATGGCCGAGGCCAACATCAATAAAAAATATCCATAGCATCTTGTGGTTAGCTGGATATTATCGACATTTTGTGATAAATTTCTCATGATTGTCCAACCCTCTTACCAAGATAACTCGAAAGGGAGTAATATTTTCTTGGAGTGATGAATGTGAAGAAAGCTTCAAGGAGTTGAAAATGAGGATTATCACTGCACCCGCGCTCACTTTACCCACAAGTGAGTACCTTTTTGTGGTATTCAGTGATGCTTCAAAGAAGGTCTTAGGATGTGTGCTGATGCAGAATGATAAAGTGATATCCTATTCCTCAAGGTTGTTGAAAATCCATTAGTGAAACTATCCAACGCATGATATGGAGTTGGCGGTAGTGATCTTTGCCTTGAAAATCTGGCGGCATTATCTCTATGGAGAGAAATGTGAGATATATACTGACTACAAGAGTCTTAAATATATATTCACACAGAAAGATCTTAATATGCACCATAGAAGATGGATAGAGCTCATCAAGGATTATGACTGTTCAATCTATTACCACCCTGGGAAAGCGAACAAGGTGGCAGATGCCCCATGTAGAATGGATCCAATGATTCTATCAATGATGAGAATTGAGAAGGATCCAATCTTCTTACACTTGATGAATATGGACATGGGAATCATAGAGAAGAGAACATCATCAATCCATTCACAAATGATTTCTCAACCGTCTCTTTAGGAAAGGTTAAAGGATGATGTGGGAATTCAAGAAAAAGTGGGAGCTAACGAAAAAAGGAAATCCTTGGAGTTTATTGTTAATAAAGAAGGAATTGTGCGTTTTGGGAAAATAAGATGTGTTCCATCAAGTCCGGAGCTGAAGAAGGAACATTTGGATGATGCACATAGTTCAAATTTCACTATTCACCCAGGGAGGACAAAGATGTATCGAGATCTCTGAGAAAACTTTTGGTGGGATAATATGAAGAAGGAGATTGCTGAATATACGTCAAAGTGCCTGGTGTGTCAGCAAGTGAAGGCAGAGATGCATAAGTCTTAGGGGATGATGAAACCATTACCCATACTAGAATGGAAATGGGATAAAATCACCATGGACTTTGTCACCAGACTTCCAAGGACATCCAAAGGAAACAATGCAATATGGGTTGTTGTGGATCGTCTTACAAAGACTGCACACTTTTTTGTTATTCGAGAGGATTTCTCATTGGATCAACTGACAAGGATATATATCAGGGAAGTGGTAAGGTTGCATGGAATACCAATATCTATTATGTATGATCGAGATCCAAGATTCACCTCTAAGTTTTGGAAGAGTCTTCATCCTGCTCTAAATATGGAACTAAACTTTATTACGGCATATCATCCTCAAACTGATGGCCAATCCGAGCGGACTATCCAAACACTTGAGGATATGTTGAGAGCATGCTAAATGGACTTTAAAGGAGGATGGGATCAACATCTTCCTCTGGTTGAGTTCTATTATAATAATTGTTTCCACTCGAGCATCCAAATGGTACCATATGAAGCCCTGTATGGGATAAGGTGTAGAACACTGACATGTTGGGATGAGGTTGGTGAACGTAAGCTGCTTGAACCAGAAATGGTCGAGGAAATGGTGGAGAAGGTGAAAACTATTCAGCAGCTTATCAAGGCAGCCCAGAGTCGATAAAAGAGTTATGCAGATAATCGTCGACGAGACCTTGAGTTTAAAGTTGGAGACATGTTTTTTCTACACATATCTCCATGGAAGAAGTTCATGAGGATTGGAAAGAAAGGGAAGTTAAGTCCAAGGTACATCGGCCCCTTAGAGATTCTTGATCGTGTTGAGGCTGTGGCCTATTGACTAGAAGTTCCACCTAATATGGCCAAAGTACATGATGTCTTTCATGTAACCCTTTTAATGAAGTACATACCGGACCCTTCACATGTACTCTCTTCTGAGGTGGTACAATTGGAAGATGATCTTTCTTATGAGGAGCAACCAGTGAAGATCGTAGATCATAGAGAAAAAGTTCTACGAAATTAGACAATGCCCCTCGTCAAGGTTTTGTGGAGAAACCACATGTTTGAATAAGCAACTTGGGAATCGGAGGAAGTGATGAAGCTGAGTTACCCACATCTGTTTTAGTGTGGGAAAAGGAAAATTTCGATGGCGAAATTTCTTAATGGGGGAATATTGTAACGACCCAAAGTTTCATTTATGGAAAATACCTCTTGATCTTATTAAATGTATCTTTATATAAAATGTTTTTATAAAATGTCAACTCCATTGGTTTTATGATAAGAATTGATACCATTACTTTTATAGATGTTGAACAGTGATCACATGATTAGTATAAATATAGAGATTTAAAACATCCAATTTTACTTAGACAAATGAAGTGATGGCCTCATCCAGTAGAATTTCCCCATACGAAGCTCATTTATTGGAGCTCGGAAAAGAGGTGGCATCCTTGGGCTTCGCTCTTGTCCAAGCCCAAGTTGAGCATCACCATGTCAAGCTCGAACGGGATCGTCTACGGGAGAAGTGGAAGTTGATAGAAATTACCACTCGAGTGATGTTATCCGAGCCACCCCAATTGTCTGTCACCATCGCACACCATACCCTTAGGTATTATGCGGCTGTTTTAAGAGGTTACGTAACTAATCAATAGTACTAGGTTCATGTACATTATTTTTGTATATAATGATCAATATAATTTCTTGTCCTTATTAATACATTGTAAATAGTTTTTAAAGTACAAATGGTGTTTTTAGTTATTATTTAATTAAGAAATATATTTTATTAAATTAAGGTATTTTTTAATTAAATAATATTTTAATAAAAAACTATTTTTATTGTTAGATTAATTTTATTATATATAAATGATCATGTAATTGTATGACTGCAATTATAATTTTTATGAAGGTTTGAAAGCCATTTTTTTCAAAACCTGTGAATTTTTTTATAAATGTATGTTTTTTTAAAGTGAATATTAACATATTTAGAAAATTATTTAGATAAAATTAATGTTATTTTTGGAATCAGGATGTCAAAATTATCCAACGGTGAATTTTTCATAATTTTCAGAGACAGTCAAATTGTTTAGTAAAAATTAAATACCGTGTAAATATATAATGTGTTTTATGACATCATAATGACCCAATGGTGATGTAATAAAATACTATAATCTTTATATTCGGCCAATAAATGGTTTTAACATTAAAATAATGTGATTTAGTGTTAGTTTGGCTTAGTTTTCAAAGCATTAATGGACCCCTCAAGAATTATTAAACACCTTGTCTTTTTAAATTATTTTCCATGGGAGTGTGACTCACCTCAACATAAGAAACCCTAATATTTTAAGACTTTCAGACCTTGGACTTATAAAATATTATTTTCCTCTTACCTTAACCAAAAAAAATGGGAGAAAACAATAGAATGGTTTGTGGTTTGGATTAATTTATTATAAGGGGTCCCAAACCTAAATAATAAAGAATTCCCTCACCTTTCCTATATAACCCCACCCAAGATCCCACTTCCTCCTCACTCAAAGCCTTTGGAGTTCGTCCAACCTCTGACCTACTCTCTCTAAAATCCTCCCAAGGTGCCCCAAGCTCCCAAAAACCCTCTCACAATCCTCTCTCTAGCCTTTGGAAACACACTTCCAAGTAAGGGTTTTTTCTTCCTTTCTCATTTTTGTCCAATTATCTTTAAGTTGTTTTTCCCATTTAATTTCAATTATAAATGTTGGGGTATGGTTCCAAACCTCCCTCATACTACCCTATTTATGTTTGAATGATGGGAGACCCTTTCTCTCTCATTAAATGCCTCCCATTTACACCTGTTACTATACCGAAATTCCGAAAAGAACTTCTCTCTCCTTTTTTACATTCAAGTAATACTTTTGTATCATGAATCTAAATTCCATTAAACATTTTGGGACATGTATCTATATGACCTCCATACTTTCCATTACATTTAAATATGATGAGAAACTCCTTTCTCTCTCATCAACCATTTTTATGAATTCTTATGTCACGCTGTTACGCTGCCGAAATCGCACTGATTTTCTAAGACAATGTCATTGTGTATTGAATACCAGGCCCATTTCTCCATCAAGGGTATTCACCTTTATGCACATTTACTTATTGATTGTAAAGTTTCATTTATTAATTCGACATTCCCTTATCGTGTAATAAATGATTATGTTTTATGAATCCATGTTTTCTGATCCATGTGGCACACTTATGCATGAAATGAAATGTTTAAGAAGGGTGCACCCTTATAGCGCTCCAATGCATTGGGTAAAGTGTAGTATCATGATACGTCATGTGCAATGAGTTTTGACTCATGATAATTCAATTGCAATTAGGGTTTACTCGTTCTTTATGTGTAATGAGGATTTACTCATGCTCCATGTGTAATGAGCCTTGGCTCATGCTAATTCCATGTTAAGTGTTGTTGCCACATTTCCTTGTGATGATTATCATGCTTTATCATGCCTTTATGTTCATGTTTTTCTTATGCTCTATTGATATTCCTATTCTCTAACATGTATTGTACTCCTCATTTTATTCCATGAGTACACCCTTACTGGGCTTTATAGCTCACCATTTTCTTATGCATGTCCTCAGGTTATCCTTTGAAATGCTAAGTACAAAGGAATGTAGTTGTCATGTAAAGGATGTTTTCAATAAAGATATTGTATTTAATGTTTCCAGTTTTTATGTAATGATCCTAAGCCCCAAAGACACTAAACCTCTCGATCTTCTTTGTTGTATCAAGTGAAATTTTATGTAATAAATCATTTTTATGTTGTAATAAAAAGAAGGGTTGACATAGGTTACCTCCCTATATTTCATTATCCCTAGATGGGAGAAGAAATATGTCCATATGGTGGGAATTTGAGGTAAAAATGACCCATTCCCTATATTCTAGGGTTGTTCCCTTTTTTAAACATTCTTTTGTCGAATATATTTATCAGTATTACAGGGGCATTTTGTGATTAAAATTCACCCAGCCCTGCTGTTTGGTGTTACTCTCATACCACAGTGGTAGCTGATTCTACTATTTCCTTCTTGATATCGAGAATTCCCTTACATGTGTGAGCTTGATATGGTGATTTATTTTTACCAAAATTGAATTCTCCTAAAGAAATGAGATTTTTTTTGGATTGGACTCTCTTATACGGAAATCCCCCTTGATGTCTTAGATTTCCAAGATTATGAAATTTTCAATGTATTGTACTTATCAACCCTGCTTCTTTTGAGTCATACTCAGGGCCGGTTCATTCCAAGAATGCCTTCTTCCAAAAATAGGTACATCATTTGGTTTCCATCTTTGGATGTTGAATTTGAAGGATTCCATTTCTAGTGGTTTTTTTGGATGGGGCATGGGGTGAAGTGTTGATATTTTTTTCCCTCAATCTCGGAAAATGAACATGAAATGTTGGGTCAACGATGAGGCAATACAATTTGTGCAGCACATGGAGGAAAGAAAATTCCAGTTTTTTCATTTTCCTCTATGATTATGAACACCATGAAAATGGTAGGTCTTCTAGGTCTATTAGATGGTTAAGTTCCACTAATAATTTTTCATGGTCTGCATACCCATCATAGGGAAGATATTTTCTCTTCAACTGGCGGAGTATTGTCTTGATATTGAGGTGAATTTCATGCATAAATTCTTCTATAAACTCTCTTGGTATGTTTTACTGAGAAGTTTCCATGGGATAATATATCACCGTCAGTTCATCACTAGGTAGTTTTATTATTATAATGAACATAGAATGTTGATGTTCTACCAAGGACTCCTCTGTTTTATCTTCACAACATGATCTGTTCTTGATGATTTCCTTCTAATAATTGGTTCTGGTGGGAGACTCATCTATATATGGATGGTACAAGGGTGGATCCAAATATAAGCATTTCCTATGGACATATTCTAACTAAGAAAAGAGGTCACTTGTCATATACAGAGTATCTGACATGTTGAACTATGTCTTTCCATGTACCTCATCATATGAGGGATTTCCCTTATACTCCATGATGAGGGGAGGAAATTATTTTTGATACGAATGTTGACTGTGTGGAGGACCTCTCTAGATAGTTCTATAATGGCAAGGAAAACCATCACATCTTGATGTCTGACCACAGGAAGAGTTCCTATGGTGTATACCCAGGGGAGGACTTTTAGGCTGAACCATAATAAGGGGAGGACCTTCATGTTGTTCGATGTCATTGAGGGGAGGACCTTCACAATGACTGCTATAATGGTGAGGAATACCATCACAACATGTTGTTTGGATACATGGAGAATATATTTAGTGTACATACATTGGAGGGAATTCGGGATGATTTTAAATGATTAAAGGACCTTATCATTTCTTTATTTCACTATAAGGAGGGCCTTGACAGTGATTTCCACCAGGGTGAGGATTCCAATGATAGCATGATGTCCGGGTACTTGTATAATCATATCTTCTATGTAAAACCTACGGAGGACCATCAGGGAAGACTTTATATTTGATCATCTAGTCAAGGTGATGGCTACCATGAGAGTCATCAAGAGATAAGATCTATTGATCTATCATTTTTGGCCCATGGATTAATACCCAATGGGTACTCTAGGGAGGACATTTAGAGGTGTGGGTTGCAACATTGCAAGGAGGACCTTCGCAACTGCTATGGATGCTTCCATTATTTGGTAATAGATCATCATGACATTGAGCCTCTATTTTTAGTTGTGTGATGGAGTCAGGAACTTCATCTTCCTATAGAGAAGAATAATTAATGTTCTCTTCATTTTTCGATTTCTATTAGAAAATATCATTTTTAGGTGCTCTCTTACAAGAAACTTGATCTTCCTACTATTGGTAATGACCTTCTTATACCGGTAACTATATAATTGGATCTCATGAAGTTTCTGAGATATGTGGATGAACATCTTCATTTTTGGTAGAGAGATATGCCTATCATAGAGAGGCCACCATGTTGGACCAGTGTCCCCTAGTTGGAATGGGTGTCTATTCACGATCCGATTTTCCTTATATTTAGTTATATTATCATGGACCCTTATGGACTAGAGAAAGGATTTTGGACTTCTCTATAGTGTTTATCAGATTTCATGGATGAATCACCCTGCCCGGGGAGATCAAGTCTGGGTCCTAACTCCTTCAATTTTTCTGCTGAAATAGTGAGGTCTTCAAAATTATGGATTAAATGGTCTAAAATCAATTACTGATCTGACATCATCTCCAGCATGTGTTCTGATACTTCTCTAGCTGGAATATATATAAATACACATTCTGATGTCAGAGTAGAAGTTTGTATATAAACTGGTCCTCCATGAGTTCAAGTAGGTAATGTTAGTTCTCCTTTTTTAGGGAAGACGAATGATTCTGTGATAGAGTAGCTAGGATATGAAAAATATTTTCTCATATTTGCACCATATTTATTTAGTTTTATTTATAATTGTGATCAATAATCTTCATCTTCTCATTTGATGTGGTATGTGTCTCATGATCCTGATTTTCATCCACATGAGTTTGACTCTACAAATATTTTCATTCCACCATATTTGGATGGTGGGATTCATTATGTTAGGTTAGAATTTGAAGCTATATAATGATCACCATTGTATCTTACTTGTGGGATTCATATGCACTAGTAGTGTTCAATGACAACCCATAAATTGACTACCTATTTTAGAGAGTGGGATTGTTGCCCTTCAGCTGTAATTTTTTCATTCTTGTAGATGGTTGTAATCTTATTTAGATAACAGGATTCTTATACAGTTGTGGAGATTTTCATTTTCCTATAATTTTACTCTCTACCTAGGTGGAAGGACACATGGGAACCAGCTACAATGTGCATTGGTGTATTGTGCCACCCTATATCCAAGGTGGGCTTCTTAAGAGGGAGTGGGAATTTTGTCTAATCATAGGTTTCCGCTGAATTTCCATGGAGGGATTCAAAGGAGAAGGAAAAGATCTATGTTTACACATGGAATGTCTTCGTGTTCATACAGTTAATCTCCTCCTTAGGATCTACTCTAATGACCTACTCCTGATAATGAATTTCCTACACTTGGTGGGAATCTCTAGGGGCATGTGTCCTCAGTACTTCAGTAAGTTACCTAAGCATGATATTCTCTACAAAAAAAATATTTTTGGTCATGCGACATTGGTGTAGATGCTCATTGCTAGGGACTAGTGAGTATGTCCCTTGTGAAGTTGGGATGAATTCTTAATCATCGAATTTATCTGAATCCCTAAGGTGGGGGAGCTATTCGTTTTCATGCTCCAGGGATATGCTTCAAATGTGGTTGGAAATGTATAAAGGATAGACCCTGTGCTTGGTTTCCAATTGCATCTGATGAGGTGGCTGGAGAGCATTTATAGATAGTATGTCATGTCTTGAAGCATCCACAGTGGGGAGAGTAAACTTTTGGTGAACTATTGGATCAGAGAGTTTGAAACCCAGGGTTGACGATGTTGAGTAGGATATGGGGTTCAGTTTTTCATCGGGGACCTTACCAGTTGTGCGGTCATTGAGGTGTGTGTATAAGCCAATGTCTGAGATGTCATTTGGATTGAAGGATTCATTTTATACCTGCAATATATATGATATGTGAAAAAAACACCATAAAAGTGTAATATCTTTATCACTTGCATAACTGATGATTTGGCATGGGCCTCTTCTTTTTATGTTATGGATGGGGCATGAGGTGGGATAATGAAACCACATTGGTTATGAATTCTTGTAAGGAGCAACATTTTTTGGACCTGATTCGCATCGTACTAGGGAAAAAATGGTCCCACATACAATAACCAATTTTTTTCTTTTATATAGTTCTACATTTGTTTGTCCATTCTATTCAACCCAATTCACATAATGAACGTTTTTGGTGGGTTTTATGGATTCACCAAGACATGGTATTGTGGCATTTTTTCATTATTAATGAGGTTCCATAATTGAATGGTCCGGGAGGGTGACTTTTGAGGTTTGAAGTTCTGAGAAATTGGACCATGTCAGGAATGATGTACTCAAATGGTCCTTATTAGGTTTATTCATGGATCTAAAAACACCCAACGACCCTTTTATCGAATATTCATGGACCTGGTTTCCAAAGTTAGTGGCTTATTGGAGGATTTTTACAACAACACTTATGAACTCCATTGGTCGAGAGGATGGGAGGTTGGGCTCATCACACCCTTTTGGGGAGAATTATTTACAACTATGGGACACTCTTATATATTTATGAAATGATTTTATGTTTGTTAAACCTTAGTTGATTCCCAAGAATGTGTTTACGAGTTACCCCTTGAATATCACAATCAATATAAATATTCATGGATCTCTAACTTATCAGGACAACACCTGCTAAAGGAATATGATGAGGCACTCTGGAGTTTACTATCATCCAACTGGATGAAAGAATTTTTTATGTTGGGGTGGAAGCCATGATTTGAGCATCCAACATGTACTGGTGAGTGTAATTAGATCCCACATTGTTCAATTGGTGTTGGGGCATCACCTTATAGGGGGCCTTTTATTGGGGTATGATTGGGTCCTATTCATGGGAGATACCCCTTTGAGTGAAATAAGTAAGTGATTACTTCTAAAGAGGCTACCCTGTCAAGTTTAGGGGTTGTGACTGACTTGTAATGAGAATAACCCTCGAGATCAGGACTTAGAAATGCATTTTACATAACCTAGTCTGAGTAAGAATTATAGTTCCCGTAGTTCATTATATGGGGATTATTCATAGAAGCTGTCTATTTTTTCAGAACTATGAGGAGGATCCCGCACCATGATGATTTGACGTTTTGGTTGGGGATTACACCCAGGATGATTCCCTTGTTTGGGGGATATGTAGATTGACTGATCACCATAAACCTATTATCCCATGTGATTTATTATTGGTCTGAGAGATGATAGTAGGCAACGAATACGAATATCACTGGTCCCACATCATCTATAAATACATTTTACTAGATCTGAAAGGGAGATAGGGGTGGCTTTGAATGGTCTAGTTTCCTCTCCTATGTTGATATACATAATATTTATGTTCGGATGTATGTTGGGACATGTCTTGGGATAATCCTTTGAGGAGAAAGGGAACCACATCCCATTGAAAGGATATGGTCTTACTATAGGGAGAATTCTCTAAAACGAGTTCTTGGATATAGGAGAAGAATTCATCTTCATAAAAGAGAAAATTAGGATGATCCCATTGACTTGTCACAATCCCTTATTGAATGGAAAAGCCGATGATTACCCATTTTCCCTAGAACTCAGAGGTTCACATGTGTATTCTATGTTTGGGTCACAGATAAACCTAGGAATATAAACCTAATGACATTATACGGTTCCACACCTTTCCCAGGATTACCCAAATGACTCCGCTTACCATGGGTCTGTAAACATAGAATGATGCACTGATGTGTCTGATGAATTTATCATATGGGTCTGGTGGCTTTAAAAGATGCTTTGGTCTAATACTGATGGAATGGTTAACATAGGTGATTCTGATAATGGGACGACAACATTAGGGAATGATTCAGACTAAAAGGAAGAAACCCTAATGGACTCTATTCTATGTACTATTTCTTTATGTGGGGTTGGGTACCCACCACATGGAACATTTCTGTACTGGTGGAGTGTCTGTTTGTGTACCAAGATGGTATGTAGACCTGGATGTTTTCCACATACCAATGTGGTACGTGGTCCTAGAGTGGGTCCTTGTACTATTGTGGTGCACGACATCATGTTCAATTCACATACCGTGGTGGTATGCAGCGATGGATTCCATCCGTGTAGTGGGATCGGGGCATGGTTTCATCAAAATAGTGATGTTCTAAGTGGTATGATAGATCAGAGAAGGGGAATTGTTCCTATAGTTTTCATGAAGTTCATCCACAATGGGAGTATGGTTTGTGTCTCTCCAATTTGTTTCAAGGTTTTCCCATATTATTATTCTACCATCTTTTTATGGTTAACTATGTGTTTATACCTGCTAAAAACCGTTAGTGATTTCATACTTCATTGATAATTTCGATTCAATGTCTTCCGTCTGTGAACTCCAAGACCACCAGAAAATCTGATCCCCTCATTCAGGTCCACCTGTGATACCTTTTTAACAGTGTTGCAGATGTTTTATCTTTGGGTCACATGACACAATTTCTGGAAGCTCATGAATAAATTACTCGGCATGTAGATGACTCATCCAATAGAGATTTTCAAGATTGTCGTTCTAGGGGGGGTAATCACTACCTCAATCCCATGAATGACGTAGTTTTTGGGACGCCGCCGACCTCACCTTGTCAATGGACTAATTTTCTGGGGATGGTTCATGGGGCCATACCTCACCATTATGTTTTCACCAATGACATAGTTCACAGGGTCGAAGTTCACAGGTGTAATTTCTCTACCTCAATTCTGTGTTTTGCCGGGGACCAGATCTAATCTTCATTTATTCCATGAACACACTGGTTTACTTCCCAGTTCCTCACGGGCCAGCAGTTCTCGGGTTTTTCATGTATCGTTTAGTTTGTGTGTTATTCCATCTGCATACCATTCCCAAAAATCGGTAATTGAACCACATTGTTCATTTTCCAAATTTGATTTCTTCAATCTTCATCTCCAATTTTCAATCAAACCAACATCATATTCCATCATCAAATTTTTAGGAGTATTCAAATTACCTTTGTAGAGTTTTCAAGACCCTACAACCATTTTTAACTTTTTTAATTCTTACTCAGATATCAGGTAATTTAAACATTCAGGGTTAATATATATATTTTAAAATTTAAAAGGACTAATAAATGAGATATTTATGAAATTTTCATCTCAATCCCAATAATATTATTAAATTCAATATTTTTTATATTTAATATTATGTAATCATTAATTATTTATTTAAAAATATCATTTATGACAATTGGACATTGTTCAATACATTACTTTTTAAAAATAGCCTAATAACATGATAACTATAAAATAACTTTTTTATAAAATCAATAACATGTCAAAGAAATAAAATAGTCATGGATGACATTAATTATATCAAATTATAATTATTTTAATATTTATAATATAAATTATTTAAAATTTCCATTAATAAAAAAAATTACTCCATCATAATTAAAAAAGCATTTAATTTAATTATTTCTTTCCAAAAATTACAAATAAATTATCATGATGGATATAATAATTTTATCTTTCAATATTATTTTTATAGTTGAACATATACTGTATATTAAACAATATTAAAAATATTTCCATTTTTAAAATCAAAATCGTTACAAAATTGATATTTTTTAATAGAATACAATAAATGGATTAATTTAATACAAGTTGTACCATGAGCTCATAAAATAATCCCAATTATTAATATTATCAAATATAATCCCAAGGATTTTTTTTTCAAAAATTACACATCAAATAAATTTAGTTTATATTTTTTGGTAATTTTTTAATATTTAGAATATTTTTCGTACCCGTAGTTACCTAATTTACCCCTAATGATGGCAATAAAATTTCAAAAATCTACTATAAATATGTTTTCCATAAATAAAAGCGACGTATTTTCTAAATATAGACCTTATAATTCCAAATATTTAATCCTTTTTTAAAAATCCAAAACATTTATTTCGATAAAATAAATATAGAATTAATGCCATTGAAAAAATGATTAAGTGGTACTTTAATGTAAAAATGTTCAAAATTTTACAATGTTTTTATATAGATTTTCAATGATAAATTGATTAAAATATCTGAATTAAATTAAAAAAATATAAAATTGATCTAATTATTCATTAAAAACAATTAATAATATAATTTCAAATTTCATTATTTAGAAGAAAAATATGTTTTTAATTTAAAAGTGGTATTTTACACTATTCATCAAAACATGCAACTTATCAAAAAAATTCACAAAATTAAAACAACGCAAATTTTTGCATTCTTATTTCAAATAATATGTTTATTTTTTATCATATAAGTTTGAAATTTTTCAATTAATAGATTTAAAACACGTTCACCATTAAAAGGAGAAAAATATACATTTATTTTTAAAATACATTCTTTATCTATAAATTTGGATTTGATCTTATATCATATCTATAAAACAAATAAGATGAATGGTAAGTATTATATTCAATATATTATAAATAAATTTCATTATTAACATCCTAAAGGTTGATTTATTTATTTATTGGTATAAAATAAACTTCTATACATTTAAATAGTATTCCAAAAAAATATTTCAAATTAATTTTTAAATGATTTTATATTAATTTATAATTAATTGAATAGTGAATAATTAATTATATATACATGTGTAAACCTTATTTTCATTATCCAGAAAATATTTTTCCTACCTTCCATTGTAGTTGCGAGGTTATGATGATAAAAATTAATTAACAATATTATATTTCCCACTTCAGCTCGATGTAGAGTATCCTATATAATTTTGGGCATAGTGTTTCATTTTAGAAAATAGGTTTGTTAAATTATCCAACTAATTTATAAATTTCATCCACATAATTTTAAACTTATTTATGGTCACCAAGGATCAACTATTCCTACTATAATTATTTAGAACCCACATCATAAAAAGGATTAATAAAACATCCACTTTAAAAATTATAATGAGAAGTATAATGGTCACTAGAGATAATACATACTAGGGATACATGTAAGAAAACATTGACATGGAATATAAAACTAACTATAATGTTCTTATTAAGAGATATAGGGAACACGTTCCTTACAAAACTAACAGGCACAACACCAAAAATAGATAATGGATTAAAAAGATCATCGATTTCTCAGTATAAAAATTAATAAGAGATTTTTTTCAATATTATTTTCTTATAGTTAAGGAATTATTTTACAACAAGGACTAATAACATAATGAAATGTATATTCACTAAATTTATAGTTTCATTCTTTAATCAATTTCACCTAGAATCATATTATTTTTTTTCAAATGAAAAGTATTCAAGATGTGTTTTTCATGCCTGAAGTGCAAGAATAAACTTCTATAGAATAACCTAATAAAAAAATATTGACTATATATTTATAATTATACAAAAATAATATACATTAATTTGATGAAAAAATAATATAATCCCTAAAATTAAACAGAAATACCAAATGTGCAACATAGACCATTGAAAAAAAATTGTACTTAAAATTACTATAAATAATCCAATCTATGATTGAATCACAAAATGAAGAAGCATTTGATAACAATGTATTGCATGAAAAATTTTAACATTTGTCTCTAAATACCGTAAATCACTCTTAATAGCTCATAAAAAAATGTAATTTCCTAGATCACACAATCTCTATGATAAAATAATTATTTTCATAAATAATTTAAATCACCATAAGTCCATAATAAAATAATTGATTCTTCGAAAATAAAATTCATCGTTTAATTATCAATTAAAATCACTTGTTAATATGATTAACAAGATCATATATGGTTCAAAAAATTGAGAATATCTTATGAAATAACAATAATTACATAATTACCAAATCATTTACCAATCCCATGGATATCTATTCGATAAAATATATGTTCCAAAAATAAAATTCGTCTTATTAAATAAAATCATTTAACTAAAAATAAAATAACATAATAATTGGAAGTACACATAGTACATTTGTATAAGATACACCATTGTCTTCTTTCAGTTGTTAGTCTGATTCCTACATCCTTCTCGAACACGATGGGTTGTTACCCATCCTTAAGGTTGTCCTTTTTATAAAACTATATAATTCTTATATCATTCCCAAAATATTATAAAACAATAAATAGTTACCATAATATTTTTTAACCTCAAATTTCATCAATTTACATTCATTTTGCAACCACAAATTTAATGACACAAAATTACCTAAAAAATTTATATTCCAAAAATTCCCTTAACCACCTTAAAATTTCACAACATATAGAATCAAAAGGGTTTACAAGACCATATAATTTTTATCAACATGAAAATAATAAACTCATGATGATGTACCTAACTCTTATGAAAACATCCTAATCTCTAATGTTTCTTAAACCCTTCTCTGATACCATCTGTAAGGACCCAACCATAAAAATTACATAATCTTGGTAATTAAAAACAGGAAATAACTTATTTTTCAAAATGATATTTTATGTTTTTATTTTTATAGAATTATGAAAAACTCTTACATATTAAAATCATACATTAAATGTGGACACTTGTACTCAGTATCAATTTCTTCCACCAGTGGAATCAAATTTAAAATAAAACATGTTTTATTTTCATGATGTATCTTCCCAATTTTTCATTGATCAAATCCTTGAACCAACAATTTTATATCCCAATTGAATTAAATTTTAAAAAATTAGATGATAATAATATATGATTAAGTGGAATAAATTGAACAAATCATTTGTAAAGGAAAAACATGAAAACCCCTCGAAACATTTTCATAAGGTAATACTTTTCACCCTTAATAAAAAGTAAATATATTCCTTTGAAATAATCCCATTTCATACATTTATATAAATCATAATATTACCATAAACCATAGAAAGAATAAATAACATTTTAAGGAGAAATAATACATAATAATACTTGTCAAACATAAAAATTTAATAATGATGAAGTCAACTTCAATATATTCAACACTTACAAGTGGAATAACCATAAAGAAGACCTCTATACCCAATACATTAGATGTTATAACATAACCACCCATCCTTGGATTATCATAGAACTATAGGTCCTTGGATTATCATTTAACCCCTACCAAATTTCCTTGTACATTCATGTAATGCCCCAACCCCAGAAGCCTAGCGTCGGTGTATTATTACGTATCAATGGCATGATCACAATAGATCATGTCCCAAAAGATCGATTAGTTTAGTAAACTTTGAAGTACTAGATACATTCACACGGTTTACATTACATAATAAAATATAAAGCATGAAGAACATTGTTTCCACAGACAACATCGAGATCCCATAGACTATCCCTACAGGTCAGTCATAATATACTTCTTCGTATCCTAGGAAAACTAAAATATAGAAATGGATGAGCTCAGATGCTTAGTAAGGATAACAATATAACGGAAACATTCATAAATAATCATAAACATTTAAGGTAATGTATAAAACTAAAACAAAATCCTTTTCCACATAAACATCATCATAATATGGAAAATATATATCAAAATAATTCCATTTACATACTCACTTGGATATTATACAAGTTGAATAGTCAAATGGAATATCAATAGAAAATTTCATAATGATGGATTTCATAATTCCAGACATTCATAACCATATAGTTATGGTCTTGTGCCAAGACTAAAAATAATATTTTGTCAAGGACTTGTTCCAAGACACTTTTCTGTTCATGAGACCTACCGATGCATCGATAAGCTGTAGCAGGCTCCACCCGTCACATACTAAGTCCAATGAATTCCTCATATGAAAAGGTTTAAACATAACATAATCATTCATTTAAAACAAGCATACAAAATGTCAATAATTTAACCATAAAACATGAATGGGTTAAAAATAACACATCCATAGTCAATCATATCACAAAACATTCAATACAATATAGATTTTTTGTATCATAATTAACCAACTTCAAATAGGAATAAAATCCATCAATGGATGTTGACATAAACGAAATCAAAATATTTTTTTAGAGAAATAAATCTTTTCATTTTGAAATAATTTAATAAAACATTTATTTTGAAAAAATATTCTTATATTCTTGTAGGGAATATTCGACAATGTTATAACTATGGAAATTAGACGCACCTTCTGTATAAGTTAAAAAAACAACCTTTCCTTAATTTTTTTCAAAATGGTCATAAAGTACCTTGTTTAGAAAACCAAGGAAAGATTCCTTTCAGAACATATAATGTCAAATAAGGGAATATATGATTTTACCCCATTGTCTAGTAAATAGTAAAAAATTATTGAAATAAATTTTTAAGAAACATGGATGTAGATGATAAAGAGGTCCCAGTAGATAATTACATATAAACAACCTTGAAAAATAGAGAGGTTGTAGAATTAAATCTTAATTTGTACTTATCCTTGGTTTAGGGTAGGTTAAAATCTAGTATAATGGTCAAAATAATTGTTATTAAATTATACACGAATCATATACATTAATATGATATCATATATGATCTTTTAACAATGCTTTGTTAATAATATCTTAGTACTATCATCGTTTCGGGTGTTAACTAATTCGTTTTCCTCTATATTATTGGTTACGTAAGTAATTATTGTTATATATAGGATGTATCTTATTAATATTCAAGATTATATTAAGTCTTTAAACTTTATTTTAATCATCTAATGAAAATTATTCTTGAATGGATACGATGGGGAATGAATCTCATCACGTTCGTGGAGACGGTAATTTGTACGTATGCACGAGCGAAAATATCATTATTTTCATATTAAAATTATATATAATTGGATGGTATATCATATATAAAGAATCATTATAATGTTATATTTATTATTTACATCAATTAAACATCATTATTATACCCATCCAAATAATAATGTATTGAATACCAATTACACCATGACGTGGAGATAGAAAGACGTACGTACTCACGTATGGTGAAATGTCATTCAAAGGATGGATAGAATAATGAATATGATTGTACCATATTTATAATAACATCATAGTTTATAGAAGATACTAGAGTTATTATTTTAGAATGGAAATAACAATGAAATGGGATGTTGGAAGAAGAAAGGAACTTGAAAGAGGGAATGAAATATTTACCTCTTCTTCGGGTTCTTTCTTTTGATTTGATCAAAAGAGATCCTTAGGTTGGATTTATAAATAAATTAAGGCTTATAGGATTATGGGAGGATATTTGAGAGGGTTTTTTGTCACGATTTGTCTTAGCCAAATGGATTTGAGGGTGTGAATTAGTGAGAAGGGGGAGTTCTATTTTATAAGAGGGGTGAGGGGAACCTTAGGAAAAGCTAGAAATATTATTTTATAATAAATTCATTTTCGGTTTCTAATGGCCCCAAAATGAATTATTTAAAGAATAAGGTGGGGATTGGTCGATAATCACTCATCCAATAGGTTTTAGATGTAAGAGTTGGTGTCCTGAACCAAATTTTTGTACTTTGATTACATGAATGTTCACTTATTATATATTGTTCATTGTTCTACATGATTATAATATAATAATTTCCTATAATATTTGTTGCATCAATAAGGTCATGTCAAATCCCCTCTTTGATGAGAACATTGAAATTATTTAAAAATATTCTTAAATAATGTTCTACGGTTGAGTGACATACTATGATAGGATGCATAGTATACAGACTCTCATGTGTGAGTAATCGTAAGAAGATGAGACTCTCTCTCATGGAGTTCGCACTGGGAAATCTCCAAGATGGGAGATTATGAGAACAGAACCACTAGTAGAAATTCCACATGTCTTGGTGTCATCAAACATTACTATCTATGAGCGTGTGTAATGGTCCTTAGACTGGAAGATTATCATTAACTCATGTCATGACTCACGCACCTAGATTTACTGACGAAAACAATCACACAGTCAATTGGTGGGATGTAGGGTATGTTGGGTGCGTCATGAGTGATATGTTGTTAATGGATAAGTCGAGGATGAATTTTTCCCTTCCATTTATGGAAGTTGATATCTTGAGCCTTTGATTTAAATAGAACTGTTTTATTAAATTCCACGGCCATGGTGTAAATGACGAGTTTATTTCAGGTAGTCAAAGAACGACGGATCAAGCATACAGGTTTATAACACTACCATGAAACCTGCTTGATGAGATATCGAGAAAAAGGGATTGAATTACACAGTAAGAGTTCGTATGAGGTGATATGTCAATGAGGCATCAACTTCTTTCTCTTGGGTTCCTTGACCCGTTTCTAGAAAGTAATCTTGGACATTAGGCAAGATCGCCTAATGCCAACGATACAGAGGCCCATAGGGTCACACACTAAGTGTATTCAAGTATCTCAAGTAGAATAAATATTATTCCCATATGTGGTTTAATAATTATTCAAGGAGGCCTAAATAGTTTTAATGATGGAGGAAGAAGGAAATGAAAAACAAGATATACACACCGTGTATTAAAGATTACACACCGTGTAGTTTTTCATGGAAAAACAAGGACACACCTTGTATTAATAATCACACGCCGTGTAGTTTTCTACATGGAAAGGAAATGAATAAATGAAAAAAAGACATACATGCCGGGAACATTGAATGTACACTCTGTGTAGTTTTCAATGAAAAACAAGTACACACCATGTATTTATTAATACACGCCGTGTAGTTTTTCCAGTCGGGATTTGGAGGATATAATATTGTTTTAAATGATATTATTATAATCAGCATGGGCGCATGTCACGAAATAAATTATTATACATGGGGGTTTTAAATAAGAGTCGATGAAATAAATAAAATGTGTAAAATGTTTATTTATTTTCATAACTCTACAACCTCAAACCTGATTATAAATATCCTCACAACCCAAACTCTTTTATAACACACAAGAGAATCATTGTGCACAAAAACTCTGGCTAATTCTTTCAAGGTCGAAAGAACCTCTTCTTACAAGAACACTCTCAAGACCAAGAGAGATCCTCTTCCATCAGATCAAGACGATCTAAGGCAGACAATGGAAGAAAATGTTTCTCCATACTAGCACCTGGAGACACCTATGGCGACGTCCCGAGATATGAGGTACACGTGTGGATCACTGCTAGAGGAAGTCTACACATGGCTTCTGCGACGCTACGACGAATCACATAGGAATGTGATCAAGAACATCAATGAAGAAAGAACACCCAAACGTTATTTCTTTTCAATTGATTAAATTGATTATAATAAACCTGTAATGATCTTACTTTTTGGTTTCGGGACATTCTTTTTCTTTGTCCATTTCTGTGATTCAATCCATGGAGACTGGCATTTATCATCATATTGATCCCAGATTGATCATTGTTAATGACAAAAATCCAAGTGGGTATATCCACCCATGCGCTTCTGCTGCGCCCAGAACCTTCAAATGGTATCAGATCGAGGTTACAATGTTGATTATATTTTTTTAATTTTTGTTGATAATTTACACATTTATATTTGATTAAATTCAAAATAAATCTTTCTATAAATCTGAATAAATGAGATATGTTCTTCCTCCTTCATTTCTCGATTCATATCATAGAAATGACCTTTTAATTTTAATTTTTATTAAAATAAAAATAAGGAACTCATCCGGAGGATCCTCTCTTTCTGTCAGTACAACACGAGATTACATGGCGTGTAATTAAAACTACATGTCGTGTACTTAGGTTCAAAGAAATAGAAATTGTCCTCTAAATCACACCGTGTGAATTGATTATGCCTAATATTAAATCATGTCATGTTGACCGGAATTGAACAGCGCGTGGAAACCGGAATACACAGCGTGTATGTTGGAGCAACACGTCGTGTAGTCCGATCTGGCTAAGGTGAAACTGTGTACAAAGAGAAGCCGTGTTCCACGTACATGGGATCACCAGGCCGGTTACCATGTAACAAGGAAGTACACACGGTGTATGATTTATCTACCAGACATGTACTCCAAAATTTACAAATTACAGAGAACACACTGAATCCCACGATGTGTACTTTGGATAAAAGGTGAAAAGAAATACACGCCATGTAAATATAAACTACACGCCGTGTACTTTCCATCAATTTCACCAGGTTTCCTCCAAAAGTACAAAGACCTGTACAAGGAATATGGATGAGAATAATCTCAAGGTAATTCAGAAAGTAATTTAAGAAAAAGAATTTATTAATTATAAGATTATAATTAATTTATTTCAAGAACGACTTATCATTAAGAATATATGGATTAATAGAATTTTAATTCTAAATATGAGTAAATTTCGTTTTATGCTATGGATGATCATGAGCTAGACCAAAGACCATTTGTATGTGTGTATGGTTTCATTTAAATTTGTTTAGTTCAAATTTGTTGGCCTGCGCGCCTTCTTCCAATAAAATGTAGGGCGTACGTGCCCATTG
The DNA here is from genome assembly GCA_963277665.1 of Viscum album. NCBI lineage: Eukaryota > Viridiplantae > Streptophyta > Magnoliopsida > Santalales > Viscaceae > Viscum > Viscum album. The sequence goes on from OY728158.1 coordinate 1,509,459,132, forward strand.
TTTCTTTAATGTAAACTCCATGTAGTGGAGGATCTCCCAAGCCAGAGGAGACGGTTCAAAATACGAAGATGAGGCAAAACCAACCCAAGAAGATACAGTGGTGGACAGGTGGGAGCTTCAAAACACAAACCATTAGGTTCAAGGTGTTTTCCTTAGGTCGGGGTTAGCTTATCAAACCGCTAGATATGCTAACCAATAGAAGCTCATGATCATACAATTTTATTTTATTTCTGTCTAATTTCATGGTTTATTTATTATGTATATGTTTTCGTGATCACATAATTAATGAAATAAACAATCATGAAATGATGGAATAAAATAAAAACCGGACTATGCATTAACATTATTGAAACATGGTTAATCTCTTAAGCAAGCATCACTTAATATTTTCAATAATGTGATAATGAAAAAATATGCATAATGAATAAAATCCCTCAAATACCATATTAAGCCAGACCAAGCCTTTTGTTACTTGATTAAGGGCAAGACTCAATAAAACTATCTATTTGACCAACCCTTATTGTGAAACATACTTTTATAAAGGAAGACCTTATGAAAGGTTTTGGGTTGACTTAACAATATTACCTCAACAGAAGTAGAACTTTCTAGACATGATGTAATATTGGAGGCAAGAGTTTAGGAAATCCAAGTTAGTCTTTCTGTATTGGGGAGTCCACTCAACAGATAATGGAACAGTAACCTCACAGTTGGCAAAGACCTACCTACCTAAATACCTTCAAATTGCTTGACCAACCCTTGTTGGGGTTATGTGAAGGGGAATATTGATCCTTGCCACTAGAATGTCATAGAAACTGGACATTCTGAGTTCAATGGTGAGGGCCATAGGGAATTGATAAAATATTGGGATAATTAATAAATTAATTTTTTATTTCACATAAAATGTAATCAAGAATGTACTAATAAATATGCATTTTTAAATTGTATAATAAAGATGAAAAATTTTTCAACCACATTTTCTCTGAGATCAATTCAGGACAAAGACAATATCCTCACCGGTAGTAACTTTCAGGAATTGGTTAGGAACCTTCGGTTTGTCCTACGCCATGAACGAAAGTATTACGTGATGGAGTCCCCACTTCATGATCCTCCTGCCCAAGGGGCAAGTGATGAAGATTTTCTAGTCTATGATAAACATTTGAGTGATGCACTTTATGTTCAATGTTTGATGCTATCATCAATGTCATGTGATCTCATGAAGTCTCATGAGGACATGGATGCCTATAGCATGCTCAAGCACCTCCGGGGTCTATACCGGGAGAGAGCAAGATAAGAAAGGTTTGAGATCTCCAATGCTCTATTCCAGAGCAAGCATGGAGAGGGTTCCCCAGCTGGTCCTCATGTAGTCAAGCTCATTGGCTACATTGAGCACTTGGAGGTTCTAGGGTTTAAACTCCTCGAAGAACTTGGTATATATCTCATTCTTGCATCACTTCCCCAGAGCATCTCAAACGTTGTTGTTAACTTCAACATGGACAACATTGAGAAGTCTCTGTCTGATCTTCTTGTCCTCATTCTCCAAGTGGACAATCACCTGAAGCATGAAAAGCCTTCTATCCTCATGGTGAATAAAAGGAAAGGGAAGGCAAAATTATTTAAGCCAAAATATTTTTCAAGACCCTCCATGAAAAAGAAGATCAAAGGGGAGGCAAAGGAATAGGATGTTGTTTGTTTCGCATGTGGCCAGAAGGGCCACTGGAAGAAAAACAGTACCCAACCAAAGAAGCAATGGGAAGCTTCAGGTGCGTTTGTTATCGAATGCAATCTATCTGTTTCTACTAATTGGGTATTAGGTACTACTTGTGGTTCTCACATATTATCCAAATACCAGAACCAAGTAAACTCAGAAATATTGACTGAGGTGAGGTGGATCTACAAGCATCCAACAGATCCAGACTCGTTGTTGTAGCTGTAAGAGACCACCACCTCACATTGCCTACTAGTATGATCTGGGTGTTAAATGGTTGTTATTATGTTCCTTATAATACTAAAAACGTTATTTCAATAACCATATTAGATACTTATGGATTCATATTCAAGTTTGTAAATGAATGTTGCTACTTTTATAAAGATATAATTTTTTTTGGTAGGGCACATTTATATAACGGCCTTTATGTGTTAGACTACACAAACCAGGTAATGTAAATCAATGAAAAAGTAAATTCACATGACTCATACAACACCAAACATTGGCATCACCCGCTAAGTCATGTCAATGAGAAACGTTTGACAAAATCACCTCATGATGGGAATTTAGATTCCTTCGAACTAAAACCACTTGGTTTATGTCATGCGTGTCTACAAGGAAAAATGACCAAAGCCCCATTTAGTGGGAAATGTGAAAGGGATAATGAGATTCTAGAATTAGTTCACAAAAATGTGTGTGGACCATTTCTAGTGGAAGCAAGGGATGGGTTCCCGTACTTCATATCTTTTACTGATGATTTTAGTAGATATTGATATATCTACATAATGAGGTATAAGTCAGATTCTTTTGATCGGTTCAAAGAATACAAGAATGATGTTGAGAACCTTCTTGGTAAGAGGATTAATAAACTATACTCAGACAGAGGAGTATAATATCTTAATCAGGACTTCATTGATTTATTACGGGAGTTTTGGATTCTATCTCAACTCACTCCTCCTTAAACACCTCAGTGGAATGGTGTAAGTGAAAGGAGGAACCACGCCCTGTTGGACATGGTGAGATAAATGATGAGTCAGGTGAGTCTTACAATATCCTTTTGGGGATATTCATTACAATCAATAGTACACTTACTAAATCAATTACCAACTAAATCGATAAATGGTATTCCATATGAGTTATGGAGTGTACTTGAAGCCATGTTATCTAATTTACATGTGTGGGGTAGCGAAGCATTTGTCAAGGCCTCTTCAGGTAACAAATGTGCACCCCGAGGAAAAAAGTGTATCATTAGAGGATATCCCAAAGAAACAAGGGGATATTACCTATACAATCCCTCACATAAAAATGTAACAATGGAAAGACACACTATATTCTTTGAGAGGGAGCACAGCTCCAAAAGAGATAGTGGGAGAAAGATAGACTTCGATGAAGTTGAGGCTCAAGATACACAAAAGCTAGTACAAGAACAGATTCCACAATGCCCCGTGGAAGAAATATCTGTTCCAGAGACACAAGAACTGCGTAGGAGCATGAGAGAGGTGAGAGAACCAAAACGATATGGTTTTCTTGTAGCCGTGGATGGTGACTCATTATTGGTTGGAAATGATGATCCTCTACCTATAAGGAAGCAGTTGAAGGCACAGACGTTTCCAAGTGGCAAGATGCTATGAATTCTTAAATGGATTCCATGTACCAAATCCACGTCTGGATTTTGGTAGATCCTCCTGTTGATGCAAACATATTAGTAATAAATGGGTATTCAAGAAGAAATTGGATACGTAGGGGAAAGTAAGAACCTATAAGGAATAAATGGTTGCAAAAGGTTTTAGACAGCGTCAAGGAATTGACTAGGATGAATCTTTTTCACCAGTTGCGATGTTGAAATCCATCAAAATCCTATTGGACATTGCTGCTTACCATGACTCTGAAATTTGGAAAATGGATGTCAAAACAGCATTCCTTAACAGGAACCTCAAGGAAGATGTATACATGACACAACCTGAAGGGTTTGTGACTCTAAAGGATTCCAACAAGGTATGAAAGTTTTAGAAATCCATTTATGGAATAAATCAAGCATCAAGGTCATGGACCATTCGTTTTGATGACGATGTAACAGAATTTGGCTTTGTTAAGAATGAATGTGAGCCTTGTGTCTACAAGAGGTTTAGTGGAAGTGCAGTTGTTTTCCAAATAGTACATGTTGATGACATATTACTAATTGGAAATAAAGTACCTATCTTACAGTCAGTTAAGGCATAGCTGCATAAATTTTCTCCATGAAAGACTTGGGAGAGGAATAATATATTCTTGGGATCAAGATCCATCGTGATAGATCCAAGAGAATGCTGGACCTGAGTCAAAGTACATACATTGAAAATACACTGAAGATATTCTGTATGGAAAAGTCTGAGTGGAGATTTTTTCCATTGTCACATGGCATTCATCTTTCCAAGAAAATGTTTCCTCAAACACATGAGGATATAAAGGGAAAGGCAAGGATCCCTTACGCATCCACCATTGGGTCAGTCATGTGTGCTATGCAATGTACGAGGCTAGATGTTGCTTATGCAATAAGTGCGGTAGGCATATATCAAGCTGATCTAGGAAACCACCATTGGATGGTAGTCAAGATGATCCTTAAGTATCTGAGGTGTACTAAGGATATGTTCCTGGTTTATGGAGGAGATGAGGAACTATTCATAATAGGACATGTAGATGCTAGTTTCCAGACTGATCAAGATGACATGATGTCGTAGACTGGATACATCTTTAGTTTGAATGGAGGTGTATTGAGGTGGAAGATCTCAAATAAAAGTGTGGTGGCAGATTCTATAGTGGAATCCGAGTATATCGCAGATTTTGAGGTAACTAAATAACCAGTATGGATGGGAAGCTTCGTCGAAGATTTGGATGTAGTACCGAGCAGTAAAGATCCTATCACACTCTATTGTTATAATACTGAAGCGGTGGCACTTGCAAAAGAGGCATGGTCACATTAGCGGAAAAAGAATATAATTTGAATGTATCATCTCTTAAGGGATTTTTCTCAGAGAGGTTATGTTGCATTGGGCAGTATTTCCACGGAAGACAACATGGCAGACCCCTTGACTAAAGCCTTGACTCAGTATACACATGATCATCACATGAGGTCTAGCAAACTAAAAGTCGTAGGCAGTTGGCTCTAGTCCAAGTGGGAGTTTGTAAGGGTTGTTGTCCGGAGAACCAATTATTTTGTACTTTGATTACATGAATGATCACTTATTTTATATTATCCATTTTTCTGCATGACTATAATATAATAATGTCTTAGAATATTTGATGCATTGATAAGGTCATGGAAGATCCCCGCTATGATGAAAACCTTGAAATTATATAACAATATTCTTAAATAAAGTTCTACGGTTGGATGACATACTATGATAGGACACATAATATATAGACCGTCATGTGCAAGTACTCGTGAGAAGACGAAACTCTCTCTCATGGAGTTCTCAATTAGTAATCTCCAAGATGAGAGATTATGAGAACAGAACCACCAGTAGCAATTCTGCATGTCTTGGTGTCATTGGACATTTATATCTATGAGTGTGTGTAATGGTCCTTAGACTGGAAGATTATCATTAACTCATGTCATGACTCGCGCACTTATATTTACTGATGAAAACCGTCACGCAGACAGTTGGCGGGAAGTACGGTGTGTTGGGTGCGTCACGAGTGACATGTTGTTAATTGATAAGTAGAGGAATGATTTTTCCATTCCAGTTATGGAAGTTGATATCTCAGACCTTTGATTGAAATAGAATTGTCGCAATAAATTCCATGGCCATGGTGTAAATGATGAGTTTATTTCAAGTAGTCAAAGAATGATGGATCAAGCATATAGGTTTATGACACTACCATGAAACCTGCTTGATGAGATATCAATAAAACGGGATTAAATTACACAATAAGCGTTCGTGTACAGTGATACATCAATGTGGCATCAACTTCTTTCTCATGGTTGCCCTGACCTGTTGCTAGATAGTAATCTTGGACTTTAGGCAAGCTTGCCTAATGCCAATGAGAAAGAGGCCTAGAGCGTCACACGCTATGTGTAATCAAGTATCTCAAGTAGAATAAAGATTATTCCCGTACGTGGTTTAATAATTATTAAAGGAAGCCTAAAATGTTTTAATGATGGAGGAAGAAGGAAATGAAAAACAAGATATACACACCGTGTATTAAAGATTACATGCCGTGTAGTTTTTCTTGGAAAAACAGGCACACACCGTGTATTAATAATTACACGCCGTGTAGTTTTCTTTATGGAAAGGAAATGAATAAATGAAAACAAGAAATACATGCCATGTACATTTAATGAACATGTTGTGTAGTTTTCAATGAAAAAAAGTGCACGCCGTGTATTTATTAATACATGTCGTGTGGTTTTTCCAGTCGGGATTTTGAGGATATAATATTGTTTTAGATGATATTTATTATAATCAGTGTGGGCGCATGTCAAGGAATAAATTATTCGACATGGGGGTTTTAAATACGAGTCAATGAAATAAATAAATTGCGTTACGCATTTATTTATTGTCATAACTCTATAACCTCAAACCTGATTATACATATCCTCACAACCCCAGCTCTTTTCTAACACACAATAGAATCGTTGTGCACAACAACTCTGGAGAATTCTTCCATCGTCGAAAGAACCTGTTCCTCCAAGAACTCTCCCAAGACCAAGAGAGAACCTCTTCAATTGGATCAAGATGATCTAGGGCAGACAACGCAAGTAAAGGTTTATCCACGCTAGCACCCTGAGACTCCTTTGGCGATGTCCCGAGATACGAGGTACACGTGTGGATCACCACTAGAGGAAGTCTACACATGGCTTCTGTGACGCAACGATGAATCACATCGGAATGTGATCAATAACATCAACGAAGAAAGAACACCCAAAAGGTAATTCTTTTCAATTGATTAAATTAATTATAATCAACTTGTAACAATCCTACTGTGTGGGTTTGGGACATTCCTTTTCTTTGTCCATTTCTGTGATTCGATCCATGGAGACTGGCGTTTATCATCATATTGATCCCAGATTGATCATTGTTAATGACAAAAATACAAGTGGGTACATCTACCCACGTGCTTCCTCTGCGCCCGAAACCTTAATTAGATAGGTTTGGGTCACTATATTAACCTTATATTTTAGATTTAACTCATAGTTAAATAGTTTGACATTTATCATGTCTCTTTGTATTTTTATATTATATGGTTAATAAACATACTATATACTTCCAATAGAACCCCAAGTGGTTCATTAATGATACACCTATTATTATATAAGTCTTTTGGCTGATCCTTATATTTTTAGCAATAGAATATTAATTAATAATATAATATTAGTTTTAAACATTATTTTATGTCAATTTTGACACTATTTAGTATTTTGTTTTTGCTAAATTTATAAAAACATTAGTACTTCGAAAAAAATTTATCTAACCTACCCTGACATGTCATATTAACCTATAAAATTAGTGTAATTCATAAAAAGTATCAAATTACATTTATTTTTATATTTATAAAATCATTTAGTTTAATATATGTTGGGTACAACACACACTCTTGTATTATTCAAAAAGAAGCGTATCGTAGAAGCGTACCATAGAAGCTTGGGGTGTTACATTCTCCCCAACTTCAAATAATTTCATCCTCGAAATTTCAATAATATTACTACAAAAAAAGACTCGGGTGGTTATTTATCATAAGTTCCTTGGGTTCCCACGTTGCCTCTTCCATCTTATGGTTTCTACATAGAACTTTTACCAGAGGAGTCGTCTGGTTTCTCTGCACTTTTTCTCTTGAATCAAGAACCTTTACATGATCTTCACAATAAGGAAGATCAAGTTCTAGTTCTAATTCCTCATTGGTGAGTACATGCGTTGGGTCAGGCATGTATTTTCTAAAAAGTGATATGTGGAAAACATCATGAACTTTGGAGAGACTTAGCGGCACTGTGAAACAGTAATCTACAACTCTAATTCGTTCTAGAATTTCAAAAGGTCCGATGTACCTGGGACTCAATTTACGCTTCATACCGTAACATATAATACCCTTCCATGGAGATACCATTTAGAAAACATGATCTCTTACCTGAAATTCCAAATCCTTCCTTCAGTTATCCTTATAACTTTTTTTCCTAATTTGAGTTGCTTTCATGTGGGTTTGGATTACCATCACTTTATCCATCATTTCCTCAATAAGTTCTGGTTCTACAAATTTTCTTTCACCAATATCATCCCATAAAGTTGGTGTGTGAAATATCTTTCTATATAGCGCTTCATATGGGGCCATATAAATACTTTAATGGAAGCTATTGTTATAGGAAAATTCCATCAGAGATAAATGTTGATCCCACATACCATTAAATTCAAGTGAGCAAGATCTCAATATCTCTTCTAAGGGTTTAATAGCCTGTTCTAATTGTCTATCTATTTGAGGGTGGTATGCAGTGATCAAACAAAGTTCAGTATCGAGGGCATTCATAAGACTTTCTAGAATCTTGATGTAAAATGAGGATCACGATTAGAAACAATCGATTGTGGTACACTATGAAGTCTTAAATCTTCATTAATATATAGTATTTCTAATCATTCAAGAGGTAAATATTCTCTTATAAGAAGAAAATGTGATGACTTGGTAAGACAATCAACAATGACCCATATTTCATCATTCCTTATAGGAGTCTTTGGTATTCCCATGACAAATTCCATCGTAATATTATCCCATTTCCACTCAGGTATGGGAAGAGGTTGTAAGACTCCTACTTGTTTCCTTCCAGCATTCACTTTTTGGAAAACCATACAACTTGACACAAAATCAGAAATCCCCCTCTTCATGTTTTCCTACCAAAAATGTTTCTTCAAATCATTGTACATCTTAGTGCTACCATGGTGTATAGTGAAGTTGGAACTATGAGCATCATCCAAAAATTCCCTTTTTATATAAGGTATATCAAGAACACAATGTCTCTTCCCAAATTTCAAAATTTCATCTTCATATACGATTTCACTCAATCTCCCACCATTCATGTCATTAATCTTCTTTTGAAACTCCTCATCATATAACTAAAAACTTTTTATCCTTTCAAGTAAAGATGATTTGGAAAACATTTGAAAAAGCATTGATGTTTCACCTTCCATGTTTATTCCCATATCCATCTTAACTAGATCCAAGAAAATAGGATCTCTTTCAACTCTCATCTTATTCAAAACTCCATGATCTTTTCTTCTCAAAGAATATTCCACCTTATTTGCATTCCCTGTGTGGTAGTGTATCGTGAAATCACATCCTTGATTAGTTCAAGACATCTCCTTTGCCCCATGTTTAGTTGTTTCCTTGAGAAAATATACATCATACTCTTTTAATCGGTATATATCTCACATTATTCAACATAGAGAAAATTTATCCATATATTCAAAGAAAATATTACAGCTACTAACTCAAGATCATGAGTAGGGTAGTTTTTCTCATGAATTTTTATCTGTCGTGATGCGCAAACAATAACCATATCATTCTGTATAAGAACACAACCATGTCTTTTCTGTGATGCATCACTATAAATAACAATTCCATCATTCCCCGATGCTAGAGTCAATATATGATAATTGACTAATATTCTCTTTAGTTCATGAAAACATTCGTCACACTATTTTGTCCAAAAAAATTTAACCCCTACTCGTGTGAGATTTGATAATGGTTTAGCAAACCAGGCAAAATTCTGGATGAAACGCCGATAATAACCTGCTAAACAAATAAAACTGCATTCCTCAGTTATACTCATCGGTGCATTCCATTCGTAGATTTCTCTTTTCTTAGAAGGAAAATCATAGATTCCATCCTTAGAGACAATATGGCCAAGAAAAGAAATCTCCTAATGCCAAAATTCACACTTTCTAAACATCCCATATAATTCATGTCCTGTAAAAGTGTTTAGGGTAATGCGCAGGATATTTTCATGATCATCGTAAATTTTGGAGTATACCAAGATATCACCAATTAATAACACTACAAGGTCATCAAGATATTCCTTGAATCGTCTATTCATTAGATCCATGAAGACAGAGGGTGCATTAGTTGATACAAAAGGAATTACTGTAAACTTGTAATGCCCATACCTACTTCGAAATGCTGTTTTTGGAATGTCTTCCTTTTTCACACACAACTGATGATATCCAAATCAAATGTCAATCTTTGAAAAGTATTGAGCTCCATGAATTGGGTTTAATAAATCATCAATGTAAGGTAGGGGATACTAGTTCTTTATTGTTATATCATTGATCTCCATGTAGTAAATGCACAACCTCATTGATCTATCATTCTTCTTAACAAAAAGGATAGGGTATCCCCATGGAGAAACACTAGGTAAAATAAATCCCCTTTTACTAAATTCCTCTTGTTGTTTCTTTACTTCCACTAATTCCACAGTGGCCATTCTATAATCGGTCTTTGATATTGACATTGAACCAGGAATTAAATCAATGGAAAACTCAAATTCTTGTTCTAGACAATGTCCAGGTAAATCTTTTGGAAACAAATCAACAATTATTTCAAAATAGGTACATCCTTTATTTGAAAACTACTTTCCTCACCCACGGTTATTTCATTCTCGTTCTCCCCAATAATGGAATTTAGTTGAGCTACTGGGGGTGGATCTAGATAAAAATTTGGGGTGATGTTTCTGCTCTAAATATATGGTGTTCTTAATCATCGTCATAAAAAATTGTAACCTCCTTATTCTTAAAATAAATATTCACATCATGGTCCAAAATCCAATTCATACCGAGGATTATATCAAATTAAATCATGGTTATGATGATGATATTAGCAGATACATAATGCTTATATGCCTTAATGTGAACTGATTCACAAAACATTATTACAATGATACATCCCTTAAAAGTTTTGATTGACAACTCCTTTATTAAATAAAATTTGAAAAATCTAATTTTCTTTGAAAACTAGGAAGACATGAAATAATGCGATGATTCAGAATCAAATAATGCATTTTCTAAACTTGAGGAAACCATTAAATTACCTACCACTATGTCTTCCAGAGCTTCAACTGCACCATTAGTGATAGAATAAGATTGGTCTTGATCCCTTGGCCTTTTCTGAGGTAAGTTCCCCTGACACTTATGAAATTCATTCTCATAATGTCCTCTTTCTCAACAATTTTTTCATTAAACATCGAAAAACACTTTCTTCCCATTGCAATCATGAGCTTGGTGGCCCTTTTCACTAAACTTGTAACAGACTCCCATTCCCTTCATGCAAGTACTAGGGTCGTTCATCCCACATTTACTGCAGGATGGATATTTAACTTTTCCATTCTTCTCATAATTTCCATTTCTTGAGTGTTTAGAAGATCTCTTATTTTCTTGCTTTGCTTTATAGTCAAAAGACTTAAGTAATAATTTTTCTATCTAGAAAGCATATGAGACAATGTCTTATTTTAACTAGAAGGATTGTGAGACTAATGATCGATGGATAAATGGTTTCAACCCATCAATGAAATGATAAATCTTACTTATTGGGTTACGTTTATAATCTCTATAATTCCTCGCTATCCTTGTAAAGTTAGCTTCAAACATTGCAACAATCTCTTCTCCCTTTTTCCTCAGACTCAGAAATTGTCTTTCCATATATGCTCGATGGTCATGAGGAAAGTATTTTTCTAAGAAAATTTCTTTGAACATCCTCCATTCTATATTTGATACTTCATCATATTCCTTTTTGTTTTGAATCAATGACCATCATTGATCGGCATCTCTAGTGAGGCAGTAAACTGCCATGACAACTTTTTCCCTTTCGGTACTCCCCAAGGCGTAGAATGTTTTCTCTAAGGAATTTATCCATTTCTTAGATACTTTTGGATTTGTACCCCCATTTAATTTTGGTGGTTGTTTCCTCAAAAAGCGATCTAACATTGATCATCCACACTGCAGATCAGGGTGCTCCATACGGGTAAGGTTATTATTCATAACCTGACTATGTTTTCCCAGAATGGTGATTAGCTGATCAGCACCAGTTGCATCACCATCTCCAATATAATGTTCTAGATTATGAGGGGAATTATTATATGGATTACATGCATTGATACGGTTTCCATTCCTTCCACTAGGTGCCATTTTTATACAATGGGATAAACATGATTATTTTATGAATCACAATACATAAATCCCAACTTGTAAAACACTTAACATAAATTGAACAGTTTATGGATATAATCTATAATTATAAAAAAAATTTCTTTGAGTATGTATATACTCATTAACCCTTAAAAATGGTTTGTAAATAAAATTAGAATTGTCCTAAGCATATCCCCCGGGAGTTTCATAACCAAGAGTGAATCAAGGCCCATTGTCATGCACCAGTTCCCATTCAATTCTAGATCAAAGTGGTGTTTTCATGTTTTACCCCTAGGTACATATGTGCTAGAGCCGCCTCTACTTTCTCGAATCCAGAAAGGGATGTATTGCTTGGGAAACTCTCAAAATCTCTACAAATACCAAAATTCTAAGAAGTAGTTCTATACTAATCCTCAAAGTCTATCATAGGGCTATGGGCTCTAATCAGACATTATCTAAATCTAGTTTCCAAGGATAGTACTAAACATTATCCAATAAAAACTGTAACCCCCTGACCCTAGAATCCCAGAGTCGGTTTATTATTAAGTATATTGGCATGATCACAAAATATCATCTCTCGAAAGACCAATTAGTTTAGTAGCATTGGAAATATTAGATACATTAATAAGGCTTACATTACATCATAAAATGGAAAACGAAAACAACACTGTTTCCATAGATAACACTGATATCCCATAGACTATCCCTGTACGCCAGTCATAATATTCTTCTTCACATCCTAGGAAAAATAAAATATAGAAATGGGTGATCTCAGATGCTCTGTAAAGATAAAAATACATCGGAAAATTTCATAAATAAACATAATCATTTGAGGCAATGTATAAAACTAAAATAAAATCCTTTTCAACATAAACATCATCTCAATATGAAAAATATAAATCACAATAATTCCATTTACATACTCACATGGATATTCTGAAAGTCTAATAATGTCATGCAATATCAACATCAACTTTAATAATTATGGAATGCATAATACCAAACATTTATAATCACATAGACATGGCCTTGTGCCAAGACTACATATAAGATTTTTTCAAGTCCATGTTCCAAGACACTAGATTGTCTCATGAGACCTACCGATGCATCGAGGAGCTATAGCGGGCTCCACCCGTCACATACTAAGTCCAATGTATTCCTCATATGAAAAGGTTTAAACATAACATAAACATTCGTATTAAAACTAGTATAGGAAATGTCAATACATTATACATACACCATTAATGGTGTAAAAATAAAACATCCATAGTCAAACATATCACAAAACCTTCAATACAATATGGATGTTTTGTATCATAATTATTCAACATCAAATAATCTTAAAATCCATCAAAGGATGTTGACATAGATGAAATCAAAACATTTTTTATTGATTTAACTCTTTCTATTTTGAAATAATTTAAGAAAAAATTTATTTTTAAAATATTTTTATAATCTTGTAAGGGAAGCATCGATGATGTTATAATGGCAGAAAATAACTGCACCCAGTGTCTATGTTAAAAAACATTGTTACCTTAATTTTGTCAAAAGAGTCATAAAGTACATTGTTTGGAAAATGACGGAAAGATTCCTTTAAAAACATATAAGTTCAAAGAAGGGTATAGATGACATTACCCCATTTTCTAGTAAATAGTAAAAATGTTTTCAAATAAATTTTTTCAAGACATGGATGTGGATGATAAAGAGGTCTTAGTAGATAATAACATATAAGCAATCTTGAATAATGAAGAAATTATAGAATTAACCCTTACCTTGTAAATTTCTTTGATCGAGGGTAGGTTAAACTCCAGTATAATGGTGAAATAATTGTTATTAAATTATACATGAATCATATTAATTAATATGATATCATATATTATCTTTTGACATTGCTTTGTTAATAATATCTTAGTATTATCTTCATTTTGGGTGTTAACGGATTCGTTTTCATTTGTATGCTTTGTTACGTAATTAATTTTTATTATGGATAGGATGTATCTTATTCATATTCATAAATATATTAACTATTTAAACATTATTTTTAATCATCTAATGAATATTATTCTTGAATGGATACGATGGGGAATTAATCCCATCGTGTTCGTGCAGATGGTAATCTATACGTACGGACGAGCGACAATATCATTCATTTGATATTAAAATAATATATAATTGGATTTCATATCATAGATACAGATCATTATCATTTTATATTTATTATTTAAATCAATTAAACATCATTATTATACCCATCCAAATAATAATGTATTGAATAATAATTACACCATGACGTGGAGACGCTATCTATACGTACACACGTATGGTGACATGTCATTTAAAGGATGGATAGAATAATGAACATAGTTGTACCATTTTTATTATAAAATCATAGTATTTAGATGATATTGTAGTTATTATTTTAGAATATAATTAACAAAGAAATAGGATGTGGATGAAGAAAAAAACATGAAATGGTTAATGAAATATTTACCTCTTCTTCGGGTTCTTCCTTTTGATTTAATCAAAATGGCTCCATAGGATGGCATTATGACTAAAATAAGGCATATAGTATTAAGGGGGGACATTTGATAAGGTATTTGGGTAGGGGTTTTTGGATCCAAATGGATTTGATGGTCTGAAGCATATAGAAGCGGGAGTGCCCTTTTATAAGAGGGGTGAGGGGCACCTTAGAAAAAGCTAGAAATATTATTTTATAATAAAATCATTGTTGATTTATATTGGAAAAAAATGAATTATTTAAAGCAAAATGTGGGGATGGGTCGAAAACCACTCAAACAATCGGTTTTAGGTATGTTTGGGTCACTATATTAACCTTATTTTTTAGATTTAATTCTTAGTTAAATAGTTTTACAATTACCATGTCTCTTTGTATTTTTATATTATAAGGTTAATAAACTTACTATATACTATCAAGAAAACCCAAATTAGTACATTAATGATACACCGATAATTATATAAGTCTTTTGGCTGAACCATAGATTTTTAGGAATAGAATATAAATTAATAATATAATATTTGTTTTAAAAACTCCTTTATGTCAATTTTGACAATATTTGGTATTTTGTGTTTGCTAAATTGATAACAGCATTAATAATTTAAAAACAATTCATCCAACCAACTATAAAAGGTCATATTAACCAATAAAATTAGTGTAATTCATAAAAATTCACAAATTACATTTATTTGGATATTTATAATATCAATTATTTTAATATTTCACTAATTAGGTAAATACTACATCATCATTGTGTCATAAATAAATTAAATTATTTAACGACTAACATATATAAATAAAATACCATTATGTAGGAAATCATTTTAGCTTTTTATGGAATATTTTTAGTAGAATTTATTTTGTGTTTAAACCTATATTAGAAATTGTTTATTTATTAAACTTTGAATGTAACACTTTTAACTCTTCTTTGAATTAAATAATAATAAATCTCCTAATCTAATCCAAGTGGACCTAAAAGATCATATTTTCTTCCAATGGTTTTTTTGTCGAATTAAATTTATTCAATTGAATTAGGACATGTGTTAGGGTAATAATTTTATCATTTTTACCCTTAATTACCCTATTTACTTTTAACTGTGGTAATAAGAAGTAAAAATTTACTATTCACCAAAACGTATTTTCATCTTATTGAACCACATTTTACCTACTGATATCAACTGTGTCTCTCGGATTTTTTAAATTCAACTCAAGGAAGTGGTAAAATTATGTTTTCTGTAAATTTTGAAATGCTTCTTGGAGGTTGGTAAAAAACGGTAAAAAGTTCAATAAAATTTTTATATATCTAAAATTATTTTAAACTGACTCCTATTGAACTTATATAAGTATTCAGTATCTATATTTACATAAAATAAATTTAAATAAAATAAATAGTTATTTAAATTAAAAACAGTTTTTAAACTATAACTTAGTGTTTTTCACTATTCATCAAAAATTGAAATTCCCAGAAAAATACAAAACAATTCACCCTAGGCTAATTTGGATATTCCAAATCCAAAAATACAGTCCCTTTTTAAAGATAAAATTTATAAAATTTCAAAAAGTGGGTATTACTATTCATAACGGATAGTCTGATTTGTTGTGATTCGTTAGAACTCGATGTTGCATACAACACACGCTATTGTATTATTCAAAGAGAAGCGTATTGTGGATGCTTGGGGTGTTACAAATCACATAATCATATCACATAAAATCAGTCAAAATTCATCATTTCAATCTTAATATTTCATTTTCAATCATAAGAAATCATTTTTATTATAGAAATAATCAATCAACTTTTGAAACCCATTTTCAGTGCCAAAAAAACCATGAAATTTTAAAAACTTTTACATAATATTTTAAATAAATTAATGCTTGTAGAGTAATCCAAATATCAAATAATGGTAATGATGGTAGATAATGTTTTATCCCTGTATATTTCAAAAAACATTCTTTTTATCGTCTGTAAGAACACGAAATGTTATGTACCAAAAATATAAAAATATTCAATCTTAAAACCATAGATATAAATTTAAAAATATGAATATTTGTTTTTACAATTTATGTATTAAATAAAAAATAATAATATAATATCAATAATACTAACATGGAGGAAATGATTTTGAAATTAAATCACTAAAAATTTCAATGCTGATGTTTAAATCAATGTGTCCCGTATCACTTTGAATCATTTCAATCACATAGCACATAAAAAGATAACATCCAAAAAACATTAAATAATAATATAATAAATAAATTCAGGAATTTTCAATGGTTCTAAATATACATATTATAAATTATGGTTGGTGTAAAACGTCAAACTATGTATTAATGAAATGGAAATTGAGAAGTTCGTTACCTTGAGTCTGACTCATCTTCAAAAAAAATTATATTTCTAAATAATAAAATTAGGTTAATTATTTACATGATTTATAACCTTTTTTTGTAACATTACTCCTTCTATGTCACATATTATCATGATATTAAAATTATTTTCTTATTTAAGCTCATGTTGGTCATTTTTTCAATATTCGCTAATTCAGTTCAAAATGGATTTGTTATGGTTTCAGTAGTCAAAGTGGTTGTTATTAGAACATATCCTAAATAGTAATCACAGAATTATTACCATATTGATAAATCAATTATAAATTTAAATCTAACTATTTAGTATGGTTATGAAAAATGATTTACATTCTAATCTTGGAGATGGTAGGTTGTACGTATCTATTAATAACGTTTCCATTTTTCAATGATCATTATAGAATGATGGTGAGTATAATTTTACCTTTCCAGAATGATAATAGTAACATTAATATCATATTAATCATTTAAATATACATATATAAATCATCAATGTGATTTGGTGATGAAAAACGAATCACATAGCTTCATTGAGGTGATAGTTCACACATACAAATGAATGATGTCATAATTTTCGTGTCCATTTAATGGTAATAATATAAATGAAATATAATTATTAAATAATGATAAATATGTCACTGATAAATATATATAAATAATTCATCATTAAAACCCAACTTGAGATATGTTGATGCAAAATGAATTATATCGGTTCCTGAGGTGGTATTCTGCAACACATACAAACGATTATTTCTTTTCCCATTTAATAAATATGGAGATGTATTTAGGTGAAGATATTAACAAACAAATATCTAAAAATATTAAGGATACACTATTCATAATTTCATTTTGGTTTTTTATGATATGAATTAAGTGGAGGAAGAAATAAAACAAAAACACCTAATTAATAAAATACCTCTCCTTAAGACGATCTCCTTGGATTAACAACATAACACCTATAAACATGGTTTTCTAAATAAACTATGAACATTATAATCTCGGAGGTGATTATACGAATTTATTATCTTAGATATTGGGTGATCCAAATGGGTTTTGTGTTATGAATAGTATAGAATAATTGGATCCATTTTATAGGATAAGGTAGGGGAACTAATGTAATTCTTCAAATTATTAATGTAATACAAATTAATTATATTTCAAAACAAGATAAAAACTAATTTCTTCATGATATTGGATGATTAGGGTCTCAATCTATTCATATAATGAATACTATAAATGTTATACCTATTTTTCAGTCGTTATCTTCTTATTTTAATGATTATTTATCCTTTTTAATTCTTACCACGATATCATATAATTTACAATTTTAGGTTTAATAAATTACATTAAAATTAAGACCATAAATTAAATCAATAAGTTGTTATGTTTAGTTTCTTATCCCAACCAGTTTTCTTAATTGTATATTTTGATGAATTTTATATCTTTTAATGAAATATTATTTATTTAAAAAAATAATTTATGTCAATTTTGACATTATTCATTCATTGAATTATTAAAAATATCATAATAAATTGATATATTAAAAAAACAATTTTATCACATTAATTAAATGCAAAATTCGTCGTTAAAATTCTAGTATGATAAGAAATATAAAAAAATACACTTATTTTAATTTTTTTGATATCATTTATTTTAATTTTCTTTTAATATAATAATTATTGTATGATCATTGGGTAAGCCTTTAATTTTATTATTTGTTTCTTTAAAATTAAAAATAGTTTATAATGATAAAAATAATAATTTTTAATTTAAAAATAATTTTTTCATAATAGAACATATCTCCTATATAACCCTATATTAAAAACATTTCACTTGTTAATAACAAAAGCATGACACAATTGTCTTTTCTTGGTATAAAATACTACAAAATGTTTAAAGTCATCCAAGTAGAAAACAGAGCACGTAAAATCCTCCCGCTGATAAATTATATTGAAAATTAGTCATCTAATAATGTTATAATAATTTAATAAAAGTTTGAAAAAACATTTACCCATAGTTGACTAATTTTCGCATAGTTGTGGTAATGAATATTACTGAGGATAGTATTAAAAATCTATTCAAAAATAAAATGGAATTATTTACTAAATTTTTAAATTAAGAGAAAAATTATGGATTCAATTTTGAAAAAATATGAGATATATAATTGACTAAAATTCATATAAAATTAATTACAACGACAAAATAAAATAATGGGGTTATAATGTAACAACATTCTAAGGATCACAATGCATTTATATAAAAATTCAATGTGTAATTGATTCCAATGAAATTAATTATATTAAATTATATAAAATTGAACTAATTATATTTTAAAATTATTAAATAATATAACTTAAAACATCATGTTACTTATATGAAAATGTTTTTTTCAATTAAAATGAAGCAATATTTTACTATTCATCTAATCATGAAACATATCATAAAAATACCAAAAAAACAAAAAAAGTAAATTTTGATTTTAAAAATTTTCATATGAATTTAATTTTATAAAATAAAATTATTTAACATGTAAAAAGTTATATTACGTATAAGTGATCCATCAAAAGGCCGCAAATATGCCTTTTTAGAAAAACACTTCGTTGTTCTGTAAAATTTTTATATGTTCTTATATCTTATCTAGAAAACACATAAAATGATTTTTAAATGTTATATTGAATATAATGTATATATATTAAATTCATAATATTAAAATGTGCTATTTTTTATTTATTGGTATAAATCACAATTGTGTACATTTAAACTATTTTTCAGACAAAAATTTCCATTTTAAAAAAATGATTTATGCTCATTTATAATTAATTAGTCACCAAACAATTAATCATTTATACAATTTTGAACCATATTTACATTATTTAGTTAATATTTTTCATACCTTACATTTTAACAGTTATGGTATAGTTGTAACATTTAAAACATAATATTATGTTGTTTACATAATCTCGATGTGGAATATAATGTATTAATAAAAACTTGGTGTTTCTGTTTGAAATAATTGGATGATACAAGTGGATACAAAATTAATTACAAATGTATTATAAAATAATATATAAAAACCATGTGGAAGGAATTATATTTTATATGTGGAAATTTTACTTTTAGATTTATGTGATTTTAACCCATTTCTCATACCCAATTAAACTTTTCACAGCCTAGAATTCCCCATTAATGTTTTCATCTCTCACAAATGTCCCTATGTGATTATCTATCTTTTTTAGTTGATTAATTAAATTGAAAATCTTTATTTATTAATGATTTATTCTCCATACTTCTATCATCATGTTATTCTATTCTATTTGTGAACTTTTTACCTAGTAGTCCATGGGGTCCATAATTATAACTTTTGGTAGATTTATAATCACATATCATGTTTTTAAATCATTTTTAGTATCAATGTTTTTGGGAAACATTGATAATAGGAAATATATTCATCCAAATTGATGAAAATGTCTCTGTATAATTGATCTTTACAATAGAATACCTCTGGTAAATTAGTCTTCCAAGTATTTCATTATAATATTATTTTGAAAATAATTTTTAATGTACAAATTTATGTTTATTACATGTTTTTAATGAAATAGTTATTTAAAAACTGATGATATTATATCATGTTAATATTTAGACCATATTTATATGTAAATAATGTTTAATAATATATTTTAGATATTTGTTTCACTATGAATTAATTTTTAAAGGATGTGTTGAAATATAATATTGTTTCATGGATTAAAAACACTTAAATTAAGGAAATAATTTTTTTATAATTATTGTTTTTATATGTTATATAATTATATTTATAAATAATGTGATGTGATTACTTCTTACTTCACCCATATTGTTAGGACATGATAACCCATTTTTTCCATAGTACATGGACACGATATCTTCTTTCCATGAACATAACATTAGAATTCAATTTCCTTTACACTATCCCTTTATGATGGGTTATAAAGAATACTTAGTCTACTCAAATGGTAGGGCATGTTCTAATAGACAACATCTTTTGTTACGTATTGTTATTGTATGAAATTATTTATTTTTTTATGATGTATATATTGTAATTATGATTATTATATTTTAGTATTATTATGAAAATTTTAATTTCATAGATTTCATAGAATTATAAAACATTTTTTTATTTTAACATGATATCAAATATTCGTATATAAGGAAAAAATATATTTAACTTAAATTTTTGTTTTCAAATTCATGTATTTGAACTAGTTATAATGGATTAAATTGTAAAACTTATTATATTTATCAATAGTGGGATTTAATAAAGCCTCTTTCACACACCCTACATAAATCCAATGGGTTTTGGTATAATTTGTTATCCTTTTTCATGTAATTGGAAATGATCTATATTATATGGAAGAATTTTTTATTGTCTCTCATCATTCTTGATATTGTGGTTGATGATGATAATGATTTAGTAGAATTTATCCCCTCAAGAACATTTTTTATGATCCTCTATAAGAGATAATTGGTTGATAATTTTTATCACTCTAGAAATACACATTATTTTGGATTCATATTTATGTTCTTGTGTAAATTTTGTGTCACTTTAATCTTGGGTTATAAATTGATTGTTTTTTATTTTTATTTTTTTAATTAAATCCAATTTTATTTCATTTATAATATTGAACATTTTAATTAATGTGCATGATTTCAATGTCTTGGATATATCATTTATGATTTATAGAATGAATTAATGTTTTCATTTATTTTAATACAATGGTAAAAAAATTAAATATTTGGATGCTCTAGCAACTTAATTATTTTCTATTCCAATCATGAATGTGCTTCGATCCATGTGGTGAAATGAATGATGTAGTGTTGTGGATGGTCCACGCAGATTCATTATTAAATGTTGTAAAATACCTATTAATATTTTGGTTTAGTACTAATTATATAGAAATATCAATTTCAAAACACCATATATGTTTTTGGAGGAATGTCTATAAAAATATTTTTATGAAAACCTCAAGTTACCATTGGAGGCTATAAATTATGTCTTGTTTTTTTTCATTTATACACATGTATTTTTTAATGATTTGATATTTCTTTTTGGTATTTTGAGTCTCATGACAAACCCATGTATAATTTTTTTAACTTTAAATGGATACTATGAAATGGAGAATGAATCCAATGTTGTATGGTTTATGAACATGATATGAGAGAAATTATTGATCTTTTATGATGTATCTTGGAAAAACTCCCTATGGATCTCTCAATGATAGTGTATGGATTACTAAAATATGCATTTAAATTGTTAAAAATTATAAATACCCAAATTATTAGATGTTTTATCCCATTTTGGTTTTATATTTTTATTCCATACAATATATCTTATATAGTTGTATATCAGTGAGTTTTTATTTTTTATAAGCGGTATTTTCAGTTGTATTATGTATTAATTGAGTTAAAGTTTTTTTGATTTATAAAACATGAATGCTACAAGGTAATTAAGAAATCATTGATATAGATATGAAAGTAATACACCGCATGATATACCTCTACAACAACCAACAATTTTCAAGAAATCCATAAAATGACATCAATTTCTAGTTTGGGGGTTGATTGAGAACCAGCTCAAGTGGAAGATCTTTATTTTTCCTTAACTAAGAAGAATAAAAATGTATTTCATATAATTTAGGATCCCCATTAATGATATTATTAATAATAAATTATTTGGGATTGGAATTATACAAGAGGTAATATCAAATATTGTTTCCTACCCTCCGAATAATGATAAGGTGGTAGATAATTTTTCTAATGGGTGATACATATATGTAAAGGGGGATATATTTTTTCGTTGCCCCCATTTTTATTAGTGTAAGTCAGAGTTCATAATCTAATTCTAGGAGTTTGTTTGAGGAATACTACTAAGGTAGATTCCAGAGTGTTAATTTAATCTCTCATTCTAAACCCATTAAAATATATAATGTTAGTCGGTTTCACCATTTTCTGTTTCCGACTCTTTCGTCGGGGCGCACGCATCCATCACACAGAGGATCCACTGATGTTACCCCACATTCCCACTTTCCAAAGGTGGGCGGAATCCGCTCCTTATTCAGGGAAGTCTGCTCCTTGATCATAACATGATGATGGTATGTCGGTTCTTCCTTCCGTGGATTCCTCCTCGGAGCTCGTCACCTAGTCTGGGTCTCCCTCATAGATTTAAAACGTAGTTCATGAAGCTCTTCATAGCGCCATATCTTCATGGACACCAGATAATTACGCTGCTTCTTCCATGACCTTCAATGGAGTCTGGTTAGGGTAGTAACCTTCGTTTAGGAGAGCAGTCACGTTGGGGCATCACAGGCGTGTCTTGACACTGAGGATTGGCATGTCTATCTTCTGTCACTTATTATGGGGCATCTTGAGGGGGCAGAAGCCCGAGGCATCCCACATCAAACATGTGGAATTATATGACATAGACATGTATCAGAGGTTTTCCTAATCTTCCCATGTTTAATGAAGGGCATGCCGCAAGTCTAACGTATATCAGAGATGGATCAGACTGATCGGAACATTAGCTAGAGTTGATAAGATTTAAGAACCCCGCTAGAGGGAGCACCGATGTTGGGGACAACACGTGGGTGGCTTCCTGAATGCAGTGGAGGTGAATTAGGAGCGAAGTGGCATGATCCCACTAAGAAGTGGCGTCCCGGGTATGAATCATGAAAGATGGTGGCTTTGGGCTTGGGTCTCGAAGAGACTTCCTACGTATCCCTGTGGCAGGAAATCAAAATCCGCTTAGTTTGATGATACGGTGGGACACCTTTCATGGCGAACCGTGAGAATGAATGCATGGATGGGACCCAGAGGAAGTGGAACCTCCGGGTTAGGGAATGATATTCCGAAGACACATGGGATTGGTGGGGATATCAGTATGAGACATGAGTGATGGGCTTGAGCCTCATGGAGGCTTCCTACGTTCCATGTCTTAGCATAGATCAAAGTCCCCGTAGTTCGGGATGGAATGCAGTTTAACGTCATGCTGGAAGGGGGAATTTCTGGCTTATCCTCTGAGACAACCCAATGTTGGAGTTGGTAAACCAATGTGAAGAGGGACCTGGGATCTAGGTGGATTAGGGATTACACTCTGAGGCGACCCAAGGTGGAAATGGGTCTTGGCACACTCACATGAAGATGGTCGGGGCCAATGGTTTTGCGGGCTTGAACCTCGTGGAGGCTTCCTATGTACCATGCCTTAGCACGGATCAATGTCCCTATAGTTCGGGATGGTTGGGGATTACTCTCTAAGACGACCCATAGTGGTGGGGATTGAACATCGTGGAGGCTTCCAACTTACCATGCCTTAGCACAGATCAATGTCCCCGTAGTTCGGGATGGTTGGGGCTTACACTCCGAGAGGGCCAATAGTGGTGGGGATTTATCCTCGTGGAGGCTTCCTACATACCATTCCTTAGTATAGATCAAAGTCCCTATAGTTCGGTATGTTTGGGGCTTACGCTCTGAGATGGCCAATGGTGGCGGGGCTTGAACCTCGTGGAGAATTCCTACATACCATGCCTTAGCACGAATCCATGTCCCCATAGTTCGGGATGGTTGGGGATTTTGCTCTGAGACGACCCCTGGTGGTGGGGCCTGAACGTCGTGTAGGATTCCTACATACCATGCCTTATCACATATCAAAGTCCCCATAGCTGGGGATGGTATGCAGTTTAACATCATGCAGGATAATGGTGCTTGGAAGTTTAACGTCGATCATATTGGATGATGGGGTTTGGGGCTTATGATATGAAACGTCCCATGGATGATTCATGGTCGGTGCTTACTCTAAGCTCATGAGAGTCATTCTATGTGTGAGAAACAAGAGTTAGCAGAGACCTGATGATCACATCATGAATGGTTCATCCATGGAAAGCGAAGAGGGGATTACGCGTTTAGCGGACCATGGTGTCGGGGCTTACTCCTGGATGGAGGCTCAGGAGTGACAAATCACAGTGGTAGAGTGATTTGGCACCGAGGAAGAGAGGAGGGGCCTCATTCCCTATCATGCCCTCCGCTGGCCTTGGCACCGAGGAAGTGAAGAAGAGTAGGGGTGCTCCCTCCTAGAAGGAAAGCTTGGGGATTACACCAATGTGGCTGCCCTTCCCGGCAGACAAATACCACGCCAATAAATCACCCCCTATTAGGGATGATCCCATCCCCATGGAGTCGATTGAGGCGTGGATAATGTCCGAGGTGGGGAGACCCTACGTGCTAGGCATGGGGTCAGATAACCGTTTAACGTTATGTGTTGAGGACGAGGTTCTTGGCAGATTAATGTCTGGAAGCTCGGACTAAGAGGGATACCCCCGCACCCCTAGGACATACATAACCGGTACCCTATTCCCCTTGTGGAAGGGAAGGCATCGGTAAGGCCGTATCAAGGGGGTTTCATGGAGCAAACCATCGAGGGGACCATGTTAGCATGGCTATGGAAAGTAGCAATAGCCATTAGTGTGCCTATGCGAAGAAGCATGAGGTGAAGAAACGCAATGGGAAGGATAGCCCAAGGTACTTTGAAGTTACTTCATACTAGCCTATAAGGTGTTAGGGAATACCATGTATGATGTGGATGCTTGGGGTGCACAAGACACCTGTGAATGGCACCCAGAAGAAGGGCATCAGGTGCTCGCACAAGGGGACGACCAAAGAGTACTGGGGTGAAGGGCCCAGGGGGTATTGCGCAAAACTCTTGGGGTTTTCGCGAAATAGAGGGTCCCATTGCGAAAATCCCCAGGTGGGAGCGGAATTATTGTTTCATGTGTGAAATAGGGGGTGATGTATTTGTGTGTGGCTGGGAGGAATTGCGCGCAAGGGAAAGTATTGCACGTAATGAAAGGACTGTGTGCGCAAAGGAAGGATTTCCCATGGCTTAACCGACATGCCCGCCCCAAAAAGGATAGCGCTCAAGGGGCAGACCCCGAAGGGTTTGTATTTTAGAATAATCCATGGGTATCTCACATGAATGTGAATCCCGAGGCTACTTGGCGTGAAATAGAACCAATCCTGAAGGCCATATTGCGTGCACGCGAAATTCCAATTACGCGCATGAGAGTCGGTTTGAACTCTTCAGCCATAAAAAGGAAGGGGATCCCCATCTATTTATATGCATGTCGGGGTGTAGAATTTAGGGATGCGTGAAATCATTGCGTGACAGAGGCAGCAACGCGAAAGATTAACCACACGGGGTGGGCGTGATATTATTTCACA
This sequence comes from Viscum album, assembly GCA_963277665.1. Classification (NCBI taxonomy): domain Eukaryota; kingdom Viridiplantae; phylum Streptophyta; class Magnoliopsida; order Santalales; family Viscaceae; genus Viscum; species Viscum album. The sequence continues at coordinate 1,509,485,095 of OY728158.1, forward strand.
CCTGTGTCAGGGATCCTTCGCGAATCCTGACACTTTCCACTTGGGACAACTTTTTTCGCACACCTCAACATTTTTTCCGTGAAACATCTCTAGGCGCTCCGGACCGTGCCTCCAGGTCCGAATATGATGTCGCCTTTTCGTTTCGGAACATTCTCCAGCACTTACACGCTTTTTGGCTTCTACTAATTCCCTCCCTCATAATTGGATCAGTGAGGGTCGCAACGATCAGATTATGTGGGAAACACTGAAATGCAGGGCCTCATGGCCCCCCTGCGCGAAAAACTTTCAAGCGGTGCAAAAAAACCAGCATCGCTAAGAATCTGCTCTTTGCGCGGGCACGGAACCCAGGTTGTGCTTTTAAAAACCACCGTGGTTCCCATGATCCACCGATGGCAAGCATATCTAAGGGCAATGGACACATACATGCGCCAACGAGGTCAGCACGAGGAACTGTTCTTCTTGGTGAAAGTGATACTCGGCCAGGAACATGAGCCAGAAAAGATGCCGTCAGATGATGATGATGGAAGTGATGAGTCAGAGGATGGAAAAACAAGTGAGGAGGGAGAACGAGAAGGGGAAGGTGAAGTAGAAGGATAAGGGTAGCCCGAAGGTGAAGGGTCCCAAGGGGAATCCCACCAAGGGAGTCTCCGAGAGAGCGGTGTGATAGTCGGCTCTGATATAGATGTGACTGAGCTGATCGAGGTAGGCTCTGACCCGTATCATTCTTATCATGTATTCTAATTACATTGAAACCCTTAAACCACCTTTCACATCCATCTCAGGAGCACATCGGTGCTGACCATGTGTCTCTAGCCGAAGGAGGGGAGGAAGCGTTAGTAGAGAAAGCTGGGGCACCGAGGCTCGTTATCGAGCTAACTAGTGCTGAGGGATCCCCCGCCACGACAGCTACTGTAGTGGATAGAGCGCAAGAGGTTGATGCCTTGGAATTCTCTATGTTCCTTACTTTAATACTGGTACTCACTGTCGGAGGACTCAACTGATCAGGATGCTCCTTGTATGTACAGTGATCACGGCGCTGGAGGCTCATCGGGCTGCTGGGCATGGACCATCTATTAGCGTGCTGATGGAAAATGCACCGCTTCATCCAGAACATGCCTCCCAAATTGTGTTGGCTCCGACGATTGGTGAACAGGGAGAGGTAGACATATGTGGTGTTGCCGTCGGGGTAGGGTCAGAAATTGACGCGGTGCCACTAGGATCAGAGAGAGAGGGGGAGGTCACACAGATGATGAGGAGCCCATTACCCTGGGAGGAATCTATGAAGAAGAATCTCCTACTGCCCTGTTGGATGTCTTCCCTATCTATTGGCATGTTGATCTTGAATAAATTGACGATTCAGATTCAGAAGCGGGAGAGGAGAGTCGGATGACGCGACTCAAGGGAAGGAAGTCCATCCGGCGTTTTCTCAATCATCCCCGGGTGGAATGGTTGAAGCGTATGGGGTCCCTCCACACCTGGTTGCGCTTCCTGTGTGCTGGAGTGGTGGTTGCTCAATGACTTTATCTGACGGTCCGTGATTACATTGCCAAGAAGTTGCATGAGAGAAGCCGTCATGCCGACATCATCCGGTTCTAGGAGGAGTCTAGGAGTACATGGGCATTTCTGAGGGCGGAGCAGGAGGTCCAACGCATCGAGAAGTAGGAGAAAGAGTAAGAGGTATTCATTGAAAACTACTCTGATCTCATGGAGCAGTTGAGGGGCCATTTGGCAGATGATCAAGAACAACTTGTGGAAGCGAGTCGATAGATAACTGAGATCCAGACTGAACAGATGCGGGCACCGGCCAGGGTCAGTGAGCTACGCTATGTGGCCGCTGAGTAAGAAAGGGTCCTCAGGGGATGGGAGGCAGTATTGGAGGCCACCTGCGAAAAGGTGGAAGCATTGGTGATATCAATCCAAGAAGACGACCCTTAGGGGACCTATTTTTTCCAAACCCATAAACATGTCCCTCTTTACTACTGCTTGCTCTTTTGAGCTGTATGTATAGAAAAATTTACTTACTTTCCTCCTTGATTTACATACTCAACCATAATCCCTAAATAAATAAAAATCCATCCCTATGATCACGTGGGCTCTGAGAAGAAAAGGAGGTTCATATCATCACTTAATTTGATCGTGGGAGTGTCACCCATGCTTCAGGAATTCGAAATTCGAACTCGGTTTTCCGAGGAGAAGAGGGAGGCCCATCCAAAGGAGGAGGACCTCAGACCAATCATTGTATCATCTTCTCAATGTGCTCTGGGGAATTAGTTGGGCAATACCTGGGGAATTGGAATCAGTCCGAACATAGGGGAATGAGAAATGTGAATCATGTTACCCAAATTCATAACACTATGAGAGGTCCATGACAGCAAAGGACGACTGTTGACTGTATTTGAAACACAGCATCCATGTTTCATTAGCCTGAAATGGGGACAACAAATGAGGTCCAACCACTGACCATGTTCACAACATGGGGCCTATCTAAAATACTGTCGACCAGTCTTCCACAACGTTGGCCCAGGACAACAGACAGGCCCTAGATCGAGCATCCATACTGTTAGGGGGTCCCTTATAACATGATCAGTCTTTCCGAACATTGTCCCAGGACAGCAGGTGGACCATAGGTCGAGCATCCATACTATTAGGGGGTCCCTTAAAATGTGAAATAGGATTAGGATCCGAATAAAGGGGCATCCAAATCATGGAATGTGAAGTGGTGGTTTGTTCGTATAGAATTAAACACTCCCAAGATTACGCCACTGTGGTGGAAGCACATTAGGAGGGTGCATTAAACATGTCATGGATCATTCCTTATTTTAGAAAGGACCTCCCTGGTGAGGTAAATATCACTTCCCAATGTCATTATGGGGCATCCCAAACTTATTCGGGGAAAAAATTGCAGTTAGACAACTCGCCAAGAAGCCAGGCCAAGGGGCTGACAGTAAGGAGGGATGAGATTTGGTGACTCCTGGGGATAGACCCTAGACGAAATGTCTGTGCATTTCTACATATCCCGTATGGATGGGAATCAAGACAGACGTAGTTCTGGAGAGGGTGGCACGACATGTTAAAGTACATGTGCAAAGGATGAAAGGGGTGTGTTGGTCTAGCCCTCGCACCAAAAGAATCGGAATTTGTTGTATCTTGTTTGTCCATTAAGGTGAATGGTTTTTCTTTTGTGGAGAGACTGGCCTAGGGTAAAAGTTCCTGGCATCACCACAATAATCAATCTATATACGGGCATTGACAAATGGTATTGTGAATTCCTGATACCCAACTTGACATCCTCTATGACGAGGTCATCACAATGCAGTGTCGTTTTTCGTCGTGTGTCCAGGATGCTATCATCCCAATTTATGGTCATGTGGTAGGACCAAACATCACAGTTTATGTTCGTATGGCTTGGACCTGGGGTAATGTGCATGGCGTGGTAAAACCTACCCAACGTGATTGTGGGCGAGGACCAGATCATCACCACGGGCACCTATGGGAAAAGAGCCTCGGGCCAAGAGGTCGACGAGGGGCAGGAGAGACTAACTCCCAGCTGAGTTGGACTAAGAAGCTCGATTTTCAGGTGTTCCCACATATCCCATGGGGATGAGGATTGATCTGTACATATCCCTTAATGAATATCCCATTCTATAGTCTTAGTGATCGAATCTCGGGAGCCTCAAGAGACGCCTTATTGCAGCTTTGTCCCCCAGACATTCGAAGGTGCACTGAGGGATAGTGCCAAGAGTGTTGAGATTCCACCTGGACATGATGGGGTGGAACGTAATGTGAATCATGCAACCAACATTCAAGGCCTAAAGGGGCTGGCGTGACGACCAAGGATTACTACTGACCATGTTCACAACACATAATCTCGTCGTGTAAGCCTAAAATGGGGACAAACCAATGAGCATCAACTGTTTACCATGTTCTCAACACGAGACTTCTATCGATTTTTTGTCGAAAACCTTTGGGGGAGTTGTCCTGTAAAGGTAGGAGATCCCTTAGGTCTGCTATCTAGGCCGTTTTTGGGGGTCCCTTCATGAGTGAGATATAACAGGTGCCCAAATGAAGGGAAACATGAAGCTTGAAAAGTGGAAGGAACTTGACCAAGATAAATCTAACACTCCTGTTTCCAGACCAGAGTACTCTGAACACATTGGTGGACCACTATAATGGGTCGAGGGACTCAATTCGAGAGCGGCCAAAAGATGACAAATTTCCGGTAGAAGGGGGGCATGGCGCCAAAAACCCTATACCTCACCTATATATCCCCCTCGTGGAGAGAGACATGCCAAGGGGCCTAGGTGACTGAGAGATCAGGGAGATATCTTAAGATATGGGCTGGACTTTAAATCTAGATGTTCATACGGTCCTACGTATCCCATTAGAATGGAAATCAAGACACAAGTTGTTCTTGAAGACACCCAGGTGTAAGATACCCTATCAAAGGGGGGTGTACAACACGATGAACATCCAGGTGTGAATGAGGACATAATCCCACACCACACCGTACACTCTGGGAATAACTGGTACTGGAGTCCGAAAAGTCTAAGGGTCCTGAGGCTGGGCCTCGGTCAGGAAGGACTGACTAGGTTTCAGTTTAACGTCATGCATGATGAGCATGCACTTTAAGGTAATGCGGGACTATAGGGGCCCAAATAGAGGACCAAACACATTTTAAGGTCGTGCAGGACCACAGTCCATTTTATGGTCCTAGAGAACCACAATCCAATTTAAGGTTATGGAGGATCTCAATCCAGTTTAAGGCCATGGAGGACCACAATCGAGTTTAAGGTCACAGAGGACTGCAATCTCGATTAAGGTCATGGAGGACCGTAATCCATTTTAATGTCATGGAGGACCGCGATCCAGTTTAAGTTCATGGAGGACCACGATCCAGTTTAAGGTCATGGAGGACCGCTATCCCGTTTAAGGTCATGGAGGAGCACAATCCAGTTTAAGGTCATGGAGGGCGACCATCCATTTTAAGGTCATGGAGTACCACAATCCAGTTTAAGTTCATGGAGGGACGCAATCAAGTTTAAGTTCATGGAGGACCTAAATCCTGTTTATGGTCATGGAGACCGCAGTCCAGTTTAAGGTCATCGAGGACCGCAATCCAGTTTATGGTCATAGAGGACTGCAGTCCAGTTTAAGGTCATCGTGGACTGCAATCCAGTTTAAGGTCACGGAGGACCGTAATCCAGTTTAAGGTTATAGATGACAGCAATCCAGTTTAAGTTCATGGAGGACCGCAATCCAGTTTAAGTTCATGGAGGACCACAATCCAGTTTAAGGTCATGGAGGACCGCGATCCGCTCAGGAAAAGTATTTCTTGAGGAACTTAGCATTGGTGGGAGGAGTTATATGCTCACAATCTTTGGTCACCAGGTATTATTCTCCATTGGGATAAACGTTATGGACAATGAAGGTCCATTACCATTTGGGCTCCAACTTGGGTGGTTTCCTATTGGGGATCATTGGCGCTCTGAGGGCTAATACCAAGTCACCTTGCAGGAAAGATGGGAGGTGAACCTTCTTGTTGAAAGCTCGAACCATCCTACTCTGATTCCTCTCTGGGTTTTGCAGGGCATGAAGCCTATTCATTTCTAGTGCTTCAAATTTAGCGAGATAGATTTTAGCCACATTATTTGGCGCTTTCTAGTCATATAACATTTTGCACAATGAGGGAAATTGAATCTCAATGGGCAGGACGACTTCCTTTCCTTACACCAGGGAATATGGGGTCACCTGGGTGTAATTACTGGTCATCGTCTGATAAGCCCAGAGGGCATTGGGGAGGTTATTCGGCCAACTCTTCATGCACTAACCAACCATTTTCTGCAGAATGTTAGAGATGGTTTTATTGAATGCCTCAATCATTCCATTTTCTAGCATGTGATAGAGGGAGGTATGGTTGGAGAGAATGTTGTAGTTGGCCTATAATTTCTTCAGATCGGCTGCCCAGAAGTTGGTACCATTATCGGCTAGGATAAAATGATTTACACCAAGTCAATAGATGATATTGGAACTCAAAAAGTCGATGATAGAATGGGCCTTGACTTCCTTGAGTGGAATTGCCTCTGCCCACATGGAAAAGAAATCCGTAGTGGTCAAAATGAATCGACATTGGCGGGCCATTGCCGGTGGGTATGGTCCTATGACATCTAACCCCTAGACTGTAACACCCCAAGATTTCATAGCGTGTTATTTCTTCAAAATAATTCAATAAATTGCACTACACGCAACACCGAGTTCAATCACACCATGACTTACAAAAAAAATACATTCAAAAGGGGTTATGAATAGTATTAACTAAATTTTAAACTTTATATAATCCTTATAATTTTAGAATCCATATTTTGAGTTTCTTAGACATAATGCAAGAACAGATTCATTTTCAGTATTGCACTTTTATCAACTTTTAATAGTGAAAACTTTTTAAATACAATATTTTAAACTTTTTGACTAAATGGGGACATCAAAAAAAAATTTAAAATGAAACATCCCAAGCTTCCACGGTACGCTTTCCTTTGAATAATATAGTAGTGTGTGTTGTACGCAACTTCGAGTTCTAACACACACCACAACTAATCAAACTAGCCGTTATGAATAGTAATACCTACTTTTTGAAATTATATATATTTTATATTTCAAAATGGACTTCATTTTTGGATTCGGAATATCGAATTTAGCCTAAGGTGAAATTTTGGTACATTTCGGATAACTTTCATATTTTGATGAATAGTGAAAATTACTAAGTTTTAATTAAAAACAACTTTTTTAATCAAAATAATTAATAGTGATAAATTATGAATTTGAGTGGTTTTAAAGTATATTTAGAATATATTTTTACCATTTAATATAATTTTGGTCATTGGACATAATTTTACAATTAAACCGAACATAAACGAGTGTCAATCTTTTGATAGTTATTATCTCTTAAAAACACGCTTTTTGTTTTGACAGCGGGAATTAATTTTAAATTAATTTCTGCCACTTCTGTGTTTTGAATTTAGGAAAATGGATTCCATATTTGGAATCAGGATGTTCAAATTGTGTAAATAGGTAACTTTTATTTTTAGACATTTTGAATAATTACTGCGGTAAATATTTTATTTACCATGGTTAAGGGTAAATCCGGTAAATAAGGGTTAAAAAATAATATTATAATAATACTAAATTACCCTAAAACGTGTCATAACTCTATTGGTTGATACATGGTCGACCATGGGAATCTTTGGGTCTATTTTGGGACCCCATGGATCCACTTGTAAGTGATAATGACACTTTATTTTAATTAAGTTAAAATGAATACAAAAATGACACAAGCATATATCTTTTAGAAAAACAATTGTTACATAGGGTTATATATATTGGATTTTAGATTATAAATATTCATTAGAAAGATAAAAAGATTTCCTACATAATGATATTTTATTTATAATTTTTAGACATTAAATAATTTATTTATGACACAATGATGATGCAGTAATTACTATAATAGTGAAAAATTAAAATAATTGATATTATAAATACCCAAATAAATATAATATGAAACTTTTAATGAATTAAAATAATTTTCTAGGATAATATGATATATTAGGATTGATTTAATTGACTTTTTTAGAAGTAATCAATCTGTTATGAGTTTCACAAAAATCAACTATTGAATAGTGTCAAAATTGACATAAAAGAGTTCTTAAAACAAATATTATATTATTAATTGATATTAAATTCCTAAAAATCTAAGGTTCGGCCAAGAGACTTATAGCATGATAATTTCATCATTAATGTACCACTTGGGGGTCGCTTGGATGTATATAGTAAGTTTATTAACCATATTATATAAAAATACAAAGAGACATTGTAAAAGTGAAACTAATTAACTTAGAGTTAATACTTAAAGATAAGGTTAATATAAGTACCCAAACCTGTCTAAATTCTATTGGTTGAGTGGTTTTCGACCTATCCCCACCTTAAACTTTGAATAATCAACTTTTGAGCCATTAGAAACCGAATATTAATTTATTATAAATTAATATTTCTAGCTTTTCCAAGGGTGCCCCTCACCCCTCTTATAAAAGGGCACTCCTCCTTCTCATTTCTTCACACCTTAAAAGCCTTTTGGTTCGGCCAAAATCTACCCAAATACTCTCCCAACATCCCTCAATACAACCTAGAGGCCTTAGTTTGATCAGAAAGCCACCCTAAGGAGCCCTTTTGATCAAATCAAAAAGGAAGAACCCGAAGAAGAGGTAATGATTTCACCACCCTTCTCCAAGTTCATTTCTTCTTCCACTTCTTCTTCCTTTGTTCTTAACATTCTAAAATAATAACTCCAGTATCTCACATATACTGTGATGTTATTATAAATATGGTACAACCATATTCATTATTCTATCCACCCTTTGAATAACATGTCACCATACGTGCGTACGTACGGCTTACCGTCTCCACGTCGTGGTGTAATCGTTATTCAATATAATATTATTTGGATGGGTATAATAATGATGTGTAACTCATTTAAATAATAAATATAACATGTTAATGATTCTGTATATATGATATACCATCCATTTATATAATATTTTAATATCAAAAGAATGATATTGTCGCTCGTGCGTACGTACGGACTACCGTCTCCACGAACGCGATGAGATTCATTCTCCATCGTATCCATTCAAGTATAATTATCATTTGATGATTTAAAAATGATGTTTAAGGACTATATATCATTCTGGATATGAATAATATACAACAACCATGGCTTATGTAACAAAATATATAAAAGAAAATGAGTAAGTTAACTCCCGAAACGACGATAATTCTAAGATATTATTAACAAATCAATGTTAAAAGATCATATATGATATCATATTATTCTTGTATAATTTAATAACAACTATTTCACCATTATACAGGAGGTTAACCTACCCCAACCAAGGAAAAGTACAAGGTAAGGGTTATTTCACAATCTCTTCATTATCCGAGGTTGTTTATATGTAATAATCTACTGGGATTTCTTTATTATCCACATCCATGTTTCTTCGAAATGTATTTCAAAACATATTTATTATTTACAAGAATATGGGTTAAAATCATTTATACCCTTGTTTGACTTTTTATAAGGGTTTTATAAAGGAATCTTTTCGTCGTTTTCAAAACAAGGTCCTTTTTAACCTTTTCGACAAAATTACGTTAAGATTGTATTTTTTTTAACTTATACGACAGGTGTGGTTATTCTCTGCCATTATTACACCTTTGAAGCTTCCCTTACACACTTGTAAGGATATTTTCAAAATCAAGGTTTTATATTATAATTATGTGAATTTTAAATGATTTCAAAAAAAAAGATATTTCTCTCAAATATATGAAAATCCAGTGCAAATGTATACGTATTTAACGCAAGCTTAAAAATGTTTTCAGAAAACCTGACTCTCGAGTTTGGTAGAAAGGAAGGGATTGGAATTAGACCCATCATGGCCTGTAATTAGTCGAGCAATCTTAGAATTAGTTATTTTGTTTTCAGAAGCTTGCATAATGTTTTTAGAAAAACACTGGAGTGTATTTTAGCAATTTTAAACGTAAGTATCTTCTAAAAAAAATTGCATCGGTAGGTCTCATGAGACAAACTAGTGTCTTGGCACAAGGCCTTGACAAAATCTTATTTGTAGTCTTGGCACAAGGCCTTGGCTATGTGGTTATGATAGTCTGGCATTATGCATTCCAACATTATGAAAGTGGTTATTGATTTTTGCATGTGATTATTCGATTAGTAGAATATCCATGTGAATAAGTAAATGGCATTATTTCATTTTATTTATGCCATACCATGTTGAAAGTACATGTTTAAAAGGCTTTTGTTTTAGTTATACATTGCCTTAAATGTTTATTCTTATTGATGAAAGTTTCTGCTATATTGTTATCCTTACTGGGCATTTGAGCTCACCCCTTTTCTATGTTTTATTTTTCCCAGGAAGTGAAGATGTAAGTTATGAATGACCTGCAGGGATATTATGAGGGGATTATAGTGTGGACTGTGGAAACATTATGTTGTTGTAGTAGTTTTTCATTTTATGATGTAATGTAAAACTTATTAATATATCTAGTGTTTCCAAGGCTACTAAACCAATCGGTCTTTCGAGATTTGATCTTTCTTGTGATCATGCCAATGTTATGAAGTAATGCACCGACTCTGGGTAGCTGGGGTCGGGGCGTTACAGTTGGTGTCAGAGGAAGTTTAGTACAAACCTTGGAAGCTAGATTTAGATAAACTCTGATTAGAGCACGTAGACCTAAGATGAACGTTGAGGATTAGTATAGAAGAACTTCCTAGAATTTTGGTATTGTAGAGATTTTGTGAGTTTTCCGAGCAATACATCCCTGTCTGGATACGAGCAGGTAGAGGCGGCTCTGGCACAGATGTACCTAGGGGTAAAACCCGAAAACACCGCTTTGAGTTAGACTCGAATGGGAACTGGTGCACGACAACGGGCCTTGCTGCACTCTTGGTTACGACACTCCCGGGGGATATGCTTAGGATAACTCTCATTTTCTTTACAAATCATTATGAAGGGTTTATGAGTATATAATTCCTCAAAGAAAACATTTTTATGAATATGGATTATATCCATAAATAGTTAAATTTATGTTAAGTGTTTTATAAGTATGAGATTATGTATTTTGATTCATAAAATGATCTAGTGTATGCCATTGTTTAGAAATGGCGCCCAGTAGAAGGAATGAGAACTCTAGCAATGCACATGATACAAAGAGAAAGAAGGATCATATATTTTATGGTCTTAAGCAAGAATTTACAAGAGAAATAGTCTCGCATGTATTATCATCATATAAATAAATAATATCATGTGTTGATAAGATAAGTAAAGAGTTTACTGAGTCCTATGGATTTGAAGGGAAGCAAGAGATGAAAAGGATGGAAGAGAGAAATATGGATAAACGGAAGAGGGAAAAGAAGAATTTTCCCATATGTGGTAACTGTAGAAAGAAACACCCTGGAACTTGCCTGAAAGGAATGGGAGTTTGTTATAAGTGTGGAGGAAAAGGGCACAAAGTACGTGACTGCAAGGGTAAGAAAATGGTTTCAAATGTACAATGCTTCATTTGCAAGGAGTTTGGACACTACGCGAACCTATGTCCCAGTCATCAGAATATGACACAAATGATGCTATAGGATAATAATCAAGTTATGATACTACCACAGATGAAGAGGAATGATTTGAGTTCTTATGTTGATTATGTCAATTGAATGTTGTATCAACAATTTACTTGTTATAATAATATAAGGATTGTACTGCAGTACTATTTCATTAAGGACTTGAGATTGTGAGGAACAAAGAAAAGTGACTCAATAGCAGGATAAATTTTTGGAAAATACATGGTTGAGAGAAAGATAAATCATAATATAGTTCTGATACTGAGGTAGTGATTTTGGAATAATACATGATTGTTTTGGATAAATTAAATTGGATATTCTTGACTACCTTGGAACTGATTAATGATTTGTATATTCCATCATTGTTGGGGTTTAAAACATTTTTGGATTAATGAAGTATATCCAGCATTCTATATGGAATAAGGGAGCATGAATGCAATCAATAAGGAATATGGTAATTCAGGATGTTTCAGTATATTAAAAGAATACATGATGAAGGTATTCATATTCTATTATGGGGTAAAAAGGATCTACATTATGTTTACCTTCCTTATAAATGTTGTACTGTGAGTTTGGACAGAAGTATTTTGGATAGTTCTAGTTTGGATTATTTTGGATTGCCATAAAAGGACAACCCGGAGGTCGGGCGGCTACCCGTCGCGTCAGGCAAGGCTGCGAGACTTGAACTCGCAACTGAAGGGCGACAAGGGTGTATCACCTACCACTGGCCCACGAGATGTCCTGGATTAAATAATGTAGTTTTTTTTAAAAATATCTGGTAGATGAATTATAAATTCAGTTATTTTGGAACCCTGTACGAATAGTATAAATAGAAAAAAAAATTACATTCTATTATCTTTTAGAGTGAAAGATGAGTTTGTGGTAGAAATTTATTAATGGATAAAACTCTAATTAAAAAGTATGTATATCTCCTTATGATCTTAGCCAATCTCATAAATAAAATACTCAACATTAATAAAAGAAACATAGAACAAAAATGTTGTCCTAGATGGTACCTTAAATCATCACTAATTTATGGCTTTGGGATTGTTGGCCTTTTCATAGCCATGTTCTCTACCACTCTCCATCAGATAATTGATGGTTAGATTTCTCTTCCATATCCATATTTTCCTACATGTAACCCTAGTATATGTTATTTTCGGTAATCTTCATACTTTCTACTCTTTATTTTAAATAGAGGCCTCATTAATTCATTTTTCGATGTGGGATTTCAACTAAGATATTTTGAAACGTCAAAAATGTGTTATCCTAATACCCTATGTTTTGTTGAACCGATGGTATTTCAAATCATCATAGATTGATGAGTTTAAGGACCTCAATTTTATAATTGTTTGTGATTGATGACCTCAATCACTACCTATAAATATTTACGTTTTTCCTCCAATTATATGTCTCTAATTTCCACCAATGTTCTCCTAATCGAGATCATAATTTGGTGGTGACCCTTTCATTTCTCTTTTCCTCATATTAAGACTAAATTTTAGTAACCCAATTTCCGATGTGGGTTTTCCAAAAAATATATTTTCTATTTTCAACCTTTTATTTTTGAAGAACAATTTCAAAATGAGAGGACGCAATTTATTGAAGGAGGGGAGAATGTAACACCCCAAGATTTCATAGCGTGTTATTTCTTCAAAATAATTCAATAAATTGCACTACATGCAACACCGAGTTCAATCACACCATGACTTACAAAAAAAATACATTCAAAAGGGGTTATGAATAGTATTAACTAAATTTTAAACTTTATATAATCCTTATAATTTTAGAATCCATATTTTGAGTTTCTTAGACATAATGCAAGAACAGATTCATTTTCAGTATTGCACTTTTATCAACTTTTAATAGTGAAAACTTTTTAAATACAATATTTTAAACTTTTTGACTAAATGGGGACATCAAAAAAAATTTAAAATGAAACATCCCAAGCTTCCACGGTACGCTTTCCTTTGAATAATATAGTAGTGTGTGTTGTACGCAACTTCGAGTTCTAACACACACCACAACCAATCAAAACAGCCGTTATGAATAGTAATACCTACTTTTTGAAATTATATATATTTTATATTTCAAAATGGACTTCATTTTTGGATTCGGAATATCGAATTTAGCCTAAGGTGAAATTTTGGTACATTTCGGATAACTTTCATATTTTGATGAATAGTGAAAATTACTAAGTTTTAATTAAAAACAACTTTTTTAATCAAAATAATTAATAGTGATAAATTATGAATTTGAGTGGTTTTAAAGTATATTTAGAATATATTTTTACCATTTAATATAATGTTGGTCATTGGACATAATTTTACAATTAAACCGAACATAAACGAGTGTCAATCTTTTGATAGTTATTATCTCTTAAAAACACGCATTTTGTTTTGACAGCGGGAATTAATTTTAAATTAATTTCTTCCACTTCTGTGTTTTGAATTTAGGAAAATGGATTCCAAATTTGGAATCAGGATGTTCAAATTGTGTAAATAGGTAACTTTTATTTTTAGACATTTTGAATAATTACTGTGGTAAATATTTTATTTACCATGGTTAAGGGTAAATCCGGTAAATAAGGGTTAACAAATAATATTATAATAATACTAAATTACCCTAAAACGTGTCTTAACCCTATTGGTTGATACATGGTCGACCATGGGAATCTTTGGGTCTATTTTGGGACCCCATGGATCCACTTGTAAGTGATAATGACACTTTATTTTAATTAAGTTAAAATGAATACAAAAATGACACAAGCATATATCTTTTAGAAAAACAATTGTTACATAGGGTTATATATATTGGATTTTAGATTATAAATATTCATTAGAAAGATAAAAAGATTTCCTACATAATGATATTTTATTTATAATTTTTAGACATTAAATAATTTATTTATGACATAATGATGATGCAGTAATTACTATAATAGTGAAAAATTAAAATTATTGATATTATAAATACCCAAATAAATATAATATGAAACTTTTAATGAATTAAACTAATTTTCTAGGATAATATGATATATTAGGATTGATTTAATTGACTTTTTTAGAAGTAATCAATCTGTTATGAGTTTCACAAAAATCAACTATTGAATAGTGTCAAAATTGACATAAAAGAGTTCTTAAAACAAATATTATATTATTAATTGATATTAAATTCCTAAAAATCTAAGGTTCGGCCAAGAGACTTATAGCATGATAGGTTCATCATTAATGTACCACTTGGGGGTCGCTTGGATGTATATAGTAAGTTTATTAACCACATTATATAAAAATACAAAGAGACATTGTAAAAGTGAAACTAATTAACTTAGAGTTAATAATTAAAGATAAGGTTAATATAAGTACCCAAACCTGTCTAAATTCTATTGGTTGAGTGGTTTTCGACCTATCCCCACCTTAACCTTTGAATAATCAACTTTTGAGCCATTAGAAACCGAATATGAATTTATTATAAATTAATATTTCTAGCTTTTCCAAGGGTGCCCCTCACCCCTCTTATAAAAGGGCACTCCTCCTTCTCATTTATTCACACCATAAAAGCCTTTTGGTTCGGCCAAAATCTGCCCAAATACTCTCCCAACATCCCTCAATACAACCTAGAGGCCTTATTTTGATCAGAAAGCCACCCTAAGGAGCCCTTTTGATCAAATCAAAAAGGAAGAACCCGAAGAAGAGGTAATGATTTCACCACCCTTCTCCAAGTTCATTTCTTCTTCCACTTCTTCTTCCTTTGTTCTTACCATTATAAAATAATAACTCCAGTATCTCACATATACTGTGATGTTATTATAAATATGGTACAACCATATTCATTATTCTATCCACCCTTTGAATAACATGTCACCATACGTGCGTACGTACGGCTTACCGTCTCCACGTCGTGGTGTAATTGTTATTCAATATAATATTATTTGGATGGGTATAATAATGATGTGTAACTCATGTAAATAATAAATATAACATGTTAATGATTCTGTATATATGATATACCATCCATTTATATATTATTTTAATATCAAAAGAATGATATTGTCGCTCGTGCGTACGTACGGACTACCGTCTCCACGAACGCGATGAGATTCATTCTCCATCGTATCCATTCAAGTATAATTATCATTTGATGATTTAAAAATGATGTTTAAGGACTAGATATCATTCTGGATATGAATAAGATACATCAACCATGGCTTATGTAACAAAACATATAAAAGAAAATGAGTAAGTTAACTCCCGAAACGACGATAATTCTAAGATATTATTAACAAATCAATGTTAAAAGATCATATATGATATCATATTTTTCTTGTATAATTTAATAACAACTATTTCACCATTATACAGGAGGTTAACCTACCCCAACCAAGGAAAAGTACAAGGTAAGGGTTATTTCACAATCTCTTCATTATCCGAGGTTGTTTATATGTAATAATCTACTGGGATTTCTTTATCATCCACATCCATGTTTCTTCGAAATGTATTTCAAAACATATTTATTATTTACAAGAATATGGGTTAAAATCATTTATACCCTTGTTTGACTTTTTATAAGAGTTTTATAAAGGAATCTTTCCGTCATTTTCAAAACAAGGTCCTTTTTAACCTTTTCGACAAAATTAAGTTAAGATTGTATTTTTTTTAACTTATACGACAGGTGTGGTTATTCTCTGCCATTATTACACCTTTGAAGCTTCCCTTACACACTTGTAAGGATATTTTCAAAATAAAGGTTTTATATTATAATTATTTGAATTTTAAATGATTTCAAAAAATATATATTTCTCTCAAATATATAAAAATCCAGTGCAAATGTATACGTATTTAACGCAAGCTTAAAAATGTTTTCAGAAAACCTGACTCTCGAGTTTGGTAGACAGGAAGGGATTGGAATTGGACCCATCATGGCCTGTAATTAGTCGAGCAGTCTTAGAATTAGTTATTTTGTTTTCAGAATCTTGCATAATGTTTTTAGAAAAACACTGGAGTGTATTTTAGCAATTTTAAACGTAAGTATCTTCTAAAAAAAATTGCATCGGTAGGTCTCATGAGACAAACTAGTGTCTTGGCACAAGGCCTTGAAAAAATCTTATTTGTAGTCTTGGAACGAGGCCTTGGCTATGTCGTTATGATAGTCTGGCATTATGCATTCCAACATTATGAAAGTGGTTATTGATTTTTGCATGTGATTATTCGATTAGTAGAATATCCATGTGAATAAGTAAATGGCATTATTTCATTTTATTTATGCCATACCATGTTGAAAGTTCATGTTTAAAAGGCTTTTGTTTTAGTTATACATTGCCTTAAATGTTTATTCTTATTGATGATAGTTTCTGCTATATTGTTATCCTTACTGGGCATTTGAGCTCACCCCTTTTCTATGATTTATTTTTCCCAGGAAGTGAAGATGTAAGTTATGAATGACCTGCAGGGATATTATGAGGGGATTATAGTGTGGACTGTGGAAACATTATGTTGTTTTAGTAGTTTTTCATTTTATGATGTAATGTAAAACTTATGAATATATCTAGTGTTTCCAAGGCTACTAAACCAATCGGTCTTTCGAGATTTGATCTTTCTTGTGATCATGCCAATGTTATGAAGTAATGCACCGACTCTGGGTAGCTGGGGTCGGGGCGTTACACAGACTGCAAAGGACCAATAGTAGTTTGTTGTATGGAGACGATTTGGTGGCCGATGCACAATGCTAGCATGAACTTGGAATGGATGGAACCGCTTGGGAAACTCGATGTAGTCCTGGATCATAGAGGGCCAAAAATACCCTACTCTCAGAATCTGGTGGGACAGTTTTAGACTAGCCGGATGGCACCACAAGAACCAGTGTGAACCTCTCTCATGACCTATGGAATCTCTACTCCTTGGATGCAACATGGAATAATACCATCAAAACCACATTTATTGAGGATTTTCTCAAGGCTGGGACCACTCTGGGAAGTCAACTGTAGTGCATGGCATCATATTCGCTCGACCTTAGCCCGGTCTGACAGGAGATTAGAATGTCAGAGGTATTAGACCAAGGGTTTCCTCCAATCAGTAATTACTTTGATCACTGCATCCAACCTACCCAGGGGCCCTGACGTAGAGGCACCATTGGTAAGATGGTTTACCTGCGGGCCGTCATCATCCTCAAGGGTGACAGGAGAAATGACTCTTTGATGGGCCACATGGATAATCATATCATCCTGCTCGGCCTCTGTAAGTGATGCAGCAAGGCTGGCCAAAGCATCTGCATGACCATTCTATGACCGAGGGATATGGATAACCTATGGATAAGAAGAGAACTGGGCCATTAGATGGAGAGTGCATTCTAAAAATGGTGTGATCTCTAGATTATTGACAACATAGTCTCCATTGACCTTCTTCATAACTAGCTCCGAATCCCCTTTCACATGAAACTGGGGCACGTCGATCTCAAGGGATAGCTCAAGACTAGTAATGAGGGTTTGATACTCTACCTTGTTGTTGGTGTATCCTTCTAACAACAGGAATGAGTACGGAAGAACGAATTACGTTAGGGTGATGAAAACGAGACGCATGCCTACTCTGTTGAGCCTAGGATCAATACGCCTCCTACCAGTGGGGCCCTAGGAGGCGCCGTCAAAGTGAATTTTCCAACATGGGAAGACTTGATCGAATGAGAGGATCTCCTCGTTAGGAAAATCCAAGTCAAGGGACTAGTCCACAGAGGTTGTATGGGCAGCTAGAAAGTCTGCCAATGCCAGCCCCTTGATAGCCTTCTGGGGCACGAGCCAAATGTCGAACTATTAGAGGATCATCGCCCACCGTGATAGTCGACCATTCAACATGGGATGAATTATACTGTACTTCAATGGGTCTAACCGAGAGACCAACTATACCTCATGGTGCTTCAGGTAATGTCGTAGTTTTTGCACAGCAAATACGAGTGTAAGGCATCTATTCTCGATGGGGGAGTATCTGGTCTCCGTATCAAGGAGCATGCGGGTGAGGTAGTAGAGGCTGTTCTCCAACCCCTCATTGTTCTTCTGAAAGATAAGGGAAACAAGGGACCATTCCAGGGTGGTGAAATAGAGAATCAACAGCATCCCAGAGACTGGTGGCATCAAGACTAGATGATGGAGAAAATATTGCTTGATTTTTTCAAAAGATACCTGGCACTGCTCATCCCATTTATAAACAGTGTCCTTCATAAGATGACAAAAGGGCTTACACTTTCTTGATATATTAGCAATGAAACGGATTATGTAGGCTAAGTGGACTTGGAGACCTCTAAGTCCCCAAATTTTTCTCGGGGGAGGCATCTGGATGATGGAATTTATCATCTTCGTGTCAATCTCAATGCCTCATTATCTGAAAATAAATCCAAGGAATTTCCCAGAGGTGACTACAAAGGAACACTTTAATGGGTTCATCTTCATGTGGATGGAACAGATGAAACAGATCACTTTCTAAAGATCCCTGAGATGTTCCAGGCACTCGCGAGATTTGACCACCAGATCTTCCACATAGCATTCCACCAATAATCCTAGGATTGGCTTGAATATGCGATGCATTACCCGCTAATAGGTGGAACCTACATTCTTCAAGCCAAAGGGAATAACCTGGTAACAGAAAGTACCTTGGGGTGCCCTGAAAGGGGTAGAATCATCATCCTCAGAGGCCATCCAAATCTGATTATATCTAGAGTAACCATCTATGAAAGAGAGGTCTTGGTACCCTGTCGTAGCGTCGATCAATAATTCTATCACTAGAAGGGAAAAATAATCCTTAGGACAGTGATGATTGAGATCTCGGAAGTTGATGCATACTCTAATCTATCCATTCTTCTTTATGACTGGAATGATGTTGGCTAACCACATTGGGTACTGGACCTCCTTGAGGAAGTTGTATTTGATGATCTTGTCATCTTCAGCCTCGACCATGGCACTGTGAGATGAATGCATCTTTTTGGGAGGCTTCTTGAAACAGTGATGGTTT
Organism: Viscum album; assembly: GCA_963277665.1. Lineage (NCBI taxonomy): Eukaryota > Viridiplantae > Streptophyta > Magnoliopsida > Santalales > Viscaceae > Viscum > Viscum album. The sequence continues at coordinate 1,509,504,265 of OY728158.1, forward strand.
TTTCGAGAGACCAAGACGGTGGACGGCTACCTAAGGATCCAGTCCTGGTATCTTGTCGTAACTCCAGGGAAATATATCACGATGCATCTTGAGTAATTCCACGTACCATTGTTTCTCCTTAGGGGACATAGTGGCACTGATCAATGTGGGTCTCGAATCTGCCTTGCTACCGAGGCTCACCTGCACCAGCTTGTTGACCGTGGCAGAGAAACCTTCTTCAAAATCAGGGAGAGCATCCTCCATATATTCCTCTCCAATTATGGAAGGGTCTTCCAAGGGGGATGCTTCTTCTGAGCTACCAAACCCTGATGGGAGGCTGCTACCAGCTTGTGTGGCCATGGTCATTGCATCGAGGCACTCTGGTGCTACTAAGACCATGGCTATGAAGGCTGTCGACCTGATACCATCTAGTCTTCGGCCCAAGGGGCCATGGTTGATAATATCGAAGCAGTAGTGGAATGTCAGCCGATTTTGACTTCTTCTAGCCAGATGAAATAGACAAGTATGTCGAACTAGAATTTCCATGAGCCGAACATCTTGATACCTGATGGGAGTTGGATGCTACGAAATCACTTGAGCCTGGTTCATATAAGAATACGATGTGATCGTCCAATGTCGCTTAGATTTGGGATCATTATTCACCCTTGTCCCGGAAATGAAAAAACATTTCCTCATATCGGGGGTTGTGGCCTCAAACCGTTGGATCGTGAAGAGGTAGGCATTATTCAGGTCTTCCCAAGGGTCGGTCGTAGTGGCAACGGGCTCAACTACGCTTTCATGGACTTTCTTATCCTTGCTATTGTAATAATAAACATCCATGTAGCGGGATTCGAAAGAGGAAAAAGGAGATGAATCACCTTGGAGAATGCCCACTCTACCATTAAGGGGGTACTAGAGGCAATAATGATATGATGTGGGGACCACCACATGTAGATGGAGCCATGGCCTACCCATCAATGCGTTGTACGCGGTGTCCTGGGAGGCAACCATGAACTCGATGATGGAGATCAGGCCACCGAACTGAGTCTTCAGATGGATCTATCCAACAAGTTTTTTCTCTGCCCTGTCATATCCCTAGATCCTTAAATCTGAGGGAGTCAGGTCATCTTCAGATAGACCTATCTTCTGTAGTGTCTGTTTCGGGATAAGGTTGATCCCGAAATCTGTGTCAACGAGATAGCGTAAAATCTCAACACCGTTGAATTTGTCGGTGATGTACATTATGACTATGTGCCCCTATATATGGGAGCCTTCATCCTCTCCTGAGAACGAGATGACAACCTACCATTCGGCATCCTCAACTACATCATCATGGAAGGCCTCTACAGCTGCTATCTCTATCTCAAAATAGATGGGGCTCCTTAAAGCCTCAGTGAGTGCTTCACGCATATCTGGAGAGAGGAGAATGGCTTAAAGGATGGAGATACTTGCTGGGATACCAGCAAGGTGCTTCAGAACATCATAATTCTGTGTGAGGCACGAACTTTTGCTTATAGGAGGCCGCTCTACGACTGGAGGCACGACAGATCCTGTTAGCTAGTCCGGTGGCTGACTGGTTCTAGGTACATCCCGCTGCTCACTAGTCAAGGATCGGGGGTAGCTCCTGGTTAAGAACTGGGTGACCGAGATCGGCCTATAGTGGGGAAAATCTGGTCGCGATATGGTCGAAGTGGCTCTTCCTGATCTAGTAGCACAAACGGTGGTGTATGTGGACCTATCGACACCGGATGAAGAGGCTGTGCATGCTGAGTTCTATGTTGGGCCTGCTGTCTTATCTCAGTAGAGTGCATGGCCTATCTAGAGGTGCCAAATAACATGCCCCGGAGACCCATATGGTCGCGGTTCTACCAATGTTGGTGTTGGCTGGGGACATTGGGGAGGTTCGCCTTGCACTCCCTCTCATCGGGAGTCATATAGGGATTTACCAACTCGACGGTGTTAACGTAAGTGTACCCTTGACTGTCACATGACGAATCATCTGCCACACGGTTGATTCTTAGAGGGATGACCATATCTGGGGGAATGAAGTCATCGATATTGCGGGATGACAACAGCCTTGGCGGGGTGCGTTGCTTCTTCTTGCGCCGCCGGTGCTCGCTATTTTGGGAAGAGGCCAGCTGAGATGATGATAAAAATGTGGTGGCCGCCGCTTCTGAAGTCTCTAGATGATTTAGTTGTCCACAGATAATGCATTGGGTGGGGGCGACCATCCCGCGAGCCATCCAGTCATTATACTTCTAGGACCCGCTATCAGGAACATGCTACAACTCGCCTGCGCCGTCGCTACTACTATCTGATCTCACAATGACACCCACCACCTGTATCGGGGATGGGCCCAACCTGACTATTATCTTGTTAATCTGGTCTTGGAGCCTATCCTTGAACATATATCATTGCTTGATGGTGTACCCCAGGATCCGGTGATAAGGGAAATAGTTGGTGTGATCAGTGAGATGTGCATCTTCCGGCTTCCGGCACTCAGGTAGTTGTACGATTCTCTTCTCTAAGGCACTACGAATGTATCCAAGGACCTGAGCCTCATTGAATGAGTAGGTATAATTCCTTATGTCTAGAAAGGTGGCTCTAGGAGCCTGACCCTGAGGAGGGCCGAAGGAACCTTCCGAGGAGGCAGAACTTGATTATCTCGCCTAGGCGGAGGCGGCGTGTTACGCCGAGGCGCCTGCCGATTCTGGGGCGGGCGCTGCTGGGCTGGAAACTATGACCATGGTGGAGGGACTCTACAAGGCTGTGGAGATGGCTCCATTGGTACCAATTATAGATGTTTGGGGGCTTCTACTTGGGCCACGGTGGTGGGCTTGGCACTAAAATCTCTCCTTGTAGGCATCATAGGAGGCGACACGCGTGCCTGGCTAGCCTGTTGCATGACTTCTTCAAGGATATGGGCCTTGTCCGAGAAGTCTCAGAACCCTCCGGGAGAATTATTAGTGATCATGGAGGGAACCAGTTCTGTCTAGATATTCCCTAAGCACATCGTCATTAATTTCTCCTGAGTCATTGGAATTTCAAGAGAGTACATGAGCCCCTTACACCAGGAGATTAAGTTCGCGACTCGCTCATCGGGCCTCTGCATGCACCTGAAATGTTTGTGATGTTCTTCTTCCAGGTGGTAGAGTTGAACTGGTAAAGGAACTGCCTGCGAAGGTCCTCCCAGCTAGTCACAGATCCAACAGCGAGCTAGCTATACCAAACTAATGACGGTCCCTCGAGTGTCTGAACAAAGAAAAAGAGCTTTGCAGCCTCTTTTTGCACTGGGGTCCCTAGAATAGGGCCACATCTCTAGTTGAAGTGGGCCAGGTGATGTGGCAGGTTACACATCCCATTATAGGTGGAGAAAGTGGGATTCTCGAATCCCAAGGGAGCCAGCATGTCATCCACCCATGCCAGGTATGGCTTGCCGTTAGGTGGGATAGCCACCTGTCACGTTTCCAAAGATTCCAAGTGGGCAATGCGTGCCGCCATTGGATCATTTGGACGCCGGTCCGAGTCCTGATAAGGATCCCTAACCATGAGCGCATTTCTAGGGTATTTAATGTGGTATCCCTATTCATCGTCTCGTGGAGCAGCTCATGGAGAAACCCTTGGAGCAGCTGGAGGATCCCGGACAGGGTTCCCTGGGTGGTTGTGTCGTTCAGGAGGGTTCGACGAGATGTACAGCGCCCTCTTGCCATGGGCTTTGGATTCTTCCCTGTTGGTGAATACGACATGATCAGGGTTTCTCTGGAGAATCTCGTCAAGGGGTAGTTGTTCATGCCCATGTTTCCCCGGCATAGGATCACCGTAGTCGAGTTTCCTCTCTGCAATGCGTTCATCTAGATGTTCATCGACCAACTTCTTATACTCAGCAAGCTGCTAGCGCAGCGCGGCCTTCTCTTGGTCATCTCCCTTCTTCTGCACTGAGGACGATGGGTCGGAGTTCTTGACAGCTCCAAAATACTCTTTTCCTTTACAAACATTACGACTCAGTACCAATGCGTCGGTGGGTGGAGGGAGACCTAGGAGGTTCCCTTGCTGGTGAGTAATCCTCCATGATGGGTCCAGTGGCACCATGTCCTATGGGGGGATGCACCCATCGAAATGTCCCAGCTCATTCGATTCTCTTGTCCGATCGGTCAAGCTGACTGACCCTCTTCCTGGGGAATTTTCTCACTACCACCAAGTGAGTCAGGCTGCCGGATAATCGCACTTAAGAGGATGGAATCATTCTTCCCCCATCCACGGACTTTCACTTGGGGGGTATCCTCCTTGACAACTCTATAGAGTACTTGGAAATTCTGAATGCATTGTTGCTGGAGGGCCTTGTGGTGGCCTGGTGACTCAGGGTGTCGGACCAGAGGGAGTGTGGCCAGTTCAAATAGGCAAAATAGTTCACCAATGTATTCAAGGTTCTCTTGGCTCCCGGGATAAGCCACCCGCCAATGGCGAAGATGAAGTTGAGTAACCCAAAGGGACTGGCGGAAACATTCAATCTCTTCTAGGTTGAGCGATTCTGGAGTATCAAAGTTTGATCCCGCAACCGGCCGAATCTATTTGGGGAATTGGCCCTCTGTGAGGATGGTCTAGAAGCTCCTTGGCTCAGATTCATATTCTGGCATCTGATTTCCCCACTCGTCAACCGAGGCTGGATGAGGGACTGGTCGTGGCGCTGAGGCGGGCCGCTGGGTAGGCAGGATGGCCGGCGGAGAACACAGTGAGTGAGATGATTGGCCGCCAAATAATGGGATGTCCTATGAGGACTGCAGTGACCTGGCCGCCATGTTACGATAAGATAGACCATCGACTAGAGCTCTTTACACAGTAGTAGCATATGTCGGGGGCGGGCTACACCGCGAATTTTCCGTTATTGACCCCCCAAATAGCTCTGAGGTAGAGGGACTCCTGGAAAAGGTGGTGGTGACTCCATGGTCCTAGAAATATGATAGAGTCTCATCCTCCTAAATATACCTTCTGAGGGAAGCACAGATCCTATGGATCTCACATTATGGGAGAATGAGGCAGATGTGCCTCATTCCTACCCCAACCCTTGATTCAGAGGATTGAGGGGAGGGCTCCTGTGCTGAGTCGTACTCTACCTCGGAGTCTGAGAAGAGGACTGGTCTGATGCCCATCCATCCTTTCCCAGAATTTCTCTTGCGGTGGTGGAGACCTACTCTTCCCCCTCAGGATAGTTCTTCAGGGTAGGGCATATTTTTGACATGGGGTCCTCTGGCTGTACAAGTGTTAGGGCGGAGAAAGTGTCCACCCAAAGAAGTCGAGGTGTGAGGAGCACCAGGACAAATGTCGATAGGGACACGGGGAGGACCTCCATGCTGGGCATTGGTGAAGCGGGGTTGGCTTCCACCTCTTCGATTGATGGGGTGAGGAGGACCTTCAATGATTGACACTTGGACATGGGGAGGACCTCTATGTTGGCGAATGACCAGACATGAATGTCTCCATGCTCGCGGTTCACGATAGGGGGAGTGATCCCGTACCCATTTTAGTGAGCACAGGAGAGACCCCCCATATGGAGTGTTGCTATCATAGGGAAGACCCTCACCTGGGTTGAAGGTGGCACATGGTAGACCTACAAGCCGAGGTTGGAAGTAGGGAGGGCTCCCACCCTCCAAAGTGGTGGTGCTGAGTGAGCCCTCACGCTAGGCGGAAATGCCGTGGATTGGTCTACTGGGGCCATCACTTGTGCCAACAACTGGGAGAGTCGACCAAAACTGCCTGTGGGGTGGTTGGGGCCTCGATCCGGGTCAAGCGTTTAGATGCCCCTACCCAACAAATGCAGGGATTTGGTAATATGAACCATCGGTGGATTGGGCCACATTAGTCAATGAAATTGATACCGCATATCAAGTGTATTCTTCTACTCATGCCTAACGCTGGTACCGGGTCAGATGGACTAGAGCCGGTGGTGCAGGCGCGTGGTTTACAAGCTCCTTATCTCGGAGAACTGGGCAGCAGCGCTAACGCGGCCTGGTGGGGGCCCTCACCGGGTGTCCTTGAAGTGTGAATCTGATCTGGCCAACCCAGATATCCCCTACTTCATTGGTGTAAGGGAGGGAGATGTCGTGGTGCTTCGGGGACAAACTCCTGAAGTGATTGAACGTTGGGGTGGAGAGCAGTGGCTCCCTACACGGCCTTCAGGGGCAGCATGGATGGTGAGGTACAGCTGCCTCAAGATCTAGTTGGGCCATATCCCTAGTGGGGATGACCCCCTCTCCCTCATACCTGCATACAAGGTCATTTATTACCCTTTGCTAGATAATCTCTGATGGGGAGTGGGGGCGTGGGCCTCCAGAAGTCGTGGCAGTCACAACCGTTATGGAAGAGGCAAAATATAGTGGGGAAGCCGCGTTGATATTTCCCTTTCCCCGGCATTGGTGGGAAGGTGATCGAGATCCGGATGCAACAACATGATTCCTGAAAGCAGGGATACAAAATCATTAATAATGTGAGGAAGATAAATCAACAACCAGTGCCCCCACGTAGTTCCGTCTCCCGTGGTCGGTAAGAGGGATCCATGTTGAAAATGTTTCCGAATGGAATGAACTACATCTTGACTATCCCAACTTATGGTGAGTTTCACATCATTTATGTTTGGTGGGTCCAGGTACCAGATGATGAGGTCAGATGACATGCTTATCCACTAATGTCCCGAATTCTACTAGCCTCCACGATGCAGAGAGGATATTCATGTCGGGTTAACCATTTTCTATTTCCGACGCTTTCGCCGGGGCGCACACATCTGTTATGCAGTGGACGTGCTGATGTTACCCCACATTCCCTCTTTCCAAAGGCAGGTGACATCCACTCCTTATTCAGGGACGTCTGCTCCTTGATTGAAATGGGATGATGGGATGTCAGTTATTCCTTCCATGGATTCCTCCTTAGAGCTTGTTACCTAGTCCGGGTCTCCCTCATAGATTTAAAACATAGTTCGTGAAGCTCGTCCCGACTCCATATCTTCATGGACACTAGTTAATTACACAGCTTCTATTAGGACTTTCCAAGGATTCCAGTCAGGGCCGCAACCTTTGGTTAGGATATTAGTCGCGTTGGGGCATCACTGGAGAGTCTTGATACTGGGGATTGGAATGTATCTATTTTTTCCCTTATTATAGGGATTCTCGAGGGTGCATAATGTAACGTCCCAGTTCCAGAAGCTACCCAGAGGCGCCCCATACCTGGTTGGTTACACAGACTCAAGCGCATTTCCCCAAACGCCAGAGGCTCCCGACTTGCAGCGAGGGCCTTGGTAAGTTATTGGGTAAACTATGCCCTCATTTGGTAAGGTATAAAAATAAAAGAAATTAATAGTAAATAGCGGAAGAAGTAAACAATATACAAAAACTGAAAGAAAACAAAGAAAGAAATAAATATATAGCAATAATTATAATGATGCAGTAGGTACAAGTATCTAAGGAAAGCAGAAAACACAACAACGTGATGAAATACATGTAAAAATAAAAGTACTAAAATAAAAGCAACTCCTCTAGAATCGCAAGCCTAATTTTGGTCCCTTGCTCTCCAGCTCCAAGCAATCAAGTGCCGGAAGTCGAATGGAGCTTGCCCTTATCTTTTCCTACAACAACAATGTCTGACTAGGCAAAAAGCATGGACCAAATAGGGTGTGAGATACAATCCTAGTAGGCAATCACCCAAAGATCTGTGCCTAACAGTCATTGAATACAAGGAAAGTAAAAGTACAAGGAACAGTAAATAGAATAGCACACAGTATCTACAATCAACAGTTCTACCATATAAAGTACACAGGTGAACAACTAACAACAAGTAGAAAACAGGTAACCCTCTAGGTAGCTCTCACAGCCTAACCCCTATGGTTCAACCTATAATGACTAGCAACCCTCTAGGAGGCACACTCAGTCTCAACCCTCTGGTTCAGCTGGGAGTAGACTTTCTGGGGAAGAACTCTCTATTAATTTCCCTTATAGTCTCTTATCATACTAAAGGCTCTCTAGGGAATCCCTCAACGTCTCATCCCCTCTGTGGCTGGCATCGAGGAACTACAGACTCTCTTAGGAATCACTCATCCTCAATTCATCAAGTGGTCTCGCATCATATTAAAAGACACTTTGGAGAATCCCTTGCGTCCATTCTCCCTATGGTCTACTAAACTAGTTTCTCACAGTTTTGTGTGAAATAAACAAGCTCAGCGTGCGTGTAACACCCCAAGTAAACCTAAAAAACTACTTGGCTATCATTATAAGGCACAACAACATAACAGTATAGTATCCCCACTATCCTACAACTAGGCATGACAACTGGAAAACGCCTAATAAGAAAAAAATGCAAGGCGAAGCACAATAATATAGTATAAATTATCCAAATTTACAAAAAATGATATCTACTCATGCAATCAAGAAAAGAAGACAAACAACAAGGACAAAACAAGAAACCCACAACTCCCCCATTCATGGAAATTGGTGAAATTTGCACAAAATATTCCTAGACTTCTTACGAGAAGGCACAAACCACCTAACTGGATGCTAGGAGATCAAAATAATTGAGCCACACAGATTGATTTTTCTTAGAACGGTGAAGATCTATGAAAACGCACAAAAAGTTCAACCGATGATAACTTGAGAATGAAGAGAAATTGGAAAACAAGGCTCATGCAGAAGGGAGAACTCACCGCTGCAATTCCAACTCAATCAACGGTGCTCGAATCAGATAACAGATGGAGTGGTGGGGGATTGTCGAAGATTCGCGGATCCTCGGTGCTCTTAGACGAACAAAACCTAGATGAAGACCATTCTGTGCATCAGTCGTGACCCCGGTTTGTTTAATGAAAAAAATAAAGTACACGGCGTGTACTTTTATAGTACATGGCATGTACTAGGTCTTTCCATACTCCGCCAAAATCAGCCTCCACATCACCCCTACACACTGTGTGTGTGGCCCGGATACGGCCAGTACATGACATCGAGTGGGAATAGAGTACATGGTGTGTACTCAGAAAGTAGATGGCGTGTACTTCAAAAATTTCTAGAAACATTATTTTCCTCAAAAACTCTAGAAAAAGGAAGGACATACCTGAAACGAAGATCCGAGTTCTTACAAACTTCCCCCCTTAAATAAATTCATCCCTAAATTTCCTTAGCGAGGCATAGAAGAAGAAACCCCGAACAACTACGGCCACTGCGATCGAACCTCGGCCTCCCTCTCACAAGCCTCATCCTGTACTCACCCTTCCTGCCATAGCACCCATACCAGAAGAATAGACCAGCCTCAGAGAACCTTCATACTATGATCGACAATCCAGATAGGATGCTCCTCAAACGATGCATCGGCTTCGAGCTCAACATCCTCGTGCTGAAATACCTGAGACGGGTAAGAAAAGTGACATTGCAGCTAAGAGACACGGAAGACGTCATGCATGGCCCTGTACCTCTGAGGTAGCTTCAACAGATAGGAATCCTTCACAACTCTCTCCAAAACCTCAAATAGCCTGACGTAACGCGGTGAAAGCTTACCCTATCTCTGAATCCTCTCGTGTCCCCACTTCGATGCGACACGCCGGAAATCATGATCCCCAACCTCGAACTCCAAAGGTCTTCTCCGCTGATCAACATAATAATTCGGTCGAGACTGTGCTATAGCCATCCTCTTTCGAATCAACTCTATCTGCCTGGAGGTCTCCTAAAAAAGGCGAGGTCCCAAAAAAGCAACCTCTCCTGCCTCCAGCCAACATAAGGGTGATCAGTATGGCCTACCGTACAGAGCCTCGTATGGTTCTATCTGAATGGTCACCTGAAAACTGTTGTTGTTGGAGAACTCTACAAGAGGAATATGTTTCTCCAAAGTACAGAATGCAAGCTCTGAGCATATCCTCTAGCACCTGGATCGTACACTCAGACTAGCCATATGTCTGGGGATGGTATGTTGTACTCAAAATCACATATGTACCCAAAGCCTTCTGAAGTCCCTTACAGAACCGTGAAGTAAAGCGCACATCCCTGTCCAAAAAAAATGGAGTGTGGAACTACATGCATACGTACAATCTCTCGGATGTACAACCTTCACAGATCATCAACACTGAATGTCTCCTTGATCAGAAAGAAGTGTGCGACCTTCGTGAGTCTGTCGATGACAAACCAAAAAACATAGTTCCCCTGAGGTGACCTCGGAAACCCAGTCACAAAGTCCATCGTGACATCATTCCACTTCCACTCAGGAAAGGGTAACTACTATAAAAGGCATGTTGGTCATTGATATTCTACCTTCACCTCCTAACAAGAAGATCATCTCATAACAAAACCAGCAACAACACTCTTCATACCTGGCCACCAATACTGGTGATGAAGATCCTGATACATCTTGGTGAAGCCAGGATGAACTGCCCAAACCGAGGAATGAAAATCCCACATCCGCTCCTCGCGTATGTCTGCAGGCACCCATACGCGTCCCTGGAAATGCAAGATATCATCCTCGCCCACTGTCTATCTAGGAAGAGGGTCCTTCCCTAACACACTCTCCCACAGGACTATGTCTTCTGAGTCTCATAGCTACCTCATCCATACACGATTAAGTAATGTAGAGGTAACAGCTACAGAATATAGGAAAGACTGTCCCTGTCTGTCATGAACCTCCAGATGCATCTCAGAGAGTAGATCCATCAGCTTCCACTCACTGCTGGCCTCCTGAACTGCCTGAAACTGAGTTCTCCTGGTCAACGCATCTGCTACTATGTTGCCCTTTCCCGGCGTATAGGCAAGCTCGAAATCAAAAGACTAAAGATACTCGACCCACCTGTGCTGTCTAAGATTCAGATCACGCTGAGTGAAGATGTACTTGAGACTCTTGTGGTCTGTGAACACCAAAAAGTTCTCTCCTATAAGGTAATTTCTCTAACAATGCAAGGCATGAACAATAGCTACAATCCCCAGATCGTGTGTCGGGTAGTTCCTCTCTTGTGGCCTCAACTGCTGAGACCCAAATGCAAAGACCCCATCTACCTGCATAAGCACCGCGCCCATCCCAATACCTGATGAATCACAATAAACAGTGGATCTCTTTCCTGGATCTGGAAAGACTACTATCGGTGCTGACGTCATCTTCCCCTTCATCTCCTGAAAGGCTAATTCGCAAGAATCAGACCATGAGAACTTCTCCCCTTTCTTGGTCAGACCTGTCAAAGGTGATGCTAGGTGTGAAATGTCATGAATAAAGCATCTGTAGTATCCAGCCAGCCCTAGGAAACTCCATACCTCAAAAATGTTCTTCAGGTGCTCCCAGAAAACTATAGTTCTCACTTTCTCTGGGTCCACAGATACTCTTTCCTATGAGATGATGTGACCCAAGAAGTGAATCTGATCCATCCAAAAGTGGCACTTCGAGAGTTTAGAAAAAAGCTGATTCTCTCTCAGTGTACTCAGAACGATCTCAAGATGGGTAGCATGGTCGTGCTCAGAGTGATATTACACCAAGAAATCGTCCACGAAGACTACGAAAAAGGAGTCCAAGTAAGGATGGAACACTCAGTTCATTAGTTCCATGAAAACTGCAGGCACATTCGTGAAACCGAACCACATGACTGTATACTCGTAGAGACAATACCTGCTCCTGAAGGATGTCAAGGGTATATCTGATGGTCTAACACGGAACTGATGACAACCGGACCTCAAATAGTTCTTCTAGAACACTCGGGATCCTCAAAGATGATCGAAAAGGTCATCAATTCTAGTCAAGGGATACTGGTTCTTCACAGTCAACTGGTTCAGCTTCCGAAAATCCACACAGAGCCTAAGGGTACTGTCTTCCTTCTTTGCAAACAAGACAGGCGAACCCCAAGAAGAAGTACTGAGTCAGATGAAACCATTTGCCTGCAACTCCTCCAACTACTTCTTGAGCTCCTAAAACTTAGGTGTAGCCATCCTCTAGGGCGGAATGGACATCGGTGCCTCTCCTGGAACGAGCTCAATTGAGAAGTCTACCTCATGCTCCGGAGCAATCCTGAAAAGTCCTCTAGAAAGACATCTTTAAAATGATCCACCACTGGAGGATAGTCCAACTGTGAATTCCCCTGATCATCCAGATAATGAATAGAAATCTAGGTCGTCACCCTTCCTTGCCTATGATGCTCGAGTCCTGCCCGACTCGCCCGGACATTCCATTTGCCTCTATGAAGAAAGGATTCACCCTATGGAGAGATGAAACTCACCATACGGCAATAATAGTTGACTACTTCCTGGAAGGGAACCAACCAGTCCATACCAATAATGACATCATAGCATGTCATCTCTAGGATGAAGCGATACCATAAGAAACGATACCCTGAAACCTCGAGAGGGCACTCTCTACATTGGAGTACACTAGATGTCCTTATCCCCAAATATGTGTCTAGTGTCAACAAGTCGGCAGAAGAAAAGATACAGATCCAAAGGCTCTCCACAACAGCAACAGAGAATGAAGGAGTACAAAATAGAAACAGGAGAAGAAAACACTCAAGATTTACAAAACAAGACTACACGACATGTATAAAATCTACACGGCGTGTACGTAACTCTGTTTCCCTTCCCGTGTATCCTTGCGCTGATAACCCACACGGACTTCTTAAACTGTGACTACATGGCGTGTGCCTAGTGGACACGGCATGTAGTAGACATGGTTTCATCGACCCGTGTTGATAGCTATAGGGCCGACTACACGGATGAGACTACAGGGTGTGTTTCGAACAAACACACCGTGTACTTGAAGATTTTTTCCCAACCCTTGTTGTTGGCGACACGACCAAGTACACAACTGACCCTTACACGCCGTGTTCCGAACAAACATGGTGTGTATGGAAGAAGATAACACCGACCTTTGTTGCTCGTAAAATGGCAGGGTAATTGGAACAAGACTAAACGGAATGTTTCTATCCAACATGTCGTGTTCTACTCGAGCTTCCCTGACCCGTGTTGTTAGTTACACGGCCGGGTACACGCTCACTACTACACGACGTGTACCTACCGTACATGGCGTGTTCCTGGAGATTTTCACAACCTGTGTTTCTGCTCACACAGTCAAGGACATGGTTTAAAACTACACAGCATGTATATATAAAGTACACGCCATGTATTATGGGTTTTTCCATGAATTAGCTCTGAAACTGCACCGAAGCCCAAAAAACACTGAAAAAAGGCATGATGGTGCCAAATTCTTATCCGTGAGGGCCCATACTCCCCACTAATCAAAGTTTGGAATCCTATACAGTAATATACAATGCAAAACAAGTCAATGATCCACTAATTTCTGATTCAAGAGGGCCCATAACACCTCAAGAACCAAAATTTGGTGTTCATTCAAGTAATGTACAATACAAACAGTTCTCTATCAACCAGTAGAGATTCTATCAAAGCATCTATCAAAGCAGCATGAAAAATCTAAACAAGTCTATCACAACAACATGAAATCGCTAATTCAACCTAGATGGCATGGAGAGAATGAATGGAAAGTGATTTCTAACAAGTGTCTATATGATGCATGAGATGGAATACCCTCATCTCATCGGGTTGTGACAGAAATAGAACCACAATAGAAAAACAACAACAACACATGACGTTTGAATCACTCTAGGTGAAATCATATCAACCATAAATCTCAAAACCAAAAAACATCAATAAATGACGTAGTATGGCTTTTCCCTATACATGGGTTAGATACTCCCGGGAACAGCTTAACAACAAGTACCAAATCCATCCTATCACTGGATAAAGGCTCCAAACAGTATGTTAAGAGAAAAGAACACCCTCTAATACCACTTTGTATCTTCTCGATTTCAGAAGCCACCAAGAGGTGCCCCGTACCTGGTTGGTTACATGGCCTCAAGCACATTTCACCAAACTCCAGAGGCTGTAGACTAGTAGCGAGGGCCTTGGTAAGTTATTGGGGAAACTATGCCCTCATTTGGTAAGGTATACAAAGAAAAGAAATTAACAGTAAATAGTGGAAGCAATAAACAATACGAAACAACTGAGACCAAATAAAAGAAGAAATGAATATATAGTAAAAATGATAAAGATGTAGGAGGTACAAGTATCTAAGGAAAGCAGCAAACACAATAACGTGCAGAAATACAAGTAAAAATCAAAGTACAAAAATAACCACAACTCCTACAGCATCGCAAGCCTATGCTTGGTCCCTTACTCTCCAGCTCCAAGAAATCAAGTACCTGAAGTTTAAGGTCACTTACCCTTTTCTATTCTTATAACAACAAAGTCTACTTGGGCCCAAAATCATGTCCCAAATAGTGTGTGAGATAAAATCCAAGTAGGGAATCACCCAATGATCTATGACCAACAATCAATGAATAAAGGAAAGTAAAAGTACAAGGAACAGTAACAGAAAATCACACAGTAGCTACAATTCATAGTTCTAGCATATAAAGTACACAAGTGGACAACCAACAACAAGTAGAAAACAGGTAACCCTCTGGGTTTCTCTCACAACCTAACCCCTATGGTTCAACCTATAAGTACTAGAAATCCTCTCAGAGGCACAGTCAGTCTCACCCCTATGATTCAGATAAGAGTATACTTTCTGAGGAAGCACTCACAGTCAATTCCCCCTACAGTCTCGTATCGTACTAAAGGCTTTCTGGGGAAGCACTCAACGTCTCATCCCCCCTGTGGCCCGCGTCAAGGAACAACAGACTCTCTGAGGAAGTACTCATCTTAAATTCCCCATGTGGTCTCGCATCGTAATAAAAGACACTCTGGAGAAGACCTTACATCCATTCTCCATATGGTCTACTACACTTGGTTCTCACAGTCTTGTGTGAAATAAACATACTCAGCACACACGTATCATCCCAAGTAAACCTCAAGAACTACTTGGCTATCATTCTAAGGCACACCAGCATAATAGTATAACAGCCCCACTATCCTACAACTATGCATGGCAACTAGGAAATGACTATTAATAAAAACATGCAAGGGGAAGCACAAGAATACAATATAGATTATCCAAATTTACAAACAATGATCTCAACTCAAGAAATCAAGCAAATCAAACAAAAAGCAGGGATAAAATAGGAAACCCACAACTCCCCGTTCAAGGAAATTGGTGGAATTTTCACAAAATATTCATAGAATTCCTACGGAAGGGCACAAACCACCTACCTGGATGCTAGGAGATCAAAATACATGAGCCATGCGGATTTATTCTCCTTAGAACGTTGAAGATCTAGAAACTCGCAAAAAGTTCAACCGACGATAACTTGAGAAAGAATAGAAATTGCAAAACAAGGCTCAAGCAGAAGGGAGAAATCACCACTATGATTCAAACAAAATCAACGGTGCTCGAATTGGAGAACGGATTGAGAGGTGGGGGCTCGTCGAAGATTCATGGATCCTCGATTCTCTTGGATGAACAGGACCTAGAAGAAGACCATTCTGTGTGTCAGGTGTGACCTCGGTCCGTTTGATGAAAAAAATAAAGTACACGTCATGTACTTTTAGAGTACATGGAGTGTACTAGGTTTTTCCGTACTCTACCAAAATTATCCTCCACGTCACCCCTACACACCGTGTGTGTGGCCTGTACACGGCCAGTACATGGCTTCACGTGGGAAAAGAGTAAACGGCGTGGACTCAGAAAGTTGACGGCGTGTACTTCAAAAATTTCCAGAAACATTATTTTCCTAAAAAACACTAGAAAAAAGAAGGACATACCTGAAACAAAGATCCGGGTTCTTACACGGAAGCTAGATGAATCTCACATTGAACGTGGTGAATTATATTCCATAGGCATCTATCTAAGGTTTTCCTCAGCTACCCACGTATAACACAGGGCATGACACATGTTTAACGTCCAGTGGAGATGGATCAGACGGATCAGAACACTATCTAGAGTGGAGCAGAATGGAGAACCCCCGGGAGGGAACACTGATGTTGGGGCCATCATGTGGGTGGCTTCCAGAATGCTGTGGAAGGGAATGAGGAGTGAAGAGGTATGATCCCACCGGGATGTGGCAGACTGGGTAAGAATCAGGATGGATAGTGGCATTGGGCATGGGTCTTGAAGAGACTTCCAACGTATCCTCGTGGTAGGGAATCAATGTACGCGTAGTTCGATGATACAATGGGACACCTGAAGGGGTGACCTATGAGAATGAACACGTGGATGGGACCCAGAGGAAGTGGAACCTTCGGGTTAGGGCATGATCTTCCAGAGACATATGGTCTCGAGGGAGAGATTAGGATTAGACATGATTGATGGACTTGAACCTCATGGAGGCTTCCTACATACCATGCCTTAGCATGGATCAAAGTCCCCGTAGTTCGGGATGAAATGCAGATTAACGTCCTGTGGGACGGGGGGTTTTGAGGCTTCAGCTCTGAGATGTCCCAAAGTTGGAGTTGGTAAACCGACATGAAGAGGGACCTAGGATCCAGGTGGATTGGGGATTACACTCTAAGGCAGTCCAAAATGGAAATGGGCCTTGGCACACCGACATGGAGACGGTTGGGGCCAGTGGTTTTCCAGGCTTGAACGTCGTGGAGGTTTCCCACGTACAATTCCTTAGCATGGATCAATGTCTCAGCAGTTAGGGATGGTTGGGGATTATTCTCTGAGACGACCCATAATTGTGGGGCATGAACCTTGTGGAGGCTTCCTATGTACCATGCCTTAGCATGGATCTATGCTCCCGTAGTTCGGGATGTTTGGGGCTTACACTCTGTGACGACCCATAGTGGTGGGGCTTGAACCTCATGGATTCATCCTACGTACCATGCCTTAGCATGGATCAAATTCCATGTAGTTCAGGATGGTTGGGGGTTACGCTCTAAAAGGGACCAATGTGGTGGGGCTTGATCCTCATGGAGGCTTCCTACGTACCATGCCTTTGCATTGATCAATGTCCCCATAGTTCAGGATGGTTGGGGCTTACACTATGAGATGGACCAAGGTGGTAGGGCTTGATCCTATTGGAGGATTCCTACATACCATGCCTTAACACAGATCAATGTCCCCATAGTTCAGGATGGTATGTAGTTTAACGTCATTCAGGAAGAAGGTTCCTGGCAGTTTAACATCCTGCAGCTCGAACGAATGGGTTTGGGGCATATGCTCTGGGATGGCCCATGGTTGTGTCATTGTCAGTTCTTACTCTATGCTCACGGGAGTCATGCTCAGTGTGAGAAACAAGAGGTAGAAGAGACCTGATGATCACGTCCTGAATGGTGCGTCCGTGGGAAGCGAAGAGGTGATTACACGTTGAGCGGCCCATGTTGTTGGGGCTTAATCCTGGATGGAGGCTCGGGAGAGACAATGCACATCGGGAGATGTATTTGGCACCCAGGAAGAGAGGAGGAGCCTTGTTCCCTATCATGCCCTCCACTGGCCTTGGCACTGAGGAAGTGAGGAGGAGCAGGGGTGCTGCATCCTGGAAGGAAGGATAAGGGCTTACACCAAGGTGGCTGCCCTTCCCCACATACAAACTCCACTCCAATAAATAACTCCCTATGAGGGATGATCCTATCCCCATGGAGATTATTGGGGATTATAGAATTTCCAAGGCGGGGGGACCTTGTGTGCGAGCCATGAGGTAAGATCACAGTTTAACTTCATGTGTTTAGAACGAGGTTCTTGGCAGTTTAACATCCTATAGCTCAGATGAAGTGGCATTTCTCCGCACCACTAGGACATAAATAACCGGTTCCCTCTACCCCTTGTGGAAGGGAATGCATCGGTAAGGCCGTAGTGAGGGGGTGTCGCGGAGCTAACCATCGAGGGGTCCATGTTATCGTGGAAATACAAAGAAGCAATACCCGTTAGCGTGACTATGAAAAGAATCATGAGGCGAAGCAATGCAACGGGAAGGATTTCCCATTAGACATTGAAGTAAATTAGTACAAGGCTAGAAGGTCGTACGGAAAAACCATGTATGGTGCAGATGCCTGGGGTGCACAAGACACCTGCGAATGGAACTCGGAAGAAGGGCATCAGGAGCTCGGGCAAGGGGATTCCCAAAGATTACTGGGGCGAACGGCCCGGGGGGGGGGGGGGGGATTATGCGCAACTATTGGGGTTTGCATGAAATAGTGTGTCCCAGCGAGAAAAGCCCAGAGTTGGCACCAAATCAGTGTTTCTTGCATGAAATAGGGGGGCTGAAATATTTGCGTGCGGCTGGGAGGAATTGCACACGAGAGAAAGGATTGGACGCAAAGGAAGGAGTGTGCGTGCAAAGGAAGGATTGTGCGCGGCTTAACCGGATTGCACGCCCCGTAAGGGATTGTGTGCAAGGGGCAGACCATTAAGGGTTCAGATTTTAGTTAGAGCCATGGGGCTCTTATGCGAAGGTGGATCTTGGGGTGACTTGGCGTGAAAAAGAACCATACGTGAAGGCCATATTGCACGCGCATGGAATTCCAATTACGCGCACGTGAGGGGGTTCAAATTCTTAATCCCTAAAAAGGAAGGGGGTCAACATCTATTTATAGACAACCTGGGGTGTGGAATTCAGGACAGTGCTAAATCATTGCACGATGGAGGCAGCGACATGAAAGATGAACCGCACGGGGCAGGGTGCAAAATTATTTCGCTCCCGCACTGGGGATCCTTTGTGAATCCCGACACTTTACGCACGGGACAACTTTTTTCGCGCACCTCATCCTTTTTTCCTCACAACATCTCTAGGCCCTCCGAACTATGCCTCCGGGTCCTAATATGACTTCACCTTTCCATTTCAGAACATTCTCTAGCACTTACGCACTTTTCGGAGCCTAAAATCATGAATGGACATTAATTTATTTTATTCATATTAATCCATTTTCTTTATTATCAATATATATATTGATAAAATGGTGTTGCAATCCGGGTTGATATTGTTTCTTAGGGACCATTCCCCTCATTTAGGAAAAGGCCAGGAATTAATATTTAAATTTCTTAAGATCCATATGATTGTTTTCAATTTCAATATGATTTGCGATCTTATTATTCATAATTTATAAATAATTGACCATGTATTATATATAAGATTATTGGACATCATTAAGGATTTTATAGAATGTTCTCATCGAAGTCTTTTATTCCTTTAACCTAATAGAAATAGTCACCTCATGAATTTTGAGTGGAGTGCAAGTTATGTTGGGAAATATATAATAATATTTTTATTGAATTGATATAATGTTAGATGTCTAGTTTACATTTTTATGTTATCACTAAATGTTTTTTTGGTCCATTTATGATGGTGGTGTACAAGTATCTATAGATTTTCCCAGATGATTTCACATTTCATCCCAAAGAATATATAAAGTTGTCTTTATATCCACTCCCTTGGATGATCTCTATTTTGTTGATATCTTATTTAATGGATCTAATTGATTTACTGAAATTAATTCCTTAATGGTAATATCTTGGGAAAAGTTTTTAATCATACTAGTATTTCAATATGGGAATGACCCTTAATCTTCCCAAAACGATGGATATAAGTCTCTCACTCTATGTTGATTATAATAAATTTCTATTAGGTAACTATATAAAATATATAAATGATTTGTTATATTTATGGCCATTATGTCACACTAAATTGTGGGATATGAATTTCTATATTTTATCTTGTTTCAAGATACCACTTGATAAGAGCGAAACAAGTGGTTGTTCCTAAGAAAACATTTCGGTGTATGTAAGAAAATTATGAGTATCATATTACGAAACTAAACCTCATGAATTCCCTAGATTATTTCATGAATTTGATGAATTAGTTCTTCTAATGGTATCTTAATACATGAAGTTTTGTTTTTCATGGTCGATGTAATGGTTTAATCCAAAAAAATGGTGGATCATGATGATAATATAGAAATAAACACCTGAATATTAATATATAATCTATTATGTGGGATATTTATTATATTATTTTCATATTACAAGGATGTGATATTGGTTTTTGAAGTTATATCAAATAAATCGTTTTTGCAAACCCTATGAAAATTACAATGATAATGATTTCAGAAGATCTATAAATACAGTCATGACTAGAAGATTTAGGTTCCTTGAGAATACCCATGGATATTAATTTATAAATTACTTGTTGTAAGTAATTTTTTTAATATAACAAATTCCCAAGATGTTACAGGTTTCTTATTTTTCATAATTGGGAAAATAGTTATCTATCAAAACTGGTGAATTTTTTAAGTGAGAAAAACTTTACCCACTCTAAAATAAATTACATAATCTATATTAAGACATAAACATCAACCATTATTTCTACAAACATGTTACTCTTCTATATGATTCATAGTTTTCATATCCACATAACCTGGGAAAATAGACATATAAACAAGGGTGGGGATCAGATTCCCAGTAACTATAAACATAAGAGATAAAAATCAATGATCATAAGAGGGAATTTAATGATCATACTGGTATAATAAGGATATATAAAAATGTTAAACCAAGCATACTAAGGATTATAAAATATTTAATTATATAAGAGTAAATCAGGAATATTCAACATATAAATTAAACGTGGCATACTTGAGAATTCTTGATCATCTAGATGCATTGAAATCATAACACAATGGATCATGTGTCACATAAAACATCACTTAGTGGACTAGGTTTAAACCTCAAGTTTACCATAGTGGATCAAGATACTCTCACAAATTTCAAATAAAAGATTGGGAATCATATCCTTTTTTCTATTTTGGATCAAAAAAAATTGCTCATTTGACGATTATCTCATGACATGTAAATCATTACATAATGTATTAAAGGGGTTTATATGACCAAATAATTAGTTAATCATTATCCAAAGACATGTGTTCCATAATTAAACAACTCTCCATCAAATAAATCCCATGAATAGATTAGTTTTCTGAAAAAAAATTCATATTAAAACCATTCATTTATTGTAACATAAATAACCCATAGAAATAAAATAGGCTTCTTTCAACACATAATAAAGAACCCATAGAAGTAAACTATGTTTCATATCCTTTTCAAATGGATTCACTTAAGTAAGCTGTTCAAAATTACATAAGTAATCATAAAAATGAGAAAATTGTATAATTTAAATTTTAATCCAATTACATCAATTAATATTAATGGTAAATCATACTAAATGATAATAATAAAGAATTTAGAATTTAAACGACCTATGATAATGTGTATGTAATTAAGATTTCTGTTTTCATAATCAATTGACGTATGGAATCATGGTTAACACACTCCAATCAATTTAATATAAATAGGTTATTCATATAGGTATGCAATTAGAAGAGAAAATATAGTTGTGAAAAATGACCAATAAAGGAAAAAGTAGTTATAGATCATTTATTCAAATAATAAATACATTATATAAATCATCGATAGGAAAAAGATGGAAATTTACATTTTAATTATATCCTAAACCAGACATATGATATGTCAAAGGAAAATGACATACATGATAAATGATTTTAAAAAATATATAAAAAAACAACATAATAAATAATAATTATATTTGATAATATTATATAAATTTAAATGATATATTTTGTAATTGTAGGATAAAAAAACATCGTTTTAGAAATCAATAAAATGTGTTGATAATTTTTAAAATCAAATGAAAATTATTGAGGAAATAAGTGTTCCCATGGAAAACATTAATAGAGATCATTTTGAACATATTAGTAAAATGATGATGTTATAGGTCACCTTCAAGATAAATTTTCAAACATCTGAAGTGAATTATTTTTGAAAAAATTTATTTTTTTAAAATAAAATTCAATAATGACTCCATTAATATTATAAAAGATTATCAAATTAAATATCATGTTGAAAATAATTTAAAAACATGTTCTTTAACTAAAATGGTAAAATGATTTTTGAATTTTCTTTTTTTAAGGGGTGATCAAAATTATTAGAATCAATTAAAATAGTCCATATTTATTTCCCAAAAATACAGGAGTGCTTTGGTGGGAATGAATAAAATTGAATTGAAATAGAGATATAATTAACTGATGTGGGATTATTCCTGAAAACTTTATTTGATGTGGTGAAATAAAAATAAAATTGGTTTATTTTGATCAAAAGAGACATTCAATATAGAATGATGAAATATAAGATCATATAATACGGTATATCAATTGAAAATGAAAATATTGAAGCATAAATTTCAAAATATACCATATAAATCAATGAAAAATAGATTCGACTCAAATTTCCCATATGGAAAGAATTTTTAATGTTGTAATTTTTGTTGAAAAGTTCGTTAATTTGATAAAAATGTCAATCCTTAGTAATAATTTAAAATTTGAGATAATGAATCATTGGAAATCATTTACAATCTTATGTAAAATGTGATAAAGTTGAATAATTATAACCCAATGAATGAGAATTTAGTAAGAAAAGACCATTACTACACGAGGATAACTTAAATTAACTCCTCATTATATATGGAATAATAAATTGGAAAAGAGATTACTATTAATAAAATGTATTTCATGATATAATAACTAAATTAAGATATATAGTTTTTTATTCTAATTGAATGAAATAATCACTAGTGTGGTGAATATTCATTTAATCATTTTTATCAAAATTCATTTAATTTTTATATAATTATAATCATAAGTTAATACCGGGTTCTTTAAATGAGGTGAAAAGGAAATAAAAAAGCCACACGACATTGATATATTGTGGTTTTGACCACCAAGATCCCAATCCACTCCTCATCATTATGTACCCCCTAATAAGATTTTTAAACAATATGAACATTTCTGTAACACCCCAAGCTTCTACGGTATGCTTCTCTTTGAATAATACAGTAGCGTGTGTTGTACGCAACTTCAAGTTCTAACACACACCACGACCAATCAAAATAGCCGTTATGAATAATAATACCCACTTTTTGAAATTTTATAAATTTTATCTCTCAAAGTGGACATCATTTTTGGATTCAGAATATCGAAATTACCCTAGGGTGATGTTTTGGTACTTTTCGGATAACTCTTATAGTTTGATGAATACTGAAAATTAATAAATTTTAATTAAAAACAAATTTTTTATTCAAAATCATTAATAGTGATAAATTATGAATTTGAGGGGTTTTAAAGTATATTTAGAATATATTTTTACCATTTAATACAATTTTGGTCATTGGACATAATTTTACAATTAAAACAGACATAAACGAGTATCAATCTTTTGATAGTTATTATATCTTAAAAACATGCTTTTTGTTTTGATAGCGGGAATTAATTTTAAATTACTTTCTGCCACTTCTGTGTTTTGAATTTGGAAAAATGGATTCCATATTTGGAATCAGGAAGTCCAAATTGTGTAAATAGTTAACTTTTAATTTCATCCATTTTGAATAATTACTTCGGTAAATATTTTATTTACCATGGTTAAAGGGTAAATCCGGTAAATAAGGGTTAAAAAATAATATTATAATAATACTAAATTACCATAAAACCTGTCCTAACCTTATTTTTCGATACATGTATGACTATGGGAATCTTTGGGTCGATTTTGGGAACCCATGGAGCCACTTGTAGGTGATAGGGATACTTTATTTTAACTAAGTGAAAATAAATTCAAAAATGAAATAAGCATATATCTTTTATTAAAACAATTTTTACATAAGGTTATATATTTTGGATATTCTACTATAAATATTAATTAGAATGTTAAAAATATTTAATACATAATGGTATTTTATTTATAATTTTTAGACATTAAATAATGTAATATATTTATAACACAATGGTGATGAAGTAATTACTTAATTAATGAAAAATTAGAATAATTGATATTATAAATACCCAAATAAATGTAATTTGAGATTTTTAATAAATAAAAATAATTTTATAGGTTAATATGAAATGTTATGAGTTAGTTAATTACCTTTTTTTTAAGTAATCAATCTGTTATTATTTTTACAAAAATCAATAATTTAATAGTGTCAAAATTGACATGAAAGAGTTTTTAAAATAAATATTATATTATTAATTGATATTAAATTCCTAAAAATATAAGTTTCGGCCAAGAGACTTATATCATGATATTTGTATCCTTAATGGACCACTTTTGGGTTTTCTTCAATGTGTAATGTATGTTTATTAACCATATAATATAAAAATACAAAGAGACATTGTAAAAGTGAAACTAATTAACTAATAGTTAATACTTTATGATAAGGTTAATATAATAACCCAAACCTTTATAAATTATATTGGTTGAGTGGTTTTAGACCCATACCCACATTAAAATTTAAATAATCCACTTTCTAACCATTCGAAACTGAATATAAAATTATTATAAAATAATATTTCTAGCTTTTCCAAAGGTGCCCCTCACCCCTCTTATAAAAAGGGCACTCACCCTTCTCGTTAATTCACAGCTTCAAAGACATTTGGTTCGGCCAAACCCTATCCAAATACTCTCTAAAATTCACTCACTACAACCTAGAGGCCTTAGGTTGGTCAGAAAGACAACCTAAGGATCCCTTTTGATCAAATAAAAAGAAATAACCCGAAGAAGAGGTAATGTTTTCACCACCATTTTTCAAGTTCATTTCTTCTTCAACTACTTCTTTCATTGTTATTCCCATTATAAAATAATAAATCCACTATCTCCTATATAATTTGATATTATTATAAATATGGTACAACCATATTCAGTATTCTATCCATCTTTTGAATGACATGTCACCTTACGTGCGTACGTAAGGCTTACCGTCTCCACGTCGTGGTATAATTGTTCTTCAATATATTATTATTTGGATGGGTCTAATAATGATTTTTAATTCATTTAAATAATAAATATAACATTATAATTATTCTCTATATATGATATATCATCCAATTATATATTATATTAATATCAAAATAATTATATTTTCGCTCGTGCGTATGTACGGATTACCGTCTCCACGACTCGATGAGATTCATTTCCAAGTTCACCATTCATCGACGATTAAAAAAATATATATTACTAATAATTATGTAATATATGACATAATAATTCTACTGGAAATATATATATTTATATATATAAGTATTTATGTACTTACATATATCTTATTCAACACTATGTAAAAACGGAAACAACGTTTATGCGTACGTACAGACAACCGTCTCCATAAGCGGTGTTTTCCATTTCATATATACGCCTATTATAATTTTTTATATTATAAATATATATGATAAATAAATCATGTTTTATATTCTAGAAGTATTTAAATCATGATCTATGTGATACAATCAAGAGTAACAAGTTAAAACACGTACAATAAAGAAAGAGATTATTACCTGAAATATTAATATAACATGGAAATTATTATTAAATGGGTAGTATAAAGTTATAAATGAATAATGTATGATATAATAAATATTAATATGGTTCTGTTATCATTTAATAACATACTATAGTCTTCATACAGGATGCTAAATGTACCCTCGACTAAAGAAAAGTGCAAGGTAAGGGGTTTTCATCTCACTCCTTATTCCCGTGAGATTCATGCCATATTACCACTATATCCTTTTGTGGGGTGTATTTACTACCAATAATTATATTCTTTGTGTAATACTCTTTAATTAATGTTTATTTACATATTCATTGTATGATACCTCTTTCATAGGTTTTATGTTTCGTAAGTTACCAAACTGGTAAGGGTTAATTTCACAATCTCTTTATTATCCAAGGTTGTTTTTACATAAGTATCTACTGGGAAATATATATTATCCATATACATGTTTTATGAATGATATTTCAAAGGGATTATTTTAAGGGACTTTTTACTAAAACATCTTTTCAAAAGTTTTAAATATTTAATCTTCTAAATCTTTCTCATTAATGTCCATGTCTTCAAAATGGTTTTTAAGGATTTATTTATATGGAAATGAATGTTTTTAAAATGTTAATTCCTTTAAAAAGTTTCAAAGTGGTATGGGACACTTTGATTCAAAAATGTCTTTAAAATAATTCTTTTCCAAATTGCGTGACATTTAAATTTTTTCATGATAATGATATATTTCTCTCAAATAGTTTTGATTTCATCAATGTCAACATCGTTTGATAAATTTTACACTTGTTTGAAGTTGATTTATTATGATACAAATCTTCCGTATTGTATT
This sequence comes from Viscum album, assembly GCA_963277665.1. NCBI lineage: Eukaryota > Viridiplantae > Streptophyta > Magnoliopsida > Santalales > Viscaceae > Viscum > Viscum album. Next base: position 1,509,530,340 of record OY728158.1, read on the forward strand.
TATGGTTTTGTAATATGTTTGACTATGGATGAGTTATCTTTATGCCATTAATGGTTTATGATTAATTTTTTGGCATTTATTATTCTAGTTTTAATTTGAATGTTTATGTTATATTTCATCCTCTTTTTAAGATGAATGTGTCGGACTAGTATGTTTTAGGTTGGGGACCGGTAAAAGTAAGCCCTCCGGGTTGGTGTCCGGTTATTAGAGGCACTCCGGGTTGGTGTCCGGTTATTAGAGGCACTCCGGGTTGGTGTCCGGTTATTAGAGGCACTCCGGGTTGGTGTCCGGTTATTAGAGGCACTCCGGGTTTGTGTCCGGTTATTAGAGGCACTTTGGGTTGGTGTCTGGTTATTAGAGGCACTCCGGGTTGGAGTCTGGTTATTGAGGCTCTTCTGGTTGGGTTCCGGTTACAGTTATCCCTTAGGTCTTGGCACAAGGCCTTAACACAGAAATTAATGTTCGGCATTATGCATTCCATCATTATGAAAGTGGTAAGTGATATTGCTTGTGATTATTAGACTAGTAGAATATCCATGTGAATAAGTAAATGGCATTACTTAATTTTATTCTTTCCATATTATGCTGACGATCAAGTTTAAAAGGCTTTGGTTTTAGTTTTACATTTCCTTAAATGTTTATGCTTATATATAAAAGTTTCCTCTATATTGTTATCCTTACTGAGCATCTGAGCTCACCCCTTTCTATGTTTTATTTTTCCCAGGATTTCAAGAAGTGTATAGTGATTGATATACATGGTTAAGAGAATGGAATAATGGCGTTTATGAAGGATTATTCATGTTATTTTGTATTTTATGAAGTGCAATGTAACATTCATGTATGTAATCTATTTTCCAAGACTGCTAAACTGATCGGTCCTTTGGGATTTGATTCCTTGTAATCATGCCAATGTATTAAAATAATGCACCAACTCTGGGTAACTGGGGTCGGGGCGTTACAGTTGGTATCAGAGGAAGTTTAGTAATAACCTTGGAAACTAGATTTAGATAAACTCTGATTAAAGAACATATCTATAAGAGAGACATTGAGGATTAGTATAGAAAAACTTCATAGAATATTGGTATTGTAGAGATTTTGTGAGTTTTCTAAACAATACATCTCTGTCTGGATACGAGCAGGTAGAGGCGGCTCTGGCACAGATTTAACTAGGGGTAAAACCAGAAAACACTGCTTTGAGATAGACTCAAATGGGAACTGGTGCACGACAATGGGCTTGCTGCACTCTTGGTTACGACACTCCCAGGGGATATTCTTAGGATAATTCTCATTTTCTTTACAAACCCTTGTGAAGGGATTATGAGTATATACTTACTCAAAGAAAAAAAATTTATGATTATTGATTATATCCATAAACTGTTTCATTTATGTTAAGTGTTTTACAAGTTCGGGATCGGGTATTTCTATTCATCAACAAATCTAGTGAATGTAATTGTTTATAAATGGTGCCTAGTAGAAGGAATGAGAACTCCAGTAATACACATGATCCAAAGAGTAAGTAGGATCATATATTTCATGGTCCTAAGCTAGAATTTAGAAGGGAAATAGTCTCCCATGTATTATCATCATATGAAGAAATAGTATCATGTGTTGATAAGATAAGTAAATAATTCTAGGAGTCCTATGGCTTTGATGGGAAGCCAGAGAATGAAAGGATGGAAGAGAGAAGAACAGATAAAGGGAATAAGGTAAAGAAGGATTTTCCCATATGTGATAACTGTAGAAAGAATCAACTTGGAAAATGCTTGAAGGGAATGAGAGTATGTTATAAGTGTGGATAAAAAGGACACCAAGTATGTGACTACAAGGGTAAGAAAAAGGTTTCAAATGTACAATTATTCATCTGTAAGGAGTTTGGACACTACGCAAACCAATGTCCCAGTCATCAGACTATGTCGCAAATGATGCTGTTGGATAATAATCAAGTTATGATACTGCCACAAATAAATAGGAGTGACTAGTGTTCTTATGTTGTTATTTTGGAATTATTTCATTTAAGTTTTGTATCAATGATGTTCTGGGAATAAATAACGATTGTACTATAGTACTATTTCATTGAGGATTTGAGATTTTATAGTACTAAGAAAAGTGACTCTACAGCGAGTTAAACATTTTAGAAATTACATGGAAAAAATGATATTCATTGTGTTTAACTTCCTTATAAATTTTGGACTGTGAGTTTGGATAGTAGTATTTTGGATAAGTCTATAGGTTGGAATGGATTATGTTTGAAAGTTTATTTTTGGATTTTTATAAAAGGACAACACACAGACCGTGTGACAACCTGTCACGTCGGACAAAGCTGCAGGAATTGAACCCACAACTATAGTGTGATTGGGATTTATCGCCTACCACCAGACTACGTGAATTCCCTAGATTGTATAATGTTGTTTTTTAATGGGTCTGATATGTGAATTATACATTCATTATGTTTGGAACCCTATACGATAGGGATAAATAGAGTATTTTTGAGTTTTCTTATGTTTTGCAGTGAAAGATGAGTTTGAGTTTGAAATTTATTAATGGATAAAACTCTAATTATTAAGTAAGTATATCTCCTTATGATATTATCCAATTCATAAATAAATTCCTAAACATTAATAAAAGGAACTTTCAATAAAAATGTTGTCCTAGATGGTACCTTAGATAATCATAAATTTATGGCTTTGGGATTGTTGGAATTTTCGTAGCCATGTTCTCTACCACTCTGCATCAGATATCAATTGTTATATTTCTCTTACATATCCATATTTTCCTACATTTAACCCTAGTATGTGTTATTTTTGGTAACCTTCATACTGACCACTCTTTATTTTCAATAGAGGCCTCATTAATCCATTTTTATGATGTGGGATTTCTACTAAGATATTTTAAAATGTCAACCCCAACATTCCAATACCGAGTATAAATTGAGAGGACACAATTTATTGAAGGAGGGGATAATTTAACACCCCAAGCTTCTACGGTAGGCTTCTCTTTGAATAATACAGTAGCGTGTGTTGTACGCAACTTCAAGTTCTAACACACACCACGACCAATAAAAATAGCCGTTATGAATAGTAATACCCACTTTTTAAAATTTTATAAATTTTATCTCTCAAAATGGACTTCATTTTTTGATTTGGAATATCAAAATTAGTCTAGGTTAAAGTTTTGGTACTTTTCAGATAACTCTCATATTTTGATGAATAGTGAAAATTACAAAATTTTAATTAAAAACATCTTTTTTAATCAGAATAATTAATAGTGATATATTTTGAATTTGAGTGGTTTTAAAGTATATTTAGAACATGGTTTTACCATTTAATACAATTTTGTTCATTGTAAATAATTTCACAATTAAACCGGACATAAACAAGCATCAATCTTTTGATAGTTATTATATCCTAAAAACACGCTTTTTTTAACAGCGGGAATTAATTTTAAATTAATTTTTTCCACTTCTGTGTTTTGAATTTGGAAAAATGGATTCCATATTTGGAATCAGTATGTCCAAATTGTGTAAATAGGTAACTTTTATTTTTATACATTTTGTATAATTACTTCGGTAAATATTTTATTACCATGGTTAAAGGGTAAATCCGGTAAATAAGGGTTAGAAAATAATATTATAATAATACTAAATTACCCTAAAACGTGTCCTAACCTTATTTTTGGATATATTTCCGTCCATGGGCTTCTTTGGGTCGATTTTGGGACCCCATGGATCCACTTGTATGTGATAGGGACACTTTAATTTAATTAAGTTAAAATATATACAAAAATGACATAAGCATATATATTTTAGCAAAACAATTTTTACATAGGGTTATATATGTTACATATTCAACTATAAATATTCATTAGAAATACAAATATATTTCCTACATAATGGTATTTTATTTATAATTTTGAAACATTAAATAATTTAATATATTTTTGACACAATGGTGATGCAGTAATTACCTAATTAATGAAACATTATAATAATTGATATTCTAAATACCCAAATAAATGTAATTCGAGACTTTTGATAAATAACAATAATTTTTTAGGTTATTATGACATGTTAGGATTTATTTAATAAGCGTTTTTTGAAGTAATAATTCTGTTATGTTTTTTACAAAAATACATTATTGAATAGTGTCAAAATTGACATGAAAGATTTTTTAAAACAAATATTATATTATTAATTGATTTTAAATTCCTAAAAATATAAGGATCGGCCAAGAGACTTATATAATGATAGGTGTATCATTTATGGACCACTTGGGGGTCTCTTGGATGTATATAGTATTTTTATTAACCATATAATATAAAAATACAAAGAGACATTGTAAAAGTGAAACAAATTAACTAAGAGTTAATACTTAATGATAAGGTTAATATAATAACCCAAACCTGTTGAAATTATATTTTTTCAGTGGTTTTCGACCCATACCCACCTTAAATTTTAAATAATACACTTTAGAGCCATTATAAACTGAATATGAATTTATTATAAAATAATATTTTTCGCATTTCCAAAGTTGCCCCTCACCCCTCTTATAAAAGAGAACTCCCTCTTCTCATTAATTCACACCTTCAAAGCCTTTTAGATGGGCCAACCCCTGCCCAAATAATCTCTCAACTTCCCTAACTACAACCTACAATCCCTAGTTTGATCAGAAAGCCAACCTACGGATCCCTTTTGCTCAAATCAAAAGGAAGAACCCGAAGAAGAGGTAATGTTTTCAGCACCATTTTTCAAGTTCATTTCTTCTTCATCTTCTTCTTTCTTTGTTATTCCCGTTCTAAAATAATAAATACACTATCTGATATATAATGTGATATTATTATAAATATGGTACAACCATATTCAGTATTATATACATCCTTTTAATGACATGTCACCATACGTGCGTAGGTACGGCTTACCGTCTCCACGTCGTGGTGTAATTGTTATTCAATATATTATTATTTGGATGGGTCTAAAAATGATGTGTAATTCATGTAAATATTAAATATAAAATTATAATTATTCTTTATATTTGATATATCATCCAATTATATATTATATTAATATCAAAAGAATGATATTTTTGCTCGTGCGTACGTACGGATTACCGTCTCCACGAGGCGATGAGATTCATTTCCATGTTCACCATTCATCGACGATTATAAAAATATATATTACTAATAACTATGTAATATATGACATATTAATGCTACTGGAAATATATATAAGTATTTTTGTACTTACATATAACTTATTCAATACTATGTAAAAACGGAAACAACGTTTATGCGTACGTACGGACTACCGTCTCCATAAGTGGTGTTTTCCATTTCATATATACGTCTATTATAAATTTTTATATTATAAATATATAGGATAAATAGATCAGGTTTTATATTCTGGAATTATTTAAATCATTATCTATGTGATACAATCAAGAGTAATAAGTTAAAACACGTACGACAAAGAAAGCGATTATTACCAGAAATATTAATATAACATGGAAATTATTATTAAATGGGTAGTATAAAGTCATAAATGAATAATGTATGATATCATAAATATTAATATGGTTCTGGTATAATTTAATAACATACTATAGTCTTCATACAAGAGGCTAAACGTACCCTCGACTAAAGGAAAGTGCAAGGTAAGGGGTTTTCATCTCACTCCTTATTCCTGTGAGATTCATGCCATATTGCCTCTATTAACTTTTGTGTGTTGTATGTACTACCCATAATTATGTTCATTGTGAAATATACTTTAATCTATGTGTATTTACATATTCATTGTATGATACCTCTTCCATGGGTTGTATGTTTCGTAAGTTACCAAACTAGTAAGGGTTAATTTCATAATCTCTTTATTATCCGAGGTTATTTTTACATAAGTATCTACTAGGACATATTTATTATACATATCCATGTTTTATGAATGAGGTTTCAAAGTGATTATTTTAAGGGACTCTTTACTAAAACATCATTTCAATCGTTTTAAATATTTAATCTTCTAAATCTTTCTCATTAATGTCTATGTCTTCAAAATAGTTTTTAAGGATTTATTTATATGGACATGAATGTTTTTAAAATGTTAATTCCTTTCAAAAGTTTCAAAGTGGTATAGGACACGTTGATTCAAAAATGTCTTTAAATGAATTCTTTTCCAAATTGCGTGACATTTAAATGTTTTCATGAAAAAGAGATATTTCTCTCAAATAGTTTTGATTTCACCTATGTCAACATCCTTCGATAAATTTTACACTTTTTTGAAGTTGATTTTTTATTATACAAATCTTCCATATTGTATTTAAGGTTTTGTGATATGTTTTACTATGGATGAGTTATCTTTATTCCATTAATGATTTATGATTAATGTTTTGGAATTTCTTATGCTAGTTTTAATACGAATGTTTATGTTATATTTCATCCTCTTTATAAGATGAATGTGTTGGACTAGTATGTTCCGGGCTGGGGACCGATAAATGTAAGAACTCCGGGTTGGTGTCCAGTTATTAGAGGCACTCTGGGTTGGTGTCCGGATATTAGAGGCACTCTGGGTTGGTGTCCGGTTATTAGAGGCACTCCAGGTTGGTGTCCTGTTACAGAGTCTCTCCGCATTGGGTTCCTGTTACAGTTATCCCTTAGGTCATGGCACAAGGCAATGAAACAAAAATTAAAGTTCGGAATTATGCATTCCATCATTATGAAAGTGGTTAGTGATATTTCTTGTGATTATTAGAATAGTAGAATATCCATGTGAATAAGTAAATTGAATTAATTCATTTTATTTTTTCCATATTATGCTGAAGTTCAAGTTTAAAAGGCTTTTGTTTTAGTTATACATTTCCTTAAATGTTTATGCTTATTTATGAAAGTTTCCGCTGTATTGTTATCCTTATTGAGCATCTTAGCTCACCCCTTTAAATGTTTTATTTTTCCCAGGATTCCAAGAATTATATAGTGATTGATATGCAGGGTTAAGCCAAGATAATAATGGCATTCGTGAAGGATTATTTCTGTTGGTTTGTATATTATGAAGTGTAATGTAACATTCATGTATGTAATATATTTTACAAGAATGCTAAACTGATTGGTCCTTCAGGACATGATTATTTGTAATCATGCCGATGTATTAAAATAATGCACTGACTCTGGGTAACTGGGGTCAGGGGGTTTCAATTTAGATTAATTATATGAGAGCCTATTATATACTCTTCCTTTTACAAATACCCCTGAGGCACAAACATATATTTTTTATGGAGTGTAGACATAGTTTATGAAATATCTTTTTATCACATGTCACAACCCAGAAATCCTTTTTAGTGGTAGTATAACTAGATAGTGGAATAATTTCTTTTTATAGGGAAAATAATTAATTAGATACAATCAATTAAAAAATAAAATATATAAAATATATCCTATTGAAAAAACTAATGAGTTCATAAGAAGATAAAATGATATTGAAGAAGGTGAATTTATATGATCATTGCCGACTTCATGGGAATAAATTCAAATGTTTATATTCATCTATGATCACATCCACGGATCAGATGTCTAAAATGTTTTTTGATCATGTGATATGAGAATGAATTGTGTCAATATTTCATTTTGAATAAGTGGAATGAATATTTTTTATCGATTTATTAATACCTACAACGAATTCTTCTATCTCCATTAAAAAAATATCTTCTTAGAGAAATTACATATCCAATTGTTTCATGACATGAGTTACCATATAACAAAAAATTATAATATTATTATTACAATTTTGATAAACGTCATGTTGAATAACAAAGACCTATAAAACATTTTAATTCTTCATGAAATATTGATAATAAAATGAAAATTTTTAATTTTATGAAATACATATGATTCAAATGTATAAAAAATTTAAAAAATAATAAATTAAAATTTTATTTAAACCTTAAAAAAACTCATAAAACAAATAATTTTTTGAATATATATAATATATATATATGTACAATATATATGCTAAAAATTAATTTCCAAAAAATATATAATTACATTTTCTAAAAATATATGTAATTTTTAACAAATATTTTTATTTTAATTATAATATTAAATATTAGAATCATATTAATATAAATAATTATTTAAACTAATGGATGAAATAAATAATTTTTGTTAGCTGACATGGCATTGTTGAAAAGTTACGATGCTGGTTTGAAATTGAATAATGATCAACCGCTTGGGAAGATCTACCTTTTGTGTATGCAAAATAAGATCTTCCATTTTCTAGTGGTAGGTTGATATACTCTAGCATCATTGTCTCTAGTGGTATAGAGATACTATATTGGTAGAAAGTGATCTACTGTTTTTCATTGAGGAATAGTTAAATAATGGATAGATCTTCCATTGATGTATAGTGGTTGATTTATCTACCATTGGTGTCGACTGGTATGAAGATCCTATAGGAAACACACATTTTCTTAAATGATAATTAAATCGTTATAAATATAAGAAAACTTTTTTGTTATACATGTAAGGATTTTAGGTTTCAGTATATTGGGAAAATTAGATCATACGTCACTTATACATAATAAAATATAGAAATTATTAATTTCTTTCTTCTTTTTCCACATAAAATATTACACATGATCCATCATAAATTTATTCAACTATGGATATAAATCAATGAAAGGGGTGAGATAAAAGACTAGTAAGATGAGGAATAAGGGACATGAATCATTATAACATGGGGGAGAATAGTCATCAAAATCATATTATATGAATACAATCATCATCATAATCATGAGTGAGAAATACTTCAAATACATTTAATGTGGATATTCAATAAATTTATTGAACATGTCATAATGGTTAGATACCACACATAGTTGTGAAAAAATATAGCATATTTTTCACGTATAACATATGTGAACAATCACAACATAATATTTATGAACAAATATAGATTCAAGTTCACACATAATAATCATTATATAATTTTATGTATCACATCACCTAATTTGTTGGAGGGCTATTTGATTCTGGTCCCACTTGCTAAATAATTATATTACAATTATCATCCGTGCCACATAAGACATATAACCAACATATTTATCAAATAACCCATGGAATGGAATGGGATTTATAACTATTTTATCATTTATTATTTAATGAATAAACCTTCTATTTTTAATGGAATAAAGGAAAACATATTTGTAATAATAATAATAATTTTTGAGTGATGAATAAACAACTCAAGAGGAGTAAGAAACGTGTATTGGAAAGAAATGCTTTTTGGGAGATATGTGTATATAGATTATAAGTTATAGTGGAAACATAGATATCCCATTATGAAAAAGAAATAATGGTGAATTTTTTTATAAAAAATTATAGATAATATCCACACTAATATTGATATTAAAGTGGAATAACCTGAAGATATGGAGTTGAGTTCAAGATTCCCCTTACAATAAATACCAGTTTATTCCACTACTTTTCTTCCTCCTGATTAATAAAAATAATTTTAATAAAACATTTAAATATAATTTAAAAATGTTAATTTATTTAACTATGTTTCAAATATAATTATTTTATTATATTTCTTAATTTATGTTGTTGATATTGATGTGTTTCGATATATTGTTTTCCTAAAAAATTTCCCATTTTATTTCGATATCTTTATTTTGTTTAGGTTATTATATAAATAAGAAGAATAAATTCAAAAAATAATAAAATAAATATATTTATACATTTATATATAACAAATATTTTATTTTATCCACTCTATAATGTTAGTAGTAAGGATAAAAGTAATAAACATCCTTTTTTATGTTAAACTGACCGCTAAATGGAACATTATCTAAATTTGATGAAAAAAACCTCTAAAATATAAATACATCAAAAAATAAATTTTTTATAGTGAGTTAAATTCATTAAAATAATATAATATTTAATAATAACTAAAAATTATAATGTTTTATTTTTAATGAAATTGGGAGAAAGTGTGATGAAGAAGAAAATGGGAGAATTGTTTAATAAAACAAAACTCTTTCCTTAGTTTTTTTCTCTAGTATGACACTAAATTTTACTGATGAATAGATTTAGTTTACTCAAAAAAATCTATAAGTATGACAAGCTAATAGTAAAGAGTTTTTTGGGAATAATATTTTATTTGAATGTGAGGGTGGAGTGGGTTCCAAGGATAGTAAGAGGAGTTTTTTAGACATGAAGATAGAGGTATTTTAAGATGAAAATACTAAATAAAATACATTTTAAAATATAAAACATGTAATAGTGAATCATGGAAAAAAAAATATTTAAATATAATTTTATGGTTTTAGAACTTTAAAAACCAATATAATTTGAATTAAATTAGGTTATGAAATGATTATGTGGAAATAGAAAATGTGTAATCTTATTGTATCACATTTGATTTTACGTTTTGGAACATACTTTTTTGGGTTTAGAAATTTTGGTTACTATATTTTAATGATTATTTTTTTAAATGAAATCTTTTTTTAAGAAAAAAATTTTATATAAATTATTTTCTCAATATTACATAATCAATGATTTAATTTAGCATACATAGGTTACATGAAAAATTATACTTTTACTATTCAACTGAAAATTGATGTATTTTATAAAATTAAAAAAAATAACCATTGAAAAATATCCAAATTCTAACAACAAAAAATATATTCATTTTTTGAAATATATTTCTAATATAGTAAATTTTATTTTAATACATAAATAATATTATGATTTTTAAAAAATACATTAAAATTACTTTTATTAAAAATATTATTATATTTTCTTTTTTTATAATCTTGAGATATATTTTATAGAATTTTAATATTTATTTATTAATATATCACTCATTATAAATATTTTTTATGTCTCACTTTATTATTTTGAGGTTAAGTTACAATTCCAATGATCACGCTATTATCATTACCAATCAGGTTACTTTCCCAACAATCACATTACAATCCCAATGGTTACATTATGTCCTATAAGTACCTCTATATTACCTAATTAATTATTATAATAAATTGCTATCAATGGTTGGGATTTTAAATTTAAATAATTTTATTTGTTGGAAAATATTATTTTTCTTCTCAATAGTGTTTTTCTTAGGTGGGGTGATTCTAGTAGATTGATGATATCCTTATTTTTTCATTTTAGATTTTAGATTTTATATTTTTAGTCCAAATAAAATGTTTAGAGTTCTTATCAGTTTCATAGTTAAATAATGTAATTATAATTATTATTAAATTAATGTTTTTTTGTTTCGATACATTCTTTATGCATATCTTACATATATAATATAATACAAGAGAAATTTATTTAAAAATCAATACTAATTAAAAAAATTATATTTCATTAAATCCTTCCCCACTTTATAAATTCCATTCATAAAATATCAACTCATATTATCAGTTGAGAATATAAGAGTAGTTATATTTCATTTTTTCCTATAGTTCCCATTACTCCACTTAATAGTATTAGTTACTCCACACCACTTTATCAATGTGAGTTGTAATGTTTGGTATAACATTATCTCTTCAGTATAACTTACTCATCATCTAATCTATATAAGAGAGGTCATTCCCTAGTTATACCACTTCTAGAATAAGTATATACGAGGGGTATAAAATGTACTTCCTCTACTTGGATATGTAAAGAATGACCTAAAATTGATCCATATTTTGTGGAAGTTTATGTTTATAGAACACTAATACAATGTGATTAATGATCTTATGTCGGAAAATATACCTATGACTACGACTAAATTTCTTCCCAAACTACATGACTCACTTCTATAGTGTTATTCAAAGGAAGACTTTGTCTCCAAATTCAAACTCCAAATCCCTTTGATGATTTTCAGAACAGATATTTTCAGACAATTAGTACCATTAATATGATTTTGTATAGATTTTACCTTCATTGTCATTTCTTACAAAAGATAGAATCCAAGTAAATTTCATTTGGATAATTCAACCCAATAATCAGGAGTTCTATATCTCTTCCTATACATATGTTCATATATATCCATATGAATACTCAAGCAGAATCTATTGTTACATGAGAAATATGTCAAAGGTATAGGATGGTTACACCCTCTAAATTACAATGAGTAGGCTCTTATCATGTCCACGTGCATCATAATAGTTATTTCAAATTGTCCTTCAGTTTGGGGGTGATAGACAGTATTGAAATTAAATTCACTATTTAGTGAATTTTGAAGGATACTCTTTAATTTAGAAATGAACCGTAGCTCATGATCATAGTAGATTGAATATGGTACCCCATTATTCCTTACCACATCCTTGATATATATCATAGAAAAATGTTCTAGTGAGAAATATTCCCAAATAGTGATGAAGTGGGAAGTCATGGGGAGTTAGTCCACCACAACCCATATCTTGTTGTTTCCTTTGGATATCTTCCAAAGACTATTGGAAATGTACGTTTGGAAATTATTTTGTTTCCATGTGGGTTTATAAAATGGTTTTTTATATCTTTTGGACATAAATTTCTATTTTTTAGATTTCTAACATATTATGCACCATGAGATATATTCCTCAATCTCCCTTTTCATGTTATCCTACCATAAGTGCTCTCGATGATCACAGTAAATCATGGTACTTCTAGAATGGATATTGAATTATGAGATATGTGTATAATTCAATATATTCTTATTTAATCATGTGTTTGAGGATCATAAATCCTAGTTCCACACTAAATCACACCATTATCATTGATATGAAATTCATGAAGCATCCATATTTTCACATTCTTTTAAATCTCTAGAGCATCCTTTTAGGCCTCTTTGATTTTCTCTTTGACATGTATTTGGCATATAAGTTGGTAATATATGATGTATTCCTTATCGTTACATTTCCCTTATCTGGAAATTTCACACCCATGAAGAGAGTGTCTTTATCAAACCATGGCATGGATAGTGTAGTATGTTATATTTTACTAAGTACATCAACTACCATGTTCACCTTTCCCTGACGGTAGTAAATAGAGAAATTTTTTTCCATGATTTTCATTGTTCATATTATTTGATTCATAATGATATAATTTTTTATGAATATATAAATTATATTTTTGGGATTGTTATATATGTCACACATATAACCAAAGAGATAGTTCTTCTAAATAATCAATGCGAAGATCGTAGCTGCTAATTCTAGATCACGTGTTAGGTATTTATTCACATGGATAATCAACATTCAATAAGCATTACATATCACTGTATCATTTTTCATTAGTTCACAACCAAATCCTTTATTTGAATCATCACATTATATAAAAAACCCTTTCCAACCCATTGTTAGTTTCATTTGAGGTGTAGTGATAAGAATCCTTATGAGATACTAAAAACATTCACATTCTATAGTCCACAAATACTTTACCTCTTTCCATGTATACTTAGTTAGCATCCTATGCAACTATGAGAAATTTATCACAAAACATCAATTTCACCCTCCTATTATAATAAATCAATTCATTTCAATCATACTAATGGGTTCGGGTCATTCATCAATTTCCTTTGGCTTTTAGGGGTCTGTATAAATTCCTTCACTTGTGATCATGTGACCCCAGAATGTGACTTATTGTATCCAAAAATCATTATTTATGAACATAGTGTAAATTTTATCTATCATTAATGTCACTTGGAAAATAATAATATTATATTCATGTTCCACCTTTCTCTATGAGTAAATGAAAATATCATTGAAAAACACTACCAAATATTTGTCGAGCTAGTCACTAAAATATCTATTTGTCAAATATGTGAATATGGAAGGGAATTAGTAAGTGTAAAGGGTATAACTACGAATTCATAGTGTCTATAAATTTTACAAAAAATAGTTTTCTAAATATATCTCTTCTTCACCTATAGTTGATGATATCCAAAATGAAGATCCACTATTAAGAAGTATTGATCTCCTCATAGTTCATCAAACATTTAAAAAATCCTAGGAATATGATACATGCTCTTTATGGTGATATTTTAGAGATCCTATTATTTTATACATAGCCATGAATGTCAATACTAATTTTTCAAAATGAGAACCGGGAAAACCCATGGTGATAAACTGGGGAATATGAACACTTTTCCCAATTTCTCTCACAACTACTAATTTAACTCTTCCAATTTGATCGAGGTTTTCTCGTGGAGTATTTGGAAGATAGAAGATACACTTGATATAAAACCTATGGAGGGATCCACCTCTATATTTGGGTTTAGTCTAGGAACCACTTTATGAAATACATGAGTGTAATAACCCATAATGGACATTTCCCCCAAGTTGATACCTTTGATTGAATCAACCATTTTTTTATGGTGTTCTTCTTCATATGAAATCAACACCCACTAAAATAATAGAATTTCCTAGGAGATTCATTATATTCCTTGAATTTTTATAGGATCATAATATGGTTCAAAATATTTATTGTTATTTTATTTTCATTATATTTTATATGTAAACTAAATAATGAGATCCAATCCATTACACTTATAGCATCAAATTCTACTAACGGAAGGATGTTGAGATTCACAAGAAGATTCTTCCTACAAACTCTAAAAAGGGAAGAGTCTCACACATGTGTTTAAATGATTGTACCACTATGTGTTTATATAGATATCGATACATCAATATACCATGTAATAGATTAAATAATCACATTCATAAAATGATGGAGATTTTGTGGAATCCATCCATCATTCAAATTCATATGATACATCTTAAAAAACACTTTTATTTTATTACATAGACTCTAACTTCTATGATATTAGGTTAGTGAATAGTTAAAAAATATAAAAAAACATATTCCAAAAATCCTTTTATCGAATTATATTCTTTGAAAAATATTGTTTAGTATTAGATAAATTTAACAAAAGAGGTGAACTATACATTTACAAATTTTTCAACATTCTAAAACCAGTGGTTTAATATTAGAATTAAATAATCAAATAGGGTATTTTTCCTTTGATGAATGTTCAAACGAACTGATAGAAATTGGTTGACATTGGATTACAAAAATAATATATGGTAAATATCCTTTAAAGAAGGTGTTAACCCTCTAATACAAATTTCTGGATCAATAATGACGGAAGTTATGACTACAGGGATGTGAATAGTATTTTAATATTTTTTTATGAATAATCAACCATATTTTATAAAATAATAATCAATTGCGATTGTTGGGTTCTAGGAATGTTTTATTGTTGAAATACAATAAATATACTTAAATATTTATAGTTGTTCTTACAACCGAGTTCCAAGTTAACTCCACAAATTTCTCTACTCTATTAGAATATTGGATTATTTAGTGCTTCTTGAAATGCTTTATTTTTTGATAATTACAATTATTTATTTGTTATATTTTATTTTCATGTTTCAATGTATTGAATTATTCATTCACTAAAAAATTAGTAATATTAATTATATTTTTTATACATTACTTTATTTATCATTATTTTTTATTTTTTGACTGTTCATAACATGTTCTACATGTTTTATTTTGAGTATATATGCTAATAATGTAATTTGAAACCTCATAATATCTTATAAAAATGATTTTCAATTTTTATATAAATAGAATATTCTATACCCCTTATATCCATTTGGTTATCAAAGTTTCAAATTGTAAATTCAAGGAGACAATTTTATAGAGATATAAACATTTTTTCAGTTTTATTAAATATCTATCATTTGATAATATATTTTGATACATAACTATAAATTAAGGAATTATTTATTAATAAATTTAAGATTATTTAATACATTTAATTTGATAAAATGACTTCTAAATCAATATATATCTTGTCTAACATTATGTATGATTTCATTTAATGTTTTCTATCAGAATAATGTAATTCTTAAAAAAATTCTTTTATTTTTTACTGTTACAAGATATATATTAATACATTTAGTGGGATACAATTTTCAATAAAATGATAATGAAATTTTATAAATATATTTTAAATGGGATTAAAGATGATTTTCAGATTTATTATGATCATTTTATTATCGAAACATAAATTTTAATCTATTTTCTATTTTAAGGATTTATTCTTCTTGGCAAATTAGATTATGCAATAAATTTAGATACATGAGAAAATCATATAAATAGTGAAATTTTATTACGTGGTGAATTATCATATTTAAATGTAATTTGTGAATTTCTTATTTCTAATTCCATTACATGGAAAATTTACTTACGTATAGAAATATCCTTATATGAAAATTTCTTATATGAAATCCAATAGGATAATTTTGATTTTTTCTTCATTTTTTATTAATTATCATGTTTCTGGATGTTTATTTAATATTTTAAAACAATTAAATGGAATTTAAGAATTTATATTAACAATGTAAAACCTATATTTAGTGTTTTAATATTTTTAAACTATTTTTTATAATGATCAAAGTGTAGTTTTCTGTTCATGCATGAAACATACAACATGAAACTCAAAGATTCATTTTTTTCTATTTTATAGTTTTTTCTTTAATTCAATTATTTGTAAATTTATATGAGATTATATTAAATGAAATAATTTTATTTATTTCTATAAAAGTGATTTAATTATGTACTAAATTTCTATTCCTGTTTAATGATCATTTCAAAACAAATCAATTTTGAATTTTATATTCCAATTCTAAACATGATATTGTGTGTGATCTTTTATTGACATATAATTATAGAGACAATATATATAATCTTAGTTGTGAATAAAAAGTAGTTCGAATAATTGTATGTGTTATTAAATATTAGTTGTGATTATAGAAACTATCATGGAATGATAAATTCTATATCCCTTGATTAATATGGTTATATATTTTTTGAATATTTCATTTCTCAAACCATTTTCATGAGTTCATTATCAAAAAAAATTATATTTAAAGAACATGCTGATTATTATTCATGAAAAATATTATATATGATATTTTAAGATAATAACTGGGGAACACACATGTACATACTTCTTCAATGTTCAAGTGATCTTGTACACACTATCAATATTATTTCTAGTGAACTCTAAGGAGAGTAACTAATATAGACATTATTCACCTTGAAGAGACAAACTATACATTATCTAGAATAATCAGAAGACATCATTAAAATCAATTCTATCGGCCTGTATCAATAATATAATCTATAATATAATTTCTAAAACTCTCTAGTAGTTCGATAATTATTGTATTTATTTTTATGGATGGGTAATGTTTCCAAACCTAGGTCATTAAAAGAACAAGTTCTAAAGACAATAAAAATATGTCTATTATTGTGATACCTTACCAAAAGATTGTTCTTTGGTAACAAATTTCTTTTTGAATGGTTATTTTACTTTGGTTTGGGCCAAACCTTGTATAAGTCCCATGTTTTTGTCTGATCCAGTGATTGTTTTTGTGTTAGTTTGGGGTTCCTCCTCACAAAGTCATTGGCTGGGATTGATCCTATGTAAATGTTATGGGGTTAGATTTATCTTGTATAAGAGTATCTACCAATTCATATAGTGTTTTATAATCTTTCTTTTGGAGTGTGATGAATGAAATAAATTGATTCATCAAAACCAGGATAAAAATACAATGTGTTCTTCACTTTAATTTTATACATACACATTTAACACTTCAAATATTATTTATATTTTATGAAAGAATAATTTATTAATTTTAAGCCACTTTTGATGCTCCTTTTCATCACATTGTATAAAGGAATGGAAAGGGAAACGACATAGCAAAAATTGATTCATCCTTTGAAGAAAACATCAAAAAATCGACAAAGGAATGAAAAAGTAGTCAAATACCTTTGGGTCGCGCAAGTTCCCTTCCTGTCGCGCAAGTGTACTTGCACATGACCTAATGGTTGTGCAAGTGACTTGCATGCCCTCTTTAAAAACTGACCAGGGTCTTCTTTAGCCTATAAATACCACCGGTGGGCCCCCCATTTGAGGATGATTTTTTCCAGAATTCAGATACATTGCTCGGAACGCCCAAGTCTCTTCTTCAAGTCTTCCAAACACTTATAAGGTAATTATTTACCTAGAATTGATGGTCTAAACAAGAGGAATAAGGTATAAGTGTTATAATTCACTAACACTTGCGTGACTAAGTGTTTGAACCTTAAGGGAAATGGACACACTTGCGCGCCTCCTTACATACTCATTGAAACTTGTGGGCCACTCTTCTCGAAGTACTTCGGGATAATTATAAAGGGATTGGTCAAGGATCGCTCATGTATTACTCTACTAGTCAAGGATCACCCATGTATATATGTTTCTCACAAGTATACTTGCACAACGAAGACTTGTGCGCCCATACAGTACTTGTTCAACCCCCAGGACTGGCGTGCCCTCCTATTATTGGGTGCCCTTCTTTCCCATTTCACCTCTCTTATGCCATTACAACTTTTCTATTCAATGATTCGGTCTTCAAGACACTCCCCAACGCCATTTATGGCATGTTTTCTTGATTTACATACTTATCTGAAATGAATTTCATGGAACATCTCTCAAAACATAGTGATTTACACATCTTTATGTCACTAAAGTTGAAGATTTCATTCATTAAACCTCATCCTTTAAGATGAGAGAACTCTATTCATGGGCCTCCTTTTCAGGAGTAAGCCCCAATCATAATTTCCCTTAACCTGGGACTCCTTTTCAAGAGTAACCCCTGTCCATGTTCTCTTAATTGGGCCTCCTTTTTAGGAATAAGGCCTAGTCATAGTTTCCCATAACCTGGGCCTCCTTTTCAGGAGTAATTCCCAGTCCAAAGTCTACAAATATGGGAATCCTCCTTAGGAGTAAGCCCCAAGTCTTCATTAATCTGGGCATCCTACTTAGGAGTAATCTCCAACCATAATTCTCTTAACATGGGCTTGCTTTTTCAAGAGTAAACCCCATTCTCAAATATGGGTATCCTCTTTAGGAGTAAGCCCCAAATCCCTAAATTTTTCAAGTCCCTTAACCCGGGCCTTCTTCTCAGGAGAAAGCCCCAGCCTAAATTTATCTTAACCAGTCTTAATTTACTTTTTATTTGGACTTCCTTCTTTGGATTAAAACCCAATCATATGTACCCTCCTAACATGGGCATCTTCCTTAGGAATAAGCCCCAAGATTATAGTATCCAAATCTCCATGAAGCACATATACCATTATGGACCATGTTCCGGGATTTCTTCCCTGAATTAAATCATAATATTCATCTATTTGGGCAGTCTTACATACATAATCCCCACATAATTTTCTTATGATTGCATCTTTCATGACACAATTGTCTGGTTTTACTTATACCACTTCCTTCTCACACCGAGCATGACTCACATGCTCTTAGAGTGTAAAAGTAATTATGACATCCTTCTTTGAGACATAAATAATAAAAATCTTACTTCCTTACTCGAACTAAGTGAGTTCTTATTCCTTTTCCATAACAAAGGATACGTAGGTAGCCCATATACAGGTACGATCCCAACACTAAAATAAACCATGTCCTTCTGAATGACAATAAACTTCAAGTGCCCCACTGAGTGGATTTAAAACCAGTATGGTCATCATAATGACCAAGAGACTTTTATGTATTGAAGGATACCATTGATTAAGAATCTCTAACAAATATAGATGATTCTCTATCGATGAAGAACCTTGAATGCATAAAAAATATTCTCTAAATTTTGTACATATTTAATCATTGATTGTCACATCTAAAGGAAACCACATTTTATACTTGGTAATGTAATAAGGATTCACGAAGATAAAATTAAATATATAAAGAGAGTCCCGGAGTAGAAAATAATTCCCCTCAAAAGGTGTGATGATTCCGATCGCCCATACTCTCGACCAATGTAAATTCCTAAGCCTCATCGGTCTACAACTAATGAACACCTACCTTTGGAAAGTAGTTCTCAATGGATATGGAATCATTGGATGTTTTCAGTTCTATGAACAAACCCATTAAAAACCGATTAAAACGTTTGAAACTTAAATCAATGAGGTCATCCACTTTTTCAGAGGAAACAAAAAATGGTGAACCTGATGTGAATCCTTAACCAAGTTAAAATGATGCTTTGCTTATTTGTTAGGCCCATATTTAAACTCAATGAGAGGGCTAAAAAAACAATCAGTAACATATTTTCTCATCCAAAATATGTAGTGGCCGGACTTATCTTGATTATGTCTATTATATCAAGCAGGCACTCTTTTCCAAGATCTTTTGTATTTACAAAATGGATTCTCTTAAGTTCACACCTATGAATACGTCTACTGTGAAAACCTCTGCTGCGAATGCCACTACTGCTACTCCTGGTGGATCATTGTCCACTCTGAGGACGACATAACTTACTCAGCGTCTTCAACGCTGGGTATCAAATGCGCTGGTTAAAATGTACCATCAAAACAGTACTATTCCGACTCTGGAGGCCACTCCACAAGCCCTCTAAGTCAATAATTCAACCTGGTCATCCGGACAGCGACTACCAGTGATCAAGAAGAAGGCGATGCTAACCACCATCTCCAACCGTTTCGGGTCGTTATCCCTAAAACGCAATCACCATTCACTCTAATATTCTGAGGAGGTGAATGAGTAGGTCCCTCAGGGCCTTAATTCAAGGAGACATGAGTCCTTCCTGAGGGCTCCCATCAAAAATCGCCACCAGACTCGTGCAGAAGTGTTCCCTCAACATTATGAGGGTATGAACTCCAGAACTTTGGCTCAGGTTCCTCGAACCCGAGCAGGGAAGATGAACCACCAAAGGCGACAACCGGTTAATAGTGAGAAGGTTCTTATCTCTTCCGTTTCCGGAGAAGTCCACCAACCTAACTTGGTGGCAAGCAACGAGCGGGCACACACACCTGTCCGTTTTAATTCTTCTGTCTAGCAGGCTCGTCTCGCAACATCACGCCAGTCCCACTAGGAAATTCCACCAAAGTACTATAGACAAGAACATACACCTGTTTATAAATCATCAGCTAGTCAGCAGGGTCATCTGACTACATATGATGGAGCTCATCAACTACGTTCGGCGAAGTACAATTAGATGGCACATACACCTTCTAGTATTGATCAAGCCTACCAAAAGTCTTGTTTGGTAGCATTTGGAGAAGTCAGTCGGAAAGCTCCAGTGACAAAAATGAGGCATACTCAACTCTCTGCCCCCACACTTGAGTACTTTCAGGATTCACTGATAGGAAAAAGAGGACAAGCGCAGGAACACACACCTAATCCAAGCATGGAATGGACGTATATCCCCATTCTGGTAGCTGAAGTCGCCAAGAATATTCTATCAATGGTGAAAGAGTAGAAACAAATCCCTGCTCCTATTCTGGATGCCTGCCAGGATATTATAGCAGCTTCAGCATCATCATAGGGAAAGACACATAAATCTATCCCTACCTATGGAGTGACACATCAACAATTCACTCTGGAACAGACACACACATATGTTTGAGTCCAAGAGAGTTTTGGGGCGTACTCCCCCATATTATACAGACAACCAATTCAGGCACATACACCTGGTTTAAGCGGAGATAATCAGCCTAACCTGATCATTTCTTCGGATTAGGCACACACACCTTCCAAATTGAGTAAGAAGGCGCCTAAGATGAAGAACCACCCAGCACATCCAAGAATTCAAGGTCCAATATGTAACAAGGCCTTACTCGATGCTGGAGTTCTTGATGCACTCAGACAACTATCTGTTGCAACTCAAGATTCTGCACTCTTGGTTCCCAATAGTAGGAACATTAATTCCGAAGGTCTGCATCAGACACTTCCTCATGAAGGCTTGCTTCATGATAGTTCGATCGATCTTGATGTTTCGTCTTCAGATGAGAGCCACAATAACCCTTTGTGTGGCCAGATGATCAAGGAGAAGGAGATGTCATATTTTGATGTAACACATCATGGTGGTCCTCCACATGATGATGAATTTAGCTGTGAAATCCCTCTCCGTAGTAGTAATTCACATTTATTGGAAAATTATTCAGAAGAAAATGCAGTGATGAAAAAGCACACTTATGTTGAGGCACTTGATAATGCGAAACCAGTCATGTCTGATGCTTTATCGCTAACAGGTGAAATACTTTCTCAATCAGAAGATAGCCCGGGGTGTAGGTCATTCTCCAAACCACCCCTGGGTCATTCATCTACTAGTTTGATCAGTGGATTATCTACCAGTCTTGTTTAGTCTGATGAATTCCCAAGAAAGAACCAGCTTTGGACTAAACAGGTAGAAGAATCTTCATTAAATGATAAAGAGGAAATGTTGATCATGAGAAAACAACTGTCGAAGGGTGAAGTGCCAGTCATGTTATGGCCTATGGCTGACTCTCAGTATGATATTCCAGAGACGTTGATGGAATATGGAATTCATGATATTCGTCTTAATTTATGGAAAACTCTTTGTAAATTGAAAAATAAAGTACTATCTTATGATGAATATGAAAATCATGTTAAGATAATAGAAGGGTTACAACGTTAGATTGATTGGCATCTCTATCAGTCTCTCGATATCCGAAGGCCGAAAAGCAGCAGAGAGCCCTTCAACATTCATTCCTTGGCACACTACGAAGATTTTTCTAGTTAATTTCTAATGCCCCATCGGGTATTCATATCAGGGGATGGGGTGTTCATGGAGCATTACATTTCACTGTACTCTCCAGTCAGCAAAGACCGTCGAAAATGGTCTCATGCAATGTTATTGTCCATGGTCGGCCACAGTCAATGGGTTTTTTTGTAATCAAAAGCCTTCCCAAGAACATGCCTCAACTAGTTTATCTAAAAATCAAGAATACAGAGAAAAAATTGTTGAATTACTCCTGCATCAAGAAAATGAGAATATTGAATAGGCATATCGTTTGGAGCAAGCACATCACCAAGTTACAGAAATGTCAGAAATCATCCAACGGTCTTTTGAGCCGGGTGATAAAAGTGGATGCAGGTTGATGCATCCAGCTAATTTTCAGACTAAGGTCCGCAAGATCAAGAGAGCTTTCAAGAAAGTCTCAGATATAGTAGGTCAAGAGCCACCCCAGCTTACCAGACTAGGGACTATTTTAACCCAACCCTCAGAATCAATAAATATGATTCGAGGACTTGAGAGGGAACAACAGGAACAGCCCCAGTCCACCGGACTGGGGACTTTTTCAAATCCTCAATCCCTCCCTCATAGAAATTCAATCTTCCCTCAATTTTTGAAGAATCCTCAATAGGAACGAAGGGAAAAATTATCAGGATATTCCCTCCAAATTACGGTTTGTCAAGAAGTTCCTGAGGGATCAAATCAACAAAATTCAATGTCTCATAAAATACATGGAAGAAGGTAATATCACAGAAATGCTGATAGATGGGATATGATGCGTTATACATCAATTAATTTCATTAATGTCATTGTTGCTGATCCACCAGATGAGGATCACTCAGAGGGATCATATGAAGAGGTTCCTGCTCAAGAAGTTGTACGCACAGACACAAATAAGGAAGGTGTGCATACACAAAATCAAAGACTTACTCAGAAACTAGGTAATCCTTCACGTAACCAACTTCCCCCTCTCCGAAAGGTGTCCAATAAGGGGAAATGAATGAACCAGGATACATAACCTTCATCAGGAGAAGGCCAATCAGTCTCACTAGATCAAATATTTGAACAAAAAGAGAAATAAATGAAAGAATTGAGGAGGTTGAACAGAGAACTACTTCAAGATAGTCTTCCTCCAAAGAGTGATGGAGTCAGTTAGCCAAGGGAATTTGTTTCATCTATTGAGATGGATCAAGAATATCATCCTCTATCAGTACACCCTCATAGGTCTAATCCTATGGGTCAAGTGCAACGACAATCGGTGGTGCTGCCATTAGTTGCAGTACCAGCCATGATACCTATCTAGACTCCAATTATTACACCTTCCCAAGTACAATATCAACCAGATATTTGTCAAAAGTTAATAACTACCATTGAGTCATTAACAGATCAGTTAGAGACTATGGAAGTAAAGCGTGCGCAGGTTCAACCAGAAAAGAGAGCTTACCCTAAACGGGTAGATTCAATCCTTCCCCCATCAAGTTTTGGGAACCCTTTATTCCCTATTTTCAATGGATCAGGCGATCCTGAATAGCATTTGATGCATTATGTGTCTTGTTGCAATCCTATGATGGGATCTCTAGAACATCAAGAAGCAGTGAAACCCAGATGCATTGTGTGAACCTTTCAAGGACTAGATTTTGTACGCTACACAAGCTTGCAATCCCGATCAATTACCGAATGGTAGGATCTTTTCCCAAAATTCCTTCTTCAGTTCAGCTCAATGTTTCCAAAGACAATAGTTTTTGATCTTACAAAATGTATGAAAAGTGAGAATAAAAGGGTCTCAGATTTCAGGGATTAACATATTCCCTAAGCTGAGCACTCCCTAAAGAAGAACTGTTTCCAATCTGTGTGGAAAATTTACGTGATGAGTTGTGAACACCGCTGATCCCTGTGAAATACACAGGAGGGTTTCGAGACCTTACTTCAGTCTCTCAACATATTGAATAGTCTCTTATAATGACTAAAGATAAGGCTCATATAATTCCATCAGCCGTAGGAAAGAAGAATGGGTAAAGTAGAGACTGCTACAGTTATGCTTAAACAAGCACCTATACCTGCTTCTAATTCAAAACCTTCATCTTCCCGAAGGGCTCCACCTACTGAGCGTCAACAATAAAGGCTATTTTGTCAACATGGTCAAATAGATCAAAGACGGAAACAATTTGAGTATTCGAAGATCAATGTTTACTCTTTCCGAAATGAACAAGTTCCTGGTTATTTCATTTTGGCTATGGAAAATAATTTGGTTCAATTGCCAAGGCCCAAGAGGCCAAATAAGGAAGGATATGAAGGCCATCCCAACTATTTACCCTTTTATCAAATGTTGGGGCATCCCATCCAGGAGTGTTTTGTATCCAAATATCTCCTACAAAAGATGGTCAACTCAGGACAAGTCAAACTAAAAGGCTCTTCAGCCCAGGTAGCATGTGTTACTGCTACAGTTCCAGAGGAAGAAGGCGAATGGCAAGAATTTCAAAGAAAAAATGCACAGAAATATGATGATTGGATTGTCAGAAAAATTATCACCTAAAATCATGCCATTTTTTGAATTTAATTGAAGAAACCAATTGTGTCTTCTGCTATGGATGCCACAACAAAATCCTCTTTAGAGGGAAAATCCTCAAAAGGGCGTCACAATTCAAAGAAAGAGGAACAATCATAAGAAGATGAGTATGTGTCAAAGCCTAAGTTTTCATTGAATTTGGAAGATTTTATGCCATCTAATTCAATGCAAGGGGCACCACCCCACCAAAAGGAACAACATAAAAAGGATAATCAGGCAGAGTCTTCATCGGATGAAGAGTTGATTTTCGGTTCTGTTAATGTGATTCAATTAACAAATCCATATGCCAGTCGCAGTTTCGATTTTGATGATCCCTAATTCCCTATATCAAATAGAGGAATCACGGGTAGTTACAGAAGCTCAGGATACAGGGGACGACGTGGATATTTCAGAAGCCATTATTCCAATTCTACCCCTGTTAGAACTGTGTATGCGGAAGAAAATCGTGGTAGAGCCCTTCAACGAGCTCAACAAGAACAAGAAAGTTCTTCCACACAAGGTAGACTCAGTCCTGAAATAATTATTTTGGAAGATCGGTTGAAGGTTCCATATTCTTACTATCACCATGAAAGTAGACCTAATCATTCTAATCTTCCAAAGCCAGGAGTATTACCAAATCCTATCCCGGTACACGATGCATCAAATTCAAAAGCATCAACTTCCAAGGCTCCTGCTAAACTACATGTTCCTGTTGGGAAACACATACCTTTGGATCAAAATTATGATATATTGAAACACCTGGCCCATGTACCAACCAAGTTATCAATTCTGGATGCCTTGAATTTATCAAAGGATCTTCGGGAGCTAGGCACTCATCGAGGCTTTGTCAAGTCCTCAGGAATTTGATACTGAAATTGCTGCAGCTGAAGTCTACCATGTAGAGAATAATCCTGCATAATTTCATGTAGTGATATCATTCATTGATGAAGATGAAGATGATGTCGTGCATTGACACATTATACTTTTGTACTTATCTGTAAATGTCAATGGCGTAGACATCCGATGATCTTTCATTGATAATGGTTCAGGAGTCAACCTCATGCCCATTCGTACACTTCGTCGATTGGGACTCATTGAATCTGATTTATCTTATTATAATATGATGTTACAAGGATATGATAAAAATGAACATGAACCATTGGGTGAGACTACACTTAGAACTCAGTTTGGAGATCTTGTGTCCAATTCAAGTTTCATGGTTGTTGATCAAGACTCATCCTTTAACATCTTGCTTGGAAGACCCTGGCTACATCAACATGCGGCTATCCCTTCATCATACCATGAATGTCTCAAGTATTTTATTGACGGTCATGTTGGGACATTATATGGTGATAAGGCCCCGTTCAAGACATGTGAATCTTAATACATTGAGGCTGAATTCAACCACATGAAGGGAAAGGAGGAATCCAAAACAAAGGAGATTACAAAAGTTAATGCTTCGTATGGTTTGGAAAAGATTCCAGTAAACCCATTAGCACATGTGAGTATAGATTATGTGTTTTCTATCAATAAAATTGATAGGATAGACCCAAATCAAAATACTCTTATGGAAAGATCTGTAATTTCAATTACGGTAATCGAGGGAGGCAACATGGGAGAAATTGGTGATCCACCAGGAAATGATGAAAGCTCAAATGGAGATGTCTTCATTTCATATGCTGAAATCCAGCAAGTCTATACTTCGCCAACCAGGCTAGAAGAAGTTATACCAATGTTAGAGTTTAACGATGATGTCGATTCTCAATCCATCATCTCCTCTTTATTACCCAAAGAAGACACTTCATCATCAATTGGTTTGGAAATGGAAGCTCCTACTTCAAGATGTTAAAATTTTAACATCTCTTCTGATCATGAAAATTCTGCTTCATTATCTACTATGCAAGTAGAAACAGTGGAAATAAAAAATGTCGAAGAAGAATAGGAAGATCTCAAGGATGATCCTCCATCATTTGAAGAGGGTATCTCTACTACCCTAGATGAACTCAGAGAAATTAATCTAGGTACAAAAGAAGATCCACTCCCCACATTAATTAGTGCGTCCAAGACTCTTGAAGAACAAGAGATGTATATTTCATCTTTAAAAAAAAATCGAGACATATTTGCTTAGAACTATATAGAGATTCTAGGGGTTGATCCTGATGTTGCCACTCATCGTTTGGGTTTGCCAGAAGAACATGGAGGATTCAAACAAGCTGCTAGAAGAACACACCCAACCTATGCTTCCAAATTTGAGGCTGAAGTGGATAAGATCGTCAAATCTAACTTCATCAGAGAAGTTCAATATCCTAAGTGGTTGGCTAATATTGTCGTAGTGAAAAAGAAGAATGGGTAAATTAGAGTTTTCATTGATTTCAGAGATCTTAATCGGCATTTACCTAAGGATGATTTTCCTGTACCTATTACAGAACTCTTAATTGATGCAAAAGCTAGATATGAAGAACTTTCCTTCATGGATGGATATTATGGGTATAATATAATCTGAATGGCTCCATAAGATGAAGAATATACAACCTTCAGAGCCCCTCAGGGCGTGTTTTGCTATTGGGTAATTCCCTTTGGCTTAAATAATGCAGGCGCAACATATCAGTATGCCATGCATTGTATCTTTAAACCCTTTTAGGGAAGTTTGTTGAATGTTATGTGGACGATTTGGTGGTCAAATCCAAACAACATTCTAATCACTTGGCTGATTTGGAAGTCATATTCTGTAAGCTTCGACAACAT
Organism: Viscum album; assembly: GCA_963277665.1. Taxonomy (NCBI): domain Eukaryota; kingdom Viridiplantae; phylum Streptophyta; class Magnoliopsida; order Santalales; family Viscaceae; genus Viscum; species Viscum album. The sequence continues at coordinate 1,509,558,189 of OY728158.1, forward strand.
AATTTGAAGATGAACCCCTTAAAATATGCTTTTGGGGTAACCTCAAGAAAATTTCTCGGCTTTGTTGTACGCCATCATGGTATTCAAGTCAATCCTGAGAAGACCAAGTCAATACTTGGTATGTCACTTCCTCAAAATTTGAATGAATTAAGTGGACTTCAAGGAAACTTAACCTATATTTGGTGCTTCATTGCCAATTTGGCAGGAAAAATATTAGCCTTCACCAAATTGATGAATAAGGGAATCACATACCAGTGGACTAAAGAATGTCAAGAAGCATTCGATATTCTCAAGAAGTATCTCTTGATTCCACCGGTGTTAATTACACCTATTGAAGGAAGACCACTTATCCTCTATGTAACAGCTCTAGAGCGATCATTGGGTGCCTTTCTTACTCAGAAGAATGATGTTGGGAATGAAAACAACCTCTATTATCTCAGTCGGACTATGCTTGAAGCAGAAACCCGATATTCAAGTTTTGAGAAGTGCTGCCTAGCATTAATCTTTGCAGTTCAGATGTTGAGACACTACCTGCAACATCATGAGGTCCAATTGGTATCTCAAAATAACCCGCTCAAATTCATCCTTATTTTTCCAATGCTTACAGGACGTCTATCAAGGTGGGCAGTTATTTTGCAGCAGTTCGACATTCAGTATGTGTCTCAAAAGGAAATAAAGGTCCAAGATCTGGCTGATTTCCTTACTAAACATCATTCAGTAGAAAATACATATTCAGATATTGAACTCCCTGATGAGGAAGTCTTCTTTATTCAGGATAGTCCTCATGTATGGGAAATGTATTTTGATGGTGCTTCCAGATGTCCAACAGGAAGGAAAATGGAAAATCCTAAATTCAATAAAGTTTTCATAGGAATTATGCTCATTTCTACAGAAAAGGCAGTGTTACCCTATTTCATCTCATTTTCAGGAGGTGGTACAAATAATGAAGTAGAATACCAAGCTCTCATCACAGTATTAGAGTTGGCGCTTCAAGCACAATTGAATCACTTGGTGAAAGGTGATTCAGACCTGGTAATCAATCAAGTAAATGGGGATTATGAAATCAGAAAAGAAGAATTGATCCCTTTGTGTGATTTCTTAAGAGAGTTAATGGCTAAATTTCCAACAAAACTGACATTTTCTTATATCCCGCGATCACAAAATGCTCAAGCCGATGCACTAGCTAATATAGCCATAGCTCTGTAAGATCCAAATCGGGACAAAACAACCATCAGTATTTCCCACCGTCAAACAATTTCATCTTATGATCGAACCAGAACAGAGGAGATCAAAGAAATTAGTCCCATTACTAAACCGTATTTTCATACTATAAGATGGATGACACCTATTAGGGAATTCCTTCAAAATGGAACACTTCCACCTGATAGAGCTGAGAATGAACAAATCCAGTGACGTGTGGTCAATTTTACTCTTTATGATGGCCCAGATCACCTAGAGAAAATTTTTTACAAGCATGTTTTTGATGGAGTTCTCTTCATATGCATTGATGGTGAAGAGACAATGGCTGTCATGAAAGAAGTTCATGTAGGAGTCTATGGTGCTCACTAGTCTGGACATACACTATCTGATCAGATTCGATGGCATGGATACTTCTAGACTTCAATGATACAAGATTGTGTTGATTTTACAAAAAAGTGTCATTCATGACAAGTACATTACAAATTCATTCATCAACCCCCAGAGTTGCTTCATATAGATAAATACTCGTGGCCATTTTCCAAATGGGGAATGGATGTGGTAGGACCTTATCCTTCAGCTACAGCCAAGCAGTTTAAGCATATTCTTACTGCTATTGACTTCATTTCCAAATTGGCAGAGGAAATACCCCTCAATGAAGTTAGTTCTAAATGCATTGTTAGCTTCATCATGTATAAAATCATTACCAGATTTGTTGTCCCTCATACCATATTAACGGACAATGGAACCAACTTCTATTCATCTGAGGTGAAGAAGTTGTATCAAGATTACAATATCAAATCCAACTATCCATCTCGGTATCACGTAGTGGCCAACGGACAAATAGAATCCCTTAACAAGACTCTTTCAAATATACTGCAAAATATGGTGGATAAAGATAAGAAGTCATGGCATGATAGACTCTTTCATGCTTTATGGGCATATTGAACCACCACCCGCACTGCAACGCGGTCAACTCCATATTCACTGGTATATGGAACAGAATTAGTTTTTTCCCATTGAAGTTCAATTACCCTTTCTCAGAGTAGCCATTTGTGATCAATCATCTACAGATGAAAAATCTCAAAAGTAATTGAATGAATTGGAATGGTTAGATGAGAAAATATTGTGCACTCTACCCCACTTGGAAGTCTATCATAATCGAATAGCACGATATTTCAACAAAAAAGTTCATCTTCATTCATTCATTATGGGAGAACTGGTATTGGTTATTAGAACTCCAATGATACTAGGAAAGAAACCTCTCAAGCTTGAACCACAATGGGAAGGACCTTATTCAATACATAAGGTCTAATCCAATGGAACTTATTCATTATTCTCAATGGATGGAGAACTCATCACCACTCCAACCAATGCCAGATTTCTGAAGAAGGTTTTTGTGTAAACACAAAATAAACCATTAGTATTCCATGCCTATGACCTTAAACTATTTTCATGTCCCTTATATCTAGACCGATGTTAAACTGCACCCTCTAGGGTCCATTCATATGACTTTAAACTATTGGCACTTACGTCCATCATGACGTTAAACTGTGACGTCCAGACTACGTGACTCTAAACTATACAGAAGTCCCTTACATCCAGCAAGACGTTAAAATGCATAACCAACGGTCCATGCATATGACCTTAAACTATTTGCACTTTCGTCCAACATGACGCTAAACAGTATCGTCCTTTTTCATCCAACATGAATTTAAACTATGAAAAAGTCTTTAATACGTCCAAGTTGATGTTAAAATGTGTCCTCATTTGTCCTTACTGCATGACATTAAACTGCAGAATCCTCTTTTTTTCCAACATGACATTAAAAAATATTGTCCCCATCATCCTAACTACATGTTGCTAAACTATATAGAAATCCATTAATATGTCCTACATGACGTTAAACTATATTTTGGTCCCTGCTACATGACGCTAAACTGTGCAGCACCAATAGTCCTAACTGCAAGACATTAAACTGCTTAGTCCCTTCATATGTCCTACATGACATTAAAATGTGCATCGTTAAGGTTGTTTTTACCTCCTGTTTCTCACACCATGTATGACTCATGTGAGATTAGAGAAAATATCAACCATAACACCATCTTTGGGCTGCGAACCACGCGTAAGTCCCAACATCATTTTTAGGGCATTGTCCCCAAAAAACAACTTGATCACTAATTAATTCTTTAATTGAACTATGCAGAATTTGATCCTAGCCTTCCATGTTGGGTACGTAGGCAACCTTCGAAGGTTCAATCCCAAAACCAATCTATTCACATCGGTTCACCTCCATCTCATAAGATGTTGATTCGTGAAACCGCCCACAGAATCAATATCTTTACATTGGTTCAGCTTCGTCCTTACTATATGACGTTAAACTGTAAATTTTTTTTTCATGTATGACAATAAACTACAAAATTCTTTGATACCCTCACCTGAGAGAGAATCATTATTTACATTGATTTTAAATCATGTCATATTACAAAAGACTATATATATACATGGAAATACCTGAAACTTTTATCAAGGGTTAAACCATTGTTGCACTAAAGTCCCCTTTCACCCTTCACATGTACGAACCAAATTTGTACCGAGGGTATTTCTAGAACTACGTGGGCTTGATTCCCATCCTAATGGGATACGTAGGAACATTCAATTTTCCCTCAAATCCAGCCCCAAGTCTTTTGGGCCTAACCCCAAATTCCACATTCAGTCACCTGGGTTAAAAGTCCCCATGAAAAAACACACTGTATTTCTTATAATGGTCTGAGCTCTATGACCCTAAACTAAGATCTCTCATACTTTCGTCCCACACGATGTTAAACTGTATTTCAAGAACTACGTATGGCTTGATTCCCATCCTTATGAAATATATAGTGAAATCCAGTATTTCAATTCAGGACCCAGCCACAACGTGATTATGGTTAGCATTGATCTATGTATCATTACATACATTGAACAATACCCATTTTTATGTGTCAAAAATCTTAACCTTAAATATTTTCAGATATTCATAACCTTTTTCTTAACTTCTAATCACAAAATCTTGATACACAAGAGTTCTTTTTCCTGACTATGCAACACATTCCCTTAGGCGGCCTTGCATAAGTAGTCTACATAACAGACCTATCATCCAGAAGATGCTATTATTTGACTATGCAGCCAATTCCCTTAGCCGGCCCTGCATAATTCAACCCCCTAATGGGTTTGTTAAATAGTGGTAACTTCATTCTTGTGAGGAAAACCTCTTTTGTCGTTATTTGTACTAATGAAAATATGTAGGGATCCGCAAAAATAGCCATCCTTGAAATATTTTTCTCACATCCTTTTTCATGATCTGATTGTATTCAAGTATATGGTTTATATTTTCCTTCCCTACATTTAGGTCAGACCTTATTAGGAGTGATATTCATCCAGTTCTTCGATAATCTTGTTTGGAAATATCATCTCCATATTCAAGTAACTCTTTACATATAGAAAACTCTATACTTCGGAAAAGTTGAATCCCCACAAAATTTCACTGGCTTATTACCGGTAAAAAAGTAAATTTCTGAGAGTTCTTTTTCCTGATTATGCAGCAAGTGCCCTTAGGTGGCCTTGCAAAAGTAGTCTACATAACAGACCTGTCATCCAAATGATGCTATTTATTTGACTATGCAGCTAATGACCTTAGGTGGCCCTTCATAATTCAACCCCCTAACGGGTTTGTTAAATAATGGTATCTTCATTCATGAGAAGAACTTCTTCTCTTTAATTTTATCTCTTTTTCATATCATTCCTCAAATTCAAATTTTCCTAATTCATAGTTTACAAATTTTCCCTCATACTTGATTGTGGTAATATATTTTCAGAGAAATTTTCAAGGAATTGAGTCAATTTTAATCCATTTGGGTCAAATCTATTTCGACCTTAAACATTAGCCTCTTTATGTCTGATGTGCATGACTTTTAAATGCCCAAAAAAGACATGGGAACTCTGAATAAAAGTCAAGTTCCAACTCACTAAACATACATTATGTATGATTTAGGTAATATTGAGCAATTTATAGATTCAATGATTGTAGGGTTATTTATAATATTTCTAGTAAAAAGAAAACTATGCTTACTAGGCCCATTGGGTTTGGTAAAAATCTAATGAAGGTAGAAAAGGAAAATGTGTGCACAAATGATTGTGGATGATTTTTTTTTTCATTTTTTGTACAAAAGATTAGATGGATGTCCACAGATTGGAGTCTATTCTCTTTTCGAGGAAATTACAAGAGGCTATCAACATAAGTCTTCACTTGATGAACAACATCCCAAGCATCATCAGTAGCTACTTGAAGCCTATGAACCCGACCAACTTCACTCTTCTCAGCCTGATGGAGTGCTTTCTTGGCATTTGTGATGGCTTTCATACCGTTCGTTTGAGCTCCCTCCAATTAATTATTGAGTTGGTCAAGTTCCCCAGTAAAAACATCTAATTGTTGCTGTAGGTGCATCTACTGGACGAATTTATCTTTGATCTTATGCTTCAGCTCCTTCAATTTGGTAGCATAATCAGCCTCAGCTCGGGATACTGCAGCCTCAAATTCACTAATATTGGCTGACAGCTTCACCCTGGTCAGATCTTCACGACACTTTTCCTCCTTCTCCCTTCTTAAAATGACCTGTTTTACTACAGTATGGATCTTTTCATATCAAAAAACTCCAAGTCCAAGCATGACGAACATGGACGACAATCGGGAAATCTTTGATGACAACTCTTTAAGAGGAACTTCAGATATGATTTTCCATATGTTGTTCCATGCCTTGCGTCGTGAAATGCTAAGTGCCTTAAGCACCTTCGGGTCTGATTCGACATCATCATCACAGGGGGGCATGTAATCTGGGATTTATTCACTTAAAGAAGTGCCTTGTTCTGCTCCTTCCCCCTGACCCTGGTTACTTCGCCTTCAACTACTGTTTGGGCGGAAGTTGAGACTTCACCTCTAGATCTAGACATTGATGTTGATGGCCAGGTTTGATCAATTAAATGTATGATTAGTTTCATAGAACAATAAAAGTTGGTTATCTGTCTAGAAAACATAGTACAATCATTACCTAACAGTAGATCAACAACTTGAGAAGACTCCTCCCAATATTTCCCAGTTTCAATAGTATCTTCAAGATGGGTCTCCGGAGGGTTTACTGGGTTTAGCTCCACTCGAGATAATGTTTCTGAAATGGTAGGGTTGACATCAATGTTCACACCCTCTTCAGGCATTGGTAGTTCAACAACTTCTTTGGATGGAACTGCATATTATTTTCAGTCATGATTAGAAGTGTAAATTATAAGAACATTTACCTAACGAAGGATAACACTCACACCCAAGATCTTCTAAAACACATGATAACATTGCATGATCAAAATAATCTTCAAAAGACATTCCACGATTCATCATTTAATCCAATGATATTTCAGAATCCTGGTTAGTCTCACCAGTGGGAGCATTTGATATGTCTTCTAGGTGACCCTCATTCTGCGGCCCCTGACCCTGGACAACTTCTTCAGGAAGGATGGAAGATTCAGTTTCTGCGGCCGCCACTGATTCTAGTGTAGGTGTTATACCTAAAATAGAACATAATGAAAGTTAGTTAATGTTTTCATTCAACATTTAATGAACCATTGTATGAAGTATTGTTAAATTACCAGATGCGGGCTCTTCTATTCTTAAAAAAATAGCAAGAGGGATACTGGGAACAGATGATGGCTCTTTTCCAGGAGCATCCAAGTCATCCTGAATTTGCGATTGTTCCACAGCACCCTCTGTGGTCCTCAGAGGAGGATCAGTCCTCTCCCTCAGAGGGGAAATTGAAAAAGCCCCTGCAATCCCAAGGAAAATGAGTAATATTTTTCATGATTTAAAATTCATGATTATCCGAAGGACATACCACTACTGATGAAGAGTTTACTTGTGGAATTTTTCCTCCGATGCCTTTGATTCTTTGGATTTTTGGGAGTGTCAGCAGTCTCCATTATAGGTACCTAAATGGGATAATGGAAAGCCATGTCCAACACCTCATCCATGGACTGCTGGCCCAGAGATATCTCGCCTGACTGACGAGGAGATTCAGTAGCAGCCCCGATGGTAGTACCACCAGGGCTATACTGTGGGGAAGGAACCTCATTAGTTCCTTTCCTTTCAAGTTGTAGGATAAAGAAAATAACTTCCTTGAGTAAAAAAGCATTGACTGAAAGCAAGTTTCAAAGCAAATAAGAAAAGATAACTTACATCTTCAGGGGCCACGTAATCTTTCCACTCCTCATCAGTCCCCTCAGCGGTGCCACGATCTATCATTTCCTTCACCCTATTAATGACATGAATTGAATCATCGGTGGAATATAAGAGAATTTCAAGCTCTCTGATATAAGCTCACACTTCATCGGGGCTGTCTTCGAAATTAATATCGGTAGAAGCCAGAAGAGTCCATATTCCAGGGAGATGTAGCCCCTCGCATAAATCCAGCCAGGCAGTTTCAATACCACAGTATAAACTCTACCCTGTCTGTACAGCCTCTGGTCGTATATATTCAGTGCGTATACCAGAAGGCAGTGAGGATAGTCCTACAATCTTCGACTTCAATTTCTTCCCGGCTCCTACACCTATTGGTACAGAATAAGAAAATAAGAATTATTGATTTATAAAGTGTTGGTGATTAAATTACCACAATGAAGTAACTCACCAGGAGTTGATGGAGTTGGTCTTTTGATTCTGACCAGAGGATTATATCGGGCACGAGGCCGCATTGCCACTTGTTATGCCTCATGATCCCCATCATGGGAATCTGGTGAATCGGTCCTAGAGGAGGAATCTGGCGAATCAGCTTCAGGTGGGGAAGCATCACCTTCATGAGGAAGGGTTTCTTTCTCTACAGTCCTTTTCCTTTTCTCCACCTAATAAACTGGGAGATTCAGAACCCCTTTAGGGTATGATGTTATCCAACGCTCGGCATACCATGTAGTCAGGTTATGTGCCGCTCTTTCAACTGGTAGATCAAACATCGCCCCAGTCTTCTCCATAGATGTTAGCAACCACAGTTGTCGAGCAATCATCAGATGTTTCTCTAACCTGACATGTACAGGGGGAGATACTAAAATCTGTTGTAAACACTTGAATTGGAGTGAAAATCTATATGGAGCACAAGCCTCACATATAATCTCTCTATCAATCATGGTGACCAGCACACCATCTCTGTAGGCTAGCATGTATGCCCTCAAATCCAAGTGGGCTGTTCCATCATCAAAAAATCGCCCAGTTGGAGGATTTCCATAAGGAAAGAAGTTTAATTCCTTAAACAATATCAGCCTCACTTTCATGTCATAGGTATTAAGATCTAATGGAGCAATTCTAGAGAATGCTTGCACTGATGGCCTGAAAGAACTTACAGGAATTTGTACTCCATTCAGTACATTATAAGTCCTGAATTGAGTGGCGATCCATCCCCATAAATCATGGAATGGTCCCACTATTCTCAAAGAATATTTACCCATGAATACATGAATTAAACTATTGTGAATTTTTCTAAAATGGGGGGATCCAACCCAACCAATTTTCCCTCAGCCAACTTTTCCGGAATAACAAAGGTCCCTGGCCTGATGCCTCCCTTCAAGTCCCTAACTGGAAAGAGATAAAAACTGAGCCACAAATCCAAGAAGCCCGCCAGACGAGTCTTCTTTGGGGTCATTTGATTCACCTCATATCCCCATTTCTCAAACTCTCCAGCTTCTAGTGTTGGCCAGAATGTACCAGGAGCACCCCTCTTCTCGGTTTTTAGGCAGGTGGTAGGATGGGTGGTCCTCTTATCCTAGGATTTCTTTTTCATGGATCCTTTCTCCTTCGTCTCCTTCTCCTTTGGCTCCTTATCTTTCTTCTTAATAAGAAATAAATTCATCCACTCCTCGGAATGAATATCCTTTCAAGAATTAGTTAAGGAGGTCTTTGAACTCTTGACCCTGTGGAAGATTTTAAATAATTCCCGAGCCAAAGTAGTAGTCTTCTATGAATCATTCCAAGTCACCTTGGGAGAAATGAATTCATCATAAATGTCGCCCAAAATTGGAGCCCCTGAGATCCTATGGAAATCCCACAGACTGATGCCTACTTCTCCATGAGTTAGATAGAATGAATTGGTTTCTGGGCTCTAGTGGCTGAGTATCTCCAGTAGGAGGTTATCATTTCTGAAAACATATGTTTTCCCAATGAAGCCATCTTAGTATATCGCCACTCCTTTCAAATCCTCAATAAACACTGCACAGGTTTGTTGCACCCAGTATGCCCACATCCATGTTGGATTCACACCTCCCACAGGAAGAAAGTCCCAACTTTTCTTCCAGCATTTGGATTGATCCATCTGATCATTTCGGAAGATTGAAGGATGACAATGTGGTTGCAGCTCATGCTTATGAGGTTTCATATCTGGCGTACAAGGGCTATGATGAATCATGTGGACCTTCTCCACTATTATAGAATTTATAAATCCTCCTCCACATGAGATATTTTCTGAAGCAATGTTGCTGTAATTATGAAACCACGATAATGGGATATAGTTCTTTGCAATAGGAATAGTGACTTCTCGCAGATTACCATCACCGTACAAAGGCAGATAAGTGCTTTGTGGGAAATCAAAGTGATATTTTTCAGAAACATGGCCAAATCCGGAAGAGTTCTATCACAGAAGGCATAATAATAATGGCCAATGATGTTCGCCATATCATGAAGATGTTTGATTTCCAGTTCATCAGATGTTCCGATTCTTTTGGGATCCATTTGAATCTACACAAAATTTGAATAATTAAACCTTAAGTAAGTTGATTTTTCATAAAAGTTGTGAAATAATTCCCAAAAAATGGAAAAGGTATTAAGGTGCGCAAGTCTAATCTTGGAGTGCAAGTGTGGATGTGTCATGCAAGTATAATGTTCCGCACAAGTATTTAGCACGCAAGTATCACCGTACAAATTCAGGTACCTTGACAGCAGTGCGACATCAATGGAAAAGCGGAAAAGAGAGCAACTTGCACAACAAAAGTGACCTGCACGGCGAGAGCACAAAAATACGAAATTTGATGCTATGCCTGCCAAATGAGCACATATATATAGGCCGGGTCGGCCACCTACGTGCCTACAACCAGCGTGCTCCAGCCCTACGTGACCCGTACCTGTGCGATGACAGTCGCGCGCTGAACACCTACGCGCCTCTTTCCCATTGGTTTTCTTCCTTTCCTCAAAGTCACATCTTTATTCTTTCGGATCCAACTCTAAGGGGGGAGTCTTGTTGACTCTCCTTTTCATCACATTGTCTATAGGAATTGAAAGTGAAATGACTTAGCACAAATTGATTCATCCATTGAAGGAAAGATCAAAAAATAGACAAAGGAATGAAAAAGGAGTCAAATACCTTTGGGTCGCGCATGTTCCCTCACTATCGCGCATGTGTACTTGCGCGCTGCCTAATGGTCATGAAAGTGAATTGCACAACATCTTTGAAAACTGCCTATGGTCTTCTCCAGCCTATAAATACCGCTGGTGCGCCCCCCATTTGAGGAGGATTTTTTCCAGAATTCAGATACAGAGCTCTAAACACCCAAGACTCTTCTTCAAGTCTTGAAAACACTTCTAAGGTAATTATTTACCTAGAATGGAAGGAATAAACATGGGGAATAAGGTCTAAGTGTTAGAATTCACTATCACTTTTAATGCCTAAGTGTTTTACCCTTAAGGGAAATGGACACACTTGCGCGCCTCCTTACCTACTCATTGACACTTGTGTGCCACTCTTCTGGAAGTACCTCGTGATAATTCTAAAGGCTTTGGTCAAGGACCACCCAAGTATTACTCTACTGGTCAAGGATCTCCCAAGTATATATGTGTCACGCAAGTATACTTGCGTGACCAAGACTTGCGCACCCATGCAGCACTTGCACGACCCCCAGGACTTGCGCGCCCTTCGATTTTTGGGTTCCTTTCCTGCCCATTTCACCTCTCTTATTCCATTCCACCATTCCTATTCAAAGATTAAGTCTTCAAGACACTCTTCAAAGCCATTTATGGCATGTTTTCTTGATTTACTTCCTTATCTGAAAGGAATTTCGTGGAACATCTCTCAGAACCTAGTGATTTACACACCTTTATGTCACTAAAGATAGAGATTTTGTTCATTCAACCTCATACTTTAAGATGAGAGAACCCTATTCATGGGCCTCCTTTTCAGGAGTAAGCCCCAGTCATAATTTCCTTTAACTTGGTCCCCCTTTTCATGAGTAATCCCCAGTCCAAGTTCTCTTAATTGGGCATTTTTTTTTTCTGAAATAAGCCCCAGTCATAATTTCCCTTAACCTGGGCCTCCTTTTCAAGAGTAAGCCCTAGTCCAAAGTCTACAAATATGGGCATCCTCCCTACAAGTAATCCCCATGTCCTCATTAATCTGGGCATCCTCCTTAGGAGTAATCCCTAACCATAATTCTATTAACTTGGGATTCCATTTTCAAGGGTAAACCCCATTCTCAAATATGGGCTTTCTCTTTAGGAGTAAGCCCGAAATCCCTTAATTTTTCAAGTCCCTTAACTTTGGCCTTCTTCTCAATAGTAAGCCCCAGCCTTAATTTCTCTTAACCATACTTAATTAACTTTTGATTTGGACTTCCTTCTCAGGAGTAAAACCAAATCATAAGTTCCCTCCTAACTTGGGCATCTCCCTTAAGAATAAGCCCCATGATTAGAGTATCCAATTCTCTATGAATCACATATACCTTTATGGACCTTGTTCCAGGATTTCTTCCCTGAGGTAAATCTTAATCTTCATCTATTTGGCTAGTCAAACATACATAAGCCCCACATCATTTTCTTATGAGTGCATCTTTCATGACACACTTGTATGGTTTTACCTATACCTCTTGTTTCTCACACTGAGCATGACTCACACGAGCTTAGAGTGTAAAAGTAATTATGAAATATTTCTTTGAGCCATCAATAATAAAAATCATACTTCCTTACTCAAACTCTGTGGGTTCTGATTCTTTTTTCAAAACAAAGGATACGCAGGTAGCCCATTTGCGGGTACGATCCCAACATTGAAATAATCCATGTCCTTCTGAATGAAAATAAACTTCAAGTGCCCCACTTAGTGGATTTAAAACCAGTATGGTCATCATAATGGCCAAGAGACTTTTATATATTGAAGGATACCATTTACTAAGAATCTCTAACAAATACAGATGATTCTCTATCGATGAAGAACCTCGAATACATATAAAAGATTCTCTAAATTTCCTACATATTTAATCATTGATTGTCATATATAAAGGAAATACCATTTTATAATTGGTAATGTAATAAGCATTCACAAACATAAACTTAAATCTATAAAGAGAGTCCCAGAGTAGATAATAATTCCTCTCAAAAAGGTGTGATGAGTCTGACCTCCCATCCTCTCAGCCAATGAAAATTCCTAATCCTCATCGGTCCACAACTAATGAGCACCTACCTTTGGAAAGTAGGTCCAAATGGTTATGGAATCATTGGATGTTTCTAGTTCTATGAACAAACCCGTTAGAAACTAATTGGAATGATTGAACCTTAAATCAATGAGGTCATCCTCTATTCCAGAGGAATCAACCAATATATTTGGTTATATAAATTTATAAATTAACCATTTTTACAGTAATATTCACCCATGTAATCATTCTCCCATCGTCATGTTTGACCAAATAATTGTTATCAAAGGGTTATTCCTATAATGATAATTAGCTTCTCTGGTTGTTCTAAATATATTACCTAAAATTTTGTTTCATGGGTTGAAATTTTTGAAGTATAATTAAATTAGATATTATTTATCTATAAATACTAATATCAATTAATAAAGAAGACTAAAGAAATATATATTTTGTGATGGATGAAAGGAAAATATAAATTTATAGAAAAGATATTCAATTGGGGGTGTGTGGAAAATCTATTAATGTAAATAAGTAATCTTTTCATGAATGGTTTATTTTTTTATCTAATCGAGGTATTGGTTCTAAATCCTCAGCTTTATAGAAAATTCAATTTTAGATTAGATCCATGTTAAGTATCACTAATAAATTCATAAAATGAAGGATTTAGATTTAACTCATGAATATAAATATAAGAATGTTGATGAAGAAAATAAAATTTTATCAATTTATTTTGAAAGGATAAAAATATAAGGTCATTAAATATTAAATTTGAAAGTGAATAATTATATATTTAAGGATATTATTTATTAAAATATTTTAGATGAATAAAGAAAATTTAATCGGTTGTATTCTAATTTATCGCAACTTGACAAAATTTTAAAAAACATATCACATGAAATGATAAGATGAGAAATTATATTTATCATATTAATTTTTTTATAATATTATATTAAAATATGACATGGATAATTTTAGTAGAGGATGAAAATATTTATAAAATAATATTCAGTTTTTAAATCCAATGATGATCATCGTATTCATTTCATGAAATTTTATTCTTAAAGGGAGATTGGTTATTATTTAGTAACATTCATTAAATTTTGGTTGGATGGAAATTATTCTGATGAATTTTTTCTCATGTACCCTCAAAATAATGGTATTACTATAGGTTACATCTCTAGAAATTTATATTCTTATGTACATTATAATAAATATCTTAAATCTTCTATTGTACTAAAATTCTTATTACTTACCAAATTGGACCCAAAATAGCATGTTTACCAAAAGGCATTTGTGTCCATTTGTAAAACGACTCTACCAAAAGTAGGTCAATTTTTTATAAAACATTGGATTATCTCCATAAAATGTTTAATTTCACTCTGATATAGAAAAAATTTTGAAATTTAAAAATTTTACACAAATCAATTTATTCAGGTAGAATTTTTTCAAATAAAACCAAAATAGAGTGGGAGATTTTCTTCCTCATACATTTTATATTTATTTTATGGATACCATTATCATTTATTTATTATTTATATAATTTTAACTATCAGTTTATATATCATAAATAATTGTTTATTTTGAGTATGATTATATGTGATTATTTTAAAATTTATATAAAAATTGTGAAATATATTTACTTTTTTTTAGACTACCTTTGTATACATTTTGTTTTTATTTTTTGGTTATAAATTTATTTTAAAACCACAAATACATAATAGATAATTTAATAATAATATATAATATATAATTTTTTATAAAATATTTTTTTAAATGATTTCTCATTATTTTTCTCAGACAACAGTTTCAAAATTCATTACAGTACATTTAATTCAATGTTTTAAATGTATTTAAATTCACTGCAGCTCCTTGATACACGTTTTAACATTTTCAACATAAATAATTAATGATTCCATTATTTCATTACCATATATATTATATTAAATTTTCATTATTTTTAAACCTTATCATTTTTATACATTAAAATATAGAGAGATGGATTTGAACTTATACGTTGTTTTACAATTATCAAAAGGGTTGGATGTTGAGTGTATTCTTGAACCACATTGTGTTGTCAATATATTTTTTCTTTGTAAATATATATAAATTTTATAAATAAAATTTAATATCTTTATATGATAATTCTATCATTTACTACATCCCTTTTTAGCTCTAAAAGATGATGGTTAAATATATTTTCTATTTTCTGGAATCCACTTACCAGAGAAATTCACTTACGTGATAAATTTGGATACATGATAAAATTGTCGGCATGGGGAACTGTTTGAATTAATGAATTCTCATTTCTAAATCCCATATGTGAATGAAATATGTGGAATTAAATTACATTTCTAACTCTCCTATGTACATAAAATTATGATATAAAAATATATTACACGAAACCCTATCAGGAATATTGTACAGTGGTTTTAATTTTTTATTAAATATAAATTTTTTAAATGTTTTTTTATATATTAAAATTGATCTAATAAAGAAAAATAATAATTCATATTAGTTATAAATAACCAATGCATAGTTAATTTCATTTTTTAGAACATGTATTTATGATGAACAAAGTGAGTTTTTATATTCCCTCATGAAACTTAGACCATGAGACTCAACAATTAATTTTTAGAAGTTTATAATGATTTATTTGATTCTATTATTTATATATTAATATTTTATCTAAATAAGTCATTCAATATTTTTTTTATTTATCATTATTTTTTTGTTACTATGGTTTCTATTTCTTTGTATGTTTACTACAAATTTTAAAATGGATCATTTTTTAATTTCATTTATTAAATTAAAATATATAATTTTTATAGTAATTTTTTTCAACTATTTTAATAGTGAATATTTAAATTATTTGACTAGTTATTTGAAATTTGTTTGAATTATTCTCCACATGTTTATAAATTATTTGTGAGGAGAGAAATTATCATGAAATGATAATTTCTCCCTCCCTCTCTCTCTTTGATAATTTAGTGTTACGATTCTTCAGTTTTAAATCTTTCTATCCATTTAATTATCTATGGAGTCCAAATAAATTGGTATTTAGTAGAATATATGACTCTTAAAAATGGAATAGATATTGTGTATGATTGCTCAAGATGAAAACAGGTGATCATATATATTCATGATTTTTTGATGATTAGGTGATCTTTTAAACCCTGTTTACATTATTTATGATACACCCTCATGAGAGGAATAAATATTATCCAAATTAATTAACCGTGAAAATATGTACAGTAGTGTTATAATAATGTAAAGACATTATAATTATAATTTATAATTGGGGTTTCAATTAACTATTTTCGCTACATCATACCTTCTACAACTCTCTAGTGGTTCGGTAATTATTTTATTTATTATTTTGGGCTGGATAGGATTTCCTTCAATTATAATATACACAAAATATGTTATACAAAATATATGATGTATTATTGGGTGGATATGCCTTATTAAATGGAGGTTCCTTTATAGTTATGCTAACCTGACCAAAAACATGTATACAATGGTTGGTTCCACACATTATAGAAATTATGGGTTTCTATATACACCCACAAAATATTTTGTGTAGTTTTAGGGATTCTAAGAATAATATCCTAGATTTGGATTTTTCTTATATAAATATTACAGTTTTAGATTTCTCATGTGTATAATTTTCTCCCTCTTTCAAAGTCAATTCTAAATTTTATTTGTTATGGTGTGAATACTAGACTATGTCGATTAGACTGGACTAGTATAAATAATCATTTTTTTTCTTCTCTTTAATTTTCCACAAATATACTTCACACATTCAATATTCTATTTATTTGTAGAAAGAATCATTTAGTAATGTTAAACCACAAAATTACAAAATGAATATTTATAACTATAAAAATTTTAAGAAAGACTTATCCCCCTCTATTCCTTATTCCATCATTATATATGTCCAACCAAGATACTTTATAAGAGTTTCAAATTTAAATGTGTGAGAACCTATTAGGGAGTATTATTTTTTAAAAATACCTTGAGCCACACCCTAATATTTTTACAGGATACTAAACCAATCCTATGACCATACAATCGATTGTGAGTCACAACTCAGAGCCTTTTTTTGTAGTTCAATAAAAAGAAAATTATTGAACTTACTCTTATTAGGAAATGATTAAACATGAAATTATCAAATAAATATAGTAGTTATAAAATATAACATGATGTGAAAAATAAAAGGAATATAGCACACGATCAAATAATGTTTTTGATCAGGAAGCTCAAGGATCATTGATCAATTTATTCGAATAAGGTAGAATGTTGAGGTTATTTTATGATCAAAACCATGGAATAAAATTAACAAATGTTTCTTGATAAATTGAGAGTAGAAATAATTGTTTCATAGTTTTATTTCGAATAAAAAGAATAAATTTTTTTATATCCCTTTATTCAAATCTATAATTAATTAATCTCACATCATTAAAAAAATGATCTTCTTGAGGTGTCTACATTATGAATAAATTCATTACATGAGTTGCCTCATAATTAAAAAAGTATAATTTTATCATTTAAATTTTTTATAAATTCCATGTTAAATAACAATGAACTTTCATTATCGTTATTTCATCCTAAAATATCAATATAAAACATCCAATATATTAACAAAAACATATATATAATTCATATTAATAATTTTTTTTAAAATAAGAATAAAGTTATTTTTTATTAAAACATATTTAAAATTATAAAATAGTAAATCATATGAATATATATACTTCATATATATTTATCGAATATATGAACAAAAAATGATTACACACATCATATAATTATATTTTAGAAAACTATAATAATATTTTTATAAAAATATAAATTTTAATTATATCAATTAAAAAATTTATAATTTATATTTTTTGAATAAAAATATGTGAACTAATGAATGTTACATATACCATTTGGTAGCAAAAAAAATTCCATTTCAAATATTTACCATTATTGAATGTTGGTATAATGATCTACCGACACAGTATATCAACCATTTTTGCATGGAAAATAAGATCTACTATTTTTCAAAAGTTGATAGATCTTATGTTGGTGAAAATTTATCGACAATTTATTTTAGATGAATGGTCGAATGGTTTAATGATATTCCATTAATGTTTAGTGGTGGATTGAACTACCATTGTTGTCAAGTGGTAGACAAAACATCTTATGGTGCATTAAGCTGCTACGGTAAAGGATGCTATTGCAACAACATTGTGAAATGGTATAAGATCTATTGATTCAGCATGAATCATATATCATTGATTCAAATATCTACTAGTGAAAGAGAGATCATTCGGTGATGATATGTCCACCATTAGTCAACTAATCAAAAATGTATTTGAAATATCATTGGTCTGAAATCTTCCATTGATGTACAGAATAGACCACCCTCCATGTGATAAAAAGAAATACCATTAAGCATAGTTGGTCGATATAGAGATAATTATTTTGTCAGAACCATGGAAGTTCTATCATCGATCAATAAAGATATTATTAGAAACCGTGAACACCAATGAACTGTATCCTTAAGTTATGTATAATGGTGGATAATGAAAACTCATCACGTTACCTCATCTAATAATTTTGAGCTACATTCAATCAAAATCAAACATTAAAAATACAAAAAAATATTTTTTCGATCAATCTAGATTTATCCAAATTCTATAGATTATAGGAACTATTCGAAAAATCTTGATAACTCTATAAAAAAACATGATAAATAGTGGAGATCAGACGGATCATCTGGAAGATATCAGATGGCTGAGATAATATCCATAATATTAAAATAATAATGAATATTTATCGTGGATTACACATCTCACATTGGATTCATGGGGTGGTGATACATTATTATATCAACAATCACATCCTATAACACTATAGAGCTTCCAGTGCGGGATCATCACCCATACTCCCATTCACCTATACATGGTCTACATCCCATTGATAAAACTATACCTAATTCATGAGCTCTTCCATGAATGTTCGAAGGGACCTTTTTAAAATGGATATCATACCGTCCTACCTCCATGTACTATCTAGGGCTGACCACCCCAATGGATGACCATTGGTCCCTTGTGTGGTGGTAGGGCTGGCCCATGGTCTTGTTTTTATTGCCTTTTTTTCAATATCCAATAAATAATGAATTTTCAAATATATGAAAATAAAATTTTAATATAATAACACAAATTAATCCATTAAAACATTATAAAATTCAAATAATAAATGATTAATTACTAACTAATTTTTTTTTAAATTTCATTTACACCTTATCAAAAATAATTAATGTAATATAAAATTATCACATGTTATAAAAATATTTAATTTAAAAAATGAGAGGAAAATTATTTTATCAAAACTATTATCGAAATAAGAAATTTTCAATTATTAAATACTATGTTTAAATTCTAATAGTATATAATATAAATAGTCAAAATTAGTTCCATAAGAAAAAATACATGTCTCATATAGAATTATATGAGATGAAAACCCTTACTTTTTCCATTATTTGGTCTTCACGTTCACAAAGAACATTGATATAATAAATTATTATTTTTATTACTTTATAATTAACGTTATTCATAATAATAATCATTTAAACTCCTCATTTATAATCATCATATACATAGTTATATCTTAATCATTCTTAAATTATTTTTACATAACATGTTTCTTATTTTTATAGTTTATATTAGTTTCATAGGAGTGGTGTTAGTATTTATTCCTATTCTAATATACATCCTTTTAAGACAATTATATTTACCATAATGTATCTTTTTTATTTATTTTTTATGTTTAAAATTTCATTCCATTGTTATTTAGTCTACATGAATAGAATTAAATTGAAAAAATGCATCTTTTTGGTATTTTTAATCCACGAAGGGATTATTCAAAGTTAATGAATTAATTGATGAAATTACCATTATAGAATAAAGTACAAATTTTTTAATGTTTTAACTCATATTAAACCATTAAATGTGTTTTAAAAATCATCCATTATATTATTTCATTTTTTTATTGAAGTTTGTTGTCAAACTGATCCTAACATGAAAAAACAACTAATTAATGGATCATTATCGGGTGATTTAGTTGCAACATCCATATAAAAATAGAATTTCCATACTAATTAGATTTTATTAGTTTGATATATCATAATTATAAATGATTTATAAGAAGTGATAGATAAAAACAACAACATAGTATGAATAAATTTTTATCCCTTGCACTTGTTTTATTTAATTCAATTAATTTTAAAATGATTTTTATTAACCATATCATTAAACATATTATGTAGTTGTCTCCAAATAACAATACTAATTAATAATAATAATAATAATCCTATAAACCCCTTCCAAAATCAATACTTGAAAGGAGGTAATGAAAAATAGAAAATATCATTCTTTGTAGGAGGTAATCTTTATGTAAATATGGATGATGATATAATTTTATTTGGAATGGGAAAGAGGAGTAATATGGTTTATTATTTTATAATCATAAATGCACTATATTTATAGTAATTATATTTTAAATTATACTTTTTAAACAATTAATTATATGCATTGAAGAAAAATTAACACATAACATCACAAAGGCTGTTATCTGCACCCACACATGATTTAGGTGTGCATTTTCTAAATATAAAAAATGAATCGTTTGGAATGATTATAAATAGAATATAATTATATATATATATATATATATATATTATACATATTTTATCATTTCGATCTATAATAATTTAATTTCAATAAGAATTTGTCAAAAAAAATTAGCAGGAATGAAAAAGAGTAGTTATGAATTTCTTCCTCGCTTCTTATATTATCTCCATTCCAAATGCGGTTCAAAACAAAATTGATTGTTTTATAAGAATAACATAACACCTTTACAATGGCTTGGAATTTTTGGAAGTTTTTGGGGCGGAGTTTGTTTAAGAAATAATTTAGTTGTGGCATGGATGTAAGTGAGTTGAGTTGTTCCTCTTTTATAATTGAAAAGGGGTGAATTTGTTTTGTAAGTATCTAATAGATTCCCATTTTAGTATGTTGTTATCTAGGAACTCGGTTAACAAATATTGAAATAATGGAGTTAAGAAGAGATAAATTTTATTAACACGTTGACGTCTCAAATAAAAACACATTATTAATATATTTGTCAACGTACCTATAAGGATACTTATTTTTACCATTTTGGATTTCACCATAGTAACTCTATTTTAGATTTTTAATTTAACCTTTATAATGAAAAAAAGTATCCCGTATTGTAAAATTTAGAACTCATTATTGATTTTTTTAATTCTAATTTCTAATTCTGTTAAATGTGAGAAATATTATTTATAATATACTAAAAGAATATTCAATTATTAAAATATTTTCATTGAGAATTATTGACTGATTAATAAAACTGCAAATATTTTTTATAAATTATTTCTGTGCATACCCCCAATGAAATTTCTATGTTAATATCTTGAAGGAGTTAGTTTTGGGGGGTTTCATATCAGCCTCCTTAACACCTCTAATGTTGTGTTTTTCTAATCCTCTATGGATGATTATTGTTGGCTATAGGAAACGCATTAATGGTATTTTGGGGTTTCCAATATGAAATTTATCAAATTGACCATGAAATTTGATAGCTTATTCGAATATCCTATAGTTCCAATTTGGCATGGATTTATTAGGCTTTTATTACATCTGTTTAAAGAACATGATTTGTTTCTGATCTCAAAACTTATTTGTAATTCTTTAAAATATTATTTGGTGATGAGGAATATTTCAAGGCCTTACATTTCATAATTTGTGTGGAAATTAATGTATCTAAGGATATACCCTCTCACATTTGGATCTATAATGTTGAATATGGATTCAATCTAGAGTTTTTTTGTGAAATGATTATAGAATATTGAAACATTTTCTTTAATCTTGTACATGCCTCCAATGTCTGGGCCATAAAACTGCTAGTTCTGAGGTCAAGAGAGCCACTTGGATTGAAAATTGAAAATATAAGTTTAGACTATATGGGGATAATGTTAGTCACAAGACTATTGTTGGAAAATATGGACCTTATAATGAAGAACCATAGAAATATGTGACTGAGTATTATTTGGTCAATATTGTACAACCGACTTAGAATAATGAAATGTCACACTTTGTTGATGTTATGATTTCTCTCACTAGTACCGACACATTCACTATTTTCATAGATGAGGATCAAGGGAATCATCTAGATTCTCATTACTCTATCTAATGATTCTATTCAAGAATAAGAATATCTACGTGATATAATTGAGTAAGATTATGTCATATCATGTTCTATGAATGGAAAAAATATCGATGATAAATGTCAATGGATTCATTATCCCAAATCCTAAGAAAACTCGGAAATATAGAGACT
Source organism: Viscum album (assembly GCA_963277665.1). Classification (NCBI taxonomy): domain Eukaryota; kingdom Viridiplantae; phylum Streptophyta; class Magnoliopsida; order Santalales; family Viscaceae; genus Viscum; species Viscum album. Next base: position 1,509,580,251 of record OY728158.1, read on the forward strand.
ATTATAATATTAACTGATTAATAGTCAAAGTATCCCATGAAGCCTCTAGAAAATATTTTTGGAACCACGAACATTCGATTGAACCTATTCGAATCTCTAATTTGGGGGAGGAATATATTTGATTGAGGATGACGTGAGTGTTGAAGTTAGTGCATTGATGGATGAACAAGACAAAATTAATCATAAAAAATATGTCCATCATTATATTTTGGATGAAAATTTACTTCAAATCATAAAAACATATGTTTACAAGGATGGTGGAAGAATACAAGAAGAAACATAATTTCATCTTTAGAGACATACCTTGGGGTTGATTTATTCAATTTGATGTATTAATCTATACTCTCTATTTTCATTTTGTGGTTCATTGTTATTTTTCATTGAATACCTTAGAATGTAAGGTTCTATTTATGGAATATATTTTTTAGATGGATCATGCTTGGATTAATCTGGATAAATGACCTAAGGTGTCACGACCCGTCCTCAGGGCCCGTGCCGTGACTACCCCAAGCCCACATTCCATAGGCCAGGGGCTGGTGACTAACACCAAAGGCGTAAATCCCGATAAAGGGGAAGGAATTTACTTTATAAAGTAAACAAACACCACAGAGTACGCAAGATGAAGTAAACACTATGTAAACTGAGTACAAAAGAATGTGCGGGAAAGTAAATGGGCTAGAATACAAACCCAGCTGAATGTAAAGTACAACTGAAAAGAAACTACAGCAGCAGAAAGGTAAAGAAGAAACTCCGAGTCGTCCTCTAGAATTCCCACCTGAAGGGTAGGTACAAAAAGGTCTCCTTAGCTCCTCGGCTCTACCCGTCCGCTCCGTGTACGTCCCGTCCAGTGATCCACCTCCAGGTACCGTCCAGCTGCACGAGCCTCCACCTCGATCGGCATTGTCTGTCGTCTGCATCCAACACAATGTAGTGCGGGCATTGCCCATGCAGGGGTGAGTATACACTACTCAGTAGGGACCCCGAGACCCCCGAAGGTCTCCCAGAATCCACGAAGGATAAACCAAAAAGGAAAGATACAATCTCGAAGTAACAACCAACTCTACTTACGTATATTCCCATACATATATCTAAGTCATCTATTCCATCTCGACTCCAGCACACGAGCCTAAATATAACCCAGTCCACATAGGAAAACATAACCCATTCCACATAGGAATTCGCAACACAATCCACACAGGAAAGCAAAACAAATTCCACACAGGAAAACACAACAATCATATAGATGATAATGATTGTAAGTTAAGACTCAACTCACACAAGTATACACATCATAAGATGATAGAGATGATTAGATGTAGCCACTGATTCATCTAAGAAGTCGGGTCCACATATGATACAAGACTAGCTAAGCTGTCGGACTCTCAAAGTATACAAGACCAGCTACTCTGCCGAACCCACATAAGATACAATTACAAAGTCAAATACTTCCGGACCCACATAGGATACAAGAACAGTAATCAAATACTACTGGACCCACATAGGATACATGAACAGTAGTCATCTTCGTCGAACCCTCGGAGGATTCCAGTATGGTCGTCGTCGTTGCCGAACCCACGGAGGATCCCAGTATAGTCGTCATTGTCATCGCAGTCACAACCAGCTCTAGGGTTCCTGCACACAGCACGCTTGATTCCAGGAGGGTCCGCTCCACAAGCCAAGGGGTCGATTCATCAACTGTCACGAAGTCCAAAGTTGATGTATCAAAAAGTTCCGCCTCATCAAAATGAACTCAACGCGACAGACGACGCGTCAATCGGAAGCCCGGTCTGAGAGTTATTGGCTTTTTCGTTCCAGGGGCCTGGTTGGTTTTTAAGCTAAAACTAAGCCAACCATACTCCATCTGCATCCAAAACTCGAGCGGAGTAATCCAAAATAATCGTCTCACTAAGAGGAATCCAAAAAAGTTGACGGCATGTCAATCAGACGTCCGGAGCTCAAGTTATAAGCGTTTCCGCTCCGAGGGCCCGGATGGTTTTGTGTTCAAACCAACCCGGCCGTACACAATGTTCTCCGAAACCTTGAGTGTGATATATGAAAACTACCGTATCGATGAAAATATCGCTACTCAAATGAAATTGCATCGATGAGAGGTCTGTGGCCCATGTTAAGGGCATTTGAGCAGATTTGTCCGGAAATCAGGGGGTTCCGGCCCGGTTCGACCCGGCCCGATACCCTTGGGACGGCCCAAAACCGGTCGACCCGACCGGGGTCCGGGTCCGGCCCGGCCCAGCATGGGCCGCGGCACGGCTCGAGGCTGAGCTGGTCGCGGAGGGGGGGGGGGGGGGGGCTGCCCCCCCCCCCCCCCCCCCCGTATGCCCGAAACGGCGGACCCCTCTGGGGACCGACCTAGGTGGCTGCCGGGGGCTTCAAACCCCCGAATTACTTGGAAACAGTCTGCCATTATGGTCAGCCGGTTGTTCCATACAGGACCCACGGGGGTCCCACCTCCTTGAACACCGACTGCCGGCTTGGCCGGCCACCTCTTGCTGCTCCGCCGCGGCCGAAGGCTGCAGACCCTATCTGAACGGTGCTGCGCGACGGCGCCACGCCCCTCCACCGCAGCCCGCCTAGGCCACGGCATCCTGGTGCTCCGATGAGGCGCGTTGGAACCGCGCCCCTCCACCGCGGCCCGCACTTGGCCTTGGCCACCATCGGCTTTACCGGCGCGGCGCGATGGCACCGCGCTCCTTCGTCGCGGCCCACTCCAGATGCAGTTATGTCGTTCCCGTGCGGTGCGACAGCGCCGCATTGCCCCCGTTCCAAACCACAATGAAGACCAACAATAAAGGGGGAGGAGGGTCAACCGTGTTCATGCGGTCCGACCTACTCCCATTATATTGATAACAAGGATCCCAGAAATAACGATTAATGTCAAAATAATAATCCTTGAATGATGAAAACAACTCCTACCTCAAAGTAGTTCGTGGAAGCTGGCATCGCGGAAGATGGCGTCGTAGGGTGAGGCTCCGTATACGTCGATGGAGAATGTCTGAGGAGGAAGCAGTGTCTCCCTTTCTTTGACGTGGAGATAAGATGGAACAGTGTGACGACGTTCTTCATCAAATCCTCAACGTTCTTCAACGTAGAAGATGATGTTTTTCAAGACTTAGAGTATTCTCTCCAAAATCTCTATACAACGAAACAACCCCAAAAAAATAAGTCTTTTGCCTTATTTTATTACTTATTCCAACATTTTATAAAATTTCAAAAGTTGAATTCACTAATTAATCTTGATTTGTCAAAATTAATGGAGTGTTATGTTGGCAACATTAATGTGAGGGAGAGTAACATAATTTAACAGAGGGTTTTAGAGGAGTTAGGGAGTAATGGGAATTTGAAAAAGGTGGGGGCTCGTGTGGGCCACACCTCACCTTTAGTACTCTCATGGGAAGTTAACAACCAGTGGGACCCACTTTAACTTCCACATCTAGGATCTAACACTTAGTAAAGTGGAATAAAATTTGTATCAAAATTTTATTTCACTTAACACTTAAACCACATTTTTAAACAACTCTTCCCGAGCAAAGGAAACTCTAGTAAATGTCTTCCTAAGCAATTACCGGCACTGCGGTTTCATCGGTGCCCTTATATTTAGATTCCGAGCATCGATTAAAAAGATAGAAAAACTTGTTCGTTCGTTCACTGAACGTACTCGAGCTAAATTTTTGAAATTGATTTCGGGCACACCGGGCCTCAGAATCAGGTGCCACCAGAAACTGCGTACTTGTAAAATCCTAAATAATTTAAGAAATAATTTTCCCTAAAATTTACCAGTCTTTAAATTACTCTCACATCAGGGCTTTAAGTCCCTGTAAAGATACTTCAAAAACCAGGCGAAAAAATGAGGGTACTATGCACACATCAGTGCCTCCCGCTCCCACGTGCTCTCCTGGAGGTTCCCGTGCTGCCACCTGATGCGCACTAGAGGGATCGACCTCCCACGTAGGACCCACTCTTGTCGATCATCGATCTCCATTGGGACCTCCAAAAAATTATCCTCATCATCATTGTCAAGCTCCCCATGGTCGATGATATGTGTTGGGTCGTGCATGTATCTCCTCAGCTGAGATACATGGAAGATGTTGTGCACCCGGTGCAACTGAGGTGGAAGCGCCAGGTGATAAGCCACCTCTCCCATCCTGTTGAGAACCTGAAATAGTCCGAGGAATCACGGAGATAACTTCCTGCCTCGACAAAAATCTTTGTAATCCACATCGAGGTGAGGCCCGTAAGAAAACATGGTCTCCATCCTCGAACTCTAGTGGTCTCCACCTCCTGTCAGCATAAGACATATGTCAGCTCTGAGCTGTCCTCATCTGCTCCTAGATGACCTAAACCTTTTCTGTCGTGGCCTGGACCATCTCTGGTCCCACAAGTGATGACTCCCCAGGATCTGTCCATCATAGAGGTGATCTGCAAGGTCGTCCGTACAATGCCTCGTATGGTGCCATCCCGATGGTTGAGTGGTATCTGTTGTTGTACGCAAACTCTACCAAAGGTAGGTGATCCTCCCTGCTACGACCAAAGTCGAGGACACATGCACAGATCATGTCCTCGAGAGTATGAATGGTCCTCTCCGTTTGACTATCCGTCTGAGGGTGAAAGGTGGTGCTCAGGCGTAGCTGCGTCTCGAATGCCTCATGCAACCCCTTCCATAACATGGAAGTAAAGAGAGCATCTCGATCGGAGATGATAGATGATGACAAACCATGAAGCCGTACGATCTCCTAAACGTAGAGGCATCCCATGATCTCCACTGAGCCCTGCTCTCTGATAGGTAAGAAGTGGGCCGACAAGGTGAGTCAGTCGACAATCACCCAAATGGATTCGTGACCTCTGGAAGTACGTGGAATTCTAGTCACAAAATCCATTGATATCACATACCACTTCCACTCCGGGACCTCCAATGGATGTACCAATCCTGCTGGTACCTGGTGCTCCGTCTTCACCTGCTGACAGGTGAGGCCTCGAGAAACGAACTCTGCCACAACCTTCTTCATACCCGTCCACTAGTGCTATCATCTGAGATCCTAGTACATCTTCGCCACTCTTGGATGTACCGCTAAAGGGGATGTATGAAACTATCTCATAACCTCCTACTGTAATGTACTTGGTACCATGGTATGTCCTCTGAAAAGGATGACGTGCTCTCCTCCTACAGAAAATCCATCAGGTGCCTGTCCTGTGGAAATCTGTGCACGCCGTGTCTTACAGTCAACGTCCCCACACTGTGCCTCTCTGACCCCCTGAAGAAGTGGAGGAGTGACTGTGAGCGAATGAAGAAAGGCTTCCCCATCTCTATCCATTAAGTATATCCACAAAGCGGCTAGCTGCACTGTTTGCTCTCCAAGTAGCTAAATGCCCATCCTCCTACTGAGAGCATCGACTACTACGTTCCCCTTCCCAGGAGTATAGACAATATCAAAGTCATAGTCCTGGATGAACTCAAGCCATTTCCGCTATCTCAGGTTCAGATCCTTCTATGAGAAGATGTACATGATACTCTGGTGGTCTGAGAAGACTGTAAAGTGCTCACCCATCAGATAGTTCCACCACATCTTCAGAGCGAAGATCACTACTTCTAACTCCAGGTAATGGGTAGCGTAGTTCTACCCATTCTGCCTCAACTGTCATGATACATAGGCGATCATGTACCGCTCCTGCATCAGGACACACCCGAGTCCGGTCCCTGATGCATCGCAGTAGACTACGTACCCTACTCCCACCTCTAGTAGCCTCAAGATGGGTGCACTGGTCAATCTCTGTCTCAGCTCCTGGAAGATCTGCTAACTTCTATTTGACCACATGAATGGTTTCCCCTTCTTCGTCAAAGCTGAAAGTGGTGACGAAACTCTGGAGAAGTCTGGCACAAATCTCTGATAGTACCCAACCAGACCTTGGAAACTCCGCACCTCCATCACACTCCTAGGTGGCTCCCATGCTAGCACTGCCTCGCTATTTGTAGGGTCCACCGCAACTCCCACCTCACAGATGACGTGCTCCAAGAAGTGGACTTCTTGAATCCAGAACTAACACTTCGAGAGCTTACCATAAAGCCGGTTCTCTCAGAGTGTATCCAATACAACCCGCAAGTGGTAGGTGTGCTCCTCCTCAGTAGTCGAGTAAATCAATATATCGTCGATAAATACTACGACATATCGATCGAGGTAAGTCTAGTAGATCTTTTTCATGAGACTCACGAACACTACTGGAGAATTGGTTACACCTAAAGGCATAACCATGAACTCATTGTGGCCATACAGACACCTGAAGGTCGTCTTATGCACATCCTCATCTCGAACTCTAAGATGATGATAGCCCGACCTGAGGTCTATTTTCGAGAACCACCATGCTCCCTTGAGCTGATCGAAGAGGTCGTCAATCCTTGGAAGTGGATACTTGTTCTTCACGGTCACATGATTTAGGAGAAGGTAATCGACACACAGTCGCTAGCTCCCGTCCACATTATTGGCTAAAAAATCGGTGAAACCTAGAGTGAAACACTAGGTCGAACGAATCCCTTGCCCTGGAAGTCCTCAAGCTGTACCCGTAGCTCACGAAGCTCAGCGGGATCCATCCGATATACTGGAGTAGATATCGGGGATATCCCATGGTATAGGTAAATATTGAATTCTACCTCTCTGCGAGGAGTTAGACCTGGAACATTGTCTGGAAAGACGTCCACATACTGATCCACCAATACAGGAAAACTCGGACTCCGCACATACACTGCTTCTAGGATGAGTCTAGCCAACTGATTAGTGATCGGCTGTCCTTTCCTATGTGTGAGTTTATCCTGCGCTGGAAAGGCTCCCTTCTCTCTAGTGAAGGTGAACCTGCTCCCATCGGTGCGGACACATCGCATCTTGAACCTAACACAGTCGATCTGACCATGGACCGTAGATAACCAATCCATGCCCAAGATGATGTCATAAGGCATCGAAGACGCTACATGAAGATCCCAGCCGAAGCTCACACCTCCTAGAGTAAGATCACACTGCCGGCACCAGTCCGTAATTGTTGAGTCTACTCCTGTAGGAGTCTCCAGATGTAAGGATCGAGCCAAAGGCTCCATCGGAATCTTCGTGTTCCGAACAAGGACAACGACAATGAAAGAATGACTCACAGATGTTTCTATAAGAACAACATCAAGGGTGGATTAGACACAGATAGTACCTCGAATCATCTCTAGTGTTCCATGGTCATAGGTCTCCACTGCCTATATCTGGGCCTGTCTCTGTCCGCCAGCTCCCTGTGGTCGGGGTGGACCTCCTGGTGGTGGTGGTGGTGGTAGAGCCTCAAAACGTCATCGACCACCTGCCGCTCGGCCTACTCCTTTGCTTCTTCTGCCTTCTCCTAGCGTATTGCCACGGTTGAACCTCTTCCTCTACCTGTGTGGTCCCTCAACCGTCTACTACTCCTCTGGATGGTGTGTCGGGCAGTCACGATCCATGTGGCCCTACCCACCGCATGCATAACACTGTCTGCTCCTCGGAAGGTTGGCTCTGCGACGTGTGCCCCGCACCTCTGAGCCAGTATCCTGAGGTCATTCGCCTGATGGTCTAGACCAATTGGACCCCTATGACATCCGTTGACTGCCAGCGGCAGAAGACTCCGCTACGTGCCGCCCTGTGGCAGGTCTCGCTGCTGGTGTAGGATCAGCAAGAAAGCAATCTACAAGAAGGGATCTCTCCAGTACTCCTGCATGCGTCGGAATGCTGAGGGAGATCATCGATGCCCTGATCTCATGACTTAGTCCCTGCTTGAAGGTCCGGGCCTGGAAGAATGGGTCCCATACCTTGTCCGTGGAGTAGCGCGAGAGGTTGGTAAATCTATCCGAGTACTGGGTTACTGTCATGCTGCCCTGCCACAACTGTAGTGGATCCTGAATGTGCACCGCACGGATGGTGGATGGAATGAACTCTGAGCGAAAGAGGCTCTTGAATTCCGTCCAAAGAAGTGATGTCTCATCGTGCACCTAGAGCATCAGGATCCACCATCTACCTTCTGCTATGTGCAGGAGATTCGCTGCAAGGATCACTATGAGGTCTTCTGGTGTCCCTACTAATCTAAAGACTCGAACAACAACCTCCATCCAATCCTCGACTACCTGAGCGTCCATCTCCCCCCGGAACCTGGGCGGTCTCTGACGCTGATACTCGTGCAGTGCACTAAGGCGACGTGCATTCTCAGCAGCTAGTGATGGTGGCATCAGTGGCTCGGCGGGTAGAGGTACTGCCGGTTCCTCTGCTGTAAAGGGGCCACGCACCGAGGCCTCGTCACTCGGTGGGCTGCCGTCTCGCACAAAGCTCAGAACCCTAGCTGGCTGACATTGTGGGGCCATCTTGAAAAGAAATAGGTGCGCCACAGTCAACACAGTATACTCGGTGAGCTGACACAAAGTAATAACAATGCAAACATTTGAAACACATATGAAATTAATGTTTTTGTGTATTGAGTGAGAAATCATAAGTCAGATTCCTAGTGTATGGATACGTCGGCTGCCGCACCAACACTGGACTCCCTGAACTGATAACCACACTCAATACCCTTATCAGTATTGCTTCACATAGAAGAAAGATCACAGTCATGAGTTCTGCGATAGAACTGAACTCCTCTGATACCAATTTGTCATGACCCGTCCTCGGGATCCGTGTCGTGACTACCCCAAGCCTGCCTTCCATAGGCCAGGCGCTGACGACTAGCACCATAGGCGTAAATCCTGATAAAAGGGAAGACATTGCCTTTATAAAGTAAACAAACACCACAAAGTACGCAAGTTTAAGTAAACACTAAGTTAATTGAGTACAAAAGAAAGTTCTAGAAAGTAAATGGGCCAGAATACAAACCCAACTAAAAGTAAACTACAACTGAAAAGAAAGTACATCAGCAGGATGGTAATGCAACAACTCCGAGCCGTCCTCTGGTATTCCCACCTGAAGGGTAGGTACAGATAGTCTCCTTATCTCCTTTTCTCCAGTCGTCCGATCTGTGTATGTCCCATCCAGTGATCCACCTCCAGGTACCATCCAGCTCCACAAGCCTCCACCTCAATCAGTGTTGTCTGTCATTCTTTATTAAACACATCTTAGTGCGGGAATAGCCTGTGAAGGGGTGAGTATATTCTACTCAGTATGGTCCCCGAGACCCCCAAAGGTCTCTCAAAATCCACGAAGGATAAACCACAAAGGAAATATACAATCACGAAGTAACAACCAACAATACTTAGGTATATGCCCATACATATACTTAAGTCATATATTCAAGCTCGGATCTATCACATGAGCCAAAATACAACCCAGTCCACACAGGAAAACATAACCCATTCCACATAGGAATTCACAACCCAATCCACACAGGAACGCACAACCCAATCTACACAGGAAAGCACAACAATCATATTGATGATAATGATTGTAAGTTAAGACTCATCTCAAATAGGTATACACTTCGTATGATGATAGAGATGATCAGATGTAGCCACTGATTCATATAAGCTGTCAGACCCACATAGGATACAAGACCAGCTAAGTTGTTGGACCCACAAAGGATACAAGAACAGCTACTCTGCCAGACCCGCATAGGATACAAGTACAGAGTCAAATACTGCCGGACCCACATTGGATACAAGAACAGTAGTCAAATACTTCCGGACCCACATAGGATACAAGAACAGTAGTCTTCACCGTCGAACCCATGGAGGAATCAAATACAGTCATCGTCACTGTCGAACCCACAGAGGATCCCATTACAGGCGTCATCATCATCGCAGTCACAGCCAGCTCTAGGGATCCCACACACAGCACACTCGATTCCAGGAGGGTCCGCTCCATGAGGCAAGGTGTTGATTAGTCAACTGTCATGATGTCTAGAGTTGATGTATCACAATGTTCTGCCTCATCGAATGGAACTCAATGCGATAGACGATGCGTCAATGGGACGCCCGGTCTGAGAGTTATTGGCTTATTCGTCCCAGGGGCCCGGTTGGTTTTTAAGCTAAAACCAACCCGACCATACTCCATCTCTGTCGAAACATTGAGCGGAGTAAGAAAAAAGAGCCATCTCACTAAGAGGAATCTGATAAAGTCAGCGAAAAGTCAATCAGATGTCCAGAGCTCAAGTTATAAGTGTTTCCACTCCGAGGGCCCAGTCGGTTTCGTGTTAGAACCAACCCGGACGTACCAAAAGTTCCTTAAAACTTTGGGTTTGATATAACAAAACGACTTTCTGGATCCCAGTATCGCTATGCAACTGACGGTGCATCGATCAGAGGTCTGTAGCCCATGTTATGGGCGTTTGAACGGATCTATCTGGAAATCAGGGGGTTCAGGCCTGATCTGACCTGGCCCGATACCCCTAGGTCGGCCCGGCCCGGCGCGGGCGGTCTGGCCCAGCGTGGGCCGCGGCTTGGCTCGAGGCCGAGCTGGACGCGGAGGGGGGGCGGGGGGGGGGGATGCCCCCCTTTTTCTTGAAATGGCAGACCCCTGTGGGGTCGGCCCTAGGTAGCTGTCGGGGGTTTCAAACCCCCGTCTTTCTTGGAAACGACCGACCATTACGGCCGGCTGGTTGTGCCACGCAGGACCCGCAGGGGGTCCCGCCTCCTTGAACGCTGGCGGCCGGCTTCGTCGGCCGCCTCCTACTGCTCCTCCGTGGACCTTGTCCGACCGGCGTGGTGCGACGGTGCCACGCCCCTCCGCCGTGGTCCGCACTTGGCAGGGGCCACCTTCGGCTTCACCGGAGCTGCGCGACGGCGCCGTGCTCCTTCGTCACGGCCCGCTCCGGCCGCGGTTCTCTCGTTCCTGCGTAGTGCGATGGCACCACTTCACCCCCGTTCCAAACCACAACAAAGGCCTACAGCAAAGGGGGAGGAGGGTCGGCTGTGTTTGTGTAGTCCATAATCCTCCCGTTATATTGACAACAAGCATCCAAGTAATAACAATTAACTTCAAAATAATAATCCTTGAATGATGAAAACAACCCCTACCACAAAGTAGTGCACGGAATCTAGCATTGCGGAAGACGGCGTCGCGGGGTGAGGCTCTGTATACGTCGATGGAGAATGTCCGAGGAGGAAGCGGTGTCTCCCTTTCTTTGATGTGGAGAGAAGATGGAATGCCGTGACAACGTTCTTCATCAAAGCCTCAACATTCTTCAATGTAGAAGATGAAGATCTTCAAGACATAGAGTATTCTCTCCAAATTCTCCACACAACGAATCAACCCCAGTAAAATAATGCTTTTGCATTATTTTATTACTTATGCCAACATTTTTAAAATTTCAAAAGTTGAATTCACTAATTAATCTTGAGTTTTCAAAATTAATGGAGTGTTAAGTTGGAAACATTAATGTGAGGGAGAGTCACATAATTTAAGAGGGGGTTTTAGAGGAGTTAGGGAGTTATGGGAATTTGAAAAAGGTGGGGGATCGTGTGGGCCCCACCTCACCTTTAATCCTTTCATGGGAAGTTAACAAGTAGTGGATCCCACTTCAACTTCCACACCTAGGATCTAACACTTAGGAAAGTGGAATAAAATTTCTAACAAAATTTTATTTCACATAATACTTAAACCACATTTTTAAACAACTCTTCCCAAGAAAATGCAACTCCAGTAAAGGTCTTCTTACGGAATTACCAGTGCTGTGGTTTCATCGGTGCCCTTGGATTTCGATTCCGAGCACCGGTTCAAAAGTATGAAAACCCATCTCGTTTGTTCACTTAATGTACCCGAGCTAAACCTCGAAAATTGATTTTGGGCAGACCGGGCCTCAGAATCTGGTTCCGTCAAAAACTGCATACTCGTAAAATCCCAGAGAATTTAAGAAAAAAATTTTCTTCAAATTTACGGGTCATTAGATAAGGCTTAAATATATAACATTTATGGGGTAGAATTTTCACTCTCGGTTTCAATCCCCACATTTCTATCATTTACAACTTGACGTTCCTTTCCCAATATTTTCTGTGCTACTTCTCTAAACATGATTATTCATATATTTTTTTTGGATATCGATATGTCATTTTGGAAGAGCTATCTTTTTCACATTTTTACTACTGGATGAAGTCACTGGCTCGGTAGGACCTTAATTAGTGTGATGTTGTGGTTTTTTCCTCTACATGATGATTGCGGTGTTCTTATTTGACATTATAGACGTCTTTCATATTGATTTACTAGATAAAATTGCAGATTATTATTAATTGATGTGAAGGAATCTATCATGCTAAAGGCCATGGGGATATTGGTTAGTATGGACTTGGTCCATTGATGCTCGCTAATGTTATAAGTTGATATGAAACATGCAATAGCTATCCATTGATATTTTTGTATGCCTAAATATTCTGGATGACACTTAATGAAAGTATCAACAAGGAAGGACTGCTAGAATGTGTATGGTGACACCTTTTATACATCCCTTCATAGTAGCTGGATTCCGGCTACATTTCATGGAATGGTTTCTCTCAAGGAACTTCATTTGTTTTCTACTTATATAATTGCCTATTTTATTCCTATATTCATGACTTGTATCTCCCTTCACTCCCTACTAGTGTAAGATATCTAAAACTCATTCATTTACTGTTACTTTTACTTTTAATATATTTCTTAGGGCATGAATTGGGTAACATATTCACGCCACTACATTTATTAAAAAACTAATTTCTAGTATAAAAATATAAATATTACAACATATAATAAAATTTTAATTTTGTTAAATTTAACTATTTATGTCAATATTCTCTACCCCTTTTAATGGTTTTTTCACCAACATTGTTTTTAAATTAACAATCAAAGAGAATACTAATTTATAATTATTTTAATTTGTTATTATCATTTTATATACTAACGATTTTATTATTCATGAAATTTTTTATTTCATGTTTATTTCAAATCATGTGTTTCATTAGTTCATTATTGAGTGTGACACATCAATTAATTATATTATAAATCTAAGCGTTCTAAATTTTTTGGTCATTATATTATACCATCCTAAATGAGTGACTTTGAAATTTTAATTGTTAATCGCTATTGAATGTATGTGAGAATATTGTTAACATATTCATAATTCAAGAGATATCATCAGATATGAAGTCTTCCTTTATTTATTAGGATAAATCACATTATTTATCTTTCCATGGAAAACATTAATCATTCCTAAAATCATATAACATAGTATGTATATACCTTAATAACATATTTTATATTACACACAATTAAAAAAAATTGAAACTATATGCCATTACAAAATAGGTAATTCTTATATTCATTAAATATAAGCCAGTGTATTTTACTATTACTAACTAAATCCATAAATTAGTATGTATATATATATATATATATATTAATCAACAAAATAAGATAAAATTCAATGAAAATATCATGTATCAGTTTACATTATATAAATAACCAATTATTATTCTATCAATACTATCTAACTCAGTCTTGTCAGAATAAACCAACTCATTATTACATCATAATCAAGAATATTTTAAAGGAATGTGTTGTCCATATCTAAATAATGTTTTCTCCAATAGCTATCACCCAAAATACAACCTTTTTAAAAAATACAATTTGATGTTTATTGAATTAATTTAATAATTGTTTCTATACCATTCAAGATAAACTCCTTATTAAAAATCATTAGGTGTTTCAAATAAACCTCATAAAATTTAGAATAAACTAAAATATCGTTATTTAATATCACTCAATAATGAAAATATAATTGTTTATAACGATTTTATTTATATTATTATATCATCCTCTCTACCATTGGATAGACAAAGATACTCACATTTTCTTTAATAACAATATTATTATAAAATTATTAACTATTTATGATTGATCCGTTTTTTTTTTGTATAAGGAATAGTGGATTCAAGATACAATACAGTCTCAACATCATTTTCGGGATATTGTTTAATAAAATGAAAAGGGTTATCAATAAAAATAGTGTAAATGATCAAATAAATATAAAATTGAAATCATAATAATTCTCCCCAAATGATACCTTATTTGCATACAATGATACATTAATTTCAACTATTTCACACTTGGTTTATCATATAAATGTTTTGATTTTAAGTATGATTTCATACCTTTTGTTATCCTATAGTTATAATTATAATCTATAAATGTTAATTTAGAAATAAATCATTTATAATGGTTCTTAAGGAAAATATTATTAACCAAGGAATATCCCCTGGGAGTATTTATCATGGTGTTTATTCTTGGGCCCTTTAATCCTGAAGCAGTGTGAATATGAATCCGATCCTTAACCCTCAATTTTTGATGATTGTCATGATTCAACCCTAGTCATCCCTAAACTGGTCACCAAAACTGATTTGCAGTAAGACCTGAGAGGTTTTCCTAATCCTCTCAGGTTAGAGACAAGAGAAATGGCATCAACAATGATCAATAATGAAACAATTTCACCAAATAAAAAAATAAGCAGTATAAATAAAATAGAACAGCAAAAAAAGGACATAAAAGAGAAAGAACTGCCAAAAACACATACTAACCTGACCACAACCAAAACTCATCACGACCTTGAGATTATCTCACTATCCACAACTAACTATCCCCCACGGTGATAAAGATTGAGTCGAACCTTCGATAGAAAATAAAAATAGGAAGACACTATAAGTGTCAGTATTAGAACATAATATCCATTCTCAACAAAGTATTCCCAAAGAACGACCCTTAAATAAAGAATTTACCAATTTCAGGTTTGGAATATATTATATAATATATAAGCTTACGCACACACTTTCATTTCTTAAATAATTAACAGTCCATTTCCCTTCTTAATTTCATAATAAAATTAATCTATGAAGGGAAAAGGGTAGTTACATTATAAAACATTTTCGCGAATAATTTAGAAATACAAATTTTAGTTTTTAGTCAAGAGAAAACCCACACCCAACACACAACACATAATAAGGATAATCGAAATTTATAAATCGGGGACCATCAGCTGAAATATGCGTCTCAATCATCCACCACAAACAAACAAGAATGAAATAAAACATGGGTCGAACCTAGAAGCTCATGAACAATCCATAACA
Source organism: Viscum album (assembly GCA_963277665.1). Taxonomy (NCBI): domain Eukaryota; kingdom Viridiplantae; phylum Streptophyta; class Magnoliopsida; order Santalales; family Viscaceae; genus Viscum; species Viscum album. Next base: position 1,509,595,327 of record OY728158.1, read on the forward strand.
TATTATACACGTGATTCATATAAAAGGCATTCTTACTCTTGATAACATCCTAACTCCGTAACACCCGATATTTCCCTTCCTGGACTAACCGTGGGGCCCAATCCCATAACAAAGAAAGATTCGTTATAAGGGACTCTATCCAATGCGTATTCTAAACTACTGCAACAATCATTTTATAAATATTCACTTCCTATGGCGGTTTCCCATGTCAACACATGTAATAAACAGTGGACGATCAAACAATTTCAATCAAGTAATAAGTTACCATGTTCCAACATCACACAGAATAGCTTACACAATCGACAAACACAACATGATTACTCCTGAGTCACCCCAAAGAATGTTTTTCGAAATAATGTATTGTATCAATGTGCCAAACAGGCCTTATGAAAATTAAAAATAGACTATATCTCAAGAGAAACCAAAACAATTGATAATTCATGAGAAGAAAACATTTACCATCAAACCAGAACCACACATGAATATCAATGAATTATGTTCGAAGTCCAAATAGAAATTCTTTGTTTATTGCGTGTCAATTCATTTGGAAAATAATTCAGGTGGCTTGTATAAAATAAATAAATCCGTTTACATCAAGTAATAATTCTAAAAATAATTACATAATACTATTTCTAATTTACTAAAAATCATTGAAATATCAATTAATTAATATATTATAATTTTAAATGCCAGGGCGGTGGGGGACCTACCTTGACATGTAGTCCAAACAAGATGACGTGACATGCCTCATGTTGGTGCACAAGCACGCACAAGCAGACTACCATAGATTCATAGAATTTCCTCAGCAATGCACTGTAGAAAATCCAAAACATCTAAAATACATAAACATGTACTTAAAATAATCCAAATTAACAAACAATGAAAAAGAACCAGCTCAACATGTTTCAAAACACAAGATCCACCATCTACATTATTTAATAAACAACTTAAAATTTTATGAATCAATTTTTATTAAGTATCCCACAACATTACAGACCCAAAAAGTCCTTTGAAAACCACTTTATGATCAACGACACATCCTCAACATACCATAATAGAAAACACATGAGTTCCACAGTTGAACAAACTACTTACAAAACATAATAAAAATAAAGTACATGTCAAAAATCCATTTTAAAACCATAAATGCACCACTTTATTAACTATAATCCAAAAGACCACTAGAGAACCCATTTAAGTAAAAATAAAAAAATTGTGAATTTAGAATAGATTCATAAGGGCCAACCCGTATTTTAATAATAACATTGTATGCATAACACAATTAAACTGTTTGAAAAGTGTCAAATGGTCCTTATACATTGTTCCTCAAATCTATTATTTTCACATAAAAGCACAGCATGCCACTTTCAAACCACAGTACTTGGGAAATCCACTCGAGGAAGTTTAATCAAGAAATTAAACATCACGTTTAAATTTTAAGGCCAAAACATGCTTTAAAAAATTACCAATCTCTTGAAAACCCAACAGGGAAATTCTTTAATAAAAAGGGTGTGCACTATTTAACAATTAAATCCAATTGATCAAAAAATTTAAATCAAAACACTAAATATCATAAATAATTACAATGATAAGGGAACTAAATAATTAATTAATAACTAAGGGTGGTTAGAAAACAAGAATTCAATGAAATCATAAATTTAATGGAAATTCACAAAGGGATCCTACGTCAACTCCAAGGTGTGATGAAAACGCACACTCGAGACCGGTGCATGATCTCATTCAACCTCAACCACATGTAATGGAAGCATAATTAAAACCTATGAAATCGTGATTGAACCCAAATTTAAGGATGAAATCAAGAAAATTTACTCCAAAACATAGTGTTTTATCAAAAAATAAACACTCCTTAAGGAACAAACAACCAAGAACCCCTTACCGAAGGGGCATGGTGTCACTGGATGGAGAGGACGCCGACAAAGGTAGTGATGCAGAATAGGGGGCGATGCTGGGGAGGGGAAACACCAATGAGGGGAAGATCGCTAGTGGATGCATGTCGAGGGATGTGCGCGCTAAACATGGGATGTGGGGGGGGGGGGGGTTGCGGGTCAGCCAAATGTGGTTTCAGATTGGTCATAGGGTCACCGGATGTGGGTTTCACACTGCACGGTGGCACAAGAGGGGGCAATTTCTAGCTGGAAGGATGGTGACAGTAGTGGAGATTGCTACAGAAGGGAGGCTGGTCACATGTGGTGTGGGCATCCGATGTACGACCACTAGAGGACATGATGAATGTTGGAACAATGGGTGGGATGTGTAGAAAGGTTTCGTATAGGGCGACATTGGTACTTAGAAACGGGGCAGTGGTTGGTGCTTGTTAGAGGCACAGATGGCAGCCTACGTAGAAGGGTTGCAGATGCAAGTAGGATCTAGGGGGTTCCATCTGGCATGTGAGGCTGTTGGTAGGGCTCCAGCAAGAGGGTGGCACACTGGAAAGTCTGGGTGGCTAGTACAAGGCAAGAGCGCTGGTGGGATAATAGGGGAGATTGTGGTCGGCGGTGTGCAGTGGAGTGGGAATGGTGAGGAGAGAGGACTGGGTTGTGTAGCGCTAGGGTTATATGTATAGAGAGAAAAAAAGAGACAAAAAAAACAGAAAAAAACAAATGAATGAATAAAAAGAAAAAAAAATAAACATAAAATAATAATAATAAAAAATAGAATAATCATATAAATAGTTATAATAATAAAATTTTACAAATATAGTTTTCAACTAAATAAAAAAAATAACTAAATTTATAATAAAAATAAAAAATTTCATCCCCAATAATAAACTTTCATTTTTATTATAAAGACCTTCTAATATATATATATTTTTTTGAAAATGGTCAGGTTGCGCAGTTTCTTGGGAAAATCCGCGCAGGGTTTCCAAGACGTTCTCCACCCATTCATCTAATGACATCCAACATAAATGCATGTTTTTAAGCATAAAACCAATATTTATGTTCAGGATTCTACCTGAACCTCAAAAAAATTATTTAAATCCAAAGAAATAATAAAATAAAAAAATTGATAGTTTGGGGCATGATAATGCTCCCTATCATAACTCTTTCTACCCCCAAAATGCCATGAAAAGATCAATAGCCAACGATAAAACTTTTTATGTGTTTCCCACCTCCAAAATTTTAAGCACGTCTAGTTGATCGATCCAAAAAGAAACTAATAGCACGTAACACACAACTCGTCCTTAAAACACGATCACCTTATCCATTAGCATGCAGAACCCAAACAATTCATTTAAACTAAGGGAAAAAAGAGCTAAAACTACCTCCATCACTTATTACCATAATATTAGTCCAATGAAACCATTGGGTGTATGCCAATCCCCACATTTACTCCATAGGAAGAACATAGGATTTGGCGGTTCTCCATTAGACCACCTACCACAAAACGATACATGAAAAAAACTCTAATAATGACATGGGGAGGCCTGAATGGACTCCATACCATAAGGATTAGGCTTCTACAAAATTAGATCTATTGTAACTCTAAAAGACCCACTGTGGGTCTCCTAACCATAAGAACTGATGAGATTAACCAAATTTGAAAAATTCCACACAAACCGAAACCCCCCATCAAACACATCTCACCCTCAGATGAACACCAAAAATTCCACAATAAGGATAAATATTAAACCAATGATCATTTTTCACTATTGGGGTTCACCTGACTACACAACAGCTTTACACCAGGACTTATGGTTGGATAAATTATTATTGAAGCATCACATTCCTCACAGTTAGGATTTAGAAATTCCAAAAAATAACAGACGAACCAGAATTTTAAGAAGCACACTTCCATTAAAAAATGGTTTCATGGAGGTTTGAAAAAACCATTCTTAAAACTGAATGAAAAGAAACACCACAAAACTCCATAGGAGAAAACTACTACATAAAGGGAACAATATAAAGATAAACCCCCCAAACTAATCCCAAACATCACCCTAATCTTGCTGACGGGATGAGGGGACCTTCAACGTGCTAGGTCTAGGATCAACGCTCTTTTTTGAAACACCTCATCATGACCCTTACATATGACCCAAGAGCTCATAGTGTGGCATGGTATCAAAACACTTGAGCACATCAACCACTTTTAACCCTTCTTACCACACCGTTGACAAATCACAGTACTATGCTTTGATAAATATGACTGATGGTCTAAAGGCTTCTTGATACCTCTATTAGTGCCACTAGCATCAGGTCACTTCCCATTCTTCAGATCACATTCCGTGAAACTTCTTCCCAAGGTTGGGGTGGATTCACCACCTCATGTCCTACTACTAACTCATCTTTGGTTATAATGACCTTCCCCACCACATCAGAGAAGGTGGTTAGGTTGACCTCTGCAACTTTTGACTTCAGTTCAGGTCAGAGTCTAGACTGAAATTTCCATGCATTCACTAGAAAATTTGAAACAAACAAATGGTCATTGGGAATTTGGTCTAAGAAACATTGATAGAATTATAGTAAAGATTCAACTCCATGTTGAACACAACACAACTTCATCCTCTTAATCAACTTCATCAACTCCAAGAAATATTTTTGGATAAACTAAGACTTTAAGAACTCCAATCTGAGATCTTCTTGAGTCTTTATTTCATACAAAAACTTACATCGTTTCAAGGATGGACCTTATAGAAAAAAGGTATCCAACAACACCTTTGGTTACTCAGGCAACCCAATGAAACTAAAGTTCATCTGAAAATTCCGCAACCACTCTTTTGTCTCAAGGTGCTATGCATGTCCATAAAATAGAGAAGGGTTCAATTTCTGAAACAAGTGGACATAGACTATGGGATGATCAATAAGAGGATTCTCTAACGGTGCACCACCTGAAGCTCCACCTGGGGAATTCATCAAACTGCCGTGGGTTTGAACAATAAGGAATAAAGAACCAATGAATTTAATCAAAACAAGGTCATCTCTATTTTAAATTAATCTTTTCACAATTTCCAAAATAATTTTTTAAAAAAATTATAATTATGGAAGACCCTAATGATTCACTAGGGGAAACTAGTCCCATTTGGTGACTTGGACATATGGTAGGCATCCATATTCCAGTCACACCACCATCAGAAGGAGCACTCTACGGTAATGTCCTGGACTCCACATGGATTCCAAGACCATGCAAGCTCATAGAGGTCACTTTCCCCTCTCTCGTTTTATTTCTCAATACCAAAAAAGCCATAAGAATCAAGGGAAATCAACAGACCCGAACATACCCTAGTAACCCAAGGTTCAGAACGCGAAATGGTTCATGACTTCCTTCCCTTTCCTACACCTCCAGTCCCAAAAATCATACTCCTTCTACCTTTAAAACCGCAAATAATAATGGGCATACTAAAAAACATGGTCCGCTCAATTTCCGACCTCCTTTGATACCATTTTGTCACTTAACAACCCAGGTCAACCATGAATCAGTCACCCCATCTGATCCGTGGTAAGGACTGAGAGGCATTCCTAATCCTCCTAGGCTACTGACAAGCACCATGGAATCAATAGAGAACAACATGGGAAATATTTCTAACAATAAAAAAACTAAACAACAGCAATAAAATATAACATCACAAAATAAATAAATGACTCAAAATAGAAGGAACGGAAAAAATACAAACCTAACGAGGACCAACTCTCCTCATGACCTCGAGAGTCACTCACCAATCCCAAACCAACCCTATCCCATAGTGAGAAAGCATGAGTCAAACCTGCCACAAAAACTAAAAATAAGAAAACACTATAGGAATGAGTATTAAAACCCAGAAAGAGTGCCCAAAAAACAATTGCCAAAGCACTACCCTTAAATAAATAGTTTTCCAATTTCAGGTTTGAACTAAATAATAAAAATTATGGGTTTCCACATAGACTTTAATTTCTAGAACAAGTAAAAATCCATTTACCTTTTTAATTTAAAAACATGTTTATTTATTGATGGGAATAATTGCATTACATTTAAGAAAATTCGTGAAAAATTTATAAATCCAAATTTTAGTTGTCAGTCATGATTAAAAACACACACAACCCAAAACACACAATAAGGGAAATGAGAATGTATCCAATGGGGATATAAAAAAAATATAGGCCCTTCAATCATTTTCCATATACAAATAAGCACCGATGAAAACATGGGTCGTACCGAGGAGATCTTGAAAAATCATTAACGTACAACACACATGACTCATCCAGAAGGCATGACTACTCTTGATGAATTCAAAATTCCCTAACACTCATTATTTTACAATGTGGCCTATCCGAGGGGCACAATCCCCTATAAAATAAAATTCAATACTAAGGGCCACTAGCCAGTGCGTATTATAAACTACTACAATAATCGTTTGAAAAAATATTCACTTACTATGCTAGGTTCTCTTATCAATACGTATAATAAAAAGGAAGTGAGTTAACAATGTCAATCCAGTAAGCACTCATGATGAACCAAAATCACAAACAACTACTCACACACTCTACGTACACAAGAACAACACCCCTGAGTCACCCCAAAGATTTTTTTCAAAAAAAAAATTATTTTATCAAAGTGTCAAATGGGCCTTATACAACATTTTAAAAAACAAAAACTTCTCAAGAAAAACCAATAATATTTCCCACATTTCAGAATAAAACATTTTACATAAAAACATAACCACCCTTGAAAATCAGTGAATTTAGTTCAAAGTACAAATTGGAATTCTTTCACAATTTTGCGTCAATAGATCATGAAAATAATTCAGGTTTTGTGTATAAAATATACATTTTCGTTTACATCATGTAATTATTAAAACAATTATGTAATTTTATTTCTAATTTATTTAAAATCAATGAAATATCATGGAATTTAAAAATTATATATAACGGTGAGTTTAGTGGGGGACCTACCTCGGCTCGCAATCCAAACACGATGATGCGACAAGTCTCGAGCAGGCGCAAAAGCACGCACATGCTAACGACCACAGTTTTGCAGAATTATCATTCCAATGAAACACAACAAATTGAGAACATCTAAAATAAATAAATATGGACTTAAAATAATCCAAAATATAAAAAGTCTCAAAATAACCACCTCAACATGTTCTCAAAATACAACTCACACCATATATATTATTTAGTAATCCAAATTAAAATATATGAAACAGTTTTCATAATGTATCTCACATCTTTACACACCTAAAAACACCTTCAAAAATATCTTTTAGGATCAAAAACACATCACCAACATACCATAATAGAAAAATCATGACTTGCACAATCGAAAAAACTAATTACACAACTTAATAATAATACCCCACACAACAAAAATACATTTTAAAACCATACACAAAACGCTTTAGAATCTGTAATCCAAAAGTCTACTTGGGATTCTATTTAAGGAAAACTAACCACTATTTTGAATTAAAAATAGATTAATAAGGGGCGATAGGGGTTTTAATAAAAAATTAGTATGCAGAACATAATTAAATTGTTTTAAAAGTTTCAAATGGTCCTTATAAAATTTTCCTCAAATAAACTATTTTCACACAAAAGCGCAACATGCAACTTTCGAACAAGAGTACTTCGGAAATACACTCTAGGAAGTACCATCACCAAATTAAATGTCATGTTTATATTTTCATTAACAACAAATCATTAAAAATTTACCAATCCCTTGCAGAACCAACCGATGAATTCTTAAATAAAAACAGTGTGTACTATTTAACAATTCACGCCAATTGATCGAAGCAACTGAACCAAAATACCTCATATCACAAAGAATGACTATGATAAATGTACCAAATTGGTTATTAATAACTAAGAATAGTGTGAAAATAAGAATTTAGTGAAATTTTAAATTTAAAGGTAACACGCAAAGGTATCATACCTCATCTCGAAGGCGGGATGAAAACCCACGAATGAGATCGGTGAACAATCTCATTCGCATATCAACTACCTTCTCTGAAAGATTAATTAAACCTTGTACAATCATGATTGAACCCAAATTTAAGGATGGAATCAAGATAAAAAACACCAAACACACAAGGTTTTAGAAAAAATTAAACACTCCTTTTGGAACACACAACCATGAAGCCCTTACTGAAGGGGTAGGGAATCGACAGATGGAGAGGATGCTGATAGGGCGTCGACACCAGTGAGAGGGCGATGTCGAAGAAGGGGAAACTCCAGGGAGGGGTATATCACCAGAGGCCAAATGTTGGGGGGAGGTGAACACTGAACATGTGATGTCAGGGGTGAAGGTTGGCCGAAGGTGGATTCAGATTGGTCGGAGGGTCTCTGGAAGGGGGTATCACGCCGCACGGAGACACCAGAAGGGGTGGTCACTAACCGGAAGGGTGGTGCCGGTAGTGGAGATTTTTGGAGAAGGGCTACTAGCTGTGGGTGTTGTGGGCATCAGATGCAAGGTGGAAGGACGATGAGAGAGGAGATCAACCTAGGGTGGTGTGGTAATCAGGTGAAAGTCATATGGAGGGCACGATGACATCTGAAACAAGGGGAGGGAAGAGGAGTAAGGTTCCACATTGAGAGGAGATGGGATATGGTAAGGGGTGTCGGTAGATGCTAGTTAGAGGCCTGTGAGGTGTCCTATGTAGAAGGGGTGAAAAGGCAGGGGGAGTCGGGGTGCTGCGTCTGGCATGCAAGGCCAACAAGAGGGCTCGAGCCGGAGGGAGGCGTACTGGCCAGTGCAGGCAGCTGATAAAGGGCAGGATCACCAACAGGATGGAATGAGAGATGGGGGGTTGGCGGCACGTGGGGGAGTTGGATATGACAAGAGATATAGATGTGTTGGGTAGATCTATGGATAGAAGGATTAGAGAAAAAAAGAGACATAATTTAAAAAAGGAAAAAAGAAAATAAAAAGAAAATTAAGAAAAAAATATAATAATTAGATTAATAAGATTAATAATATGAATAATTATAATAATAAAATTTAACAATTTTAGTTTTCACCTGAATAAAAACATAATAATTAAATTTCGAATAAAAATAAAAATTTTATGACTCAATAATCAACATCCATTTTAATTATAAATATTTACTCATTTAAATTATCATAATTTTTTTGTAAATGGTCGGGCCGCACAATTGGTTAGATGAAGCTGCATGAGGTTTCCATGATGTGGTCCACCCTTTCACCCAGTGGCGTCCAACCAAAATGAATGCTTTTAATAATAAACTCAATATTTTTGTTCACGATTAATCACTAACCTCAATAGAAATAATCTAAAGCCAATGAAATAATAAAATAAAATAATTTGGTAGGTTGGGGTGTGACAATGATTATACTCAGGTTCATCTATACCACAACTGTATCCACATGGAATTATCTTAGTAGGATTGTAATTTCTTAGAGACAAAAAAATTCTATATTTTATCCAAACTAGTGTAATATCCTACAATAATACTTTTCCATTGGGTTTTCAATAAATTATTACTATAGTGTTCATTAAAATTATCAATACCAACTATAAAAACCTAAATAGTTTTATATATCTCTAAAATTATGATAAACCAAAACATATCAAACTATGAAAATATTTCTAACTCATAAATTATCCTCTACTGATAACATCCCTATAACCACATTTTTTAAACATTTATTTCATACCAATTTAAATGAATCAATTAATTTAATATAAAAATTACTTGAAATGAAGAAAATATTTCATTATAATATAACTTATACCATTTATATTTGGAGGCATTTATAATTATAAAAAATCATTAACAAAAAAATCATTCCTTTCTAACTAACATAAACTTTTCACAGTATATAAGAAATTTTTTTGACCATATTATGTAAATTACATCTCTATATAGTTCAATACATATTTTACTCTTTTAAAACATTCATTATATTTTTATGTCATTAGTAGGAGGAAAATGTAACATAAAAAAGGGGGGATCTTTGTTTCATATTAAGTGTAAAAATAAACTACAATAATCTTGGATGTTAGTAGAGTGAATGATGTTCATATGAGTTTAATCTATATACATAAAAATATTATAACCGACTAATAATTACCTCCAAACAAATGAATAACATAATTATAGATCATGGATATTCCATATATCATAGAAAAAACCATACAATGGTATTATGGAACATATATAAGAATATAAATCATAATATAGTTGATCATGTATGACAACCTATTTTCTAAAGTGGTTCATACATAAATCATATATTACTTTTATTAGATCATTAATTAGTCAACTTTTCCCCATAGATTATTGGAAATACCAACTGATTTTCCATTTTGGATCAAGAAAAACTACTCATTTCACCATTATCTACTTGTATATAAAGAATTTCCTAATACACTGGATGATTATATAGAGCCAACCCATCAAATAAATATTATCCATAAACATGAGGCCCCCCTAAAAAATCTATCCAACCCGTCATTAAATTGGTGGAATAATAATGGGGTTTCAAAACTTTTATATTAAAATAATTCAAGATTTATCCCATTATGAAAACATAAAAAAATATGTTTCATTCACCCCATTATTAATTACCAAGTGAATGGAAAAAGGTTTCATATAATTTTTAGATTGATTCAGAAAAGAAAATGACCGATATTTCCATCAATAATCAAAAGATGATAATCCCGTAGAAAATAAATGGACATGTAATGACATCAAGTTATATTATAGGTGATAAAATATATTAACGATATTAAAGAATATGATATTTACATTGTAACGATAAATAGTTTATGGTTAAGACAATATTTTTTCCAAACAGTCGATATATGGAATCTTGGTGAGAACCCATTAATAAAATGAATAAAAAATATAGAATTCCAAATGAAAAGATTAGATGGATAATATTTTTATACAGCAGTAACCATTAATCATGACAAAGGAATGATAGATCATTTCACTAAAAGTGATTTATATTACATAATAATTACAAGGAATGGTGGTATATGGTATCATTTGAAAGAAATCCAATATTAAAAATATGATATTTCAAATGACAATGACTTAGATTCAATAATATTATTATGTAGTTTTCAATAAATAAATATAAAAAAATAAATGCATAATTTTATTTGATATCATTTTAAAATATATATATTTTAAATTTAGTATAAAAATTATATTAGAATTAACTGAAATCTTGGGAGAAAGATTCAAATAAACATTTATATTCATTAAAAAGATGTGTTCCCATGGGAAATGTTAATAGTGATCATTTTCCACATATTAGTGAAATGATTATGCTACAGGTCACCGTCAAATGTAATTTTAAAAATGAAAATTGAAATATATAGAAAACAATAAACATTGAAGAAAACATAAATAAATGATTCCTTGAAAATTCAAAAAAAATATTTTCAGCTGAATTATTTAGAGGATACTATGTTGAGAACATATTATTTAAAAATCCACAAAAATTATAACAATATTATATTTTATACATTAAAATGGGAAAATATAATCCTTTTAATCATAAAAAATAAACTATATTGATATCCAAAAAAGAGATTAGAACATTGGGGGGATAGAAAAAATGGAATAAATATAATGAGGTAATTAAAAGACGGAGGAAAATTATTCATAACATTATACTTTTTGGTGAGAGAACATAAAAGTAGAATCCTATTAATAAAAATAAAAATTATTTATATAATTATTAAATTAAAAATTATATAAAATGGGATATAAATTTATAATGAGAATATTGAAGGGAAAAGTTCAAAAGACACCATATAACTCATTAAAATAGATTTGTTTTCCAAAAGACCCCTTCAAATAAAACTATCCATAAAGTATAAAACATATGAATAAGGGGATAATGTGCTAAAAATGTAAATACATATATGTGAAGATAAAAAATGAATAATTCAGTGATAGGTAAAATTTTACCAACATCAATATAATATATTTATGATGAAACATTACACCATAATAAGTAATAATAAATTTAATAAAATACTCAAAGCATGATGATAATTTCAAGAAAACAACTATTGAAAGAGGGGGAGATAGATTAAAATTAAAATACCCTGAATAAATGTTTATTCATGAAAAAATTACTCAATTAGGTATCATATTAACCATTTTGAATAAATTTGGTCCAAACGAAAACAAATGTCTTAAATAAGAGTTTTTAGAGGAAAACTATTACATTGCCCCCAATTTATTCAATAATTTCACAAAAAACAAGAATAATCAGATTTGACATAGTGAAAACATAAAAAATAGTTTTACATATAACAATAATCAATTAAAAACTTCACCAATAATAATAATTTCTATGTATATTTCTTCACTTTAAAATATTCTCCATCATTATTTTTTTACAATCATAATGGGTTATTCTAGTTTCATAAGGGTGGTGTGGGTATTAATTCTAAATTCAAATTTATTCATTCTAGTAATATTAAAAATTCAATGATAGAAAATTTAATATGTTTTAGGAAGTTTTAATTTTTATTATTAAGTGATTTAGTGTTTATCCAGTAAGATGAAATTGACAATAAGAGTATTTTGGCGACCAATAACTCAAGAAGGGTATTTACAAAGTTAATGAATTAAATAATATTACAATTCATAGAAAATAAAATTGAAAAATTATATAAATACTTATATATTATTAATCCATTAATTAGTTATCAATAACCATCTAATATAAATATTCAAAACATTTTTCAAGTTGGTGGCGAAGCCAACATAAACCAAAAAACATAAATATTAATGGTTGATTATGATGTGATTTGGATGCATTATCATTGTTATTATAAAATAATTATACTATTTATTTTTTATTAGGGTGATATATCATAATTATAAACTTATTAGAAGAACTAATTTAAAATCAAAAATTACAAAGTACGAATAATTTTTTTAATCTCATTTCATATGTTTTATAAAATAAATTTTATAATGATTTTTTATTGTTCATACAATTATTTAGTTAAAAAATATTAATACCATAAAATTATTCATTACATAAAAATCATATTTATCCATCAAATCCATTCATAAATCCCTCTATGAATCGGTGTAATGAAAAATATAACACATCGTTCTATTGAGTCAATAATCCACGCTTCCGTGCATATGATGTTTTTTTCCTTTGAATAATAAATTGGATTAATATACTTTATCATTTTAAAATATTACATAATAGTTATTTATAATTTATTGAAATTAAATTTCCTATTTTGAACTATCAGTTTTTAGTGGTTAATACAAATGGATAGGTCACTTCTTGGAGGACGTAGGCCACACACACACACACACGAGTGATTTATGTTTTAATTTTACATAATGGAAATGAGTAAAGGTTGTTAATTATTATCCAATGATTTCAGTAATATATACTTATATTAAATATGATTATGTTATCACTTTTATATTTCATAATGTACCTTTAATAATTGTGATACATTAGAATGAAAATAAATTGAGAAATAGTGTTTATGAACATATATCCCACATATTGACTCATATCCTTTGAAAAGGGGGTTAATAAATTGGGGGATGATATTTTTATAAGACAAAAAATGATTCCACATTGATTATAATAATGAGAATAGGTTTGCAATGAGTATGGGGGGAACTAAGAGGGTTTTAATATGAGGATTAAGAGATGAGTTTCCCTTTTATAGGAATTAATGGAAGCAATTTTCCAAAATACACAAACAATTTCAATAATGTGATATCACTATCAAGAAACATGGATTCATAATTGAGAAATAATTTAGTGGGAAAGAGATAATTTTTATCTACTCCTAAACCACTCAATAAAAAAAATTGAGAGGTTATGCCATTAACCAATTATGTTACTCAATTTTACCATTTTTATTTTCACCACAAAAAAGTATTTTCAAAAGTAATATATAAATTATCATTGGAAATAAAAATTCCCAAATTCATAATTTGGACGTAAGGTTCTCAAATGTTAGCTAAATGTTTTATTAAAATTTTAATTGTGAGTAATATTAATTTTTTAAAATATTAAATATAAAATCTAAAAAAAATAATGTTTTTAAAAAGTTTAACAATAGTTATAAAATGTTATGTATGCTTTTGAATTTTAATAACAAATTGTGAAATTATAATGTACCTTATAAAATATATATTTTTTCTTAGAAATATCTATTTTATTAATTTCATTAAATTTATTTTATATTTTTAAAAAGTAAACTTAAAAAATCAACATAAAATAAATCATTGGAGAAAAAAACAAAATATTAACTGAATTTTAATTTTGAAATTATAAATTGGAAGATAAATTTATTCTTATGAAATTAAAATTATAATATTTAATATTTTTCTTCTTTAATAAGAACAAAAAATAAAAAAATGATTTTGGATATGTATCTTCTGAAAAAGCAATTGACTTTAATTTTATTTAAGATAAAATCCAAAATGAATGCATTTTGAAAAAAAAATTATTGATAAAAACAATATTTCAAATTTTAATAAAATTTTCAATGTGATTAATTTAATTTTTTAAATTAATATACCATAAAATTTTTTAAATGGGTATTTGAATGAAATCAATTTTTAATTATTAATTAACTTAAATAACAATACTTTTTTATTTAATTCATTTTTTACATAAATATACTAATAATTATATTATACAAGTAATTTTATTATGTCATTGTTCATTTTAATTTTCTTTTTTGAAGTTTGGTGTTGTGTGTAAAATAATATACAGATGATAGTATCTATTTATGATATCAGAAATCTTGAGTAGTTATAGGTGTGGAATGATATTATAGGTTTCTAGATCCAAATTTATCTTGGATGAAATATCCCTTAATGGAATTGACTATGATGGGGTAGATTTTATAATGCGAATTGAAATAATAAAAAATATCTGGGGATTAGATTGCTCCACTTAAATCATCAACCACTTTTATTTATATTTGGATTAGATAAGGCTATTTTTTATTATGATTCTTAGATTATATGATAGGTGTGTTATTTTTTTCATGGTTTCCTTGTTCAGAATATGTATCGCGTAATTTGTTCCCACACCTGAAAAATTGCTCCACCAACAACATTGACTTAGATTTAGTGATATATGATTTTTTTCATTATCTCATTAAGGTTAATATTAATATATATTATTTTCATAAAATATTGAAAAAAAATATTCTAATATATGGAGCTAAATATTTTATAGTTTCAAAGTTTTAATTCTCTCAAACCATTCATTTCATTTTTTTCATATGTATCATTTTTGGAAAATGCGGTTGTTTTTTCCTTTAGATGGATAATGCTATGTAATATAGTGAATTAATCAGAGGAGGAATGGAATTTTAAGTTTTTATTTATTAATAATAACTTATAGGTAATATAAATGGATTATCATGTGTTTAGGTTTTTTTATTGAAGTTACACCATCACTAATTGACCGAATTTGTGTATAATTAGTAGAAAACCATAAATATCATTTCATTAGAGGAATTAAAAATAGTGGGGAAATAGTTGGTTATTTGTCCCAATATCTAGCTGGTTCAAATTTCATTAGAATTTGGTTTGGGATTTTTAAACCATGTTAGGCGGTGATAGAGGAAGCCATTTTAGTATGTCAGTGTACCTTAATGAAACAAAGATGTTTTGTGAACTCAAACATCGATATCGAAGGGTCATGATGAAGCACACGATTGAAAAATAATCCTTCCTATCAAAAGAATAATATCAATAATCAATTTCTAGTGGGATTATTTCAATCAAATCGTAGTCTAGTTTTGATATCATATGATATTTTTAGAGACATCATGGTTAACCTGAAACAAATTCATTGTGGGAAGAATTATATATGGGTGATCACTGACCACTTGAACAAATGAGAAAATTTATTTCTTAATAAGGTCATAATGAATGTGCATAAAAATGGAATATTTTATTTTCTAGTATAATAAATCATTTTTTCTACTGTATGCTTGGAAACAATAAAAAAGTATTTTTAGATTAACCTGTGATGTTAAAAAATAATTCTTCACCTCATGATCCTCAGTATTGATTTATTAAATTTTTTTAATATAATATATATTTCAAAAACTATTTTTCAATAATAATATAATATCTCTGAAATAATGTCTCAGATTGGAATACCAAGACTGCAGATAATTCTAAACTGTAGGCTTTTCCCGAGGTGAGATATAACATTTTTCACAATAGATTTTTCGTTTAATTGCAGTTATGGGATAAATAGTGGGTGTAAAAAAGTTTTCAAATAATTTATTTTGTTTTAATTTCTAGAAACATAATTCACCCATTATTAAGTATCATTATGGACACATCCTAGGGTTTTCCACCAAACCAATTATCATTATTAAAGGTGACCATTATAAGATAACATGAGGATTTTTTTTCGACAACAGTCAGAATATGGAATGAATTAAGTCGATGATGAACATGGTTTAATCATAAATTCCATTTCATGAAGATTCATTTTGCACTTAAAAATGATAAAATATCAGGTAAAACTTTTATTTTTATTAATTTCTTTTTCAGTCCAAAATTTTCTATAATGATAGAAAAAATATTCAGTAGTTAATTCATAGATTGTTTTTTATTATCTTATTGATCATTATATTATACTAAATTGGGAATTTGATGTTTTTATTTTTTTTATTGATTGAAATATTCAGTAAATTATCACTAACTAGCATTGGTTAATCATAACATGAAATTTATTAGATCATAATATTTATGGTATATGTATTTATCCACCCATTGATCGAGAATAACACCATTGGAATTTTATTTACATATGGGTGGATACTTTTCCTTGAGAAGATGTTGCTTCATAATCGATTTTTGATTTTTTGATTAGAGCTATGGGAACTTTTTTTATGTTTTTTATGTGGCAGAGGTGTAATGATAGAAATAGATGAACAATAGTTGGTTGATGAATATAATTAAGGATATTCTTGGAATTTGGTCAGTGAGTGGAATGACAGGGTTCAATTTTTGAGAAAGGGGTTTCTAGGATTTTTTCACTAGTGACATTACAGGCTCAGTAAATATGCATTTGAGAATTGAGGATGAGATTTATAGTAAAACATGAGGAAATAGTTTCTTATCTAAATACATTGGATGATATCGAATTTATATTAAATTGAGATATATACTACTTGTATTTCAAAAGATAACATGTCATTTATAACGTAACCAGACTTGAAGAATTACTTTTTTATTTTGCAATAACATTTATTAGAAAGTGGGAACCCATTCTAGTACAAAATAAAATTCCTAAAGAATCATTAGAGATATATGAACTATTGAAATATTTATTTTTTCCCATTCAATTCATTATCCCAATGTTATTTCCAAAGATTTCTATTTACATATAAATCCAGATAATCCATGATCAGGTCTTCGAATAAAAAGTTATCTTTTCCCATATCTATATGAACTTCGCACTGTTTAATATTCTATCATTGAATAGTATTACCAAAATATGAGACATCTTTTTGATCCCTTACAACTATATTTATTAGTATCCACATGTTGCAATCTCTCAATAATATTATCACAATCCTTTTTCAAGTCATTGAACAAAATTAATTCCTCCAATATTTCTTCCATAGATTGAATAATAATTTCACATAACCACCTTCACCTACAACCTCAACCTAGTCAGCGTTGACTATGTTAGAAGATATGTTTTTCATCTTAGAAACCTCCAACAAGTCTCCTACCTACTCAACAGACATAGGATTTTTAGAGGATGATATCTCCATAGTTTTTGGTATGTAGTATTAGTTTTTGTTCCATTTAGATTTTGGTCTTATCATCAGGATATAACTCACTGAGTCCGGATTTCCCCTTTCGGCCCTCCCCCTCTTCAAACTAGGAAGCCCTCTTCCCTAGAAATCATTTACACTATCATTTGAATAAAGAAATGAATTCTCATGAATATATTATAAAATTTGGAAACAAATGTCTTCATTTAGGTTCTCATCCGGAGATGCATCATGATCTTTATGTATCCCTTCAGTCGTTATCCCATCAAAATGATTGTCTAACTTAATATTTAACACCTCCCTTCTCTGGCTTGTCTAGTTCAACACCCCATTACCGATTTCTTGTAGAGACACCTTTCTATAAGTTGCACCTCCCTCTCTAACCTCATGAGACTAATATATAACACATCATTGGATGAATAGTGATTATGAATTAGATAAATATCACTAGGTCATGTAGTCTATGTACATGTTGTGCGACACCTATGATGGTAGATCAATGTATAACATCTAAGTTACACCATGAATGAAATGGGTATTATGAATATATGTGTGTAGTGTAAATAGACATGGGATGAGTACAAAAATATGGAATTTCTCAAGTATAGACAATGAGGGAAATATAGTGTTTCCCTAGTACATGTTATAAAGTTCTTTCCAAGTAGTTTAGATACATTGTTCCACTCAGTGTAGCTTTATTTTTGTCTTGCATGTTTTCCTTAATTGTTTCTAAGAATTTTTAACTTCACATGTTCCTTGGTTATTTTCCGTAATCCACTTCCAGTTGGGTTCAGGGATGCATCTTGTCCCAAACATTGGACATAAGATTCACTCAATGTACTAGAGTAATTATCCCTCCACGAGGCATGTAGTTTAATTATAATTCTCCTTATCTTCCCTATGTTGGGTAAGGTATCTGGTAACCAATATCTATGGTGTGAAATATAATTCCATTTAGGTTATCTTAGATAGTTTTTCATCCCCAATCATCCATTGGAGATATGGCTACATATGCATCAACATTTAATGTGTTACAATTTTTTCATCATCATGCAATTTCTTGAAAAGTATGACCTGTCATATGAGTTACATTAGCATAAAATGACCCAATGAAGGATCTCTCTCATATTAATGTTACCTTGGAGATTATAGTTGAATACATAGAAAGTAAGTGAGTATGTGACCACATTGGGACTTGAAGTATACATTTTAGAATATCTTGGTTACATAATTTATCCTATTTTTATAGTTTAGAGTGGAATCCATCTGGGATTATTTGTATTTTCTGAAATCAATGTATCATATAGGTTATATTTATACTCTCCACTATATGAAAGTTTCCAACATAATTCATTTATTATGATGTTGAAAGAAAATTATTGGTGTTCTTGGTAGACATGAAACTAGTGGAGATTAGTTAAACTATAATGATCATGGATGCATCTCGATGTTTCTTTTTGGTAGATGACGACCCTTATTACTACTTCATAATCCATTATAGTGATTATGGTATTTTATTTGGTTCCTTTTTTATTTAATTACTCTTATTCCATTTATTTAATTTGGATTAGATATTGTGATTTCATTTTCAATATTTTGTATTTGACATATGTATAGTGTTGTTGTAGGGATATGAGCCTTTTTTATTGGTACTTATGGATATAGAATCCCATTTGTTTGTTATTACATCTCAATGATCATCACAATCCCCTACCATAATGGAGGTGGGATTGGGATAGATCATTAGATTTTCTATTAGCCACAGAGTACACTAAGGGACATGTCATGATTGATTCAGATGATATATTTCGATGTCATTAGACCAAATTTTGAAGATATTATAACAAAGATAATTGATTTGGTAGTTTGGATAAAAGTGTTAAAATATCTCAAGAATATCTCATAGGATATGGAACCTTATGATACTGTGATGGATGAAGTCTCCATTCCAATGCAACATGATAAAATTATTGATTACTATTTAAATGTAAGAACATATTTCATAAATATTAATAGTTAATAAAACATATAGGAATTGGTTTTGATTTCTATGTCTTTATAGATTCACCTCCCAATATATCCTTAGTTAATTTTGGTCCATATTGAATATTATAGGATTCATCTATGAAGAGATATAACTAGGATTCCTTGGAAGGGTAATGAAAAACATCTTCTCTATGGTTAGGCTTCAGTTTAGGGAAATATTTTGGAGTTGATTCCTCGACACTGATTATCGTAAATACCTATACCCATTAAATATTTTGATATTCCTTTAGGACCCAAACCAACTACGTGGTTATCCTAGTGATAAACCACATCCATTTATGGACTAGGAAATTATGGATCTTGGTGATGTTAACATATGATAATGAAACTCTCACATTGATAGTTTTTATTTTCCATGTTATAGAGGATATTTATATAGTGAATATTAAAGAAATGTGTTTCTATGGTATTTTAGAGCTCTAGTTGGTTTCGTGGAAGTCACATAGTAACTATAAAGTTTCCCTATCATATTAAGTTATTTTTTAGATATGATTATTGTTGAATTAGTTCAATAACTGGGAATTGAGAATTTGCATCCCAAAGATATCCTTAACAAAGTTGTATCTATATGAATCCCTTTAAATTCAGTGATTCTAGAGCATGCCTTGGTTATGGAATGATTCATAGAAGTGAATCATTGAATTGTTTTTTCTAGAATTTCAAACTATAGTCTAATATCTCAATAGCTGATAGATGAAGTCAGAATTATAGATCCATGAAAAATACATAACATCATAGAATGTCCCAAATTGGATTTCTAGCCTCTCATTGGTAATTTATATGTTCTATTTAGTTTAGGGTGATTATATTATTCTCATGTGATGGGTGGGTCCATATCAAGATGGATTACATGAACCTACTTGTTTTAAACAAAAAGATGGTCAAAAAGTATTCAAAGAAGAGGTATTTTCTTCATTAGGTCGATCTGAATGGTTGAATATGTGGAAGAGATGTTTAGAGATCCATTCTAGGTGGTAAATATTTTGATCTATTACCATAGTTTCTATTGTCTGGTGGTCCACATCCAGCCTATGGGGATAGTGGTTTGGGCTCATATAGTTCTAGGAAGTTGATAATCATAACCTAGAGGTTCTATGTAATATATTTCGTGTTAATTATGCATTCTCTATATAAATTTTAGTTTTGATAAAAATGCCTCCTAAAAAGTCCTTGATGGCTACATCCCATGTTTTATACCTTGATATTCTTATAGAGTATTTAGATCAACCATTACAATTAGATAAATCTATATGGGGATATTCAATGATCACATTATTCTATTGAAATTGTTAATTTACTATACTAGGGAGAGTTTCATAGGGGATATCTTCATATGCATAATGGGGACTTATGATCTCACATGGGGTATGGACTAGAACTTTAAGTTGAATAAATATATATTTTTGTTTCATGGGGATGTTTCAATTTTTTTGGTTCTTATGATGAAATATTCCACCATTGGAATTAATTAATATGGGTTACAGTTGGATTGGACCCTACATAGAATGATATAACTAATTTCTATTTTTTTCCTAGTATAACCCTTAGAGAAGAAGATGACTTTGGCCTTTAGTTTCTGACAATTGTAAGGGAGAATTAGTAAATCCACCATAAGGTCCAACTAGGAATATATCACAAAATATTGGTCAATTTGTTTAAAAAATTGACCCAATATGTTACTCAGATATGTGTTCTAGAATAATATATGGATGCAAGAGCTACGTGAGATGAGGGTAAAGTTGAAGTATCTGTAGATAAACGGTTTTGTTAAACTGAATGTCTGCCACTTGGAATCCACAATGTTGTTCTATAAGAAAAATTATAGTAGTTTTAGGTCATTTTGTGATTATTGGATCCCAATTTAGGTGCTGATATGTATAATTGATCCATATATAAGAATAAACAACAACTTTGGAATGTTCAATGTAGTGATGTGCTTCTCAAAAATTAACCTCAAATTGAGTTATCACTTGTTATGAGTTCAAGAGGATGATTTTTTCAATATGGAATTTAAGTGACACTATGGTCACCATGATTATAGTTTCATTCCCTTTATAATGACTAATTCTATATTAGTGTCTATGATACATATGAGTAGGATCATTTATTCATTCATGGAAAAGTTCGTGGTGGTTTTCATATATGAAATCCTCATGTAAACAACATTGGAATAGGTCTATATGTGACATTTTTGGATGGTCATAGACATACATAAGTATAAAAATTATTATTGGATTCCCTCAATGATTTAATTTTACATTTTAGATATTAATACAATGGGCCATATCATCTCATATGTTGAAGTGGTTGTGGTGCCAACAACGATCAAGGATATGCAAGAATTGGATCCACCCAAGACCATGAATGAGGTAAATAATATCTATCATTTGTAATAAAATTATTGGATTTATGTGTTTTTTTTCAAGGATAATTGATCCAATGGCTTCCTTATAAATAAATTGAAATCATTTTGTATCTTTGGAGAAGTTTTATTATTTGTCTGGTAGTTTTGGTAGTGTTTCATGGGAGCTCTCAAAATATGCCAACTAAAGAGGGTGTTCAGTATGTGGTTTTCATTGATCACTCTATATATAGAAATTTATCATTATTTTTAGTGGTTAGAATTGATTTCATATATTTTTTCCTACCAAATACATAATAAGTGAAATTATGTGTCCTGTGATTTTAGTGATGTAGTAGTATTATTCACCCTAATTTCTTGGTGACACTATCTCATTGGAGAGAAATTCCACATCTATTCTAACCACAATATCCTCATGTATATCTTATTGTATAAATTTCATATCTTTAATAAAAGGAAATGTATCTAGTTTTTTATAGGATACATGTTTTTTAAAGATCTATACTACTAGGAAAAGGAACATGGTGTTGTTTTCACATTAAAGGAAATCCCATTTGTAGTTGTTGAGTAAGAAAACAAAGTAGTCTGCCTCTTTAAAAATTAAACTTTTTGATGATTGGGGTGCAATATATCTAGGATTTATGTTTCTGACCCCACAATTTCTCTAGTGGGTCAAGAAATTATAGTTTGAAGATATTAATCATGATGTATTGTATCACTAGATATAAACACGAGATTATTCTAATAGAATATTTACATGTGGGGAAAATTCCATCACTTTCTATTGATGGACGATGGAAACATTCGTGAAATGAGAATATGTGTTGAGGGAGTTCCATAAAATCTACTTATTGGTACATACAAGAGTGGTGATTATTTACCTGGTCCATCAATTTCTGTATTTGAGGATATGGATGAGGTAGAGTGTAGATGAGTTCAACTCTATATTCTTCACATTGGTGGGGTGAATTCCATGAATCATGTACTATAACATGTATCCTAACCCCATGAGGTTCCATAGTTAATGTGGCATATAATCACCATGGATTATATAATGGTACATCTATGATCAACTAGAGGTCCTAATATAATCCAGGAGATCATTGAAAAACATAACATGTTTTTCCACTCTACACCCATTAGAGATTAATGTTTTTTGAGAGTCTAGGGTATATATATATATATATAATATTATATCATGGAGTTCCCTCAATGATAATTTCAAAATATGATTCATTCAACAATACATGTTTTTTAAGAGGATTACAGGTGGAATTTATGACATTATTTCAACTGATAAAGAAATTCATCCCCTATATATATGGTCAAAGAGAGTATAAATTTCATGTTTTAGTGGATAACATTTTATATTTCATGGTGGTTTTGTACAAAAATGGGAGGATCATATACATTTTCTAAAGTTCTTATATATATAAATATGACAATTCCACCCACTATATGCCTCTATTTGGGTACTTTCATAGGAGTCCCATCCGATCGTATTAGTTCATGATGAATCTTCAATACATAGAACACATTTTACCAAATTTGTTCTTTTTGATGATATAGAAGGTGTAGATCAAACCATATTAAATTGTGATTACCTAGATCCATCAAGATTCCTATTCATTTAGATCATTGAGGCCTTTTGAGTTCATCATGGGAGACCATGTGTTCTTAAAGATCTCACCATAGTGAGGACATCAATAATTTTTTTGAGGAATCTTGTTATACAGTAGTTTTAATGGGCCTTTCTAAAAACTATTATGGATTTGCAAGCTGGAATTCAACGTAGCATTTCCAAAATAGTTATGTCATGTGCTTGATTCATTGCAAGTGTCATACATGATGGCAAATATGAATGATCTATCATAATTTATCAAATAGGGAAAGTTGGACATTGAAAATGGAGTTACCCTTTCAGAGTACCTTGCGGCTATCAAGGATTGAAAATAGAATTTAATTTATGGTTGTGTGATTTCCCTGTTGTGGGTTTATTCGAAGCTTGAGAATCATTAGGAGAGTTCCATGTTGAGGGACTAAAATTTATGAGATTAGTACAATCCATTATTTTAGTGTATTTTTTCTTTTGTTGGATAAAAATCCCCAAATGTGGTGATGATGTAAAGATTCATTTGTGGTCAATTAATAAATTATAATATTTTAAAATATATTTTATAAGGAATATAGTTGGCATGAAATTAAGAGCCCCTTGAATCCTCATTATTGATATATTGGAAATATTATTTATAATATATCACACAACAATTGTTTTTTAGGAATAATGAATTATATCCCAAATGGAGTCCCATTAGGAAAAATAGATACCATCTTTGTTTAATGAATATAGGGTTTCAATAGGCTTGAGAAATATTTTTGGCACATTAGACATTTCATTTTGATGGAATTGTGAATGATATAATATAAGATTAATTTATTTCAATAATTTATTTCAATAATTTGTTACCTATAAATTTCCAAAAAGTTGTTGCTCTATTACGGATGAATCATTATGTCCACACCCAATGTTTTTATTCATAACCCACTAGTTTTAATGGATGATACCTTCGACTGACGACTATAGTATTATTGATTGGTAATGATTAGGTGTTGGAATTTTGGGATCCAATAATGAAGATGATGGGTTATATAACATCATAACTTGCAGACATGTTATCTTATACTAATTGGTCCATTTCAATGTTGTAATTTTATTTTTTTGGATTATTTCCACATTAATAAATTTCCATGGTTAATATGAATTAATTAGTTTCAATATAAATTCATTGTTCATTTTATTCTTATTCACTCGTTTATTATTTTAGTTCCAATAATAATAAATTTAAAATTTATATTTTTTTATAATTTATATAATTCATCAACTTGTTTCCAATATCTAACATTATTTGAGACTATAATGACATTCATTTGTTCCTCAGTATTTTAGTTTAATTTTTTTAATATTTTTTTGTTATTTAATGAATAATTATCAAAAATTTAAATCGTAAAAAATAATGAATATGATAGGATGAAATAGCTACAATTGACGAGAACATATAAATTCAAACGGTGACCATATATATCTTGCAGAAATTCCTGATCATCCTCCCTCACTTTCAATGCCTATGGATGCCGACCCACATAGTAAACAGTCCACATGTTGATATAACACCTCACCAGATTCCTTACCCAGTGAATCACGTCAAATAATGGGAAACCTTATCGAGAAGCCTTCAGTATATCGGCCAGACATTGCTTCTTTCAACAGTTTAAGGCTAGTGAGACTGCCTTCTCTTCATAATCACCAATTTATAGGTTTAGGGATTTGTACTTTTTTTGAATAGTTTCACCAGTAGTCTTTCATAGAAAAATGGTTCTACTATTTTTTGAAACCAAATCGGATTTCATTATTGGTTAATAATTTACTAAATTAGAGTTTTGAGATCAATGATGGCATTTTTGAAATGATGGAGGTGTAGCGATGATGCGAGAAGATCAACGACAGATCTAGGGATTCTTTTGTATTGGTTCTTGGTGTGAAAACTTATTATTGTACAATAGGTCTCTATATATATGTAAGGATTGGATGGATTATATTCATCAATAAAATAACATGATTAGTTAATATTGATCTAACTAGTGTGTTCTATATTATTTATTGAAAGAGTTTGTAATATTGTTTTTCATGTATTCATGATATGATATTCAATTTTGTTTGAAAATATTATTTGAGAGATATGTAATTCATAATAAAACACATCACGTGAATGCCTATATTTGTTTCAATGGAAAGATGAAAATATTTCAATGAGGGGGGGTTAAATTTGAATTATAAAATTAATTTAAATGTTACTTATGAGTTTAAATGTAAGTACATATGGAATAAAAATCAATTTTCACAAGATATTTTTATAATAGATCAGATCTAAATGATCCCACTCAACTACATACCCCTCACATGAAGTAAGATAGATTAATGAATCTAAAATGGAATCTCATAAAGAGTTTTTTACACATTTATTTTCATTAAAATTACAATTCATTTTCCCTTAGAGGCTTAAACAAAAAAATTACAATTTTTTATTCTTTGAGGAAAAAATCAACGAATCTTAATTTTTACCAATTTAATGAACAACCCAATGCCTAATTATTGTTTTTGTGACAAAACCAGAAATAATACATTTAAATTGGTTTTATAATGAATTACAATTACTCACACATAAAAGAATTGAAAAAGGAAAAACACATTACCAGATGAATGATTAAATGTTTCAGTTTTGATAAAAGTAATTTATTTCAAATAGGGAATTTCAATTGATAAATATAATTGTTTCCCAATAATTTTTTTATTGATATAGAATATTAATAACCCCAACCTCATTCTACCTTTTATAATGGTTTTTTAAATTCTATATATATATTTTATTTATGAACAAGCTCTTAAAATTTGATGATAATTTCTTATTTAATTTATCTGAAGTAAGAATTCTGCATGTGAAACCAACAAACTACTTAAATGTTGAACATAATTCAATGTTGTCCAGAATTATTTCGTAGACAATATTTTATATGTAAATATTTCAAAATTGACAAATAGAATATAAATGTGAGTACTCCTTGATTTCTTATGATACTAATAGGAAGCTACAAAGTGTAAATTGTTTGATTATTTAATGCATTAGGAAATAAAATGAATTAGAATTTTAAAAATACCCCTACATAATATTCTAAATTTACTCTCTAAATTTCATTTACATTCAAATTAAATATTCCATGTTCAAAAATATAGTCAGTAATATCTATACATGTTTAATCATATATGTATCAAAATTTATTTACCATATATAAATATATAAAATATTCATGGGTTATAGAATATGAATATGTTTTTCTAACCTAAATAAAATATTATGAATATTCAAAATAAAATTGTAGCGACATGAAATGTGAAATAATATTAGAAGTATATTTCATTTATAGTTTTTCAAAAAAAAACAATATACTTTCCTAGATACACATAAATAAATCCATTTATATGATTTCACAATTTCAATTGTCATCATGTATCCAAATATCATCACATATCCAATTATCAATATGTAGCGAAATTTCAACACACAGAAAAAATTTGGATATCATTTTTCACCTTGCA
Source organism: Viscum album (assembly GCA_963277665.1). Classification (NCBI taxonomy): domain Eukaryota; kingdom Viridiplantae; phylum Streptophyta; class Magnoliopsida; order Santalales; family Viscaceae; genus Viscum; species Viscum album. Next base: position 1,509,622,612 of record OY728158.1, read on the forward strand.
TTTGTCAAAAATTAACCATTTCAATACATGTTGGAAAAATAATTAGAGTGAAAAATATTTCCAAAAGAAATGTTGGGATATATATAAGGGAAAAATAGCACCTAGGGGTAATATATATTCATCCTTACAAGACTCATTTCTTAGAAAATTGTATTAATGATTCTTGATTAAATTTATAAGAGATTCAGTTAACCTTACATAGTTTTTGAAAATATATTACCACCATTATGAATGTATATAAGTACCCCAATGATAATATAGATGTACCCTTCTGTAGATTATGTAATCACTGTAGTACCCTTAGGCATGGTTCATGTTACCATTACACAAACAGAGAGACACTTTTACTTCGAAATAGATTTGAAGGGGTTTCCTTTACCCGATTTGAGATATTCCCTGATAAAACTATATAAATTATTAGGACACCACTTCATTAGTAGAATGTTATATATGCCTTTAAACAACTATTAAAATGTGTATATTAACTTTATGTAACTATTATAATTCACTAATTACCTTTACACAACTATAGTAATTCACTAGTTACCCTTAAAAACCTAAAAAATGCATTAATCACCCTTACATAACTATGGAAATTTGATACATACAATTAAGTATCACAAATGAAAATATTTCCATCATAACAATACTCCAGATGAATCTACACTTATATAACATATTGAAACATATCATTACCTATACACAATACTAGAGGAAAATATTTAATGCTTTTAAATTAAATACCTAAACTATGACCTATTCATGATTGTTTTACAACATGTTAAAAATAATTAAAACATGAATTATAATGATATATTAAATAATGTAAAATTATATTTAACTTATGGTAGGTGTAATAATTTTAAAACATACTAAATATATGGAACTTTTAATTAATCATTACCTTTATATTTTTTAACTATCAAAACATAATTAAATAAATGTTATCCCATAATATACTTCAATATTATCACCATTATTGGTAATTATATATATTTTTTTAAAAAAAAACTCTACCTCGTTTTTAAATGATAAAAACTATAATGTTATAATAGAAAATATCTCCCTTAGGAAAAAGTATGTTTCTTCCCATTTTAGTTGACATAGTGTTACATACACATTACAAAAATAAATTTAAACAATTTTATAATAATTCATAAACATGCATTTTTTCAAACATGTGTCGAGGATCCAATATAAATCCTTTAATTGTTAGAATCGTATTTTTACATAGCGTGGATAATTTAAAATGTTTTATGGGAAAATTAATGATTGACCATTGATAAAATATATTCTTATGAAAAATGATAAAATAATTAGTTGAAATATTCACATATATTAAGAGAAAACATGAAATTGGATCATAATAAATAGATAGTTATATAAATTAAAAAATATTAAGAAGGAAAAAATATTCCTTATTTTATATATTTCTTATAAATATGATTATTTTAGCACATAAACACACTCAAAATCCCCCTGAATTCATTCTATATAAATTGAAATTTAAATATCCCTCATATGATGTTCAAAAATTATTTATTCAATCGTAGAAATTTATAGGTAATTAGTAATGATATCAGTAGGTTTATATTCAATAAAAATAAATTCCAGACATATATTATTATTTTTATGATGATCTATATGAAAACAAAATTTAATATCAATTTTCTTAGTCCAACATTATTTATGGTAATATGTAAATTTTTCTCCCCAAAAAGTGGATAGAAAAATTATGTTCATATAATATAGAAATCTTATCAGAAAAAAACAAATAGATTTTCCATAATACATATTGATTGTGAAAAAAAGATACCAATGAATATATTCAGATTCTACAGTTAAAAGAGAAATAAAATTTCACTTCCTTGAATCCTTGGAAAATTATGAGTTAATATGTTTATGAAATACACATAAAAGTCCCCTTTATATCTATCCTACATCCCCCAAAACCATAAATAGAATATCTTTTCGATGAAAAGTAGTTTTAGAAGGGTATAATTAACACAGATTCAAAGATCCTATATCATGTATAATAATACAATTAATAAAATTAATCTGACTTCCTAATGGCTATATTAAAATACATCACACATGAAAAATGAAAATATTAAATTATTCCTCCAATGAGTTATGTACAAAAAACATCAATCCATGCATCTAAAATATTTAACACCAACTAATATTCCAGACTTATCTAAATTTTATTTCACAATAGTAACCATGAGAGAATTTTTAGTTTTAGAATAATTTAAAAAAATATGTTAAATAATTTTATATAATACATAGATTTATTTAAAAGATGTCATCATTTATTTGAATTATTTTAAATCCAAAAAAGAATTTCAATTTCCCTATCACAAATTAACATAATTGTGAATTCATTAATTGCGAAAATTAATTATAATGATTTTAACTTGATGATCCAAAAATAATTTCAACATAAAAATTTTTCAAAATAAAAATATCATTACAAATATTAAAATAACAAATTTAGATCCGTCCATCTCTTATCAAAATAGTTTATCAAAACAACACTAGTTAACCTTTAATATCAATCTCAAGTTTCACAAACAATCCTAGATACTCTAGTGCCTGGATTCCAAAGACGATCCATATATAGCCTGAAGGACATTCATAATCCCCTAGTGTTCACTAACAGCACCTAGAATCATATAATATATGATGGGAATGGGTTTTCTAGATAAATGTTGATAAAAGAGGAAAGTTATTATTCTCAAAAGAAAATTCCACATGGAGAACTGTATTAGAATTCAAAATAGTATAAACAACCTAAAATACATAACCAATTTTCCAAAATATAGTATGATAATTATCTCAACTCCGAAAATAAAATAACACTAGAGGACTCATATATCAACAACATGATACACCTCCCTATAGAGCTTTACCATTTCTCAAACCCAACAATAAGTAATTTATAATCACTTGAAGGCATAGGTAAGGTGTCAGTTACAATCCTAGAAGGGTCTCACCAAGAATTATATAAGAGGATTCAATGATTTATTAACAAAATAAAATCATGAATTTAAAATAAAAAAAGAATGGGAATACTAGATCACATTTTAAAACAAATCAGGCATCTTTGTTCAATTATTGTAAATATGTTAATACGATGACCTAGTTAACATTTTATATAAAGTAGTTTATATAAATTCACAATGAATTTGTATAATGGTTTAGTAAAATTAAATATATATCATTATAATCATAATAGAAAAACATGGTCATCAGACAATATATTGGATTGTTCTAGGTGATGGTATCCTCATTAACTCAAAAAGGTGACCATGGATATATGTGTAAACCTGTCCCTCTAACACTGATCAAATAGGTCTCACCACCGTCCCATCTGGGATGTGACATTCTATTGTGAATTTACCTTTATTTTAAAATAGCCATTATATTTTTTTTGTTTCAAACAACTCACGAACTACCTAGTCTTTCATGAAGAAAAAAATCAATAGTAAGAAACTTATCGTAAAAATGTCCAAAATATAGTAAACCCATTTTCCACTTCAATATGCCAACTTCAATTTCAAAACGAAAATAATTTATTATTCATTTTATTTTTTCGTCCAAAAAAACCCAAGGGGTTTATTATCTCTAACACATAATCCATTTTATTCGAATAAAAATTTTATATTAATTTGACGATTTAATTCGACAATATAATGCAATAATTTATATCAAATTCCATAATTGAACTCATATTCAATGGAATAATGGTTCAACCAATTTCCCAAGAATAATAAAGTTTATATACCAATTCACATAAAATAAGGGTTTTCATAATATAAAAAAAATTAATATCCATTATTAAATTTATAGTTAAATCAATTGGAAAAATATAAATGTATCCACATACCGCCAATCACGAGAACATACAACACAACATCCGTAATAGGATTCATCAAGGAATAAATTCAACTATAGATATATGATAATCAATAAAATATTCAATATCTAAAACCAAGGGGATTATAGCCTCCAACAACATGGAGATCAAACAATCCCTAGGGAGGAGGGAAGGAGAGGTTGTGAAAGAATTATTAGGGAAATAGTTCTTATGATGTAACGATTGAACTATGATCACCTAGAATTTATCCACCTTATATAGGGAATGGAGGAGCCAAAATAGGACCTTGGAAACAATCCCAACATTTTAAAATTAAATACCATGATTTAGGGACAAGTAGGTGTCCAAAATATAATCTAGGGAATGTTTTTAAAAAAATTTCAAATAAATAAATTTTGCATAGAAAATTTACTAGGAAGGGCCACATAGTTTTTCAAACCATACTCCATAACTATGATCCCCTCTAAAAATGTGCATGGTTTGATAACCATTCCCCAAATATGAGAACCCACACCTCCTGGGTTTTCACAGTTCTCACTAGTAGTGCACACCATTTGGGAAAACTGTGCCCTAACCGTGCACGTCCCAAAATACATCAAATAGTTTCAAAAAATTTCCCAAAACTACCCAGTATGACCAAAATCTATTGAATTATAAAAAGGGTTCGAGGTGTAACTGAATAAATTAAAGGGAAGTTACAACCTCCCCACCCTATAATCTTTACCCCCAAGAATTCGTTTCAATAAACTTTCATTTCAAAAAGATGATGCCACTTCTCTCTCATCAATCCCTCCCTCTCCCACATAAAATGAGTATCAAATACATTATTCCTTAACAAATTAACCAAATTTATTATCCTCCCATGAAGTACATTGAATTAAAAATTCAATATCATTTCTAGATACTCAATCATAGATAAATCAAGCCCGACATAATTATAACTCCATCTCAAAACATGAGAATGATAAAAAAAGATATTTTCACAGTTTTGATACATGGAACTCATTATGTATTATTTTTGTATATGGAGAAAGTGCTATATGGTAATAAAAATTGCAAATATTTTCATACAAATAAAATTGTCCCAAAAAATGAGGATCTGGTTTCGCTTTTCTACAAAGATGTCAATGAACAAAATAGGGTGAATCTTTCAAGAGCACCTTTCCACCAACTATAAACTCATATGGTTTGTGATGATGATAAAAATATGTTTTATATAAGATATAGGATATAAATAATATCTAATAAATCACCTGAATCTTTGATGTAGTATTTGAAACCAAGATCAGTCCGACAAAGTACCATTCACGGATCTCTAACTAATAGAAAAGAAATTTACATGGCTGGTCATACAATATTTATAAAGGATCAATTATAATCCTATAATGGTAATAATTATTATTAGAAAAATAAAAAGGTACCAAATGGTCATCCCAAGACACACTAAATACATGAATTTATGTGAAATTCATGTCCTTGAAAATCGGAATATCTTTTTTTGTCTTTCCAATGACCATTGATGGAATTTCATACTTAAAAGAACTGAAGATTCTAGTGCCTCACGGAGACATCTCTAAAAGTGATATGTAAACACATGATATCTATTAGAGACTATAATATATGTAACTCCATGAAAATGTAAAATATACCTCCCATATATATTTCCCATCTCCTCATCTTTAGCTATATCATGAATGGGTATAATTTGATCCAATTTGGTCAGCTTATCGATCACAACACATATTGCGTTATCCATTATCTGGGTACTTGGAAACCCCACAAAAAATTCATAAATAAATAATCAAACATCCATTTAATAAATATATGTGTATAAAGAAAACCTGATGGTTTACGGTACTCTGACTTGACTTCTTAGAAAATAAATGAATAAAAGACAAAATTAGAAATTCCCCATCTCATTCCTGGAAACCATAATCATCTGCATATGTCATAGAATAACAGCATGGGTCCTAGGTTCACTACCCACTTGGAGTTGTTGAAATAACCCATCATATATTTCTTCACCATTAACGGTTCCACAAAGTTCTTTAAATAGAATATAATTCCCTCCATGGAGAACGACCACTAATAAAAGGACTAGCCACCCTAAAGAGGGTCCTTAGTGATTTGGAACTCTTCATCAAGATAGTGTTATTAAAGAATCTACACAACTGAATAAGATTTCAACTAATCACTAGTCTTGGAATCCTAAACCCATGATTCCTAGACTACAATATGAATCTATGAAAAATGATCAGTTAAGTTCCACTCCTCAGATAATTCTATCATGGCATGGGTTGGAGGCTTCTAGTTAAGAGAAACTACAGTGAAATTTCCTTTCCCTGGGCTATAAGTGATGTCAAATTCAAAAACATGCAGGTATTCCACCCAATTCCTCTACAAGAGATTCAAATTTTTTTGAGTTAATATTTGAAGTAATCATTTATTGTCCAAATAAATGGAAAAATCATAAAAAAGTAAATTCCAAAAAATCATAAGTGAACGAATTACATATAAATTTTTGTTTCTATGTTTTATTTAATTCATATCATTAGGTCTAAGAATCCAATAGTCGTTGGCTATAAAATGATAACCCTTTATAATAATATAACCCAAACATGAACTAGATACATCTCAAATGACCACATAGCCATACATGGACTTTGGAAAATTAAACCCTGAAACAATAGTCAAAATACATTTAAAAGAATCAAAAAAACATTTACACATTTCATCTCAATGAAACATTACAACCATTGGGTTAGGGAAATTATCTATTGAAAAAAATTTGAGAAGTCCTTTACAACCCAGAAATAATATCCACCAAATCATAAGAAGTTCTAAATCTCCAAAAACATTTTGTGTTTTCTCCCATGTCATAAATTCTTTTCTCTTTTTTGGGGTCCAATAAAAAACTATTATTCGATACCATGTTTCCCAATAAAATAACATAGAATTTCCAAAAAAACATATTTCCATATCTTGGAATAAATTTGTGGATTTTATAATAATTCTAGAAATTATAATAGATGAAAAAAATGGTCTTCTATGCATACATATTTAACAAGGATTTCATCTAAAAATCCCACCAAAAAATAATATAGAAACCAATGTATTATCCTGGTCATTAAATCCATAAAAAAAATCTGGTAATTAGATAAACCAAATGGAATGAAAATTTACTCTTAATGGTTGTACCTCCTCTATAAGGTTGTATTCAGAATTTCCAATTCTTTAATTGTAAACTAATGGTGACCATATTAAAGATCAATCATTGAGAACCAATTTCCCCCTTTAAACTAGTTTAATTGATTTTCAATCCATTGGAAAAATATATTTTTTCTTTTCCATAACATGATTTTTTTTTGGAATCAACACAAATGTGATGTAACCAATCATCTTTATTCGCAAAGAGAACATACATCATCAAAGGTGACAAAGATCGGCATATGAATCCTTTCCCTAAAAAATAATCCAATTGAGTATACATATATTTCCTCAAAACTAGTGAAATTCATTAAAAAGTAATATATTATAATTGAGCAAAAGAAACTAAATTTATATGAAAATACACCTCTCTAACATTTGGAAAACTAGAGAATACAAAAAGAAAATTGTTAGGAAACAGAAATAAACTAAAGGGAGATCACTGCTCAAGGAATCTAGATCTAGATCAAAATAAAACACTAATATTATAATACTTACATATGGATTACATTTTCCATATCTACTTGACCGGGATTCCCATTCTCCCCAATATATATGTAACACTCAATTAGAAGTAGTAAAAGAGACCTCTCGAATATAATAATGAGTCCATGTATTATTGGAAATGAGCCTATCCTTCCTAAATATAATGTTAATATGTTTAATGTTGAGAATTATATACCCAAAAGAATGTTAAATATCTAATACAGATACCATCCATGTAGGAAAATAACGACCCTTCTCTCTTTTCATTATGAGGGGTGCAGTAAATCAATCACATAAGGTAAAATATCCAAGATATAATTTTCTATATTGACAATATGTGTTGAAATTAGTAAATGGGATGCACAAGTATCAACTAATATAGTATCTAAAAATGAATAAATGGTTATGGTACCTCCCATAGTTTCTAGACCCATATCCACTTCTTCTAGAGACTCTTCCACCATGAAAAGATGCATCTTTCCAGATGTATTTGGCTGGAACCACATTGATCACAAGTCATCAGATTTCCCCATTGATTTATTAGGTTCTAATGAAACATGCTACAATGTGGTGTAGAAGAGTCATGGTTAAACTTCATAAATTTACCTTACCATCCAAAATAACCACCTACTTTGGATGCTTCAGTGAAAACCTATTCTCAGTACCAATGTTTTCCACAACAGTGTCAAGTTAACGGTCCTCTACTTAGGACTATAGGACGTATAAAAAATGTTATAAGGAAACACCATAAGAGTCACTCGGATTCCTATTTCCATTAATGGAGTTAATAGAACTACCACTGGGAGAAAAACATATTCTCATCAACTGTGACAAACCCTCTAGGTCCATTTCAACCATAAAAACTCAATCAAGAACATCAGCATTAGAATTCATCTTAAATAAGAAAACCTAGGAAGGAATAAAATATCTATTTCATATCTCAGACCATTGAGTATTCATCAACTCCTTCAATAGTATCTCTATTAAAAACTACACACATTCAGTAAAGAAATTTGTTTGTTCTATAACAGTTTGGTCAAATATCTCATTTTTGAAAAATTTTATTTCCATGGCCAACACCATTTACTATATATTGAAATTATCATCAAAAATAACTCTAATGTATTTCCATTATAAACCCCAATTCTTCATCATTATCACCATAGTGTCTCATCATCTTCTTTTAGTTCCACCTAGATTGAAGGTGGAATATTTCACATTGATTACATCCGACATGTCAAGGAACACATTAATAAGATCAATGTTTTTAACCAATACTCATATTTTTTTGCATCATTAGTGGCTCTAAAGGCCAGTGGAATTTTGTGAAAGAACTCCTGAGCACAAATCCCAAAGTCATTCCTATAAGGATTCATAGCTAAATCCAAAATGAGAATGGGTGAGGTGCATGTCCCAAATACTGGACAACATGAACAATTACATCAGTAATATTCTGGTCTATAAGAGTATTTTCTCACTATGGTTCATTGATAAATTCCTCATGGATCCCACTCATATGTCTTCTCATAGGAAATATACTACACAATATTACCATAAAAAATTGAATAAGTCATATAAACACAAAAATATAGAGTAATGGGATTTTAATCACAACATATGGACAAACATGATTATTATTTCATTCTATTCAAATGAAAAGTATGGAAAAGATGTGAACAAATCCTAAAGATGCCTTCCCCAAACCACTAGTCAAATCTATCCAAACAATAATTGATGACTACCTCCTAATTTTCGATAGGACTACATTGCTACATAATAACATCAATAAATGATGCTTATCCTTCTCCCTTTGATAACACCTTTTTAAGAACCAAATCAGATACCCAGGTACTGTAGGTTCCAGGTGTAGTAAAATCATGTTGGAGGGTGTACACAACATTAATTTTATCATTAACAATTATCAATTTGAGATCCATCATGATAATAAAACTCGGAATCTTCAAAATAGAAGAATGACAAAACATGGAAAGAGGGGTCCTAGAATCATTGATAGGATCATCATATGATGGTTATAATTAATTTAAGTAACTGACAAGAATTACCATGATGGAATTATTTCTTTGTTGATGTTTCTGATCATGATTCGATGTGATATGTCATTTTGACATAGAATCCAAGTGTAGGATTCCTCTAGCAGTGATCCACACGTGATCCATGTATCTCTGGACGTCTCTGAAGGGATATATGGGTGTTAGTGAGGAACAGCTGTCACTCGCGATGTCTGCCTTTGATCTCCTTCATCCGGTGGAGGTGGATCTCTCTCTCATAGCTTGAGAGGGTTCTCGGTGGAAAATTATTTCTCTCTTAGCTTGAGTGTTTTTCCAAATCCATTGTGCACAACCCAAAAAAGGCTAGTCTAATGTGAAATATATAATTCATATTTTTTATTAGATAGAATAATAAAATGAAATAATTACTTGAAAGAATTTTTTCATTTCATTTAAGTATATGTAATACCCCATGTCTAATAATAACAATTGAGTAGTATTATTATCTTACAGGAACCTAAGGAATTACACCTAATATTATTTAATTAAAAAAATATTATTTCTCATAAATTCCCAGAAAAATACACAGCATGAATATTAAATATACATGGTGTGTACTTCTATTTTTTAATTTTTATTTATTCCCACCACCACATTTATTAGACCCTGAATAATGGATATTTATTTCTGAAATAAATTTCACTACATTATTAACTAATAAATATATTATTTTTCCCAGAATATATTCTCTCAACAAAATTGTGTTGAAATAAATGCGATCAGACATCCTTAAATAATTATTAATCCCCAATCAAGAATAATTTTTATTCAACTTGTTAGATTAATATTTAACTCGTATACTTGGACACATGTACTGTGCGACCCTCTAGGTCTCTTTCTTAGTGGTATTAGTCAGAGCCTGCCTAATGTCAAATGTTATCATCTAGCAACATGCCAAGGAACCCATAGAGAAAGAATTTAACACCACAATGAAGTGTCACCTCCTACGAATGCTTACCGTGTATTATAATACCTTTGTCTCGATATCTTGAATCTAGAGGGTTTCATGCTGGCTCCATCAACCCATGTCCTCGATTATTCTTTCTATGACTTTCTATAATTTGAGAATTCTCATTCCTCTCCATGTCCATGGATTTATTTAGGCTATATCAATTCCATCAAGGGGACAAAGTTTTCTACTTCCATTATAGAATAGAAAGGTCAAATATTTTCTTGTATTATATATTAATGCAGTATTACTAGTGATGAACCAAACATATCCTACCTCACTATGAACAACATGTCTTCCCAGTTTTCATCAATAAAATTAAGTGTTCGAGTATTAATACCCATTAATAGTAATCTTAACATCTACGGATCAATACACAAATCCTCAGATAAGAACATCCAATGACACTATGAAATGTGGATTTCCTACTGGTGGGTCTCGTTCTCAAAATATCCTCCAGGATATTACCAAGGGAACACACCATAATAATGTGCCTCAATGTTTTATGAGTCCCCACCCCTAATGGCCTGTATTATTTGTGTCCCTCAAATAACATCATCCGGCCATAGAACATATATTCAAGAATAGTGTTATGACACTTCTAGGTTCTCATCATAGTAGGGATCCTCTATGACCCTTTAACATAACAACGATCCAGAGGAAATTATCACAAGCATTGTCACGAAGATGAACAATAAATATGGTATAAGGTATTTATTAATGATTAAATTACAACATCATTTGTTTTGTACAAACAACTCCAAAAAAACTCCCACTTGGACTAGAGCCAACTACTAACAACTTTTAAACTACTAGATCTCACATAATATTAATGATTCTGCTGAGATATGCCTTTAGTCATGGGGTCCACTGTTTTATCTTTCATGGACACTCTTCTCACTGTAACATCACAACTTTGATAGAAATCCCTCAAGAGGTGATACTTCTAGAGTATGTGATTTTTCCGTTGATGCGACCTTAGTTCTTTTGAAAGATCCATTATTCCTGTATAGTCACAAATATAATGTGATAGGATCTTTACTGCTAGGCACCACATCAAGATCCTAGACAATGTTTCGAATCTAGATGGCTTCCTTTTTTGCATCAGAATCCACTATATATTTGTACTCCACTATAGAATTGGCATCAACTGGGTACATTAAACTCTTCCAGCACAGAGGTCCTCCATTGAGATAGAAAATTTATCCAGATTACAACATCAGATCATCCTGATCTATCTGAAAACCAACATCATCATACCCACTGATGACAAGCTCCTCGTCTCATCCATAGACTAGGAGAATTTCTTTAGTTATTCATAGATACCTAATGATAGTCTTAATAGCAGTCCAATGTTGTTCTCCAACATCTACTTGATATCTTCCTACCATGCTCATTGCATAGGCAACATCAATCCTAGTACATAAAATAGATTATATGATGGATCTTATAGCCAAAGTGTATGGGATCTTACTCATTATATCTTCCTCCTGTTGTGTATGAGGAAAGATTTTCTTAGAAATATGTAGGCCATGTGACACTGGAACCAATACCCTTTTGGATTGTTCCATACTAAATCTTCGTAGTATCTGGTCAATTTATGTACCCTATCTTAGTCCATGAAGCGTTTTGGATCCATCACGAATGATCTTGATCCATAGAATGTATGCTGCTTCACCCCAGTTCTTTATGGAGAAACACATTTTCAACGAGTCCTTAACTGACTATAAGATAGGTACATCGTTTCCAAAAAGAAATATGTTTTTAACATATTAAACTAGGATAACCACCACATTCTAATTAATCTACTTATAAAAACATGGATCACATTAATTTTTAATGAAAAAAATTCCTTCATGGCTTCATCAAATCAGACATTCCCCGACCTGGATGATTTCATTAATCAAAAAATAGTTTTCTGCAACTTTCAAAACCGTTTGGATTCACCCTATGTCACAAACCCTTGTAGTTGTGGCATATAGACATCTTTCTGAAGGTTCCTGTCAAGGAATTCTTTTTTGAAATCCATTTTCCAAATCTCATAGTCATGGTAAGTTGCTATGGAATGTATGATTCTTATGGATTTAAACATGGAAACTGGTGAGAAGGATTCATCATAGTCAATTCCATGACACTGACTAAAACTTTTCTCCCCAAGAATTCTTCTATAGGTGCTAACTTTAACATCCATGTCGAGTTATCTCTTGAATACCCATTTGCATCTGATAGGATTTACATCAATTGGATCATCGACCAGAAACTAGACTTGGTTTTAATACATGGAATCAATCTCACAATTCATATCTTCTATCCATTTTACTGCTTTATAGATTTATAGTGCTTCCTTATATGAGATAGGTTCATCACTTTGAAACAATAATTATTTACCATCCTCATTGACAAGGGAAAAAAATCTATCTGGTTCCCAAACCTCTCTTGAGATCCTATGAAGTACTCGTGTTTCTAGAACCTCCTCCATTGGGACCTGTGGAACTTTTTCCTGTACCAACTCATGTGTATCTTGAGCATCAACTTCATTGATGTCAATCTTTCTACCACTATCGTTTTTGAGGATGTTCTCCCTCTCATGAAAGACAGCTTGTCTAGCGACACTCACTTTCTTGTCTAAATGGTTATATAAGTAATATCCTTTAGTTTCCATGGGATATCCTATAAGGACACACTTCGTGCCCCGAGGGGCTATTTTGATTCATGCGAATGCATTAAAAATTCCTCTCATATCCATACATTTATGTGTCACAAAATGTGTTTCTTTCCATTCAATATATTTGATGGAATTCCATTTTCCACCTTAGTTGGTACTCAGTTTAATGTGTATGGTGCAGTCTATAATGGATATCCCCAAAAGGATAATCGAAGATTTTCATGAGTCATTATTGACCTAACCATGTCCATCAATGTGCAGTTCCTCCATTCACTAACACCATTTTACTATGGTGTATAAGGAGTTGTGAGCAAACATATAATCCCAGAATCCCACAGAATATCGATGAACTCCTGGTTCAGATATTATTCACCTCGAGCTGATCAAAACTTTTTTATCTTCTTACCAAGATATTTTTCTACCTCAATCATGAATTCCTTAAATTTATCAATGGATTCTGACTTATTCTTCATTATATAGACATATCCATATCTACTAAAATAATCATTAAAAGATATGAGGTAAGAATATCCACCTCTAGCTTCAGCTGGAAATGGTCCACACCCATCTATGTGCACCAATACTAGAAGCATTTTGGCCCTCTCACCCTTTCCACCGAAAGGCGGCTTGGTCATTTTACATTGTAAACAAGGGTGACATCTATCATGTGGTTTCAAATCAGTAGAGTCTAAATAGACATCTTGGTAGATCTTTGTCAAGCGCTTCTCATTTACATGACTGAGAGGGTGATGCGACAATTGGGTGATGTATGAGCCACGTGAGATTGTTTTGTAATCTATTTCCAATACTTGGATTTCGTAACATAATACAAACAAAAATTTATTTAAATGGGACATACCATAACATACGTTGTTCTTATAAAAAAAGCAACCCTTCATTCCAAACATGTAAATAAATCCATACATATCCAAACACGATACAAAAATTATGTTTTTCGTAACACGAGGAACATAATAATAGTTTTTTAAAATGAAAACCATCCAAGTTGGAAGTGAGAGGTGGTAATAGCTAATGGACAATGTAGAAAGCCTCACACCATTGGCAGCTCAATGATCCACCTCTACTCTAGACATCATTCATTATATACTTGGTTTCTGAATTTGAATATAGTTTTGAGCCCCACAAGATGTATCTAATACCTAATGGGTAGAAATGGAATTATTACACTCTATAACGAATGAACCTTTAGCATCCCCATGCTTCTGGGTGCAATTCGACTTCCAGTGGCCTTGCTTGGGACATAAATAATATACCACCTCTCATTCCTTTCCATTCCTTTAGATCTTCGCCTTCTTAGAGGGACGATGCTCGGGGGCTTCAGACCGATTATAAGTTCTTAGCCACTTTTCCTTATCCTTCGATTTATTATTAACTATAAGGACTGCAAGTTTTTCATGCCCCATGTCCTTATCTCCGTGGTGAATTTAGGTCATATGTTCCTATAGAATCTTATTATTTTTTCTAATGTTATAGTTCACAGTAAATCTAGAGAATTTCTTGGGCAGTGATGATAGGATGAGATCTATATGCAACTCATCTGGAAACTTAATTCCTAATATGTACTGGCCTTTATTGTAGCTCATAAACTTTACTACCTGATGCCCAACTGGAAAAGACTATCCAAGAATAGTTGTAATCAACTCTTTGGAGATCGTATATCTCTCCTATCTCTCCCTCTCATGATAGAGATACTTAAGGTGAGACATCATGCTATAAGCTCCCATGTTTTCATGTAACATCAAGATCTCATTATAGATGGTTGATAGAATGAAACATCAGACATCTGTGGAATCATATATATGTTTCATAGAGAAAGATAGTTCTTCATCACTGGCCTCTTTCCCATGCATAACTAAAACAGGATCTTCCAACAAATATAATTTCCTCTTGTGGTCAAGGATGATGCGTAAATGCCTCTGCCACTCTTGGAAATTGGTGCTACTGATAAGGTTTTCCATCTTGAGTATGGTTTGTAATGATATCTTTGATGTCATTTATCTTTTTGTTTCTAAAAACTAATATGAGCATTGTTTTAATACTTTATTGGAATAAAACTGAGACAAATAAATTAATACATATTAGTCTCCAACTATTTTATCGAAATTCAATATCCCTCAACATTGACTCCATAATATTTTGCTGCCTGAATATTCTAGTGGAAAGGATCCAAATTACCCTTCAAATTACCCCAACTAGGGTTGGTCAAGAAACTTGAAGGGTTTTAGTTAGACATTACAAATGCCTACTGTATTAAATTGCAGCTCCTTGATCCGCTGAGTGGACTCCACAATCCTGAAATCCTTTTATTTTGGATTTCCTCAACCTTTACCTCTAGGTCACACCAAGACCTATTGTGGCTATCAACCATTGATAAAAACCAAGTTAATTCAACCAAGAACCTTGAATTAGAATTCCCCAATAATTGAAATTGCCCCAACTAGGTTTGGTCAAGCACTTATAACTATGGTTCGACTATAACCAAGATTATGGAAGGCTATACCAATATGATATTTTCTAGAAGTGATTTTATCCGTATACATAAATTTCCATTTTATTATCTTTGATTACATGCTTTTTAATATTATGTGGGATATACTTATGTGATGAACCATTTCTACGATAATATTTTACACATAAGCCTGTCTTATTTTAGCTCCATCTTGCATGCCTGTTTAATTCCTTAATTCTGTGATCGTGACAACAAACCCAAAATAATTAAAGGATGAAATTGAAAGAAATAAAATAAATTGTTTGATCATGAGCTTTTTCTATTGGTTATTTTATCTTGCGGTTGACAAAATAACACAAGTCCTAGGGGAGAAACCCCATGAACCTTTTGGGTTCATGTTTAAATATTTCCAACTATACACCTTTGTATATCCTTGGATTGGTTTCACCTTGTCTCCTAACTTGAGCGCTATCCACTATCTTGCGAGCTCCATCCATTAAATATTCTTTTATCTCACATGTAGGTGAGGGGAATAAAGGGGTTTTATATAAAAAAAACCTTGGGCATGCATGCCCTATATATTAATGAGGGGAAGGTTTACATGAAATGAAATATAATTAAAAGAACCCATTCAAATACAAAGGTCATGTTCTAGCTCATGATCAACCATGCATGGGTCAATATTTACACATAAATAAAACTGGCATTCAATTCTTTAATAATTCTTGTTTTTTGATAAATCATTCTCTAATCAAATAATTTTCTTCAATTAATCAATACTATTATCTTAAACCCTTTTTTGAATTTCCTTGATATTCTCACCCATCATAATTTTAAACAAACAAATTCATTAAAAATTATCTTTGTATGAAACATCTACCTTGGAGGCAACCCGGTGACTTCCCGTTCATAACTACCCAATGATTAGAAATGAATATTATGAAGTTGTTAAATTAAACACATATATATAAAACAACTATCATGTGTTGTGACTTAGCTTTATGCCTACACCATGGTACACATCACAAGGCTCTGTATAATAATAAATTTTAATAAATCTACGTAATATGGATGAGTATATGGTATTTAGTTCCAACAACATGGTGTGCATTTTTTGTTCGCCTTCCTTCCAAAGTACACACTCGAGGATATGACGTGTAGATTTACATAGAAATTGATTTGGAGTACACGACGTGTTTAGTGGGACACACGCTGTGTAGTATCTGTGTTACATGTTTTCCTGTCAGGCATACCGTGTATGGGGTACATGGTCCAACCCTAACCTGAAGTGACTATATGCCATGTTCAGTGGAACACACAGTGTGTAATCCAGAAATTGTGTGCCACCTATTCATGGTAAACACACATTGTCATTTAAGACATAGAAATAATCCAACACATGACCTGATTTGACAGACCAGTCTGATGAATTGAACCTAGACTACATGGTGTGTACTAACAAATACATGTCGTGTATTCTTGTGTAGTATGTATTGGAACATTTGGAACCTCTAGATGAGATCCTCTCTTTTATTTTAATAAAAATTCAAAGAATAAATCTGTTTCTGTAATGTGAACGAGAAATAAGAGAGGAGGAAGAGATCTCGAGATTTAGATTTAAAGAATAATTAACATGAATTGAACCAACTAAATTATTAAATGAATAAATTAACAATGAGAAACTAAATAATTATAATCAACGATATGACCACTCTGATACCACTTGTAGGTTCTAGCCACCTCAGAAGTATGTTGATGGGTGTACCAAGCATTAATTTTACAGTTAACAATGATCAATATGAGATCATTCACGATAATAAAATAACTGATCTCTGGAATAGAACGAAGAACAAAAAAGAAAAGAGGGATCCTGGAACCATAGATAGGATTATCATATGATGGTTATAATTAAATTAATTAATTGTAAATAATTTCCTTGATGTAAGTCATTCTTCATTGATATTTCTAGCAATGATCTAATGTGATCTTTTATTGCGTCGTAGAATCATGTTATAGGATTCATCTAGTAGTGATCCACACCTACACCACGTATCCGTGGATTTCACTGAAGGGATCTCCATGTGCTAGCATGGAAGAGCCTTGGCTTGCGATGTCCACCTTCAATTGCTATGATCTGGTGGAGGTGGATCTCTCTCTCATAGATTGATAATGTTCTTGGTGGATATATAATTCTCTCTTGGCTTGAGATCCTTTCCCAATCTGTTATGCACAACCGAAAAAAGTATAGTATAATGAGAAAAATATAATTGGGATTTTAAATTACATAGAATAATAAAATGAATTAATTTTCTAAAATCATCTATTCATTTCATTTAATTCTTAGTAATACCCCTTGTCTAATAATAACAATTGACTATTATTATTACCTGACATGTGCCCAATGAATTACACCTAATATAATTTAATTAAATAAACAATATTATTTCTCGTAAATTCCAAAAAAAACATGGTGTGTATATTTAATATACAATCCTTGTACTTCTATTTTTCCATTTTTCTTTATTTCCTCCACAAAATTTATTAGATCTAGAATAATTGCTATTTAGTTCTAAAATAATTGTCACTCCATTACTTACTAATAAATATATTATTTCACCCACAATATATTTTCTCTAATAACTAGACTAAAATAAATGCAATCAAACATCCTTGATTAATTATTAAACCACAATCATGAATAATCTTTATTCAACTTGATAAATTAATATTTAACTAAGATTTTTGGACACATTTAGTGTGTGACCCTCTAGGCCTCTTTATCAGTGGCATTACACAGAGCCTGCCTAAAGTCCAAGGATAGAATCTAGAAACACGCCAAGACACCCATAGAGAAGTTGTTAATGCCAGAACGATGTGTCACCTCCTATGAACGATTACCGTATAATATAATCCCTTTTTATCGATATCTCGAATCAAAACTGTGGCATGATAGTGCCATCAACCCATGTGATCATTTAGTTTTTTCTTTGACTTTTCGCAATTGAACTTTCCCATTCCTCACCATCGCCATGGATTTATTTAGTCTATATAAATTCAATAAAAGGACTTGAGATATGTACATCTGTTATGGAATAGAAGGTTCAAATCCTTTCTCACATTATCTATTAATGCAGTATCTCTCAAGACGCACCCAACATATCCTACCTCGCTGAAAACTGTGTTTCGTCACAGTTTCCATTTATACATAAAAGTGAACGAGTTGTAATACCCATTAATGTTAATCTTAAAATCTAAGGACCAATACACACATCTGCAGTTAATAATATCCAATGGCACTATGAAATGTGGATTTCATACTAGCGGGTCGCATTCTCATAATACCCTCCTAGATAATTCCAAGGGCCACACCATGAGAAGATGCCTCAATTTTTTATGAGTCCTCACCCTTAATGTATTGTATTATTTTTCTCTCCCAAATATCATCATCCGGCCATAGAACATATATTCAGGAACAGTGTTATTACACTTCCAGGATCTCATCATAGCTAGGATTCTCTATGACCCTTTAATGAAATAGCTATCTATAGGACATTATCACATGAATTGTCATGCATAAGAACAATAATGATGTGATATGGTAATTATTAATGAACAAAGTACAAAGTAGTTGGTTCTAGGACACCAACTCTAATAGGTACCCGGATACATGACCAAATCCCAATATAGCCTAAAGGTCTTCCTGGTCCCCCCTACGTTGGTGATTAGTAGCTAGAATAAGACAGGATTGGGTAGGAACATGATTTCTACATAATAATGGAAAAACAGAAACTAGTTAGTGTAATCACAATAAAAATCTATATGATGAACACTACTATAAGTCAAATAGTTATAGACAACCCAATGACAACATCAAAGTGCTATAAAATTGGAATATAAACAACCCAACTCCCAAAACAACACTGATAACCAACCCCAAAGATAAAAAACAAACACCACTTACAAGTGGATGTTTACCCTTGTTAAAACCTCACATTACAAAATCTATATACATCAAAATGAAAATGTATTCCTTGAGCTAAAATCGATGTAAGATCTCACCTAGGATTCCATAAAAATATGCCACTATTAATTAACCAAATCAAAACATCAAATTTACAAAAATAGTCTTAGAAATGAAAGAGTATGTTTTCAAAATAATGATGATTTTTTATCAAGTGGTTGGAATTAATAAAAAGAAATGACTAAATTAAAATTTTATAAAAAATAGTATATAAAAATTCACAAGGATTTTTTAAAATAGTTTAGAACATTGTAATATATATCAAAATAATCAAAAATGGGAAACATGGTCATCTTATAATGGGTAAGATAGTTCTGGGATATGGGTCCTCACACACTTTAACTGGAGATCATGATAATATTTTTACACATTTCCCTCAGACACTGGTCAATGAGGAATCATCACCATATCATCAAGGATGTGACTTAATATTATTTTTTAGAGTTTTAAATCAACAATAGAATGCTTTCCAAAAAAAACTAACTACTTAGGATTACATGTTCTCTTACAATAATCATCATTGGGAAATTTATCTCAAAAATTTTCAATATTCAATTAATCCATTTCTACTTCATTATGTTAATTTCATTTTAAAAACCGAAATAAATTTTTAATCAAATTATAAATTTTCCTAGGTAAAATGGGTTATTATAATAAATGGCTAATTTTTCTGAAATACCAACATTAAATAAATTTCAAAAATAAATTTAACAATTTAATTACACTATATAATTTCACAATATCAGTACAATTCCAAAACCATACCCTAATTTAATAGAATTGGTTGTTTTCCAATTTCTCGGTACAAATACATTTATAATCCAAATTCACATCAAATATGGTTTTTCAAATTTAAATTGGAATAAATTTGATTTATATCAATAAATTAAGGATTAAATAAATTGGCCGAACATAAATAATACCTACTACAACAGATCATGGTATCACATAACTCAAATTCTTTAATGGGGATCATCAATAAAGAATGATTACAAAGGAGTACTAAGAATAAAAATTACATTGATGATCCAAACAAAGGGGATTAGATACTACAATAACATGGATATCTACAAACCCTATTAAGGGAAGAATGAGAGAGTGATATTGAATTCTCGAGGATTTAATTATTATTAATAAAGGACCAAAAAATGATTTCCAAGTTTCGATCCTCCATGGAAATGGTTTAGAGAAGATAAAATGGGTCCTTAGGAGCCTTCCCAACCTTGGAAAAAGAAGTAACCCATGTTGGGACCAAGTGACGATCCAAAATCGGGTTTGGGTACATTTTATCAATTTTTGTAATAATTAAATTCCACGGGCATTGTTAGTTATGCAGGGCTACATGGTTTGTCAAATCGTGTGCCCTAACCACATCCTCCTATAAAGGGGTTTATATTTTCTACTAGATTATTTCTCTATTTAATAAACCATGCACCAACTATAAAAATCCTTGTTTTTTGGGTTTACTTGGTTTTTCTAGTAGGGAAATTTTTTTATTTAACTCATGCACCAAAAATTTATAGCCCAACATCCTGCAAAATTATAAAAATTATTCCTAAAACTACCCAGGATTATTCCCAACTAATTCATGATCGAAACAAGGGTTGGGGAGTAACTATTAATTATTACAATTAGTTAAATCGTTGATATTCTCTCAAAAAATAAAACTAATTTGGCATTTTAAAAACATTATTTCTATGCTTTTTAAGTTTCAGAAAAATAGGGCTCTCTAATATATACTTATACAAAAATAAGTCCATTAAGAAAAAGATGGCTTCACATCCATTTGAAAAAAATAGATCCATGAAAATAATAGTAGGAAAATAATATTCTCATTTATTTTAATATAATATAATCAATAATATTCAAAATCAATATGTTATTCATGATAATTTCCTTTAGAAACTGTTATATATTAATTTTAAACTGTATTTCGAAATTCATCATGTGAATTTATAAAGATCAATTATCGAATAATATCAGGAAAATAATTTAGTGAAATAACTAAATTCAAAATATTATTTTTAGTAAACATATTTGACTCATAATGTATAAAAATATCCAACTATATTCATTTAACACATAATTAATAATTTTAGGAAAACAATGAGAAACCAATCCTGATATGCACAAATATTCAAAAAATAATTTCTTGTTTGATAATTTGATTCAATATTTCTAATCACATTATCTATAGTATTTTTTTTCAAAGAGTCTTCCAAGATCATTAATTAATTTTTTCAAAGTGGGAAGATATATTCTCCCCAAGAATTTGAAAAAAGGTTTTCTAAGGCAAATAACTTGAGTGATATTGAAGGACTATGGGCTTGAAATTCAACCCCAATATTTTCCTCCAAAATTTATGAATCTTTTTCTTCTAATTACTCTTAAAAAATAAAATATCTAAATTCATCCCAAATAAAATCAATTTCACCATCTCCTTTATTCAATCACTTTTCATTAAACATAACATGGACTGATTCTTCAACAACCATTTTTCTTTTATGGAATACTGTATATTCCCTACTACAATTTGAATATCGTAATATAATTCCTTCATGATTTTTTTATAAAATTAACCTAAATCATCAATAATATTAAGAATATAAACCCGGCAACCAATGAATCAAATGTAGCCAATTTTATTATCTTCTCCCCTTAAAAAGATCATAATGTGTATTTTATGATATTCTCTAAAAATAATTCTCTATGTAATAGGTAAATTTATTTTCAAAAAATATCCCTATAATATTTGGTTAAAATTTTCCCATTTAATATAACCCTAGCCTTTTTGGAATAGTTATTTTTTTAATTAAACTATACAATTTTTTAGGGTATTCTTGGGGCTAGTCAATTATTAAAATATAAATTTTATTCACAAAAATAGATAAATTATATATCATAAAATTCACACACTTGATCAATTATAATTTCTCTAATGGGGTACCCATTCTCATTTTTAAATAATATAAAAAATTTAATAATGTTATATAATGTTTCAGATTTATGTGTACCAAAATAAAACAATATGTATCAAGTAAAATCATCAATATTAAAAAAACTCTATAATAACAAAAACTATATACCATGATAGGTCTAAATAAATACAAATTAATATGACCAAGATTCTTTATAAGATTTACATCTTTAGTTGTCTAGAAACATCATTTTTTCACTTTGAAAAAATATTCAAAAACAATGGTTTTGTTCAGTTTATTTTCAAGTTACTATAGAAAAATTTGGTTCATGGAAATGATGGGAATCATATCATGAATAAAATGTCTTAGCATTTTTCTTCCAAGATTTTATCAACATGATTATGATTTAAGATCTTCTTTTTCTGATTAGTAAATTCTTGAAAATTAATTTTATATGTGTTTTATTCCCCATTTTCCTAAAAAACATTATCCTTCAATATAATGAATTAATAATTTTTAAATTAAAAAACTATTCTATCCTCACATAGTTTTGAAATTCAAAACAAAAAAATATTAAATTATTCTAGATATAATACTTTAGAAATAATAGCAGTTTTCAAAATTATTATAACATTGAAACCATTTACATTTCAGTTATAAATATCAACAAAAGTAATATTGCCTCCATAACATTTAATTAATTATTTATTTGTTTATATATCACAATTAGTGTTTCCATATAGATCACTATCCATTTGAAAAATATCCTTTTGATGGTAAAATAACATATTTACGATTAATATTGATTGAAGAAGTTTTTTATAACCATAAAAAATGTTATGTAATTATATTATAATTTGAATTCATGGGAATCAGAAATGACATTACACACTTATTTATAATAAATAATAATGGAAAAATAGAAATTAAATCCTCAGTATATCCATCTGATTGAGGAAATATCATAGAATAATAGTTTTTATATTTAAATTTCATTTGAAATTTAAAAACATTACTATTAAATAAAATTTGTTTAGTACTATTTATAGATAATTTATTATACATTTTTTGAAATTTATTATCATAACCAATATCATGTACTTTTTTCATTTTATTAGGATTCATTCATTTAGAAAAATTTTCCACATATTAAAAATGTATTAATATTTTATATTAAAATTTCAATTTCACTATTCAGCTATTAATTATCATTAATAACATGGTAAAAATTATTTAATCCATATTAATGAAATCATGACATGAAATCCACTTAACTATATCATTTTTCATTTTAAATAATATAATAATTCTTTTTCTAAAGGAATTTATAGATTTGAATGTGTATAATTAATATATTCTGGGAATAATTTTATAACATGTTCATTCTACACAAGAAAAATCATATCTTGACTCTTATGATTCTTATATAAACAAGTGATCTTTTTCAATTTATGATCATCAAATTTGACCTATTTAAAAAAATATTATAATAAAAAATTTGTAGATTCATATTCATATGACTAGTTATATGAACAGTTAGTTACCATATTATACTATTAAAGAAAAAATTACCACATCAATTTTTCAAATAGGTACTTCCTGAGAAGTTGAATATTATGTGCAACTCTATCCAACTACAATTTCATTATTTTCATTCTTTTATTTCTAAATATTATTTTTATCCTTCTTAAATATTGGCAATGAGGCTTAATGTTCCCGCCTTTCTTACACTGATAACAAATTACAGCTTATTCATTTGTTAAAATAAAATTACCTTTCTTATCCACCTCATGATCATCATTAATATACACATTTTGATATCTACTTCAGTATAATTTTTCTTTTATGTATCCTTCTTTTATAACATATACCATTTCATTTAGGTCACAACTATCTAACTCATAATGAATAGAGTAGTTCAAAACATTTATTTTAATATAAATTCCCTTATTATTTGTATTAAATTATTTAAATAGATTTGTAAGATATATCTCATATTTTAAAAATTATCTAATAAACTGATATAATTTTTATTTTATGAAATTATTACTTACATCTATAACTGACTTCTTATAATGACAATTAATGAGATGTGATCCATGTACTCATTCAATAATATTATGTATTTATAGGTTATTTCCGAAATAAATCCTATATTTTATATTTATATTAAATCCATGTAACAATAAATTTAATATAAAAGTTTTCCCATATTAAATACCAGGTATTTATCTCTTACAATGCCAACCATAGTTCTAATAAGATTTTCCTAGCCACGATATGAATCCTATATACGATTATAAATATTATATATAGTTTTATGCTTAGATAAACGACATTTTTCATATTTATTTATTTCATAATATATATTATTGAAAACCCTTTAATTCAACAAATACTTTGTTACAGCATTTCGAAATAATTTTTTTCGTTCACCTTTAAGAAGCTTGAATAGTTTCCCCTCATTTCCTGATGATTAATTCTATGATTATTTATGAATGGTTCCATAGGAGATTTCTAGTATCTATAATTGGAAAAATCAAAATGTGGTAGTTTTTTAGGTTCTACCAGTTATATGAACTACTTACAATAATCGTAATAAGATCTTATCCCATAGATGTTTTTTTCTTAAAATGGTTAATATATATATATATATATATATATATTGGGGTAAACATTTAATACCAATTATTATTAAAAATTGTTATATTGTATAATTTCTGAGATGGGGATGAATTTACATTATATTTATTATTTTAAAAAATATTATATCGTCTCAACAAAAATATAGTCGAAATGAAAATAATGAGGTTGAAGAGAATTTATATTTTTTTGGATATAAATGATCCTACACCAGAATTCACCACTCCCATGAACTAAGAGAGAACGAACCAACTAAAATGGAATCCTAAAATGAATTTTTCACCCCATAAGTCATAACATAATTAAAAATAAATTTTCTGTTGATAATGTAATCCTAATACAAAAAAAAACTTTTCTATATGAAGGTTCAACCTGAATATGCTGCCTTTATCTACATAGTGGAACAAACATATGTAATATTTTTTTTGGGTTTCATAACTTATAATCCAAAATTATCATGGGTAGTATAAACCATTTTAATTATACACATAAAAAATAATAAAATGATGTAAAACAATGTTACCATAAGAATTATTCAATTTATGAGTTGTGTGTTACTAAGGAACATTGAAATAGTAAATTATCAATCAATTTAATTTTAATTGATTACTGTAGTTTATATGAAACTAGTTATACACTTTTACCACATTCAAAATCCAAACCGGCTATTTTAATAGGTATTTTATCTCTATATATTGTTTTTATGTACAAAATCATTAAAATTTGAATATCAATTCTTAATTTTTTTCTCAGAGAAATTATTATGCACGTGAAATGAATGAACTACTCAATGTTGTCAATGATTATTTCTCATTAAATATTCCACGTGTATATAATTCATAAATGAAAAGGAATGTATATATGTGATTTCTCATAAATTTCTTATATTAAAATACCTAAATATACAGTAGAACCTGTTAGAACATTTAATACACACTTAAATAATTAGAATTAATATCCTAGAAATACTCCATCAAAATATTTGATACTGATTCTTCATGTTTCAATCAGATTGAAATTAACTATCATATTTTATAAAATTTCATCTTAAATATATATATATAAGTTAATCCATTGTGAATCAAATTTAATTTATCGTAAACCGATTCAATTTTTTTTTGCTCTATAAAATTTATATTCAATTAAAAATAAATAAAATATAATGAATATTCATAATAAACATAATGAAAAATGAAAATAATATGAAAAAGGTGTATATTTTTGGGATTTATACTAACCATTATAATTTCACAGAAACATATAAGTAAAACCAAGGAAGGTGATTTAACATAACTAGTTTTCATCATATAGCCATATATCAACACATCGACAAATATAACCATGTAAACAGTTTTCACTGTATAGCTAATTCTGATTTATCCTTTTTCACATAGATATTACTCACTATGCTTCCATGATTATTCAAATAGTAAAAAAATATACATTGGATAAATATTTGTGTTGGAAAATTTTGGCTACCCATACATGAAACCCAAACACTATATATGGGTATTTAATTTTAACCTATACAATACTCAATACTGTAACATTGGTATAAAATATACATTCATACCATTCCATGAGACTCAGTTTACCTTATATGGGATTTGAAAAAAGTGTTGATAGTCTTATGATATTATTTAAGTACCCTTATTCAAATCTAGAAGCATCATTGCACAAATTATGTAAACACACTAGTACCCTAAGGTAAGGTTCACGTTATCATTACATAATTATATATATAGACTTACATAAAATATATTTCAGGGTTTTAACATTATATTAATTTATAATTTCCCATTTTAGACTTCTGAATTTCATGGACTACCATTACATATCTATTAAAATTCACATGTTAACTTCATGCAAACACTAAGATGACATTATGTAAGAATGGATGTACCCTGACATAATAATTGAACAACCATTATTCAAGTACCAAGGTACCATTAAAAAACTATTAGAAAGATCTAGTTTCCTATATAAAACTAGAAAAATTTGTTGGTTTCCCTTTCATATCACCTATATTATGCTAGTTACATATCATAACTTTAGACATTTGATTTCTACACTTACATAACTATTTAATGGTATTATTTACCCATATATAATAATGGAAATTCACATATTGTTTTGTATCCATGTGAAAATTAGTTCAACATTAATGATACTCCATAAAAACTAATCTACCTTTATATAACTAATTGGATCTTTTGTTAATATTTACACAATACATGAAAAAATTTAATGTTTATAAATGAAAAATTTATCATTGTATATCAACACAAAACATGGAAAAAATTTTATAAATAATTTAAAAATTAAATATAAATATATATTAGGTACCATATAATAAGGTAAAACCCAATATAATCGTAATAAAAATATCACTTAGTAAACAATTGATAATTATAAATAGTCAATAAAATGATATTTTTCAATTATAAGAACAGAGTTGAATAAATATTATCTAAGGATCTACACAACACCATACATGTGGTGGATTGGATTACATATAATATAAGTATAACATAGTCATGTTCATGGTATACACTTCATGTGGTCCCTTGGACATAAGATCAGTGTGTATTTTCCTTGGTACACTATCAAAAACACATACAATTTTAACAAAAACAAGTATTATATATCTACCTATGGATATTTCATAGACATGGGTAGTGTATACATATATGTAGTTGAAAATGAATAGATATATTGGGAAAAAATTTGTGTCTATAGTACATTCCATGTAATCCTTTCATGGATTCTAATATACCATTATCCCCTCAGTATATCTATTTTTTTTGTTCTGGGTTATTTTATAACTTTTTTTTAGTTTGGGTGAGCTCCATTTTTTGGGTTGAGTTTCATCATTACACTGACATCATGGTTCAATTTGGCATATATACTTGATTTTTGGACATCATATCCCCTCAGAGAAATAGAGAGGGTAACCATCTGTGAGTCATGTAGTTGAATCCTCATTACCATCAATCTCCCAAGGTCTTCCATGGTGTACCATATTTTACATATATGGTGTTTGATCCCATATTTAAAACATTATCTTGAATAGAGAAACATTTCCATCAAGGGAACTTATTTTAACCCCTTAGCTTTGTAATTACATCTTATTAGTTCTTATTTATTCTTCATTGTGAAAATTATCTATGAGTATGAGCTCTTAGATGAGATCCTCCTGCATAGACAGACCTAATGAGTTTTTTCTCCCAATTAAATTTTTCTATCAAACTATGAGCAGATACCCAATTATTATATTGATATTTTAATTTAGAAAACTAGGTATACCTTGTTTATAAACTTTTATTTTTTTTAATTTGAGATGACTCACTCTTTGATGATTTGTGTTTGATGATTTTGGGGTATCCAATTGGTTAAGTATGTTCTCACCACAATATGGGATCTACCAACATGTTTCATTACATATGTAGATTATATTACTTTCAATGAAGTTCTTAGTTGAACATGATTTTGTTGATCATAGTATGGAAGGATTGATTGTAGACATATTCCAGAGTTTCATATTGGTAGTTTTCCCCCTTTTTTAGAACACCGGAATATTTTACTATATTAAAATGATTGAATTTGACCACTTTTTCATTTCAATAAAATATATTCATTCTATGATGTGGGATTCGATAATTTTCATTCCTTACAATATCAGTTATTTACCACATTCATTTTAATGTTTTATAGATATTGGAGTCTTTGTGTGTGTGTGTTTTTTTTGTAGATACACTAGGTTAATTCTTACCATGTGTGTAATATTCCTATATAATTTTAGTCTATGTCCTTGTGATTGTTGAATGTGGGATAGGGGTGTCACTTTCAAGATACTTGTAGCTAGGTGGACCTATTTGAGTCATTTCATTACTTGAGGAAATTATAAGTCTTCATGGAGTTCTATAATATATAATATATGATAGATAGAGACTCATTACCTAATATTTCAATGTGTGAGTTAATGATTTATGGTTTATAATTTTAATTTAATAATGAATTGTTATCCTTATATTGATGAAAATAAAGGGAGGGATATTCAAATTCATAATAAAAACATTGGAGATTGGTGTATGAAATTAGTGATTTATTATAGAAAAAACTATAAATACATCATTTATCATATAATAATACCTATGAATCATCAATAATGGTGGATCCATTTGAATCCCTTTTAACATGACCATGTGAGAGAACTATTTGTTAGCCATAATTGGAAGATAATTCATTTAAAATTGAATTCTTCATTCAAGTGATGATTAATTTTATTCTACTAACTCAAAAAATGAAATGGATTCATGTCTCTAAATATTTAATTTTGGATGTATTCATTTTCTGTTGGAATTAATTTTTGGTGATCATGTGTCTAATAGATTATCTAATCAAATATGATATCATCCATTTATAATATATGGTATGTTACTTTCATGTTATGTAAAACCATTTTAATGTATATAGAATCTGAGTGGAGGGTCTTCCCAAAAGCAATTAAAATCCAATTTCACTTCAATTAATGATATGGGTTACACACTGTAGATGAAAAAGTACCATATTGGTATGTCACACAAGATTGAATAGGTTGATGTGAAATTGGATCCCAACACCAATATTTTTTAGTATTATATCTATGTTTTGGATAATTCAGATAGTGTGATGCATGGTAAATATATTTTTATATTATTTTTCATATATAAAATTGGTGGAGACATCCATGATGTTTATTTTCATAAGTAATTGATGTGGGACATCTGTCCCCACTTATTTTCTAATGAGAAGAACATATTGTCTATTGGTGGTATAATGTGCCATTGTTGGGAAAATTGTGACACCCCCTGGCCAAGGATATGTATTTTTTTCATTTAATATAATAATTTACATTCATGATTCTTGGGTAGTTTGACAGATGAATACATTAGAAATAGAAATATTGTTCACTATAACTATTATCAAATGTTTAAGACTAAAAATGATCCCAAAATATGCATTAGTATAAGGGTGATTGTTGTGGGGTTAACACAGTTGGTTTAGATATCTCCAAACCAGATGAATAAACCTTATAAGTCACTATTTCTTATTACATCCCTTGGGTAAACCACATAGTTGGTGGATGAGTTCTAAAACCATGTGACCAAAAGACATGGCCTACCAATGGTTTCAAAAGTAAAAATTTATATTTTCCCCTAACCCCATGATGGACCATTTCTCATTTTATATTATCATATGAATAACTTAGAATATTTAATCTATGGTTTTATCCATATCCATGGTTATTTGGTGATTTTTAACTTATTTAATCTGATTTCACCATTGTAAACTATTGATTTATTTTTTTATTCTCCTCTCTTCAACTACCATCTTCTTCAATCATTATATAGATGTTATGTTTTCACATTTGGTTATGGTGGAAAAAAACATAAGTTGTGGTGTCATTATAAACAAATCTCATATAATGTAGGATTTATAAGGACCCCTTCACGAATTCCCTTATGGAATATTTAATGTAATGTGTTTTACACAATTTTTGATGTAGTTTTATGTATATAATAGGTTTTTTATGTGGAATACTTCAAATGGTAGTGTTTTATTATTATTTAGTTATCTTGTTATGTTTTTAAGGTAATGTTTAATACTTTTTATGTTAATTCCATTAATTTAATGGATTTTATTTTTACTATGTGATGGTTTTACCTGGTTATGATTTTAAAAAAATAGTTATTACAATTTTGTTTTATCAAATTTTTTATAGATAATATAAACACAAAATGGATTTTTATGGATATTATGGAAGGGAATTATTTTTCCATGTTCTGAAGCTGTCTTTACTTGATATTACTTGTTTAAGAATATGTTTTTCTGTGGAATTGAAATGTCATACGAAATGTTTTGTTCTAACTCATTTTCTCTTTGCCCAGAGTTTCATGATATGACAGATTCTTGATTATCCTATCATGTGAGAAAATTATAGCAACTTATTTTCCCTATATTGATGAGACATGATATCCTTATTCTCCACCCATGTTTTTGGGATATATTTCATCCTTGGATATCTGTATGGTTATGTCTATATTAAATGTCATATGATTTATTATTATGATATGCCTTCGTTAGTGATTATTCTATATGACCCTATTTTATTTGTTTTAGAAATGACTCATGTTTCTCATATTCAAGTTTATTTCAAATATTGATTTTTAATATGAAACTAATGGGATATTAAATGGATATATAAAAATTCAATCTTTATGAAACTAATTGTTTTTTTCTTAAAATTTGTATTTTGTTAGTAGTGTTTTCAAAATACCACTAATAGTTTTATTTGTGAATTCTATTATGTTGATTATTTGTAGAATCCTATAGGAATTTTTCAATATAATATACCTAAATTATATGGGTATATATATGTGGTTATATTTCACATATTTAAATGAAAATACAACATAAAATATTGTGGTGTTTATTGATTCCTCCCATACTTGTTAGTGTAGTGGATTGTGGTGACAACATTTTCAAACGAGTTATTTCATGTAAAGTGTTTTTTAGATCCTTATATAGTGGTTTTTTTATCAAATTATAAATACATTTCTTTAATTCTGAATCTTTGATTTGTTGTTAGAAAAATATATCATTACTTGGGTTTATAATGTGAATATTGGTACTTAAGTTATTTTATTTATGTTATATATTATTTATTTTTTATTATATTATTGATCATTTTTTATGTTCATGAAGTCCATGTAATGAATACATATTATAGATTTCAAATTGGGGTAAAAGTTATAGTTTATGGGTTTATGAGGGTAAAATAATCCCTATTAGGTATTTTGATACCCTTGAAACACGATTCAATTTCACAAAAAATGTTCTATGAAACTCAAATAGAAATTTATTAGGTTCTCGGGTTGATTGACTATTATTGTTGATTTCATATTTCTATCATCTTTCGAGTCGTTACCAAGAACTATTATCCTTTCACTTTTTGTTAGATTATTTTCATGAATTTATATCAAGGAAATTTTCTAACATTTTGGGTAGATTAATAGTGTTGATTGAAATATTTATATATTTTTTCAAGTTTATATCTATCTCGATAATATTTTAAATAATTATAAATAATCATTTTTTAAATAAAATATTTATGAATGTGGTTTTTGTTCATCAATTATTATATTTCCATTATGTCTTACTTATATTGGAAATGTTTTTTAATAAAATCTATTTTCTGTTTGAGGGATCATGGTTTTTTATTTTCTTGAAATTATTTTTTATTTTTTTGAAATATATATTATCCCCCATATTCCTTCCCTAAAAAAAATATTGTCCATTAATGGAATTTGAAATATATTTTGTAAAATGGAATAGTTTTGGTAGAATGAACTTTGGTTAGAGTGTTTTGTTGGGTATTTTTATATATACACATGTAATTCTAAATTAATTTTAAATAATCATGTATATGTTAAGAAATATGGTACCATAGATATAAATAATATCAAATATATGTTAATATTGTTTATTCTTTGTGGTGTTCAAAAATCATTCTGAGATCATGAAATTATGTTGAGTGGGAATAATTTCACTACTACTAGTTTGGTGGTTCCATCTATTTGAATCTTGTGTTTGATCTCTAGATAATAGTAATTTATCATGAAATTTATTTCTTCGGTTATGTTGGATTCATTCTATATTGATATATATTTTTTATAATCCTCATCACATGTTTTTAAAAAAATGATGTCGGATACTTAATTGAAATTGTTTTCTTTTAAGAAATCTTGCTTCTTCTTATTAGAAATATATATATATTTCAAATAAAATAATAATGTCAAATAATCTATTTTAAATAATTTCCTAAATGTTTTTTAATTTATATAATATGTTTATAAAATTATTATTAGTATCAATCTAGGATTTTTTCCATGAGAATACACTATACAGTATATATGAAAATTTTATTCTACCACAATAATGTGAAGATCATGTTAAACTAAGTTCTAGATATGTAGTTCCAATATCTATATGTTATTTAAAAAGAAGGTTTATCTCTTGTGAAATGTATACGAGACAAAATTTTATATCATTTCCTTGTATCAATTTTGAATTATATACTCTTGCATTCCCTTTGAGATCATATAACAATTACCTTCACATGAGGAATTGAGGGAGATATAGGAGCCCCCAACACTTAATGAAAATTATACCTATATATTACAAAAGGTCATAAAACATTACTCATATCAAAACCCATGAAAAAATGGGTTTCCAAAAACATTAAATCATCATATATACTATTAAAAAGAAATGGTTTTCATAAATATATTACAATCATAAAAATAACTCATCCATACAAATAATAAATCTTGAAACATTGGATAATATCCCTAGAAAATATAATGTAACATCAAAGGATATAATCTTCGTTGGAAAATTTTTTTTAAATAAAAATCACTTGGACCATTTCTGGAGGGAGACAAATATTCTCTGAAAATATTTTTTTAAAACAAGAATCTAATAAAATACTTTGAAAGTTATTTTGTTTTAAAATGACTATAAAAACCATTAATGTTATTTTAAAATCATTTAAAACATTTATTGAGGAAAATATACATTAAAAATTGAAAAAACCATTTTAATATTGGGAAAAAGTTAAATCATATTGATTGAAGATAACATTTTAAACAAGTAATGGAATCATTATAAATCATTTAAAAAATTCATTAGGAAAATAATATTTCCTCTTTATGAAATAACATCACAAACATAAAAAATTATTAATAAAAATTTCATTTAAAATATCCATAGTAAATTATAGTGGAATATTTATAAATAAGTAAAAACATTTCCTAAGGATAATAACATTTACACTTAAAAAAAACTTTTTAAAAATAGAAAACACATAGGAAATACAATATTTTAAAATAAACTTTTGAAAAATAAGTAATAATTATAAATCATTTTAAAAATTTATTTAGTAAAATTTCCATTCCCCTATGTAAAAAAATAAATCATAAAAAATTTCATAATCCATTTCTTTGAGAAAAATATTTGATACTTGTAACAAAATATTTAAAACATTGCGTTTTCATAATGGTGCAAAATTTCTTACGTGTTAAAATAATTATTACTTTCACATTTTATATAAGATTATAACATGACTTGTTTTGATAAAGGCATGAAGATACTTTTTAATTAAATTTTTAATTTAAAAAAAGTTAAATTAACTTGAAATATTCCTATTGGATTATTAATTTCATTATAAATGCTAAATATTGATGAAAAAAGGGGTTACGACAAAAGGGAGAAATAATATAGATTTTCACAAAAAAATTATTTTGGAACAATGACTAAATAAATATTTGAAAATAAAGGGATGAAATTATTTATCATGAAATAACAAAATTAGTATAAAAATGATTTTTTTTCTTGAGAGATATGATAAAAAAATCATTATTGAAATATAAATATAAACAATACTGATAAGCGATGAGATTGTATCAGAAAAAAACTAAAACATTGGTATCTATTAAATTGCATGGATCATTTATTATTAAAATCAAATAAAAAACTTAATACCACAAAAAATCAATTATTTATTACACAAAAATTCACATGGGAATTAAATAAACCTTAGATAAGAAGATATGTGTATACTTCAGCTTATGTCCAAAAGAAAACAATTTGATAAAAAATCACTTACTGCATTGGTAACATTTGAACCATAAACCCCATGAAAGAGAGATCTTAAAATATAGATTTAGATCCTCAGAATATTAAAAATAAGAACTCTAAAATAAATTCATGTTCCATATATAAAACACATAACATTAAAAAGTGGTGTATATGGCATATATATCACACATATAAAAATGGATATGAAAATACTTTACCAAATTTGTAAACTTTTGAATCTTAGTACCTGTGAAAGATATATACCGAAATATAAATTTTAATAAAAATATTTTTTTAGTTTAATCATCAAACACAATATATAAAATAGGATGTGAATATAACATGTTTCTAACAGAAGTAAAATAGTGATACTTAAATCACTAAACTTAAGTCCAACCTTCTTTCGTAGACATTTAATAATACTTTATAATAAATTTAAGAATATTATAAACTATTATATAACTATAATTATAAATATAATACCAAATAATATGCACTTATAACCTTTAATTACCTAGTTATTAATACTTATTTGTTAAAATCATAAATCAGGTAATTACTGCATTGTTTTCCTTGTATGTTTTGATTTAGTATTTTGCATCCTTTTACCATAATGATGGGTCTATCATATCTATATTTTGAAACATGATATAAATATCATATATATATATATATTATATTTATTAATAGTATTAAAAAAATTTATAGATAGAAAATGATGTACACTGTTAATTGAGAAGATAGGTCGTACATATGCATGAAAGTTGTTCCCATTTGTTTAAAAATGAAGAAATAAAGGTCAATAATCATTCACCATGACAATATAATTATAATTTTTTATAGGTCATATATATATTTATATTATCTTTTTTATTTGATACATACCATTTATTTTTTTAGTGATAAATGAATCACATCGCTTCGTAAGGTCCCAGAAAGACGTACACACGAGAGAAGTTATCATATCCACCCATGAAGTAGAAAGTTAGAATGTATAAGTGATATATTAATTTGTTAGGCAAAATTGAGAAAAATATTTCATATATATATTCATTCAATATATACTTGGTAAATACTATCTACGAAATTGAAAAACACATCGCATTAGTTCGTGAGGTGAGATTCCTCCATTCATATGATCGCTGGTTTCATTTAACAATTTTTAGATTTAGAAATAGATATAGTTTATTCCATTAACATAATATAATTATTAAGGATACACTAGTTTTATTATATTATAATGTATAAATAATATTAAATGAGGTTGAAGAATAAATAAAACAAAAAATGCATGTTTGAGAATATTATATTTTTGTGGAAGATCCTATTTGGTTTTAACCAAATTCCATCATAGTGTGGATTCCTAAAATACATAAGGACTATTTAATGATGTAAGGTAAAGAAATAATATATTTGGGTAGGTGTTTGACTAAAAAATTGACTTTTGAGTGTCAATAGGGGAGGAGAGTGAGCATGATTTTATAATTTAGGGAGAGTACAGACATAGAATTTATAAAAATGAATAAAGTGTAACATAGTTTTTTACATGAAAAAGGCTAAAAAATGATTCATTGTTGATCCATATAGTATATAAGGTCAATATATATTTAAAAAATGGGATTCTAAAAAATCATAGGCCATTTTACACCTTATCTATTTTGTATAAAATAGTTGTAATCCAATTTTAACCTTAATAGTATCAACTAAATTTTGTGTTTTTACTAATAATTTTGACAAAAAAAATTAAGTTGGAATTATTATATAATATAAATAATTATTATTCAAAGTATTTAATATAAATCTCCAAATTCAATTCACATAATTAGAAATTTATTGTTTAAAATAAACCTGTAGATGTGATAAGAATGTGGTTATTCTAAATAAAAAATATTCCAAATTTTTAAGTAAAATTATAACATAACTCGATAATAATTTCATTCCAACAAACTAAATTGGACAAATGTATATATATAGTTAAATAATTTTTACATTCATACACATCATAACATAATTTTATAATTCTTTAAATAAAATTAAAATTCTTAATATAGATATTATCTTTCACTGTTCAATGAAAAACATTATTCTCAAAAAAATCAAAAAAAACATCATCTAATAATATTTACATGATAATTGAAAAAATTGGGTTAATTATATCAAATAAATTTACTAAAAGATAAAATATTTAATTTTAAAATAATATTTTAAATATGAATGAACTACCATTTTATATAAATAATGTTTTTATGAAAAAAACTAGATTTATTTTTATCTCACGACTAGAAGTCATATAAGATGAATATTAAAATTTTCATTAAATATTATCTTTAAAAATATCATTAAAATCATTTACTAAATAGTATTTATTAAATTAATCTTAGGTATAAATATTTGTGTGAATGAAAACAGGGTTTTAAGGTAAATATTTCCTGTTTTTCAAATGGATTTTATTTTCATTTATAATTAATTTGTTGTTAAGTCAAAATTCTTCATTTGAATTTTATGTCCTTTGTTTTGGAAATCATAAATCTCTTTATACTAATTTCTCAAACAAAGGACTTACTTTGAATATATTTTTTATGTTTATCATACTGGCTATGTCAATCGTATTGACTTTTTCATTCGAACTGACACTGTCAATCATACTGACTCTGTCAATCATACTAAACCTACTAATCATATTAACTCTATCAATCTTACTGAATATGTCAATCGTACTAACTCTTTCAATCATATTAAATCTATCAACTGTACTGACTTTGTCTCATACTGACTCTATCTATCATATTGACTATTGTGCATCATACACACTTTTCATCATATCAGTACATTTCACAAAGTAATATTAATAGTACTCATGTTTTACTTTTACTACATGCATGTTTTTTTTATTTTATAAAAACACATGTATTATATCAATATTACTCATAATTATCATTTTCATATATATTTTTTCATATCCAAAACGATGTATTGGATTTAGTTATAAACAAATAAAAATGATCTCAGGGTTTCTATTTCAAAATGACCAATATAATGCCAGGTGTCCAGGTCTCTCTTTGTTTTCTAGAGAAATAATACAGTTAGAAGAAATATGACTATTTGAACATGATTACTATAAATAAGAGGTCAATTGAAGCTAAGAAAAAAAATACTTAATGGCTTTGATCATCAATCTATTCCATCATGTTCTAGAGAGAGATGGTGTGACTTCTCTCCTGCTTCATGAGAATGATATTGAATTAAAAAACGTGAATGGATCATTCTTATATTTTTTATTTCAATAAGGGATTTTTTTGTTCGTCTAATCAGTTGATAATTATCGAGGGATTTCAGAGAAATGAAGATGGTGCGACTGATCTTTTAGGATCGAGGGCTTTCAAGTTTTTGAAATATAGAATTACTGATCACCTGTATAATCGAGGGCTGGCGGGGAGAGCAAGATGGACGCATCAATCATTGTATTCAGGGATTCTCAATTTGGAGGTTAGACATAAATTTTAACCTAGGTGTAAGTATACCCTTCCCTTTAGAATAAAATAATTGTAATACTTTTAAATTTTTTCAGATGTTTGTATTAGAAATGGAATTGTATTGTTTCCTCTTTCTTTTCATATTCATTTCAATTGAAATTGTTACAATTACAATTCTTTTGATACATATTTTATTAATTTTTTCTATATTATGTATGGAATAGTCTTTTTTATTTGTATTTATCTAATCATTTAATTCAATTTAAATTCATTTTTATTGGTTGTGAATTGTATTAGTTTACGATCTCTTAATCTATGTTCATTCATAAGTGTTTAAATAAAACGTTTTTAAACAAAAAAATTCACACCCTCTTGTGTTATTCAATCTAATAAACATATACATGTATATTATGATCCAAAAAATAGTATCAAAGAGACGTTTCCAAGGATTAAGTATTATTTTCTCTATTTCTTTTGAAAATACAATTGTATTGTGATTAATAACTTTTGTTTATAACTACTAATTACACTAACGTGTGGTGTGGAAATGTAATTTTTTATTAGATGGTAGGAAAGAATATTGGATCAATTGAAAATATAATTCCAAAAAGACAACTTATATTTATGATAATTATTATGATTACTGATGGGATCGATTGAAGACAGTTGTTATTAATACTAGAGTAGACAGTTTTATAATGCTTATGGGAGGTTACAAATTCCCCGAAAAAGAATTTAGTACTTTCACCAATCAAGAGAAGGAAGAATATGAACTAAATTACGAGGTACACAATAATTTTTGATGTTGTTGACGAGGAATATATATAGCCATATATCATCATATGAAGCATCAAATTGTATTTTGAAGAAATTGAATGTCACACATTTCCGGACATCTGATGTTTAGAAATAAGAACAACAATTCTTTGAGAAGAATATCATGGGTTTCCTTTTCTTTGTGGAGAACTACTTTTTATGGTGAAAAAAAGGTTTATAACAATAATCAATAGTTAATAATCTCTGGGAGAAAATGTTCTTGATGATGATGCTCTTTTAGACCCGATTATTGATATAATTCCAAATGAATGATAAATGAAAAATAATCTTATTGATGAAAATAGGTAAGTTACTCAAATAACTAATGATTAGTTTTTTGGAACTCTTTTATAGCATAAGACAAGAATGAAATGAGATACTAATATCAATATGAAGAAAAATGGAAATGGAAGTGTCATTTTTTATACTACATCCAAAGCTAAGATTCCTGAAAGGATAAAAAATACAAATCGCAGAGAGTAGTTGTTATGTCAGAATCAAGTGATAGTGATCACTATGATAATGAGTTTTCCAATCTCTCTCGATGGATGAACAAGATTTTGGGAAATAAATACATTCATTATAGATTCAAACAGAAAGATAGGAAAGACAAGGTAGACTCATAAGTAACTAGTTATGAATGCAATATTGAAGGTCATATCAGAAATGATTTTCTGTAACAAAAAAGTAATGACTGAAAAGAGATAAATTCTTAACGAAACAAGAAAAAGTATTACAAGCCAAAGGTAGAATGTTTTATGTCAAATGATACTTGGAGTGTAAGTAGTGGTGATTCATCAAGTAATTATTCAGAATATGAATCTTCCAAACAAAGGAATATTGGACTTGTATCTATTCTACAAATTGAAAATCATTATTTCATGGCTAAGGTACATAGTGATGAATCTCTTACAAATGTTTCATTAAATGGAATTCTCCATGATGAAAAACATTATTACTCTTCAGATGAATAATATTCCTTAGTAGATGAATCTTTACATACATTTGAAGAAATATATATATTTTCTAAACCTATTGAGAATGAAAATTTCAATCTCAAGAAAAATCATCATAATAAAAATTCTAGAATAAGTATTCTTATTAATGAAATATCAAATATTTCAAAGGAACTTGATAAGAGAAAATTATATTTTGATAGTTTTTCAAAAAACCATGAGGATGTTAATTCTGAAAAGAATAAACATTCTAAGGATACTAAAAATGTAATTTCGGAGAAACAAATTTTAGAGACTAACTCTAGTTAGAAAACTATTGATTCTATGGATAAAAAAATTGTTATTAAACTAATGTTGGAAATAATTTCCTTGAGGAACTATTTTTTCTAACAATAGTTATGGTGTAGAAAATTTTGATAAAATGTTTTCTCAAATTAGATCTTTATGGAATCATTATAGATTTGGTAACACTCACACAAAACCGTTTTTTGTCATAATAATTTTGTTTCTCAAACTACCCAATTATTTTTGTAAATCATGAAGGGGTAGAATGTATTATAAAATGGTAGAAATTTTCATAGAGGGGGAGAATTGTAAAAGTATTTCTCAAACGTAATAAATCTATATCAAGGAAAATCTATATTAATACAATAATTAGAAAACTATATAACTAAGGGGGAGTTATTTTTATTAATTTATTCATTTAGAAGAGGTTAAATAACTCAGGGGGAGAAAAGCATTTCTTTCTAGTTTTACATTTTGTTTTTGTGCTTTCCAAAAAGGGATATATTTTTAAGTTAAAATTTTTCTTTTAACATTTATATCTTTGGTTTTGGAAATCACCAATCTCTTTATACTCATTTCTCAAATAAAGGAATTACATTGAGTACATGTTTTATGATTATCGTACTGTCTATGTCAATCATACTGACTTTGTCAACCTTACTGACTCTATCAATCATACTAACTTTGTCAATCATATTGACCTTGTCATTCTTACTGACTTTGTAAATAATACTGACTCTTTCAATTGTACTGACTTTTCTTATCGTACTAACTCTGTCAATCGTAACGACTCTATCTTGTACTGACTCTATCTATCATGATGACTATTGTGCATCATACTTTGAAAAATATAAATACATTTCACTATGTAATATTAATAATACTCATGTTTTACTTTTGTCACATGAATTTTTTATTCTTTTATCCAAACACATATTTTATATCAATCATACTCTTGATTATTATTTTCATATATATTTTGTTTTAATATAAATGATTTCATAGATATAGTTAAACCAATACAAAATGATTTCATGTTTTCGGTTTTAATATGACCGTTATAATGCCAGGTGTCCATGTCTATCCGGGTTTTCTGGAGAAATATGATTGTTGGAGGAAATATGACCATTGAAACTTTAGGCCTATATATATGAGGTAATTTGAAGCTGAGAAAAATAATACATAGAGACTTTGATCATCCATTTCTTCTATGATGTTATAGGGAGAGAAGTTGTGACATCTCTCTTGCTTTGTGCTAAAGCCTTTGAATTACAAAACAAGAAAGGCTCATTATTAGGTATTGTATTTAAATAAGATCATTGTTTTTCTTTGTGCATCTGATTAGGTGATAATGATTGAGGGCTATCTGGGATAGACAGAAGATATTACTGATGTTCATATCGAGGGCTGTCATGTTTCTGAATGATAGAGGTACTGATTACCTGTAAAATTGATGGCTTGTGAGGATAACAAGATAGATGTGTCGATCATCCTATAAAGGTCTTGTCAAGGTGGAGGTAAGATAGACCTTTTATCATGGGTGTATGGATACCCTTCTTTTGGGGATAAACAAATTTTAATACTTTTATTTTCTACCATTGTTTATATTAGAAAGGGAATGATATTGTTTCCCCTTTCATTTAATTATCATTTAAATTTTAATTATTTCAATTACAATTCATTTTATACATATTATATTAATAGTTTCTATATGTTGTATGGTAAATTCAATTTAATTTGTATTAATTTTATCATTGAATTTAATTTAAATTTAATTGTATTTGTTATGAATTGTATTAGTTTAATTTTTCTTAATCAATGTTCTTTCTTAAGTATTTAAATATAATGTTTTTGAAGATACAATTCACCCCCTCTTGTATTGTGCCATATAAAATACATATACATCTATATAAAGTGGCATTACACAAACTACGAGTGACATAAGAATTCTTCAATAGCTAAAGGGTACAAAATGCGATAAGCATGTCCAATCCCATTTAAAATTCAATGATCACATTTTATAAAATACTATCATGGAATATACAATAATTATCAGTTCTTGAAAATTCATTATTAGACCAACCCCACTATTTAATAATTTTGGCAGACACATGGTGTATACAAACAATTTTTAAGGAAAAAACATATGAATTCATGATTTCAGTTCAATATATCCATTGAAATAAAAATACGAAATCAAATCATTAAAAAACCTAAAATAATTTACAGGTTCAATAATAAATTCATAGAATTTAATTTTTAAATAAAACCCATATATCGTGAATGGATGTATAAAATAATTCCTTTGAAAATAGATATCAGGTAAGAGTTGATTAACTCATTAAATACCTAGATTCATAATAAAAACAACATCCATCTACAAAACCCCTTAGATATTAAATAAATATCCCCATTGTGATCTAATATTAAAGGGGATAATAGATCAAGAAAGTATATATGAAAAAGGTAAATGCCAACCCATACCCAAAATACCTTGATGAGTTCTATCAAGAATAAATAAAATTCAACTAGAATCTATAGGAGGAAGCCTCATTATCATTGGGAAAGGATTAAGTAATTTAATTACAATATTAATCATGTTTTGGGGTCCAACTGTGGGTACCCAAATGATTTAATATAATATAATGGGTATTAAAACCCACAAGAATATATTTATTATCAGATCTGTGTGCTTAAAAAAATCATGATCCCTAACATTTTCCCCAATTGGATACTCGATAGGGTGCATTGATTAGTTGAACTATTTGTTTAACCATGATCTAACCATTAAATATATAACTATATGATGGAAAATGATTTAGAGGGGCATCCACTTGATTAAACTAACACCACACCCCCATCTAGTGTCTTACTACTTGGTTCACGATTTTCTAATACAACCCGTATAGTTTTGGTATCTTTGTTGTAGCAACCATGGCCTCATTGGGCAAGAGTTGGTGCCTTACATTATTATATCGGAATAGATAAAAGATTTACCCCAAAAAAGACTGAAAATATTAACTTTTTTGGAAACTATATATATACATGATACCCATTTAACAATTTTAATAGAAAATGAAACATAATAAATTAGAAGGGAAAATGATTTGTAGTTGGGAAAAATTATTCCATGAATTCATCTTCATATCATGGCGAAAAGAAAAAAATATGGGTGAGATAAAATTCTAAAAAAGGGTTAAGTAAAATATATATATCATAAATAAAATTTTAATAATCAACATGGAATGGTAATTGACTGAAACACAAGCCTATTAATCAATAATTTTTTCATAATATAGAAGGAATAAGAGATGATCATATAATTCAATATAAATAGTCACATGATCTTTAATCATAAACATAAATATTATAAGTAATAAAATAATCACATAGAATGTCAATAATGTTGGAATTCATAATTTTTCACATAGAACTATTAATATCTCTCTTCAAGATAGTTACTATCAAGATCTATCCTCAAGATAGTTTAAGTATGTGTATAAAAAGGCATCTTATTCAAACAGCTGATTCTTCTAATAAGACTGTTGATGAATCAAGGGGATTACATTAACCAGTACTCAACAAAAAGACTTATTTCCTAAAACATTACACATCTATTGAATAATCAATTTAAATAAAAAAATAGTGTTCATTGTCAAATATTCAGACTAATTGAAGGATACATATTTATCAATATTTCCCATATAAATCATATAACTATAAAAGTAAACACCATATATAAATATGTTTTATTGCTTAAATAATAATAATATACCCAATTAAATGATATTTTTATTTAAAAGAAATATAATTTATAATTAAAAATGATTACATGAATTTTATTATTTTAAAATAATGGTAGAAATTACAAAGGAATTGTGATTTTATGTTAAAATTTACAAATTATAAATTCAAAATATGAATCTAATTGGATGAAATAATTAAAAATGAAAATTAAATAACAAAATCTATCAATAAAGAAAGATATAATATTTCAATGTGATGTATATACACCACATAAAATTTAATTTGTGTGTAATAATAAATAAGCGTCAATTAAATGTAAATTAGGATGAAATCCCTTACATCACACTATCCTATTGTTCATAAATTATTTACCCTCCTGTATAGTAGTTATAAATATTTTATTAAATTGTAATATAACCATATTTATATTTATTATATCATATATGATCTATATGTAACAATTTATCACCTTATTGTTGACAATCAATAATTATTTTAATAGTTTCGGGTGTTAATTGCCTTATTTTTATA
This sequence comes from Viscum album, assembly GCA_963277665.1. Taxonomy (NCBI): domain Eukaryota; kingdom Viridiplantae; phylum Streptophyta; class Magnoliopsida; order Santalales; family Viscaceae; genus Viscum; species Viscum album. The sequence continues at coordinate 1,509,667,409 of OY728158.1, forward strand.
CTATGGTTTGACTTGTTATTTTTTCTCTATTACATATATCACGTTTTCACATTTTATAAAATGAATATATTGATTTAAATATTATATATATTTATTATATATTAATTTATTTTAATCCATTAATTTAGTGATATGAAATGAAATACAAAGTTCATGGAGATGGTAGGTATATGTATGCATGAACATTGTTTCAATATTCTTGTCATGTTGAATAAAGGAAAAGTAAATTATTATATATATATTTAATTATTATTGAATAATATTTATCTCATAAAAATCAATATTTTTTTAAAATAATTTCTAATACACTCCATTTAATATTTTAATGGATCACATCACTTTGAGATACAATAGTCCTTCATACAAAAGAAATAAGTTATCAAGTTCCCACAAAATTGAAACTACAAGTTTATGTCTAATATAAAATTTATTGAAGCATAAAACCATCTTAATAATATAAATATCATATATAGACCTCATTTATATCATAATTCCCAACCATAAATGTTTTTAATGGAAACAAATGAAATGTTTTCATGAGGAGAAAGTGCGTTTTACTAATGAATAATGACTTTCTAACCCATTTGATAGATGTGTGTGAATTTTTAGGTTCTAGAAATAGTATAAAAACATCTAAGTATATTTTTGATACATATATATATACATATTATTTATATAAAAATAAAATAATGGGATTTTGTAATAAAAAAAGATCATTGATGAATGTTACCTCAACTTCAGGTATATCCAATTCGTTAGAAATAAGAACATCCTTGGTTATATTTATATCCGATTTTAGGATTATAGGTTTATTGGGGAAAATATTAAAAGTTATTTTTGGGTGGTTTTTTTATCCAAATGGATTTGGAGGTATGAAGATGTAGGGAGAGTGAATCCCCTTTTATAATGGAGGAATATTGGAATTCTCATAAATACCCTAGAGTATTAACAATGGGGATTTCACCCTTATCTCATGTGCCTCCATAATTAAAAAATAATGTATTTTAGGAGAAATATGGTTAATAAAAATTCCAACATTCAAAAAATAAACACATATGTATCATTTTGTCCCATAACATCTAGTTTTATATAATTTTACCCTTTTGGTTTTTATTGAGATAACTAATTTTTTTAACTTATGTAATTAATTAATTGAGAATAATTTAAAGAGGTACCATTTTCATAATTTAAAACCACTTATTCTCAAAAGAATATGTAATATTTAAAATGAAAATAATTTTTGAGTTGGTGTTTTATTTTATCAAAAGAGCATTACGCCCAACGACACTACATTAACTTTAACCATGCTAACAATGTTTTTATTATTTATAGGTCATTATGTTTATTATAAAAGGATAATTACTTCATTAAATGAATATATTTTATGTTAAAAAACAATTAAAAATAACATGGTAGGAGATATAATTTTTATTAATTTTAATTCATTTTACAAAATATCCTTTATAATAAAAAAACATTAATGTCAAATTTTATGTTATTTATTTAATTTAAATTTATGAATATCAATAAAATTATGGAATTAAATTATATTATTTACATAATATTTTATCCTTATGTTATAATCTAAAAATTATTTTCAGACAACAATTCGTTCCATTTACATAACTTTTAATGTTTTTGTATCATTTCTTAGTTAATTAATAACTAAATAATTATAACAATGGAGTTTCTTAGGAAACTAATATATGTAATTCATCTATAAATAATTAAAATATATATAATGTTATAAAATCTCATTTTTATTTCAAAATTATACAAATAACCCTAACATATGTAATATTTTAACCTATCCCAAAGCTATATAAATATTATAAGTAAGAAAATAATCATTTTTATATTTACTTACAAAACTATATATCGGTCCCATTGACTGAATATTATCTCAATAACTCATAACATTAGTCCCCAAGGATGTAATTGTTTAAATATTCACATCCAATGGTTGTTAAATATTTTGGTAGGTTATTTCCAATCTTTTCTTTTAGTTTTATGCACTAAGTAATAATATTTTTTTATTAATCACTATAATTAATTTTAATTACATTCCCTAATAATGAAGCTAAAAAATTAACTTGAATTTTATAGATCACATAACTGATTTTTATTCCAAATATTGAATCAATGTTTCTAAAATCTATTGACAAAATTGGTAGAAAATAATTTAAAATTAATCCAAAAGATGTGACAAAGGAGTTGTTTATTTATTAGAAAATGTATAAATAATATCTACATTTTTATATGAAAATTCAATATAAAAATGAGTTCAATTACCTAAATTGGATTAATATATGTAATATAGATATAATATTTCTTTAAAACTATTCTAAAATATAATTTACAATTATAAGTGTTTTAAATGAAAATTATTTTTTCAATTAAAATTCAATGTTATTAATTATTAATGAAAAAATTAATCTTCTTAGAAAAATACATAAAATTTACCCTAAGAGATTTTTATATTAAATTTTGAAATTTGATTTTTATTTTTTCAAATAAAATTTATAAAAATGTCAATGTTTATTTTTAAAATATGTGAGTAATTGAAAGCTGGAAAAAGTGATTTAAAAATACCACTTTTGTGAATAAAATATGATTTATTCTTATACCATGATTATAAAATATTTTGGACGATTTTAAAAAGATAAATAGTACATAACATTCATAAATATCATAAAATAATAGTAATTAATTTAATTTATCAAGCAAAAAATATTTGGTAACATAAAAATAGTTTTTTTAAATCACTTCCTGTATATAAAGTTGGGTTATATTTTAATTTTTCATTAATTGGTAACCAATAGAGTAATTTTTATTTGTATTAAATATATAATTTCCTAAGTTATTTAATAGTATTCATAAATATATAACTAAATAGAAGATACTTATCATGTTAAATAATAATATTAATAGAATTCGGTAAAACTCTATCTGGCATGTAATTCTTCCATCAAAGAAATTAATTGTTGCATGTAATACAAGATAAACTCTGTTTTGTGTGAATTGAAACTGAAATCGTAGATTTTATTTATTCAAAATTGAAAATATATTATTATGCCTCAGGTTGTTATATTCTCTTCTACTATTATTTTTTCATCTCACATGTGAAAATGTAAATGATTTTCATATTTCAAAATCATGGGATTTTATATTCTCCCAACCATAAATAAATCACATCCTCCCAATTTAAACTTGTTCTCCGTAATTAATGGTTTCATATTTTTACATACCATTTGTAAAAAACCCACATCATAAAATTTTTAATAAAATATTTTCTTTATAACAGTGAAACATATTTAAAAATCCATATGGAATAACATATAATTAGGTTTGTATATAGGAAATATTTTTTTGAAATTGAAGATATATAGATAGAGGAAAGAAAAAAATAATTATTGGAAGTGATTGTGTTCATTAATCACATGTAAGTGAATGATGATTGGAAATATCAACTCTATAAATGTGTGATGATATAAAATACTATTTTATTCACTAATATGAATATAATATGATAACGTTTTCATTTCATTCTAATGTTCCCAAAGATGTAGAATCATTTTAATGTCTATGAATAAAAATAGATATACATTCCTTATGCATTTCTATTTTATAAGAATAATATCATCATTTGGTTTTTTTAATATATTTCTAATTTTTATCTTATCACATGTTGTGTCATAAAGTGTAGTAATACATAAATCATTATAACCTCATGAAAATATCGACAAAAACCATTTCATAAATAGATAACATTTCCAAACACTTATGATCCCACACTTTGGAAATAATTTCACTAAATTGATCTATGTTTTATAATCCACAAATGATTGAATAAAAAAAAATTTCAACAAAACATTAATCAATTCTATTGTAGGGGTACTATCATATTTATGTTATACATATCAACTATCCTTTTAATTGAAAATCATTATCCCAATGTACGTAACAATTTAAGGTACCTAATCATTTGTTTTCCAAGAAGTTCAACATTCCACTGAATTATTTTTCATTGTTATCAATACCATTAAAAAAACAATTTTAAATTCCTAATGAAAACTTCATTTTGTAAAATCAATATATCTATCACAATTCTTATATTGAAAAAATCATTCATAAAACACTCAAATGGAATAATTACTAAATCCCCACACAAGAACACTAATCAGTATTCTTCATCTTTGGAAATATCGTAACGTTTTCTATGATGTAATATATTATCATAAGGAATATTCCCTTTATTATTGTGCCATTCATTTGAATAGTGTCATAAATCATTACAAATGAATCATTATACAATAGAGCCATTTTTTCAGACCCTACAACTATAATCATGGTGGTCATTGTATCTAAACTTTTTGAAAACTACCAATCATTTTATGAAATTACTAGGGTGTTTATTTCCAAAACTATCAAATGTGGGAAGATAATTCGTTCCCATATTCCCTTTATCCATACTTTTCATAGTTTTCATATTCTTCTCATGCTTACCTACTTTGTTGTTACACTTATATAAATATTTTTATGGATTTTTAGTACATGATACCTTGTCCACATTTGTTAAAACTTTTTGGGATACTAGTTCGATAAGAAAGATTTCATTTATCCCATAAAATTCATGATAATTATTAAACATTAGATCATAAATATTAGTGAGGTTCCCTTTTCAAATTCTATGATACATAACTAAACAAAAAATATACACTACTGCGGAACACATAATTTTGAAGCATAATTTATACTCACAAATCTAGTGAAATACATGAAATAAATTGAAATGTTTATGCATTTATATTATAGAAATCCAAAAGGGTTTCTTTTGGATGTCATTATATATTATTCCTCAAAATAATATCATATAGTTAAATTCCCTAATAAAAATTTTCCTAAATCTATTTTACAGGTTTTAAATAAAATAAACCGTATACTGACTGTCATGACAACAACCCTAGTTTCTCATACCCATTGCATTACTTTAATACATTGGTATTCATATAAGATTAAATTCTCAAAGTATGAAAAGCATTTTTTATATTTAGAAACCGTATATATTCATGTTACCCATTTTATATTGGTAATGGGAAATGAAACATATTACATAAAAACATAAAATTCTAAGAATTCTTGAAAAATCATTCAATGTATTCATTTTCATATCTCGTGGGAAGGAAACAAACAATGAAATATATTGAATAATATTTAATTCTTAAGGATAATATAGATACAATAATTTAATTAATAATATTCATTATTTAATGGTAAATGACTAAAAAATATAATTAATCAATATCTCTATCATGATATGGAATGAATAAACGGTAAACAAATAATACCATATAAATAATCACAAGAGCATGAAAAATGACAATGTATATTATAACTAATCGAATAATCGCATAGAATATCAATAATTATGGAATAAATAATTTTTTAAATATGATTTATCACGATCCATACTATAGATAGTTACTATCAAATTCTATCCAAAAGATAATTTTAGTATTTGGGTAGAAACCCATCAGATTTCGGAAAATGATTTGTCTCATGAGACTACTAATTCAACAAGGGGATTACATAAACCTTTCCCAAAACCATTATTTACATTTCTAAAACATTTCTAATATATATAATAATAAATTGAAATAATAAAAAATATTCCTTATTAAATATCTGTATTGAGTGAAGGATAAGAATTTATCAGTATTTCCACAAAAAATCATTTTATATGCAATATAAAAATCATATGATAAAATGCCATATGGTTAATGAAATAATAATATCAATCATACAAGAATATTAATATTTTAAATAAATATAATTTTCAATGATGTAAAATAAAATAAAAAAAAATAGATTCAAGAGAATGTTATCAATCACAAAAGAAATTGAGATTGTACATAGAGTTTCATCACTCAGTAATTTATGATAGAAATCCCTTTTAAAGAAATAACTCAAATTTTATGATTAAATTACATGTATTATTAATTAATAATGCTATTCCATTTAATAATGGATGTATATACACATCATAAAATTTAATTGGTTCATAATAACCAATATGTCACATTGGAATGTAAATTAATTACAGGCTTTATAATTGGTTGTACATTATTTAAACACATTAATAGTTGTTTTAATCAAGTTATTTAATTTTAAAAACACATATTAATATTTATAATTTCACATATAATCTATTTATAACATCTTACCACACGATTGTTAATAATATTTAATTAATTTCATTATTTTGAGTATCAAATACATTGTTTTTCGAGTCTTTTTTGAGTTTTAATTTTCTTCATCATACAATGATATTAATTTCACCAAATATAGAAATGAAAATATTATTTAAATTTTATATATATTCCTTATATATTTATTTATATTAATCAATATAATTTTCTGACTAGAAATGTAATACATCCTTCATGGAGATGGTATGTCAAACATACGCCTCAACATTGTTTCCATTTTCTTGTCGTATTTAATGTATGAAAATTATATTATATATATATATATATTATCACTATATTATCATATTTAGGTCATATAAATGAAATATGTTTTATCAAATCATTATTAACATGTTCTAGGTATAGTTTTAATTAATCACATCGCATCACATGGTAGTAGTCCATCATAAACACTAACGACGCTATTGTATTCTCATAAAATTGAAAGTATGAAGGTATGTGTTATATGATAATTAAACAATAATAAATTATCAAGAATAACATATATAAATAGTATTTTTATAATTATACCCAACCATGAATGTTGGTAATGGAAAAATGAATAACATCATTTCGCAATGCGATAGTTTTTTGTACAAAGGAATAATGATATTACCCATTTATTGGATGTGTGTGACGTTATATGTCATAACATTAACATAATAAAATAATATTATGTTAAATATACCAATTTTATAATATAATCATGATATAAAATTAATTTATGGAGTTTGAGGGTGATATAAAACAAAATCACTCATTGATGAACATTACATATTATTTGGGTATCTCAATTTTGTTTTCACCAAAAGACGTTCTTGGATGGATTTATCCCAAAATTATGGTTTCTAAAGTTTGGGGAGGGAAATTGGGATGTGTTTTTAGTTGGGTTTTTTTTGGCCAAAATGTCTTGGGATTTGTGAAGAATAGGCAAGAGTGAATACGCTACAATAATGTAGGAGGAGTGTAATTCTTATAAAAAACAAATAATATTAACTATTAGGAGGTATCCCTTACCTAATGTGCCTCAAAATAAAATAGTAATGGATTTCAGGGGAGATATGTTCATGAAAAACCTACACAAAAAAACAAATTATGATCATCTTTCTCCTTAACATATATTTTACCATACTTTTACCATTTTGGATTTTATAAAGGTAACATATATTTTTTACCTATGTAATTAATAAATTAAAAATAGATTAATTTGATATTTAATATATTATTTAGACACACAAATTATAAAAAAAATACCAAATTTATAAAATAAATTTCCCGTTTGGGTTGGAAATTAGTTTTAACAGAAGTGTGTGTAGCACGAAAAAATGCTTCATTAATATTAACCACATTAACAGGGTTAATACTATTTACTAGTAAATATGCTTATTTTAAAAGATCTATTAGTTATTAGAGATACTATTTTTTATATTTATTAACATTTAAAATCATTTCATAGATGGTAGTTTTTTTATTTTTATATCAACAAATATAATATCATTTACAATCAAATAAAGTTATGCCTATTTTGGAAATATTTGTTTACATTAAGATTAAAAATAGCAAGACTTTTACATAATTAAAATATAGTATTTCAAAGCCATTTTATTATGATTAAATCATATATAAAATTAATTTAAGACATTTATTCATTTAATTTACTTGACTTCTAATGAATTTTTAATTATTTATTTTTTAAAATTAATAAGTAAATAATTATTACATTGGTGTTTCTTATGAACTTATATTAATTAATGAATCCCTAAAAAATTGAAATAACTTATAATGATATAAAAACTCATTTATATTGCAAATGGATATACATAACTGAATATATGTTATATTTTACCCTACTTAAATGATTTATACAAATTAAAAGTAATAAAAGAATGCTTTGTATTTTTCATTACATTACATATTATATGGGTCAATGTAATGGATTAGTATACCAATAACTCATAAAAATAATTAATATGGAGTAAAAGAAAAGTATATTACTATCCAATGGGATTTTGAAAGTTTTTTAGGTTGTTTTACACCATTTATTCTAGAATTTACCACTATGTAAAATCATTTTTACCTTAATCACTGTAATTAATTTTAATTTCATTTAATAATCACTATAGAAAAAATTATTTTATAAATATAAGATAACATAAATTTTTCATATTTAAAATAAGAAATCCATTTTTAAAAATTTCATTCATAAACAAAGCAGAAATTAATATAAATTAATCTCACATCGGTGATACGTTAGTTTTTCAAGTTAAAACTTTTTAAAGATTACAAAATTTTAGTATCAAAATTCATTATAAAAATTAGTACAAGGACCTAAATAGAAATAATTTACATATAATATAACATATATCACTTTTAAAATATTATAAAATATTATTTAATAATTTAAATTATTTAGATGAATAGTCTTTTTTCTATTAAAATTCAGTATTTTTAACTATTTATTAAGAAATAAAACTTCTCTGAAAAATACCAAAAAATCACACAATAATAATTTTTTTCATTATAATTCTAATAATGAATTAAATTTTCTCATATATAATTTACAAAATTAAAAATTGTTTTTAAATAGGCTTTCCATTAAAATGCTAAAAAATACCTTTAAAAAAATACCTCATTTTATGCATAAAATTATATTTCATCTTCCCTCATGACTATAAAATCTATTGGATGAACATAATATATATTATATTATTTTCATCAATATCATTCACTAATAGTACATAATTTAATTTATTCAAATAAAACACCTTTGGGGGCATAAAAATCATTTCTATAAAAACATTTTCCATATGTAAAATATGTCTTTATTTTCCTTTCTAATTAACTCTTAATAAATGAATTAATTTATATTTGTGTAAAATATATATTTAAATAATATATTTAATACAATTTATTACTAAAAAATTGAGAGTTAGGAGACAATTGTATTTTTAATTAATAATTTAATTATTTTTTTGTAAAACACAGTCTTGCATGTAATCAAGCCATCAAAGAATGTCAATATTGTGATTAATAAAAATAAAATAATTGTAGTGTTTATTAAAATCTATATCACAGATATAATTTTGTTAAAATTTAAAATATATGGTTAATTTTTAGGATGATATATTCCCTTCAATACTTTGTGTTTAATTTCAAATTACCAATATAATAATATGTTCACATTTTAAATTTTTTGGGTGTTACACATGCGACAACCGTGCACTACACCATGGGATTCCATAATTTTAAAAATTCAAAATACAACCCCAATGAAATAAAAACCCAATGAATTTTACAAACTAGCATTAATAAATAACTGAACTTAGGTAATATATTTTTACAATCTCCCCAACATAATGGATTTTTATCCCCATAAAGTGCTCAACATTCTTGACACATGAAAAGAGACGGGGACTAGTTCCTAATCAACATCAAATGGATATAATTTTATCACTTTAATAGTACCTATACTAATGTAATAATTTTTTTAGTTCAATATCCTAGCGATCAATAAATGAAATATGTTGTCGATGAATAGTGATAGAAAGGTAAAGATTAATATCCTCCCAATCAATCTCAACTGAATGATCTAGTTCATACCACATCATATACGAATCATGAAACAAAACATTTATTGGTTTTAAATGGTAGGGTTAGTCGAAACAAAACTATACCTTCCAATGTCAATTATTGATCTCCAATAAGCCCACAATCCTCGGTTCCAGCTTTCCCAACATACCTTGCCAGTGATGTCCCATGTGAGGTAAAAAATTGATAAAAACACGGTCACCAACCTCAAACTCTAGAATCTGATACTGGTAGTCAAAATAGGATTTGTGATGACTCTATTCATTGAGAGACATCATTTTGATCAACTACATCTTTCTTTTCATCTCCATAAAAGGATATGGACTAAGTAATGAACAATATTCCAACTATACCCAAATTACTGGAGATCTATAAGGAATTTTATACAATTAATTAATGGAATCCATATATATCTAATCTTGATAACTATTTTTATAAAAAAATATCTAATATTAAATTATTTTCCCAATATCCACCAAAATAATGAATGAAAGCTATGACCCTATCTTTAAGAACATGGATTTCTCTCTTGGTTTTCCTATTTATTTACTGATGACATTACATGCTAAATTTCAACTGATAACATATCACCTATAGCAAACCATTCTAGAATCTAAATGTGATCCTCACATATTTGTAAGAAATACCCCATGAGGAAAACTTGTGGTGTCTCGTTTTCTCATATTCATATAAGACATTGGGATGATCCAATTTTGTCTTATCATTAATATGTATGAAATGATATGATTTCTAAATTTGTTGAATGATCAAAAAATGGCTTCTATCCCAATAGGATTCCTTGTAAAAACAAATTCAAAGTCTATTTAAATTTTACCCCACATCCGTACATAAATGGCTAATGGTTTCAAAAAACCAATAGGTAACTGGTGTTCTGAAATTATTATACTGGCAAGTGACACACCATGATATGAAATATATATTTTATATCCTTTTCCAATTCCAATAATATAGATGTATCATGTCATGATACATACTGGTATTCTAATGGTTCATTGAAAATAAGGACTGGTGTCCACATTAAATCAACTCATACTTTAGATAAAATATAACAAACCACATAAAAAGGAAGTACAAGGCCATATTAGGATACCACGACCCCTCACTCATGGTTTCCCAACCATAATGAATTTTACTAAAGTGCTTGAACTTTTTATATATCACCTACAAAATATGGAATCATTCATGAATAGAAAATTCATCTTTCATCAAAACCAAGAACACATGTCCCCCAACGACTTTCACCCCCAGGATCATCTAAGTGAAAAATATATTCTAAAACAACTCCTAAAATGATTCTTTTATGAATTGGGACATCATTTTTATGATTATGGAATTACTGAACATATTTAATTTTTTAGTAGTATATAAAATATCAAAATCATTGGACTGAAGAAACTAATCCCAATACCTCAATCTCATGATCATAAACCATATATTATAAAAATATTTGCGAAAATTATGATCGAAATACACCGTAAAATACTCCCCAAGTATATAGTTATGCATTAATTTTAGTATATTTATAACTACATCCAACTCAATATCATTTTAATGGTAGTTCCTATCATGTATGTGTATTTTCAGTGAGATACAGTCCACTACATTCATCCCCTAAATTAAGACACATCCCAAACCTCTATGAGAGGAATCACATAAAACATCATAACATGAACAATGAGTTGATGGAATCAAAAATGCATATAAATAAACCACACCATTAGTTCCCCAATATTTATCTAATATTTTTCATTCTGTTTAAAATTTTCTCTCTTATGTTTTAATTATCTCATTAGTGACTTCTTCATCAAGAAATTTTTAACAAACAATATATATTAACCAAAAAACCCAAAAAATATTTTGATCTCAAACACATATCTGGGATACACCAAGGATATAATTGTGTATATGTTTTCATGATCCATTAAGATACCCCTCTCAGATATGAAATTCTCTATCAAAATCACTTGTTGAATCAAAAAATCACATTTGTAAATCTATCCATAAAAAAGATGTTCTTTAAAGGTCCCATTAATGATATCAAAATAGTCCATTTTCTCCTCCTCTTAATTTTAGTTCACTAAAATATCCACCATGGACACTAAAAAAATGTTTCCAAGAGCTAAATGTTGATATTGGTCATCAATTCCATAAATACATTAAGATAATTAGGGATATCAAATAGAATATCCTGAAAATTGAAATGCCTATTACAACTCCTTAATGTTGTCTTATATATATATCATATTCTTGGAATCTGAATTGGTGGAACCCTAATATAAGGTAAATAATAAGAAAACAATTAGAACCTATAAAATGATAAAAAAAATAAAATCGATATTGGAAAGGGGTATTTAATCATGATGGTCTCCTGATCTAAAACTTGATAATATATTAAAACTATAAGGGTCCCCTCTAGATTTATAACCCAATTGGTAGGTGATGTCGATGGTTACATGCTATGATGAATAAATTCATTATCCTCATGGACTATAAGGTGAAACATAAGTTCTCTCAACACAAAAGGTTCTATATAGTAATATGGAATATAAATTGGAAACGTACAAGGGATCACATTAATGATAAACTCAGCATATATATCTCTTGAGGTAAAGTATAAGAATCAGCTAGAATGGTCATAGGGTACAAAATCTGACTACTTGAAGAAGGCTACACAAAAAAGGGTAAGTAGAATTTGAAAAACTCTAACAACTGGTCTAACCCTTCATAATATAGAGACCCACTCACCCTAGAAAACATGAGTGACTATATTGGAAGAAATAAACTAAACCCAATGTTGAAAAAAGTATAACTATTAATTAAAACCGGTCAATCTATACAATCATAATATTAATTTGATGACCTCAATATCATGAACTAATAATTCTCACACCGCCTCAAAATTTTTTATCATCGCCCGACATGCAGAACAATTGAAAATTTATTTTCACCTTTTTCCCAAAAGAGTTGAAATATCTAACATGTATGTAATATGGTTTGAATAAATGATCAAAAATTAAAATAACATTGCTGATATAGAATAATTATTAAAACCTATATAATAAAAATCTAGAAATATAGAACAAAAAACATATATTGTACCACTAATAGTAGAAATATCTATTACTGACCCATATGGAACATACTCTACAAAAAAAAGATGTTCGGTATCATATACTCCTTGAGATTTCATAGAAATTAAATCACCACCCATGGACTAAGGAAAATACCCACCAATATTTTGAGTATCAATTTCAACCTTATAAACCATTGGTGACTAGATCTGGGGCTTTATTTAAAGACTCAACAAAATGTGTCCAATAATCATGTATGGTATGCTCCACTTAATTCAAGGTCAGAAACTATCAGATCCTTGTCAAGTGTATCATATCATGTAAAATTGATGGTCAAATATTTTCATGAAATATATCTAGGTAATATCCTCCTGGTGTCCAAAATTATTCTTCAATAAGTTTTAGATACTCTCAATCTTCTGAGAACACTCCTTAGATTCTTGGTTTCATTTTCACCATGAATAACGAGTGGATAATTCTTTTTTAATTTTATGGCATGGTCCACTATTTTTCTAGGGGTATTTAAAACCTGTTAACCAATATTCTAAATTGTTCAGATAAAAGCTTCAACCAAATAATAGCCCATATGAGGATTTTCTTGTAGAACATGTCTCACAATATCCTCACTTGGATTTACATGAACTCTTCTAGGAGTCATAATCTAATAAACACATGTAAATAAGAAATACATTTATATAAAATTCAAAAAACAAAGGACCACTTTAAATAATTCATGGAAATTCCTTAAATAATTTCAATTTAAATAAATAAGAAATCTACCAAAAAAAATTAACACTTTTTAAAGGAACAAATACATTTATATAAACATCCCACCGAGTATATTTAAATTAGTTGAAACCCCTAGTATAAAACATGGTGAAAAATTATAAACACATAATCATGGAAAATCTAGTCTATACATAGAATTGAGATAGTGAGGACCCCTCCCACACATACTCCTTATATTCTGATGGTCCTGACTCATGTCTACCCAACACAGAACCAAACCCAGGTACTGTTATCCCACATTAGATTAGGTATTCCCTTTGATACCATTATATAATGAACTGCCTCTTGTAAATTATAGAATCTACCTAGATCATCCTCTAACAAGGTGGGATGTGAAACAAGAAAACTAAATCTTGTATTCCAAAAAAAAGTAAAGAAACTGGAATATAATTTTTATAAATATAATCAGATATACAAGAGATAAGAAATTCACTTCAAACAGGATAAATCAGAATAATACATCATGTCTAGGCCAAAATCTCTCAATGTGATCAAAAATCACCTTCAAAACACCCCACTATAATAGAAAATATACCTGGAAAAGAAACAAATACTACATGGTTTCTGTAACAGCCCAATATTTCATAGTATGTTATTTTCTTTAAATTCAATAGCTTGTGCTACATGCAACACTAAGTTAGAGCGCACAAGGACTTACCAAACCTTCCATTCAAAACTGGTTATGAATAGTATTAACTGGATTTTGAATTTTATACACCCCATATAATTTTAAATTATGTATTGTGTGTTTCTTGGATATATTATAAGAAAAAATTCAAATTTTCAGATAAAAAAATTATTTTTCAAAAAAATCAATTTTACCACCTATTAATGGATAACCCTTTTTAAATCCAATATTTGACCCTTTTACATATTCATTTTGAAAAAATAAAATACTTCATTAGAATTTGGACATCAAATTTTACTTTGGATGAAATTTTGGTATTTTTTCTAATAATATTCAATTTTTATGAATGCTGAGAAATAATGTATTTTAATTCAAAACTGCCTTGTAATCTAATTTATTTATATGGTTAAAATATATTTTAAATTGGTTTTGAAGTTTATTTAGATTATATTTTTTAATTTTGTTCATTGTAATTAATTTCACTTTGAAATGATACATAATCAAGTGTCAATATTTTGATAGTTATTGTTTTATAGAAACACACTATTTGTTTTGACAATGGGAATTAATTATAAAATTAATTAATCCAACTTCTATGTTTTGAATTTGGTAAAATAGACATAATTTTTTAATTTGTAATATCAAATATATATTAGGCTGAATTTTTGGTATTTTTCAAAAAAACATCATTTTTTGATGAATAGTGAAACCACTAAGTAGTAGTTAACAATCCAACATTTTTTATTTAAATGAAATTTTAATTCTTCTTTGAATTGAATTACAAAAATCTTATATACATTGTTTTTATTAGTAAGTAATTTTTTTTTCAATAAGATGAAAATAATTTTTTGTGAATTGTAACTTTTGACTTGTATTTACTGCGGTTAAAGGTAAATCGGGTAATTCAAGGTAAAAAGAACATTATAATTATACAAAATTACCTTTAAACCTATACTATATTTATTTTATGAGTCATGGCCGACCATGGTACTCCTTGGGTCGATTTTGGGACCCCATATATCCACTTAAGAACGATAATGACACATTATTTTAATTAACTTAAAGTAAAGAACAAAATGACATTAACAAATATCTTTTAGTATATAAATTTTTACATGGAGTTATATAAGTCATATTTTGGAAAATAAATAATAATTTAAATGATAAATAGAGTTAATACATTATGGTAATTTTTATATAATTTTTATACATCAAATAAATTAAATTATTTGTTACACACTAATGATGTTGTTTTTACCTCTTTAATAAATGATTTAAATAAATATGATTAATAATATTAAAGTAATATCCAAAACCAATATAATTCTTATTGGGTGATTTTATTTCCACCATTAGTCATCTTGTTTCTAATTTAATAAGTAATGGACCTTTAGAAATCGAATATAACTATATAATAAAATAATATTTTCACACTTTCCTAAAGAGCAGCTCCACCCCCTTATAAAAGGACACCAATTCTAACCCATTCCACACACCTATGAATCCCCTTGGCTCGTCCAACCCCTACCAAAATAATCTCTCAATATCCCCCTATTCCTCTTATAAGACATACCTTAGGCATAAGATAGTTCAAGAAGGCCTTTTGGTTCAAACCAAAGAAAGTTACCCAAATTAAAGGTAACACTTTCTCTGAAATTCTTTTGTGTTATTTTGCTTTATTTTAATTTTCCTACCCCCTAAACACTTTTTATTACTTTCATTAATAACAAAACCAGTATTCTAAATATACTAGTAATTTTTTATGAGAAAAATTCTAACTACCCTTACACACACCTCCATCTAATGGGGGAAGAACATAATATTTCTGTGGATGGGAAACAAACACCTCACGAAACGACGATTGTTTTATTATCTCCTACCAACTCTCATGGTGGCCATTAAGATGTAACTTTATTTATATATGATATATATATATATATATATATTATTTTTATGTTTTCTCAATTCTTCTTTATTTTCCATTTATATCATTATTTTATTGTTTCCATTATCGGTAAAACGCGATAATTTCATTAGGGGGAAGTGCATACTATAACCCCCTAAAAATGATATAACTCATTAGTTACTTATATGAGACATATAAAGGATAGAATTAATGATATTATATATAATATTATACTGGAATCATAATATACCTATTAATTATTATGTTTTAATTCCCTTAAAATACCAAATAGAAATGAAATTAGTGTTCATGTGTATGTACGGTTAACCATCTCTATGAACGGTACATTTCATTTATTATCACAAAATGTTATGTACTACTAAAAATAGATATATATACTGGATATATAACATATATATGATATCTATATCATGTATAGCATTCTGGAGATAATGGACGTTTTTCCACATGAAAAAATTGTATTATTAAAAGGTTCATTTTTGATTCAAGTTCCGAACATCGATAAAATATCAAATATGAACTCAAATAATTATCTAATTATTATAGCTAGGTAATAAATGATATAAAATGAATAATAAACATGAAAAATATTATTAATCAATAAGAAATTAACTTATCTTTATTATTCAGGAAGAACAAGGAACATACAAGACAAGTCAGACTTGAGATAAGGGGTTTTTAATCTCACTTTTAATTCTGTGAGATTTCCATTGTTTGCCATTTCTTTATTAGATGTGGTGTATTGTGTACTAGAATTTGATATATATATATTATCATTATTCTCTTTATATTCATGGTATTCTTTGATTAATTTTATGGTTATTATCTTTTGGTCGTATGACTCAATTGATTACAATGAAGTAAGTTTTTTTTCATCTCACTTTTTTATTCCAATGATATTCATGCTATATTGGCCACTATTTCCTTTTGTGTAGAATATGTACTTTCAATTATTGTATTCTTGGTGTAATATAAAGTAATTTATGGGTATTTACATCTTTATTGTATGATCCTTTTTTCACGGGTTGTATGTTTCCTATGTTACCAAATCATTAAGGGAATTTCAAATTTCAATTTCCACTCATTGGTCTTTACGCATACTGCATTGATTATTTTACTCCATGATTACATGTGGAATCACTATTTATTATTTCTGTAGTAATTTCCCCTCCCCTTTCTATGGATATACTTTTGATACATTTAATCACTCCATTGATAAATTCTCAAGTATCGAAATGAACTTAATAAGAGTAAATTTAACTCAATCTTTATTTATTGAGTTAAACATCGAATTAATTGGTATTGTTCTTAAACAAAATATGTGTGAATGTACTCTGATTTATTTACACTGAATATCCAATCATATTGAGTGTATTTATATTCTTCACACATAATTATGTTGTTGATTTATCCTTAACCTAAGGATAATGTCTTTATATGAGATTTCATATCAATTTACATTCCATTGAGACTTCCTTATTGTTACACACCAAGTCACTTTTTTATGGTTTATATAATGTACTTTGACATAGTATATCATGAATCCCTTTATTCACATTATATTATAATGTTTTTATTACCTCAATTATATGTAATCATGTATCTATCAGTTGGTTAGGAACTCTAACTAAAATATTTTTTTAAATGTTTTAAATATTTAGTATTATAAATCTTTCTCATTAATGTACTTGTTTTAAAAATGAGTTTAAGGTTTTATTTATGTGGACATTAATGTTTTAAAATTAAAATTCCCATTATAATTTTTAAAGTTGTATGGGACACTTTGATTCGAAAATCTATTTTTAAACAGCTTCTTGACAAATAGTGTGACATTTAAATGTCTTCATGAAAAAGGGGGATATTTATCTCAAATAGTTTTGATGATTATTTTCATCTATGTCAATATCCTTCAATATTCTGGATTGAGGTCAATCTGTTACAATACAATCTTTCATGTTGTATTGAATAATTCATCTTAGACTGTGGATGTCCTATTTGTATGCCATCCATGGTTTTTGGTTAAATTATTGACATTTCGTATACTAGTTTTAATACAAATATTTATGTTATGATTCAAAATTTTCATATGAGGAATCCATTAGACTTAGTAAGTGACCGATGGAGCCCGCTACTATAACAACCCATGTTTTTTAAAAATAAATATAAATTCATGTAACTTTGTTTTAAGTAGATATTTTTAACTGTCAATTAAAACATAACTATTCTACTTCTTTGTTATGAATTTCAAGAAACTCTCATCTACAATTGTGTTCAGTTTGTTATTTAGAGTCTACTGAAACCAAATTTTTTTTTAGTTTATAGTAACATACCCTAAGTAATAGTAACATGAATAGTAATATGAACCTAATGAATAGTAAATTTTATTATTATTTTATTTTCTTTAGACTTTAAGATAATAACATCTTGTTTATTTTTTCATAGTGATATAGAAGTCGTTGTAGAATAAGAATTATTAATTTTAGAGTTAAGTATGATTTTTTATAAAATTAAAATAATAATGTTTAGAATTTTATTTTCAAAAAATGGACTTCATTTTTGAATTCTTCACATCAAAAAATTGTTAGGGTAAATTTTCAATTTTTTCTGAATTTCTTGATTTTTCGGTGATTTGTGAAATATGATAAAATACTGTATTATCACATTATCAGTAAAAATACACAATTTATGACGTCATAAGTGATGCAAGGAAACTTGATTCGAACTTACATGCCATTATAACTATTTTAGGTCACATGAACTATGGCTATTCATAATCATGGGTGAAAATATTATAATAATGATTAAAATAATGAAAAATACCCCCTCTCCTCCACTATGAATACATCCATCACTCCCCTATACTTCCCACACCTATCAAGCCTCGATCCATGCCTAAGTTCTTCCCAGTACTCCTCCCAAGGCTCTTCCCCACGTCCTAGAGCTTCTGGTCTCACCAAAAGTGCAAAACCAAAGCCCTTAAGAAGGATCTCAATGAGTAGAGATCAAGAGGTAAACATCCTCTTTTATTTTTATTCTTTTCTTTCACATTAAGATATTATCGTCCTTTCCCATTTATTTATGTTGGTATATTTCATTCCATATCACCCCTTAATAAACGTATTATTTATGAGTGATTAGATATTACCTTTCTCTCATCAAACTATTTTTATGAAATTGTAAGTGACGCCGTTAGGATATTGAATTTTCTTGAGAAATTCCACAAATTTTTCTTTTATTTCATGATTCCTTTTTATTCCCTCCTCACCCATTATTATCTAAGAAGCATGAAATATTCAGAATCATGTACAATAAATATTTTCTCATGTTCAGGTAAAATTCATCATGATTATCCTTCTCTGCTGCCACTTATTCAAATACTTAAAAATGTGATCCATGATGTGTCCAATTACCGACATGGTGGACGATGTGATTCCATTTTCCTATTAATTCAATCATGTCTAGTCATGAAAAAAAATTTAGCGTTGAACTAGGTTATAATATTTGTGTTATGACACACCCCGGGTTCTAGAATTATTTTTTACTCAAGCTTCTAATTTATAAAACAATATGAGGTTCTTATTATCAAAGAACCACTAAAATGTTCTAAATGAACATCATTAATGTTTCAAATTATGAATCATCCTCATATTATAAATCAAAATGATAAATTATATAAATTATGGTAATAGAAATATGTAAATACCATTCTATTCCAATTCTATAATTTCACATCCAATCGATAAGAACATCCACCATGAACCAATCATGGAAGTCATGCTAAGAACTCACCCAAAAACAGTCCAAAGAGAAAAATACTAATAATTAATGGGTGAAATGATGTTATGAAATGATAATATAAGATGTTATAAACATTAAAAAACTTCTTTAAACTACTAATAAAACTCTTTTATCCATTATATAGTATTTTTAAACATGTTTGACGTAAGACAGACTCGAGGTAAGGGAGTCCTTAACCCGATTTCCATTCTTTGGGTTAACCTTAAACATCATTATTTATGTGCTATTAAATTTTATTATGAAGGTTTCTATATATATTATGTTTTATTTGTTGAGTCAATAAGGTTTTCCTTATGACTTTTCCATTCCTTCTTTTTTGGAAAATCACAAACACCTTATCTTTAAGGAAAATAGATTTTATAAGGAAAATTATCTTTATCATATTTTCATTATTTATATCCATATATTTCATCAGTATAAGAATCAGATTCATTTCTATATTCTCATAATCGTTTAAAACTTTGATATGAAGAATTCTATTTTAGGCTCCTAATTCTGGATGAGAACTGTAATGGAGTTCTACTCCGAATTCTGGATACGAACTCTAATAAAGTTCCACTCCGAATTATGGATACGAACTCTCATAAAGTTCGACACCGAAATCTAATGACGAGTCCTGATTATGAAATCTCATTATGAATTCTGATGAAGAAGTCTCATTCCGAATTCACCTATTAAACAGAATCTGATCATCTTTGTTTTATACAATCCAAATTTATTTAGACTCTGTATATTATTTTTGGTTAGACTCCAAACTTTCATATTCTTTACACTTTTATAAATTTTCTACTCTTTGACATTTTGTTTACACTCCGAGTCTTCACTCCAAACTTTTTAACTATTCTTGATATGATGTCGTACTTTTTGTTACACATGTTTTGTTATAAAATGATGTCGTCTATTCTGTTATAAACTAACTGTTGGTTAAGTGACACATATACAGGTCACTCCGAATTTTAAGGATGTTATGACCGTTGGAAAGGAGGCCGACCGAGCCTATAAATAGGAGCTCATTTGAAAGAGCTCGATACATATTGTAGTTGATCGACCAAGATACCACACGCTGCTAAGGTGAATTATAGAGAGATAAAGCTTTTCATGCTTTGTGCGTACTGAACCGCTCGTTCAGTTTTTGCTTCGTGCGACTTTGAATGTTGGTGATTACATTCGAGGACTTCCGAGGATAGGAAGACAG
Organism: Viscum album; assembly: GCA_963277665.1. Taxonomy (NCBI): domain Eukaryota; kingdom Viridiplantae; phylum Streptophyta; class Magnoliopsida; order Santalales; family Viscaceae; genus Viscum; species Viscum album. The sequence continues at coordinate 1,509,688,674 of OY728158.1, forward strand.
AGGTGCCGACTACCTTAAAGTTTGAGGGCTTCCTTGCTGAAGAAGACAGAGGTTCCAACTACCTTGAAGTTGAGGGCTTGCGGGGATAACAAGATAGAGATTCTGATCTTCGTATTGAGGGCTTACCCTGGTGTGGGTAAGACAGATTTTCTTGAAAGTTTTAATCAAGGGACCTTTATCCAAGGTTGTTGGATACCCTTCTCTTCGGGTTAAAAGACTTATATCTTGTTATTTGTAGTTTTACTACCTGTTTTTTTCCGCTGCATATTGTATTGTAAGGAATGTATAACTTTTTTATACTTCCTTACTTGTACTATGTTTCATTTAGATTCTATACACTTTAAGGTAGAATATCATATTGCAATATTTAGTTATGTTTCAATTACCGGATCCATATTTCTGGAACCTACTTTCGGAATCTCTTTATAGTTTTAAGCAAGTACATAGAACTTGAAGTTTATAACTTCATTCCTTATTCCAATTTTTTAATTGGTGTAAGAGGTGTTGTGAATTTGCTTAGTTTATCTTTGTTAAACATAGAACTTTCCTTATATAAGGAAAACATAGTTATTCGTAATCACCTTTAAAAGTTCTAAAGGTAAATTTTTAAAGTGTACAATTCACCCCCTCTTGTATATTGAGCATCTAAATCCTTATTTCGATCCTAAAATTGGTATCAGAGGCGGTCTTTGAAATACTTATACTCACGTAAATGTTTTTCTTGTTCATTTTCCTTTATTCTTCATACTTTCTTAGAATGTTCTTTGTCATTCCGAACATTTTCATTCCGAACTTTTTCATTCCGAACATTGTGATTCTGAACTTATCTACTAACAAGTTTGTGTGCTGAAGGTTATTTTAAGTATGGAAGGAGTCAATTTTGGTTCCATTGATAATCTAAATCCTACAAGACCACCAATATTTGATGGTAATAAATATGAGTACTGGAGAGATCGAATGAAGAATTTTGTTATCAATACTGGATTGGACAACTTTGTTATGCTTACTGGAGATTATAAAATTTCTGATAAGGAAGTTAGAACTTTCACTAACCAGGAAAAACAAGAGTATCAACTCAATTATAAGGAACACAATACCTTAATCTGTTAAATGAATAGAAATATATATACCCAAATTTCTTCTTGTGAAGCAACTAAATGTATCTAAAAGAAGTTAGAGGTTAGACATTTTGTAACATCTAATGTTATTGAGACTAGGAGAGCTATGCTTAGAGCTGAATACCATGGCTTCAATTTTCATTATGGTGAACCAATTTGTAAAGTTCAATAGAGATTTATCACTATAGTCAACAATTTATAGTCTTTGGGAGAGAAAGGGTTAGATGATGAACCACTTGTGGATAAGATAATTGATATTACGCCCAATGTGTGGGAATCCAAAAGAACAGCAATAGATGAGAATAGGAAGGTCACTCAAATTTCCCTTGATGAGCTATTTGGAACTTTTCTTCAACATGAAACAAGAATGAAGAGATATGCTGAAAACAACAAGAAGAAAAATGGAAATGGAATTTTTGCTTTCATAACAACATCAAATCAGATGAAAGCTAAGACTCCTGAGAGGGTAACCAGATCCAAGTCTAAGAAAGTTATTTTCCAATCTGAATCTAGTGAGAGTGAAGTCTCTGAAAATGAGTTAGAAAATCTTTCTCGAAGGATGAACGAGATATCTGGCCAAAGAAGTTTCCAATCCAAGTATAAGAAAAAGGAAAGGAATGATAGGAATGATGGATAAGTCACGTGTTATGAATGCAAGAGAGCTGGACATATTAGATCATATTTCCCTTTGCTCAAAAAGAAATAAAGAAAAGAAAGGCATTCAGACACGAACAGAAAGAAGTATTTTAATTCCAAAGCTAAGAAAGTTTTGAGAGCTTGTGATACATGGAGTTCCAGTGGTGGTGACTCTTCAGATGAATCTTCTGATTATGAATCTTTAGGACAGAAGAATCTTGGCCTTGTAGCCATACTAACTATTAACAATCATTGTTTTATGGATAAGGTACGAAATGATGAATCATTGACCAATGTTTCTTTAAATTCTAATAATAGAGAATATTATAACTCTTTTGATGAAGAATTCTCTTCTGATGAAGAAAATACTTTACCTACTTATGAATAAGTTTCTAGGTTTGCTGAACTTATTGAAATTTAGAATTCAAAACTCAATAAAATACTTTATAAGGAAAAATCTAGGAATAATATTCTTACGAAATAAATATCAGATCTTTCTAAAGATATTGATAGAAAAAATTCTGATTTTTAAATTATTTCAAAAAATCTTGAGGAAGTAAGTTCTGAGAAGAACAAACTTTCTAATGAATTAGAAAAACTAATTTCTAAGAAAAGTATCTTCGAACCTAGCTCTAGTTTTAAAACTAATGATTTTGAGGATAAAAACATGGATATAAAACTCAAGTCCGAAATTTTTTCCTTAAAGAAGTGTTTATCAAACATTACCCATGGTAAGGAAAATTTGGATAAAATCTATTCCCAAATACGACCTTTAAGAAATAAATCCAGATTTGGTTATACCCATGAAAAACCAACTTGTAGTAACAATTATTTTGTTCCTAAAAGTGCCCCATTTTGTACCAAGTGTCAATATGGTGGTCACTGGGCAATGAATTGTTCCTTAAACAAAACCCAATCTCTAGGATTTCACAAAGCTTATTTCTCTAAGAAGATGTGGGTACCTAAAATTTTGTTATTTAGAAATCTCGGATCCAAACTAGTTTAGATTCTGAAAGTCTAATTCTTTTCTTGATTTCAAGAAAATAAAGAGAGTACCAAGAACAACACATGGTAAATGGATAGTGGATGATCTCAGAACATGACTAGTAACAAAATATATTTTGAAAAGATTATCAAAACGAAAGGAGGAAATGTAACTTTCAGAGATAATGCTAAGGGAGAAATTATTGGTATATGTAATATTGTACTTCTTGGTTAAACCTTGATTTCAACTGTTCTTTTTGTTAAGGGTCTAAAGCACAACCTCATTAGCATAAGTCAGTTATATGATGAAGGATACCTTGTGAATTTTAGGAATGATAAGTGCTTAGTTCACAATTCCAAGGAAGAATTTATTCTCTCAGCCAATAGGCAAGAGAATGTTTACACCTTAAATTTAGAAAACCTCAGGAGCCAAGATTTACCTTTCCTAAGTGCAATGGAAGATAATTCCTGGTTATGGCATAGAAGACTTGGTCACTGTAACCTTAGGAACTTATGCAAACTCCCTAAGAAGAAACTAGTTAAGGATCTACTGGAGCTTAGATTTGATTCTTATAAAGTTTGTGATCCTTGTCAATATGGAAAGAAACATAAATCTAGTTTTAAATCAATCGGTGAAGTATCAACAACTGATGCATTACAATTAGTGCACATTGATCTTTTTGGTCCAACAAAAACTGGAAGTATTGGAGGAAAATACTATGTGTTTGTTCTAGTTGATGATTACACTAGATTTACTTGGGTTTATTTTCTAGCAAAGAATTCTGAAGATTTTTCTTATTTCAAAAGTTTTAGAACTCAAGTTAAAAATGAGAAAAACCTTCCATTGAAAACTATTCATAGTGCTCATGGAAGAGAATTTCAAAATTCTGATTTTGAAACTTTTTGTAGTAGAAATGGTATTACTCACAATTTTTTTAGCACCTAGAACTCCTCAACAGAATAGTGTAGTTGAAAGAAGAAATAGAATTCTTCAAGAGATAACTAGAACCATGTTGCGTGAATATTCTATAGCTAGACATTTCTGGGCTGAGGCTCTAAGTACTGCTTGATATACTATAAATCGAGTTTTGATTAGACCTTTTCTTAATAAAACTCTTTATGGGTTTTGGAATGGTAGAAAACCAAGACATTCCTACTTCAAGGTTTTTGGTTTCAAAGTATTAATTTTGAATAATAAAGATAATCTACATAAATTCTCACCAAAATCTGATTAAGGAATTTTCTTAGGCTACTCCACAACTTCTAAGGCATATAGAGTTTTCAATAAAAATTCATGTACTGTTGAAGAAACATTACATGTAAAATTTGTTGAGTCAGATACTTTTGTTTTTAAATCATCCAAATATTCATCCTCGGATGTGTTTTCAAAAACTGATCCTCAAACTTTGATAGAAGATCCTTCTGATAAGGAAAATGTTCAAGAAGATTCTTTCGAAACATTTACCCTAGAAGATTTTCTACCCAATGATGATGAACATGCTTTTCAAAACCCAAATCAGGTTTTTCTTAAGAATCATCCCAATGATAGTATCATTGATGATGAAAATCAACCTATAAGAACTAGAAGTTCCTTAAGAAATGAAATATAACATAAAGCATTTCTTTCCCAATTAGAACAAAAAAGAACTGATGAAGATTTAGGTGATGATGATTGGATCAAAGCTATGTAATATTAACTTAATGAATTTGAAAGGAACAAAGTCTGGATCTTGGTTGAAAGAACTAAGGAAACTTCTGTTATTAGAATAAAGTGGGTCTTCAGGAACAAATGTGATGAAAATGGATTCATAGTAAGAAATAAAGCTAGACTTGTTGCTAAAGGCTATAATCAGCAAGAGGGAATATATTATGAAGAAACCTATGCTCCAATAGCTAGACTTGAATCTATCCGTATTCTACTTGCCTTTTCAGCATTATTTAATTTTAAACCTTTTCAAATGGATTTGAAATGTGCTTTTCTTAATGGTTATGTTCAAGAGGAAGGTTATGTTGTACAACCTCCTGGCTTTGAAGATACAAAAAATCCTGATCATGTTTTTAGACTTACCAAAGCTCTATATGGTCTTAAACAAGCCCCATGAGCCTGGTATGATAGACTCACTGAATTTTTGCTTCAAAATAACTATGTTAAGGGAAATGCAGATCTAGCCCTTTTTATAAACAAAGATAAGAAAAATGTTTTGATTGTTCAAATTTATGTTGATGAAATCATATTTGGTTCAACTCAGCAATCTTTAACCTACTATTTTTCAATTCTAATGAAATCTGAGTTTGAAATGAGTATGATGGGTGAGTTAACTTTTTTCCTTGGTTTACAAATTTTCCAAAAACCAGAAGGAACCTACATATCCCAACATAAGTATATTAAATATCTTCTCAAAAAGTATGGTTATGACAATACTAAAAGTATCAGTACTCCTATTAGTACATCAAACTCTCTAGATCTAGATGAAGCTGGGAAACCAGTAGATCGAACATCTTTTAGAGGAATGATAGGAAGTTTACTTTACTTAACATCTAGTCGACAAAACATAATGTTCTCAGTATGCTTATTTGCAAGATATCAATACAATCCTAAGGAATCTCACATAAAGACAGTAAAAAGAATTTTTCACTACCTTAAGGGAACCATGGATCTAGGATTATTTTATACTTCTGGAAATGATTTTGTTCTAAAAAGCTTTTCTGATGCTGACTTTGGTGGATGTAGAATGGATAGAAAAATTACATCCGGAACTTGTCATTTCTTAGGAGATTCACTAGTTTCTCGGTCTTGCAAGAAGAAACATTCTGTAAAAATTTCCACTACTGAAGCCGAATATGTAGCAGCTAAAAGTTGTTGTGCTCATGTGTTGTGGATGCAACACACACTCACAGACTATGGCTTGAGTTTTACTAAAACTCAAATTTTGTGTGATAACACATGTTCCATTTCCCTAAGTAAGAACCCTGCACATCACTCACATGCAAAACACAGAGATATTAGGCAACACTTTCTTAGGGATCACACACTAAAAGGAGATATTATTCTTCAGTTTATCGGAACACAAGATCAACTTGCTGATATTTTCACAAAATATTTGTCTTCTGATTGATTTGAATATATTAAACAGAAGTTAGGAATGATAACCATACATTAATCTTTCTTAATTAACTTTCTGTTGAGAAAGTCTCCTTAGAGTAATAAACTCCTTTTCATAAGGGGAGTACATTTGTTTTTTAGTGTTACTAAATTTTACTTTTTGTAATTTGTTTTTCAAAAGTTTTTTCATTCTGGAGTTATAATTTCCGGAATAAAATTTTTGGGAATGGAAATTTTCTGAAACTAAAATTTCTGGAATGGTAATTTCTGGAACTAAAATTTTTCAGGATTGAAATTCTCGGAGTAAGAACTTCCGGAATGGAGATTTTCGGACTAGGATTTTTTTAACGAGACTTTCGTATTGAGACTTTTGTAGTAAGACTTTTGTATTGAGACATTCATAATGACATTCTCATACTGAAATTCTTTTATTGTTTTTTTATTATTCTTTTCGTACCGGGTTTTCCGCACTGAGTTTTTTCGTAGTGTGTTTTGCTATCTATGTTTTTTTTGTAGTAAAGAAGGATGTTACCCATTACAAATAATCATCCTAAGCCAATCTGAAAGGTATGATTTCCTTACTCATGTTTTCGTAATCATACTTTACTACCTGGTATTTTCTTATATTTTGTTTTCGGATTATAGTTTTCTTAAATCTATGTTTTAATAAAAACCTCAAAAGATCGGATTCAAGTTTTCTGGAGAATTGGTTTTCAACCGTCAGATCTAATCTCAGTTTCTTTACAACCGTTCAATCAACTGAGGAAGATGAACCGTTATATCGTTTCCTATTTAAAGGGTACTCCAAATGGTCATCCCACATCGGTTTTTCAAGCTCCAGCATCTCAAACCTCTGCCTCTCCGTTTAAAGTCGTTCCAATCATCACCAATCTCTGTTCCAAACATCACAAAAGTCTTCAAATCCGAATGTTTGTGGATGTATCTTCTCAAGACATGTCAACCTCTAAGCCAATTTCTCAGTGGTTAGTATATAGAGAAAGGTTGGTTCATCCTGATTTCATCAACAATTATAACTCTCTTTTATCCAAGAACATAAATCTTAATGAATGGGAAGATGATGATGTGTCTATGTCCGGGAATCAAGATGAAGTATATTTGGAGTTTCTTTTTGAGTTCTATGAGACAGTTTCCTTCTTTAAGTAATATGGTAGGGAGAAATTGTCATTTAAGTCTTATGGAAAGACTTATAAGCTTTCTTAGGCCAAGGTAGCCAGCTTGGTAGGGATGACCTATGAAGGAGAAGCCGAGTTCATCACTCATGTTTTGCCGAATATAATGGGAAGTTTCAACAAGGAAAAGGCTTTGAAGACTCTCGGACTATCAGATGACAAGGCTCCAAATATTGCTAGTCTATCTATGAATTTTTGGATTCTAGAATTATGGGTACAAGGATTTATCGTACCGAGAAAGGGTGACAAAGACAGTTTGAAGAAGAGCGAGATCTTTAATCTATATTTTCTGATAAATCTAAGGAAGTTTAATCTGATGAGACACATTCTTATTACCATTGAGAATTTTAATAAAGGAAATGTGAGAGCTCAGATCGTAATGTATCCTGTAATAATCTCGAAGTAAATAGTTCGGTGCCTTGGGTCATTCAAGGAGGCTTGCAAGTCTAACCCAAGAGTTTGAAAAATTATGTTGGTGGGTGATGATATCCTTAAAAGGATGAATGTTGCTTTCGACAAGAAGACTGGTGAGTTCTTTGATTTTCCAGTTCAAGAAGAAGGGGTTCTGAAAGTTGCTGAACCTGAATCTTCTAAGCTAGTGAAGAAGAGAAAGTTGAAAGAATTTGAAGGTGAAGCAGAGAATATTAAATCTAAGAAATTTCATTCCGCACTCCCAAAACAGAAAAAGAAGAAAGATTACCCTGATGAGGTAGTTTCTAAGTTTAGGTAAGTCAAAGAGAGGAGAGTGCAAGGGGAGGCTTAGTTTGGCTTGGACCCTGTGGAGGCTAAGGCCTTGAAGGAAAAGACAGTGGTTGAACTAGAAAAACAAGTGAAACAAAACAAGCTTAAGAAGAACATGTCTAAAGCTGAGGTGGTTTAGACTTTATTGAAGTTTAATGAGATGTCCTCCGAAAACATTCCAGTCCCGAGATCCTTCTCTTTGGAATCTCTACCTGAGACTCCAGGAAGAAACTATGTTACTCCAGAGAATGTAAAAGCTAATCATGTTAAGGAAGTTGAGCAGTTTGAGTAAGAGGAAGAGGATGAAGTAGTTGCTGAAGGTAGTGGTGATACCGGAGATCTAGTTAAGCAGGTAGAATATTATAAGGAGACACCTTCAGAACATTTTTAGCTCCGAACTTCAGAAGCTGAGTCCTATAATATAGTCACTCCAGAGAAGGATGAGGTGAAATGAGAACAAGAAGTTTCTTATCATGCAGAGGATGAACATATTCTACATGATATTGTTCAAATGGAGTACGTATAGGATGCTTCTCAAAAAGATATTGATCGTGAAGACAATGTTGTCCAAGTGTCTGATAGTGAACAGAAAACCCCGGAACAGGAATCCATTCCAAAAGAAGACAAGGTAAAGAAACTTGTTGTCGATACCCCAAGCTCAGTGGCTGTAAAGAGAAGGGAAGTTGGTGATTATTCTAAGAAGAAGGATGAGTAATTTGAAAAATAAAATTATCCTAGCAAAGTCTCGAATTTAGAGTCATCTTCGTTGGGACATGACATTGTTGTTCAGTCTTTAAAAAAGTTGGTAGGTTATATTCCGACCTTCTCAAGTATTGATTCAAGATGCCAGATGTTCCAACATACTTTGAATCAGAAAACAGACTTTGTATCCATGGTTATGGATAAATGTGTAGAGATTGAGGCTCAGTTCAAATATTTTAATGTCGGCTATAAATCCAACAAAAGGTCTTGTAAGAAAATGACAAGTTTGTTGAAGAAAACTTTAGATGAGATTAGGGTCTTGGATGAATTACAAGATAATGTTAAAGATTCATTTGAGACAGAAGACAGGAAGCTAAATGATCTTACTTCTTCCTTTGAAGAAAAGTTGATAGCTGAGAAGAATTTACGGATTCAAGAAGACAAAGATCTGAATGGGAAGCTGAATTTTGTTGCTCAAAGCTGGAGGAATGAAAGGGATCGTCAGACTGAGATTGAAGAGAATTTGTTAAAGCAAGAACATGTTTTTAATGCTCAGGAAGAAAAGCTTGAAGCCCAGGAAGAAAATATTGAAGCTCAAAGTGCAAGAATAGTTGTGTTAGAGAAGCAAGCCGAAGAAGACCATAAATAATTGAAGAAAATAAATATTATTCTTAAGGGTCTTATGTCGAAGGAAAAATATCCAAAATAGACAAATCCGATCTTTTTGTTGTATCGTAGCTTCTTTTTTTTTGATCTTTCACACATAATTAAAATCCTGCTTGCACATCTCTTTTGTTTTTGCTACTAATTTTTCAGGTACTTTGTTATATTTTCCATTCCATCGAATCCTTTTTAAAAATTACAAAGGGGGATAAGGAAAAAGAACCCTAAAAAAGGGTGAAAAGGAAAAATAACCTTAACAATGTTTGAGAAAGAAAATGAACTCTAATAGAGTTTATCTAAGGGTGAGTTTTTCATTAAAGAAGACATTCTTATTCATAATGAAATACCATTCCGGAAATCTAGAATATGATCCTTAGAGTTTCAAAGCCTAAGGGGGAGTTAGTCGTATTCATCAACATCCATAAGCAAAGGGAGATAAGCCTTAATGTTTTTTCCTTGGTCTTTCTTTTTTGTAAGGATGTTTGTTCTTTCCAAAAAGGGGGAGATTGTTGAGTCAATAATGTTTTCCTTATGACTTTTCCATTACTTCTTTTTTTGAAAATCACAAACACCTTATCTTTAAGGAAAATCACTTTTATAAGGAAAATTATCCTTATCATATTTTCATTATATATATCCATATATTTTATAAGTATAATAATCGGATTCATTTCTATATTCTTAGAATTGTTTAAAACATTGATATGAAGAATTCTGTTTTAGGCTCCGAATTCTAGATGAGAACTGTAATGATGTTCCACTCTGAATTCTGGATACGAACTCTAATAACATTCCACTCCGAATTCTGGATATGAACTCTCATGAAGTTCGACACTGAAATCTAATGACAAATCCTGATTACTAATTCTCATTAAGAATTCTGATGAAGAAGTATCATTCCAAATTATCATTCCGAATTCACCTATTAAAGAGAATCTGATAATCTTTTCTTTATACACTCTGAATTTATTTAGAATCCGAATATTATTTTTGGTTAGACTCCGAATATTCATTTTTCTTACACTTTTATAATTTGTCTACTCATTGAAATTTTGTTTACACTCCGAATCTTCACTCCAAACTTTTTAAGTAATCTGGAAACGATGTCATACTTTCTGTTACATTTGTTTTGTTATAAAACGATGTCATCTATTCCGTTATAAAATAACCGTTGGTTAAGTGACATGTTTACAGGTCCCTCTGAATTTTAAGGAAGATATGACCATTGGAAAGGAGGCCGACCGAGCCTATAAATAGGAACTCATTGGAAAGAGATCGATACACATTGAAGTTGATCGACCTAGAGACCACATGCTGCTAAGGTGATTTCTAGAGAGAGAAATCTTTTCATGCTTTGTGCGTACTGAACCCCTCGTTCAGTTTTTCCTTCGTGCGACTCCGAATGTTGGTGATTACATTCGAGGACTTCTGAGGATAGGAAGACAGAGGTACCGACTACCTTAATGTTCGAGGGATTCCTTGCTGAGGAAGACAGGGGTTCCAACTACCATGAAGTTGAGGCCTTGTGGGGATAGCAAGACAGAGATTCTGATCTTCGTATCGAGGGCTTACCCTTGTGTGGGTAAGACAGACTTTCTTGAAAGTATAAATCAAGGGACCTTTATGCAAGGTTGTTGGATACCCTTATCTTTGGGTTAAAAGACTTATATCTTTTTATTTGTAGTTTTACTACCTGTTTGTTTCCACTGCATATTGTATTGTAAGGAAAGTATAACTTTCTTATAATTCCTTACTTGTACTCAATTTCATTTAGATTCTATACGCTTTAAGGTAGAATCTCATATTATAATCATTAGTTTTGTTTCAATTACCGGATCCATATTTCTGAAACCTACTTTCGGAATCTCTTTCTAGTTTTAAGTAAGTACATAGAACTTGAAGTTTATAACTTCATTCCTTATTACAATTTTTCAATTGGTTTTTGAGGTGTTGTGAATTTTCTTATTTTAACTTTGTTAAACTTATAACTTTCCTTATTTAAGGAAAACATATTTATTCATAATCAACTTTAACGGTTCCAATGGAAATTTTTTAAAGTGTACAATTGACCCCCCCCCCCTCTTGTATATTGAGCATCTACATCATTATTTCGATCCTACATTATTATGTTTATTTACAGTATATATACATACTCCATCTACTCTATTAAGTCACTCTTCAATTGTATGCTATTTATAAGGGGATTTTCATTAAAAATCATTTTTTAATTCGGTTTTAGGAAATTCCAAATCAATATTTTTATGGAATTATTCATGTTGAATGATTATGTTTTGGTTCTAGAGAATTATTTTAGATGAAGAGTGGGACCTATTTATCCCTCCAATGCATTAGGTATGAGTAAGTTGGAGGTCGGCCGTTTGGTTACTCCATGTGAAACTGCGATGGTTTCACAAAGTAAGGTAGTAGTGATGTTTATAAATTATAAGGTATCCAAGAATGGTTACAAGATTATATATGTAATTCCCCAATATAATTTTATGATTGTATTTATGATCCCATGTTTTGTTTGGATCTTCTATAAATCTCATGTTACACAAAGTATGTATATATGGGTGAAAACAATGTCTTTTGAAAATGCTTTTATACATTATGATAATTCATGGACTAATGTGATCTTTCCTTCTTTTAAATACCGTACTATGATTTTGTGCTCATCCCAAGTTTTAATGATTTTTACAGGATAATGGATTTGTAATATAATGAAGGAGGCCATGATAAATGTTGGAGAATTTTCCAGGAGTCTTGTTTTACATTTTAATGTTTTAAATTTTGAAAAATGGAAAATCGTTTTTATGGTATCCACTCCATAATAATGTGTAATGTTATGAATGTATTGTCCTAATTCTATAATGATCTAAATTTGAAATGATCCACAATGTAAAAGGAATTTTTTTCTTGACTAAATTCATGATTATGTATGTAATATGGTCGGGTTCTTATAGTTGGTACCAGAGGATGGTTTAGATAACATTAGGTGTTAGGGAGATGATAATAGAATACCATAAATTATTTTCACTCTTTGTTTAATTTGAAATGTTTTATCATTTAAAGATTACCATGTTGCTTTATATAAGAAATGTTTTCTCAGAATGGTTGTCCACAGAAGGAAAATGGATGCAGAAGAGGAGAGGCACCGACAGAATGACATCCTTCCTGAACAAAAGCCCTGAATGGTAGGGATTTGAACCGAGAAGTTAGTGACAGTAATGGATCAACTAACGTAGGAAATAAATGGTGGTGGAATCTATTAAAGAGAACCAATAGAGGTACCACAATGGAACATGACAGTAGTGGAACATTTTATGAGATAACATCCTCCTGCATTCAATGGATCATCTGGACCAGTAGCAGGTGAATGGTGGATCAAATCCCATGAAAAGATATTCAACGTTATGGGATGTTCAGACAATTAAAAGGTAAGTCTTGCCCTTTATCATTTTGAAGGGGAAGATGATCATTGGTGGTCAATGGTATGGAATATCAGGGGTATAAATGATTTTTATGTCATAGAGTGGGATGAATTTGAAACCGTTTTCCTTGAAAAATATTATCTTAAATTGGTGAGACATAGAATGGAGAAGAAATTCCATGAATTGAAACAAAAGGAGGAAGATTAAGTGGTTGTGTATGAATAGAACTTCACCCGACTGGCGAGGTATGCTCCAAATCTTATTCTGGATCTTGATAGCAAAATCAACTGCTTTTATTCCTGTTTGAAACCAAGGTATCCAAGGGCATTTTCCTACTGCGAATTCAAAAGTTATGAGAACCTTGTCAGATGTGCTGAGAGTTTTGAGATGGAGTTTGCTAATGATCAAGTAAAATTTGGAAACAAAGAGAAGATGAGGTCTAGTTGGCAAAAAATGGGTAAGAATCAAACAATGAAATTTGATGGTAAGAAAATACAAATTCTAGTTGGTGAAAACTGAGGCAAGAAACACACTACGGAATGTCTTAGAAAAACTGGGAAGTGTTTTAATTGTGGTAAGTTTGGAAATATGGCCCGAGATTTCAATGAAAATGATCCTAAGACTAATCTCGAAAAAAGACTGTAAAGTGTTTTAAATTTTCTGAGATTGGTCATTATGAAAATGTCAGCCCAAAGAGAGATCAGAATGATGCAAGGAATCCAGACTACAAGTAGAATGGTGTAGTGAGATCCTTTGCAACTACGACAGCAGCTGTCTGGACATCCAATGAAGTTGTATTAGGTACTTTGTTTGTCCACTCAGATTTTTCTAATGTTTGGTTAGATACGAGGTCTACACATTCCTTCATCTCTGAGAAGATTTCTGGTAAATTGAAAATATAACCTCAACAAATGAGACACAAACTTGTTGTTAAAACACTAGGGGAATATTATAGAAAGAGGAATTATAAGAATCATTCTATTGTGGTATGTGGAAAGACTTTACCAGCAAACCATGTTGTTTTACCCTTAGTCGAGTTTAATGTTATTATGGTGATGGACAAGCTTTATAATTATCATGCTAAGATTGACTGTAGAGCTAAAGAAGTTGTTTTTCAGAAAGAGTTTCATTTTGTATACAAGAATGAACCCATAAAATTGATAACATATCAGGAAGATGAGAATCTACTGAAATATAGAAAGAATGTTATCTTTCTCATATTGTTGAAAACAAGGGAACTATACAAATTAATGATTTTATAGTGGTAAATGAATACCTTTATGTCTTTCCTGATGAGTTACTCGGTGCAAAACATGATCAAAAAGTCGAATTCACAATTGACTTAGATCCAAATTCATAGATAATATCAAAACCCCCTTATCATATGCCTCCAATATAACTTCTTTAATTGAAAAATCAGTTGCAAGATTTTCTTGAAAAAGGATTCATTCTTCCTAGAACTTCACCATGTGGAGCCCTTGTTTTTTTGTCAAAAAGAAATATGGTTCCACGATACTTTGCATTGATTATAGATCTTTGAATAACATCACTGTTAAAAACCAGTATCCTTGGCCTCATGTCGATTACTTGTTTGATTAGCTCAAGGGAGATCATTACTTCTCCAATATTGAATTGAGATCCGTATACCTTCAACTGATGGTGAAGGATGATGGCATCCTGAAAACAACCTTTCGTACTAGATATAGGAATTATGAATTTGTTATTATTCCATTTGGATTAACTAATGCACCTGTTGTATTCATGAATCTTGTGAATAGAGTATTTCATGAGTTCTTGGATAAGATTGTGGTTGTATTTATCGATTACATTCTGGTATTTTCTAAAAGTAAAAACGAGCATGAAAAACATCTAAGGGTTTTTTTTCAAACATTAATAGAATAGAAACAATATGGAAAATTCAGCAAGTGTAATTTTTGGTTGCAACAGATTACTTTTCTTGGGAACATTGTAAATACGGTTGGTATAATAGTTGATCCCACCACAAAAAAGTAGTTGATGAATGGATAGGACCCAAAAATGTTACAGATATTCATAGTTTTCATGGGATAACAGGTTATTATAGATGGCTTGTTAAGAAATTTGAACAGTTATCTAGCCCGATAACTAAGTTAACACAGAAAGGGGTAAATTTTGTTTGGACAGAGGAATGTGATGTTTGTTTTCAGGAACTGAAGAAGCGATTGGTGAATGCTCCAGTTTGGGCCTTAACTTCCCGAAATGGTGATTTTTTCATCTACAGCGATGATTCATTGAAGGGACATGGTTGTGTTTTGATGCAGAATGATCCAGTAATTGCCTATGCTTTGAGACAACATAAACATCAAGAGCTAAATTATGCCACACAAGATTTAGAATTGGCAGCTATGGATTTTTCATTGAAAATTTTGTGGCATCATCTATACGGAACCAAATGCCAAATATATACTGACCATAAAATTTTCAATTATATATTCACTCAAGTGTAATTAAACAGAAGGTAGGGAAGATTTCTTGAAATGATAATGATTTATGACTACACGATCAATTACCATCCTGGGAAATCAAAAAAAGTGGCAGATGCCTTATGTCGGAAACATCATGGACCATAAACCATTCTATGTTTGGAACATGATCCCTTGATTAATGATTTGATGAATTTTGTCTTAGAAGTTATTGGTGAAGGGAATTCCTCTATTTTGTTTCAGGTTTCAGTGAAGTCTTCATTTTTAGACAGAATTATGGTAGCACAGAAGGAAGACCGTGAGCAACATAAAAAGGTATAATTGGTCAAAATGGGCAAGTTGATAGAATATAATCATGATAATGATTGTGTTTTATGATTTGGTAAAAGGTTGTGTGTGCCTTGTGATTCCCAGTTAAAGAAATAATTTTTGTGTGAAGCTCATAGTTCTCTTTTTTCAGTTCATCCTGGCAGTACTAAGATGTACAAAGATCTTCTCGTGTTTTATTGTGGGATGGAATAAAAAGGGATATTGCTTATTTTACCATGAGATGTTTGACATGTCAACATGTTAAAGAAGAGCGGCAGTTACCTAAGGGGATTCTTTAGCATTTTCCAATACTAGAGTGGAAATGGGAGAATGTATCCATGGACTTTGTGGTGGGACTACCAAAGACTTCTTGAGGTAACAATGGAATTTTGGTTATTGTTGATCAGCTAACAAAGTCTGTAAATTTTCTTTATTTTCATGATACAATGACTTTTGATCGTCCTTCTCGATTTTACCTCAAGCAGATTTCCATTTCACATGGAGTTACTCTTTCAATTGTATCTAACTGAGATCCCAGGATCACTTCTAACTATTGGATGGGACTTTAGAAGTTGTTGGGCATAGAATTAAATTTCAATAAAGCCTTTCATCCTCAATCAGATGGGCAGTCAGAATAAACAATTCAATCATTAGAGGATATGCTTCGAGGTTGTTCAACAAACTATTAGGGAAGTTGGGATAAATATCTTTCTTTAGTTGACATTTTTTTATAATAACATTTTTCATTACAGTATTTAGATAGAACCTTTTGAGGCCTTTTATGGGAAGTGGTGTTGGACTCCAGCATTTTGGGATGAAGTCGATGAAATAAAGTTTATGAGGACACAATTATTAGAAGATGTTTCGGAGAAAGTGATGATGATCTAGTTGCACGTGAGGACAACTCAGAGCAGGCAGAAAGGTTATGTAGATAACAGAAGAAAGACATCTATTTCGAGGTTGGTGACCATGTTTTTCTTAAAATCACTCCTTGGAAAAGTGTGATGTGTTTCGGTAAGAAATATAAGCTAAGTCCACGGTTCATCGGTCATTTTAAAATCTTGGAGAAAGTTGGAATAGTTGCATACTGCGTAGCTTTTCCTCTATGTTTTTTAAGGTACACAATGTTTTTCAAGTTTCTATGTTGACAATGTATGTGCCAGATTCATCACATGTCATGAGCCCATAAGTAGTTCAGCTAGAAGAGAACCTTTTGTATGAATATAAACTGTTTAATATTATTGATCAAAGGTAACATGTATTTATGAATATGGTAATCCACTAGGTAAAGGTTTTTTTGGAGAAACGACATTGTTGAAAAGCATCATAGGAGTCTGAAATTGCTGTGAGGGTAAAGTTCCCTAAGTTGTTTAATATGTAAATAAAATTTCAAGGAAGAATTTCCAGAAGGTGGGGATAATGTAACACCCCATGTTTTTATAAAAATAAATAAAAACTCATGGAACTTTGTTTTATGTAGATATTTTTAACTATCCATTAAAACACAACTTTTCCACTTCTATGGTTTGAATTTCAAGAAACAGTCATCTATAATTGTGTTTAGTATGTTATTTGCAGTCTATTGAAACCAACTTATTTTTTGGTGAATAGTAACATGAACTTATGAATAGTAATATGAATAGTAGTATGACCCTAATGAATAGTAATTTTTATTATTATTTTATTTTCTTAAGTCTTTAAATAATAACATCTTGGTTAATTTTTCATCGTGATATAGAAGTAGTTATAGAATTAGAATTGTTAATTTCTGAATTAAGTATTATTTTATTTAAAAATTAAATTAATAATATTGAAAAATTTATTTTCAAAAAATGGACTTCATTTTTGAATTATACATATCGATAAATAGTTAGGGTAATTTTTGGGTTTTTTCTGAAATTCTTGATTTTTAGTGAATAGTTAAATACGATAAAATACCGTATAATCAAATTATTAGAAAAAATACACTGTTTATGACATCATAAGTGATTCAAGGACATTTTTTTGAACTCACATGCCATTATTACAATTTTTTGTCATGTGAACTAAGAATATTCATAATCATGGGAAAATATATTATAATAATGATTAAAATAATGAAAAATACCCCCTCTCCTCCACTATAAAAACCAGCCTCACTCCCCTCTTCATCCCACACCTTTCAAGCCTTTATCCATGCATATGTTCTGCCCAATACTCCCCCAAAGGTTCTTCCCGGTGTCCTAGAGCTTCTGGTCTCACCAGAAGACCAAAATCAAATCCCTTAAGAAGGATCTCAAAGAGAAGAGATCAAGAGGTAAACATCCTCTTTAGGGTAATGTCAGCAATGGCAAGGGACTCTGCTTCCTAACCATGATAGAGGGTATCTCAGAATGATAATCAGTGAACAAAATTTCCCAGTCTCTCTTGCAAGTAATCCCCAAAAGCGGGTCCTATGGGATCTCTACTTCCCATCCAGAATGAATGGTACTACCTAGGTATCCCGGGTGATTCTCCATGATCACTTCCATCATTGGGTCTCACCTTAGGGTGTTCTATACCCAAAAAATATAACATCATATCTTGAAATCCACTTGAATGGGAACATTTGTAGTCTAGAAAGAAATCCTCTTAGGATATGCTACTCATATTCCAAAATATGAGTTCAAACGATTGAGGTATTTTCAATATAAGTTTTTTCAAGTGATTCCAAGGGTTACACGGTGTGTGATGAGACCCACATGGCATGTTATCCTATTCCACTGCCTTCTCAAGTCCCTAGCTGACACAAGGTTCCCAATCCACCTGATAGTGCATGTCATGTAGGTAGACTACATGACATGTCTATGGAACATGGGACCAGAGCTATGTATTAGTGGTCATGGTCATGTTCCAAGACCCATTTCCATTTTCCCGGACACCATGTCCATGTGGTCAGTCACAAGATCTATCAAACTAAGAGGATGTTAAATAGTGTTTGATATAAGATAAAATTACATGTCATTCTAAACTTATTTGAAACCATAACTTCTCCCTTGAGTGAGGTCACATGATGGCTTGTTCATCTTGATACATAGTGTGTAGTGGGGTGTTCCACCATATTTTTAGATATGATAGTCATATATAGAATATGTCCACACTAACTTCAATATCAACTTGAATATGTCTGAATATCGTGGATCTGAATGAAGAATGTGGAAGTTTTCCATTTCTCACCATGAATCGGCATTGTTCTTAGATGAGGGCTTGGACGATCATTCTGCACGTCGTCATCATTTCATTAATCATGTTCTTTATCACAAACCAACAGATCAAGCATCCATGAACCATGATGATTATAAAACTATACTTCTCACACAAGAACATCGTTGTTTCATCAATACACCACAAATTTAGGTTCTTGATTGCACTCGATTCACCCAGAAATTGTTGATCCAAGTCGTCAGGGATCGATCTAGTGCATAAATCAATGAATCAAGGTAAAATCACCAAAAATGTTTTTAGACAGCTTTATCCATGGATTTTTTGTCGATGATCATGAACGGGAATTGGGGTTAGAGCATTGATAAAAGAAAATAAATTAGTACATAAACTCATGGAATGGTGATAATTAGAGTGTATATTGAAGAAAGAATAATGATCTCCTCAATCGTTTATTTATATGTGTAGAAAACCACATATAACAATTCCTACCTCTATTTTGGATCAATTATTGGTGAATAATGTAATATTCTAATGATTGGATGAAGTATTTGTGTTTTTTGTGCTTCGATTCCCATCGATCAATAGATTCATCGTCATTTTTATCTATTCCTCCCAGGAAGGTGTAAGAAATATCTCCATCAGAATTTTAAGAATTGTGAGACAACCCTACAAAAGTAAGCATAAAAATATATTTATAACATGTCATTTAGGTAAAATAAATTATTTATTTATATAAATCCACGTAACACGTATCTAATGAGTGATGAGTCTGAATATCCCAGAATGACACAATTTATGACGCACCTACGGATAACTCCTCTTTCCGGACTGAACTGTGGTATTAGATTTAAAATCCTATAATGTTTTTTAATGTTATTCAATTTTCTTTGATTTAAAATTCATGTAAAATATAAAATAATTTTTATATTTTTATAAAATTAATTGTGGGATCTTGGGGCTTCAACATCGCATGTCCTCTTAGCACCTAGCTCTATAATATATATAGTAATATTTCAAATTCTAACCAGGAAAAACCCAGTGCTCAAAATCCCTTACTAGTGGAAAACCATTGAATTCAAAAGGAAAAACATCGGGAAAGTGTACCATAACTGGAGGGAGATAATTTCACAAATATTCTCACTCCATATATAAATCAACCACTTATATCACATCCCTAAGTCTAGATATGATGTCTCAACAACACTTTTAAAGACCCTAACCCCAGTATCCCAAAGACAGTTCCCTACATTTTTACATCTTTATAATAAGCAAGTAATCACTCTCCTTTTTTGTTCCGCTCTTATTTTTGTGCTTATAAATGGCTCTACAAAAACCTATTTTACTTATTCTAGAGGGTTTCTTCAAGGTGAACCCCTTTTATCTCTTATTTCTATTTGTGTGGAGGAAAATCATAGCCGGATCAAATCCATTATAGTTGCAGAAGGAAATTCCCTGACCATTCAGGTATCATAGACTCTCACAGCTCCATCCGACCTCATCTATTCTGAGATATAAGTCCTTTTCTATAGAGTGGTAAAGGAAATATTCATTTTATAAATTATGTTTTATATCCCTATGAGTGTGTTTCCTGGAAGATTGTTAGTTGTGATAAATCTGACATCTTTTTGGCGAAGAGGTTCCATATCTCTAGGAAACAATTTACTATCTCAAAGATGGGGATTAGAGAGGGGGTCTTCCTTTCACTTATCATACAATTTCTCTTTTTTAGGGGAGACCAAGAGCTTCATATGTTTCTGATATTGTTGAAATGTTAAATGGGAAACTATAAACTTGGAAGGGGAACTGCTTATATGTGGCTATAATAATTAGTTTGGTGAAGGTTGTTATTGTTTCCAAATTGGTATAATGTTTCATGGTTTATAAATGTTTTTGTGGGATACTCAAGAGATTGAATGTTTCCATAATAATATTTATTTGTAGTGAAAACATACATTGAAAAAATGAGGTTACCATTCAATAGAAATATCGTTGTAATACCTTATTTAATGGATGCATGGGCATCAACAATACTGGGTTGTTCAATGACCCCCTTCGGGATTTTCTCGCCTGGATCCCTATTCACAGTATTTTGTATTTTGTTGGTTTTAATAAATCCAACTACTCTGATAAATATATATAAGGAATTTAGGACTACAAGGAATCTTAATTCTAGAAATCACTTAGGGACTCTTTTAAATCATCTTGACTTTCTATAGTTGGTTTGTGAATAATAATTCTAGTTTGATGTTTTATTTGGATAATTGGACTGGTTCCATTATCATTAATGATTTTCAGCCACCTTTCCTAAGTAGAGATACACAGATTTATATTAAGGATTTTTTGATGATCGTCATCCACTATTGCATGATGAGATTTGGAGAGTTGTGGATAAATATTAATTTGAAAATTGTCCATACATTCTATTTTCGGAACAGGATCAGAATGGGGTTCTCAATAGTAACCTCTATTACCAACATGTCATCAAATTATTACAGTCATATTTTTAATGGAATTATACTTTCACTAAGGAATTGATAATATCATCTTGTTTAATCCTTATCTAGAGGTTTCCATATAATAGGATTTTTACTGATTATATTTTTAGATGTGTGCCCCTCCTCTTTACTCTCAATGTGTTCTATGTCATCCACATATAGATGATTCAAATAATTTATTCATCCACTTTGAAACAACTTCAGCTAATTTGAATGATATTTTTTATTTTTTCTGGTTTCAAGGTATACAAGTCTCTGGATTGAAATCCTTGTCATGTTATTGTTCATTGTTTCAGTTCTTAGACCATGTGAGTTCCCTCTTCCACATTGCAGTTTTTGAAACATTACATTAATTAGGGTTTTATCGATATTATTCCATCTAGGATGGGAGGCACTGTTATGAGAAGATGATTTATTGAAAATTATGGATTCCATTAATGGTGTTGGAACAAATCGAATGGCTTATTGTGACAACAAAATACAATATTTCAGTGTGATGTAGAAATTTGGTGTCTCTAGAAATTTCAATCCTATTATGGGAAAAATTTAGGAATTCTAGTTCCCCCCATTTCACATTTGGATTAAATCTAACAATGATGGTGCTACCGAGGGTATCCTTTCTCCTTCGGGGTGGGGTTCTGTTTTTTGGGATCATGAATAAAATTTCATTGGATGATTTAATGGCTCTTGCGGTGTGACTACCTCTCATGAGGCAAGGTTACTGAGAATTATTTATAATGTTTTTTAGACTAAAATGAAGGGATGGAATAAAATTTGGTTGGAATGTGATTCTCCCTCTATGTTATAGGACATTAGAAATGGGTGTATCATAATTCATAATGAATGGTGGCTAAATGGAGGTCTTAGATGGATGCTCTAATGAGTCTCAACTACATCATTACACACATTTTTCTTGAGATTAACAGGGTTGAAGATGGGATTTCTATCTTGGGCATTGATAGGACTCTCACCTGGTCAGATTCACTCCCAATTGACTTTATTTTTTTTAATAGTGATTGTAGTAAGATCCCTTGTCTTCAATTTTTTTAATTTCTTTCCTATGAATAAATATATAGTCCTCTAGGTCAAGGGACCCTTTAAAAAATTAAGACATACCCTAAAGGGAAAAATAGTATAGTAGTTTTGGAAAACTAGATAAAAACATATTTTTACAAAATAACTAGAAATTAATTACAACACAGGAAATCCTATAGAAACATACATAATCACATAGAGTATCCTTGCAAGTCATTCATAATTCACATTTCCACATCACGGGGAACAAAAAAACACAATAAAAGAGTGATATTAGATTCTTAGTAAGGGTATATAATTCAAATAGAGCTAATATAAACAAAAACAACAAGGCAAGGTGAATGAATTAAACCACATTCCATTAAAACATAATCATGAGCATAATATGGCAGGAATAATTGCTGAATAAATAATTCCTTATAAATAATCACAATAGAATGACCCTTAACCATGGATATTGTCAAAGTGGATTAATCAAATTGACTATAATGTAGAAAAACCATAATGATGTAATTAATAATTTCAAACATCATAAACAAACCTTCGAGGCCTTAACTATGACATCTAAAAAATACATGGTTAAGGCCTCAACCAATTCTCTTTATGTGTTGTATCCTGAGACTATCGATGCATCGAGGGGCTATAGTGGGACTCAAAAATCACATAACAATTCCAATTCATTCCTTATATGATTTTGATTAAATATAAACAACAAATACTTCTAAAAAGTAAATAAATATCCCTCAATAGAAAACATAATCACATACCATTCTGAGTAAAATTGTGAATGGTATCAAAGTAGCATATCAACAATTAAACTGATCATAAACCATTTAATAGAATATGGTAGATGATAATAATAATAAATCCATCAAAATGATGATTAATATTCAATAGAGGTGTTAAATAGATAAAAATACACATATTAACTCATTTATTAATTCTTGATAAAAATGACAGTTTTTCCAATGAAGAGTTATTTTTGAGAAATAATTTATTTATTTTTAACTATTTTTTATAACCATAAATGAGAAAAATTATGAACAAATTAGTTATTTGATAAGAATAATGGTTCTCTAAAATTAATTAGGAATGGTTCTAGAAAATGGGTATGAAATTGAGAAGTCCCCTTTAATCGCAATTTCTTATCGAGACGAATTGAAAAGAAAACCTTATAAAATAATTTTTCCCCATAAAATGAAAGATTAAATTATTAAAACACATGAGTTTGTATTATATAAAAATAATATTGAATAATTTTATTAAATGAATATAGAATTAAATTTTTTAAATGAGTGAGAAAACATAATCCGAATAAAAACTGATGTTTCGGAAGAATCTCTTACCTTATGTCTCAAAGTGTTCTAAACTTTCACTTAATTTCATGAATAATAGAATTTGATTCATTAATAAATTAATTCATAACATAATAAATATCTATGTTATTATTTATAATTTTATAATGTTCATTTATGGCCTTTTTTATTAGTTATGATATTTAATTTCATCATTTTGGTGAGTTCTTTTCCTTGGTGTTCTAGATTGGTTTACTTTTACTAGTGTATGAAGAATTATGTAAAATGGAAATAATTTTCCATTGTTGATACTATTTCTTTTTACTGAATATAAAAATGTTTTAATAGCCTAATATATTATTTTTATTCTATTTAAGATGATTATTCATTGGATAGAATAGTAATGGAAATCATTTAGATCATTTCAGTTGATTTTTGATCGTCATGAACTTGTTTGGTCTTCATAGTTAGTATCATGTACATATACAAGTTCCAGAATACTAAATAAAATATAAAATTTATTATAAAATATGTTTTAACCATAATTATGGTTTTATAATAATCCACGATGGTGAGAAATCGACACTTCTGGGATGATGTTTTCATATTTAGAAGAAAAGGAGGGAGAAGAAGAGGTTTCATGGTTTATATTACTTTAAATTAATAATATTATAATTTATATATGATAAAAAAAATTATCATGCATGTTCGTACCAAATATGTAAGGATATAATAAGAATATAATAAAATAAAATAAATAGAAAGAGAAAGAAAAATGATTTACCACATGAATTAATCTCCATCAGAAACTTATTAGGGAACATTGAAATGGTATTTTGGTGATACCAGCAAGTCCAAAACATAGTGGAGAGGTTTGGGAGAAAAAATATGTATTATTTATGAATTAATAAAGGGAATTTTTAGTGTGAGGAGAATTGGTGGTGAGAGCGATATTTATAGTGTAGGAGAGGAGTTATTTTATTATTTCAATAATTATTTACTAATTTTATCTAAAGACAATGAATAGATTGATCATTATCCATAAATATATTAAATAATGAAAGAGTGTTCTATATTATTCTACTTATGTCATTCATGATTCCATGAATATTTTATTCATCTTATAATTTTTATAAACCATACCATATCGTATTTCTCTATTCACAAAAATTGAAGTGTTTTAGAAAAACCCCAAAAATTCACCAAAACTATTTATTGATTTGCATAATTCAAAACAAAAATCCATATTACGAAAATAATTTTCAATATATGAGAAACTAAATTTCAAATTGAAATTCATAATTTACATAGAATATAACGATTTTAATATTATAATTATATTTAAAACATTTTAAAAAATTAATCATGGTCAGATAAAATTATCTTATAATCATAAGACAACGAAATATTAATTTTTGATTCTATTTTATTAAAATATTTTTTCTATTAAATTAATATATAAATTAAAAAATACAAAATCAATATGTATGACTTATAAAAATTCGAACACATAATTTATCATTTTTAAAACATTTATTTACTTATTCCATGATATAAACATACTATATTTTCATTTATAAGGTAGATAAATTTAATTTATACTATAATGGGTGATTATAATATTCTATTAGTCATATTAGGTTTTTTAGTTGTCACATTAATATTGGAAAATTTAAATTGACTAATAAATTATAGATTAAACATGATTTTGTGTGAAGAGTAAACTATCGAAAATGATAAATTTTATAATAGACTAACCATAAGATCCTGGGGTGTTACATTCTCCCCTCCAAGAGAAATTTCATCCTCAAAATTTCTCTAATGTCACAACATAAAAATATTTTGAATGTTCTTCATATTACATTCCTCCAATTCCCATGTCGGTTCTTCAATTTTATGATTTCTCCAAAGTACCATTAAAACTAAAGTCATTTGATTCCACAACACCTACTCTCTAGTTATTGAATCCATATAATCTCATCACAGTAAGATAAAATTGGATCCAATTATTTTCTGGGAGTAGTGAGGACATGTGTTGGGTCTGGCACGTGATACCTTAATAATGAGATGTGGAACACATTGTTTACTTTAGAAATGATAGGAGGAATTTACAAATTATAAGCCACAAATACCATTTTATCTTAGATTTAGAATGTTCCAATGCACTTGGGGATTAGTTTCCCTTTCTTTCAAATTATTACGACACCCTTCCATATAGATACTTTCAGAAATACATGATCTCTCACGTGAAACTCAAAATCATTTAATTGATTATAAACATCACATTTTTTATAATTTGATCTTATTTGATATGGATTTGAATAGTATTCACTTTATCTATTGTTTCCTCTAAACATTCTAGGCCAACTAGATTCCTTTCACCAACATTATCCCATCATGTTAGTGTAAAAAATACCTTTCAATACAATGCCTCATATAATGCCATAGGAATGATTTAATGGAAACTATTATTATAGATGCCTCTATTAGTTGTAAATATTGATCCCACCTACCATTAAAGTCTTGTTAACATGATATCATTATTTCATAAAATATTTTAATGGTCCTTTCAGACTGCCTATCTTTTATAGGGTGAAGATTTTTACTCAAATGATTCTTAGTGGCTAATGTGTTCTAAATAATTTTTAACAATTTCAATTTAAATCATGGATCATGATTAGGACACAATATAAATAGGAGATCCATGAAGTATTACAACATTATTAATATAGATTTTTTAAAGGGTCCTAGTGGAATATACTCTATTATAGTGATGAAATATGCATATCTGGTAAGTCAAACCACAATTACACATATTACATCAATAATTATTTATATTTTAGGTAATCTATTGAAACAATCCATAGTAATTTCATCCTCTTACCATATAAGAATAAGACAAGGTTTCATGAATCCTCAAGTATTTAATCTTTCATCCTTCACTTATTGACAGAATAAACATCATAATATATAATCAGTAATTTCACATTAGAAATTACCAAACACATATGTTCTATAAAATATCGTTACATAGTAGTGCTATTATGATGTATAGAGAAATTCAAGCTATATTAATCATCCAATAATTCCCTCTTTAGCTCTAGTGTAGTGGGAACACAAAGCCTCTTCCAAATTTTATGATGCCATCTACACATTAAAATCCTATCAATTCTCTGTCATTAGTAGGTATAATTTTATTTGGAAAATTTTCATCATCAGACATACAACATTTAATCAATCCGAATAAATATAGATTAGAAATAATTTTAAAAAGTAATGATCAACTTCCTTGGAAATTTCAATATCCATATTTTCTACATCTATGTACATAGGGTCCTTCTCAATAATCATATTTTTTAAAGCTCCATGATACTTCTTGATCAATGCATATGCTACATTATTTTCCTTCACTATGTGGTAGTGTATTGAACAATCATAATACTTGAGTATCTCTAATTATTGAATTTTTCTTGTGATGATTTCTTTCTATGATAATATATATATAACACTTATGATCTATATATATATCAAATCATTAACCATATAGATATTTTCAAGATACATTTAGAGAAATTACAGAAAAAGATAGCTCAAGCTCATGATTTGAATTGTTTTATTCATGATGTTTTAATTACGTTGATGCATCAGAAATAACTCTATCATTGTGAATAATGACACAACCAATTAGAATAATTATTGTATCACAATAAATATAAAATACACCATTTCCTAATGGTAGTGTCAAAATAGGATCATTCACTAATGTCTACTTCAATTATTCAAAACATTCTTCACATTAAGTTTTCCATATAAACTCAACCCCTTTATGAGTAAACATTATTAATTTTTTAGCTGATTTGGAAAAATAAAAAACAAAATGTTGATAGTAACCTACTAAACCAATAAAAATATGTATCTCAGTTATGTTCGTTGGTGTTTTCTATTCATATACATCCTTTTCATTTATAGGATCAACTCGAATTTCGTCCGTAGATACAGTATGGCCAAGAAAATAATTTATCTGAAGTCATATTCCAACATTGTAAACTTCTCATATATCTATTCTATTCAAAGATTCCCAAGAACAACCCACATGTAAAAGATAGGGTACTCATAGAATTTGGAATATATCATTATATAATTAATAAATACCACAAAAAATCATCAAGATATTCCTTGAAAAAAAATTTCATTAAATTTGTAAAAAATAGATGGTGAATTACTCAGTCAAAATGGCTTTACTATAACCTCATAAAGTCCATACCTGGTTTCAAATTCTATATTTTGAATATCTTTTTAAATCACATTAAACTAATGATATCCAGATCAGAGGTCAATCTATGAAAAATATTGTTATCAGTGATATTGAACAAATAAATTATCAATTCAAGGTAGAGTATACTTGTTCATTATTGTAATAGCATTAATTTTTCTATAATTAATGAAAATCATTATGGATCTATATTTCTTCTTAACAAAGAGAACATGGGATCACCATAGAGAAACACTATGGAGAATAAATCCCTTATCACTAAATTCCTCTAGTTGATTCTTCAGAACTACTAATTCCATAGTATCCATTCTATAAGAAGTATTTGTTATATATATTTCACCAGGTATTAAATAAATAGAAAACACAACATCCCGCATTGGAGGATATCAATATAAATATTATGGATATACATCAATGTATTCCTATATAATACGTACATATTCAATTTGAATATTTAATTCCTCGTCCATTGATGATTTATTCTCTTCCTTCCCAAGGATTTCATTTAGAAGAGTTACTGGATGTGGATCTGTTTACGAACCAGATGATGATGTTTTAACTCTAAAGATAAGGGATTCTATATCTTCCTCAATAATTATAACTTCATTATTATTGTAATATATTATTTGCATCATATTTTTAAAACAATTACATAACAATTCTTATATAAAAACACCCATAGGTATGATGAAAAGATTTTGAAACTAAAAATTGTTTATGTGTCAGAAATGGTACTGACCGACACATCTTTGTTTCAATGAAAATTCAATTTGGAATTTTGACTGAAAACTCTATTAAATCAAATGGAAAATGTCTAATTTTAATGTAAAACTAGGAATATATATAATAATGTGTTGATCCATAATTAAATAATTAATTATTTATTTTTTAGTAAATGAAAAAATTACCAGCCACCAAATCATTTGGAACTTCAACCTCTGAAGTTGTGATTGCATAAAACTAGACCCACTCCCTTATCCTTTTCTCGGGCATGTTTCCTTGACACTTAGGAAAATAATTTGTATAGTTTCTTATATCCCTACAATTTTATAATATAAAATTGGTAGCTTCTTTATTTCCCATTAAATAAAAGTCATGGTGGTCTTTTCTCTACAATGGTTACAAAATCCATTTCATTTTAAGCAGGCATCATGGTGTATCATTCCACATGTATCACACTTTGGAAATTTTCTTTTTTAATTATTCCATTTATCCATTCATTCTTCTTCCACCATGTTCTTCTCTTTTTTATCTTATGTTCATAATACATAGAAAAATATTTCTCTATCTTGATAGCAGGTGAGATTATATCCTCATATGATATGAAATTTTTGGAGATGAATTCTATTTGAAGGAATAGATTTAAAACAACAATGATAGATAGATATTTCTTATGGGGTTTTGTTTAATTTCTGGAACATATTATTCTAAACATGTAATGTTGGATTCATTTTTCAAAATGTTTCAATCCATATTTTGTTTTATGCACAATTATTTCCTCTCCAAATCAACAAACTATTAAAGAGTGAAATAGTTTTTTGTGAAAATTTCATTAAAATACTTCAAATAAATATATTAAATTTCTTTCTCCTAATTTTTTTTAATTAAAGACCAAAATTGATCTTTATATCTGGATAAATTATAAATTACCTTGAAACCAGCTCCCTTTCATTACTTCCCTATGTGATAAATGTATTCTCTAAGGAACTTATCCCCTAATCAACTAAAATTGGGGTTTCAGTCCCATTTAATGGTGAGGGAGGTTGTTTCATTAATTATCCTAACATTTCTCCTTGTTAGTTTGGATGAGGATGGTTTATATGGGTAAGGTTATTATTTGTACCATGATTCCACTATCCTAGTATAGTTATAAGTCGTTTAGCACCAATAACATATCCAGTACCATCATCACTATCTTGTATAGGAGGGAAATCCATATATGGGATATGTGCATTGATATAGTTTTCATTCCGTCTAATATGATCCATTTATAAATAATGGAATACTTTAATGTAGGTTATAAATCAAATTTTATAATTTCAAACTATAAAAAAACATAAATTAGAAATTTAAGCATAGCTAATATTATATTAATAAACACGGTGTCTTGGGGAACACATTTAATATTAAATATTTATAATTTTTGGTAATTAAAATGTGAATTATAAAAAGTGTAATGATCAAGAGTCTAAAACTAGGTTCCAAGAAAGGCCCATTGTTGTGTACTAGGTTATGCTGGGTCAGGTTTAAAGCACCTTGTCAGAGTTGTTACCCCTAGGTACATATGTTCGAGAACCATATTTACAAGTAGTATCCAAAAAATTATTTATTTCTAGTGAAATCCATATAATACTTACCTTACCATAATTATAGGATAATATTTTATACTTCTCCTCAAATTCAATCATAGGGTTATAATCACTAGTTGTTGTTTTCAAAATCTAGTTTCAATGGATTCTACTAAACTTCCTCAAATACTATCTGTAATGATCCCAACCCCAGAAGCCCCAAGCTAGTACATTAAATTATTAAAATGGTATAATAAACAAGGAAGAGTCATCCCAAATGATATAATAGTTTATTAATATTGAAAACCTAGATAAAAAATAAGTTTTATATTACAACCTAATATGAAATAAAACATAAAACTCCATTAGAAAATCCATAAACTCTTATATTATCCCTATAAAAAATTAATTGTATACATCTTTGCATAATATTGAAAAATAAAATGTAATAAATGGGTGGGTTCAGAAGCTCATTTAGTGATCTAATACAACAGAAGATAATATAAACATACACAATAAGGCAAGCTGAATGACTAAAAACACAATCTATTAACAATTAATCTTGAGCATAATATGACAGGAATAAATGATAAATAAATAATTACATATAAATAATCGCATGAGAATGAAAATTAACAATGGTTATTCTAGTAGTCCAATAATCCCATTGATTATCAATTAGAAATATCAGAATGAGTGATTTTATAACTATGAATATCATAAAAATTAATTCAAGGCCTCGTCAAAGACATCAAAAGTAAATCGTTAAGGCCTCAGCCAAATCCATTTTTTTGACTCCTAAGACCTACTGATGCATTGAGGGGGTAAAGTAAGCCCCACCCGTCAAATAATAAGTCCAATTCATTACTCATATGAATTGGGTTGAATATAAACAACATATACATATTAAAAATTTCAACTATCCCTAATTATTAAAGGTAATCACTATCCATTCTGAGTAATATGTTGAATTCTATCAAAGTATCACATCCACAGTCAAACTGATCATAAACCATTTAATAAAATATAGAAGGTGATAATCATAAGATATCAATCTCAGTAAAGTATAATATTCATGTCATGACCTGTCCCCCGTGGCCCGTACCATGACTACCCCATGTCCTCCTTCCTTAGGCCAGGTGCTGGGGACGAGCACCGGAATGGCATATCCCAAAAAGGGAAAACATTTCCTTTAAACCATTACACACACAGATAGGGCATACTACAAAATTAAAACCACAATGTGAAGAAAATATCCCATCCACCACAAAGTACCACCACTGATATTAAAGTGTGTAAAATGAATGTAAAAGGGCCAGTATACAAGCCCAATGGAAAGGGAGGTACGTAAAAGGATGTACTGGATCTGGAGGACATCCTCCAAGGAACCCACCTGAAGGGTAAGTTCAGCTCTCAATCAAATGTTACTATAACACACCACATCTATTGATCCATCTCCGATCACCGTCTAGCGATGGCTCCCCAAAGTCATAGTCAAAGCTCTTTTTCATCTTCACAAGACACAACAGGTGTGGGTGAAGTCTGTGAAGAGGTCAGTATAACAATACTTAGTAGGGACCTTGAGACCCATAAAGGTATATTAGTAATCCAAAATGTAAATCACCCCATTGTAAATACCACATAGGTAATACCACTAAGAAACATCTAAAATACACATCATAGAGTAAAATAAATCTCACACTAGGTATAACTTAATTATGGAAGTAAAGAGTATTAATCATAAAGATGGATCATCTTATTCTATTGATAGTTCTTTCTACTGATCCACATAGGGTCTCTAGGTGGTGATCCACCTAGGTTTACTAGGTGTTGACCCACACATGGTCATTATGTGCATAACTACACATGGTACCAAGGTGGTAATCCACATAGGGTTTCTAGATGCTAATCCACATAGGGTCAGTAGATGATGATCCACACTGGGTCTTCAGATGTTGATCCACACTGGGTCCCAAAATTTTGATCCCCATAGGGTCTCTAGGTTTTGATCCACACATGGTCTCTAGGTGCTGATCCACATCTCGTCACCTTGTGATGATCCAGATAGGGTCGTTAGAGAAAAAAATGTTGAGAAAGTGGTTTTATTCAGAATAACATCATATAATAGGTTGTGGCAGTGATCCAAATAGAGCTAAAGAACCATATATATCTAGTAGATGTTATACAATGAGATCTTAATATAGGAGATCTTATCATTATTAGTCTCAAGCACATTGTAATATGGGCCTAAGACTAGGCATCATAATCGTCGTGGAAGAGTCTCTCAGACATGTGCACTCAAGAAGAAATTGTGTAGCATATTCCCTTAGCCTGATGTGTAGGATGTCCCAGGCCCACTTAGTGTGGGATGTTTAATAGAAATTAGCATCCTTTCAGATGTCCCTTGTAGAGAAGTAGTGTACAAATTTTCTTCAGTCAACGGTGTTTACTCCTTCTCTTCTCAAGCTTGTATGGGAGTCTCAATTGTGATGCATAAACTGTGGAATCTTATGTGACCAGATATCCTTGGGTGTTTCACTATGTCGATATTCTGATTGAGGTAATCCCGAGACCTTCATCTAGTGAAAAACATTGATTACAGTTGTGACATGGGATGTAGCAGTTTGCCTATGGAGGACAACTATCCCCCTAAGTTATATCAAATCATTTGAGACTCTGTAAGGCGATTGTGAGGTTGCGTACCACCTTGGCATACCCGAAATTGTTATAGTGGGTACAAGACGCATTTCATGTGTTGCAACTATAGAGATATATGTGTGTTTCTACACACATCATCAAATAAATAATGCATTATGAGGGTGGACCATCCCATGTTACACATTCTTTGGTAGCCAAAAAATGGATTGGTTTCCAGAAGAGTGGATGATCTAAGTGCAGGCTCAGTATCCCAAGTTTTTTCCCTAGTTTTACTTTTCGAGGATGAAAATATTGATGGAGAGAATAATGTAGATACTATTTTTTCCCTGATAATAATTTAAAATATTTCTAATAATATTTTCAGATATGGTCATTGAGACAACATGCAATTATGAGGCCCAATGTTCCCGGAATTAATTTTATAAAAATATTAAGTGTTTTATATTACACATGCACTGATAAATAAAGAAAATGTGATATCTCATTAATGGATGGTAATATCGTAAATATGATTTCATGGATGGGTCTAGATTGTAGTGTCTACCCTAGGTGATACATTAAATGAGTTGGCGCGTGACATTTAGACCCCTCACTGATCGATGATATGTTAAATTGAAGAATTCTATAATTAATTTATTCTATTAATACCTCAAAATATAATGAATAATAGACGTGGGGATTAGATGAAAAATCTAAGACCACAGTTTTGTTCGGAATAAAGGTATTACCAAAGAGATTGGAATAACATTTTTCATTATCGGGGGGTTGGGTTTTGTTTCATCGTGAATTATTAATTAAATAATTAAATAATTTTTAGTTAATTATTTGATTAATATATTTTAACCTAATGATAGGTTATAAATTAGTTGTTTAGAGGGGTTGTCTTCATATTTCTGTTTTTCGAATAATGAAAAATCCTCTCTTCCACTCCTCTCCTCCCCGTTGATGAACAACAATTAATGAATGAAAAACAATTGAATCAAAGTGGATCGGGGAACGACATATAAAACAGAGCTCATTGAACATGATTTCACCAATGATCGATCCAGTGCATAAGTATGACTCATCTATTGGTTTTTTACACCTTTATATTAAATTTTTGAATAGATTGATATTTTTTGATTTACTGTCACCCCACTTTGTAGCCTTTTAATGATCCAATATACTGAAATTGAATTATTTTTTTTCATTTAATATTGTTTCAATCCCAGCTGTCATGTTATTGTTCATCGACCAATAATTCTTGTCCAATGATGTCTAAATAATTATTTTTGGTGCTTTACCACCACTGTTATTCGCACTCTTCACCATTGGACCACAAGGATCGTGATTCAAGATTGGCGGGGAATGTTTGAGTGTGATCGTACACCAATATTCATTGTGGTGGCACGAATGGCATTAAAATAGACAATTTGGGGCCAGGTTGATAAATCATCGGTATAGTGGATGGTGAATGAATCGGGTTTGGAAATGCGGATGTGCATAATTGATTAGAGGGGGTTTGATATCAGTTCAATATCCCCCATTTTACTAATTGACATTCTGTGATGACATGCAGTGTGACAGGGTTAGATTCAAGCAGAGGACATGTGTGTGATCTCATGGCGGAGACTGCCCAACATTGGCGTGATTGTGGCCAGACTCAGATCTATGATAAAGTGGTTGGATGTGGTCAAAATAAATATCCTGAATAATAATTATTTTTATTAATGATAATAATGGGGTCCCATTGATGAAATTGAAGGTTGATTTATTATTATTATGTTAAATAATAATGATAATAGTGGCATTTAGTGTGTGATTATTTAAATGGAACGAGTTTAATTTAATATGAGAATTTACATGATAAACTAATTTAATAGGATTAAATTAGAATAATAATGTTGAGTTTTATTGTTAATAATTTTATTAATAATAACATTATTGTGAGAATGGAGTTGGGGGGGTGCGTGAAAATTGGGAAACTGGGGGATGCCTTGTGCTAGGCGTGTTTGAGTTGAGCCCCACATTCCCTTATATTATATTAAATTAATAATAATGAAAACTGATATGTGTGGGGCATGGTGGCCAGGGAGTCAATGTAAAGGGGGTTCCACAATTGGGATGTGTTTGGGTTTTGAATTGATGCGAAAATGGTTAAATAAATATAATAATAATATAATAATGTTATTATTATTTTTGTTGGGAAATTCATTCTTTGAACGTAACATCTTCGTATGACCTTGGTTTCATGAAAAGTCTGTGGCGATGCAGCCTTGACACCAAGATAGACATCCCATGTCCAAAATTGGATGTCTTTTTTTGGTATGTTTATTGGGTACTCGAAATGATAAAATAATAATAAAATATTATTATTATTATTATTAAATAATTGATCTCCTCTAACTCTTCCATGTGGCGTCTGATTGGTGAGCCGTCCGTGGCATTGTGTCCCTGATATTGAAGTGGAATTTTTAGGGCTAATTCCAGGTGTTTAGAAAAATGTTGAGGTGTAGTCCCCATAGAGCATTGTTCAAAAAAATTATGGTGGAATGTGACTTTTTTTGAGGTATTTGTTTTGGGAAAACGAGTAGTCAATCCCGTCAGTTTTTCTGAGACGATCGCAATGGCATGATCTGTATAATTATTTTCCTGACCAAGGCATGGGTCACATGGGTTGTCTTTCAAGATTAATTAGGTGACATTAAACATTTCCATTGAGGGTTGGATATGGGTGAGTGTATAGTCTACCTCATTTGTTTTTTTGTCAAGGATCAAAATGGTGTGATCCATTTGGATGTGCCGATCATTTTTCATGATCTAATTAAATGTGGATTTTTTGGGATGGTATGTGCAAGGGATAACTCCAATGATAGCAGTGTTGTTCCTCATTTCTTTATAAGGGGTACCATCCAACAGGGATGTCCAGATTCAACGATGCCTTTTGAGAGGTACCATCCAACAGGGATTATCAGAGTTCTTTAATGGTTTTTTAGAGGTACCATCCAATGGGGATGATCATAGTTCTTAGATTCTTTTTCAAGAGGTATCTTCCATCAATGCCCAATGGGCTTCTCCCAGTAGCCAAGCCAGACTGAGCTGGCCTATACCTGAACTAGGTCTGGTCGGATCGGTCTAACAGGGCAGGGGCATGAAGGGCCCCAGGGCTAGGATGGTAGGGTCTGTTTGGCCAGGTCAGACTGGGCGCAGACACGACCAGCCCCAAATTACTAAAATAGTAATGCATTTTAGAATAGAAATCAGATTGATGAATGGTTTGTGGAGTTGTAAACCCTATGATGAGGAGATCTTTTATAATTTAAAATGAGGATTTCATGGAAGTTGATATATGATGAATGTATTGAGAAGAGGTTCTACCGAAATCAAGTACACTACGCATAGAAACACTGCGGTTCGTCGAGACCTGAAGAATTCTAACCTAATACTATGTGTGGATCAGCTACGATGGAGAAATGGGAAGAAGCTCTATGTACCCTTGTTGGATGATGGTGGGATGTGGCTCTGTGTGACCCGACAGGCCTACAATACTCGACAAGAGGAGTATCTAAGTATGGACCAGGTGGGAAGAGACTCTGTGTGACCCAGCACTTTCACATTGGGGAGAGGCTCTATGTGACCTAGCATACCTTTGGTATGAATCAACGATGAGTACCACAACTATCCAAGGTTATAGGGATGTGACTCTTTGTGACCCAGTAGGCCCATAGTACTCATTGATAAGGAATTATCCAGCATCCTAAGGTGTTTAGTGATACGACCGATGGTCATACATTCCTACTATAGATTATACCTGGTGTGAGATGTGAGAGGGATATCCCCTAATTACCTTATTTGGATTTCTTTTAATAATCATATATATTTTAGGGTGGATCTTTACTCTTCAGTTCTCTTTTACAACACCTTTTTATTTCTACTTATCTTCTTCTGTTATATCTCTCACTTCTCCCCTCTTCATTACATCTCATTCTTCTCCCTCAAGACTTTGGGGAATCCTATTGAAAAGTTTTATACTCACCCCTCCTTGGGATTTGCCCACAGTTGTTGTGCCCCTGTAAAAAATATATAGGCTGATCATGACTTCATAGGTGCATAATGATACGGGTGCATGGACTGTGTATGATGGTCCTAGAATGGGATTCAGAAGTGTGGCCCTCTCATCTTTCTTTCTTTTCAACCTATTGCCGAATTGTGTATGTTATTTATTTGGTTATGTATTTTTTCCTTTCCCTTTATATGATACTTTTCCTGTATTTTTAATGTTTATAAATCAATGAATTTTTTTTCTTTTTATAGCAGTGTGGTACCTTTATTTCTTTTCTTTTACATATTTTTATTAAGTTGGATGCATATGTGTTTGTACAGGTTCTTCGTAAAGTTCTTCCCTAATATTGTAGTTCCTTCAATGATAGTCACCAGCCCCTAGTCTATGGTGGAGGGCTTGGGGTAGTTGCAGATCGATCCATTCAACGACCACTATATCACTCATTTATCAAACTGGCCCCAAATCGTCAGTTAGATTGTTGTTCATTCCACTATAACTAATCTGGTGGTTCAATCACACACGAACCTACCCTAGAAATGTCAAATCATAACCCTCGTGGTCCAACGACGATAAATGCAAAGAATGGTGGGGGGGACACCAAAACAAGGGTTAAATCTTAATCATTCATTTATTATTTTCCACCGAACATGAATTGGACATTGGGGTTAGAACAAAAATTAAATGAAAATAAATAATCAAATTTTAGTACATCGTCATAAGAAAAGGCTGCATGGAGGGGCGCAGGTCGAACGACAAAAACTAATCCATTAGAATTTTAATACAAATGCGTAAAACACTAAAAGATAAATCCTACCTATAGATTGGATCAATCATTGATGAGAACACATTCAACAAGCTCAATTTCATTATTTTTTCCATGATACAACTTGATTCTAGGGTTTTTTATTGTTCTTTTTTGTTCGCCAATGGGGAGGAGAGGAGAGTATGATAGGGTTTGTATTCCTTGAAAAAACTAAAATATGAGGCCAAACCCTATAAAAAATTATAACATATCATTATTTTAAAATAAATTAATCCAATAGTTAAATAAATAGTTATTTAAATATTTAATAAACTGCTCACGAGGGCACACAGGCCAACCTCCCAATGCTGAAAAATGTTATACTCAGCCTAGGGTAAAACATATGTTCGGAACTCAACGGTGGTCTCATATTTCACATCTGATACCTCGTCCATGTGTCACTTAGTTTTGTGCTATTAAATGAATATATTAATAATTTTATTCATCCATTTAACATATCGTCAACAAGATATGGGTTCGAACATCCCACACCAAATCATTTTATGTGACACCTCGGGTAAATAATCCATTCTAGACCCAACTGTGACCTCTTATTTCTGATCTTATCAACCATTTAAGGGATTTAAAATTTTTATTAGTTAATTTTGTCTATTTAATATGAAACAATTAATATTTTTATAAAATTAATGATGGGAACACCCAGCCTCAGAATTGCACGTTGTCTCAATGCCCATCTCTGCAAATACTCATTGATTTATTTCAAATTATTATTTGGAGAAAGACACATCTCAAAAATTCAACATAGTTATTGAAATATATTAAAATACATTAATATAATGATCTTCGAATTATTAGGACAAATACACTTTTACTTTGTAAAGAAGTTTTATTTTAGAATTTTTTTTATTTTTCATAATTTATATAACCAAAAATAAAATAAAAATTTTCTTCATAATGAAATAATAGTGAATTAATAAGAATAATTATTTCTTAAAATATATTTTGTATGGCACATGAAAATGGGTAGGAAATCAAGACATCCCCTTTAATCAGGCTTATTTCTCCGAAGGAACTGTAATGGAAAAAATATAAACATTTTCCATTATAAAATAAAGAGAAAAAATATTGATTCATGAAATTTGAAACATATAAATAGATTTTAGAAGATGTGTATAAAAAATTAATGATTACATAGGTATAAATATGGATAAAATATAACCCTAATTAAAATGGGGGTTTGGGAAGAAACCATTACCTTACTTCTAAAAGTGTTCTGCACTTATATATAATATCCAAGTTTATCATATTAGAATCATTAATAAAATAATTTAGAACATATTAAACATGGATTTAATTTTTTAATGTTTTATAAAACTCATTTATGGACTTTTTTATGAGATATGAAATTTAATTTTTTCATTATAGAGTGTTTTCATTGGTTTTCATGACCAATTCACTTTTATATGTATGTAGAATATCAAGTAAAAAATAAATAATTCTCCAAAATTGAAATGACATGATATTAATGATAATATATAATATTTAATGATATAAAATATTATTATTTTCTGGATATGATGATGAAACATGGAATATAACTTTAATAATAACCGGTTATATCATTTTGGCAGTTTTTCAATCATCACGAGCTTGTTCTGTCTTATTAATTAGTATCATGTATATGTAAAAGTTATATAATAATATATAACATATAATATGTATTATAAAATATTTTTAAACTATAATTATATTTTTATATCCATCCTTGAAGATGTTAATGGAAAATGAAGTTTCATTTTCCACGATGGTAGTAAATCGGCACATCACAGATGATGTTTTCATTCATAGAATAAAAGGTGGGAGGAGAAGGGTTTTGATAATGAATATTACATTAAAATAAATTTCTATATTATAAATATTATAATAGAGTTATCATGAATTTTTTAATAGAATAGGTAAGGATAAACTAACAATAAAAAAATTAAAATAAATTGAATGAAAATGAAAATTGTTTTATCTATATAATTGTTCTCCTTGAAAACCTCATTAAAGGATATTGAAATGGTATTTTGGTGAGAAAATAATAATTTACCATAGGGAGAAGTTTGGGAGATGAAATGAGGAGAATATTTCAAATAATCATGGATTTTGATGTGTGAGGAGAAGGGGTGGTGAGGGGTGGTATTTATAGGGGAGGAGAGGGGTATTTTTTGATTATTTTAATCATTAGTCTTTTTAATTTGGCTCATGAATATGAATAGTTTGAGAATTATAAGTAAATATATTGAATAATTAAATTAATTTATAGAGTATGATTCATAAATCATTCACAACTCAAATAATAATGTTTTTATCGTATAATGTTTATATACCGAAAATTATCGTAATTCACTATTAACAAAAAAGTCATTTATTTTATAAAAATAGCAAAAAAATCACCCTAAATATTTTTTTATGTTCAGAATTCAAAATAAACACTATTTTTTGAAAATAATTTTCTAAATACAATAAATATAAATATTAAATAAAATCATAATTTAGTTTAAAAATAACAATTTTTATTTTATAACTATTTTTATGACACATTGAATAATTAATTAAAGTCTTATAAAATTATCATAGAATCATAATACAAAAAATATTAATTTGTGAATCTTTTTTATAATGATATATTTTTTATTAATTCATTTTATTAATTATAAAATTGTAATTTGTATCTTATGATTAAAAAAAATACAAAAACATAATTAATCATTTTAAAACATTTAATTTTCTATTCCATGATATAAATTACCATATTTTAATTTATAAGATAAATATATTTTATTTATAATTAAATAGGTTAGTTTACTATTGTATTATTTATATTAATATTCCTAATGGTCACATTATTATTCCAATAATCATATTTCATAATATATTATGGTTTTAAACACAATATTGTGTGAAGAATAAAGTACCGATAATGTAA
Source organism: Viscum album (assembly GCA_963277665.1). Classification (NCBI taxonomy): domain Eukaryota; kingdom Viridiplantae; phylum Streptophyta; class Magnoliopsida; order Santalales; family Viscaceae; genus Viscum; species Viscum album. Next base: position 1,509,729,016 of record OY728158.1, read on the forward strand.
TATTTTAAAAGTGACATTCAATAAGGTCTTGGGGTATTAAAATATTCAACAATAATCTCTATTCTCTAAGAGATATGAAACACCCCAATGGGAATAGTAAATGAGACATGTCAAAAATAACAACCAATTATGGATTTATTAGAAATGATACAATATATCCTGAATATGATGTCAATAGATTTCATGTCGATTACTAAAAAAATCTAATGTGACCATGATATTAGATAAGAATAAAAAACTAGAAGGACTACGAAGTGCCTTCCCTCCCCTCATTCTTAGTGGTATAGTAATGCCCATCAAGAAATATAAAATCTCCATAGAATGATTTACCATATTGACAATAATGTTTCAAATAAATGAATGAGATTCACTATTATCAAATAATGTAGTCCCTAATAATTAAGATATAGTTATGGTATATATCGTAGTCACTGGACACATATCTGATTCATTTTCATACTCATCCACTACCAAACGAACCTTAGTACTAGAGTCCTATGGATGGAACCCATTTGATTGTTATGAATTTGATGGCATCAAAGTTTTAGTAGAAGATAAGGATCTTATACCACTATGCGGAGTACAATAGACATCGTAGAGAATCGGGAAGGGATCTAAACATCCACATGAGCCAGTTATCTTCAGTTCCTTAATGAAAACTTATTTCGAGTTCCCATTTTTTGGAGAATGGTATCAACTCAAAGGGCCTCTACCAGGAATTACAGAATTTCCAGAAATGCCATGATCTCGAGAACTATAAAGAGAATCATCACACTTATTCTTGTCTTTATTATAACATTAAAAACTATCACTATGAGAAATAGTGACTCATAGAAACCCTGAATTACCATCCATGTCCATTTCATGATTAATCTTTCTGTCCATAAAATCACCATAAAAAGGTATCCTTAGTAAGAATACACAAAAAAATTGAAGTCCCAACTCAAATAATCATGTCTGCATCTTCTAATTTCATACAATATCAAGTGAAAATTTCACAACATCATCAAACATATTTCAATATTTTGTCATGGTCCAATCATCCTTATTGAGTTTTAATTACTCTAAATCCTTAGCCAACACTATTGACTATATATAGAGCTGTTCAATGAAAATAACATTCAATATTTCCACTTTCGGCCCTCATGATTCTTTTCTATCAACATCATATCATGTAATCTCATACTAAACCCTTCTATCATAAATCTGTCCCATTTCACCTTGATTTCATCAGGTGCTCCAAGAACACATACAGTATATTGTTATCTATCGACCAATAGTCATCCATTTGAGGATAGTTTGAGCCATTTAAGGTTGGAGTATTTTGATATAGGAATAGACAAGAATGAGTCTACAAAAAATCTCATTGATGTTTTACCATTGGTGCGTAAATAGGAGCTATTGTAGGTTCATGTTCCAGTGAATGGGCAACACACATGTTAACCTTTACCAAATTCTTGTCCATGAGAGGATTTTTTTGATGAGGTTCACCAGGAACATATTCATCGATCTGATTCAGACATATTCTAAGAGGCATGATACTACACAACATCAGAAAACAACATTGAAGACATCATAAATGATATATAGAACCACTCTCAAATAAGACCAGCATGGAAAATTAATCTAATCAGATAGATATGAAATATATGGAATTCAATATATATATATATATATATATTAATATTTATAAAAATATTATAACTAAACTTCAACACATCTATCCCAAATCAAAATTGGTTACATAAGGCTAATTTTGGTTAGAGTTGGCTAGGTACTCAATCACAAATTCCACCTAGTTCCTGAATATACTAAACAATTCCACACTAACATAAAGGAAAGATGTTGAACCTCCCCCTAATACCACATTATCACAAACTAGTCCAAACACCTTGGTACCATGATATCTGATCTAATCATGACAAGGCCCGAAGGGAATTCACAGTTGTCAAGGGTTGGAGATAAGAACATGGTATCAAAAAATATAATAGAGGATTTAATTTTCCACAAACACAATTTAAAAAATTGATACAAGTCACTATCAAAAAAAATAATACACCAATGGAAGAACGGTACCAAAACCCATGTTGGTATACAAATCCAATGCACATCATAAATGTACATGAACACGAGAAAATAATCAAATCCACAATGGAACCAAATCTCCAATACTAAGGATCAATAATAAGAACCACTTCCATGTGGCACTTTAACAGTTCACAAACATGGAAGATGATAATCTAAGAACACTCAAAGGCACAGGTAGGGTGTGAGATAAAATACCAACAGGGTCACGAAGGATCCCATAATTTGATGCCAAAGTTAATTAACCAAATAAAAAATTTAATTTTACATAAATAAACGTGGAATTATAAAATAATATTTAAAATAAATAATTAATTACATTTAAATTTATTGAAATACATAAAATAATGTTATTATTGAACTTTTTATATAAAAAATTTTCTAAAAATTCATAGGGCTTGTTTAAAAAAGTTACCAAAAATGGAATATATATCAAATAAATAAAATTGTGAAACATGGCCTTCTTTCAATAGGTACAATAGTTCCAGAATATTGGATCCCCATACACTCAAATATGTGATCATGATAATATGTGCATACACATCCCTCAAACACTGGTCAAAGGGGACTCATCACTATCCCATCCATGATGTGACATGCTATATATGTTATGTTAGAGTCATAAAGAATCCATAGAGGGTTTTCCCAAATAAATCACTAGCTACCTAGAATTTCATATTGTGTAAGTACTATAAATAATAATCAATTTATTTTATAACTATTCGAAATACAATCAATTTTTTTTATACATTTTAATATGCCAATTTACATTTAAATCCCAAAATGTATTTTTGAATCAGACTTTTCTAGGATAAAACCACCAAGTTTAAATAAAATAATTTAATACATTTATCTCAAATAAAAAATTGAAATAAATTTCACAATTTAATTTCCCAATTTAAATTCCACAATTTAAATCTGATAATTCAATTTCCACCAATACATCCATATTCAAAATAATTGAGACTATTACCCAATTTCATACCAAAGTAAATTTAAAAGCAAATATAAAAATAATTAGTTTTTAAAAATAAAATTTAATGAAATCTAATTTAAATAATGAGATTTAGGGTTAGATAAATTTGAAATCCTTAAATAGAACCACCTTATGAAATTAAGAGATCAGATTTCACAACTACAATAATGGGTAACTCCAATGAAGAATGTTGATAAGGGAAATATAATAATTAAGAATAGATTAATGACATAAAACAATGTTTATTAGATCCCCCAACAACACAAATATCTATAAACCCCTAGAGTGGAGAGAATAAGAGGGTAGGAGACAAAAAATGGGGATTAGAATCTAACCCGGAAAGTGTTAAAAAAAATCTCCACAAATTTTTTCAATTTGGTAGGGGTTTAGAGAAGAAAAATTTGCTTCATTTGAGAAGCAATCATTATAATATTATATATATATAGTTATTCTTGAGAAAGGGATGAAAAGTATGTTTTGGAAATTTTAATTATTTTCTGATTCAATAAAATCCACACACGATTTCCTAGAGGGGGCTACCCGGTTTTTCAAACCGTGTGCCCTTTCTGTGAACCCATACTACTGTGGTTGCATAGTTCCTCATCTATGGGAAGAAAGTATGAAAAACCATGAACCTACTATAAAATCCCCCACAACTAGGGTTTTCCCAGTTTTCTCTAGAAGGGTACAGACTTGGGGGATACTGTGCTCTAACCGTTCACAACCAATGAGCCCTTAAAAATTTAATTTTTTTTACCTAAAGCACAACTAAACTAAACCCAAACACATAAATATAAATGGTTGGGATATTAATTATAAAAAATATATACAAGATGTAACAATGAATAATATAAGGGCGGTTTTTCCCTTTTATATGTGGGGGAGAGGACTCACATAGAATGTTTTGACATAAAAGGTTATATGCGCATTTTTCAAATTCCACAAGAAACAAAAATTGATTATTCTAGATCCTTATATAATTTATAGCCCAAAAATGTCCCTATAATAGTTGTTTTATATTTTTAGGGTCAATTTAGAAGTTCTATTTTTTACATTAACCCATGGTGCACCTATTTTAACCATAACGATGGTAATTAATTTTTAATTATTTTTTTTATTAATTAGGGACAAAAATTAAGTATAAATTGAAATGAAATATCAATTATTATAATCAAATATATGTAATATTGTTTTATATATTCAATTCATTGAATTCTCCAAATTTAATTTAAAAATAATCCCCAAGATTCCATGAAAAAACTGTTCTCGAAAGAATATGTTTTGATAAGTATAAAAATTGTTTACATAAATTTTCAACATGAAATTTAATATAATGACTTAATTTAGATTACTAAAAAAATAAGTGAAAATATGAAATATTTAAAAAAATTGAAACAATAACTTTTTAAATGAAATAAATGAACATATAGATTTCAAGAAAAAATAGTATTTTCACTATTAATTTAAGAATTAATATTTTTAAGAAAATACCAAAAATTCAGCATATGATATTTTTGATATATTGAATTTAAAAACGAACTTATGTTTTTGAAATAAATTTTATAACTGTTGAATAAAATTTATATATATAATTTAATAAAATAAATTAATTAAATAGTAATTTTGAAGCCTATAATGACTTTACTAATAATTAGATACTTTTTTCAGTATATACTAATTTTTCGTAAGTAAATAATTTTAAAAATATTTATTCTTCCGGCTCAAACCCAAAAAATGTAACTGCAAGGTTATAACAATTATTTGAAATAAGGATAATTTAATAGTTTATCATTCATTATTAAAACACAGTGTTTTGTATTATTTACAGTATTGAACATAGTTTTTTCTTAATATCTCATGCTAGTAAATTTTAACCCTTAAATAAATTTCATCCTAAAAAATTTTATCTTATTCTCTGTACAACATTTTTTCATATTTTAAAATTCATCTCTATAAAACAACATCATAAAACGGGTTAAAAACATTATCTTCCAAATTGGTATTGTGAATTATGTTGGTCATTTAAAAAATATAGGTATCTACGTTAGGAGAACATTAGTTGGAAGAGAAAACATTAATTTGGAATAAATAACCATTTAAGAGATAACATTATACTTTTTAAGAGAGAAGAGAAAATTGATTCATCCAAAATGAATGAATTTTTTTCAGGAAATATTTCATAAAATTTAGGGATTCATTGACCATTTAGAATACAAAATTAACTATTTATACTTATATAACAAGTATATTTCCTTACATTAATCAATTTTTTAAAGTAATCTCATAAATTTCTACAAACGATGAGTAATCAAGAAGAATGTTTTTTTACCAAATCACGAAAATTTACATTTAATATATCACTTGATTAAATAATATGATATCAAGATATTCCTCTTATATTAAGACACAAACCAAAACCAAATATGGTCAAAATAGGGTATGATAATTACTAAAATGAATACACCGTCATATTAATCTATTAATAGAATATTCCACATAAATCTTCTCATATCTAAATAACATTATATATCGAATACTATTAACATTCCATTATTTAATTAGGTTCTACCCAATTAATATTTCACATTAAATCACATGTTAGAAAAAAGAGTTACATATACCTCAAAACAAATTAATTGTTTCCAAAAATATAATTAATCACATCAAAATAATAAATATTCCAAAATAATTGACACCAAATTATGTTTATAAAAATAAAATAAATATTTATCTATAAAATATTTTAATTAAAAACTATTACATACCTAATTGTATATCACATGGTCTAGTGTTAGGTTACACACTCTTATTGACAATCAGTTTTTTTTTGTTAAATCCCTTGACATTTTTAGATGTGATTGGTTGTCACCCAACAGGTCGGTTGCCCATTTTCAAAAATAATACAGAAAAATGTGTTAACAATATTCATAATTCACACTGATCCAATTAAATTCCCATGAATATGATGAATCTTTTCAAAAATAATATTACTTTCAAAAAACATATTCAATCCCCGAAGGTTTTTCATCCAACTTACTAATTTCCAAAATGACAAATAATTTTAAATGAAATTAATTGAATCAGCATCATATATAAATTAAATATTGTATTCTATTAAATAATTGTTTTTCATAAAATATCACCTAACTATTAAATCAAATTTATAGTTCATTAGTACAATTCATCATATCCTTTAAATCATTAAATAAAAACAACTATAGAAAAATCATCAGAGCTTTCATGATTATTATAACCAACATACCATTGATAAAAAATGAATTAGCAGCAATAATATTGACTCATAATTTCCCAACAGGTTAATCATTCAACTTAAATGATTGAAATAACATATGCCCTAATAATTAATCATTATATTAATGAATTCACACATATAATGGCCGTGTTAACCCTATCTATGACATTGAAAATTTAGATGTGATATAAGATGAAAATTATTTCCATTATCCTTGGTAACCATAGTGTTTAATTTTTATTAATAATTATATGATTTTTTTCCTAATGATCAACAAATAAATAATCTTTCAGTTCCATGGATACTTCATCCACATTTTTGACAATTAATTAATTAAATCTTTTTTTTCATTTTCAACATTAACACATGAAATTAGATGATATTATATCCATATATTCATTTCTAGGTCATTAATTTAAACTAGGTCCACAACCATATGTGATTTTAGAAAATATTTCTCTTTAATTAATTTTATTTCTTTCATGGATTGGGGAACACTGAGTTTAAATGAATTTTGAATCACTGTTAAGATATTATTATTAAAAGTTACATTTATACCCTAGTCATTTAATATATAAATATATATACATATATCATACTCAATATAATTGTATTTATGAATTCTTGATAAATAATAATTCAATTTTTAGTAAGTTCATTTTATACGTCATAAAAATGTTTTCTCAAAAAATGGGTTTTCTTTTGAGTAAATATTATAATTAATTACTATATGTTTTAGAAAATATATTTTCAATTTTTTTGAAATTATTTATCTGAAATTTATCATAATAATGATATTTTAGAATTTTTTGAACAGATTTAATTTTTATTGAAGAGTAAAAAATACTGATTATAATGTAATATTATGTATTTATTTAAATGTATTTACAAATTAATTTTTTTTGGATATTATTAATATTTAATTATATCCCCTTGATTTAAAATAATTCAATTTTTTTAATGTTTTTCTTAATTTTATTTTCAATAAAATCATTTTATATTTAAAAATGAAATTTTATGAAAAACTCATTTTCAGGGTGTTTTTTAAATTTAATTTTATTGTAATTTCAACAAAATTTAGGTGTGGAATTTTGAAAAAAGAAATATTTCATATTTGGAATCATTGAGTCCAAATTTATAAAATAGTTATATTTAACTTTTGTTCAATAAAATTAGTAAACATAGTAATTTGATAAACCACGGTAAGGGTAAAAAATTTAATTTTGTTTAAAACTTAATTTATTAGGACTATTAAATGACCCCGAATCCAAAATAAATTTTAATATGAAGTTTAATAGTGTCTATATTAATCCACATTTCCTTTATATGACCTTTTTGGTCTATTCCGAAGAGATTATTTACATATATATTATTTTATTTTAAGATAATTCTAACATGTCACACTCTTAATAGTAATAAGTACAATATTATTAATATGAGGAAAACTAGAGGATATGTTTAAATATAAATATTAATTATAAATATAAAATATTTATCTTCAACATGAAAATATATATTAAATTATTAGTTAATAAATAATTAACCTAAATGGTTATATAACACTAAGGTGGTAATTATTAAACTAAAGGAAAAAATAGATAAATGAAATTAAAAATATTAATATTATTATAATTTGTGACAATTTATCTTATCTAATAATTTTATTGATGAAATAAATTTGAGAGGGATGTATTAAAATATTTTTTTCTAATTTCTATTATATTCTTGATGTAATTCAACTCAAATTTGTTAATAGTGAAAAAATAATTAATAAAGATATACTATGAAAGTAATATTTTATTAAATTATTTTAAAATAATAAAATAATAAAATAAATAAATATTTTAAAATATATAGTTAAAAATTACACTACTCATTTATAGTACATTTTGATGAATTTTTCTCTAGAATAGCCTTATTATAAATTATTCTTTTTTGAAATTCAAAAAGTGACCTTTACCTCAAAGAGAATGAGTCCCCACCTCTATCACGTATTTTCACAAAATTGACCCTTCTATCATGACCATACCGTAAAAATTATATTAATGAATTGATAATTCACATTTTATTTTTTCTTATATTTCTATAATATTATCCCTAGAGCCCTTCAGGAGAGATATAAAGGAGTTATTTTGAAGAATAAATGATCTCCCCAACTGATCATATCCTTTTTCTAATATTATTTAAATTATAAAAATATATTATATTTAGCATAATATAATATATTAATTATCTTAAAATTTATGTAACGATATAATGATATTTAAAACACCATTTTACACCTTCTTTCTCATCAAACAGGACTTGAAAGCATCGCTCGTTCATTGGTATGGCTTACCCTCTCCACGCAACGATAAAATTAATTTTGTCATCACCAAATATTAGGGATTAGTATTTTTATGTGTTTAATATTTTTATATGTTATTTATGAAATAAACATGATTATATGAATAAAATTATGTATCTAATCTCTTAACCTTCAAACAATTAGAATGTGATAATGAATCTCATGCATACGTATGGAGTACCAACTTCACAAAAAGTTGGGATTCATTTTTCATTTTTGTTTCATGTAGAAGATATATCAGATATATAGGATGAATATATATGATATAAATGAAATAATAATTATTATACTATAGTTAATTTTTATTTTATTTTCATCCATTCCATCTATCAAAAAGTTGAATACATTGTTCATGCGTACATACGACATACCATCTCAATGAATAGTTTAATTCATTTTCTCTATATATCTTTATGGATGAAATTAATTATATATAATTAATATATATGATATAATAGTCATGTAAATTTCTATGGAGTATATATATAATAATGATAATTTTTTTATAGAGGAGGTTAAATAACATTCAAAGGATGTGAGACCCGAGTAAAAGAATTTGGATCTCACGTTTATTTTTTAAGACTCCAGACAAATTCAACACTTATTTATTTTTAGTGGTATATATAATTTCAATGAAATAAATTTATGATAAAAATTAAAAAATTTATGTCGATTTATATACCCATTTATGTTTATTTCCTTCATGGGGTTATGATTCAAAAGTTACCATAGAAAAAAGAGTACTTCACAATCACAACATTATTAAAGATTTTTTTATTTTTTATTTATGTTTAGTAATAGTTCTATTCAATAAACATGTACTAGAAAAAAAAATTAAAAGTGATTATTACTTTTATTTTACAATATCTTATGGAAATATTAACCCATGATTGACATTTAAAAAAATATTTTGAAATATTTTTTTTTCATTTTCCAAATGAGGATCTATATAACTTCTCTAACAAAAAATGGAAGGAACACATTTTATATGAAATTAATTGATTTTCAATCCATCATAATTACTCAATTATTTTAAATTACTTTAAAATTTTAAGGTATTATTTAAAAATAAAAATTATTCACTTATAAGTTCCCATCATTTTAAAATTAGATGTAAATTTTATAAAGAAAATGTATTTTCCTCAAAAATAATATCATTTCACCATTCAAAACCATATTCCATATAAAAGGAAAAAATTTTAGGTTACATAATCTTTATAAGGGATATGATCCTTTATTATAATTATTATTATTTTTTGGAAGGTTTATTTTTATTATTAAAATATGAAATGGTTATAAAGCACGTTTCATTTTCACATGTAATATTACATTGAAATGATTATGAAGTACAATTATTTTAATGGGTTATGATATGATGAATGATTTCTGATCATCATACAAACATAAATTTGGTTTTTATTATTTTGTATGTGGGACCTATATCACCCTCCAATACATTGTTTAATGATTTATATCTCAAGATATCAATAGGAATATAATGGGAAGTAAACCAAATTTATAATGGGACCATGTCCACTATGATTTTCATGGGAGTGAACCCTGACTACTATCACAATATTAGGAATAAAACTTCACCACTATGATAGTATTGAAAATTAATGTTGACAACTATGACGGTTTGGAGTCTAAAAACGTTCCACTATGAAAGTCTTGGAAAAGTTCCTTTACTCTATGGAAATTATTTAACATCCACATATATGTACACAATTCTATTACATATACCAATTTTAAGAAATTATAGATCAGGTTAATTGATTCCTTTATGATTCATATAATATGGATTTACAATAATTATTCTGTGAATCATGATTATGATCTTTAATATTAATGGTATAGTTTTAAAATGTTATATTGATGCTAATATTCCCTTATGCTCATGTGATGCTTATGTAATAGTTGAAAACTACTTTTTTACCTTTACTGATAACCTAAGATCCCCATTTTCTTATTATTACTTTACATAGTTTATAAATAAATTTTATAATTATAGTATTTCAATGAATATTACTAGACATGAATTGTTTTGGAAGGTAATATTAATTTTTATGAACATCTTTTTTATTATTTCCATCATTTTTTTTAGTTTTTCCTAATTCCTCAAAACTCTAATCCTAAAAGGTCCTTTACTATGAAAGTAATCCAATATTTCCTTTTAATTTTTAGGTTTTGTATATTTGAAATTGGGTAACATTCATCAGTATCAAAACTTGAAATGTAATGATTATCTTGTTGACATTACATCCGGGAGTGTGGGTCTCAGGGTAATAGAGTTGGCATCATAGGTCGGTTTACATAACATTGGATATTTGGATGTTTTCATGAGATGTTATTTAATGAGATATAGATACAATAATGGGTATATAATATTTGGCTGACCATATGTTTAGAGGCCTAGAAACCCATTTTTAGGTTATATGTTATGATATTTTAATGTGTCTAATGATATTTTGGGACACATTTAATTTAATGTATTTGGAACCCTTGTGTTTATCATTTCAAAAGATCATTTGGGGAAGCATTATATTTTCATTTTGTTTGAATAAGGCTAAGTGTATGGATAACCTTTAGTGTTAATATAAGATTTTATTTTGAAGTAATTAAGGATTATTACATTTTGAAATGCAAATTGAATGGTAAGGGTTAACCTTTTATGTTAAAAAATTTCTATAATGAGGGATATACAATGATTAATTTTCAAACTGTTTATATAATTTAATATTTTTTTATTATATTATAACATATATATAGAAAGGATAACCCACGGGATGGGTGAAAACCCATCATCAATGGAAAGTATGTGAGGTTTAAACCCATAACAGAGGGTTGAAAAAGGATGAATTCCTATGACTAGAAACTATGATATCTTGAATTCTATGAAATTGTATTTTTTTATTAAAAAATATCTAAAAATTTAATGTTATTTTTCTTATGGGAATATATTTTTTGTTTTATAGATAACTATTGGATTTGAAATTTATTTAATTTTTAGTAGTCAAAGTTATATCAAAATACATTCACTATTTTGTAAAATATATATGATTAATGTAAATTTAATATTATAGATTTTTTTGGGAATAAAAGTTTAATGATATTTTAGAGGAATTTATGAATTTATTTTGGATTTTTTGTAGTATATGTTATTTATCGATATGGTCATTATGTCTTGAAAATTTTATGTTTGCGATGTGTACGTTTTCTGTAGATAAATAAAAAAATATCACTGAATACAATGTGATTAAATCCTTTTAGTTTTTTTGTTAGAATCTTAGTCAACAATAATTTTTCAGAATTTTAAGGTTAGTTATTTTTAATAAGATCTATGTTGAACATTGGGTGTCTCTATTAAATTTTGGACATTTCAAGTATTTTTTCTTATATATGAGTACATTCTCTTTTTGAATCATCATATCATATACTAACCATCATGGATTTGTTTAATAAATAATTATATGATTAATAGATTGTATTAATTTTTGGATTATAATATTTACTGGATGTTTATTTTTGTTAGTTAGGGAATAAATTTCATGTTGAATTCTAATATTTTGAAACAAGATATGAGACAAAATTAGAAACTTATTAAAAGTTGAAATTCTTAAGGCCACATAAGTATATTTCCTCAAGTTCATACACTATGAAGTAATGTATTTCATCAACAATTGGTAATATATCTTGATATAATGAATTTATATGTTTGACATTCATGATGAGAAATCAATAACTTTTTTTATCAAATCACATATTTATAGAATTCTGATTTTTAACATGATTTGAACCATGTTCTAGGTCACTCTATATCAGTCACTAGGAGTCATTTTTTTCTTCATTATATATGTTTCCACTAACCACCTATGTTATCCTATTTAGGGCCCATATTTTTTGTTATTCCAGATGACCATCATACTTCCCATTATTTAATTCCAATAAAAAAATTTATTTTACATTTTTTTATGTGGGTTTACAAAAAGATCTGTTCATATTTCAAACCACTGATTACCTATAACATTTTAATAATTTGAGGACAACAGTTATCGAAGGCCAAATAATCTATAATCCTAATATTTTATCAAATATTTCTCTTCAAATAATTTAATTTCATTGATGTATTTTCAATACCGAGTTTTAAAACCATGATACACAATTCAAATATTATTATTTAATGTGAAATTAATAACATAGTTTTGTGTGAGATATATATTTTATAATAAATATAAAAAAAATGATAAGTTCTTAGTAAATAATTTTTTTATTTTTATTAAATTCAATTTATAATTTAAAAACACATTTTATCTAAAGATGGATTTTTTGATTAAATATTATAAATAATTTTGAAGTTTTTAAAAAAAATTATTTTTAAAACATATTTTCAATTTTTAAATTCATAATGTAAAAATTTGGTTAATATTATTTTTTTAATTGTTTGAAAGGTCAGATTTTTCAATGAATACTGAAAAATAATAATTTTTATCAAAAACTCTATTTTTCATTAAATGAATTTATAGAGTCTATTTATATTTCACTTAGTATAAAAATTTAATTATTTAAATATGATTTAAAATAAATAGATTATTATTTTTAATTTTTTTTACTATAAATTAGTATGAACACATGTTATATTTAGAAAAAATGAAAATTTCTGAAAACCTGTTTTTCATTAAAAAAAATCAATTATATTTCAAATTAAATTATGACGCATTTTTTTATTGAATATATAAAAAATTTATACCTATTTTGGAATTAGTGATTCAAAATATAGTAACTGGTCCTATTTTAATTTTCTTCAGTTTGAAGTGTAAACATAATAATTTTATTAACCATGGTAAGGGTGAATTAGGTAATTTAGTTTTAAAATAATGTGTTAAGGAACATTAAATGACCCCATCACATGCCTGAATTTTACAGGGATAGTTAATTTCATCCATAATCACAAAATGTTCGGTTATATAACCATTTTATCCATTTGGATGAGTTTATGACCTTTATAGTATTTTAGTTCATGAAAATTTAAACATATGACAACATTATTTTTGATTAGTATAATATTTATAAAATTATGTTTACCAGAGGATATTTATGACTATAAACATTACCCTCAAATTTAGAAGTTGTATCTTTAAAAAAGATAATTTCCATTATTTTTAGTCATCAAATAATTATAATAAATTCTTACACAGTGCTAAATTAGTAGTTGTTTAGTTAATGGAATAATAAAATAAATGAAATTTAAAAATATAAAAATTAAAAAAATACCTATTTATACAAAATTTTCCTAGATAATCATTAAATTATAAAGATTTAATAATTTTCTATTAATATATATCTTTTTTGAGATGTTATTAAATTTAATTAAGTTAATATTATTAAAAATTATAATAATGATATATTATGAATGTATTATTTTCTTAATTTTTTTCACAAAATGAGAAAAAATAATAAAAAATAAAAAATGAGTTATGATATGGTTAAAATTTTAGAAAATATTAATTTATAATTCATTTGGATGAATTTGATTTGGAATAGTTCTATTATATTTTAATCTTTTGTGAAATTCCAAAAGTGACCCTCACATCAATTATAAAAGGGCCCCACATCCCTATTTAATTTACAATAAATTAAGTTATCTAAATTGACCATACCATAGTTAAATATATTTTCATCTTTTGTAATCAAATTTTAGAGGCTTTTTTCCTTCCAAACTACCACCCCAAGAATCCTTTAGATGAGATTTGATAGTGTCATTTTGAAGAATAGGTAATCTCTCTGAAAGATCACTTTTTTCTTCATTTATTAAAATTGAAAAAAAATATTATATTTATTGTAAAATAATAACTTATTTATAATTAATATTCTTAAATGGTATGATTTTTATTAAACCACCACTATACACACTCTTTCCTATTAAATAAGAAGTGAAACTATTGCTCGTGTTTACCTAAGACTTACATTGTCCACGAAGAGATACAATTTATTTTGCATCATAATATATAATGTATGGGTATTATGATGGGTTTTCTATATTTATATTATATTTATGATATTATTATGATTAAATAATGAAAATATTATATCCACCTATTTACCATCTAGACCATTGGAAAATGATAACATCACTTGTGTGTATGGAAGGACAACCACCTCCACAATGTGATGTGATTCATTTTTTATTTCTAATTTACTTGTGTGGAAATAATGAATTATATTATGAATATATATGATATATATTATAAAAAAATTATTTTTCAATTTTTAATTATCACCTTCCTTTCTTTTGATGCATCCTTTGAAAGGTGGATACAATGTTCATGCATAGGTAGGACATACTATCTACATGAATGGTGTAATTAATTTTATATCTATACAATTTAGGATTTATTTAAATAAATATATATTTAACATATATAATATTAAAAAAATATATTATTCTGATATATATTCAAAATAATGTTATATTTATCACAAGAGGTTTAAATAAATTATAAATTATGCCGAACTGAATGTATCGGATTTTCGACTATTTTATTTCTATGGGAAACAATCCATATTAACAACTTAAATCTATTCAGTGGTGTATATAATACCCCCAAATTATTTTATGATACATAGAAAGATCTTTTTATTATTTAAATATACATTTATTTGTATTTAATTCATATGTTTACGATTCAAAGGATACCATACCAGTAATGGTTTATTTCACCATCTCATCGTTGTTCAGGATTTTTTATATTTGTGTTTCCAATAGGGAATATTTATCTTCTATGTCCATGAATTGTAAAAATGATTTCAATTTGTTTACTATTTTTATATAACTATTTAATTCATTTTTACCTATATTTTACTTTTTACAATCCTTTTTGAAAAGATTCTTTTGTATGGTTTTCCAAATGAGGTATTCTGTAACATTATCCTCCAAAATGAAGAATAGACATTTTTCAAACAACATGTGTGAATTTTTTCAACATAATTAAGACTAAATGTTATGAATATTTATTTAAAAGACAATATATTGATTTTATAATAAATATTTTTCATTTATAAGTTCTTATATTTTTAAAAAGTGATGCAATTTTAAATTAAAGAATTTATTTTCTTAAATAATTATTCTATGTGATCATTCAAAATAAGTTTCCCTAAAATAGGACACCCGATGATGTTAACTAGTATTTACTAGTAATATGATTTACTCATATCATTATTATTATTAATATTTATGATGTTTTATTTTTCTGATGAAAATATAAATTTTTATCAAACACATTTCATTTCCATGGGTTATGCTATGTTGAAATGTTTATGAAATACATTGTGTTCTAGGGGTTTTAATGTGATGATTTATTTATGATTCTATGGAACAGATACAGATGGTTTTCATTAAGTGATGGGTGGGAAATATATATCTCTCTAATGCATTGAGTAATTATTGACATCCCATGAGAGAAATTGAACAAAAATGGGAAGAAAACTAGGCTCTATAAGGGACTTTGTCCACCATTGTAGTTTTGGAAATTATCCTTATCTACTTTAATATACTTGTGAGTCAATTTTGACAACTTTTATAGTGTTTTCAGTGATCCTTAACTATTTTTATAGTTTTGGGAGTGATCTAATTCAACTTTGACTATCCTCAAAGTGTTCCTTGACTACTAAGGAAATGAGTTTTTGCACTTGTCAATATTTAATATTCCTTGAATTATGTAATTTATATTCTCTAATGGATCTTTTTATTTGATATATATATGATACCAATATTTTTAACTAAATATATATATTCCATTAGTCTTGTTTATGATATTTTAAATTCATGATATATGTAACATCACATTGTGTTTTAATTTACTTTCGATGTTTCTATGTACCTCTGTTGTGGAGTAGCAACTTGGGGTGTGTTTGGGTGATCGTTTAGACAGTGTGTTGTTCACAGTTTGTGCATGGTTTGACAAACCGTGCGACCAAACAGTGTCAACCCTGGAACCTGGACATTAACTTATGTATGGGAAGCGCACGGTTTGTCTAACCGTGTGGCCAAACCATGAGAGAAGGGCGGCCGAGGCAGCAGCTCATGCACGATCAGCGCATGATTTTTCAAACCGTGCGGACAAACCATGCGGCCCCTTAAATGCGATCCTTAAATTGTGGATCTCACTTGGTTTTGGCTCTAAGTACCTTGTTATTCCTCTTAAGCAGCCCTAACACATGATTTGTCTTCTCCTAGAGTCAGAGAAGGTTCTACCATCGTTCCGGAGGTGATTTAAAGGCTCCTCTTTGTGAATCATAGCTGGATTCTTGAGGTACGTGATCGTTCCTCATCGTTCTTGATTGGTTTCTTAGATCTACTTCCCTTGTTCTTTTAGTTTCATATATTTTCTCCAGTTATGGGTAGATCTATGTATGTCGTACCAATTTTGATGAGAGTTAGATTTGATCTTTCTAGGAGAAGAGATCTAAGGCGTGTTCTTGAAGAAGAAACCTGGTTTTCTTGAGCGTCCTCAACCGTTGTGGTTTTGGTCAAAACCCTTGAAGTAGTTGGTTCTGTCCCGACAAGCCAAATTGATTATCATTGTATTTTCATTATTTATTTCAGTTGTTGATTTAAATTCAATTGATCAAGTTTTCATTCAATTAGATTGATCAAAACTCAATTCTAGTGAATTGAGATATTTGAAATGGTTTGTCATGGAAATTTGGAAAACCCCAATTCCATTGAATTGGGTGTGTTTATAGAAATTGACTAATTTAAATTGTTGTATTTAAATTGAGGATTTGATGGAAATGATTTCAATTAAATTGTCAAATTTAATTGTGGAAACAAATTGTGTAATGATGGAATTGGTTTTTAATTGATTTCAAACTAATGAAAATGGCATAAAATGATTTGATAGAAACCCATTGGTTTTATCTTGTGAAAAAGGAATGTTTTTAATAAAACATGTTTAGGATTTAAATGGAATGAAATTGGAACTTTTTAAATGGAATAATGGGATTGATTGTATTTTGAGGATTCTTAAAATAGTTCACCCATCATGTAAGAGCACATGCAAGCCTTAGGTAGTTAGTGAGTTATTTGGATACCCTATACGCTATGACAACGTTCTAAAACATACGTGTGGAGGGTCACATCCACGATGGGTTGGTGATGAGTATCCTTTGGAAAGTTTCATAGGTAAATGTGTATATGCATTTTTATGAGTTCACATACAGAGTGTGGAGTCCTATAACTTGTTAATACTGTCGTACCATTTGGCAGATGACCATGTTGCTCGCTTGTTTATTTATATTTGAGATATAAATGTATGCCAATGCTTGTGAACTGCTTTACATGCCTTCTGAATTTATATAAACTATTTTATATAAATGTTTTACAAAAGACATTGTTGTAGGAATATTCCATAATTTGCAAAGACATTGTTTAAAATATTTATTTCCATCATTTGAAAATGTATATCAAATTTGTTTAGAATATTATATTGAATTTCCAAACCTATTTATTTGAAAATTGAAATCTTTTCCTTTGGATAAACTAAAGGTGCCCTAAACGTCAGTAGGGGCTATAGTTCTTGGGTGCCTTAGTGAAAACCATCATAGAATAACTTGGCATCCCACACTGATAGCATGACAAACCATCTTATTTGGGATGGATTGGCCCATTTACAATAATGTCTGGATCGATTGTTATCTTCGACGGGTCTACCTTACTACACCCAGTGGTGTGCCTCTTTTTTTTCAAGCAGAATGGGACCCAAGGTCAAGTAGAGCTGGACCCTCTTATCCAGAGTTGGGGAATGTTATATCAGTGTTTTCCTCTGATCTGGTGGGAGACTCAATGTGTAGTGATCTTCCTCCAGTCATCACTAAGATTACCGATGTGTTTCCTTATGACATCTCTTGTTTTACACCAGTAAGGGAGGTTGATTTCTCTATTGACTTAATTCCTGGTACTCAACCAGTTTCTATTCCCTCTTACCGAATGGCACTAACTGAACTAAAGGAACTGAAGTTTCAGTTAGAAGATCTTCTTGAGAAAGGTTTTACACGCCCGAGTGTGTCACCTTGGGTAGCACCAGTTCTCTTCGCCAAGAAGGCTAATGGTTCCCTTCGCTTAGGTGTTGATTATTGAAATCTAAATCTAGTTACGATAATGAACAAATATCAGTTACCACGAATTGATGATTTGTTTGATCAATTTAAAGCGGAAAAGTGGATTTCAAAAATTGATCTTCGATCTGGTTACCAACAGTTGAGGATAAAGGAACCTGACATTCCAAAGAGCACTTTTCGGAGTAGGTATAGCCATTATGATTACCTTGTTATTCCTTTCGTCCTAAAAACTTCTCCAATAGTTTTCATGGCATTGATGAACACGGTTTTTCGTGAGTATCTAGATACATTCATGGTGGTCTTTGTGGATTAAATTCTTGTCTACTCCAAGTCTTAGGAAGATCATGTGCATCTTCTGAGAACTGTTCTGAGTCTTCTAAGGATTCACCAAATTTATTCCAAGCATTCAAAGTGTGATTTCGTGATTCTGGAAGTAAAATTCATGGGACATTCCTTGTTAGAAAAAGAAATATAAGTTGATCCTGAGAAGGTAAAGGCTATTATGACTGGGGAACAACCATGAAATGTTTTCGAGATTTAGAGCTTCTTAGGTATAGCAGGATATTATCGTCGGTTTGTTATAGACTTCTCATAGTTAGTTTCTCTAATGACTGCTCTAACTCGAATGGGAGTGAAGTTTTCCAGGAATGATAATTTTTAGAGTTATTTTGTTGAGCTAAAGTGTCTTTTGACTACTTCGCCAGTGCTAACTCTTCTTGAGACTGGGATAGGTTATGTGGTCTTATGTGATGCATCAGGTTTAGTTTTGGGATGTGTCCTAATGCAGGGTAATCATGGTGTTGCCTATGGATCTCGTCAACTTATGCATCATGAGAAGAACTATCCTATCCATGACCTTGAACTTGTAACTGTATTGCATGCACATATGTTTTGGAGACATTATCTTTATTGAGAAAGGTTACTGTGTATTCAGACCAAAAAAGGTTGAGTTATATTTTCTCTCCAAAAGATTTAAATCTCCGCCAAAGGTGTTGGTTGGAGTACCTTCAATCTTTAAACTTTGTCATTGGCTATACCACGAGAAAAGAGAATGTAGTTTCAGATGCGTTAAGCAGGAAACTTCCATCACAGGCTGTGAAAAAATATTCAGAAGAATGTGGTTTGATGGCTCTTTTTTCTCAATTTCATATTAGAGTTCAGTGGAAGGGGAATGAAGTTTCATTAGATAGTGTTCAATTGTATTCTTCTCTTCTCAAGTTAATTCTTCAGAAACAACTACTGGATGATGAATTCCATAGCATTAGGGACTCTCTTAATGGTGGGCAGACCGACACCCAGTGGTCGTTCTCCAAAGAGGGTGTTTTGTGCTATCAAAACCATTACGTTGTGCCGTTAGCGACAAGGAAGGATGTAATGGGGGGTTTCCATAACTCTCATTGTGTTGTACACCCAGGAACCACAAAGATGTTATATGACATACGGCGACAGTTCTGGTGTCCAGGTATGAGATGAGACATCGCTGAGTTTGTATCTTATTACTATACATGCCACCAGGTGAAAGCCAACCACCAGAAACCTTTGGGTTTGATTCAACCACTTCCATTCCCTACATGGAAGTGGTATGAAATATCTATGGACTTTGTGGTTGGGTTACATCAAACCTAGAGAAATAAGAACATGATATGGGATTTGATCGACAGACAGACTAAGTCGGCTCACATTATATCTATTCAAAATACAACCAAAGTTGAGGAGTTGGGAAATATCTTTGTGAAATATGTTGTTCATTTGAACAGATTTCCATATTCTATAGTATCTGATAGGGATCCTCGGTTTACTTCTAGATTTTGGAGAGGCCTTCAAGAGGCACTGGGATATCATGTTCGTTTGAGAACAGCCTACCATCCACAATCAGATGGCAAGACAGAGAGATCTATTCAGATCCTTGAGGATATACTCTCTGCATGTGTTCTCGACTCTCGTGGATGTTGGGATGATCATATGGGGCTAGTTGAGTTTTCATATAACAACAGTTATCACTCCGAAATCAAAATGGATCCTTTTGATTATTTGTATGGTCATCCTTGTAAATTTCTTTTATGTTGGTCGGAGATTGGTGAGAGTTCTTTGGTAGGACCAAGTTTGGTCCAAGAGAAGACAGCTAAGATCCAGTTTATTCTTCAAAGAATGTTGACATCACAGAGTCAATACAATTCTTGTGCTGATCGTCGATGTACACCTTTAGAGTTATCAGTTTGTGACCAGGTGTTCTTGAATGTTTCACCCCGATTAGGTCATTGATGGCTTCATAAGCAAGGGAAGCTTGCTCCTTATTTTGTGGGACCTTTAGAGGTTGTTGGTATTATAGGTAAAGTTGCTTACCATCTATCTCTACCACCACATATGATGTTGATACATAACGTGGTCCATGTATCACAGCTGAAAAATTATCTCTCTGATCCCTCTCATGTTATGAGCTGAAGTGATCATGAGATTGAACCATATTTATCTGTTAATGAACGACCAGTCGGTGTTGTTGATTCTAAGACCTAGGTACTTCATGGGAGAACAATTCAAATGGTCCGTGTACTTTGGAAAAATGGTTATGATTCTCAGGAGACGTGTGAAAGGGAGGCTCTAATGAGAGAGTAGTGGCCTCATCTTTTTAATGTGGAGGTTTCTTCATAGGCTTTCTAGGGACAGAAAGGTCTTATGGTGGGGTGTTCGTAACATCACGCTACGTTTTAAGGTAATTTTGATGTTTCTAATTACCTCTGTTGTGGAGTATCAACTTGGGGTGTGTTTGGGTGAAATTTTAGATAAATTTAAAGGACAATTTGTTGTGTACGGTTTGGGCATGGTTTGACAAACCGTGTGACCAAACTGTGCCGACCTTGGAACCTGGACTGTAACTTCCACATGGGCGGCGCAGGGTTAGTCTGAAAATGCAGCCAAACCATTCGAGAAGGATGGCCGAGGCAGTATCTCAGCCATAGTTAGCGCACGGTTTGTCAAACCGTGCGGCCAAACCATGTGTCCACTTAAATGTGATCCTTAAATTGTGGATCTCGCTCAATTTTTCATCATAGTGCCTCGTTTTTCCTCCTAAGAGGCCCTTACTTGGGATTTGTCTTCTCCTAGGTTCAGATAAGGTTCTCCCATCATTTTGGAGGTGATCCAAGGGCTCCTCTTAGTGAATCGAATAGGGATTTTTGAGGTATGTGATCGTTCATCATCTTTCTTGATCGGTTTCTTAGATCTACTTAGATCTACTTCCCTTCTTATCTCGGTTTCTTAGATCTACGCCCATTATGGGTAGATCTAAGTATGTGGTACCAATTTTGATGAGTTTTGGTCTTGATCATTCTAGGAGAAGAGATCTAAGGCATGTTCTTGAAGAAGAAACCCAGTTTTCTTGAGCATCCTCGACCGTTGTGGTTTTGGTCAAAACCATCAATGTAGTTGATTCCGTCCCAACATGCCAAATTGATTATCATTGTATTTTATTCATTTATTTCAATTGTTGATTTAAATTCAATTGATAAAGATTGATTTCAATTAAATTGATAAAATCATGATTCCAATGAATCGAGATATTTGAAATGATTTTGGCATGAAAATTTGGAAAACCCCAATTCCATTGAATTGTGTGGGTTTATGGAAATTGAAAAAATTAAATTGTTGGATTTAAATTGTGTATTTTATGGAAATGATTTCAATTAAATTGTCTAATTTAATTGTGTAAATAAATTGTGTAATGATGGAATTGATTATGAATGGATTTCAAACTATTGAAAATGGATTAAAATGATTTGATAGAAACCCATTGGTTTTATCTTGTGAAAAAGGAATGTTTTGAATAAAACCTGTTTTGGTTTTAAATGGAATGAAATTGTCAATTTTGAAATGAATAATGGGATTGATCTTATTTTATGAATTCTTAAATTAGTTCTCCCATCATGTAAGAGCGCATGAAAGCCTTAGGTATGTAGTAAGTTATTTGGATACACTCTACGCTAGGATAACGTTCTAAATCATACTTGCGGAGGGTCACATCCACGATGGGTTGGTGACGAGTCTCCTTTGGCCAATGTCATAGGGACATGTTTATACACATTATTCTGAGTTCACATAAGGAGTGAGGAATCCTATAACTGGTTAATACTATTGTACCTTTTGGCAGATGACCATGTTGCTCGCATGTTAATTTATATTTGAGATATAAATGTTTGCCAATGTGTATGAACTGCTTTCCATGCCTGCTAAATTTATATAAACTATTTTATATAAATTTTTTACATAAGCCATTGTTTTAGGAATATTCCTTCATTTTTAAAGCCTTTGCTTGAAATATTTATTTTCATCTTTTGAAAACGTATAGCATATTTTTTTAGAATATTGTTATGAATTTCCAAACTTGTTTATTTGAAAATTGACTGATTTTCCTTTGGTTAATCTATTTTTTGCATCTGTTGTGGAATCTTTGGTGGTATCATACTAGGCTTAGGCTCAAACCCTACATTTTCCTTCAAGTGTTTGTAGACCATCTTCTTCCAGGATAGAGATAAGTGAAGGGAACTCTTGGAGGTGGATCCAACTGTTGATCTTTGGTATTGGTGAGTTGTGTCCATAGGGACCTTGGGGCTGTTTTTTACATCTTTAGTACTTGGGTTGTGGTCCTTTGGGATTTTTATGCCTCTTTGTATTCTAGTACAACACTCCCAGAAATGTTTTCTTTTGTTTTTCATACTGTCTTGTTTCATTTTCTTCCACATTCTTATGGAAAAATCGTTCCCACTTGCATGTTGAGTGATGCCAGGTTCTAGTCACCAAGCCATGGGGATTGGGAACACCCTTCGGGCTATGTCAGGCCTGACTCAGTTATCGGGTTACCAGGGTACCCAGCTTGGTTCGTGACAATATAGTCTTTAACTTTTATTTTTATACTCTTATATCCTTATGATCATGTTATGTTTATATTATAATGGATATTATTATTTTTATCCTTACTAAGATCCTATGATCACAATTTTCATATGCTTCCTCTACCTTGGTTATGAATAGGTTTTTAGGAATTCTATGTCTATTAATTATGAAATAAGAAAGAAAATTTTGAGAGATCATATAAATTTTTATGATCTCATTTCATATTTTCTTCCAAGATATGTAAGAGTTTTTCATAATTATCTAAAAATAAAAACCTAATGGTTAATTCTTTATGAATATGGTATAATATTTTATTTTATTTTTTATGTTTTGGATATTTGTAATTGGGTAACATTTATTGATATTGTCACCATAAATATAATATTTATTTAACTAGATATTGTCGTGTGTGGGTCTCGAGTTGTAATAATATTCTAGTTGTTAATCATAATTTGAGTTATCACATACAGGGAAATAACATGATAAATAACTTATATAAAAATTGGTTTGTACCTCTCATTATAAAAATGATTACATGACACATCGTGTTTTTCATTTTCTTGATTTCTTGAATATCCTTCCATTAAATAAAAATAACAGAATAAACCAGATGAGATTACATTTACATAAAAATGGAAACATACAATATGTGAGGGAATAACATATAAATAATACACATACTCCAAATTAGGATTCTCTAGGATTAAATATATGATATCCATGGTAAATTTCATGACAGTTTTTCTAAACTAATAATTCATAATGTCCATTAAATTGGTTTGTAATGAGTTTTTAAATTTCTAAATCACATCACCCATGAGTTTCAACTAGTTGTGCAGGATGTCCTATTTTCATCGACAAAGTGATGATGGATTCAAGAATAATTCATAATATTCAGAGTCATTACCCCTAGGTAAAACGTTTTTTGAGACACATCAACTTGTAGTATCTATACAGAGATGTGGTTTCATTGACACTGGATGAACTATACTTCCTTAAACATCTATCATATTTTTATTTTCATAGTATTATCTCATTAACTAGATATTGGGTTATCACTAAATTATTATAGTCCAAATTATTGAGAACGTGTTGTTTTCCTCAACACTCTATTTTATTATGGAGAGATTGTTTATAAAAATACTCTTATTTTTATGATGATTCAAATGTTCAAGAATTACCTTACTGGTAATTCTAATGATTTTACAATGAGAATATTTCAGGAAATTAATATTCTTTATTGTTATATTTTGGAATAATATTAATGCATTTAATTTGCATGTAATATTTTACAAAGTGTTCGAAAGTCATTTTTTCGTATTAACATGTTTTGGAAACACAGTTCATACTCTACGTGTTCAGAAATCAATTGAGAGTTTTCTAGAAACATTTTTCATACCATATGTTGAGGATCATAACAAAAGGATGTAATCCTTAATTTACGTACAACATATCACAAAAGTATAGAAGAAGAACCTGATGTAAGGTTTATCTGAAAAGTATAGAAGAAGAACCCTACGTTAGGAAAGAACTATACATTTTGATTATTAGAAAAGTACAGAAGAAGAACCCTATGTTAATATGGAATGTTATGTTTGTTTATCAAAAGTATGGCTGATTAACCTTACTTTGGATAACAACCATACATTATATCCAAAAGTATGGATCATATAACTTAAGTTTAAAAGTTAATTTAAGTATGGATCACCAACCTTACTTTTTTAATGACCCTTACGAATTATGTATATTATTTTTTTCTAAAATGGAATGTATTGATATTGTACCGTACGTTTTAGAGTTGAAGAGAAAAGTATGGTTGATCAGACTTACATTGTGAACCTTATATTGTGAACCTTACATTTTGAACCATATGTTGTGATCATTACGTTTTGAACCTTATGTTGTGAACCATATGTTCTAAGAAATAATGCCATGCAATTCAACCATACGTTTGGTGTCGGAGAATTAAATTAAGACTTTATTAAAAAACGATCTTTATACAAATTATTAGGCTAATTTCAAGAAAAATTCATATACTAATTATAAAGCACGTCATTGATTGATTCAAAGTCATTTATTTATGATTCCAATGATAAATATAAGAAGTTATTTTCATTCCAAATGTTCAGGGAATTTACGACTGCTCTGTTATTCAAACATTTGAATATTGAGACTATGATGGAGACTTTAGTGGATGTAAATTTTGAAGGAACATACTCATCATTATTCTATATATATATATGAAACTTTTTATTAAAAAGAGAGTTCAAATTATCAATAAAATATATAAAAATATTTTGATTTCTTCAAGAATGTAGTTTTATAGAGGCAACTGAGATTTATTGATCTACTGTTACAAGGAACCACAAACACTCTATTTTCTAAAGTAGATAAAATACGTTGAAGATTCATCAATTATACATTGATTATATACTGTGAATCTACAATTGTTAATGTTTCTAAATTGATTTCATGATCTATTGGAATCGGATCAGCTGAGAACTACTTCTACGTGAAGATCATTATTTCTGAAGAAGACAATCCATCAACTGTCAGTTGCGTGCTGTTGCAATAGTGAAGATCTACAAGAAAGTATTTCAAGACTAATACTGATTTTATTTTGAGTAACATGATTCTTGTAATAAGTTGGGTATTCAGTTCTATGTATGAACCACAAGGATATGTTTTTATCCTTAACATGTAAAGGTGTTAACTGCCTGCACTCAGTTGTGGACAGCCTACTGATAAGTGGACCAGATTGTGAAAATCACCAAGATCGTGGAGTAGAGCATTGGTGGAGTGGATTATGGGCCTTGTTATCCTAAACAACTATACATCCTTGCATTCTTTATATATTTATTTTCTCCTACAGAAACATCCTGATAAAGACAACAGGACAAACTCTGGATTCATCACGATTTTTCAATTATTTTTAAGACACAATTCACACCCCCCCTCTTCTGCATATTTTGTATAAACCAATACAACATTTGGTATCATAGGAGGAGATTTTTTCAAACCTATAACAAGATTAATGTTTTTTTATTATGAAGAGAACAATGGACGATACATGAAAAGGTATGTAAATGGTTCGAGCTCCCTGCATTAATGGTGAAAATTATGGATGTTGGAAATCAAGGATTATCATTTAATTAATGAACCTTGGATACAATGTCTACTCAAAAATTATAACTCCCTATGTGATTGTAGAGAATCCTAAAACATGGAGTGTTGATACAGAAGTATAGTACGACATAAAATCGAATGTTATGAATGTTATCATCAGTGGTCTTGGACCAGATGAATTCAACAGTGTATCTCACTGCCCGAATGCTTATGAAATGTACGACACAATTTCAGTTGCTTATGAACTGACAATGTTAGATAGATGAGGTATGCCACAATTGGATTTAAATTCGACACATTCAGAATGTTTTAAGGAGAAATAATTACCTTGATGAATGGAATTTTAACAGAAATTGTTAATAACATCCATTCCTTGGGAGACCCTATCATCATCATACGATACATTTATTAAAAAAAGCATGCATAACAGAAGAGGGGTATGACCAAAGTGCCTAAAGAGAAAAATGAAGCCTAAGGGGGCCGAAAATAGTGGAGGCCGTGGGTGTCCCCTCGAACCATGTTGACTCCCTCTAGCTTCCTGGTTGTAGCAGTGTGAAAACAATAAGGGGATGAACTATGGACGTCGATGGAGGCAATGTAGTCCGAAACCTTATTCACCTCACGCCAAGTGCGTAAAATGCTCATATCTATATCGATCATGTCCCTGCATTTCTTGGTGATGTAGTGGATTGACAATGGTATAACGCCGGATCCATGGATGGAATTTTGGGGGATTAGGGAATCAGATTCCACCTCTGATAAGGTGATCCCCTCTTGATGGCATAAAGAGAGGCCCATCAGAATTGCCTTGGCCTCGGCCTGGAGAGAAGAACCTCACCCTAGGGATGCAAAGACATCTATAATGACCGACCCAGAAGGGTTCTGAACCACCCCGTCTCCTCGGATCGACCACATGCTGCATTATCTGTTGGAGTTGAGTTTGAGCCCTCTTCTTGGAGGTAACCAAGGACCCCAGTTTCCTCTCATATTACTGCTACCTGAGGTATCAGTATCTATATGTTCATGGTGACATTGAAGAGTTAGAGACTCCTTCCATTTTCGAAAGGATATAATCACATCCAGCAGAAGGACCTTGGTTCGTATAATGATCTGCTGAACAGAGGTGGATTTTCTTTCGTACCGAGCCTTGTTCCGTGCTTTCCAAATGAACCAACATCCTTCATAGAGGACCATCATGCGAGATGTCTACTCTGAAATCTTCTCCACATCACCGTGAAACCATTGGTCTGGAAACTACATGTCAGCCATGTAGTTTTCAGTAAAAGATGTGAACTCACCGAAGTGCTGCCACACCGCCCTCGTCCATTCGCCTTAAAAAAACAGGTGACCCATGATCTGCTCACGGTGGTCTAAGAAGAAGTGGGCCCTTGAGGCCAGCGGGATGTAGCAGCGTTTGATATTTTCATCTATGAGAAAGGCCTTGTAATGCAGACACCATATAAGAAAACTCTATTTGAGCAGAGTGCCTTTGGACCATAGGATCTCATTCCCCAAAATGCTCCAAATGCGAGGGGCCATAGAGCGTCGATAATCCCTAGAGAAGAAATACCCTGAGGCAGAAAGATAGAACACACACCTATCCGGATCAGAGTTGATCTCAATCACGTTGATGGTATCACGCTGGTCCTCATCCAAGATCACTTCAATGAAGGCCAGATGTGCACACTCCTCCTTGAAGGTGATCAGTGAGCATAGTCACCCAGGAAAGCCAAGGATAGTTTCGGCCTAGTTTTGATGCCATAAGAGGATGTCCCACCTCCCCACGATCCATCTAGAATGTGATTTGAGAGAAGAAAAGAGAGGGGAGATCACTAACCAGAAGGGGCAGGTTTGGCCACCATCCCTGGCCTCGGGGTCAACATGGGATTTGGGCATGGAAATTCCCCATAGCGTACGATGATCCAGAGCCTCCCAGGATATCTTAGCGTGCATGCACTGGGTATTATCTTCGAGCTGAGGGACTTTGATTCCCCCTTCCCCGACTGGTCTCACCACCTTGTCCCATCAAGCCCAATGGCGCCTGCCCTCCAAGAAAGGATCCAAGATAAATCCAGCAATAATCTTTTTGATCCTATTGATGATGCTCTTTAGGACTTGATAGACCAAAGAACATGGATGGGGGAGGAAAGGAGCACACTATTTATTAGAGTTATCTATCCCCCAAACAAGAGGTGAACATTATTCTAGTTGAGGATCCAGTCTGTAATCCTGTTGGAAATGGCGTCGAACTCACTTAAGCAGATTCATCTCAGGGAGATTGGTTCACCCAGATACTCCATGGGAAATAGACCTTTGTGTATGTCCAGGATATGTTTAATGTCTTGGGCTCATGAGATGGTGCAACCATTGGGTATATAGAAATTTATATTAGCCTTGTTGATGACATGCCCACTCTAGAGGCAATACTCCTACAGCAACTTGTTGAGACCACTGGTGGACCGCCGGCTGCAATTCGAGAAGATGAACGTATCATCCCCAAACATCAGATGAGACACGGGGGGATCCCTCCTCATTCTTCTATATTCAATAATCTTTCTGTTGATGATGCCCCTATGCAAGTGTTGGATGAGGACGTCCTGTGAGAGAATGAATAGGCTCGGGGATAGGGGATCACCCTGCCTCAGACTGCGGGTAGCCTTGAAAAACCCATAGTTTTTCCCATAAAAGTGACGACTAGCCAGGGGGAGATGAAGCACCTAAAAGGTATGTTGATGTTCTACATGGAGAACCCCATTTTTTCTAGCACCATGTTGAGAAAAACCCAACTCAACCCGGTCATAAGAATTACTCATGTCCATCTTCATTCCCAGATTGGATCCGCGAGACATAAATTCTAGGTCTCTGATCATCTCTTAAGCCAGTGCAATGGCTCGATGAATGGATCTCCCTTTCACGAAGCTGTTTTGTTCCAAGGAAACCCACCGGGGAATATAGGTGGCCACCCTTGCATTTATCAGGCCGTCCAAGATCTTATATGGAATGTTTCATAGGCTGATAGGCCGGTAGTGGGATATGGAAGTGGGGTTCTAGATCTTGGGAAGAAAGACTAAAGTCATGGCTCAAGCGTCCCTAGGAAGCTAACCCCCTGAAAGAAATCGCGGACGGTGATGGTTACATCCATTTTAACGACATCCCATGACGTTCTTTAAAACGAGCTCGGGAACCCGTCCAGGCCTGCTTTACTTTTAGGGTTAAGCCTCATCATGGCTTCCCAAATTTCCTTTGCTTCTGGTATGGAGCTCATAGAGGAACTGTCTTGTGTCGATAGCTGGTTGATAATCACATCAAAATATCCCCTTTCCTCCCCTGGATAGCCATTGGGGAGATGAGGATTGGGACCGACAAAGAGTTCTTCCAATGCATCCAAGGCCATAGCACCTGCAGTATCTCTGTCATCACTGTACCTGCCATCATCTAGTAAAATGTTGAGACTCACTATTCCCTTACATTCATTAATACAAGAAAGGAAGAAACCTATATTCTTATCTCCTTACTTAAGACATTTGATCCTTGACTTCTCCCTTTACATGTGTTCCTGTTTAAGTAGCATGTCCTCCCGAACACTCTTCTTGCATGAAAGGTCATCGAACGCCCTATCATCCCAGTTGAACTCCATATTCCCCTCTAGGCGATCCACATCCTGCATGGTGGCCGAGATGTCATTTTCCATGGAAGGTTGATCTCTTGAACACTTTTGGAGCTTATCCTTGAGCCTTTGGAGTTTGTTATCAGTGGAAATCCATGAATATCCTTGTTTGGGCTCCCCCAAGGTGTTGTTAACGAGGTCTTGGAAACCCGGTAGGCTATCTCTGTGGTGGTGATATCTGAAATTTTCAGCCTGAGGATAAGGATACGACTAGGGTAGAGTGGTCAGATAATCCCCATGTGAGGTGGTGTACCTTGATGTCAGAGATCAAGGATATATCATGAACGTTGGCCAGACGTCGATCAAGGCGACTCCATGAGCGATTCCTTTCTTTGTGATTGTTGCACCTTGTAAACCTGTCTCCAAAGAAGCTGGGATCGAAGAGCCCTTTCCCAGCCATGAACTGGATGAAATCCAAAATTGTGTTCCTCTGGAACAGGCCTCATCCTTTCCTCTCTTCAACGTCCGCGATCACGATGAAATCCCCCCAATGATCCAAGTAGAGTTTCTGAGATCGAAAGAGTTAAGGTCCTTCCATTGTAATCTCGTTTGAATCATATTGCAGCTCCCATAGAAAAAAGTTATGAAGAGAGTCGTTCTTCCATGCCCCACCCTCATGGTAATATAATGGTCACTAGCATGCACCAGGTCTACGGTGGAGTTCCTGTGCTGCATAACCCTTATGTGATTATTGGTATGGTCGGCATGCAAGCACCATTATAGGTTGATTTTTTTGGAAAGGTCATTGATTTTGGTTGGATACTGTTTATTCTAGAGAACTGCTACAATGGAGGCCTTTTGACTTCTTATTTCTCTGGTGAGGAAATCCGCCTTAGCCTAGTCTCTAATGCCATGGGAATTCCATATGATTATCGGAATCATTTATCGAACAATATCCTGGCACTGGCCTTAGAATTCATGGCCTTTAAAAGTGTGAAGAAGTGTACTCTATTAGGTTCCTGGATCGAGATCGAGTACAAACTCTTGCTGACTTGGATGCCTGCGAGGCAGCCGGTGTAAGGGTCACCCTGGAGACATCAGAGGAGTGGCTCCTTGAACTAGAAGTGGACGTGAATGGCCGCCCTGAGAACCTGGGACTGTGGCATTTTGTTTTTGCCTTCAAGGTCTGCGGCGTGTTAGAGGCATGCAGAACTGAACACCTCCCCAAACAGATGCCCTGAGAACTTACCAAGTCCATGTCCATCCTTCCCGTGTTGGGGGCATCCTGAGGGAGAGCGTCGGTGAGCGTTAAGGATGGAGCATCTAAAGAGAGGACGACTCCCAGGGAGCACGGATGGGCCAGAGCTGGAGGGACAAGGAGACTATCCAGACCGCATGGGAAAATCCCCTCTAGTAGGGATCCCTGAGGTAACCAAGACATGATTATAGAAGGGTCCATGACTCCATCCCGATAGGGTGTCATGCCTCTGGGCAGGTAGGCATCTAGGTTCAATAAAGATAACAAAAGGAAGGGGAATCGGAGGAATTAGTGCCACCTCGGAACCCGTTGTTGGAGTCAGGGGGTCGTCACTAGCCTTGGAGAGTGAAAATCCATGGGGGCGTCATGATAGGAGTGTAGGAGGTAGGCTACTGCGACTCGGTCTCGGGATGACTTCGAGATATCGAGTGTCGGTGGCATCTAGAAACCTGTAGGGAGTGCCCCTGGAGCAAGCAAATAGGGAAGTACCTAGGAAAGACCGAGTATGAGATGACCTGGTCCCATTACAACCCACCTTCCACCACAAGGGAGATTCGTTCCAGAATGGGTTGGGAGATATCCATGTTGACACATAAAAGAGTTGTCGACGCATCCTCGCATCTTATGGTTCTGTCGTCATCATAGAGGAATCCCCCCAAAGCGTCTCCGATCACTTTAAGAAAACCGCTGTTCCGGAAGGGGAGCGGCAACCCAGGAAAGTTGATCCATGCTGAGGCACACAAACTTTCCTTACCATTGTGAATGTCTATGGACCAACGGGATAGACTGCATCACCAATGGCCAAACGACCTTGGTGCTTTGCACCACACGGACATGAAATCTTCTTCTGAGGCTATAAAGATATTGAAATAATTCCTATGAACCGGCGAGATCTGTGCCTGATACTGGAGACCCCAAGAGGTGAAAAAGCGTTGACAAGAGGCTAGGGGGAGTGATCTCAGAGCTAAAGTGCGCCAAGGGGGTCCATTTGAGGTGTGCCTCCACCGCCGAGAACGCCGACACAAGGAAGACCACAGATATGTAGGAACCTGAGCATGAAAAAGACGAGCACGCTAGTCATACCTCTGTAAAACAGGGATCCGGATATCCCCAGAGCAACCCTCTAAGTGCTTCTATGAAGGATCCTGGCCTAAGAGCCTCGAGAGGGGGCGACGCTAGGAGATGGGGAGCACCAGGGGTAGTGGGAGAAACTGAGGAATTCTTTGCACCTAAGGGTCATGTAGGCCAGTACAGGGAACCGAAGGATATCTCCTGAGGATCCGAGGAGATATGGGGTAGTGGGAGGATAGAGCCGCTGCCACGGCTAGGAACCAGAGGTGGAGGATCCATGGCCAAAGCGAGGGGAGGTGTAACAGGTAGAAAAGTTCAACAAACGAGTGGCGTGTGGGGCGTGTTCTTGGGTACAGCGGATGCCATTCCTATCAAACAAGCATATGAAGCCCTAAAAGTACAGAGAGTACAACCACCTTGATAGAAAGGGATATCAACGGCTATTAGACAATCATAAATAGTCAATGATCTATCTATGAGAGATTAATTGGAACTCTGATGAAGTATGAAGCTGAGAAACAAGATAAACCAAATGATCATAAAGTATTGATCAAGAGAGAAAATACTGATTTGAAAGTAACATCCCAAAGGAAGAGTAGAAATATGATTAACTGAATCAAAATGAAATTAGAGACTTCAGATTCATCTAATTCATATGTGGAACTGTCTCAGCAAACCAGAAAATTCCACAAAATTTATAGAAAAAAGAAGGGATTCAGAAAATACTTCAAAAAAGATGAAAAAGAACCATGGGAAGTTAGATTCTATGAATGTGAAAATATGGGTCAAATTATATCAAATTGTCCTCAATTAAATGGAGAAAAGAAATGATTTTTTTTAAAAATAATGATAATGTGAAGAAAGACAAAAGAGAAATGAAAGCAACTCAAAGTTTTTCTAAAGACTCCAGCAGCTCCACAATGTCTGACTCAAACAACTAGAAATCAAATTTATAAGAAAATATGTTTTTATTGCAATAGCTGATGAGGTAAAATACTATTACTCATTTGATTCTGATTCTAGTTCTAGTTGTTCAAATAAAAAAGTTGCATCCTTCTACAACATGTTGGAAGAAAAAATATGATTCTTATTTAAGGAACATAAATCACTAAAAAATATTCACACTAATATTGTAGGAGAAAGAGACAGTCTGCTAAAACAACATCCTGAGTTAATTGATAAATATAACTCATCAAACGAAACAGTATATATAATGAAACTAAAATAAAAACCTTGTAGAGAGAATTA
Source organism: Viscum album (assembly GCA_963277665.1). NCBI lineage: Eukaryota > Viridiplantae > Streptophyta > Magnoliopsida > Santalales > Viscaceae > Viscum > Viscum album. Next base: position 1,509,762,990 of record OY728158.1, read on the forward strand.
GAAACATAAAATGTGCAACTCTTATTTTTATATTAGGATAAAATACACTAAATGAAATTCTTGGAAAGAATGTGATTAAAAAGGAATAATATGGAATAAGTAGTGAAGGTGACGAACCCAAAATGTATAAGAACTATTTTTCCCATGTACAAAAGGTAAAATTTTCAGCTAATGTGGAACAAAAGGTCACATATCTAATTATGTTATTTAAGGAAACCGCGAATCAGTGGGATTAATAAATCCTTTGTTGCAAGCAGTTTATAAGATTCTATTGATTATAGAGAAACAATGAAAATATGGATTCCTAGGACAATTCTAGCTAACACTGCTAGACCCAACAAAATATGGGTATCAAAACAATCCTTTTTTTAAATTCCATTACTGGAAGCAAGTCATAGAAGCTGAACTGAAATATGGTATATGAAAATGGATAATCCATGCATATGGGTGGGAATTCATCTAGCTATAAATCGTTAACTCAAAATGATGGAGGATTATTCACATTTGGTGATAGGCCAAAGGTAAAAATATTGGAATTGGAACTGTTGGAGATATTGAAGAATCCTCAATTAATAAAGTAATGTATGTACCCCGATTAAAACATAACCTGATAAGTATCTCTCAACTCTGCGATGATGGTTATTTGGATGTTTTTTCAAACAACTACTATACTATTTTTAATGATAAATTTCATAAATTTAGGGCACCCAAAATTGATAATGTTTATACTCTGGACATAAATTCGTTGTGTAAACAAAAATTAAACTGCTTAACTACTAAGATAAATGAATCGTGGATATGGAATATAAGACATGGACATTTTAAGTCTTTACATATGTTATCTAAGAAACAATTAGTTTTTTATTGTACTATTATCAAATTTGTAAGTGATAGATTTTTTCATTCATGTCAAATTGGAAAGAAGAAAAAATCATCCTTCATTTTTGTTAAGAACATTTCTACATCTAAACATCTAGAACATATCCTTATAGATTTGATTGGACCTTCAAGAATAAGAATATTTGATAGTAAATTATATATATATGTTTTAGTTGATGAATTTTCATGATTTACTTGGATTTATTTTCTAAATTATACGAATGAATCTTTTACTAAATTTGAATGTTTTTGAAAAGGTGTCCAAAATGAAAAATGTTTTAAAATAATTCCATTAAGAAGTGATCATGGTTGTCAATTTGGGGATATGGAATTTAATTCATTTTTTTCAAATATGGGTATTATACACACTGTTTCTACACCAATAACACCTCATCAAATGGAATTTTGAAGAAGAAAAAGGATTATTCATGGAATGTTTAGGACTATGCTAAATGAGTACAGTCATCCTACCTATTTTTTGGTAGAATCTATAAGTACATCATGTTATATAATTTATAGAGTTTTAATTAGATAAATTCTTCAAAATACACTCAATGAAATCTTGAATTATAAAAAACCTAAATTAAATAAATTTAATGTTTTTGGATGCAAGGTACACACCTCAAACACCAAGGACAATCTTGGTAAGTTTGATCCAAAATCTGATTAAGGAATTTTCATAGGATATTATACTACTTTCAAATCTTATAGAGGTTTTAATAAAAAATCAAGGATTGTAGAATAATCGGTTCATGTGAAATTTGATGAATCTGATCCCTTTGAGAAAAGGAAGGACCTAATTGATGAATCTGACTCTAATGATAACATTAGACTTGAGAAAATAAAAGATGGTTTTGAAAAATATTTAATTGGAATTTATTCTAGTTCAAAAGAATAGTCATTGAACAACACAATATTTTACTACCTAGACTGTCTTGAACCCTAAAGAATCACCATTTAAAAACTATTATAAGAGAACTAGACACTGGAATAAAAACTCAATGTAATGTTGGAGATCTTTTGGAATTATTTTCCTTTCTATCCCAATTAAAGCCTAACACATTATAATAATACTTAGTTAATGAAATTTATATGATAGCAATAAAAGAAGAACTAAACCAGTTCAAGAGAAATGATGTTTGGAATTTAGTTGAAATATCTCAAAACAATCCAGTTATAGAAACTATATGGGCCTTTAGAAATAAAAAATATAATCAAGAAATAATAACTATTAATAAAGAAAGGAAACTAGATAGAGGATATAATCATGAATAAGGTATAGATTTTCATGAGACCTTTGCACCTGTAGCTAGATTAGAAGTTATTAGAATCCTTTTAGCCTATTCATCTCATATAGACATTAAATTATTTCACATGGATGTTAAGTCTACCTTTTCAAATGGTTACATATTTGAGGAAGTTTATGTTGAGAAACCTCCTGGTTTAAAAATTCACAAAAACCAGATTTGTTTTAAACATACTAAAGATATTTATCGCCTTAAAGAAGCATATAGAGCTTGGTATTAAAGAATAAGTTAATTTCTTTTGAAAAATTATTTTATTGTTGGATTGGAAGAACCAACATAGATTAAGATAACTGTTAACTCAAATATTTTATTAGTTCAAATTTAGTTTGATGGTGTAATATTTCGTTCGACTAAAAATAAACACTATAATGAGTTTTCAAATTTAATGAAAAATAATTTTAAATGAGTATGATGGTAGAATTAAATTTCATTTTAGGACATGAAATTTGTAAAAATGATTTTTGAAATGTTTTAAATCAATGAAAATAAATTACTGATTTAATAAAGAATTTTGGACTTGAAAGCATCAAGGCATATACAACTCCTATATGTTCAAATATAAAACATGATTTGGATGAAACTGGAAATCAGTTGACAAAATGTTATATTGAGGTATGATTGGAAGTTTATTAAATCTTATATCTAGCAGGATAGATATTATGTTTTCAGTATATCATTGTGCTAGATTTCAATCTAATCAAAATAATCGCACTTAAGTTCTTTCAAAAGAATTTTTAGATATTTAAATGGAACTATTTTCAATCTATTATTTATCCAGAAAACTTATGATTTTAGTTTAATTTCATATTCAAATGTTGACATTGGATGTTGTAGATTATATAGAAAAAGAACCTCATGGACTTGTCAATTTTTATAAAAATCTATTGTTTCATGGTCATGTAAGAAAGAACACTCAGTTTCCCTGTTAATAGCCGAGGAAGAATATGTATCTGCAATCAGTTGTTATGCACATGTTTTGTGGATGAAAATCACTCTTATGGACTTTGGACTAAATTTTTATAAGAAAACTATTTTGTGTGATAATATAAGTGCTATAAATATTTCAAAAAACCTTATTGATCATTCTAGAACTAAGCATATTTATATCAGACCTATTTTCTAAGAGATCATGTTCTTTAAAAGGATATATTCTTATAATTTGTAAGTTCTAAAATTCAGTTCGCCGATATTTTAACTAAACCACTTCCCACTGTGAGGATTAATTTTATTAAGGGGATCATGGTTTATTAAATTTTAAATGAAATTTTAATTTTAATTTTTACATGTTTTTTTTTTCTTCAAAATTTTAAATTATTTAATTATTTGTTTTTAGAATAATTTATAATTTCAATTATAATATTTTTTCTCATGTACGTTTTATTTTATTTAAATATTGTAATTATTATTATGTAGGTAAATGAGGTGAGAATTAGGGATGTCAGAAGCCATTTCAAATTAAAAACCTGTTCATTTTATCAAATCCTTTTAAGACACTAAAACCCTTACCACCTTCATCTACCTTTGGTAAAACCATCAAAACCCTTATAGATCGAGCCTTTAGAAATTTTAAATATTAATGACCAATATGAAGTGAATTGAGGAAGGAGAAGCTATTAAATCCAAGCGCCAATGCATGGTAATAAGAAAGATTCTACAGGGAAAACTAATTGACCTAGAATGGTTGTATCAAACAGATCTCATTTTATGGAATGTTTTAGTGTTGAAAATATACAGTTTCTATATGAGGTAGATCTTCATCACATTTTCAAATCCATTTTGTTTAGTCTTGGAGATACATAGGACACTATTTTTGTGAAAATTGATGATTTGGATTTTACAATTTCATCTGTAGAAATAAGTAGAATATTAAAATGGCCTCATGAGGGAGTTTATAATTTTGACTTAAAAAATATTTGAGATAATGAACATAATTAAGAGGAAATTATGTCATATTTTGGATCTAAATGTATAATAAAAATTTTAGTGAATGATCTGGAACCTGATCAGAAGATTCTTGCTATGTTTTTGAAAATAGGGATTGCACCTAGGATGTTATAGATGGAGAAGATATTGTTTCCAATCATGTAAATAATGTTTTTTCCTATGAGTAAAATAAAGATTAATTTCATTAGATATATGCTAAGATATCTCAACTACTGCTATCAACTAGAGGATATAATGAACATCTATCCCTATGGAAGGTTCATTTCTAAATTACGGTTTAAGTATGATATAGTGAGATTAATAAATGCCAGAGTAAGATGTCATCACATCAATATTTTAAATGATGTAACTCTAAGGTAGATTGGATTCTTCTGGAGTACTATGAAAGGAAAGCTTATGCCTATTGGAGCTTAGGAAGATTAGGCCTCGTCTTAGGGGGAGAAAATTGTTAATTCTAAAGAAGGCATGGATGAATCAAGAGAAAACAAAACATCAAGAAGAATAAGATTTGAATCAGTTGATCCAACTACTGATGAGGAAAGTCATGAGGGACTTCCTAGGAAAGACAACGAGTTGCTTCAATTGGTGATGATCCTGTTCAAGCAACTACTGATCCAACAGACCCTCTCCTGAGCTACAATTTATTACAGAACCTGGAGTACATTAAATTGAAAAACCAACAATTTCCCAGATTGAGTTGACTCCTCATGTGGAAAAAAGAAATTGTGCCTCAAGCTTTTGATAATCCTAGATAAGTTGAAGTGGATGGACCTGAATCTGCTAAAACTATATGGCCTACTGAGTTTCATCAAGAGGAATTAGCTCAAGAAGAACCTATATTAGAGTAAATAGTCTCGGAGGAAATCAATGAAGAAGTTGCTCCAGAAGGGAAAGAAACTGTTCTTGTGAATAAATCAGAGAACCCTTCTGAAATTCACTCTGATATTAATAATGAGGATTTTTCTATGGATGTGTCAGGGAAGGACTCAATGGAAGAATCAGTTGGGAAGCTAGTAAAAAGAGATTATGAATAGAAATAAGATTCTAAATCTCTACCTTTAGTTTTGTTAAAACAAGTGGAAACTCTGACTAAGAATCAAGTAGAAGGTGCGTCTGATTCTATGAATGTAGATTTTGAAGAGCTGTATAGAATGTTAACCAGAGTTGAATCAGAAAATGATGCTTTAAGAAGATCCTTGGAAAGGAAAAATTAGAGATTTTATAAATTGAATTCTAGTTTTGTTTCAAAACAAGATGATGAAATTTTTAAGAAAGATATGTTAGCTGAAGTTGAAAATTTCAAAATTGAGATGGTAGTGAGGTCAGATTTGGACTATTTTAATCCTTTTATAGAGAAACAATTAGCATCTATTAGGAATAGTCAAGCATGTACCTCAAGTACTTCGCCTGACCTGATAAGTAGATTTCAGGCCATTATAGTAGTAATGAGCAATATGAATGACAGATTGTAGGACCTTCATTGTAATAGTGCTCCATTTTCTATCTTGTTAGACAACGAAAAGAGTCTTTTGGAGAAGCTAACTTCAAATGAACCTGGAATAAGAACATTGTTGAATATGTTTACAGATAAGTTAACTCTTTTTATAAACAAGTAAGAAAGTCTACATGATTTCTTTAGAGTCAATTTAATTTAGGATATAAATATGACTCAAGAGGGACTAGATCTCATTGTCCAGTTGGTAGATGGATTAAGGGAAAGGTTGAGGAACTTGTTAGCAGATATCAAGGAAATAATCCAAAGAAGATGAGACCAGTTTCAAATCTTTGCTGAGCCAAACCTTTATTTTCATTGTCCTAATTGTAATTATACTTATATTTTCAATAAAATATTTTTCCATCCCATGTTTATGTATTATTAATTTATTTTACTGTACTATCTATGTTAGAATTCCAGTAATCGAACATTACATATTGATAAATAGTTCATCATAGGATTTACTTATATTCATTGCTACATTAAAATTTGTTATTTTCCTTAAGAAATTATTATTTTTTATATCCCAAAAACAGGGAGAAATATGGATAAATAGAAAATATTTTTTATTATAAATATTTTACTCAGAGGGAGAAAAAAAATTCGTCTTAAAGGGAGAAATTTCTAAATGTTTTTTTAAGAATAAATTTTTTGATAAACACAAAATTTTATTTTCTTTATTTATAATGTATGAGATATTATTTTATTTTATAAATGGGGAGAAAATGTAAAAATTAAGAAATAATATTGTTAAAATAAAATATATTTTTTGTCTTTGACAAATTTTAATCTATATAAAAATAATTCTGTAAGATAATTTCATTGGTTATTTCATGGGTTTTGTGATCATCAAAATGGGGGAGATTGTTGAGCAAATGTGGTTTTCAACAACACTCTATTTTATTAATTGGAGATTTTTTAGAACAATACTCAATCTCTTTATAATGATTTTGATGTTTTGCAGATACCATTATTTTTTATACTAATGATTTTACATTGAGTATAATTGAAGATTTTAATATTAATTATTACTCTATTTTAGAATAATATTAAATAATTTAATCCACCTGGAATATTTGACTGTGTTTAGAAAACATTTTTGCGTATTAGTGTGTTCTGGAAACACTAATCATGTTCTACATGTTCAGAAATTACTTGAACATTTTCTGGAAACACTGTTCATACCCTACGTTGAGGAGTGCAACAAAAGGATGTAATCTATCATCTATATTTGGGATATCATACAAGTTTAAAAGAATAACTATAAGTTTGGTTTATCAGAAAATTATAGAAGAAGAACCCAACATTCAGAAAGAACCTTACGTTTAGTTTATTAGAAAAGAATAGAAGAAGAATCCTACATAAATATGGATCATTATGTTTGTTTCTCAAACGTATGGTTCATCAACAATAAATTTGAAAACTACCTTACATTTTATCAAAAAGTATGGATCATATACCTTACGTTTAAAAGATGATAAAATAATGGATCATCAACATTACTTTTATAATGAAACTTACATATAATGTATCTTATGTTTTTCGGAAATAGAAAGTCTGGATATTGTACTGTACGTTTGAGAGTGGAAATGAAAAGTATGGTTTAACAACATTACATTGTAAACCTTACACTGTGAACCATTAGTTATGAACCTTACATTGTGAAATTTACATTCAGAGAAAAAATGTGTTTTAGTTTAACCCTTTGTTTGGCATCGAAGATTTAAATTATGACATTATTGATTGATGGTCGTTCTGAAAATTATTAGGCTAATTTCAATCCAAATTCAAATCCATATTTTAATGCATTTCTTTGACTGACACTAGAACAAAAACTATTTTTAACTTCTCCTTTTATCATGTTTGTTTTTTAGAATAGATATGAAAATCTTTGAAAATAAAATTTTCACATCAGTTATTATAAAACCGACATGAGAATACATTTTCGTAGATTTTCCACATCAGTTATATAAGAACCAATGTGAAAAATCTATTTTATCTGATTTTTCACGTCATTTATTATACAACCAATGAGAAAAAACAATGTACATCACTTTTTGACATCGGATATTAAATAACCGAAATGAAAAATCCATTTCCATGAAAAAATATTAAAATTTTCATATATTTTTCATATCGGTTATTATAAAATTGAGGTGAAAAAAGTAAATCTTCATCACTTTTTTACACCTGTTATTTAATAACCAACGTGAATAATATATTTTCAAGACTTTTCATGTCAGTTATTAAATAACTAATGTGAAAAAAGATTACTTGATATAGATCATTTCCCATGCATTAATTTGATAGGTCACAGAGCTCAAATGAAGTTACAGATTAAAAGTTATGGCCTTTAGAAGTTTATCATCTCTAAACGATGTCTTAGGGAAGGATAAATTCTAAAGGCCATAAAATTTAATCCGTAACATTGTTTGAGCTCTATGACCTATAAAATTAAATCTTGGGAAATGAAAAGCATGTTTGAAAAGTTTTTCGACATCGGTTATTTAATAAAAATTCTTAAAAATATATTTTAATGATGTTTATTATATAATCATTGTAAAAAGTCATATAAATCATTTATTCAATTCGGTTATTTAATATCCGACATGAAAAGGTGATCAAGGATTAATTTTAACGCCGTATTTAAAATAACCAATGTGAAAAATAAGTGAAAATTTTAATATCTTTTCATGATGGATATTAGAAAACGGACGTGAAAGATAATTTTAATATCTCGCGAACACGGAATTTCAATTTATTACACCACGACAATGAAATTTCAAATTTCCACCTAAAATTTTTAATACCATTTTTCTCTTATCATATCAATTAAATGTTTCCATTATACTCATATCATAAATTAATAGTAATTTATTTCAACCATTATCATTCCCCCTACATGACTCATTTGATATTCAACGTGAATCAACTGTTTCATATTTCTGAGATCTTGTCAAGGTATATGTAATCATTTATCCAAGATTTATGGTTTTTATGATATGTTTTCTTAATTGATATACCATTTTTTATCATTTAATTCATCCATAATCAATCCACTGACTCAACTTGTTTAATCTTCTATGTGAATCCACTATTTCTTATTTCTACTATCTCGTCAAGGTATTTGTGATTATTTTCCCATGATTTATAATTTCAGTGCGTAGTTTTCTTAATTGATATAACATTTAATGATTATTATTTTATTATAATGATGGATAATTATTTATATCATGTAATAACTACATATCCTTCTACGGATTCTGAAATTACTTCAATGATGAAGCTATAGTTGGATCATTCAATGTATCCTTGAAACTAATATCAATCTTATGATGGTCATAAATTTTGATCTATAACTCTGTTTGAGCTCTACGACTAGTCAAAGTAAACAATATTAAATTATCTACAATATGGTAAAAAATTACATTGTTTAGTTAAAAACTGGCATTAAAAATGAATTTTAACGTCGGTTTTTAAATAAATGATGTCAAAATTATATTTAACTATGTTTTTTCAAAAACCAAAATAAAAATGGATTTTTAACACCATTTCTAGAAAGTATTTTACGTCCTTTTCTAAAAAAACCAATCTCAAAAACCGTAAAACACAATTTTTAATGTTGTTTATTAAATAGCTGACACAGAAAATCATATTTGTAACGTCACTCTCAATAACGTCACCAAAAAATCGACATTGAAAATAAAAAAAATGACATAAAAAGGTTTTTGTACTTGTGTAATTCAAAGAAATATTTTTTATTCCAATAATAAATTTATGAGGATCATTTCATGCTGAATATTCAGGACAGTTATGACTGCTCTGTTATTCAATCAATTGAATATAGTGATTCTAAATGAAATATTTTTTTATCTAATTTTTTATGGAAAAATCACATCGAAATTATATATATATCTGTGATATTTTTTATTTCAAAGAGAGGGAAAATCATCAAGAAAACATATAACAAGATCATGATTTCCTCATGACTACAGTTTTAAAATATCATTCATGATTTATAGAACTGTTGTCATAAGGAACCACAAAATCTTTCTTTTCTAAAGAAGAAGAAATACATTGAAGATTCATCGATTCTACATTGATAATCTATTGTGAATCTACTATTACTGAATTTTCTCAAATTTATTTCAAGTTCTACTGCAATCGGATCATCTATGAACTACTTCTATCTAATGATAATTCTTTTTTAAGATGATGATCCATCAACTGGAAGTTGTGTACTGTTGCTATTGTGAAGAACAACTGGATAGTCTTTCAAAACAAATATGATTTTTATTTTGATTAAATGGAATCTCATACTAAGCTAGGAATTTGGTTCTGTGTATGAACCAGAAAGATCTGTTTTTAGCATTAACTTGTAAAGGTTTCAACTATCTACACTCATTTGTTTACAGTCTAATTCTAAGTGGACCAAATAATGAAAATCATCAATCTCATTGAGTGGATTGTTGGTGGAGTTGGATAGGGGCCTTATGTTCCTAGAAAAAATATACATCCTTGATATCTTTAACATTTTATTTTCCTCTTCATTAACAACCTTATAATGTCAAAATGTCATATGTGGGCTTTATCACGATTATTGAAGAATTTTTAAAAGACACAATTCACCCCCCTCTTGTGCATATTTGGTATAACCTGATCCAAAACTAATAACGAAAAAACTATACCTTTTAATGATACAAAAAATATAAACCCATACCTTTTTCACAAAATACTACATGATTTATAACAAAAAATTAATTATTGAAATGAAAATATCTTGTGGCCTAGTGTCTTTTGAAGACTACCTATTTAAAACATAGAAAAATGAAAACATAAAAACATAATTTTTATTCTCTTTAGATAGCTTATAAATCATTTTATACTCCTAAAACCGCATGGTATAACATGGGGAATACATCGAGAAATGGTAGGAGCTAGAAATCTCAGAAAGAGAATAAAAATTGTAATAAAGAATAACTTGTGACTCAATGGTATAATATGATATCTTAAAATAAAATATTAAACTATATTCACATAAGAGAGAAACAAAAATAACATGGTATCATAAGGTCATGGAATCATAAGAAATTTGGTATAAATATATATCATAACATAATCATGAGTCCAAGATAATAATCTAGAAATTATACCATTGTAGAAAAAGATCCACAATTGATTTTTTTAACCAATAATCCCATTGCTGATTCATCATGAGACTAATGATTTTTTATATTAATTGGAACAATATATAGGGTAACCCACCAAATAATGTGTATGATTATGTGTTCAATATAAGTAATTAAATTATACAGAATATATTTAAAAATTAACCCTCAAAAGTAATGTATTGTCAAATATTATCTCATGTTACAATCAAAATAAATTTTGTAATGAAGGAATTTTATATATGAACAAAATTTATGTGTTAAACCATAAAAATAAGGGATATTAAGCAAGGTATATATATAATATAAATATAACCATATTTAATAATCAATCAATGACTTCAATGGAGGTCTTATTTAATGAAAATATCTTTCAAAGTTTACATAAAATATTTATTGATGGAAATTCAATTTTAATATTGAAATCACTTCATAAAATTCTATAAATTCAAAATATGTTACAGAAGAAATTATTTAGTGTTAAAAATAGAATCATATAAATTATTATTCAATTAATTGATTGATTAGGATAGAGGGTAATTTCTTATATATGGTATAAGTTAAAAAACATTCCTATAATACGATTGTAATTTTTTTAAATTACCTCATTAAAAAATGATAAGAAAATTACAGTAAAACCATTTTTCATAACTCAATCATGGGTAAAAATATATTTATAAATAATTTTGATTGTTTTAAAAATATTGTAGAAATGATGTTTAGAAAACAAGGATGTGGATAAAAAGGTATTTTTTACTGATGAGTTAAAAGAAGTCAGATTTTATTTAAAAAATCAATCAATTCATGTAACAAATGGGGGGAAAATGTAGTTTTAAATTTAAATTCCATTCATAATGAATGGAAGATATAAGTAAATATATTTATTATACAATGATCAAAAAATTTCCCACTAAATATTTAGGAATAAATAATCTAAAATAAAATGAGATTGAAACCAAAACCCTTAACACTTTGGTAAAATTTTAATCATAACACCTGGGAACGATGTACATGAAGTATAACATAAATTATCATGAAAAATAAACAATTCATAATATAAAAATTCAATGTTATGTATATACACCATTAAATAAAATTTGTGAAAAAAGAACACGTATCTAGAAGAAGGAGGTTTTAGGATGAAATCATTACCTAGAGCCCAGAATTCATTGTGTATGTTTTTTATCTCATGTATAATAAACTTATATAATATATTTTATATTATTAATGTTTTATGGGATTAATTCCTTATAAATTAACAATTTACATCATTTTTTATGTTTGTTATTAATTACAAAATAAAATCTATCCACATTGGGTGTTTTGTGGATGCCAGATTCATAATTTCAAAATTAAATTAGTGCGTTTACCATGGAAAAAGTGGAAACCATTCCAATATCAAAATAATTATAATAATGACATGAATATATTTTTTATACATTAATTTTAATTTTAAATATAACCAAGAGTGGTAGTTAAAAAAAATGAATTATGTTACAACTGTAGAAACAATATCCTATATGTACCGGTCATTATAGAAATAAGATAGGTGTTGTTTTATAGTCATAGAATTATATATATTACAAATATGATATTACATATCTAAATTCACATAAAAATTACATTCAGGTGATGTGTTAATAAAAATAAGAATCGCATCACATTGCGAGGTGGTAGTTCTTCATACACGTGAAAAATGTTATCTATTTTCAATGTATCATAATGTAAGAGGGTATATGATATATTAGTTACCTTTAATGATTAATATGAAATTAATTTCATATTTAAAAAATAATTCAATCATAATTAAAATACATGATATGTGATGATGGAAAACAAATTACATCTGATCGAATGGCGGTAGTCCTCAGTACACACGAATGATGGTTTCATTTCCCATTTAATAGTTATGGGGATGTTTTTAGTTATTACATTAACCTAATAACATATATATATATATGTCAGATACTTATTTTATTATGTAATCCTGACTGACTAATATTTTAATGAGGTTGAAGAAAGAATAAAACAAAGATTCATGGATGGGAACTTTTCATCTTCTTTGCACCACCACTTTATGACTATAACCAAATACTTACATGATTGGATTGATGATAAAATAATATTCTAGGTTTTAAATAATGATTAATTTAAGGTATTTTATAATTAATGCTATCAACAAAAAGGTTTTAGATGTGGTAGAGGTAAAGGGAGGTTCACTTTTTTAAGTGGTGGTGATGAAAAATTTGAATATTTTAAATTATAATTTTATACCCACAATTTAAATAATAAAAGGCCCAAAGTGGAATATTATATAAAATTAGATGAAGTATTTAAAAAATGGTCATCAAATATTATTTCAAGATTTTGTTAATTCATTTTACCATTATTTCTTTAGTTTAACCCCTTGTAAACCCGTTTTAACATGAACCATGGTAATATTTTTTTCTAATATTTGTTTTCAAAATGGGAAAAAAGATTTATATAATATCACATTATAATAATTATAGTTATTAAAAAAACATGATCACTTTTTAAAAATTCAATTAAAATATTTGATAGGATTTTATTTAACATTAATCTTGCATATGAGATAAAAAATGGTTTTCAAAATTAATTTTTTGTTATAAATATAGATTGATTTTATTTGAAATTTCAATATTAAATTGATTTAAATGAACTAAAATGTTTCATTCTAAAAAAATATAACTAAATATACATTTATGTTTTTTTAAAATAAATTACTAATCTTTATAGAATTTAAACAAAAGTCAAATTTTCAATAAGAACCAGTATTTTTCATTATTAATTACAATATGATATATTTTGAAAAATCATGAAAACTAATCCAAATATAAATTTGAAATATTTATTAAAAAAATATTATTAAATATCTATAATATATTTCAAAAATTTAGAAGTAATAATATTACTACTTTTTTCAAAATTATAAATATGATTAATGTTTTTGAGAAAACTGTATTTTCAAAGCCTATATATATTATAGAAAAAATAATTACTTATTTAAAAACTTGGATACATTTTCATTCTTACTTAATAATCAAAAGGTTTATATTCCTATTCATATAAAAAATTATATAATTTCTATGTTACAAAAATAATTTTTGAATAATAATATATGAATAGTATCTCTAGCTTCAATTGAACATAACATTGCATGTTCTGTACGCTATCAAACAAAACATTCTATTAAAATATATGTTTGTTTCATTAACTATGTATACAAATAGAGTGCCAAATCCATGATGTGATGTAATTAATTTTTTTCACAACTTTGTTAATGACATTTTAAAATTTCTTATAATGATCAAATTAGATAATTATGCAACGATTAAGATTCTAGAGATGAAAAAACCTTGACCAATATAAAATCCTTAAATCTACAAAACCTAAAATGTCATCAATAATGGAAATTTTTTCAATCAAATTTCTATATTTAAGAAGGATTAAGAACAAAATTATATTGAAAATTAGAAATGATTGTACATATAATGTTATATATGAATATGGATTTTAATAGATTTAAAACAAATATATATATATAAGTTTTTTGGAAACATAAAAGTAAATAAAAGTATTGAGGTAGGGGATTAAAATTTTAATCTATTTTTGTTGAGGAATTATATATATGAAATATATATTGGTGAATATTATACATTTAACCCATACCATTTTCCATTCACCTAATTATTCATGGAATTATCATTGAATTTTAACATATTACATACTTTAATAATGAAAATGAATGAGAAATTGAATTTTTGGAAGACTAAACATATTTCCAATTTGGATAACAATCTTTTCCTTTAATATCCATATTTTTTAAAATGTTTCTGAATTTTTTTAGTATTATCCAATGATTTGTTAAAGTAATTTTTACAATATTTATCATTCTATAAGAACGATTTAATTTAATCTTCTTATCATTTTCCAAAACAGTATAGTTTTTACCAATGGTGTGAATGATTATCAAAAAGGTAAATGATTTCACTTATACAATATACTAAGGAAACATATTCTATAACATTGGTGAAAAATATTTTAACTGAATAATAGTTTTTAGGTTATTAGGTTTACATATAATGAAAATGTTTTTCATGATATACTTGAATTTGTTTTTAATAATAAATGTAATTTCAAAATGTAAAGTGTATTTTCTTCAAGAAAATTTGTAATATTATTTCAATGTCTTTATCACCTTGGAAAAATCAATTTGTGTCACTTATTAATCAGTATATAAATTATTGAATGACTCAATTTATATTATTTCATTGGATGGTTATAGACTATGATGATGATATCATATTGAAACTAGTTTTAATTAACTTGGGTAATGATATGATGAAATGATGAATATTATCATAACCTTATCTAATAAATATGAAAGAATTATTGATATGCGATGTTTGAGTCAATTATATACCTTAAAATGCAATGTGTAATGTTACATAAATATTATATGAGATGATAATTATAATATTTGACATGATTGTTGATATATATGGGTAATGGTTTATGTGTGTGCATTTTAACTTATATCTATGCTCACAAGAATTTTCATGAACATTATTGTGAATATCTATGTTCACATTTTGATTTGTGGGTATAATTTATTCCTTATATGCTCACAGGATTAGGCATGAACATTATTTAGAAAAGATATATTGAAATATTATGATTTTCTATTCTTTTGATGACACAAACCAACGTTATGGAAATTGAATAATCATTATTGATTTTACACCCTTATTAATCTTTATTATGAATGTGAAAAGATTTTAGAACTTATTATCTATCAATTTATATCATTAAATATTTTTACATTGAGATCATACAATATATTTTGTTATCAAAATCTTATCATCAAGTTATTATCTTAAGATTGACATATCCCGTGTTTAACTTTATTTAGAATATGATCTTGCACAATATTATTTTTTCCTTCCTAATGTTTTGATGTTATGTTCATTGTATTATGTTTTTATAATTATATTAATATGATAATATTTTTGGTAGATATTTAAGATCGTTTATGATTTAATTTTATTAGGTATCTATTCTCTAAATACAATAATCTTTTAAAGTCCTCAAGTGTGTGTAATTGTGATATGTATTTAATATTCATCTAGAATGGTGTAATACTTAAGTATATTATATTTCGGTCATCTAAATTTGTATTATATTTAATTTTAGTAGATTTTGTATTATTATGTTATTAAATGTATGGGGATATAACCTATGATAAGCTATAGTGAATCCAAGGTCATATTATATTAAACAAAAATTTGATAAGTTGGTAAAAAGATTTAAAAAATTATGAAATATCATAAATTATTTCTAAAAGATTTTTTACTTTATTATTTTCATTCTCAATACATATTTTAGATGTTTTTGGTTTAGATAATGACACAAAAAATAAGGATTTATGATTAATTTGAATGTTATAGTATATTAAATAACAATAATGGTGTAAAACAAATGGATTTGGATGTCTGATGAAATATATTTCAGCTATGATCACTGAAATCATTCAATCTATTAAAAATAATGTAAAACATTTTGATAATATAATTGTTCCAATGAGGTAGAAAATTTCCTTAGATACGTTTATATGGTGACATCCAACCTCAGTGTAAAGGTATTACAATCCATTAGTTTTCTATAAATGAATCGATAAGATGGAAAGAATATTTTTCATTCATCATGTAACATTCCAGGTAAAAAAAATAAATAAGACATATTTCATATTTATTAATATTTGAGAATTATATATTAATTTTACTTCAAATGGGTTGCTATTTTTGATAGCGTACATGATACACAACAACAGGTTTCTTTGAAGTCATATGTTGGACACTAATAATATAATATTATTATTTTAAATGGTAGTTGACTCTTAGTTGTTGTATTGGCGGGAATGAAAAAACTAACTATAATATGATTATATATGTTTGTTAAATGTATTTACATTTATCCAATAAAATTTAGAGGCTAAAAATATGAATGAATCTAATTTTAAGCATAATTTATAATAAAAGGTCGATTTACCACCTTTTAATGGTCAACCCTCTTTAAATGTAGTTTTGGTCACTTTAATAAATTCTATTAGACCAAATAAAATATTTATTTTTA
Organism: Viscum album; assembly: GCA_963277665.1. Lineage (NCBI taxonomy): Eukaryota > Viridiplantae > Streptophyta > Magnoliopsida > Santalales > Viscaceae > Viscum > Viscum album. The sequence continues at coordinate 1,509,779,936 of OY728158.1, forward strand.
ATGGGGACATCAAAATTTACTTTGTGTAATTTTTTGGAATTTTTCTGATAAAGTTCATTTTTATTGAATAGTGAAAATATTGTATTTTAATTCAAAACTGTGTTTTAATCTAATTTATTTATATGGTTTGATGATCTTTTTAATTGGTTTTAAAGTGTGATTAGAATATATATTTACCATTTTATCCAATTTTTGTCATTCGAATTAATTTCACTTTGAAATTTGACATAAAAAAGTGTCAATCTTTTGATAATTATTATTTCTTAAAAACACGCTATTTGTTTTAACAATGAGAATTAATTTTAAATTGATTATTTCCAATTTTATGTTTTTAATTTGGCAAAATAGACTTCATTATTGAATTCGGAATATCCAATAATTCTTTGGCTGAATTTTTGGTATTCTTCTGAAAAACATCAAATTTTTATGAATAATGAAACCACTTAGAAGTAGTTAAAAAACTGACTTTCTCATATAAATGAAATTTTATCTCATTTGTGTATTGAATTTCAAAAATAGGAGAGACGTGTTTAATATCAAGAAGTAAAATGTGGTTCAGTAAGATGAAAATAATTTTTGGTGAATAGTAACATTTGACTTTTATTTACTGTGGTTAAAGCTAAATATGGTAATTCAAGGTAAAAAAATTATTATTATTACTCAAAATTACCTTAACACTTGTCAAAATGCTATTGAATGAGTCATCACCGACCAAGGGCATCCTTGGGTTGATTTTGGGACCACATGGAGCCACTTGGGAGTGATATTGACACTTTAGATTAATTAATTTAATGTAAAGAAAAAAATGTCATAAACAAATATCTCTTTGTAAATTTAATTTTACATAGTGTTATATAAGATATTTTTTCGACTATAAATATTCATTTGAATGTTAAAAATATTTCCTACATCATGGTATATTTTTTATAATTTTTAGAAATTGAAAAAATTAAATTATTATTGACACAATAATGGTGCAATATTTATCTCATTCATAAATGATTTAATTAAATATGATTATAAATATTAAATAACGAACAAAACCATTCCAATTATTATTGAATGAATTTATTTCGACCATGAGTCATATTATCTTCAACTTTAATGATTTCTTCACCTTTAGAAGCAGAATATCATTATGTAATAAAATAATATTTCACACTTTCCTAAAGAGCCCCTCCTCCCACTTATCAAAGGAGACCATTTCTATCCAATTCCCCACACTTCTCAAGACTTTTGTCTCATCCAAACTCTACCCAATTAAGCTCTCTACATCCATCTCATTTTTTTAGAAACCTTACCTTAGGCAGAAGGCAATTCAACAAACCATTTTGGTTCAAACCAAAGTGAGTTACCCAAATTAAAGGTAACAATTTCTCTTAAATTATTTTGTTTTATGTTGTTTTACATCTCCATACCCTAAACTATTTTTATTCCTTTATTTTATAACAACACCAGTATCCTCAATATAGTAGGATGTTGTTCTGATAAGTATTCAAACTACACTAACACAAACCTCTATCTAATCGGTGAAGAACATAATGTTTCTGTGGATGGCAAACTAACACCTCACGAAACGATGATTGTTCAATTACCTTCTACCACCTCTCATGGTGGCCATTATGATGGATCTATATTTATATATGATATATATTATGTTTATTTTTTCATTATTCTTCTGTATTTTCCATTTATATTATACCATTATGGTTTCCATTATGTGTAAATGCGATAATTTCATTTGAGAAAGTGCGGACTACCGCCCCCTCAAAGTGATATGACTAGTTAATGCCTTATGTGGTATGTATAAAGGATGTTGTTAATGATATTATATATGATATTATACTAGAATTATAATATAACTATGTATAATTATGTTCTAAATCCATTAAAATAATAAATAGAAATTAAAGTAGCGTTCATGCGTACGCACAGCTTACCGTCTCCATGAATGGTGCATTTCATTTCTTACCTCCAAATGATATGTACTATTATAAATATATATATACTAGATATATATATGATATATATGATATATAAATAATGAATATAATTCTTAATATAAGAACTATTTACCACATGGAAAACTTGTAAATATAAGGTGTTCATATTTTTTTACTCAAGTACCAAATATCGATAAAATGACCAATATTAACTTGAATGATTACATAATGTTTATAACATGGTAATAAGTGATATAAACGGAATATTAAACTTGAAAAAAACTCTTAATCATTTATAAATTAACATTAATTTATTATTCAGGATATTAAAGAACGAATGGGTCAAGTTGCACACGAAGTAAGTGGTTTCTTATCTCACATTTAATTACCTGAGATTTCTATTGTTCACCACTTATTTATTTCATGTGGTGTGTGTACTACCCATGATTTTATTTATTGGGTAATATAATTTAATTTATGGATATTTACATCATCATTGTTCGATCCATCTTTCATAAGATGTATGTTTCGTAAGTTACCAAATTGGTAAGGGAATTACAAATTTCAATTTCTACTCATTCGGCTTTACGCATACTTCATTGATTATTTTACTCTAAGATTATTTGTAGAATCACTATTCATTTTCTTATTTCATAATTCTCACTCCCCTTTTTGTGGATATAAATTTTATACACATAATCACTCCATTGATAAAATCTTAAGTCATCAATATGAACTTGATAAGAGTAATTTTAACTCAATCTCCATTTGTTGAGTTAAATATCAAATTCATTGGTGTTGTTTTTACAAGAATATGTGTGAAATCCCTATTATTGATTTACACTGAATATACAATAATATTGAGTGTATTTATATTTTTCACACATAATTATGTCATTGATTTATCATTATCCTAAGGATAATGTCTTTATAAGATATTTCATCTCAATTTACATTCCATTGAGACTTCTTTGTTGTTCTTCAAAAAATCACTTTTATATGGTGTATATAATGTACATTGACATAGTAAATAATGAATCCATTTATTCTCATTATATAATAATGTTTTGATTACCTCAATTATTTGTATTCAAGTGTCTCTCTTTTGGTTAGGAACTCTAACTAAAATAGCATTTTAAATGTTTTGAAGATTTTTTATTCTAAATATTTCTAATTAATGTTTATGTTTTAAAAATGGTTTTAAAGATTTATTTATACTGACATTAAAGTTTTAAAATTAAAATTCCTTTTAAATGTTTTAAAGTGGTATGGTGCACTTTGATTCAAAAATCTATTTGTAAACGGATTCTTGACAAATAGTGTGACTTTTAATTGTTTTCAAGAAAAAAGGGGATATTTATCTGAAATAGTTTTGATGAATATTTTTATCCATGTCAATATCATTCATTATTCTTGACTGAGGTTAATATGTTACAATACAATCATCCATATTGTATTAAATGAGTTATGTTTGACTGTAGATGTGCTATTTTTATACCATTCATGGTTTGTGGATAAAGTATTGACATTTCGTATGCTAGTTTTAATATGAATGTTTATGTTATGTTTCAAACTTTTTTTATGAGCAATGCGTTGGACTTATTATGTAAGGGGTGGAGCCCGCTATAGCTCCTTGATGAATCGGTAGGTCTCATGTGACAAACTAGTGTCTTGGCACAAGGCCTTTACAAAATCTTATTTGTAGTCTTGGAACGAGTCCTTGACTATGTTGTTATGATGTCCGGAATTATGAATTCCATCATTATGAGATTAGCTATTGATATTTCAAATGGTTATTCGACTAGTAGAATACCCATGACTATGTTTCATTATGGCATTATTTACTTAGCTCATAATCCTGCCACAAAGTGTTCATGTTTATTATTTGTAAAGGTACGTGTTTTCAATTATTCACCTTGCCTAATGTTTATGTTATCTTCTGCAATATTTCTTACTCTTACTGAGTGTTTGAGCTCACCCCTTTCAAATAGTTCATTTTCTTGGGATATGAAGAAGTTAGTTATGAGTGACTTGCAGGAATAATCTTGTAATATTGGATGTTTATAATTGAATAAATTAGTGAAGTTTTTCTTTTCAAGTTGTAATGTTGAACTTCTATATGTGTCTGGTTTCCAATACCACTAAACTAATCGGTCCTTCAAGACTTAATTCCTTGTAATCATTCCAATGTATTAAAATAATGCATCGAATCCTGGATTCTAGGGTCGGGGCGTTACAGTTGGTATCAGAGGAAGTTGAGTACAAACCTTGGAAACTCGATTTAGATAAACTCTGATTAGAGCACATATCCCTAAGATAGACATTGAGGATTATTATAGAGGAACTTCCTAAAATTTTGGTATTGTAGAGATTCTGTGAGTTTTCCAAGAAATACATCTCTATCCGGATACGTGCAGGTTGAGGAAGCTCTGGAATAGATGTACCTAAGGGTAAAACCTGAAAACACCGCTTTGAGCTAGACTCAAATGAGAACTGGTGCACGATAACGGGCCTTGCTTCACTCTTCGTTACGAAACTCCCGGGGGATATGCTTAGGATTCTTTACATTTTCATTACAAACTGATTTGAAGGATTTTAATATAATATGAGAATAAATAACCTTGGTTAATACTAGGGTGTTTTTTATTCAATATAAGGTGTGATTATATTTTCAGAATAATTTTATAACTGTTCTTACTCAAACAATGTTTTCTGGTTTTAGTCAATGGTGAGATTCCAAAGAATCCATATTAACTTTGAGAATGGTGTGCAATTTGGGAACGATGGGGGAAATGTGCAACAAAATGGAATGTTGATAGGCGTGAAAGATAAAGTGTTCATGCCAAATTAGTTTTAAAAAAAATATGATCAAAAACATATATATTAACCAACTCCAGGAATCAACAAAGAAGAGAATGCTGATGAATGATAAGATCTCCAATTGTGGAGACCATAGAGAAAATAATCCACAATTTCCATCATGCAGGAAATGTGGAAGGAGACACCCAGGAAAGTGTCTCAATGGAACAAAGAAATGCTTTACATGTGGGAAAGAAGGACATAAAGTGAAGAATTGCCGAGGAAAAATGAAGAGTATTATGGATGAAAATAAAAATCGTCCCAAGAATCCATTTACAGTCATTTGCTGTAAATGTAGGGGACCTGGCCATTACCCATGTGAATGTCATATTTTATAGGATATTTTCATTGTCAAAGAAGAAGCTATGTGGAAATAAATGGTTGGAGAAATTTTTAAAAGCATTAGTGGTCCTTATTGATGGGATTACTTTGGAATAATAGTCTCTTGTATTTGTAATCCTGCAGTTTGTCATGTGAAAATGATATTTGAGGAAGAATTATCTTTTCTCTTGTGGATATAGTTATAAATATCCATTTGTTTTTATATGATCATTGGGGTTGAGGTAATTAAAAGTTATTATATTTTGGGATGAAAATTCAAGGTATAAGATAAAATTTGTGGTTAAATTATTTTATGGTTATTTTGAGGAATTTATCTCATTTTGGTAATGTTATAAAATATTTTTTTTGAAAAAGGATAACACGCAGACCATGTGACAACCCATCGCGTCGGACAAAGCTGTGGGAATCGAACCCACAACCAGAGTGAAATTGGGATTTATCACCTACCACTAGACTACGTGAAGTCCATAGTTTGTGTGGCTAATTATTTTTAATTAATTGATTTTATTGATAAATAATAAGTTGATTTGGGATCTTATGTCTTATCAAATCAATACACTTAGTATAGGAAAATTATTTGGTGAATAAGTGATAAATGTTATTTGGAAGACGTTCGCTTTGTTGGGAACAATATATAACCAAGGAAAATAGAATACTATGGGATTCAATTTGAGGAGTAATGGATGATTTTTATATATGTTTTTATTGTGTATTTATAGTGATTTGGGTAATTTATGGAAATTATTATCCTATAATAGAGAATATGTGATTAGGATAATTACATTTATGTATATGATTTTAAGAGTAGTTGATGTCACGTGGAGATAAAATTTAACATGGAAGACTGTTTGATCAAATTCCTCTAGGTTTTGGGTTTCAAAATTAGTTTAGATTATATTGATGGAATTTAATGACAATTTTTTATTGAATGGAATTTTTTGGACATTGGGTATTCTTGGTTTATTTTTAGAAATTAATATTACTATTTCTTTCTCTAAATGATTTTCCTTTTTGGGGATCATCTAATCTTATACTAACAATTTTGGTGGTGGTTAGTCTCTAAATAAAAGGTAAGTATATTTTTTATCTTTTTTCAATCATGTGATTTTATAGAAGTTTATTCAAGATCTTCTAGTGTGACAAATTCATCTTTAATACTCATTGTTTGATAAAAAAAGATGAGCTGGTGGTAGAAATTTATTAAAGAATGAAACTCTAAATAATAATTAAGTATATCTATTAATTTTCTTAGTCAATCTCATAAATAAATTCATCAAAATTATTAAATGGGACTTAAGACAAAAAAATTTAACCATTTACTTTTCCTATTGTGAAACTAATGAGCATTTATCCCATCACATGTTTGTGATTTTCTTGTTGTTAACTTTATCCTAATCATGTTTTTTATCCCTCCCCATCATAACTTGGCAATTAGTTTATCATCCATGTCCATGTTTTCCTACATGGGATCCTAGTATGGGTTATATAGGCTGACCTTTTTACTTCTCTTTCTTTCATTTAAAGTGATTTTATTATTGAATCTTTTTCCGATATGGGACTTTTAATGAAGTTTTCAAACCCAGTTTTAAAATTGCGAGTACGTAATTAACAATAGGGGGGAAGGATGTAACATACTAGGTAAAAAAAAAAGAAATAACACATATTTCATATTTATTAATATTTGTGAATTAAATATAAATTTTACTTTAAATGGGTTTCTATGTTCGATAGCGTACCCGATACGCAACAACGTGATTCTATGAAATCTTACGTTGCACACTAATAATATAATATTATTATTTTAAATGGTAGTTGACTCCTAGATGTTGTATTGGAGAGAATGAAAAAAACTAACTACAATATGATTATACATTTTTGTTAAATTTATTTACATTTATCCAATAAAAGTTAGAGGCTTAAAATATGAACGAATCTAATTTTAAGCATAATTTACATTAAAAGGCCAATTTACCTCCTTTTAATGGTGAACCCTTGTTAAATATTGTTTTGGTCACTTTAATAAATTATATTAGGACATATAAAATATTTCTTTATAATGGGGAAATCAAAATTTACTTTGTGTAATTTTTGGAATTTTTTTGATAAAGTTCATTTTTTGATGAATAGTGAAAAATATTGTATTTTAATTCAAATCTCTGTTTTAATATAATTTATTTCTATGCATATATTATAATTATTATTTACATTAAAGTATAATTAGAATATATTTTTACCATTTAATCCAATTTTGGTCATTGGAATTAATTTCACTTTGAAATTTGACATAAACAAGTGTCAATCTTTTGATAGTTATTGTTTCATAAAAACACGCTAATTGTTTTAACTACGGGAATTAATTTTAAATTAATTAATGCAAATTTTATGTTTTGAATATAAAAAAATATATATCATTTTTGAATTCGGAATATCAAATAAATCTTAGGTAGAATTTTTGGTATTCTTCTGAAAAACGTCAATTTTTTATGAATAATGAAACGACATAGTAGTAGTTAAAAAATTGCCTTTTTCATTTAAATGAAATTATATCACTTCTGTGAGTTGAATTTCAAAAATCCAAGAGACATTGTTAATATAACGAATTAAAATGTGGTTCAATAAGATGAAAATAATTTTTGGTGAATGGTAACTTTTGACTTCTATTTTCCGTGGTTAAAGGTAAGTAGGGTACTTCAAGGTAAAAATAATATTATAATAATTAAAATCACTTTTACACTCATCCAAACCTTATTTAATGAGCTATGGCCGACCAAATTCATCCTTTGGTGGATTTTGGGACCCCATGGAGCCACTTGGGAGTGATATTGACACTATAGAGTAATTAATTTATAGTAAAGTCAAAAATGACATAAACAAATATCTCTTTGTAAATAAATTTTTACATGGTTATATATAAGTTATTTTTTTGACTATTAATATTCATTAGAAATTTAACATTATTTCCTACATCATGGTTTTTTTATAATTTTTATACATCGAATAAATTAAATTATTAATGACACAATAATGGTGCAGTATTTACCTCATTAATAAATGATTTAATTAAATAATATTATAAATATTAAAATAACAAACAAAACCTGACCAATTATTATTGGATGAATTTATTTCGACCATTAGTCATCTTATCTTCAACTTTATTTATTTTTGGAACATTAAAAACCAAATATCTTTATATAATAAAATAATATTTTCACACTTTCCTAAAGAGCCCCTCCTCCCCCTTATAAAAGGAGACCATTTCCATCCTATTCCCCACAACTATCAAGCCTTTTGTCTCATCCAACCTCTGCCCAATTAAGATCCCTACATCCCTCTCCTCCTCCTAGAATCCTTACCTTAGACAGAAGGCACTTCAACAAACTATTTTGGTTCAAACCAAAGTGAGTTACCCAAATTAATGGTAATGGTTTCTCCTAAAAAGAAATTTTTTATATTTTTTCCTTATACAACTCATAAAAAATTTTATTCCTTTATTTTATAACATCAACAATATCCTCAATATACTAGGATGTTATTATGAGAAATATTCAAACTACACTAACACACACATCCATCTAATGGGTGAAGAACATAATGTTTCTATGGATGGAAAACTAATGCCTCACGAAACGAAGATTGTTCAATTACCTCCTACCACCTCTCATGGTGGCCATAATGATGGAACTATATTTATATATTATATATATTATGTTTATTGTTTTCTTTATTATTCTGTATTTTCCATTTATATCATACCTTTATGGTTTCCATTACGGGTAAATGCGATAATTTAATTTGAGGAAGCGCGGACTACCACCCCCATAAAGTTATATGACTCGTTAATGACTTATGTGGGATGTATAAAGGATTTAGATAATGTCATTATATATGATATTATACTGCAATTATAATATACCTATCTATCATTATGTTCAAAATACATTAAAATAAGAAATATAAATGAAAGTAGTGTTAATGCGTACGCACGACTTACCGTCTCCATGAACGATGCATTTCATTTCTTACCTCCAACTGATATGTACTGTTATAAATATATATATACTGGATATATATTATATATATGATATTTAAATAATGAATATAATTCTGAATATAATGAACTATTTACCACATTTACAACTTGTAAATATAAGGTGTTCATTTTTTTACTCAAGTACCAAATATCCACAAAACGACCATTATTAACTTGAATGATTACATAATGTTTATAACATGGTAATAAGTGATATAAAAGGAATAATAAACATGAAAAAGGTTCTTAATCAAGTAGAAGTTAACTTTAGTTTATTATTCAGGATATCAAAGAACGAACGGGTCAGGTCGGAAATGAGATAAGGTGATTCTTATATTACTTTTAATTCCACGAGATTTCAATTGTACACCGCTTATTTATTGCATGTGGTGTGTGTACTTCCCATGATTGTATTCATTGTGTCATATACTTTAATTTACAAATATTTACATCATCATTTTATGATCCATCATTCATGAGATGTATGTGTCGTAAGTTACCAAATTGTTAAGAGAATTACAAATTTCAATTTCCACTCATTCAGCTGTACTTCCCACTCAGTCAACTTTACACATACTTTTTATAAATATAAATTTCATTTATGGATATTTAAAATTTTCAATTTCAATTCCCCGTTCTATAAATATACTTTTTATACACATAATCACTCTATTGATAAATTCTCAATTCCTCGATATAAACTTGATAAGAGTAATTTTAACTCAATCTCCATTTGTTGAGTTAAATATCCAATGTATTGGTGTTGTTTTTAAAAGAATATGTGTGAATGACCTCTGATTTATTTACACTGAATATCCAATCATATTTAGTTTATTTATATTTTTCGCACATAATTATGTTGTTGATTTATCCTTAACCTAAGGATACAAACTTTATAATAGATTTCATCTCAATTTACATTCCATTTAGATTTCTTTGTTGTTATAGAGAAAATCACTTTTATATAGTTTATATAATTTAATTTGACAGCGTATATCATGAATCCCATTATTCTCTTGATATTATAATGTTTTTATTACGTCGATTATTTGTATTCATGTGTCTCTCTTTTGGTTAGGAACTCTAACTAAAATATCATTTTAAATGTTTAAAATATTTATTATTCTAAATCTTTATAATTAATGTTCATGTTTTAAAAATGGTTTTAAGGATTTATTTATATGGACATTAATTTTTTAAAATTAATATTCCTTTTCAATGTTTCAAAGTGGTATGGGACACTTTGATTCAAAAATATGTTTTTAAACGACTTCTTGACAAATAGTGTGACTTTTAAATGTTTTCATGAAAAGGGGGATATTTCTCTCAAATAGTGTGATAAATATTTTCATCTATGTCAATATCCTTCAATGTTCTCTATTGAGGTTAATATGTTACGATAAAAACTTCCATATTGTATTGAATGAGTTATGTTTGACTGTAGATGTGTAATTTTGATACCATTCATGTTTTGTAGATAAATTATTGACATTTCTTATTCTAGTTTTAATACAAATGTTTATGTTATGTTTCAAACATTTCATATGTGGAATTCATTGGACTTATTAAGTGATGGTGGAGCCCGCTATAGCTCCTCGATGCATTGGAAGGTCGCATGAGAAAAACTAGTGTCTTGGCACAAGGCCTTGACAAAATCTTATTTGTTGTCTTGGCATGAGGACTTGACTATGTGGTTATGATGTCTGGAATTATGTATTCCATCATTATGATATTATATATTGATATTTAATGTGGTAATTAGACTAGTAGAATACCCATGACTATGTTTTTTTATGGAATTATTTACTCATCTCATATTCTTTCCACAAAGTGTTCATGTTTATTATTTTTAAAGGCATGTGTTTTCAATTATTCACGATGCCTAATTTTTATGTTATCTTCTACTGTATTGCTTACTCTTACTGAGAATTTGAGCTCACCCCTTTCACGTGTTTCATTTTACCAGGATATGAAGATGTTAGTTATGAGTGACTTACTAGAATAATCTTGGAAGCTTGGATGTTTCTAATGGAATAAATTAGTGTAGTTTTTCTTTTCAAGTTGTAATATTGAACTTATGTATCTATCTTATTTCCAAGACCACTAAACTAATCGGCCTTTCAAGACATGAATCCTTGTAATCATGCCAATGTATTAAAATAATGCACCGGCTCCTGGATTCTAGGGTTGGGCCATTAGACTTCAGTTCTCAAACATTGAGAATTTTTTATTAGTAGTGTTTACCTATGATGTTGAAACAAATCATTATTATACTCTTCTCAAGAAAGTGGAGAAAGAAAAGGAAATAAAATATTTAATTGGATGTGTTTAATAGAGAATTGTAATTATTAAAAAATTTATATAAATCACATACTATGATGAAAAGGGACAATATAGAGTTGAATATAAAGAAACTTGAATCCATTGAATCCTGTAAAATGAATTTATAAGACATTCAAGGTTTTGTTCTAGCTATATCATTGGGCCTATGAGAATAATTGACTCATTAATCGCTGAAAAATAAGGATTCAAATGGACTTATCTATAAGATATATTGGTAAAAATATATAAATCATCCAATGTTATATAAATTTAGAAATATAGTGGGGTATTTAATTATTGTTTATGTATAGTGATAAGAAGATATCAATAGAGCTTAAAGAAAATAAAAATGGAAACTACCATGGAGGAATGAAATTAAAAAAACCAACATGATAAAAATATGGGGAAATAACTCATAAAATTATCTAAAGGGAACTATGAAATAATTTAATTGTTGGAGGGTTGGCCATTAAGATATTGGCTATGTAAGAGGCATGAAATGGTCAAAAAATGACACATATGATATGGATGTTCATATACAAATATTTAGTTTCATGGATATAGGGATATTAGAAATTATTTTTTCAATTACCTAATTAATAAAATAATGATAATGGTAAGCCTCAACAACTCCTATATGATAATGGATAAAGGGAAGGCCTTTGAAATGAAAAAAATGTTGGTTATGATAATGATGTTATAAAGGGTATATATACCAGCCACCCTAGAAAAAAATGTATCATTTTTTATTATGTCTGTACCTACTGTATTATATTTTAAGAATTTGATAATAGGATTGCATAATAACCTCTATGATTAGTTATTTATTTGGAAAAAAACTCTAAATTACATAATGATTACATCTGATGTTTATAGATCCTCTTTGGTATATTTTTTTTGTAATTTTCTACCTACAAATATTATTACTATCCTTTAAATAAATTTTATTTTATATAATAATTTAAAAGGATTTAAAAATATAAATCCCATATCAATATTTGAGGAATGGAAATGACATATGACATTCCAATGAAACCTATGATTGTAAATTAGTATAAGGATGAACATGAAAATATAATAGTAATTACTTTCATTTAAATAGTCTTACTATTTTTTCATGAGGTATAGTAAATTCAAATGGTTTTGGAGAAAATTAAACATAATTATATACCTACTTTTCATGAATATGTTTATGTATTTCCAGAAAAAATTCCTAGTGTTCCACTAAATCATGAAGTTGAGTTTTCTATAAAACTACTAAATTGAGAAAAAAGATATTTTAACGAAACCTTATATAATTTTTTAATATAATTTATTTATATTTAGTAAGATACACTAGGATAATCTTGATAAAGTATTCTTCTTCTCTGGTGCTTAACTATGAGGTTTACCTATTGTTTTAGATAACACGAAGGATGGTTTTGTGAGTATCTTATAATTGTTGAGATCTTAAAAATATAACTATGCTAAAAAAATTTCATTTTCCAAGTATTACTCACTTGCTGGATAAATGACATTGAGATCAATAAATTTTAAAGATTGACCTTCATTCTAGGTATCATTAATTGATGGTCAGGAATCAGGATATATTATAGGCAGTCTTCTATTCATTTTGTGGATAATATAAATTTACAGAATTTAAATCTGGACTTACCGATTAAAAAATATCTCTATAAATAAAATGAATATAGTATTTATATATTATGTTTATAAAATTTTAGTAGACATTATGAATTATATATTTTTTAAATTAAATATGAAAGATAAGATCATGACTATCATTTCAGTATTAAATTGATATCTTTGTTGAATGAGAAGATATATTTCAATTTCAGATGATTTGATATTGAAATACAAAATTATTAAATTTGGCCTCATATAATCAAAATTAATTGTATTTTGATTTATCCTTCAATGAATATAGTTGTAAAGAAATGGAAACAAAAACATACTTTGAATTAGATCCTTATTTTTCTAGGATTAATGGGATATTATTTATGTTTTATGAAGAATTTATCATAGCTATATATTCCACTATACATGATGACACAAAAGGTATATGGGTTAAAATCAATATAGAATGTGACTAAAATTTCATGGATATGAAAAAAAGGTTTGTTATAACACAAATTCCCACATTACTATAAATTGGAAGATATTCTAGGTTCTATGGGGATCCATTAAATAAGAGATTCTGATATACCCCCATACAGAATAACATAGTGATTGATTATTCCTCAAACCAATTGAAAATATTTGATAATCATAAAATGGCTCATGGATTTGAGATGTCATAGGTAATTATTGCGTTTAAATTATTATTGAATTATCCTTATGATACATTATGTAATATATATAATTTTCCATAAATCAAGTAGGACATATTAAAATAAATTGATTTGAATAGGCCTCAAGGTATATTATAGGAATTGATTATAGAGTATGAATACTTAACACACTACATCACTGGGAATGTGAAAAGGGAGGATGATACTGTAGGTTGGTTGGACCTTGCAATATTGTAAATGATGAGTACTGAATTATATTTAATATTTATTAATTTTTAAAAAATGTAAGATGAAAACATGAGGAAATGGGAGAAATCATTCTTTCCCTAGATGAATGATCAACAATCCATTGATGTGAGGATTGATGAGGTGAAAAAATATTTTAAAATATTGAATAATGTGAGAAATGTTCATGGAAAAACTATGATTATAATGGATTCATATGGTTTCAAAATAGAGTCTGGTTCAGATCAATTCCATATATGATGTAGCTATTGGATAAATCTCATAGTACAAAAATATCAATCCATAATGAAATTATGATGATCCATCTATATCTTATATAATAATTACAGTGGGTGAACTTGGGACAATATATTGTAGAGTATATATGATGATGATTTTTATAGTACTATGTTCACATTGAGAGATATAAATCTATGGGAATTTTATGACCATTTACCATTATAGAATTGAAATGGGAAGACATTATGTAAGAACCCGGTTTTTTCTGCGAAAGACTTTGGAATATTCTTGATGATATTCTAGAGTAGCGCCTTCAGACGGCGTGCGATTCCGAGCCCCGGAGTGGCCGGAATTAAATTTTCACTGCGTTCACACTAGAAAGGCTAAATAAATGGTATAACTCCTAAATAGTGCACCAGATCATGGATCCGAGTGTACGGATAGGTCCGTAATGGGGTGTTTACCCTAGAAATGACATAAAACTTGTCGCCGCGGGACGTTTGGACCCCTCGCCCGCTTCTGGAACATTAAACGGATTAATTAAATAATTAATTTATTCTTTTAATGTTGAAACACATGTATCTATTAAATGGTGGTTCGGAATGGAAACCTGAGGGCACAGTTGAGTTCGGAGCGTGTTTTTTACCTTAGGAGGGGTATAAGTTTCACAGGTACGTGCCGTCTGTGAAAAATGGCCCCAGTGGCGTTTTCGTAATTTGGCACCCTCGGGCGTTGAGTTTAATAACTTTTGAACGGGGCCTCGGATTAAAATTACAAGAACATCGTTATCATCGGGAGGTGGTGTTTATCCTAGGGGATTCTTAACCTCGAACCCGTCGGGAGTTTTGGATGCGGGTCTTTTCGGGTGTTTTAAATTAATTAAATAATTAACTAATTTATTTAAACCCTACCCCTTCCCTTCTCCCTTAAACCCCCTGGAGAAACCCTATCCCCTATCCTCCTCCATCTCTGGCGAGATGGTCTGGCAAGGAGACTCCGGCAAGGTGCGGTGATGCCGGCGGATCGACGCGAAGCTCCGGGCGAAGCCCAGCGAGGTAGGAGGTTTCCGTTGTGTTTTCATTCCCGAGACCACCTTTGAGTCAAATTTTATGTGTCGATTTGATGTTAAACCTTCAAAAAAATCACGTAGATGCGTAGTATACATTTTTATCTTTCCAACACATATTTTGTAATCAAAATCCGTGCTCGGAGGAGGCCGAGGTTGATCGTCGAAGGTTGCGGGTTTTGGAATGGTTTCCGGCCGGTTTGGGTGCTCCGGCGGTCCGAGGCGCGGCAGCTTCTCCTCGGCAGGCGGCGGCGGATTCACGGCATGAGGCGGCTCGATCAGGCTAGTGGCCAGGGGAGGCGGCCGGCTTCAGGGCGACGGCAAGGTGGGGTCTCAGGCGGCGCCGACATAGCGCTAAGAGGGAGGAAGCCGTGAGGCGCGCGGCCCCGTGCGGCGCGACTGCGACCCGCGTAACGCGGGTCGCTGCCAGAGAAGCGGAGACTGGCCTTGATGGCCAGTCAGTGGTGACAGTCCGTGGCCAGCTGGCCGCAGCGGAGTGAACCGGACCCGCGGCCGGGCCGCGGGCCGGCTGTGGGTGGACCGCTCGGACCGGGCCGGTCCGGCCCAAAGGAGTTTCCCCCTTTAGAATTTCCGACGCCCGTAGATTTCTCTACGGGCGTCCATTTTACATGCCATCTGTGGAAGCGCGGACCTTTCATCGAGGGGAACGTTTTGAGATGGTTTTGGGAATTTTTAATTCCCAAAACGAGGGGCCTTGGAGGCACGACGCGTCTTTAAGTGGACGAGCGTTTTTCCCGAGATTCTTATTTTGGACGGCGCAGACGCGTTCGACGTCCGTTTTGAGCGCCGTCAGTGGCGTTACGACCCTGGAACTGAGGCAGAAGATTCCAAGGAAGTTTCGGGCGTTGAGAATGGATTTGAGGCGTGGGCCCCACGACCCATCTTTCGAGCTGCGTGCAGCATTTCACGCCTTTCTCACTGGGCATCCGTTCGGAGTGTGCGAGCAGCCGATTCTGGATGTTTTTCCGAGGGCATCGCGTTGGCGTTGTCTTCCCACTGTAATTCCGCACGATGGTGCGGGGCCCATGAGAGTCGTTTGGGCGTCGACAGTGATTTTCCATCTTTATCATCGGGCGACCGTTTTAGATGAATGAATAGTCCATCTTGTGTGCTTTTTCGATAGTATCGCAACGGTGTGATCCATTCGATGATATTCGGGACTGGGTTGCGGGTCCCACGAATCACCGCTCGTGTACGGTGCGCCATAACACAACTTTTTCCCTGGATATCCGTTGCACTCAAGTGAGTAGTTCTTTTGACGCGTTTTCCCAAGGGGATCGCAATGATGCGATGCGCCCGACTATTTTCGGGGCCGAGGATCAGGATCACGGGATGTCGTTCGGGCGTGAGGCGGTGTTGGTGACTTTTCCGTTGGATATCCATTAGAGGCGAGTAAATAGTCGATCTCACGTGTTTTTATACAAGGATTACAACGGTGCGATCAGTTTGGTTGTGCGGAGCCTCTTGCATGATCATGTTGAATGTGGAAGCATGGAAGGTGCTCCGGTGGTGGTTCGTCCTACCATGTTTGTAGCGGACCCTTGGAGTGTGATCGCGCACTCTTTGGAGAGTGATATAAATGATTCATGAGATGTGGTTGGCCGTCCCTGGGCCTTTGAGGTGGATTTATTACATCACGCCTTCGCGTTGACGTTGGGTGTCGTGTGCATGATAGCCCTTGGGATGGAACGTGGTATACTCTGGGAGTATACGGGAGTGCTTGGAGGTACATTTGGTTTTTTGTACCTGAGAACGTTTTTGCGTTCGGTTGGGGTTGACTTGGGTCCAAACGTCATGTGAGCCCCATGTGTGTGCCAAGCTCTTCTTTGCGTACTTTGACCTCTCGCGATGTAGAGGGTCCCTCTGTGTGTTTGTTTGACCAGCAGGGTAGAGTTTTTCCCCTGGCTCTGTGCTCGTTTGTTGACCAGAAGGGTTGAGTGTTCTCCCCCTGGTTTCATTCTCGATGGATCGGCCAGTAGCGGTGCTAGTGGCACCCCGTGATGGAACATGCACAGAACCTCTTTTGGGAGAGTTGTTTTGGAGTTGGGTGGTTTCACGATACCCACTCCATGTTTGGTTGGCCAGTGTTGTACCATCCAGTAGATATGGCCAGAGCAGTTCTGAGTTTTACCCTCCAGCGGGGTTGGGCAGTGGGTTACTCATCGACTTCTTTGCGTTTACCCTCCAGCATGGCTGGGCAGTGGGTTGCTCACTGACTTCTAGGGTTTACCCTCCAGCAGAGACTGGGCAGTGGGTCAGCCAACACTCTTAGGGTCTACCCTCCAGCGGAGACTGGGCAGTGGGTCACCTGACGACCTCTTAGGGTCAACCCTTCAGCAGGGCTGGGCAGTGGGTCACCCATCGTCTATTCCAGGTCTACCCTCCAGCAATGCTGGGCAGTGGGTTGCCTGTCGACTTATTCCAGGACTACCCTCCAGTGGGGCTGGGCAGTGGGTCGCCTGATGAAGTATTAAGGTATACCCTCCAGCGGGGCTGGGCAGTGGGTCACCTGATGATGTATTAAGGTCTACACTCCAGCGGGGCTGGGAAGTGGGTCTCCCAATGATGTATTATGGTTTACCCTCCGGCATGGCTCGGCAGTGGGTCACCTGATATCTAGTTATGAATTACCCTCCAGCAGGGCTGGGTAGAGGGACATTTGTTGGCATTCCAGGCTCAGACCTTTCTACTAGGCTAGCCTGTGGCTTTCCTCCGTGATTACCAGAGTGGGACCCTTGGGTATACAGGTCAAAGTTGTGATGGTTTGACTTTGAGGAGACCTCTCAACTCTAGGGCAGTGATGAGGTGAGGTTTGAATTTCCCTATAACTCTCAAGTACGAGGGGAATTTCCCCCCACCGTGATGTGTCCTTATGACGCGACCTAAAACCGTGCGGGAGAGTCAGTGCCGCCCAAAGTGGATAGTGTCGAGGTGCGTTGATTGAGACCCTTGTCTTGCGGTTCGGGGAAGATGTATGAGATTCTGGGCATCGGTGGTTTACTTCTGGGACTGTTGGCTACTCTTTTCTTGGGCTGAGCTATGGGACAGAGATCCCCTTTCGAGCATGTTTGGGCTTCTTGTAGAGCATGTATATATGTATATACATTTTTCGAGTACCCACTTCATGGGCTTGGTTACTCTCTATCTAGGAGAGGCAAAGATGCGCGAGGTATGCCATGTGCTTTCCGTGTCTAGCTTCTCGTGGTTGTATGAGTCTACTCTCCTACTATAGGTAGCGAAGACTCGACAGGAAGTTCATCTTCTCACCGTTTCCAGCTCCTTGTGCCTAGACGAGTCTCCTTCCTTTCTATTGTTGGTTTGAGCTGGACTTTCTACTCCACTCTCTATTGTACCCCTTTAATTTTAATGTTTTCTCTCTTGCTCACCCTTCGGTACCTCCTTTTTTTCTCCCTCGAGCCTTCGGGGTATCCTACTGAGTATTTTTGTACTCACCCCTTCTTGGGCTTTGCCTGCACTTGGTGTGCCCTTATAGACGACAGGCAGGTGGTGTGTGGCTTCAATGGAGCATAAGAGATTTGGATCTTGTACCGCGTGCGGTGGTCGTGGCCAGGTTCCAGGTGGGAGACCCGTCAGCCGTTTCTTTTTGTTTACCTGTTGCCGGGTTGTGGATCTTTTTGGTTGGGTGCGTGTTTTTTCCCTTTTCTTTTCATCTTGAACCATGTACTGTTTAGAGGTCAATGCACTCTTGTGGTTTATTTATAGAAGTTGCCCTTTACTTTACTTTTTTTTACTCTACACTTTTGCATTGAATGTGCTGCTTGTGGGTGTGTACAGGTGCTTAAGAAAAGGCCTCCCCGAGTTGTTGTGCCTTCAGGGCTGGTCGCCAGCCCCTGGACTATGGAGGCGGGCTTGGGGTAGTTGCGGATCGAGCCCGGGTAGGGTCGGGTCGTGCCACATTATAATGGATTATTCCATATAAGTCCCCAAAATATCTAAAGAGGAAATTCTATTTTGGATATATTCATTCATTATATAAATTAAAAATATTTCAAAATAATAAGAGAAGATTTTCCCATTGATTAGAATTCTAGTATATACATATCAAAGATGTTTGAAATTTACCTGGAGTAAAAAATTCTAATTTATCTTATTAAAATAAAAGGATTACATTGATGTTATGGATTGGTCTTGATCCATTATTTATTATGTTCCTAAAATTTAAAAAAAATATTTCACCTATGAATTGTAAGTTAATGTACACAATTTACATAGCTGCAATTATTCCTGTTTTCAATGTATGTTTATAACTCTAATGATCTAAGATGATGTTAGATAATTAAATCTAATTGTACTTAATATGGATAATGAAATGAATGTTAAGGGTATACCCATTCAGTCACAATGCAGGGAAGCTCGTAGTGAATAAAATTGTTATCCAAAAAATCATCTATGTGAACTAATGTTCAATGATATTTGTAAGGAATTCATAAGAATATCACCTAGGAATAAGGTAATGAGATTCATGTAATACAAAGTTATTTTACTCTATATTTCCCTCTTAATAACAATGATTTTTTATTTATTTGTTTACATGAAATAATGACTTTAAACGAACTCTAATATACTATTGAATTTTTATCATTTTATTTGATTGTTATCTCCATTCCATTATTCTTGATGTTAAGAGTAAGATTAAATAAATTAGTAAAATTTAATTTTAGAGTGTTTTAAAATTAAATCATTAAATTTCATTTTTAATTAATTAAATTATATGAATTTTAATGTCAGAAAATATGTTCTTCAAAAATATGTTTTTGAGACAATTTTTTATCTTAGTACTTTAAATAATATAAATTGATAAGTTATTTTTTTTAATTGTGAATATAATATATTCAATAAAATATTTTAACATTAATTTAATAATTTTGAAATGGCATAGAATATATATAAACTGTATTTTATGCCTAAAATGCATTTTTTTAAATAGCTTGGTTTCATTTTACCCAATTATTTAGAATTGAATTTCTTCAACTTATACTGATTGAATTTTATAAAATTCATTCCATAGTTGGAATCATTATAATTAATATTATATATCATTTTGAACTTAATTCATTTTCATTATGAATTTTAACTAATATAAATTTTTATTACTATGCTAATGCTTAAAAGGGATTAAACTGGGATTAAAATAAAATGAAAATAGATAAAATAATCCAAAATATTGTCTAAATAATATCTTCTTGTTATATATCAAACATATAACATATCTTCTTCTATCATGTGTTATTTTAGTTCATATTCCTACCTATTACTTTCATAATATTCTCCACACATATCAATGGTCCTCGATTGATTCTAAAATAATTTTTAAAAAGTTTTTTATAAACGTAATGATGGTTTCGGAATAAGAGGTATATTCCCATACTAATATTTTTCATGAATCATTCATCTTCTATATCCAGTGAATTTATTATATCCATATGAACATGATGATCTTATAGAGAAAATGTACATAGATATTACTATGATTCTGAGATAACATTGATTTACCACTTTTCCATCAAATGGGAAATGGTTGTATCACTCATTCGTATTTGTGCTCTTCCATATCTGTGTAATGATGTGATTCAATTTTTATTAGATTTATTCAAGGTTTTTTATTATAAAGAAATTAATTTTTATATATTATTTTAAGAAAAATTATATTATTTTTAATGGTAGTATCTTATTTACCACGGTACCATTCAATCTATGGGAAAAGGTAACATCACCCATGCGTCATTATGGACTACCACCTACAAGAAGCGATTTGAATCTTTTATCAAGTCAAAATTACCTCCAAATAAGTTTTTAAACTTTTCAGAATACCAATTTTAGGGTAAGTGGGGGACTCACATCATCCAAAACACTCAAAATACAATGAAAATATGAAATTCAAAAACAATTACAAAAAAAATAAAACATACAATATGAAATTAATAATACACTAGAAAATTTAAAAACATTCCACATAGAAACATCACATAAAATCACATGAGCCGACCTAGGATCCAATATCAATTTAAGTCATGTCATTCCCACAACCAATTTCAATCATCATATCACTGAAACCACCATCACATCACCAATGATATCAGCACATCATCAACAAAAAACATCAGAGAATTCCATCATATAATCAATCATTGAAAACACCCTCGCCAACATTGAATCACCCTCATCACCACCTCTAACACTCACATCAGTCAATATACCCGAAACTATAATCACAGAAATCTACAAGAGATTACCCAACCACAATTGAATGAAAAATACTAATGGGCACCACAAAAATCAAGATCCATTATCAAAGGAGAAATCTGAGAGCATATAGTAACTCAAGAACTCTACCAAATTTAATGAATCCAAGGAACTATGAATGATACTAAAACATATCATAAAACACCCTTGGTATCTTATTCGCATGACCGGCCAAAAAGGGAGCAAGAGACCCTAGAATCAAGAGTAGGGAGGAGTGATAGTGAAGAGCCAAGGATGAACATGAACAACCATGGAATAACAGAGAGAGAGAAATGGGTATATAAAACCTAAATTAAAATAGATATTGAAACCCCTAACTGAAGGAATTATGAAAGAGGTAGTGAGAACTAGGATTGAAACCCTAAATAAAAATCTGGACTCAAACCCTAATAAGAACTCTCAAATAGATTCAGATAATATGAGGAAAAAAGACACCAAAATAGAGATAACCTCATTGCCCTTAATTAACCTTCCATATTCCCAAAACCATTTGAAAAAACCAAAATACCCAATCAATATATAGTTTAGTTTTTCAGGATAGATCAGAAGAGTATAGAAAGAAGAGATGTAAATTAGATAACTCCATAAAAATTGGAGAGTCTTGTGTGTTTGTGAGACTACATTCATAATTTTAAAATACAAATATAGAATAAAACAAGATTTTATAAATATCTATATTGAGTTTCTAACTCAATTTTTGTTCTTATAAATTTATAGGATAAACTGTAGAATATATAAACAAAATAAATGAGATAAAAATCCTAGTAAGTTAGAAAATATGGTAATAAAGAATAGTACTTGAGTTAGAAGTCATAACAAGACAACATAAAATTCAAGTATCATGAACAAAAATTTTAAAGAATAATGTATGAAAAATGAAATCATATTATCCTATAAATATTTGAATGTGGAAAAAATATGTAATATAACATAATAATGACTCCAAGATACCTACTAAGACTATATAAAATGGTGGTAATATTATCATGATAAAATAGGATTTCTCTATAATCTCAAAAATTATGTTCTTTGAGGATAAAAATTAATATATTAATTGGATACCTTAATGGGAAACCCCATTATAAATTTTATTCAAATGTGTTCCATATAATTAATTAGACATAATGAATAAATATAATGGATACCCATACAATGAAATTTCATTCGAAATCAATTCATATGGAATTAAAAAAGTAGTATCATAATGGTTTATATAAAACAAGGAAATAAATAAATATTGGAAACTCATAAAAGATAAATATTCATATATTATGATAAATAATTTTATTCTGAACAGTAAACATGATAAAAGAATGGTTAGGTAACATTGGAAATGTTTCAATTAAGAAGGCTTTAAGGGAAAATGGTAAAGAGTATTTGAGAGTAGATAATAATAATTAATTTTATGAAAAAATGATCTAAAATAGTGTTCCATGATAAAATGAGTTATTTTACAAAAATAACTCTATATTATTATATTTTATGGAGTGTACGTTAAAATGGGTATGAAAAGGAGAAGTTCTCATACATCTTTCCTTCTTATCACGAAAAATTAATAACAAAACCTTTTTAAATAACTATTTCCCCGTAAAGGAAATATCAATTGAGATATATAATAATATTTTTAGAATATACCTTGAATTTAGGATAATTATATGAGAATTATTATGGATTTTTTGATGAAAATAGAGAGAAATAATAACCTAATAGAAAAATAGTAGGTTTAGAGAGATGTCATACCTTATATATGAATGTGTTTTTCCTTTGAACATAATTGCCATGATAATCAAATTAGATATATAAATTACATAATTATATATGTTATCATTATTATTATTTAATTATGTTCATTAATGGGTATTCTGATGATTAATAATGTTTAATTTCTTTATTCTAGGAGCATTTGTTTTCATGGATTAATGGTTGGTTTACATATATATAATTATGGATGTTCTAATCCAGTTTTAATAATTCTCTATAAGTGATGGTATATGGTATTAATGAACTATTAAATGTTTAAATGGAAACATATATTATTTTTTCTTGTATTAAAATTATTTTACTCCTAAAATATTAAAGATAAATGGTTGTGTTATTTCGGCAGTTTTTTGATGATCACGAACTATTTTTGTTTTATTTAATATTATTTCTATATATTAGTTATTGAACATGAAAAGAGTTATAATATAAATTTTAATTTTTTAGACTACAATATTGGTTTTATGACCACACATTAATGAATTATTAGGAAATGCAAAATCATTATCCATAGAGAAGGTAAAGTGTCATAATTCGGATAGTGGTTTTGATTCATTGGGTAAGGGG
Organism: Viscum album; assembly: GCA_963277665.1. Taxonomy (NCBI): domain Eukaryota; kingdom Viridiplantae; phylum Streptophyta; class Magnoliopsida; order Santalales; family Viscaceae; genus Viscum; species Viscum album. The sequence continues at coordinate 1,509,803,864 of OY728158.1, forward strand.
AGATGGAAGAAATGGTGGACCGAAGACATTCAATTAGAAATGTAAAATTACCTTATATACATGATACTAGAGTTATTATGAATTTATTAATAAATATGGTTTTTGGAAGACGGAAGAATAAAAGTAATTAAAAGTAATGGATTAATAAAGGTACCTCTTGAATAACAACTCTTTGAAGGGTCCTTTAAAGAATAGTTAATTAGGCTTTTGTTGAGACCAGTAGCTTCTCAAAGTGGGGAAGAGGCTTGGTAAGGGAATTCGGAAAAATAATGACATGATACAAGTATTATAAGGAGTTCAAATATGGGGTGGTTGGAGAGGTATTTATTGTGGGAAAGGGTTGGTTTGATATTTATATTGATTAGTTAATTATTTTGGGACAAGACTATCAATACGATTTTTAACAATTACTAAATACAATAAATGGTTATGGATATTTTGAACCAATGGGTTATAATATCTTCCATGACCCAAAAAATCATGTATTTGGGTTATAATGTTATACACCATAAATTATTGTGTTTCACAATTCACCAAAAATTCAACTCTTTTAGAAAAATCCAAAAAAATTCGCCCAAAATATTTTTTGACCAGTTGATTACAAAAATGGATTAAATTTAAAGAAAATAATTTTCTATATATGATAAATTTAATTTTTAACTAATGTCATCATTTATTTAGAAAATTCGGATGATAATATTATAATTGATTTTGACCCTTTGAAAGATTAACTGAGGTCACAAAAAAATTCATATAATTATAATACTACATGTTATTAATTAATGAATAAATTTTATGGAAACAAATTTTATTACAAATATTTATATGTATTGTAAAATTTTAATTAAACATTTCTATTTAAAAAACCAACAAATAATTTATATTTTTTAAAATATTTCTTTAATTATACCATGATATAAATACATATTTTTTATCTCAGATTCCTTAATTTTAATTTATAGTTTCATTAGATTGGTTAGTATTCAAACATACATATTACTATTCTAAACAGTCAGATTGCAATTCCAATGTTCAGATTAGTATTGGTCATATATGTTCTTTAATTCCTATATATAACTCTCATTTAATTAATTTATATTTTCACATCAAGTTATATATATATATATACTTTCATCATTAAAATTTATATTTTATTATAAACATAATTTTTTATTTCAATAGCTTTCTTCCTGAGTGTGGCTATTCTAGTGGATTGAAAAGACTAAAATTTCTCCATTATTATCATCTTTTTTAATATTTATTGTCATATTTTAATATTTTACATTCTTATTAGTTTATTTGATAGCCAAATTATCATTATTCACTGATTGGAATAATTAATTCATTGGGTTCTATATGTGAAGTATGTGTTTTATTAAATAATTATAAGAATGAAATTCCACTGAAAAATTTTTGAGTCCTTACATGATTCCCCCCAAATGAAATTTAACCATGGAAATTTATTTTTACGTACTATGGTGAAAAAATTTTAGGGTAATTATCCGACATTTATTAAATCAGATCCCTTGTACCCTCTTTATATTTATGTTTTCTATGCAGTAACCTAACCATGTGAGTGGTCTTATTACATAGAACCTTGTCTCTATAGTTCGAAATAAATATCGGCTGCTCCGTGAAAGAGAGACAATTTTCTAGCTATACTACGTATGAGTTCATTAAATGAAAGGGTTCTAGTATGTACTTCCTCAATATGGATACATTTACTGCATCATGTACATGAGACATGGTTTGTGAAATTGGTAGTTGATAGGCCACAGATCTCACCTGTTCAAGAATCTCAAAGGGGTCGATGTACTGAGGACATAGCTTTCCAATATTAAAAATATTATGACTCTCTTATATATAGATATACAAAGGAATAAATTTCCATGAACCTAAAAATCTGAGCATTCTTGATGATTATCATCATAGAGATTTTATTAACTTTGAAAACCAAAATGTTCTTCTGGATGATCATCATCTTTTCTATCATATACATAGTCATTTTAGGCCCCATCATCTTACATTAAACAAATTTATACCAACATGTTGTTACAAATATTTTTCCATAAAGGGATTCATATAGTTCCATTTTTATATTTTATTGGAAACTATTATTATAAGATAACTTTTCTAGTGGAAGATGTTTATTCCCTTCTCCATGGAAGTATATTGAGTATACTCCAAACATTTCATCTTGTGACCAAATAGTCCTCTTATATTGACCATCAGTTTGGGGGTGATAATACTTTCTTATGTTCAACTCATTATTTAGAGGACATTGGATAATTTTCTAGAACATTGATGTTTAGAGTGGGTCATAATCAGATATATTATATAATAATAACCCTTATTGACTTACTACTTCACTGATGTATATCCATGAATGTTGGTCATGTGAGAAGTCCTCTCGATTTGAAATAAATTGGCCAATCATTATATGATAAACCAAAATAAACCCCACAACATTATTTCCCCTGTATATATTTTTAATTTAAATGAAATATTCTATTGTTATTTTTCCCCATTTCCATGATGGTATGGGTAATGGTTTCATCATTCTCATAAAAATTTTCCTTTCATCCTTAACTTGTTGACATACCAGTCACTTTGATGCATATTCAATTATCCCATTCTTCATATTGTCCCACCAATAGTTATCATAGATATCTCTATACATATTTTTTCACCATGGGTTAATAGAGAATGTTGATCTATGTTCATAATTTGGAATAACTTTCGTTGTCTCTAGATTGGATGGTACACATAGTCATGAAAACTATTTTACAACTCATTCATCATTAAATTTAATCTATGGGGATTTATAATTTTTGATAGTATCCTCCTTCTTCTAGATTTTGACATCATATATTTGAGCATCCTATAGAATAATTAAAAGATATTTTTTAAAAATCATGTTTGAAAGGAATGATGATATACCTTCTTTTATGATTTCTATATCCATCCATTGAAATTCAATGAATATTGGGTCCATCTTAATTATCAGCATTGATAATATTAAATTATACTTCGTACATAGAAGATATACCAATTTGTTATTTTTTCTAGGATGGTAGTGAATTGAGCAGTTAGAATATTTAATGTGTTATAAATATCTTTAGTGGAACATATTATGCTCATTATGTGGGAATATATATTTGAGGATCTTATGATTTGTATATATCTCAATCTTTTACCCATATAGATAATGCCACCATATTTTCAATGTGAATATAACATCCACCAGTCTATATTATAAGAGAGATAGATTTTTCTCATGAAGTTTAAACATATTAGAGAATTCGACTGCTTGTTTATAAATTAATAATAATATATACCCTAATCCCTTCTTTGAATTATCACTATATATGACAAGGAGTTCCACAATTATATGTACTGTAAGTACTGTTGTAGTGATAATAATCTTTTAAAATATTAAAAACTATCTTCAGATTCTCTAGTCTACAAAACATATACTAGCTTAACAGTCATCATGGATAGTGGGTTTGAAAATCATGATAAGTTCCTCTGAAATCATCTATAATACCAATCCATTCCACAAAAATTACAAATGTTCATTAGAGATACTAGTCTAGCTACTCCTCTATTGCCTTAATTTTAGAAGGGTTAATAGATATTCTTTTACTGGAAATAACATGACCAACCAATTAAACATCCTCCATAAAAAAATCCCATTTATTTCACATTACATATAGTTTTTTCTTCATAAGGTCATTAAAATAGTGTTCAAATTCTACTCTTCTTCCTCCTTGTTGTTCATGTATATTAGAATATCATATATAAACACCACCAAAGTTTTTAAGGTAAGTTCCAAATACACAATCTATTATTTTAATGAATATTTATAGAGCATTAGCCAGTAATAAAGTAATAATTATGAACTCAGAGTGTCCATACCTCATTTGAATGGTAGTTATGGGAATATCATCCCATCTCATCCATAATTAGTGATATCCTGATTGAAGGTACACATTAGAGAAATACATGGCAACACATATCTAATTGAATAAGTATTCTATCAGTGGTATGGGATAAATGTTATTTAATGTGATTTTTTTTGTGATCATACTCAACGATGATTCTATATGATCCATCCTTCGTGAAATATATGAATTGTGAACCACATAATGAATCACTATGGTGTCTAAAACCCTTGTGAATATTCTCTTGTAACTTCTTTTTCAATTCCTCTTAATCATAAGTTGTTATCCAAAAAAGATTATTTGATATAGGTAGATATCTAGGTATATGATCAATTGAGAACATAACCTCTCTATCAAGAGGAAGACTAATATATTATTTAGGTAACACATCAGTGTAGTCACTCACGAAGGGAATGACTTAAAGAAGTATAATATATTCATTACAAACCATCTCAAATAGATATGCATTATCATAAGATAATAACACCAAAAATTTATGTGAATATTTTTACGGGGAATCATCCACCAATATACAATTATAGAGAATTGTTGGATTCCTCATGATTTGAAGAGTGATCTCCCTTTCCAAAAAATTATAGGTGTATTTATATAATGATATCCATTCCATTACAAAAACAACATCAAAATATACAAAACGATGTAATATGAGATTTTATTTGAGTTTTTTTCCACAAAAAATATCTGAGGAGGATTTATAATCTTTAGATGAAATAATTTCCCTATTCATCATTCTACTAGATAACTAAATATTCATATTTTAATGTGGTATTTGAATATATCCACTAAACATGATATATGTGAAAGAATGACTAAAAATAAATTTAAATAGAACATTATTTAATATTGAATGAATAACTAGAATACCTATGACTACAACATAGTTGGGATCCACCTCATTAGTAGTGATAGAATATCCCCTTCTTTACTTCCTTAGAGGTCATTGTTGTTGATTGTCCCTGAAACCCCTTTGCGTAGGGAATTATTTTCCATAATGACCAATTTCATTACAGTTAAAGTACATTAATATAGTATGAGTTTTGATTCATCTTTTTCATTAGTGTGATTCATCAAATTAATTCAGTTATAATTATCCTAATTCCCCTCTCTTCCTCATTTGAATCATCTCCTATTTTCCTTTAGGCAGTTCTTAAGACACTTCTTCCAATACTTTTGACATGTTGCATGATATGTTTTGATTATTTATAATATATATCTATTGATCCACCAATAGTAAAATATATTTTCATTTTTTATCAATAAGTCCACAAGACCACCAAGGTTCATCAATATTCATCCCAACCTGTAGGGATCATCAGATAGTCTCTTCATAGTTGTTAAAGTATCTAATCACTATGTATTTTCATAGACTCTAGTTAAATGAATATATATATATATACATTAATATGTAATTTTATTAAAATTATAGACACATATCATGAATTATGGGTAAATTTCATCTAATATGCCTCGATAGATTCATTTTCCTTTTTCTTCTGTCTGTTGAACACCCTCTCCATATAATGAGGGAGAGTTTGAGTAAAATATTTACTGAAATTTATTTTCATGATACATTCCCAATCCATGGAATTTATTTACTCAAAAAAAATTGTGTTTTTGATTTATTTACACAATTTATTAGCTTCTATATCGAAACCATAGATTTCTATAATGACTATATATTCTTCTAAGCATTGAAGGTCATATAATAACATTTTAGTGGAGTTCATAATTTTTTTTCTTTGGGTATTAGAGATACTAAATATATAAGAAGAATTTATAATAAAAAGGATACAAATCCCAATTTCACTTTCATTAGATAATGATATAGTTTTGTAAAATTCACGTTATTATTTGGAACATGAGATGTATGAGCTAGTAATATCATGATTTCTTGGGCTCCTGTTACAATTGAAATTAACATCTAATTTGGTAAATAATCATACTTCCTAAACACAGATTTTTGGAAAATAGTTTCTTATTTCCAAACACTAAATATGAAAACTAAATAAAATAAAATCACATGTCCACAATACATCACTATTGAGTATATAAAATTGTTACAATGAACATATAAGTAATAACATATAAATGAAAAATATATCCTAACTTGTGATCCATTAAGTCTCAATATTGTTTATCCATGGTGATATAATTATCCCAAATGTTTTTAATAATTTTTTTAGACCTAATAACCTAAAATAATGAGATTGTGCTCTTATTGAAATGATAGAAACCCAATCCTTTTACAAATATTGTTAGATTATTCTAACCATTATTTTCAATAAAATAAAAACCCTGGATTGAAATTTCATATGTATTTGTAATACATGGTTCATAATTAGAAAACATGAAACTAGAATAAAAAATATTTTTTAATCTCTATAATAATATCCAAACTCTCTTTTATCTCCATTATCAACATAGGGAAACTTGGGGAATACATAAACAAAAGGGATGGGAAAACAATCTCAGTAATGGAATTAACATGGGAATAAAGCATGGAACATGATTTAGAATGCGTAACAAGATAAAAAAAGTGGCATGTCTCAGCAATAAAAATATGTTACAATAACATAATGAACATGTAATAATATTATTATGGAAATAATGTAATTTGGATGAAACAAATAACATAACAAAAACATGGTTGAAAGCTAAATTCTTTGAATATATGACATGGTGGAAAAAGTACAATAATGGATTAGATTTACTCCCAAATCCCATACATTAGGTATCATGAGACTAAACAAATATCTAATGAATTGGAATGATGTATGGGGACACTCATTACCAATTTTTTTTATATATTTGTTTCACATAAATTATCAAACAAACGGAATAAACATAATGGTTACCCATAGAATAAAATGGGTTCTCGAAACATGTCATAAGGTCTAGCCAAATGGTGTATCATAATGGTTTACATGAAGGAAAGGGAATTAATAATTTTTGGAAATTAAAAAAGGGATGTAGGAATATATTTTAATGTTTTATGTCCATCTAAAGTGTAAACATTAGAAAAGAGGGGTTATGTATCTTGGGAAATGCGCCACTTAAGTATGGAATAATAATTAAGAAGGAAAAATAAATAATTGTTTTTAAATATATAAATATAAAATAAAGTATTTTTTTAATGATAAATATTTTATTTGAGAAAAATATTAGTTTATTAAAATAGTTTATGTACTGTACTTTAAAATGGGTAAGAAACAGAGAAGATCCATTTAATTCATCTCGTTTATCAAGATGAATTGAGAAGGGAACCATTTAATACATGTAATTCCCCATATAATATATAAATAAACTTTTCTAGAACATATAAATAGATTCCATGAGATGTATATAAGAGTAATATAGTAATTCATTCTGGTAAGGATAGCGAAAACGTAGACCAATAGAGAAAATTGAGGTACGGAGAGATCCCTTCCCTTATGTCTAAATGTATTATGTACTTTCACTTAAAGTCATGTATAATAAAATTTGATACATTAATTACATAATTCATATCCTCTTAAAAGATTATTTGATTTATTATAATTTTATTCTATAAGTTTATAGACATTTTGTTGAGTTATAAAGTTGCATTTCATCATTTCGGGAGCATTTATTTTAATGGTTTCATGGTCGGTTTACTTGTATATAATTATGGTTGTCCTTGTAAATTGGAAATAATTATATAGAATGGAAATTAAATTGTATTTATGAACTTAAATAAGTATAAATGGTCCCATAAGTCATTTTAGTTTCTATAACTATGGGGATTCATTTGATAAAACATTCCTATTAAATGTACAGTTAATTTTGGCAGTTTTTATGATCTTCATGAACAAGCTTTATTTTATTTGATAAAATGTCTAAAAATTAGTTATATAAAATGAAAAAGTTATAATATAAATATTAAAATATTATTTACCAAAAATAATTTATTATTAAAAGACATGAACACGTCCATAGAAAATAAAAAATCATTTTCAATGGGACGGAAACCCACCAAAATTTGGAAACACTTTTGTTTCATTAAATAATATGAGATAAAAAGATTGGTGAATATAATATATTAAATTAGAAATATAAAATGATAATATGTAAATTAAAATGGTTTTATAACTTTTTTATGGATCAAAGAGGAGAGGGAAAGGTAGAATAATAAATGAAATTAAAAGAGATGGGTTCAGAATGGTACCTCTTGAATATCACATCCTTTAAGGACACATTAAGGAACATCAAATTAAAATTTTCATGAGACTCAAATCTCATGGACATTGGGAAGAGTATTGGTTAGGTAATTAGATATATTATTTAACAGAAAAATGGCTTATAATGTGTGATAATTAGGGGTCATGAGGGGTCATTTTTATAGGGGAGGAGAAGGGCATTTTGGATTAATATATTCAATAGTATATTATTTTGGTTGTATACCAAAACTATTGTTTATTATAATTTATAAATAATGTATATGGTTCATTATAGTTCTAAAAATGGGTTATTAGATGATTTTGAATAAAAAATTCATGTTTATGACTTATAATGATAAATTCGAAAAATTATAATATTTCACTATTCCTCAAATATTTATCAATTTCTACAATATACCAAAAAATATCCCTACCTATTTTTTAACAATTAAATTTAAATAATAGATTGAATTTTATTTCAATAATATTGCAAAAAATGAGAAATTTAATTTCTAAATAAAATCATTATTTATTCAGAAAATTACTGATTTTAAAATTATAATCAAAATTTAACACTTTGAAAAATTTATTACGTCCCTATAAATTTACCCTTTAATTATAATAATAAATAATTTTAATTTATTATTCTATTTTATAGGAATATATTTTCTTTAAAATTTTTACATTAATTTATAAAATCAAATAATCATCGATGTTTAAAAAAACTACCAAGACATAATTTATCTTTTTTTAAAAAAAATTACTTATATCATGATTTATATATATATTGTTTTTTATAATATGCATAACATTTATTTCATACATTCATACGTGGGGTTACTATCATAATGTACATAATACCATTCTTAGTGGTCAGATTTCAATTCCAACAATCATATTTATATTGGTCATATTGGTTATTTAATTCCAATAAAAATCCCTTATTTAATTCACTATTGTTTTCTACTAAGGTGATATATTTGAATTCATATTATAAATTAATATTTTATAGTTAGGATTTTGTTTTTTCTACTAAACTTTTCAGGTGTGTGGATGTAATAGTGGATCTAGCAGATCTAAATTTTCCAATTTTTCTTTTCATACATTCTAATTATTGCGCCATTGTAATATTTTTCATTCTTATGGGTCTATTTATTGACTAATGATTCATTCTTCATGTATGAGAATAATTTATTTTTTTGGTTATCTATGTGATGTATGTGTTTTATGAAAAAATAATATGAATAAAATTACATGGGTAAAAATCTAGGTCATTATATGTTTTACGATTATTATCACGTATAGGAAAAGAAAAATGAATAAGTATGAGTTCCATAAAATCAAATCATACATTGAAAATGATCCATTTTTACCTTAATTCTTATTTTGAGTAATTTTTTTTAATAAATAAAAAATTTTATATTTTAATGTTAAGGTACATATTATGTTATGTAGGAATATATTTTTGTAAAATATTTATACTAAATATTTGATAATTAAAATTTAGTTCTGAATTAGTATAAAGAAAGAGAGACATGTGGAAAGAGATTTATTCTAAAAGCACACTTCTTTCGAAGAATATCTATATTGAATTTAATTTGAGTAAAGTTACTTGAATTTTATTATTTAAAACCCAAATATTTTCTTCAAAATGTATTATTCTACAAATTTTCGTACAGAAGTTTCATTTTCCAAGATTTCGTATTTCAAATGATAGAGAAAATGTTATAGATAACAACCAAATTTATTTTATATGTGGTTTATAATCATATTTATCTATGTCTATATTTTTGTAAAAACTAATAATGTATTTAATATTCTAAAAATAATTAATCAATTTAATTTTACCAATAGTTTACATTCTAAGATTTTATTTAAAAATAATCTTCTAGCCATCATCCAAATAATGTACCTTTAAACAACGGTGCGAGTTGAATCATTATTTTGATGTGTACCTCCAAAATAAAATTCCCTACAATCATTATTACTCTTTAAATAGAACAATCAATTACAACATTATAAGTTTCTTTAAAATGAAATTCCTAATAATAATGTAAAATTTAGTCTTTAAGTGAATTTATTCAAAATGAAAGTGATATTTCATTTAAGAAATATTTAAGAGGCATTTTAAAGGATTTTTCGTCCATTTACAAATAATTTGATGTTCCTTATACTTACATATGGAAAAGATAAAATGGTACTATCCTTATTATTTCTATGGATGGTAATTTATTATGATTATGAAATATTTTTTAAACAATTTGTTTATACACACGTTAAACTATGATAGAATACTAAATGTTTTCTGGAAAATGTATAATAGATATTAATGAATTATTATTACATGATTTCTAGGTCCATTATATCCCTCTAATGAATTTGGGTAATGTTATATAAACATCTCATTAAAAAATTATGATAATCATTTACAATATTATGGATAAATATGTTGAAATTATTATTTGTGAGTATGATTCTATATATATATTGAAATAAGAATATGTATGGTAGTGATATAAATTAACTATGTTCACAATTTTATGTGGCAGTATGAGTTCTTATATATATGCAATCAAGATTAATTATATACATGATTGAATATAGATATATTTACAAGATAATGATTTCCCTTGATTTTAATTTTACATGACATTGTAATGACTCCTAAAAAATGATTACAACATTGTGACCCTAATTAATCATGATTTTGGAGGATAATTAATTTCTTATTTTTTAGAAAATATTTTCTTTTTATGATTATTTTCACTATGAAGGCCTTGAGTAGAATATTTTATCAAAAAATTATGATCATCATATGCTCTGGAGGATGATATCTCCCTTGTTTACTCTTAAAGGATAGAATAAATATCCTCTTCAAAAGTTTTACTTCCCTTGGTTTTGATTAAAGGTTTCTTGTATGATATGTTTCAATTGGTACTAATATGAAGATCTATGAGGGAGAGGATGAAGATATTTTCTGAAAAAAGCTTTATTTTTTATGTACTCTCTGTAGACAAAAACCCATTACGGTCCCCTAGAATGTATAATTGCGATAAATATTAGATATTTATTTATAATGTGTAATATTTACTTATGACATTTTTTGTAACCTCATTCAGAGATATAAATTGTAGAAATATAGTAGATTGGATCATAAGACAGAACTATACTTGTAGTAGAAGGGGAAATAGAAGTATAACATGTATGTGTGTATTTTAATTCATAATTTTGAATATATATAATGACTAGAGAATGTTATTGAGTGAATGATCATGTTATAATAGAATACCCATATTGATGATAGGATTAATAACATATTGAATAATTGATATAAATTTATCATAGATTTTGAGGGTGGAATTGAATTTTTGTAGTGATATGTCATTGATCATGCGAGTATATTCACACCTGTTATGAAATATTGGGGTATTATTGAATATTATATAGAATAAATTACAATTATTATTGAAGGTCCAATAATGATAATAGATTATTTCCAATCGAAAAAATTACAGATCATAAATGAATGTATTATATGGGGGCTTGATCATAATTATAATGTAACATCCCGTTACGTTTTCAGGTACTTTTGATGTTTCTAGGTACTTCTGTTTTTGAAAAATGACTTGGGGGGTGCGTTTGGGTGGATTTTTTAGCAAAACAAAGGGCAGAGGCTTGTGCATGGTTTGCGCACGGTTAGAAAAACTGTGCGACCAAATCGTTCCAACCAAGAAGAACTGTATAGGGGGGTACGCACGGTGTGTGCACGGTTTGACAAACCATGTGACCAAACCGTGCGAACCGTGCACCTATGGACAGTGAGGTCCGCACGTTGTGCGCACAGTTTAACAAATCGTGTGCCTTTTCCCAGAAACCGTGCGTGTGGGTTTTTAATTCTGAAAACTCTCTTTTAAAACTACCTGAACCCTCGGGACTTCCATTATTTAGACCTTGGCTTGGGCTTGGCTCATTTTAGGTCTCTCTTAAGCTTCCTAGAGAGATTCCAAGGTGATCCAAACATCATTCTTCGAGAGTGAAGGCCCGAATTGAAGATTCGCTCTCCTCCCGGTAAGTGGTTTTCATCCCGTTGTGTTTTTCATTCTTTCCTCTATCATTCCTTGATCTTTTCATGGGAGATTTTTTTTGTTCCCATGGATCTATACCTATGAGTTGAGGTATATATCTAGATTTGTGAATCTAGATCTAATCATTCAAGATCTTGATCCCTTGAAACTTAATTATAGTTTTAGGGTTTTAAATCCGGAACTTGATCGGCGATGTTGTGCCACTCGGTTTTTGGGGGCGTCTCTTTGGGTTATCTTCCTATAATAGATCGAGGTAGCTGGTTCCGTCCTGGCTTGACAAATTGATTAACATTGTATTTTCTTGGTTGATTTCAATTGATAAATTAAATTCAATTGCTCATGTTTCTTTCAATTAAATTGATAAAAACATGATTCCATTGAATTGAGATATTTGAAATTTTTTTGGCATAGAAATTTGGGAAAACCCCAATTCCATTGAATTGGGTGTTTATGGAAATTGGATGATTTAAATTGTTGGATTTAAATTGTGGATTTGATGGAAATTTTTTCAATTAAATTGTTGAATTTAATTGTTGAAATGAAATGTTTAATGATGGAATTGATTTTTAATGGATTTCAACTTATGAAAATGGCTTAAAATGAGTTGATAGAAACCCATTGATTTTATCTAGTGAAAAAGGCATGTTTTGATTAAAACCTGTTTTGGTTTTAAATGGAATGAAATTGGCACATTTGAAATGGAAAAATGGGATTGATCGTATTTTAAGAATTCTTAAAAAAGTTTTCCCATCATGTAAGAGTGCATCCACGCCTTAGGTAGTTAGTGATTTGTTTGGATACACTCTACTCTTAGAAAACGTTATAAAACATGCTTGTGGCGGGTCACATCCCTGATGGGTTTGTGACGAGTCTCCTTTGGCCATTGTCATAGGGACGTGTGTATAAACATCTTGCTGAGTTCACATAGGGCATGAGGAATCCTATAACTAGTTAATACTGTCATATATTTTATCATATGACCATGTTGCTCTCTTGTTTACTTATATTTGAGATATAAATTCATTCCAATGCTTTTGAACCTCTTTACATGCCTGCTGAATTTATATAAAATGTTTTATATAAATGTTTTGCTTAAGCCATTGTTTCAGAAATATTCCATCATTTTTAAAGACTTTTCTTAAAAATATTTATTTCTATCATTTGAAAATGTATTGCAAGTTTTTGTTAAAATATGATTTTGAATTTCCAAACCTGTTTATTTAAAAATGGAAAGCCTTTATTTGGATACTCTATATTTGGAATCTGTTATGGAATCTTTGGTGGTATCTTACTGGGCATAGGCTCACACCCTACATTTTCCTTCGGGTGTTTGTAGATTTTCTTCTTCCAGGATCGAGCAAAGGGAAGGGACCTCTTGGAGGTGGAACCAGTTGTTGATCTCAGTACTTGGTCAGTTGTGTCCTTTCGGACCTTGGGACTATTTTCCTTTTTTGTACTTGGGTTTTAGTACTTTGAATTTTTGTGCGTATTTGTATTCTGATACATTACTCCTAGTGGAGTTTCTTTTGATATGCATGTTGATTTGTTTTACTATTGCTTCCACATTCTTGTGGAAAAATCATTCCCACATGTGTGTTGTATGATGCCCGGTGCTAGTTGCCAACCCGTGGGGATCGGGAAAGCCCTTCGGGCTATGTCAGGGCTAGCTCGGTTATCGGGTTACCAGGGTACCTGGGTTGGTTCGTGACAAAATGGTATCAGCGACAGTTTTTAAACATCTTTCCTTGATGACAGTATGCATTTTTCGGGACTTAGGAGGTAGTTGTGATTGAGTTCTTGGCCATCTCTCACCACAATGAACCTTAAGTCACCAGGGGTGGTTAGGGAAAGACGACTTGTGGATTAGTTTTATTCTTTTCCCTATTTTAATTTGGATTGAGTGGGATCCAAATCTTGTTATCCCTTCTTTTAAGAATAGTTTTCCTCATTACCCAGGTTGACTGTTAATCTAATGTCTCCTTTGTTGTCTGTTGATGCTGTGTAGCATCATGCCTCTGAGGAGACGTGGAATTCAAATCCAAAAAGAGGCTACTGCTGAATCTCAGCAAGCAAGTCCTATTCTGGATCCATGTCCGGTAGAGGTGATTGTTCGCACTGTCAATGCTCTGGGACAGGCACCACCTCCAGTCCCTGTTCAGACTCCAGCAATAGATCCTCAGGGTGATATTCTTCGAAGTCATTCTCAAGAGTTCCTACGCCAGAAGCCACCAGTGTTCAAAGTCTCCACTGATACTCAACATGCTGAGGAATGGTTGAGTAAGATCGAACGTCTGTTTTGATTTTTGGAGACACCTGATGTGATCAAGGTGAAGTGTGCCACCTTCGTGCTGGAGGGACCATGTAGAAGATGGTGGGACATGATGATAGGGGCTGGGAAACATGGGGATTTGGAGTGGAAAGACTTTATGGTTCTTTTCACTAATCATTTCTATCCAGAATCTATGTTTTTGGCCAAGGCTATTGAGTTTTTCAAACTTGAGAAGGCCAACAAAACCGTGACTGAGTACTCAAATCGCTTTTCTGTGCTGGAACAGTTTGCTCCTGAAATTTTATTGAATGAGAGGATGAAGTCTCAACTATTTGAGTTGGCGATTTGATCAGTTATCCATTATATGGTTTTCTTACTAAAGCTACTCACTTATGTCGTTGTGCTGAATATATCAATGATGGTTGAGATGGATTTGGCAGGAAATCCAGGGTTGAAGGAGGTTCTTTTCCCTCCTAGTGGCAGTTTTGGTTCTTTTAAAGGAAAATGGAAGCGTGATGTTTCTCATGGTGGTTCTCAGCAGAAGAGTCATTCCAGACCTCCAGTAGCACCAGTAGGGGCTTCCTTGACTTGCTATCAGTGTGGGAAGCCAGGAAATTCTAAGAGGGTTTGCACTGAGGAACCTAAGAACTGTAGCTCCTGCGGACGTTTAGGGCACCTACAGAGATTCTGTCATCACTTCTCTACTCTGCCTAGTGGAACAGGATCATCAACACCTCCAAATACTATGGGGAAAAAATGATTCACGTGCAAAAGGGTTCCAGTCACAAGAATCCAGAATGAAGCTTCTTCACGCAGTGGAAGAGTCGCCAGAGGTAGCTGATACATGTCCTGAAACTGTGAGAGGTACCATTACTATAGCTTCGTCTTTAGTGACAACTCTTTTTGATACTGGTGCATCTCACTCTTTTATTTCAACACGTCTTTCTAATCTTCTTAATCTTCCTATGGAGCTTTTATATTGTGCAATGGATATTACTACACCCCTTGGTGTTATGAGAGATAAGGGTCTCAGAAGTCCTGCTGGTGTATTCTCTCTAGCAGATGTTCATCATTCTTTGAATTTCTTGGTTCTCAACATGAAATATTTGGACGTCATGTTTGGGATGTATTGGGTCGTTGACAATAAAGCCCAGATCGATTGTTATCTTCGATGGGGCTACCTTACTACACCCAGTGGTGTGTCTCTTGTTTTTCAAGGAGAATGGGACCTAAGGTCAAGCAGAGCCGAACCCTCTCATCTAGAGTTGGGGAAAGCTATATCAGTGTTTTCTTTTGATATAGAGAGAGAATCATTGTGTGGTGATCTTCCTTCAGTTGTCGCTGAGTTTCCAGACGTTTTTCCTTCTAACTTCTCTGGATTGCCACCAGTAAGAGAGGTTGACGTTTCTATCGACTTAATGTCTGGTACTCAACCGGTTTCTATTCCCTATTACCGAATAGCTCCAGCTGAACTAAAAGAACTAAAGTGTCAGTTAGACGATCTTCTTGAGAAAGGATTTATACGCCCGAGTGTGTCACCTTGGGCAGCACATGTTACCTTCACTAAGAAGGAAGATGGTTTTCTTCACTTATGTTTTGATTATCGACAGCTCAATCGAGATACGATAAAGAACAAATATATGTTACCACGAATTGATGATTTGTTTGATCAATTGAAAGTGGAAAAGTGGTTTTCAAAAATTGATCTTGGATCTGGTTTTCATCAGTTGAGGATAAAATAATCTGACGTTCCTAAAACCACTTTTCAGAGTAGGTATGGCCATTATGAGTACCTTGTTATGCCCTTCGGCCTAACAAATGCTCCTGCAGTTTTCATGGATTTGATGAACACGGTTTTCTGTGAGTATCTAGATGCTTTTGTGGTGGTCTTTGAGGATGAAATTCTTGTCTACTCCAAATCTGAGGAGGATCGTGTGCATCATCTGATAATAGTTCTGAGTCTTCTAAGTAATCACTGAATTTATGCCATGCTTTCGAAGTGTGATTTCTGGATTCGAGAAGTGAAATTCATGGGACATGTCATGTTGGAACAAGGAATATCATTTGATCCTGAAAAGGTGAAGGCTGTTATGACTTCGGAACAACCATGAAATGCTTTCGAGATTCAGAGCTTCTTGGGCTTAGCAGGATATTATCACTGGTTTGTTAAACACTTCTCAAAGTTAGCTTCTCCAATGATTGCACTGACTCGAAAGGGAGTGATGTTTTCCTAGAATGATAAATGTCAGAGTTCTTTTGTTGAGCTAAGGTGTCTTTTGACTAGTGCACCGGTGTTAACTCTTCCTGAGGCTAGGATAGGTTATGTGGTCTTTTATGATGCATCGAGTTCAGGTTTGGAATGTGTCCTCATGCAGGGTACTCATGTCGTTGCCTATGGGTCTCATCATCTTAAGCCTCATGAGAAGAACTATCCTACCCATGACCTTGAACTTGCTACTATAATGCACACACTTATGTGTTGGAGACATTATCTTTATGGAGAAAGGTTTATTGTGTATTCTGACCTCAAGAGATTGAGTTATATCTTCTCTCAAAAATATTTGAATCTTTGCCAAAGGAGTTGGGTGGAGTACCTGCAATATTTCGACATTGACATTGCCTATACCACGGGGAAAGGGAATTTATTTGTAGATGCGTTAAGTAGGAATCCTCCATCTTAGGCTGTGAAATAATATTCAGAAGAGTGGAGTTTGATGGCTATTTTTTCTCAGTTTCACATTGGAGTTCAGTGGAAGGGGAATGAAGTTTCTTTAGCCAGTGTTCAGTTGACATCTTCCCTCCTCGAATTGATTCTTTAGGAATAACAAATGGATGATGAACTCCATAGCATTAGGGACTCTCTTTATGGTGGGGATACCGACACCCTGTGGTCGTTTTACAAAGAGGGTGTCTGATGTTATCAAAACTGTTATGTTGTGCCGTTATCGGAAAGGAGGGATGTGATGGGGGTTTTCCATAACTCTCAGTGGGCGGTACACCCAGGAACCAAGAAGATGTTCTTTGATATGCGGCGATAGTTCTAGTGACCAGGTATGAGACAAGAAATTGTTGAGTTTGTATCTCGTTGCTATACATGCCAGAAGGTGAAAGATGAGCTACAAAAACCTTCGGGTTTACTTCAACCACTTCCAGTCCCTATATGGAGGTGGGATGAAATCTCGATGGACTTTGTGGTTGGGTTACATCAAACCCAGGGTTAGAAGAATTTGATATGGGTTGTGATTGACAGACTAACCAAGTCGGAAAACTTTATTCCTATTTTAGATACAACCAATGTTGAGGAGTTGGGAAATATCTATGCGAATGAAATTGTTCATTTTCATGGAGTTCTATCTGTAATAGTCTCTGATAGAGATCATCGGTTTACTTCTTGATTTTGGAGAGGCCTTCAGGAGGCACTGGGATCTCAGGTCTGTTTGAGCACGACCTACCATCCACAGTCTGATGGTCAGACAGAGAGAGCTATTCAGATCCTTGAGGATATGCTCCGCGCATGTGTTCTCAACTTTGGTAGGTCCTGGGATGATCATCTGGGGCTAGTTGAGTTTTCTTATAACAACAGTTATCAATCTATGCTCAAAATAGATCCTTCTGAGGCTTTGTATGGTCGTCCGTGTAAATCTCCCTTATGTTGGTTGGAGATTGGTGAATGTTCTTTGGTAGGACGGAGATTGGTCCAAGAGACGACAACTAAGATTCAGTTGATTCGTCAGAGAATTTTGACAGCACAGATCCGGTACAAGTCTTATGATGATTGTTGATGCAAAAAATTATATTTATTAGTTGGTGACCAGGTGTTCTTGAAAGTTTCACACCGGTTAGGTCATCGATGGCTTGGGTGGAAAGGGAAGCTTGCTCATCGTTTTGTGGGACCTTTTGAGGTTATTGGTCTCGTGGGGGAAGTTTCTTACTGTTTAGCTCTACCACCACAACTGAAATTGATACATAACATGTTCCATGTATCACAACTATGAAATTACATCTCTGATCCACCCCATGTTGTGAGGTGGAGTGATCTTGAGATTGAACCAGATTTATCTGTTACTGAGCGACCAGTCAGGATTGTTGATTCTATGACCAAGGTACTTCATTGGAGAACGATACCTCTAGTCCATATACTTTGGCAGAATGGTTCAGATTCTCATGAGACGTGGGAAAGGGAGGCACTAATGAAAGAGCAGTGGCCTCATCTTTTTGACGTGGAGATTTCATCATAGGTGTTCTGGGGACAGAAAGGTCTTATGGTGGGGAGGTTGTAACATCCCGTCACGTTTTCAGGTACTTTTGATGTTTCTAGGTACGTCTGTTTTGGAAAAATGACTTGGGGGGGTGCGTTTGGGTGGATTTTTTTAGCAAAAACAAAAGGGCAGTGGCTTGTGCACGGTTTTCCCACGGTTTGAAAAACCGTGCGACCAAACCGTGCCAACCAAGCAGCACTGGACAGGGGGGTATGCATGGTGTGCGCACAGCTTGAAAAACCGTGCGACCAAATCGTGCGGACCATGCACCTCTAGATAGTGAGGTCCGCACAGTGTGCACACAGTTTAACAAACGGTCCACCATTGCCCAAAAACCTTGTGTGTGGGTTTTTAATTCCGAAAATCTATTTTAAAACCACTCAAACCCCCGGGACGTCCATTATATCGACCTTGGCTCAGGATTGGCTCATTTTAGGTCTCTCATAAGCTTCCTAGAGATATTCCAAGTAGATCTGAACATCGTTCTTCAAGAGTGAAGGCCCAAATTAAAGATCCACTCTCCTCCCGGTAAGTGGTTTTCATCCCATTACATTTCTCATTCTTTCCTCTATCTTTCCTTGATCTTTTCATTGGAGTTTTCCTTTGTTTGCATGGATCTATACCTATGAGTTGAGGTATAGATCTAGTTTTTTGAATCTAGATCTAATCTTTCATGATCTTTATCCCTTGAAAATTAATTTTGATTTAGGTTTTTAAATCTGGAACATGATCAGCGACGTTGTGCCGCTCGTTTTTTTGGGGCTTCTCTTTGGGTTATCTTCCTATAATAGATCTAGGTAGGTGGTTCCATCCCGAATTTCCAAATTGATTAACATTGTATTTTCTTGGATGATTTCAATTTTTGATTTAAATTTAATTGCTCAAGTTACTTTCAATTAAATTGATAAAAACACCATTCCATTGAATTGAGAAATTAGAAATGGTTTTGGCATAGAAATTTGGAAAAACCCCAATTCCATTGAATTGGGTGTTTATGGAAATTGGCTGATTTAAGTTTTTGGGTTTAAATTGTTGATTTTATGGAAATGTTTTCAATTAAATTGTTGAATTTAATTGTGTAAATGAAATATGTAATGATGGAATTGCTTTTGAATGGATGTCAACTTATGAAAATGGTTTAAAATTAGTTGATAGAAACCCATTGTTTTTATCTTGTGAAAAAGGCATGTTTTGAATAAAATCTATTTTAGTTATAAATGGAATGAAATTGGAACATTTGAAATGGATGAATGGGATTGATCGTATTTTAAGAATTCTTAAAATAGTTTTCCCATCATGTAAGAGCGCATGCAAGCCTTAGGTAGTTAGTGAGTTATTTGGATACAATCTATGCTAAGAAAACGTTCTAAAACATACTTGCGGTAGGTCATATCCTTGACGGGTTGGTGACAAGTCTCCTTTGGCCATTGTCATAGGGACGTGTGTATACACATCTTGCTGAGTTCACATAGAGAGTGCAGAATCCTAAAACTGGTTAATACTATCGTATCTTTTGGCAGATGACCATGTTTCTCTCTTATTTACTTATATTTGAGATATAAATGTATGCCAATGCTTTTGAACTAATTTACATTCCTACTAGATTTATATAAACTTTTTTATATAAATGATTTTCTTAAGCCATTGTTTTAGAAATATTCCATCATTTGTAATGCCTTTTCTTAAAAATATTTATTTCCATCATTTGGAAATGTATAGCATGTTTTTGTTAAATTATGCTTTTGAATTTCCAAACGTATTTATTTAAAAATGGAAAGCCTTTCCATGGATAATCTATATTTGGCATCTGTTAGGGAAATCTTTCATGGTATCCTACTGGGTTTAGGCTCAATCCTTACATTTTCCTTCAGGTGTTTGTAGATTTTCTTCTTCCAGGATCGAGAAAAGGGAAGGGAAATCTTGGAGGTGGAACAAGTTGTTGATCTCTGGACTTTGTGAGTTGTGTCCTTTGGGACCTTAGGACTGTTTTCCCTTTTTTACTTGGGTTTTAGTACTTTGACTTTTTGTTCCTATTTTTATTCTTGTACATTACTCCCAGTGGAGTTTCTTTTGATATGTGTACTGTTTTTTACTCTTGCTTTCGCATTCTTGTGGTAAAATTGTTCCCACTTATGTGTTGTACGATGCCTGGTGCTAGTCGCAGACCCGTAGGGATCGGGAACGCCCTTCGGGCTATGTCAGGGCTAGCTTGGTTATCAGGTTACCAGGGTACCCGGGCTGGTTCATGACAGATAATATATTTTTATTCTTAATAATCTATAAGAGCCCACTCAAAAGTTAAACATTAATTTATGTTGGACAAATAATCATAACACACAAAATAACCAATGACCAATATAAAAAAATAATTAATAAACATAAAAATTAGTGTCATTATTGTTGAAATAAGGGACATATTTAATGTTTTTGTACCATTGACAAGAGGTTTTTGAAGGAGCTATAATAATAATGAAATCAATGAAGAAATATATATTTCATGTATACTTTTAATGGGAACTATTTTTGTTCTTTTATATGGTCATATATCATATTATTTCTCATCAAAAATATAGATTAATGATCTTGTAAATAAAAAATTATGTTTTTCTATTATTTAATAAAATAGTTTTCCTATAAACACATGATTTATATTAGATATTGTATTATATATATATTCATATAATTTTTTGATTATAGTTTTGGTGAACTAATAAACCCTATTTCATTATCATGTAATTTCCAATTTTCCCATTACATTTAGAAATAATTAGTCTTTATTAATTATTAATCAACTAACAAATATTATCAAAACATGATATTATCTTCACCACATATCATCAATAAAATGGTTATTCACAACCTGGGGGACTAAAAAAATAAGTGGTTGTTCTCAAACTCTCATTAAGATTTTATTTACTAAAAGTTATCATATAATAAACATTTCATGAATTGTATTTCATAAAATAAATAATTAGAATAAGTCTATAATCAAATTACACTGATCGTACTACCTATCCATGAACCCAATGCAAATAAATAGATCAATTCAAAAACATTAACATATTTCATGGTGATGGAATTTAAAAATCCTTGATTGTGAAGGCCTTTTTAAATAAATTAAATATTTTCAAGGACTTCTGTTAAGGTATATACATGTTGGTAAGTCGGAAGTCAAGACATCTAATTGAATTTTGTTTATATAGATAATATACTGAAACAAATTTTTCTAATGAGACCTACCAATGCATCTAACTTCTATTTATGAACCCATTCACTAATTTAGTCCAACACATTCATCCAATTAATGAACAAATAAGATTAATAATTAATAAAAAATATTCCTTAGTAAATAATAATCACCTATAATGAATTAAAAAATATTAAATAATGACGATTACTCTTTCCAATAAATTGTATATATATCTTTATAATCATCCCTATAATTATAATTATATAAAGTAACGGGTATAAAGTTATAATTTTGCATTGATATATCCATAAATTAATAAATATATATATAATAATTTATCAAAAAAATGATAGTGTATGGTTAAATAATAAATATCATAATTTACCTTAGGTTATATCAAACATAATCATGGATAAATATTCAATAGTTACCCATATATAAATAATTGACATATAAATTCATAACAATTCCACACCCAATGAAATAAAATTCTTTACTAGATGAATATTCTACAATAGAAATGTTCACAAAAAAAATCAATGTACCCATATCATTAATATGGAAGCAAGGTTGGGGAGAGGTGTACTTTCAGGGCATATGAATATTAATAGAAAAATATATGTCAAATATTAATTCATGAGGATGAAATATAAATATATAGAAATAGAACCTAACTTAAAATTTTATATAATCATTGGGTAATTTAGTTAAACATATAATAATTGGGGTCCCAAAATAATCTTTATAACTCATTGAAAGGAAATTGTGTATTGAAAAAAACGTATGTATTGGGTCAAAAATGGATCGAGTAATCTTGGAAGAGGGATCATATAATTGAACCTAAAACACTATGATGATCCAAGGATTGAATATATAATATATCAATCTGGTAGTATACACGAAATTTAAAATAAAATATGTGTATAGAAAACATGTCTCAAAGAGATGAATCAGAGACCATAATACTTATATCCTGAAAATATTTTGAATTGGATTCCCAAAAAAGGAAGAACGTGATATGGATCTATAAATACCTTATATTTAATAACTATTTAATTCTGAAATAAATATATATCAGATATATAACGAATGAAAAGGAAAAAATAGTTCAATACCTAACATTCTAGAATAAATAGAAATTGAGATAGAAAAACCATTAACATAGTTCAATGTTCACATTGTGCATTCCTATTACATACTAAATAAGAATATTATGTTTATTAATTAAAATTTTATAAATATTTTTCATGTATATTTAACACTCTATGATCTAATTTTTATTATGTTGTATTAATATATTGAATAGTTTTTTGAATATTGATTTCTTGAGGTGGTTCGGTGAATTTATTTTAAACATACATAATATATTTTTTCTGGAAAAAATATGTTTTCAAATGAGATAGAAATATCTATAATTATCAATATTTATCGATTTTATTATTCCATTAGAATAAATTTATATGGTACTACATGTTGTACAAAACAGGGTCTTCATAAGAAAGGTTACATTTTATAATCATTTTATTTGGTAATGTTCACTATTATAGTATATTGTTTGTACAAATAATATATTTTGAAATGTTATCATTGAATAACATTAGTACTCTCATAAATGTCATTTCAATATTTTAAATATATTTTAATTTAATCCATGTTATGTGGTAATGGGAATCAAAATACATCATTTTGTGGAGGCATTATCCCACACTATTAAATTAACAATGTTCTCATTTTTACTAGAATGTTAGGGTTATTAAAAAATATCATTTAAATATATTAATAATTTTATAAATAATATATTTTTAAATTAAATAAATATATTGTACTATACATATTTGGTGTTGGGAAAAAAATAACTTTTTGTTCATGGACATAGTGGTATTTACACCTGATGACGTGTTAGTTTATTACTTTTTTGGGGGGTGGTAGAAAAGTCATATTACATTAGTATAATAAAATGTAATTTTAGTAAAAAAAATATTTATTAAAAAAAATTTGGATATAAATGGTTTGAGTGTGTATTATTAATAAATAATTAAATTGGATTGGTCAAGATCATTGCGTCTTCCTTTTGATTTTCTACCATGGGTAACAACATAATTATTCAATGAATTAAATTTTGAAAATAATGTGGATGTTATTAAATGGTTATAGGTTTTGTTAGAGTATAGGGATGATATTTGGTTGAGATAAAGCATTGGGATGGGTGGAAATGTGTGGTGGAACTAATCTCCTTTTATAAGTGAAGAAAATGGAGTTTTTGTATATAGCCTAAACATTATGAATGATGTAATGACTCAATTCATGGGTTAATGGCTTAAAAATTGATCAATGTCGATGTTTTGGGGAGATATATGGCCAACAATGATTATTCCATTCGTTTTAACATATGATTTAATCTTGTTTTGGGACTTTAGTCGCTATATTTTTACAAATTACAATTTTTTACCATGGTTAATATATTTACACAAATAATTAAAATTTTATAGACAATATAAACAGACCCATAATAAAAAATTAAATTCTATGAACCACAATTAATTATCCATATAATATAATTAAATATTTTAATAAGATAAATTTAAATATCAATTTAACACATTTATTATATAGAAAAACTATTTTAGAGAATATTTCTTATGATTAATTGTTCATAATATTATTTATTTATAATTTCCCATTATATATGTGTTAAAATATTTACATATATATTTATACATCATATCAGAGTATTGATATAAAATAGATCATTTTATATTAATAGATATTGAAATTACAGAACATCGATAAAAAAATTAATTGATAATAACCCTTTCATTATTATCATGTTCACTAAATTCAATTATAGAAATATTAATTGTATTCAAAAAAGGTTATTGATAATATAAAAATTATGATATTTTTGATCTAAAATATTACATATATTTCATTATATTTAATCTCAAAATGTATTGATATCTAATTTGAAATAGTATGGAATACAGACAATTTTTTGATAAAATATAAATTATGTTTCCAAGATATTATACATGAGTTTTTTTAATTCAAAATAATATTTTTAAATTACTTATTTCACATTTACGAATAAATATTTTTTTCTTAAAAATATGTAATTTCGAAAAAAATTAATTTGTTAATTTATTATAGTGATTTCATAAAAGTGATAGTACTAGAAAAATCATTGTCTTTTTGTTATACGCCTAATAATAAATTTTTTTAGGGAAAAAATATACTAATATAATGTTTTTAATAAATAAAAAATTAGGATAATTTTTTTGAATTAAAATCTAAAATTTTAGAGGTTAACATTTAAGTGAAAATGTTATGAAATCTATTTTAAAAGGTAAATAATAATTTCAATTGTTCCGGTTTTTTCTTTTTGATAAATTAAAAATTATATTATTGTCACTATATTATTAATATCTATAATATATTTATTCACAATTACAAACTAGTATATTTATTTTCTAGAAATAATATTACATAAGTGCTAAAATGTAAATTTTTACGAATATATATTTTTTACACTTAAATGATTTTTTTTATAATTATCTATACTAATTGAGTTTATCTTTAATTTTTATTAATTTAACACTTTGAAAAAACTTTATATTCAAATTTAATAATTTATTTAATTTAATATATATTCTAAATTTCAATAGGTATATTATAATGGTCATATTTAATACTTATAATATTATCTTCATAAAAGGTATCAATGTTTCGTTTCAGTTTATTGTTGATTTTGAAACAAGATATTCAATATAATATATATTAAATGAGAATTACATATTGTAACCTTATATTATTACATTCCCCAAAACATAAATTAATTTCATTCTATCAATTTTAGTTTTTAGATACTAATTAATATAGAAAACGGTATCCATAAAATTTCCAATACTCAAGTATATATTTCTAATGAAATATTAGTCTCATAGTCTTTGTTAAGCATAATAAACTTATTTATTCTAAATAATAGGTACATTAGCATTATTTTGTTTATTTCTAACTAAATGAACCAACCTCAATCATAATGTGTAATCAATAATCATATTATATAATTTTTCTTCAAATAAAGGTCATAAGAATCATTTTATTAGCAGTCCATTAAAGGATGATATGAAATGTGAAATTTTTATTTATAAAATTATTTTTACCACTATGAAAAGATAACCAATACATTTATGAAATTAAAATAAATTATATAAATTAATAATAATATTTCATTCTAATGTAGCATTCTCATAATTATCATGTTGGGATAAAATAACAATAAAACCTAATGTTTTCTCTTAAAATGTATTTCCAAATGGTTGGGGTAGTGATTTAGTACTCCTTGAAAACATCATATATATACTAGGTTTATTATAATAAATATCTGATTAGATATCCATAATACTATATTGTTTGGAGTATTATACCCAAATTA
Source organism: Viscum album (assembly GCA_963277665.1). NCBI lineage: Eukaryota > Viridiplantae > Streptophyta > Magnoliopsida > Santalales > Viscaceae > Viscum > Viscum album. The sequence continues at coordinate 1,509,830,239 of OY728158.1, forward strand.
TCAATATAATGGTCATTGGTTGTCATTGACTAATGGCACATGAAATTATTGGATTGATATTTATACAGGAATTTGAAATTTCCATTTATTGGGTAGTTTTTTAAATAAAATCATAAAATTTTATTCAAAGGTTTTTAATACTTATAAATGATCATTTAAGAAAGTTATTACTATTTAAAACTATATAGAAATTTTAGTATCACCTAAACTAAATCTGGAGATGAAGGGAGGAGTTAATGGAATGACCCGTTGAGATGAATTTTGAAATATAAATTCTATGTTTTTTGGGGTTTTGAAATGAATATCCATGATTTGAAACCATGTGTGGAAACATTGCGTAAAACTAGTTATAATTTTGGGAATTTAAACGTTAGAAACTCACCCTTTAACCCCATCATTTCATTCCCTTGATTTTGTTATTCTATTGTAAGTTGGAATTTACTATTTTTTCCTACGAGAGATCCTATATCATAATTTTAGCTCCAATTTATATTCCATTTATATAAATTTATATCTGGAGGTATTTAATCACTATATAAATCCATTGATGTCCAAAATGTCATGGAATTTTTATTTATCTATGAGTCTTCAAATTATTCTAAATTGAGGATTTGATGGAAATTATATCGGCTCATAGCCAAATTTTTTGAGAATGAACAGTCATTTGATCAATATGCTGGGTGGATATCCCGTGATATTTATCACAAGTTGTGGATGGGAATTTCACCAAGGAACATAACTCTATGTTTGTTATATTATTTTCAAATAAATTGTGCTATATCGACCAACATAACTATTAAATTAATTGTGAATTTTCTGTTCCTTAGATCATAGATTGTGTCTGGAGTGGCCGAACAACGTTGTAATATGTTTTAGAAAAGGCATGTCACCCCACTATTTTCTCCATGAATTTCATATTTAGTTATATTAAATACTCCATCAGTTTTTTTCTACCTAAAATATTTTTTTTGAAAAAATATTTCAAATGACTGTTGTAGAAAATCCATGGGTTGTTGGTCATTGTTTTGGATATGAAGTGACACCCAGTGAATCTTTGGGCATGTTTGAATTTTGTCTATGGTCGAATTTTCTTTTGACATACTATGATTAATTTTAATTTAGTTATAATTTGATGAACTAGAATCTACAAGAATGATTTCAGATCTCGTAGTGATTGACGGAGGCTGATGTGAATGGGATAAACTCAACAAATGATATTGGGATTTTCTTATATGGGAGTTGACTTAGTATTAAACAAGGTGCTCCCATGTACTCCATCCCATGATATTAAGCATTGTTTAGTAGAATATGGTTGTAGTTTTCCCACCTTGGGTGAGTGACCCATGATCAATAAATATGTTATTAACAAAACATAATGATCCTTATGTATTGACTAATTTTTGGAAACTTTCATAATGCAACTAAAAAATGTCATAAGGGCCATGATGGACACTACTACACTATATTGATTCTAGATATTTATCAGTGAGGTCTCATTAATAGTTAATTCCTTAGAATATATAGAATCTATTGGGGGTGTTGTTAGGCTACATGAGACATAGTTTAGTGAGACCCATTCTGGAGATTGAACACATGTTCGTGAGTATGTAAATCGTAAGTATAGTGACCCATACATTAAATACATGGTTAATACTTCAAATTTGAAGCATTATTATTACAACATATAAAAAACCATTAAATTACCATATAGGTATAGTGTCTTTAGAAACTGGGAAACATAAACAACTGGTTCATAAAGCATCTACACCGTCTCCCATTTATTTCATCATATCTATAGTCACTTTTTGGCATATCTTACTTAATACCATTCTTCCTGACCTGGGAAAATAAAACATACAAAAGGGTGAGATCAAATTCTCAACAAAAGAAATATCAATCACATCAAATTCATAAGAAGATAACATTTTGAAAATCTTATCCTGCAAAAGATATCATAATTTCATAACATGGGATAAATCAGTGTAGTGAAATTTAATCCCAATATTCATAACATAAAACATGAAAATTTGTGGAATACACACATAACCATAGAGAATCATTTCTTATTAGTTAAGACTCATTTCCAAGACTATCTTAGTGGACTAAGTCCATTTTTGAACCGAGTTCACTCCTCATTTCAGTCATGTTTCACAGAACCGGTTTAACCTTCCATTCTAGCCATGTCTATCTCATGAGATATAAAATCTTTACCCAATGCATTATATGGATATATAGTTCCCACCCATCTCATAATGATACCATTCTTATGTGTGCCACAAAATCAAAAAACTTACATCATTGCATAACCCATGTAATAAAAATGGGAATCTTAAACATCATGCCATCATAACATAATCCATATAAGATAAAAGAACATAATAAAAATAATAACATAATCAAATCAATGTAAAAATAGGGATAGAAACAAACCCTATATTAACTTAGATGGAAAATAATTTTGATAAAACACTTGAACTCCATTCTTTAGGAAAATATCTTTTCTACTTCAAAAACATTTTTCCTCTCTTAACATGTCATACAATTTTAAACTAAAATAAGTTGATTAAAAATAAAATTTAAAACATGTAAAGGAAGAATCTTGGAAATAATATTTTATAAATCCATTCATGCCGTATAAGTTAAAAAACATTCTTCTCGTACTTTTGTCAGAAAAGTCAAAAAGTATCTCGTACGAAAAACGACAAAAGATTCATTTCATATCTTTTACTAAAAACTCACCGAAGGGTAAAATTGAATATAAACTATTTTATAAGGATATAAATATTACATATTGAGGAAACATGGATGTGGATGATTAATATTCCCCAGTAAATTCTGAAGTATAAACAATCTCGGATAAAAATTGATATTGCGAGATTTTCCCTTACCATGGGTCCGATTTGCTTCGTAAGTGTCTGAACCTCCTATATAATGATTTAAATAATGTTATTGACTTATTCCAGAATCATAATTATTGTTATGATATCATATATGGTCATATTCTTAGCTTCTTATTAGTAATATTTCATTACTACTTGTTATTCGGGTGTTTATTACTTTTTGTTCTTATGCGTGTTTTGTTGAATAAATTAATATTATTATCTTTAGGATATAGATACCTCTTTTACAGAATGGTATTAGTGTACTATATATCATATTTATTCATTCAATTCATTTATATAATCATTATGCAATGAATATCATGTATAACGAATCACATCACATCGTGGAGATGATATTCTCTACGTACGCACGAGCGATGATATCGTTTCCATGATCGTGGAATCGTATTGGAGTCTACGTATACTATTTCATAATCAATAACAATTTACAATAATCATATATAGTTATTATTTACACCATTATACCCATCCATGTAAGGTGGTGGTGGAAAATAGATTACACCACGGCGTAGAGATGGTATTCTGTACGTAAGCACGCGTGGTGATTTCGTTTTCCGTAGGATGGATAGATGGTGAAATAGGGCTATTTCATACTTATAATAAAATATCAGTATATTAGTGATACTGATGTTATTACTTCATAATTAAACAACTAAAGAAGAAGAAGTGGAAGAAAAATAAAGATGAAAGAATCGGTAACGGGCATTACCTCTTCTTTGAAGCGCCTCTTTGAGACCTCCTCTTAGGGCACTACAATTGGTCTTTGAAAAATACCAGGACCTCTAGGATATTTATAGGGAAGTGGGTAAGTGAAATGGGCAGGTATTGGCTGAGCTTGAAGGATAAAATTGGTGTGAGGAGGAGAGGGTGGAGGTTTCCTTTTAGAAGGGAGGAGAGGGGCACCTTTGGAAATATAAGAAATATTAGTTTATATTAAATCCCAACCCCACATAATAACTTCCATCATGACTCATATCCTAATATTAGATGATTTAGGGTTTTAATCTCATCAACCAATAAAATTTATACATTTTAGGAATTTATTTTAAACATTATCAATTTGATTTATCCTTTTTTATCAATTTAATTTTATTTGTGGTAATAATATTCTAAATTTTAAATTATTATAAATAATTACATATGTGTTGTGAATTTTCCATAATTTGACACTTTATTACATTTTAGACCCTAGAAATTTTAATTTATAATTTTTAAAAAATTTTGTGATTTTTAAACAATTTTATAATATGTTATTTTTATAAAATAACAATAGTGTCAATTTTGACACTATTCATTTATTTGAATTTAAATAAAATATATACAGAAGATATGTTCGAAATAAAAGCTTTAATATATCCATAAAATGTCATATGTATCTATAAAATCAGGGGATCACATTAAATAGTTCATATAATATTTAGTTTAATATTTTAAAAACCATTTATTTGATATTTTAATTAATAAAATAATTTCAACATCACTATTGTGTCATAATTAATAATAATTATTTAATCCCTAAAAATTCTAAATAAATTCCTATGATGTAGATAATGGTATTAGATTTCTGGAGACAATTCATTTTTTAAGTTTCATTAAATTTATTACTAAATTAAAATTATTATACTTATAAGCTTTAAGAAAGTGACATGTTGTCACATTCTTTGGTTTTAATAATAATTAAATTATTTTCATTGAAAAAAGTCCATTAAATGAATATGATCCGACCCTTATGTGATATGGGTCTCCTTTTAGTCATCCAATAGGATTTTGGCAGGTGTTAGGGTAATTTTATAATCTTATATTTACCCTTAATTACCTGATTTACCTTTAACTATGGTAAATAAAATTTACCGTAGTTACTATTCATAATGCCCAAAAATAAAAAGTAGCCTATTAACATAATTTGGACCCACTGATTCCAAATATGGAATCCATTTTTTAAAATTCAAAACATATAAGTTTCAATAATTAATTTCAAATAAATCCCGTTGTTAAGAAAATGGGTTTTAGAAGTTAAAACATTGCCAAAGATTGAAAGGTTTTTACCTATGAATTCAATGTGAAATTAATGATAATGACATACATTATATTAAATGGTGAAATATATTCTACTTATACTTTAAAATCATTCAATATTATAATTTATTCATATAAATTATCTCAATGAAAAAATTTGTTTTTAATTAAAAATTAGCGTATTTTTACTATTCATCAAAATATCAAAGTTATCAGAAAAATATCAAAAATTTATCCAAAGTAAAATTTTATACCATGATTCAAAAGAATAATTTTATTTTTTCAAATTGAACTTATAAACATGTCAAAAACTAGATTTAATGTGGGTGCGCCATCAAAAGGCGGAAAAACTGCATTTTTTGAAAAATACTTATTTTACCAGAAAAATTTATTTTGTTCTATTAACATGTTCTAGAAAATGTGTAAGATGAATAATAATGTTATAAACTTCTAAATTTAGTTAATACTATTCATAAAGGCTAGTCCATAATAATATATTATTGTTTAGTGAAACCCAGTATTGCGTACGACGCAAGCTATCGTGGAAGGTTGCCATTGTGTGTAAAGAAAGTCAAGCTAGTGTTGTGTGTAGTGAAAGATTTCTTTGATGATTTATATAATATAAAAACAAAATATTTCTCATAAAATATCGGGTTTTACATTCTACCCCCTTAAAATGAATTTCACCCTCGAAATTTGTCACTTTGTAACAAACAGATAAGGATACCCCTCCTTCATCATATCCTCAAGCTCCCATGTAGCTTCTTCTAATTGGTGGTTCCTCCATAATACTTTAACCAAGCGAGTGGTCTTGTTCGATAGGAATTTTTCGCTACGATCCAGGATCTCTATCGGTTGTTCTTCATAAGAAAAATTTTGCTCCAGTGGTATAGCTTTTGAGCTGACTACATGTGAGGGATCAGGTATGTACTTTCTCCGGAGAGATACATGGAACACATCATGAACTTGAGAGAGATTCAGTGGAAGCGCCAATCAGTAAGCTACCTTCCCAAAACGATCCAGAATTTCAAAAGGACCAATATATCTAGGGCTCAACTTTACCTTCTTTCCAAATCTCATTACCCTCTTCCAGGGAGATATACGTAAGAACACTTTATCACCCACTTCAAACTCTAGGTCTTTTCATCTGTTGTCGGCATAAATTTTCTGTCGACTCTGAGCTACTCTTATGTGTTGTTGAATATATCTGGCCTTTTCTGCCATTTCATCAATGAGATCTAGTCCTAATAGCTTTCTTCCCCCAACTTCATCCCAACATGTTGGAGTCCTGCATTTCTTTCCATAGAGATATTCATAAGAAGCCATATGAATACTAGAGTGAAATCTATTATTATACGAAAATTCCACCAAAGGTAGGTGATGATCCCAACCACCTTTGACATCTATAGAGAAAGCTCTCAACATATCTTCTAGAGTTTGAATTTTCCTCTCAGACTGACCGTCTATCTGAGGATGATAAGAAGTTCTGAAAAACAATTCTGTATCCAGAGTATGCTGAAGACTTCTCCAGAACATTGAGGCAATCCTCGGATCCTGATCATATATAATAGAAAGTGGTACTCCATGAAATCTTACCACTTCCTTTACATTTATCCTAGCAAGCTGATCTAGAGAGAAATCCTCTCTAATAGCAATGAAGTGTGCAGACTTTGTAAGAAGATCAACTGTGACCCAGATTGCATTATTGCATTTGGATATTTTAGGAAGTCCAGTGACAAAGTCCATAGTGATGTTTTCCCATTTCCATTCAGGTATGGGTAATGGTTGTAACATCCCCTTAGACTTCTGTCTCTCAGCTTTAACTTGCTGACAAACCAAGCATCGAGAGACATATTCAGCAACATCTCATTTCATGCCATCCCACCAGAAGTACTCTTCAGATCCCTATACATCTTTGTGCTTCCCGGATGAATAGAGAATGAAGAACTATTAGCCTCATCCAGCAGCTCCTTCTTTAATTCTGGGATGGGAGGAACACAAACCCGATTCCTGAAATTTATTATCCCATCACAATCAAGTTTGAATTCAGGTACATTTCTCACCTTCTTTTGTAACTCTAAATCTTCTTTCTATGCCTCTTTAATCTTCACATGTATAGATGGTTGAACATTCATTTGAGAAAGATACGATTTTTCCCCTTCCATTATAATTCCAAGATCCATCCTTTGTAAATCCATAAATATTGGATCTTTTGTGATCCTCATCATGGATAAGCTAGCATGGTCTTGTCGACTTAATGCATCTACCACCCTGTTTGCATTCCCAGGGTGGTAATTAATTGAGTAGTCATAATCCTTAATCAGCTCCAACCATCTTCTTTGGCGCATATTCAGCTCCTTTTGTGTGAAAATATACATTAAACTTTTATGATCAGTATAAATATCACACCTTTCACCATAAAGGTAATGCCTCCAAATATTTAATGCAAAGATTGCCACATCTAACTCCAAATAATGAGTTGGGTAATTTTGCTAAAGGATTTTTAACTTTCGTGAGGCATAAGCTATCACCATATCATTTTTCATGAGAACACATCCCAGTCCCTTCTGGGATGCATCACTGTAGTCCACAAACCATTCTCCACTGCAAGGTAGTGTGAGCACAGGTGCACTGGCTAACCTTCTTTTTAGCTCTTTGAAATTTTCTTCACATTCCTCCGTCTAAACAAACTTAACTCCTTTTCGAGTCAACTTGGTGAGTGGGTTAGATAACCTTGAAAAATCTTTCAAAAAATGTCGGTAATATCCAGCCAAACCAAGAAAACATCAGATCTAGGTTACTGTTGTTGGTCTCGACCATCTTTCGATAACTGCTGTTTTTGCTGGATCCACAGATATCCCCTCTTTTGAGATTATGTGACCCAAAAATGCAACTTTTTGAAGCCAAAAATCACACTTGGTAAATTTGGTATAAATATTATCCTTTCTTAGGGTCTTTAATACAATTATCAAGTGATCATCATGTTCTTCCTTTATTTTTGAATAGACAATAATATCATCTATAAAGACTACCACAAACTGATCAAGATAGTCTCTAAAGACTCTATACATCAGATCCCTGAAGATAACAGGGGAATTAGTAAGAGAAAATGGCATCACTATAAATTCATAGTGTCCTTACCTTGTACGAAACGCCGTCTTTGGTATATCCTCCATTTTGACCCTTAATTGATGATACCCTGAATGAAGATCAATCTTGGAAAAGTATTGACCTCCATGTAGTGGGTCAAATAGGTCATCAATGCGTGGGAGAGGATATTTGTTCTTGATAGTGATCTTGTTAAGTTCTCGACAATCAATGTAGAGTCTCATTGATCCATCTTTCTTCTTAACAAATAGAACAGGTGCTCCCCAAGGTGACGCACTAGGGCGTATGAATCCTTTATCAAGATTCTCTTGGAGTTGCTTCTTCAATTCCCGCAACTCAATTGGGGTCATTCTATAAGGTGTCTTTGAAATAGGCAAAGCACATGGTATGAGTTCTATTGAAAACTCAGCTTCACGATTTGGTGGAAGACCTTGAAATTCCTCTGGAAAAGACATCATCAAACTCCCGTACAATGGGCATATTATTAATCATGAGTTTCTCAGCAACCATTTGAGATAAATAAACTTCATTTAGTGGAATCAAGACCCATAAGATGGATGAAATTTCCACTGGAAGGTTATGTTCATCCTTGCATCGATAGATGATCATAGATTGATCTGGAATATGAAATGTGACTTCCCTTCTTCAGAAATTGATATGATCTCCATAAAAAGAAATCCAATCCATGCCACGAATCACATCAAATTCCACTATAGGAAGGATCACAAGATTTGTAGGAAGCACCTTCCCACAAACATCAATCGGAGAAGAATTGTAAACTTTTGATGCGACTGTTGTGCCATTAGGAGTTGTCACAGCCAACTCAACATCTAATTGTTGAGGTAATATGGTGATACCCTTAGAAAATTCTTCAGAAATAAAAGAGTCGGTGGATCCAGAATCAAATAAAACATTTTCTACTTTAGAGTGTATGGTAAGTGTACCTCTCACCACTTCGTTGTCGTACTCCACATCGCTGATAGTAATTGCATGTGACTTTCCTCTGTCTTTGGCCTTAAGATTTTTTTTGACATCGATCATCATCATCAACCCTTGGATTTGGTCATTTATTGGCATAATTCCCCATCTACTTGCACTTGAAACATTGAAGTATTGTAGGTTCATTCTGTGTATCCCTTCCTTTGATTGCATCATTAGACATCTTCTTCCCATTATTTCGACATTCAAATGCCCGATAACCTTCTTTTCCAAACATATAACATTTCCTTGTCCCTTTAAGAAACATTCCTCCATGTTTCATTCCACACATTGAGCATAAGGGAAAACTCATCTTCTTTTCAGTGTGGTCTTTATATTTTCCTTTGAATTCCATTTTCCTCTTCTTATCAAACCCATGTGACATATGGGTTACACCAACCTCCATATCAACCATGAGAGAACATCGAACAATTTCCTCGTAGCTATTGAAGTCACTTATGGTTAACACCCTTCAAAGACTTGGTTTTAAGCCACTAAAGAATCGATCGATCTTACTCTCAGGTTGGATAATAATTCTGGAAGCGTACCTGGTAAGTCTTGTAAAATTTTCTTCATAGTTACCAACAGATTCATCACCCTTTTTCTTCAGTTCAAGAAACTCCTTCCCCATCTTTGTTCTAAGAATATGAGGGAAATACTTATTGAAAAATTAGTTCTTGAACTTGTCCCATTCCATGGACTCAATTTAATCCCTTTTCCTTATATTCTTAATAAGATTCCACCATTGATCAACATCACCTTCCAAATGATACACTACTAAGATGACTTTATCATTTTCAGAACATTGAAGAACTGAAAATATCTTTTTAGTGGCACTGATCCATTGTTCAGCCACTAATGGATCAGAAGACCCGCTGAATGACGGTGGACGCTACATCATGAAGGATTCGATAGAATTTTGCTCATTCCTTTGCTCATTTGGAAGTCCTACATGATTCATATCTTGAGAAAGTTGTGTGAGAATGGCTACAAGATTTTTCATTCCAGCTCCCATAATGTTTAGTTGCTCCGGGGGACAATCATTGCATTGCCCGTCGCATTCCGCATTAACACAGTTTCTTCGGGTTCCATCCATTGACTAAAATCAAGAAGAATAATGTGAGGAACACTAATTATAATAGGAAAACCACATAATCAAGAATAAAATTCATCACTTAATGTCTTATCATTGGTTGTCCATGGACATTTCTAAAACACTAAGATTGTTTTCTAGGATTAGACCTATCCTTAGAGATCTTAATAAGGCTTTCACATCCTAGTTTCAAAAGGTTGACTATACCTTTCCTCTGATACCAACTATAACGGTCTGGAATTACTTCCAGTGGACTATAATTGATAACTATCAGGGAACTCCATGGGCGGCTACACCCCTTGGCTGGGACACACCACCATCCCCAGTGGCAGCCATTTCCTCACGAAGCCCTTGGGCGGAGAGCCATGCTTCATCCAACGCTCACATGTGAGAGTTCCCAAGGATCGGATACATTCCTACCTCCATTGCCTCTAATACCAACTATAGCGACCCATAATTTACATACATGGTTAATACTTCAAAATTGAAGCTTACTTATTACAACATATAAAAAACCCTGAAAGGACCGTATAGGTATAATGTCTTTAGAAACTGGGAAACATAAACAACTGGTTCATAAAGCACCTACATTGTCTCCCATTTATTTCATCATATCTATAGTCCCTTTTTGGAATGTCTTACTTAATACCCTTCTTCCTAACCTGGGAAAAGAAAACATACAAAAGGGTGACCCCAAATGCTCAGTAAGGGTAAACCAAATAAATATCAATTACATCAAATTCATAAGAACATAACATTTTGAAAATCTTATCCTGCAAAAGAGATCATAATTTCATAACATGGGATAAATCATGGTAGTGAAATATAATCCCAATAATCATAACAAAAAACATGAAACTTTGTGTCATACACACATAATCATATAGAATCATTTTTTATTAGTCAAGACTCATTTCCATGACTATCTTCGTGGACAAAGTCCATTTCTGAACCGAGTTCACTCCTCGTTTCAGTCCTGTTTCACTGAACCGGTTTAACCTACCATTCTAGCCATGTCTATCTCATGAGATATAAAATCTTTACCCAATGCATTCGAGGGATATATAGGTCCCAACCATCTCATAATGACACCATTCTTATGTGTGCCACAAAATCAAAAAGCATACATCATTGCATAACCCATGTAATAAAAATTGGAATCTTAAACATCATGCCATCATAACATAATCCATATAAGAAAAAAGGACATCATAAAAATAATAACATAATCAAATAAATGTAAAAATATGGACATAAACAGAACCCTATATTATCTTAGATGGAAAATAATTTTGATAAAACACTTGAACTCCATTCATGAGGAAAATATCCTTTCAACTTCAAAAACATTTTTCCTTTCTTAACATGTCATACAATTTTAAACTAAAAGAAGTTGATTAAAAATAAACATGAAAACATGTAATGTAAGATTCTTGGAAATAAGGTTTTAAAAATCCATTCATGCCATATATGTTAAGAAACATTATTCTCGTACTTTTGTCGGAAAAGTCAAAAAATACCTCGTACGAAAAGCGACAAAAGATTCCTTTCATATCTTTTACTAAAAACTAAACGAAGGGTAAAATTAGATATAAACTATTTTATAATGATATAAATATTACATATTGAGGAAACATGGATGTGGATGATAAATATTCCCCAGTAAATTCTGAAGTATAAACAATCTCAGATAAAAATTGAGATTGCGAGATTTTCCCTTACCTTAGTTCTAATTTTCTTCGTATGTGTCCAAGCCTCATATATATGATTTAAGTAATGATATTTACTTATTCCTGAATCATAATTGTTGTTATGATATCATATATGGTCATATTCATAGCTTCTTATTAGTAATATTTCATTACTACTTGTTATTCGGGTGTTTATTACTTTTTGTTCTTATGCGTGTTTTGTCGAATAAATTCTTATTCTTCTCTTTAGGTTATAGATACCTATTTTCCAGAATGGTATTATTGTACTATATATCATATTAATTCATTCAATTCATTTATATAATCCTTATGCAATGAAGATCATGTAGAACGAATCGCATCACATCGTGGAGACGGTATTCCGTACGTACGCACGAGCGATTATACCGTTCCCATGATCGTTGAATTATATTGGAGTGTATGTATACTATTTCATAATCAATAAAAATTTACAATAATCATATATAGTTATTATTTACACCATTATACCCGTCCATGTAAGGTGGTGGTGGAAAATAGATTACACCACGATGTGGAGACGGTATTCCGTACATACACACGCGTGGTGATTTCATTTTCCGTAGGATGGATAGATGGTGAAATAGGGTTGTTTCATACTTATAATAACATATACATATATAAGTAATACTGATGTTATTACTTCATAATGAAAAAACTAAAGAAGAATAAGTGGAAGAAGAAATAAAGATGAAAGAATCGGTAACGGGCATTACCTCATCTTTGAAGTGCCTCTTTGAGACCTCCTCTTAGGGCACTACAATTGGTCTTTGAATAAGACCAGGACCTCTAGGATGTTTCTAGGAAAGTGGGGAAGTGAAATGGGTAGGGATTTCCCAATATTGAAGGCTCAAATTGTTGTGAGTAGGAGAGGGAGGAGGATCCCTTTTATAAGGGATGAGAGGGGCACCTTTTGAAATATAAGAAATATTAGTTTATATTAAATCCCAACCCCACGTAAAAACATCCAAAATGACTCATATCTGAAGATTAGATGAGATAGGGTTGTAATTGAATCAACCAATAAAATTTAGACATGTTAGGAATTTATTTTAAACATTATCAACTTGATTTATCCTTTTTTATCAATTTAATTTTATTTTTGGTAATAATATTCTAAATTTTATATTATTATAAATAATTACATATGTGTTGTTAATTTTCCATAATTTGATTCTTTATGACAGTTTCGACCATATAAATTTAAATTTATAATTTTTAAATATTTTTGTGATTTTTAAACAATTTTATAGTATGTTATTTTTATAAAATTACAATAGTGTCAATTTTGACACTATTAATTTATTTGAATTTAAATAAACTATATACAGAAGATATGTTCGAAATAAAAGCCTTAATAGATCCATAAAATGTCATATGTATCTAGAAAAGTAGTGGAGCACCTTAAATAGTTCATATAATATTTATTTTAATATTTGTAAAACCATTTATTTGATATTTTAATTAATAAAATAATATCAACATCACTATTGTGTCATAATTAATGATAATTATTTAATACCTAAAAATTCTAAATAAATTCATATGATGTAAATAATTATATTATCATTCTTGAGACTATTAATGTTCCAAGTTTCATTAATTGTATCACTAAATTAAAATTATTATACTTAAAATATTTAAGAAAGTGACATGTTGTCACATTCTTTGGTTTTAATAATAATTAATTTATTTTCATGGAAAAGTTCATTAAATGAATCTAATCTGATCCTTAGGTGATATGGGTCAACATTTAGTCATCCAATAGGAATTTTCCAGGTGTTAGGGTAATTTTATAATCTTATATTTACCCTTAATTACCCAATTTACCTTTAACTATGGTAAATAAAATTTATCGTAGTTACAATTCATAATGCCCAAAAATAAAAAGTAGCCTATTAACATAATTTGGACCCACTGATTCCGAATATGGAATCCATTTTTCATAATTCAAAACATATAAGTTTCAGTAATTAATTTAAAATAAATCTCGTTGTTAAGAAAACGGGTTTTAGAAGTTAAAACATTGCCAAAGATTGAAATGTTTTTACCTATGAATTCAATGTGAAATTAATTATGATGACAAACATTATATTAAATGGTAAAAATATATTCTATTTATACTTTAAAACCAATCAATATTATAATTTATCCATATAAATTATCTCAATGAAAAAAGTTGTTTTCAATTAAACATTATTGTATTTTAACTATTCATCAAAATATGAAAGTTATCAGAAAATTATCAAAAATTTATCCAAAGTAATTTTTTATACCTTGATTAAATAGAAGAATTTTATTTTGTCAAATTGAACTTATAAACATGTCAAAAACAAGATTTAAGGTGGGTGTGCCATCAAAAGGCGACAAAACTGCATTTTTTGAAAAATACTTATTTTACCCGAAATATTTATTTTGTTCTCTTACCATTTTATAAAAAATGTGTAAGATGAATAATAATGTTATAAAATTTAAAATGTAGTTAATAATATTCATAATGGATAGTCCATAATAATATATCTTTGTTTAGTGAAACCCGATATTGTATACGATGCAAGCTATCGAGGAAGGTCACGATTGCGTGTAAAGGAAGTCAAGCTAGTGTTGTGTGTAGTGAAAGATTTCTTTGAAGATTTATATAACATAAAAACAAAATTTTTCTCATAAAAGTCCCAGGTGTTATAGTAAGAACCATCTATGATATTTATCACATGTGTGTTTTGTATTTATCATGCATATGAATTCCTTAGATTGTTTGTCTTTTTTCCTATATTTGTATGTGACATTTGAAATTATATTTTTTCTATTTTATATATTTTTAATATTCTATAATATTGTTTAGGTCATTTAACCAATATGAATCATGGACCCATCATACCTCAGGTTCCCTAGAGGGGGATCATGTTCAAATACATTATTTAAAATAATTATATTACCAATTTATTGAATGGGGGCATGATGGAATTGTGTCATAACATAGGTGTATGAATTAATTTTTTATTGTATGCAAATGTTCAGAGAGGGAATGAGGGTTTTTAGTGACCTATCCTTTTGATAATTATTAAGATAAAAGAACATTGTCTCATTACCAGAGGTAGGGTCAGAATTCATGTGTCCTGGGGATAGATAATGAGAGAGATATGGAATGATATACTTGTGTCCCGGCCAAAGGCACATTATCCAAATATATAATGTGGGAATCAAATGATGTACCTGGAGTCCAATATATCTCATGAATTTTTTTATGAATTCATTTCTTAAATGGATTATAAGCTAGTACAATAAGGGTTTTTGGTGGGTTGGTTATAAAAACACGTTAAAAAAGGATTGTTTAGTCTTTTCTATTCTTTGGTAATAATTACTTATTCATAAAAAATTATTTATTTAATACCTACAATTACTAAATAACATATCACATGAATGTAAAATATATTTTTTGGTAAGGTACTAGAATGAATTAGCTCTTTCCTACTGAGTTATACTCAACCCCTTTTTGAGTATCCATGTTCTTGGATATTTGAGCATCCCTCGCTTATTTTTTGTATAGAGTTTGAGGGGGTATGGGGTTGATCATTTTTTGGGATATGTTTCTACAATTATGGAGACCAGTAGGAGAGGTGTCAAAGTGTTTGGGGCATAGAAACTTTTTACTTTTTTTATATCTTGTGTGTGTGATTGGCCAACTGGATGATTATTTTCTTATATTGGAGTATGATTATTTTAGTTTTTTGTTTCCCCATTCCTGATTAATATATAAAGTATTACTGGAATTTGGGTACTCTAAATAATTACTAATACATGTTTGTTTATTTTTCTATAACTATACACATTGATTAATTTTATAGTCTTCTATTAATTTAACATGAAACCCTTAGAAACAATTTACATCATATGGTGTACAAAGAGGATTACTTGATATTGTCGATCACCCCACATCAACTACAATGATTTTATTAGGGTGTTACAAAATTGCATCAAAGGGTATTTTTCTAGATCGGCAGAGTTCCTAGATATGAGACAAAGGAATGTGTCAAAAGTTGTGATGTCACAACCCGTACCCCGGGGCACATGCCATGACATACCCTATGCTAGCCTCTTGAAGGCCAGGGGTAGTCGACAAGCACTGAATGCATTAGTCTACAAGGGGGAGGAATTTTTCTAAGTTCCTATATGCACACACACACACCAAAACACAACCCACAAACTAAAAGGGGAAAATAAGCCTACTGAATCTGTTGATGACTACAAGTAAAATACAAAAAAAGTGGGCCAAAATAATAGACGAACAAAAATAACTAAAAATACAAATGTACAAAGGGTATCGGGTAGCCATCCGCTAAAAACCCCACCAAATAGCATGGGTAGAGTATCTATTGGTAGCCTATGTAGTATGTCATGTCCACATATTCATTCTGGGGCCTACCTACTCCAAGGCCACCATGTCCTCCATTGAAACATTCATCGACTGCATAAGACACAACACATGCGGGCAAAACCCATTTACGGGTGAGTGACATAGTACATAGTAGTGTATCCCAATCCACTAAGGAGAAATACGTAAATGAAACCAAAAAGTAAAGTCACTATTTAAAGCTGAAAACCAAAGAAAAATCACACCAAAAATATTCTATAGTTGGAACAGTTCATCATTTATAATGAATAATGTTTCGTACGATTGAGGGACTCATACCTGATGAGTTTCTTAATATTCTAGGCCACTGAGGTACACATGGATGTTTCTTGTCTACTAATCGACTAAGGTCCACATGGCTATATTGGTCCCTTGAGGTACACACGACTTCTATTCTTCGGGGCCACTAAGGTCCAAGTGGCTACTTGTTTGTTAGGACACTGAGATCCACACGTCGTCGCTCATCTACATGCTCGATCTCAGGAGAACTGAATAACCAAGCCATATTCTGAAAAAATAAATTCCTTTTAAGTCTCTATAGAGCATACCAAAAGATCTACACTGTCTAGGGGTCCCAATGCTGTAAAAATCTCATCAATAGGATGCCCATTTTGAATGTTATTCTTGTATTAGTAATCAGGGAACCATTGCGTCTGTTCCTAGTCTGGCCCAGTCTAACTAACCCAAACAACCCGGATTTGGGGCCCAGATATGCCAGTTTAATTTGACTGCTTCTACCAAGCCTGATTTAGGTATGGGTTGGTCTGGTCCGGACTGGCAAGGGGGTGATGCCCAATCAGCCTCGCTACTCGTCCTAGTTCGGTGGAGGGTCCAACATACTGGGTAGCCCGGTGACTCGGTCTCATCTTTCCCAGCCCATTGGGAACGGGTCTGACCCACTAGGTGTAGGTTCACCTTGTTGTTGTGATGTTTGGCTCATTGGTACGGGGTTCGGCCCACTGGTGTCGGTTCGGCCCACTAGGGCGGGGTCCGACCCACCCTCTTACTCGATTTGGCCGAGACTCAGCTAAGAGGGTCTTTGGTGGACCACCAGATACGCTTCAGTGGTCCGTTCTCAATGCCGCTTGTGGGTATGGCCTTTAAAAGATGCCACCATCCACTCACCATCCACTCACTGTCCTTGATTCTTCATTTCCATCCACATGAAACTTAGGTCATGATGAACACCTATGCATAGTGGCTCTGTACTTGTTAGTGTCATCCTTCCCCCTCAATGTTAGTTGGTTAATGACTTGTGGAGGCTTAGGAATTGGTGTTGTATCAATCAAAAGTTAAATAACAAATAAAATTCCCAAAAATAAACCCCCCTACATGAATACACGATTTTGAAATCAACATGTTCAAGGGTTGATCCATGTACATCATTTAGAAAAATAATGGGGAAACTTTAAAATAAACCCCCCACATTGTTGATTTTCATTGTCTTAGTAAATCATTTTCAAGGGTCTAATAGGTCGATGGTGTTCATCATTCTTAGATGTACACTGGTGTCAAAAACGTCACTTCATAGTTCGTCATTAATTATTGGGAAGGAAATTTGACATTGGTTCATCATATAATCCTCAATGTTTAATTCTCATTCCACCATTGCATCAAATTTTAAAAAAACACGTCACAACATTTCTGTTACGTTGTGATGTCGTGTCATTATGTTGTTTCATTTATGGATCATCGTTGTTGTTATCCCTCATTAAATCACTATTACACTACATGTTAACAACCCATTAATGTGATTCATTAATGCGTATTGTCTCTACCTCATTGATGCACCACAACATCGCCATGTCACCGCTTGTTAGTGAGAAAAGAATTAAAATAATATTTTTAGTTATTTTATTATTTTTCTCACAAAGTATAAAAATTAACATTTCCATTCAACCCAATCTGGCTCATGTTATGTCCTCTCTAGGTGAATCTCGGCATTCTGAGATCAATAGTGCCCTCAAATTTTCAATCTGTGTAATGGTTCAAAATTTATAAAAACACTCTCTCACATTTAATGAATGTACCTTAAATAAATTTGAAATTTATGTTATGGGATAATCAAGCCTCTGAATCATGTTTCTTCAGAGTGTGTAGTCTCAAAAAAATCCTTAAAATTAAGAAAAAACTACACAGAAAATATGAGACATTACATTCTCCCCACAATAGGGCTTTCTTTCATTGAAAGCCACAACAAGGGCTAATCAAATAAATGGGGGTTTTGAGCATGAATCTGAGCCTCATAATCCCATGTGCCCACTTAGAGATTCCTGGGATACTACCGAACATAGACTAGAGGAATCAACTATCGATGGAGGACCCAATCATGTTGATCCTCTATCTAAACTGGAATATCTAAAAACATTTCCCCATCATCAATGTATAGCTTTCCCTAGTCGACGACGTGCAATGGACCATACATGTATCTCCTCAGATGTGACACGAGGAAAGAATGATGCACCCAGTGAATCTGTGGGGGAAGAGCTAGGCAATACTTAACCTCAACATCTCTATTAAGGATATTAAAAGGTTTGATAAACCTCAATTGTATCATTTTTCCCTAGAAATATATCAGTAATCTTCATTGGTGTGAGACCCAAAGGAACACATGGTCTCCCTCCTGAAACACCAAGCGTTAGTGTCTTCTATCTTTATAAGAATTATACCTACTTTGTGCCATCCTCATCCACTCCTGGATGATCTTTACCTTCTCAATTGTAGCCCAAACCAACTCTAGATCCATGAGGGTTGACTCCCCTGGGTCATTCAAGCATAGAGGTGTTCTGTAAGGCCGCCCATACAAGGCCTCAAATGGTGCCATTCTAATGGTGGTGTAATATGTTTTTTTGTATTCAAACTCCACCTTTAGTAGGTGTTCCTCCCAAATATGACCAAAATCCATGACGCAAGCATGAAGCATGTACTACAATGACTATATGGTCTGCTATATCTGATCGTACATCTGGGGATGTAATGTTGTGCTCAAGCACAAATACATCCCAAACGCCTCATATAATCCCCTCCACAACTGGGATATAAATAGTACATCGCGGCCTGAAATGATTGTCAAAGAAACCCCATGAATCACTAGTATGTCCTGGACATAGTTGCATCCCAAGTCCTCTACCGGCCCCTTCTCTTGGATGGGAAGGAAGTGAGATGACATAGTGAGTCGATCAATGATCACCAGGATATAATCATAGACTCTAGATGTGTAACACCCTGAGCTTCCACGGTATGCTTCCCTTTGAATAATACATTACCGTGTGTTGTATGCAATTTTGAGTTATAACACACACCACAACCAATCAAACTAGCTGTTATGAATAGTAATACCCACTTTTTGAAATTTTATAAAATTTATCTTTCAAAACGGACTTCAGTTTTGGATTCAGAATATCAAAATTATCTTAGGGTGATTTTTTCTTATTTTTCTAAAAACATTCAATTTTTGATGAATAGTGAAAACACACTGAGTTATAGTTTAAAATAGAATTTTTATTTAAATAATTGTTTATTTTATTTAAACTTAAGTAAGGTCAAAATAGATACATAATACCTATATAAGTTCAATGGAATTAATTGAACTTAGTTTAGAATAATTTAAGATATATAGAAATTTTAATGAACTTTTCACCGTCTTTTACCCACCTCCTAAGAAAATTTCTAAATTCACATAAAACATAATTTTACCTCTTCTGTGACTAGAATTTCAAAAATTAGAGAGAAAATAGTTAATATCAAGGAGTAAAATGTGGTTCAATAAGATAAAAATAATTTTTTCTGAATAGTGACTTTTTACTTTTATTTACCCCAGTTAAAAGTAAATAGGGTAATTAAGGGTAAAAATGATATTAATATTAACCTAACACATGTCCTAATTCTATTAGACAAGTTTATATCGACCAAAAACAACATTAGGAATAAAATATTATCATTTATGTCCACTTAGATAAGATTTGGACATTTATTATTATTTAATTCAAAGAAGAGTTAAAAGAGATAAATCAAAGTTTAATAACTAAAACATTTTTAATATAGGGTTATACATAAAATAAATATGATTATAAATAATAATTATAATTATAAAAGGATTTCCTACATAATATTAGTTTATTTATAATTATTAGACATTATATAATTTAATTTATTTATGACACAATGGTGATGTAGTAAATACCTAATTAATGAAATATTAAAATAATTGATATTATAAATACCCAAATAAATATAATTTGATACTTTTAATGAATTAAACAAATTTTATAGGTTCATATGACATGTTAGAATTGACTTAATTATGTTTGTTATAAGTAATCATGCTTTATGATTTTCACAAAAATCAAATACCAAATAGTGTCAAAATTGACATAAAAGAGTTTTTAAAACAAATATTATATTATTAATTGATATTCAATTCCTAAAAATCTAAGGTTCGAAAAAAGGACTTATATAATGATATTTGTATCATTAATGGACCAATTGAGGGTATCTTGGAAGTATATTGTATGTTTAGTGACAATATAATATAAAAATATAATGTGACATGGTAAATGTCGAACTATTTAACTAAGAGTTAAATATAAATGATAAGATTAATATAGTGACCCAAACCTGTCTAAAATCTATTGGATGAAAGGATTTCATCCCATACCCACCATATACTTTTAATAATCCACTTTTGAGGCATTATAAATATAATATGAATTTATAATAAATTAATACTTTATGTTTTTTCTGAAGAGCCCCTCGTCCCCCTTATAAAAGGACACCACTTATAACCAATTTTTCACACCTTCAAATCCATTTGTCTCAGCCATCCCCTACCCAAATAGTCTCTAAACTACCCTCAGTTCATCCTAAAGGCCTTTTTTTTATCATAAATCCAACCTAGGGGTCCCTTTTGATCAAATCATAAGGAAGAACTCAAAGAAGAGTTAATGTTTTCAACAAGTTCTTTCAAGTTCCTTTCTTATTCCACTTCTTCATTATTTGTTATTTACATTCTAAAATAATAAATTTAGTATCTTCTATATACTGAGAGGTTACTATAAATATGTGACAACTAAATTCATTATTTTTATCCATCCCTTGAATGACATGTCCCCCCCCCCCCCCCCGTGCGTACGTAAGGCTTACCGTCTCCACGTCATGGTGTAATTGTTATTCAATACATTATTATTTGGATGTATATAATAATGATGTGTAATACATATAAATAATAAATATAACATGATAATAATTCTTTATATATGATATACCATCCAATTATATATTATTTTAATATCAAAATAATGATATTTTCGCTTGTGCGTACATACGGACTACCGTCTCCATGAACGCGATGAGATTCATTACCCATTGTATCCATTCAAGAATAATTTTCATTTGATGATTAGTAATAATGTTTAAGGACTTGATATAATTCTAGATATGAATAAGATACAACCTATAACAAACACGGCTTATGTAACAAAACATATAAAAGAAAACGAGTAATTTAAGACCTGAAACGCCAATAATACTAAGATATTATTAACAAAGCAATTTTAAAAGATCATATATGATATCATATTAATGTATATTATTCTTGTAAAATATAATAACAATAATTTCACCATTATACAAGAGGTTATCCTACCCTCAACCAAGGAAAATTAAAAGTTAAGGGTTTATTTCACAATCTCTTCATTATCCGAGGTTGTTTATACGTAATTATCTAGTGGGAACTTTTTTTCATCCACATCTATGTTTCTTAAAGATGTATTTCAAATCATTCTTACTGTTTTACAGACTATGGGTTACAGTAATTTATACCCTTTTTGACTTTTTATACGAAGCTTATAAAGGAATCTTTCTATCTTTTTCCAAACAATGGCCTTTCTTCTTTTCAACAGAACTATGGTAAGAATGTATTTTTTAACTTATATGGCGGGTGCGGATATTTTCCGCAGTTATAAAATCATCGAATCTTCCCTTACAATCTTATAATAATATTTTCAAAGTAAATGTTTTGTTTTATAATTATGTGAAATTAAAATGATTTCAAATAAAAGGTATTTCTCTCAAATAGTTTTGATTTCATCTATGTCGACATCATTTGATGGATTTAAGCTTATTTAAAGATTATTTTTTATGATACAAAACTTCTATATTATATTGTTAGTTTATTGATATGTTGGACTTTGGATGTGTTATTTTTATACCATTCGTGGTTTATAGAGAAAGTATTGACATTTTTTATGCTAGTTTTAATACAAATGTTTATGTCATGTTTAAACTTGTTCATGTGTGGAATGCATTTGACTTATTAAGTGACGGGTGGAGCCCGATATAGCTCCTCGATGCATCAGTAGGTCTCATGAGACAAACTAGTGTCTTGGAACAAGTCCTTGACAAAATATTATTTGTATTCTTGGCACAAGGCCTTGACTATGTGGTTATGATAGTCTGGCACAATGCATTCCATCATTATAAATTTGGTTATTAATATTGAATGTGATTATTCAATTAGTAGAATATCCATGTGAATAAGTAAATGAAATTATTTCGTTTTATCTTTTCCATATTATGCTGAAGTTTATGTTTAAAATTCTTTTATTTTAGTTATACATTTCCCTAAATGTTTATGCTTATTTATGAAAGTTTCCGTTGTATTGTTATCCTTACTAGGAATCTAAGCTCACCCCTTTCTATGTTTTATTTTCCATGGATTTGAAGAAGTAATTTATGAATGACATACAGGGATATTATGACGGGATATGAGTGTGTACTATGGAGACTATGTTGTTGTATATTTCATTTTATGATGTAATGTAAGACTGATGAATGTATCTAGTGATTCCAAGGCCACTAAACTAATCTGTCTTTCGAAATTTTTTCTTTCTTGTGAACATGCCAATATTATGTAATAAAGCACCGACTCTCTGTAGCTAGGGTCCGGGCACTACATTTGGTATCAGATTAGGTTTAGTACAAACCTATGAAACTAGATTTAGATAAACTGGGATTAGAGCACATAAAACTAAGATGGACATTGAGGATTAGTATAGAAGAACTTCCTAGAATTTTGGTATTGTAGATATTTTGTGAGTTTTTCGAGAAATAAATCTATGTTTGGATACGAGCAGGTAGAGGAGGCTCTAGTACAGATGTACCTAAGGGTAAAACCCGAAAACACCACTTTGAGCTAGAATTGAACGGGAACTGGTGCACGAAAACGGGCCTTGCTACACTCTTGGTTACGACACTCCTAGAGGATATGCTTATGATAACTGTCATTTTCAATAAAAACCATTATGAGTGGTTTATGAGCATATAAATCCTCAAAGAAAACATTTTTATGATTATGGATTATATCCATAAATAGTTCAATTTATGTTAAGTGTTTTACATGTATGGAGTTATGTATTTTGATTCATAAACTGATCTAGTTTATGACATTGTTTAGAAATGGCTCCTAGTGGAAGAAATGGAAACCGTATCAATGAACGCACTCCATGTAGGGATTTCCATCCTTCTCAAGATAATTATAGTGAAGCTGGTGATAAAACTTGTGTTGATCAGCTAATCACCGTACTAGGACAACTCACTCAGGTTATGAATAATAAACTTTCCCATATGGAGAACACTAATCCACATCATGGAGGATCAATGTTAGATCGCTTCATGGGGAAACAGCCACTGACAATCAGTGGGAGTACAAATCCATTGGTACCGGAGCAGTGGATAAGTTCCCTAGAGAATATATTTCAGGCTTTGGCGAGTAGTGAAAGGGAAAATGTTATCATGGATGTTTACCGCCTCACTAGAGATGATGATCAATAGGGTTTATTGATGAAAAACACAAGGGAAGATGATGAAGTATAAAATATGGAATGGAGGGAGTTCAAAGAGCATTGATTAGAAAAATACTTTCCTCGTGACCATCGAGCAGTTGTGGAAAGGCAATTTCTGATTCTGAGACAAAAAGAGGATGAGAATTTCACAATGTATGAGGCTAACTTTATTAGCTTAGAAAGGTATGCTGGAGATTATATACGTAACCCAAAAAGTAAGATTTAATTTTTCTTTGTTTGGTTAAAAACATTTCTTCGTTGAGTATTAGATTCACAATCCTTCTCATTGTACAAATATATTGTCTCATGCGCTATCTGGAAAGAAATAGAATTCTATAAGTCTTATGACATTAAAGAAAAGCAAGAGAAGAAGAGATATGTTGATCACTCTAGAAATAGAAGTAAAGGGAAGAAGGGAAAATTAGAATATCCATCCAACAGTAATTGTGGGAAGAACACCCTGGTACTTTCTTGAAAGGAATGGGAGTCTGTTACAAGTGTGGTGAAAAAGGCCACCAAGATCGTGATTGCAAGGGGATGAAAGAAGCTACCGATGTTCAATTCTACAACTGCACAGAGATGGGACATTATGCAAATTAATTTCATAAGTGTCAGGGGAACTTACCTCAGAAAAGTCCAAGGGATCAAGGCAAAGCTTCTTTTATCACTGATACTGAGGTTGATGCTCCGAAAGACGTGGTGGAAGGTAATTTAATGGTTTCCTCAAGTTTATCTAATGCTTTACGTGATTTTGGATCATTGCATTTCTTCATATATTCCCAGTTTTATAATAAAATTAGATATTTCCAATTTGTTTTAACAAGGGAGTTTTCAGTCAAAACCCCTAAGGGAAGTATCATTGCTACAATGTTTTGTGGATCCATTCCCATTAGAGCACATAAATGTTCTTTATCTGATGATCTCATAATGATACCCATGATTGAATTTGATATAATCCTCTGTATGTATTGGCTTTCAGATCATGATGCAAAGATTTATTGTAAGAAGAATTAGGTTATGATTTTGGATGATGATGATATAGAACACCTTATCTTTAGAGCAGAATAGTCACAACCTGATATTTACCTAGATCCACCCCCAGTAGCTCAACTAAACATAATTATTTTGGATGAAGATAATGAAATAATTATGGTTAAGGAAAGGAATTTTCAAATAGAGGATGCACCAATTGTGAGAGAATATGTTTATGTGTTTCCAGAAGATTTACCCGGATATCCTCCAGAATGATAAAATGAGATTTCCATTGATTAAATTCCAGGTTCAAGTCCTATTTCGAAGACCCCTTATAGAATGGATAGTGTGGAATTAGTTTAAATAAAGAAACAACTAAAGGAATTGAGTAATAAAGGATTTATTCGACCTTCTATTTCTCCATGGGGAGCCCCTGTCCTTTTTTTAGGAAGAAAAATGGATCCATTAGGTTATGTATCGACTACAGGGAGATCAATGATATAAAATAAAGAACAAGTATCCGCAACCTCACATTGATGATTTATTTGACCAACTACATAGAGATCAATATATTTCAAAAATTGACCTTCGATTTGGATACCATCATTTGTGTGTGAATAGTGAATACATTTCGAAGATAGCATTTCGAACCAGGAACAGGCATTACGATTTTAAAGTAATGCATTTTGGGAAGAGTAATGCACCCTCTGTATTCATGGACCAATAAATAAAGTTTTCAAGGAATATCTTGATGATTTTGTGGTGGTATTTATTGATGATATCTTGTTATATTCAAAAATATATGAAGATCGTGAAAATCACTTGCGCATTATCTAGAAGACTCTTAGAAGACATGAATTATATTGGAATTTTAGCAAGTGCGAATTCTCGCTTCGGGAGATCTCTTTTCATGTCCATACTATCTCTAAGGATGGAATCTATGTTGATCCTTATAAGGCCAAGGCAATCCAAGAATGGCCAGTCCCAACAAGTATAACTGAGGTACGCAGTTTTATTGGTTTAGCAGGTTATTATTGACATTTCGTCCAGAATTTTTCCCAGTTGGATAACCCATTAACAAAGATCACATGTAAAGGGGTTAAATTTTTTTGGACAAAAGAGTGTGAAGATAGTTTCGAAGAACTTAAGATAATATTATTCAATTCTCTTATATTGAATCTACCACTGGGGAATGATGGGTTCGTTATTTATAGTGATGCATTGAAGAAAGGACTAGGTAGTGTCCTTATGCAGAATGATTGGTTTATTGCCTTTGCATCACGACAGTTTAAAATTCAAGAGTTAAACTATCCTACTCATGATCTCGAGTTAGCAGCTGTGATATTTGCTTTGAAGATATGGAGACACTACCTCTATGGTGAAAAATTTGAGATTTATACAGATCACAACAGTTTGAAGTATATTTTCTCAAAAAAATAACTCAATATGAGGAAAAGGAGATGGCTTGAACTACTCAAGCATTATGGTCTCACGATACAATACCACCCGGGGAAGGAAAATAAGGTGGCATATGATTTGAGTAGAAAAGATCATGGTGTTTTGAAAAAGTTAAGAGGTGAGAGGGATCCTATTTTCATGGATCTAGTAAAGTTGGATATGGGAATAACCATGGAAGGTGAAACATCAATAATTTTTCTAATGGTTTCCAAACCATTTTTACTAGAAAGGATAAAGAGTTCTCAGACCGATGATAAAGAATTTCAAAAGAATATTAAAGCCGTGAATGATGGGGGATTTAATGAAATTGTGTATGAAGATGGAATTTTGAATTTTGGGAAGAAACTTTGTGTTCCTGATATACCTAATCCAAAAAGATAATTTTTGGATGATGCTCATTGGTCTAATTTTTCTATACACCCTGGGAGCACCAAAATGCATAGAGATTTGAAGGAACATTTTTGGTGGGACAACATAAAGAGAGATATTGCTGATTTTGTGTCAGGAAGTATGGTTTGTCAACAAGTGAAGGATAGAAGGGAACAGCCTGGCGAACTATTTCAACCTCTTCCTATACCTAATTAGAAATGGGATAATATCACAATGGATATTTTCGTGGGACTACCAAAGACACCAAGAAGGAACGATGAAATATGGGTCATTGTTGATCGTCTTACCAGGTCAACATATTTTATTGCTTTATGGGAAGATTCACTACTTGAAAATCTAGAAATACTATATATTAATGAGGTTGTGATGCTTTATGGAGTACCCCTATCAATTGTTTCGGATTTTGATCACCATTTTACATCAAGATTTAGGAAAAGTATTCAAGAAGCCCTAGATACTGAACTTATTTTGAGCACTACCTATGACCTTCAAACAGATGGACAATCAGAGCAGACTATTCAAACCATATAATATATGTTGAGATCATGCTCACTTAAATTTCAAGGTATTTGGAATCAATATTTACCTCTGGTGGAATTTTCCTATATCAATAGCTTCCATTCGAGTATTCAGGTGGCACCAAATGAAGTTTTATACAAAAAGTGATGTCGCACACCAACCCTTTAGGATGACGTTGGTGAAAGAAAAATTGTGGGACCAGAACTTGTGGAGGAAACGATGAAAAAGGTGATGGTAATCCAAAACCACATCAAAGAAGCTCAAAGTAGGCAGAAGAGCTATGTTGACAACTGAAGGAAGGATTTGGAATTTCAGGTGGCAGATCATGTTTTCATGAAGGTATCTCCATGGAAGGGTGTTATATGTTTTAGTAAGAAAGGAAAATTGAGTCCCAGGTACATTGGACCATTCGAAATTCTAGAACGAATTGGGGTTGTAGCTTACCGTTTGGAAATGCCACCAAGTATCTCCAAAGTTCATGATGTGTTCCACATATCACAATTGAGAAAATACATGCCTGACCCAATGCATGTACTCACCTATGAGGAATTAGAACTGGAACCTGATCTATCTTATTGCAAAGAGTGTGTCAAAATTCTTGATACAAGATAACAAGTGTTGAGAAACCGGATGACTCGTCTGGTAAAAAATCTGTGAGAAACCATAAGATGGAAGAGGCAATGTGGGAACCTAAGGAACCTATGATGAAAAACCATCCGAGTATTTTTATGCAGTAATATACTAGAAATTTCTAGGATGAAATTATTTGAATGAGGGGAGAATGTAACACCCCAAACTTCCACGGTACACTTCCCTTTGAATAATACAGTAGCGTGTGTTGTATGCAACTTTGAGTTCTAACACACACCACAACCAATCAAACTAGCCGTTTTGAATATTAATACCAAATTTTTGAAATTTATAAATTTTATCTTTCAAAATGGACTTCATTTTTGGATTAGTAATATTGAAATTACCTTAGGGTAAATTTTTGGAATTTTTCTGAAAACATTCAATTTTTGATGAATAGTGAAAAAACATTGAGTTAGAGTTTAAAACCAATTTTTTTTTAAATAATTATTTATTTTATTTAAATTTAATTAAGGTCAAAATAGATACAAAATACCTATATATGTTCAATTTAATTCATTATAGTTAGTTTAGAATAATTTTAGATATATAAAAATTTCATTGAACTTTTCACCGTCTTTTACCCACCTCGTAGAAGAATTTGGAAATTCACATAAAACATAATTTTACTATTTATGTGAGTGGAATTTTGAAACTTTGAGAGACACGGTTAATATCAAAGAGTAAAATGTGGTTCAATAAGAAAAAAATAATTTTTGGTGAATAGTAACATTGTACTTTTATTTACCACGGTTCAAATTAAATAGGGTAATTAGGGGTAAAAAAGATATTAATATTACCCTAAAAATGTTCTAATTCTATTGTACAAATTTATTTCGACCAAAAAAAACCTTAAGAATAAAATATATTCATTTAGGTTCACATGTATTAGATTAGGACATTTATTATTATTTAATTCAAAGAAGAGTTAAAAGAGTTAAAATCAAAGTTTAGTAACAAAAAAAAATTTAATATTGGGTTAGACATAACATAAATTCGATTATAAATATACATTATAAATATAAAACTATTTCCTACATAATAGTATTTTATTTATAATTTTTAGACATTAAATAATTTTTTTTATTTATGACACAATGGTGATGCAGTAATTACCTAATTAATGAAATATTAAAATAATTTATATTATAAATACCCAAATAAATATAATTTGAGTCTTTTAATGAATTCCACAAATTTTAAATGTTAATATGACATGTTAGTATTTATTTAATTATGTTTTATCTAAGTAATCATGCTTATATGATTTTAAAAAAAATCAAATACCGAATAGTGTCAAAACTGACATAAAATAGTTTTTAAAACAAATATTATATTATTAATTGATATTCAATTCCTAAAAATATAAGGTTCGGCCAAAGGACTTATATCATGATATGTATATCATTGATGGAACACATGGGGTTTATTGGAAGTATATATTATGTTTATTAACCATATAATATAAAAATACAATGTTACATGGTAAATGTCAAACTATTTAACATAGAGTTAAATATAAATGATACGGTTAATATAATGACCCAAACCTATCTAAAATATATTGGATGAAAGTATTTCGATCCATCCTTACCTTAGACTTTGAATAATCTTCTTTGGAGCCATTATAAAATGAATATTAATTTATTATAAATTAATACTTTAAGTTTTTTCTAAAGAGCCCCTCCTCCCCTTATAAAAGGACACCGCTTCTAACCAATTCTTCACACCTTAAAAGCCATTTGGCTCGGCCAACCCCTGCCCAAATATTCTCTCAAATTCCCTCACTTAAACCTAAAGGCCTTATTTTGATCATAAATCCAACATAAGTGTCCCTTTTGATCAAATCAAAAGGAAGAACCTGAAGAAGTGGTACTGTTTTCACCACCATCTTTCAAGTTCTTTTCTTCTTCCACTTCTTCTTTATTTGTTATTTCCATTATAAAATAATAAATTAATTATCTTCTATATACTAAGATGTTACAATAATTATGGAACAACCAAATTAATTATTCTATCCATCCCTTGAATGACATGTCACCATACGTGCGTACGTACGACTTACCGTCTCCACGTTGTGGTGTAATTGTTATTCAATACATTATTATTTGGATGGTTATAATAATGATGTGTAATTCATGTAAATAATAAATATAACATGATAGTTATTCTGTATATATTATATACCATCCAATTATATATTATTTTAATATCAAACTAATGATATTGTCGCTCGTGCGTACGTACGGACTACCGTCTCCACGAATGCGATGAGATTCATTCCCCATCGTATCGATTGAAGAATAATTTTCATTTGATGATTAAAAATAATTTTTAAGGACTTGATATTATTCTGGATATGAATAAGATGCAAAATATCTATATCAAACATGACTTATGTACCAAAACATATAAAATAAACAGAGTACATTAACACCTGAAACGACGATAATACTAAGAGATTATTAACAAAGCAATGTTAAAAGATCATATATGATATCATATTAATGTATAAGATTCATTTATAATTTAATAACAATTATTTCACCATTATACAGGATTTTAGCCTACCCTCAACCAATTAAAAGTACAAGGTAAGGTTTTATTTCACAATCTCTTCATTATCCAAGGTTGTTTATACGTAATTATCTACTGGGACCTTTTAATCATCCACATCCATGTTTCATAAAGATTTATTTCAAATAATTATTACTATTTTACAGACTATGGGTTAAAGTACTTTATACCCTTTTTGACTTTTTATAAGACGTTTATAAAGGAATCTTTCTGTCTTTTTCCAAACAAGGTCCTTTTTAACCTTTTCAACAGAATTAAGGTAAGAATGGATTTTTTAACTCATACAGCGGGTGCGGCTATTTTCCTCCATTATAAAATCGTCGAAGCTTCCCTTACAAGATTATAAGAATATTTTCAAAGTAAATGTTTTCTTTTATAATTATGTGACTTTTAAATGATTTCAAAAAGGATATATTTCTCTCAAATAGTTTTGATTTCATCTATGTCAACATCCTTTGGTAGATTTTAAGATTATTTTAGGTTTATTTATTATGAAACAAAACTTCCATATTTTATTGAAGGTTTTGTGATATGTTTGACTGTGGATGTGTTATTTTTAAACCATTAAAGGTTTATGGAGAATTTATTGACATTTCGTATTCTAGTTTTAATACGAATGTTTATGTTATGTTTAAACCTGTTCGTATGAGCAATACATTGGACTTAATAACTGATGGGAGGAGCCCGCTATAGCTCCTAGATTCATCGGTAGGTCTCATGAGACAATCTAGTGTCTTAGCACAAGGCCTTGACAAAATCTTATTTGTAGTCTTGGCACAAAGCCTTGACTATGTGGTTCTGATAGTCTTTCATTATGCATTCCATCATTATGAAAGTGGTTATCGATATTTCAAGTGATTATTTGATTATTAGAATATCCATGTGAATAAGTAAATGGAATTATTTCATTTTATCTTTTCCATATTATGTTGAAATTCATGTTTAAAAGGCATTTGTTTTAGTTATACACTGCCATAAATGTTTATGCTTATTTATGAAAGATTACTCTATATTGTTATCCTTACTAGGCATCTGAGCTCACCCCTTTCTATGTTTTATTTTTCCCAGGATGTGAAGAAGTAATTTATGAATGACCTGCAGGGATAGTATGAGGGGATATGAGTGTGGACTATGGAGACTATGTTGTTGTAGATTTCATTTTATGATGTAATGTAAGACTGATGAATGTATCTAGTGATTCCAAGTCTACTACACTAATCGGTCCATCGAGATTTTATCTTTCTTGTGATCATGCCAATTCTATGTAATAATGCACCGACTCTGGGTAACTGGGATCGAGGCGTTACAAGATGTACATGGTAACGCCATCATGAAGTCTAATGAGATGATGTCCCATTTCCACTCTGGTATCTCGATGGGATAATCCAAGACTACAAGAACCTAATTCTCAACCTTCATATGTTGACATGTGAGGCATTGTGAAATGAACTATGTCACCACTTTAATTATCCCGGACCACTAGTACTGTCATCGGAGGTCCTGGTACATATTCACCACACCAGGATGTACCACCAAACGGGAAGTATGGAACTCCCACAACACCTACTCCTATAACATCTCTAGTACCAGGGTGCATCCTCTTAAAAGTATGATGTTCTCGCCATCTATCAGAAATCCATCAACATCTTGTCCTGAGGATATCTGAGTTCATAAGGCCCCATAGTTAACATCCACAACAAGTGCCTCCCCAAATCATCGTAGTAGTCGGGCAGTGATAGTCATTGACTGAAGGAAAGTTGTTTTATCATCATCCATGATGTATTTCATCATTTTAGCTAGCTTCTCCATTTCCTAACTCAGATGTTGTAAACCAAACCTCCTTCTAAGTGCATTTACCACCATATTACAATTCCCAAAAGTGTAGACTATCTCAAAGTCATAGTCCTAAAAGAACTCTAGTTATCTCCTTCGTCTCAAGTTCAGGTCATTCTCTGAGAAGATATACCTGAGAATCTTGGGGATAGAGTGATGGTAAACCGTTCACCCATTAAGTAGTGTCAACACATATTCAAGGAAAAGACCACTTCTGATAACTCCAGCTCATGGGTCACGTAGTTATACTCATACTACCTTAACTGTCGTGAGACTTACACGATAACTGCTTACTCCTACATCCAGACAAAACCTATCCTAGTCCCAATTTTTGCATAAGAATACTGTATACCCAATGCCCACTTCTATTATTCCCAAGATGGGGTTACTCGTTTGTCTCTGTCTCATCCCTTGGAAACTCTACTAGAACCTCTCTATCCACATGAAGTGATGTACCTTCATTTTTAATGATGAAAATGGTGCTTCTAATGTGGAAATGTTGGGTACAAACCTCTATTAGTATCTTGCCAACCCCAAGAAACTCTTCCCCTTAGTCACACATCATGGTGGATCCCAAGAAAGCACTACCTCTATCATCACTAGAGCCATTGTAACTCTAGTATCTGAGATGACGTGTCCCTAAAAGTGGACCTCTCGAATCCAAAACATTCACTTTGACAGCTTATCATATATATGGTGATCTATGAGAGTATCTAGGACTATCTGCATGTGTGTAGAATTTTTCCCATACGGCACAGAGTAAACAAATATTTCATCAATGATGAATACCATGAAATGATCGAGGTACGGTTTGATGATCCTGTTCATGAGTCCGATGAACACTGTTGGGATGTTGGTCATGCTAAAAGGGATCACCAAGAACTCATATTGGACATACCAGCACCTGAAGGTTGTCATCTGTACGTCCTCATCTCGCACCTGATGTTGGTGATAACCTGATATGAGGTCAATCAATGAGAACCATATCGCTCCCTTCAGCTGATCGAAGTGGTCATCAATCCTTTAATGTGGATACATTTTCGTTACAATCACCTGGTTTAGGCACTGTAAATCCACACATATCCTCAAGCACCTGTCTTCCTTGTTTGAAAATAACACCGGGGCTACCCATGGTGAAACTCTGGGTCTCACGAAGCCCTTCTAATGCAAGTCCTTAAGCTGTACCCATAACTCATGAAGCTCTACAAGTGCCATATGATTTGATGGTGTGGATATCAGTTCCATACCCAGTAACAAGTCGATGCCTAAGTCTACCTCCATGCAGGGAGGTAGTCCAAGATCATCATCAAGAAAAAAAATCCTCATACTCATCCACCACTATAGGAATGTCTGGACCCCTATCATCCACTACGCTAAGGGTGAGGTTAGCTAACTAGTGAGTGATACGTTCCACCCTCCTCTTAGAAAGTCTATCCTATGCTGCAAAGGTTCCCTTCTCTCCGAAGAAGGAAAACCTGGTCCTATCCTTGCAGACACAATAGACATTGTGCATGAAATAATCGATCTGATCATGGACAGTAGATAACCAATCTATACTAAAGATGACATCGTAAGGCCTCGACGCTATTACTAGGAGATCCTAGACAAATATTTCACATCATTGATTAAGATCAAACAACCAGCACCAATGTGTAAACATTGAATCCACTCCCATAGACGTATCTATCCTTAATGATCGAGCTAATGACTCCACCAAAATCACCATGTTCTAAATGAGATCCATGGTAATGAAAGTGTGACTGGAACTTGTCTCTATAAGAAATGCATATAGGGTGTAGAAGACACATATCAAAACTCGAATCAACTCCTAAGCACCATGTTCATAAGCCTCCACTTCTTGAAACTGAGATTTCCCATGTCTTCTTGCTCTTTGAGGTTGGTGTAGACCACCCGAAGGTGGTGGTAGTAGTACCTAGAACTATCTCACATGGCCTACTACTTGGCCTGATTACATGCCACGTTTGTTGACCTATGACCCTTCTCACTTGAACCTCTAACTCTATCTCGTCAGTCCCTCATCCATCTTTTGATCATTAGTATTGTGGGTCTTCCAGTTACGAGCCATGTGTCCATGCCCACCACATGAGTATCACACCCTACTCATCTGCAGTGTATTTCATTCCAAGTAGCATCACCCCACCAATCCTAAGTCATGGGGTCATCCAGTAGATGATCTAAGCCATTTGGATGACTGATCCATCTTTTGGCTACCTACCGTAAATGGTTCGACTTCCTGTTGCCGGATGGTTGAACCCACTATCAGTGCCTACTCTACAAGGAATCCTTCTACTAGTAGAGAATTATCAAGCACTACTGCCTACATGGGGACGATGTGAGACAAAACAGACTCCCTAATATCACACTAGATTCCCAACTCAAATGCATGATCCCTTATGAAAGGGTCTCGAACTATGTCAATAGAGTAGTTGGAAATTTCATTGAACCTCACTGAGTAATTAGTTACTGTCATACAGTCGTGCTGAAGGTAAATCAGCTCCAAAATGCATGCCGATCATAATTTTATAGGGATTAACTCCACCCTTGAAATCCACTAAAATTATATCTAGGTGAGGGTCACCTCATCATGCGTCTAGCTCTTCCGGCTCCACCATCTCACTACTGATCCCAATTAAATCTCATAGTTATGATCGTCATCTGGTCAAGAAGTTTCCTCACTAATAGGAATACATGTGTCACAACCTCTATCCAATTGTCAGTGATATGGGGATATGTCTCTATTATGAACCTATGACTTATATATCTCTAAAGCTTGTTCAGGGAACTATGTCTGTGCAAGTCCCCTGCTGCTATCGCCAACAATAGATACTGACCATTGAGTGGTGGTAGAACTTTTGCACCACTGAGTGGGGCCATCTTGAGAACTAGTCCCTAAACAGATGCCTCATCACTAGGAGTGATGCCCTCCCAAACACGTATCAGAATCAAAGCTGGATTTCTATGTGGTGGTATCCTAAAATACATCAAGATGGGACACAACCAATAGATTATACCTGGAACGGTAACTCTTATACAAAAGAACAAAAATATATGCTTTTGCAACCAGGGTTTTTATGCATTGAGCTGAAAATTAGAATTCAAGGTCCTAGTGTGTGGATACGCCGACCATCGTACAATCATTGGACTCCTGAATTTTAATTTTCAACTTGACTATGTTATCATTATTTCACCAAAACTAAAACAATAGACTCTCAGTCTCAGAGGTAGAACTGGTCACCTCTGATATAACATTTTCCTGACCTGTCCCATGGGACCCATGTCGTGACATACCCCTATCCCACCTCTTGAAGGATAGGGGTTGGTGACTAGAAGTAAAGGAATCATATGGCAAGTGGGTGGTATTTTCCTGAATACTTGAATGCACACACAAGCCCAACACAACCCACAAACTGAAAGGGGAAAACAAACAGACTGAAATAGGTGCTGAGTACAAGTATAAGTAAAAAAAAGTGGTCCAGAATACAATCCCAAAATAAGAATTGAAAATAGAAATGTACAACGTGTCTTGGGTAGCCATCTTCAAAAAAACCACATGATAGTAAGACTAAAATAGCTACTGTAAGCCGAATTAGTACATCTTGTTCGCTTGTTCCAAATGGTCCATGCCTGATCTTAGGATTCCAATTACTCCATCATAACATATTTTATCTATACAGGACACAACACATCCGGGAAATCCAATGCAAGGTTGAGTAACACAGTGCTTAATAGGGGACCCCAGTTGACTAAAGAAAAATACCCAAAATCAAAAACACAAAGTAAATACCCAATGAATGTACAACTCACACATGGTATATTCTTCAGTATCAAAGGATCATCTATTATAGTGAATAAAATTTCATACTGTTTAGGGAATCATCTCTAATGAGTCATTGAAGTCTACTAGGCCACAAAGGTCCGCACGACTGATGCTTGTCTTTCGGGCCACTGAGGTTCACATGGCTCTACCGAGCTACTAAGGTACAAATGACTAATGGTCCTCTAGGTCGTTGAGGTCCACACTGTTGCTCTTATACTGGGCCAATGTGGTCCACATAGATGCTTCTCGTTTACGTGCTTTATCCTGAGTGAGGTGCTCCCAAAAGAGATACATTGAATAAAGAACATCCTTATAATTAAACATAGAGAATAAAAAATGATCCACCTCATCAAGAGGTTCCCAACACCACAAATGGATTGTCCAGTATGAAATGTATTAGAGTTTCAGTAATCTGGAGCTAGTTGCGCCTTGGCCTGGTCCGACCCAATCTAACCGACCCGACCAATCCCGCCTTGGGGTCCCACATACCCTAGTTTAATTTCACAGAATTGAACTACACTAGTCTGAGTCTAGGTCGGCCCGGTGAAACCAGGCTAGTGTGCCTGGCCCAATGGGCCTTGTGGGACTCGACCCAGCTTCAATGAGGGTCCAGCCTGCTGGGTCGCTCGGCCCGACCCAAAGAGTGCAGGTCCAGCCTGATGGATGCAGGTCTGGCTCATCGGTGTGAGGTCTAGGCCGCCCTCCTTCCCATTTTTCCGGTCTTGTCTGGTTCAGCTAGACCGCATCTGAGAGCCATGCCCATCACCTTATGCTACCCTGCGGCCCAAGGCCGGGGCCTCCTCTTCATAGGACAAACAATGATGTAGCTGTGTAGGTCACTGGAGCGCACCACTGTGGTGCGCAATCTTATGGTGTTGGTGTGATAAAATAGTATTTTGTTGACCACCAGATGAACTCCAGTGTTACGCTCTTCATGCCACATGTTCCTATGGTTTCTAGGGGATATATCCTTCCCCATGACGGCCTCAGTTCAATCTTGTCTTCCATTTGAAAATTCGGTAATGAAGAACACCCAAAAGGAGGGACATGACCCTTATTTTAGTAGGCAGGTGCCCTACGCGTTAGATGTTTAATGACAAGGGGATACTCGGGGATTGGTTTTCTATCAACCATTGGTTTAATCCCAAACTGAAATTCTAAAAAGAAATACACTCCCACAAAAATGCATGATCTGTATATCAACTTGTTCATGCGTTGATCCGTGTTTTTCATTTATAAAATAAATGGGGAAACAATAAAATAAAACCCAAACCTCATTCAAATCCATTTCCATAGCGCTTTATCCTCGAGGGTCCATGTGGTCGATGACATTCGTCTTTCTTTGATTTATGTCAATGTTAATGATGTCCTTCCAGCATTCGTCATTTTTTGTTGGGGAGGAAATCTGTTATGGTTTGTTATATAATCATCAATGATTAATCCTAATTCCACCAATGCATGAACAATTAAAATGAAAACAGGTTGTAGCATTTCTATTATGATGCAACGTTACATTGTTCAACTATTTCATTTATGAAATAGAATTAATGTTTGGAATCATTAAATCATCATTACACAACATGTTAAGAAGCCATTAATGAGATCCATTAATGTGCCTTATCACAGCCTCATCTCTACATCACAGCGTTGCCGAGTTGATGAGAAAAGAAATAAAATAACATTTTATGTTATTTAATGATTTTTCTCTCAATTTCCAAAAATTATCATTTCCGTTAGGCCCTTGCCGGCCAAAGTTATGTCCTCCTTAAATGAATCTTGATGTTTGTAGTTCAAAGGTGCCTTCATATTTTTTATCTGATCCCTGGTTCAATTGATAGAAAAATATTCTCGCAATTTTACTGAACATAACTTAAAAAATGTTTAGAATTATGTTTTGAGCTCTCCATGCCTCAAAATCATGTGTTGTCAGAGCATGTAGTTTCAAAATAATTCCATATAATTGGTAAAAAATTACACAGAAATTCTGAGACATTACATGCGACAAAACTCATTATAGTTAATCAAAAACACAAAGTTTTAGTGAATTTCATGTAATTAGGGTATGGTATTTATGTTCTTGGTTTATACTATTATTTTTATATGATTTCACCTCATGTTATGAAAATGTATTTTTTGGATGGTGATTTCATATTGATTTGACCCTTTGTTGTATCAACAAGTGGCCTTACATGAATCATATTCAACAAATAGGTTTTACATGAAATATATATTATATACATGTGATTGTATTAATTATTGGTGACTAAATTTTTTATATTTCAAGAGAATTAATTGTTCATTCAAATATATATTCTTAATGATATTCTATTTTCGATAAAAGAGAATATATTTCTAAATTTTCTAGTATGTCATGTGGGACTATAATTTTGTACACCATGGATGTGATAATGATGTAGTCTATATATTTACCAAGAGTGTATTGATGCTTGATATGAATTTTTTGTCATTATATGTCTATGTGAATAATTTTATGTGAATAAATATATCGGTGAATCTGTATAATTATGGTTATAAATATAATTAAATTCGAGTTATCTATTAATCACCCATTGGAACTATGATTTAATGAACTAGTATTTATCAGTCCATTTAATGTGGATTTGTACTATTATATGGATAAATAGGTCCATAGAAAACTTTCCATGAGTTTTGACCCTCAACGATAATTTTATCCAAGAAACGTAGAAGGTATCTTTGGCCTTACAGATCGGGCTATGTTTACTTTTTCATTAGTGACTCATTCTTCTTATGGGTAATCAATGTTATAAAATTTCATTTAAAGGGGTAGTCTGCTTCATTAGTTATTTAAAGGAGGATTTCATTGATAAATATTTTTTATACCTGTTAATAAACATTAAAAGGATTTGATGAAGTTTTTATTGATTACATTTCAATCATAGAAAATATATTACCTTGAGTGATACCACTCAAGATACCAGGTTGGGTTATGGAGTATGTGGATTCCAATGGAATCTTGGAAAGGACCTTG
Source organism: Viscum album (assembly GCA_963277665.1). NCBI lineage: Eukaryota > Viridiplantae > Streptophyta > Magnoliopsida > Santalales > Viscaceae > Viscum > Viscum album. The sequence continues at coordinate 1,509,869,546 of OY728158.1, forward strand.
GGATGAAAAAAAATTCATTTTGGATTTTATTCTCATTATATGGTGAGAAAAGATCCCAAGTTCCATACATAAAAGAGTAATATCAGGTTTCAGTGAATGATATATATAAATTGACACCAACATGAAAGGTGGATCATGTTGAATCATGGAATGTTAGTGGTGCCGATCTAAAATATTAGAATCAAGTACGCTTCTAGATCGATGGTAAAACATTTAATGTTATAATGGATAGTGCTTAAATTTGAGATCCAGGGAGTATTAAGACATGAATCATTGGAGTATGAGTCGGCCGAATGTGATATGTTTCTCAAAATATTATAATTATTGTGTTCAATGTAACTGAATGGGATCATGAACAAGGATCATGAGTGGGTTCATGGAGAATTACATTTCTGTAGGGGTAGAAGTGTCATTGGTGATGATTTTTTTGAAATTTATCTGTGTAAAATAGAATATGTACACCAGGTTCCCTAGGGAGTTTCTATATTGTGATTAAAACTCATATGGTCCATTGATAATTGATAACGTATTTGAGGGAGAGGATTAGAAATATAGTAGATGTTCATTGCTTACGTGAGTTCTGGATCACTCTTGGAGTGTGGTCACTAATGCATTCTTAAAGCACTTATTAAAATGGAAATTGTCTACTAATGGGTAAATACATGTAGTCTTCATGATCAATGGAGAATAAGTGTTAGTTCAAGAAAACCAATGTAGGTAATATAGTGTAATGATAAAGATACTCCATTGGTGGGGAGTATGATATTTCCACTGTTGATATACCCTTTTATGGTAAGTTTCATGGTTTTGTGTAATAAAAAACATTAGATGATCATGGCATCTTTAGAAGAATGATTAATAATGGACCTCAGTATATCTTGTTATGTGATTAATTCCTAATAAATGATTTAGATCTTTTTATTTTATAGAGAGAAGATGTGGGAGTCAGACATAGATCAAATTCATTATGATTTCATAGTGCATATTATTGGTGTTCTATTGGTTCACATATAAGATCATTATATATAGCGTGAGTGGTTGGTGAACTGACTCTGAATTTAAAATTAAATTATGTTCATATTTTGGTATGTATATTTGATCAATTTAATTACACCTATGTTGCATAGGTTATCATGATTGTGTTTTCAATGAGTGTTTAATATTTATCCCATATCCCTTCTTAGGAATTCAAATTTAAGGGTACCAAAACGTGATTCTACATGAAACTAAATGGGGGTTTTGGAACCTCATCGAGCTCATTTTATTTGGTGATACATAGTTTTGTATGGATTGGATAGGGCCTTCTCGGCAACTTCATCATGATCAGGATGTATTTGTTGAATAAAGACTCATTTTCTTAGATATAAATCATTAACATTGCTATAATATTGACCTCAAACTATATTTTTGGATGTTAGTGTTCGAGGGGAAGATATTTGTGTCTTGGTTATATCGGTGATACCCTATTTCACTATGTAACTCTATGGGCGGACCGTGACATGAAATGGGGTAACGTTTCTCATTATGACGATAAATGTTTATAAACAATTTATAATTTTTTCTATTTGGAAATTCAGGAACAAGACATTATATTTTTGGGTCAATGGTGTAATTTTTGAGTAGGAGAAAATATTTTATTTGAGGATTCTACAAAAGGTTTGATCAAGTGTTTGAGTAAATTTGGATAGAGTTTCCCAAAATTTCATTCCAACATTTGATGAACATGGATGAAGGGAACCATGTTGAGATATTTATATAGTTTTTTTAATCTTGGTTTTGGACCAATGGCGTGGAATGTTTAGTAGTAAATTTTTATGGTGGGTAGCACCATGTGTAGGAAAATGGCCTTTGAATGTTGTGTCTTGTGGTGATGGTACAACAAGTTTTGAAAAATCCATCTATTAGAAACCATTTAATATTTAAAATTATTTGTGTGGTGAGTGTAATCATAGTGTGCAGTTGAGAATCATGTGTATGTACTGGATTATCATGTTTTTCCCATGGAGTTTGACTAGAAGTGGCTGGTGTCCATTTCTGAATGAGTGGAAAATTAAGGATATGTTGAGAGATTTTTTATCGATCCTAGAAACCTCTATATAGATGGTGATTGAGGATGATCAAGAGGGGTGATCTATATGTTACAATGACTTCATGAGAATGATAAAAAATGTGGTTGGGATATTTTAATGACCCATATTGTTATGGGTTGAAAATATATAATATGTTTGAAATTTCAATTAGGTGGGATGTTTTTTTTGATAAAAATAACTCATGATGTTAATCTAAGTGTTTAAATTCTTGTTAGTCATTATTTCTAGAAGGTTTTGTTTTTAGTAATATTGGGATATTTTTAGATATATCTCATGAAAACTAGGTAATAATTCATTGCATGACGCAATTTAGTCACTCTATTAAATATCATGGACATGTTATTTTTGGTTCTAGATATAATCGTCATGGATTAGAAGTATGATCCACATGAAAAATGACTAATAGATAGTGTTTCAACCATTATATAATATGGGATATTTCTAAAATACCCTCATTTCACTCTTAAAATTTATTTACCACATTTGGGAGGGGAATGAAAGTTTTCAGTCACTATGATCTATTCAGCCCATGTTTCATCACCGATAAAAGAAAACTTTATTGTTATGGTTATCTATTTGTATGTACATTTCCTTCTGAAAACATGATGTTCAAATTCTCTTCAAATTATTCATCATATATTTATTACTTAATTATTTTGATTGGATAATCATATTGAAAATACAAATCTTCTTAACGATATTATCGAAGAACTAAGGGGTATTAAATTGGAATAATAGGGGTATATTCTATAAATTTTTTCACATTCCACTGATAAAAATATCATTTATGGTATATAACATGGTGTCCCTTCTATGTACGTTTTCTAAATTGAGATGGATCAACCATTATGTCATGAAATTTAATTGGAACTTTTGCATGCCATTGCTTCAAGAGTGTGTCGAGAGTGGAAAAACTCTAGTAGATGGCATTATTGAAAATGTACTTCACTTAATTTTTTTCACATTTACAATAATATTTAATTATATGTAATTTTACTCTTATTTTGTGTCATGTGACTGATATTTTTACAAGAATAATGAATAATGTTTCTTATAGTCCTTAAATGGGTAATTGGGGTTGTTTCTACTTTGGGGCATTTCCTATTGAGTCTTGAAACGAGTAAACCACTCTACATTGGTTGTATATTTTCATTTAGTAATTTAATTAATTAAATATTAGTGAAAATAATTAAATTAAATGTTTTTTGAATGGATTAGGACAACATGGTGATTGATACAGTCCAAATGGACATAGATAAACATAGAAAAGTATTTTTTTATTGTATGGGAGTTGAATATATATTTAGGTAGGTCCTTCCATATACTCTACCCCATGGTATTATGAATAGATTATTAGACTGTTATATGAGGTTTGAATCTATCGAGAAATGATCTATGAATCATAATATTTTTATAATGAATAAATAATGATTACTTAATTAATGATTCTTATGTCTACTTTCATTAAAGAACCATGGTAAATGTAGATTAACAAAGACCAAAGGTCCATGATAGACCCTTCTTCACTAGCACGATCTGGGCTGCTAATGGTCATGGCTTGATATAGAGACCTAGTTTTTTACATGTAAGACGTCGACATATTTCAATATATATCTCAAGAGTGAGGTGCTGGAGAGGAATGTCATTATGAGGACCAGTGTTCCTGGAAATAATTTATAAAAATATAAAATATATTTTATATTTCGCATGCGTTGAATATTAACAAAAATAGGATAACACTTAAATTAAAGAACATATCAGAAATATGAGACCATGGTTGTGTCTATAACATTGTCGTTGTCATTGAGAGACATAAAATGGGATAGTCTGGGGTATTTGCTCTCCACTCCATTGAAAGTATATTCAGTGAGTTAATTAATTTATTAATTGCTTAATTATTTCATTTCACTATAATTAATAATTCTATTAGAATGATATCAGGATAAATTGTCACAAAAAATTCAACGAATATAGTATAATTCCATAGCTCTATCAGTTTCCACAGTTCAAGGATCTCAATAGACGATGAAGAAAAACTGGATCAGATCAGATCATAACATAATGAATTAGACTTAAACTCTCAATCATTCTCAGACATGTTATTCATTAATGAATGATCCATTATATTAGTATGAATATTCAATTTTTTATGTATTCCTTTTTTTTAAATTGTATATTAGTCCCGTCCTTGTTCATGGGTATGTACTAGTTCTGGATTGATCATGCTCTCACGTACCATATTTTAAACTAATTTATACTTTTTTTTCAAACTAGGTATCACTGTTCTTGATAGTTGTCCAAGAAATATAGACCAATTTACATTTTAAACTTTTTTGTGGTGTTATTACCCCTTTTTTCATCATTTAATTCACCAATTTAATCTCTTGGTCCTGATTCAACGTTGTTGGGTGGTACCAAGCCCAATCAAACCACCAGAACACTGGCAGAATCATGTTTAATTCACAAATTGACAAACCAACCACTAATCTGGGATTAATGTGTTAAATTGGTATTATTTTTGTGATTAAAAGTCAATGAATTAATAGTATAATTCATGGGTGTTTGAGTAACTAATGAAGAACCCTTGTAGATGAACATGGTCTTTTTGGTCACCGACGACTCAAAACAATGATTTTTAGCTCGACCCAACTTTTTTGGCCATATATAGCCCCAGATCTAAATTGATGATACCAAATTAGAAGTGAAAAAACTTAAATAAAGTTCTTATAATTCATTAAATTACCCAAATACACATATTTTATGGTTAATAACACACAATGTGTCTATCCTCAGCGGCGGTAGCTAGGGTTTTGAGAAAATATAAGGATGACCCTGTGTGTTCCCCTCCTACATTTTTTGTACACCTACCTCTATTGGAAACCCAATGTGATGGATCATATGGGAATGGACCTAGGTGGAAGTAGACATCCAGGTATATGGTCTTGTACCTTGGTACATGGACATGACCGTAAAGACATAGCCCAATCCTAATTATCCTAGACACATCATGTAGTTAACATAAATGGCATGTATTGATACATGGACATGGATCCATGTGTCGATAAAGGACATGTCTAGGAAGTAGAGTAGAAGAACATCCTATGTCAGTACCCTCCCATGCTATGTACCCTCGGTTCCTTTTTAAGAAACTGTAATAGTTTGTATCTCCTTCATTTGAACTCAAAATTTGGCCCACTAGTATCATATCCTAGTTATTTTTTTCACATTTAACATGGTCGGCCCCTCCATTATGGCTTAATTTATATGATGTGGAATGTTAAAGGCATGCGATCTAATTAGGACATTCATGTTGAGGTTTGTTATTTCATAGGATAACCAAGAACATTTGAAGCATTTCCCTTCTGTGGGGCTAAATAGTGGAGTTCCTAGTTGACCATTCTAAGAAGTACCCTCTATGAGGTCTTAGTAGTGAAGTTCCTCAATAACTATTTGGATTAATACCCTACATAAAGGGTGGGAAGAGGAGTTCCTAGATTCGGAGTGGTACCCTTAATTTGGTTTGGGAATTAGTGATTCTCGATTACGTTTCTTAGTTGTACCCACGAGCAGGGCATAACAGTGATGTTCCTTGATGACCTATCGAGTGATACTCTCTAGTAGGGTTGAACTATAGAGATTCTAGATTCTCATAAGAGTAAGACACTACTGATGTACCAGGACATGGGTTTTGTACCTATAGTTTGTATCCCCTTGACATTGTTTCATAGTGACGAGCTATGGTTTGACTTGGATGGGTAATTCTGGGCATAAATGTGAGATTTTGTGCATCATTGATTGAATTTTATAATTTTTGGATACTCTTCTTCTTAGGATAGTCTTTGAGAGGGATTTCCCCTTACTCTATAATTTAGGATTATTTTTCTATATATATATATATATATATATATATCCTTTTGTATCCAAAGCTTGGATTTGGTTACTCTCCCTCTATGAGAGGGGAAGATGCACATGGTATGCCACATGCATTCAGTGGAATTATTCTCATGGTTCGATGATACTACTCTCCTTATATAGGTGGTCATGACTAAAAAGGTATTTCATCAACTCACCTTCTTTATCCCCTTGTGTTTGGATTATCTTACCTTTACTCTCTTCTTATATTGATATATTCTCTTTCACTTTATCATGCATCTAAGGTCTTTTTTTCCTAATGTTTCTCTTACTGATCCCCCATTCATCTTTTGGGTGTCCTACTCAATATTTATATACTCATCTTTTCATGGTCTTTATCATAATTTTTGTTCTCTTACGTAGTTGTCAGACTTTTCAATTATGAATATGGCGAAGCTTAGGGATATTTAGTGCTTTAGATCGTATAGAGTTGTCTCATCATGGAATTCAAGAGATGGGCTCTCTCAGTAGTTTACTTTCTATTATTAGTAGGGAAGGACATATATCTAGTTGGGTGTAATTTTTACCCTTTCCTTTTCATTTTAGACTGTTATAGTTTTGTACTATCTAGAGTTTCATGTATTCTTGGATTACATTATAGAAGTGTTGCATTTTTTTAATTTCACTACGCACTTCTGAATCAAGATGGTTGTGTGTGTTCATACAGGTACATAGGGATATTCCTCTCAAATTTTTTTATTCCTTCAGTCTTGCACTCGACCCCCGACCTACAGAGGTGGGCTTGGGGTAACTACATATTGATCCCCGACATAGGTTGGATTGTGACATATTATTATGAGGGAAATATAATTCATTGGTACATTATTTGTACTATGAACCATAGATGGATTTTTTGGGGTTTAGGGAAATATTTTCAAAGCATATCAAGTGCATCTCTTGAACTAGGGAGTGCAATGATGTTTTGGACAAACGACCTATCATTTGACAAGGAAACTAACTTCCTGCTTGTCAACTTTTTTAGTTGATATATTTGTTGAAGGGTTCAATGGTACGTGCATCATATAGGATTGATTATTTAACTATACTTATTGAGATATCTCCACATTGTTATATATATATATATATTATAATTATATAACTGTGGTACCCTAGGGTAAATCTCAGGATTCTGCCATGATGAGAACCATCCTAAATACCAATTCTGGTTTGTGGTGAAAATATGATCACCCATAATTCCTCAGTTCAGCGTCCATCTGGTGACCCCTTCATCTAGTTGGTCATGCACCAACACCTCCACCTATTGAGAACCATATCATTCCAAAAGTACTTACTAAGGTTGCGCATAGGCCTAGTGTGCTCCCTGAGGTCCAACATGAGTGGCAGATAAGGGTTCATGGTGACAAAGAACCATAAGCAGTAGGGGATTAGAAAGATTCAGTGGAATCTATATTCAGGATTGTTCATACCTTTAAATATAATATAGTTTCAATAGAATATATCATTATCCATTAAGTAGTTGGGTGCCGGTGGATTCTCTTTATGTAGATGCATAATGAGTCGACACCCTCATGGAAAATATTATAAAATTTTTTCTATGAAGAGTACTAACCATCATGTATGCACATTATATAGATCCAAGATTTTCAATATCTACAAGAGGAGGGTATTATGGTGGATGAGTACATAAGGATGTTCATATACCTTACATGGTACTCTCTCTACATGATCTGGGACATCTAGTTTTGAGTAATGAACTTTCAGGAGGGAATCCTTAGAGAGATCTTATCCGGCATTGTTCCTTTTATCTTCCCCACCTTTTCTAAGGTGTTTCATCAGACATTAGTGATAGATTCCTTCTTATTATAGCGACACTAGTAAGCTATATCTTGTAGTAGATTCTATAGGTATGGGTATTCTTAACAACTGAAAAAATTTAAGCACTAGTATTTTTGCACAGTGGACCTCACTGTGATCTGAATCAGACAAATGATTGTTCATTGTAGAAATAGTGCAGATCTACAGGGCATCACAAAAAGGTTTGGTTCTTTTACTATGATAGGAGAGGTTACATTGAATGTCACTGTCTGACCAGACATGTCGAGGAGCATAGAATGATAGTTTATAGACCACCATGGAAGGAGAAACACTATGACCATGGATCTCCTATTCTAGGATAGGGTGGTCTTGAGGGAGTTGGAGTTAGTAGAGGAGTTATATGATATATGGTGGGTGGATAAAGATATCATTTGATTCCACCACCATCACCGGTTTCCCTACATCAGGCTCAGGGAACTGGAGGGTGATGTCGTATATAGCTATAGAATTTTTATGTCTATGATACCGAATCACTTGAGATGATAATTGGTATGATATTTTTTTGTTATAAACTTGATCATGTATTAACAGACATAGGACCCATCCATTATTTTTTCTCTATACTCTTTGGGTGAGAGTTGGATATATTATTTAAGGATCAATCCTAGTAGGTTAATTTTGAGGTTTCTATGGTGAATGATTTATATATATATATAACAACTATATATAGTGATACATATCACTTAGTAGAGAGAGGATTATGTGGGACCTCATGTTCATCATGATGGAAACCCATGATGTTATCTTGGGAATGGATTTTTTTCCATGGTATGAGCCCAAATAGACTATCACCTCTGACAATTCATATTCCTTCTTACTGATGGGCATGTTTCTCCTTTTCTAGTGAGAGATATCTCATTGAAGAATAAGTGGGTTCTATTAACTAGTGGATAAAACCCATCACCCATCAGTTAGCGATTAAAGCTCTTGGTTTATTATGCTCTTCATGAATCCATATTTCATTAGATGTGGATGATTACATGGGATTATTCCCTAAGGATGTTCTAAGTCTACTTTTGAGGTGGGAGATGGAGTTTTGTGTTGAGTTACATCCTAAAACCACTATGATATTTTCTCTGTTATATTGTATTGGAACTTCCAAGCTCCTAGAGTTATGATTGTAGTTGGGGGAATTTTGATTGAAATATTCAATCAATAATAATGTTTCCCACCTGGGCACTTCTACTGTTGTTTGTTAAATACGATAATGCGAGTTTTCATCAGTGTGTGGATTGTCATCAGCTGAAAGAAGGACCAAACAAAGAACAACTAACCCTAATCGGGGATTGAAGTCCACTTTGACTAGTTGTGAGGTGCGACGTGGTTATAAAAGATTGATCATAGATTTTAATTCCACCAGTTGATGATTCATGGTGATGATGCTCCAAAGTTAACATTTTTATGTCTCTACAGACATAATAAGTTTCAAGTGTGGCTCTTTTGTCTCATGAATACCCCGATCGTGATTATGGAATTGTTGAACTCGTACTTGCAACCATACTTGGACTGGTTTGTTGTTGTCTTCACTAAGAACATACTCTTTTACTCTACATCAAACGTGGAACATTGAGGGCACTAGTGAATGATCCCATATTTTCTTTGAGAGAATCATATTTATAGGAAACTCTTTAAATTCCAGTTCAGGATTATTTAGGTTATCTATTCTGGTAATATCATTTCATAGAATGGTTTAGTTATGGATCCAGTAATGATAAATGAAATTCTTTTTTGGTATCCACCCAAGATCATGATAGAAATATTGATTTTTCTTAACTAGATATGGTATTGTATGTAGTTTTTGTAAGACTTCTACGTAATCGTATACCCTTTTAAGATCTTGATGATGAAAGTGTACCATTTTACCTAGTGTGAGTATTATTTTAGGGCCTTTGAAGAGTTTTGGCAGATGCTAATGAGTTCTCTAGTATTGAGACAACCAAATGGGGGAATGATGTTTTTAGTGTATTGGAACTACCTCAATAGATGGGCTTGGGTGTGTATTGATGAATCAGACAGTAGTTATCACATATGAGTTTAGGATGTTGAGACCCCATGAGTATAACTATATGACTTATGACCTACGTATATAATTGGAAGTAATCTCGAAAATAATTTTTAGGAACTACCCTTGTGGTGGGGGGATTATGGTTTACTTATAACACCACTGTCTCAAATAGATCTTATCATAGAGAGTTCAGAACTTGAGACAACGATGTTGGTTGGAGTTCCTATAGAAATATGACACCCATAAAGTCTATACTCCATAGAAGGGAAAGGTTTTAGTGCATTCCCTTAGCATGAATCACAATCACTTATTTCCATATTATTTATATAGGTTAGTCTTATTTCTGGACACTATGGTGGAACAGAAGGATGCATTCTTTTTGCAATCGATGATGTTGACTACCCCTCTTCTCAAGTATGTATGAGATTCATAACTATGATACATTTAATTTTAGGTATAATGTGATAATATATTCTCATGCGACTCACCAAATGGACATTATAAAGGGGGAATCTGTCATATTATTCTAGAGAAGGGAACATTTCTTGTCACAATGTTGGAGGGGTTATGCGATCATTATACACATCTCCCCTAGTTACAAAAACCGGTGTCCAAATGATGTGCAGAGATATTGAGTGGTAGTTCTTGGGTTTTATTATGAGAAAAAGCGTAGATGTGTTCATCTCCTGTTTTCTCGCCTGTCAATAGGTGAAATATGAGCCCAGTTTTTTTGAATTTCTATTTCATTCCATTAAGATCATGGAGTACAAATGGGATGACATATCCATGGAATTTATGAGAGGGAATGTGCACAATAAAGGGTCATGGAGCCGTCTTGGTGAGAGTCAATTTACACATGTAGTTAGAACACCTCCCTGATATCATGGAAGAATCTTTATGTATGAGATATTATTATCTTTAATGGGGATCAATAGATAATTATCATTAATCGTGACATACAATTTTGTTCATGATTTTTGAGAGGCCTACAAGAGTTATTCAAGACCCGTATGAGGATTTGTATAGATTTTCACCCCTAAAATGATGGGTAGACCAAGTGGACTGTCTTGGTGTTGGATGATATGCTCTGGGAATGCATGTCAAACATTGGTCAGATCGGGGAGGATCACCTACCATTGGTATAGTTTTCATAAAACAACAACTACCACTCAACCATTGGTATGATAACTTTTAAGGCCCTATACTATCAAACCATTAGGTCACCTGTTTGAGGGATATAGATTAGTGATTAAAATTTCATGGGAAAGTCGGTAATGTTGGTGGATATAGTGAAATTCTAAGTCATATGTGAGTGGATGACGATGCCCTTGATCAGGAATAAATCTTACGCAAATCACTATTGTAGTTCCTTGGAGTTCGGCTTGGGAGACTACATTTTCCAAAGAGTCTACCCTGGAAGAATGTTATGGAGGTTAGGTCGGGTAGGAAATCTATCCATGAGGTTCATTAGGATGTTTGATATCATAAATAAAGATGGTAATCTTTCTTACCACTCCTCCATACCCAAACAGTTGGAGTGGGAATAAGACGTATTCCATGTTTCATAGATGATGATATATGTGAATGACCCCATGCATGTCATGGATCCGGGTGATATAGACATCGAATATGGAGTTACTTTTTTGATGACATGATGGAAATTTCATATTGGTAGCAGAGGACCATAAATGGATGGACCATCCCCTTGGTTCACTTTTGGTGGAAGCACAAAAACATGAAAGAGGGTTCCTTAGAGAATGGGAGCCAAGTGTGGTCTCAGTATCATGTGTTTTTTCATAGATTATTTTTTTCAAGGATGATTTTATGAATGAATTGAATTGTTTTGAGACATGGGTTTTTCCTTATAATGCTTTGAAATATTTCTATATATATTTCAAGAGCTATAAAATGAGAAAACAAGAAATTTCATGAATCAGTGTACCTGTAAATAATATTATAAATATATTAAAAGTATTTTATTATTAATATAAACACCTAGACTAAAACATTACATAATCTTGAGTTATATAATGAATTCACATTGAATATATTTTTAGGCTTAGAGTTTTAGAGAATTTGGCCATAACTATTACATTACATCTCAATATTACAAAGTATACAATTCTACTCAATCCAAATTTTTCACAAAAATAAAACCCCTTAAATAAAACAAGAAATCATTTCATGATATTGATCTTCTTGAATACTTCCTTTCCCTTACCCTTCTTTATACCCTAAGAAAAAAATTTCAAAAACATGGGATGAGAATAAAAATCTCATTCGAGGTTATAAAATAAGAAAATAAAACATGTCTCTATCATACATACAAAACATATGCTCTTTAATGTACCTCATAAAATAATAATATTGATGAATAACATTTATTAATAAAAAATCATAAAGGTAACTTGCATCATAAATATCATATTTACACTGCAACATTCATAGCTACATAGGGAGTTACGTTTGGAATACCCATCACAATATATTACTTAAATCTCTTAGTAGAATCCTTAACCATTACCTCTACCACATTACCTAATGCATTATAGTGCTATCTCAAGACCACCTTCCTTAGGCCTATCATGGAACCAAACGTATTTGTAAACAATCCCAAGAACTATAACATAATCTTGAAAAATAAATCAATCATAAAGGAAAAATAATATTTCCACATTCCAATCACAATATAACATTTTATGATTTTGAAATATCCAATTATTTTCGAAAACTATTTAAAATATTTAATAAAGATATTTTGGAGACAAATTTTAATGGAATTTACATTTTAGAAAATTATTTTCCATATAAATAAATCCTTAAACCCACTTTGAAAGCATGTAGATTAATGAAAAGGATTTAGAAGATTAAATCTTCAAAAAATTGAAAATAATATTTTTGTTAAAAAGTCCCGTACCACTAGATAAAATACATGAAAAAAATTAAATAATAACATTAATAGAAACCTGTAATATCATGTGAATTAAGAGATTCATGATATAATATGTCAAATGGCTGGATATACACCTTTTAGGAAAATAAAGGTTCACAATATCAAGATATGTCTCAATGAAAGGAGATTGAAACATAATCCATTACGAAGATTGTATCAATGACGTAAGAATTTATAAATGGAATGATTATGTGTAGAAATAGTATATCAACACAAAAAAGATGTGAAAATTACAACATAATTAATCAAACAGTGATTCAATACAAGATCTTGGCATAAATAATCAAAAAGGTTTCTTTAAACCTGATGAGTGGAAAATGAGTTTAAAATTCCTTTATGAACATTCGGTAGCCTAACGACATCACTAAAAATTAAAAAAATGAGTTGATGAGATTGAAAATGGTATATCATCACATGGAAATAAAATTTATAGATATAGGGATATAGAATAACATATCACAAGAATTGGAAATATAAATTTATCGATATGACACAAAAGATGTCTTTGACAAGAAGAGGAGGGTTGAAAGTTCCCTAACAAAGATCATTTTGTAAATAAAACAGATAGATTGTGTTTATTCACTATAAATACACATAAATAAAGTATATATACAAGATAAAAATCAAATTTTATTTCTCGTATAGTCATAGCATGACATAATCAACAAGTATAAGATCAACCCCAAGAATGGAAATTTGGTTATGAATTTCCCTTACCTTGAGTCTGACTCATCACATATATTCCTTATTCTCATGAAAAATAAACTAATGTTAAATTATACATGCTTCCAAACATATTTCAAGTTTAGTATTCTTTTTATATCACATATTACCATGTTATAAACATTTAATAATAATTTAATTTAATAACTGTTGTTTGGTCAATAATTGGTACTTGAGTCAAAATTGAACTTCTTATAATTAAAAGTTATCCATGTGGTAAAAATTACATTATCTCCAAAATTATATTAATGATTTATATATCATATATATCATATATATCCAGTATATATATGTATTTATAATATTATATACCATTTAGAGATAAGAAAGGAAAATGCACAGTTCATGGAGATAGTAAGCTGCATGTACGCATAAACGCTACTTTCATTTATATTTCATATTTAATGGAATTAAAACATAATGATACATATGTAAATTATAATTCAAGTATAATATAATATTTTTTATATGTTACATAAGTTCATTAACAGCTTCCTTTATACATTCAATGTATGGAATGAACGAGTCATATCTCTTTCAGGGGGTGGTACTCCGCATTTCCTCAAATGAAATTATCATATATATACAACATAAAAAGCATAAAGGTATTTTATAAATGAGAATTGATGAAGTATAAAGATAAAATAATTATCATATATATCATATATAATTACATTTTCATTATAATGTACACTATAAGTGGTGGTATGATAATATTGAACAATCATCGTTTCGTGAGGCTGTAGTGCACCATCCCCAGTAACAGAATGTTCCACACCCATTAGATGGAGGTGTGTGTAAGTGTAGTTTGAATAATTATCATTAAAAACATCATATTTTATTGGGGATACTGGTGTTTTTATGTAATTAATGAAAATGAATAAAATAATGAGTGAATAAGTAGAATAATGGAAAGAAAATATAGAGAAGACGCTACCTCTTAAAACATGTAACTCTCATTGATTTGAGCCAAAAGTATTTCATTAATTTCCTTATTCCTATTGTAAAACTTCTCGTAGAAATAGGGGTATGTTTGGAGCTTATTGAAGCAGATTTTGGAGGAGTAAATGTGCCTTAGAGGTGTGAGTAATGGGTTGTAGATGATATAATTTTATAAGGGGAGGAGGGGTTCTTTGGGAATGTTTGAAAATATTAATTCATTACAAACTGAATTTCGATATAAAAAGGTACTAAACTAATTCAATTTCAATATAAGGTGATTAATTTTTGAAATACTTCTATCCAATGGGTTTTTGACTTTTTTAGGTCATAAAAGTAACCTTATATTTTTTTAACCCTTAGTTAACTAATTTCAGTTTTACAATGTCCCCATGTATATTCATACAAATGGTTAATATATTTAGTATTAAACACAAAGAGACTGAAAATGTATCATTAATTTCATTTTTAACATGAAATATTTTAGTGGGACGAATCATATATTTTTAGGATAAATTTTTATTTCATAAAATATTAATTGATTTAAAAACTCATTTATGTCAATTTATAAACAATTCACATCAAGACATTTAAAAAAACTTTAAAAACATTATTATTTATAAAAAACATCATTAATTAAAATATAAAAATTCATTATTATCCCTCAAATTCGTGGATTAAATAAGAATTTTCAAATTAAATTTCTGTTTATATTTATAATTTCATTTATTTAAAACAATTATTAAAAAGATAATCACAATATCATCATTGTGTCCTATATAAATTTATCTATATGATATATCAATATTATAAATAAAATTACAGGATTCAGAAAATACATTAATATTTATAATTACTATTTATAATCGAATATATCACTTATATAACACTATATAAAAATTGATTTATGAAAAAGATGTATTCTTATGTTACGTTTTCCTTAACTTTAAATATTTTTTATAAAGTGTTATTTTCACTTACAAGTGGCTATTTAGGGTTTATAAATCGACCCAAGGATTCCCAGGGTCAGACATGAATCATCTAATCGGTTTAGGACATGTGTTAGGATAATTTAATATTATTATAATATTATTGTTACCATTATTTACTAGATTTCCCCTTAAAACATGGTAAATAAAATATTTACTGAAGTTACTATTAAAAATGTCGGAAAAAATATTCCTATTTACAAAATTTGGACCTCCATAATAAAAATATGGAATTAATTTTTCCAAATTCAAAAAACAGAAGTTGCAGAAATTAAAATTAAATAAATTCCCATTATCGAAACCAAAAAATGTGTTATTATGAAAAAAATACTACCAAATGATTAACATGTGTTTATGTCCAATTTTCAAAGTGAAATTACTTTAAATGAACAAAATTGGATTAAATGATTAAAAAATATCCTAATTTATCTTTAAATACAATTAATAATATAATCTAACCGTATAAATAAAATATATTAAAAAGCATTTTTGAATGAAAATGCAGTATTTTCTATATTCATCTAAAAATGAAATTTATTAGAAACATACCAAAATTTTACCCAAAGTAAATATTGATATCCAGCTTCTAAAGAAGAAGTTTATTTTTTCAAATGGAAGAAAAAATAGTGACACAAACTAGATTTAAAAAGTGTTTTTCATCAAAAGGCATTAAATCGATCTTTTCAAGAATTTTAGAGTATTTCGTGCATAAAATCAAATTCATTCTTATTTTAACCCTCTAAATTTTATTAGATAAAAGTGAAAACATTGAACCAAAATTTTTAATCATATTGTAGTTAGTTATTTTCATTCTTTCCTATAAAATGGCTCGGTTTTAACTACCATTTAAATAATAGTATTATTATATTAAATTTAGGTATAACTAAATGTTGAGTGAAACATATGATTTCAAAGAAACCTATAACGTCCCAGGTACATGAAGAATAAGAGATTTTCATGTTTATTAATATTTGTGAATTAAATATTAATATTACTTTAAAAGGGTTTCTATGTTGAATAGCGTACCCGATAGGCAACAATGGGTTTCTTTGAAATCATATGTTGCACACTAATAATATAATATTATTATTTTAAATGGTAGTTAGCTCCTAGTCGTTGTATTGGAGAGAATGAACAAAACTAACTACAATATGATTATAAATTTTTTTAAATGTATTTACATTTATCCTATAATATTTTGAGGCTTAAAATGTGAATGAATCTAATTTTAAGCATAAATTACATTAAAAGGTCGATTTTACACCTTTTAATGGAGAACCCTATTTAAATCTAGATTTGGTCACCCTAATAAATTATATATGACCAAATAAAATATTTTTTTATAATGGGGAGATCAAAATTTATTTGTGTAATGTTTTGGAATTTTTTTGATAAAGTTCATTGTTAATGAATAATGAAAAATATGGTATTTTAATTCAAAACTCAGTTTTAATCTAATTAATTTATATGGTTAGATTATCTTTTTAATTTGTTTTAATGTGTAATTAGAATATATATTTACCTTTTTATCCAAATTTGGTCATTGGAATTAATTTCACATTGAAAGTGGAAAAAAAGTGTCATTCTTTTGATAGTTATTGTTTCTTAAAACACACTATTTGTTTTAACAACGGGAATTAATTTTAAATTATTTAATGCCACTTCTAATTTATGAATTTATAAAAATAGAAATCATTGTTAAATTTGGAATATAAAATATATCTTAGGCTGAATTGTTGTTATTTTTCTGAAAAACATCATTTTTTGATGAATCATGAAACTACTTAGTAATAGTTAAAAAACATAATTTTTTATTCAAATGAAAATTTACCACTTCGGTGAATTGAATTATGAAAATCCAACGTACATGGTTGTTACTACTATGAAAAATGTTGTTCAATATAATGAAAATAATTTTTGGAGAATAGTAACTTTTGACTTTTATTTACCACGGTTAATAGTAAATAGGGTAATTCATGGTAAAAAGAATATTATAATAATTCAAAATTACCATAGAACTTGTTCTATATTTATTGTATGAGAAATGGCCGACCATGGAGATACTTGGGTCTATTTTTCGACCCCATGGAGCCACTTATGAATGATAACGACCCTTTAGATTAATTAATTTAACGTAAAGGAAAAAATGACATAAAAAAATATTTTAGTAAATTAATTTTAATGTGGTGTTATATATTTAATTTTTTTACTATAAATATTCATTGGAAAGATAAAAAATATTTCAAACATCATGGTATTTCTTTAATAATTTTTAGTTATTGAATAAATTAAATTATTTATGACACAATAATGATGCAGTACTTACCTCATTAATAAATCATTAAAAAAATAAGATTATAAATAATAAAATAACATCCAAAACCTTTCCAATTCTTATTTGAAGATTTATTTCGACTATGATTTATCTTATCTTTTACAATAATGATTTTTGGACCTTTAGATACTGAATATCGTTATATAATAAAATAATATTTTCACGATTTCCTAAAGAGCCCCTCCTCCCACTTATAAAAGGAGACTATTTATAACAAATTACTCACACCTCTCAAGCCATTTATATCAATAATAATCTTACCAATTAAGCTCCCTACATACTTATCATCCACCTAGAAGCCTTACATTAGGAAGAAGGCACTTCAAGAAGTCCTTTTGGTTCAAACCAAAGGAAGTTACCCAAATTAAAGGTAATAGTTTCTCTTAAATTGTTTTCTTTTATTTTACTTTTCCAACCCTCTAAACTCTTTTTATTCCATTATTTTATAACAACAACAGAATCCTCAATATAATAGGATATTTTTATGAGAAGTATTCGAACTACACTTACACAAACCTCTATTTAATGGCTGAATAACATAATGTTTTTGTGGATGACAATCTAACGCCTCACGAAACAATGATTGTTCAATTACCTCCTACTGCTGATCATGGTGGCCATTATGATGGAACTGTATTGATATATGATATGTATTATGTTTATGTTTTCTTCATGAATCTGTATTTTGAATTTATATAATTCCATTATGGGTTTTATTATGGGGAAACTGATAATTTCATTTGAGGAAGTGCGGGCTACCACCCCTTCAAAGTGACATGAATCGTTAATGCCTTATGTGGGATGTATAAAGGATAATGATAATATATATGATATTACACTATAATTATAATATAACTATGTATCATTATTATTTAATTCCATTAAAATAAGAAATAGAAATGAAAGTAGCGTTCATGTATACATATGGCTTACCGTCTCCATGAACGGTGCATTTTATTTATTGACTACAAATGTTTCGTACTATTATAAATACATATATATACTGAATATATATGATATATATGATATCCAAATCATGAATATATTTCTGGATATAATGAACCTTTGACTACATGAACAACATGTAATATAAGAAGTCCATTTTTGACTCAAGTACCAAATATCGACAAGACGACCATTATTAACATGAATGATTACATAATGTTTATAACATGGTAATAAGTGATAAAAAAGGAATAATAAACTTGTAAAAGGTTCTTAAGAAAATAGAAATTAACTTTATTTTATTATTCAAGAGATTAAAGAACGATCGAGTCAATTCGGACACGTGTTAAGGGACATCGTCTCAATATCCTTTCATTGAGGCATATTTTGTTTTAATACACGGATTTATTTAATACGCTGTATAAAAACCCTTGACATTTGAATCTTTTTCTATAGAGAATTTTACTAAATGAAAAAAAAAGAATTTTTCTTTTAATGAATGTTGTGATAATGACCTTTTTTTTCTTCCACGAGTATTATTTAGTCTTTGGCTACCTCAACAAGACGCAATATTTTTAAAATAAAATAAATACCATATACTCTTTTATGTATTTTGGTATTGAAAATTATGTTGATAAAGGATTATTTTATGTCAATATTTTTTTTGATATATTCTGATTGAAATATAGAAATGTTTTTCTTTCCTTTATATTTTTTATGTGTTATGATTTTATTATGGTACTTGGACATGGGATGGGTTATTACATGATAATCCAAATGACGGGTGGTGCCATCATAAACCGGGATGGGTGGTTACGTTATAACCTCCAATGAATTGGGTATGGAAGTCAGCCATAGGGCTACTCTATTTAGTGAAATTTTTGGAAGTCGACTGTAAGGTTATTCTATTTAAGTATGTTTATGTCCCAAGTTACATTTATATGTTTTGTGTTCTTTATATGGGTTTTATGGTAACATTTTCGATAAAAAAGGTAAAGTAGTGATCTTTTATTCAGTGAAGAGTATTTAATACTTCATAAAGGTGAAAATTGTTACTTCTGTTAAAGTATTCATGGTTTACTCGTTGTTTTGAAAAACTAACAGTTTTCCTTATTTTTGTATTCCTCACTGAGCTTCTTATGCTCATCCCAAGATTTTGAAATGTTTTTCACATGAAATAATGTGTAATTGGGTCAATGATGGGATCAAGGAAAATTCTTGTTATCTAAAACATGGAACTAGACATGACACTTTTTTTTCATAGTTTTTATTTTATGAAAAAATGGATACTGGGTAGAGTTGACTATATGTAATATTCACGTTGTTATGTAAATGTAATGACATAATAATCTAAAACACTAAACCAGAAAAGATCCTCAATGTGAATTATTCATTTAATTCAATATTATGTAATGTTTAAGGCCGAGTCCTTATATTTGGTATCAAAGGTCAGTTTAGAAAACTTTAGGAGTTAGGGTATTGTTAAATAAATGTCCATAAATTAATTTATGGTAATATTTGAATGATATAGCATTTAGAGATTACAATTGTGCTTTGCCAAAGATATTTCTGTGTTTAGAATGTTTTTCCATAGAAGAAATAGGGTAGATATGTCTGGAAGATATCAGGAGGAAGACAACCTTCCAAATCAGCAACTTGAGATGGTCAGAAGCAGAACTGAACTGTTTGTTGCAGTGATGGGAGAGTTGACTCTGGCTATAAATGGTGGTGGTATCCATGCACGAGATCAGCTAGATCAACTATAGAGGAACATGTTAGTAGTGGAAAATTTCATTAGCCAATATCCCCCATCATTCAGAGGATCATCTGACCCTGTGCTAGCTGAAGGGTGGATTTAAGCACTATAAAAGATTTTCGATGTTGTCAGGTGTTCAGAACATAAAATGGTTTGTCTTGTTGTTTATCATTTTGAAGGAAAAACTGATCAGTGGTGGTTGGTGGTGAAAAATATATGGGATAGTGAGGAAATTGATTCTCTTAATTGGGATGAATTCAAAGGTATGTTTCTTAAGATATATTTTGCTAAGGTGGAACGTCTTAGGATGGAAAAAAATATTCCTAGAATTGAGGCAAGTGGATGACTCAGGGGCTACTTATGAACTAAAGTTCACTCGACTAGCAAGGTATGCACCAAATTTCATTTGAGATCTTGATAGTAAGATAAATTGATTTTACTCATGACTGATGCCATGATATTGAAGATAACTAGCCTCTCGTGAGTTCAAACATTATGAAAAACATGTTTGATGTG
Organism: Viscum album; assembly: GCA_963277665.1. Lineage (NCBI taxonomy): Eukaryota > Viridiplantae > Streptophyta > Magnoliopsida > Santalales > Viscaceae > Viscum > Viscum album. The sequence goes on from OY728158.1 coordinate 1,509,890,545, forward strand.
TGGAGAAGGTGGAAATGGATTTTGTAGATGATCAGGTGTTCCTTGACAAAAAACAGAATAAGATGACCAGTTGGAAGTCAAAGGGCATGAATTAATCAATGAAGCCTGGAGGAAAGAAAATAAAAAATCTAACTTTTGAGAAGTGTGGAAAACGGCATCCTGGAGAATGTTTATCAAAGTCCAGAAAGTTATTTTGGTGTGGTAAGTCTGGTCATATTTCTCGTAACTGTAAGGAAGATGATGAAGCAGGGAATAAAAAGCCACCGGTAAGATGTTTTAAGTGTAATGAAATGGGTCATTATGAAAATAAGTGTCTAGTAAAGAACTCAACAGAGGAAAAGAAGACAGACTACAATCAGAAAGTGTTTGTGAAATCCTTTGCAACTACTTCAGCAGATGTTGGGCCATCGAATGAAGTAGTATTAGGCACATTCATTGTTTGTTCTTATTATGAATTTTTTTTGTTTGATTCAGCGTCTACACACTCTTTCATTTCTGAGAAGTTCTCTAATAAATTGGGAATTCCATCTCATGATATGAATATAGAGCTTATGGTAAAAACACCTAGAGGAAATGTTGAGACAAAAAGAAAACATACGAACCTTCATGTCCTTGTGAGCGGAAAGAATCTATCTGCAAACCTTATTGTTTTTCCTCTAGTAGAGTTTGATGTTATTTTGGGCATGGATTGGCTTTCTGTTTATCACGTTAAGATTGACTATAGAGCTAAATTGGTTTCTTTTCAGAAATATTTATAGTTTGTGTACAAGAATGATCCTTATCTTTTGATAACATATTAGAAATCTGGGAAACTAATAAAAGAGGGAAATAAATGTTACCATGCACATATTGTTGAAAATAATGGAACTATTCAGATTAATGATGTCCCAGTGGTAAATGAGTTCCTTGATGTTTTTCCGGATGTGTTTCCTAGTATTATACCTGATCGAGAAGTTGAATTTTCTATTGACTTAGTTCCTGATGCTAAGCCAATTTAAAAACCCCCTTATCAAATGGATCAAATTGAACATTTAGAGTTAAATAATCAATTGCAGTAGTTATTAGATAATGTTTTCATTAGACCTAGAAGATCACCATGGGGTGCTCCTATCTTTTTTGGTTAAAAATAAAGATGGTTCAATGATTCATTTCATTGATTAAGATCATTGAATAACTTCGTTATTAAGAATAAGTATCCTTTACCTCATATCGATGATTTGTTTGATCAGATCAAGGGAGAGCAGTATTTTTCGAAAATTGATTTGAGGTTGGGGTACCATTAGTTGAATGTAATGGAAGTAGAAATTCTGAAGACCGCGTTTCATATTAGATACGGCCATTATGAATTTGTAGTTCTGCCATTTGGTTTAACCAATGCACCTGTTGTATTCATGGATCTTATGAATATAATTTTCTGTGAGTTCTTTGATATGTTTGGGTTTGGGTTCATTGATGATATTTTCATTTATTCTAAAAGTAAAGAGGAACATGAAATTCATTTTAGGGTTGTCTTTCAAACATAAAAAGGAATGATATTGTATGGGAAATTCAGAAAGTGTGTGTTTTTGTTGCAACAAATTTCATTCCATGTTCACATTTTTTCAAAAAATGGCATAACAGTTTATCCTCCTAAAATAAAAGTTATTGAATAATGACCAAGACCAATAAATATATACGATATTCGTAGTTTTCTTGGTTTGGAAGGTAATTACTGGAGGTTTGTTAAAAAGTTTCCACGTTTATCTTGTCCAATGACTATGTTAAATAGAAAACATTTTAAGTTCATCTGGACAAAAGAATGTAATGATTGTTTTCAGGAATTGAAATGAAGATTGGTGAATTCTCTAGTTTCGGCACTGCCTTCCAGAAATGGTGAGTTTATTATTTAAAGTGATGCTTAATTATACGGAATTTGAGGTGTACTTATGCAGAATGGTCAGGTAATTTCTTATGCTTCACGTCAGTTGAAACCACATTAGTTAAATTTCCCTACACATGATTTGGAATTAGATACTATTGTTTTTTTCTTTAAAAATAACGAGGTATAATTTGTATGGAGTAAAATGTGAAATATATACTGACCACAAAAGTTTAATGTATATATTCACTCAAAAAGAATTGTACATGAGACAGAGGAGATGGCTGGAATTAATCAAAGATTATTATTTCACGATCCATTACCATCCGGGAAAATCAAAAAAAGTGGCAGATGCTTTCAGTCGAAAAAGTAATGCTTCATTAACCATGTTACATTTGGAATGAGATCCTTTGGTTTTTGATATGATGAACTTTGGCATAGAAGTTGTTAGTGTAGGAATTTTTTTTTTGTTTTAGGTGTTAGTGATATCATCTCTATCAGATAGAATATAGCAAGCACATAAAGAAGACAGTGAGCTTCAAAAAATGGTAGAGTTTGTTTGGAAGGGTATGTTTCCTGATTTTAAGGTTGATAATGATTGTGTTTTCAGGTTTTTGAAGACATAATGTGTGCCTTGTGATTCACAGCTGAAGAATGATTTGTTATTTGATTCTCATCATTCTTCGTTTTCAGTTCATCCTGGCAGTACTATGATGTATATAGATCTTCATGAGTATCACTAGTGGAGAATGTATTTCGACGTCTATTTTTTTTTACATTTTGACGTCGGTTTTTAACCAACGTTAATAAAGGTGATGTAAAAAATATATGTTTCAACGTCAGTTTTTTTAAACCGACGTCCAAAATCTTCGCCACGGGGGTCTTTGGCGTCGTTTTATATAAAAACCAACGCCACATTTCAGGGCCTCGGGGATCTTTGGCGTCGGTTGTTTTTAAGACGATGCTAAAATTCATGACCTCAGGGGTCATTGGCATCAGATTTTTTAGAAAACCGATGTCTAAATCTAGCATCTACATGTGTTTTAACGTCGGTTTTTTGATAAAAACCGACGCGAAAATTACGTTGTATAAAAAAATATTTTCCACGTCAGTTTAAAAAAAATAGCTGTCAAAACCTCGAAAATATGAATATTGGAATATAGATCGTTTTCCATGCATCGATTTTACTGGTTATGGAGCTAAAATGGACTTATAGATCAAAAGTTATAGTCGTCGTAAGTTGTACCTCGTTATGGGTCAATCGATACAACATTCTTCGAAGAATACATGAAAAAAACAACCAAAATGAATATTCCAAATGAACAAAAAATATAATTAATGATTGAAACTAACTTTAATTCTTTTATTGGGCCATATGAATCGATATGTTGTTTATCATTATTTCACTTCGTTTTAAGGGAGAACTCACGCGGTAATAAAAATAGTGAGTGGTAAAAAAATCCTAAAAACTAATGAATCTTATGAAGAAGTTTTGGTTTTTTATCTCAATTAGAATAATCCTTCATCATCATTATAAGAATAATAAGATTTTTAGTGATAAGGAAAACAATAATAATGAAATTAAATGATGAAAATAAATACCTTGTTCAAATCTTCGATTGAAGAATATTTGAAATATGGATTGTATCATAGATTTCAAAAATGTTGAAATAAAGAAGATGAGCTTTTAAATAGTGTAAATGAAAATTTCTACAACGGCTATTCAATAAAATTTGAGTGGGATTTTGAAAATAGGAACGCGCGTTGGGAAAAAATTCAAATATCGAAACTGCGTATTTGAAATTTTACTTTTAACTTCGGTTAAATATATAACCGATGCTAAAAATATTCTCATGTTGGGGTATTAACATCAGTTTTTGAAAAAATTCAGCAAAAAAGTAACTTTTAACGTCGGTTTTTTGTCAAACCGATGCCAAAACGGGCCTTTTTACGTCGGTTATTGAAAAAAACCGACGCCAAAATTCAAGTCTTATAATTTCTAACTTTCGATGCCCATAACTTTTGATCTGTAAGTCCTTTTTTGCTCCACGACCTGTCAAATTGAATCTTGGGAAATTATATAAAACTTTTATTTTGATATTTGGTGTTAGTTTTTTGTAAAACCGACGCCAAAACGTCCTTTTAACGTTTGTTATTAAAAAAAACAGACGCCAAAAATCAAGTCATATAATCTCAAACATCCGATGCCTATAACTTTTGATCCGTAAGTCCGTGTTTGCTCCACGACCTGTCAAATTGAAGCTATAGAAATTATCTAAAACTTTAAATTTGATCATTGGTGTAGTTTTTTTGTAAAGCTGACGCCAAAAAAGGCTTTCTAACGTCGTTTATTTAAAAAAACCGACGCAAAAAATCAAGCCATATAATTTCCAACTTCTGATGCCGATAACTTTTGATTCATAAGACTTTTTTTGCTCCACGACATGTAAAATTGAAGCGTGGGAAATTATATAAAACTTTTATTGTGATCTTTGGCATCGGTTTTTTTAAAAACTGATGCCAAAAATGGCATTTTAACGTCGGTTATTAAAAAAACCGATGCCAAAAATCAAGTCATATAATCTTAAATTTCTGACACTCATAACTTTTGATCTGTAAGTTCGTATTCACTCCACGACCTGTCAAATTGAAGATAGAGAAATTATCTAAAACTTTTATTATGATCTTTTGCTTTGGTTCTTTGCAAAACCAATGCCAAAAAGGGATTTTTAACGTCGGTTATTAAAAAAACTGGTGCCAAACATCAAGTATTATAATTTCCAACTTCTGACACCCATAACGTTTGATCTGTAAGACCGTTATTGCTCCACGACCTGTCGAATTGAATTTTGGGAAATTACCTAAATCTTTTATTCTGATCTTTGGAGTCTTTGTTTGTTAAACCGGCGCCAAAAATGTTCTTTGAATGTCAGTTATTAAAAAAACTGACGCCAAAAATCAAGTCATATAATCTCAAACTTTCGATGCCCATAACCATTGATCCGTAAGTTCGTTTTCACTCCACAACCTTTCAAATTGAAGCAATAGAAGTTATCTAAAACTTTTATTTTGATCTTTGGCATCAGTGTTTTGTAAAACTGACACCAAAAAGGACCTTTTAACGTCAGTCTCTTAAAACCGACGTTAAACTACCGACGTTAAAAACAATTTTTCCGCTAGTGTATTACTGGTTGGATAGAATAAAAATAGATATTGATGATTTTATAATGAATTGATTGACTTGTTAGAAGGTTAAAGCAGAGCAACAATTATTGAAAGGGATTCTTCAGTCCTAACCGGTGCTAGAGTGGAAGTGGGAAAATATATCCATGGACATTGTGGTGGGATTAACGAAGACATCTCGGGGTAATAATGTAATATGGGTTATAGTTGATCGATTGACTAAATCTGCTAATTTCCATCCTATTCGAGATACATTGTCTCTAGATCAACTTCCTAGGTTGTATTTTAAAGAGATAGTCAGGTTGCATGGAGTTCCCCTCTCCATTGTATCTGATCGTGATCCAATGTTTACTTCTATCTTTTGGAAAGGCCATCCGAAGTTGTTGGGTAATGAATTAAATTATAGTATAGCTTTTCAACCCCAATCAGATGGGAAATCAGAATGACAAAATTAAAACATTAGAGGATATGTTACATGCTTGCTCGATGGATAATCAGGGAAGTAGTGACTAACATCATTCTTTGGTTTAATTTTCATATAATAACCATTTTAATTCCAGTATACAGATGTCTTCATTTGAAGCATTATATGGAATTCATTGTCGAACTCCAGCTTTTTGGGATGATATAAGTGAAAGGAAGCTGATGGTATAAGGCCTTGGCCTTAAACCTTACTTAATATTGAATTAAATGAATAATTCACATTGAGGATCTTTTTAGGTTTAGAGTTTTAGAGAATTAGATTATAAATCATCAATTACATTCCACATTTAAACAAAGTGGTTACATAAAACATAGTATTCGTTTTTCCCCATCAATAGAGACATATTTAAAATAAAACATGGATTATTTCTTAACACTTCCTTAACAATATCATCATAACATGCACCTTTCCCTTGACCTGTGAAAAACATTTCAAAAACCTGGGACGAGCATAAAAAAGCTCAGTGAGGGATATAAAATTACGAAAATAAAACGTTAGTCCATGTATGAAATCATACTTTACTCATAAAACATAAGCATTTTATCATACCTCATCAAATCATGAATAAATCATTGAAATCATAAGGCATAAAGGTAACTTGAGGCATTCATAACATTCTTACATAGGGAGTAACCCTCATGGTTATGTTTGAAATACCCATCACAATATATTCCCTAAATCTCTTCTGAGAAAGCTTAACGTTTAACTCCTTCGTGTTACCCAATGCATTGGAGAGCTATATCGGGCTCACCAGCCCTTAGTTTATCATGGAACCACCCGACCTCATAACAATGCCCAAGAACCATAACATAATCATAGAACATAACTTAAGAATAAAGGAAAGATAGCATTCGCACATTGCAATAACAATATAACATTTTAAGATATTGAAATAATGAATCCATTCTAAAAACCATTTTCAAATACATTTAAAACATTTAATAAGGTGATTTTTAAATCAAAGTGTCCCATACTACATTGATGCTTTTAAAATTTTAAACCATTAATATCCATATAAATAAATCCTTAAAACAATTTTGAAAACATGTATATTAATGAGAAATATTTATAATAATAAATCATTAAAACATTTAAAATGATATTTTAGTTAAAGTGTTTTTAACAAAATGAGAGACACTTGAATACAATAATTGAGGAATATAATTTAATAAAAAATTTATAATATAACGAGAATAAAGGGATTCATGATATAATATTCCAAAGGAAATTATATACATCATATAAAAGTGAATTGGTGCATAACAAGAATGAAGTCTCAATGGAAATGAGATGAAATCCCTTATCATGAAGGTATCCTTAAATTAAGGATAAATCAGTCTCAAAATTATGTGTGAAAAATATAAATACACCCAATATAAGTGTATATGAAGTGTAAAACAATCAAAGTCCATTCACACATATTCAAATATTACATATTCAATAACTACATGTTGAACCCAAAGAAATCGAAATTGGGTTAAAAAGTTCCCTTGGTAAAATTCGACAGCCTAACGGCGTCATTTTAAAATTCATAAAATTAGTTGATGAGAACGAAAATAGTATCTCATCCCTTGGAAATAAAATTTACAACAATAAGCATATATAATAACATATCACAACATTACAATATTTAAATTAAAAGTCCCAACAAAAGAAGTCTTTTATAAAGTGGATGGTGAAAGGTTCCCTAACTGACTTCGGTATCTTTCGAAACATGCACCCCATGAAAGAAGGACAATACAAGATTGATGTAATTACTCATAAATAAAATTATATTACACATATAGTAGAATAATGGGAATTACATATACCACTCAATGGAAATGGTGGCAAATGTAGCATAAATATCATGGGAATAAAAGTGAGATGAAAAATCCCATACGAAAACTCTCCAGCCTAACGACGCCACAAAAAAACATCAAAAAATGGATTGATGAGATCAAATAGGGTCTCTCGTCATATTAACATAAAATTTACATCAAGAGGAATATAAAAGAACATCCCCCTACATAAAAAATTGGAGCATAAAAGAAGTGACATAAAAGAGAGTACTTAAAAAGAAAGAGAGAGGTTGGATCTCTTACGAAAATTCGGCAGCCTAACGGCGCCAATCAAAATATCCAAAATGGATTTATGAGAGAAAATAGGGTCTCTCATAATATAAACATAAAAATTAAAGTAAGAGTAATATAAAATAACATACCAATCTTATGAAATATGAGCTTAAAAGGAATGACATAATAGAGTGTACTTAAAAATAAAGAGAGGGGTAGGATCCCTTACCTTGGGTCCGATTTGACTCGATCGTTATTTAACCTCCTGAATAATAAAAATGAGTTAATTTCTACATGTTTAAGAACCTTTTTAAAGTTAATTATTCCTTTTATATCACTTACTACCATTCTATGAACACTATGTAATTATTTAAGATAATAATGGTCGTTTTGTAGATCATTGCTACTTGAGTAAAAAATAAACTCTTTAGAAGCTGTTCATGTGGTAAAATATATATTATATCCAGAATTATATTCATTATTTAGATATCATATATATCATATATATCCATTATATACATGATTTTATAATATTACATAACATTTAGAGGTAAGAAATGAAATGCACCGTTCATGGAGACGGTAAGCCGTACGTACGCATAAACGCTACTTCCATTTCTATTTCTTATTTAATGGAATTAAAACATAATGATACAAAATAGTATTATAATTAAAGTATGGTATAATATATAATATCATTAAATATATCTTTTATACATACCACATATGGTATTAAAGAATCAAATCACTTTGTGGGGGCGGTAGTCCGCACTTCCTAAAATGAAGATATCGCGTTTAACCAAAATGGAAACCATAAAGGTATGCCATAAATGAAAAAATACATATTATTAAGTAAAATATAAACATATTATATATCATATATAAATATATTGACATCTTAATGGCCACCTTTGAGGGTGTTAAAAGAATATTGAACAATCATCGTTTCGTGAGGCAGAAATTCACCATCCATAGAAACAGTATGTTCATTAACCATTATATGTAGCTGTGTGTAAGTTTAGCTTGAATAATTCATATAAAACATCCTATTATATCTAATGTAATAGAGTTGTTACAAAAGAAATGAATAAAAATAGTATAGGGGGTTGGAGAAGAAAAATAAAACAAAAGAACACAACTGAAGACATTACCTTAAAATCTGGTATCTCTCTTTGATTTGAGCTCAAAGGCTTCCTTGGGAAGACTTCTGCCCAACGTGAGGCTTCTAGTAGTAAGAGAGGTATTTGGAGAGACAAAATGATCAGCGTTTGTCCAATCCAAAGGCTTGAGAGGTGTTGGTAAGGTGGTAGAGGTGGGGGCCTTTTAAAAGAGGAGAGGAGGGGCACTCTTGGAAAGTTACAAAATGTTACTTTATTTTCAAATGAGTGTTAGATATTATAGGTCCCACATTGATTTATTTCGATTCTAAGGTGTTAAGGGTTATAAATATACTCATACAATAGGTTTTTAACAAGTATACATTTTAGTTTTAACATTATCTTTTCATTTTATTTAAATCCTTTATTAATGAGGTAATCGCTGCAACATCATGATGTCATAAATAATTTCATTTATTTAATGTCTAAAAATTATGAAAAAACATCATGATTTATGAAATCTTTTTAGCTTTCTAATTAATATTTTTAGTTAAAAATATGACTTGTATAACCAAATATAAAAATTGTTTTAGTAAAAAAAACTCATGCTTGTGACATTTTTATTTTAACTTTTAATAAAACGTTATTTATGTCATTTTCCAACCAAAGTGGCACCATGGGATCCCCAAGCTGACCCATGGATTGTCTTGGTCGGCCATGACACATCCAATGAGGGTAGGACATGTGTCTAGGTCATTTCATATTATTAAAACAATATTTTTACCTTAAATTAAACTAATTACCTCTAATCGCGATTAAAAACATAAAAGTTACTATTCACCAAAAAATTATTTTAATCCCATTGAACTACATTTTACATCATAATTACAACCATTTATGTTGGATTTTTGAAATTCATATCACAGAAGTGGTGAAGTTTCATTTCAATGAAAAATCAGTTTTTAAACTACCACTTAGTGGTTTCACTATTCATCAAAATTGTAGTTTTTCAGAAAAATACCAAAAATTCACCCCAAGCTATATTTGATATTCCGAATTGAAACATGATGTCTATTTTACAAAATTCAAAACATATAAGTTGAATTAATTAATTTAATAATTAATTCCCACTTTCAAAACAAATAGCGTGTTTTTAAGAAACAATATCTATTAACAGATTGACACTAGTTTAAGTCCAATTTCAAAGTGAAATTAATTCCAATGACCACTATTACATTAAATGGTAAAAATATATTCTAATTTCACTTTAAAAAAAATTCAAAACATAATCTAATCATATAAATAAATTAGATTAAAAAGGGGTCTTGAATTAAAATACAACATTTTTCACTATTCATTAAAAAATGAACTTTATTGGAAAAATACCAAAAATATACACAAAGTAAATATTGAGGTCCCAATTCTAAAGAAGAATTTTATTTTTTCAAATATAACCCATAAAATTGTCACAAAGTGTATTTAAAAGAGTTTCACCATCAAAAGACGGTTAATCGACCTTTTAAATAATATTAGAATGTTTACGCTTAAAATTGAATTCATTCGCATTTTTAATCCTCTAAAATTTATTGTAAAAAGTAAAAATATTTGACAAACATATATAATCATTTTGTAGTTAGTTCTGTTCATTCCCTCCATTACAACGGTTAGGCGTTAACTACAATTTAAAATAATATTATTTTGTTATTAGAGTGAAACTTAAGATTCCCAAGAAACTCATTGTTGTGTATTGGGTATGCCATCGAGCATAGCGTCCCCTTTAAAGTAATATTAATATTTTATTCACAAATATGGATAAATATGAAAATGTCATATTTTCTATTTACCTGTGGGTGTTACATCCTTCTCCCCTTTTGGGAATTGCGTCTTCGCAATTTAAAAATTGGGCTAGGAAACTTCATTGAAAATCCCACATCAGAACAAGATTCAGTAAAACAATCACTTTAAAATAATGAAAGAGAAGTACAAAGGTCACCCGAGTTAACCCATACTTGGATTCCAAGTATGAAAATATGGATATGGAGGAAAAAAGGGTCATGTCTTGATTGAGAGTGATAGTAAACATGTCTAGGAGAAAGTTAACAAAAAGAAAATCACAAACTTGGGATAGGTTAAACGGTATTCGATTCCCCAGTAAGAAACGTTAACAGACAACATTTTTGTTTTTAATTACTCTTCATTGAGGAATTTATTTTTGAGCTTAACTAAATCATAATGAAACATACTTACTTGTCACGTAGACTTTCAACTTTTACTAGATCCTTTAATCAAACTCATATTTTCTCCAAAAGATGAGTATTTAGGAAGACTTGTTCCCATTAAGAGTAAAATAATCAACTTCATGGGAATCACCTAATCCAAAATAATAACTATATATTTCCCATGTCTTTAGAAAAAAACCAAAACCAAAACTGATAGTATGAGATCGGATAATCCACAAATGTATAATCCTTTATAAAAAGACGATATATTCCTAATCTCCAAAATCTGTCCAAAAAAAACCCAAAGTACAACAAAGACCATTCGATAAACAATTGTCCATAAAATTCTTCAAAGTTTACCAAACTAAGATTGAAACCCAAATATTTGAAGGATTTAATCACATAGTCTTCCAAGGTACAAATTAACTTTTATCTCCAAATAACATCAGTTGCCCTTAAATTTTCATATTGAAAAGTAATTAACCTAATCACATATCCTCCATGATAGGTTAATAATTTCCATAGATAACCCAAAATAAACATAATCTTGATTCCTAAAATCATCTAACTAAAAATAATTAGTCAAACTAACCAGGGACTTCATGTATTCCAGTGGTAGGCGATAAATACCAGTTGCACTTTGGTTATGGGTTTGATTCCCACAATTTTGTCCGACGCGACGGGTTGTCACATGGTCTGTGTGTTTTCCTTTTTCCAAAACTATATAATTCTTAAAACATTCCACAAAACAAGATAAAACCTTCAAAAATAATCATACCATATTTTAACCTCATGTTTATCTCATGCCTTTCATTTTCCATCATAACATATAATTACCCATAATTACCTCAAAAGTAAGGATCATATAAACTCTAATTGTTACCTTTATAATTATTACATGAACTTCCACATCGATTGGTCATCTTGTACATGATGCATTACAGAACATACCAAGGTTCATGTGGTTGATCATGACTTCTTGATAGTTGTTTTATAACAACCACGAGTTTCCTCATTGAATCCCCCATTTCATCTAGTCTCTTAATCAGAGAACCACCAAAGTTTCCGTCAAACCTATTGTCACATTGGTGCCTGCTAGATCCATCCATTCACTAAAAACAGAAATGTCAGTGTGAGTATATCAACAAAACCATCATGTACTAATGATGAAGATATACATACTCATTCACTTTATCTAAAACTAGGACTCTTTCTGAAATCCTAACCATTATGGTAATGTCCCATATACTTAGAGAATATCCTAACCTCTAAAGTTATCTAAACCGACCTCTGATACCAACTATAAGGCCTTGGCCTTAAACCTTACTTAATATTGAATTAAATTAATAATTTACATTGAGGATCTTTTTAGGTTTAGAGTTTTAGAGAATTAGATCATAAATCATGAATTACATTCCACATTTAAACAAAGTGGTTACATAAAAGATAGTATTCTTTTTTCCCCATCAACGGAAATATATTTAAAATAAAACATGGATTCTTTCTTGACACATGCTTGACACTATAATCATAACATGCACCTTTCCCTTGGCCTGTGAAAAACATTTCAAAATCTTGGGATGAGAATAAAAATCTCAGCAAGGGATATAAAAGTACGACAAGAAAACATTAGTCCATGTATGAAATCATACTTTACTCATAAAACATAAGCATTTTAACATAACTCATCAAATCATGAATAAATCACAGAAATAATAATGCATAAAGGTAACGTGAGGCATTCATAACATTCTTACGTAGGGAGTAACCCTCATGGTTACATTTGGAATACCCATCACATTATATTCCCTAAATCTCTTTGGAGAAACCTTAACGTTTAACTCCTTCATGTTACCCAATGCATTGGAGAGATATATCGGGCTCACCCGCCCTTAGTTTATCACGGAACCACCCGTCATCATAACAATTCCCAAGAACCATAACATAATCATAGCACATAACTTAAGAATAAAGTAATGATAACATTCTCACATTGCAATAACAATATAACATTTTAAGATGTTGAAATAATTAATCCATTCTAAAAACCATTTTCAAAACCATTTAAAACATTATATAAAGAGATTTTTAAATCAAAGTGTCCCATAACACATTAAAGCTTTTAAAATTTTAAACCATTAATATCCATATAAATAAATCATTAAATCCATTTTGAAAACATGTATATTAATGAGAAATATTTATAAGAATAAATCATTAAAACATTTAAAATGATACTTTAGTTAAAGGGATTTTAACAAAATGAGAGACACTTGAATTAAATAATTGAGGAATAACATTTGATCAAAACATTATAATATCATCAGAATAAAGGGATTCATGATATAATATTCCAAATGACAGTATATTCACCATATAAGAGTGAATTGGTGCATAACAACAATGAAGTCTCAATGGAAATGAGATGAAATCCCTTTATCATGAATGTATTCTTAAATTAAGGATAAATCAGTCTCAAAATTATGTGTGAAAAATATAAATACACCCAATATAAGTGGATATTAAGTGTAAAACAGTCAAAGGTCATTCACACATATTCAAAAGATGACATATTCAATAACTACATGTTGAACCCAAAGAAATCGAAATTGGGTCAAAAAGTTCCCTTGGTAAAATTCGACAGCCTAACGGCGTCATTTTAAAATTCATAAAATTAGTTGATGAGAAAGAAAATAGTATCTCATAACTTGGACATAAAATTTACAACAATAAGGATATATAATAACATATCCCAACATTACAATATGTAAATTAAAAGACCCAAAAAAAGAAGACTTTTAAAAAGTGGAGGGTGAATGGTTCCCTTACCGACTTGGGTATCTTTCGAAACATACACCCCATGAATGAAAGACAATACAACATTGATATAAATACTCATAAATGAATTTATATTCCACAAATAGAAGAATAATGGGAATTAAATATACCAATCAATGGAAATGGTGTAAAATGTAGCATAAATATCATGGGAATAATAGTGAGATAAAAAATCCCTTACAAAAACTTAGCAGCCTAACGGCGCCACTTAAAACATCCAAAAATGGATTGATGAGAAAAAATAGGGTTTCTCATCATATTAAAATAAAATTTACAAAAATACGAATATAAAAGAATATCCCCCAACATAACAAATATGTGCTTAAAATAAGTGACATAAAGGAGAGTAATTAAAAAGAAAGGGAGAGGTTGGATCTCTTACGAAAATTCGTCAGCCTAACCGTTCCAATCAAAACTTCCAAAATGGATTGATGAGAGAAAATAAGGCCTCTAATCATATAAACATAAAAATTACAGTAAGATTAATATAAAAGAACAGCCCAATCATAAGAAAGATGAACTTAAAAGGAATGACAAATAAGACTGCACTTAAAAAGAAAGATAGGGGTAAGATCCCTTACCTCGGGTCCGACTTGACTCGATCGTTATTTAACCTCTTGAATAATAAACTTGAGTTAATTTATACTTGTTTAATAAAAAATTTCTAGTTAATTATTCCTTTTATATCACTTACTACCATGCTATGGACACTGTGTAATTATTTAAGTTAATAATGGTCATTTTGTAGATCATTGCTACTTGAGTCAAAAATAAACTCTTTATAATTACAAGTTGTTCATGTGGTAAAATAAATATTATATCCAGAATTATATTCATTATTTAGATATAAAATATATCATATATATACTTTATATAAATTCATTTATAATATTACATAAAATTTAGAGGTAAGAAATGAAATGCACCGTTCATGGAGACGGTAAGCCGTACGTACACATGAACGCTACTTCCATTTCTATTTCTTATTTAATGGAATTAAAAAATAATGATACATAATAGTATTATAATTCCAGTATGGTATCATATATAATATCATTAAATCTATCCTTTACATGTACCACATATGGTATTAACGAGTCAAATCACTTTGAGGGGGCGGTAGTCCACACTTCCTAAAATGAAGATATCACGTTTAACCATAATGGAAACTATAAAGGTATGCCATAAATGAAAAAATACAGAAGCTTAAGTAAACCATAAACATATTATATATCATATATAAATATAGTGACATCTTAATGGCCACCTTTGAGGGTGTTAAAAAAATATTGAACATTCATCGTTTCGTGAGGCAGAAATTCACCATCCACAGAAACAGTATGTTCTTTAACCATTAGATGTAGGTGTGTGTAAGTTTATCTCGAATACTTATTATAAAAACATCCTAGTATATCATATATAATTTATTTGTTACAAAATAATTGAATAAAAAGAGCTTAGGGGGTTGGAGAAGCAAAATAAAACAAAAGAACACAGGTGAAGACATTACCTTGAAATCGGGTATCTATATTTGATTTGAGCTCAAAGGCTTCCTTGGGAAGACTACTACCCAATGTGAGTCATCTAGAAGTAAGATAGGGATATGGAGAGACAATATGGTCGGGTTTTGGCCGAGCCAAAGGCTTGAGAGGTGTGGGTGAGGTGGTAGAGGTGGGGGCCTTTTATAAGAGGAGAGGGGGCACTCTTGGAAAGTTACAAAATGTTACTTTATTTTCAAATGAGTGTCAGATTTTAAATGTCCCACATTGATGTATTTATTGGCTAAGGTAGGAAGGGTTCGAAATATACTCGTCCAATAGGTTTTTGACAAGTGTAAGTTATATTTTTAACACTATCGTTTAATTTTATTTAAATCCTTTATTAATGAGTTAATCGCTGCATCATCCTGATGTCATAAATAATTTAATTTATTTAAGGTCTAAAAATTATAAAAAAACTATCATGATGTTGGAAATCGTTTTTTATTTCTAATGAATATTTATAGTAAAAAATATGACTTGTATAACCCCATTTAAATTTTTTTTTAGTAAAACAACTCATGCTTGTGACATTTTTATTTTAACTTTAAATAAAAAGTTATTTATGTCGTTTTCCAACCAAAGTGGCTCCATGGGGTCCACAAGTTGACCCATGGATTTTCGTGGTTGGCCATCACATATCCAATGAGGGTAAGACATGTGTCTAGGTCATTTCATATTATTAAAACATTTCTTTTACCTTAAGTTTAACTAATTACCTCTAATCGCGATTAAAAACTTAAAAGTTACTATTCACCAAAAAATTATTTTAATCCCATTGAACCACATTTTACATCCTAATTACAACCATGTATGTCAGATTTTTGAAATTCAAATCACAGAAGATGTGAAGTTTCATTTAAACGAAAAATCAGTTTTTAAACTACCACTTAGCGGTTTCACTATTCATCAAAAATTGATGTTTTTCAGAAAAATACCAAAAATTCACCCTAAGCTATATTTTATATTCAAAATTCAAAAATGATGTCTATTTTAAAAAATTCAAAACATATAAGTTTCATTAATTAATTTAATAATTAATGCCCGCTGTCAAAACAAATAGCATGTTTTTAAGAAACAATATCTATTAAAAGATTGACACTAGTTTAAGTCCAATTTCAAAGTGAAATTAATTCCAATGACCACTATTGGATTAAATGGTAAAAATATATTATAATTTCACTTTAAAAACAATTCAAAAGTTAATATAATCATATAAATAAATTAGATTAAAAAGTGGTTTTGAATTAAAATACAACATTTTTCACTATTAATTAAAAATTGAACTTTATCAGAAAAATACGAAAAAATTACACAAAGTAAATTTTGAGGTCCCGATTCTAATGAAGAATTTTATTTTTTCAAATTTAACACATAAAATTGTCAAAAAGTGGATTTAAAAGAGGTTCTCCATCAAAAGGCGGTTAATCAACCTTTTAAAGAATATTAGAATGTTTGCGCTTAAAATTGGATTCATTCGAATTTTTAATCCTCTAACATATATTGTAAAAAGTAAAAATATTTGACAAATATATATTATAATTTTGTAGTTAGTTTTGTTCATTCCCGCCATTAAAACGACTAGGCATTAACTACCATTTAAAATAATATTATTTTGTTATTAGAATGCAATGTAAGATTCCCAAGAAACTCATTATTGTGTATTGGGTACGCCATCGAGCATAGCGTCCCCTTTAAAGTAATATTAATATTTTATTCACAAATATTGATAAATATTAAAATGTCATAATCTTTATTTACCTGGGGTTTTACAGATGGGACCAGAACTGGTATAAGAGATGGCAGAAAATGTTCAGTTGATTCAGAAGCACATGAGAACAGCTCAGAGAAGACAGAAACCTTGTGAAGATAACCAGAGGAAGGATGTTTCTTTTGAGGTAGGTGATCATGTCTTTTTCAATGTTTCTCCATGGAAATGTTTAATGCATTTTGGTAAGAAGGGAAAGTTGAGTCCAAGGTTCATTGGACCTTATGAAATTATAGAGATAGTTGGATCAGTTGCGTACATAGTGGCTTTACCTCCATGTTCATCCCAGGTACACAATGTTATTTTATGTTTCGATATTGATAAAGTATATGCCAGATCTAACTTATGTTTTGTGTAACACCCCAAGATTTTATGAAAAATATTATTTTAATTTCATTAATTTCTTATGTTTTATTCTACACCAAGATTACCTTGCGCTATACGCAACACCGTATTAGCTTGTAGTATACGCAACACTATTCTTGGACCGTGTTACACACAATTTTGATAATAGTTATTCTACGCAACATTGAGAATATATATATATATATTAAATGTATAAATGAAATATGGTTGGATTCTTTTATACGAAACAACGAATGATTCTTTCACAACACGCAACCCTGACTTGGCTTGCATTACACGCAATCGCGACCTTCCTCGATAGCGTGTGTTGTACACAATACCGGGTTTTAATAAACAATGTTATATTATTATAATATTGTCATGAACTAGCCTTTATGAATAGTATTAACTAAATTTTGAATTTTATAATATTATTATTCATCTTACACATTTCTAGAACATGGTATAAGAACAAAATAAATTTTTCGGGTAAAATAAGTATTTTTCAAAAAATGCAGTTTTGCCGCCTTTTGATGGCGCACCCACTTTAAATCTAGTTTTTGACATTTTTATAAGTTCAATTTGACAAAATAAAATTTTTCTTTGGAATCAAGAAATAAAAATTTACTTTGGATAAATTTTTCATATTATTCTGGTAACTTTCACATTTTAATGAATAGTAAAAACACGCTATATTTTAATTAAAAACAACTTTTTTCATCATAATATCTTATGTGGTTAAATTATAATATTGAATGGTTTTAAAGTATAAATAGAATATATTTTTACCATTTAATATAATATATGTCATTATCATTTATTTTACCTTGAATTCGTAGGTTAAATCAATTCAATCTTTTGCAATGTTTTAAACAAAAACCCGTTTTTATTCGACAACGGGATTAATTTTAATTTAATTTCTGCAACTTCTGTGTATGGAATTTTAAAAAATGGATTCCATATTTGGAATCATTGGATCCAAATTATGTTAATAGGCTACTTTTTATTTTTCGAAATTATGAATAGTAACTACGGTAAATTTTATTTACCATAGTGAAAGGTAAATCGGGTAATTAAGGGTAAATATAATATTTTAAAATTACCCTAACAGATGTCAAAATCCTATTGGATGACTAAAAGTCGACCCATATCACCTAAGGGTCAGATTATATTCATTTAATTAAATTTTTTTCAATGAAAATAAATTAATTATTATTAAAACCAAAGAATGTGACAACATGTCACTTTCTTAAATCTTATAAGTATAAAAATTTTAATATAGTGATACACTTCATGAAACTTCGAACATGAATAGTCTCCAGAAAGATAATACAATTATATACATCATAGGAATTTATTTAGAATTTTTAGGGATTAAATAATTATCATTTATTATGACACAAAGATGATGCAGTAATTGTCTTATTAATGAAATATTGACAGAATTGATGTTATAAATGCCCAAATAAATGTAATTTGAGACTTTTTATGACTTACACTAATTTTCTAGGTTAATATGATATATTAGTGTTGATTTAATCAACTTGGTTCGAACATATAATTCTGTTATGACTTTCACAAAAATCATATATCAAATAGTGTCAAAATTGACACAAAATAGTTTTTAAATCAAATATTATATTATTAATTGTTATTTTATTCCTAAAAATCTAAGGTTCGGCCAAATGACTTAGATAAGGATATATATATTAATAATAAACAATTTAGGGTTCTTTTGGATTGATATAGTATGTTTATTAACCATATAGTGTAAGAAAACAAAAAGACACGGTAAAAGTTAAATTATTTAACTTAGGGTTAAATCTAATTGATAAGGTTAAAATAATAACCTAAACTTGTCTAAATCCTATTGGTTGATAGGATTTAGACCCATACCCACTTTAACTTCGAAATAAGACCCTTTGGAACCATTATAAACCGATTTTGACTTTAATATAAAATAATATTTTGAGATATTCCTAAGGTGCCCCTCTCCTCCCTTATAAAAGGGAACCTCCTCCCTCTCTTCCTCACACAACTATGAGCCTTCAAGCTCGGCCAACCCCTGAAAAAATATCTTCTAAACTTTCCTAGTATCATCCTAGAGGTCCTGTTCTTCTTCAAAGACCATCCTTAGTTCTTTAAGTGGAGGTTAAGAAAAGGCGCGTCAAAAAGAGGTAATATCCATTACCGATCTTTTTCAATTTCATTCTTCTTCAACTTCTTCTTCTTTATTTGTTTCATGATAAATTAATAACATCAGTATTACATACATACTTATATGTTTTTATAAATATGAAACAACCCTAATTCACCTTCTATCCATCCTACGGAAAAATGAAAACACCGCGCGTGCGTACGTACGGAATACCGTCTCCACGCCGTGGTGTAATCTATTTTCCACCATAACCTTACAAGGGTGAGTATAATGGTGTAATGAGTAACTATATATGATTATTATAAAGTGATTTTGATACTGAAATAGTATACATACACTTCAACACAATTCCAAGACCATGGGAACGATATCATCGCTCGTGCGTACGTACGGACTACCGTCTCCACGACGCGATGAGATTCATTCTCAATGATTAACCATTCATGAATGATTATAAAGTATATATAATTTGTACTAATGAAATATATGACATAATAATGATACTGTATTTATTTATATATTTATATGTATGTCATCTACTTAATTCCATTCAATTCAATAAGGAAACGAAAACAGCGTTCATGCGTACGTACGGACTACCGTCTCCATGAACGGTGTATTTCTTTCAATTTAATGATTTATTATATATATGTATATCCTGAATATATATATATATATATATAAATCATGTTTTATGTTCTGGAATTAAGTAATCATGATCTAAGTAATCATATGAATAATTACAAGTCCAAACACGGACGACAAATGAAACAATTTTACCCAAAACACTCTTTAACATGGAATTTACAAAAGAACGGGTAATATAAAGTCATAAGTGAACCATATATGATATCATAACAATGAATATGATTCTTTAATAAGTAAATGACATTATTTAAATCATTATACAGGAGGTTCGGACACTTACGAAGAAAATCGGACCTAAGGTAAGGGAAATATCACAATCTCATTTTTATCCGAGATTGTTTATTCGTAAGTATTTATTGGGGTGTATTTTATCATCCACATCCATGTTACATCAATATGTAATATTGTTTCCATCCACTTACACTAGTTTAAATCCAATTTTACCCTTCGGTGAGTTTTTAGTAAATAATATGAAAGGAATCTTTTGTCGTTTTTCTCGTACGAGGTACTTTTTGACTTTTCCAACAAAAGTACGAAGAATTTTTTTTTAACTTATACGGAATGAATGGATTTCTAAAACATTATTTCCAAGAAGCTTCCTTTACAAGTATTCAAGTTTATTTTTAATCAACCTATTTTATTATAAAATTTGATGACATGTTAAGAAAGGAAAAGTGTTTTTGAAGTAGAAAGGATATTTTCCTCAAGAATGAAGTTCAAGTATTTTATCAAAATTATTTTCCATCTAATATAATAAAAGGGTTTTGTTTTTATCCTTATTATTACATGGATTTGATTATGTTGTGATGGAAATATTTTTATGAATTCCTTTATCTTATATGAATTGTTTTATGATGTCATGTTGTTTAAGAATCCCATTTTTATTACATGGGTTACGCTATGATGTATGGTTTACGATTATGTGGCACACATAATAAAGGATTCATTATAATATGGGTGAGACCTATATCTCCCTCCAATGCATTGGGTAAAGATTTTATATCTCATGAGATATACATGGCTTAAATGGTAGGTTATACCGGTTCAGTGAAACAGGACTGAAACGAGGGTTACTCGATTCAGAAAGGGACTTTGTCCACTAAGATAGTCTTGGAAATGAGTCTTGACTAACAAGAAATGATTCTCTATGATTATGTGTGTATGCCACAAAGTTTCATTTTTAAGTTATGATTATTGGGATTTCATTTCACTACTATGATTTATCCCATGTTATGAAATTATGCTCTTTTTTGCAGGTTAAGATTTCCAAAAGTTATGTTCTTATGAATATGATGTGATTGATTTTTCTTTTGTATACCCTTACTGAGCATTTGAGCTCACCCTTTTATGTTTTCTTTTCCCCAGGATATAAAGAAAAGTTTTAGGTAAAAAAAAGGAAGATCTTTGTGGGAGATGTTGAAGATCTTTCACCAGGATTAGAAGATTATATTCCGAGTTTCCAAAGACACTAAACTATTACGATCCTTGTTGGTGTGTTTTTGTTATGTACTAAGTATTCCGAAAATGTAATGTAATGTCAATGTACGTCAAGATACGAGTCTCTACAGTTGGTATCAGAGGAAAGGTTTAGTCAACCTTTGGAAACTAGGATGCGAAAACATTAGTGAGATCCCTAGAGACATTTCTAAGGTATGTCTAGGGATGTCCATAAGGATAAGTATACGTATAGGATATAGTCCTAGAACTATGGTAACAATATTAGATTAAACCAAAGATGTTAGATATTGAAGTTACTCCCCCTTTATTATGATTTTTTCCTCTCACACTATTCTTTTTGGGTTTTAGAAAATGGCTGGAAACAAGATGATTCACGATAATGGAGGATATGATGGACAATGGAATGATATTCTTCATGAGAAACCAAATGAAATGGGATTTGGAGGTCCAAACATCATTATTATGCCGAATCAGCAATCTCATAATATGATCAATAAAGTTAAATTTGGTAAGATTCCTGACTCGGCTAATAAGAGAAAGATAGAGTTTCATGATGATCATAGAGGAAAGAAAGTTAAATTTCCCCTATGTAAATCATGTGGGAAGAGGCATCAAGGAGAATGTTTCAAAGGAACTAGAAGATGCTTTGGGTGTGGAAAAGAAGGACACAAATACAGTAAGTGCAAAGGAAAAGGTTCAGTTAACACCAGGGATGAGGATAATGGTATTGCTACGACATCAGCAACGGTTAAATGTTTTAAATGTGGAATGTACGGGCATTATGCAAACCAATGCCCTAAGGGAAAGTCTCATGATGAAAATCAGTATGGTCGTATGGGTAGTATTTATATGGATGATGATGATGAGACTACAAATGATATGTGAGATGAAAGAATTGTTGAAGCTCAGTCAATGGTTTAAGAATGTAGTGGAATGATTACATGTTTATCATGTGTAATGTTGTATAAGTAATCTCATGGTACTATGGAATAAAGAGACATCTAAGGATTGTTACATTGTTGTCTTTCCTTGAGTTTTGAAAGTGTATGATTAATTGTACCAGTATCCATGAATGGTTATTCAGATATTTTTGGAATGTAGATGATATGTGCATAATGAAGGGATAAGACGATAATGAGATGTTTGATTGTATTCATGAGCTCATGATTGATATAAGGACTAAGTGATATAATGGTTTGAGTATAAGTAATTTTGAGGATTTTGGTCTATGGAAAGTGTTAACTTTTAACTGCATTCATGTTTTCACTAAGGTTCAATGGTTATTCAAGAGAATACATGATTAAGGCCTTTGAATGTTTGGAATGTGACCAACAAAACATATCTTATGACATATGGGGATCAACGATGGTATTAAATCTCTGGTAATCGTTTTCACTATATTATGAGAGTGGACTGCAGTATTATGAATAAGCCTAAAGATTGGAATGGATTATGTTGGACATAAGTTAGTATTGTTTAAGGATAGAACTTTTGATATTATTTATGTGATGTTATAGTAATGTAGTTTTAGAAAAAGGACAACCTGCAGGACGGGTGATAGCCCATCGCTTCGGATAAGGCCGTGGGAATCGAACCCACAACCGAAGTGCAACTGGCCTTTATCGCCTACCACAGACCTACAGGAAGTCCCTGTTTAGTAGAAACTAGTTTTATTATATTAAGCAGTGTGATATGTGAAGTATAAGTTCATTTTAGGAACCATATATGATTAATCTCACTATAGATGGACTTATGTATTTTTTGATAACTTTTCTAACCTTTTGTTTGAGACACATGGAATGACCCATCATTCTATCACATGACCTGCTAACACATCACGAATGACAAATTCAACTTCATTTCTTTAAGAGATGAAGTGGAAATTGTCCAAAGAACGACAATCGGTAAGACTATACCAAAATCACGAAAGTATTTCTTCTAATTCCAATTTCATCAACTTTAGGGAAATGATCATGAAAACCAAAAATGTTGTCTTAGTGCTCTTATATCTGATGAATCAGATGGTACCTTAGATCATCACAAATTTATGGCTTTGTGATTGCTATCTTTTCCGTAGCCATGTTCTCTACCACTCTCCATTAGAGCATTATGGTTAGATTTCTCTTCCATATCCATATTTTCACCTATGTGGAAACCCAGTGATTAGTTTATTTGGGTAACTGTTACGTTTCATACTTTTGTTTTTAAAGATAAGTTTTGGTATTCCTTTTTACGATGTGGGTTTCTATCAAAGAAACTTTCAAATATTAAACCATTTATAACCCCGACGAATTTCGAGGGCGAAATTCATTTTAAGGGGGGTAGAATGTAACACCCCGAGATTTTATGAAAAATTTTATTTTAATTTCATTAATGTCTTATGTTTTATTCTACACCAAGATTACCTTGTGATATACGCAACACCGTATTAGCTTGTAGTATACACAACACTATTCTTGGACCGTGTTACACACAATTTTGATAATAGTTATTCTACACAACATTGAGAATATATATATATATATATTAAATGTATAAATGAAATATGGTTGGATTCTTTTATACGAAACAACGAATGGTTCTTTCACAACACGCAACCCTGACTTGGCTTGCATTACACGCAATCGCGACCTTCCTCGATAGTGTGTGTTGTACACAATACCGTGTTTTAATAAACAATGTTATATTATTATAATATTGTCATGAACTAGCCGTTATGAATAGTATTAACTAAATTTTGAATTTTATAACATTATTATTCATCTTACACATTTCTAGAACATGGTATAAGAACAAAATATATTTTTCGGGTAAAATAAGTATTTTTCAAAAAATGCAGTTTTGCCGCCTTTTGATAGCGCACCCACTTTAAATCTAGTTTTTGACATGTTTATAAGTTCAATTTGACAAAATAAAATTCTTCTTTGGAATCAAGAAATAAAAATTTACTTTCGATAAATTTTTCATATTATTCTGGTAACTTTCACATTTTAATGAATAGTAAAAATACGCTATATTTTAATTAAAAACAACTTTTTTCATCGTAATATCTTATGTGGTTAAATTATAATATTGAATGGTTTTAAAGTATAAATAGAATATATTTTTACCATTTAATATAATTTATGTCATTATCATTGATTTTACCTTGAATTCGTAGGTTAAATCAATTCAATCTTTTGCAATGTTTTAAACAAAAACCCGTTTTTATTCGACAACAGGATTAATTTTAATTTAATTTCTGCAACTTCTGTGTATGGAATTTTAAAAAATGGATTCCATATTTGGAATCATTGTGTCCAAATTATGTTAATAGTCTTCTTTTTATTTTTTGAAATTATGAATAGTAACTACGGTAAATTTTATTTACCATAGTGAAAGGTAAATCGGGTAATTAAGGGTAAATATAATATTTTAATATTACCCTAATAGATGTCAAAATCCTATTGGATGACTAAAAGTCGACCCATATCACCTAAGGGTCGGATTATATTCATTTAATTAAATTTTTTTCAATGAAAATAATTTAATTATTATTAAAACCAAAGAATGTGACAACATGTCACTTTCTTAAATCTTATAAGTATAATAATTTTAATCTAGTGATAAACTTCATGCAACTTCGAACATGAATAGTCTACAGAAAGCTAATACAATTATCTACATCATAGGAATTTATTTAGAATTTTTAGGGATTAAATAATTATCATTTATTATGACACAATGATGATGCAGTAATTGTCTTATTAATGAAATATTGACAAAATTGATGTTATAAATGCCTAAATAAATGTAATTTGAGACTTTTTATGACTTACACTAATTTTCTAGGTTACTATGATATATTAGTGTTGATTTAATCAACTTGGTTCGAACATATAATTCTTTTATGACTTTCACAAAAATCATATATCAAATAGTGTCAAAATTGACACAAAATAGTTTTTAAATCAAATATTATATTATTAATTGTTATTTTATTCCTAAAAATATAAGGTTCTTCCAAATGACTTAGATAAGGATATATATATTAATAATAAACAATTTAGGGTTCTTTTGGCTTGATATAGTATGTTTATTAACCATATAGTGTAAGAAAACAAAAAGACACGGCAAAAGTTAAATTATTTAACTTAGGGTTAAATCTAATTGATAAGGTTAACATAATAACCTAAACTTGTCTAAATCCTATTGGTTGATAGGATTTCGACCCATACCCACTTTACCTTCGAAATAAGACCCTTTGGAACAATTATAAACCGATTTTGACTTTAATATAAAATAATATTTTGAGATATTCCTAAGGTGCCCCTCTCCTCCCTTATAAAAGGGCACCTCCTCCCTCTCTTCCTCACACAACTTTGAGCCTTCAAGATTGGCCAAACCCTGACGAAATCTCTTCTCAACTTCCCTAGTATCATCCTAGAGGTCCTGTTCTTCTTCAAATACCATCCTTTGTTCTTTAAGTGGAGGTTAAGAAAAGGCGCGTCAAAAAGAGGTAATATCCATTACCGATCTTTTTCAATTTCATTCTTCTTCAACTTCTTCTTCTTTATTTGTTTCATGATAAAGTAATAACATCAGTATTACTTACATACTGATATGTTATTATAAATATGAAACAACCCTAATTCACCTTCTATCCATCTTACGGAAAAATGAAAACACTGCGCGTGCGTACGTACGGAATACCGTCTCCACGCCGTGGTGTAATCTATTTTCCACCATCACCTTACAAGGGTGAGTATAATGGTGTAATGAGTAACTATATATGATTATTATAAAGTGAGTTTGATACTGAAATAGTATACATACACTTCAACACAATTCCACGACCATGGGAACGATATCATCCCTCGTGCGTACGTACGGACTACCGTCTCCACGACGCTATGAGATTCTTTCTCAATGATTAACCATTCATGAATGATTATAAAGTATATATAATTTTTACTAATTAAATATATGACATAATAATGATACTGTATTTATTTATATATTTATATGTATGTCATCTACTTAATTCCATTCAATTCAATAAGGAAACGAAAACAGCGTTCATGCGTACGTACGGACTACCGTCTCCATGAACGGTGTATTTCTTTCAATTTAATGATTTATTATATATATTTATATCCTGAATATATATATATATATATAAATCATGTTTTATGTTCTGGAATTATGTAATCATGATCTAAGTAATCATATGAATAATTACAAGTCAAAACACGGACGACAAATGAAACAATTTTACCCAAAACACTCTTTAACATGGAATTTACAAAAGAACGGGTAATATAAAGTCATAAGTGAACCATATATGATATAATAACAATGAATATGATTCTTTAATAAGTAAATGACATTATTTAAATCATTATACAGGAGGTTCGGACACTTACGAAGAAAATTAGACCTAAGGTAAGGGAAATATCACAATCTCATTTTTATCCGAGATTGTTTATTCGTAAGTATTTATTGGGGTGTATTTTATCATCCACATCCATGTTCCATAAATATGTAATATTGTTTCCATCCACTTACACTAGTTTAAATCCAATTTTACCCTTCGGTGAGTTTTTAGTAAAGAATATGAAAGGAATCTTTTGTCGTTTTTCTCGTACGAGGTACTTTTTGGCTTTTCCAACAAAAGTACGAAGAATGTTTTTTTTATCTTATACGGCATGAATGGATTTCTAAAAAATTATTTCCAAGAAGCTTCCTTTACAAGTATTCAAGTTTATTTTTAATCAACCTCTTTTAGTTTAAAAGTGTATGACATGTTAAGAAAGGAAAAGTGTTTTTGAAGTAGAAAGGATATTTTCCTCAAGAATGAAGTTCAAGTATTTTATCAAAATTATTTTCCATCTAAGATAATAAAAGGGTTCTGTTTTTATCCCTATTATTACATGGATTTGATTATTTTGTGATGGAAATATTTTTATGAATTCCTTTATCTTATATGAATTGTTTTATGATATCATGTTTTTTAAGAATCCCATTTTTATTACATGGGTTACGCTATGATGTATGGTTTACGATTATGTGGCACACATAATAAAGGATTCATTATAAGATGGGTGGGACCTATATCTCCCTCCAATGCATTGGGTAAATATTTTATATCTCATGAGATAGACATGGCTGAAATGGTAGGTTATACCGGTTCAGTGAAACAGGACTTAAACGAGGGTTACTCGATTCAGAAAGGGACTTTGTCCACAAAGATAGTCTTGGCAATGAGTCTTGACTAACAAGAAATGATTCTCTATGATTATGTGTGTATGCCACAAAGTTTCATGTTTTAAGTTATGATTATTGGGATTTCATTTCAGTACTATGATTTATCCCATGTTATGAAATTATGCTCTCTTTTGCAGGTTAAGATTTCCAAAACTTATGTTCTTATGAATATGATGTGATTGATTTATCTTTTGTATACCCTTACTGAGCATTTGAGCTCACCCTTTTATGTTTTCTTTTCCCCAGGATATAAATAAAAGTTTTAGGTAAAAAAAGGAAGATCTTTATGGGAGATGTTGAAGATCTTTCACCAGGATTAGAAGATTATATTCTGAGTTTCCAAAGACACTAAACTATTACGATCCTTATTGGTGTGTTTTTGTTATGTACTAAGTATTCCGCAAATGTAATGTAATGTCAATGTACGTCAAGATACGGGTCTCTATAGTTGGTATCAGAGGAAAGGTTTAGTCAACCTTTGGAAACTAGGATGTGAAAACATTAGTGAGATCCCTAGAGACATTTCTAAGGTATGTCTAGGGATGTCCATAAGGATAAATATACGTATAGGATATAGTCCTAGAACTATGGTAACGATATTAGATTAAACCAAAGATGTTAGATATTGAAGTTACTCCCCCTTTATTATGATTTTTGCCTCTCACACTATTCTTTTTGGGTTTTAGAAAATGGCTGGAAACAAGATGATTCACGATAATGGAGGATATGATGGACAATGGAATGATATTCTTCATGAGAAACCAAATGAAATGGGATTTGGAGGTCCGAACATCATTATTATGCCGAATCAGCAATCTCATAATATGATCAATAAAGTTAAATTTGGTAAGATTCCTAACTCGGCTAATAAGAGAAATATGGAGTTTCATGATGATCATAGAGGAAAGAAAGTTCAATTTACCCTATGTAAATCATGTGGGAAGAGGCATCAAGGAGAATGTTTCAAAGGAACTGGAAGATGCTTTGGGTGTGGAAAAGAAGGACACAAAGCCAGTAAGTGCAAAGGAAAAGGTTCAGTTAACACCAGGGATGAGGATAATGGTATTGTTATGACATCAACAATGGTTAAATGTTTTAAATGTGGAATGTACGGGCATTATGCAAACCAATGACCTAAGGGAAAGTCTCATGATGAAAATCAGTATGGTCGTATGGGTAGTATTTATGTGGATGATGATGATGAGACTACAAATGATATGTGAGATGAAATAATTGTTGTAGCTCAGTCAATGGTTTAAGAATGTAGTGGAATGATTACATGTTTATCATGTCTAATGTTGTATAAGTAATCTCATGGTACTATGGAATAAAGAGACATCTAAGGATTGTTACACTGTTGTCTTTCCTTGAGTTTTGAAAGTGTATGATTAATGGTACCAGTATCCATGAATGGTTATTCAGATATTTTTTGAATGTAGATGATATGCGCATAATGAAGGGATAAGACGATAATGAGATGTTTGATTTTATTCATTAGCTCATGATTGATATAAGGACTAAGTGATATAATGGTTTGAGTATAAGTAATTTTGAGGATTTTGGTCTATGGAAAGTGTTAACTTTTAACTGCATTCATGTTTTCACTAAGGTTAAATGGGTATTCAAGAGAATACATGATTAAGGCCTTTGAATGTTTGGAATGTGACCAACAAAACATGTCTTATGACATATGGGGATCAACGATGGTATTAAATCTCTGGTAATCGTTTTCACTATATTATGAGAGTGGACTGCAGTATTATGAATAAGCTTAAAGATTGGAATGGATTATGTTGGACATAAGTTAGTATTGTTTAAGGATAGAACTTTTGATATTATTTATGTGATGTTATAGTAATGTAGTTTTAGAAAAAGGACAACCTGCAGGACGGGCGATGGCCCATCGCTTCGGACAAGGCCGTGGGAATCGAACCCACAACCGAAGTGCAACTGGCCTTTATCGCCTACCACTGACCTACAGGAAGTCCCTGTTTAGTAGAAACTAGTTTTATTATATTAATCAGTATGATATGTGAAGTATAAGTTCATTTTAGGGACCATATATGATTAATCTCACTATTGATGGACTTATGTATTTTTTGATAACTTTTCTAACCTTTTGTTTGAGACACATGGAATGACCCATCATTCTATCACATGATCTTCTAACACATCACGGATGACAAATTCAACTTCATCTCTTTAAGAGATGAAGTGGAAATTGTCCAAAGAACGACCAACGGTGAGACTATACCAAAATCACGAAAGTATTTCTTCTAATTCCAATTTCATCAACTTTAGGGAAATGATATTGAAAACCAAAAATGTTGTCTTAGTGCTCTTATATCTGATGAATCAGATGGTACCTTAGATCATCACAAATTTATGGCTTTGTGATTGCTATCTTTTCCATAGCCATGTTCTCTACCACTCTCCATTAGAACATGATAGTTAGATTTCTTCCATATCCATATTTTCACCTATGTGGAAACCCAGTGATTAGTTTATTTGGGTAACCGTTACGTTTCATACTTTTGTTTTTAAAGATATGTTTTGGTATTCCTTTTTACGATGTGGGTTTCTATCAAAGAAACTTTCAAATATTAAACCATTTATAACCCCGACGAATTTCGAGGGCGAAATTCATTTTAAGGGGGGTAGAATGTAACACCCCGAGATTTTATGAAAAATATTATTTTAATTTTATTAATGTCTTATGTTTTATTCTACACCAAGATTACCTTGCGCTATACGCAACACCGTATTAGCTTGTAGTATACGCAACACTATTCTTGGACCGTGTTACACACAATTTTGATAATAGTTATTCTACGCAACATTGAGAATATATATATATATATTAAATGTATAAATGAAATATGGTTGGATTCTTTTATACGAAACAACGAATGATTCTTTCACAACACGCAACCCTGACTTGGCTTTCATTACACGCAATCACGACCTTCCTCGATAGCGTGTGTTGTACACAATACCGTGTTTTAATAAAAAATGTTATATTATTATAATATTGCCATGAACTAGCCGTTATGAATAGTATTAACTAAATTTTGAATTTTATAACATTATTATTCATCTTACACATTTCTAGAACATGGTATAAGAACAAAATAAATTTTTCGGGTAAAATAAGTATTTTTCAAAAAATGCAGTTTTGCCGCATTTTGATGGCGCACCCACTTTAAATCTAGTTTTTGACATGTTTATAAGTTCAATTTGACAAAATAAAATTCTTATTTGGAATCAAGAAATAAAAATTTACTTTGGATAATTTTTTCATATTATTCTGGTAACTTTCACATTTTAATGAATAGTAAAACACGCTATATTTTAATTAAAAACAACTTTTTTCATCGTAATATCTTATGTGGTTAAATTATAATATTGAATGGTTTTAAAGTATAAATAGAATATATATTTACCATTTAATATAATGTATGTCATTAGCATTGATTTTACCTTGAATTCGTAGGTTAAATCAATTAAATCTTTTGCAATGTTTTAAACAAAAACCCGTTTTTATTCGACAACGAGATTAATTTTAATTTAATTTATGAAACTTCTGTGTATGGAACTTTAAAAAATGGATTCCATATTTGGAATCATTGGGTCCAAATTATGTTAATAGGCTACTTTTTATTTTTGGAAATTATGAATAGTAAGTACGGTAAATTTAATTTAACATAGTGAAAGGTAAATCGGGTAATTAAGGGTAAATATAATATTTTAAAATTACCCTAAAAGATGTCAAAATCCTATTGGATGACTAAAAGTCGACCCATATCACCTAAGGGTCGGATTATATTCATTTAATTAAATTTTTTTCTATGAAAATAATTTAATTATTATTAAAACCGAAGAATGTGACAACATGTCACTTTCTTAAATCTTATAAGTATAATAATTTTAATCTAGTGATAAACTTCATGAAACTTCGAACATGAATAGTATCCAGAAAGCTAATACAACTATCTACATCATAGGAATTTATTTAGAATTTTTAGGGATTAAATAATTATCATTTATTATGACACAAAGATGATGCAGTAATTGTCTTATTAATGGAATATTGACAGAATTGATGTTATAAATGCCCAAATAAATGTAATTTGAGACTTTTTATGACTTACACTAATTTTCTAGGTTACTATGATATATTAGTGTTGATTTAATCAACTTGGTTCGAACATATAATTCTGTTATGACTTTCACAAAAATCATATATCAAATAGTGTCAAAATTGACACAAAATAGTTTTTAAATAAAATATTATATTATTAATTGTTATTTTATTCCTAAAAATCTAAGGTTCGGCCAAATGAATTAGATAAGGATATATATATTAATAATAAACAATTTAGGGTTCTTTTGTCTTGATATAGTAAGTTTATTAACCATATAGCGTAAGAAAACAAAAAGACACGGTAAAAGTTAAATTATTTAACTTAGGGTTAAATCTAATTGATAAGGTTAAAATAATAACCTAAACTTGTCTAAATCCTATTGGTTGATAGGATTTCGACCCATACCCACTTTACCTTCTAAATAAGACCCTTTGGAACCATTATAAACCGATTTTGACTTTAATATAAAATAATATTTTGAGATATTCCTAAGGTGCCCCTCTCCTCCCTTATAAAAGGGCACCTCCTCCCTCTCTTCCTCACACAACTTTGAGCCTTCAAGCTCGACCAACCCCTGACAAAATCTCTTCTCAACTTCCCTAGTATCATCCTAGAGGTCCTGGTCTTCTTCAAAGACCATCCTTAGTTCTTTAAGTGGAGGTTAAGAAAAGGCGCGTCAAAAAGAGGTAATATCCATTACCGATCTTTTTCAATTTCATTCTTCTTCAACTTCTTCTTCTTTATTTGTTTCATGATAAAGTAATAACATCAGTATTACTTACATACTGATATGTTATTATAAATATGAAACAACCCTAATTCACCTTCTATCCATCCTACGGAAAAATGAAAACACCGCGCGTGCGTACGTACGGAATACTGTCTCCACGCCGTGGTGTAATCTATTTTCCACCATCACCTTACAAGGGTGAGTATAATGGTGTAATGAGTAACTATATATGATTATTATAAAGTTATTTTGATACTTAAATAGTATACATACACTTAAACACAATTCCACGACCATGGGAATGATATCATCGCTCGTGCATACGTACGGACTACCGTCTCCACGACGCGATGAGATTCATTCTCAATGATTAACCATTCATGAATGATTATAAAGTATATATAATTTGTATTAATGAGATATATGACATAATAATGATACTTTATTTATTTATATATTTATATGTATGTCATCTACTTAATTCCATTCAATTCAATAAGGAAACGAAAACAACGTTCTTGCGTACGTACAGACTACCGTCTCCATGAACGGTGTATTTCATTCAATTTAATGATTTATTATATATATGTATATCCTGAATATATATATATATAAATCATGTTTTATGTTCTGGAATTAAGTAATCATGATCTAAGTAATCATATGAATAATTACAAGTCAAAACACGGACGACAAATGAAACAATTTTACCCAAAACACTCTTTAACATAGAATTTACAAAAGAACGGGTAATATAAAGTCAAAAGTGAACCATATATGATATCATAACAATGAATATGATTCTATAATAAGTAAATGACATTATTTAAATCATTATACAGGAGGTTTGGACACTTACGATGAATATCGGACCTAAGGTAAGGGAAATATCACAATCTCGTTTTTATCCGAGATTGTTTATTCGTAATATTTATTGGGGTGTATTTTGTCATACACATCCATATTCCATCAATATGTAATATTGTTTCCATCCACTTACACTAGTTTAAATCCAATTTTACCCTTCGGTGAGTTTTTAGTAAAGAATATGAAAGGAATCTTTTGTCGTTTTTCTCGTACGAGGTACTTTTTGACTTTTCCAACAAAAGTACGAAGAATGTTTTTTTAACTTATACTGCATGAATGGATTTCTAAAACATTATTTCCAATAAGCTTCCTTTACAAGCATTCAAGTTTATTTTTAATCAACCTCTTTTAGTTTAAAATTGTATGACATGTTAAGAAAGGAAAAGTGTTTTTGAAGTAGAAAAGATATTTTCCTCAAGAATGAAGTTAAAGTATTTTATCAAAATTATTTTCCATCTAAGATAATAAAAGGGTTCTGTTTGTATCCCTATTATTACATGGATTTGATTATGTTGTGATGGAAATATTTTTATGAATTCCTTTATCTTATATGAATTGTTTTATGATGTCATGTTGTTTAAGAATCCCATTTTTATTACATGGGTTACGCTATGATGTATGGTTTACGATTATGTGGCACACATAATAAAGGATTCATTATAAGATGGGTGGGACCTATATCTCCCTCCAATTCATTGGGTAAAGATTTTATATCTCATGAGATAGACATGGCTGAAATGGTAGGTTATACCGGTTCAGTGAAACAGGACTGAAACGAGGTTTACTCGATTCAGAAAGGGACTTTGTCCACTAATATAGTCTTGGCAATGAGTCTTGACTAACAAGAAATTATTCTCTATGATTATGTGTGTATGCCACAAAGTCTCATGTTTTAATTTATGATTATTGGGATTTCATTTCACTACTATGATTTATCCCATGTTATGAAATTATGCTCTCTTTTGCAGGTTAAGATTTCCAAAAGTTATGTTCTTATGAATATGATGTGATTGATTTTTCTTTTGTATACCCTTACTGAGCATTTGAGCTCGCCCTTTTATGTTTTCTTTTCCCCAGGATATAAAGAAAAGTTTTAGGTAAAAAAAGTAAGATCTTTATGGGAGATGTTGAAGATCTTTCACCGGGATTAGAAGATTATATTTCGAGTTTCCAAAGACACTAAACTATTACGATCCTTGTTGGTGTGTTTTTGTTATGTACTAAGTATTACGCAAATGTAATGTAATGTCAATGTACGTCAAGATACGGGTCTCTACATTTTGAGCCCAGAGGAAGTTCAGTTGGAAGAGAATATCTCTTATAAAGAACAGCCAGTCTAGATTCTTGACTGAAGAGAGAAAGTGTTGTGGAATATGGTAATTCACCAAGTAAAGGTTTTGTGGAAGAACCATATGGTTGAAGAGGCAACACAGGAATCTGAAAATTCTATGAGGGACAAATACCCCACTTATTTTGATAAGTGAATAAAAATTGTGAGGCTGTAATTTCCAAATGGGGGGAAGGATGTGACATCCCAAGTAAATGAAGAATAAGATATTTTCATATTTCTTAATATTTGTGAATTAAATATTAATTTAACTTTAAAAGGGTTTCTATGTTTGATAGCATACTTGATATGAAAAAATGGGTTTCTTTGAAATCTTACGTTGCACACTAATAATATAATATTATTATTTTAAATGGTAGTTAACTCCTAGCCATTGTATTGGTGAGAATGATCAAAACTAACTACAATAAAATTATACATTTCTGTTAAATGTATTTACATTTATCCAATAAAATTTAGAGGCTTAAAATCGGAATAAATCTAATTTTAAGCATAATTAACTATAAAAGGTCGATTTACCGCCTTTTAATAGAGAACCCTCTTTAAATCTAGGTATGATCACTTTAATACATTATTAATGACCAAATTAAATTCTTATTTAGAATGGTGACATCAAAAATTACTTTGTGTACATTTTTTAAATTTTTTCAATAGAGTTCATTTTTAATGAATAGTGAAAAATATTGTATTTTAATTCAAAACTGTGTTTTACTCTAATTTATTGATTTGGTTAGATTATCTTTTTAATTGGTTTTAAAGTGTAATGAGAATATATTTTTATTATTTAATCTAATTTTGGTTGTTGTAATTAATTTCACGTTGAAAGTGGACATAAACAAATATCAATCTTTTGAAAGTTATTGTTTCTTAAAAACGCGCTATTTGTTTTTACGACCAGAATTAATTTTAAATTAATTAATTCCACTTAAATCTTTTTAATTTATCAAAATAGACATCATTTTTGAATTTGTAATGTCAAATAATTCTTTGGCTGAATTTTTGGTAATTTTCTGAAAAACACCTATTTTTTATGAACAGTGAAACCACATAGTAGTAGTTAAAAAAACTGACTTTTTCATTTAAATAAAATTTTACCACATCTATGAATTAAATTTCAAAAGACTTATATACATGGTTGTTATTAGTAAGTAAAATATTTTCAAGGAAAAAATATTATAACTATTATAAATTACCTTAACACATGTCCAAACCTTATTGGATGAGTAATGGCCGACCATGGGCATCCTTGGGTGTATTTTGGTACCCCATGGAGCCACATATGAATGGTAATGACACTTTAGATTAATTAATTTAATTTAAAGGAAGAATGAAATAAACAAAACTCTTTTAGTAAATTATTTCTTATATGGTGTTATATAAGTAATATTTTTGACTATAAATATTAATTAGAATTCTAAAAAGATTTCTTACATCATTATAATTTTTTATAATTTTTATATATCGAATAAATTAATTTATTTATGACACAATAATGATGAATTGTTTACCTAATTAATAAAACATTTAAATAAATAATATTATAAATATTAAAATAACATCCAAAACCTGTCCAATTCTTATTGGATGATTTATTTTGACTCTGAGTCATCTTATATTTGACTTTAATGGTTTTTGGACCTTTAGAAACCTAATATCATTATATAATAAAATAATATTTTCAGACTTTCCTAAAGAGCCCCTCCTCCCCCTTATAAAAGGAGACCATTTCTAACCAATTCCTCACACCTCTCATGCCTTTTTTCTCATACACACTCTACCCAATTAAGCTCACTACATACTGCTTTTCCACCTAGAAGCTTTACCTTAGGCAGAAGGCACTTCAAGAAGTCATTTTGGTTCAAACCAAAGGAAGTTACCCAAATTAAAGGTAACAGTTTCTCTTAAATTGTTTTCATTTATTTTACATCTCCAGCCCCCTAAACCCTTTTTATTACATTCTCTTATAACAACACCAGTATCCTCAATATACTAGAATTTTTATGAGAAGTATTTGAACTACACTTAAACACACCTTCATCTAATGGGTGAAGAACATAATGTTTCTGTGGATCGAAAACTCACGCCTGACAAAACTATGATTGTTCAATTACCTCTTATCACCTCTCATGGTGGCCATTATAAGGGCACTATATTGATATAGGATATATATTATGTTTATGTATTCATTATGCTTTGGTATTCTCAATTTATATCATACCTTTATGCTTTCCAATATGGGTAAACCAATAATTTTTTTTGAGGTAGTGCAGACTACCGCATCTCAAAGTGATATGACTCGTTAATGCCCTATTTGGGACGTATAATGGATGGAGTTAATGACATTATATATGATATTATATTGGAATTATAATATAACTATGTATCATTATGTTTTAATTCCATTAAAAAATGAAATAGAAATGAAAGTAGTGTTCATGTGTACGTATGGCTTACCGTCTCCAGGAATGGTGAATCTCATTTCTTACCTACAAATGTTATGGAAAATTATAAGTACATATATATACAGAATTTATATGATATATATGATGTAAAAATCAAGAATATCTATCTGGATATAATGAACCTTTGACAACATGAACAACATGTAATTATAAGAAGTCCATTTTTGTCTCAAGTAACAAATATCGACAAAACAACCATTATTAACTTGAATGATTAAATATTTTTTTATCACGCGGTAATAAGTGACAGAAAAGGAATAATAACATTGAAAAAGGTTCTTAAGCAGGTAGAAATTAACTTTAGTTTATTATTTAGGATATTAATGAACGATCAAGTCAAGTCGGAAATGAGGTAAGGGAATTTGTCTAAATCTCTTTTCATTGAGGCATATTTTGTTTTAATACACGACTTTATTTTATATGATGAATAAAAACCCTTGATTTTTTAAAGGGAATCTTTTTCTATGAATCGTTTTACTAAATGAAAAAAAGGAATGCTTCTTTTAAAGTAAGAGATGACAACGACCTTTTCTACCACCATGAGTATTATTTTATCTTTGGCTTCCTCCACAAGCAGTAATGTTTTTAAATGAAAATAAATACCATATACTCTTTTATGTATTTTGGTATTGAAAATGGTTTTTATAAAAGATTCTTTTATGCAAAAATATTTATGTGATATATTCTGATTGAAATGTGGAAATTTTTTCTTTCATTTATATTTTTTTTATGTGTTATGATTTTATTATGGTACTTGGAAGTTTGAAAGGTGGTTACATGATAAACCAAAAGACAGGTGGTGTCGTGAAAAACCAAGATGGGTGGTTACGTTATAACCTCCAATGTATTGGGTATTAAAGTCTGCCATATGGCTATTCAATTTAGTGATATGTGTAGAAGTCGACCATGTGGTTATTCCATTTATGTATGTTAATGTCCCAAGTTACATTTATATGTTATGTGTTTTTTATATGGGTTTTATGGAAACCTTTTGGTTACAAAAGGGTAAGTAGTGATTTTTTATTTATTGAAGAGTATTTATTACATCATCAAGGTGAAAAGTATTACTAATGTAAAATTATTCATGGTTTACTTGTTGTTTTGAGAAACTAACAGTTTTCCTTCTTTGTGTATCCCTTACTGAGATTTTTATGATCATCTCAAGCTTTTGAAATGTTTTTCACAAGACATAATGTGGAATAGGGTCATGGATGGGATCATGGAAAAGTCTTGTTGTCTAAAACGTGGAACTAGACATGACTGTTTTTTTCAAGAGTTTATATTTAAAAAAATGGATACTAGGTAGAATTGTCAACAAGTAATATTCATGTTGTTATGTAAATGAAATGACCTAATTCTATAAAACTCTAAACCTAAAAAGATCCAGAATGTGAATTATTCATTTAATTCAATATTATGTAATTTTCATGGATGGGTCCTTATAAATTCCATTATTGTGTGTTGAGTACTTTATCAAACATTGCATCCCCTTGAATGTAAAATTAATATTTAATTCAAAAATATTATTAAATATGAAAATATTATATTCTTTATTTACCTAAGATGTTACATCCTTCCCCCATTTTTGGAATTTCAACCTCGCAATTTTATAATTAGGCTAAAAAACATCATTTAATTCCCACATCAGAAAAAGAGTTAATAAAACTATCACATAATAAAATACAAATACAAATGTCACCCAAGATAACAAATACTAAACTTCCATGAAAACATGGATATATAGGAGAAACTAAGGGCCATGTTTTTATAGAGAGTGATATAAAACATGATTAGGAGAAAGTTAACATCAATAAAACAAAAAAAATTGATAGGTTAAACAATATTTGATTCCCCATAAGTAAAATAAAACAGATAAGGTTTTTTGTTTTTTTGTTCCCATTTATAATGTTGGAGAAATTATTTTTGATATTTACTAAGGACATAATGAAATATACTTACTTTTCTCATGGAGTTTCATCCTTTACTATGTTTCTGCCAAAAACTCATCATTTCTCCAAATAATGAGTATTCAAAATAACATGGTCACACCTGGAGTGCTAGAATCAACTTCTACAGAATCACATAATCCAAAAAAATGAACTATATATTTTCCTTATCTTTAGAAATTAACCAAAATCAAAATGTTTAGTACCAGATCAGATAATCCCCCAAAAAGATAATACATCATTAAAAAAAATACTACTCTTAATCACCCAAATTCAACCAACAATACCAATTGATCAATAAAGACAATTCAAAACAAAATTTTCTTTAAAATTATTCAAAATAATACTATCTATGTTTGAAACCCAAAATTCATAAGGATTTGATCACATAGGTTTCCTAAAAAATATAATGATTTTTCTCCAAATAACATCTTCTACTCTTAAAGTCTCATACTGAGAATTAATTAACCTAATCTCATATTCTATTAGAAAGGTTAATAACTTCCATTAATAACTTGAATGGATACATGTCCATAATAAAAAGATATTTTTTTCCAAAATATAATTTCAACCATTAGTTAAAAAATTAGATCCTTTAGTAACATATTTTCCTTAAGTATATAGTGTTCACAAAAGAGAGAATGCCTTCCAAAATAACCATTATCACTTAATCACCAAATAATTTTATTGTACTATGGATATTCATGTGATAAAACAAATGTTTCAAAACTCAAATTATTCTTCATCTATAAAATCATTTCACTAAAAGTAGTTAGTCATACTAACCAGGGACATCACATAGTCGAGTTGTAGGCATTGCGTCATTATCACCATTAGGTTGTGGGTTTGATTCATGTAGCCATGAAGTACGTGATTGGTTTTTACCCATCTTATGGGTTTTAATTTTTATAAAACACAAAAATAACCCAAACATAATTTAACCACTATGGTAGTATTATACCAATCATTTTCATCCTAACTCTTTAATACCTCTATATCATAATTGATGAATCATTATATATATTGTCATTTTTCACCTCCATATGATAAAATAAAATATTCCCAAAAAATGAACATCGTACCTTGATCATGGTTCCCTCTGGGATTCATCACCATCATGTTCACGTAGATAGATGGTCCATACATGGAAAAAATAATTTAAAGATCCTTAAAAATCATATTCATCCTTTATCCAAATACCCTTTCTACTACCTGGGTTATATGGGTGTTCACAGAAAAATAGTTTTAGAAAATAATCATGTGGGACATATAATTTCAAAACATATAATAAAATATTCTTTTTATTAAAAAGTTAGACCGAGTTTGAGTTGAAACATTATATCAATGCACCCTTTAAGATACCACAAGTATGTTATGAAGGTCTATAATTTAATATTAAATATACATAGGTTGTGCAAGGGTCTCCTTCTTCAGCACCTTTTTCGAAATCAGAATATGCTTCAAAATCATGTGATAAGGTAAAATATTTGAAAATTCGTTGATAATTTTTACATTTCTTGAAAATATTAGAATATTGAGAAAATAGGATTTTGTTGAATACAACACATGATCCATAATTGTATCATGGTATAGAATAGGTGTTTGATATCTCAAACAATTGCTTGCAAGTGAGTAGTTTGTTAGAAAATGTTTCAGAATCATCTAGAAATGACTTTGCAATAATTATTTCAAGAACTCGTTGATGTTATTAAAATTTATTATAACTTTTTATATACTCCATTTAATAATTTTTTATTAAATGTACATTATTTTTGTGAAAAATTAATGTTTAAATATTAATTATAATATTTGAGAAATATTTGAATTCATCCAGATTGAAGTCTTTTTAATATTTTAATAATAAATGTCAACTTACTTATCCAAATTGTATTATTATTATTTTTTAGGGTTCCATACCAAAATAAAGACATTGCATTAGAAGGAAAGTTTTCCCAAATTGTCTATTTGGATGGTCATGTGGTCCACACAATAAGGCCAAAATAATATGTGAAGAAAATGGACAATTCATGAAGATAGAATTACCGGTCTCACTGAAGTAGTCCAAATCCTTTAATTATCCGTCAAAGGTCGGAGGATAATTCAGTCCATATTGGATATAAATTTCAAGGCCCAAATCCAAAGACAAGGGGCCCAACTGATGCTTTGAAGTCCAACCCACCATTCTTGATGGAAATTAAAAGCTGGACACTATTAATGACATAGCGCATGTTGTATTCATCAAATCAAGCGGGTGTTTTGCAGTGTCAAAGAGGAGATATAGTCGACCGACTTTGTTGAAAAACATGTTCGGATTTAAAGTAATCTTCTTATTGATAAAACCGTTCACAGTTTGGACTTCTAAAAAGTATGGATTGAAATGGAAAAATTAACATTATTTAATCAAATAGCCATAAATTTGGCTCCACAAGTCCAACTGCCTAAATGTTTTGATTTTAGTCAGAAAACATTATTATCTATTCCTTTGAAGAAGGAGATATCTTGAGATTCAGCTGTCTTAATGTCCAAATCATCATGCCAAGTGGGGGGGTAGTTTTGGAATAAAAATAGCCTTCCACCATGGGAAATAAATACATCCCCTCCTCTCCTTTAAAAAGGGTTGGCATTTCAGAGAAAAGGAGGATAAGTTGGTATGACCAAGGCTAGGACAAAGGATTGGGAGGAACATGCATACTCATGTTTTTACTTGAGAAACCATTCCCATTTTCTTCCATTCATTTACTTTTGTGTTGTTCTTCATTTGTAATCGTGTAAGTGTTTTTTTTTTATTTCTGTTTTAATGAATGTTTCTTATTAAATATATCTTATTCTCATCAACCTTATATAGTTCAATATTAATGTTCTTAAAATAGTTTCAATCATGTTATAACCCATTCCCTTCTTTTTCATCCTCATTCAATCGAATGTCTTTTTTAAATACTCTTCAATGATCGTGTGTGTTCGACAAAATACTATTTTCTTATCAGATTCTTTTTTTATATTTATAATTAATCACCATAATAATATATGACCATATTAAAATCTATTTTAATGTATGAGTAAATCTACCATTATGGTGAGTCATTATTTAGAGATGTTAAATTATTGAGTGCATTTCCTCAATGAGTATTATTTAATTTAACATTATGTATGTTGGACATAACATGTCATGGATTAATGACTTGTTTTGTTTAAAGTGTGGTTTCCAAGGATTATTTGAACCATATATACACTACCATAAAAATTATCTCATAAAGATTTTAACCGTAAGTTATGTTAATCCTTAGATTAAATCCTTAATACTTAGGAACTCCAATCAATGTTATCCTGGGAAGTGGGTGTTAATTTAAATTAAATATAAAGCAAATATCTAAGATGCCACTAGATTAAATCTCATAAAATGAACTCACACCAAACTTTATAAAATTGTAAAATAAATCACCAATAATTATTCAATTCATTTATTCTCTACCTAAAATCCCCCCAATCAAAATACAATCAACTAAAACAATCAACTATTAAAAATTATCATCGATGAGGATATGACATGAGTGTTGTTATACACGTTAGCCGAGCACCGGAACCTTGACTGGTTGATATGTGACAATAGGCCATGTTTTCAAATGGTGTATTTTCTAGGGATGGTTCTTAATGTATTCATTAGTTTCTAATTATTGTAAAAAACCCAAAAAAAACAAAATTTAACAAAATTGAAAAAAACACAAAAAAAAACTGCCATCTCATAAAAATCATGAATTGAAAAAACACAATGAATAACCCATCTTCCACTTTCTTC
This sequence comes from Viscum album, assembly GCA_963277665.1. Classification (NCBI taxonomy): domain Eukaryota; kingdom Viridiplantae; phylum Streptophyta; class Magnoliopsida; order Santalales; family Viscaceae; genus Viscum; species Viscum album. Next base: position 1,509,933,730 of record OY728158.1, read on the forward strand.
CAACATTTCTCTGAATGCCCAATAGTCTCCCAAACTATCACTCAGATTTGTTTGACAGTGAAATTGAGTGAACACATCGACAATATAGGAGGAACAAAAGATATAATCAACTCATTCAAGAACCTATACCTGTCCAAACAGTTGAATTAGATATAGCCAATCATAGGGAAAAATAGTTAAAGGACATGTTTCCCCTAATAGGAATTACCACCATCTTGAAGTTCAATTTCAAAACATAGAGGCTAACTTAGAACTCAAATCAATATTGATTAATATTATCCTTCATTTCCATGGTATAATCGTTGAGGATCCACATCTCCAACATAAAGAGTTTCAAGTGGTGTGCTCTGCCATTAAGCCTCAAGGGGTTTCTGAGGAACAAATAAAATTCCAAGCATTCCCATTCTCCCAAGCTGACTCCACCATGTCATAACATTACTACCTCCCTCCTAGTTCCATAACCACATAGAATGACATGAAGTGACTCTTTTTAAAGAAATTATTTCCTACTTCTCGTACAACTTCAATAAAAAATGATACTAGTGGTATTTGTCAATTCCCTAATCAATCCCTCCATAAGTACTGGGAGAAGATTAGAAATCCGGTTTCAACCTTCCCACACAACCAAATACCTGACCAACACTTGATCTAATACATCTATGATGGGATACTAGCTATGGAGAGAACCCTTATAGATGCCGCATGTTTTGTTTCTCTTTTTGATAAAACTCACGCAGATGCAAGAGATATCATAAGTAACGTGGGTGAGAACACACAAAAATTCAAACTCAAGCACATTATCAAGTCAAACAATTCCTAGATAGTCAATCGATAAAGCCAAACAAGATGATAGAGTATATGAGTGATCTTACAAGTATTCCACAACTATAGGCTATGGTGTCCAAACCCCTAACCTTATCATCTCCACAATATTTGTTCCCTAGACATATCAAGAATTGTGGAATCTGTATCTTCCCATCTTATCCAATTGACACATGTCCCCAAGTTCAAGAGGATCCCTCTGATTTATCATGAACAATGGAGCTCAATATAGTATATGCTCTGCGGATCCCCAACCCTCAATAATCAGGTCAGTTTGTTAGAATCTTCAACCAACCCCACTCTGAGCCCATATCGTCAACCTATAACCCTATCTTGAGATATGGGAATCCCATTTCTCATCCCCCTTAATAACCTCATCACAACCCAAACCAATTCCAATATAGTCAATGTGGTGGTAACATCCATCAACATTATCCTTTTGTTCCTCATCCCCAAGGAATCAATCCTCCACATGGATTCCACAATACTTATGAGCTGTCCCAACTACCAAACCAATACAATCGCTTTCCCTAGACCCAAAATCAAGGTAAGCCCAATCTGGTACCAACCAATTCTTCCATGAAACCATGGGAAACTACAATGGAAGTTCTTGAATCATTCACCCATTCTAGCCTCAAAAACATTGAAACACAAATTGGTAAACTTGCATCCCACCTGAGCTATCTACAACAATAAAATTATTCCCAACTCCAATCTCTACCGTTACCCAAACCCAAGGTTAATATAGATCAAATCTCACTTAGATTAGGGAAGATTATTCCTAATCACCAATATAATTCCTATAACCCCCCTTTGAATGGTTACCTAAGAAAATGAAAAGAAAAAGAAACATGAAATGGAATCTGAATCCATTACCATGCCTCCTTCAATTCCAGTTAGAATCCCATTTAATTTTCCTCAAGCTGTTTCTAATCCAAAGACGACCTATGAACCCAATCCAAAAATTCTTGACATATTTTGAAGTGGTGATGTAAACATTACCCTCTTAGATTCCATAAAACAAGTCCCTATGTATACCATGTTTATTAAGAATTGTGCAACCACAAGAGGCAACTTGGGACCATCAAAAATGTTTCCACTCATTATTCTATTCCCATAAAGTGCAAAGATCCAGGGACCTTTACGGTTCCATTCCAAATTGGAAGTTCCAACATTGATGATGCACTCAATGACCTCAGAGCCTCAATTAATGTCATGCCCAAATCTAACTTATCCAACCTTTTTCTAGGTAATTTATATCCAATGTTTGTTGTAATTTAGTTATCCAAACAAATCATTGCTAGTCCGGTTGTTATAATCAAGGATGTCATTGTTTGTGTTAATGATCTTATCTTCCCAACTGATTTCTATGTCCTTTACATGGAAGGTGAGAAAAACTCTTCTCGAACTCCCCTAATCCGAGGAAGACCATTCATAATGGCAGCGAGAACCAAAATTCATGTCTATTCAGTCTTATTATCCATGGAATTAGGTGACCAACTAGTCAAGTTCAAAATTTTCCAAGCCATGCAATACCCATCCGAGGATCACACCGTATTCTCAATTCATGCTTCTAAGGACACTTTTAAGAGTCAATTGAACCCCAATAAATTATGTTCATCATGTTATAATGATAAGGGATCTTGTGAAATATGCACAATTATTAACCAAGTTATAAATGGTGATGTTGATGTGGAAATTTCATTCCTATACTCCATCAAACTAGAGGATATTGAAAACTCTCTCAAATCCCACATCAACTATGATTTCTACTACTCCACCTTGGACAGTATTAAGGAAACTGAATCTGAAGCAACTGAAGTTCCTTCCTCTATTCCTGACTAGTCTACCCCACAAATGAAATATGAGACTGATCTGAAACCTCTTCCGGAACACCTGAAATATGAATTAATTTTCCATGATCACTCTTATCCTGTCATTATATATACTTCACTTACCGAAACTGAGAACTCCAAACTTGTTCAGGTTTATTAATAAAACAAAAATTTCTTAGGTTGGACCCTACATGATATACCCGGAATCCACCCTTCCCTTTGCATGCATCACATACATCTTGAGGAGTCATCAAAACCAATTAGACAACAATAAATAAGGCTCAATCCACTCATACTTGAGTTAGTTAGGGAATAGATCACTAAGATTCGTCAAGTTGTTAGGATTTACCCAAATTCTATTTGTAGAATGTTTTAGTCTAATTCAAGTTGTACCTAAGAAGGGTGGGATTAATATTGTAACAAATGAACATGGTGAGGCAGTCACAACTCGAGTGAAGAATAAATGGTGTGTGTGCATCAACTAGAAGAAATTGAATGTTGAAACAAGAATAGATCACCAACCTCTTCGATTCCTTGATAAAATGCTAGAATGATTAGTTGTAAAGTCACACTATTGCTTTCTTGATGGATACAATGGATACTTAAAAATCACAATAGCACTGTAGGACCAATAAATGAAGACATTCATGTGCCCCTTTGCAACATATGCATATAAGAGAATTCCTTTTGGCCTTTGAAATGCTCCAGCAACATTCCAGAGGAGTATGATGAGTATCATTTTTAAATTCATTGAACACTGCATGGAATTATTCATGGATGACTTTACATTTTATCGTGAGTCATTTGAATCATGCTTGTATTAACTCTCTCTTGTCCTCCAAATGTGTGTCATGTGTAACCTTTTGTTAAATTTTAAAAAATTTCACTTTATGGTTGCAAATGGCATTGTTTTAGGGAACATAGTTACAAAAGATGGTATTGAAGTCAATATTGCCAAAATTGATGTGATCCAATCACTTCCTAAACACACTTCTATTCAAGACATCCATTCATTCCTTGTTCATACTAGTTTTGATCAGTGATTCATACATTAATTCATTAGGATTTCCCTCCCACTCACATGGTTGCTCCAAAATGATGTCACTTTCATGTTCCATGTGTTTTTCAAGAGAGCCTTCATTGAACACAAAATTACTCATATATATTCCCTGATAATCCAACCCCCAAATTGGTCTTTAACCTTTGAGTTGATGTGTGATGCTTCTAATAGGTCCATTGGGACCGTTCTTGGTCAATGAAGGGAAAAACTTCCTCCGTCATATATCATGCCTCAAAAACATTGGATGAAACTCAAACTCATTAAAATGTCACTGAAAAAGTACATTTAGCAGTGGGTTTTTCATTAGATAAATTCTGGCCCTATCTCTTAGGTTCCAAAATCACCATCTTCACAGACCATTCTGTTATAATGTTTTTACATAAGAAAAGTGATTCCAAAACAAGCTAATAAGATGGACCCAAATGCTCCAAGAGTTTAACCATGAAATCAATGATAGACCATGAAAACAAAACCTTATGGATGATCACTGGAGTTGAATTTGTAATTCTTCACATTCATAAATAATTTATCTAGAATTTACAACTATGCACCTTTCATCTCTCACTACAAAAATCCATGGTTTTCCCTAATTGTTAATTACTTGGTTTCTGGTGTTTTTCCTGAAACTATTTCCAATGAACAAAAAATGAAGTTGAAAAGTGTTTTAAAATACTATTTTTCAGAGGTATATAATATTTCTAAAATTGGGACAGACATGGTAAGTAGGAGACATGTTGATGAGAATGAACATTCATCCATCTAAGAATTTTGTCACTCAATTCCTAGTGGTGGCCTTGTTGGACCACAAAGGACATCTAGAAAGTTCCTAGACACTTTATTCTTCTTACCTTCACTTATCAAGGACTCACATGAGTTCTCTCAATCATGTCCCACTTTCCAAAACATTGGAACAATTTCAAAGATAAATGAAATTCCCTAGAGGCCTTTAATTTTATATGATAACTTTGATGTTTGGGGCATCGATTTCATGGGACCATTCCCCACTTCCAATAGATTCTTATATATTCTTCTTGCTGTTGATTATGTTTCTAGGTGGGTCGAGGCCAACCCCTCTAGATAGGATGATTGACATAATGTTAGTGAGTTCCTAAATACACACATCTTCCATCGATTTGGCACACCACGTGCCTTGATAAGTGACTTAAGATACAATTTCTATAATGAAACTCTAGAATCTCTTTTGAAAATGAATGGTGGTGTACATGAAATCACAACGGCATGTCACTCCCAAAAAAATGGCATGGTTGAACATTCTAAAATATGAGTGAAAAGAGTTCTTGAGATAATTTTCAAACCCAGTAGAAAATACATACCTGAAAAACATGGTGAAACATTTTAGGATTATCAAACTTCAAATAAAACACCCATTGGGATGTCTCCTTTTAGGCTATTTTTTTGTAAAGAATTTCATTTTTTGGTTAAAATACATCATAAGTCATTTTTGTCTATGAAAACCTATAATTCTGATTGTGAAAAATCTATTGAATAATGATTGTTTCAATTGGATGGTCTAGAGGATCTTTGACTTCATTCTTATTAGAATTCCATTCTCTATAAAGAAAAGTCTAAGGTACTCCATGACCATCAAATCCTGCGAAAGGTATTTCATGAAGGTGAAATGGTAATTCTCTTCAATTCTCAATTTCAAATTCACTTGGGAATGCTTAATTCTCCTAGTGAAGGTCCTTTTGTTATTACTAACATTTACAAATTTGGTGTAGTTCATGTCCAAGACCCCTCTTCAAAAAGGGAATTTGCTATTAATGGACATCGGTTAAAGAATCACCATGAGAGGACACATAATCCTGGAACCAAATCAACTTTCATCAAATCTCCAACTTCTATAGTCGTCCCACCACTAGATGGATATGGAAACCCACCAAATCCAAACCAGGGGAACCTCTTTCCATTTAACTCTCTCTCTCTCTCTCTCTTCCTCTCTTTACCTCTTTCTTCTACTTCCTCCCTCCTTCTCATTTTGTTATTTTTTTACAACATTCCCCAACAAACTCTTTTTTTCACTGTTCCAATTATGTGGGGGTGTGTCTTTATAAAAACCTAAAAAAAACCTAAAAAAACTAGAAAACAAATGAAATAATAATTTAAAAACAATATGAAAAGAAAGAATCATAATTACCCGCCTTGAAAGATTAAAATTTTTTTCAACCCTTTTGGTTGCTGAAAAAGACTTGTTTTCATTTAAAAAAATTTGTATTTTTATAATGAATTTGGGTAATGAATTTTGTTCCAAGAATATTAAATTTTTAATACATACTTATTGATTTGAAAAATGACTTTCCCCAGCCATGAGGAACAACATTTTCTTTCATTTGAAGGCTACCTATGTCCATCTTTTCAAAATGTGTGTTTTCAACCCCATTTGCGTGTCTTGAGTTTGTGGAACTTCAAGCTGAATTTCCAACATTATTTTATATTAATATGATAGAGATATTTTATGAACCACATGGGAATTATAATATCCAAATAGCCTCCCATTAACCATACATTAATCCTCATATTGAAATCTCTTTCAAGCCTACGAAAACATTTTATTTTATAGCGACATTATAAGCTCAATACCTTATCCCATCCAATATCTACATGGAATTACATTGCATTATTTATTGAAATTGAAGTGTGGGGGGAATGGATTTCATTTTTTGGGTTCCCTTTTACTGATTATCAAGGAGTTATCATATGCTTGAAGGAAAGCATCCATTTCATTGTGGGGGAGATTTTTTAATTTTGTGTGTTTTGGGCAATGTAATGTAATTTCATTTATTTAAATTTATAAATGTTATTGACATGAGTTCAAAAAAAATCAGAAAAAAAAAATCAATCTAAAAAATGAAGAAAACAAAAATTGGGTTGTGTCTTGGGTGGGTCAAAAATCACACTTCCTCAACCTTTTATCTTGTTATAACTATTACAACTATTGTCGCGAGGATATAAATAATGGGATGGGATATGAATATGAGATCTTTTTCATGTACAAAATTCGAATAAAATGAAAAAAACTTTTATTTCATTGGGAGAAGTGTTGTGTTTTGTAATGATTACATCTTCTCATTCCCTACAAATTTTCTTCCCCTATTGCATCTTCTTCCACACAATAATTCCCATGTAAATATTTGTTTTAATTTACTTCCTTGTTTCATTTCAAAAAAATTGTTCATTATTTTACCCATGTTGGTGTTTTACGAAACTTCTTCTCTATCATGGACATTAAATTCCTACTGTCCCATAACCACTGAAAAACCCATTAAATAGACCTCTTGATTCTTGTTCACTTTAGGATTGGGATTGGAAGCTGAGAGCTCTTACAAACTCTAAGATTTTCACTCTTGGATGGTGCATAAGTGAATCTCCATAAATTAATTTTATCATCTTGAGAGGTGTAAGTTTTGTGTTCCACCGTTTTCCATTTCTAAATTTGAGCATGAAAAAATTAATTTTATTTGGAACATTGATTCAGTAAAAAATTGTAGTGGAATTCAATATGGATGAGAGAAATTGTCTAAACCTCCCCTGAGTGGGGAAAACAAAATTTTAGTATTTTTTTGTGAGAGAAAATGATTTTATAATGTTTTTTATATTTGTTTCACATGAGGACATGTAGAAGAATGGGTGTGGGGGATTTTATGTTATTAATATTTTAATAACTTTTTCTAGACCCCCTTTACTAATTTTATATGAAATGTGAATAATTTGTGTTAAATATTAATGTTTAAATATTAATTATAATTTTTGAGCACTATTTGAATTCATCCAGATTCATGTATTTTTAATTTTCTAATAATAAAAATCACCATACTTAACCAAATTATATTATTCTTATTTTTTAGATTTCCTTACTCACATTCTGACATTACTTTAGAAGACACCATTGGACAAACTGCTTATTTGGAGGGACATATGGTCTACACAAAAAGGCCCAAACAATCTGTGAAGAAACTGGACAATCCATGAAGATAGAATTATGGGGATCACTCCAGATGTCCAAATTTTTTTAATCCCATACAAAGGTTATGGGAAAATTCAATCCATCTTAGATAAAAATTGTGAGGACCAACTCTAAAGACAAGCGGCCCAACTAATGATTTTATGTCTATCAAATCACTCTAGTCGGAAACTAAAATACAGACACTATTAATGACATTTCTCATGATGTAATCCTCAAATAAAGCTATGATTTTTTAGTGTGAAATAGGAGATATATGATGCCACCTTTTTTGAAAAATGTGTTCAGATTTGAAGGCATCTTCTTATTGATAAACTGATTCACGTTTCTGCTTTTTAAAAAGAAATGATTGAAATGGTAAGATTGGCATTGTTTAATAAAACGACCATATCATTGGCTCCATATGTCCAATTTCCTCCAAATTTTTATATTAGTAGTGAAACATTATTATCTACAACTTTGAATAAGGATATATCACTAGATTCAGCAACACAGATGTCCAAATCGTCGAGCGATGTGGAGAGGTTGATTATGAATGTAAACAGTCCACCACCTTGGGCTATAAATATATCCCCTCCTCCCCTTTCAAAAGGGTTGGCATTTAAGAGAAAAGGAGGATAGGATGGAACATCCATGGATCTTTGAAAGGCTTGGGAGGATCTTCTATAATCATTTTTTTACTTGCGAAACCATTCATCCTTGCTTCCATTCGTTTACATTTGTGTTGTTTTTCTTTTGTAATCGTGTAAGTGTTTGTTTTTTGTAATTATATTTTAATGACAGTTTCTTTTCAATATATATTATTATCATCCACCATATATATTTTAATATTAATTTTCTTAAAATATTTTAAAGCTTGTTAAAACCCTTTTCCTTCTTTTTCTTCCTCCTTCATTCGAAATCCTTTTTTAACTCTCTTCAACGATCATGTTTGTTCGACGAACAACTCTTTTCTTATCCCATTTTTTGTTCTATTTATAATTCATCACCAAAATCATATATTACCAAATTAAAATACATCTTAATGGCTGAGTAAATCTACCATTGGGGTGAGTCATTATTTAAATATGTTACGCAATTGAGAGCATTTACTCGATGAGTATTCTTTAATTTAATATTCTGTTTGTTGGACTTATCATGTCATGGATTAATGAATTGTTTTGTTTAACGTGTGGTTTACATGGTTTTTTGGAAACATAAATACACTACTATAAACAAGATCTAACTGAGATTATAAGCCTATGTTAAGTTAAGGCTTGTATTAAAGCCTTATCACTTTGGAATTCCAATCAACGTTATCTGGTGAAGTGGGTGTTAATTTAAATTCATTATAAAACAAACTTCAAGGATGTCACAATCTCAACTCCCTAAAAATGAACTCACCCCAATATTTATCAAATTTTTAAATCAAACACCAATCATTAATAACTCTATTTATTCTCTGCAAAAAACACCCAATAAAAATATAATCCACAAAAAACAATGGTTTTTTAAAAAGTATCATCACCGAAGATTCGACCCGAGTGATTCTATACACATTACTAGAGCACCAGAACCTTGACTGGTCGATATGAGACAATTGGATGTTCTTTCACTCATCTGGAAGAGATAGGAATGTCATTTGAGATCCTCCTTCATCCATTTGTAACAGACATTCCTTGATCCGAAAAAATTACAAAAATAATTATTTAACTTAAAGTGTAGACATAGAGACTAACCATGTGTCTAATAAAAACCCATAATCCCTAAATTTGTCAAAATCGACCGTTGATACCAACTATAAGGCCTTATCCATAAAAATTAGATAATATTTAGTTAATTCAAGAATTCACATTGAGGATCTTTTCAGCATTCAGGTTTTTTAGCATTAGGCCATAAAAATTACATTACATATCAATATTACAATTTAGTCACTTATACTGCATCAAACTTTTTCAGAAAAACAAAAATCCTTAAATACAACTAGTGTACTTTTCATGATATAAATATTTTTGGGTATTTTTTTCGCTTATCCTTCTTTATATCATGTGAAAAACATTTCAAAAACATGGGATGAGGATAAAAAATCCATTTAAGTGTTATAAAAGAAGGATAGAAAACATTAGTCCTTCAATAGATACAAAATATAATTTCATTACCATAACTCATGAAATCATAAGATTTAAGAATAAAACAAAGTATCAAAAATCATAAAGGTAAATTGAGCATTTATATCATATATACATTGCAGTATTAATAGCTATGTGGGGAGTTATGTTTGGAATACCCATCAGTGTATATTCCCTAAATCTCTTTGGAGAAACATTAACGTTTACCTCTGTCATGTTACCCAATGCATTGGAGAGCTATCTCAGGCACACCCACCTTAGGTTTATCAAAGAACCACCCATATATAGAAATAATAAACATGAAACATAACGTAATCATAACCCATAAAACAACCACAAAGGAAATATAGCATTTCCACATTCAAATCACAATATAACATTTCAAGATATTGATATATCCCATGAATTTACAAAACCCATTTAAAACATTTAATAAAGGAATTTTTGATTGAAAGTGTCCCATACCACTATGCAGATTTTAAAGGAATTAACATTTTCAAACATTAATTTATATATAAATAAATTCTTAAAACCATTTGGAAAATATGAACATTAATGATAAAGATTTAGAAGATTAAATCATTAAAACATTTAAAACAATGTTTTAGTTAAAGATTCCATTACCACGTGAGAAAATACATGAATAAAATAATTGTATAATAACATTAAAATAAACATGTAATATCATGAGAATAAAAATATTCTTGAACATATCATAACATTTTAAAATTTAATGTTAAAATCATAACATAAAATAAGTCTTCGACTAGAAGAGGACGATGAAATGATCCCTTACAAGGATAATTATGTAAATAAAATAGATATATTATGTGTATTAACCCTAAATACACATAAATCATGTATAAATACAATATAGTACAAAAAATTTATTTGTCACATAATCATAGCACAACATAATCAATAAGTAGAAGATCAACCTAAAGAATGGAAATTGGGTTAAGAAGTTCCATTACATTGAGTAAGACACGTCACGTATGTTATTTTTTATTCCTAAATAAAATACTAAAGATAATTTCTACTTGATTAAGAAAATTTTTCAAGTTTATTATTATTTTTATATCACTTATTACCACATTATAAATATTTCATAATCATTTAAGTTAATACCGGTTTTTTTTCGATATTTGGTACACGAGTCAAAAATGAACTTCTTATAATTAAAATTTTTCCATGTTGTAAAACTTACATTTTATCTAGAATGATATTCATGATTCTGATATTATATATATAATATATATCCAGCATATTTATTTTTTATAATATTACATAACATTTGGATAAAAGAAATGAATGCCCCTTTTATGGAGACGGTAAGTTGTACAAATGCATGAACACTACATTCATTTCTATTTCATATTTAATGGAATGAAAACATAATGATACATTTTTATATTATAATTCCTGTATAATATCATATTTTATATATATTACATAAGTTCATCAACATCATCCTTTATACGTTCCATTATAGCATGAACGAGTCATATCACTTTGAGAGCGCGGTAGTATGCACTTCCTCAAATGAAGTTATCATATATATAAAACCTAAAAAGAATATAGGTATGTTATAAATAAGTATTAAATATGTATAGAGATAAAATAATTATAATATATATCATATATAATTACAGTTCCATCATAATGGACCCTATTAGAGGTGGTAGGAGAATATTGAACAATAATCATTTCATGAGGCAGTAGTTTGTCATCCCCAGAAACAGTATGTTATATACCCATTAGATAGTGGTGTGTATAAGTGTAGTTTGAATCCATCATGTAAAAAAATCATTGAATATTTAGGATACTACTGTTTTTATCTAATCAATGAAAATGAATAGAATGTTGATTGAATATGTAGAATAATGGAAAGAAATTTTAGAGAAGACGCTACCTCTTAAAACATGTTAGTCTCTTTGATTTGAGCCAAAAGGCTTTCTTGAATTGTCTTAATCATAGGGTAATGCTTATAAGTGGAATATGGGGACGTTATGATATTATTGGATCATATTGTTTATGATCCAAATGTCTTGAGTGGTGTGAGTAATGGCTTAGAGGTGATTGCCTTTTATATGGGGGAGGAAGGGTTCTTTAGGAATGTTTGAAAATATTGTATTATTATCAACATCATTTATATTTAAAATGGTCCCCAACTGATTTTATTCGAATATAAGGTGACTATATTTTGAAATACCCTCATCCAATGGGTTTTAGACATGTTTAGTGCAATAAATTATCCTTATCTTTTAACATTAACCCTAAGTTAACTAATTTAACATTTACCATTTCCTCTTGTATATTTATAAACAATGGTTAATATTTTAATTATAAAAGTCCAAGAGACCCACAATGGATCATTAATGATATTTTTAACATCATATATGTCAGTTGGAGGAATATTATATTTTTAGGATTGATTTCTCATTTAATGAAATAATAATTTTTATAAAAAATAATTTTTTTCAATTTATAAAATATTCATATCAAGACATTTATAAAATCAATAGAAACTTGATTCTTTAGAAAGAAATATCAATAATTATAATAAAACAAGTCATTATTATCCCTAAAATTAGTGTGTGGAATAATAAAGTTCAAATTAAATTTATCTAAATATTTATAATTTCATTTTATAAAAAAATTCATTAAAAAGGTAATCACTACGTTATCATTATGTCATAAATAAATTTATTTCGTTGATGTCAAAAAATTATAAGTAAAATAACCTGAGCTAGAAAATCGTTTTACTTTTCTAATTACTATTTATAGTTGAAAATATCAATTAAATAACCCCGTATAAAAAGTGTTTTACTAAAAGATATATCTTTATTTTACTTTCTCCTTATCAATAAATTAATTTTCATAAAGTGTCATGTTCAATTAAAAGAGGAACCATGGGGTCCCAAAAGAATCCCAAGGATTCCACTGGTTAAATATTTATCATCCAATAGGGTTAGGACACATTATAGGGTAATTTAATAGTATTATAATATTATTTACCCTTATTTACCAGCTTTACCCTTATACCTGGTAAATAAAATATTTAATAAAGATACCATAGTTAATTTCTAAGAAAAGTTTTCATATTTACACAATTTGGACCTCTTGATTCCAAATATGGAACCCATTTTCCATATAAAAAACACATATGTTGTAGAAATTAATTTAAAATTAATTCTCATTGTCAAAACCAAGAAGCATGTTTTTATGAAATAAAAACTTCCAATGATTAACATGTGTTCATGTCCAATTTCATTATGAAATTACATCCAATGACCTATATTATATTAAATGATTAAAAAAAATAATATAATTAAAATTTAAAAACAATTTAAAATATAATATAACCTTATAATTAAATTAGATTAAAATGAATTTTTGAACTAAAATGCAGTATTTTTTACTATTCATTAAAAAATGATGTTTATTAGAAAAATAAAAAACATTTACCCAAAGTAAATTTTGATGTCCTGCTTCTAAAGATGATGTTTATTATGAGAAATGTAAAATTTAAAAGTTACAAGAAACTATATTTAAAAAGGATTATCCATTAAAAGGAAGCAAATCAACCTTATAAATAATATTAGAGAATTTCCTGATTAAAATTAGATTCATTCTTATTTTAATCCATTAAAATTTATTGGAAAAAGTTAAAAAACATTTAAAAAATGCATGTATGCATATTTTAGATAGTTCTATTCATTCTCACAAATACAATGGATAAACATTAACTACCATTTAAATATTAATATTATTATATTATTTTTCAAAATAACTCGATGTTGTGTGCTACGTAAGATTTAAAAGAAAATCATTGTTGTGTGTTGAGTACGCTATCAAACATAGTATCCCCAGGAAAGAAAAATTATTATTTAATTCAAAATTTTTAATAAATATGAAAATTTAATATTCATTTTTTACCTAAGATGTTAATACTTTTCCCAAATTTCTTATTAAATTAAATGTGATAATCCGTAAACTAAAACTAAGATCATAAATATGATACTATGGTTGAGTTAGTAAAATGGGTTTTCCCCTAAGAGATAAATAAAATGGGTTGGCTTGGGGTTTTCAGACTCTTCTTTCATTGGATGTACATTTAGCGAGTTAACTAATTAATTAATTGTTTCATTTCAATGTAACAGATAGTTCAATATGAATTTTGAAAAGATGAATTCTCCAAGGGTAGTAATATAAACCCTAGGATAATACCATAGCTCTATTTTCCTCCTTTATTGAAACATCTCATTAGATGAAGATGAAATTCTAGATCAGATCAGATAATGATGCAGTTAAGGAAACAACTTCTCTTCAGCATTATAAGATTCATTATTCAACAACAAATGATCCATAATCGATGATGGACTTATCAATTAGTTATTTAAACCCTTTGATTAAATTTTTTAATAGAAACATGATTTTCAAGGGCCTTCACCCAATGTGTATTGAGAATTTTTCAATGATTTCGATTATAAACATATATCTTTTTTGTTTTCTAACCCAAAATCACTATTTTTGATCATTTGTGAAGAACTCCATTCAATCAATCACCTAACCGTTTGTTATGGTAATTATACCCTTCTTCACATCACATACTTAATTAATTTTACCCTATGATCCCATTTATAAATTTTCAGATTGTACTGAGCCCGATCAGATGCCATAAAACCAAAAAAATATCATGTGTAAGGCATTTATCGATAAACTGAGAATATATCTTAGATTTTTGTGAGGAATGTGTGTTATTTATGCTGATTAATGGTAATGAAATGGATGGTAGAATGAACAGGTGTTGGGGGAATGAATAAAAAAACCCCTTTGGAGGAATGGTGGCCAATTTATTGTGAGAAATATCCCAGAAAAATGATTTTGACACATTTTTCGATAATAGATTAGATCACATATGAAAGTTGGATAACTGATTTTAAGCACTAGAAATGAATCTAAATATCTATAAATCCATGTGAGAACCTAACCACACCCAATGTATATGTATGAACACATGAAATTTAGAAACTCAATAGTGGCGAACAGGTATTCCGGAAAAGTTGAGGATGCCGCGACACTATTTACCACTTCTCTGGTTGGAGAAACTATGAGATGAATCACACAAGAACAAACTCATGAATAATGTATTCATCATTTACATTATTGTGTACCCATGTACAGAAGCATTACTAAAAGGACAAGACATAGTTTCGATTATCTGAGACACGTTGTGTAGTCCAGGTACATGACGTGTACTTCTACAAATATATGGATTCATGTGTCATCCAACGACACGACCAGTTGGTGGAGAAGGACCAAACACCTTCTTCATCCACTCAAAGTACATGTACCCCTTGGTTCCTTTTTTGGAATCCTCATTCCTTCATATCTCTTTCGTATGAACTCGGATTTTGGGCCATGAGTAGCATATCTTGATTTTATTTCATATATAACGTGATGTTTTACTCTATTGTGGGTTATGAGATATGATGTGGAATGTTCATGGAATTTCAACAGGTTATGTAATTCCTAATTATAATAGTGTTTTTGTAGGATCACCACGGCCTTTCTAGGATATACCCTCTATTAGGGTGGGGTAGTGCAGTAACTCTATGACCATTCAATGTGGTACCCTATGTAGGGATTGGTTGTGAATTTCTTTGATGACTTACAGAGAGGTACCCTCCAATAAGGATTTTTCATAGAATTCCATGATGATATTTCTGAGTGGTACACTCAATCATGGATAGTAAGTGGAGGTCCTCGATTACCTTTCCTAGTGGAAACACACATCGGGGATAGGCAACAGACGTCCTTGATGACCTTTCTAAGTGGAACTCTCTAGCAGGACTTGGAATTGGATTTCCTCGCCAACCTATCGAGTGATACCATGTAGTACATCAAGGAAGATGAGTTAATATATGGTTATTAGAGTAGAAAAAATAAATTGTACAAGTTAATGGGTTATCTACCTAGAGTTAGTAGCCCCTAAACTCTGCATCACAATGATGAGTCATGGTTTTACTCGGATAGTTATATCTAGGTAGACAGGAGATATGATTCGTAGTACTAATGGACATTGGTAATGGTTGGATACAATTATTCTTGGGTGGATTTATGATATTAACATACCTTACTGTCTCATTTGGGATTATTTGAATGAGAAAATATATATCTTTTGAAATATTTTCCTTGTAATAGGTTACTCCTCCTCTATGATAGGCGGATACACAAATTCTATAATTCATGTTTTCCATGTCTAGCTCTTTATTATTGGATGATTCTAGTCTCCTACTAGATGTGGAGAATATGTGATGGGTAGTAAATCTAATCCATGTGTTTATCCCATTATTTTTCGAAAATCATATGTTTGCCCACTTTTGGGTTGATCTATTTTCTTTCACTTTATCTTGCATTTACATTCATTCATTCCTATTGTATCCAATACTAATCTCACCTTCATATTTTTAGGTGTCCTACTAGTGATTAATATACTCACCCCTATAGGAGAATCTCTCATATGTGTTGTGTCTTATGCAGATGACAAAAATTTTATTTATGACTACAAAGGAGCTTTGGGATACTGGGTTCTTTGGACCACATGTGGTGGTCACAATGTGGGATTTAGAAGCTGGGATGTCTCATCATTTTACTCTCTAATTTTGTGAGGTTGGTATATATTTCTGGTTGGCCACGTATTATTTTTAATTTACATTTAGTTTCCACTAATGTATATTTGTTCTAACTAGAGGTTCATTCATGTTTTGTTTACATTATAGTTGTGGTTAATATTTTACTATTTCACTCATAAATTCTACATCGAGATGGGTATGTGTGTGTGTGTATAGGTACATAGGAAAATTCCTCCCTAATATAGTTATTCTATTGGCATTAGTGTCCACCCAAGGTTAATGGAGGTATGCTTGGGTTATTTAGAGCTCAATCCCCAAATTGGATCATGTCATGAAAGTTTATCAAAAATGAGTTGCCTCAATTAAATGGACCACTTCGTGTGTGTGGTTTTTATATATAAGACCTACTACTATGAGACCCACACTTGAGGTGGATCACATGTGTTTTCAAGTGTATCTTTTGAGAACCATTTTCCATATTGAACCCATGTGTGTTCATTTGTATCCCATAGACCCATATTTTATTCTAATCAAATGTATATGAGTATATATATCAATTCACATGATTATTCTACTATAATACCTATTATTTGTGGCAGTAATAATTATTCTATATGCATCTAATGTATTTGGTGGATTATATATTGTTTTTTATCCATAGTAAAAAAGTTTCATGTTGTACCACCATGGAGTGGTGTCCCTATAGGGATAGTGTCAATAGAAACTACATGTTAAATGATGATAGTAATGTGTATGTTTATAATGCATATTGTCCATATGGCCTGACCTAGTGGCATGATAATGAAATGCGATCTGACCTTAGAAGAAACATTGGGCATGATAGTGTATTGAAACATCACCGAAGATATCTTATCGGGGAATGATGTCCTTTTGGACTCTAACATGGTAGTTTCATAATGATATTTCTTTTGGTATCGACCATGATAGATATTAGAATAATGTTCATTTTTCATCATTTGAGATTTTTTATCCCTATTGGTAAATATGGCATACTTGTGGTGGACATATAGTTGACACTAGTTTATGTCTTATTCTATGAATATGTTTCTGGAATGGAACCAAATTAGTTATGGTTGCGGTTCATATTTACACGGTTAGCTCATAATATGCAACATATTCGTGATTCTTTCCTGCTTATAATTTTTCGATTATTTATTTTTCTAGGGTAGTTATTTTTTTCAGACTAATTTTACTTTTGAGAATGCCACATGCATGCACACATCACTTTACTAGTTTATTACTAAACCATGTTGGTCTTATCATACTGTGTTATACTATCACCTTGATAGGACTACCATCACACTTGTATACCAAATATTACCTCACATATTTTAGGTATATGTTAGGATGATGCCCATAGTTGATATTCTCATACGAGAGCTCACTATGATTCTAGATACAGGAAGGAGGCGGGGATTGTAGTTTGGTATAGAGCATCTTTATAAATTTTTTCTATCTATTATTTGAGATTATTCAGTTTGGAGATTAGTATCCCATTATATATAATTATTTTTTGAGCATGTAGCTTTCACAATCATTAACTATAGATATTATGGTATTCACTTATATATAATCTGATTTTTTATATTTCATGTGTTGTTATTTAACTATTACTTTTCACCTTTATTGAGGGTATATTCACCCACCAATACCTTTTTAGACACAAGTTGATAGTCAATAGCCTCTACTAAACTAGGAGGCATAACATAGGTCATACGGTAATCTGGATCATGCATAGTGATTTAGTTCAGGTGTTAATCAATGCACATTTTCTATGTTTTTACCATGATCTATGAGGTTGGAGAGTTATATAAAATATATTATCAAATTGGTATGGAAATTTACGAGGGTAAAAACCATATTTCATTCACCATTTAAATTGATCACTTATTTCCCAAATATTTTTCTTTCTAATAACATCTTTTACCACATATTGGAAAACCTAATGCTCCATGAATAAATATTCATGGGTGAGTCATAACACATTGTTGAAATGTAGAAGATTTAATATTCATTCCATAATAATCATTTAAACCTTAATATCCATGATACTCCATATTTAATTTCAATGAAACAAATGGGAATTCAACAATGTTAAAATTTTAATTCATGATTCATGATATGTAGTCTGGAATAATCACATGATTCCATAACCTAACTCAAATCCCTTTTGATAGTTCATTGGAGAAATCATAACATTGTATGTCACATATATTGTTTATTTGTATTCTTTACCCCCTAAAAATTAAATAAATTAATTAATGATGTGGTATTAGAATATTAATAATTGCATATATGGAAACTATAAAAATGTAAATAGTTATTCATAAATTTCACATATAACCTAAATTATGTATCATTATGATTTAATATATAATAACCATGGTAATTTTCCAATTAGGTTTCCTATACCATTATATTCAATTCCAACATATTGGTCCATAATGAGCAACAAAATTTCTAATGAATATCACCTAAGTGTGTCTAATGACTAGTTCCCTCTTAAGATACCTCTTCCTACACTTAGGGGAGATCATGGTGATACTCAATCGATTATTTTCACCATGATTAATACTAGGAATATATATTCCCAAATAAGGTTAGATTACCCAATAATGGATGTAATTTCTTAGAGATCTTCACAATCTCTATAGAAGAATAAATTTCAATTATTTTCATACACGTAGAATTATTTATATTGTCTTCACAAATATTATTTCATTTAATACCCTAAAATAAGAGAACATTAATAATTACCTAAATATATATAAAGGAATATCTATAACATTGAAATAATTATCAATCATGACTTATCATCCCTCAATAAATTTATTACTCTTTATTTATCATCAACCAATGATATGCTAATCACAATAGTTATCTACACCCTGTGATGATATAGTCTTTAATGCCTTTGATATAATTTTCCTAATATTACAATATTTATATTGAATATTGTGTTACGTACCTAACCAATACCTTTTAGGTTTATAGATTGAGATAATTATAGAAAACGATTAACTAATAAAGACCATATAATTTTCCACTGGTGAAAATTTATTACCACAACCTTATGAACTAATTATTTTATATTACATATTCAATATTTCCTAAAAATGTATAAACAATATATTTTCTTCTAGATATTCCATTTTTTGATCATTTTATTCCTAACCTAAGGAAATGGAAATCCATGAATGGTTAGTCCAAATGCTCAATAAAGGAAAAATCTTACCGAAACCTATAATATAATAAATGTAGCATGAACATTATGGATGGCAGTAAATAATTAAAATAAAATCATACTTAAATGAGAATAAGATAATTAAATACCCATGAGTAAAATGTATATAAATAGATCACATGGTTAATACAAGAAAATTTCATGGTGATGAACTGAATAATTATAATGTTTCAAATACCTATGCAAATACATTACATACTGTTATGCCATTATTATATGATATCTACATGAATTTAGGACTATTCTCAAAACATATAAATTAATAGGTAGAGTTACGCCATATAGCTAAAACATCTTGTCTCTTGAGAACTATCGATAAATCAATTGGTTATTAAGGTCCCTAGATATCACTAATATATTATAACTCATTAATATAATGAAGGAAAAAATAGTTTTGATAATACATAACCAAAATGTCTTTAAAATCAATAAAAACTAGTGTTTAAATAAGTAGTATACATTTTTTCAATATATTCAAAATCATTAAATTTAATTGATCTCTATGTATGAATCCATAAAATTGATATCATAATGAGTTGTGAGTATATTATTTGGTTAATAAATTCCCAAATCAATAAATTGAATTATATGGCCAAAATCAGATAAGATAAATATGGAGGATGGTTAAACAATACATATAATTATATTCGAAAAGGGGCCACATATATAATCTGGGATATGTAGTGACTATTTATCCTTATAAAATAATATATATATAGATTATAAATATGTCCCCATTAAATAAAATAATGTGGATAACTAGGTAAATATCTTAAAATATTATATAATCAATATAACCGAATGTACCATATTCAATAAAATAATAAAAATTTAGTATAGAGGATTACATTCATGGAATAATTATATAAATATGAAATGATAAAAAAAATTGGAGTTCGTGATGATGAAATATATATCAATAGAAATAACATGGAAATACTATTTTATAAACATTTATGTAAAATAATAAAACTTATAATAATGATCATTTAATAATAATAAGTATTTCTCAATGAATAGAAATTGTGTTCTGAATAACTCTTACGTTATGAGTGGAAAATGAATCAAATGAACTTGAAATATTGATATTCAAATATAACATTTAATACCACAAATATAAAGGGAATCATGATATTACAGTTAAAATATGCAGTATATAAACCATGTAAATGGAAATAAGTGTATAAAAAACCTATATCAAGGAGTTGAAATTGAGACATGATCCCTTACATCATTTTAATTGTTATCATAAATTAATTTTATATATAAAACTTGTTATGGATTTTTATAAACCTTATATTATATGATGAATTATGATAAAATAAATTTGATGAAAATATATGAACAATAAAAGGAAATAAGTGGTTAATAAACATTATATCTTAATGAATGAAAATTGTGAAATAAAAATCCTTACATTAGGTCATGATTCACTCAGTGTGTGTGCTTAATATCCTAAAAAAGTGTTTTTTCAAAAAATATTCTTTAATCATATAATTCAACTCTATTACGTTTTCTATTTTATGTGATTTACTAATGGTATTCCTTTATTACATATTTATTTTGGTTATAATTTGAGGTGGTTTTTTCAATTTATCTAAAATGATATTAACATACTATTCATGGGTAGAAGTGTTGTAAAGTAGTATCATAAAATCAAAAAATTTATTAGTGTGATTTTTTATTATACCATTATGAAAAAAATTATACAATAAAATAAGTTTTCCATAATGGGATCGAATTAGGAAAGATTCAATGATATGTTATGTTTAGGTGGTGATGTTGGTTAAAAATGTTTATTATTATGATCACATATATATTGCATAATGTTATCATCCCATAATTTTTTTAATGTTAATAATATCATTTTTAGAAATTAATGAAATTCCTAATGTGATCCATGTAACAACCAATAATAAATTATAGTAAGATTTTACTTATAGAGAAATAATCTCACATAACATATACTTTTATTAATGAATTTTATTTAAAAAAAATTTTGAATTTCTATATTTTTAATATTATTAAATGAATTAAATTTTTTTTGAAAATTAACTTAGTGTGATTTTTTAATATTTTTCTAAAATATTTTATTTTTGGTTGAATAGTGAAGAAGAACATTTTTACCAAAACTGTCTCTATATGAAGTTATAATTGTATATAAATTATAAGAAATTATATCAATAAAATGTTTCTAGAAAAAAATATTAAAATATTAATAAAATTTATATAGAAAAATAATTATGAAAGTTGAAAAATATTCCTTGAATTATAGAAATCTATGTAATGTTTATGTCAACATAAATGCACTTTATCTTTATTTTATCTTAATAAATTATTTAAAAGATTATGTTTAATTTTTTTAAATTAAAATAAGTCTCATTTTATTCAAAATATTATAATTACATCCATTTGGATCGAACTTATACATTATCTTTTATTAAAATCATTTTTAATCTTAAAAGACTCATTTTTATAAAAATGATTTGCACCATGTTTCGCATATAAGAAAAACTATTTTATTTAATTTATTGAACACTAATCATGTTAAATGAATTCCATATTGTGAGTGAAAATAATTAATATTATTTAATAAAATAAACATATGTTTTTTCATAATTAATTCTAACAATATAAAAAAATGTGTGATGTTTATGGTTAAAATGAGTTTATCAGGGTTTTTAAACAAACATACATGTCTAGAAATGCCTCTGGAACTTATCCTAACCTCCTTGGAATATTGTATTTATTATTTAGTATTATCGTAATTTATTCACTGATGATTTGGGAAAACATTCACGAAAAAAATATTTTTTTATTAAAATATCTAAAATAATCTCACTTGTTCATTTTTAATCAATTATAATAGGGAATCACTTCTCCTCTATTCTGCACAACTAATGATCAAATTATATTAAAAAATTCACTTTAAAATCACTTCAAACCCATCATCCCGAAATCATATGGTAATTAGTCTCATCAATGGATTATCATTAATGAGACATTAGGTTCAAGTAAAATGTGGCTTTATAATGAATATGTATAACTTTCCACTTAACAATTTCTTTTAATTACCTCATGTAAATCAATAAAATTTAACTAAAAATGATAATATTATAAAAGAATTATTAAAAATCCTTAGACATTATTATTTATATGGTAAACGACATATTAATCTCCTTCCATATGATGGGAAATAAAAATGTCACTCCTTCGAATATACACCTTACCATCTTCACAGAGTGGGGTAATTTGTTTTCCATTACCACATTACATGAGTTTTTTGAAATTTGTAATTGAAGAGTATATAATATATTTAATAAATAATTATTATTCAGTACATATAATATACCATTTACCTTATTTCATTCTCAATTATTAAAAAATGACTATTTTTCCAATGTGTACATGTGGCCACCCCCCCACATAGAATAACATTATTCGATTTTCATTAAAAAAATTCATGAATGATTATAAATATTTATAAAATACATATATATAATATTCATATCAATATAAAAAACTGGATATGATGGAACAATGATAAATATTTAAGCACCAAAACTATAGAACTGAATATTATAGGAATAAATGAAACTGTTAACACTTACAAACACTAACATTAATAAATAATTATTAATAAATGCGTGTATAAATGTTATAAGTGGATAATAAATGATATTATAAGTATGTACATAGTAATTTTATATAATTATAAGAAATTTAAATTTATTATACATGTTTTTATAAATAACATATCAGAAAGATGGACCAATGGTAAGGGATTATTTCGTAATCTTATACTTATATTTTGACTGACTATGTTTAAAATTTTGTCCGAGAATTATTTGATATTTCTATCTTCAATACCATATATTTTCTTATATTATGGTTATTTCTTTGTGTTTCATGTATCAATTTTATTTTTAAATTCACGGTAAATAAAAAATATCAAATGAAGGTTTTTAAGAAAAATTACACTATTTCTTATTCTTTTGGGAAATTGTTTCTTCTTGTGGATTTTTTGAAATATTTTTTGAAACATTTTATTTCTGTCAAATGTTTTTTAAGGTGCATTTTACTTAGGATTTATTTCTAAAAAAATGAGGTTTAAATGGAATCTTATTTTCATTTTCAGAATGAAGTTCTTTTTGTAAACTTGTGGATGGAATATTTGTTTTTATACTTACCATAAGGATGAATTTTCCTACCATAAAAATATTTAGTACCATGATTATTCATATAATATTGTTGTGTTATTTTCTAAAAAAAACATCCTAATATTCTATAAATTTAATGATATAAAATAACAAATTGTAAAAATAAATTGGGATTTTTACTTATGAAATGTTCCATATTTATTTTGAGGTTATTTATTTGATGTCAATATCCTTTGTTGAATCATAAAAATTACTAGGGATATAATGTAATGTCACTATCTGTTTTATTTCCCTATCTATATTATAATGATGTTCATAAATTTATGAGTTGGGGAAAATATTAACATTTCATATTCTAGGGTTACAATATGAATATTAATGTTGATTAGGAATTGAATTTTTTATTTAATAAGGAATTATACTTATTAAGTAATCGTCATGGACTCCTATATCCCGACAATGCATATTTTGGTATCATGAGAGAAACAATTTTGGGTTTTTGCAATACTCATTACCTATTTACATATTCTTTATTCACGCATTCCTTTGATGAAAGTAATACGATGTCTGGGATTTTGATTTACGTCATTAAGGAAGGAATTTATTTTTCCCATGTTATTATTTATAGTGTTATTCCATCCTTAGATTTTGTCTCTTTTATATAGTATAAGTTATATGGTATACTATATTTTTATTAAACACTTATATAATATTAAATAATTATTTATTATATCTCAACATATGTGGAAATTATTCAATTACCGATTATCTGAACTATAACATTATTCTGTTTTCCTTTTACCAGGATAATAAAAAGGGATCTTTGAATAGATTTTGTTAATTAATAAGATAAATAATAATTTTATCTTATTTTTTATGTTTTATATTATTTATTCATATGATATGTGATATTCATATATGTATCAAAAACATCAATATTACTAAACTATTTAATCATTCATGATGTAACTCTATTTATTTTATACTAATTTTGTAAAATTACTATTGTATCTGTGTTACTGTATTGGGACTGTTAATGATTTTATAAGAGAAATTTTACTATACACCTTAGGATCTATATTTCTTAAATCATATATTATTGAACATAACCCAATGATAGATATTATGGATTTTTCTATGAATACAGAAATATTATAAATATTTGGTAAGGTATAGACTATATGGGTCTCCTAGAAAATATGTCCCTATGATGGTACTGGAAAGTAGATGTGGTTTTGGAGTAGATGAGGCAATGGAAAAAACATTGAAGGTTTCATATTTGGTATTAACAAGACTTTAACTTGTGTTCAATGAGTTTACCTACTATTATATACTTAGCATGACACTCTTGAGTATTTTACATTGGTTAGTTCACATTATCTTAAAAAAATATAATCTAATAGTTAAAAATTTATAATTTAGAGAAATTATCAATTCAAATATTCTTATAATTCATTGATTAACAATGCATAATTTTTTAGGTTAATTTTTTCTTGTGTTCTGGAATTATAAATATTTATTTAGATTTCTATTATCTTATCTGGTGTATGACATTATTCAAAAATGGTACATTAAAAAATGAATGAAATTCATATTAATGAACATAATCTATATACAAATTATCAAATTAGGAATGATAATTAATATATATCTAAAACAATTAGAACTATATTACTTTAGAAAACTCATGTTTTAACAATTAACATTTCTTTTATGGGGATTACTACTTATCAACATTATGACATGAAAATATTACACCACTTCCTGAGAGAATATCCTTTATCATTCAATGGAATCATAATTCTGTTATTAGATATGCAATGGATATTTTCTAGGGAGAAGATAATTCTCACATTGGGATATAATAAAAGGAAAAAGTTTTAATAGGATTTAATAATCTCTGGGGGTTGTTAATTAATGGATGTAGTTCATTTAATAAATTAGTTATACTCTTTAATAATGAAAAAAATGGGGAAAATTCATCAATCAAAAAAATAGTATAAAATGCTACTATATATGCGGAAAAATTTACGAGGTAGAAAATATGTACTATAGACCACATACATAATAAAAAGAGTACAATTTATCATTTTGATCATGTGATAAATAAAATAATTTTTAGGGAAACAGTGTTCCTAATATTATCATTATATGAGAATACACTGTTATGTGCTATCAAGATAGTAAAAAATTAAAAAATAGTTTTTAATATGATGGAAAAAATATATGAAAAAGTGGATGATAACGCTATAAAATGAAATATGGAAAAATGAAAGAAGGGATATGTGTAATTTACTAATGATAATAAACATGGAATGAACAAATATGGAACATCCTATACTAGAATATGATTTTAAATTAGCTGTGGATAAAACATCCATCTTCCTTGTGATTGAAATTGAAAGGAAAATTTGATAATGTAAAATGAATAAACTGTAAAGATATAGGGATATATGTAAACAGATGTCCCAATAATCAATTTAACTGTTATAAAAAAAGGGCATGGTTAATGGTTATGCTTATGTGCTTTCAAATATAAGATTGATGTTTTAGAAGTAGTGGTTCTAGGTAAATTGATCATAGAATCAAATTTAGAAAATGGTTTATTTGATTATCGATCTTATCACTCATTTTAATCATCCATGCTTTTCAAAATGATTAATTATTTTACTAATACCTCAAGAGGGGAATTATAAAAAAATCATCTTAGTGTAAATAATATAAAAACTAGGATATGTAAGTGTGTTACCATAATGACACATAGATTCCCCGCATATATAAACATAATAGTTTTACATATGGACTAATTTAAAAAAACATTTTATTGAATCAATTTAATATTATTATGAAACCTGTTATTTCTAAAATAACGAAGTAATAATTTTTATGGAGATATTTAGACCATTATATTCAAAGGGGATACAATATGATTATTATCAAATATGTATCCACCTCTAGTAGCTATGATTATTGAAATTTCTATATAATAAGAATACAAAAAACCTATGATTATAATTGTTTTTTTATTTAGAAACGAGTATGTGACTATTCTACATGAATACATTAATTTTTTTCCTTTTAGAATACTAAAAAATACATGGGAGTATGTAGTTTATTTTTTTTACATTGATCACATCAATGAGAGAAACCCTATCACTGACACTCCCTATAGAATATTTAGAATGGAATTTTTCGAACTAACTAAAACATTTCTGTATTTTTTTGATAAAAGATATATAATCCTAAAGGATTCACTCTAGAGATCCAATTTTCTTTTTCATAACATGAATGGGGGTAAGTGAGGTTATAAATTGATTATTGGAAAATAAATTATGTTATAATATTCAATTTTTATAATATTCACTGCAATTATTCCATAGATGAATAAATTAAATGATCTCAATATTTTTTTGAGGCATGATATTCATTATGGGTATCATTAACTACATGTTAAGAATATGGATATTCCAAATTAAACATTTTATATGGGATATATGTAACAAAAATTTACATTATGGATAGTTATATTGACTAATAGACTTAATATTTTTAAGGAAATGATGATGAAGGTATTCACGTGTTACCTCAAAAGATTCATTGTGGAATGTATTGAGGATAAAATGATCTAATATATGAATTAATATTATAATTATATTTTTTTGTGAATCATCCATATGACTCTTAGAGAAAATGACCCATATGTAAAATTTATAAAATACTGATTCCGTCATTAAAAAGTTTCTATTCCTCACAATATTTTCTTTTAGGATGAAATATATATTGAACAATCAATGAAAAAAGGAAATCAATGAATAGTGTATACCAATAAACATAAATGAGGTTCAATATTTCCTTGTACTTTCTAGTCACTATTATTGATATGTTAAAAAAATCCTGATCAGAAAATCCCATTACCAATTTTTCAATTAAATTTGTTAAATCCCTTTAGATAGAGGAATATACGGAATAATTTATACACATAAATTAGTAGATTGTAAATGAACTAGTGGTAAAATTAACATTATGATGGGATATATTTATTATATATAGTGACACATTAATGGAAGGAGATCGATGTGTCAGTTTATGAAATGATGGAATTATTTTCTAGGCCTAATGATATTTAACGATCCATAATATAAAATATCAAACCCATGATCATGAGTTGATTTACAATTTGTTTCCCATTATTATATTTGGAATTATCATTCTTGAGGATAATATGAGATATATTTAAATCAAAATATCTTGAAAATTCTATTTTAAGGTAAATTGCTCAATATGATCAAATGAGATGAAAATTTATACTAAAGCATTATGATTTCCCAATACACTACCACATTGGTAAATCTAATATTATATAAAATTAATTATGTAGGAAATTTCATGGAGTTATTACTATAATGAGAATTAAAAATATGTTTTATTAAAGGACCTAATAATATTGGATATGAGAATTATTTAAGGAGATACCAAACTCTATTCTCAAATGATTACCAAACCATATTTATTGAAAATTAAAAAACGGTATCAACCTGATGATGAATATTTTCAAATGTAAATTAAATCCATGAATAATGGTATTTTGGGAGAATTAATTCCTCCAAATGATATTATAAAATATTGAATGAAATTTTTTTTTATTTATACATGAGTAAAAAATGGTATTATTATTTGGTGATGATATAAAATATCAATAAACCCATGTAGTTGTAATATGTATTGATGTTTTATGGAATATTTTTTGTGGGATAACATAAAATAAGGAATTACTAATTTTTTATCAATAATTGAGATTTTTTATTAAGTGAAGGCTGATAGATATCAACTTATAGGAGTCTTGAAATGTTTTTATATTCCTTTTTGTAAATAGAATGATATCACTAAGGTATTTTTCAATATATTACCAAGGAATCCAAGATAAATTGATCCTATATGTGTTATTATTGATCATATTACCAAATAGGTACATTTTCTTGATATTAGAGAATATTTAACTCCTTAGTTTATTCCATGGATATGTATCAAAAAATCTGTAATAATCCGTGGTACACCTCTTTCAATTTTATATGATCATGATCTATAGTTTATATAAAACTTTTGTAATAGTCTATAGAAGTCTCTTGACACTGATCTTTGTTTGATAACTACCTATATTCTATAGATTGATGGGTAGTCTTAATATATTATTCATACTTTATAAGATATATTGAGGTTGTTCTCAGTTGACCTACAAGTTATGTGGGATTAGTATTTAGATTTTGTGTAATTTTTATATTGAACTAGTTTTTCGTGAAATTAGAGGGTACCATATGAATCATTGTACTATAAGTGGTTTCGTACACTGATATAATTGGATATATTTGGGCAAGGATAACATATAAGAGTATATATTTTAAAGGATTCTATAGCGAATATAAATATGATTCTTTATCATAAATTGGTATGTTGATGTAAGAAAATGATCTGTGTAGATTTCAAAGGGAATGGTGTGGAATTTAATGTATGAGATAATGTTATCATTAAAATATCTATATATAATGGTGTTATAATGTTTTGAAATAATTTTGAACTATGTCTAGTGTATATCAATTCTTTTGAATTGGAGTGGTACGTTACCATTTTGAAGTACCAAATAGCCTCTATTATTTAATGATATCTTCAAATATATTTATTATGGGTGTAAATTCTCTATCCAAATCATGTGATCACCTATGAAAAAATATAATTGAAACCATAATAATCTTAATGGGAAGATTCTATAATTATTCTGTACACTAAAGACTAAGTTTTGAGGAATATAATGACTCAAAAGATAATGTTACTTTATAGAAATCATAAGATTAAAGAGGCAATAAGTGTACATGAAGAATTTATGATAAAGAAATTCTATAATATATTCATGACATGACATTCTAAATATTTCAAGAATGAATTTTTTAAGGAGATAGGAATGTAACCTCTAAGAATCAATTATAATAATCATTAATTTCTAAATAGAAAAGGAATAATAATCATACTTTTTTACATGAATATGAATATAAAATAAATTCTCAGTTTTTTCAAATCTAATAAAATGTAATGAGTTTAATTTTCTAATTTAAAATGAAAAAATTATCTTCAAGTGATTTTTTATATTTTTTAAAAACAATTATTTTTTGGAGAATAGTTATGCATACCTAATAATCCAAAATTCTCATTTGAGGACATTATAATGATACAAGAATAATTTTGATGTTTATGAATCATTTTAGCTGATAAAAAATATATATTATAGAGTTCATATAATTCATATAAAAATTTAATTTTTAACTTAGATATATAAAAACTCCATTTTATGAATATATGTAACTCTTTTTCCCAAATAAAAAACAATTTTTCATTATTTTAACTTAATTAAAAATATATAGGGTTTTGTGAAATTTTGTATTAAAATTATAGAAAATTATATCTCTATTGACCTAAAATATTAAAATTATTTCCATAGGGAAGAATATTATTATTTATGTTTAATTAACATATTTTTTTAATAATTTTTTTAATAAATAACAATTTTATTGGGTTTTTAAAAATTATATTATAAATAATTCCTTAAAACTCATAAAGATGAATCATTATAAACATATTCTATATTTGAAATTTTAATAAATAATAAAATGTAATATGGTTTACATATTTGTTTCTTATAATTAATATTAATGACAAAATTAGGGTTACCATTGTTTTGGTAAAAGTGGTTTATTATGTGGTGGATTAAAATGAGAGAAAATGATAGAATTTACAAACGAACTTATCCAAAAATCAAAATTTTATTGAAATCATAAATTATCATTATCATCATTTACACTTTCAAAATTAGGTTCAAATTACACTATAAAAGTACGTTATATTATAAAAAAATTAAATAATAAAAATTAGGTCATTTCTATCACCTGAAGAAAAACATAGTTTTCTAATGAATATTTATAACATTTAAATGATCATTTTCTCTTTTTCATCCTTTTATATATCTATATAATATTATATAACTATTCACATATAATATCATGAGTCTATTCCTTTTAAAAAAAGGTAATTATATTGGTGTTATAACCCATATTCATTTCATTTCCATGCTATAGAAAAAAAAACATCTCTCATGCATACATATGTCATACCATACCCACATAGTGGTGTAATTAGTTTTGGTAATAAATTTACCTGGGTGGTTAAATTGATAAAAATAATAAATATGTTTTATTTTTATTGCATAAAAAATATTCTGGAAATATAATATATTATTTAACTTCTTTCCCTTCCACCCGTTAACAAATGATAACATCACTTGTGTTTATTTTTACATTATGACCCCCAAAAAATTATTCGATACATTTTTCATTTCAACCTCTCAAAAACGAATAAAAAATATTTATATAATGAATATATATGATAATTGTATCATTATTGACAATTTTTGCTCATGGAACCTTGAGAAATATATTAGGAACAAAACTACCTAACAAAATTATACATGAGTGAAACAAAATGGTTAACACTTAAAATAAGATAATTAAAATATAGAACTATTATTAATAATGAACTAAAATGTTTTTAGTATGCCATATATGATATTTAAAAATATATATGGTTTTATTATTTATTTATAATATATTAAAATTAATTATAAATGAGGTTAACATAATATACAATAAAGTTGTACTGAGGTAAAATATTATTTCACAATCACATCCTTACTCATGGTTAATAATTTTTATGTTTTTAATTGGGTTATTATATGATATTTATATATTATAACCAATATATTTTCTTATACTGGGGTTATTTATTGGAATTTAAATTATTATTTCTAAGTTTACCATCTTTGGAACTCAAGAATGAGAATTTAATATTATTATGAAAACAATCATTGTTATTCTTCTGTCAGAAATACTGGGCTCAAATGTTTTTATTTTTCTTAAATTACTTTCATGATAATTTATATTACCCTCCAATGATTTATTAAATTCAGTTTACACTTGTTTAAATTTCTATAAAATTGTTTTAAATGATATCTTCCTTTCATTTTATGAATGAAGTACTTATATTCAATGCTATTGAAAGAATATTCTCTGTAATGAATATTTCATGAGGGGATATTTCCACTATCATGTATATTTTATACCTTGATGTTTAATTTAAATGTTTCTTTGGGTTTTTCTAATAAAACATTCTTCTTAATATTTTATAAATATTTGGATTTTAAAATTTTTATTTCAAGAATAAAATATTACAGTCCTCGTGAAATATTCATGTCATCTTTTATAATTTTATTAATCTATATAAGAATAATTTGACGAATCCTTTTATTTAATAATGAAATTGTATAATATTTCCATCTATATTATTTATAAAAATTTATTATTATCATCTTTATATATTTATTTATTTAGGGAAATATTAAAATTTTATATGTCGTTATTCAATAAAAATTACAATGTTGATAAGGTATTGAATTATTATCACCCCAGTTTATATGATGAATGAATTGGACTTATCAAGTTATGGATTATGACTTTTCTTTAAACTTAATAAATTTTTAGTGCTAATTCAATAATCAAGGCTGGTTACATGGATTACGCATTACCTTTTTCTTTATGACGCCTCAACATAAGGCTTTAGTGGTAATATTATGAAATTTATTATTATGAATTTTATTATTGTGAAACATATTTCTATTATCCTTGTGATTAGTTACGCTAAAATTTTATATCAAAAATTTGTAAATTTTTTATGATAATAGGTATATATGATATTTTATTTTATTGTATGCCTACCATATAATTCATAAATTATTTTCTTCATGGATTCTATAGTACAATTTCCCTTGATAAAAATATAAGTTCAATTTTATTATGATTTCATTACCCTATGAAACCAATGAGGGATATTTTATTATATTCATAGAATTACTATAACAAATAATAATGTTTAGATAAAAAAATTAACTTATATTTTAGGATTTTTGATGTTAAATGAGAATAATATATATAATTGGTCTCTCTTAACAAAAAAAACTATTATATATTTGGGAATTTAATCCCTTTTAAATTTTTTCTAATATAGTAAAAAACATTGTATATCATTTAATAAATTTAATGTGTTACAGAACATGTTAGATATTAATGTAAAAAACAATATGAAAGTCTAAGATTGCAGTTGTGTGCAAGTACACATGGATGAATATATCAATTTTTATATAATTAAATGGTCGTGAAATAAAATAAATATCCCATTATAATAATAATAATGTTATAAATATTATACTTTTTTCTTCATGTAACTATTTTTTACTAGATATGTAAGGTTGTGGTGAAAAATAAAACATGTCAACAACAAATTTTGAAGTACGAAGTTACACAAAACAACATTTTCATGTTTTGAATGGGTTTTCAATGAAATAGAAAAGGGAAATAATAATACTATAAAAATGTTTAATATATTAATAATTACACTTTTTTGTTTACTTTAATGAAATAGATGATTTAATGGTAAAAAATAATGAAGTAATTAAGAGAGTTTGGTATAAAATATTACCTCTTCCTTTAGATAATTTTCCATGAGTAACAACTTATAGATCTATAAAATGGTCTGTTGGAAGGTCCAAGCCAATTAGGATGTGGGTACAGGTTAGATGATACACTATGTAATATATTTGGTTTGTATAAATATTTGTAATGGGTGGATAAATGTTTTAGAATTGATCACCATTTTAAGTAAGAAAATTGGATTTTTTGTATATACCCATTATTTTTTCATTTATAGAATGACATTATTTATGTGAAAAGGTCTAAAAAGATTGAAATAAATTTTTTATGTGGTGTGATATGTTTTTTAAAGGCAATAAAAATTATTTTGAATTTTTTAACATGATGCATATATTTTATCACTATATTATTA
Organism: Viscum album; assembly: GCA_963277665.1. Taxonomy (NCBI): domain Eukaryota; kingdom Viridiplantae; phylum Streptophyta; class Magnoliopsida; order Santalales; family Viscaceae; genus Viscum; species Viscum album. The sequence continues at coordinate 1,509,967,536 of OY728158.1, forward strand.
CAATTTACTATTTTGTGTTTTACCTTAGTAAATATTTATTACCAAAGTAATTTATAATTTATAAATAATATATTGTTACCCCATTTATAATATTTTTATTTTTTGAAATAAAATTTATTATCTATATAATATAATTCAATTTATAAAAAGTAATATATTATATTATTAAATAATTTATTAATAATGGTTTCTTATGAAAAATAATTTTTCAGTTGTTCTTATTCTTATTTTATATAAATAATTACTTCTAATGGTATTAATCCATAATATTTTTTTTTAAATAATATTAAATACCTCATAAAATTTATTTTTTCATTAAAATATATTTTTAACCATGGATTGATCTTATTAATTATGTATATTTACAAATTGATGTTATTATCGAATTTGTTTAAACCGACCATTTATTTTAAACAATACATAAATTAAAAAAATAATTTTATTTATACACATTATTTCAATATCAACATAATTATGTTCTCATTTAATTCTAAAAATATCATCTTAATAAAAGGTACATGTTTTCATTTTTTTGTGTTTTTTCATGTGAAACAAGATATTAAATATCATATTTATTTAGAGGAGAATTAAATATTAAAATCTTTTGGTGTTAAATATATGTAATGTATTAAGGTATCATCAATAGAGATAAAATATCAAAATAAATTTGAATCATTGAAATATTTGGATGGCCCATCATATAATAGTATTTTAAAGAATATCTATCATTATCTATTATGAATGAAAAAATAGAAATCTGAATGAAAATTTAATGGAAGGTAATTTTTGTGAGTACATCACTAATGGATCATATTATAAATTTTTTTAAATTACATGTTGCATATTCACTTCCCACATATCAGTAAATAAGTATCTTGTCAGATGTATTAACTTTAATAAGGATTTTGGTTTTACATATTGGAATGATAATGTGTCGAGAATAATCAATTAAGGATAATAATACATAACCTGGAAATTAAAGGAAACATTTAGAATAAATATTTTTTGATTTAGTTGGTAATAAATTAATATGTTTCTATTTTTATGTGACTCAATAGATATTTTAAATTTCATCAAGAAGTATTCAATCATAAACTAAAAGTATGGTTCAGTATTTTAAAAATCAAAGTGCACAAAGGGAAGTATCCATAACATAAGAGAATTTGAAAAGATTTTATTTATATAAAAGGAATTATAAAATATATTATGTCCTTAGATTATTTATCGCATGAGAAAATAATTCATGTAATATATGACGAATAATGGTAGATATCATGACACCCATAAACATTCATGTTATTAGAATCAGACATGTTGAATGTTTAAAAATATGAAGATTATTTAGAAATTATATTACTCAAAATACAATATTTCAATGAGGTTGATTTTATTAATACATTTGAAGTTTTTGGATTGATATCATGAAGATCCATTGTATGGAAAGATATAATACATGTTATTAATTGATATGTATATTGGGTTTCAATATTTCATCATAATATTTACAAGATTGAGGTGTTCGACATAATTATTTCACATTGGGTAATGGATGAAATGATTTTTTATGAATACTTTGAAATTAAAAATTGATAATTATATAGTTTTTTACCAATAACCAAGTTTAGTATTATTCTGAGGATAATGAGATAACTCATCATGTCCCCTGGGTGAGAGCTCGCTAACAACATGGTTTATTGGAAAGGAGAAACTAGATCAACATAGAAATACCTAAAGATAATTATTATAAAAGAACTATTAGAATATCACTAAATGGACATAATATTTCATTGGATTTTAAATTCAATAGATCATTTCTACATCTAGGATAAGAAAATACAATGTAGAAGTTGTGATATGGGATGAAGCTGATGTTAAAATACATCAAAATATTCAAATTTATGTTATATATTCTAATTGAGTAATATTTTATGATATTTTAAAATATAGTATAAAATAGTATTGTTCATGGTTTGTCTTCTAGGAGAAATCTGTAAAAATGTTCAAATAAGGTAGTGGAATTATTTTCAAAATTTACGATCTAGTTGAGGTGGAAAATGAGTAGAATATTCATTGAAATAGTTAGGAATTATTTAAATTAATTTTTTAGGACATGATATGGATATTCGTAGGATAATATCATGTTTTATTTTAACAAACACATTGATAATAGAATGAATAATCTTTTATTATGAGTTATTTAAATATTGGTTATAAATAAAAAAATTATGAGAATTATATATTTTATTGACTAGACGTTGACATTATAAATGGGTAAAATGAGGAATCCTCCAAAAAATTCTTTCCATTATTAAGTATAGTGAAATTATGTTGAAGATGATAATAGGTTTTAGAAAACATTCTAATACATCTATGATGATCATGTATAACATTTTGTTTCAAGGTAGATAAATAAGAATATCATGAGGACCAAATAGATTTCTACAATAAAATAAATATGCCTGATAAATATATTTAGAATAATGAATTAATTCTACAAATGGAATACTATAATAAATGTTTTATCTATATAAATAAAACATTTACTATTGTAGAATTTTCAAATACAATATAATTATTATTTCATTATAGTTTAAATATATTTAAAAAATTCTAGATAGTTGTAAAATATATATTTCTAAAGGGATTATATAAATATGACTATTAAATCAAGAATCTAAATGGTATTTGTTTGTGTAATGATGGGGAAAATTGAGTTGAAGTGGGAACACTATGGACTAAACTAATCACCATGAAAATTTATTATATTCTTTATTGGTACATGAAAATTCCCAATATTAAGTATAGAGAATTTGGACATAGTATCCATATCATGTAACATAGAATAATTATATTTTTGTTTTTAATATATTTATCCCATTATAATTAGTTGATTTAGTGATACCTAATTTTAAAATATTATACAATTTATGTTGTTCTATTCAGAAATATGGATGCCTATAGGGAAGACCTAATTTCTTCTTCATTATGTGATATAAGTATGATATGGAACATTTACCTCAAAATCCAAGTATTCTAGAAATAATTTCAGAAAATTTGAAATACTAAATTCTAATTCAATGGTGAAATTAGTTTTGATATAAATAAAGCTATCGAGGGAGGTAAATGGTAAAGAAATTAAAATAAAAGAATAAGAGACGATAATCAAGAAGATTTTATACATAATAAATAAAAACCTCTATATTGAATTTTTTTAAGTTAATATTCATGGTACTAGATTATTTCCAAAAAAATAAATTTTTAGGTTTTAAATTGAATATTGTAGTACATAAATGACGTGGATGAATACATTTTATGTTACAAAATAACATCTAAGACTATATTTTTCATAAAATAATATTCATATTGTTTCATTTTAGTAGATAATATGATGTAAAAACCACATTATACATTAAACTATAGGAAGAAACAATATAAAATGTCCTCAAGAATAATATAAACTGATTGAATTGTGGATACCAATGCGTCCACAATACTGTTACGAATAATTTAATAGATTAAAGATTTTAGGCAGGGGCAGTTTCTTGTCATTATAGTCTGGTTGAATTCCTTAAGACCTTCAGGTCATGGAATAACTTAAGCCTACATGCTAGGTAATCCATGAGCCTATGGGCCTTGTATGGGTTCCCCAACATCCCCTGAAAGGGGGGTTATCAAAAATCAATTAAAATGAAGGCCTTCGGGCCATTCAGGCTTATCAAAATCAACCATGAAAATATATGTGCTATAAATGGTAGAGAAAATATCACACATTACTCATGGAAGAAGAAAAGGGAAGTTATTTATACAATATCATAGGATAAATTTCATATTTGGTAAGTCAAATTAAAGTGTGTTCCTTCTCAACTACATGTTATAGATTCCATGATATATTAATCACCTATGCATACATTTGAATGGAATCAGATGGCTCTTAGTGTTCAATAAACCCCCACTATAAAAAACATCATTGATATGGGATAACCACTCTTAAGGATGTGGATAATTTCTCAATATGCTAATGATTACACTTACTTTTATATTGAAAGGAAATAGAAATTGGGTTCCTTCACTATGGTGGAGATTTTATAAAAATGATTAGTTTATTAAATGTATCATAATATTCATATTGGGAATCTATCTTAAATAGTCTATTAAGATTGATAATATAAGGGGGTGTTCTTTACTGATAAATTAGGTAGAGAGAATATATTGTGGGGGAAGTATTGTTTGTAATGAGAATAGTTTCATTGAATGAAGTGGTTATTGAGAGATAAATAAAAGTAATCACATATATGTTTTATATTATAATATTTTTATCATTATTCGATTTAATCATAAGGGTTTACAATACTTGTTACGACAATAATTCATCAATATCAGGAGTTATAGATGTTAAATCATGTTCTATGTTATTTGAGATAAAATAATGGTTCACAATATTGTTAATGTATGATGAGATTAGAAATTTTGAAAATGGTTATATAAATATTTTCATTCACTGTGATGCCTTTGTAAAATCCTTGACATATCTTACTAGTATTTAGTATAGAACATTAAAAATTATATGATAATGGAATATGAAAATTTTTGTTGTCATCGTCAGTTCCAACATGATAATCATGATAAATTCCATGTGTTACATAGTTTATCATTTAATGTGATATTGATTCAATGGTTTTATAGTGATTTTAGTGAACTTATATAATTTATGAGGTTTTTAATTGAGGATGGTAGTTTTAATAAATTATATAAATTATTAGTGATTTCCAAAATTGGGTTTTAAAGATGGAAAATTCTTCAAATGAAAAATGCGTTTATATTCCATACAGAAGTATTGTGCCCAAAATACTAAGTTATTTTATATTTTAAAAAAATATCAAAGTCTATAAGTGTAATATTTTTTACTACGATACATATTATTATTCATTGAAATTTTATTTTGATATTTTTGGATTTTAAGATTGGAAAATTTATAATTCCCTCAAAAAAATGGTTTGATGAAGAATATATTTTATGCCCAATATAATTTTTTTATTATGTACGTATGAATTTTTATTTTTCCAAAAATTAAAATGATGATTTTTAAGATAATATTTAACCAATTAAATTTCAAATTGAGAAATATTTATTTTTATTTCTAGAGATTATGGCTTATTATTGAAGATGATTTTGCACTGGGACTATAAGAAACTGGTTGAAAACCAGAGAACTCTATCACTGTGAAGATTGTAGTAAAACTAAAAATTGATAATATGGTTTATAGTGTAGTTAAAGGACCATTTTTCATACTTTAGGGAATGTTTTAATCTTGTGTTGACCTAGATAAATGTTATGGCTAGAGAATTTGATGAGATGTTGCAAGCATGCTGAATTATTTTTCTAGTTTTTAATTAAAAAATAAAATTTAAATTTATATCTAAAGAAAGGGAAGATACAATTTAATATAAATTTAAATATGGATCTTACCTTATTATTTAATAGTGAATGTGTGGAATAAGAAGTTAATATGATTTAGTGTGTGCAGTGGAGTATATATGGGAATCAATTTTTAAAAAGATGAAGACATTATTTTCTTCGAATTCGATCATCTCACATGTGTTTTGTGTTAAATAAAATTGAGTAATTAACACTTTTTCTAAATTATGAAGATATACCAGATCAATATACAACAATTTTAAGAAAATAATACTAGTGGAAATAGAAATTTATGACATAATGTTATGTGAAGATAGTGTATTAAATTTTTCAATGTATATTTATGAGATAAAGTAGTTTCAAATTTTATAAAGAGTAATGCATATTTCAATTTAATTTATATACATTATAGTGATTTGAGTGGATTTCAAGTTTTTAATATATTCTAGATCATGACCAGGATTGGATTCTCATTTTTTGTTTTTAATCATATACATTGAGATTCTTTTTTTTTCATTGTGTTTGTGAGATAAGTAGTGACATCTTATACCCAAAAATGATCAAATAGTTTATTTCATAAGAATTCATAAAATAGATAAACATATTATTTAATACCATTCACCCCCTTTTTAGTATACTAACATGGTGAAGAGGGTCTTGAAAAGTTTTGTCAATACACACTCAGTTTTAATCAATGATTGTAATGTTTTATTTTTTACGTCTATTAATGTTTTTATCACAATTTTAATTTCATATTTTTATCTCATTTTTAATAAGGAATGTATTCCTCTGTGTATGCATATTTAGTCTAAAAGTTTTAATTATAAACAAGGATACACTTAATTCGGAGAATTAGAATGTGATCCCTACATTTAATGGAAATAATTATTATATTTTGAAGTAAGGGATTTTGTTATATTATTTGTAAATCAATTTGGGTGATTTGGTGGAAGATAATTTTTTTTATTCCTTGTGATATAGTTCTTCAATGGCAGTTGTAGGTAGACAGAATTTTGAGAATGATGGTTATTTTAAATATGTTATAATATCATCTCTTTTAGTAAAAGTGTATTTATTGTTCAATGAATAAAGGAAACAAAAGGATTTAGAGATAATTTATAAATTATCTATGATGTTTAGGTAAATATTAAAGAAGTTATTATAAAAACATATAAACTGATATATGAACGTCACTATATGATTAATAACGGAATAGTTGGTGAATTTTATTTAGTGTTAATAAAATTTTGAGCACTGTGATATTTATTCAAAATAATTTACCTAAATCATTTAATGTTGATAATATATTTTATATTTTATTAGACTTTAAAGAATAATTGGTCTTATAACATAAGGAATGAGATCTTGGTGGAAATAAATTAGACTATTTTTAGTGCATTACAAAAAAAACTGAAATTTTTTGAGGTTGTGTCATTATTAAGAATAAATATCATGTGTGGAAGAATTTGATAAAGAGAAGGATATCAACGAAATCAACATAGATGTGGATAATTTTTTAAATGAAGATGATTTGGAAATGAAATCCTATAACAAATAATATTCATTTCAAGTTGTGTTAGAGGATGGTGATATAATATTTTTGGATATCTTCTAATTAAATGATTTTTGTGTAGTGTAACTAAACGTATCAAAGATAATTACCTATACATTGAAAATTTAATATTTAGTTATGATGCAGATAAGATCCAATTATTTTACTTGTAGAATAAATCACAAAAATATTCATCAAATGGGAAAGGTAATATTTTCAGTAAATTGAATAAGACAACCTTTTTATATAATAATGAAGAAAGTGATAATGGTGGGGATGATAAAGAGTTAGATATTTCGATTAGGGATGTTGAGATATTATTATTAAAATGTTTAATGAATAAGATATCACATGTGATGAGAGAAAAAATAATTAAATTTTATAAAAAGACCAAATAGAGATCTTGATTAAGTGGGAGTGTGACTCTAGATGATTTCTAATTTAGAACAAGAAGGACAAATGATTCAAAAAGGTTTATTAATTCTATTTAAACAATTACAACTTATGATCATTAAAAATTAGATGTTTAAAAATAAAATAGAAAAAATATATTCATCATCCAGATATTTTTTAAAAATAAATAACATATCAGATAGCATATACGACACGCAACACCGATTATATAAAAGTGATGAAATATTATTATTTAAATACGAACATTATAACATAGATGTTAAATGTAATGGAATTGATGGGATTTTTAATATATATATACATCATTATAAATATAAATTTTATTATAAATATTTACTAAATAATAACCATGTTTTTTGTAAGGTCATTTTATTTTTCAAAAATACATTTTTGTCAAAAACATATTTTTTTATTTTGTAGTGAAATATTATAATTACTTCTTGAAACATTTAAAGTTTTACTTTTAAAACAGAGAATATTTTTTGAAATCAGAATACCAAAATTAACATAGGTTAACGTTTTGGCATTTTCCAGAAATGATTGATTTTTTAATTAATATTGAAAATGACCGATGTTTCCAATACTATCATTTATTTTCTTTAAAAATTGTAATTTAAAGTTTAAATTTAGTATTTATATTTAAATAAAGTGAAATATGAAAATTTTATTTAGAATATTATTATTATATTCATTTTAATCAATAATTTTCATGATTCATGTATATGTTTATTTTTATTTATAAAAACTATGTCTTCTAAAATATCATTTTATGTGCACAATGTTTATCAATTTTAATTAAAAAAATCCCCAATAAAGAATTATTTAAATTAAATGTATATATTATATATAAATTTATATTAATTTAAATTCTTATAATGTTTATTTACAGGAATACAGTTAATATAAGTTCGTTATTTCATAAAATTACATTTTTCACAAAAACCATTTTTTCACGTTTTAAAGGGTTCAAATAATTTTAAATTATGATAAATCTATATTTTAAATCACCGAAAATGGATTCTATATTTGGAACATAGTTTCCCAGTTTTATTAAATAGACCCATTTTTTTTGTTCATTGTGAATTATAACCCATGTAAATATTACTTATGTCGGGAAAGGTAAACTGGGTTAGTTATGAGTAAAATTAATCAGATTTGGAATAAAAGTTAACTCTAACACTTACCATATTTATATTGGGTGATTATATTTTAACCATAAACATTTTAAATTATAATATATGACATTTTTTCCTAATTTCCATGATTTTTACCTTTATATTAAATTATGTATTGAAACACCAAAAAATGTCACTTTCTTGCATTTAGTAGCTAAAATATTTTTTGATATTGATAAAAATAAACAATATTTAGTTCAAAATATTCATTTTAATGATAAATTATTTTTTATCATGGTAATTTCTTTAATTTTTAGTAATTAGTTAATTACCTTAAATTCACACACAATGCATACATTGTAATTACTTAAATAAAAAGAAAATAAAAAATTGATTTCAGAAATATTAAATGTAATATAATTTTCTTGATATTTTATATTAATTATTATGTTATATATTTATAACAAAATTGTATTTTTTATAGTTTTATATTAGAAATCCATATTTTTTTGAGGTTTTTACTATAAAATTAAATGAATAGTACCAAAATTCTCATTAATCAAATTTTACAGTAAATAATGATTAATTAAATGATATAAAATTCCAAAAAATATTTTAATCAGCCCACTAAATTGAATATAACTAATAATATCAATAATGATCAATTTATGGGTCTTTTTTTCCTTTTGTAGAGACTTTCTTGACCCCTAAATAGTAAAAACATTAGTTTAGTGATAATAGTTAAAAATAGACATGATGGGTCAAAAACAAAATATTAGATTAAGAAAAACAGAAAAACATTTATGAAATTTATGGGATGATTTTATTTTTACTCACCCTCATTTTATTTTAAAATATTCTCATTTTTCTTCCATCTAAATTTTATAATTAATTTATTTTAATTTAAAAATTTAAGAAATTATAAGAGTTCCCCTCTCATATCATATAAATGATTACCTCGTCTCCTCAATTACTCAAATTTATATTCTTTTTGGTTAAACTATTACCTTCCAAATCGTCTTTTTAATTCCTCCCCTTATCCTAGAAGGCTTTTTTTATCAAAAACCCTTCCTTGGATATCTATTGTTGGATACCCAATGATGTTTTCTAAATAAGAGGTATAGTTATTAATCAACAGTTTTTTATTCCTTCTTATAAATCCTTAAAAATATATTAAAATAGGGTGAAATAATAAAGATTTATCTTAAATATATGAATATTGTTTATGTTCATTTCATAACCAATATGTATATCAGATTCTATCTAATTGGAAACAAAACCACCATTCTTATGTATGGTGAACTACCACCATGGGAGCCGATATAATTCATTTTCCATATCTTAATCTTAAGTATATTGTTAATTAATGAATTATTATATATATTTGATATTCATGACATATTTATTATTTCTTAAAAATAATATATCACTTATATTCTATCCATTTCATTCATTGAAAAGGGATAACATCATTCATGTGTAATAGTGCACCACCCCCATCAAAATGTGATGAAATCATTTTATGATCACCATATCAGGTGGGTGATATATCCAGTTTTATTTAATGAAATAATTTTCCATTTATGGTTTGATTATTATTCTATAAAGATAAGATAATACTTACCTTCATTATATAATTATCGCTAAAAATTGAAACCTTACACATACTTATATATGTTATACTATCTCTATGACTGTAATATAGTACATTTCTCATTACCATCATTCATGATAAGTCTGAAAATTATATTTTATGTATAAAAATAAGAATTTTGACAATATATTTTTTCTATTTATGATTGAATAATAACCTATTGGACCATAGTCGTCCTACTAAACTAATTTTGGATATCTGTAATGAATATCATTGAAACGTATGACATAAAATAAAATTGTTAATAAAATATAACATGATAATGAATAAAAAATAATAATAAATAAGAAAAGTAATATTATTATATTAAAAAATCATCATACATTTATTATTCATGGTGATAAATAATATACGTGATAAGTAAGATTCATGATAAAGTACATGATTTTAAAAATTCTATTTTAATGTTTTTCTCCCATTACTTTTTTCTTCCATGCCCATGTTATTATAAATGATTCAATAAAATAATATTTTTTATAAAATTAATCATAAATTTAATTTTTTACATAATTTATATTAATTATAATGTTTTTATTAGGGACTTTATTTTCATTTTATATAAGTCATTTCATATTTTTTTTAAATATTATTTTGATATTTCCATCACAAATATTTTATTACTCAATATCCATGTTTCCGTATATTTAATAATAAATATATAAATTATTCAAAAATGGTTTAAAATTTTAATTTTAGACCATATTTAACATTCTTAAAATTATTAATAAATTAATCTTATAATTTTTTCACTTAAGGTACCTGTTACTTTGAAATCCTCATTTTAAATGTTTTAAATTTTTATTTTCTAAATCATTTTCTTTCATTTAAATATTATTTAAAGTTATTTAATGATGTTTTTTGTATGGTAATAAATGAATTATAAGTGGAATCATTATGTCTCACTTGAATTTATTTTTATGGTTTTCTAATGCAATATTTTATAGAAAATTTTGACATTATTTGTGAATTTATAGACAATGAATATTCAATTTTATCATATATAAATTCAATGTTATTTCACCCTATCATTATTGTTTTTTTAGTTTTTTATTCTTCTAAAATTATTAATTATTAATTAAAAAATTCATTTTCCCTTTATTCTATGTATATTAGTGTTAAAGATGGGGTCTTAATAGGAAATGGTATATCAAAATCCAAATGTGTTTTTCATAAGGGTTAAAAAGAGTTATTCAAGAGAGTTAGGATGATAATGGGAATGATTATAATTTTATATTAAAGATATGGTATTGGATAATTAAATATTTTTAATTTGTGAGATCGAAATAAATTATAAGTTGAGTTTCACATTGTTACTGATCATGAAGATGGTTGAGAAATAATATAGTTTATGAGATTAGTGATCCCCATTATAGGTCTCCAATATGTTAAGTAATGTTATCCATCCTAAAAGGCATCAATGAAGGATTTAAATAGTGTTTTCTCTCTTATGTATTTAACTGGGATCTAGTTATTTCTCAAATGGGTTTAAAACGAGTTATTCAATTGATTCTCTAAGTCACCTAAAATGCCTTCCTATCTTATTTATATTATTATTTTTTATTCATTTTAGAAATTAATGTGTATTTTCATGTATGAATGATATATTTCATATATCAATGAATAATGTGATAAATTTAATTATTTTATGTTTTTTTCATGTTTTTTTCATTTTTTTCCAAAATATTAATGAATTTATTTATTCCCAAGATATTTGATGATTAACATAAATAAATTAATGATATAACATATCAATGGTGCTATATATATAATTCTCAAAAAATAAGATAGTTTCATAACTCGACATATGTCCTAAATAATAAAATTTGATATTAAATTTTGTTATTTATGTCTTAACTTCATTAATTAATGTTAGACACTCCAGTATAATAGATATTGGTTTATTAAAAATCAGTTATAGAAATATAATCATATGTTTCATTCCATATAGTATTTATCTATAACCTTTTATTACCCATTTATTAACAATTACATGTTCATACTATGTTTTGGGTAAAAACTACTATCTTCAAGTATGTTTTGATTTTTTTTAGTTCTTTTACCATGATCGTGGTTCCATAATATCAAAAATGTTATCCATTGTATTATTATCATACATATTCAATATATATGTAATTATATTAACATATAAAACTTATAGATAGAAAATGAATTGCACAGTTTAGGATGGCAGCATTACAAATATATGCATGAACACTGTTTCTATTTCATCGATGTATAGAATTAAATAAATTTTAATTATATATTAACATTAAAGAGTCATTTTTACAACTTATATATCTTATATGATATCTAAATTTATCATTATTAACATCCATGTGAAAATTATATAAAAAATGCATCACATCACATCGTATTGGTGGTAGTCCACATGTATGGATGAGTTGCGTTATCATTTTCTAATGGGTTTGATGAAATGAATGTATATGTGATATTATAATTACATAATAATAAAAAATTTATATATATAATATATAAAAATTAAATCCATTGTTACCTCAATCCATGAATGGTGGTTATGGAATTTTAATTACATTAGTTTCCACGGTAGTGGCCCACCATACACATGATCGACCATTCCATTTTCCATTTGATAGAAGAGGAGAATTAAAGATGTTATTTTAATAAAGTAAAAAATTATAATTATATTTTAGGTGATGGGGTTATAATATTATTATATTTTAGGAATGTTTTTATTAGTTGGATGAATAAATAAAATAAAAATCATAGGTTTAAGAATATTCAATGTTCTATGGAGAACCACTTCAGGTTTGAACCTAAAGTCCTTGTAGGATGGTTTTATTATCAAAATAATGCCTCTGATATGTGAGGATTGAAGTAGGTAATCCATTTTGGATCATATTTCATAAAAAATGGTTTTGGATGTGTGAATAATTTTGGACAAATTGCACCATTTTTAAATGGGGGAGAGGACATAGATGGATTTTCATTAAATTTAAAAGTGTACCCATGATTTAAAAAAGAAAAAATTCACTAAAATTTTCAATTCTACATCCATAGATGATATAATGTTTCAATATTTTAAACCAATATTATTTTTGGGAATGTTTAGTTCATTTTAACCCTTATCATTTTTGTTTAATCCCCAAGTAAACATGTTTGAACCTTAACTAAGGTAATTAATTTTTATTGGTTTTATAAATCATTTTTACATAAAAATATGTTTAAATTTTAATTTAATGTTAATTATTATAATACCAAATATTGAAACCATTTTCCAAAATTCCATTCATATAATTGGAAAATTTTTATTTCAAATTTATCTCGCTAAAACGATTAAAAAAAACCAATTTAAAAATTGTCATAGGTATTGAATGTTCTAATACCAATATTCAACGTATGATTGATTAAATTGAAATAATTTTTCATAATAATAAAAATTTTAAACTAAGATCACTTTTGAAATATTTTTAAACTTTATGAATCACATTCAATACATCAAATTGAAGGTAGTTTTTAATAAAAACCTATATTCTTCAATATTCACTAAAACATTAATCTTTTTATCAAAGTACAAAAAAATTAACACTATGATATTTTTTAAAATATAATTTAAAAAAATTAAAATACATTTTATAATGATTTAAAAATTAATTTTAATATTTTTTTACAAAAATAAATGTTTTATTTAGAAAATACAATTTTTGAAACATTTATTGCCATTTCTAATTTTTTTTACTTTCTTATCACTATGTTTTCATTATATAAAACCATTTTAAATAACCTTTTTATAAAATATTATTCTTATTCATACCACTATGTGTAATGACTAGGTTATAATGATATTTTAAATAATATTATTAATAGTATATCAATGATCATTAAAACTCGTTGTTTTGTGTTAAACAAACAATCAATAAAAACAATTATTTGAAAAAAAAAATTAAAATAAAAACTTGAGGTGATAAAATCATACGAAAGTGAATGCATCAAATCCTTAGGAACTCTTCTATTTAATCATTATGTGCATATTTACTCCTTTTCTATGGGAATCAAGTAGAAAGGGGTTCCACTAGTGACGGTAGTAATTTTCCAACACATGAGTTGTAGTCGTCCTTAAATTGAAAATATTAGTAGCAATAATAACCCAAAATATATAATTCTACACTATTATATTTAAGGCATAAAAAATTTATGATTTAAGTGAAAATTTAATGAATATATAAATAAATTGTTATTGTCCAAAAACAATATTGATTCTGAAAAACATCAATACATTTACATTTCTTTCATATGTAATTATATTGATTAAAATAGTGAAATCAAAATGTATAGAATAATAAATAATCATGAAGTTTCCTAGAAAATTGGAAGTCACATAAGAAAATAGTTGTTACATTAAATGGAAGAAATTAATCATTGATGTATTGGTGAAAATTATAATTCACTATAATAGGTGAAGAAAGTAATATTTATGTGAAATCATATTTTTTGAACAAAACGTAAATTATTTTAAGAACATTAAAGTAAAGGTAAAACCATCTCTAATGGTTATTTAGGATTATTTGGAAATTATTTTATAATGATGACTATGGTTGTGGGAGTATATACTAATATTTTTTGAGATAATTTCCAATGATGATGGTTATGATTTGAATCAATAATAGGTTTAAATATATAAAATTTAAGATATTTTTAGAGGACTGTATGAATATTGTTAATTGTGTTTTCATTATTTACGACATTGGATCGTTTAAAAAATTTGGAGTGTAATAAAAAAAATTATGAGCCAATATAAGTTAAAATAAAATGATTGGTGAGGAATTTTCCCACTCAAAAGTTGAAAGATAAGAAAAAAGTTTAAAATCTTGACTAAATGTTGAGAGTTTTTGTGGACCATTAGATGTGATATTTGGAAGAAATGAATATCCATGTAAAATTATTGATCTATATGTCACCATTATACAATCAAGAACAAAAAAATTATTACGAAAGTAAAATGTATTATAATAAGAATTATAATGGAACTAGGAAGTCATTGATTATTGAAGGTTAAAATAAATAATCATTTTATGAACAATAATGGATAATTAATTATTGAGGATTCTCTGACATGAAAAAATATATCATTCTCTTTACGGATGGTGAGAAGTTAGATAATGGGGTTGGAACCTTTTTCCATGGTTGGTCACTCAAATTAATAGAGTTTTCACAACAATTATCAGATAATTTTAAAATTCAGTCAATGAACATATTTTTCATATATATGTTGCAACACAATTTACTAAGAATCTATAATCATATTACTTATGGTAATAAAATATTTTTTTGGATAATTATTTTCCTAATGAATTTAATTATCAATATATTTTTTGAGATGACAAAAATAAGATGAAATATGATTTAATTTATGTAAATACCATGACCCTTGAAACCCAATGGTGGTGGTTACTTTATTCCCGTGTAAAAAGATACAAGTGGTCTGTTCAAGAGGGATTGTATAGTTTTTTCATCATTGGATATGGGATATGTATATGATTCTCATATTTCATCTGATAACATTAAATGAAACATAAAAATTAGTTTAAATAAATTATAATTTATTCTATTTAATCGATGTATTCATTTAAATAACCCCTTTGGTATTATAGGGAATGTAGAAGATAATAAATTTAAATATTATAATCTTATTATGGGAGTTCATACAAAATATATATCATTTAATAGATATATCATAAATAATATGTAAGTGATAAATAACAATAAAATATTCTATATAACTAACATAATAGAAATTGGACTAGATCAATGGATAACATAGGATTATAAGGAATCACATGTATAAAAAAATTTATTTCATAATGATGATATTCCTCAATCAGGAAATCATAAATGTTAGGAACCAACTCATGTCCACCCTGAACCTGTCACCTGATCAGGTCCATAGAAAGGCCCAAAGGCTATTCCCGATCCCCATAGACTGGAAACTATTATCGGACATCAACAGAGTAACCAATGGAAAAATTTCACCCAATATAAATATGATTATACTAACTGAACAACATATTTTACATAAAGATGAAAATAAAATAACTATATAAAAAACCAACTCCAAACTAGATGACCACAACATATTTATGTTTCACAGAGGGTCACACTCAGATACCAAGACCAACCATCACCCACAACGATCAATTCCAAGATGAGACCTTTACCCAAGGAAAAACATAAGAAGAACCTATAGGTTTGAATATTTAAATTTAGTAGGAATAAAAAATATATTACTAGTGAACATCCTAAAAATTAAAAGACACATCAACCTCATATTTGATTTGAAATTTTTTGTCATGACCTAACCCAATGGGGCTTGAGTTGTGACTCCACAAGCCTACCTATAGTAGGCTAGGGGCTGGCGACTTGTACCGAGTTGGCTATCACACACATGGGAGGAATTATCTTGAGGTACCTGTACACATGCACCCACATAAACCTCCATGGAACATTTCAGAGATATATAAACAAACGGGAAAGAAATGTATGGATACATCTAACCCACAAACAAAGTATAACAAAAGTACAAAAGGGTAAAACAGGGCCCACCAAAAGAAAATTACAAAAGCGTCCAAACTCCCAAGAAGGAGGGAAACACTGGCAAATGCACTCACCGGTAATCTCTGTGGCACAACCATGGTAAACACCCCGGTCAGTCTTGCTCACTAAGCTCCGCCTGCTCTGGGTCCTACTGGGACTCCGTCAAAAGGCATGTGTTCATCACAAGACACAAACATGTGTGGGAAAAACCCTTGAAGGGGCAAGTATATAAAATAATCAGTAGGCACCCCAAAAACCCTTAAATGAAAAGGAGAAACTGAAAGACAACAGTAACCTCATCCTAGACCGAGGGATCCCAAACTAGAGAGAATCTCCATCTCGGGACTATCATCGGCTAACACGACTAATCAGATAAACTCAGGTGTATGCCCATCCATACACTATGAACATCCGTATAGGTATATGCCCATACATATACCATGAGAAACCGATATACTCATTACATGCACCAAGCCTCATGAGGTTCCGACCTCATAACCAGCGATATGTTCTACAGGAAACCAGGAGAACACCCTCCATGAGCATTGTCAGTCCAGATAAAACTTTTCCAAGAGATACACTCCATCTGGTCTCATACCAACTTCCCAGACTCCCATCTGAGAGATCATGCTCGTCAGATATCAACACTGAGACCATCAAGCTGAAACTATGGAAACACTAAACTTCTCGGAGAGGGTATCACTCCTTTGATCCTCTAGGTGATACATGAACACACTCCGATATCTCAATGATCTCACAGATAGGGGGTCACTCCCAAGATACAGTGAGGGATACCAGAACATGATCTGACGTTCTACAGTTCACATCACTCAGATAGAGGATCGTCACTCATGTGAAGATGGTTAGGATGATGCTGGAAACCTGATTTGTTATAACTCGTGATATAGGGGATCAAACCGAAGATACACCAACCCTACCGAAAACCATGTGCTAAGTAGGGGATCGTATAACGAACGATTCCACAACCCTACTGAATCAGGTACTTTGTAGGGGATTGTATATCTGACGATAGCACAAACCTACTATAAACCACATGCTGAGTATGGGATCTTATACCCCACGATGCCACACCCCTACTATAGACCACATGCTGAGTAGGGGATCGTATACCAACCGATACCACAACCCAACTAAACCACGCGTTGAGTAGGGGATCGTATAAGCAAAAATACAACAACCATACTAAACAACACTACGAATAGGGGATCATATTCATGATGATGACTCAAACCCTATGGAGTTGACCTGCTAGATAATGTATCACCACCAATTGATAAGTGGTCACAGCAATACCAAGAACCTGATCTAGGTAAGCGAACCGAGGGGATCCCACTCCAGACCCACCAGAGGGATGTCACAACTCTATCAGGAAAACATCTTATCGGGGGGATCAAAAATATAAAATAGGGTTTTAATGCCACATAAACCATCATAGGAATGAACCAATGGAGTTCACTCAACCACTGCGGGTCCAAAAATCGCTAACCCTAGTGACCCAAACATCTCCACACTACGCACCTCCTAGGTCTACACTAAGTCCACCAGCACGATCTACACGGAAAAACACACATGATAGGATATTTACATGCCTGAAACAGACAACTGGTTCAAAAGGTACTATTCACCATATCTAGACTTGGTGGGGCCCATGCCTCGATCCCAAAACACATCATGTAGACTTCACCACTGCGATCCCCTTGGAAATACGCATAAGATAGACTACTCATTCGTCCAAAATGGAGACCAGGTGAAAATTTCGCGTTTCTCCGTAAATTCCCAAAAGCCTGCTTGTGGGACCCACATCCTGATCTCTATATTATCACCTGGAAACTATCATGAATGTTCCTCCTTACTATCAGGATCACAACATCACTGACGACACGTCAATCAGACGCTCCATGTAAAAGTTATGGCTGGTCGAAGTTGAAAATAATAAAATATTATTTTTTTCAAAGATTCATGGCCCCGGGCCAAAAAACCACCTCATAAAATTCACAGAGTGGGTTCAGAAGTCCGTTCTCAATGCAAAGAACGTATCGCCAGAAATTTATTACCAATCGGACTTATGGTTTGCGAGTTACGGGGGTTTAATGAATCCCTCAAAATTCTGGCCGGACAACCGCCTGTCTCGCTGGAAACCACCGCGCCACCGCCGGAATCCACTGCGTCACCGCTGACCTCGCCGAAATCTGCCATTCCATCACCGCCCTCACTAGAATCCTACATGGATGCCTCCAGAGACCATAATTTATTCCGGAAAACAACCGGGAGCCACCGAAAGCACCCATGTGCTCTAAATTTAGATCTGTCACATGTTTCATAAAGATCAGGAACCGAACTACACAAAACTTATAAAGATTTGAAGAAAAATAATGAATAAATGGGATCCATGATTTGAAAACTTAAACCGCCTACCATTTCGAAAATCACCGATGCTTTGCACGCTCTGCTGCTGCCACTACACGATCCGGGAGCGTCCGTCGTCGGAATCCGAACTCGTGGGTGCTTTGTTTGCTCGATTTGGAAAATCGCCGACAAAACAGATGAGGAAAGAACAGGCTCCTCCTTGGTGTGAAATGAAGAAGAAATGGGGGTTAATTTTTATTGTTATTTTTTTATTATTGTTTTTACTAAAAAACTTCATTTTATCTCCCCTCCAACACGCCTCTGACCCAACACCCAGTTCCTACTAAAAGTATATCGCGCATAGGGTAAACACGGCGTTCTGAACGCAATGATGCACTCAGAATTTCAATCTGAAACTTTGTTCGGGGGTTATTTGAGCAGACTCTCATAAAAAAACTTTTCCATTTATTTACAAAAATGCCCCTTGTGGGTTTTTGCACAGCTGGCCTGTGCTCGCAAAGTTTAAACCCCACCTAGGGTAACCAGCATGCTCCGGATGCAACTGTGCCCTCAGATTTCTGATCCGAGATACCATTTAGTGGAAACACAACCCCACCATGAACATAGTATAAAAATACATAATATGTTTATTAAATTAATTTTGGTCACACCGGGCCTCATAATTTCACACCGTCTTTGTGCCAAGCTCTGGAAATATTCATAGGAATATTCCAAAGTCTGACAGGGCCAAAACCTGAGTTTCTATATATGTTAAATAAGTTTTTTTCTATATTTTTTTAATGTAAAAAACAGTCCACATTCCTTCTTACCATTTAAGACAACAAACTTTTCCAAGGAGTAACCATAATAATTTTAAAATAAAAATCTAGTAGTAATTTTATAATAGATAAAGATTTTAAAACATTTACAAAAACTTTTTGTATAAACATTGAAATTTTTTTATCATTCTTGGAATGAAGCCACATTACTCCAGAGGAAAGCACAAAAATCATACTAGAAGAGACATAATAAAATATTTCACAATATAATCCAACCAGTGGTGAATCTCCATCATTTTCCATAGAAAACTATGTTCTAATAGAAATGGGTGTACATAGTACATGTTGAATAATCCAGAACACAACAATACATATTGACACATTCGGTAAGTCATTCCTAACATGATGAAGTCATTAATTCTCTCACATCCACATCTATCCCCAACATGGTACATATCAAGGGGCACTATCCCAAATAAATAAAACTCAGTATATCCTCATGCTATGGGCCACTATCAAATGTATAGCCTAAGTTAGTGCATCATCTGTTCTCAGAATATTCACTAATTATGCCAGGTTTTGATGTCAATATGTAAAATTAGGTGATCCAATTGAGGCTAACAAACCATCCAATCACATATTGTAATGCCTCAACCCTAGTTTCCTAGAGACCATCCATTATTAGAATACATTGTCATGATCACAAGAAAATAAAATCCCAAAGAACCGCTCAATTTAGTAACATTGGAAAAACGTGATACAGACATAAGTATTACATTACATATTGAATTTAAAAAAACTACTGTCTCTTTTGTAAGCACACATATTCTTTAGACTATCCCTAATGGTCAATCATAAATACATTATCAGATCCTGGATAAAATTAAACATATGAAAGGGGTGAGATCAAATGCTCAGTAAGGATAAACAATATTTCGAAAGTTATCATAAATTATTATGAAAATTTAATGCAAGGTTCAAAACTGAAACACAATCATTCTAAACATAATATTCAACAAAATATGTTAAGAATAAATAAAATAATTCCATTAAAACACTCACATGGATATTATACTTGTCGAATAATCAATGCAATATGAATAATTAATCACCTAATGAGGAAATGCATAATTTCGGACATCATAACCACACCGTCGAGGCCTCATACAAAGACCATTACCATAATATCATTTCTTTGTTCCAAGATACTAGTTTTTATCCTGAGACCTACCAATGCATCATGGGGATATAGTGGACCCCTCCTACAACATACTATGTCTAGTTCATTCCTCTTATGAAAAGGGAGAAACATGCCATAAACATTCCTATTAAACTATCATAAAAACGTTAATACATTAACCACAAACCATGAATGGAATAAAAATAGAACATCCATAGTCAAACATATCATAAATCCTTCAAACAAATTTGGAATATTGTATCATAACCAAACAAACTCCATAAAGCAAAAAATTTATCAAAGTATTTTTATATATGTAACGTCCCAGTTTTGGATGCCGCCTAGAGATTCCCCATACCTGGTTGGTCATATGGCCTCAAGCACAATTCCACAAACGCTAGAGGATACCGACTAGCACCGAGTGCTATGGGTGTGATAGTGGGAAAACTATTCCCTCATTGGAAGAGTAACACAATGAAAGTAACCAAATGGTAGTAACAAAAGCAGAAATAATCATGAAAAAGTGAACACTAGAAGACTGAGAGTAATAAACTTGAGTACACAGATATATAAAATGGTGTTGCATGATAGATATTTCTAGGAAAACAGCCAAACACATCACAATGATAGAAAAAAAACAGTACTGGACCAATGGACAAAAGAAAGACAGATAACATCTCCTCAGCATTGCAAGCCTCAGCTTGGTCCCCGGCTCTCCAGCTCAAAAGCAGTCAAGTACCTAAATTAGAAGGTAATTTTCCCTTATCTATACATGCGGAAATATAATTTATTTGGGCCCAAAAGCATGGTCCAAACATGGTGTGAGACTAAATCTCAATATGCAACAACCACATTATTTTTGCCTAATAGGTAGTGGATATACAGTATGTAATATGTAAAAAAGAGTCAGTGAACAAGAAAGTACTCAGTAATAAACAATCCACAGTTTCAATGTATTCAATTTCACATATCATGCAACAACTAATCAAAGCAGGTAAACAGAAATATTTAACCCTCTAGGATGTACTCACATCCTATCCCCTCTAGTTCAAATTACATGGATATAACAAAGAATCTTTGAGGAAGCACTCATAGTCAGTTCCCGTTATACTCTAATATAAATAAAGATTATATGAGGAAGCACTCACAGTCAATTCCCCTTATTTCCAAATGTGATTAAGGACTCTCTGAGGAATCTCTCATAGTAAATTACCCTTATATAAAATATTGATTAATGAATCTCTGGGGAAGAACTCACAGCCAATTCCCCTTATATTCAAAAGTGATTAATGACTCTCTAAGGAAGCACTCACAATAAATTCTCCTTATAGTCAACTACACCAGGTTCTCACGGCCCTGTGTAAATCAATCGATCATATTAATGCAATACGGCCAAGGTTACCCTCAAGAACTACTTGGATAAACAGTCTATAGCATAACATCACGTCAGAATACAATTTATAACATCCTACAAGATTAGGCATGGTAAAAACAATGATGCATCCTAACATGCTAAATAGGACCAAACGATCAACAATATAACATTCATGGGAAACCACTTCCAAAGCATCACAATCAACCCTATTCACATTCAATTAACCTCTACACAAGCACACAAGCATGGAAGGCAATTAACAAGGCTAAAACAGTAAACACACAATACCCCGTTCAAGGGTATTGAACAAATTTTCATATATAACTCAAATACATTCAAGATAATGCACAAACCACCTACCTCGGTGTTGGGAGATCACTATATGTGAACCTCAATCCTTCAATCGCCCATGAAAATAGTAGATCTACAAAAACACTCAAAACATTCAATTGAGGATAACATGATAAATATGAGGAATCATAAAAAGAAGCACTAGAAGAAGGAAGAGATTATCTATTCAATCCCAATGCAATCGATGGCGGTCAAATCGGAGATCAGATGCTTGGTTGAGGGCATAGAGGAATATTGCGACCATACGAGTTCTCTAGAACTAACTAGGTCAAGAAGAAGGCCTTTCTGATGATTATATGTGACCCTGGTACATTTAATGAACAAATTAAAATGTGCGGCATGAACTTTTGAAGTACATAGTGTGTAATTTCGTTTTCCATACACCTATTTAGGCGGTCTCTATGTCACAACATGGCCCTGTGCATGACTACTACATGGGTAGCACACGACTACCCGTGGTAACCGAGTACAGGGCGTGCACTTAAATTTTTTCCAGAAACTCCTATTTTTCTAAAAAACAACCAAAAAAGAAAAACATACCTGAAAAGATGATCTGGGTTCTTACAAACTTCCCACCTTAAAGAAATTTGTCAATGAATTTCACTAGAATGGTGGTGTAGAAGATGAAAATCTGAATAACTTCGGCCAATACGATTGTACATCGGCCTCCCTCTCCCATGTCTCGTTCTGTACTCACCCGTGCTGCCCTAGCACTCATACCAAAAGAATAGACTGACCATGAAGAACCCTTGTACTTTGATCAACAATCGGGATAGGATGCACTTCAAATGAGGCATCCACCTCTTAATCAACCTCCTCAGGTTAGAAAACATGAGACTAGTCTGAGAAGTAACGTCGAAGATGATAAACGTGGAAGAGTTCATGCATAGCCCGGTACCTCTGAGGTAACTGAAACCAATAGGAAAGCATTCCAACACTCTCCTATGTCTCAAACGACCCGACATACCTCGGCGATAGCATACCCTATCTCTTAATCCTTCTATGTCCTAACCTCAGTGTGACTTGTAATAAAAACTGATCCCTGACCTCAAACTTCAGATGTCGTCTCTGCTTATCACCATAAGATTTCTGTCGAGACTGTGCAGTAGCCTTCCTCTTCTTAATCAACTCGATCTGCTTTGTGGTCTCCTGGACTAGATGAGGTCTGAGAATAGCTACCTATCCTACCTCTAGTCAATATAATGGTGATCTGCATGGCCTAACATATAAAGCCTCATAAAGTGCCATATGAATAGTTTCTTGAAAACTATTACTATAGGAAAACTCTTCATGAGGTATGTGCTTCTCCCATGAACCTCCAAAATCCAGAATGCATGCTCATAGCATGTCCTCATGCACCTAAATCGTACTCTCAGACTAGCCATCTATCTAGGGATGGTAAGTTGTACTCAATAGTACATGTGTACCCAAATCCTTCTGAAGCCCTTTCCAGACCCGAGAAGTAAAACACGCTTCTCTGTCTAAAACAATGGAGTGTGAACTCCATGTAAGTACACAATCTCTCAGATGTACAACCTTCCCAACTTATCAACACTGAATGTCTTCTTGATCGGCAAGAAATGATTAACCTTCATGAGTCTGTCAATGACAAACAATACTGCATTTTTCCCTCAAGGCAACCTCGGCAACCCTGTCATGAAATCCATCGCGACATCATTCCTCTTCCACTCAGGAATGGGTAACTACTACAAAAGACCTACTGGTCATTGATACTCCGCCTTCACCTGTTGGCAGGTGGAACACTTCATGATGAAACCAACAACATCTCTTTTCATACCAAGACACCAATAATGATGGTGTAGATTACAATACATCTTGGTGACACCATGATGAACTGTCCAAACTGAGTAATGAAAGTCATGAATCAGCTCCTCACGTATGTCTGCTGGAAGCCATACAAACCCCTAGAAATGAAAGACCTCCTCCTTGCATATACTCTATCCTGTAATAGGTTCCTCTACTGACATGCTTTCCCATTGGACTAGGCCTTTAGAATCATATAGCTACCACATTTCCACTCGATCAAGTAGAGTATAGGTAACATCTATAGAAGAAAGAAATTTCTTCTTATGTCTATCATGAACCTACAAATGCATCTCAGAGAACAGATCCATAAGTTTCCACTCACAGATGGCCTTCTAAATTGCCTGTATCTGAGCCCTAATGCTCAGTACATCAGCCGCTACATTGCCATTCCCAAGCGTATAGGCACGCTCGACGTTAAAATACTGAAGGTACTAGAACCACTAGCGATGTCTCAGATTCAGGTCACGATGAGTTAAGATGTACTTGAGTCATTTATAGTCATAGAAAACTACAAAATTCTCTCCCTGATTATAATGTCTCCAACAATGTAAGGCATGAACAGCTACCGCCAACTCGAGATCATGTGTCGGGTAAGTTCTCTCATGTGGCCTAAACTGCTGAGACCCATACGTTACGACTCCTTCCCCCTGCATAAGCACATCTCCCTACTGAATACCTAAATCATCACAATAAAAATTATAGCTCTTTCCCGGATCTGTAAAAACTAGTATCAGTGCTGAAGTCAATCTTTCTTTTATCTCTTTAAAGGCTGACTCACAAGAATCTGACCACAAGAACAATGCAGCCTTCTTAGTCAGACCCGTCAGTGTTGTAACTTTGTGTGAGAGTCTTGTGTGAAATGTTTGTAGTAACCATCCATGCCTTTATAACTATGTACCTCATAGACATTCTTTGGCTTCTCCCGGGAAACTTCTACTCTCAATTTCTCAAGGTTGACAGATACTCCTGAATCTGAGATAACAAGATCCCAGAAGTGAATCATGTCCATCCAAAAGTGGTAATTTGAGAACTTAGCATATAAAAAATGATATCTTAGTGTACTCAAAACAATCTGAATAAGGCTTTCATGGTCGTGTCGAGTGTGATATTACACCAAGATATCTTCCACAATGACATCCAAGAAATAATCCAAGTGTGGATGGAATACTCCTTTCATCAGTTTTGTGAAAACTATAGGCATGCTCTTGTTACCGAACGGCATAACCACATACTCGTATAGAACATACCTACTTTGGAAGGCTATGAGAGGTATATTAGATGGTCTAACATGCAATTGATGATAATCGGATCTCGATTAAATATTTAAGAACAACAGGTCTCCTCAAATCTGATCAAAAAGAACAAAAAACATTGGTAAGGGATATCAGTTCTTGACCGTCAATGGGTTCTGCTTCCGATAATCTACACAAAGCCTAAGGGGCCCATCTTGCTTCTTCGCAAATAGGATAGGTGAACCCCCGAGAGATGTTCTAGGTCAGACGAATTCCTTTTCCTGCAACTCCCCCAACTACTTCTTAAGCTCTTGTAACTCTAGAGTTGCCAATTTATAAAGAGTAATTGACACTGGTGCCACTCCTGGAACATGCTCAAAAGAAATGTCCACCTCTCTCTTCATAGGAAAAAATGAAAAGTCCTCTGGAAAAACATCCCTGAAATGATCCACCACTAGAAGAAATTCTAACAATGAAGTCCCCTAGTTATCCAGATATAGACTAGCAATATGTGCTATAACTCCACCCAACTCATGATGGTTGGGTCCCGCTCTGTTTTTCTGGACATCCAATTGGACCTTATGATCAAACGGTCCGCCTTATAGTGATGTAATACTCACCTTATAGTGATAAAAATTGATGACTACCTAGAAGGGAACTAACCATTTCATTCCGAGAATGAAATCATAGCTCGTCATGTCTAGCACATATATATTCCATAAAAAATGACACCCACCAACCTCTAGAGGGAACTCCTTACACTGATGCGCAATATCTATTCTATCCCCTAACATAGTTTCTAGAATCAATATATCTAAAGAAGAAAAAATGCAGAGCCCAAGACTCTCCACAACAGAAAAAGATATAATGTTATGGGAAGCCCCTGTATCAAAAAGTGTAGAAGCTAAAACTGAGCCACGTAAGATGGTACCTCGAACTGTAGAAGGTCTATGATCCAGCACCTACTAGGTCTACTACACTGCAAAAGTCTGGCCTGTACCATGGCCCTGTGACCCTGCCTGTCCACTCTGAGCTAATCCACCTTACTATTGTTCAAATCATGGCGACTGGATACCATGTAGATGACCTCCACCCTAGCCTGAACGGCCATAAAAAGTCTAGCTCCCAGACTAGTGAAGAAGTAGTGGTTCTTCATATAAATGAGGATCCATAGAAGAATCCCTGTCACCAGCTACTGGTGAAAATAATTGACAGAAATGATGAATATGAACCATCTTACCGCAAGATCGACACTCCACTAGGTCCCTCGAGCAATGTGGCCTCGAATTCCCACTCTTCCCGCACTGGTTTCACATCACCGAGATACTATATTATGCATCCTAGATACTCATATCTATATGTGTAGTCTTTCTACGGTGCTTCCTGCTATCAGCTGGTGGAGCACTAACTCTGGATGCCAATCCTCCCAAGCTCACAGCTCCTGAATCCCGCAAATTTCGCTCAGTGATTAGTGCCAGGTTGACTATAGAAGATATCGAAGTCAACCTGATGATGTTGAATGGAGATCGTTTATCCCTCCTGAGATCATCCTCAAACATCAATGTGAGGAAAAACTCATCTCCCCCTAGAAAGGGTGTAAATCACTGCAGCTCATTGATGCGAGAGGAATACTCCAAAACAGAAAGAGTACTTTTCTCCAAACTCAAAAAGTCTTGGGCTTGATTGATCCTCAATGTCTCTGGGTTGAAGTAGTAATAAAAGAAGTGATGAAACTCATCCCAAGCCACACTATAGGAAAATAGGCATTTCATGGCAGTTTTTTCAAGGTGGTTTTTAAAACCGCCCTGAAATAGCTTTCGGGCATGTATTTCGCGGCGGTTTTAAAAACTACTGCAAAATGTGTAAAAAAATTAATTTATTTTTATTTTTTTAATTTTGTCGTGGATTAGTGGCAGTTTTTTAAAAAACCGCCGTGAAATAGCAGTGTTTTGGGTAAAACCACAACGAAATGAAAGGAATAAAACAAAAAAAACATGATAAACCCCGAAATCACTAGAACAACGATAACTTTTGATCCGGGCGTCCGATGGAGTGCCACGACCAGTCAAACCAAAGCTCATGAAAAGATGTATGAAGCACGTATACTCAAAACCATGAGACGGTCGAAGGTGCGGAAGATATGAGAGTTAAAAGAAAGTTGAAAAAATTTCCCCAACTTCAAACGGCCATAACTTTCACTCCGGGAATCCGTTTGGGCTCTACCACATATCAAATCGAAGCCAGAGAAGAGAGCTACACACAAAGTTGACACAACCAATCCTATGTTGTGTTTTGACCCCAAAACCCCCTATGATGGCCTCAGAAACTCTATTTCCTTCACGGGTGTCCCGTCGAACTTATCTTCAAATGGACCTAACATTCGATCCGCATGTCAGTTCGGGCTCCTCTGCCTGCCAGATTGTAGTTCGTTCCATAAGCTTTGGTTTGACTAGTTGTGGCGCCCACATGGAGTCCTGGATCATAAGTTATGGCCGTTTTAGTGGGTATCGGGTTTTTATTGTTTCGATGCCTCGTTTCTAGCACCCGTTCCTCGTCAGCTTTTTTCAAACAGTTGTAAATTTTGACCCGTCAGTCCATTCGGTATCTTTCACCTATCAGCTCAAAGATCATTTTAGGATCTTTGATTTGACTAGTCGTAGATCTGGAACAGACTCTCGGATCATAAGTTATCTCTGTTAATGTGAGTCCAATGTTTTTGTCACATTATGACCATTTTGACGGGTTTCAATGGATGCTCCATTTATTGCTGTTTATTCGGGTTTCCACGACTTGTTGTCTTTATCAATGGTTTTTTCTGGGTTATTATGATGATTATGTTGAATTCTTAATGGTTTTTCCAGAGTTGTCATGAGTTTTCATGCGTTCTCATTCTTTTTAATGCCTCATTCTTCATGCTTCTCCATCTATTTTCATTCGTTTTCATGATTTGTCATCCCTTATCACGTCTATTCATACTTTTTCATGTGTTTCATTTATTATTTATTATTTATTATTTATTATTTATTATTTATTATTTATTATTTATTATTTATAATATACTTTAATTTATTTATTATCTATTATTTGTTAATGGTTATTTATTATTTATTATTTATATTTATTTATTATTTATTATTTGTATTTATTTATTATTTATTATTTATTATATATTCAATATTCAATATCATTAATAATAATAAAATATTATTTTTATTATTAATATTTTTTACTGGTTATATATTATTTATTATTTATATTTATTATTTATTTATTAGTTATTATTTATTATTTATTATTTATATTTATTATTTTTTTATTATTATTTATTATTTGTTTATTATTATTTATTATTATTTATTATTTAATATTTATTATTATTTACTATTTATTATTTTATATTTATTATTTTATATTTTATATTATATATTTTATATTTATTATTTTATATTTTGTATTTATTATTTATTATTTATTATTATTTATTATTTATTATTATTTATTATTTATTATTATTTATTATTTATTATTATTTATTATTATTTATTATTTATTATTTATTATTTATTATTTATTTATTATTTATTATTTATTATTTATTATTAATAATAAAATATTATTATTATTAATAATATTTTTTACTGGTTATTTATTATTTATTTTTTATTATTTATATTTATTTATTATTCATTATTTATTATTTATTTATTATTTATATTTATTATTTATTATCTATTATTTATATTTTTTTATTATTTATTATTTATTATTTTTTAAAATTTATTAATTATTAATTATTTATTATTTATGATTTAATATTTATGATTTATGATTTATTATTTATTACTTATTATTTATTTTTTATTACTTATTACTTATTATTTATTATTTATTATTTATTATTTATTGTTTATTGTTTATTGTTTATTATTTATTATTTATTCTTTATTCTTTATTCTTTATTCTTTATTCTTTATTATTTATTCTTTATCCTTTATTCTTTATTCTTTATTCTATATTATCTATTATTATTTATTTATTAATTCTTATTTCTTATTTAATATTTAATATTTAATATTTATTATATATTATTTTTTATTTATTATATATTATATATTATTTAGTATTTAGTATTTAGTATATAGTATTTATTTATTATTTAGTATTTAGTATTTTTTATTCTTTATTATATATTATTTATCATATATTTTTTATTTTTTATTTTTTATTTTTTATTTTTTATTTTTTATTAATTGCTATTTAACAATAATAATATTTTATTTATAATGTGTTATTTAACAATAATAATATTTTATTTATTATTTGTTATTTATTATTTATTATTTATTATTAAATAATTTTTTATTTCGTATTTATTATTTATTACTATTTATTATTATTTATTATTATTTATTATTATTTATTATTATTTATTATATATTATTATTCATTATTTATTATTTGTTATTTGTTATTTATTATTTATTTATTTATTATTTATTATTTGTTATTTGTTATTTATTGTTTATTATTTATTATTTGTTATTTGTTTATTATTATTTATTATTTGTTTATTATTATTTATTATTTTTTTATTATTATTTATTGTTTATTATTATTTATTATTTAATATTATTTATTATTTATTATTTATTATTTATTATTTTTATTATTTATTATTTATTATTATTTATTATTAATTATTTATTATTATTTATTGTTTATTATTTCTTATTTATTATTATTTATTATTTATTATTTATTATTTATTATTTATTATTTATTATTTATTATTTATTATTTATTATTTATTATTTATTATTTATTATTATTTATTTATTATTTATTATTTGTTTATTATTATTTATTATTTATTATTGTTTATTATTATTATTTAATATATAATATTTATTATTTATTATTTATTATTTATTATATATTATATATTATATATTATTGATTATTGATTATTGATTATTGATTATTTATTATTTATTATTTATTATTCATTATTTATTATTCATTATATATTATATATTATATATTATATATTATTTATTATTTATTAGTTTTTATTGTTATTTATTAATTATTATTATTATTTATTATTTAATATTATTTAATATTATTTAATATTATTTATTATTATTTGTTATTATTTGTTATTATTTATTATATTTAATATTTATTATATCTATTGGTTATGTATTATTTGTTTTTTCAATTAATATATATAAGTATATTAAATTATGTTTATTAACCACATGGCGAGCTTGCTGGAGTGGTAAAGTCTTTGGAAAATATGTAAGAGGTTATGGGTTCAAATCTCCCCAGACGCAGTATTTCTTTATATTGCATGGGCATATGCATGTGAATGGGCATGTGCATGTGCATGTGCATGGGATGTGCATGAATGGATAAATAACACGACATGTACAACCGGTATATGGCGTGTTCCCCCAATGATTTCCCAACTCTGTGTCTATGTACACACAATCAGTGACACGGTTAGAGACTACATGGCATGTATATACAGTACATGTCATGTACTTAAGAAAAACAGTTCCTTCTTGAACAGAAGGGCACATGGCATGTATTCATCATTTCATGCTGTGTATTCTGAGTTCTTCGAGACAGTAAGCTTCAGAAACTACTCCGGAACCCAAAAAACAATGAAACAGACATTAAGGTTCCAAATTCTGATCTGTGAGGGCCCATACTCTACATAAATCAAAGCTTGGCATCTGAAAAATGTCATTTTGAAGCATAACAGTGTATTAATTCTCCAAATTCTGATTCATGAGGGACCATAACACCTCAAGAACCAATCTATGGCATTCATTCAAACGAAACCTTAGAAAATTCAACACCCTATCAAAAGCAGGTATTCTATTGAGGCATCTATCACTACATCATGCATATCTAGCACAAACTCTATCACAAAAACATGCAGTCACTAATGAACTCTAAATGGCATGGAAGGAATGCATGACATGGGATTTCTAACAAGTGCCTATATGATTCATGAGATGGCATACCCTCATATCATCGGGTTGCAATAGAAATAGAACCGTAATAATATCAACGATAACAACACAAAACATGTGAATCACCCAACGGTGAAATCAAATCATCGGTAAAATTGAAAAACCTGAAAAATAGCAATAACCAAGGTAAAGTGGCTTATCCTTATACACGGGTTAGCTACTCACGAGAAAAACATATTACCAACTACCCATTCCTTCCTATCTCTAACTATAGGCACCAAATAGTAAGTCAAGAAAAAAATAATTCCTCTAGTACAAATTTGTAACATCGTAGTTCCAGAAGCCGCACAGTGACACCCCATACCCCATTGGTCACATGGCCTCATGCGCATTTCCCCAAACGCCAGAGGCTGCCGACTAACAATGAGGGCCTTTTGTGTGATAGTGGGGAATCTATGCCTTCATTGGCAGAGTAACACATCAAAAGTAAACAAATGGAATTAACGAAAGCAATAATAATCATTAAAAGTGAATAGTAGAAGACTAAAAGTAATAAACTATAGCCAACACACATATATATAAGGATGATGCATGATACATATGTCTAGGAAAATATCCAAACACATCACAATGCTGGAATTCAAACAATACTAGACCAAAGTAAAAAAGGTAGACAGATAACATCTCCTCATCATTGCAAACCTCAGCTTGGTCCCATGCTCTCCAACTCCAAAGCAGTCAAGTATCTGAAGTAGAATGGTGTTTTCCCTTATCTATACCTATAGCAATATAATCTATTTTGGCATAAAATCATGTACCAAATAGGGTGTGAGACTGAATCCCAGAAGGCCACCACCACAAGAATTGTGCCTAACAGTCAATGAATATATGGAAAGTAATATGTAAAAGGAAGTAGTGAACAAGAAAGTACTCATCAGAAAACAATCCACAATTTTAATGAATTGAATTTTATATACCAGAAATAGATAATCAATGCAGGTAAACTTAAATCGGTAACCCTCTAGGATGTACTCACAACTTATCCCTTAGGTTGAAATTACAAGGATATACCAAAGACTCTCTATGGAAGCACTCGCAGTCAATTCCCCTTATAGTCTAATATAAGTTGTGAATATTTGAGGAAGCACTCATAGTCAATTCCCCTCATTCCCAAAAGTTATTAATGACTCTATATGGAAGATCTCATAGTCAATTCCCCTTATAGTCAAAAGTTATTATCGAATCTTTGAGGAAGAACTCACAGTCAATTCCCCTTACATTCAAACGCGATTAACAACCCTCTGAAGAAGCACTCACAGTCAATTCACCTTATAGTCAACTACACCAGGTTCTCACAGCCCTGTGTAAAACAATAAATCATAGTAATGAAATACGAACATCATAACCCTTAAGAACTACTTGGGAAAATAGTTTACAACATAACACCATGTCAGAATACAATTTACACCATTCTACAAGACTAGGCATGGGAAAAACAAAAATGCAGCCTAACATGATGAACAGGAACAAATGGTCATAAACATAACATGCTAGGGAAATAACTTCCAAATAATAACAATAAACCCTATTCACAATCATTTAACCCTTACAGAAGCACACAATCATGGAAGGAAACTAATAGGGCTAAAACAGTAAACATGAAATACCTCTTTCAAGGGTATTGGACACATTTTCACATATAACCCAAATAATTTCCACAGAAAGGCACAAATCACCTACCTTAGTGTTGGGAGATCTCTATATGTGAACCACAAGCCATTATTCTCCCACAAACATGGTAGATCTAAAAAACGCTCAAAATATTCAACCGAGGATAACTTGAGAAAGAGGATGAATCATGAAACAAAGCTCTAGAAGAAGGAAGATCTTACTAAGGTAATCCCAATGCAATTGATGGCAGCCGGATCAAAGACCAGATGCTCGGTCGAGGGCTCGAAGGAAGATTGTGGTCGTACGGGTTCTCTCGGACGAACTCGTTTGAGAAGAAGGCCTTTATGGTGATTAGACTCAACCCAAGTACCTTTAATGAAAAAAATAAATTGTGTGTACTTTAGATGTACACGATGAGTTCTTTCCTTTTTTGATATCATCTTTAGGCGGTCTCTAGGTCACCACATAGTCATGTACATGGCCTCTATATAGCCATCACACGACTACCCACAGTAACCTAGTACACAGCGTGTACTTTAGTAGTACGCGGTGGGTACTTCCAAATTTTCTAGAAACTCCACTTTTTCTAAAAAAACAACTAGAAAAGTATAAAATATCTGAAAAGAAGATCCGGGTTCATAAAAGAATGTGACAATTGGGTCACAGTGATAGCACAAAATCCCCGCCTTAACATGGCTGTTGGGTCCTGGCCCACTAGGTACCACCAGTTTCCCCACAGACACTTTGTCCCCACCCTAGGGCCCACCCAAGTGCCTAAACAGCTCATCTGACTAATGATAGTCCCCACAGGCCAGCAAATGTCCTTTCCAGTGTTCTTTGTTCTCACTCACACACACCCTAGAAAACAGCCCAGAAGTTCACCAATCTGGATCACTACTCCAGGCCAAGCATGCTTAACTGTGGAGTTCTAATCAAGAAGGCTCACGAAAAGGAAGGTGCACCTTGTTGGCATGAGTCAAATCATTTAGTCATTTAACACTTTATCATTTGGGGGTGTTACAATCACCCACCCCCCCCCCCCCCCCTTTAGAGCACAACGTCCTTGTTGTGGGCCCTATATCTCAGCCCAGGTAGTGCATCACACTTAAGGCTGGGTACAACCTTTGATACCAAATGTGACAACTGGGTCCCAGTGACAGCACAACCACCCAACATTATCATGGTCATCAAACCTCTATAAAGCATAAAATCTATCAAAGGATGTTGATATAGATGAAAATAATCTAATTAATTCATTATAACTCTTTGAGAGAAAAATCATTTTATCATTGAAATTATTTAATAGCTGCAAAAATATGAAAAAACATTTCCATTGAAAATAATCTTGTATTATTTTATGTGAATCTTCAAATTGTTAAGGCATCTTAATTGTAGAAAATAGCCCCTCCTACTGTATAAGTTAAAAAAACATTCCATCCTTAATTTTTCTAAATGGTCATAAAGTACATCATTTGGAAAGTGATGAATGATTCCTTTAAAAATGATTTATAAATAGTCAATAATGGTTAAATTTAGATTATATTTTTGAAATAAATTTAATGAAACATGGATATATATTATATGGTTGTCCCAAAAAAATACTTATATATAAAAAATATCTGATAATAAAGAGATTGTGAAATTAACCATTACCTTATAATTTTCATTAGTCAAGGGTGAGTTATCCTCAACTATAATGGCTATCCCATGTTATTAAATTATACCAAGATAGTTTTCATTTTTATTATATCATATATTTTCCTCTTAAATCACATTGGTAATAATATTTCAGTATTACAGTTGTTTCGAGTTTTAACTGCTTCATTTTCATTTTTCTGTTTTTTCATTTTTAATTCATGTTTGTTAAGGATAGGATATATTTTAGTTCATATTCATAATGAAATTAAGTTCATAGTTATTCTATTTACTCATCATATAAATTTTATAATCGTTAATTAATGGATAACAAAGAGACTAAAAATCACTGCGTTGTGGGGATGGTAGACCGTACGTACGCATGAGCGATGATATCATTCCATTGATGGTAAAAAGATATGAAATTGGATGGTATAATAATTATAAAGAATAATTATAATGTTATATTAATTATTTATATCCATTATAATCATCATTATATCCATCCTAACAAGGTAGTGTTGAATAAATAATTACACCATGACATGGAGACGGTAAGCCGTATGTACGCACACATAGTGATATTGTAATTCATGAGATGTATAGAAGTAGTAATATGATTGTACCATGATTATAATAACATATCATTATATTTATGATACGTTATTTATTATTATTATATGGAAAAACATAGAATGTGGAAGTAGATGAAGAAAAGAACATTAAAAGGGATGATAAAACAATTACCTCTTCTTCAGGTGTTTCTTTTTGATTTGAACAAAATGGGTCCTTAGGAATGATTTATAAAAAAATTTAGGTATCTAGGATTAAGTACGGGATTTTCAGAGGTGAAATTGGTAGGGTTTTTTAGAACACAAAGTCATTATAGTTGTGATTTATAGAGAAAGAGAGGTTCCCTTTTATAAGAGAGTTGAGGGGAACTTTAGGAAAAATATTGAAATATGAATTTATTATAAAATTTTTTACGGTTTCTAATAGATCCTAATTAATTTATTTAGAGGCTATGATGAAGAAGAGTCAAAATCCTCTAAACCAATTGGTTTTAGACAAGATCAGATCATAAAAGTGACCCTATCTTTTAGATTTAACCCTTAGTTAAATAGATCAACTCTCACTATGTCTTCTTATTTTATACTTCATTGTCAATATAGTTTGTATACATTTTGAAATGATCCTAAAGTGGATCATTTATTAAATTGTTATCAATATAATTTTATTTCTCTAAGCCATGGAATTTTTTGAATTTTATATCATTTAATTAAATAGTATTTATTTCAAAATATAATTTACGTCAATTTTGATACTTTTCAATATTTTTATTTATTAAAATATCAAAACAACATGATAACATCCAAAAAATACATTAAATGTGTCACTAATGTTTCTATGTTTTATATAAAATGAGTGGATGTAATTTATTTAATCCGGCTAAATTTATTTTAATATTATTGATATCATTTTTATTCTTATTTTAATAAATCTAGTATTGCATCATCAAGGAGTCACAATTAAATATAATTATTTAATGTATAAAAATTCAAAAAAAATAATTATTTATTTAAATTTATTATCATTATAATTTATATTTATATTCAAATTTATCTTTTTTTATAACCATATATTAACAATGGTTTAGTTATTGAAAATTGAATATGAAATTTTTTACTATTCTTTAAATAAAATATAAATAATGTCTAAATATTACACAAGTATCTTAAAAAGAAGAAAATTTTCGATACAAGGGTGATTATGGTTGAAATAGACATATCCAATAGAATTAGGACATGTTTTTGGATAATATTATAATATTATAATATTATTTTTTCCTTTAATTACCATATTTTCCTTCAATCGTGGTAAATAAAACTCAAAATATACAATTCACCAAAAACCATTTGGATCCAATTAGATCAAATTTTCTCCCTGATTACAACCATGTATGTCATATTTTTGAAAGTCCATTTACATAAGCCATAAAATTACATTTAGTTCTAATTTTTAAATGTGCCCAAATGTTGGTAAAAGAGACATTCAAAGTTCAATAAAATGGTATATATCTATTTCTATTATAAAATGACTCCAATTAATTAACATGAACTAATATATATATTATGAATATATTGTTAACTTGAAATAAATATAAATTGAAATAAATATTTTAAAAAAATGTCATTTTTTAATGTCAATGTAGTGTTTTTCACTTTTCATCAAAAATTAATCCTTTTCAAAAAATTACCATAATTTCACCCTAAGACAATATTGATATTCCAAATTAAAAAAGTATATTTATTTAAAATAATTAAAAACACATAATTTGAATTAATTAATTTAATATTTATTCATATTTTCAAAACCCGAATGTTAGTTTTTGAGAAGTAAAAACTATCAAAAGATTGACATGTGTTTATGTCCAAATTTAATGTGAAATTACATCAAATGACCAAATATATATTAGTTGATAAAAACATAATCCAATTAAACATTAAAACCAATTAAATAGATAATCAAACTATATAAATAAATTATACGAAAATGATGTTTTGAATTAAAATGCAGTATTTTCACTATTCATTAAAATGAACATTATCAAAAAAATACAGAAAATTTAAAAAAATGTAAATTTGTATTCCTCTCTTTTAACTAAGAATATTATTTTTTCAAATATAACTTATAAAAGTGTCAAAGTTCGGATTTAAAATGGGTTCATCCATAAAAAGTGGTAAAAATTCATTTTTTGAAAAATACTTCTTTTATCTAAAAAATTAAATTTGGTTTTACGTTATATATAAAAGCACATAATCTGGATGTAAAAATTATATGGGATATATTAAATTAATAATGTTTTTAATACAATTCAAAACTTCTTTTTAAATGGCCTTTTTGATAAGTCATGTTGCGCTCGAACATGGTGTTTCGTGTAGCACATGCTATTGAATTATTTAAAAAGAAGCATA
Organism: Viscum album; assembly: GCA_963277665.1. NCBI lineage: Eukaryota > Viridiplantae > Streptophyta > Magnoliopsida > Santalales > Viscaceae > Viscum > Viscum album. Next base: position 1,510,005,632 of record OY728158.1, read on the forward strand.
CCATGGAAGCTCGGGATGTTACACATGAAAATATATAATAATTATTCACACATACTCATCACCCTATCCTCCCAAATATTCATTCTATTTCTATAGTACAAATATATTTCAAAGGAGTCCTCATTGGGGATCTCATATTCTACTGAAATTAAATGGGTCACTACGAGACTATAGTGATGATGTCTCTCCAATTCACATAATAGATCTTGAGGACTGAAAATCAAGGAAATACCATCCATTAAATATAAATATGGCTATAATATTACCCAATGGGTGATTTAAAAATTTACATTTTCACTACTTTTACAAAACAATGACCAAGGATCCCCACGAATCCTTTCACAAAACTATTATTTATAATAAATCCAAATACAACATTCAAAACAAGGTTAAAACACACCATTTCCCATTTCAAAATAATTTCACATATCACATTCAAATTATCAAACAACATATTAAAACCAAAATAATTTTTATAAGAGTTTCAATCAGTCCAGACATCATTATAACATGCTAAAGCATTCTGAAAATCCAAATAAAACTACATTTCAATTTTAGTCCACTTTGGAATAATCAATAAAGAAACCCAAATAAACATTTCATATTCCACTAAAACATTACAAAGACACACTATGTTTTTCATACAACAAATTACTCCCAAAATCCAATTCATAATTTCATCAAACAATTTGTGTGAAATATTTAACAAAACATTTCCATTTTTAACAAAATAAAGAAAAATCAACACATTGCACACAAAATATTTGTTCAAAGGAAACAAATATTTAATTGATAATGGATGTGTAAAAAACATGAAACAAATAATTCCTAAATTTAAAGGCATGTGCAATGGGAAACCTACCTTCATCTTAATAATTTTTAACAACATAAAACCAATTCAACCTCAAAAGGGTCTGAGGAGGATAGAACAATCCCTAGAAACCATAAACACACAAAACCCCCAACATTAACCACGTTAAACAATGACCATTGATCCATATGACCATTATAGAAAAAGGTCTATATAGAAAATGGAATAATAAGGAAGAGGGAGAAGATAAGAGGGGATTACCTTGATAAATAAACCATATATCTCAAATAAAACCCTATATCCATACCATGGGAGGGTGGAATATGCTTGGAGAAGAAGGTATAATTGTACTTAGGGTTGTATAAATCGGTTGGATAAGAGAATGTTCATTTTGGGTTATATTATCAGATGGTAAGGAAGGTAATTTTATATTTTTAATGATCTGGAATGCTCGCATGGTTTACTAAACCATGCGCTAACTCTACCCTGCTTACTAGCCACATTTTGAATCCTACACAACTAGGATACACTAATTGAAAATTTTGTGATATCCATGTGAAATGGTTCTATATCCACAGAAATCGTCCCCACACACTATCTATAAAGAATGAATATTTGTTCATAGGGCATGCCCTATGCATCTTACCCCAATCAAAAGCTACATTATTTTGTGGTCGGATCCGCACGGTATCCTCTAACCAAGCAAATAAACCTCAAAACATGAGAAAACAATTATAAACAAAAAATGTAAACACTTAACATTTAAAACTAATGTGAAAAACTCAAGGCCAAAAGATAAACAAGAGTAGATATCCAAAGTAAAAGATTTGGGTGTGACAATTCTCCCAAACTCATCTCTTTCCACCCCTTAAAGGCATGATATATTCCAATTGATCGATAAATGATTAAAGATTCCTATAACCATAAGATCAAAAATCTCAAAAAAATCTCAAAAACTACAAAAGAGAACTTATCCATCATTCCTAAAACAATGAAAACAAACCATTTCCCTAGAAATGATGGGAAACTCAATCCACCACCTCTAAAACTATAATTCGAACGGGGTCATTGGACAAACTCCAATACATCCCAATTTCCTCCAAACCAAAAATAACTCCAAAAAACATCATCAGTATATGCCATATCTTATTTGAATATTTCAAAAATCAAACCACATTCTAATCATGGGAGGCCAGAATGTACTCTCTGCCATTATAAAATAACTAGAAAATATTTACTCTTTGAATAAATCATATGGAGACTCACTTTCGGTATCCCCACCATTAGGAATTGAATATCTTGAACTGATAACAATTTCCAACACAATAATATTCCCACACATCTAACCACCCCTACCACAATGGGGCCCATAGATAGAAACTCAAGCTAATCAAAAATTAAACCGTGATAAGGAAAAATAAATCAGAAAATCTTAAACAATATTTATTCCGAAAATGAAGAAAAAACAAGACCATGGTCAACCAATACCACTATGTTTTTTTTAATACACATGATATTTACTTAGGGGACTATGTTTAGGACTCAGTGTTTAAAGCATCTCTTACCTCACCACCCAAAGTGGAAAATCCTAGGCCCGAACTCCTTTACAATCGACCAAAACAAGGATTAAAAATATTCTCATTCAATGTAATTATTTATCATATAATAGAATCAACAGAAGAAATACACTCAATAGAACATGCCTCTACTCGTGAGGGAAATGATTTTTATCTTCCAATAGATAAACATGAATCTATCATAATTGATGTTATCATGAGAGTAAAAACACCCCTTACATATAAACAAAAGATAAAATCACCAGAAATACCACCAAAATAGAATGAAAATTTACAACTAAAAGGTTACAAACAAAAATGAAGAATTTTATCAGGTCCCAAAAATCAAACAACTCATGTGAACTGGTTCTGTGTTTCCTCCTTGAAACACCCCAAAAACCATTAAATATGAACTATAAATCAATAAGCATGACATGTATTCAGAGAAATTGTACAAGACAACATTTTATGATTTGTATTGTTACACTGATGACCCAACATGAACTCAAATTTATAGAAAGAAATGAAAGATTAGGATGCCCTTTATCTCAGGACCAGCACCAATAACTTTAGGTTTCTTTACCATCACCTTACCAAAATTCCCTTCACCACTACCTTGAATAGAATAAGGGAGGACTACCTCAAGCAATCTTACTAACATAGATTCAACACGAAAAATTGACCACATCACAATACTAAATCATGTTAAAATAAAATCTAACATCCTTCTCTGTAGAACAAGATGAAGTCCAAAATTAAAATGTCTCTCTATTATGGAAGTTTCAGTATCTCACATTGAAAATTAAGAAACTATCATATAAATCTATGGAATTATTCCAATATTTGTAGGAAAAACACTAGCAATTAAGAAATCAAATATCTCAATCAAAACAAACTCATAAAAAATAGTTCTCAAACTCAAAACACAATATAAACAATATGTACAAATCATAAGAAGAATCACTAAATAACCATCAGTTTTCTAATCCTCAAAACTTTCCTCCTGAAAATGCATTTGATATAAAATAGAATTTGGGGATTCCATGGTCAAAAATGGTATTTCTAAGAGTCTCACTCCCATGCACAATCATGTGCCACCCAAGGCACCTATCAAATCATGTAAATATAGTAATTCGTCCACTTTTGAAAATAAGGGATCTCATTGACAATTCTACACAAAACAATGCAAGTTAGAACCCATGAGATAACCAAAGGCTTATAAAAAAGTTCCACTTTATAAAAAACATTCAACCCACTAATCACATTCCCAATCTTCCTTATATTCCAAAAATCATAAAACATTTCCCAATTTTCATTAACTAAAAATTAAAAAATCATTTTCAAACGTCCTAGAAAAATTCATTTCATCATTTATCAAACCCAAAAATGATGTATTCTATCGAAAAAAATAAAATTATATTCATTTTATTTAAAAAAACATTAGTAAAACAACAAATTACATTCCATAAAATTCATTTAAAAAAATAAACATTTAATGATTTCATCAAAAATAAACTGAAAACCCATTTCATATATTTCCAGAACAACATTTTTTCGATTTCAAAATCCCCCTTCTACAATCCCAAAAAAATTGTACCCAAAAAATTTTCATAATCATGAAGAACCAATGGTTACTCATAAGGAGAAACTAGTGTTGATTGCTAACTCGATCACATGGTTAGCATCCACATACCAAATACTCCACCAATATGGAAAGTAATATAAGAAAATATCTTTAGCCCTACATATATTTCTAGGCCCTAGGAGCTCAAAAATACAACTCACCCACCTCCATTTTTGTATCACAAACACAAAATGACCTAGAAGAACTAAATAGAACAAATAAAACGTGAATTACAATTGAAACCCAAGGATTTCTATTGAAAGTGTTGGCCAAAAACTCCCTCATACCTACACCCCAAGGATCTAAAAGTCTAACTTCCTCAACCATGACATCCCAAATAATAGAACGCACTATAAATGAAATTTCTAATAAGGGAAAACCACTCTGGTACCATTTTTTCATGAACCATCTTATGTTAACCCTTAACCAATCACCCAAGTTGATCCAAGGAAAGGCCCAATGGGATTTCCTAATCCCCATAGGTTGGAAACTACTGTTATAAATCATCAAAGTGACCAAGGGAATGGTTTTTCATAATATATACAACAATAAAAACTAAAAAACACCTATAAATAAGTTAAAAACATAATAGATAAAATATAAAACCCAAACAAATCAACAATACCATAACGTCTCCATGTGACCCCTAGGGTCACTCTATGATACCAAGACCAAACATTACCCACATTGATTAATAAAAGCTAAATCCATCACAAAATATTGATAAATAGAATAAAATATATGCATGAGTATTAAAAATTAATTTGCATTCCCAATCAAATCTATTCCCATATGTATCCTTTAGAAAAAGAAACATCAACATAATATTTTAAATACAATGTATAAAAGTAAGATTTAGTCATAGGTTTTCAACATTAAAAGGAAACACATCCCATTTCCATTTTTACTATTTAAAACCACACTATTTCACAATGAATAATCATAATAATTTTAAAATAAAAAAGGTAACATTATATTTATAAGAGATAAAGAGTGTAAAACATTTCCAAAAATATTTTTCTGTAAATAGTATGTTACATTTTTTCATTATTATAATGAAGTCACATTGATCATGAGGTAGGCACAAAATCATACAAGGGAAATAGTAAAATATCTCACAAGAGAATCTAACCAAATGTGCATCACAATCATTTTCAAAAGAAAACTATGTTCCAATAGAAATGGTTGAACAAATGAGCTCATGAATAATCCAGAAAAAACAAATACATGTTGAATTATCCAAAAAATCATACCTCACTCGACGAATAAATTACACGCTCACGTTCTTGGACATCTAATACATGGAACAGACCATGGGACACTATTATATAGAAATAAAAATCAAAATATCCCCATGCTATGGTCCCTATCTAGTGTGTAACCAAATCTAGTGCAAAAATCATTCTAATAAAATTCACCAACTATTCTAGGTTCCCATGTAAAGATATAAAATAGGCTGATCCAACAAATTCCAACTATGTATCGAATCACATAATCATATTTAATAATAATTCACACAATAGGAATCATATGAGTCACCCCAAGGATCAATCTCATACCATAGAAAAAATATATCTTAATGGATTCCAAACCTAGGATCACTTATTCTACTCAATGTAAATGGGCCACGAGGATGACACAATGAGAACAACCCACCCATTACAAAAATGTAACATGACGATTCCATTATAAGGACATACCATCCATTAAATATAAATAATGAAATAATATTATCACATGAGGGTTTTCATATTGAACCTATTAAAAACTATTACAAAAAATAGTCAAATGGGCCTCAAGGATATTTTCACAAAACAATCATTTCAAATATATCCAAATTGAAATTTGAAAAATGATAAAAACACACCATTTTACAATTAAAAATCATTTTACTAATCATATTCATGGTCTCACACAACATTTGAAAACCAAAATCATTTTCATAATAATTCCAATTTGGGCCACACATCATTATCACATGCTAAACCATTTTCAAAATCCAAATATAACATCATTCCAATTTAGATCCACATGGAAAACTCATTCAATAAAAAAAACCAATATTTCATATGGAACTACATATTTAGAAATCCAAACCATTATATATGTACCATTAATTACTCACAAAATCCAATTGGTCATTTCATACACCACTTTGTGTGAAATATTTAAAAAAAATCCATTTTCCCCAATAAAAATACATAACCACATTTCAAACCAGAAAAATATTAAAATGATCACACAATAATATTTAACATATAGGGGAGGAGAAAATGCCTAAAACCAATGATTCATAAATTTAAAAGGAAAATGAAATGTTAATCCGACCTCAATCACATGATGTTTTAACAACACACAACCAAATCAACCTCGTAAGTGTCTATAGAAGAACAAACAATCCCAATGAATTTTAAACATGTAAATACAACAATATAACCCAAGGTAAACAATACCCCGATATCCACATGACCATTAGAGAAAGAGACCTCTAGAAAAAATATAATAAGATTGAAAAGGGATAAGAGAAGTGTGGATTACCTTGATAAATCACCAATAGATCTCCAAAAAACCCTAGATCCACTTCATGGGGGGGAGGATGAAGCTTTGATAAGGTTGTAAAAACATTTTTTGGGTCACACGAAATGAGAGAAGAAGATAATGGGAATTAAGGGTTAAAATCCCAAAAGGTTGGAAATGTAGTTTCATATTTTTAAGGATCTAGGAAGCTTGTATGGGTTGGTAACTTAGTTTACCAAATAGTGCGTCAATAGTATTTCTTTTACTAGATATCATAGACACCGTGAATTGTTAGTTCACATGATTTAAAAACAATTCACTAGCCTTGATAAAATGATTTATCTTGAAAACGAGCCTCTTATTATGGTTTTCACATAGTTTTACAAACCATGCGCAAGAATTTCCCCATGCCTCTGAACTCAGACCAAAGATGCTTGTTTTCATGGACTGATCAACATTATGTCCTCTAACTGTGAACTAAAATCATTCAACATGAGAAAAAATCTCCAAAACTAAAACATTATACCCATCATAACTGAAAATTGATCCCAATAACTGATGTCCCGAAGATAAACTTGAAAAGAAGTCTAAAATGAAAAATATGTGTGTGATAGTAAACATACTATATTGGATTCATAAAAAACATCATAAACCATTGGAACAACATATACAAAGTACCTTGGATTGTTTGTCTCATGGTATCTAATGATGCATCCATGTTATAAAATGGTCTCTATCCATCAAATTTGATGTCTAATTAATTCATTATATTAAAAGCGGTGAATAATCAATAAATTAAATATTCAACATATATGAACATATTTTAAAACTCACATAAAAAATATCAATATTTTTTCCAACAATAAATTGAAAATCATGATCCTATGCTATATAGAGTAGTATGGTTGATGGTATAATTAGATTATACACCTACTAAATAATACAAATTAAAGAAGGATATTGACATAGATGTATATACTTTTATAATATCACTACATATTTTCTTATGGACAAGAAATATTTTATATTCATGTTTATTATTTATAATAAAAAAAATTTCTATATAAAGGGAATGACGTATTATTTGTAAATAATCATGAGAACATATAATGTAACATTAAATAAAAGAGTGTTCATGATGACGAGAAGACCACTTCATGATGTATATGTTATAACATGATTCTTTTTAACATTCTAAATAATGTAAAAATGTTCCATACATAAAACATAAAAAATACTTCTTTTTAAAACATGTAAATAAATTTTATAATATTAAATAATAATAATAATAAATCATTTAAATATGAATAAGAATATCCTAGAGGCATTATAAAAAGATGGGAATGTAATAAATTTATTTTTAACAAAAGACAACATAAGGTGATATTTTCTTAAAAATAATTTAGAAATTATAAGAAGTACCAAAGAGTTTAAGTTCTACATATTTAGAGATTCGATTAGATTCAAATGGATTATATTAATATCATACAAAATTATTCCCTTTGGATTCATAATTTATGAAACCCATAACTTTTCATATGATTTTTCATATCAATATTTTTTTGGAGAATAATAAAAAATCAATTTTGATCCATTATTTTTAGAGAACATGAAAATATAAGAATTTTAAAAAAAATTGTGCTGAAATATATATTATTGGAAATTTGAACTATAAAATCCCATGTTAAGAATAACATATATAGTAAAACAATGTAATAATTTATAAAATATATTTTAAAAACAATAACACATCCCAAAGAAAAAAATGATTATTTTCTTTGAGATAATTTATGTAAACATATTATTTTACAACACTTTCAAGATATTTTTCACAGTCATGCTCCTCTATGTCCATTAAAGATATATCACATTATATACTCATCTTCGTAAACTAGGGATTAAAAACAAACAAATTGGGTGATCTTAAATTTTTATTAAGGGAAAAACAGATCATTATAAGTTAAATAAAACAAATGAATAATAAAGAGAGTAATATATAAATATCTTATTAAAATATCATAATAATACATAAAAATTATAAGATCATAAAAATCATTAATAATAAATAGATGATATGACATGGCTCAAAACACACTTAAATAGTCCTATAACATGGGATAATAATTTAAAAATGTGGAATACATTATAAATATGAAATAGTCTTTAAAGAATGTAATTTGATTGAAATGAAACAAGAATTGAAAAATGACATTAAGATTGTGAAAAAATAAGAAGTGTCACATAACCACAATAATTTAAAAACATATGGGAGAAACACCATTATTCATACAACTATGAAAACACACTCATAATTCCTACCCCTTAAAATGAGAGAAAATCCATAATTCCTACACTTATATGAGAAAACACATTATGTCATTGTCTGACTATCTCAAGAGATATATACATAATCCAATTCATTGTACTCATAATCCCATCACATAACGTGATCATTAAAATAATATGATATCAAAATCATATTCCTAAAAAGGATTAATAATGTATTAACATATAGAGGATGATAAAAACAACACATCAAGGGAGAAAACCCATTATGTTAAAATTGACATTAAAATTTAAATTATTTCAAAACAATTAAAATTATTATAATATATAATGTGTAAATTAATTTGGAAAACACATTTTTTTGAATTGAATGAATTTTTTTTTGAAATATAATTATATAGATATAAAAATATGATATCCACTAAAATATATTATGGGTCAAAAAGGAGGGATCACAGTATAATGAAAACATTACATATTAAAATAATCCTTAATAATGAATACATTAAAATAAATTATGTTTCAAAAAAGTGGTGGTGAGAGTACATTGAAAGATTTTATATTTAAAATGAATGATAAATACAGGAAATTTTAAAAATATATAATGTTTTAAGAAGGGGAATGTGAAAATTAATTAATAGAATTTACTTGAATAAATAATTAGTGATGAGAAAATGGAAAATGAAATAAATTTTATCATGTGAAAATATTGAGTGAATGATAATACCAATGAATTTAAAATGATAAAAAACAATATTAAATTTTTAAAGAAACTTATTGAAAACCCACATATTTAATAGGATGGAAAACCCATAGAGTTAAAATTAATAATGTGTAATGAGAGGATCAATGGAGATAAAATAAATCTTCATTTCCACTAGGTAATGAAGATTATTGGTGGGATGTAAAAACTATAGGATCTAGGAACAAGGAAAGGGTACATTGTTGTCATGAACATATAACCTTTTAGACGTAAATAACACATAATCATTTCATTAAATGAAAAAAATTCTTTTACCAATGAAAATAGTATATTAATTGTCTATACAAAATATATAGAATATGAAATATATTATATTTTCATATAATATATAATTAATTTATGATAAAATATAATATAACCACAACTTGTAACTATGATTTAATTGGTTAATTTGTTAACAAGATATTTATGTAATTTTATTCTATAAGCGGATCCAAGTGAAGAATACATATTCCACACTTGTAACATATTCCCAATATAATGCCATAGAACCATCAGGTGCTAGTATGGGTGATCTTGACTGCTTGTGTATTTAAGGTTTGATAATAGAATATTTATTCCTGAGTGGAATAACTCATGATAGTCTCTCATTATCTGGACACAAGTGTAGAGGAATGAACTTCGTATAACTTAGCCTCTCTATAGGTCTTGAGGGAGTCCAACTCAATCCATTTTGACACCAATTATATTTTTAAAATTATATATTAATTGATATTTAATTTGGATGTTTTAGGGTTATGAAATTCGGCAAAAGCCCTTTCCAAATTACATACATATTATTTAATCCCATGCATAATAATAATATAATTATTATAATTAAATTAATGTCATCTGCAACACGTAAGTATATAAATAACTATCATTGATTCCATTTCCGCTAGGAACATTAAACTCGATTTGTTTTCCCTCATTCACAATTATTAATCCTTTTATAATGACTATTTATTTAATAAATAAATATCACTATGTTATTAATAAACAAATATGATAAATATTATATTTTTAATAATTGAATAAAATATTTATTATTATTATTTACCTCACTTATTCTTTCAAAAACATGTGATTAATGTTTGGTGATCAACCAAAATTAAAAAATATATTTTTTATTCTAAATTAAAAAATAAAATAATTTAATTTAATTGAGACTTCAAATACACTTTACTAGTTCCCATCTTGGACTCTTTCTCAGTGGAATTAGAAATAACATCCTAAGATTAAAATCTAGATACATTCCAAGGTATCAGTTGTGAATGATGTTAACATTGTAATGACTTCCAAAATCTTATGATTTTTTTATCCAATATATTCATTTTAACAAAATATCTCAAATCAAGAAACTTATATGTCAGGGTTATAAACTAATATGCTCGATGTATCTTTACATAACATTTCATAAATAAACCTTCCCATCAAACACCATGGATATAGATTTATTCACGTACTTCTTTTACATTTCAATGGGCATAATATATTATATTTCATAATAATCAAAGTAGATAAATCCTTTCTCAAACTATCCATTAATTCTAAAGCATTCTAGATGCACCTAAATTATCCTAGTTCACTAAAATCACATGTCATCGCAGTTTTCATCAATATATCAAATGATTGGATCCATGATATTTATTTATGACAACATTAATGTCTAAATATCATTACACATATTTAAAGATAGGAACATATAATGAAACATGGAAAAGTGGATTTACTATTTATGGGTTTATTTTTATAACCTCATATCATAAAGATTACCAAGGGTAAATATCAAGAGAAATGTATAGATTTCATATGAGGATCTTACCTCTAATAAAATTTATTTTATTCTTTCCTTAAAAAATATTCATCCCTATAAACAAAATTATCAAGAATAATGTTGGGGAACCTCTATATTATCCACATACTGGGGAACATATATTTACTTTCAAGAAACAAAATATTTTACAGTAATTATTACATTAAAGTATTATGAATTTTAATAATAAATATGTGATAATGAAAAATATTTTATATTAAAACATGTAATAATATATTAACAATGTTAGTTATTGGGAACCAACTTCAACAAACTAAAACATGATCTTGCAATACCTAATAACAACTATTTGTCCAGTAGCTCGCAAATGATAATCATACATCAACTATGGTAAATCTTTCATTAATGGGTCAATCATAATTTTATCCATTTATACTCTACTCTCCACTAATTAACCTAATTAAGAAAAATTCCAACATATATGAAACATTTTAAATACTTTGTTTTTCTATTTTTATATCAATGGATTCGTTGAAAGATCCCCAATTTTGGTGTTATAATATTAAAATTTGATAGGTAATTCTCGTATTGCCACCACATCAATCTCATGGAAAATATTTTGAATCCAAAAATCTTCCTTGTATACATTAGATGCCATAATATACTCATATTTTGCTATAGAATTAGTGAAAACTGATTACTTTGAACTCTTCAGGATCACATCTCCTCCATTGAGACAAAAGGCATATCCAGACAATGACATTAAATCATTATGATATGTCTTAAAACTTTCTTCTCTATAACCCATGATTAATTTTTATCATCCTCCTCCATAAAAATGGATTGTATCCTTAGAATGGGTTAAATACTCAATTATATCATTAATAATAGTCCAATGATGTTAACATAGATCTTCTAAATATCTACCTTCAATAATAAAATTATTTTCAACATCCAGACTCCTTCATAACATGGAATACATGATGGATCATATCACTGAACTCTATGAGACCTTACTTATTATCTCTTCTTCATCTTGTGGTTATGGACAAATTTTTATAGAAACATCTATACGGTGTGACATTGGATCTAATACTCACATTGAGTATTTTATACTAATCCTCTTAAATATCATTTCATTATATTTTAACTTACATAGTCTAAAAAGCCTCCTCGATCTATCATGCATGATATTCATCCCTATAATATAGGCTACTTCACTAAAATTCATCATTGGTAAGAACATTCTTGACTATCTCTTAACCACTTGAAACAACGATAAACCATATTCAATTATAATTATTTCATCAAAATATAAAAATATGAAAATATTTTTACTAAATCTAAACTATGAGAAAAGTCATAGATCACGTTCATTCTAAATGAAACAATATTCCACTATTTCATCAACGAGTCAAATTTCCATGTACTATATTCATTATTCAATGAATAAATTTATCTATACATATTCTATGTAATTTTTCCAATTTTAGTAGTCACAAATCCTTTTTGTGGGTTATATAAACATCATAATGAAGGCATAGGTAATGGAATTCTACTTTGAAATCCACTTTCCAAATAAGTTTGTCGTAGTAAGATTCTAATGAAAAAAATATTGATGCATTAAAACATATATATAAGAGAAAACGTTTCACAATAGTCAATTTCTTGATGCTGTTTGAACCCTTTTATATTGGACACGCTTTATTATTATTTTCTTTACCCTCCATTTCCTCCATTATCTTGAATAACCATTTACACCCAATGGGTTATACAACTACCTATGGATCAATAAAAACACAAACATGGTTTTGATACATGTATTATATCTCATAATTCATGTATTTGTTTCATTTTACAAATTATGTTATCTCTATTACATCCTTGTTAGAGCATGTATCATCACTTCCATCCAACAATTAGTCAAAATCATTAGTCTATACAAAACTATATCTCTCTGGTTCCCTTAATTCTCATGCACTACTATACAATATATTTGTTTTTGGGAAAAAATATTTCATGGGACCTATGGAATGAGATCTATTACCTACTCTTTGTTATATTGAACATCAAATTCATCGTAGTCAATTTAGCTCCCACTATCCTATTTGATTATGTGATCCCTATTAATAATTTCATCATGGATTTAAATAATAACTTTTTTGTTTAAAGGGTTATATATAGTATCTCATTATTTCCTTAGGATACCGTATAATTATATAATTCATTATGTAGGGTTCTATATTATACCTTGAGTCAACATAAACAGATTCTTCACATCCACATGCCTAAGCACATGATAAAATGAGTATCCTTCCACTATTTAACTGAAAGAGAATACAATATTCCTCTTTGGAAAACACCTGAATTAGTATGTATAATGATTTTTTTAATACCGATCTCCAAAAGGATAATGTAAGGATTTTGTGACTCATTATTTACCCTACCATATCCAACAAGGTAAAAATATGTCTTTCACAAAACTAATTAAAATGTGCTTTATAAGGTTGATTGAGTTGATAAAAAATTGTATACTCTTGTTGAAATTATATAACGTATTGGTAATGTTTTTTACCACCCTGATCTGATCAAGAAATCTTTATCTTGTCACCATGTTGATTATCAACATCATTCTTGAACAATTTGAATTAATAAAAGGATTCTGAATTGTACTCCATTAAGTAGTTATAACCATACCAACTCAATTCATCAGAAAAAGTTATGAAGTAAGATTTTCCACCTCTATACAAAAATTGTAAATTTCCACATGCATCGATGTGTTATGATTCTATAATATCTCGACTCATTAACCATGACCCCCAAATGGTGGTTTGGAAATCATTCCTTCTAAATAATAATTTTATAATTTATGTGGATTTAAATCAAAAGAGTCTAAATAAAATCAATTATAGATCTTTGTTAAAAAAAATTTACATGTCTCTAGTTTTGATTACTCAATTAGTTTTCATATGTGTCACTCATGTTAGTTTTTTTATCAATAGAAAATATTTTGTTTTTTATTTATCAAATAATTACTATTATTTTGATTTTCCATACCATAACATATCTTATATTTATAAATGTTTCAACCCTTATTTACAAACCTAAAAATAATTACATTCATAACTCAACATGAAGCATAAATAATGTTCTTCGAAAAAATATAAATATAATAAATGTTCATTAAAAAACAATCACATCGATAATGATAGATTCTGGTATTTATTTTCTAGAACAACCAAAATTACTCCATTGACTTCCACTAGATCCACCTAATCCCATCTAATATTCTAAAGTATACATGGTTCAATTTTTTTGATACATATGTGAGTACCATAGGCAGTATCTAATACCCAAATTATAGATATAGAAATATTACACTAAAAAGGGAACACAATTTAATATTACCCATTCTAATTTGACCGGGTGTAGTATGTATTTTAATGGACCCCCTTGGCACATGAAAACATACCGCATCATATTTCTTTCCTTACCTACATATAATCTTCCCCTTGGAGAGATGGTTCCCCATATATATAGACATCAACCAAGTCGTTGGCCCAATTTCCTTGGTCCTATTCTTCTTTATCACCCTAATAATATAGGTATTTTCATACCCCATGCGTTCTTCTACATGGAGAATAAGAATAATAATATCTAATAGTGTCTTCAATACATTTCTCATATTATAATTTACAACAAATTTAGTTTTTATAGGTAGTGAAAAAATATTGATATTTTTACATAGCTCATCAAGGATTTCAGTACTCAAAATGTCCATGTTCTGTATGAATCTAATTAATATGAGTAAATGTGTCCCTATTGGAGCCTACTAACAACGATTTCCTGTAGAATGTGAATTGGAGATATCATATCTATTCGATCTTGTGTTATATTGATAAATATCTTGAAGGAAAGAAACTATTTTACAAACATTAGTATCCTCAAATTTTATTCATATATCATTCAATACAGATGATAAAAAAAATGGATATCTATTGAATCATAAAAAATAATTAAATTATGAAACACATATTCCTCACTATCCTCTTTGGGAAGTTTTGTTTGGAAATGGTGTTTCTAGTATATATGATTTCCATTTGTTACATAGTATAACACATAATCACCAATACCCATCCTAGAAATTCCAACATGTGACAAGGTTATCATTATCAAGTATGTATCAAATTTATATTTTGGAAATTTTATGATTTAACATTTTCATGAAAACAAGATAAGATAATTAGTATGTGTTTTGATTATAAAAATATATTAATAATTTTAATATAAACTAAATTCACACCAATCTTCAACTATTTTTTGAAACGTAATATCACTCACCATTAGTTTTTTCGTATCTAATTTCTTTAGTATTATATTGGTAAAGATCCATTTTAACGTCATATAATTGAGACTTAATCTTGACAATCCATTTAAAAGGTTTCAGTTATTCATAACTTGGTAACTACATTAAATCATAGTTCTTAGACCTATTGAGTTTAATTACAAATCCTAAAATCCAATTTTAATATTTCCTCAACCCATTCTTCTTAGTTACACAATGTCATTCATGGGTTTTCAACCCTTGATGTTAACAAACATAAGTCAATTGAAAACATAAATCAAAAAATTAAAATGATAATTGAAAGAAACCCATCATGGATTTTTCAAATACATTGAAATATATGTTAATTCTTACATAAGTCGTGGAAGTAAAATAAATCATAATATTTTAATTGAGTACATTTTATCCTTATGTGTAAATACCATTTTATCCTTTTACATTACTTTTTAATATTAAGTGGATTTTACTTAATTTATTAACCATGTATCAAAAATATTTAGGTAGAATATGATTTACATTTATTCCTCCCTTCATTAATGTTATTCCATTTCTTAAGTGATCATAAAACATTCAAAAACATAAATAATTAACCATTCGATAAACAAAAATTAATTATTGGTGGCATATTCATGACATTATCTAATGTTTAGATTATCTAGTATTGGATAAGATAACCATTATCTCTAGGTAAAACACTTTAACCGATATCTCGGTTCATGTTGCAATATGGAACCAGGGATCATATATATCACATTGATTGGTTTCACATTAGATCCCTGACTCAGAACACCTCCACAAACGTTGGTGATTCATCCATATATATGCTTCTTCTTACATGTTGGTGAAGTGATCAAATGGATTCGATAAAGTGGTTTGAATAAATGAAGCCATCAGAAAAAATTCACTAATATATTAATGATGATGGTAATACTATCTATCCATAAATAAAATTTTAATTGTTGTAAATTAAAATATTCCAATCACACATAAGGGGTATTCTACTCTTAGGATCATCCACTCAAGATGAAACAAGAATATATTTTCATTCAAGTTTTCAATTAATTATATTCACTCCATAATGAAGATAATGTTTCATGAATTAATCCAATTTATTTCTTTTATTTTAACTACATCCAAAATTCTTTAACCCACCATCATATATAATTTACAAATGATTTAAAATTAATCTACTACCATAGAATTATAGATAATAATTATTGTGTTTATTAAAATGAGAACACGGAAATTAATTTAATATATAATTTTTAATCCTATGATATGTAGTGTATTTTTAAATTAACGACACATAAAAAACATATATAATATGTTTAATTATATATTTAATTCTTCATTCTAATAAAATTTGAGGGTACGTCCCAAAGAAAACTACATGGAATGTAAATAAGTACAAGACATGTACTTATATTCTCCCCATTTCCATTGAACATTCCTTGGGATTGGATTTTTTTATATTGATGGGTGTCTTTGAGGTACACTACATGTCTTGGGAATAAAAAATAGAATACTTTGGATTTTCAAAACATGATTATCCCAATGTCACATATTCTAAAAAGAACAAACAAAGAAACCCCATGTTCTTATCCATAAGAATATGTGGACATCAGGACCTATAATGTAAATACATGGTGTGTTGTTCTACATGATTGTTTCCAATCTATCTGGATCCATGAGCTGATGCCATTTTATTAAATATTAGATCTTATTAGATCATATATATCTAAATTTTCCACATGATTGACACAAGTAAAAAAATTACACAGTGTGTATATAGGAAGCACAAAATGTGTCACTTGTATCTATTAAGGTAGAATCTTTGTCACCTATAGATTTAGTCAATAAAATTATGCTTCATTTTTAATCATTAACTGATTAATAATTGTGTTTGAAACAATGATTTGAATGAATATATAACAATGTCATATATTAAAATGAATTGATATAAGTATAATAGAATGAAACTTTAGGTTGTTAGTCAATGAAAAATAAATATTTATTAATTAATCATGTGATTTCCTGGATATTACATGAACGTTCCATGCATAATATATCCATCATTTTATATTTTGAATCGATCATCTTTAATCATAAATCACATTTGATTGTTCTTATCCCTGATCAAAAACTCATGTCAAATAAAAAAGTTCATTACATGTATATATTAAAATGATGGAACTAAAAGTAGAGAATATTCACTTATAATTCATTTTTAATTTATATGTAGATAATAAATCACATCAACTTGTCATTCTTCTTTTAAATAGGATATGGTTAGCAATATATTGTTTTTCATTCATTTGGTTTCTTGATCGATGTTCAAAATACCTCTAGTTGTGATCCAATCACACAACAAAGTCTCTGAATGAAATTGTAGAACCATCAGGTGCTAGAATTGTTGATCTTTGTCAATTTCGTTGTCTATGGTTGATCGCATGAGAATTATTCTTGAAATGAAAAAATCTTGAAGATATCTCATTTTTTTAGATATGTGAGTAGGTGATAAATATATATCTTGTGATATTTCTATAGGGATTGATATAATCTCACTTTGTCAATTATTCACTCAAATTATTTTTTAGTAAATAGATATAATTCGATAAATCTTATTGAAGGTTTCGTGTTCAAAAATCACACACAATCCCATTCCCAGTTCCAAAACATATAATTGACCTCATGTTTTTTATTAATAATATAAATATTATAATTAAATTATTGACAATTTTGATGCATAAATTATATAAATAAGTATCATTCATAACCATTCCAATCTAACCTACAAACCCAGTTTGCTTTCCCTCTTTCAAAATTAACGATCCATGAATAATTTATATTTATTTAATAATTAAATTTCAATACATTCATATCATATAAATATAATAATCATTATATTTATTAAACATGTAAAAAACTAATTATCATTACAATTTAACAAAAATGTTATTTTAAATAATGTTGGATTATATTTTGACAATCAACCAAACATGATAAATATTATTTGTTATAAAATGTTAAATTAAAAACTATAATTAAAATAAGATTTTTGATACACCTAGTGTGTGACACTCTAATATACCTTATAAATGGAATTATGCATACCTACCTAAATTCTATGCTCAATGTCTATTAACACACCAAGAAAAAAAGAGAAATAATTGAACAAGAAAATAACATCATGTGTAGCCCCCTAATGTTTTATAAACCACTTTTGGAATAAATTTTATTTATTCAATTTCATGGGTATCATTCTCTACCATGTGAATCTTTTTTTATACTCAACAACATGTTAGGATTGTGCTAAACAGAACATCGGTCTAGCTTATGTTACAAGCAACACTATGTTGTCACAAGACAAATATATGTTAAATTTATTTAACCAGACCATTATAACCAACCTTTAAATGTAGTATTTAGAATATTAGTAACTATTAATTAAATATAATGGTTTATATAATCGAATAATATTTATATTAAAATATATAATTTCCAATAAATTATTTTACTGTTTTTTATATTCTTTTTTCTAAAAT
The DNA here is from genome assembly GCA_963277665.1 of Viscum album. NCBI lineage: Eukaryota > Viridiplantae > Streptophyta > Magnoliopsida > Santalales > Viscaceae > Viscum > Viscum album. The sequence goes on from OY728158.1 coordinate 1,510,024,835, forward strand.
GTAACACCCCAGGATTTCAGAGTGTGTTATTTCTTAAAAATAATTCAATAACTTGCACTACACGCAACACCGAGTTCAATCACACCATTAAAAGAGGTCATGAATAGTATTAACTACATTTTGAACTTTATATAATCCTTATAATTTTAGAATCCCTATTATGAGTTTCTTAGTCATAATGCAAGAACAAATTCATTTTCAGTATTTCACTTTTATCAACTTCTAATAGTGAAACCTTTTTAAATACAATATTTTAAACTTTTTGACTAAATGGAGACATCAAAAAATTTAAAATGAAAAATCCCAAGCGTCCACGGTACGCTTTCCTTTGGATAAAACAGTAGCGTGTGTTGTACGCAACTTCGAGTTCTAACACACCGTAACCAATCAAACTAGTTGTTATGAATAGTAATACCTACTTTTTGAAGTTATATATATTTTATATTTTAAAATGGACTTCATTTTTGGATTCTGAATATCAAATTAAGCCTAAGGTGAAATTTTGGTACTTTTCGGATAACTTTCATATTTTGATGAATAGTGAAAATTACTAAATTTTAATTAAAAACAACTTTTTTAATCAAAATAATTAATAGTGATAAATTATTAATTTGAGTGGTTTTAAAGTATATTTAGAATATATTTTTACCACTTAATATAATGTTGGTCATTGGACATAATTGTACAATTAAACCGAACATAAACAAGTGTCAATCTTTTGATAGTTATTATCTCTTAAAAACACGCTTTTTGTTTTGACAGCGGGAATTAATTTTAAATTAATTTCTGCCACTTCTGTGTTTTGAATTTAGGAAAATGGATTCCATATTTGGAATCAGGATGTTCAAATTGTGTAAATGGGTAACTTTTATTTTTAGACATTTTGAATAATTACTGCGGTAAATATTTTATTTACCATGGTTAAGGGTAAATCCGGTAAATAAGGGTTAAAAAAATAATATTATAATAATACAAAATTACCCTAAAACGTGTCTTAACCCTATTGGTTGATACATGGTCGACCATGGGCATCTTTGTGTCAATTTTGGGACCCCATGGATCCACTTGTAAGTGATAATGACACTTTATTTTAATTAAGTTAAAATGAATACAAAAATGACACAAGCATATATCTTTTAGAAGAACAATTTTTACATAGGGTTATACATGTTGGATTTTCGATTATAAATATTCATTAGAAATATACAAAGATTTCCTACATAATTATATTTTATTTATAATTTTTAGACAATAAATAAGTTATTTTATTTATGACACAATGATGATGCAGTAATTACTATAATAGTGAAAAATTAAAATAATTGATATTATAAATACCCAAATAAATATAATATGAAACTTTTAATGAATTAAACTAATTTTCTAGGCTACTATGATATATTAGTATTGATTTAATGGACTTTCTTCGAAGTAATCAATCTGTTATGAGTTTCACAAAAATCAACTATTGAATAGTGTCAAAATTGACATAAAAGAGTTCTTAAAACAAATATTATATTATTAATTGATATTAAATTCCTAATAATCTAAGGTTCGGCCAAGAGACTTATATTATGATAGGTTAATCATTAATGGACCACTTGGGGGTCGCTTGGATGTATATAGTAAGTTTATTAACCATATTATATAAAAATACAAAGAGACATTGTAAAAGTGAAACTAATTAACTTAGAGTTAATACTTAAAGATAAGGTTAATATAAGAACCCAAACCTGTCTAAATTCTATTGGATGAGTTGTTTTCGACCTATCCCCACCTCATCCTTTGAATAGTCAACTTTGGAGCCTTTAGAAACCGAATATGAATTTATTATAAATTAATATTTCTAGCTTTTCCAAAGGTGCCCCTCACCCCTCTTATAAAAGGGCACTCCTCCTTCTCATTTCTTCACACCTTCAAAGCCTTTTGGTTCGGCCAAACTCTGCCCAAATACTCTCCCAACATCCCTCAATACAACCTAGAGGCGTTAGTTTGATCAGAAAGCCAACCTAAGGAGCCCTTTTGATCAAATCAAAAGGAAGAACCCGAAGAAGAGGTAATGATTTCACCACCCTTTTCTAAGTTCATTTCTTCTTCCACTTCTTCTTCCTTTGTTCTTACCATTCTGAAATAATAACTCCAGTATCTCACATATACTGTGATTTTATTATAAATATGGTACAATCATATTCAGTATTCTATCCACCCTTTGAATAACATGTCACCATACGTGCGTACGTACGGCTTACCGTCTCCACGTCGTGGTGTAATTGTTATTCAATATAATATTATTTGGATGGGTATAATAATGATGTGTAACTCATGTAAATAATAAATATAACATGTTAATGATTCTGTATATATCATATACCATCCATTTATATATTATTTTAATATCAAAAGAATGATATTGTCGCTCGTGCGTACGTATGGACTACCGTCTCCACGAACGCGATGAGATTCATTCTCCATCGTAACCATTAAAGCGTAATTATCATTTTATGATTTAAAAATGATGTTTAAGGACTTGATATCATTCTGGATATGAATAATATACAACCTATCCTTTACAAACATGTCTTACGTAACAAAACATATGAAAGAAAACAAGTAAGTTAACACCCGAAACAACGATAATACTAAGATATTATTATCAAATCAATATTAAAAGATCATATATGATATCATATTAATGTATATGATTCTTGTATAATTTAATAACAATTATTTCACCATTATACAGGAGGTTAACCTACCACAACCAAGGAAAAGTACAAGGTAAGGGTTATTTCACAATCTCTTCATTATCCGAGGTTGTATTATACGTAATAATCTACTGGGATCTCTTTATCATCCACATCCATGTTTCTTCGAAATGTATTTCAAAACATTTTTACTATTTACAAGAATATGGGTTAAAGTCATTTATACCCTTGTTTGACTTTTTATAAGAGGTTTATAAAGGAATCTTTCCGTCGTTTTCAAAACAAGGTCCTTTTTAACCTTTTCGACAGAATTGAGGTAAGAATGTTTTTTTTAACTTATACGGCGGGTGCGGTTATTTTCCACCGTTATAAAATCGTCGAAGCTTCCCATACAAGCTTATAAGAATATTTTCAAAGAAAATGTTTTATTTTATATGGATCTTAAATGATTTCAAAATAAAAGGAGATATTTCTTTTAAAAGAATTTTGATTTCATCTATGTCAACATCCTTTGATGGATTTTAAGATTATTTGAAGTTGATTTATTATGATACAAAACTTCTATATTGTATTGAAGGTTTTGTGATATGTTTGACTGTGGATGTGCTATTTTTATACCATTCATAGTTTATTGTGAAAGTATTGACATTTCGTATGCTAGTTTTAATACGAATGTTTATGTTATGTTTAAACCTTTTCATATGGGAATGCATTGGACTTAATAAGTGACGGGTGGAGCCCGCTATAGCTCCTCGATGCATCGGTAGGTCTCATGAGACAAACTAGTGTCTTGGCACAAGGCCTTGACAAAATCTTATTTGTAGCCTTGGCACGAGGCCTTGGCTATGTGGTTATGATAGTCTGTCATTATGCATTCCAACATTATGAAAGTGGTTATTGATTTTTGCATGTGATTATTCGATTAGTAGAATATCCATGTGAATAAGTAAATGGCATTATTTCATTTTACTTTTGCCATACCATGTTGAAGTTCAATTTTAAAAGGCTTTTGTTTTAGTAATGCATTGCCTTAAATGTTTATTCTTATTTATGAAAGTTTCCGCTATATTGTTATCCTTACTGGGCATTTGAGCTCACCCCTTTTCTATGTTTTATTTTTCCCCAGGATGTGAAGAAGTAAATTATGAATGACCTGCAGGGATATTATGAGGGGATAGTAGTGTGGATTATGGAGACATTATGTTGTTGTAGTAGTTTTTCATTTTATGATGTAATGTAAAACTTATGAATATATCTAGTGTTTCCAAGGCTACTAAACCAATCGGTCTTTCGAGATTTGATCTTTCTTGTGATCATGCCAATGTTATGTAATAATGCACCGACTCTAGGCAACTAGGGTCGGGGCGTTACAGTTGGTATCAGAGGAAGTTTAGTACAAACCTTGGAAGCTAGATTTAGATAAACTCTGATTAGAGCACGTAGACCTAAGATGAACTTTGAGGATTAGTATAGAAGAACTTCCTAGAATTTTGGTATTGTAGAGATTTTGTGAGTTTTCCGAGCAATACATCCCTGTCTGGATACGAGCAGGTAGAGGCGGCTCTGGCACAGATGTACCTAGGGGTAAAACCCGAAAACACCGCTTTGAGCTAGACTCGAACGGGAACTGGTGCACGACAACGGGCCTTGCTGCACTCTTGGTTACGACACTCCCGGGGGATATGCTTAGGATAACTCTCATTTTCTTTACAAATCATTTTGAAGGGATTATGAGTATATACTTCCTCAAAGAAAACATTCTTATGATTATGGATTATATCCATAAATAGTTCAATTTATGTTAGGTGTTTTATAAGTATGGGATTATGTATTTTGATTCATAAACTGATCTAGTTTATTCCATTGTTTAGAAATGGCGCCCAGTAGAAGGAATGATAACTCCAGAAATGCACATGATCCAAAGAGAAGGAAGGATCATATCTTTCATGGTCTTAAGCTGGAATTTATAAGAGAAATAGTCTCCCATGTATTATCATCATATGAAGAAATAATATCATGTATTGATAAGATAAGTAAAGAGTTTACTGAGTCCTATGGCTTTGAAGGGAAGCAAGAGAAGAAAAGGATGGAAGAGAGAAATATGGATAAAGGGAAGAGGGAAAAGAAGAATTTTCCCATATGTGGTAACTGTGGAAAGAAACACCCTGGAACTTGCCTGAAAGGAATGGGAGTTTGTTATAAGTGTGGAGGAAAAGGGCACAAAGTACGTGACTACAAGGGTAAGAAAATGGTTTTAAATGTACAATGCTTCATTTGCAAGGAGTTTGGACACTACGCGAACCTATGTCCCAGTCATCAGACTATGCCGCAAATGATGTTATTGGATAATAATCAAGTTATGATACTACCACAGATGAAGAGGAATGATTAGAGTTCTTATGTTGATTATGTCAATTGAGCTTTGTATCAACAATGTACTTGTTATAATAATTATGGAGTATATAAGGATTGTACTGCAGTACTATTTCATTAAGGACTTGAGATTGTGTGGAACAAAGAAAAGTGACTCATTAGCAGGATAGATTTTTGGAAAATATATGGTTGAGAGAATGATAAACCATAATATAGTTCTGATACTGAGGTAGTGATTTTGGAATAATATGTGATTGTTTTGGATAAATTATATTGGATATTCTTGACTACCTTGGAACTGATTAATGATTTGTATATTCCATCATTGTTGGGGTTTAAAACATTTTTGGATTAATGAAGTATATCCAGCATTCTATATGGAATAAGGGAGCATGAATGTAATCAATAAGGAATATGGTAATACATGATGAAGGTATTCATATGCTATTACGGGGTAAAAAGGATCTATATTATGTTTAACTTCCTTATGAATGTTGGACTGTGAGTTTGGACAGAAGTATTTTGGATAGTTCTAGTTTGGATTATTTTGTATTGCCATAAACGGACAACCCGGAGGTCGGGCGGCAACCCGTCGCGTCCGGCAAAGCTGCGAGACTTGAACCCGCAACCGAAGGGCGACAAGGGTGTATCACCTTCCACTGGCCCACGAGATGTCCTAGATTAAATAATGTAGTTTTTATTAAAAGATCTTGTAGATGAATTATAAATTCGTTTATTTTGGAACCCTATACGAATAGTGTAAATAGAATTTTTTTTACATTCTATTATCTTTTAGAGTGAAAGATGAGTTTGTGGTAGAAATTTATTAATGGATAAAACTCTAATTATAAAGTAAGTATATCTCCTTATGATCTTAGCCAATCTCATAAATAAATTCCTCAATATTAAGAAAAGAAAATTAGAACAAAAATGTTTTCCTAGATGGTACCTTAAATCATCACTAATTGATGGCTTTGGGATTGTTGGCCTTTTCATAGCCATGTTCTCTACCACTCTCCATCAGGTAATTGATGGTTAGATTTTTCTTCCATATCCATATTTTACTACATGGAACCCTAGTATGTGTTATTTTCGGTAATCTTCATACTTTCCACTCTTTATTTTAAATAGAGGCCTCATTAATTCATTTTTCGATGTGGGATTTCAACTAAGATATTTTGAAACGTCAAAAATGTGTTATCCTAATACCCTATGTTTTGTTGAACTGATGGTATTTCAAATCATCATAGATTGATGAATTTAAGGACCTCAATTATACACTTGTTTGTGATTGATGACCTCAATCACTACCTATAAATATTTACGTTTTTCCTCTGATTATATGTCTCTAATTGCCGCCAATGTTCTCCTAATCGAGATCATAATTTGGTGGTGACCCTTTAATTTCTCTTTTCCTAATATTAAGACTAAATTTTAGTAACCCAATTTCCAATGTGGGTTTTCCCACAAATATATTTTCTACTTTCAACCTTTTATCTTCGAAGAACAATTTCAAATTGCGAGGATGCAATTTATTGAAGGAGGGGAGAATGTAACACCCCAGGATTTCAGAGTGTGTTATTTCTTAAAAATAATTCAATAACTTGCACTACACGCAACACCGAGTTCAATCACACCATTAAAAGAGGTCATGAATAGTATTAACTACATTTTGAACTTTATATAATCCTTATAATTTTAGAATCCCTATTATGAGTTTCTTAGTCATAATGCAAGAACAAATTCATTTTCAGTATTTCACTTTTATCAACTTCTAATAGTGAAACCTTTTTAAATACAATATTTTAAACTTTTTGACTAAATGGAGACATCAAAAAATTTAAAATGAAACATCCCAAGCGTCCACGGTACGCTTTCCTTTGGATAAAACAGTAGCGTGTGTTGTACGCAACTTCGAGTTCTAACACACCGTAACCAATCAAACTAGTTGTTATGAATAGTAATACCTACTTTTTGAAGTTATATATATTTTATATTTTAAAATGGACTTCATTTTTGGATTCTGAATATCAAATTAAGCCTAAGGTGAAATTTTGGTACTTTTCGGATAACTTTCATATTTTGATGAATAGTGAAAATTACTAAATTTTAATTAAAAACAACTTTTTTAATCAAAATAATTAATAGTGATAAATTATTAATTTGAGTGGTTTTAAAGTATATTTAGAATATATTTTTACCACTTAATATAATGTTGGTCATTGGACATAATTGTACAATTAAACCGAACATAAACAAGTGTCAATCTTTTGATAGTTATTATCTCTTAAAAACACGCTTTTTGTTTTGACAGCGGGAATTAATTTTAAATTAATTTCTGCCACTTCTGTGTTTTGAATTTAGGAAAATGGATTCCATATTTGGAATCAGGATGTTCAAATTGTGTAAATGGGTAACTTTTATTTTTAGACATTTTGAATAATTACTGCGGTAAATATTTTATTTACCATGGTTAAGGGTAAATCCGGTAAATAAGGGTTACAAAAATAATATTATAATAATACAAAATTACCCTAAAACGTGTATTAACCCTATTGGTTGATACATGGTCGACCATGGGCATCTTTGTGTCAATTTTGGGACCCCATGGATCCACTTGTAAGTGATAATGACACTTTATTTTAATTAAGTTAAAATGAATACAAAAATGACACAAGCATATAGCTTTTAGAAGAACAATTTTTACATAGGGTTATACATGTTGGATTTTCGATTATAAATATTCATTAGAAAGATAAAAGGATTTCCTACATAATGATATTTTATTTATAATTTTTAGAAAATAAATAAGTTATTTTATTTATGACACAATGATGATGCAGTAATTACTATAATAGTGAAAAATTAAAATAATTGATATTATAAATACCCAAATAAATATAATATGAAACTTTTAATGAATTAAACTAATTTTCTAGGCTAATATGATATATTAGGATTGATTTAATGGACTTTTTTCGAAGTAATCAATCTGTTATGAGTTTCACAAAAATCAACTATTGAATAGTGTCAAAATTGACATAAAAGAGTTCTTAAAACAAATATTATATTATTAATTGATATTAAATTCCTAATAATCTAAGGTTCGGCCAAGAGACTTATATTATGATAGGTTAATCATTAATGGACCACTTGGGGGTCGCTTGGATGTATATAGTAAGTTTATTAACCATATTATATAAAAATACAAAGAGACATTGTAAAAGTGAAACTAATTAACTTAGAGTTAATACTTAAAGATAAGGTTAATATAAGAACCCAAACCTGTCTAAATTCTATTGGATGAGTTGTTTTCGACCTATCCCCACCTCATCCTTTTAATAGTCAACTTTGGAGCCTTTAGAAACCGAATATGAATTTATTATAAATTAATATTTCTAGCTTTTCCAAAGGTGCCCCTCACCCCTCTTATAAAAGGGCACTCCTCCTTCTCATTTCTTCACACCTTCAAAGCCTTTTGGTTCGGCCAAACTCTGCCCAAATACTCTCCCAACATCCCTCAATACAACCTAGAGGCCTTAGTTTGATCAGAAAGCCAACCTAAGTAGCCCTTTTGATCAAATCAAAAGGAAGAACCCGAAGAAGAGGTAATGATTTCACCACCTTTTTCTAAGTTCATTTCTTCTTCCACTTCTTCTTCCTTTGTTCTTACCATTCTGAAATAATAACTCCAGTATCTCACATATACTGTGATGTTATTATAAATATGGTACAATCATATTCAGTATTCTATCCACCCTTTGAATAACATGTCACCATACGTGCGTACGTACGGCTTACCGTCTCCACGTCGTGGTGTAATTGTTATTCAATATAATATTATTTGGATGGGTATAATAATGATGTGTAACTCATGTAAATAATAAATATAACATGTTAATGATTCTGTATATATGATATACCATCCATTTATATATTATTTTAATATCAAAAGAATGATATTGTCGCTCGTGCGTACGTACGGACTACCGTCTCCACGAACGTGATGAGATTCATTCTCCATCGTAACCATTAAAGCGTAATTATCATTTTATGATTTAAAACTAATGTTTAAGGACTTGATATCATTCTGGATATGAATAATATACAACCTATCCTTTAAAAACATGTCTTACGTAACAAAACATATGAAAGAAAACAAGTAAGTTAACACCCGAAACAACGATAATACTAAGATATTATTATCAAATCAATATTAAAAGATCATATATGATATCATATTAATGTATATGATTCTTGTATAATTTAATAACAATTATTTCACCATTATACAGGAGGTTAACCTACCACAACCAAGGAAAAGTACAAGGTAAGGGTTATTTCACAATCTCTTCATTATCCGAGGTTGTATTATACGTAATAATCTACTGGGATCTCTTTATCATCCACATCCATGTTTCTTCGAAATGTATTTCAAAACATTTTTACTATTTACAAGAATATGGGTTAAAGTCATTTATACCCTTGTTTGACTTTTTATAAGAGGTTTATAAAGGAATCTTTCCGTCGTTTTCAAAACAAGGTCCTTTTTAACCTTTTCGACAGAATTGAGGTAAGAATGTTTTTTTTTAACTTATACGGCGGGTGCGGTTATTTTCCACCGTTATAAAATCGTCGAAGCTTCCCATACAAGCTTATAAGAATATTTTCAAAGAAAATGTTTTATTTTATATGGATCTTAAATGATTTCAAAATAAAAGGAGATATTTCTTTTAAAAGAATTTTGATTTCATCTATGTCAACATCCTTTGATGGATTTTAAGATTATTTGAAGTTGATTTATTATGATACAAAACTTCTATATTGTATTGAAGGTTTTGTGATATGTTTGACTGTGGATGTGCTATTTTTATACCATTCATAGTTTATTGTGAAAGTATTGACATTTCGTATGCTAGTTTTAATACGAATGTTTATGTTATGTTTAAACCTTTTCATATGGGAATGCATTGGACTTAATAAGTGACGGGTGGAGCCCGCTATAGCTCCTCGATGCATCGGTAGGTCTCATGAGACAAACTAGTGTCTTGGCACAAGGCCTTGACAAAATCTTATTTGTAGCCTTGGCACGAGGCCTTGGCTATGTGGTTATGATAGTCTGGCATTATGCATTCCAACATTATGAAAGTGGTTATTGATTTTTGCATGTGATTATTCGATTAGTAGAATATCCATGTGAATAAGTAAATGGCATTATTTCATTTTACTTTTGCCATACCATGTTGAAGTTCAATTTTAAAAGGCTTTTGTTTTAGTAATGCATTGCCTTAAATGTTTATTCTTATTTATGAAAGTTTCCGCTATATTGTTATCCTTACTGGGCATTTGAGCTCACCCCTTTTCTATGTTTTATTTTTCCCCAGGATGTGAAGAAGTAAATTATGAATGACCTGTAGGGATATTATGAGGGGATAGTAGTGTGGATTATGGAGACATTATGTTGTTGTAGTAGTTTTTCATTTTATGATGTAATGTAAAACTTATGAATATATCTAGTGTTTCCAAGGCTACTAAACCAATCGGTCTTTCGAGATTTGATCTTTCTTGTGATCATGCCAATGTTATGTAATAATGCACCGACTCTAGGCAACTAGGGTCGGGGCGTTACATAAAAAATCTATTTTTTGTCCTATAATTAATAATAAAATCAATTTTTTCAAATTTTATAAATCTAATTTGATAAATTAATCATAAATTTTTATTTTATAATTTCAAAATTATCCTAGGGGGATGTTTTGTATTTTTTTTTAACATTAATTTTATAGTAAAAAATATTGATTTTTAATTATAATGAATTTTTTGTTTAACTTATTTATATAGTGAAATTGTATATTAATTTGGGTTTAAACTATATTTAGTTAAATTATAAATATATTAATCCCATTTATGTCATTGTAATAAACTTCCCAATCAAATTGGATAAATATACATTGTAATCTATTAAACATTTTTCACATTAAACAGTTGTTCTTTCACGGCGTCTACGAGATTTATTTTTAATTAATTTCTACCACTTATATGATTTAACATTTAAAATATTAATTAAATATTCAGGAAAAATATTTTTCATTATTACTAATTATTCTATATTAATTTTATTCCAAATTTATTAATACAATATGTTAAAATTCAATATGGAGATTGTGATGAAAATGAGTTTACTAAGGACCTAACCCTTAAACATAATGGGAAAATTACAATTTATTTTTTGTAAAACCAATTTTTTGAATTAATTATACCATATACCCTATTTTATTTAAAAATTTTAATTATTGGAGGCACATGATGTATGTCATACCACAAAATATTGATTACTTTTTTTGGTATTTACACGTTTTCTAGTCACCTCCATTATAAAAATCCACCACCTCTCATCTTCTATTCAAATCTATATATAAGTTTTTATCTGAACAACCAATTAAAAATATCTTATAAACAACCCAACCCATATCTTTTAAACCTTATTTTATGTATAAAGACACCCAATAGAGGCCTTTTGGGAGAAAAAATGAGATACTCGAAGAAGAGGAAACGTTCATCAATGAACGTGTTTATTTTATTTCTTCATCAAACCACATAAATTATTTTTTGGTCATTATTATATAATAAAATAATTATATTCAATATATTTATTTGTATTTTTAATGGTAAAACATAAAACATCGCACACTTCCACCAAATGGGATATATATTCATTGTTCCTGTCTACGGTGGACTACCACCACACGAAGCATTGTGATTCATTCATGTATTAAATAGAATTCATTAAGGATTATTTTCATAAAAATGTGTTATATATATGATATAAAAATGTTTTTGATTATAATATATCATATAGTTTTCTTCCTTTTAATCAGAACAAAAAATAAATTAGCGTCTATGTGCACTTACGGCCTACCATCTCCATTAATGGTGTATCTCATTTTCTATTGCTATATTTTATAGATTATTATAAATAATAACATATTGAATGTATATAAGATATTTTTATCATTTTTATAATTAATTAGATTATAAATCATTATCAATTTAAGAGTAAAAAAAATAAAAAGTCAAAAAATATATGAAAAATAAACCGGTTATTACCCGAAATGTAACCTTAAAAAGGAATTATTAATTAAAAGGTAATAAAAGTTAATAATAATATAATATAGAATGGTATAAATTAATTTTCTTATATAATATATGTATAATAAAATTATTTTTATCTTAAAGTAGGATTGAATTATCACAATGAAATTAAATATGTATGGTATCATATTTCCACCAGACTTTTATTTTTTTCAGAGATACAAGAATTGTACACCACCAATTTCTTATAAATTTTCTATATAAATCCCATGGATTTATTTTATGAATGTTATATTGAGAATTTTATTGATTTACCAATACATTAATTGATCAATATTTCATGGTGTTATCAGTTAAAATGTCACCAAAGTGGTAAGTTTATTTTTGTCTCAATTTTCCTTCATTGAGATGTATGTTATCTCATGAACCAATATACATTAACGAGGTGTATATGCATCCCATTGGACATTTAGTATCATGATGTTATTAAAATTTAGGATATTCTAAATTTTATTATATGTAATTCCTTCCTGAAGTTTATTATTCAAAGTTACCGAAGTGGTAGGAGTTTATTACAATAATATCATTGTTTATAAAGATTTTTAAATATTATGTTTCCATTGATAAGTTATTATGATACATATCTAAATAATTCTATTGAATTTTATACTATTTTAGTTATTCATGATATCATAATGTTATGGCACCATTTTTCCTTTCATTGTTATTTAAGACGATTGTAATATTCTTTTTAGGAAAATCTGAATTTTATAATCTCATAATTTAGAAATTGGATTTTTTTTTAAAACCATGTTTTTTAAAATATATTAAAAGTTTTTGTTATCCTTTTCAAGTTTATTTATAAAAAAATTACTAAATTTTCATTTAATTTTTTTCAATGTAATATTCTTGTAATTTTATTATAATGGATCTTTTATAAATGTTTTATAGTGAAAATAGAATGATTATTTATCATGTACAACATGTGTGGATTTAACCCCAACCATATACATCATTTCATTGAAGCATCATTTTCAAGATTAAAAAATTTATTTTAAATATTATCTTTCTAATATTCCTGAAATTCTTTTTATTTAAGGTTAATTTCAAAGGAATTGTATTTCCAAAATATATAATTTTTTAAAATAGTTTTTAATATAGTAAGGGTTATTTTACGCATTAAATGTTTTATGTCAACAGGAAAAATTATTTTCCATCTATGATGACATTTGTTAGTGTTACTAATATCTTAATAGGGATATGATCCAAGGGTATAGTTCATTTTATTTAATCTGAATTCATATTAATTTTGATGGAATGGTGTTTATGATTCATAGTTTTCTTCCACATGTTATATGATTATAAACTCAAAACTATTACATGAGTTATGAAATGATTATTAAATCTATCTCTTTCCCTTATGTCAAGATATGACTAAATGTTTATGATACACATTTAATTTCATGGGTTATTATATGTTGAATGTTTATAGTGTTGTGGGACACATATTAATGATTTCAGTATGTGATAATTGAGACCAATATTGCATTCTAATTAACTAGGTAAGGATTTATCTCTCATGAGATATACATGTGTATAATGATAAGTGAACGTGGTTTATTAATAAATGGGTGGAATGAAAAGTGAAATCTATTTAGTAATAAAGTACTGGAATGGAAATTGAACTTGATTAAGAAATACATGGATGGATTGGGGTGAGAACCCAGTTCAGTAATGGAATTCATATTCTAAGCTGATCTTGGAAGGGATACTTAAATAATATAGAATTTATTTTCTGTGCTTATGTGTATGTCAAAAATTACTTTTATTAATCAATCATTTATCATTTCATTATTCCCTTATGATTCTAATATTTTTTATGAAAAATATTTCTTCCATTAATAAAAATTATGATTTTTTATTTCTAGGATATGTTCTTATAATTTTATGCTCATGTTCGGATACAATTTTATTCATTATTATTATTACTTATCTCCGTTGTTTACCCTTACTAGGCATCTAAGCTCGGCCTTTTGTATGATTCTTTTTTCCTAGGTTGTAAAGATATTTATTATATAAGATCTGTATATGAAGAGTTCTAGTATTGGAGATCCTAGTTAGAGATAATTTAGTTTATTTATAGACCAGGTTTTATTTTTTGAAAGGCAATAAAATAATACTATATTTGTGTTTGTGTTTAATTAATGTAATGCATATTAAGAAAAAATGATGTAATTTCTTTTTATATTGAAATTTGGTCATTATAGATAGTATTAGAGTGAAGGTTTAGTTTACATTAGAAATAAGGATGATAAAACCGTTGTGATATCCTTAAAGACATGTATAAGGATAAGTCTTCCGATGATACAAATTATAGGAAAATGTCCTTGAATTTTGGTAAATGGTGGAGGGAATGTTTTCCTATAAATGAATCACTTTTTGGATACTACAAGTTTAATTTTAATTGGTGTAGATGTACCTAGGGGAAACAACCCTAAAAAATTAAATTAAGCTAGAATTTATCAGGAAATGGGCATGATAGAAGCAATTATTGTGAACCATGTTCGATACTCCTAGGGGATACACTTTTAAAAATACAAATATTCTTTACGAAACATATTGAATGATTTAAATGGATTAATTTTCTGAATAACCAAGGATAATCATATAGTTTCATATACGAAATACGGTTTTTTAATTTAGAAATATTATAAGTTATTTACATGATTTCATGGCTTCCCACTATGATTATTGTTTCATACACTAGGTTTTTTGGTTTTAGTGAATGTGTGGAACCTAACGGAATATCATTAATGATGAGTGTGATAGAAAATGAAAAACATTTCTTCTTTAGAATCCAAATACTAAATAATATGGAATGAAAAATATTTTGGATATGGTTTCACAACATTCCCAATCCATGAATCATGTTGGAGTACAAAATGAACAAAATAGGTAAGAAACCTCTATTTATTCCCTCATGATTTAATGTCTTCTTTATTTCAGATGGTATTTTGAAAAACTGATTTCCTAATAATATATCTATACCACAAAAAATATATTTTTCCATTTCCAATTTTCAAACAAGATAAATTCATTTATGTTGTCTGCCTTTTGGATAGTGAAGAATATTAATGGTGGAATATTATCTATAATATGAGGAAAAATATAATATTTTATAAAATAATTGGGATGAGTTAAAGAACATGTTTACTAATATGTAAATTCCTTGTATTCTTCAAGGGAAATAGGGAAGTAATCAATATTTTAATAAAAAATGATGTTGAACTTCTTTCTACATATATTGATAATTTTACATGACATGTGAGTCATTATTCTGGTATTATCACCTTATATGAATATATGGTTTAAGAATGATATATTATGTTAAAATAGAGTCTCTAAAGGGTGATATCTATAACAGAAATCTATTGCTATAATGATCTTTTCTTATTTTCCATCAAAAATCAATTGGATATGGTAATTACGCATCCACCACATGGTTTAGAAATGAAAAGGGGAACAATGTTCAAATGAACATATAATAACCTTGGAGAGAAGAATATAATATTTCATTCATGCTCTAAGTGTGGGAATAAGCATTGAGGAAACTACCTTATGAGGACAATAAAAAATTTTATTTTTATAAGGGAAGGTTGTCAGCACATTTCTTATTGATGTGATGGAAATAAGTTACCTATTGATGAATATGGTTAAAAATATGAAATGAGTGAACCCCCCCAAAAACACATCAATGATTTGTGTATAATAAAAAAGGGGATTATTGTAACCAGTTCTCAAACCCAATATGTAATGTTGATTATTGAAATCAAAAACCTATTAAGTAGAGGGACAAGGAAACATCTGATGTTATCATAGAATCATACAATGGGTGTGATAATGTTGAGGTGAAAGGTACACATTCCGACCACTTCAGAAATGTTAACTCCATATTTCACACTGATTATACAAAATATATTATATCTAATGAAGTATATATGGATATCCAGATGTTACCCAAACGATTAGATGTAGAATTAGTATTAAAACCCCATTGTGGTATGATGATCACATCTAAAGTTTATAATTCCTATCTGTTAGATGATGGGGGTAATATGCTTCCTAAAAATCATTTAATTCTTCCTATAGTTTAATTTGATATATTATCCAGAATTTATTGGATTCATCTAAAAAAACCACATCAATTAACTATTAAGGGAGGTTCTATTTGTTATTTTAAAACAACCTATGATTCTCTATCAATGTGTCTATAAGAAATAACTTCTTATAGATATTACAACTAGTGTATGGGTCTTAATACTCATACATAAGATGTTTTTATAACAAAATGATTGGGAGAAACTTGACATATATGATATCCCTATTGTTTCTAATGTTTTTTATGTCATTCCCAAATATTTTATTATATTTATATAAAAGTATGATGTTGAGTTTTCTATAGAACTCATACACCGTACCGAAAATTTTTTATTGAATTGATATAGAATGGAATCGATTGAGTTGTATGATTTATATAAGTTACTCCATCAATAGATTTATAATTAACTCATTCAACCAAGTGTGTGAACTTGGGGTGCACTTGTTAATTTTATGAAGAATAATGATGGGTAAATGTGAATGATAATTAATTATCATAATCTAAACAAGAGAACAATTGAGAACAAGTTTCCAATTCCTTGTTTTGATAAACTTTATAGTCTATTATGTGGAGTACATTCCATCTCCATGGTTGAAATTAATTCTTGATATAATAGATTTGGGTTCAAGAAAGAGGAAATTCCCAAGAAGGAATTCTATAAATGGAATGGAAACTGTGAATATATAGTGATGTATTTTGTTCTTACTAATTCCCATGTTTTAATAATTGATTTAATGAATATAGTCTTTACAGATTAACATAATTAGTTTATGGTAGTCCTTAATGATGATATTTTAATCTACTAAAATTTAACGGAATAGAATGAATTTTTTTTGATAATTTTACTAAAGTTCCTAATAAAGAAGAAACTACATGAAAAGTTTACTAGGCGAGAATTTTGGAAATAAAAGGATCCTATTATGGGTCATGTAATCACAAAGGATTGTATATCAATAGATCCCTCAAAGACAGAGGTTATTGAATGTTGGCCCAGACCAACCATGTTGAATGAGATATACTGTTTTCTTGGTTTAGATATATATAATCGATAGATTATTTGGAAAATTTCTCATGAATATATAATTATTTGATCGATTTTACTTAGTAGGAACCGAGTTCCTTTAGATAAATAAATGTGATGAAAAATTAATGCAACTGAAGAGAAGGTTAGTCGGTGAAATTGTGCCTATATTACCCTATATTGGAAAACGTTTTGTAATCAGCAGTTATGTATCCAATAATAGATTATTATTTTTTCTTATAAAGAATGACATGGTTATTTCATATTCAATATGATAGTTGAAGATTCATGTGAGAAATTATCCATCTCATGATATGATGTTTCCTGTAGTAATTTAATAAGTAATGATATTGAGGCATTATCCATATAGATTATATTTTGATATTTTTATCGATTAATAATGTTTTAATTTTATATACACATAGATGGTTTTGAACATTAAACACAGAAGATTGTTAGATCTTATAATGAATTATTACTTCTCGATAAATTTCCACCATGGGAAAGGGATTAAGGTGACCGATGATTTGATTTGAATGGATCATTCTTGCTTATCCATGGTGAGTATTAAAAATTATAGAATATTTAAATATTTTCAAAGGGTGGATCTAAAAATCCTAAAGGAAGGAGAAAATATTTTATTTCTTAATCAAATTATCAACCATCTATCCACGTAGAGATTGAAGAGGGGAATAATGAATTTTTAGATCTAAAAAATATTATAAATGTTCTTAGGATCAACCTTGATCATGATGCAATGAAAAGGTTTAGGAATCAGGTATGCATTCCTTATATACCATATTAAAAGGAGTTGTTAGAGGAAAATCATATCTATTGATTATCTATTCAATTTGGATGTGTGAAAATGTATGGATATATGAAATAATACTTCTACAGGGATGGAATGAATAGAGATGTCATAGATTTTATATCAAATTTCTTAGTATGTCAACAAGTTAAGGATGAAATGAAAAACACTATTGGTATTTTGTATCCATTAGTGATACATGATTTGAAATGGGAGAACATCACTGTAGATTTTTTCATTAGACTCCCCAAATATCACTTCATGGAATAATTCTCTATGGGTGTGAGTCAGTAACCTTAATATGTGAACACACTTATATACTAAAAGAGATGACTTCTCTCTAGATCAGCATTATAGTATATACATTATGAAATTGATATGGTTCCATTAATTACCGTATTCAATTGTATCTGAATGGGATTTGAGGTTTACCTCGACATTTTAGTCAATTATTCAGAATGACCTTGATGTGGAATTGATTTTCATATCTACTTATCATTATTAGATGGATGAATAGCATAGAAGAATAATTCAAACCCTAGAGGTTATATTGGTAATCTTTTCTTTGTATTTCAATGTTTATTAGTATCAATGCATTCCTCTATTTGTGTTTTATTACAAAAATATATTTCACTAAAACATTTATATATATTTTAATTAAGCCATATATGTAAATAATTGTTGATCTCCAATTTACTAGAATTAAGCTAGAGAAATAAATCAATTGGGACTTGAGATTGTTTAAGAAATGTCAAATAAGGTTATATCCATTGATGATTATATCTAGGTAACTCAGAGTTTGTAGAATATTTATACTGATAATTATTGACATTGTATTTAATATGAAGTTGGAGAAAAAAATTGTAATTATTTATCCACTGAAGAAGATTATGAGATTTGGGATGAATGGAAAATGATGTCCTAGGTATATCTGTCCATTTGAAATTATTGATCATAAAGGGTGATAACCTATCATTTGTTTCTACAAAAAAAATACTCTCAATTCCATTATGTGTCCTCATTAGCACTCTAGAGGTAGTATATACTATACCATTGAAATACACTTAACTCAGAGGTCATATCACTGGATAAAGATTATTATTTTGATAAACAATCATTTGATATTATGGATCTTACAATGAATGATTGGTGAAATAAGACCAGGCACATGGTCAAAATTTGGTGAAGAAACCAAAACTTCAAATACCCTATGGGGTAATGTAGGGATACAATGAAGTATATTTTCCCTCATTTTTTTTATTAATGTGATGAATTTTTATGGTGAAATTCTTTTTCAGGGGGTAGAATGTGACACCCATAATTTTTTATGAACATTTTTTAATAAATCTAATTTATTTGTTGTCTTGTGTTCTACTCTACACCATGTTAGGATTTATTTATATGGTACACCATGAAAATCCTTCTCTAAACGCAACACCATCCTTTCTTGAATTATATATGATATAGAGTTTTAACACAACAATTACATAATTGAATTATTTAAACAAGACCTATATAAACCAGAACATAAACATAGTATTATGAACAGTAGTAACTCCTTTTTAAATATAATGGTTTTATATAAAAATATTCATAATATATTAAATAAATTTGATAATGTCTTTTTATGTTTTTAAAATACTAGTTTCTCAAAAAACAACTTCATTTTATATCCTTATATGATCAATAATAAAAGTAATTTTTAACTTACTTAGAAATTGAATTTTATACAATAAACATCACTTTTAAATGTTGAATTTATTATTAAGGTGAAAAATTACTTATATACTTTTCAAAAAACCATTATAAGGCCATATTTCGACCATATCCCATCATGGATCAAATAAGGTTCATTATTAATTTCACATGATATAAGGGAGACCTCCCAAGAGTGTTGGGTTTGTTGTGTTTAAATGTTTTCCGCACACCTCCCTTATTATATCTCACCACCTCTCCTTGACTCCCCAAACCTATGAATCCCATTGGATTGGACAATAAATAAGAAAATATATTAGAAAATTTCATTACCTAATAATAATGACCTGGCTTTGGGTACAAATCTATCTAATGGAGGCCTTTGGTGGAAACCAATAAGAGATACCCTATGAAGATATAATGTTCATCAACGATTGTTTTGTTATTTCTCAAACAATATCATTTTATTATTTTAATATCCAAATTATATAATAAACATATTGTGTTAAATATTCTATTATGTTTTTGTGTAAATGGTATGACATAATAATTCACACTGTTCCATCTAATGGGATACACAATCCATGTTTGTGTATACAGCGGACGACCGCCTCATGACTCGATGTTGTTTGTTCTTCCAACCCCACCATTAAATTTTAGGAATAATAATTAATTTATACTTTATATATTAAATTTATTATATTTATGGTTTTATTAGGATTATGTATTTTTTTTATAACACATATCTTCATTCTATCCATTTTATTAGAATATGATAATGTCGTTCGTGTGTTTGGCAGACAACCGCCATGCGAAGTGATGTGATTTCTTCACGCAATACAAGGAATGTATTAAAAATGGGTTTAGTAAAAATAAGTGACCTATATTACATAAAAATGATTGAGTAATGATAATATATCATATTAGTTTCTTTCATTTAATTCAACATGCAAATGAAAATAGCTATTATACATACTTATGGCCTACCATTTCCCTGAATGTTATATCTCAATTAATAATGCTATATTTTATAGATTATTATAAATAAATATATGGTGAATATATATATTTTATATTTTCATCATTTTTATCATTCTAGATATGATTAAATCGTGATCTAATTAAGAGGACCTGGAATAACAAGTCCAAACATGAATGAAAAATAGAAAGGTTTTTTCTCAAAACATAACATTAACATGGAATTGTTAATAAATAGTCAACAAAAGGATATACTAAAATAATAAATATTGAGTTATAAATGATTTTGGTTCTTTAATAAATATATAATAAAATTATGATTATTATAAAATGTTATTAAACGAGTATAATGGATGTAAAGACTTAAGGTAAGGGGGTTTTTATTACTTTTATTTTTCATGGGATACAAAACAAATTAACCACATATTTATTCTATGTGTGGTGTATTAATCCAATGGATTTTTTATGATTTTTAACTAGAATTATTTTGATCTGCATATCAATATTTGGATCCCTCTTTCATAGGGTTTATATTCAAAACGTTGCCAAAGCAGTGTTGGGATTTTTGACTCAATTTTGTTTCTTTGAGTTGTAGATTGTGTTATGCACCTATATTCATTCATTAGGGGGATATACTTCCCCTTTGATGTGTAATTTCATGATATTATTTATCTTTGTGATATTTCATGTACCATATTATTACTTTTTCTAGGTACTCCCCAACCATCCCATTCTAACATGCTTTGGCTGGGCCTCTTTTAAGGGTGCATTGGGTACAATTTTTAAAATATTGAAAGGATATTGGGTTGTGCCTAGTTGGAACACTATTTTACTAAAATGTGTCCCCGACTAGTAAAAACCATGAAAACCATAGAAGGGAGTGTTTTCACAGATGAAATATAGTTCAAAAAAATATATACGAACCTAGTAGAACAAGTATAGCCCTTTAGAGGGGCACATGTTTAGGGTTAATTATTTGACAAACCATGTGAACCCCTCTAAGAAACTGTGTGCATAGATATATTTTTTTATGATAACTAAATATAAAATTCTTGAACTACTATTTATTCCCCTAGTCAATCCTAACTTGTGATTGGACATCCTCCTAAGTCATTGGATCTATCAAGTACACTTTTGGACTCCTTGAAACCCCTTTCGAAGAGGATAGATCCAAGGATAACGTTTTCTATATCTCCCAGATAACTGTTCTTATCTCTTTCTTTATACCCTGATATCCTCTTATATATCATTCTTAGGGGTTTTTAGATATCTATATTTTTGGAGGACCTAATCACTATTGTAAGGGATCGTGAATCATGGTTTTATTCTCGGATCTCTATTGCCGACATTCTTTTGTTTGAGTTTTCCATTACAGGAATTGTAATAATTGATCTCCTTATTCTAATATGTGGGTTGATATGATATTTTCCAACAAATTTCACCTAGAAAATATTTATTCTTATTAAATTTCAATCAATTGAATTAAATAAAATGCAATTTGAAGAGAATTATAACATGAATTGATTTGGCATAAAATTTAGTGAAAACCCCCAATCCAATGAATTGGGTTGTGATTTTATAATTTGATGGAAATTGTTAAATTAAAATTTCAAATTTAATTATGGAATTACGTTTTAAAATTTTTTTTTTAAGTTGATTTTAAATTTTATTTCAGAAAAATGGCATAAATACTTTCGATAATTACCATGGATGTTTTTATCATAAAAAGTGATGAATTGTTTAAAAACATTGTTTTCAAAATAGAAGTTTGAATATTGAAATGGGAAATAGGTTAATTGAATTTTTTTCAGTTTTGAAATAAATTTGTCATTTTGGTTTTTGGTTTGAGAATGTAAAGTCATTGTTTGTTAGTGAGTTAATTAGGAAAACACTCTATTGATGCGTTTAAAATATAACAAAACATAGTGTCATATATAACATCTTTTATGGGATGGTGACGAATAATTTTTGAACAATATCTGAGGGATGTGTGGAAACTAATTTTTTTGATCACATATTCGAGTGTGTGAGGATCCTATTACCTAGAACTATTTCACCTCTTTTAAGATTCCCATATTAATCATTTGTGATTATTTTTAGATATATTCCACTAATTGAAAATATTAATTAAACATGCATTTGGAATTTATATAATTTTAATTATATACAATTATTATTATGAAATTTTATAAATTTCTCCATCAAATGTTATGAATAAAACATTTTGTATTAAATATTATCTTGTACTACCATAAATTTTCTCAAATTGGAATCCTTATTTTTTTTTAATTATTGTGGCATTTTATTTGGGAATACCATGGGAGACCATAAATGTATTTTATCTCACATGAAACCTATTATTTCAGGTGTTTTATGATTTCCCTTTTCAAGGATAGATCATGGGAAAGGGACCTCTGTTAGGTGATTTTTCTTGAACATTAATATTAGAGTGTTGTGTCTTTTTGGATTTCAAGTGTCTCCCATTATGTTTCTAGAACATTTTTTTTGGTCATTGGGTTTATATATCTATTATTATTCTCATACAGTTCTCCCTATAGAATTTCTTTTTAGAATACTAACTTCTATATGTTTACTCAATTGTTTTTGGTGAAAAAATATTACATTCATTATCTTGTATGATGTCAAGATCTAGTTACCAGCCTATGGGAATCAAAAATAAAATTTGGGATATGTTAGTGTTTACATGGGTATCAGGGACCACAGAATCTGAAATGGTACATCATATAGTGGTATTAAAGGTATAGGTTTGGAATCTTTAATTGATTTCAATATGTAGATTGTAATCATTTGAGGACTTATGAGGTGGATTCTAGTGAATTTATCTCCAGATATCACTCTAATGAGCCTAAAGTAAAAATGGGAGGTTTGGTAAATACCTCTCAGAGATTAGTTCTAGTCCTTTTTATACTTATTATTTCGATATATTGAAATCCATGTAATTTTATTATCTAATAAGATTAAATTTCCTTGTTTCACTGATTTGAGTGTTATTTGGTCAAAAATTTTGAAATCTTCAATTTCAATTTATTTTGTTTTGTAGCTTCATACCTTTAATAAGATGTGTGAATCAGTTCTTAGAGATTGTTTCTAGTGAACCATATTAAGAAAATCCACATTTGGACCAGGATCTAGTTGATATTTTCATGCGTTCTCTAAATGCTCTAGGATATACCCCAGAACCCATTCCCATTTAGTCTCTAATATTGGATAATTACTAGGTTAAATTAAATATTCGTGCTCAAAAAAGCCTCACATGAATCCACCCACATTATATTGATCAGCTGATCCTCATGATGATGAGGATTGGTTGATAGTGTTCTAAATTTTATTTAAGTTATTAAAAAACAAGAATTATTTATAGGTGAAATGTTCCACCTTAAAGCTAAAGGGACCTAATGGGACATTGTGGGATATGATGGTGATATAGAAGATGAATGAGGTCATATAATGGATATAATTTCATTCTCTTTTCACTAAACTATTATATCCATAGTTATTTATGTTTCCTTAGGCTATAGATTTTACAAACTCGAGCAGGATGATGGGACTGTGAAAAAATATTCAAATCGCTTTATTGAGATTTTGAATCCCATACCAAATATTATATTCTATAAAAGTATTAAGACTCAATAGTTCAAGATGTTAATTAAATCATATATTCATTATTGGTTTCCATGATAAAGCTCTCTTCTCATGTTGAGTTGATGGATAAAGCATTGGTCGAAGAGATGGACATGGACTACAATTTATGGGTGAGGGGAGTAACCTTTTATCCCAGTGTCAATTTTTATAGTTCCAATAAATTCAAGAAGAATTGGGATGATTCACATGGATGTTCTTGATATTAGGGTTTTTATATACCTCCTAGGGTGTATGGAAGATTCTATTTTATTTGTTACCTTTATAGAAATATAAGGAACTAGAAATAGGTTTTCACTAAGTCATCGAAGTTATGTCGTTCATCTGGATTACCATGTCACTTGTAGAAACTGTATTATGTCTATTCTTCTCCACAAAGTGGAATGGGTTCACCTATGCCAAAATTTATTATAGTGTAATCATATGCTTCAATAAATAAGGGGTTTCATCCATAGAAATCTAGAACTAATATTCTTTACACACTAGATGAGTCTTGAGAGGAAGAAGATATCCGTCCATGGTTTGTGAGAGGTACCAAAACTATTTCTTTATCATTAGTGATGTGTTTATTTCATATTAGTGTGTCAAATTAATTAATTTAAGAATGTATTGTTCATATAATCAATATTTCTATAGATATTTTATATTATTTGATGGATATTACTACACCCCTCAAATCAAAATGTGGGATGTGTATCTATTATCATGTCTGGGTCCTCTCTATAGTAGAAATTTATCATGCTTGGAATTCTCTAGTTCCTGGCATGAAACAAATTGATATTTTTTTTTGGATTGATTGGCTCATTAATAATAAATCTTGAATCTATTTCTATCTATATTATTTCTCCTTTATTATTCTACATGGAGTGTGACATATCATTCAATGAGAATGGTACTGAAGTAGAGTACAACTGACCATTCTAATCCAGATTTGGGGAAATCTATATTTTGGTTATCTTTTGATATGGAGTGAGAATCGCTGAGTTGTGATCTCCCTATAGTTTTCATTGATATTCTTAATGTTTTTCCTTATTAATTCTCTAGTCTTCCCCTGCTAATATAGGTAGAGATATCTATTTACATAGTGCCGAAAACTCAGTAAATATATATTCCTTCTTAATGCATGGCACTAGAATAAACGAATGAGTTCAAGACTCTATTAAATGATTTTTAATAAAAAGGAATTATACACCCATGTGTGTCACCATTGGTACTACGTGTTATCTCTTATAAGAATGTTAATGGGTCACATTTCCTTGATATCGATTACAAAAAACAAAATATAGTTACTTTAAATAACAATAATCTATTACAAGGGTTTATGAATTTTTGACCAGTTATAATTGGTTATGTGGTTATTGAATATCTATCGTCGATCGGGTTACCATCATTTTTGAATAAAAGTATATAACATTCTAAAAACTCACATTTGGATAAGGTATGGCCATTATGAGTAGCATTTCATGCCTTATAGTCTAACCCATGATCCTCCAGTCTTA
Organism: Viscum album; assembly: GCA_963277665.1. Lineage (NCBI taxonomy): Eukaryota > Viridiplantae > Streptophyta > Magnoliopsida > Santalales > Viscaceae > Viscum > Viscum album. The sequence continues at coordinate 1,510,050,825 of OY728158.1, forward strand.
TTGGATTTAATATATATAATCTTCCATGAGTATCTATTTTCTTTAATCATGGTATTTTTGGAAGAAATCCTCTTTTACGCTAAGTATGGGGAGTGTCATCATCCTCATGTAAGATAAGTTCTATAATTGTCGATAAATTACTGAATTTTTGGAAATATATTGAAATTTTATTTCTATAATTGAGAATTGAAGTTCATGGGACATGTGGAGTCAGAACATGGTATATTAGTTGATCATGAGTTGTTGAATGATTTTTTGACATGAGAAAATCATGTAATGTTTTCAAAATTGGGTTCATCTTGGGTTAAGATGTATTATATCATTAGTTTGTAAAGGAATTCTCAACTTTTTCTACTTTAATGACTTCTCTGACATGGAATGAAGTAACTTTTACTCACAATGAATTTTGTCTATGTTATTTTGTTGAGATGAAATTTCATTTTACTACTATGCTAATTCAATCTCTTCAGAGGTAGATCATGGCTATGTGGTTTACTATGACACATAAAGTAAATTTTTGGGTTGGGTTCTTATGTAGGATGACCATGTATTTTTCAATGGATCTTGGAATATTGGGATACAAGGGAAGATTTTTCTGACCCATGACCTTGTACTCATAGCTATAACACATGAACTTAAGAGCAGGCAGAATTAAAAATTTGGAGAAATGTTTACTCTGTTATCAGACCAAATGATCTTCTATTATATATTCTCTAAAAAATATTTGAATCTATAATAGATGTGTTGGTTGGTGTACATGAAATTTATATACATTGAAATCCCATATACCCCATGGAAAGGGATCAGCATTGCAGATTTTTTGAGACGAAAACGTCTAACTTACATCATGATAGAATCGTCAAAAAAGTGAAACTCGATGAATCTCCTTACATAGATGTATATGTGATTTTGGGAATCATGGGTTGAGGTTTTCATATCCAGTGTTCATATGACCCATACTATTCATGAGATGGTTCTTATAGAATATCACCACAATTATGAGTTATGTATCACTACAGAGTCTTTTAATGATAGATAAACCATTGATGAGTGGTAATTTTCCATAGAGGGGTTTCTATTATTTTATAATTTTTTTACTATTAGTGGTATTAATATTTTTTATGGGGGATTTCAAAAATTCAATGTGGGAAGTGCACCTTGTAACCATGATGATGTTCCATTGAAATGAGGCAAGGATTCTAGTGGGTATGTATGAGATGGGGCCTTGATGGTTTCTTATCACATCTTTCTATTTTTAAATAGGTTTTGTCCAAGCAGCAGAGACCTTCATGTTTGACTCACCCACTTCTAATTCCAACTTGGATGTGGGATGATATATATATGTAGGATTTTTGGTTGGGTTTCCACATACCTAGAGAATAAATAATGTGTTAAGGGTTGATATTGATTGGTTGACTAAATCCGATCACACTATTCCCATTCATGATATAACTAAACTTGATAATTCTGGAAATCATAATGTGAAATAGATTATTCATTTCCATGGAGTTCTATCTAAAATAGTCTCTTATTAAGATCTTCATTTTACTTCTCACTTTTGGAGAGGCCTTAAATAAGAACTAGGATCTTAGTATCATCTAAGTATGGCATACCATCTGCAGTCGGATGAACAGACAGAGAGATATATAATGATTATAGAGGAAATGATTCATTTATGCATCCTTGAATTTGGGAGATCATGGTAAGAACCATTGGGATTGGTTGAGTTTTCTTATAGTAATAGATACCTATTTATGATAATAATAGATCCTTTTGAGGTGTTGTTTGGTTGGCCTTATAAATATCCATTGTGTTTTTAATAGATCTATGATGGATCATTGGTTGGACCAAGAATGGTTAAAGAGATGATTGAAATGATTTAGTTGGTTTCTCATTGAATGTTCATGGTAAAGAGATAGAATAAGTATTATTCTGATCATCATCAAAGTCCATTGTAATTTTCAGTTGATCAATAATTTTTCTTGATAGTTTCACCATTTTGGGTCATCACCATCTTGGGTGGAAAGAGATAATTTCTCCATGTTTTCTAGGGTCATTTGAGGGATTTTAGAATATGTGGAAAGTAGATTACGATTTACAAATACAACCATAGTTGACACTGATACATAAAATTTTCCATGTTTCATAGATGTGAAATTATGTTTCTTATCCTTCTCATGTTCTAAGCTTGAGTGATCTTGACATCGACCCTATTTTACATGTTACTAGGAATCTATTCATTATAGTTGATTCTAAAACCAAGTTACGTCATTGTAGGATTATACATTTCATTCGAGTGGAAATTATGGCTTTTACACTCATGATACATGGGAGTAGGATGCATTAATGAGAGATTAGTGGCCTCATCTAGTTGACCTGGAGACCTATTGAGATGATTTCTAGGGTCAAAACTTTTTTATGTTATGGAGGTTGTAACATGAATTTTTTATTTTCATGTAATCTATGTCCCTTTATTTTTATCATTCCTTGATTGGGTCTTATTTAGGTGTTATTAAGGTGATAGTTTGACATTTTTCAAAAGCTATTGGGAATTTCATAGTTTTCACATGGTTTTCCCAAACAGTGCACCCTATTCATGAAAAACATGAAATACCAGGTAGTGAGGGTTTTCACTATTAGCTAATTGTTCAAAAAACTGTGAGACCACTTTGTAGAAACCAATAAACCGTTTAGTGGGAAGATTAATTAGGTAGAACAGTTTGAGAAACCATTTTTTCCCCTCCAGTAAACCATAAATGGTGATTTATTTTATTCATAAAATTAAATTAAAAATTCATGAACATATTTTTTCCCACTTCTTTGCCCTAAATATGTACTTAACTACATCCTAGTTAACTGGATCTCTTATGGACCCATTGTGGATACTTGAAACCCCTTCTAAAGTGGATCAAAGAAAAGCGAATGTTATTGGATCTCTCCCCAGTAAGAGTTCCTCTCTAATTCACAATATCCTTGTTTCTTCCACTATCCTCCTTAGCATTTATTAGATCAATTTTTAGATCATCTAATTTCCTTTTTAGGGACTTGAATTTATGTTTGATTATCGTATATATGTTACTAATGTTATTATTTGGAGTTTCATAAAATGGGAGATGGAAGATATAATCTAGTAGTTTTGGTTGGTGGTTTTTTATGAGATTGACCGATTAATATAACTGATAACTACTTGATTTAAATTTAAATTCATTCAATTGGATTTTGAAAACCCAAATTCGATTCAAATTGGGATTTGATTTTATTTTTCAAGAAAATTGGGAAAACCACCCAATACCTATGAATTATGGTGTGATTTTGGATTTTGATGGAAATTGTTAAATTAGTTTATGAAATTATAATTTGGAATAAAATATTAAAATTTATTTTTTAAATTGACTTCAAATTTTTAGTTTAGAAAAATGGCTTAATTGGTTTTTATGAGATCCTTGGTTGGTATTATCCTAGAAAAGGGGTGAATAAATTAATATTTTTTCAAATGGAAATTAAAATGTTGAAGTGGAAAATGGGTTAATTTTATTTTTAAATGTTTTAAAAAAAATTATACATTATTCCTGTTTTTATCACAAGAAAGACTATGTAGTTTTTGTCTTATTTGGGAAAAACCCTATTGAAACTTTAAAACTCTAATAAAATATTGTGTCAAATATCAAATATTATGATTGGATGGTGAGGAGTCATATTTGATCAATCTATTAGGGGTGTGTATACATATATTGTTGGGATCACCAATTCGAGTGTGTATGGAATCTGTAATCTGGAACAATCATTCCTCTTGGTACATGACCATGTTTCTTATTTATGACTATTTTGATATATATTCCATTGTTTGTAAAACTAATTTACAAATGCCCTTCAAATTTTTATAAAAAATTTTATAAAAAATTGATTATTAATACAATGTTTAAAATATTACTTCAATTGAAATGATTATAATGCTTTGTTTTAAAAATGATTGTGTACTACCATGCATGTTTTATTTCAAATTGAAAGTATTATTTTGTTAATTATTGTGGTATATTAATATCAAATAATTGGTAAGACCCCACTCAACTTTTATCTCACACCCTACATATTCCGACAGGTGTGGTTAGATTTCATTAATCTAGGCCATAAAAATAGAAAAGAACATATTAGAGGTGATCATTGATGAAATTCGGTCTTGGGTTGTTGTGTTTGCTGGGATATGGGATATTTACCTTCTCAATATTAGTTCTTTGTGATTTTAATTTGGTTTAATATTAATGTATAAATTCTTTTATTATTCTCTATATGGAGTTTTATTTTGAGCAAGCTATCTCTTATCTTTTACATTAGTTGTTTTTGGTGTAAAAAGTGTTCCTACCTATATCTTATATAATTAAAGGTGCTTGTCCCCAAACTATAGGGACTTGGAACTCCCTTCAAACCATGACATTTCCAGCTCAGGTGTTAGGGTACCAAGGCATCTGAGATGGATGGTTAAATTTTATCTTTCAATTTATTTTAATCATTAATGGGGTTTATTATTCAATGATTCCAAAGTGGTAAGAGCTTATTTGGTACAATCTCACCATTTATTGGGATTATTTATTATTATTATTTCATTATTGAAATTTTTGCACCCATATATTAAGAATTATCCTGACATTTATTTACCTCTATATATTAATGATATCTTCAAGTAATGGTATCATTCTTTCACAATTTGGTTAATATGATAATAACAAATATTAGAAAAATATTACATTATTTCTCTCTTTATACAAAAATATTTTTTTCTTTCAAAATCATGTTTTCTAAATATATTTTCATAATTTCTTTAACCATTTAAAAAATATTTATTATAAACATTTTTTCTATTTTTTCTTTTTTAAAAATATTTCAAGGGTTTCTTCTTGTCCTTTTTCGATCAAGTCACTTTTCTTAACATTTCATTGTCAAAAAAGGAATGTTCTATACATGAACGACATGTATCGATTTACCGCCTTTAATAAAGGCTATTTCATTGAAGATTAATTTAAAATATTATAATTTTAAATTTAAATAAAATACTTTACCTAATACTTGAAAAATTACTTTCTTAATGTTGTTTTCAAACAAAAATATATTTATAATTGTTTTCTGTTTCATTAAAAAAATTCAAATCTAAGAGGAAATTTCCCTCTGAAATGTTTTATGTTATCTTTCAAAATTATTTAACTAGAAAGATGACATATTTTGGTGTTAATAATTCTGTACTGGGGATATTAACCATGGGATCCACTCATATTTATTCTCTAAATGGAATGTGTTTTGAAGTAATTGTATTTATGAAACCAATTTCTATTCCATGGTTTATATTCTTATAAAACCTGCTTCATTTCATGGGTCATTTTATGATTATGGAACCAATCCCTTTTCAAAAAGTCCAGATATTATGAAATTTTTTTAATAATGATTTCATTTATAAGGTTATAATATGATTAATATTCATTCTCTTAAAAAGACATATGTATGATCTCATTATGTGATGGGTGGGACCAATATCTCTGTAAAATACATTGGTGAGCATTTATATCTCATGAGATCAAAACAAATGGAATGGGATGTGAAACCAGTTCCATAATATAGGAGTGAAATGGAAAGTAAACTCGGTTTAGTGATATTGGGATTAAATGGGATGTGAACTCAGTTCAATAATATAGGGACAATATAGGTTGTGAAATCTGTTTTTTAAAGGACATTGTTAACTATCATAGTCTTGGCAGTGAGCCTTGACTAATATGGAATGGATTTTCTATAATAACTTTTTGTCACAAATTCTATGTACTATAATGTCTGAGATGATGTATATGATATTTATATGATTCATGTCCTTAAAAAACATTTTATATTCCATTACGCAAAATTATGATAATTTATATGTATAATATGGTCTTAAAAAGTTATGATCATGTTCTCAAACCCATATGATAATTATTATTATTGTGTATCTGTGTTGATTTACCTAATTGAGAATCTTAGATCACCCTTTCTTATTTTCCCATCTCCCTTGTTATGAAACTATATACAATGTATTATGTTTCTATGAAAGTTTCTTGTCATGGGGAACATAGTGGGATATAATTTAGTTTTCTTATGGGAGAAGGTTCATAAACATTACATTATTTAAAATCATTAAGAAGTGATTCAGTTGTAATATAATTACACTAGTAGAATAAAGATATTATATATTTTTTTTAGAATTATATATCAAAATTAGAAATGATATATCATAATAATAAATGGATATGAAACTATTTCCTAATTTTAATTTAATATTTTCTTCTGTGTATGCTTTTTAAAAATGATGGAATTTATAATAATCATTTCTGGAACATATCATTAATCGATTATGAAGTTTCCTATACCAAATCCTTAATTATTTCATAAAAATCATATTTATCCTTAACATTCATCATTATTTCCATACATGTATTGTGTCGATGAATTAAAGAATGGAAGTCAATATTACATGGAGGCGGTTTTCCAAACATAAGAATGGTTAATGATTTCATATTACATATAATGGGGAAAATGGGTATTATGATTTACCATTTCAGATTATAAACTATCTTATTTATATCTATATTATTTATTTAATTCCTTAATATTAAAACCCTTGTAAGGTGATGATGTAAAATGAGAAAAATGTTTGGTCGTCGATGAAGAAGTCCACACAACACATGACTCACACTTTCATTTATCTTAATGGAAATGGTAAAAGTATTTCTTAATTGTAACAATATTATAATGATATATCCGTGTAATAATGAGACTTATATAATCATTTTAATATAGTAAATTAAATTTAATAATGATTAAAAGTGTATATTGGAATATAAAAATAATGACAAATTTAGACATGTAAACCTCACTTCTCAGATTATAACCTTTGGAAATGGGATTAAAAATTTGAGTGGTGGACATTTATGATGATAAGAAACAGAAACATGTGGATAATAGTTTGTAGTATATGTTGGATGTTGTTTTTTTTGAACCTTATGGGTTTTTGTGTGGGGAAAATGAGGATAGGATCACCCCTTTTATACGTGAAAAAGATTTTAATTTTTATAAATCCACAAAACAATTCAATAATATGAAGTAAATATCTTGAAAGGTGCCATTAATGTAGATAAATAATGGATTTTTTGGTAGATAATATTGGTCCACACCTCCATCATTCAAAAAATATATTTTTGTAAAATATATTTTCCCTTTACTGCTATAGTCACAAAATTTTTCCATTTTAGTTTTCCCCAGGGTAAAATGTTCTTAACATAGAAATATATACATTAAGACAAAAAAATTAAAATAAGAATTTTTAGATAATTTGGGCCCACTAATTATAAAAATTAACTAAATTTTATCAAAAAAACCTATATTAATGTAAAATAAATTTTAGAAAAATCATATTTAATATTAAAAAAAACTATTTTTTATATTGTTTATTTTTATACACAAAATATTTATGATTTAAATAGAATTGTCAATATAATTTATTTAAATAAAAATAAAATATTTTTGTTATTAAAATATAATTGATATTAAAATAAAATAAATAAAATACTCAATTTCATCTTGTTATAAATAATTATATAATATAATAAAAAAATTATTTTAATTAAAATAATACATAAATTTTTAAAATGTTGAGTATGAGATTATAATTTCAAAATACTATTTTCTAATTATTAATTCGAAATTAAAATATAAAATGTAGTTATAAGAGATGTATCAAAAAAAATCAACGCATTCATAAAATAAAATTATCCCATAAACGTGACCATATTAATATAATCGTATTTTCACTACTCACTTGAAAAATAATTATTTACAAAAAATCCCAAAAAATATTCTTAAGGAAATATTACTATATTAAAAAAATAGGATGTATATTTTTTGAAAATCAGATTTCTAAAATTTAGGTAACATTTTTTCAAATAAAACAAATAAAAATATTTTATGACTTTAAATAGTAACTAATATTAACTATTTACCATTTAAAAATAAGAATTATTAATGGATCATCATATAACTGTTTATTTAATAATTATTAAAATTTTATTTCCAATATTTTTTTTCATTTTTTTACATTGGGTGCAGAGTGTAACACATGTTATAAAAAATAATTTTTATTAAAAAAGACACAAAATCATTGGATATTACATAATCATAAGCAATCATAAAAAATTAAATTATAGAATAAAACCATGACACTTTAGTAAAATTTGATTCATAACCCCCATAAAAGAAATTACCTAAAATGACTCTTTAAATACAATGAATATAAAGTGGTTTATGATATAAAAAATAAAATCGGTAGAATAAACCTCGTAGATAATATAACTATTTAATATGGAATATGACTTTTAGAAACAAAATTGAGACTACAAACCACTAGAAAAATCATATCATTTATGTGGGAATTAATGAATGATGTGATTTGGTGTAAAAAGTTTCAATAAATAAAAAACATGTGGAAATAAAAAAATTATTCATAGTTTTTTCCATAAATATTCATTTCATATCACATATAATAATGTAGTAGTACACCCCAATGAAAAAATAAAAAAAGTTATAAAATCCCATACATTGTGTCCAACTTGTAATCTACATACTTTATATCTTAAATAATTAAAATGACCCATACAGGTTTACTCTTACTAGTAGTCATCATATTTTATTCTATCACCTCAGGACTGCAACGCCATACACCAGAGGCCAATGACTATCTATTAGTGTCAATGAAGAATTGTGTGGGGACTATAATGACACAAACGTTTTTAAATAAAATTTTTCATTTTAATTTAATTAAATGTCTTATTATGTAATATATTTATAGAGTACACATTAAATTATTTTATTTTAGTTTATATTATATTATCATATTTAAATGAACGTTATGAATCATTACTATTGATAAAATATTTATTGAATAGTTATCAAATTATTAGTATAAATATAGGGCTTTAAAAAATCCAATTGACATGGGGAATGACATTTATGGCCTCAGATTGTAGGATCATACCATATGAATCCCATTTATTGGAGCTTCTATGAGAGTTAGAATAAATGTGTCTTTCTCAAGACCAAGACTAACTTTATATCTAACAACTTAAGCATGGGTGAAACCGTTTAAGATTGTTTTTCATGCTCTTTGAGGTCATGGCTTAAACCGTGTACGTTGAACCATCCCATTAAAGTCTCACCATCGCACACCATACTCTAAGGGTGTTTTCAGGAGTACTAAAGGGATATTTATCATGAACCTATAAATATTATTATGTGCTCCATTTTATATAGAATAATTAATATATTTTTATCATATTTTTTGAACATTTTAATTGATTATTATGTAGAAAAAAGAAAACACATATTATTTTTGGGGAAACAATAAATTTCAATTACTAAATTTATCATTATGAATGAATATATATTTTCTGAAATAAAAATAAAATTGGAAAAAAATATTAGCATTTAATAATTTTTATTAAATATGAATTATTATATAAATTTTAATGAAGTCAACTGTAATTTTTATATGTATTTGAAAGCTGTTATTTTAAAAAAATCCAGAATATATCAATAAATGTAATTTTTTATATTAAATATAAAAATAAACATAAAAAGAAAAATATTTATTGAAAATAAATATTATTTTTTGGAATCCAGAAGTTTAAATTTTCCAATTGTGATTTTTCATAATATTTTGACACAGTAAAATTATCGGGTAAAAAATAAATATTGTAAAAATATACACTGTGTATTAGGAAATCCTAATGAGGAAAAAGTGATTTAATAAATACTATAAATTGTATCCAAAGAAAAATATATGATTTAAATTTAAAATAATGTTATTTTTGTTTTATTTGGTTAATTTTATACATCTTTTTGGAATCCTCAAAAACCACTAATATATTACAATGTTTTAAAAGAATGTATTTAAGAGTATGACTCACATCCACTTAATCGAGGAGATTATTTTATTACGTTCAGACCATAGACATTAAATACACTCCCATTTGGAAGAAACCATGGGCGAAAAACATAGAAAGGTTTTTGGTTTTATTTATTTTGTTATATATGGTCTAAACACTATGTTTGTGGAATAATAAAGAATTCCACAATCATTTCCAATATAATCCCCATCAATCTCCCATTTATATAAACTAAAAATCCTTGGATCAAATTATTATTATGGACTATTTTATCTAGAATCCTCCCAAGGTTCCCCCAAGCTCTCATGAATATTTTCCCAAGAAATATGGAGTCACTCACCCATGAAGGGGATCTTTTCCTTTCTCCACTTAATTCATTTTTGTTCTTACCTTCTACTTTTCATCATCATTTCATTATGATGGGATATGTAAATACATATCCCCATTATTATAAAATTTATGTACAAATAATGGTTTACCCCTTTCACTCCCATAAGCCCATTTATTAAAATTTTAAACAATGTTGTTACACAATCAAAATTTCATTATGATTTTCCATAAAAAACAATTGTTTACTGAATATTGTACTCAATTCATATTTTGATTGTTCACCCTTATGCACATATACTTCATTTAATTTTTTAATCAATTGTATATACTCCATAATCAATGTTTTTTGAATAAAATATGCTGATTTATTAATCCATATTGTATTATTTTTGTGGCACACGTAACCTTGAGAATGAAACAAAAGTTATTGGTCCACCCATAATTATATAGTGCTCTAATTACTCAAATCATTTTTAGTCTCATGATATATAATTTTGTGATAGTTAGTGAACCTAGTTATTTTATGTGACTCTTTCCATCATGTAGTAATGGAATTTATCCATGACATATGTTTATGATGTAGTGTTTTAGGTTATTGTCTCAATTCCCAAGTTCTAATTATCATGTTATATCATGCCTTATTTTTTGTGCTACTTTGATTCCAAATGATATTCCTATTTTATAATATGTATCACATTATTGAATGTTTATTCTTTTACTAGTATTTATAGATATTCCATATCTCTAGTATGTCCCCATGGTATCCCATGCATTTTTAAAATCCATAGAATTTTAGAAGCATGTAATGGAAGTTTTTAATAATGTTGTTGTATCCAAAGTCCAATATGATATTATATGTACATAGTTCATTAATTAAATAGGATTATTAATCATTAAGCTTGTATTATATGTTATTTTGTGAAATAAATCAATTATAAATGTAAAATAAAGAGTAGTGTTGTTATAATTAGTATTGTAGTAAAGGTTTATTTTTTTAGATTAGGATTAGAAAACTTTAGTAAAAGACATAGGGTTAAGAGTAAGTATATGAAAACATCCCTAAATTTTAGTAAGTATAGACTAATTGGATTATAAAGAGAAATCATCTTTTTCTAGATACTGCATGTTGATCTGAATCTGTCATAAATGTACTTAAGGGTAACAACTCCAAAAAAGTGCATCAGGACTTAATCAGTGTAACTGGGTACATATCAACAAACCTTTTTGCACACATCATTTGAAACTCTCATGGGATATGATTTGGTAAATTGAAACTCTTATTTTGAATGATTATTTATGAAAAAATTAATGTAATAGTTTATATTATTAAATAGACCATAGATAACATATGTTGAAGCCTAGAAATACATATATTAAAGAAATGCATGTAATTTATAAGTTATATTTTTAATGTCATAAGAAAACTCCTTTAGGTATTTAATATTTTAAAAATATTCATCCATAATTTACCTTTATTCTAGACCATGGATGGAAATAATAGGGATTGGGAAAATAACAAATGTGATAGTAAATGTAACGACTACCCCAAGTAGATACCCAATACAATGAGAGTGGGAATCAGAAACATTGTGAGGATACTCCATCAAAAAACTCGGTTTCTTTATTGAATCATATATCCAGAGGATCTCCCAAATACCCAAAATAATTAACAACCTACAATTTATTATTTTATGAGATAAAGTCCCGCTACTTTCAATGGATCATCTGCTGCTTTAATTATAGATCATTAAATTAACTTCATTGAAAAAATATTCTTCATCTGTCAATGTTTCATACAATAGAATGTTCTACAGGCATTGTATCAGGTAGAGGGTGATGCTAATTGGTTGAGCAGATTGATTAGGACTATTAATCATGTGTTATAGATCAATGATATGGGATGGAATTAATTCTAGAAAATGATTTTGCATAAAATATTCCTTAATGTATCTTCTTTAAAATGGCACATAATGCCTTTTCCCTAGAGAAAAAAGTTGATGAATATATAAGGGTGTATAAGGAAATAATCACAATACATTCACGATATTCCTCTACCATTTTTTTCCCCTAAATTCATGGTTTAACTATTCTTTGGATGGGTAAAACATAGTCTACCAAAATTCATGGTGGTCTGAGACATTAATAGCTATGGGTAAAATTTCCGATGTTCCCTTAAATTTGAAATTGAGATCGATGAATCTCCAGGAAATCATCGAGATAATAATTTTAAATTGGAGGTTAAATTTGTTGGTCCAACAAAAAAATATAATGGTTCATATAAAATAAAAAATCCCATGTGTTGAAGGTGTTGAAATAAGCACCCTGGAATTTTCTTGAGGGGGAAAGAGAAATGATCTAGGTGGGTAAAGAAATCACACCTAAATCGAGATTTCTAAATGGGGAAACCCACTAATGTGGTGGAGAAAAATAATTCTCTAGTTAAAAATCAAAAAATTATTCATTCCATTAACTACAAAGAACCAAAAAAAAATTCTAACTAATGTAATAATCTAAGGGTTTTTGGAGACAATGATGAATATCTAAGGCAGCAAGGGTAATCTTTTTCCATCACTATTGGTGAGGTGGACACTAAAAATGAAGTGGTGATATGTGATCTAGTTATTCATTCATGACTAGAGAACATAATTTTTTATTATGATTCTATGAATTCCATCATGTCACTAATGTTTAGTAGGAAAATTAAAACAACAAAAAAAACACATGGAAATTGAGGTGATGGGGAAAATAGAAAATATTGAAATTTTTAAATCACCTGTATATAACTCCTCCCCTTTCAAAGTTTCTGTGATGAAATTTCCAATGAACGTTATCATACTCCATTTAGTGGAATTTGATGAAATTATGGGAATGTATTTCATTTCCTTATACATATCCCACATAAATTCCATTAGAAGGAAAGTACTCTCTGTATTATGAATTGATCCATAATTCTATACAAGTGCGAGGAAGAGGATGAATCATATTTAGAACCAACATAAAAATCATGGATATTCATTCCATATAAAAAATAATATCTATAATAAATGATTTTTTTATATGGAATGAATCATCCCTTAGGGAATTCATTTAGTGAGGGAATATACTTATGCGTTTCTCAAGGAATTCCCTAGTTTCCTCCTAGTAAAATGATTAATTTTCTATAGCTTTTTACATTGGGTGGTACCATTATAAAATACTCTCTATATCGGGTATGTTTTTGGAACATTAACATATGAATAATATACAATAGGATAATCTAGATAAATATTTTATATTCCAATGTTCTTCACCATGGGGTGTAGTAGTCCTTTTTGTCAAGAAAGAGGATGGGTCACTGTGCCTTTTCACTAATTATCGTGAGCTCAAAAATATCATGATAAAGAAAGAATATCCTCTTCCAAAAATTGATGAATTTTTAGATAATATTAATTTATTGAAGAACATATATATGGGAGATCTATGATCAGGATATTACCAAGTTATGATGAAGAAGGATCATATCACCAAATATACTTTTCATAAAACATATAGGCACTATGACATCATGGTAATTCCATTCAGACTCATTAATTCTCTAGAAATATTCATGGAAATAAAGAAATGAGTCATTAGGGATTAAATTAAAAAATTTGTGGTATTATACCTAGATGATATAAAAGTATTCTTGAAAACTATGGATGAAAACATCGATCACATTTGTACTATTCTAAAGAACTTGAAAAAGTATAAGCAATATGAAAATTAAAAAAAATGTGAGTTATAGTTAAAGGAATTATAATTACTAGTGAATATCATCAAATGAAATGGGATATCTATTGACCCTCATGAAAAAAAGCATTTTAATGATGTCTGAGGTCAACATCTATGATAGATATCCATAGTTTCCAAGTATTAGCTGGGTATTATCATTGATTTGAACAATTATCTCACAATTATCAAAACCTATAACAAAGATTACTCAGGGAGTCATGTTTTCTTGGAATGATGAATGTGATGAGATCATCAAGGAGATTAAAAGGAGGCTCATAATTATACCTGTGCTTACACTACCAAATATTATACAACTCTTCATAGTATTCAATGATACTTTGATAAAGGGATTCAGTTGTCTGTTAATGTAAAATGACAATGTCATAGCCTATGATTCAAGGTAGTTTAATGTTCATGAATAAAACTACCAAATGAATATTCTATAGTAAAATATATTGTTCTTATCATCGATAATATGGTCAAATTATATCTTAGGGAAATATAAGAAAAATATACAGATCACAAAATCCTTAATTATATATTCACACAAAAGGAGTTGACTATTCACCAAAAAAGATAGTTAGCGCTGATTGAAGACTATGAATTATACTTCTACTACCAACCACGTAATGAGAATAAAGTGTCATATGATCTATGTAATAAGGATATAGAAATACTACCATTGATAAGAATTTATAGAGATTTAATCATCATATATTTGGAAATTATGGAAATTAGAATCATAAATGAATGAATGTTATCAATTCTTTCCCAAATGATTCCTCAACTATATCTCTTGGATACATAAATGGATGATCAAAGAGATAATGTGGGAATTGAAAATAAAATAGAATCTAAAATAAAATCGAAATCCTAAGAGATAAATGTTAATGAAGAAGGAGTTGTAAAATATGGTTCAAGGCTATATTACCATAAAATTTGGAGTTGGAGAAGTAAATATTGGGTGATGTGTAGATAAACCTTCTCCACTGACCCAAGATGAAAATAGATGTATCAGGATCTCCAAGAACACTATTGGTTTGATAATTTGATGATTAGTATCATGTAATATACTTTAAGATGTATTTTATGTAAAAAATTGAAAACAAAATTGAAAAACTCCAAGGGGATTTTGAACCCATTAACTGTACCAACATGGAAAAAGGAAAGCATCACCATGGGATTACTCACTAGTATTATAAAGAAATATAGGGAAACACTTATATCTAGGTTTTGGTGGAAAATAATACAAAGACTGCACACTTCACGGCGATTCGAGACGATTTCTCACTAGACCAACTTGAACAGATAAACATCAAATAAGTGGTATGTTTAGATATATTACCACTATGGATTGTATCTAATAAAGTTCCATGATTTATCTCCCTGTTATGGAATAGTATCCATCATGACCTGAATACTGATCTCAACATCCACATGAGTTATAAACGCCAAAATGATTGCCAATATTATTTGACTATATATACCCTTGATGATGTGTTGATAGCATGCACAATTGAACTTACATGATTATGGGACCAATATCTTCCTCGGGCTGAGTTCTCTTAAAAAAAGTTTCCCATTAAGATTCCAAATTACTCCCTATGAATCCATTTATGAGAATCGGGCCATAACACCTAGAGGCAGGGATAGATTTGGGAAATGAAATAGTTATGTCCTAAAATGGTTGAGGAAATGGTGGAAAATGTTAAGATAATTCAGTATAACATCAAGGATGCTTAGAGTAGATAAAATATATCTAATTACAATCATCGATAAGACCTAGTGCTTGATGTTGGAGACATGTTATTCTTACATGTATCTATATAGAAAAGATTCATGAGATTCTTTGAATAAGTAAAATCATATTCAAAGATATATTGGTCCCTTTGTGATCCTTGATTTTGCTGAAATGGTGCATATCGACTACCACTCACATATAACCTCTCTCAAGTAAATAATTTATTCCACGTATCCATCTAGAGGAAGTACATACCATACCCCTAAAATATACTCAATCTTGAGGTAGAATTATTGGAGAATGATATTTCCTATGAATAATAGCCGATGAGAATACTAGATCATAGAGACAAAGCTCTATCAAGTAAAATAATTCACCTGGTCAATGTGATGTAGAGAAACCACAAGTTTGGGGAAGACACATGGGAATATGATAAGTAAATAAATAGAGTAACCCTCACCATTTATAGTGAGGAAAATAGAAATTTTAGGGTGATGTTTCTTGAGGGGGAATATTTTAACAAAAAAAAATTATAAATAAAATTTACCCTTGAAATTTAATTAAATTTATTATTATGTAATAAGGTTTTAGAAATAAAAAATTAACTTATTTTATATTATTATATCCATTTAGATATAAATAACCTTTGATAATCTTTACCATGGATAAAATAGTTGTTGAATAGTGTTCACACGATTAGAGTGAATATAGGGTTTACCAAGTCAAATTAATATACAAAAAGGAATTGATGGCCTCACCGTGAAGGATAGTACCCTATGAAGCCCATTTATTATATTTTAAAATGGAGATAAAATCCTTGGGCTTCTCATTTGAACCATAAAAAATTGCTATCTAAAAACTTAAGCATGTACAAAACTATTTACCGGAGACGTTCTAGCCCCTCGAGATCAGGGCTCAAACCATGTATGTCGAACAACCCCATGAATGTCTCTCTATCACGCACCATACACTTATGGTGTATGATGTTTTATTAATGGAATATACATCAATACCCTAAAAATATGAGTATGAACACTATTTTCTATAGATTAATGAATATATTTTCATCCTATTATAGTTACATAATAAATTATTTTGATTTTGATATAAAAAAATAAATTGTATTTTTGGGTAATACTCAAATTCAAATAAGGAATTTATTTTAATTAATTAATGATTTTTAAAAAAATAATATTTTAAAAAAAATTATTATTAAATACTTTTTAATAAATATAAATTGTCATATAATTTTTATGATGTCAAAAGTAATTTTATATGGGTTTAAAAATTGTTATTGTCAAAAAAACATAGAATTTATTAGTAAAAGTTAATTCTTATTTTCAAATTAAATATAAAAATATTTTTAAAATTTTCTATATTAAATTAATATTGTTTATATAATAATATCATTAAAATTATCCAATGGTGAATTTTTCATTATCCAGGATAGTTGAATTTTCAAGTAAAAATTAAATACCATATATATTTATGGTTGGTATTATGGAATCATAATGGCCAAGAGTGGATTAATAAATACTATTAATCATATAAAGGACAAAATATATGTTTTACCTTTAAAATAATGTTATTTAAAGTTTATTTGGTTAATTTTATAAATCCATTATGAATCCTCCAAAACCATTAATATATTTTAATGATTTAAAATCATTTCTTTATATGTATGTCTCACTTACACATAATAAATGGTTTTATTTAATTATGTTTTCCCCATAGAGCTACATAATAATTAAAAATACTCCAATTCATTAGAAACCATTGACAGAAACCATTGGAATGTTTGTCAGTTTTTTCATTTGAATATATACATTCCAAAACATATGTTAGAGAAATAATAAATAATTCCCTTGTACTTTCCTATATAAAACCCCTCTAGATCCCATTTATCACTAAATAATTGGATCTTGAACTTATTTTTTACTCCCATTTATATATTATTCAAAAGTCATTCCCAAGTACTCTTGAAGCTCCTCCAATGTATTTGAGTCACACACTCAAGAAAGGGATGTTTTCGTTTCTCCCATTCATTAAAGCATCTTCACTACCTTTTGAAGTTTTCCATTATTTCATTATGATGGTATATGTTATTATATATCCTTGATAATATAAATTTTATTCCAAAATTGTGAGATAAATTTTTGTCTCTCATCAACCCATTTTATTAACATTTATGAGATGTCGTTTTGCTGTTGGAATTTCACTGTGATTTTCCATGACAAAACTATTGTGTGGTGAATACCATAACCATTACCTATCAAGGATTTTTTCCTTTATACACATATACCAATTTAACTTGGTAATTACACGTATTTATTCTATACTCTATGTTAATGTAATAAAATATGATAATTTATGAAACCAATTTGTGTGATCTATGTGGCACACTTATGAATGAGAATAAAATGAAAGTGACAGGTGCACCTAAAATTACATATCACTCTAATTAGTTGGTAAATTTTTAGTCTCATGAAACAACTTTTTGGGATAGGGAGTGAACCTAAATTCTTAATGGTACTTTTCCATCATGATTCCTTTGCGGTTATACTTGATGTTTGTTTATGATCTAGTGTATTAGGTTGTTGACACAGTCCCTATGTTATGTTTATAACGATATGTCATTATGTAATATTAATATAAATTTATTCCCCAATTATATTCCTATGTTACAATATGTGTCATGTTAGAAATATTTATTCCATTAATGGTCTTTATAAATTACCCCTTTCTTTTTTATGTCCCCAGGTTATCCCGTGTAATTTAAAAATCATTGAAATTTTAAAAACATGTAATGGAATAATTCGATAATTTTATTGTATCCCATGTATTAGATGTTAATATATATACCTAATTCAAAAATAAACTATAATATTTTATATTAGGGTTTTATTATGTCTCTTATTATGTAATGAATCAATTATTAATGTTAAATAAAGAGTAATGTTATTATAGGGACTACACCCTATTTTTTATAAAGAGAATTAGAATAATACGGTAAGAAAAAAATTATAACTAATAAAAAAACATAGCATATAGAATTCCTAGAACATACTATGTAATAATAATTTAATACATCTAAACATATTATTCCATGATATTATAATGTGGAAAAATTAAACAATAAAATTAATAGATAATACACAATATAGGTCTTCATAAATTGCCTAATAAACTTATCCATAATATCTAAAAATAATACCATATTACCCATCTATAACTTGATGATTTCTCTTATACAAAACTGTAACCATGATTTTTCATTACCCCCTCCCCACAAAGTGTACCCCTCCTGGGCCGGCAATGTGAGAAGGGTGATAATGACCCCCGAGTACCACCTCTAGTAGGCCCTGGGTTGGCGACTAGCACTAAGGGTATATTAACACACAAATGAGAGGCATTACCCTCTAAGAGAACACATGCGAAAGAGAGATATATGATTGTTTCCCTCAGAATCCAGGGATGACCTCCTTGATGGGAGGTTCAAACATTCCGATCGGTTTCTAACGGGTTTGTTCGTAGAACCCGAAACATCCAATGATTCCACATCCATTCGGAGCTACATTCCAAAGGTAGGTGCTCATTAGTTTGTGGATTGATGAGGCTTAGGAATATTCATTGGTCTAGAGGATGGGAGGTCGGACTCATCACACCCTTTTGAGGGGAATTATTGTGTACTCCGGGACTCTCTTTATAGATTTATGTTATGTTCGTGAATCCTTATTACATTACCAAGTATAAAATGTGCTTTCCTTCAGATCTGAAAATCAATGATTAAATATGTAGGAAATTTAGATAATCTTTTGTATGTATTTGAGGTTCTTCATCGATAGAGAATAATCTATATTTATTAGATATTCTTGGTCAATGGTACCCTTCGACACATTTATATAGAAGTCTCTTGGTCATTATGATGACCATGCTGGTTTTAAAGCCACTCAGTGGGGCACATGAAGTTTATTATCATTCAGAAGGACATAGATTATTTTAGAGTTGGGATCGAACCCATAGACAGGATACCTACGTATCCTTTGTTTAGAAAAGGAATCAGAACCCACGTAGTTCGAGTAAGGGAGTGTGATGTTTATGATTGATGGCTCAAAGAAGGTTGTCACAATTACTTTTACACTCTAATCTCACATGAGTCCTGCTCGGTGTGAGAAATAAGAGGTAGTGGTAAAAATTAGACAATTGTGTCATGAAAGATGCAATCATAAGAAATAATGTGGTGCTTATGTATGTATGACTGTCCAGATAAATGAAGGTTAAGATTTACTTTTATGGAAGAAATCCAGAAACAGGGTCCATAAAGGTATGTGTGCTTGATGGAGATTTTGAATACTCTAACTTGGGGCTTACTCTTGAAAAGGAGGCCCAAATCAGGAGAAGACTTATGATTGGGTTTTACTCCTGAAAAGCAATCCCAGATCAAAGCTAAATTAGGACTGGTTAAGAGAAATTAAGACTGGGGCTTACTCCTGAAAAGGAGGCCCAGGTCACAGATTAAGGTTTGGGGCTTACTCCTGAGGAGGATTCCCTAATTAGGGGACTGGGTCTTACTCCTAAGAAGGATGCCTAGATTTGGGAACTTTAAGAATTGGGGCTTACTCTTAAGGAGGATGCCCAAGTTAAGAATTATGATTGGGGCTTACTCCTAAGGAGTAAGCCCCAATTCTTAAAGTTCCCAAATCTAGGAATCCTCCTTAAGAGTAAGCCCCAATCCCCTAATTTGCGCATCCTCCTCAGGAGTAATCCCAAACCATAATCCTTAACCTAGGCCTCCTTTTCATGAGTAATCCCCAGTCTTAATTTCTCTTAACCAGTCCTAATTTACCTTTGATCTGGGATTCCTTTTTAGGAGTAAAACCCAATCATAAGTCTTCTCCTAATTTGGGCCTCCTTTTCAAGAGCAATCCCCAAGTTAGAGTATTAAAAATCTCCATGAAGCACATATACCTTTATGGACCATGTTTCTGGATTTCTTCCCTAAAATTAAATCTTAACCTTCATTTATCTGGGAAGTCATACATACATAAGCCCCACATTATTTCTTATGATTGCATCTTTCATGGCACAATTGTCTAATTTTTACCAATACCTCTTGTTTCTCACACCGAGCATGACTCACGTGAGCTTAGAGTGTAAAATTAATTTTAACATCTTTCTTTGAGCCATCAATCATAAACATCATACTCCCTTACTCGAACTACGTGGGTTCTGATTAATTTTATAAACAAAGGATACGTAGGTAGCCCGTCTACGGGTTCGATCCCAACTCTAAAATAATCTATGTCCTTCTGAATGACAATAAACATCAAGTGCCCCACTGAGTGGATTTAAAACCAGCATGGTCATCATAATGACCAAGAGACTTATATATAAATGTGTCGAAGGGTACCATTGACCAAGAATCTCTATTAAATACATATGATTCTCTATCGATGAAGAACCTCGAATACATACAAAATATTCTCTAAATTTCCTACATATTTAATCATTGATTGTCAGATCTGAAGGAAAGCTCATTTTATACTTGGTAATGTAATAAGGATTCAGGAACATAACTTAAATCTATAAACAGAGTCCAAGAGTAGACAACAATTCCCCTCAAAAAGGTGTGATGATTTCGACCTCCCATCCTCTCGACCAAGGAAAATTCCTAAGCCTCATCAGTCCACAAACTAATGAGCACCTACCTTTGGAAAGTAGGTCCAAATGGATGTGGAATCATAGGCTGTTTCCAGTTCTACAAACAAACCCGTTAGAAACCGATCAGAATGTCGGAACCTCCCATCAAGGTAGTCATCCCCAGATTCTGAGGGAAAATTTTTTTTTGAACCCGACGTGAAGTGATTGGTTTTGGTCTTGAACCTTGGGAGGTTACCTACATACCCATCCTAGAAGGCAAGGATCAAAGTCCATGTAGTTCAATTAAAGAATGAATTAGTGATTAAGTTGTTCTTGGGGAAAATGACCTAAAAATGATTTTGGGACTTACACATGGTTAGCGGCCCAGAGAGAGTGTTATGGTTGAGGTTTGCTCTAAGATCATGTGAGTCATACTCGGTGTGAGAAACAAGAGCTAACAACAACCTTAACGATGCATAGTTTAATGTCATGTAGGACATATAAAGGGACTATGCAGTTTAAAGTCTTACAGTTAGGACTATTGGTGATGCAGAGTTTAGTGTCATGTAGCAGGGAAAAAATACAGTTTAATGTCATGTAGGACGTATCACAAACTTTCTGTACAGTTTAGCGTCATGTAGTTATGATGATGGGGACAATAGAGTTTAACATCATGTTGGACGAAAGGGGGGGGGGGCTGTGCAGTTTAATGTCATGCAGTGAGGACAAAAGAGTGCACCATTTTAACGTCATGTTGGACACATTGGGGATTTTTTTCATAGTTTAACGTCATGTTAGATGAAAAAGGGATGATACAATTTAGCATCATGTTGGACGAATGTGTGAATAGTTTAAGGTCATATTCATGGACCGTGGATGGTGAAGTTTAATGTCATGCTGGACAGTGGTGTAGTTTAAGGTCATACGAGACCTTTTATTTTTATGTAGTTTAACGTCTTTCCGGACGTAAGGGACTTTTATACAGTTTAGCATCATGTAGTTAGGACGTCACAGTTTAACGTCTTGCTGGACGTAAGGGACTTGCAAATAGTTTAGGGTCATATGCATGGACTGTTGATAATGCAGTTTATGGTCATACAGGACCTAGTTGCAGTTTAAGGTCATCCTGGACCATTTTGGGAACTTTTTCACAGTTTAACGTCATGTGGGACGAAAGTACAAATAGTTTAAGGTCATATGTATGGACCGTTTCGGTATAGTTTAACGTCATATAACAAGGATGAACTGGTGTTGCACAGTTCAGTGTCATGTTGCAGGGATATAAGTACTTTGCAGTTTATACAAAATACATCTTAAAAAATCCGGCATTGGTTGGAGTAGTGATGAGTTCTCCATCCATCGAGATTAATGAATAATCTCCATTGGAGTAGACCGTATGTATTGAATATGGTCATTCCCATTTTGGCTCAAGCTTGGGAGGTTTATTTCCTGGTATCATTGGAGTTCTGAGAACTAATACCGATTCTCCCTGAGTGAATGAACGAAGACGAAATTTTTTGTTAAAAGATCGTGCTATTCGATTCTGATAGATTTCCAAGTGGTGCAAAGTGCACAATATTTTCTCATCTAACCGTTCCAATTTATTCAATCGCTTTTGAGATTGCTCATATCTAGATGACTGATCGCAAATGGCTACTCTGAGCAAGGATAATTGAACTTCAATGGGAAAGATGGCTTCTGTTCCATAAACCAATGAATATGGAGTTGACCGAGTTGCAGTGTGGGTGGTAGTCTGATAAGACCATAAACCATGAAAGAGTTTATCAGGCCATGACCTCTTATCTTTATCCACCATCTTTTGCAGTATATTTGAGAGAGTCTTGTTAAAGGCTTCTCTCTGGACATTGGCCGCTGCATGATACTGAGATGAATGGTTGGATTTGATGTTGTATTCTTGATAAATCTTATTCACCTCAGATGAACAGAAGTTGGTGCCATTGTCCGTTAATATGGTATGAGGGACACCAAATATGGTAATGATGTTAGACTTGATGGAGCTAACAACACATATAGAACTGACTTCCTTGAGAGGTATTGCCTCTGTCCATTTGGAAATGTAGTCAGTAGCAGTAAGAATATACTTAAACTTCTTGGCCATAGCCGAAGGGAAAGGTCCCACCACATCCATTCCCCATTTGGAAAATGGCCATGAGTATTTAGCTGTATGAAGCAACTCTGGAGGCTGATGAATGAAGTTGGAAGGTACTTGACATGAATGACACTTCTTTTTGAAATCAACACAATCTTGTATCATTTAAGGCCAAAAGTATCCAAGCCATCGAACCTGATCAGACAGTCTATGCCCAAACTGGTGGGCACAAAAAACTCCTGCATGCACTACTTTCATGATAGCCATTGTCTCTTCACCATCAATGAATCTGAAGAGAACCCCATCAAAACCACGTTTGTAGAGAATTTTCTCTAGGTGATCTGGGTTATCATAAAGAGTAAAATTAACTACACGTCGCCGGATTTGTTCTTTCTCAGTTCTATCAGGTGGAAGTGATCCATTTTGAAGGTATTCCCTGATAGGTGACATCCATCCTATAGTATGACCATACGGTTCATGAATGGGATTGATTTCATTAATTTCCTCTGTTCTGATTCAATCATAAGGTGAAATTTCACTACGGTGGGCAATACTGATGGTTTTCTCGTCCCGATTTCGATCTTCTAGAGTTGTGGCTATATTAGCCAATGCGTCAGCTTGAGAATTTTCTGATCTTGGGACATAAGAAAATATTAGTTCTGAAGGGAATTCATCCATTAACTCTCTGATGTAATCATATTAAGGGATTATTTCTTTTTTTTCTGATGGCATAATCCACATTGACTTGTTGGATTACAAGGTCTGAATCACCCTTCACCTTTAAGTGATTCACATGTGTGTGAAGTGCTAATTCCAAGCCTACAAAAAGAGCTTGGTATTCTGCTTCATTATTGGTACCACCATCCCACAATAAGAAGGAATAAGGTAACACTGCCTTTTCTAGAGAAATGATCACAATTCCTAAGACAACTTTGTTGAATTTAGGATTTTCCATTTTCTTCCCTGTTGGACTTCTGGAAGAA
Source organism: Viscum album (assembly GCA_963277665.1). Classification (NCBI taxonomy): domain Eukaryota; kingdom Viridiplantae; phylum Streptophyta; class Magnoliopsida; order Santalales; family Viscaceae; genus Viscum; species Viscum album. The sequence goes on from OY728158.1 coordinate 1,510,075,335, forward strand.
CCATCATAATACATTTCCCATGCCTGCGGACTTTCTTGAATAGAGAAGAATTCCTCATTAGGGAGTTCAATATCTGAAGATGTGTCTCCCACTTAAGGGTGTTCAGCTAGGAAATCAGCCAGATCTTGGCCCTTTATCTCCTTTTGAGACACATACTGAATGTCGAATTGCTGCAAAATAACGGCCCACCTTGCCAGACGTCCAGTAAGCATTGGACGACTTAGGATAAATTTGAGCGGGTTATTGCGAAATACCAATTGGAACTCGTGATGTTGCAGGTAGTGTCTCAACATCTGAACTGCAATGATTAATTCCAGGCAGCACTACTCAATACTTGAATACCAGGTTTCTACTTCAAGCATGGTTCGACTGATATAGTAGAGACTGTTTTCATTCCCAGCATCATTCTTTTGAGCAATAAATGCACCCAATGATCGCTCTAGAGCTGTCATAGAGAGGATAAGTGGTCTTCCTTCAACAGGTGGCATGATTACCGGTGGACTCAAGAGGTATTTCTTGAGAATATCGAATGCTTCTTGACATTCTTCAGTCCACTGGTAAGTGACCCCCTTCTTCATCAATTTGGTGAAGGGTAAACTTTTACCTGCTAAATTGGCGATGAAACGCCGAATATAGGCTAAGTGTCCTTGAAGTCCTCTTAATTATTTCAAATTTTGAGGAGGTGACATACCAAGGATTGACTTGGTCTTCTCAGGATCGTCTTCAATACCAAGATGGCATACAACAAAGCCACGAAATTTTCCAGAGGTTACCCCAAAAGCACATTTTAAGGGATTCATCTTCAAATTATGTTGTCGAAGCTTGAAAAATATGACTTCTAAATCATCCAAGTGAATAGAGAATTGTTTGGATTTAACTACCAAATCGTCTACATATCATTCAACAAACTTCCATAAGATGATTTTGAAGATACGATGCATGGCACGCTGATAAGTTGCACCTATATTCTTTAAGACAAAAGGCATTACCCGGTAGCAAAACACACCCTGAGGGGCTCTGAAGGCTGTCGATTCCTCGTCTTTTGGGGATATTCGGATCTGATTATATCCAGAATATCCATCCATGAAGGAAAGTGCTTCATAGCCAGCTATTGCATCAATTAGAAGTCTGTAATCGGAACTGCGAAATCATCCTTAGGACAATGCCGATTAAGATCTCTGAAATCGATGCAAAATCTAATTTGTCCATTCTTTTTCTTTATAGGTACAATATTATCCAACCACGTGGGATACTGAACTTCTCTGATGAAGTTATCTTTGATAAGCTTATCCACTTTAGCTTCAATTTTAGAAGCATAAGTTGGGTGTGTTCTTCTCGCGGCTTGTTTAAATCCTTGGTGTTCTTCTGGTAAACCCAAATGATGAGTAGAAACATCAGGATCAAGCCCAGACATTTTTGTATAATTCCATGAAAATATATCTTTATTTTTCTTTAGAAAAGAAATATACATCTCTTTCTCTTCAAGAGTCATGGCCGCCCTGATTAAAGTGGGGCGTGGATCTCCTTTTGTACCCATATTTATTTTTCTGAGTTCATCCACAGTGGTAGAGATACCCTCTTCAAATGCTGGAGGAGCATCTCTGAGTTCTTCTTCTTCTTCATCATCATGTGTTATTTCTTCCATTTCTACTTGCATAGTATATGATAAAGTAGAATTCTCATGATCTGAAGAGATGTCAAAATTTGCATATTTTGAAGAAGAAGCTTCCATTTCCAACCCGATTGATGATGAAGGGTCTTCTTTGGGTAATAAAGAGGAGATGATGGATTGAGAATCGACATCATTGTTCACCTCCAATGTTGCTATAACTTTTTCTGGCCTAATTGGCGAAGCATAGACTTGTTGTATTTCAGCAGATGAAATGAAGACGTCACCATTTGTGCTTTCATCACTGCTTGGTAGATTACCAAATTCTCCTATGTTGTCTGGCTCGATTGCTTTAATTGACATTATGGATCTTTCCATAAGAGTATTTTTATTTGGTTCTATCTTGTAAATTTGACTGATAGGCAACACATAATCTGTACTCACATGTGTAAATGGATTTACTGGAATTTTTTCCAAACCATATGGTGTATTAACTTTGGTAATCTCCTTTGTTATGGATTTCTCCCTTTGCTTCATGTGATAGAATTCTGCCTCAATGTATTGAGACTCACATGTCTTGAACGGGGCCATATCACCATACAACATCCCAAATTGACCATCAAAAAAATAATTGATGCATTGATGGTATGGCGAAGGGATAGTCTCATGTTGATGTAGCCAGGGTCTTCCAAGCAAAATGTTGAAGGCTGAGTCTTGATCAACAACCATGAAATCTGAATTGGATACAAGATCTCCAAACTTAGTTCTGAGTGTAACTTCACCCAGTGGTTCTTGTTCATTTTTATCATATCCCTGTAGCATCATGGTGGAGGGAGATAAATCAGATTCCATGAGGCCCAATCGACGAAGTGTACGAATGGGCATGAGGTTGACTCCTGAACCATTGTCAATGAAAGCTCTTCGAACATCCACTCCATTAACCTTGCCAGACAAGTTCAATGGTCTAATATGTCCATGCACAACATCATCTTCATCTTCATCATTAAATGATATTTTTTCATGGAATTCTCCAGGATTATTCTCTATGTGATAGACTTCAGCTGCAGCAATTTCAGTTACAAACTCCTGAAGACTTGACAAAGCCTCGATGAGTTCTTCCCGAAGCTTTTTTGACAGATTCAGAGCATCCAGAATTGATAACTTGGCTGGTACTTCGGCAAATTGTTTCAATATATCATACTTTTGATCCAGAGGTCTGCGTTTCCGAATAGGAATATGTAGTTTAGCAGGTACCTTGGAAACAGGTTCTTTGGAAGTTGATGCATCTTTTATTGGGATAGGAGTTTTCAATATTCCTGGATTTGGAAGATTAGACCGATTAGATCCATTTACTTGCTGAGAGGAAGAAGATGAAACCTTCAACCGGTCTTCCAAAATAATTGTGCCAAGACTGAATTTTATATTGGTATAAGAACTTGTTTGTTCTTGGTGAGCTCGCTGAAGGGCTCTACCACAAGTTTCTGCCGTGTACATAGTTCTAGAAGGGGTAGAATTGGAATAGTGGCTTTTGAAAGATCCACGTCTTCCCCTATATCCTGATCCCTTGGAACTTCCTCTGATTCCTCTGTTTGATATAGGGAATTCAGACTCATTGAAATTGAAACTGCGACTAGCATATGGATCTATTAATTGAATCATATTAACATAGCCAAAGGTTAACTCTTCATCTGATGAGGACTCTTCATGATTAGCTTGTTTAGGCTTTTCCGTTTGGTGGGGCGGTGCTCGTGGCTTTGAAGTAGATGGCATGAAGTCCGCCATAGCCAAAGACAACTTAGGCTCTGGCATATACTCATCTTCTTCTGATTCCTTTTCTTTCGTTGAATCATGTCGTTTCTTTGAGGACTTTCCCTCTGACGCAGTGGGTTTTGCCACAACATTCATGGCAGAAGACACAATTGGTATCTTTAATTGTGTTCGCAAAATAGCATGAGTTCGATTGATGGTCTTTATGACCATCCAATCATCATACTTCTGTGCATTTTTGCTTTTGACTTCCTATCATTCATTTTCTTCCTCTGGAACTGTAGCAGTGACACATGCTACCTGGGCTTAGGATCCTTTCAATGTGACCTGTCCCGAGTCGACCATCTTTTGCAGGAGGTATTTGAAGACAAAACACTCCTGGATGGGATGCCCAAACATTTGATGGAAAGGGAAATAATTAGGATGGTCTTCATCTGCTTTCTTGTTTGGCCTCTTGGGTATTGGCAATTGAACCAAATTGTTTTCCAGAGACGAAATGAAATAAACAGGAACTTTTTCATTTCGGAAGGAGTATTTTTTTCTCTTCAGATCCTCAAATTGTTTTCATCTTTGATCTCTTTGATCATCTGGACGAAATCGCCTTTGTTGTTGGCGCTCAGGAGGTGGAGACCTTTGAGAAGATGATGATTTTGAGGTAGAAATAGGTACAGGTTCTTATTTAAGCATAACTATAGCAGTTTCTACTTTACCCATTCTCCTTCCTGGATCTGATTGAATTACACGAGATTTAGCCTTAGCCTATTTAAGGGAATCTTCAATCTGCTGAGCGATTGAAGTAAGGTCTCGAAACCCTTATGTGTATTTCACAGGGATTAATGGCGTGCATAATTCGTCATGCAGATTTGACACACATATTGGCAACAATTCTTCTTGAGGGAATTCTAAACTCAAGGAATATGTTAATCCCTTACAACGAGCAATGAAATCAGAGACCCTTCCATTCTCCCTTTTCTTACAGTTTGTAAGATTGAAAACTGTTCTCTTTGGTAATGTTGAGCTGAACTGAAGGAGGAATTTTTGGTGAAGATCCTCTCATCCGGTAATTGACCAGGATTGCAAGCTTGTATACCAAACAAAAGCTGGTCCTTGCAAGGTTTGCACGAAGCATCTGAGTTTCACTGCTTCTTGCTGCTCCGGAGTTCCCATCATAGGATCGCAACAAGACATGTAATGCTTCATATGTTGTTCAGGATCACCTGATCCATTGAAAATAGGGAATATAGGGTTCCTAAAATTGGATGGAGGAGAAATTTAATCTACCCATTCAGGGTAAACATTCTTTTTTGGTTGAACTTACTCACGCTTCCCTTCCATAGTTTCTAACCGAGCTGTTAATGACTTAATAGTAGTTATTAACTTTTGAGAAACATCTGGTTGATCTTGGACTTGGGTAGGTGCAATGACTGGAGCTTGGACAGATGTGGCGATTGGTGCTGCAACTGATGGTAGTAATGCCAACTGTTGTTGCACTTGATCCATAGGATTAAACCTATGAGGGTGTACTGATAGAGGAGGATATTCTTGATCCATCTTAGTAGTTGCAACAAATTCCTTTGGCTGACTGACTCCAGCATGCTTAAGAATAAGACTACTCTGAAGTAGTTCTGTATTCAACCTTCTTAATTCTTTCATTTCTTCCCCCTTTTGTGAAAACCTCTGATCTAGTGAGAGTGATTGACCTTCTCCAGAGGAAGGATATGTAACCCGGTTCTTTTCCTTCCCTTTGTTGGATCCTTTTCGGAGAGGGGGGAGTGGGTTACATGAAGGATTACCTATGTTCTGAGTAATCCTTTGACTTCGTGTACGCACACCGTCTTCATTTGTGTCGGTGTGTACATCTTCTTGAGTAGGAACGTATTCATCTGAGTCCCCTGAGTGAGCCTCATCTGGTGGATCAGCAACAACGACATTGATGACATTGATTGATGCATAACTCATCACATCCCTTCTATCAGCATTTCTGTGATATTTTATTCTTCCATGTCTTTGATGAGACATTTCCTTTTGTTGATTCGATCCCTCAAGAACTTCTTGATGAATCGTAATTTGGAGGGAATCTTCTGATAATTTGGATCTTCGTTCCTCTTGAGGTTTCTTCCCCAATTGAGAAAAGATAGACTTTCTCTAAGGAGGGGATTGATGATTTGAAAAATTCCCCAGTCCAGTGGACTGGGGTTGTTCCTGTTGTTCTCGCTCAACTCCCTGAATCCTTCTTGTTGATTCTGACGGTTGGTTTAAAAGAGTCCCTAGTCTGGCGAGCTGGGGTGGTTCTTGACATGCTATGTCTGAGAATTTCCTCAAATTCCTCCTGATCTTGTGAGCCTTAGTCCGGAAATTAGCTGGATGCATTAATCTGTATCCGCTTTTATCACCTGGTTCAAAAGACCGTTGGATGATTTCCGACACTTCTGTCATTTGGTGACATGCTTGCTCCAAATGAGAGGCATGTTCAGTATTCTAGTTTTCTTGATGCAAGAGTAATTCAATAACTTTTTCTCTGAATTATTGATTTTGAGAGGAACTAGTTGAAGCCTGTTCTTGGGCAAGCTTTTGATTACAATCAAATCCCATTGACTGTGGCCGGCCATGGGAAATTACATTTCAAGAGACCATTTTTGGAGGGCATTGCTAACTGGAGAGCACTGTGAAATGCAGTGCTCCATGAACACCCCATCCTCTAACCCGAATACTAGATGGAGCATTGGAAATTAACTGAGGAAATCTTCTTAGTGCACTAATGCATGAACGTTGTAGGGCACTCTACTACTTTTCAGCCTTCGGATATCGAGAGACTGGTAGAGATGCCAAATCAATCTGATGATGTAACCCTTCTATTATCTTAAGATGATTTTCATATTCATCATAAGATAATAATTTCTTTTTCAACTGACAAAGAGTTTTCTATATGTTGAGATGAATATCACGAATTTCTTCTTCCATCAACATTTCTGGAATATTATACTGAGATTCAGCCAGAGGCCAAAACAAGACTGGTACTTCACCTTTCGCCAGTTGTTTTCTCATATTTAGCATTTCCTCTTTATCATTTGATGAAGATTCTTCTACTTGATTTGACCAGAGTTGGTGTTTCCTTTTTGTTTCATTGAATTCAATAGGATTGGTATAGAAATCATTGATCAAACTAGAAGATGCATGACTTAGGGGTGGTTTGGAGAATGACCTACACCCTGCGCTATCTTCTGATTGAGAGCGTATTTCACCTGGTAGCAATGAAGCTTCAGACATGACTGGTTTCTCATTTGCAAGTTCCTCAAGATAAGAGGGATTTCTCGGCACTACATTGTCCACTAGAGCATTTTTTGGACAATGTGCATCACTACTGTGGAGAGGACTTTCGCAGCGAAATTCATCATCATGGGGAGGACCACCATAATGGGTTACAGAAAAAGATGAGATCTCTTGCTCCTTGGTCTTCTGACCACACAGAGGGTTCCTGTGGCACTCATCTGAAGATGAAACTTTGAGATCGACCGAATTGTCATGAAGCAAGCCTTCATGAGGAAGTGTCTGTTGAAGACCTTCAGAATTAATGTTCCCACTATTGGGAACTGAGGGAGTAGAATCTTGAATTCCGACAGATAATTGTCTCAGGGCTTCAAGAACTCCAGCATCGAGCAAGGCCTTGTTACAGATTGGCACTTGATCTCCTGACTGTGCTGGGCGGGTATTTTTCTTAGACGCCTTCTTACTCGCCTTGGAAACCACTTGTTGATGAAAGTGGCAGCTTTGAGCAGGTATATGTGCCTGATCAGGAAATATGGCCAGGTTAGGCTGACGATCTCCTCTCAAATCAGGTGTATGTGCCTGACTTGGTTGTCTGTATGTTATGGGGGAGTATGCCCCAGAACCCTATTGGACTGGAATAGATGTGTGTGTCTGTTCCAGAGTGAATTGTTGATGTATCACTCCACTGGTAGGGATAGATTTATGTATCTTTCCCTTAGATTCCACTGAAGTTGTTATAATATCCTGGAAGGCATCCAGAATATGAGAAGGGATTTTCTTCTGCTCTTTCACCATTGATAGAATATGCTTGGTGACTTCAGCTGCCGGAACGAGAATATACGTCCATTCCAGGCTTAGAGCAGGTGTATGTGTCGGCTCCTGTCCTCCTTTTCATGTCAGTGAATCCTGACAGTACCCAAGTGTGGGGGCAGAGAGGTGAGTCTGCCTCCTATTTGTTTTCGGGGCTTTCCGAATAACTTCTCTGAATTCTACCAAGCGAGACTGTTGGTAGGATTGATTAATACTAGCAGGTGTATGTTCCTGCTGATTGAACTTTGCCAAACATGGTTGACGAGATCCATCATATATAGTCAGACGAGCCTGCTAACTAACTGATGATGTATAAAAAGGTGTATGTTCCTGCCTATAGTACTCCACCAGAATTGCCCGGTGGGATTAGCATGAAGCTGCCAGACGAGTCTGCTGGATAGTGGGTTTAAAACGGGCACGTGTAAGTGCCTTCTAGTTTCTTGCCACCAAGTTAGGTTGGTGGACTCCTCCGGAGATGGCATAGATGAGAACCTACTCACTGTTGACCGGATTCCTCCTCTAGTGGTTTGTCTTTCTTGCTCGGGTTCGAGGAACATGAGCCGAACTCCTGGAGTCGGTACCCTCATCATGCTGAGGGTTCACTGTCGCACGAGTCTGACGGCGATTGTTGGTGGGAGCCCTTAGGAAATACTCATGTCTGTTTGAATTAAGGCCCAGAGGTACCTTCTCATTCACCTCCTTAGAATAAGGGAGCGAATGGTGATTGTGTTCCAGGGATAACGACCCGAAACGGTTGGAGGCGGTAGCCAACACTGCCTGCTTCTTGATCACTGGTCGTCGTTGTCCAGACGACCGATGTGAGTTGTTTAGTTGGAGGGCTTGTCAGGAAGCCTCCAGAGTTGGGATGGTACCATGTTGACGGTACTCCTTAACCAGTGCGTTTGATACCCAGCATTGAAGACGCTGAGTAGGTGATATCGTCCTAAGAGCGGACGACGATCCAGCAGTAGTAGCAGTAGTGGCATTTTCAGCAGCAGTATTCACAGGTCTGAACTTGAGAGCAGCCATTCTAAAAATATAGAAGATCTTCAAAAAAGAGTGCATGTTTGATATAACAGATGTAATCAAGATAAATTTAGCCACTACATCTTTTGGATGAGCACATATGTCAATGATTGTTTTTGTTGGCCCTCTCATTGAGTTTTAAATAGGGGCCTAACAAATAGGTAAAACATCATTTTAACGTGGTTAAGGATTCAAGTCGGGTTCACCATTTTTGTTTCCCTCGGAATCCAGGGATGACCGCCTTGATGGGAGGTTCAAACATTCTGATCAGTTTCTAACGGGTTTGTTCGTAGAACCGGAAACATCCAATGATTCCACATCCATTCGGACCTACTTTCCAAAGGTAGGTGCTCATTAGTGTGTGTACTGATGAGGCCTAGAAATTTTCATTGGTTGAGAGGATGGGAGGTCGGACTCATCACACCTTTTTGAGGGGAATTATTGTCTACTCTGGGACTCTCTTTATATATTTAAGTTATGTTCGTGAATCCTTATTACATTAGCAAGTATAAAATGAGCTTTCCTTCAGATCTGACAATCAATGATTAAATATGTAAGAAATTTATAGAATCTTTTGTATGTATTCGAGGATCTTCATCAATAGAGAATCATCTATATTTATTAGAGATCCTTGGTAAATGGTACCCTTTTCCACATTTATATAGAAGTCTCTTGGTCATTATGATGACCATGCTGGTTTTAAATCCACTCAGTGGGGAACTTGAAGTTTGTTGCCATTCAGATGGACAAAGATTATTTTAGAGTTGGGATCGAACCCGTAGACGGGTTAACTAAGTATCCTTTGTTTAAAAAAGGAATCAGAACCCACGTAGTTCGAGTAAGGGAGTATGATGTTTATGATTGATGGCTCAAAGAAGGATATCACAATTACTTTTACACTCTAAGCTCACGTGACTCATGCTCAGTGTGAGAAACAAGAGGTATTGGTAAAAATTGGACAATTGTGCCATGAAAGATGCAATCATAAGAAATAATGTGGGGATTATGTATGTATGACTGCCCAGATAAATGAAGGTTAAGATTTACATTTAGGGAATAAATCCAGTAACAGGTTTTATAAAGGTATATGTGCTTCATGGAGATTTTGAATACTCTAACTTGGGGCTTACTCCTGATAAGGAGGCCCAAATTAGGAGAAGACTTATGATTGGGTTTTACTCCTGAAAAGGAATCCCAGATCAGAGGTAAATTAGGACTAGTTAAGAGAAATTAATACTAGGGCTTACTCCTCAAAAGGAGGCCCAGGTCAAGGATTAAGGTTTGCCCCACCAAGTATTCCCACATCCAAGTTGGCTTCACGCCTCCCCCAGTACGGAAGTCCCAACTTTTCTTACAGCCTTTGGATTGATCCATCTGAGCATTTTGGAAGATTGAAGGATGACAATGTGGTTGTAGCTCAGGTGTATGATTTTTCAGATCTTGTGTGCAAGGGCTATGATGCATCATGTAAGCCTTCTCCACTGTTCCATCACTTAGAAATACTCCTCCACCTGAGATATTTGCTGAAGCAAAGTTGGTGTAATTCTGGAACCACGAAAATGGAAGATAGTTCTTTGCTTCTGGAATGGTGACTTCTTGCAGATGACCATGACCATACAGAGACAGATAGATTCTCTATAAGAAATTAAGATGATATTTCTTCAAGTACTTAGCCAGATCTGGGAAAGTGTTGTCACAGATATCATAGTAATCATGGCCAACAATATTCATCATGTCATCAATCCGCTTGCTAGCCAGTTTATCAACTATTCTAGGTCTAAGAGCCATTGATTCTGCACAAGAGTTGAATAAATTAACTCTTAAATTGATTGATTTTTCATAAAATTTGTGAAAAAATTCAGAAAAATTGAAAAGGCATTAAGGCGTGCAAGTTTAAAACGTGGCACACAAGTATGATTGTGTCGTGCAAGTACTTGCCATGCAAGTAGCACCACGCAGGCCCAGATACCTTGACAGTAGCGCGACATCAAGTAAAACCTCGGAAAACAGAGCAACCCGTGCGGCTAAGGTGACCTGCACGGCAAGAGATCGAAGGTATGAAGTCTGGAAATCCGGATGCTTGTACGGATGTGAGGCCCTCTATTTATAGACACAGTCGAGACCCTACGTGCCATACCCTGCGCGATCAAGGGTCGTATCCCTGCACGTCAGGCCTTGCACGCCCAAAAATCATTTGCGCGCCCTACCTTGCGCGCCCCAATTTCCTTGTGATTCTCGATTTCCTCAGAGTCAAATCCTCTATTCTCTCCGGATCCAACCCTGAGGGGGGGGGACATTTGTTGACGCTCCTTTCATCACAAAATCTAAAGATCAGAAAAGGGGAATATCTGAGCTCAAAGTGATTCCTCCTTTGAAGAAAATATCAAAAATTGACAAAGGGATGAACACGGAGAAGATTTCCCATAAGTCGCACAAGTTTCCTCATAGTCTCACAAGTCCACTTGCGCGACGCATTATGGTCGCACAAGAGACTTGCGCAACCTAAGTGATAACCTCCCGGGGTCTTCTCCTGCCTATAAATATACCCTGTGGGCCCCCCCATTAAGGGGGATTTTTTTTTCATAAACTCAGATTTGAGCTCCCGTCACCCTAGTCTCTTCTCAAAGCTTCCAGAACACTTCTAAGGTAATTTCTTACCTAGAACGGAAGATCTAAAGAGGGGGAGGAAGGCCTAAGTGCTGAAACTCATCAACACTTGCATGCCTAAGTGGCTATCCCTTAAGGGAAAAGGGCCACACTTGCGCGCCGCCTTTCTCCTTCAATAGATCATGTGCACCCTTCTTCTGGAAGAACCTCAAGAGGATTCTAAAGGGTTTAATGAAGAGTCGCTCAAGTATTACCCTGCTGGTTAACCATCGCGCAATTACACCATGTGCCGCGCAGGCGTATACTTGCACAACCGGACTTGTGTGCCCACGCAGTACCTGTGCGCCTACCAAGACTTGCGCGCCCCTGCCTTTTTGGGTGCCTTTATTTCCCATTTAACCCCTCTTAATCCATTACACCTTTCCTATTCAAGATTTAGTCATCAAGACACACTTCAAGGCCATTTATGGCATGATTTCTTGATTTTACGTCCTTATCTGAAAGGAATTCTGTGGAATATCTCTCAAAACCTAGTGATTTATACATCTTTATGTCACTAAAGATTGAGATTTCATTCATTTAACCTCATCCTTTAAGATGAGAGAATCCTTAACTTGGGTCTCCTTTTCAAGAATAATCCCCAGTCATAAGTCCTCTAATTTGGGCATCCTCTTAGGAGTAAGCCCCAGATCCCCTAACCTGGGCTTCCTTTTCAGGAGTAAGCCCCGGTCTCAAATATGGGTATCCTCCTTAGGAGTAAGCCCCAGTCATAATTCTTAACTTGGGCATCCTCCGTAGGAGTAAGCCCCAATTATTAAAGTTCCCAAATCTAGTCATCCTCCTTAGGAGTAAGACCCTGTCCCCTAATTTGGGCATCCTCCTCAGGAGTAACCCCAAACCTTAATCCTTTACATGGGCCTCCTTTTCAAAAGTAATCCACAGTTTTAATTTCTCTTAACCAGTCCTAATTTAACTTAGATCTGGGATTCCTTTTCAGGAGTAAAACCCAATCATAAGTCTTCTCCTAATTTGGGCCTCCTTTTCAAGATTAAGCCCCAAGTTAGAGTATTAAAAATCTCTATGAAGCACATATACCTTTATGGACCCTGTTCCTGGATTTCTTCCCTAAAAGTAAATCCTAACCTTTATTTATCTGGGCAGTCATACATACATTAGCCCCACATTATTTTTTATGATTGCATCTTTCATGGAACAATTGTCTAATTTTTACCAATACCTCTTGTTTCTCACACTGAGCATGACTCAAGTGATCTTAGAGTGTAAAAGTAATTGTGACATCCTTCTTTGAGCCATCAATCATAAACATCATACTCCCCTACTCGAACTACGTGGGTTCTGATTCCTTTTCTAAACAAAGGATACATAGGTATCCCGTCTACGGGTTCGATCCCAACTCTAAAGTAATCTATGTCTTTCTGAATGACAATAAACTTCAAGTTCCCAACTGAGTGGCTTTAAAACCAGAATGGTCATCATAATGACCAAGAAACTTCTATATAAATGTGTCGAAGGGTACCATTGACCAAGAATATCTAATAAATACAGATGATTCTGTATCGATGAAGAACCTCGAATACATAAACAATATTCTCTAAATTTACTACATATTTAATAATTGATTTTCAGATCTGAAGGAAAGCTCATTTTTTACTTGGTAATGTAATAAGGATTCACGAACATATCTTAAATGTATAAAGAGGGTCCCGGAGTAGACAATAATTCCCCTCAAAAAGGTGTGATGAGTCTGACCTCCCATCCTCTTGACCAATGAAAATTCCTAAGCCTCATCATTCCATAAACTAATGAGTACCTACCTTTGGAAAGTAGGTCTGAATGGATGTGGAATCATTGGATGTTTCCGATTCTATGAACAAACCCGTTAGAAACCGATCCGAATGTTTGAACCTCCCATCAAGGTGGTCATCCCCAGATTCCGAGGGAAACAATGGTAGACACCAATCAACTCCAACTCAGAACTGAAGTATAATAGAAAAACCAAGTGAACATATGTAATGTCATGGAAAAGTACTACAACAAAAGGGGAAAACTACAAGTACCCAAAAGAAAGTAAAAACATTTGCAACCATAAGCCTGAACAGCTCCTGCAACCCCAAGCTGGTAGAAACCGGCATGATCTCCAACCTGCTCCAAGTGACCTGAAAAGCAGTTTATATATACGTTGGGTGAGTATAACAGTATTCTCTGTAGGATCCTCCTAGAATCCTCTCGTGCAAAAGTAATGAAAGCTTTCTAAATCCTAGTGAACAAAAAGTGAAACCAACACATCACCTAAATAGGTAATCTATGTTCCCAACCTCACCATGGCTACTCTCACAAAGAAACACATACAAGAATATATCATACAGTAAGAAAATTCAAGGGTAACCCACTACTACTTCCCCACTGGTTTTCCACTTTTCCCCAAAGACATATGTCTTGTACATCTCTCTTCAATGGCTTGCCCACAGACACCTGGGCTAGGCTCCACAATCTGCACCACATGCACCACAAATGCTTGCCCGCAGATACCTAGGTGAAGAACCACACCATCCTCACAACCAAAAGTGACCAGGTAGTTTCCAAGAGCCACCACAACTCGCATAATGCGTATCATACATCGGGTATTATACCTCAAGCTATTATAGCTCATACGCCAAGTAAGGATCCTCAAACCATCACAACCGATACACATTACACCTATAGTAGTCCATAGGATACTATATCCAGAATATATGTGTGTGAATAAAAATAAGACATTACAGCCCTTTACACACTAATATGGGGAATACTAACCATTGTGCCCTATGGAACTAGTATCTACCAAGAGAAGACAACAGGGTCAAAGGGGGTATTCAGCCATTCATACTCCCACCAGAATGTTGGGGAAAACACCCCGCAGGGCTCAGAATCCCCAAGGTTCCAGTTTCCCTTACTGACAGGGTGGAGTATCATATAGAAACACAAAAGGTACAGAATATACTATAACTCACAACCACACTATGGACATAACCTAGTCTTAGACACAACTGCAGCTAACGTCTCTCGGACTCCAGGCTGCCACTTATAATACTAGGTATCCTATATGGACACAACAATTTAAGTGATTTATTTTATTAATTCATTCCCTTTTTATCAAATTCCATTGTACGTTAATTAATTCTTCAAACATTAATTAACCATGAACAATTCCACATTAAATTCCATTTACCCCACATCCAAAAATTCCACTATCCTTTAAAAATTACTCAACCTCATCATTATGATTCAACAAACTCCAACCCCATGGACTAACATTATTTATTCAAACATTCATTACAGAATTACTTTCCCATTTACCCAGGCATTCTAGAAAATCATCATATGCTACTATACACAAGGGGGATCAACACGTTGAGTAGGTGTACTACCCATCAAGTCCTTGCTTCCTAGAGCAAGAGCATAGACCCATTATCCCTTGAGAGGCTAAACATGGAAAGAACAGGACATACCCTACGTGTCTTCACCTCTTTCGGAAGAAGGGTAATCCAGACCAGCTTCCTTGAGCAGTGGGGGAAAGTAAAGTAGATAAACAACCAATGAATCAACAAGAATCCAACAATCACATCCATCCCATTCCATCAACCCTTGTGTCCTACCCGACACCCACATGCATAAACCTTTGCATCTCGCCACTCTATGCATCATCCGCTGCCACAACAAAAATGCTTCTATGCCTCCACATTTCACAACACCCCTCCAAGGTCACCTCACAACACAAGTAGCAGGAAATAAAACATCACATCAATTGGGCTATGGACCATTCATCCAACAATAGGGTAACTCAAAACCCTTCAAAGAATTATCAAACAATCACATTCTTTAAACCATCTTGAATTAACAAATTTAATCCGTCGGTTCCAAAAATCCGGAACCTAACCAGTAAACTATCACAAAAGATTATACATGGTTACTATGCCAATTTGATTAATATTAAATTACAACATGAACCAGATTCGTACACATGCCTCTTTCTCTTTAGCCAAAAAATTATCAATTAGACTCGGTTTACGTTCTTATCCAATTTCCACCATGAACAACTGCTAAACAATTCAAGCATATATATCACACTATCTAGAAAAACAAGAGGCAAAAACATACAATCGATTCAATTTCATTTTCTATTTAAAATATATTTATTAAGTCAATTCCTTTTTCATCCAATGGGATTAAACATGCTAAGAATACAATTTCACATAAAAGAAAGAGAAGCAATGATTCCCCTACCTGAAGGTATTTTTTGACGAAAACCCCAACAACGAAGAACGCAAAAGAATGATGGGTTGATTCTCCAAAAACCCACCTTAGATCTATCCTACTAGAAATATCAAGACCAAATCTCAATGTATTTGGAACCCACACACGTAGATCTACCCATAACGGTTGTAGATATAAGAAACCGAGTGAAGAGGAGAAGTAGATCTAAGTAGATCTAAGAAACAAAACAAGAATGATCACATAACTCAAGAAATTAGATTCGATTCTCCAAGATAAGCCTTCATATCACCTCCAAAATGCTTGGGAGAGGTTATACTACCTTCAAGGAAGGGTAATCCCGAGTTATGGCCTCTTAGGAGCTTAAATGAACCATTTAGATACAAAAAAAGTTAGATCCACAATTTTATGATCGAAGTTTAAGTGCCTGCACAGTTAGTCCGCACGGTTTGACAAATCGTGCACTAACCGTGCATTAGATTCTGCCCCGTAAAACACTCCTTGCATGGTTAGTATGCACATTTAGACAAACTGTGTGCTAACCGTGTGTTAGCCACTACCTCTGACACCAACCTCGCATGGTTTGGCCACACTGTTTAGACAAACTGTTCGCAGCCCTTGCGAAAGCTACTGCCATTTAGTCTTCCTTAAAATTCCACCCAAACGCACCCCCAAGTCACCTTAACCTCCCGGAACACCACCAACACCTCATTTTCACAATGTAATGGATTGGAGAGGTCCAGGACATTACATCAGATACCTCTCAAAACATTCTCATCCTTGGGAATCCAATACCCACCTAAAGTGAAAATGAAATGGGGTCTGAACAACCACCCATCGAGATACCTCTCAAAAGAGAGAATTTCACCAAAGCAACAAATGGTGCCATCTCATAAACATGAAAGTTTCATAACCACAAAATTTACAAGTAAACATGAAGAGAGTCAAACATCAAACAACTATTGGTACTGGACACGAATCAGTGACTCACTTTCCCAGGTACTCTCCTCCAAGCCACCGTGTCGCCACAAGACACGAACTATGGTGATAGAACGCCTTCACAACACCTTATCCTTGTAGTCTTATATCTCCACATGTCATTACTCAAAGGTTCCATCATTATCAAAATCGATCTCTCCCCAATCGATGTTGTGAGAGTCTTTGTGAAGATAAAGATGGATCTATGATACATGGAAAACATTATGTATTCGACTCATCTGTAGGGGAAGTGCCGCTCGATACGCCACAGCTCCAACATGAGCTAACACCTTGAAAGGCCCAACGAACTGGGGAGAAATCTTACTTCCCCGAACAAAAAATCACTGAACATGACGGGGATTCACCTTCAGAAACACAAGATTCCCAACATTAAACTCTAAGTGCCTCCTTCATTGATCGACATAAGATTTCCGACGATCTTGTGCTGTCTTAATCAGCTCACAAATCACCTGAACCATCTATGTAATATTCTACACTAGTTCTGGTCCGAGAATTGCTGACTCTCTGACCCCAGTCCTGCACAACGGAGAATGGAAATCCAGGCCATAAAAGGCTTCAAACAGTGCCATATCAGTGGTGGAGTGAAAAATATTATTTCAAGATAACTCCAACAAAGGCAATTGCCTCATCCACGAACCTCCGAAATCAAGAACACCAGATCATAACATGCCTTCAAAAGTCTGGATGGTTCACTCTGTCTGACCAACCGTTTGAGGATGAAAACATGTGTTAAGGCATAGTTGAGAACTGAAATAATGTTTGAGAACTCTCCACACTCTGGAGGTAAAATCAGGATCCCAATTAGAAATTATCATCCAATGGAATCCATGTAGTCTAACCACCTCCTCTAGATACTTCCTTGAGAAAACTTCCACTGATCTTGACTCCATGATTCCTATAAAGTGGGATGATCTTGTTAAACGATCCACTAACACCCAAATAGAATCATGTCCTCATGGAGCTCAAGGTAAACCAGTAATGAAGTCCATTGAGATGTCCTCCCACTTCCACTCAAGAATCTCTAATGGCTGTAGAAGGCCACCAGGAACACTGTGTTTGGCCTTCACCTTCTGGAAGACTAAACATCGAGACAGACACTCCACAACCGCATGCTTCATCCCAGGCCACCAAAATGGAATCCTCAAGGATTGGTAAAAACATTTCATGCCAGGATGTACTACTAAGGGAGAACTATGGAACTTTCTGAGGAACGTCTAGTGAATCAACAAAGCGACAAGATGCCTTCCATGATACAACACTCGGTGTTGTTCATCTTCGGTCCAACCATATGGGGCCTCACCACAAACAACTCAGTCTCCCCAGACATCCACCTTTAGATCTCCCAACTGGGACTCTTCCACATTCTACATCAGGGATGACTATACCGTCATCTGAAAAAGGAAACCTCTACCCCCATCTTCTCCCATATCAAGATTTAATTCTGAAAATTCTTCCATTACTCTCTAGGAATCATTGGATTCATTCATAAGATCACTACATGACTTTTGAATCAGTGCATCAGCTAAAAAATTCCCCTTTCCATGTGTATATGATATTTCAAAGTCGTATTTCTGTAAGAACTCCATCCACCGACGATGTCGCAAGTTCAAGTCATGCAGGGAGAATACATACCTCAAACTCTTTTGATCGGTGGAAACCATGAAGTGCTCACTAATGAGGTAATGTGTCCACAACTTCAGAGCAAACACCACTGCTGCCAACTCAAGTTCATGGGTGGCATAGTTTTGGTCATGGGGATGCAACTGCCATGACTCGTAAGAAACAACTGACCTCTGCTGCATTAGAACACAGCCTAACCCCAGATGTGAAGCATCATAGAAAACATCAAACTAAACTCCCTCATCAGTAAGACAAAGGACTAGAGCACATACTAACTTCTCCTTTAGATACTCGAAAGATTCCTAACACTAATCAGTCCATATGAATGCCTGATCCTTCCTAGTCAAAGCTGTTAGAGGAGTCATAACTCATGGGGAATTGGATACGAACCTCCTGTAGTATCCTGCAAGACCAAGGAAACTTCACACCTCTGAAATTGCCTTGGGGTCTACCCAAGACACAACTGCTTCTACCTTTGATAGATCCACAACAACTCCCTGCTAGGACAGAACATGACCCAAGAAACGGACATATCGAGAACAAAACTCACACTTCGACAACTTCCTGAATAGTTGATGTTGGCAAAGAACTCCTAATATGGCTCATAGATGCTCTGCATTCTCTTCATCAGATGTGGAGTACATAACGATTTCGTCGATGAAAACAACCACGAACATGTCCAGGAACTCAGAGAACACAACATTCATCAATCCCATGAATACATCTGGAGCATTCATCACACCAAATGGCATTACAACGAACTCATAATGCCCATGATGACAATGGAAAGTAGTCTTCGGAATATCCTCATCCTTCACACGCATGTGATGATATCCCAACTGCAAGTTGATCTTCGAGAACCAACTTGCACCCTTCAGTTGATCGAAGAAGTCATCAATACAAGGAGTAGGATAGCGATTCATTATTTTCAATTTGTTCATGTGACGATAATCAACACACAACTGCAAACTTCTGTCGGCCTTCTTTAGAAACATAACTGGTGCACCACATGGTGAAACACTTGGATGAACAAAAACATACTGAAACAGACCATCAAGCTGTATACGTAGCTCTCGAAACTCTGAAGCGGCCATCCTATATGTAAACATAGAGATAAGAGATGCTCCTGGCTATAGCTCGATCTTGAATTCGATCTATCGTTGAAGGGGTAAGGCTACAACCTCTTCTAGAATGACATCAGGGTACTCCATTATGACCCTAGGAAATGCGAACTGTCGAACCTCTGAATAAATCAACAATATCTCAGCCATTATTAATGATAAGTATGGAATGCGCCTATTACCCATCAGAGGATATCACTCACCAACAAAAAACACATTCTCTCCATCCTCCCCAAGGAAAACGACCTTCTTCCTGATGCAATCCATGATATCCTACACTGAATACAACCAATCCATGCTGAGTATGACATCATATAGTTGTATTCGTAAACATAGGAAATATCCCCAAGAGCAGTGTTTCCCCAACACTAGCTCACAGTCTCTACATATTTCAAACAAGAAAGCTCGACCTCCAACTGGCGTAGTCAACACCAAGGGAACTGGAAGCCTTTCTACCTCAAGTCCCAAAGCATGGACACGGGTAGGTGATATGAAGGAGTGTGTCACTCCTGAATCAAACAAGCCATACATCAAGGTAGAAAAAAACAAAGGGTACCTCGAATGACATATGCATTGTCCAGATCTAGAAACACTAGAGCATGATGCTGACCACAACCTCCTCCACCGCCTATCTGACCCTGATGACGACCACCACCATGGCTGCACTATGCACTTTGAGGATGAGGAGCATCATAGGGATGTCCTCTACCTGCCCCATCTACCCTCTGCTGATCTAAAACTGTTGCAATCTGCTGTTGTTGCTACCTTGGCTAGAACTTCCTCAATGGAGGAACTTGGAGTGTAGCGCCTGGTGCACGATGACTGCTCTGAATGGTCGGTCACTCCCACTACTGATGACCGTGACCACCACAAGAAAAAAAGCTTCATCCCTTGGCATAGGCCAAAGAGTTGCTACTTCTGGAGAAATGTGATGTGAAGGGCTGGGACCAACCCCCATATGAATGGAAACTCTTCTGCCCTGAAAATCTGGAACCTTGGACCACATCCTTGCTTCGGGAGGGATCATGAAGATCCCCTTCTCGTTATGATCATATCCTAGCCAAAGACCACTCGATAAGCTATGCCCTCGCCAGAACCTCCAGATATGTCTTCAGCATAAATGGGGTGACCTGGCGCTGGATCTCTGGATGCAAAGCCTCCTCGAATCGTAAATGGATCAAGAAATAGATTCCAAACTCTCGAACATTGGAGATCCCCTGTCAAAGGGTAAGAAGCTCCTGGCGACTGGATGCCTTTGCAGTCGAGGAAAGAAACTCGACCCTAAAATTGTCTCGGAACTCCTCCCATGAGATCATTGACTCCTCACGATCCCCTAGGAATGAGAACCACCACTGTCTCACTACTCCACGCAGCATCTTCATATCTAAGGACACCCAGTGCTCTTTCTGAGCACAGATCAAACTGAATCCTATCTTGACGTCCTCCAACCTATCTTCCGGGACTGCATGTGAAACAGATTACTCATACTTCTGTAGACTCTGGCGCTGAAACTCTCGGAGTTTCTTCCTCCAAGTGTCGTCTTCATCAACCTCTACCCTGCGGCAATCTACTGGAACATCCTGCTAGACATTTTCTACGCAAACCTGACGAGGACGTCAACCTAGAGCCATACCTGTAAAATAACAAACACTTAGAGCTCCTATGTCAAGAATATTGAAGAATCAATATTAATTAATTAATTATTTTATTTTATTTGTTTTACGTCAACCTATCCTAAGGTCTAACCATTCAAACAAAAGAACAAATAAGAATGATGCATGATCCTATCCTAGGTCTCCACCCTACAACTAGTATCACATTGCTTAGTAGCCACTGTAAAAAAAAATGGTATGTACATCAGATCATTGGGGGCCCTAAATGCCTTTGTCTGACTACCAAACCAGTGTTTACCTCACTTTCTAAACATGAATGACACCATTTCCCTACCAACCCATGCAACCTCACATGTGACTAACTCCAAACTCCATCATATCCCTCAACCAGAACTCTGATACCACTCTGTCATGACCCCCTCCCCACAAAGTGAACCCCTCCTGGGCTGGCAGTGTAAGAAGAGAGATAATGACCCCTGATTCCCACCTTCATCAGGCCCCGGGTTGGCGACTAGCACCGAGGGTATAATAATACACAAATGGGAGAAATTTACCTCTAATAGGACACATGCGGAAGAGAGAGATCAGATAGACACCAACCAACTCCAACACAAAACTAAAGTAAAAAAATAAAACCCAAGTGAACATATGTAATGTATTGAAAAAGTACTACAACTGAAAGGGAAAACTATAATTACCCAAAATAAAGTAAGAAATAGCTCCAACCACAAGACCGAACATCTCCTGCAACCCCAAGGTATTAGAAACCAGCTTGATCTCCAACCTTCTCCAAGTGACCTGAAAAATAGTTTATATATACGTAGGGTCAGTGTAAAAGTATACTCAGTATGATCCTCCCTGAAGTCACTCGTTCAAAAGTAAATAAATCTTGATAAAGCCCAGTGAACAAGAAGTGAAACAAACTCATCACCTAAACAAGTATACTAATTTCCCCAACTCACCATGGCCACTCTCACCAAGTAACGCATAAAAGAATATATCATATAGTAATGAATATCAAGGTTACCCCTCTACTACTTTCCCATTGGTTTGCCTCTTTTCCCCAATGACATACGTCCTGTGCATATCTCTCCAAAGTATTTCCTGTAGACACCTGGGTTAAGCTCCACAATATGAACCATGTACACCACAAAGGCTTTCCCACAGACACCTGGTCAAAGCACAAAACCATCCTCACAACCATAAGTAACTAGGTAGTTTCCAGGGGCCACCACAGCTCACATAACATGTATCATACGTCGGGTATTATACCTCAAGCCATTACAGCCCATACGCCGACTAAGGATCCTCAAACCATCACAGCC
This sequence comes from Viscum album, assembly GCA_963277665.1. Taxonomy (NCBI): domain Eukaryota; kingdom Viridiplantae; phylum Streptophyta; class Magnoliopsida; order Santalales; family Viscaceae; genus Viscum; species Viscum album. The sequence goes on from OY728158.1 coordinate 1,510,097,371, forward strand.
TATACACGTTACACCTATAGTAGTCCATAGGATACTATATTCGGAATATATGTCTGTGAACAACCACAATCCATTACATCCCTCTACACACTTATATGAGGAAAACTAACTGTTGTGCCTAATGGAACTAGTATCTACCAAGAGAAGAGAGCGAGGTCAAAGGGGGAAGTCATCTATTCATCCTCCCACCAGAATGTTGGGGAAAACACCCTCTAGGGCTCAGAATACCCAAGGTGCCATTTTCCCTTACTAACAGGGTGGAGTAGTGTATAGAAACACACAATGTACAGAATATACTATAACTCACTACCACACTATGGGCATAACCTAGTCTTAAAAATAAATGTAGCTAACATCTCTCGGACTCTGGGATGCCACTTCTAATACTAAGTATCCTATAAGCACACAACCATTTAAGGTATTTATTAGATTACTTCATTCCTTTTTTATCAATTCTGTTGTACGTTAATTAATTCTTCAAACATTAATCATCCATGATCAATTCCACATTAAATTTCCTTAACACCACATCCAAAAATTCCACGGTCCTTTAAAAATTTCTCAACCTCATAATAATGTTTCAACAAACACTAAACCAATTGGTTAACATCATTTATTCAGACATTCATTATAGAATTACATTCCCATATTCCCATGAATTCTAGAAAAGCATCCTATGATACTAAACAAAAGGGGTCTCAACACGGTGAGTAGATGAACTACCCGTCGAGTCTTTGCTACCTATAACCAGAGTGTAGACCCATTCTCCCTTGATAGGATAAACACGGAAAGCATGTGGCATACCCCACATGTCTTCGCCGCTTTCGGAAGAAGGGTAAGCAAGACCAGCTTCCATGAGTAGTGGAGAAAAGTAAATCAGATAAACAATCAAAGAATCAAAAAGAATCTAACAATCACATCCATCCCATTCCATCATCCCTGGTGTCCTCCCCGACACCCACATACATAAACAGATGCGTCTCCCCTCTCTAGGCATCATCCGCTGCCACAACCAAAAGGCCTCTATGCCTCTACATATCACAACACCCCTCCAGGGTCACATCACAACACAAGCGGTAGAAAATCAAACATCACATAAATTAGGCTTTGAACCTTTCAACCAATAAGATGGTTACTCAGAACCCTTCAAGGAATTATCAAAAAATCACATCCTATAAACCATCTTGAATTAATATAATTAATCGGTTGGTTCCAAAAATCAGGAACCTAACTAGTAAGCTGTCACAAAAGATTATACATGCTTACTATGCCAATTTGATTAACATAAAATTACAACAGGAACTAGATTTGTTCACATGCCTCTTTCTCTTTATCCAAACAAATAGAAATTAGTCTCGGTTTACATTCTTTAAAAATTTCCACCAAGAACAACCGCTAAGAAAGGAAAGCATAGATATCACACTATCTAGAAAAACATGAGGTAATAACATACAATCGATACAATTTCCTTATCCGGTTCAAATATATTTATTAAATTAATTCCTTTGTAATCCAGTGGGATTGAACATTCTAACAATATAGTTGCACATAAATTAAATAGAAGCAACTAATCCCCTACCTCAAAGTTTTTTTGATGAAAACCCTAACAACAAAGAACGCATAGGAAAGCCGAGTTGATTCTCAAAAAACTGACCTTATATCTCTCCTCCTAGAATGATCAAGAACAAAGAACAGCATATTTGGCATCCACACACTTAGATCTACCCATAACGGGCGTAGATATAAGAAACTGAGGGAAGAGGAGAAGTAGATTTAAGTAGATCTAAGAAACAAAACAAGAACGATCACATACCTCAAGAAACCGGCTTCAATTTGCCAAGAGATGCCTTTAGATCACCTCAAAAATTCTTGAGATAGGTTCTCCTACATTCAAGGAAGGTTAATCCCGATTTATGACCACTTAAGAGTTGAAAGAAACCATTTAGTGGAAAAATGAGTTTGATCCAAAATTTTAGGATCTGAGATTAAGTGCTTGCACGGTTAGTCCGCACTGTTTGACAAACTATGCGCTAACCGTGCGTTAGCTTCTACCTCGTAAAACACTCCACACATGGTTAGTCTACATGGTTATCCAAAATGTGCGCTGACCATGCGTTAGACACTACCTCTAACACCAACCTCGCATAGTTTGGCCGCATGGTTTAGACAAACTGTACGCAGCCCATGCGAAAGCTACTACCCTTCAGTTTTCCTTAAAAGTCCACCCAAACGCACCCCCAAATCACATTGACCTCCCATAACACCTCCATCACCACATTTTCACAATTTAATTGACTAGAGAGGTCTGAGATAGTACATGATTTCATCTCAGGTAACAATGATGGCCTATATAGGGTGTGACTAAAACTCGGTATGCCACCACCTATATGGTAAAATGAAATTTATAGTCTAAAGAATAATGTATGAATTTTTATATGTAATAATATAATATATATATAAAATAAAACATATTTTTGAAATAAAAATTTATAAATTAATATTTTGGCCCTTGGCTTTCAAGTGACACATGGACAACCAATCATACATTGGTTATTTCCTATCATCTAAACCATATACCAATGGGAATTTTTTTTAATAATATAAATTTTATTGTTTATTTATTTAATTAATTTTTTATGGAAAATATATCTGTGTACAAAGGAATTTACTGATTGGAGCATTATTATGACATCTAAAAAAAACCTAAACATCATTAGCCTATATAGTGTCAGTCTAGAACCAATATATAATGAGAATTATTAATCCCAATGGTGAGTATCATTGGGCCAACGTATTTATCACACTCAACCTTTGTAGTTTACAAGATTCAATATTAGTGGCCTTTAAAAAAATTAAAATATAAAGGATTCAACTTTTTTAACATTCATTATTCACCATGGTCTATTATAATCAACATATTTAACAAACATTATCAATTAAAACATATAAATATTTATTCATATAGAATAACCATTATATGTATTTTAAAATAATTTAGTAACTTTATTATTTATCTTTTATCATATATGATATATACCTTTTAATAATTTCACATCATATTTACGTTCATTGTTAATCCCAATATACCATTATTCCATGTTAAAAAAACTAAAAGTATAACAAGGTTAAACTCAAAAAACCAATTTTAAAATATTTACAACCACATATTATAATTCCTAGGGTATTAGAGCATACTAAGGGGGGATGGTGGATTAGTATCATAGTTATAAACAAACATGATATTATCCGTAAAGGTTTAACACATCAATTAAAGGCCCAATGCATTTCATTAGTCAACAAAGTAAATACACTACATGGTTTTTCAATCTCACACATGACATACACTCGTTTAATAACAAGACTATTGTATAATATCATAGATTAAGAACATTATTTTTATATATAACATTATATCTGGACTTCACCATTGATTTTAGCTAAAATGGTCGGGACCATAGATGTTTAAATGTCCCTAAAAATATGTATTCTGATACTTAGATGATAAGGGATAAAATACTAATGATGAGTAAAATTAAAAGAATGAAATAATACATTAGACTTACTATTTTGTTTTGAATTGTAGGAAAAAAATATATTAAATTTCATAGAATCAGTAAATATTCACCCTTGAATGAGGAGGAGGAGTTTGAGTCAAATACTAAGCTATTAAGAGTGAAATAGAAAAGAAATATGGATGAGTTCTTGTAATGGATTGGTTGGAAATGGGGTAAATTTTCCACTTTTAATCTGGCACATATTATTTCAGCATATATTAATGAAACATGAACCAACAATGTCATATAATCTATTTGATTAAAACACATGTATCATGGTCTCTTGGGCCAAAAACATCATTTGGAAACCCATGAGAATGGTTCTATAAAAACCCATAGGTTTTCAGGCCTCGTCACATAATATTTTAAAATGTGTCACAAGGTAATATTGCATGGTTATCAAAAATGTTTTACAAACAGTTCATCATGTGTTGTTAGTCCAAATTTCCATTGTAAAGACCTAAGAAATTCCATGTAATATTTATAAATATATATGGATTTATTACAAGTCTGTGAAAATTGATGACGCGTAATTCCAAGGAATAGTGTGCCCAGAAATAATTATTGAACTTTTTTTCAGGTACGTTCCATAAATGCACGGGCAGTGTTTTCTATCTTTTTAACTGGTGCTAAGATTAAAAATTTATAGGCACCATTGAATCCACAATTCCAGGATTCACTTATGGGATGCTTCACTTTGACCATAGTTGGTTGGGGGAAAATATATATTTTTTATACTTTTAAAGAAATAATAATATAACATAAATTGTTTTTTTATTTCTTTTTCTTTTTCCTACGGCCAATTGAGCGATAGTGGAAGGGACCACGAAGGTGGTCAGAACTTTAATTATGGGGTGTTAATTGCACAATTACACTTTGTTTGCGTAACCACCCACTACATCAATTATTGAGGTAGTTTAACTTTGTAAATTAATGAGTCACATTAATTAATTGATTTAATAAGGCACATTACTTACATCAATTAATAAACCTCATTAATTCCTCGTGGAATTGCTCGAATTTACCCCTCCTATTTAAATGGATCTCATGGTGGGGTTTCGGCACAGATTCATCAATCATGAAATCCCGGATGATGTGATGCCACACCTTCCACCAAATTAGAATGGAGGATTGACAACGCTCATTGTAGAATTTATCCAATGGTCGAAAGACGATGAATGCCAGTTCACAAAAACCTCCACTTTTGTCCTCAATACAGTCGAACGTGGAAGAACCGCCATCCGTGACGTCCCCAACGAATCATGAGGTAGGGGTTGTCTTTTAATTAAAGATTTTCCATCGATTATATTCCTCTCTCTTGAATTTATGGAAGGTTATTATGGGGGATTTGAATGAGGTTCATTACTATTGAAAAGTGGTGAATATTTACCTCCATCTTGTTATAATGCTAACACAAAGGGAACAGGACAAACGAAAAAGGCTCGGACCCTCCGATACTTGTCTTGTTATTGCGTTCTTCATGGACGGTTTTCCCAATTCGACTACAACGCAAGATAGAAGAAACGTTGTGGCAGTGGAAATCTGGGTTTCCCAAAAGCATATAAGACACCAAGAACAGACCACTAATGCACATTTGGTGGCCCATGGAAACAACCGCCAGCACACCATGCCGCCGACAGGTGGTGATTGCTAGAGGAGGCCTCACGACAACCGATATCAGGTGGTGGGAAGGGAGGACGCTGTTGCATGCAATAGTGGCCAAAGGCAGCTGTCTTGATCCGACTACGCAGAAGTAGGGTGGTGCCCGCAAGAGCCGCCACTGACAGTAGTCTCGGCTAGCAGGCTACGGCAAGAGGGTGTAACGTCCCGGTTCTGAAAGCCACCCAGAGGTGCCCCATACCTGGTTGTTCACATTTCCTCAATCACATTTCCTCAAATTCCAGATACTGCTGAATAGAAGTAAGGTCCTTGGGTGTAATGGTGGGGAAAATATTCCCTCATTGGTAGAGTACACAACATAAAATAAACAAAATAAATATTGGAAGCAGTAAATAATCCATACACAAGTGAACATCAGAAGACTGAATATGATAAAAAGCAGGAACACACATATATATGACGCATGATACATATGTCTAGGAGAGCATCCAAAAATTCACTATCCTAAATACAATACAAAACCAAGTACAAAGGAAAACAAATAAAATCCTCAGCATCAGAAACCATAGCTTGGTCACATGCTCTCTTGATCCAATGTAATCAAGTACCTGATGTCAAAGGCTGCTTTCCCTCGTTTATACTTTCAACAATATAATCTGTTTGGTCCCAAAAGCATGACCCAAATAGGGTGTGAGACTAAATCCCAGTAGACAACCACCAAAATATCTGTTCCAAACAGTCAGTGAGTATATATAAGGTAAAATACAATAACAATAAACAATATATAGTGACAAGAAATACACAGCAGTAAACAATCCAAAAAATCAACAACTAACAGTGTAGCAAACAACCAACCACAAACAGGAAACCCTATGGGAAGTACTCACAACCATCCCCTCTGGTCCTATCCAAAAAAGGTACCAACAACCCTCTAGGTAGTATACTCAGCCTAACCACTCTGGATTGGTCACACAAAATTAGGAGAATCTATGAGGAAGCATGCTCAGATAGTTCCCCTTATATTCTATGGTTGTCAGGGACTCTCTGAGGAAGATCATGCGGTCCAATACCCTTATAGCCCAAAGTTCTAGAGACTCTCTGAGGAAGCTCACTCGGTCAATTCCTCCTATAGCCTCAGGTCTATCATCGGCTCTCTAAGGAAGCTCACTCAGTCAATTCCTTCTATAGCCTGGAATGGGTTATGAAATTAAAACAAAACAAAGACTCTCTGAGGAAGCTCACTCGGTATACCCCGGTACAGTCTATAAAGCTCAAGAATCTCTGAGGAAGATCACTCAGTCTATCCTACCATATTCTATAATATCCAAGACTCTCTGGGAAGCTCACTCAGTCTATCCCCTATAGTTTATAATGTCCAAGACTCTCTGAGGAATCCCACTCAGTTTATCCCCTTATAGTCTATGGCACCAGGTTCTCACAGCCCCATGTAAGTCAGTGCATAATAATGCTATATGGCCAATGTAAACCTACAGAGCTACATGTATAACCATTCTATTGCATAATAATCATGTCAGGAATCAAGGATCCATCCGACGGTCACAAGGCATGGAAGGTAGGTACAACAGCCAAAGGCAGAACAAGACCAAAGGTCGTAAACATAACAAGAATTTAAAAACATCCAAGCATAGCAATTATCATTATATATAACAAAAAGTTTCCTCTACACAAGCATACAATCAAGGAAGGAATACAATAGGGGAAAAGCAGTAAACACACAATACCTCTTCCAAGGGTATTGGAGGAAATTGCACATAATACTCAAAGACATCGAACAGAAAGGCACAAACAAGATACCTTGATGATAGTAGATCTATATACTTGAACCACGCGGCTTGAATCTCATTAGAAAAACGAAGATCTAAGAAAATGTCCAAAACACTCAAACCAAAATATCTTGAAGAAGAAGGAAAATCATGGAATGAAACTCAAGAAGAAGTAAGAACTCACCACTGCAGTTCCAACGCAATCAATGACGGTCGATTCAGATAACGGACGGAGGTTCGTGGGCTCGGAGAAGTCTTGGAACAGTTTGGCTTCTCTCAGTCGAAAAAGACCTAGAAGAAGACGTTAAATTGATCAGACGTGAACCTGGTGTGCTAATGAAAAAAATACAAGGCATGTACTTTTGAAGAACACGACATGTACTAGGATTTTTCATACTCCACTTTAAGTGGCCTCCACAATGCCCCTACACACCGTGTGTGTGGCCCAGAAATGGCCAGCAAACGGCATCGCATGACATCAATGTACATGGAGTGTACTTATAAAGTAAATGGTGTGTATTTTGAAAATTTACATATTCTCCCCTCTTTCTCAAAAACTCCAGAAAAAGTAGAAACATATATGATAAGAAGGTTTGGGTTCTTACAATCTTCCCCCCTTAAATAAATTCATCCACAAATTTCCCTACTGTGGTGTGGATGATGAAACCTTGAACAGCTTCGGCCACTACGATCATACATCAACCTCCCTCACCCATGTCTCGTCCTTTACTCGCCCGTGCTGCCATAGCACCCGTACTAGAGGAACAGACCTTCCATGGATAACCATCATACTACGATTGACAATCTGGATAGGATGCTCTTCAATCTATGTATCCGCCTAGAGCTCAACCTCCTCAGGTTGAAAGACATGAGACGGGACTGAAAAGTAACGTCGGAGCGGAGAAACGTGGAAGGTGTCATGCATATCCCAGTACCTCTGAGGTAACTTCAACCAATATTAAACTGGTCTAACACTCTCCAACACCTCAAACGGTCCGACATACCATGGTGAAAACATTCCTCGTCATTGAATCCTATTGTGTCCTATCCTCAGTGCAACCCGTAAGAAAACCTGATCCCCAACCTCAAACTCTGGAGGTCGTCTCCACTGATTAGCGTATGACCTCTATCGAGACTGCGCTATAGCCATACCATTCCAAACCAACTCTATATACTCTGAGGTCTCTTGAACAAGACGAGGTCCCAACAAAGCTGGATCTCCTACCTCTATCCAACATAAAGGTGATCGACATGGCATAGCGTACAAGGCCCCGTAATGTGCCATTTGAATAGTCACCTGAAAACTTTTATTTTAGATGAAATATACCAGAGGAATATGCTTCTCCAAAAAACCTCCAAGGTCTAGAATGTAATCATTGAGCATATCCTCATGTACCAAAATCGTGTGCTTGGAATGGACATCTGTCTGGGGATGGTATGCTGTATTTAATGTAGATGTGTACCCAAAGCCTTCTAATGCCCCTGATAGAACTGAGAAGTAAAACGTGCATCCATGTCTAAAACAATGGAGTGTGGAACTCCATGTAGACATATAATCTCATGGATGTACAACCATCCCAGATCATCAACACTGAAGGTCTCACTGATCGGAAAGAAGTGATAAAACTTTGAAAGTTTTTCGATGGCTACCCAAACAGCATAATTCTATATGGGTGGCCTCAGAAACCCAGTCACGAATTACATCACAACATCATTCCATTTCCACTCAGGAATTGGTAACTACTGTAAAAGACATGTCGTCGCTGATGCTCCGCTTTCACCTGCATACAAGTAGAACATCTCAGAACAAAACCAGAAACATCTCTCTTTATACCTGGCCACCAATACTGGTGATGAAGATCCCAATACATCTTGGTGACACCAGGATGAACTGCCCAAACTGGGGAATGAAAACCCCACATTAACTCCTCATGTATGTCTCCTAGCACCCATACATGTCCTTGGAAATGCAAGATCTCATCCTCACCCATGGTCCATCCAGGAGGAGGGTCCTCCCCTAACACACTCTCCTGCAGGACAAGGATTTTTGAGTCTGATAGTTGCCTCATCCGTACTCGATCAAGAAGTGTAGAGGTAACAGCTACAGAAGATAAGATATTGTGTCTCTATCTGTCGTTTACCTCCATGTGCATCTCAGAGAACATATCCATAAGTTTCCACTCATTTTTTGCCTCCTTAACAGCTTGTATTTGGTTCCTCCTGCTCAGCGCAACAGCAATTGTGATTCCCTTCCCAGTCATATAGGCAAGCTCAAAGTCAAAGCACTGAAGATACTCGACCCACTTGCACTGTCTCTGATTCAGGTCCCACTATGTGAAGATGTATTTGAGACTTTTGTGGTTGGTTAAAACCATAAGGTTATCTCCCAGATGATAGTGTCTCCAACATCGCAAGGCATGAACAAAAGCTGGTAACTCCAGATCGTGCGTTTGGAAGTTCCTCTCATGTGGCATCAATTGCTGAGACCCGTACGAAATAACTCTGTCTTCCTGCATAAGGATAGATCCCATACCAATACTTGAAGCATCATAATAAACGCTATAGATCTTTCCTGGATCTAGCAAGACTAGTATCGGTGCTGACTTCAACATTCATTTCAGCTCCTAAAAGGTTCACTCACAAGAATATGACTATAAGAACTTCGCCCCTTTCTTGTTCAGACCTATCAATGGTGCTGATAGGCATGAAAAGTCTTGAATGAAGCATCTATAGTATCTAGACAACCCTAGAAAACTCTACACCTCGAATATGTTCTTAGCCTTCTCCCAGGAAACTACAGCTCCCACCTTCTCTGGGTCAATTGATACTTCTGTCTCTAAGATGACCTGACCAAAGAAGTGAATCTGATCCATTCAAAAGTGGAACTTTGAGAGTTTAGCATAAATATGATTCTCTCTCAGTGTACTCAAAATGATCTCAAGATGGGTAGCATGGTCGTGTCAAGTGTTAGAGTACACCAAGATGTCGTCCACGAAAACAACCATGAAGGAATCCAAGTATGGATGGAAAACTCGGTTCATCAGCGCCATGAAAACTACTCATGCATTCGTGAGACCAAACGGCATATCCATATACTCGTATAGACCATACCTTCTCTTGAAAGCTATAAGAGGTATATTAGATGATCTAAAGTGCAACCTATGATAGCTGGATATCAAGACAATCTTCAAGAACAATCGGGCTCCTCAAAGCTGATCAGAGAGGTCATCGATCCTTGGAAAGGGATACTAGTTCTTGACCGTCAACTGGTTCAACTTACAACAATCCACAGAAATACAAATGGTACCCTCTACCTTCTTTACAAAAAGGACATGAAATCCCCAAGGAGAAGTACTGAGTCGGATGAAACCCTTTTCCTGCAAATCCTCCTACTGCTTCTTGAGCTCCCGCAACTCAGGTGTAGACATCCTGTAAGGAGTAATGGAAAATGGTGCCACTCCTGGAACAAGCTCAATCGAGAATTCTACCTCACGATCCAGAGGAAAACCTGAAAATTCTTCTAGAAAGACGTCTCTGAAACAGTCCACCACTTGGGTAAAGTCTAACTGTGAAGTCTCCTGGTCATCTAGATACAGACTAGCAATCTAGGTTGTAACTCCTCCTAGCCCATGATGCTCGGGTCCTGCTCGACTTGCCTGGACATCCCACTAAACTCTATGAAGAAATGATTCACCCCCTGGTGATACAAAACTCACTTTGTGGTGATAACAGTAAACGACTTCCTGGAAGGTAACTAGCATGTCCATTCTGAGAATGAAATCATAGCACGTCATCTCTAGGACATAGAAGTCCCATAAAAAGTGACACCCTACAACCTCAAGAGTACACTCTCTTCATTGTCATATACCAACCGTTATGGTCCCCAAAGGCGTTTCTAGAGTCAAAGTACCGGCAGTGGAAAAGATATAGAGCCCAAGGATCTCCACAATAGCAACAAAGATAAAGCTATGCGTAGCACTAATATCGAAAAGAGCTGAAGATAAAACAGAGGCTACTAAGAATGTACCTCGAACTGTAGAAGTTCCAGGATTCTACTCCTGATGGGTCTTCTCCATAGCGAATTTCTGGCGTGTGTCGCGACCCTGCGCCCCTTGCTGTTAATCCTAAGCTTATCCACTCTGATGTCGCTGGTAACCTGGTGACTGACCACTATGACTGCGACCTCCGCCTCGGCCCGAACGCCCAAAAGAACTCTACTTCCCAGACTGGTGAGAAACTGGCGATGCATCTCCTGAACGCGGGGTCATAGGAGAGCCCCTACCAACAGCCGTAGGTGAGAATATGTGACAAAAATGATGTAGATGATCCATCTTGCTGCAAGATCAGCACTCCATCATGTCTCTATAGCACTGAGACCTAGTATTCCCACTCTTCCCGCACTGGTAGCATACTACCTGGCTACCAGAAGATGCACTCAGCCGACTCTAATCTCGTCGAGATAGCTCCTTGTGGTGCTTCCTGCTATCAGAAGGAGGAACACTAGCTCTGGACATCGAACTACCCTAGATCACTACCCCATAATACATTCGTGTCGTTAGTCACACGGGTAGACACATGGTCTCTACAACACAGCATGTACCTACCATACACGAAGTGTTCCTGATGATTTTTGCAACCCCGTGTTTCTGCCCACAGATTTGGAAACATGGTTTGAAAACTACACAAAATTTATTCATATGTACACGCTGTGTATTATGGGTTTTTTTTTCAGGAAGTAGCTCAGAAACTGCTCTGTAGTCCAGAAAAAAATAGAAAACTAGCAAGAAGGTGCCATATTCTAATCCGTGAGGGCCCATACTCCCTGTGAATCAAAGCATGGAATCTCCTACATATCATATACAAGGGAAACAAGTCAATGATCCACCATGTTCCGATTCATGAGGGCCCATAACACTTCAAGAATAAAAATATGGTTTTCAGTCAAGTAAATATCTATATAAACAAATTTTCTATCAAATAGTAGAGATTCTAACAAAAACATCTATCACAACAGCATACATAATCTACACAACGTCTATCACAACAACATGCAATCAATAATGTACCCAAGATGAAGTGGAAGAAATTCATGGCTTGTGATTCTTAACCAGTGCCTATATGATGCATGGGATGGCGTACCCTCATCTCATCGGGTTGTGACAAAAATAGAACCTCAAGAACAACAATGGTAACAACAAATTGCATGTGAATCGCTTTAGGTGAAATCATATCAACCGTAACATAGAAAAACCAGAAACTGCAATAAGTGAGGTAGATTGGATTTTCCCTATACTCGGGTTAGCTACTCCCAAACACAGTTTATTACCAAGTAACTATTCTATCCTATCCCATGAAAATGGCTCTAAACAGAATGTAAATAGAAAATAATCCTTATGATACCACTTTGTAAGGTCACGGTTCTGGAATCCACCCATAGGTTCCCCGCACATGGTTTGTCACATGGCCTCAAGCGTATTTCCCCAAACACCAGAGGCTACTGACTAGCAGTGAGGGCCTTGGGTTTGATGGTGGGGAAACTATGCCCACATTGGTAGAGTACACAGTGGAAAATAAACAAAAGCAATAGCAGAAGCATTAAATAATCCATACAAAAGTGAAAAACGAAAGACTGAATATGATAAATAGAAGGATCATATATATATATATATATGTTGAATGATACATATGTGTAAGAAAGAATAAAAAAAAGTCACAATGCTGAATTCAATACTAAACCAAGTAAAAATGAAATCAGATAAACTCCTCAGCATCGCAAGCCGTAGCTTGGTCCCATGCTCTCCTGCTCCAATGTAATCAACTACCTGAAGTCGAAGGTCGCTTTCCCTTGTCTATAAATGCAACAATATAATCTATTTGGGCACAAAATCATGACCCAAACAGGGTGTGAGACTAAATATTAGCAGGAAACCACCCGAAGATCTGTGCCTAATAGTTAGTGAGTACAAGGAAAGTAATGTATAGTAACAGTAAATAGTAAGCATTGACCAGCAATACATAGCAGTAAACAATCCACAAAATCATAAAACAACAGTGAAGCAAACAACTAACCAAAAACAGGGAACCCTCTTGGTAGTACTCACAGCCATCCCCTCAGGTCCTATCCAAAAAGGTACCAACAACCCTCTAGGTAGTATACTTATCCTAACCCCTCTGGATTGGTCAAAAAAAATTATAAGACTCTCTGAGGAAGCACACTCAGTGAATTCAGCTTATACTCTAAGTTATTCAGGGACTCTATGAGAAAGATCACATGGTCTAATCCCCTTATAACCCCAAGGTATAGATACTCTATGAAGAAGCTCACTCGGTCAATTCCTCTTATATCCTCAGGTCTATCGCAGAATCTCTAAGGAAGCTCACTTAGACAATTCCTTCTATAGCCTGTAATGGTTTAAGGAATTAAAACAAAACAAAGACTCTCTGAGGAAGCTCACATGGTCTACCCCCGTACAGTCTATAATGCGGAAAACTCTATGAGGAAGCTCACTTGGTATATCCTCCTATGGTCTATAATAACCAAGACTCTCTCGGAATCTCACTCGGTATATCCCCTATAGTCTATAATGTCCAAGACCCTTTGAGGAACCCACTCGGTCTATCCCCTTATAGTCTATGGCACCAAGTTCTCATGGCCCCGTTCAAGTAAGTGCATAATAATGCTATATGGACAAAGTAAACCTACAGAACTACTTGGATAACTAGTCTATAGCATACTAATCATGTCATGAAGCAGGGATCCATCCAACAGTCATAAGGCATGGAAGGTAGGTACAACAGCCAGATCTAGAACAAGACCAAAGGTCGTAAACATAACAAGCATGGGAAAACATCCAAGAACAACAATTATCCTTATGTATAACAAAAATTTACCTCTACACAAGCATACAAGAATGTAAGTAAACACGCAATACCCCATTCAAGGATATTGGTGGAAATTGCACATAATACTCAAATACATCGAACGGAAAGGAACAAACCACCTACCTTGATGCTAGGAGATCGATATAATTGAACCATGAGTATTGACTCTCCTTATATCATTGAATATCTGAGAAAAATTTTGAAATTCTCAACCCAGGATATCATGAGGATGAGGGAAAATCATGGAATGAAACTCAATAATAAGGAAGAACTCACCGTTGTGGTTCCAATGCAATCAACGGTGGTCGATTCGGAGAACGGACGGAGGTTCAGGGGCTGGGAGAAGTCTCAGTGCTATACGGCTTCTCTTGGTTGAATGAGACCTAGAAGAATATGTTTAAGTTGATCAGATGTGACCCTGGTGCATTTAATGAAAAAAAAATACACGGCGTGTAATTTTGAAGTACATGGTTTGTACTAGGCCTTTTCGTACTCCGCTTTAAGCGGCCTCCATGTTGCCCCTACACACCGTGTGTGTGGCCTGGACGCAGACAACACACGGCCTCACGCGACATCAATTTACACGTCATGTACTTATAAAGTACACGACGTGTATTTTTTGAATTTCTAGATTCTCCCCTTTTTCTCAAAAACTCTAGAGAAAAGAAAAACATAATTGATAAGATGGTACGGGTTCTTACAGAGGGTGTGGCGCGAATCGTAGACCACACTGCGTCCCACCAGAAGAAATGGCCCCGCATATGTGGGGCTAACTAGAAGGAGAGGTCCGCATTCAGGTGGTCCATGTTTGACCAGGGACCAAGTGGGCCATCGCGGGTGGGTTGATCCCCACCCAGTGGGCCGAGAGAACCCTGACCCAGGCCTTAAAACCATCTGGGCCTACCCCGATGGGATAGACCTAGTGAACCATGATGATCCTTAATGGGCCAGACTCGAACGGTGTTCGATATACTCTGGGACCTGTTGCGTCGGTCCGACCTGACTGAGTCAGACCAGTCCCAGACCCAACTGACCCCTGAATAATGAAATGCCCATAACTGACGAACTGAGTGTTCATTTGACATTTCGTCAGTGGCATTGGGACCCCTTTTGGGAATCATTCCCTTTGACATATTATTGCGGGCCTGACAGAGCCGGGCTGACCGAGGTGTGATCACCCCCGTTTCACAAAATGGGGTATAACTAACAGACTGGTCATCGAATCGATGCGTCCTCTGTTGCATGAGGACCCTTGTGACAATGCGGGATTTTGTAGATAATATAGGTGAGCTTTTATAGAGTTGAAATTCATCCTATGTTGGATCATTCTTGAATCCAACCTTACCCCATTTATAAAAGTGTGCATATCTCACAAACTGGGGATCTAATTGACGTTTCGTCTGTCGCGTCTGGACCCCTGTAATGGGGAGGTCCCTTGGGTATGTTTTCGTGGGACATAGTACATTTTGAAAAAGGAATTATGGCTTTAGGAGAAGAGTCTTCTAGAGACCATACATTCTTTATGTGGGAATCCAGTTGCTAGCAATGACTTGAAGAAGAAGAAGAGCGACCAATGTGGGTTAGAATCAGAAACTAAAGATTGGGATGGTCTAGATGTACGAATAATCACCCCATATTATGTACTAGTGAAAAATATGGGTCAGCACCAAATACCAATATGGGTCAGCACCATCGACCAATATGGGTTAGCACCAAAGACCAATATGGGTCAGCCCCAGTGACCAATACGGGTCAACATCTGGAGACCAATATGGCTCATCATTTAGAGACCTATATGTTTCAGCATACAGTGACCTATATGGGTCAGTATTAGATTTACTATAGATAATATGATCTCTCTTTACGACTATACATCCCTATCCCATTAAACTTTATGTTATACCATTAGATTAGGCTATCTCTTTTTCTTTGTGTTTCATGATTTTTATCATGCTTATGATATTATCATTGGGATATTTCTTGGGATTTTTTCTTTTTTGGATTACTAAGTGACCTTTGAGGGTATCAGGGCCCGTACTGGGTATTTTTATACTATCCCCTTCTTGGGATTCTTCTACATTCACTTAACTGGTGTAGAATAATGACACTTCGACGCAGACTATGGAGTTTCAGGACATGTTGGAGCTTGGTGCGATGGGAGTAGTCGAGATACTCTTCTTTGACATCAGACATACTTCTACTATCCTCTAGGTAGAGCTCCCAGGCAGATGCGATAGCTGTTTACATTCTTTTCTATTTCTTGGTCTTGTATTTCAGCCCACTATTTTCAGTTTATACTTATACTTGTGGTTGTAATTTACTCTTGTGGTGATACCAAACTTTTGTTGGTTGTTTACTTCAATTTCAACTTTTGAGTTTGTACAGATTTCTAAGTAAATTAATTCCCTATTCGGAAAAAGGCTTTAGTAGCCTGTCACCAACCCCTAGCCTTCAGATGGATATCTGGGGTTAGTCACGTCCGGGTCCCATGGGAAGGGGCATGAAAAAGTGGTATCTGAGGGAGGTCAGATCTACCAGCAGAACTAAGAGTCTACTTTTAATGAGGTATGACTGTAATGTGTCTTTAGTTTAGTTTTCAGTATAGGGTGTCTAGTGTTTGTGTGGTAGCCAACGTATCCATACACCAGGACCTTAATTCTATTTTCTGACTTGGTACATGAAAACACTGTTTGCTTGTGTTTTGAAATGGTTTGTTGATCATTCTTGAGTCGGCTCTCCAAATATAAATTATTGATCGTGGTGCATTTGTTTCTTATAGGATGCCTCCACGAAGATAGCCAGCTAGGATTCGGTTAGATATCGTGATAGTGGCCCACCATGTGGTGAGGTTTCGGTACAGGGACCACTCACAGTGATGGAACATTCGGGTGGCGTACCAGCAGCACCACCAACCGTTGAGTATCATATGATACTAGTGGATCATGAACGCCTTCTGAGTTCATTGCATGTGTTCAAAGTGAAAGTCATCCATGGTTTTGAGGTGAGATGGACCTCGAGGTAGCAGAGGACTGGATTGAGGTGGTTTTGTGGGTTGTTCGTTTAGTAGAGACACCCTCCGAGTAGATGTAGGTCTTGCTGCTATCCTTCTTCAGGGATCAAAATTATGATGGTGGAGCTCGACGCTCTAGGTGCCTGTAGAGATGACCCTCACCTAACCAGACTTTCAGAGACATTTCAGGGTAGAGTTCATGCTAGTGGCACTATGCTCTGTGCCTATTTTGGAGCTTCTACATTTGTAGCAGGATATCCAGACTGTGTCTCAGTACTAGGAAAGATTTACTGACCTCTCTTGATAGTCAACTGACAAGAAATTATACCCTTAAATCACAGTATGGCCCTTTGAACAGGTTCTATGATGAGAGATTAGAGCTGTGATTGTTTCTCTTAGCATCCCAATGTAGTTGGGGGTTCTAGAGAGGGATTTGATGATGGATAGTTTGCATGCTGAGTAGGCACTGATAGTGAGGGAACCTACTAGACGACAAGTAGAAGAGTCATGTGTCATTGAAAATAGACAGATGAAGAAGAAGCCCAAGTGGGATGGACCTTCCAGAGGGAGAACCCAGAATTTAGGGTTGTAGGTGCGAGGATCGAGTGGCTGATGAAGCCCCTAGGGATTCGTGATCTATTTTTCCTGTGGGGGACAGGGTCACTGAGCTAGTATTTATCTGACTCCCCACGCAGATGATTGGTAGATAGTGGAGTGGCCACCGAGGTAGTGGTAGCAGCAAGAGTATTTGTGTCATCCAGGTGGCGGATGAGGTTGGGGAGCATGATGTGTTGCGGTAGATGGTTGAGGTTAGTAGGCACTTCCACCACCACCCCCAGGTGGTCTACCACAAGCTCAGGGAGCAAGTGGACAGGGACAGGCCCAACTGCAGGCAGTTGAGGCTCATGATCCAGACGTCCATGAGATTATATGAGGTACCATATTTATCTTCTCTAATTTAGTAGTATATATTATCGAGAAGAGTGCTATCCATTCATTCCTTGTCGTGACTTTTTTCAGGACTCTGAGATTCCAAATGAACACTTATCTCAATCATTGTGTTTCGATACTTCCATGTGAGGAGATTCAGAAGTCACACACCGTTCCCAACTATGTGATCTTACTCATAAAATAGAGGGATTCAGATGGGATCTTCTAGTAGAGGAATTGAATTCCTACGACATTATTCTAGGAATAGACTTGCTATCATTAGTCCATGCACATATTGACTAATGGAGGTGTACAGTGCGATATACTCACAGATATGGAGGCTCATTTTCCATTGTGGATGAGACGTAAAATAGATCGGCATGAGATGGACTTGCGATCAAGAGGGTTCATCATATTACATATTAGATGGATTGCATGACCTTAGTAACGGTGGATGAGGCAAGTCCATTATTTCTAGCAGTGTTGTTCGAGTGAGATGGCGTATTTTCAGAAGATGTCCTAGGACTACCTCATCATAGAGAGGTAGACTTAAACATTTAAAAGTACGCATGAACATCACCGATATCTACACCAACATATCGTATATCCCTTGGGGAGCTCTGGGAGCTAAGGGTACATTTGGAGGAATTTCAGAGGAAGGGATTCGTAAGGCCCGGTGTTTTTCTATGGTCTTCCCTAGTGTTTTTTTCCAAGAAGGAAGATAAAAGCTTGAGGCTATGCATGGTCTTTAGACATATAAACCAAGAGAACATGAAGAAAAAGTATCCTATACTGAGGATTGATGATCTTTTTGATCAGTTAAAAGGATGGAAGCAGTTCTCAAAGATAGATATCATATCTGGATATCATCAGCTCAGGGTAGGGGATGAGGAGTTACTGAAGATAGACTTCATATGTCGGTATGGCCATTTTGAGTTCATGGTGATGCCTTTTTTGTGACCAATTCTCGAACATTGTTCAACAGGATCATGAACATGATCTTCTAGCCAAACCTCGATCACTTCATGGTGGTTTTAATCGATGACATATTTGTTTACTCAGTGTATGAAGCAGCATGATATACACTTGAGGATTGTTCTGGACACACTCTGGGAGAACTTGTTATATTGGATTCTCTTGATGTGTGAGTTCTGGATACGGATGGTCCACCTCTTGGGACATGTCATCTCAGAGGCTGGAGTTGTAGTGGATCCAGTGAAGATCGACACAATAAATTCTTGGGAGACACTCTTGAGTGTTACTGAGATGTGGATATCCGTTAGATTAGCAAGCTACTATCAAAGGTTCGTACCCAATTTCACTAGAGTATAATCACCTATGACTTCTTGGAAGAAGAAGGGGAAAAACTTCTTGTGGTTAGAGACATGCCAGTAGAGCTTTCAGCCGCTGAGGTAGATCTTGACTAGTGATCCCATCCTGAGGTTACTAGATGAGGACACTAACTACATGGTTTACTATGATGAATCAGCGACTATACTCGGTTGCATCCTGATGTAGGATGGTAGAGTGACTTCTTATGCTTCATGATAGCTGATTACTCATGAGTATAATTATGCGACCCACAACATGGAGATGGCATCTTTAGTCTTAGCATTGAAGATGAGGCGATAAAACATGATGGGAGAGAAATACATTGTTTACTCAGACTACAAGAGCCTCAGATATATATTCACATAAAAATATCTGAATCTGAGACACCAATGTTGGATAGAGTTCCTCCAGGACTATGACTTTGAGATATCCTATACTCCTTGGAAGGGGAACATAGTGGAATATTCACACAGCCAAAGATTGAGTTTTTAAATACTGAACATGGCTTCGGAGCAGTTCACCTCACCATAGATATGCTACATAGATAGCGATGAGAAATTCTACCACCTTTTGATGGTAGTTTCCCCTCCACTCATTCCGTGAGTCAGGGAGGCAAAACTCGGAGACAACAGCTGCGAGACTACACATGTTAAGATATCATCAGTCCATGCACATGATAGATATTCTGAAGGTGGGGATCATGGTATCCTTTTCAGAGGACAGACAATTGTAATAGTGGCAGTACAAGAGGAGGTGCTGAGAGGGTTCCATACACCCCCCATGGAAGTACATCCATGTGTGATGAAGATGTATTAGGGCCTCCGAAGTCAATACAAGAGGCCAAGGAAGAACAAAGCTATGGGGGAGTTTGTTTCATGATTCCTCACTTGCCAGTATGTGGAGGGTGAGCACCAGGTACTAGCAGGCCTGACCCAACACCTTGAGTTACTAGGGTGGAAGTGGGAATGGATGTTGATGGACATCGTGACGAGGTTAACACGTACATCCAGAGGGCATGATACCATATAAGTGATCGTTGATCGACTCTCCACCATTGGTATGGAAACTTTTAAGGTGTTTTACAGATGACCGTGTAGATTTCCATAGCGATGGATGGATACAGGAGAGCCCACACTCATGGGCACAAAGATGGTACATGGTACCACTTAGAAGGTTCTGGTCATCTGAGAGTGTATGAAGAATTCATAGAGCCGACAGATGTTCTTTTCTGATAGGCAATGGATACCACTAGACTTCCCAAACAGGGACCACATATTCTTGTGAGTCTCCCCTCAACGGGGACTAAGGAGATTTTTCTGAGGAAGAAAACACTCACCATGTTTTATCAGAACATTACTGATAATTCATAGGATTCGAAAGGTGGTGTACCACTTAGCACTGCCATAACAGTTAGAGAGGGTTCATGACATCATCCACATATCCCAATTGAGGAGATACGTGCATGACCCATCTCACATCATCAAACATGGTGGGTTGGAGATTAATGATGGGGCAACTATGGTGGAGTTCTCGGTGGGGACATAAGATTGAGAGGATCAAGTCCTTTGTGGGTGGTCGATTACTCTAGTGCATGTTCTTTGGAAGCAAAAGAATCTCAAGAACAAAACATGGGAGTGAGAGGATCACATGTGTTCCTAGTACCCCTCTTTGTTTCTGTAGCCTTTTTTTTCTTTTGGGGATATAAATCCCTAATGCGCGGAGAAGGTAAAGACCCAAGAAATTACATTTATTTTTTTAATTATTTGGGGTTCTTACGAGTCTACAAAAATTTACAGCGTATAATTCCGAGCTGCAGTGCTCCTGGAATAAATTTCGAATTTTTTTGGGTATATTCTATAAACGAGCGGGTGGAATTTACTATCTTTTCAACTAGTGGTCTGATTTAAAATATGTGGGAACCATGGAATCTGCATGGTTGGGAATCTCTTAAGGGAATCTTCACTTCGACCTCAGTTGGATGGGAGAAAAAGATAACTTTTGAATCTTCTGAAGAAATAATAAAATAAAATAAATTGTTATTTTATTTCTTTTTCTTTTTCCTACCACATTTTTAGCGGTGTTGGTGGGGACTGGGGAGGTGGTCAGATATATAATTATGAGGTGTTAATTGCACAGTTACAAATTGGTTGCATAACCACCAATTACGTCAATTATTGAGGCAATTTAATTACGGGAATTAATACGGAACTTTAAACACATGAATTAATGAGGCACACTAATTAAGTCAATTAATGAACCTCATTAATCCATAAATGCGTTGCTCGCCTCCCCCTGTTAAAATAGAGCTCGGGGTGGGGTTTTGGAAAGACTTCATCAAGTGAGGAACGCCTGAAGAGGTGACGCCACACCTTCCACTGATGGAGAATGTAGGATTGATGATGCCTGTTGTAGGATTGATCCGAAGGTCAATGGACATCGAACGACAATGCACTTGATCCTCCTATTTCATCCACAATGACTTCGAACGTTGAAGCACCACCATCCACGACATCCCCAACGAATAACAAGGATGGGGTTGTATTTTAATTCATGATTTTCCCTCAATTATCATCCTATCTCTTGAATTTGTAAGAGGTTGTCGCGGGGGATTTGAATGGGGTTCATTATTATTAGAAATTGATAAATGTTTACCTCTAGCTTGTTATAACGCTAATGCAGAGGTGCATTCCAAAAAAAATGCTCGGACCATCCACTGTATGTCTTTTTTCTGCGTTCATTGGGGAAAATTTTCAAAATTCGATGACAGTGTAAGATAGAAAGTCATGTTGTGGTGGAAGTGATCTGGTTGGCCCATAGGCATAAACAACACCAAGAACAGACCATCAGAGCACGTCTGATGGCCCGTAGAGACAACTGTCGATGCACCATGCAGGCGGCTGTCAATAGTGCCTAGAGGAGGCCTGCAGAAACCAGCTGTGGGTAGTGGGAAGGAGGCACACCATCGTGCACCGTGGTGTTTAGAGGCGGTCAGCTTGAGCTGGCGACATGGGAGAAGGGTGGTGTGTGCAGGCACCGTAGCTGGTAGCAGCCATACCCAGAGGGTCGCAACAGGATGTGGCAGCACGAACCCCACTTCGCACCAGACGAAACGGCCCTGAATCTTCATGGCTTGCTGGGAGGAGCGGTCTTCCTCTATGTGGACTGTTCAGGTCCATGGCTGGTTGAATAAGTCGGACCCACATCTCAGCTTACTAGTGTGGGTGGGCTGAGCCCCACCAAATGGGCCAGGCCAACCGCGGCATGAGCCCGTGAACTAGTCGGGCTAACCCCGATGGGCCAGACCTAGTGAACAGGGCCAACCCTCAAGGGCCAAACCCGAGCGAGGTTAGGTATATTTTCAAACCCATTGCGTTGGGCATGCCTGACCGAGTAAGCCAGACCCATACCTAACCGACCCCTGATTAAAGAAACGTCTGCAACTGATGAACCGAGTGTTCGTTTGACATGTCGTCATTGGCGTGGGAACCCCTTTTGGGAAGTGGTCCCTTTGGAATATTCTGAAAGGCATGACCGATCCTGGATAGACCGAGGTGAGATCACCCCCATTTCACAAGAAGGTCTGTAACTTAGAGACCAGCGTCTGATCAACGTGTATTCTGAGGCATAACGACTCTTACGATAAGGCAGTCCTTTGGAGATACTCTAAGTGAGTATTGATGGATTTTTGACGTGCGACCTATGTTGGATCATACATGAATCCAACCAGGACCATTTTACAAAAGTGCCCATATCTCACAGATCAGGCATCTAATCGATGCACAGTCTGTCACATTGGGACCCCTGTGACGGGGCAGTACCATTGGAATGCTTTTTGAGAGACTTTATACCAATTGAAAAAGGACTGATGGCTTGAGGATAAGAGTCTTCTTGAGATCAGTCATGCTTTGTGTAGGAATTCAGTGGCTGGTTGTGACATGAAGAATAAGAGCAACCAATTCGTGTCAACATCCGAAACTCAATAGTGGGATGTTCTTGATGTAAGACTAGTCACCCCTACCTCTATACTAGTGACCAATACAGGTCAACACCAGTGACTAGTACAGGTTCGCACCAACAACCAATATAGATCAGTACCAATGACCAATAGTGGTCAACACCAGCAACTAATACGGGTCAGCATTTAGCGACCAATACGAGTTAGCATCTAGCGACCATTACGGGTCAACATTTAGCGACCAATACAATTCTGCATATAATGACCTATACAGGTCATCAGTAGAGTTACTATAGATAGGATGATCTGGATTTACGACTATTCATCCTTATCCAATTATCTTTTATGATATATAATTAGAGTGAGATGTCTCTTTTTCATTGTGCTTCATGATTTATATCATTCATGTGATATTACCGTATTGTTATTTCTTGTAATGTTTTCCTTTGTGGATTACTGAGAGACCATCGAGGGTCTCGGGGTCCCTACTGGGTGTTTTTATACTCACCCCATGGGCTCTGCACGCACATGTGTGTCTGGTGAAAACTAATGATGCTTCGAGGTACACATTGGTGGTTTGGGACTTGATGGATATTGGTAGGATGGGAGCAGTCGAGATCCTCTTCTTCGATGTCAGACTTAAAGATACTACCATCTAGGTAGAGCTCCCAGGCAGATGCGATATCTATTTACTTAAATTTCAGTTTCTTGGAATTTTATTTTAACCTACTTTTCTTGGTTTACATTTGTACTTGTTGTAGTAATTTTATCTCATGGTTATACCATACTATTATTGGGTTTTAACAATAGTTTTCACTTCTAAGTGTGTATAGATCTCTACAGAAATTCCTTCCTATTTGAGAAAATCCTATAGGTTCTAGTCACTAACCCCTGGCCTATGGAAGGCGGGCTTGGGGTAGTCACATCCAGGCCCCATGGGACAAGTTGTGACATCCATATTTCTCAAGTCTCAACCCCCCAAAATTCTTCATATACCTTAATACACTTGGTAATTGATTCCATAAACCTTATAAAATGATTTATAACTTTATTGAACTAAAAAATATACCTCAAATCAATGATTTTACAACCCCCCCATTATGTGACTTCTCATCCTTGATTTATACTCTCTAACAACACTAAGATTCCATGATAAAAGATTGGTCCACATCGCCCATATATCTGCTTCATTCTCACATTCTTCCTCCTCTACATGGAAATTCATTCACATCACCCAAACCTAAGGCAGAATATTACTCCAATGATTTTTTATCATTTTGATCAACAAAATGAATTTCATTCTCCTCAAGGGATAAATTATCATCAAGTTCAACATCATCCACATAAATCACATGATATGGGTCAATGTGAAACTACTTAAAATGTGACATCATATAAACATCATTCATAACAATATACCATTGAGGAATATTTAATCAATATGTTACCTTATGGATACGCTACAAAATATCAAATGAAAAAACATATGTGCAAGCCATATTACCATGTTTATGAATTCGATGGTGATCCAATATTAGAGAAACCTCATGGAATATATGGTCCCCAATATAAAATTAAAATATTATATAATGGTGATCCAAAAAAATATTTCTATCTAATATGGGATATGGTTATACAATTATAGATAAACATGACCATCACTTATGTCTCCTATCAAACATTGATCCCAACAACTTTTATTATCCAACTTTTATCCAACATAAGGGTGACTAAAGTGGCCTACACTATAGTGACTCTTATGATTTTTTTTTAAAAAAAATATAATACCTATTTTGTTAGAGAACATTACATGATCCAGGTGTTTCTAACAAGATTTACTAAAATTTTGGATACATAATCTCAGTATGTCCCAAACTGCTGGTATATTCTACTCACATTTCCAATATTTCTATAAGTGGTATGATTTAATAGAAAAAACATGGGTTCCATGAATCTTCATAAAGAATTTCCTGAAATATGTTGTAAACCATAGATCCTAATCTAAAATAATAATCTTAGTCTACCCCTAAAAACTTATAATCTCCCAAACATACTGGTCACCAACTCATCAACCATGCATATCATCCATATTGGTGGGAAAATTGTCTACCTTTTTCAACTGGACAATAATTAACATTATCATTTCACTCATCTGTGGATTTATTTGTACACCCTCAAAAAAATACAAGGTAAAATCATACAATTTCAATTTCGAAATGGGTCAATTTTGTAATAGACCCATAGGCCGATGATTCTTGACATACATCATCTAACAAGTATCACATAGTGTCACAAAACCTATGGTATCCATCTTATAACTAGGCACAAATAATTTATATAATGATCCTAAACCATTTTGGTTAAATCATGGCATTCCACCAACATCGATGCATAAAAATCAGTCATAAAATCTTACAGTATAATAGTAGGCACATAAATGTGACCATGTAGATGGAAAAAACATGTTACCATTAATTCCATGATCATCAGTTTTCTCTCCACCCTATAACATTTCCTTCAACACCAGTACCACTAAATAATCATACTATCTCATCTTAACTTGGTTCAAAATATAGAAAATAATTGATAAGGATATGAATGTATTCATGCTAATACTAAACACTAAAGTGTGTCTCATCAAACCATGCCACCATTGTGCACTCTAACATGATTCTTGGACATCTTGGGTTTTTCATCCAACTCAATTAATCAAGAAGACTGTTTTATATTCCCATCATATAAACTTAATCAGAATTGAATGATTTCATGTACTCAACCCATCTCCACTACATGATATTTATATAGTGCAAAGAAAATTTGTATTTAAGTCTCATGAAATCGGTATAAACAGTAAACCTTTTCCAGTTGAGATTATTCTATAAAACTCTTTATGGAATGAAACACAATGAAAAAATCAATATTATTCATATGATATTTTCATTAATGTTTCCTCAACTATAATGATCCATATACTATGACATGATCTTGGTATCATGTCATTGTTCAAATCTTGATTCATAGTGAATCCACCTATTTCATATATTACATTCCATGTTTGAGTATGATCTGAATCAGTGTTGTATTCTAATACCTATTTCAACTACTTGAAATATATCCCACACACCTTAGACCTCTAAAAATTCATTCCCATTCAGGTCAGGAATAAGAGTTATACAACCATGTGAGAGACATTTCGGATGGACCTTTGATAGTAACCCACTAAAACCAAAAAATCTTCAGATGAAAAATAATTTATTTGTATTTTTTCCATGAAATAACTGTTAATACCATATCTTGGTTCACTAATAAACCCTCTTCTAAGATATTGTGAATATGAAATTATCCTTTTTGATCTAGAAAAAAAATCAATATCTTAGTGTATGGCCATTTCTCTATACGTGAGCTCAAAATGAGGTCAAGATGTCGAGAAATATCATTTAATGTTAGGAAGTACACTAAAATTTCATTGATGAATAAACCCACACAATAGTCCAGATAGAAGATAAATATTTAGTTAATCATGTCCATTAACACAAAATGAGCATTCTTTAACATACACGGTATCACTAGGAAATCATTCAAGCAATACATGATTTTCAAAGAAGTCCATGGTATATTTCACGTTCATACACTCAACTGATGGTATCCCAATCTCAACTAATTTTTAGATAATACACATGTACCACTCAAATTTCCAAAAATATAAGCAATACAAGGAAGACTATATTTTTTTAATTTTTATTAAGTTAAGATTCAATAATATTTATATAAACAAGACATTATGTCAATCTTCATTGAATGTAGAACTGAACAACCCCATTATGATGTATTGGTCAGAGTGAACCCTTTATCCAAAAAACTATCTACATAATATATATTCTATTTAGGATTATAAATTTCTATTCCTTAAGGAGGAACATCTACTAGCTATTGCCCATGAAGCAAGTCAATAGTGAACACAATCTATCTCCCAGGTGGAAACCTCAAAACTCCCCAACAAACAGATTCTACAACCAATATACTATAGTAGGTAATATATCGTGATCCTCTCCACCATCTTCAAGTGTAGTAACTGATAATTTTACTATAATCTTGTGAATATACTGGTGGACTTTCCCGGTATGGAAATCCTAGATATCCCATTATCCATTTTGAAAAATGATATCACCTTAAAGAGATGTCAAAGTCACCCTCCTATGGTGATAGTCTTTATGAGCATGTAAGAAACCATCCCTTCCATTCAAAATATTAATTAAAACCCCATAATCTATGGAACAAAAATACTAAAGGATACCATATCCACATATCTCATGGACAGACACATTATAATGATAGATACCCTATGAATGACACCCAAATTGTATGTCAATCAAAACAACTACATATGAGAATTTCATGGACCTACCATGACCATTCAAAAACAGAGTATATATGTAAAAAAATGTGAAGCTATTTTTTTATGAAAATAAATGGCATGTATAGAAGCCTCACATATATTACCTCGAATATTAATTTAACCAGTCACCCTAACAATGGGTTGAGGATGAATATAATGTAGCTAACTGGTCCTGAAACCTTGATCTCCTATTAGAGTCTTATTTTCAGCACTACTCTAATGAATCAAATATTCCATTACTAGAGTATATCATCCTCTACCGTGAGAAATATGGCTATTAGAACCCCACCTTCTAGGACAACATAGGGAATTAGATCCCCTTCTGTTGATTGGTGTTGGCCTTGGTCCTCAATCACTACCAATATATTATGGTTTCCTATAGAACCTCTATACTTATATCGTCCTTCAACAAGATCAACACTCCACTAGTGGATGAGGATATTGACATCCTTGGGGAAAATTCCAATGAAACTGATAGTAGAACACTTTAACACTTCCCAAATAGGTTTATCCTCTCCCTAATATACATTACCCATTATCACATTATCAAAATTTCTCACAATTAATTGTCCTAATATATGAATATTTATGCCCATATTACCAAATTAAAACCCTATTACACCTCCTAGGACCTTCTTCAATCCCTTTTTAGAGATTGGATCCAATTTACCCACCTCATGAAACATCATTATGTGGAGAAAAATTACATGGGGTTTGTCTCAACTATTTTTACATCATAAAAATGTTTCCCCAATGGTTGTTCATCTTCTACCAGTATCATATCCAAATGTCTAAGGCTATTAAAGAGGAAAAAATAATCCATCACTAACACATTCCCCATTTCAAAACACAAAAATTATTTTACCCTACCATGTCTTAAGCTCCCAAGATAAATGTATTCCAAGAAAATCCCCTTGAAGACCATCCAATATATTCCCTATATCTTTTAATCCAAGACCTAAACATCCCACCGGTTCTTCACAAGTACCAACAACAAATTGGAATCAAATTTAACACCCATATACATAGAAGTATCTTAATGGTAATAGATTATCTGGATACACAAAATTCATAACACAACTACCTCATAACCACTCTTTCCAGTGAAGGTAGGAGGAAGTTGCAACTAGAACTCTCTAGTCCTTTGATGGCCCGATGGGATTCATTTTTTTTATTGATTTTTGATAATCCACCTTTAATGGGGTGAGGTGGAACCCTTATAAGGCCTATAGGCATAAGTATTACATGGCCCATAGGCCATATTCAAATTCAATGCCTGTAGGCTTTAAAGATTACATATGACCCAGACTAACTTCTTAGAACTGCTCCTCCCTAGCATCATCATCATGAAATCAGCACACCACCTTTGCATGGATGATAGGATAGTCATTCCATTGCATGCATAGGCTTGTCCTGGTGGTAGGTTCCATACCATCCCATTCGTACAATCTTTTAAGCTTTTGATATGGTGAACAATCCTTGCTCCTCCTCCTTCTAATGTTTGTTCCTTATAGGTTTTCTAGATTGCATCTGCACTTATGGTAGCCCGAAGGCATTGACGTGGCCCGAAGGACTTACTGACTCAAAGGCCTGGGTAGCCCGAAGGCCTTAAAGGTCTCAGGGAACAAATTTGTGGGCTGAAGGGCCAAACGGGGGAATATTCTTGGGTGCTAGAGTGCCAAACAGTGCCTACTACAGTTCCCACTACAGTTCTGCACAGTTATTGCTACAGTACCTACTACAGTACTACTACAATCCCTATTATATTACTACTAAAGTACTACTACAGCTCCGGAAATTAGCCTCCAACTGGATTTGTTCCCAGGACTCGTGGATGCACTTAAGGAGTCCTCACCAACTGGGCTAAGGCTCATATGCTGGAACTCCCTAGTCAAGTTAAAAATTTAAAACAATCTATAATTATTTCTTCTCCATATGTTGTATAATGTGTGTGAAATTTTCTTGTAATTGTTTTCATCCGTATTACATCTCATAAATGAAGGCTCTGGTCCTGCAATAAGTTGTTAATTCTGAGTAATGTCATCCTTTCACCCTACAAAAAAATTTCCTCATAGGGGAATCACACTACAATGAATATAAAATGTTTTTTAATATAAAATATAATTTTTTATTACATAGTAAAGTATCACAACTATCTATATCATGCTACCCCATATACTCCATCTCAATAGACCAAATTGTATCATTATCATCACACAAAACCATATTGATCTAGGGCCAAAATATAATTCATTATAATGTAATTTAGATTTTATATTATTTATTATTACCAAAAAAATTAATCAAATATTATACACATCAATTAATCCCTATTGAGATATTTTTAAAAAATAAATTTAAATTAAAAAATCATTCCTTTTCCCCGCAATATAATTTTATATTCCACAAAAACAAAATTCTCCATTCTTTTTTGTACATTCCTAAAATTATTTATTTCACATAATACCTAAGTGCCTAAAATGATTCATGTACAAAAAATCTCATCCCATACCATCAAACATTTAAAATCTAAATAAAAATTGAAAATCATATAACAAGTGAATCAACCATTGTAAAATAACATCCAACTATAATGAGATAATGAAAATAACTTCAATACCATATCTAGAAACATTATTTACCCCTTATATAGTTCAACTAATCCCATGACTAAGCTCACTACAAAGCCCTCACACATCTTACTAGCCATTCTACCTTCCCTAAGTAGTAGAGACCAAAAAATACATAAATATCTAATACCCATTGTAATATAATGGAAGGAATCACTCAAACTATGTGAAACATCAATAAATTAAGAAATCTAAAGCACACCTCCCCATATTTTAGAGGCTTCTCACTAGAAGACATGGACTATGGAGGATGCTAGGTAGAAAAAAACCAATTTATTAGCGTATAGAAAAAATAAAAAATAACAAGAAATTGTGCAAATAAATAACAACACATCACAAATCCAGTTCCCAAAACTAGGTATGTTCCATGAATCAAATAAACATAAACATTTCACGCCATGATAGAATAATATTATAAAAGGAAACAAAAAACAAAAAAAATAAAACCCCTAAAATTGTTCCCATAACATATCCTAATTCCCACATCCCTGATCTATAAACAATTTCCCAAAACATCCATATTTGAAATGGCCTTTCCCCTCATCCAGACCTACAACCATGAATTCTGCTCGGGTACCATCTGAATCCCATGAGTGGTGTGTTTAAAACATAATAGGACACCACAAATATTGTAGAAACCAGTAAATAGTATAAAAATTGTATTCATATTTACATGTAATAATATAAAATGCAATTTTAAGAAAACATATATTAAAAATAAATGATTACTGATTAATCTCTTTGGACCCCCAAGTTCCATGAGTCACCCAACCAACCAAACATGATTTATCCCATATAGGTAATTTCAACCATATACCATTTGAAATACAATCAATAAAAATAAATAATGGGTCATAAAAACCTATCTTAATTTATTTATCTAGGATAATCAATCATAATGCCAAAATATTAAAAATTCTAAAAGTTCTCAAAGCATCATTCTAGTATCCAAACAAAATATAAACATCATTTCAACAAAGTGTGTTAGTCTGACACTTTCTCAAAGAAGACCATAAGTCCCAAAGATGATTAAAATCATTAAAAATTCATAACCCATATAACCCTTTAAAATTTATAAGGTCCATTATTATTAAATTATTTATCACAGTAAAATAGATAGGGTGAACCTTTTTCAGAATTCATTATTAACCATGTTCTTCTTTATTCAACTTTTTTAATAATTTTCTAGTTAAATAAATTCACAATTTAATCATATTGAACAAAAATTAAAAATAAAATCATTCACCCATAAGAATTTACCATTTCATCCTTTTTATTATTACATAACACATTTTTATCCTATTTTCATAAAAATAGTCCCTTATTCCATGTTAAAAATCCATGAAACAAGTATAACGGGGTTAAAATCCTAACCCATCAATTCCTCCATTTATAATCCCAATTTACCATTTAAAAGGGATTACAGTAACCCATGGGTTTCTTGTGGCTTCACATAATAGTAATTAATGAACATGGTCTGATTCGTGTGATTTCTAACACATCAATTAAGGGCCAAATCAAATTCCATTTTCAAAAAGAAAATATACAATGTGGTTTTTCCATTACACATATAATATAAAATGAAAAAATAATAAGAATATAGGAATATATATATTTGGACACAAAACTTGTTCTTAATGATAACACGTCATCCAACAATTACAATTAATTCAGGATTAATTGGTTTCATCCATAAAAGTGCACAACTACATCGGAATATGGATTATGATACATAGAAGATAATGGAAGACCGATCAATGAATCATCAAAGTAATAGATGGAGAAAAACTCACAGTCTTAAATGGATATTTAAAAAAATAAAATATAGTTAATATTATATATATTCAATGTATGCCCACTCTTGGAAGATTAAGTGACTTTTAGGTTGCAACATTCTCTACTATGAGTGAAAGGGGGGGGGAATCTAGATATTCTATATTACAGGCATGAGTGAAAATTTGTAAGTTTTCTACCTTTGAGGGGCACAGTTAGAACATAGGGTTTTCTAAGATATGTTTTAACTATTATAGACCTTGTTTCTAAGGAAAAAACATTTCTTATAGTCTCCCAAGCTACTCGAATAGTTTTATGGACAATGTGAAATCTATGTGAATAGGCATGGGAATAACCAGGATAGTTTCCCAACCATTGGGAATGAATTTTAAAACCATGGTCTCCCCTAAAACTATGTTAAATTAATTTTGTTGTTATCCATTATATAAATGATTAATTTCCTCTTTTCAATATTTTTGAAGTTAGGAAACTCTAGTATGAACCTCATACCCTCCAAAATCATGAGAAATCGTTACATGAACTATTTAACAAATGTTAAGAAATAAAATAAAAACATACCTTTAAAAGGGTTGGGAACACACAATAATAAATATATATTAATTTTTTACTTTCATAATAATATTTTTCATGTATATAATCCAATAATTCTCAATTTTATTTTAATTATTAGCTTTCCTTAAAAATTTATGAAATGAAATATGCTTATTTTAACTGTTTTGAGGAAGTTCATTTAATAATTATAGAACAAATTTGGTTGGTTGAATATGATCAAAGTAATCATGGTTACATCATCTTGAGAATGTTCATATGTAAACAATTATCATTATTATTCATCAAATACTATTTCAAAATCCTAAATTAAATAGGGATATAAAAAACAATTAAAACAATTTCATAGATTTGTTGGTCCACATGTAAGCATGGGTGATGCTATCATTTAGCTTACAATATGATGGATGAAATGTTAAGAAATATGTTATATTTATAGAGTCAACAAAATATCTTCAATGTCATATATATTCATTACTCACATCATTTTAATTATACTTGTAATGTTTTGATGAAGATAAATTACATCGATATGTGGAGATGGTACGTCATTTGTAAAAATGAGTAATGTTTTAATTTTACATTGGACAGAAAAGAGATTAGTAAATTTTGTGCCATCATTATAAAAAAATTCAGTTATATTAAATATATTTATGATATTATATCATCATTTTTATAGAATATTTTTATAATGTCTAAAATGAATTAAAATTGAAGCACTCATTTATGTGTTATACCATTTCCTCAAACAAATACTTTTTCTACCCATTAAGCCTTCTATGATGTACCTTTGATGATAAAAGATCCTATATTTAAATGTAATGGTGTTTTAGAAGGTATTAGTTTAACTACATGGATAATGATGTGTAAGGAAGAGAGGTGGTGTGGTGACTTTTTATAGTGATGTAAAGGACTCACAAAGAAATAAAAAAAGAAAAACATTTAATAAATTATTTTCCATGTCAAAGTTGAACCATGTGGGTTGAATTTATAATATTTTATAGGATATGGTTGAAACAACATCGAAAAATAATAATATGAATGGTTTAGTTGGTATTTTAAACTGTATCATTTTTGTTTAACCCTTTTCATTACTAAATTTATGCAAAACTGTAGTGAATAATTATGAAATCGCAATGGAATATAATATTACATATAAGGTAAAAAATATCAAAAATTTATAAGGGAGGAATATTCTCATAATTTATCACTCTACTTTTACCATTGTTATATTTTCATTATTTTTATATTATTTAATAAATTATTTATAACATAAAATACTATTAATGTCATATTATGGAGTATTCACATATTAATAATTTTAAGACATAATTATAGTAATGGAATGATAATATAATCCATTTCTAAAAAAATAATAATTAATTATTAACTATAAAATTCATTTTGTATCATAATTCACTCGGAATACATTACTTCTAATTTTTTCGAATAATTAACATTGATTTGTCTCCTACATTTTCAAGAATTGCGACAAAATTTTATAAGTTATTAGAGTGATTATATAATAAAAAAATAAAAATAAATTAAAACCATAAAAATAATTTATCTATTATAAGAATAATATTTAATAATTATCCATAAATTATTTTTGTCCTGATGTGAATATACAATATCAATTTGATAGAAAGAGAGTGATATTTTTTATTTTTCATTACTAAAAATAAAATAACGGTCATTATGATATATATTTCCATAAATTAAACTAATAGATGAGTATAGACAAGAAACACACATATGATTAGTTATTTGAAACTATTAGGAAGATTTTATATTCTTTTGGACATTATTTTTAACCTTAATTAACTCGATTTACCGTTTTATAGTTCTTACAGCTATTATCAATAGTACTTATTCATAATTAACAAAAAATAAAAAGGAGATATATATATATGAAATCTAAACTGTAACACCCCATGTAAATAAAGAATATGACATTTTTATATTCATCGCTATTTGTGAATAAAATGTTAATATTAATTTAAAGGGAATGCTATGCTTGATGGCTTACCCAATACGCAACAACGAGTTCCTTTGAAATCTTACGTTGCACTATAATAATAAAATAATATTATTTTAAATGGTAGTTAACGCCTAGCCGTTGTAATGGAGGGAATGAATAGAACTAAGTAAAAAATTATTATATATGTTTGTCAAATATTTTTACTTTTTACAATAAATGTTAGAGGATTAAAAATGTGAATGAATTCAATTTTAAGCTTAAACATTCTAATATTCTTTAGAAGGTCGATTAACCGCCTTTTGATGGCGATCCTCTTTTAAATCCACTTTTTGACAATTTTATGTGTTATATTTGACAAAATAAAATTTTTCTTTATAATTGAGACATCAAAATTTACTTTGTGTAAATTTTTTGTATCTTTCTGATAAAGTTCATTTTTTAATGAATAGTGAAAATGGTGTATTTTAATTCAAAACCACTTTTAAATATAATTTATTTATATGATTAGATTATATTTTGAATTTTTTTTAAAGTACAATTTGAATATATTTTTACCATTTAATCCAATACTGGTCATTGTAATTAATTTCACTTTGAAATTGGACTTAAACTTGTGTCAATCTTTTAATAGATATTGTTTCTTAAAAACACGCTATTTGTTTTGACAGCGAGAATTAAACGTTAAATTAATTAATGAATCTTATATGTCTTGAATTTTTTAAAATAGACATCATTTTTGATTTCGGATTATCAAATATAGCTTCGGGTGAATTTTTGGTATTTTTCTGAAAAACATCAATTTTTGATGAATAGTGAAACCACTAAGTGGTAGTTAAAGAAACTGATTTTTCGTTTAAATGAAACTTTGCCACCTCTGTGTTTTGAATTTCAAAAATCTGACATACATGGTTGTCATTAGGAAGTAAAATGTAGTTCAATGGGATTAAAATAATTTTTTGGTGAATATTAACTTTTATGTTCTTAATAGCGATTAGAGGTAATTAATGTAGTTTAAGGTAAAAATAATGTTTTAATAATATTAAATGATCTAGACACATGTCCTACCTTTATTGGATGTGTCATTTACGACCAAGAAAATCCATGGGTCATCTTGGGGACCCCATGGAGCCACTTTGGTAGGAAAATGACATTAATAACTTTTTATTTAATGTTAAAATAAAAATGTCACAAACATGAAATGTTTTACTAAAACAATTTTTAAATTGGGTTATACAAGACATAATTTTGACTATAAATATTAATTATAAACCTAAAATGATTTTCTACATCATGATATTTTTTTTATATTTTTTAGAAATTAAATGAATTAAATTATTTATGACACTATGATGATGCAGCGATTACCTCATTATTTAACGATTTAAATAAAATGAAAAGATAATGTAAAATCTAATAACTACACATGTCAAAAACCTATTGGATGGGTGGATTTAAAACCCATATCACTTATCCTCTAAATATTTAATTGTGTGACCCTTTTTATCCAAAAATCATTTTATAATAAAGTATCTTTTCTTAACTTTCCAAGAGTGCCCCTCCTCTCCTCTTATAAAAGGCCCTCACCTCTACCTCCTTACCCACACCTCTCATGCCTTTGGTTCGTCCACTCTATGCTCTTTTTGACTCTCCACATCCCTCCCTTACTCCTAGAAGCCTCCCTTTGGGCAGAAGTCTTCCCAAGTATGCCTTTGAGCTCAAATCAAAGAGAGTTACCCGATTTTATGGTAATGTCTTCACTTGTGTTCTTTTGTTTTATTTTGCTTCTCCAACCCCCTAAACTCTTTTTATTCATTTATTTTGTAACAACTCCAGTATATTAAATAAACTAGGATGTTTTTATTAGAATAATTTGAGCTACACTTACACACACACACATCTAATGGTTAAAGAACATACTGTTTCTGTGGATGGCGAATTTCTGCCTCATGAAACGATGACTGTTCAATATTCTTCTAACACCTTCAATGGTGGCAATTAAGATGTCACTATATTTATATATGATATATAATATGTTTATTTTTTCCTTAATATTCTTTATTTTTCATTTATGGCATACCTTTATGGCTTCCATTATGGGTATACGCGATATCTTCATTTTAGGAAGTGCGGACTACCGCCCCCTCAAAGTGATTTGATTCGTTAATGCCATTTGTTGGACGTATAAAGTATGGATTTAAATTTTTTATATATGATGTTATAATGGAATTATAATATACATTTGTATCATTATTATTTCTTTCCATTAAACTACGAGATAGAAATGAAAGTAGCGTTCATGCTTACGTACGGCTTACCGTCTTCATGAACAGTGCATTTCATTTCTTATCCCCAAATGTAATGTACTATTATAAGTACATATATATCATGGATATATATGATGCATGTTACATCTAAATGATTAATATAATTATGTAATTAAAATATACATATCTCTCATTTAGTTTTAATTCCATTAATATGAGATAGAAATGAAAGTAGTGTTCATGCGTACGTACGGCTTACCGTCTCCATGAACGGTGAATTTAATTTCTTACCTCTAAATTATTATGTAATATTATAAATACATGTATATTCTGGATATATATGATATATATGATTCCAAATAATGAATATCATTCTGGATATATTGAACGTTTGACCACACGAACAACATGTAATTGTAAGAAGTCCACTTTGGACTTAAGAACCAAATATCGAAAAAACAAACATTATTAACTTAAATGATTACATAATTCTTGTAACATGGAAATAATTGATATAAAAGGAATAGTAAGCTTGAAAAAGGTTCTTAAGAAAGTAAAAATTATCACTAGTTTATTATTCAGGAGATTAAAGAGCAATCGAGTCACGTCGGACACGAGGTAAGGGACTTCGTCTCAAACTCATTTCATTAAGGCATGTTTCATTTTAAACACAACTTTATTTTATACGGTGTATAAACCCCTTTGACTTTAAATTTTATACAAATGGAATATTTTTCTATGAAGAGTTTTACTAAACGACAAAAAGGAATGTTTCTTTTAACGTACATGGTTACAACGACCTTTTTTGGCGCTGCAAGTATTATTTGGTCTTTGGCTTCCTCAACAAGATGTAATGTTTTTAAAATGAAATAAATACCATACACTATTTTTTGTATTTTGGTATTGAAATTTTTTTTATAATGGATTTGTTATGTCAATATATTTAAGTGACATATTGTGATCAAACTGTGGAGGTGTTTTCTTTCCATTATATTTGTTTTATATTTTATGATTTTATAGTGGTACTTGGACATTTGACGGGTGGTTGTGTGATAAACCATATGACGGGTGGTGACTTGAATACCAGGATGGGTGGTTACGTTATAAACTCCAATGCATTGGGTATGGAAGTCGGCTGTATGGCTATTCCATTAAGTGATATGTGTGGAAGTTGACTGTATGGTAATTCAATTTAAGTATGTTTATGTCCCAAGTTACCTTTATATGTTATGTGTTCTTTATATGGATTTTATGGTAATATTTTGGTTACAAAAGGTTAATTAATGATATTTTATTCAGTGAAGAGTTTTTACTACTTCCTAAAGGTGAAAGGTATTAATTTGATAAAGTATACATGGTTTGCTTGTTGTTTTGAAAAACTAACAGTTTTCATTCTTTGTGTATCCCTTATTGAGCTTTTTATGCTCACCCTAAGTTTTTTTGAAATGTTTTTCATAGGACTTAAGGTTGAATAGGGTCAAGGATGGGGTCAAGGTAAAGTCATGCTATCTAAAACATAGAACTAGAAATGTTTCTTTTTAAGAGTTTTTATTTTATGGAAATTTAGTAGATGTGAATACATTGTAATCTTTTGAGATGTAATAGTTATCTCATAATTCTATAAAACTCTAAACCTGAAGAGATCCTCTATGTGAATTATTAATTTAATTCAATATTAAGTAAGGTTTAAGACCGGGGCCTTATAGTTGGTATCAGATGTCGGTTTAGAAAACTTTAGAGGTTAGGGTATTTTCTAAGCATAAGTGACATTACCATAATGGCTAGGATTTCAGAAAGAGTCCTAGTTTTAGAAAAAGTGAATGAGTTAGTATTTCTTAGTTTTTATCTTCCTCTTTAGTACATGATAATTTTGTTTATATGCTCACACTGACCTTGTTGGTTTTAGTAAATGGATGCATCTAACAGGAACCAAAGTAACAGTGGATGTGAAGGAAACTGTGACAGTTTTCTGAGCGAGCAACTGAATGATATGGGAGCTTCAATGAGAACTCTTGTGTTTATCCTCAACCAACTATCTAGAGTCATGATTGACCACCTAAACCTTGGTGATTTCTATAAGGCATCATATATGCGAGAAACAAATCCCTACGGAATTACAAGTAATAATCATAAAGGTAAGTGTGTTCAAAAACCTATGTGTCAAAGATGTGGAAAGAAACACCTAGGAAAATGTTTTAAAGTGACATGAATATGCTATAGATGTGGAAATGGAGGTCATAAAGCAAGAACCTGCCATGGAAAAAGGAAGCATCCAATTGACTCGTGGAAAGGGAAAGATGTTCTTTCTGAGGGATCAATTGAATGTTTTAAATGTGGTGTGAATGGTCATTATGCAAACACATGTCCTATGAAGATGTTTCAAGAATGGTATCACCAAGATCGTACAAATATTCTTTTACCAATACCTAATTCCATTTCGATTGAGGATGAAGAAACTGACAATGACCAGTCAAAGGTATGGATTATTTCTTAACATTTGTTTTCCTATTATGGAATCTTAGGATATGATTCATGATTTTGTTTGTAGGAAAGAAGTATTCCAGAATAATTTTTAAAGTAATGGTTAATGGATCATGAAGAATGTTGAATGAGTAAGAAGTCAACGTATAAGGGATTCAAGAGTTATGGTGAAATTCTTAAGAGTATTAATTCCCTTTTGTTGATGGGGTTAAATTAAAAGACTTTTTATAGTATGTGTAACACTGATGTTTGATATATGAAAATTTTATTCAGGGAATAGTCACCTGTTATTTTGTGGACATAGTTATAAAGAACCATTTGGGTTTATATGATCCTTACTTTTGAGGTAACTATGGGTTGCTATATGTTATGATTGAAAGTAAAAGGCATGAGATAAAATTGAGGTTAAATTATGTTATGGTTATTTTTGAAGATTTTATCTCATTGTTGGGGAATGTTTTAGGAATTATATAGTTTTGGGAAAAGGACAACACGCAGACCGTGTGACAACCCATCGCGTCGGACAAATCTGTGGGAATCGAACCCACAACCAAAGTGCCACTGGTATTTATTGCATACCACTGGACTATGTGAAGTCCCTGGTTATTTTGACTGATTCTTTTTAGTTAGATGATTTTATGAATTACGAGTAAGTTTATTTTGGGTTATCTATGGAAATTTATTAACCTATCATATAGGATATGTGATTAGGTTAATTACTTTTCAATACGAGACTTTAAGAGCAACTTATATTGTTTGGAGATAAATGTTACGATTTAACTAGGAAGACAATGTGACTAAATCATTCAAATATTTGGGTTTCAATCTTAGTTTGATTTAATTTGAATAATTTTATGGACAAATTGTTTATCGAATGGTCTTCGTTGAACTTTGGGTTTTGTTGGAGAAATTTTGGAGATTAAGAATAGATTTTCTTTTTATAAAGGGTTATCCTTTTCTGGAATATCTGATCTTGTACTAACCTTTTTGGTTTTGGTTTTGGTTAATGTCTAAATATATGGTAAGTATATAGTTCTATTTTGTGGATTAAGTGATTCTCTAGAAGTTGATTATATTAGTCTTAATGTGAACAAGTATTCCAAAATACTCGTCTTTTGGATAAAATATGAGTTTGTGTAAGAAATATAATAAAAGTTGAAAGTCAACATGATAAGTAATTATGTTTCCTTATGAATAAATTCCTCAATAAAAAGTAACTTAAAACAAAAATGTTGTCTATTAACTTTTCCTACTGGGGAATCAAATACTGTTTAACCCATCACAAGTTTGTGATTTTCTTGTGGTTAACTTTCTCCTAAACATGTTTTCTATCACTCTCAATCAGAACATGACCCTTTGTTTTCTCCTCCATGTCCATGTTTTCCTAAATGGAATCCTAGTATGGGTTTACTCGGGAGACCTCTGTACTTATCTTTCTTTATTTTACAGTGATTGTGTTACCGACTCTTGTTCTGATGTGGGACTTTCAAGGATGTTTCTGAGCCCAATTTTAAAATTGTGAGGATGCAATTTCTAAAAGGGGGGAAGGATGTAACACCCTAGGTAAAAAAATAATATGAAAATTTTATATTTATCTCTATTTTTGAATAAAATGTTAATATTAATTTAAAGGGATCGCTATGCTTGATGGCTTACCCAATATGAAACAACAAGTTCCTTTGAAATCTTATGTTGCACTATAATAATAAAATTATATTATTTTAAATTGTAGTTAACGCCTAGCCGTTGTAATGGAGTGAATGAACAGAACAAACTACAAAATGATTATATATGTTTGTCAAATAGTTTTACTTTTTATAGTAAATGTTATAGGATTAAAAATGTGAATGAATTCAATTTTAAGCGTAAACATTCTAATATTCTTTAAAAGGTCGATTAACCTCCTTTTGATGGAGAACCCTTTTGAAATACACTTTTTGACAATTTCATTTGTTATATTTGACAAAATAAAATTTTTCTTTAGAATCGAGACATCAAAATTTACTTTGTGTAAATTTTTGGTATCTTTCCGATAAAGTTCACTTTTTAATGAATAGTGAAAAATGATGTATTTTAATTCAAAACCTCTTTTTAATATAATTTATTTATCTAATTAGATTATATTTTGAATTTTTTTTAAAGTAAAATTAGAATATATTTTTACCATTTAATCCAATAGTGGTCATTGGAATTAATTTCACTTTGAAATTGGACTTAAACTAGTGTCAATCTTTTAATAGATATTGTTTCTTAAAAACACACTATTTGTTTTGACAGTTGGAATTAATTATTAAATTAATTAATGAAACTTATATGTTTTGAATTTTATAAAATAAATATCATTTTTGAGTTCGGATTATCAAATATAGCTTAGGGTGAATTTTTGGTATTTTTCTGAAAAACTTCAATTTTTGATGAATAGTGAAACCACTAAGTGGTAGTTAAAGAAACTGATTTTTCATTTAAATGAAACTTTTCCACCTATTTGTTTTGAATTTCAAAAATCCATCATACATGGCTGTCATTAAGAAGTAAAATGTGGTTCAATGGGATTAAAATATTTTTTTTGGTGAATAGTAACTTTTATGTTCTTAATCGCGATTGGAGCTAATTAATGTAGTTTAAGGTAACAGTAATGTTTTAATAATATGAAATGACCTAGAAACATGTCCTACCCTTATTTTATGTGTCATGGACGATCAGGAAAATCCATGGGTAAGCTTGGGGACCCCATGGAGCCACTTTGATAGGAAATTGACATTAATAACTTTTTATTTAATCTTTAAATAAAAATGTCACAAACATGAGATGTTATACTAAAACAATTTTTAAATGGGGTTATACAAGTCATTATTTTTACTATAAATATTAATTAGAAATATAAATAGATTTCCTACATCATGATAGTTTTTTTTATAATTTTTAGACATTGAATAAATTAAATTATTTATGACACTATGATGATGCTGCGATTACCTCATTATTTAACGATTTAAATAAAATGAAACGATAATGTAAAATCTAAGACCTACACTTTTCAAAAATCTATTGGATGGGTGGATTTCTAACCCTTATCAGATTATCCTCTATATATATAATTTTGGGACCCTTTTGTTTCTGAAAATAATTTTATAATAAAGTATCTTTTCTAAACATTCCAAGAGTGCCCCTCCTCTCCTCTTATAAAAGGCCCCCACCTCTACCTCCTTACCCACACCTCTCAAGCATTTGGTTCGGCCAAGTTCTGCTCTTTTTGTCTCTCCACATCCATCTCTTACTCCTAGAAGCCTCACGTTGGGCCGAAGGCTTCCCAAGGAAGCCTTTGAGCTCAAATCAAAGAGAGTTACCCGATTTTAAGGCAATGTCTTCACTTGTGTTCTTTTGTTTTATTTTGCTTCTCCAACCCCCTAAACACTTTTTATTCATTTTTTTTGTAACAAATCCATTATATTACATATACTATGATGTTGGTATAATAATAATTCTAGCTACACTTACACACACATACATATAATGGTTAAAGAACATACTGTTTCTGTGGATGGTGAATTTCTGCCTCACGAAACGATGATTGTTCAATATTCTTCTAACACTTTCAGAGGTGGAAATTAAGATGTCATTAT
Source organism: Viscum album (assembly GCA_963277665.1). Lineage (NCBI taxonomy): Eukaryota > Viridiplantae > Streptophyta > Magnoliopsida > Santalales > Viscaceae > Viscum > Viscum album. The sequence goes on from OY728158.1 coordinate 1,510,140,156, forward strand.
ATTTATATATGATATATAATATGTTTATGTTTTCCTTAAGCTTCTGTATTTTTCCTTTATGGAATAACTTTATGGATTCCATTATGGATATACTCGATATCTTCATTTTAGGAAATGCAGACTACCGCCCCCTCAATGTGATTTGATTCGTTAATGCCATATGTGGGACGTATAAAGGATGGATTTAAAGTTAATATATATTATGATATACTGGAATTATAATATACCCTTATATCATTTTTATTTCTTTCCATTAAAGTATGAGATAGAAATGAAAGTAGCGTTCATGCGTACGTACGGCTTGCCATCTTCATGAACAGTGCATTTCATTTCTTATCCCCAAATGTAATGTACTATTATAAGTACATATATATAATGGATATATATGATGTATTTTACATCTAAATGATTAATATAATTCTGTAATTAAAATATAAATATCTCTCATTTAGTTTTAATTCCATTAATATGACACAGAAATGAAAGTAGCGTTCATGCGTACATACAGCTTACCGTCTCCATGAACGCTGCATTTCATTTATTACCTATAAATGATTATGTAATATTATAAATACATGTATATGATGGATATATATGATATATATGATATCCAAATCATGAATATCATTCTGGATATAATGAACTTTTGACCACACGAACAACATGTAATTGTAAGAAGTCCATTTTCGACTTAAGAACCAAATATCGACAAAACAAACATTATTAACTTAAATGATTACATAAAGCTTATAACATGGAAATAATTGATATAAAAGGAATAGTAAGCTTGATAAAGGGTCTTAAGAAAGTAGAAATTAACACGAGTTTATTATTCAGGAGATTAAAGAGCAATGGAGTCACATCGGACACGAGGTAAGGGACTTCGTCTCAATCTCTTTTCATTAAGGCATGTTTCGTTTTATACACAAATTTATTTTATATGGTGTATAAACCCCTTTTTATTTTACTTTAATACAAAAGGAATCTTTTTCTATGAAGAGTTTTACTAAACGACTAAAAGGAAAGTTTCTTTTAATGTACGCGGTGACAACAAACCTTTCCGCCTCCGGGAGTATTATTTGGTCTTTGGCTTCCTCAACAAGCAGTAATGTTTTTTAAATGAAATAAATACCATAAACTATTTTTTTTATTTTGGTATTGAATTTTTTTTATAATGGATTTGTTATTTCAATATATTTAAGTGATATATTGTGATCAATGTGTGTAGATGTTTTCTTTCCATTATATTTTTTTTATGTATTATGATTTTATAGTGGTACTTGGACACTTGACGGGTGGTTACATGAAAAACCATATGACGGGTGGTGCCTTGAATACCAGGATGGGTGGTTACGTTATAACCTCCATTGCATTGGGTATGGAATTCAGTCGTATGGCTATTCCATTAAGTGATATGTTTGGAAGTCGACCGTATGGTTATTCCCTTTAAGTATGTTTTTGTCCCAAGTTACCTTTATATGTTATGTGTTCTTTATATGGGTTTTATGGTAATATTTTGGTTACAAAAGGCTAATTAATGATATTTTATTCAGTGAAGAGTTTTTACTACTTCCTAAAGGAGAAAGGTATTACATTCATAAAGTATACATGGTTTTCTTGTTGTTTTGAAAAACTAACAGTTTTCATTCATTGTGTATCCCTTACTGAGCTTTTTAGGCTCACACCAAGTTTTTTTAAATGTTTTTCATAGGACTTAATGTGGAATAGGGTCAAGGATGGGATCAAGGGAAATTCATGCTATCTAAAACATTGAACTAGAAATGTTTCTTTTTAAGAGTTTTTATTTAATGGAAATATATTATAAGTGACTACTTTGTAATCTTTTGAGATCTAATAGTTATGTACTAATTCTCTAAAACTCTAAACCTGAAAAGATCCTCAATGTCAATTATTCATTTAATTAAATATTAATTAAGGTTTAAGGCTGGGGCCTTATATAAAACCCTTGATTCCAAATAAGGGATCAAATTTTCATTATTATATTTCTATATTTGGTATCAAGAGATTTTAATATACGTACATAAAATATGGTGCAAAATTGTTCTTAATAATTTTTTTTAAGCAAAAAAAGAACTCATTAAAAAATAAAATATCATATAGATTCTTACTGAATTAATAAATTATGTAAAATAAAATGAAACTTATGTAAAATTAAAACAAAAAAAATTTAATTAATTTTTATATTTATTCTTTTAATAAAAACATAATATAGTTTTACAAATTGTGTTGTTTTGTTCTAATATCATAAAAATAATTTTATTTGAACAAATACTAAAAATTAATTTGTAAGATAATAATGAAATGTGAGTTTAAAAAATGATATTAACTTTGTTCAAATATAGTTAATAAAATTTTATAAACATAATTAAAATACCCATTCAAAAAATGTAACCATAACAATTTTGGAGAAGATATATTTTGGAATAATAAAACATCATTAATAAAATTGATTAGATTTTTATTATGTGTCATAAATAATTTTAAATATCAAAATAAACTATAAATATGTTATTTAATGTGAATTGTACTATTAATAAATTCCAATTTAATTGCTACATTATAAAAGTAATATGTGTATTATAATATTTTTATATTATATCACAGTTGACATAAAGATCATAATAGTGTGTCAAGAAATCAATCGAGAATAATATTATGTTAAAATAAAATTTTAGCGAAATAAATCACCATGCCTAAAATATAAAATTTCATTTTAATTGTTTTATCATTAATCAGAGGTTCAATATTTGAAAATACATTAATTGAAACAAGCATCACATAGATGGATAATAAAAATTCATTAGAAAATGGAATGTGAGAAATAATAATTTTATATAAAATAACACATAATTATGTTCCAAGATAAGGATAACATTATAAAGAATTTAAAATAATGTAATAATGGAAAAAAAGTTTGTTCAAGGAATTATAGAGAGTGAAAAGAACAATATCAGGATCAAGTAGAATAACACAAAATAATAATTTAGTAAAGAATAAATAAGTCCATAAATTCCTCAAAAATTAAAGTAAAAGGATAGAATTTATATATCAAGATATTATTCATAGAGTTGAGAAAATATATTACTACTAGTATAGTAAATAAGAGAAAATATTTTTACTCTTTTTATTTCTAATTTATAAGAAATATTTATCATTAGGTTGTTCATCTATTAATCTAAACTTATATGTAATCTCCTACACTTAAAAAATGATTATTAATGAATAATTTCCATGTTAGAAGAACTGAAATTATCTTTATTTAATTATAATATATCTTTAAGGAATGAATGTATTTCCACCTGTCTTTATAGAAAAAAATGGTAATCATAGGTGTAGATAAAATACAATATGAATAACCCTTCAAATGAAGATTTCAATATTAATCTACTATTCCGCAAAAAACAAATATCCCACATAAATAATTACTTAAGTAAGAAAACTCAATAATCTTAAATAATACTTCTGGTCAACTAGAAATCCAAAAAAAATGATAAATATTTGATGAAATATGATTCTTATATCCAATAAAAATTTGTACCCAAAAATATTAATAACTCATAAATTCATATAAGAAAAATATATATTCCATATCATTTAATTATCAAAATATGTTACTCATTACCATAAATAAAATGAATCACAAAAATTAAACAATAAAATTACTTATTCTTCCAAATGATAATTCAATCATTATTTATCAAATAAAATCGTGTCCTAACCAAACAAATATTTGTCTCACTTAGCCATATAGTGATCCCAATATAGTGAACTTATTTAAAAATTACATTAATAACATTGTTACGAAATTATTTTTTAAATTGATATCTATCTATATGATAAAACATATATTTATAAAATTTAAGAAACCTTTTATAATAATCGACAAAATTTGATTCCAAGAACCTATTAAACCTCATGGTTATCTATAATTTCCATCATTTTCCCAGAAAATATAAAAAAAATCGTCATAAATTTACCTTTTAGAAAATTTCATACTAAAACTAAGTATGATATTTTCATAAGTGAATCTAAATTATCTTCAATAATCCAAAAATATCACCATATAAAATAAAAAAGATGTATTTATGTCTTAAAATTCACGATTAACCTTCAACATATCATCCCATGACACTTTGCTTTTATCCCACATTACAATTTAATATAAAAGGATTCCATTGGTTATATCACCTTCTTCATCATTATGGTTCATTATGTAAATTTAAATTAACACAATAAGATAAACCAGGACCGTATAGCTATGTTCACAATCTTAGGCCCACTCATCATTCACTTGTGACTATTAAATTAATAGACAATATTTTCATTTCAATGTTGTTACCCCTAGGTGAATATATTCCAAAATTGCATATAGTGTCAGTAATATTGGTAGGGATTTATTTTTAGGATAACCCCCCAATATATTCATTACATAAGAATCATGATATACCCTAAATTGTATCTTTATCCATATATTTTTTCATTTTTATATTTTATATTGTTTATATTGTCCTAATTTACGTTCCGAAGGGTCCCACTAAGAATATATTTACACTACATATGGAAAACTCATCCCTAGTAACACAATGCTCATTGATACTTTATTATATATGTACTTAATACAAGTGATCACATCATAAAGGTGGAATATTTTAGTAATATTGAGAGACTATATACATATATATATATATATATATATATGTTTCTTGAATTACATATAATAACATAAATTGAAAATTACAACTTATTGATTTTTTAGTAAATACACATATTCATTCAAAAATACCATCTAGTCTTACTAGGGAGTGGAAAATATAATAATTGGTGAGATTAGTTTCTCAGATAAATAATATTTACAATAGATGATATCATAAAAGAACTAATGAATTAACAATATGGAAGGGGGAAATAATGATAAAATGTTCTATATAACTAATATCCAAAAATGGTGACTAAATCCAATGATAAAAATGAGAATAGAGAATCACATGGATAACAATATATAATTTAAATAGGATGGAATTCATAATTTTGGGCACAATTAACATATTTTCAAGGCATCATTAGAATATATCATATGAAATTTGGAAGGCATACACTAAATACCCCAACTAGTTTTTCCTAAGAGACCAAATAATGCATCTGGGGAATATAAAATTTCATTCTAATCAGATACTAATTCCAATTAACTCAACACATTATTAAATGAGAGTAATCTATATAGTACATAATAAACATAAGTTTCCATATTTTAAAATTATGAAATAGAATGTCAATATTTTTGCCAAAAAAAAAATTTAATATCATGATATTAATTCATCCAAATAAATATATTAACTAGTATTATTATACTATAACCTATGTAGTTTATAATATTCTACAAATTATGTCTCCAAAGATTAAAATACATTCAAAATTTCAATATGAATTTTCATTAGAAACATTACCGTTCATTTTGAAATAACATATGTAAAATTTAAAAAATTATAGAACATTGTGAAAAATATTTTTATTTAAAATAAACTCAGAAATTTTATAGTTAATTTTAAATACATTATTTTTTATGATCATTGGAAGAGGTGGCAAAGCTATATATGTTAGAAAAATAATTCTTTTTTGAATTTGTAAAGTATGTCAAAATGGCTGATAATTTCAATCTTATAAATACTAATTTTTTTTATTTTTAAATTAAATTCAACTATATTTGAAAACGAAAATTTGGAATCATTAAAATTTAAATAATAATAACAGAGAAACATTTTTAGAAAACATTGGCATGGTTGAAAGTGTATATCGACTAAATAATAAATAAAATTACCTTTCCATAAAAAATGTTTTCTCAATCGTATTAAGATAAAAAGAAATTAAAATGAAAAGAAATATTATAATATGTATATATAATTAGAGATAAAAAAATATTATATTTAAAATATAATTACATTATTATTTCAATTAATGGAAATTTAAATGTAACCAATCCTACATAAAAAAAAGATTGAGGAATAAACACTTGACATAATAATAACTTTTGAATCATAACACACCTAAAATAAATGACATAAAATGATACTATAATTACCATGAATATAAAGAGATTCATGATATGTTATATTAATGGGGTGGTATAAATGGATATCAAAATAACCATGTAGTGAACATGAAACATGACCAGTATAAACAAATATGAGACAAGAAACCTTAATCAGGATGGTTACATTGATATGAAAATTAATTAATGAAGATATTGTCTATAAAAGATGTAAATCGATATATAAATTTGTAAATGAAGAAAAAAATAATAATTCATTCCATAGATAATATTTTCTTATTATTTTCATTAACGATTTAATATTACCCAATGGAAAGAAATTGAGTAAAGAAACCCATTTCTTCAAGTATTTCCAACCACAAAATTACTCTATCAACTATGTAATAAATTATATTCATTTTATTATTTCATAATAAAATTTTAAGGTGTATAAAAATATTATTAAACATTTTATTTACATTATTATCATGCCATGTATGTTTATTTTACAATTGATGTTCCTATTATATTTTTTGAGGACTTTCAATTCACAATCATAAAACAACATCTGTATGTTGACCATTTCCAAATGGATAATGGTAACATCATATAAATAAATTTAATTAATTTATAATTTTAAATTTAAATTTATAATAACATTTTTAAATATTCCAAAAATTTAAGACATGAAAATTGAATCACATTACCTCATGGGGTGGTAGTTCACATGTAAGCAAGATTGGGAATATTAAATTTTAACGTTTAAAAGGGTGAGAAAGTATGTCATATATTATATTAAGAGAATAAAAATTAATTCATGAATAAAAAGTAAATTTATTAGTTACATATATAATTATACAAGTAATTTTATTTATAAAAATTAATTACATTGTTAAATTGTGATGATAAGCCACACATTCATATGAGCGATGTTTTTATTTTTTATAAGATAGAAATGAGATGATTTATTGTTCTTACTATTGAATAATAAATCCTTATTATATTAATTATACTAATTTAATTATATTTTATGGTTATATAAAATTTTTTGTTGATATAATTGGAAGATAAAATTGATACACTCATTTAAGAGTGGTATCACTTCTTTATAAAACCACATTTAACATACAACTTAATCATTCTAGGATTATAATATGAAGAGGTCATTGACTATTGAACATGGGGATAAATTATATAATGGGATTTTATAATGGTTTCATAGAGATAAATTGAACATGATTTGAGAGGAAGAGTGTAGGGGTGGTTTATTTCTCATCTTTAAGAAAACAACACACTTGAAATTAATAAAAATACTTAAATATAATAAATTCATTTTCCTGTGATTGTGGTAACATGTGGACAAACATTAGATTATATGATATCAAATATATTAAACCCATCAAACCATAATATTTATATAAATTTATGTTTTATTTTAAACATTATATTTGGTTTAGCACCTTTGACAAACAATTTTTACCTAATCCACTTTGAAAACTGTTTCAAACAAAATGGTTTATAATTTTACATATAATGTAACAATTAAATCATAAAATTAAAATGTATACCATTTTTTACATTTTTAAACTTGATATCCTCTATAATGTTTTTATAATTTTAACCTAGTTTAACAAAACAATTTTTTTTTAAAAATACTATTAAATTTATTTTATGAAATCTTTTCCAAATAAGACTTTAAATACATCAATAATATAATGGAATAATAATATGATCCATTTAACTATATATGATACATTTTATTAACTATAATATTTGTATGGATCCTTAATTCATAAAAAAATTATATTTGATGTTATAATAGTATTTTTAATTGATTTCTCTACTACTTGTACAGGAATTGTATAAGTGTTGTATAAGAATTTTATCTAATTATTTAATCATTAAAATATAAACTAATTAAAATTTGAAAAAATAGTTTTTTATTCAGAAAATAACTTTTAATATTATGATAAACATAATTTTCCACATTGGGAATATATATGATATTTTTTTAGAGATCAAGACAAAGACATTTTATAATTTTCATTAATTAAAATATTAGATAGGTCATTATTAATGAATCTAAAATCCAATTGGATATAAATTCCACAAATAGATGATGATGGATTAAATCCACTAATAAAATATGGTTATGTTAAGTGTTAGATATATTTTAAATCCTTTTCACATTAACTTGAACAATAGTTAACCATATTTACAAATTATTATTGTTATAACTACCATAGATAAATTTGATAATTAAAAAATAATAAAAGGGACCAAATTTGGAAATTTGAAACACTAGATTAAAATATGGAATCAATTTTTCAGTATTAAAATTCAATAAAATTCAAAATTAATTTATTATATATGAATGTTTAAACCACATTGATAAACTTTTTAAAAGAATTTATTTATGAATTAAAATTAACTTATATAAAAAATAAAATTTTAATTACTATGAAATTATTTAAATTATTTATAATAAAATTATATTTATATTAATTTTAATCAATATCTATAATAATATGAGACCTTTAAGTGGAAATATTTAAATTAAATAATGGACAGTTTCACAAAAATCAGTATTTTTTAAAATTCACTAAAATAAAAATATATTTAAAAGAATCACAAACATCTATCCTAGGAAGTTATTGAAATTATTAATTCATAAAATGGATTTATTCTTATCAAATAATATTTTTAAAACTGATATAAAATTTTTCGTATATTCATGCAAAAAACTAATAAAAATATGTTTTTTATGAAATGATATTTTGAAACATAGAACGACTACTAAAAATGATTAATTGTTTAATATGAATTAATAAATAAAACTGAATTATTTAAACCCTATAAATATTTTTCACACTATGGATATTAATATTTATAAATTACAATTTTATAGATATGTTATCATTGATATAGTTAAATAATATTATTTTTATCATACATCTTAGTTTTCTTGAATCTCGATGTTATGTGTTAAGAATTAAATATAGAAGAGTATTATATTAAAATAAATTTTCATAGTTCTACATTTTCCCCCAATTAAATAAATTTCATCCCTTTAATTTTTTATCTTGGTAATAAAATATTAAATATTAATAAAACAAATTAGATTAAAACTACAAAAAAATTGATATCAAATTTTTTAAATTATAGGGCAATTAGTAAACATAATTTTTTTTTCTAAAATAACACTTAATCAGAATACCGGATAAATATAACACTATAATGATGTGTAAATATGGACTTGAAGTAAAAAAATAACATTCAAGGGATAATAGTGAGTGATAGAGAAAAGATCTCTTAAAAGTTAAAAAAAATAAATCCATAAATTAGTAATGAATATATATGACCATAAATGCCTTTGAAATGTATGTTATACGATAAAAATTTTATTTTTTTATTATTTTAAAAGCTTTTTGTGATTATTTTACAATCATGATAGATAACAAAATAAAATATAGTTTCTTGATTTATTTTTATTTAATAATCACAATATCATCCTTCAGTTGTACTTTAATAAATTATAACTTCTATCTCATCTCATACACCATGAAATGAATATTCAACATGAATATTTCATGTCTAGATCAAAAAATTACTTTAAGTGGATAATAATTTTCATTAATGGAAATATATATATTACTCTTATGTCTATAAAAAAATAAAATGTTTATCAATAGTTGTGATGATATCTAATATTAATAATCCTTCATATGATGAGATTCTATATTAATAATTAGATCCACAATAATAACTCCTGATATTCCACTTAAAGGATTCAATAAAAAACTAATCTTAAAAAACATTTAAAAATTTCCTAGACTATTTGAGAAAAAAAATTAAAAAAATTATCACATATTATTAGGATATTAATTTTAATTTGATACCAAAAAACATTAATAACTCATAGAGGCGTGCACCAAAAATGTATCTTCTGGATAATATAACCATAAAAACATGCCAGTATTTCCTATAAATAATCCAATCAACTTCAAATCCAAAATAAAATAATTTAAACATCCCAAATGTAACCAAACCATTATTCATCAAATAAATTCATATCTTATATAAAAATATATTAATTTACCATATTCATAAAATATCCCTAATATTGTGAAAATATTTAAAAATAAAATTAATCACTTAGTAACATAATAAATTCTCTTCACCTTGTGGTTATTTGTATGAGAAGACATATATTTAAAAAGGATATAAAAATTTTATCCCAACTGACCAATTTGATATTAATTTTCATTTTTAACTTACAGTTTATCAATTACTTTTTATGTTCTCTTGGTAAAATATAAAATTGTTCTTCCCCATATAACTATTTCCCTAAAAAACATACTAAAACAATTTTTAATATTCCAATAAATGCTTCAAAAAATATACTTAATCATCTTCAACTCTATTCTCATTAAACCTAAAAAGGTAACTATATATTTAATAAAATTATTAACCCTTAAATTTTAAAACCATCAAACACGAGGTTTACCCAATATTAGTATAGCATATTATTTGTTGATATATTATCCATTATTTCATTCATCATAATGATACATAATGAAAAAATAAAATAATACATTGAAATATACATGGAGTTCCCATAAAGGTGTTAATTCTTAGGCCCACACATCATTTATTATTGATGAAAAAGATCATAACCAATCTCCCACATTCAGTGTTTTAACTTTAGACGAATTAGAGCAATAGGTGCATACACATTTCAATATCCAGAAAGGGCTTGATTTGAATGGAAAAATAATCAACCACTACATTAAATAAGATTCATGATATTACCTTATTAATATCCTTATCTAAATAATGTAGCATAGCGTTATGTTATGTAACATAAATGTATTCATAAATCTTGTTCAAAATGGTCATACTAATCTTTCAATGATTCCATATGTAACAACCATGCCCCCAATAATCAAAAGTCAGTGGTCACATTATTATATTATCACTAGAATCATTTTATTGAATTAATAAGGATCAAATGGGGTTTTAGTCTTGGAAGAGAAGATATATATGTTATTAACACATTATATATAATAGAATGAAATGATACATATATATTCTTTTGAGAAAATTATTTTTTAATATATTAAATCACTATATCCATTCATATATAAATAATTCTCAGAATGGGGAAATGAATACATAATAAAGGGTGATATTAAATTCCCAATAATAGAAAGCATACAATAGAATCTCTCATAATATAAATAAATAATTGATAATATTATATAGATAAATGATTATAAAATAATTCATATATCCATTATCATAAATGGGTATAAATCCATTGATAACAAAAGAAAATAATAAATCCAACAAAAAATAATAATTGTTTTCAAAAAGATGGAATGCATAATTTTATAAATTATATTCAAAATTTTCAGGGATTATACAAAACCCTTAACAACAATTGAGAATAAAAACACCATGTACCAAGAATAGTTTTCATAATGAGACATATAAATGAATATAGGTCCCATTATATGCCCAAGAAATAACATATAATATTGTAATAATTCATCAAATAAAAGGTGGTAAATAAACAATATATTATATAATCAACATAAATATCATTATTTTAAAACTAGCATGTGTCATGTTAATATTTTTCCCCATTCAAAAATTAAATCCATGATCATAGTGTTTGGTATAATTAAATTATATCCCATATAAACCATAATATGCCTTATAAGATGTTTACATAGATGAAACGAACTTTAGGATTTCACCGAATCTTTTTTTAATGAAAATTATATTTTATTTTGGAAAACAATTATTTATAATTTAAACATTCACTGAATACTATAATAAATTTTTTATAAAATGATTATGTAATAATAAAATGGATACATTAAATAAACTAGTTGTAATGATGATGAGAAGTGGAAGCCAAGTCATATGTGTAAAAAAATTTATTTTTCAGTTTTAAAATAAATTCAAAATGGGCCTTATATGAAACTTTAGAATGATTCCTTTCAAAACATTATAATTAAAGTAAGATATAGAATAAAATATCCTCTATAAATCAATTAAATATAAATATGAACATTCTTGAGACATTTTTAAATAACTTGGACAATGAATAAAATGTCCCTCAACCAAAGATACAACAAGTTATGATTTATTTATAACATTTTTCAATCGAATTATTTACCGAATTGAATAAAATTAAAGGTAATCATAAAAAATCCATAGATTATTAGATAAGAAGACAATAAATAAATTTCAAAATAGAATTGTGTTATAATTGGAATCCATTTATATTTAAACTATAGTAACCCACTTTAATCATAACAATAATAGTGTAATTATTTCATTATTTAAATAATACATCTCACAAAAATAAACACCTCCTAGAGGAATAATGGTTTATTATCATGGATATTTGAAAACCAAATAACTATTTTTATAGAAAATTCAAAAACTTCTATAGAATCATTCACCTCTATGACTTTTCAAGAAATATGGCATGATACAATCATATTCATAATTGGAGGATTAAAATCTAAATAAAGGGGTGATCTCAAATGATTATAAATGGATCAAATATCATTAACAATAGACCATAAAATGAATATAATATGAGAAATACATACATACCATCATAAAATATCATAATATCATGTGTGAAAATTATAAGATAATAAAACATTATTATAGAACTATAAAAGATCGGATATATCTCAAGACACATAGCATTGGTCATTCAACCATGGATCATTATATAATAATTTGGAATAATTTCAAAGTAAGGATTACTATTTAAAACATGGAATTTGAAATAAATGAAAATAAACTTCAATATTGTGAATTACTTGGTAAAAAACACGTATTTATTTTAAAACCATACGTATTAGAAATCCTCCCTAATAAACAACATTATTCCCAAGTACATGTGAACAAAATCGCCTTGTCAATGCGGGAAAATAGACATATTGAATCCTTAATTATTAATAAGTAAATCATTTTAAAATAATTCAAAACATTAAAATTAGAGAAAATTTCCATTTATTAAAGGCGAAATAAGGACTATATTCCTTAAAAATGTTTTCCATTAAATTAATTTTAGAAGATAGGAAAATGAAGAGAAATAATGTAAACTCCAAACATAACTAGATAATTAGAAAATAAAATGGGTTTAAAAGAGAAATATATTTTAATTTCTTTGAATCCAAATTTAAATATATTCAATCCTAAATAAAAATGTTATTCATGAATAAACTATTACAACATTTAAATTTGTTGAATTATATATCTCTCTAATCAAATAATACAAAAATTAATTATAAATACACTGAATATAAATTGATTCATGATAATAAATATCAATGTTTTAATATAAACATAAAAATTGGTGATTTTATAATAAGTAAATCAAAAATAAAACTGAGAGAAGAAAAAAATTCAATGGTTACAATATTGTTGTTAGAATTAATCTATGATATGATTTTGTGTAGAAATGTAATTCCACATAAAAAAATCCAAATTAAAATAAAATAAAATCACAGGTTATTACAAAAAATTTAATATCCAATATTATGTTTGAATAAATCATTTCCTTGTCCAATTAATATTCATTAACAATATTTTATAGAATTATATTCATTTTATTAATATGTCACAATTTTTCATTCAGGTGGAAAAAATTGTTTCTATCCAAAATGGGGTTTCATTTATTATAAGGTATTATTGAAAAGAATATTTTTAAAATTTTTTGATTCTAATTTGAAAAAAATTACTTTGTTTTTTAATTCATTATGTAAATATTATAATATTATGAATTATTTAAAATTATATGAAATGTTTGATTTTTAAATGATGAATGAAAAAATACATATTTCTGTAGGAAAATATATTTTATTTTCAATAATTTTAAAATTTAAAATTTATATTATATTGTTGTAATATTTTTGTTAGTTTGTTTTCTTTAAATATAATCATTTTATGGTATTTAAAATTAATTTTATAATTAAATATTCTTAAAAATATATTATTATAATTAAAAAGTAAATTTTCAAAAAACTATTTTTGGTTGAATATTTTTGCTTAATATGAAATAAGATACTTCCACTTATATAAATTTATTTTAAAAAAATTATTCCATATTTGGAATCATGATATCCAAATTTAGTAAATATATTCTTCTTATTTTTTTCCATTATGAAATCTAAACGTAATAAATTTTGTTTAAAATATAATTATAAAATTGATGAATTAGTGTTATAAATAATGCAATAAATATTCACATTAATTAAAAAATAAAACATGAATTTAATTTATGAGTTAATTGTTTCATAATGATTTAAAATTATAAAACATGTATTTTTTTATTTAAATTTTATTTTACCGTCATAATATTTAAGTAAAATATTAAGTCAAAAATGTCACATTCTAGTTTTGAATATCATTAATATTTTCTAAATGTAAAAAAAATGAATATGATCATTATAAATGGTTATTTATAATATTTTTAATTTTTTATCAGGGAATGTTTTTTAAAATTTTATGTTGTGAAATTATTACTTTAAATTATATTAAAAATCTAAAATAGTTCTTGTAAAAGTAGTGGAAAGACCAAGTAAATGATAACAAAAATATTAAATTTTATATATTTTGGCCGATTCAGGTGAAGAAATAATTTTACAAGTAAATAAATAATATTTGGGATATTTTAGTCATTTATATTCAAATTAATTTTATTTGAACTTGTTTTCAATGTTCAGTCAAATAAATAGTTCCAAAAATGACATTAATGATATTTTATAATAAAAATATTTTATTTTAAAATTTTAAATTAATAAAACCTTTTATTATAATATTTAATCGGGTATGATGATAAATATAAAATATAATCTATTTATGGGACAATTTTTTACATTATAGAAAATTATAGGACCTCTAATGTTTAGAAAACATTAAAATCATCATAATTATCAAAAGTGTTAATAGTGGGTTAAAAAAATATATAGTAGAAAAAATATTATCTAAACATGTCACAATTTAATTTTATTACGTGAATTAGACCCATAGTCTTCCAATATCTATGTTCTATCAATTCTTTTCTACTTGAAAAGAAAAATAAAATTATATTAACTTGAAACATTAATAAAATGAAAGAATTACCCTCCCCAATCATATAAATGGGACATGATCTTCCCTCCTCCTCACACTATATGATCACTGTAGATCATCCAATACCTACCCAAATCCTAGAATATTACATCTCTATATTCCTTATAGGTCTTATTTATGGAATAATAGAAAACTTTGGGGGATTAAGGTGTACTATGAATGAGGATGTCTAATGAAAATTTATAACCTTTAAATGAATGTTTACATACTATTTATTTATATACCTTCTACAATTTATATACATTAATTCTAATGTTACAAAATCAGTATACATCATATAGTAATATTTTATTATGTTATTGGTACAAACTATATCCACCCCCTAATTCAATCAAATGTTAATTGAAATAGCCGATCATGTGTATATGATACAATTATCTTACGAAACAATGATATTATTTTTTCAAAACCAACTCTCACAGATGGTGATAATTATTTATTTAACATATATATTTGATAATAATTCAATTAATTTAATTATTTAAATATATAATATAATTTATTTCCATATTCTTTCATCCATTAAAAAATGATAATGACGTTTATTCGTGAGTTTGGATCATAACCTTCAGAAAGATATATGATTAATTTTTCATAACAACGTCTCATAGATATTATATGTATGGGTATTTAATGAAATAATAATATATTTATTAAATAATTAACATTTTAATCATAGTTATCCTTGTAAATTTATTTTTTAAATAGGATATGAACATCATCAAAACTAATGTGGTGATCTTTTTTGGTTGTGTAATTAATGAAAACATGGTAAAAAATAAAATAAAATTAATAATAAACATGAAAAAATGTTTATATGACTAAAAATAATTTATATTATCTTTTTTTCAAAAGATAATGAATGTACATGACAATTCCTACTCAAGTTAAGGGAAACATTACATTAAAAACATGTTTTAGATTTTTTAAACATTAATTTTCTAAATAATTTTATCCGATGCACAAATTAATTATAATATTTTACTGACTTAATAATATGGATATTAAATAAAAATAAAGGAAACTTTAATATTTTATATAAAGGATTTCAAAAGGGACATTTTTAAGGAATATTTTTACTTTCATTACAGAAGGAAAACATGTAATTTCCCATTTTAACATAAAGGGAATCAATGGATTTCTCTTCCCAACATAACTAATTTTAATGTTTTTTATTCCACTATAATATTCAATGATTTCATCGATGAAAAAATATCCTTTTTGTGGTACTCATTGGTTGGAAAGTGGTTTACCCAGGTGTGTGCTTTGTGAAATGGTAGTAACCCTCTCGAGAAATCATTGGAATGGGATACCTAGTTGAGTGATCATTACTACCCCCTTTTCCCAGGATCTCATGTTATGGGCAGAAAATAATTAATTAGGGGAGAGGGAAATGACTTTGGTTTTTCATAGTTAGACATTTGAATATTTCCTGATCTATGTGCTAAGTTTTGGTGGGATTGCGAGGCATATTGAGTCATGGTTCTATGATACTAAAAAATTAAAATATTTTCTATCTCACATGCATAGTTTTTCTAGAATCTAGAATAACTCCCATGTAGAGTTTTGGATCTGATTTATGATATTGATATTGGTTTCTAAAAGTTTGTTTTACCCAAATCACAATATAAGAACTATTGGAATTAAGTTCTCGATTTAGGAAGACTATTGGATAAGTGTTAAATGTAATTTTATTAATTTAATGAAAATAAATTAATAAACAAGACATATCCCATAGTTTTTCATGAATGGAAGAAGGGATAGGATAATTACAACTAATGATGTTGGGTGACCTGATGATGAACTGACGTGTGGCGGTTCCATCAATTATTTTTTGTGACATCGCTCCTCAATGGATTGAGGTGTAGGAGATTATAGATGTTGTTTTGGAACTAGTGTTTTGGAGTTTCACCATGATGTAGATGATTTATGATATTTATATCCCAACCACAATTTTTTCATTGTTTTATGGTTTTATAAACGTTGTAATACGGCGAGATATCCCATTTGGGTAGATATGTGTGGTTGTATTGCAAATATGGGGTTCTAGGATGTTCTCAAATATTTCTCATTAAAAAATAAAGATGAAATGAAATGTAGTGTTGGGTAACATGTTATGTGTTCTTACAATTTATGGGCGATAAACTTTTAGTTAATACATGAAAGGTTCTTCGGGTATAAGTAATGGAGTGACCATATTCCATGTTGTTAATGACATGGATAGATTTTCTCTAATAATGGACATGGCCATTTGGAAGTACATGACCAGATGGCATAGAAACTAGATGATTAATAAGTGAATAGGTAGAAGGAAACATCCAAATTCTCTATTTACCAAGATATAACATGTACCATGGGTATATTCCATGTATGGAGACATTACAAGCCAAGAAATGTGCTAGTGAGTACTTTCCCTAAGGTATATATGAGGTCACATTCCATGTGACATAACTTAAACATTTTTTATTTCTTGTATTGGTCGATTACTAAGAAGGGACATGGCTGGGGGATTTTTTTAGTGACATACAATGTAATTTGGTTAAATGATGTGTACTATCCTTTGGATATTTCACCCTTACCATATCATACATCAGGACTCAGATAGAGGCCCATGTGTAGCCAATTTGGAGTAGTTTTCCACATATAACGTGGTAGTGATGATTGATTTTTCAAGAGAGATGTGATGTGAGGTTACATTAACATGATACTTCTTTTCATGTTGTGTGTACCAATATTAGTTGATTCAGTTCCTATGGTCTCTTCCTATGAGGGTATTGTGTGGAATTAAATATTTAGTAAAGGATTATGATCCCCACTACATGAGATATTTAGAGAGAGTTTGTGTATCCCGTTGGGAGTTTGGTGTAGATTCCACTATTCTATAGTCTTACCTAGTTTGGTGTGTGGCATCATCATGAACATATTACAAAGGGAATGTATCCCCAATCTAAAAGGATTTTATTATAGGGTTTACAGTATCATCAGAAAACTGATGCGCTACTAAATGGGTTGATTCAGTAGGGTTGGTGGTATCATTTTACATACGATCCCATACATAGTGGTTGGATCCATTATTGATTCATGGTATAATAATTTAGTTCAATATGTGGTTCCCCAATATTTTAATCATGATTTTGAGCCATGTTAAGGGTTTGAGGAGTCCACTAATAGTCATGGGAATGATCATATATATGAACATTATGATATCCAGAGTTCCAGATTGGGTATGTTGTGTATTCAACTGGTACAGAGAGTGATCCCAAATTTGAGTGATTAAAAATTGATGGTTTTTAGATGTTTTAGTGGAGAACCCCATCAAGGATAGGTGGGATCACCTACTTGTTTATCAATATATAGTGGGTTCCATCATGAATTTATTTACGGTTATACCTGATGGGCATGTTCTATTAGATTTATTCCATCTCGGATGGTGGAGATGTGCCATCATATTAGTAATACTCGGTCAGTGAGATATCCTGGATGAGTTACATTAGGTATGGAAGATTTATATATGGTGAATGAGATATATTAGATGAGTTTAATTATGCATGGTAGGGATATAACCTATGACTGATATCTCATGGATGAATTCCATCAAGGAGGGGTGGGCTTATAGGGTGAGATCTCTTAGGTGAGTGTTACCATTAAGCCACAACTAGAATCCAGTGGAAGGCTGTGAGGTTGGGACCTCATGAGACATGGTATGTAATATGATTATATTCTATGATATTATATAATTCCTTTTGAGGATGTCACATACCATGATATAAATACAATATAGAGGTCAACTGACATGAAATTTATAGCATACGATCTATTTATATAGTATTTCTTGTTCACTCTATCCTGGGTTTCCAACATCAAATTAGGATTGATTATATTATTCCCTTTCATTTTCAACATTTTACGTTGGGATTTTGGGGAACCTAGTAGTTATTATTATACATTGACAAGAATGAGATGTTCTTAAACATGTCATGTCTTATGAAAATGATAGACCTTTTGATGGATTCCTATAAGGGCCTAAATAATGAACATCTTAGTTAGATATACATACTAGTGTGTGTGTGTGTGTGTGTTTGTCTGTTTTTATATTTGATAGTAGTACACTGTTACTAATAAGATATGATTCTATTATCTATTTCTGGTGGAATTTTATTTTTCTACATTCACGCTCATAGTAATTTTTTGGTACTATAGTTGTGAGATTGAAGTTTTCATGAATTTTAGAGGAAGTTGTACTATTATATCTACATTGTTTCATGGAGATATATATGTTTGTGTCTGTGTTGGTACAATAGGATAGGGCCTCCAATGTTTTTGATATTCATTCCCAGCAATTTTTTCAAGCCCTTTTCCTATTAGATTTGTCTTGGGGGTGTGACCTCTTGGCCACCCACTAGCCAAGTGAGCCTTGGGGGGAAGATTTGTTACATGTCAGACAAAAGAACATGTCTAGAAGAAAATATTAAGTATTAGTTTAAGAAAAAAAACTTATATTAAAAGTAATGTATTGAGTAAAATTTCATACTATGAGAAAATTTCAAAAATGTAATTTCAATTCTTGTTTTTTAACATTTAGATTTTAATTTTCAAAAAAACAAAACCTTAAAAGAACCTTATTAATGAAAAATATGTATTCTTATTTTGAAAATGAAATATTGGTTTGAATAAAGATCTTTTCCTAACTAATGGTATTATAGAAAGGATTTATATAAATTTTTATTTTATGATAATGTATGTATGTAACCTTCATAAATTCCAATTTTTTGTTTATAATGATATAACATTTCAATATAACCATGATTCATTATATAAAATATGTCAGTTCAAAATGGATTTTCACATAGGAAACAATGAGGATAAAGAAGGAAGGAACAAAGTGAAAAATAAAAATTTTAATTAAAAACCTAGAATGTTTGGAAATTTAATTGTACATTATTTCAATATAATAGATCGGATAATGTAGGCTATAAATTTTGGTGGTATCTATGTAGTAGAGAAACCAAATTCACGATTATAGAATACGACTATATATGAGAATTTACTTGAAAAAAATATCTAACATTCAATGTATCATCTTACACAATGTTATCTAATTAATGTATTAAATCAAATGAATAAATATTATACATTATCTCTAGTTTGGATAACTAAAAAGTAAATCTTTATATTTATTTATTAGAATTTGAATACAACTAGTGGGGTATATTTCTTATGAATTATAAAGAATGAGAAAACATCCATACATTGGAATGAGATTAATTTAATAATACTTTTCCTATGTGTTTTAACCTAGGTTTGGAAGATAATTATTATAAATATGATTAGTGAATAATTTAGTGGCTATATATGAAACAAACTTCACATGATTGGTAACATAAAAACAAAATTTTATGAATTATACTTATATTTAAATAAATAGATTTTACGGATGATTAAATCATAGATAATTATTGATGTTAGATTCCTATGAAATCAAAAGCAATGAAAGATTTGTGTGATGTGATGAGAAGTTATAAATTTATTTTCCCAACTTTCTAGTATTAGATGAAAACTTATAAATGGTAATGTTTACATTTAATGAAATAAGGATATATCTATCATTGAAATACATAGGAATGAAAATAATTACATCTTATAACAAGTTTAAAGGAATGTAAAATGTATAATTTCATATAAAATATATGATGTGTTTTGGATAAATAATTTTTGTACATGTGGCTCATGACAGTAATGGAAATGATTAGAGAAATTTTTAAATGGTAATAATAAAATTCATTTATTATAATGAGATGTATCATTATATGATTAGTTTTCTAAAGATAGTTATGATAGTAGTAAATCATTAAGATATAAGGAAAAAAAGTTGGGAAATGCAATTTAAATCTACATCATTTGTTCCCATTCCCTCTAACTAAGTAGTGACATATACACTACAAGTTTATTTAAATTATTTTAATTGCATTTTTAACTCAAAATCTAAACATTCAATCATTTTATGAATTTTTTTTGTAAAATTGGAATATCATCTCATAAAAAATGGAGAAATTTTACTGATAATTCCAATTTAAATATTAATGAAAACAATATTTATATGAATATTTCTATTATTATTAGTTGGATATTTTTTTTGTAAATCAAATGAAACGAAAAATAGTTCAATTTGATATTATTAGGGTTATGGATTGTATTTTAGTTTAACTTTTTAATATATAGATCAGAGATCATAGATTTATATTAAAGGATTTTATATTTTTTAAAATATATTAAGAAGAAAAGAAATTTATTTGAGATGATAATGACAGTCACAAAGGCCATATTTTTGGATGGAGAGAAACTATTGAAATTAGTGATGTTGTAGTAGTGAATGAATATAGATATGTATTTCTTAATGATTTTCTAGAGTTATTATTATTCTAGGGGATGCATTTATTGTTGACTTAGTACAAAATTTTAGGACATTTCCAAATCCATTATTTAATAGTTCATGTAGAACTTTTTGAATTGAAAATTTTGTTACAATCGTTTCTTAATGTTGGATTTATTCATACTAGTAGTTCTCCATGGGATAATCCTGTTTTATTAGATAAAAATAAATATGGTTGGATGAGACTTTTCCTTTTTTATAGTGCCTTGAATGAATTAATTAGTAATAAAAATTATCATGTTCCTCAAATCGATGATTAGTATTAGAATATCTAGGGTGAAAAGAAATTTTTGAAGATTTATCTCTTGTCAGGGTACCATTATGCAATGTTGAAATATGAATACATTCCATATAATGAAATTCTAATTACATATGGTCACTATGATTTTGTAGTTACACTCTACCGGATTTCTAATTTATCATCTATATTTATGGATCTTATGAAATATTTTTCATTGATTATTTAGATACTTTTTTCATTATATTTATTTAGGGAATATTTTTATATTATAAATTTTATAAGTATTATAAAAGAAATCAATTGATTTTTTTTAAAACCATAAAGGAATATAAGATATATTTAAAGAAATATTGATAATTCTCGATGAAATAGATTTCATTATATGGATTTTTTTTTTCTAATGATGGAATTTGTATTACCGTGAGAAATATAAAATTATTGATGAATGTACTGGTCCCAAAAAATGGAACATGGATTTATATCTTTCATATATTAAAGGGTTACTACCAGTGATTTCGTAAAGACTCTTATATGTTTTCTAGAATATTGACTATGTCAAATTGAATAATAGATAAATTCATTTTGGTTAAATGGCATGATGACTATTTAATGAAGATAAAAATAAGATTGGTGAATTCTCATGTTTTGGAACTTCCCATGAGAAATGATACGATTTTCACCTACATTGATTCTTCATTGAAGTGATATAATTTCATTCTGGTGCAAAATGATCTATAAATTAATTATTATTTATTTAAATTGAAACAACATGAGTTTAATTATCTTACAAATGAAACTGAATCAGCTATTATGGTTTTTTCAATCACAGTTTTAAGGTATCATTTATATGGAGTAAATTGATAAATATATACTACTCATAAAACTTTTAAGTGTATATTTAATTAGAGAGAGTTGAACATGAGGTAAAAAGGATGGACAGAACTAGTTATGGACTATGAATGCATGATTCAGTTTCATTTTTAAAAGGAAAAAAATGTATCGAATGGATAGTGTCTGAAAATCAATTCTACATTAACCGTGTTATATTTACAATAAGCCACTTTTTTGATGAGTTGATGAATTATAGATTTTATGTTGAGTATGCAGGATATCCCACTGTTTTGTTTCAGGTGACAGAAAAATAATCACTATCAAATATAAATATTAAATCATAGAAGAAAGACTATTTTTAGAGGAAAGTGTATAATCAAGTAAGAAGGGTATATTTCAAAAGAATATGACTGATGAAGATGGTGTTATCAGATGTGGATAATTTTTTTTCTTATAATTCCAATTTGATGAGATAAATATTGATTGAGTTTCATATTCTCCAATTTTTATTCACCTTGGATTAACTAAGATGTCTAGTAAACTTCCAAAGTATTAATGGTGTGGTAGAATGAAAAGAGATATTGTTTGAATAACCATGAAATTGGTACCACATCAAGAGGATAATGAATAGTGATAACTACTAAGGGTGATGCTTTAGAGATTGATAGTGCTAAAGTAGAAATGTTAAAATATATTTATGTATTTCAAGGTGGTATTCCTAAATATATCCCGATGTTGAGATATAATTTGGGTAGGGTATATCAATTAACTAATTCTGTGCATTTCCTTTATATTCATGATATTATGTTCTTATATAACATTTCTCAAATATGTCCCATGGAGATAACCAATTATAATAGAGTTCATATCTCTATTTTATCTTACCAAGATCCTACGTTTACATATAAATTTTCTAATTATCTTCAGTAGTTTATGTATTATAAATTAAATTTTAGTATAATTATTCATCATCAATCATATTGATATACAGAGATAACAATTCAATCATTCGAATATTTTATTAAATCTTTTTCAATGTATTAACAATGTTGTTCAGATCAATATATTTCATTAATTGAATTTTTTAATAATAAAATTCTTCCAATAATTGTGTAGATATAAACTTTTGAGGGATTATATGGAAAGTGGTGTTATAAAATATCTTTTTTGGTTGAACTTGGTGAGTGAATATGTTTGGATTTTGATTTATAAAATAAATTATTTAGAAGGTTAAGATGAATTAAGAGAATATGAGGATAGATTGGAAAATGTATAATATTTTTGCAGATGACCAGATGAAAGACCATTCATCCAATATTATTTTTTATGTTTTTGTAAAATTATTTACAATGAATAGTTTTATGAATTTTAGTAAAATGGGGAAGATAAATCCACATTTTATTAGACCATATTAAATCACAATGAATTTTTGATCAGTTTCATATTAACTGGCCTTTCCTCCATCTTTATCTCTATTACATGATGTATGTCATTTTTTGTAATTTGTAACATGTGTTCCATTTTCATCACATATTTTTATCCCAAATATTGTTCACTATGAAGAGAATATTTATTATACATAAAACCTACTAATTATTTTTGAAATAGAGATAAATATTTTTTGAATATGGAAATTTATTAATTTATATTTTTTCAGAAACCCGATACGGTTGATAAAACACTATGGGAATTTATAAATTTAATAAAGGAATGATATCACTATTTGTTTAAGTAATGAGTCAAATAATGAGAACACAATTTCCCTATAGGGGAAGAATCTAAAAATTAATATAATTTTAGAATAAATAATTTAATATCATATAAAAATTCATTTAATCTATTTTATATAGTTATATTAATTTTATTAGTATCAGGTAATTTTTCATACAAATGAGAAAATGTTTTATCATTAAAAAATTTTGGTTTTCAAGGATTTAGTTTTTTTATTCTAAATTTCGATTTTAGAGGATTTCAATTTGAACAATTGAATTTTACTTTTGGATTCATTATATAAAAAATATATTCATATTATTTTTTTATAATTGTAAATATGTTATATTTTTCAATTAATAGTTAAATATACTGATGTTTATCAGACTGTGAATTTTATTTTCACAAATTTAAATATTAAAATTCTATATTGGATAAAGTGTCTGGAGATTTTTGTTGTAATGAATTAGAATATTGTGCTAAATGTTTCTAAATCTAGATGGTGTGTTAGGGAGATATTTTGAGTATTATAGAGTATTTGTTTAGTGATTTTAAAAACATTAAATGAATTTTATCACATGCATGTACATTATTTTTATATGTGGAGTAACATAATATCAGATTCTCATATCAGACATATGAAACCATAGATCGGTTCATAGAATGGAGTTTTCCCTACATGACATAAATGTTTTTTGGATCAGGTTCACAGTTGAGGGTGATATATTGGGATATTATACGGAGAGTTATTAGTTTAATATAATTAAATTAATAACCCTCGACAAACCCCACTTGGTTATCACCAATGTTGGATGGAGGAAACCCCTAGTGTAATAGAAAAACTAAGATGGAACCTATGAGATGAGGTTATATTTGTCTTCAATACTGAGGGAGATTGTTATGGGATCATGAAGCAGAATCTTCAATGCTTGGATATGAATCTGAAGCTTCAGAGTTTCTCCATGACATTCTAAGATTAACATGATATTTTTTTCAAATCAAATTTTATGGTTTTAAGATTTTGGAGCCCCATTATGACTAAAATTGACCTCCTAGGGTTAGATCTGTGAGTTTTAGTAGAAATATGGGTGTTTATGGATTCTCACGGTGAGTTCTAGTTCACAAACACTGATCAAAAAACATATATAATAGATGAAAATGTTGTTTGTTCTTCCCATAATGGTAATATGATCTTTGGGGTCTAAATTCATTGTCCTCAGGATACATTCCATGTAGCGATCCAAATTCCTGTGGGAGATTGATTTTTCCATGGATTTTAATTCATGGGATATTGTCATCATCCAATAAATAGCCATAGTATATGGTAACATGATTCCACACATATCCACAAGCATATGACCTAATCGATAGGCTGGATATCGTGCACACCACATGGAACGAGGGTACAAACTATTTGTCCCGGAATTTCCATCTTGTCTTTTATGGATGAGGACACTCTCAGGATATTAGATTGGATTACACACAATGTGGCATGAGGTACACATTGTCTAGATACCGAAATATATTCTAGGTATCCTAGGGGGACACGCCCATGTGATGATTTTAAGAGGCTTGTCATGCACTGTTGTTACACACTATGTAGCCCCTTGGAGACTTATCCCTCACACATCTCCATCTTCTGGACTCAGATAGAGGCCCATGTGTAGATAATATTGGGTATATTTCCAGGTTGGATGTGATAGTGGACATGGTTTTAGAATATGAGTTACGGTTAAAATATTGATTTCAAGTAATGTATACAAAATTATTGATTTGATAGGTTGCCTTGGTTTATCCCAATGAGGTTACGATGTTGAATTATGTCCTCAGTGTAGGATTATGATCACATCGTTAGGATAAGATTAGATAGAGTTATTGTATCCAATTGGATGGATAAGGGAGCATACTTTAACATATCGACCTCCCTAGATAGGGTTTGTTGTGTTGTTGTTACCATATTTTAGGATATAAATACATTATCTTGGAGGCTAGAGAACTATGTTTTTCAGCATCATTGATTATAACATCCTCTACATTGAGGGTTGTTCAACTAGGTTTTTTTGAATAATTTGTGTATAATCCCCTACAGAGAAGATGGTTCCAGTAGGGTTCATGAAATCATCATTATACAATCTCCCACATAGAAGTTTTTTCTAGTTCATTTCATAGTATTTTTGATAGTATGATCTCTTAATTTTTTTTGGATCTAGATTTTTCTTTGTGATATATCCCAGTGTTATTGGGAATGATCCTCAATTTCTGTACCATGTCATGATACTCAGTAGGGGTTTTGGTGTCCCAATGTGGTCTTGGGAGTGATCCACTATCTGAGCTGTATGATATCTAGATTTCTTGATTTGTTTCATGGTGCCCCCATCAAGTATTTCTATGACCCCCTTTATATGTGATGATATCTTCCATATATTTAGTAGGGTCAGTGGAGTCCCCCATTAGTGATGGATGGGATACCAAATCAGAATACAGTGGTCAGTTGGGTCCTAGTCTGACCTTTTAAATGGCGTGACCTGATGGGTGATATACATTGGGTGTATACCACCAAGGATGGTGGGGTTGTTCCATTGTATTAGAGATTCCCAATCAAGACTGCCTTATTAGATTTGACACTGGGGCTGTTAAAGGTATTTTTGATGGAGTGTGTTCGCTTAGATGAGTTCTATCTGGGATGGTTGGGTTGTTCGTGATGTGTAAGATCTCTTATATAAACCATCTAGGACAGTTGGTCAATAACTAATGAGGGTAGCCACATGGAAATTTCATATTTGGTAAAAAAATCACATTGATTGCGTACACTTGAATGAGTATTATCTTAGAGCCTTGATTAGAATCTGTTGGATGGATTTGAGGTTGGGACCTCTTAAGACTTGGAGTCTAAGAGGAGTATATATAGGTTATTATAGGATTACATGTTGGGATGTAACATATCTTGATATACACACCATGTGGAGTTGATCTTACATTTAATGTATAGCTATAGAGTAGTCAAGATGATTTTTTTCCTCTCTGATTAGGTTCCCTCTGGATTAGGCCAAGCATATTTTTGGCAATCAATTTCTACCATTAATTTTATATTTTTTCAGATCTTATTGGTTTTCGTTATACTCACCCCAACATGATATTTTCCCAGACATATCATGCCTTGGGAAAACAACAGTCAATTTTAAAGACACCCAATGTTACCTTGATTGGGAAAATCTTATAAATCTATAGATACTGAGGTGTTTTTTGTTACATGGACCAGGAGCATTCTAATGGTCTCATTTGATAACAGTCCCCTACTTCTGGTCTATTTGGACACTTTTTTAGTTTTTCTAGAACTGTATACATTCCATTTTATGCATTACTTCTTTTTCTAGTACTCAAATTGTGGGATAGATATATGAATGATTATTTTTGGTTATTGTGATCTATGTTCTATTTCATGGAGATGTATATGGGTGTGTATATAAGGTTACCATTGTCTAAGGCCTCCCATGTGTGTGAAATTACTACCCAGTCCTAGTCACCTACCCCTAGTCTATTAGAGTTTGAAATGGAGAGTAACAGATTGGGCATCACTGGGTGGGGACAAAATAGAGTGGCATGAGAGCAGGTTTAACATTTTTATTGTAGTGTAGAGTATCACTAACTAAGACCATTGTTTATAATTTATAGATACAATGTTATGGTTTCTTAGGTTTTCCATTTAATCCAAGGACTCCAATGTTTGTATAGAAGTTGTCATATCAATTAAATAGCTCTTTTATGACCTACTTCTGGACTCAGTACATTTTGCAACTAGTTACGGGTAAACATTGGTACATAAATCATATATGATGGGGTTGTGGGTTTCATTCCCTTCTTGAGTGATCTCCCTAGATATACTCTTTGACCGTGGAGAACTATGATTTTATTTTATGATTGTATCAAAATGATACCTGAATTATTATCCCCAATGGAAATCTAATTAGGATCTTCCAAGAGATGAGGCTTTAGTGAAGGGAACCATGCAAGGTGTTGTTGATCGTAGTGGTCCACCAATCGATCCACCACCCATTGAGATTTTTTGGAAGCTCAATATGAGGATTCAAATAGATAAGTGATCTATAAGAGTTTTATAGATATTGACCTATGAAGTTTAAGGGTGATCCTTACCCCCAAAGAGATCATGACTAGCTTAAGGCAGTAACACATTTTTCTATTATCTTATATCACCTCATGAGTAGATGGTCATTATAGTAGTGAGTCTTATATCTGGTTCTGTTGAAAAATGGTGGAGTATTTTGGTGAAGAACCAAGATGAGATGAAAATAACTTGGATAGATTTTGATTTGGTCATCATGTAAGTGTTTTATCAATCCATGTTGAGATCAATGAATATCTAGGTGCTTTGGTGGATTTTCCAGG
Organism: Viscum album; assembly: GCA_963277665.1. Classification (NCBI taxonomy): domain Eukaryota; kingdom Viridiplantae; phylum Streptophyta; class Magnoliopsida; order Santalales; family Viscaceae; genus Viscum; species Viscum album. Next base: position 1,510,168,983 of record OY728158.1, read on the forward strand.
ATACCAGGACAAGGGAATTATATTTGTGGATGGTCTCCAACCTTTCATGGCACTCCATTGAAATGGTTGAGATCCTTTTTTCAGGGATCATACATTTTATTAGTGATTAAACCATTATATTAGGTATTTTATGATATCATTGTGCATCACACATATATTGGAGTGATTGAGAGGGCCTTGGTGGTGGAGAGATTTCAACCAGAGTTTTCTACAACATTTTATCCTAGGAACATAAGAGTTATGAAATAATTAGGTAGTATCCAACTGTTGTATCAGGGATCGTGGTGTGTGATATAATTTAATATATGATCCCTAGATGGATAGACTATATCTCAGGGCTCCCAGGTCAAATCTAGTCAGCCATAGGAGAGGTAGTGGTTTTGTAGTTATAGAAGGGGTATCTCATGAAATATTGTCTAACCCATCATTCTTTTATGAGGGATACATGAAATGGACCTCTCTAGAAGTTTCCATTATTTTAGAACAGATTTCTGCATGGTGAAGGATATTGTAAAAGTGCCGAGAGGGGAGATGGATGTTTTAGATGGTTTGATAGGCTCCCACAACCACCCCGAGCTGGATTCCTCTAAGCTAATAGAGCATGAGGATGGTATGGGGACATCTTCCGGACCATGTGACCTATGACTCATTAGATCTGAGGATCAATATTGGTACACTCTATGTCATTTCAATTTATATACCAGTATTGTTTGAAATTATTTTGAGGTAATCTATTATTTCCACTTCTTTTATGAGGATTATCCAGGGTGATGTGGGGGCCTCTATAAAGTCGTGTGATTTTTTTTGACATAACATCAAACTCACAAGGAACTAGTATGCTTCCACCATTGAGACACATTTTTAGGACACACTTAAATATATGTGGGTGAGTTTGCAGAACAAAAAGAAAATAGTTTCGAGGTGTAGAGAATGGGTTATTTTATCTTCTTTTTGGGGAAGGGTTTCATGCCGAGGTCAGAGTAGGCCTTGTAGATACTAGTGGATTATTTTTGTTCACCCCTTATTTTTATGGACCCCATAGAGAGGATACTTTACTATACACAATTATATTGATAGTGTGACTCAGCTCTTGGTGGAGAGTTCCTTGCATGGAACCTTTTTTTTTGGAATAGATAGAACCTACTATGTTTCCTCAATGTGTATTGATTACCTACCATTCATGTTCAGATGGTTGAAAAAGGTGAGTGTTGTGTCATGTATATATTTAGAGAAGGAATTTATCATTTTTAATAGAGTGATCTGAGGTCAAGGGGGATGATCTCATCTACTAGAATATGTATAAGAACTTTATCAGATGTTTGGTATGACCCTTGGAGTGATATTTCTATGCTATTTTGGTTTTCCGCTATAGTGGTTTAGATGGAGATGTGTACCCAATGATATTTCAGTTTTCCATCACCACCAAGAGTTGTGTTTTTTATAACACTTAAGGAATTCACTAATATTTTCAATGGCATATAGGTTTACTCTAGTGGAGCATTATAAGCTATGGTGTAGTGAGTGGATTGCATATAGAAGGCCCAGAAAGATCCAGTGTGTGGGATTGGGAAAACTTATCTTGTACATGGTTACCCTCATGTGATCAACATCAATGAATCACAAGATACACTTTTATATGTCACTATATATATCTAGTAGTTAGTGGTTACACCTATTCCTTTGTAGCAATGTAGTGTGTCAACTATTATATTTTTTGCGGTGTCTCACATGATTTGATATCGTTGATAAAATTTCTTTATGGGTTTCTAAATGTTGGGAGTACGTCACCCTTATGAGGATTGAAAATGAAAATAGTCACACTACAGGATGGGGTGCATAGAAAGTCTATTTTTAATCAATTATAACACCTAGGAAACGGTTAGTGGTGGTAAGTACATAAAACTCACTCGGTTATAGAAAACATGAATCGAGGTGTATATTAGTGAGGTGTAGTCTTCAAAACACTATTTGTGTATCATCTATCAAGGCCTTGTTCCGGAGGCCCTGTATGTCACTAATTTTATAGTCCAAAGTAGTAGATATAGAGTTTTTGGGCCTATATTTACAGTTACCAATGGATTTTTTGGGTGGAATTAATCCAAGGGTGGATACATACTTCCATATTGTTCAAAAATCATCATCGGGTTAATGAGGTGGTGTACCTCTACACTACATGATGGAGAAATGTACAAGATTAATTGCATGGTGTTGATCTAGTTGGATATATGCATGGGGTGGGGTTTTCCATTTTTTCCCCTAAGTGTGTTTTTATAGACAGAATAAGAAACCATTACTTAACTCACTAGCATTGGATATCTAATTCCGAGCTTAGATTCATTCCACAATATGTATGTTTTTGATTTTTTGGGTCAAAAAATATAATGACCAGGTTTGAACATATATATACATTACATCACTTTAGTAGAATACTAACTATATTTCAAAAATAGGCACCCAACTGTCATATTAATTTAGTGAATTTGGAAATATGGATACATAAACACTAGTACATAAGAAAGCCAAAATATCTCACACTAGGATCTTTGTGACTAGAACCCTTTTTAGAAACATCAATCATAATACATATCTTTATAACCTGTGGAATAAAACAAAAAAATATGGTAGTTCAGATGCACAGTAAGGACCAAAAATGGAGACATGTAATTATAAGCATTAGTATAGGAGTATGATAACATGATGATAACATTACAATACATACCTTATATATCTAATATCGCAAAGGGAATAAATATTTGTTGTTCATAAGACAAGAATCATATGTAAATAAAGATCATTATACATGAAATGATAGCATAAGAAAAATATATGGAATTGTGGAATACATAAACAGGTGATATCATTCCCTATAAGTCAAGATACATTCCTAAAATGTATCAATGTACTTCATAGAATCTATACTTTATGGACCGGACACACCACCATCCTCAATCGAAACCCTTTGCTTATAAGGGATTATGTTTCCCCATCTACCCATAGTAGATCGGGTTTCCCCATAATCCCATATTTTATTGGGCTTCCCCATCTTCAATCATCATGTTTTCTATACGTGCTAGGAAGGACACACCACTATCCCCAGTTGCAGCAATTTCCTGTAAAATATTGGATTTCCCAATATTCTTATAGTGGGTAAGTCTTTCAATTTTATTCCAATCATTATCTCATGATATATAAATATTTACCTAATTAATTTTAGGGATATCTTGGTCCCACCCATCTCCCAATAAAACAATTCATATATGATACATGGGATTATAAAATTTCATCATGACATGACTCATAAAAATAGATGGGTATTATAAATATCAAATCATAACACATTAAATGAAATTGGTAACATTAAATTTTCATTGATTCATAATATAGGGAAAATAGATAGGTATCACAATCATTTCATTAATGAATAACCCATGTAAATAACAGAGTTTCAAAATCAAATAAACCATGAAATAAAAATTAGTTTTGTAAGCATCATTCCAATAAAACATAAACCATTCATGAAGGAATATGAATGGATCCTTTGGATTATTTCATAGAATGGAATGAGTAACATAAATAGATATAATATTAGATTGAAATTAACTTGGAAATATATTTTTGTAAGAAACTCCTTTGGAAAATATCCCTTCTTCATTGAAATATATGTTTAAAACATAAAACCATTAAAAACATTTTTCTTTGAAAATGCATTGAAAACATCAAATAAAGGATTAAAATAATTTTATAAACCATTTCCATTGAAAAAATATAAAATAATCATGAAAACAATTATCCATCAGAACATATAAATTAATCATCAAAAAATTTGGTAAAATATTTCATTGAATTTACAATGAAAACTTATAGGGAAATTTTTTAAACATTTTGAAAAACAATTCCTTGAAAACATTAAAAATAATCGTGAAAACATTTTGGAAACCATATCTTTAAAAATACTTTAAGACCATATATATAATTATTTAAAACTTTTTATGACCTATTCTATTTAATATTCTTTGAAAAAATATGAATAGTACTTAAGGACATTTTTTTAAAGCATGATTTAAAAAAACACATATTTCTGACTAAAAGGAGAAATAAAGTCAAATATTTATAAAAAAATTTATAATTATCTTATATACAAATGATTTGAAAAATGGTACTGCTACGTGGATTTAACATGAATATATAGAGTGTAAGAAACTTCATGAGATTTTTTGAGATATGGATGGTAATATTTCATCAATTATAGAATAATAATGAACAATTTTGAAAAATGATGAGATTGTAGCAATAATATGTTACCATTATAATAACATTGAATCACAATAATTTGTAAATAATAAAATTAATTTAAATTTAAAATATCATTAAATTGTATATATTCATGATATAACATGTTAAAGGTAGTATATACATGTCATAGAAAATATGGGTTCATAACTTGTCATTTGTTTCAAGGAAGGAAAATTTAGAAGAAACTACTTTACCAATTTGTTATCTTTTGAAAAAACACATAAAATAAAGTTCATAAAATGGATATTTAGATATAAATAAATAATTCATAAGGATAATAGAATATATCCATGGCCAATTTATACTCCAAATATACGAAATAGTTGGTTAACATTGCTTATGCCTCTCTAAAATTAAAAATGAGATGAGAAAACAATTAATACATGAGTAACAATAGAATTGTGATCCCCGTGAGATTCTAAAATCATATAAATATTTGAATATAAAAAAATTAAGAAAATTAATTATACTAAATTTCATATGGTATTATATAATCCACTCAGTGGATGTGAGTGGTGATTATGACATGTATCTCACAAATATAAAAAGAGACAAGAAACCCCCTTAAATTTTTTATAGTGGAGGATGAGTGGCACTCTTGTAAATATCAAAAGGTGTTCATTAATGGGAAGTATCATTTACCTAATGCTCCTAAAAAATATAAAAAAATGATTTAATGTATAATAATGGTTTATCGAAAACTCCACCATAGGAAAATATGTGAATTTTAATGATTTTGATCTTTAACATCTATGTTTCCCCAATTTTATCTTTTTTGTTTTTACTAAATCATATAATTTTCTAACATATAGAATTTATCCATTAAGGATAAACTACAGTTATATTTATTAGAATATATATATATATATTTAATAAATAATATGTTATATTATTTTTAAAATATAAACTATATATTTTTATGGAAATCAATTTTTAAATAGGCACACGTGACATGATAGAACACTACTTAAACCAGGATAGTGCTAACAAGTTTATCACAATCTATGGGTCAATATGTTAGTTATAAATGATAAGTTGGACCATTAATATACCAAATTTAATATTTATTAATATTTAAAATTTAATTAGTATAATATTAATTTTTTTTATTTTTATATCATTTAATAAAATAACATTTATTGTAAAATAACTTTAATGTAAATTTTCACATTTTTTGTTTAATTTTAAATGTAAAATATTTAACTAATATGGTAATTCAATTATATTCGGTTTCATTCTATATGAAATGATATATTTAACTACAAAAATAATAAATTTCAATAATTTGATTAATTTTCGTAAATTTTAGAATTTATAGTATCATTTATTTTTGTTAATTACTAACTAAATAATCATTTTGATGGAATTTCTTAAGCATTTGAAGTTTCTAATTCATCAATAAAAAATTAATGATAAGTTATAATAATAAACAGTACATAATTTTATTTTAAAAAGTCATTTATAAATGAAAATTTTATGTTTTTAAATTTCTTAATGTTTTATAAATGCTAATGGTTGGAAATGTTCCCATATTGCCTTTTTTCTTTATTATTCCTTTTATATTGAGAACACACATTTAATAATATTTAAATAAAAACTAAATTAGAACCAATACTTTTTGTGGTTGAAATATTGGTAGATAATTAATTTTGGATAGGTGTATAGGTCATTTTGTCATTAATATTATGGTTTAGTCCTTTATTATGCTTACATTTACCTTAATCACCATAATTAATTTTAATAAATTTCTATAATATTTTTTTGTCAAAAAATTTTGTAAATATTATTAATCCAAAATTATTATACTTATTACAATGGTGTATTCCAATTTTTCTAAATTCAAATCATAAAAGTGGTATAATTAAGTCTAAGGATAATCCCGCAGATGTGGAAAGAAAGAAAGGTTTTAATGTAAAAATGTTCCAAAGTTCAATAAGTGCTTATATCAAATTTCAACATAAAAATTATTCTAGAAACATAAATTGGATTAATTTATTTATAATGAATCTATTATGAAATTAATAGAAAGTTAAAATGTAAACTAAAATTAATAATTATTTAAATGAAAATAATATTATTAACTAAAATGCGGTATTTTTCACTATTCATCAAAAAATGAAGTTTTTCAGGAAAATCCCAAAAACTCACCCTAATGTATAATCAAAATTTTGATATCAAAAATGATTTTCATTTTTTAAATTGAATTTCATAAATTTTTGAAAATTTTGTTTAGAATTTTTTTACCATTAAGAGGTAGTAAAACTCGGTCTTGCATGTAAGACAAGCTAACTCTATGTTGCTTATTCTACAATGTAATCTATGTGTTGTGTGTAGTGAAATATCAAGGTGGTTTAATATATAACATTATATAGATCCATTTATAAGTTGATTTATGCAAATGAAATGAATTAAATCTTCTTATATTTATAAGAAAAGGAAACTGACAATTTGGAGTTCATTATTTGATGATATTCTCTAAAATTACTGGGTAACTGATTATAGAAATATGGGTTTGTGTTTCCCAAATCAGCTATAATAATCTCTAAATTCCTACGTGGTTAACAATTTTACTAAATGATGTACATTGATTTTTCAGTATAGGAATATTAAAAATAATTTATAAATAATATTTTAAGGTCCCAAATGTATTATTATTTCTTATAACTCATAATAAAATATATAGATTAAGTTATGAAAAATTAAGTAATGAAACTGTATACATTTTATGAAATGAATAAAATAATATGAATAAGATTAATCATAAATCAATTAATTTGAATTTCAATCAATTAATATTTTAATATTAAATAAATTACATAATAATGTGTATTTATCAAACCATAAAGTGGTTCAAGGATCCACTCAAAATTATATCACATTTTGATAATTACAAAAATGATAATAATTTCAAAAAATGTCCTCCATAAGGAAATTATAAAAAATATAAAGATTCAATAGAAATTCTATCTCATTAAATATTTTAAATAACATTATTAAACTTTAATATTTCAAAAATATTGAATAAAGATATTATAAATCCTTTTTTCCAAAATATATGTCATGGAGTCACTCTGAAGACTTCAGATATTAAAACATATAAGTAAATTATACATAGAAAATTTTAAAAGTCTAATTGATAAAAATAAGGACATATATTTTGCAAAAATAAATATTAAAACAAAAAATTTTAAAATTTTAGAACCATCTATAACATATTACAATTTTTTAATAATAATTTACTAAGAAAATGTTTATAGAAATTAACAATACTATTCTGTAAAATGTATTCCTCGTATTATAGATATCATTTAAATATAAAAAATACAGAATATAAATATATTCAAACATAGCATAAACACATGAAACTGAAAAACTATTATTATTCCCACATTGAAAGCTATAATATAATTTTTAAAACTGATCAAAGTATAAATACATAGTGAATATATATTCTTGTTTATTTTTAGTAGGGATAAAAGGTAAAAAACGCCTCTATTTTTTGCATTATATCTAACAAAATAAAATAAAAAATCAATATGCTTGTTTTATAATATTGTAAAGGAATATTATAAATTTACATATTTAAGAACTATTATCATTTTGAAGAAGAAATTTATCTACTTAAATACAAAAAACATATAGTTTTTTCATAATCCATAAATTGAGAACAATAAGAAACCGTAATAATATAAAAATTTTATGAAGAAGATAGAAAAATAGATAATGTATTCATAGAGGTACAGAAAAATATTTGTTTTTCAAAAAAATTGAAACATATTTATGTATTTTTTTTATCAATTATAATACCTCCAAAATCATATTCTGAATTGGTTATTAAATCCAAATAGTTATAATTATGATATGATAAAATAGGGTTAATAGTTCTTTTAACATTTACAATTATTCATTTCAAGGATTTAATATAACTCTCTTTAGGATCATATTGGATTATGTGAAATTAAAAAAATAAACATAATTTCATATCTAGATGCAGTTAAATAATGTTTGATATAATTCTTGTGTAAACATTAATATTAATATATTTTTTAGATACATAATCATATATTCTAAAACTTGTACTCATATTATTTTTTATGGATGTAAATGTATTGAGAATAATATTTTTCCCAAACTCTTTAGTATATATAGATTTATTATAAATGATACCATATATCATTTTAGAAATTTTTTTCTTTGAAAAAAGATTAATTCTCCCATTAATCTCATGTCAAACTCAGATGACATCAAAGTGTATAATAATTAGAAAGTGTTTCACTAGGGGAACTAAAAACTCTATCCTCAACCTAAATTTAAAAAATTAAAATATAATTTGATATTATTTTAATAAAAATGGTTGAATCAAAATTATATTTCCTAAAACTTGTTGTCCATATAAATAATGAAATTTACTTATACTATTGTTTCTGACACTTCCGCCGGGGTGCGCACACATCCGTCACGTAGAGGAAGTGCTGCTGTTACCCCGCATTCCCACTTTACAAAGGCGGGTGGCATCCGCTCCTTGTTCAGGGACATCTGGTCCATGATTGAAACAGGATGATGGGATGTCAGTCCTTCCTTCTATGGAATCCTACTCGGAGCTCGTCACCTAGTCCGGGTCTCCCTCATTGATTTAAGACATAGTTCGTGAAACTCTTCCCAGCGCCATATCTTCATGGACACGAGTTAATTACACTGATTCTATCAGGGTGCTCAAAGGGGTCTGGTCATGGCAGCAACCTTCGGTTAAAAGAGTATTCACGTTGGGCATCACTAGCGTGTCTTGACACTGGGGGATTGGCATGTATGTCTTCTGTATCTTATTATAGTGCATCTTGAGGGCTCAGAAGCCCAAGGAATCCCATATCAAACACGGGGAATTTTATTCCATGGGCATGTATCTTTGTTTTTACTCATCTTTCCATGTTTAACACGGGGTATGCTGCAAGTTTAACATCCAGCGGAGACAGATCGGACTGATTGGAACACTGGTTAAAGTAGATCAGATGGGCGCAACCCCCAGAGGGGACACCTAGGTTGGGGCCGACGCGTGGGTGGCTTCCCGAATGCTATAAAATGGAATGAGGATTATGGTGGAATGATCTCATTGGGATGTGGTGTCCCGGGTAAGAATCAGGATTGACGATGGTTTTGGGATTGAGCCTCGAAGAGACTTCCTATATATCCACGTGGCGGGGAATCATAGTCTGCAAAGTTTGATGGGATGATGGGATACCTGAAGAGGTGACCCATGATAATGGATGCATGTATGGGACACAGAGGGAGTGGAACCTCTGGGTTCGGGCATGGGCTTCCCGAGACACGTGGTCTCGAGGGAGAGATCAGGATGAGACATGTGTGTTGTTCTTGAACCTCATGGAGGTTTCCTATGTATCCCCGTGGTTGGAAATCAATGTCCATGTTGTTCATGTGGCATCTGGGGCATATGCTCTGAGGCGGCCCATGGTGTTAGTAAACGGACGTGAAGGTGGACCTAGGGTCCGGATGGATGGTGGGCTTGAACCTCATGGAGGCTTCCTACATAACATGTCTTGACATAGATCAAGGTCCCTGTAGTTCGCGATGGATTGGGGCTTACACTCTGAGGTGACCCAAGGTGGTGGGGCTTGAACCTCGTCGAGGCTTCCTATGTACCATGCCTTGACATGGATCAAAGGCCCCATAGTTTTGGATGGATTGGGGCTTACACTCTGAGGTGGCCCAATGTGTTTGGTGAACAGACGTGAATGGGGTCGGAATGACCAATGGGTGGTGGGATTGAACCTCGTGGAGGCTTCCAACATACCATGCCTTGATATGGATCAATGTCCACGTAAATCGGGATGGATTGGGGCTTACAAACTGAGTCAGCCCAAGGTTTTTGGTGAACCGACCTGAATGGGGTCGGAATGACCAATTGTTGGTGGGCTTGGACCTCATGGAGGCTTCCTATGTACCATACCTTGACATTGATCAAAGTTCACATAGTTTGGGATGTATTACGACTTAAACTCTGAGGAATCCCAATGTTTTTGGTGAACCGACGTGAATGGGGTCAGAACAACCAATGGGTGGTGGGTTTGAACCTTGTGGATGCTTCCTACGTACCATGTCGTGACATGGATCAAAGTCCACGTAGTACGGGATGTATTTTTTAATACACTCTAAGGTGGCCCACGGTGGTGGGGCTTTAACCTTGTAGATGCTTCCTATGTACCTTGCCTTGACACGGATCAAAGTCCATGTAGTTCGGGTATACAGTTTAACGTCATGCGGGATGGGGGAATTTAGGGCTTACGCTCAGAGGTGGACCATGGATTATCATGGTAGGTGCTCACTCTAAGCTAATGGGAGTCATGCTCGGTGTGAGAAACAAGATCTAGTAGAGACCTGACGATCATGTCGTGAAGGGTGCGTCCATGGGAAATGTAGAGGGGCTTACGTGTTGAGCGGCCCAAGGTGTTAGGACTTACACCAGGACAGAGGCTCATGGGAAAAAAAGTGCAGCGAGAGAGGTATTTGGGACGGGAGAAAGGACCAGCACCATTTCTCATCACGCCCTTGGCTGGATTTGGGGCTGACTGGGTGAGGAGGAATAGGGGTGCTGCCTCCTACAAGAATGGTTAGGGGGATCACGCCAAGGTTGCTTCCCTTCCCCATGGAAAAAATCTACTTCAATAAGGAGGATATAACCCCCTGTGAGGGATGGTCCCATCCTCGTGGAGACGAGTGGGCATGGAGAATGTCCGAGGTGGGGGGACCCTACGTGCAAGGCACAGGGCCAGGTCACAGTTTAACATCTTGTGTTAAAGACGATGGTTCTTGGCAGTTTAACATTCTACAGCTCAGACAAGGTGGGTCTGCTCCACCCACTAGGACTTACATAATTGGTGCATTCTGTCCCTTGTGGGAGAGAATCCATCAGCATGGATGTACCGATGGGGTGTCGTGGAGCGAACCATCGAGGGGTCCACATTAGCGTGACTATGAGAAGAATTAATTTTCGTTAGCATGCCTATGAGGGGATTCATGAGGTAAAGAAACACAACAAGAATAATTGTACAAGGGAATTTGAAGCTACCACGTACGAACCTAGAAGGTCGCAGGGGAAGACAGTGCATGATGTGGATACCCGGAGCACAAATATCACCCACAAATGGAACTCACAGGAAGATCATCAGGGTGAGGGGTCCCAGGGAATTGTATGGGAACATTTAGGCTTGCGTGTGAAATAATGGAGCAGCGTGAAAAACACCGGGCCGGCGTAAAATCGGCGATGCTTGCGCAGAATTGGAGGCAGATGCTTTCCACGCATCTAGGAGGATTTCACGCAAGGAGATGAATTGTGTGCAAGTGGCCGAGGTCGCGCACAAGGATAGGGGCGCACATAATGGGAGGAATTTTGTGCAACTAGCTGGCCTGCGTGCAATGGAATGAATTGCGTGCAACAGGGGGGGACCCCGAAGGTGTTGGAATTATAGTCTAATCCACGGGGATCTCGCGCGATGGCGGACCCCGAGGAGAATGGGCGCGAAAAGAACCATACCTGAAGGCCATTTTCACGCATGTGGAAAGCTGATTTCATGCACGAGATCTGGTTCAGATTCTTCAAACTTGAAATGGAAGGGGGTCTCCTTCTCTTTATAGGTTCCCGTGGGTGCTCAATAGAGGTCAGCGCAAAATAATTGCGGGACAGAGGCAGCGTCGCGAAATGTCAACAGCGCGGTGTGCGGGAGAAAAATTATTTTGTGCCGGTGTCGAGGACTCTTCACGAATCCCAGAATTTTCTGCACGGGACACATATTTTCGCGCGCTTCATAATTTTTTTCATGAAACTCCTTCGGGCACCCCAGACTGGGTCTTTGGGTCCAAATTTGACCTTGCTTTGTCAATTAAAAACATTCTTCAACACTTCAGCACTTTTCAGCGTCTACAATTCCCCCCCCCCCTCATAATTGGATTGGAGAGGGGTTGAATCGGTCAAATTCTGAGGGAAACGTTGAAATGCAAGGCCTCGTGGGTCCCCTGTACGCAAAATCTAAAGCGGCGTGCATAACTCAGCCAGGCGTGGAATCCTCTTTTCTCGCAGGTGCAGAACCCATTATTAGTCTATAAAATCATCTGAGGGTCCCATGATTCGTACTACGTTTCTCGCACAATAATCATTGAGCTCTCATGTGTGAAATTCTCTCTGGTCCAGCGTGAAAAAATTGCTTCAGCTGTGCATAATTCCATCGAGATTTGGTGGAATTTTACACGCAAATCCGGGGTTTTTCGCACCACGGTCTAATAATTCTCGACACCCTCTGATTTTACACACCAGACTCCTACATTTCACGCCGACCTTCCATATTTCATGCCAGCTACTGAAACGCTTGGTCAGAGGATGGCCGCAAACCGGGTTGATGAAGGGGAAGCTGATGCTCGCAGAGCTGAAATGGTTGTGAACCCGGAGGTTTGTAGTGCATAAGAGATATCTCTAATGAAATTACCCTCTTCAACATGCTAACCCCTCCCCGAAAATAGTATGCCCAATCTAAAAATCTACCACTATGGGACTTCGGAATTCTGTATGAGGTTCCTCTGCCGGGTTTCGAGTTTGATACACCGCGGTGATGGGTGACCCGTGAAGACAACCTTCCTCGATACAACATCACCAACAATGGTCACCCAATAAGAGAAACCAGGAACATGGATGTATATGTACTGAATCCCAGGACTAGGACCATTTCTGGGGGTGACCCTTTTGCAGAGAGCTCCCTGGCCCTCTATGCGAGCACCTTCCGTCAGAGTGTCAATGAAAAGGCCAAAGGCTGGTTGCAAGACTGGGACCTGCGACCTGGAGGAAACTCTACCAGCGAGAGGGCATGGGCGTACTGGTTACGCCATACATGCGACGAATTCTAGACCGAGATGCGGCATATTGGTCTGTTCGAGGTGGTATGGTCATCGCAATTCCACATCTACTGCCATCCTGAGCTTGTGCCAGAACTGTTCACTTGGTGGTCCCCTGATACCAACACATTTCATCTTCTCCAGGGGGAAGTCAGCATCAGTATCTGGGACATCCACTGCATCATGGGAATCCCTTTGGAGGGCCATTAATATGATTAATTCCTCCCACCGATGAACATCTGGGGTGACCGATATCGAACCCCCATACTGATGTGGCACTTGCTGAAGTTGTCTAAGGAGAAGATAATGGTCAAAGACATCCCAATGGAAATCGCCTACAAGGACTAGTTCAGCCTGTTTCTGGAGAGGGATCCAGAAGTCAAGATGCCAGGGTGGGGGAGACGTTGTCCAACCGCGGCTTAGAGGAGAGAGAGAGGATCTTACTGGAGGGCCCTAGAGGTGGGCCACTACCAGTTGTGGGGATACAACATAAATGAGGCCAGGGACCCGAATGTTTGGTACGCCAGATTCATCTCCACATTCTTGAGCAGGTGGCTCTTGATGGTGAGGGACACAAGGCTGGGTGACCGTCCATCGACCCTTGTGATGGCGGACATCATGGATGCCAACAAGTGGTTTAATATGGGGGTCCTCATGCTAGTTCAGTTGTATGCCGTCTTGGGATGCACCTTGAGAGGGGGATCGCCTAGGAGAGTATGTGGCCCTTCCCAGATTTTCCCTGGCTAGGTTGCAGCTCATTGTTGCAGATACACATTCCCAAATACCATCCGTCCCATGTGAAATGGCATGCAACCATCTCTGTAGAATAATGTCGGGGTTATGACGATGACGCTCAATGAGGAGGGAGTATAGATCTAGATTGTTAACCATGCCAACTTCTCCTTTATCCCACCCCCACCCCAACTAGTCAGCAGATAGATGATGGGAAATGCTCACTAGAGCAGAAGGAGTACTTCCAGAGTATCAAAGGCGGGGTGCTTGTGGCCCGGATTGATGGGAAGGTCTTATGTGAGAATTATGTTCCGTCCAAGTTCTCCAGGAAGTTTGGGAGCCTCCAGGGAATTCCAAAAAAAGTATACATAGATGTCCAAGAGGAGAGGCATGTCTGTGTTCTTCGTCAGATGTGGCTGATGTTCACGACCTATGGCTCTGGTGACATCATCACCTTTCATCCCACTGAAATCGATGCTAGCCTATCAACCAAGTATGCTGAACATTGAACCATAGACTAACCTGAGGGGCTTCTATAGAAGTGAGTTTGGAAGCTCAAAGTCGCCAGTGCAGATCTTTGACAACAAGATAGCATGTAGGGTGCCGCTAGAGGGCGCAAATCAGAAGCCACTCAGGCAATGGGCCGCAGACAGGCCGGGACCTCATCAGTGGGGGTGCTGCATGGCGTGGATGCACCCTCATCTCCTAGAGGAGGGGGTCCCATGGAGCGGATAGAGAACTTCCTAGAAAGAAAATAAGATTCATGCTTCAACCTTCCCACTACGTGATCCTCCCAGTGCAATGGTCGGCCTAGCTAACCCTACGGCAGTGAAAAAGTACTGAATCCCTCTGGAAAAAGATAGTGCAAGACAAGATCCAGCTGCCAGAAGTCAGGCTTTTCTGGGTCGCCGATAGAGTGAACATCCACTGACGACATGCATATCTAACGACCATGGACATGTACGCATGCCAATGGGGTCGGTGTGTGGAGCCACCTCTCTTGGTGAATGTGATGATCAGACATGACCATGATCCGGAAATGATGCCACCCGGGGAAGATGAAAGTGATGATGAGTCGGAGGGTGGACAAATAGGAGAGGATGCATGAGGATAAGGGGAAGGTGAAGGTGAAGGAGAAGATGATTCCGAAGGTGAAGGGTGTCAGGGGGCATCCCACCATGGGATACTTCGGGAGAGCGGTGAGATCGTCAGCTCTAAAATAGACGTAACATAGATACTCGAGGTATGATTCCACCCTTATCTACCCTTCTCCATTCATTCGATTTTCTTTTCAATATTTAATCCACCCTTCTTGACCTACTCAAGAGCATATGGGTGCCGATCAAGTGTCCCTAGCTGATGGAGGGGGGAAGCACCAATGGTGAAATGTGGAGCCCTGACAGCCATTATTGAATTGACGAGTGCTGAGGGATACCCCTCCATGACAGCTCCTGTAGAGGCCAGAGCACTAGAGGCTGATTCCTTGGGTCCCTGTAAGTTCTTTTCTTTGATACCGGTACTCACTGTAGGAGGACTCTACTGATCAATGTGCTCCTTATCTGTACAGTGATCACAGCATTTGAGGCTCGTAGGGCTACTGAGCTCGGACCATCCATGAGTGTGCCGATGGAAAACATACCTACCCATCCAGAATATGCCTCCCAAACTGAGTTGGCCCCAACAATTGGTGAGCTGGGAGTGGCGGACACGAGTGGCTCTGTTGTCGGGGTAGGGCCGGAAGTCGACGAGGGTGCCAACAGGATCGAGGGGAGAGAGGAAGGTCACCTAGATGATGAGGAGCCTATTACTATGGGAGGAATATCTGAGGAAGACCCTGATTATGTCCTATTGGATATCTTACTAGTCTATCAGCCCATTGATCCTGAAGAAATCGATGATTCGGATTCAGAAGTGGTTGAAGAGAGCCGAATGACATGACGTGAGGGATGGAAGTGCATCTAGCGAAATATCAGTCAGCTTTAGGTGGAATGGATGAAGAAGATGGGGTCACTCCACACCTGGAAGCATTTATTTTGTGATGGAAGGGTATATGGTCAACAACTTCACCTGACGATTCAAGATTACATGGTTGAGAATATGAGTGAGATCAACCGGCACTCCAACGTTACCCAGTGTCGGGAGGAGTTGGGGAGTACCCGATCATTTATGAGGGCGGAGCAAAAGGTCCATCACCTCGAGGAACAGGGTAAAGAGAAAAATATATTCATCGAAAACCACTCTGAGATTGTGGAGCAACTGAGGGCCCAGCTGGCAGACACCCAAGAATAACTCGTGGAAGCGAGTCTCCAAATAACTGAGCTCTAAAATGAAAAGGCACGGGCACAGGCCTGGGTCAGTGAACTGTGCTCCATGGCCTCCGATGATGAAAGGGTCCTCAGGGGACGAGAGGTAGTCATAGAGGCCACCAGCCAAAAGTCGGTGGCATTGGAGAGAACTATCCAAGAATTCGACCCATAAGGGACCTATTTTGGCTGAACCCATAAACTTACCTCTCCTTACTACTTATTGTCTCGTTTTTTTGAACTGTATATATTTACAAATTTACTTACTTTACCCTTTACTTAATATAATTGTCCTTTTCGTTTAACATTATCAACCATAATCCCAAAATAAATATAAATCCATCCCTAAGCTCACGTGGGCTGTGAGAAGAAAAGGAAGCTCATACTATCACTTTGTTTGATCATGGGATTGCCGACCAAGATTCGGGCATTCGAAATTTGAACCCGGATTTCCGAGGATAAGAGGGTGGACCGATCAAAGGAAGAGGACCTCAGACCAATCAATGTATCGTCTTCTCAATGTGCTCTAGCGCATGAGTGGGGAAACTGTAGGGGCATTGGAATCAGTTCGAACATAGGGGAATGAATATTGTGAATCACGATACCCAAATTCGGAACACTATGGGAGGGGCGTGGAAATAAAATATGACTGTTGACCATGTTTGAAACACATAATCCCTATTGAATTGGACTGAAATGGGGACAACAAATGAGGGTCAACCATTGACCATGTTCGCAACGTGAGACCTAAATCAAATATCATCCATCAGTCATCTAGAACATTGGCCCTAGACAGTAGGCTGACCATAGTTCAAGCATCCATACTATTCAGGGGTCTCTTCAAACATGATCAATCTTACAGAACGTTGGCCTAAGATAGTAGGCGGACCATAGTTCAAGCATCTGTACTGTTAGGGGGTCCATTAAAACGTGAAAGAGGATGAGGATCTGAATAAAGGGGCACACAATGCGTGGAATGTGAAATGGTGGTTTGTTCTCCTAGAATCCAACACATCCAAAATTATGCCACCGTGGTGGAAACACATTAGGCGTGAGCATTAATCTGATCATGGATCATCCCTACTTTTAGAGAGGACCTCTCTAGTGAGGGATCTATCACTTACGGTTGTCATCATGGGGCATCATGAACTTGTCCAGGGCAAATGCTACAGTTTCACAACTCCCCAGGGGGGGTCAGGCTAAGAGGCCGATGGTGGGGGGAAATGATGGGATTTGTGATTCCCGGGGTAGTACTCAAGACGAAATGTCTGGGAATTCCTAAATATCCCATAAGGATGGGAATCAAGCCACACATAGTTCTGGAAAGGGTCATAGTTTAAGGTCATAGAACTCAGACCAAGGATCGGTAAGGAATAAAGGAGGCACATGGTAAGGTTATTATGAAAACTGACGTGAATGAGGACGTAAGTCCATATTACCATGTGTTCTTTGGGAACGTCTTTAGGTCAAGGTATAGAACATGATAGTTAGGCTGGGCCCGTGGGGAAGTTGTTGGGCATTCCTACGTATCTCATGAGGATGATAATCAAGTCATACATAGTTCTTGGGTGGTGGAACGGTAAGGTTCCAGTACAAAGGATGAAAGTTTTGTGTGGGTATAGACCTCGCACTAAAAGAATCGGCATTTGATGCATCTTATTTTTCCTTTATGGAAAACGGGTTTTTTTTTGAAGCGACAGTCCTAGGGTTGAAATTTCTTGCATTGCCACAATAATCAAGCAGTACACAGGCATTGAAAAATAGTATGGTGGAAGACAGATACCCCATATGACGTCCCTTATGATGATTTCATCACAATGTAGGGACGTTTTTCATCATGCGACATGGATGATATTATCACAGTTTATGGTCATGTGATTGGACCCAACAACATAGTTTAATGTCATACGGCTTGGACATGAGAGAATGTGCATGATGAGATAAAGCATACCCAAAATGAATGAGGACAATGTCCACACCACCACGATGTGGGATTCCAGGAGAGGAGCCTCGGGCCAGGAGGCCAGTGAGGGTTAGAGGATAAGGGGCAAGGGAATCTAGCTCCCACCTGAGCTGGACCATGATATGTGATGTCAGGGTGTTCACACGTATCCCATAGGGATGAGGATCGAGAGGCACATATCCCTTAATTAAGATCTTATTTTATGGCGTTAGAGCCCAGACCATGGGAGTCCCAAAGGATGCCATATTACAGCTTTGTCCCCTTAATGTGCGAAGGTGCACTAAGGGATAGTTCCAAGTGCATTGAGATTCCACCAAGACATGATGGGGTGGAACATAATGTGAATCATACAACCAACATTCAAGGCCTAAAGGGGTTGGCGTGATGATGGAGGATTACTACTGACCATGTTCGCAACACAGTATCCTGTCGTGTTAGCCTAAAATTGGTAAAAACAAATGAGCATTGACCGCTGACCATTTTTGCAACACAGGATTTGTATCAATTTTTTGTCTGAAACCCTCAAGGGTGTTGGCCCGTAATGGTAGAAGATCCCTTAGGCATGGTATGCATGTCATTTTTTGGGGGTCCCTTCGGTTGTGAAAGAAAACGAGGGCCCAAATGAAGGGGAACACGAAGCTTGGAAAGTGGAAGGAACTTTACTAAGTTGAATCTGACCCTCCTGGTCCACGACCAGAGTACACTTGACACATTGGCGAACCACTGCAAAGGGTTTAGGGGCTCAATTTGAGAGCAGTCAAGAGATAGTGAATTCCTAGGAGAAGGGGGGAATCGTTCCAACAACCCAACGCAAAGGAGTGAAAAACCCTATACCACACCTATATATCCCCCACATGGAGAGGGACATTCCATGGAGAATAGGTGATCAAGTGATCGAGAGATCTCTATGAGATAGGGATCCACCCAGAATCTAAATGCTTAGGCGGTCCTACATATCACATAAAGATGGGAATCAAGCCACATGTAGTTCATGAAGATACAGTTTAACATCATGTGGGACGGCATACATTTTAACATCATGTGGGATGAGTTTTCAGTTTGACATTATGCAGGAAGACCTACAGTTTAATGTCGAGTGGAATGAGCATGCAGTTTTACATCATGAGGGAGCGCATACAGTTTAACGTCATGCAGGATGAGTATGCAGTTTAACATCATGTGAGACTATAATATAGTTTAAGGTCATGTAGGACCCTAAGAACGGCCATGAATTTTTTTTGAGGAACTTGGCATTGGTGGGAGGAGTTATGCACTCACCATCCATGGTTACCAAGGAGTACACACCATTGGGATAAACCTTATGAACCATGAATGGTCCTTCCCATTTCGGCTCCAACATGGGTGGTTTTCTGCCGGGTATCATTGCTGCCCTCAGGGCTAATACCAATTCACCTTGGAAGAAAGAGCCAAGGTGAACATTCTTGTTGAAAGCTCGAGCCATCCTTGATGCCTTTCTTTGTTGTCCAAGGCACGAAGCCTATTCTCATCCAGTGCTTCCAGTTCAGCTAGATGGATCTCATCCACTCTATCCAACACTTTTTGTTCATACACCACTGTATGCAATGAGGGAAATTGAATCTTTATGGGCATGATGGCCTCGGTTCCGTACACAAGGGAATATGGGGTCACCTGGGTGGAATTATGAGTCGTCATCTGATAAGCCCAGAGGGCGTTGGGGAGCTTATCCGGAAAACAATTCTTGTTCTTACCAACTATTTTCTGTAGAATGTTAGAGAGGGTTTTATTAAATTAGTCAATCTATCCATTATCTTGCACGTGGTAGTGGGAGGTATGGTTAGAGGGAATGTTGTACTTGGTTCACAATTTCATCTACTCGGCTACTCGGAAGTTAATACCGTTATCGGTGAGGATAGCGTGAGGAACCCCAAATCAATGGATGATATTGGAACTGACAAAGTCAACTATAGAACGGGCCTTGACATCCTTGAGTAGAATTTCGTCTACCCACTTGGAAAAGAAATCTGTAGTGGTCAGAATGAATCGGCATTGGCGATTCGTTGCAGGTGGGTATGGTCCCATGACATTTAATCCCCAGACTACAAAGGGCCAAGAGTATTTGGTAGTGTGGAGAAGCTATGGAGGCCGATGCACAATGTTTTCATGAACTTGGAATGCATGACACCTCTTGGCGAACTCAATGCAGTCTTGGATCATGGGGGGCCAAAAATACCCTAGTCTTTGAATCTGGTGAGACAGTTTTGGCCCAGCATGATAGACACTACAGGAACTAGCGTGAACCTCTTGCATGACCTGCAGAATCTCAACCCCCTGAATGCAACAGAGGGTAATAACATCAAATATGAATTTATAGGTGATCGGCTCAAGACTGGGACCACTCTGGAGGGTAAACTATAGGGCGCAACGTTGGATTAGCTCAAGATCAGGACGACCTGATGGGAGATTACCTTGTTGGAGGTATTCAACCAAGGGTTTTCTCTAATCATCAAACACTTCTATAAATGCATTCAGATGACTCGGGGGTATTGATGTAGAGACACCGAGGGTAAGATGGATTACCTATGGGCCGTCATCTCCATCCGGGGTAACATGAGCTTGAGTCTCGAATGTTCCACGTGGATAATCATATCATCCTGCCCGGGCTCTGCATGTGATGCCACTAAACTGGCTAATGCTTCTTCTTGACCATTCTATGACCTAGGGGCATGGATAACCTCTGGCTGAGAAGGGAACTAGGAAATTATATGGAGAGTGCATTCTAACAATGGTACGAGCTCTGGATTCCTGAAAACATAGTCGCCATTGACCTGTATAATAACAAGCTCGGAGTCCCCTTTCACATGAAAATGAGGCATGTTGATCTCATGTGCCAGCTCGAGACCAGTTATGAGGTCTTAATACTTTCCCTCGTTGTAAGTGGATCCTTCTGAAAACAAGAATGAGTATGGAAGGATGGCTTGAACCGGGCTAATAAAGATGATACACATGACTACTCTATTGAGACTAGGATCATTGATCCTACTACCGGTGGGGCTCCGGAAGGCACCATAAAAATTCATCTTCCAACATGGGACGACATGATCGACTAAGAGGATAGCCTCATCAGGAAAATCCTAGTCTAGGGACTGCTCTGCGGAGGATGGATTGGCATCTAGAAAGTCTACCAATGCCTGTCCCTTCATATCCTTCTAAGGCACGAACCTTATGTCGAACTGCTGGAGGATCCCCGCCCACCAAGCTAGTCGGCTAGTAAACAAGGGGTGACTCAGAATATACTTCAGAGGGTCCACTCGAGATAGTTGTTGTTCCTCGTACTGCATCAGGCAATGCAAAAAATTTTGAACAGGAAATACGACCGCAAGGAAGCTCTTCTATATGGTGGAGTATCTTGTTTCCGTATTGAGGAGCATGCATCTGAGATAGTAGAGGCTATTCTCCATCCCCTGATTTTTCTTCTGGGCGAGAAGGGCACCAAGGGACTGCTCTAGTGTAGTGACATAGAGGACCAGTGGCTTCCCAGAGACGGGTGGCATCAAGACTAGAGGCTGGAGAAAATATTGATTGATTTCCTCAAAGGCAGTCTGGCACAACTCATCCCACTCATAAGTGGTTTCTTTCATGAGACGAGAAAACGTCTTAGACTTGCCATCCATATTCACAATGAATCGGAATATGTAGGCTATAAGGACTTGGAAATATCGAAGCTCTCGGATATTGCTTGATGAGGCATCTGGCTGATTGCCTCGATCTTTTTTAGGTCAATATCAATGCCTCGGTACATAACAACAAAGCCAAGATACTTCCTGAATGTGACCCTAAAAGCACACTTCAACGGGTTCATATTCTGGTTGCAGGAACGGAGGAAACTTAACACTTTCTCAAGGTCCTTGATATGGTCCTGCCACTGGAGAGATTTTACTACCAGATCATCCACATAGTATTCCACAAACATCCTGAGTATTGGCTTTAATATGTGGTGCATGCCCCGCTAATAGGTGGCACCTGCATTCTTCAGGCTGAAGGGCATAACCTGGTAACTGAAAGTACCATAGGGTGCCCTTAAAGTGGTGGATTCTTGATCCTCCGGGGCCATCCAGATCTGGTTATATCCAGAGTACCCAACCATGAAAGAGAGGGATTGGAACCCTGTCATAGCGTCAATCAACAATTCTATCACTGGAAGGGGAAAATCATCCTTCGGACAGCGGCAGTTGAGATCTCAGAAGTCGATACAGACTCTGATCTGCCCGTTATTCTTCCCGACTGGCAGGAAGTTGGATAACCACTAGTGTACGGGACCTCCATGAAAATGTTGGCTTTGATGATCTTTCAACTTTGGCCTCGACCGTAACACCCTTAGAAGGGTACATCTTTTTGGGAGGCTTCTTGAATCCACGATGATTTTCCAGAAGACCGAGGCGGTGGATAGCTACCTAAGGATCTAGTCCTGGAATCTCATCGTAACTCTAGGAGAATACACCACGATGTTGTTTAAGGAAGCCTACATATCACTTCTACTCCTCAGGGGACATTGATGCACTGATCAATGTGGGTTTCAGGTCCACCTCTCTTTCGAGGTTCACCTGTAACGACTCGTCGACCGTGGATGAGACGCCTTCCTCAAAGGAAGGGGGAGCATCCTCTATATCTTTGTCTCCACATATGAAGGGATCCTCCATGGAGGAAGCTGATTCTGAGTTACCAAACCCTGATGGGAGGTTGGTACCAACATGTGCGGTTGTGGTAATTGTATCAGGGAACTCTGGCACTGCTGAGACCATGGCTATGAAGGTTGTCGACCCGATCCCATCTGGTCTCTGGACCAAGGGGCCACACTTGACAATATCAAAGAAATATTGGCATGTTGGTCAGAGCCGACTTATTCTAGACCCTCTAAACAAACAAGTATGACGTACTGTCATTTCCATGAGCCGTACGTCCCAATATCTGATAGGAGTGGGAGGCTCCGGGATCACTGGGGCCAGATTCATATAAGAATAGGAAGTGATCTTCCGACTCTACATAGATTTGAGAGCATGGTTCGCTCTAATATAGGAAATGAAAAAAAATTCCCCCATATCGGGGGTCATGGCCTCCATCAGATGGATCAGGAAGACATAGGCATCTTTCAGGCCCGCCCAAGGGTCAGTTTTAGCGGTGACAGGCACAATATCACTTTCTTGGACTTGTTTATCCTTGCTCTGTTAATAGTCATCGTCCACGTAATGGGCTTATCAAGAGGCTAAAAAAGATGAATCACCTTAGAGTATGCCCACTCGACCATTAAGGGTGTACTTGAGGCATTGGTGATACGATGAGGGGACCGCCACATGCAGGTGGAGCCATGGCCTGCCCATTAATGCATTATATGTTGTGTCCTGGGAGACAACCATGAACACAGTGCTGGCAACTATGCCACCGAACAGAGTCTTCAGACGGATCGTGCCAACCGGGGTTTTCTCTGTCCTATCATATCCCTGGATTCTTAAATCGGAGGGAGACATGTCATCTTCAGATAACCCTAACTTCGGTAGTGTCCTCTTCGGGATAAGGTTGATCCTGGAGCCTATGTCAACAAGATAATGGTGAACCTCCACGCTGTTGAATTGGCCGGTGATATACAGTTGGCAGATGTGCCCCTATTTGGGGGAGGCTCTATCTTATCCAAAGAATGAAATGATGGCCTGGAATTCAGCATTCTCAACACCTTCAGCATGAAACGATTCTGCAGCTGCTATCTCCATCACAAACTGGAGGAGTCTCCTTAAAGCCTCGTTGAGTGATTTGAACATATTTGACAATAGGAGAGTGGCTTGATGGATTGAAATCATTGCTGGGATGTTGGAGAGGTTCCTGAGAATGTCTTACATCCATGCCAGGCACGAACTTCTGCTTGGATGGAGTTGCTCTATGATGGAAGGCAGGGTGGCCCATCCCTACCGGACCGACGACTGACTGGTACTGGGAACATCCCGCTGCTCATAAGTTGATGCCTGAAGAGTGGAAATTGGATGAGGACCAGACGGCTGAGATTGGCCTGTAGTAGGGAAAATCTGTTCGAAGAACGACCGAAGTGGTTCTGTCTGATCCAATAGCACAAACGGTTATGGAGGCGGACCTATTGACACTGGATGGGGAGGCTCTGAGTAATGTGCTCTACGCTGGGCTAGCTGTTTGGTATCATCGGCATGCACGAACTGTCTGGAGGTTCCAAATAACATGCCCTGACGACCCATATGGCCACGTCTCGGCTGACGTTGGCATCAGATGGGGACGTTGGGGAGGTCGAATGGTGCCCCCCCTCATCAGGAGTAAAATAGGGATTTTCCAACTCGACGGTGTTAACCGAAGCATACCCTTGACTTTCACTTGACGAATCATACACCACTGGTCGGATCCTTGGGAGAATCCCCATATCCAGGGGTATAAATTTCCTGAGAGTGTGAGATGATAGCGACATTGGAAGAGCGTGTTGCTTCTTCTTGCGTCCCCAATGCTTGCTCTTCTGGGAAAAGGATGGATGAGATGATGACGTAGAGTTGGTGGCCACATACTCTAAAGGCTCTGGATGATATAGTCATGCACGGATAATACCATGGGCGTGGGGGACCATCCTACGAGCCATCCAGTCGTTATAATCCTGGGACCCACGGTCAGAAACCCGCTGCCACTCTCCTTCGCCGTCGCTAATGTTATCTGATCTCACAAAGACACCTGCCACTTGCACCAGGGTCGAGCCCAACCTGACTATGTTGTTGTCAATATGGTCTTGGAGCCAGTCCTTGAACACATAACACTTCTTGATGGTGTGCCATAGGATCCGATGATAAGGTCAGTAATTGGGGTGATCAGTGAGATGCGCCTCCTCTGGCTTTCTGCACTCAAGCAGTCATACAATTCTCTAATATAAGGTGCTACGGACGTAACAGGGGACATGAGCCTCGTCAAATGAGTAGGTTTGATTCCTTCTTTCAAGAAAGGGGGGCCTGGGATCATGTCCCTAATGTGGGGCTGGAGGAGTCTGTTGATGAGAAAGAACTTGATTATCTCACCTAGGCGGTGGCAGTGTGTTACGCGGGGGTGCTTGCCGATTCTGAGGACGTTGTTAGGATGGAAGTTGTGCCCGTGGTGGTGGACCTCTGTGGGGATGCTGAGCTGGATCCACTGGTAGCAATTCTAGCTGCCTATGGGCCTCTATCTGGGCCACCACGGTGGGATCAGGACTGGAATCCCTCCTTGCTAGGATCACATGGGGCAGGGTATGTGCTTCACTAGCTTGTTACAGAGCTTCTTCAAGGCGCTAGGGATTACCGTAGAAGTCTCGGGAACCTACGAGATAGTTTTGAGTGTTCAGGGAGGGAACCCGTTCGGTCATGACTTTCCCTACACACATCGTCAGTAATTTCTCTTCAGTCAGTGGCATGTCAAGGGAGTATGTGAGCCCCTTCCACCGGGCGACAAAGATTCAGAATCTCTCATCAGGAATTTTATTGCACTTGAAGAGGTTTGTGATGTTTTTTTTCTGGGTGGTAGAGCTGAACTGGTAAAGGAACTTCCTGCATAGGGCCTCCCAGCTACTCACTGATCTGACAAAGAGAAGGTTATAACAACCGAATGTTGGCACCTCCAGTGTCTAAATGAAACAGCGGAGCATAGAATCCTCCTGCGGTGTTGGGGTCCCTAGCATAGGCCCACACCTCGAGTTAAAGTGGGTCAGGTGCTGCAGCAGGTCCCCCATCCCATTAATGGGGGAGAAGGTGGTGTTTCCGAATCCCAGGGGTGCTGGAATGTCTTCCACCCATGCCAGATGTGGCTTTACATAAAGTGGGAAAGCCACCTGTCACATTTCCAAATCCTCAAGGTGGGCGATGAGTGCTTCCATTGGATCGTCTGGGAATGGGTCCCTATCCTGATGGGGATCCCTAACCGCGAGCACATTTTCAGACTCTTCGACGTGGTAGCCAAGCTCAATGGCTCATGGAGTGGATGGTGGAGCGCCCATTGGGGCTTCCGGAGGAGCCCGAGCGAGGTTCCTTGGATTGTCATGCCGCTCAGGAGGGTTTGGAGAGACATACCGCGCCCTATTTCTGTAAGCACTGGCCTCTACCCTTTCTGCATATACAGGATGTTCAGGGTTACCCGGGGCAATTCACTGGGGAGGAGCTGCATATGTCACTGTTGTACTAGCCAACGATCATCATAATACAGACGTTGTTCCAAATTGCATTCGGCCAGGAGGTCATCAACCAGTTTCTTCTGCTCAGCAAGCTACTAGCACAGCATGGCCTTCTCAGGATCTTCCTATGTCTTCTGCACTGAGGCAGACGGGTCGGATTTTTTTGTGACACCAATATGCTCCTTTCCCTTACCGAGATTCTGGTTGCATACCAATTCCTCGGTGGGCGGAGGGATACCCAGGAGGTTCCAATCCTAGCGAGTAACTCTTCCCAATGGGTCTAGCAGTGGGGGAATGCACTCAGGGAGTTGGTTCCCATCAATAAGTTCTAGCTCATTTTCCCCTCCTGATAGATCGGTCATGTTGATCGCGACTCTTCTCGAGGGTATGTCCTCGACATCGCCAAGCAAGTCGGGTTGCTGATGAATAGCACTAAAGAGGAGGGCATCGTACTGCCCTAGTGATGAACATGTGTTTGGGGGGTAGCCTTTTTAATAACTTTGCATATTACATAGAAACTCTAGACGCATTTCCACTAGAGGGCCCTGTGGTGACCCAAAAACTCGGGGTGCTGGACCGTAGGGAGCGTGGCCAGGTCAACCAGACGACATTGTCTATCAATTCCTTCAAGGTGTACATGGATCCGGGATAAGTCACTCATCAGTGGTGAAGAAGGAATTTAGTCACCCAGAGGTTCCGGTAGAAATATTCAAACTCCTCCGGAGTGAGCGATTCCGGCATACAAAAGCTCAATCCTGCGACCGGCGAAAACATCTCAGGGAAGTGACCTTCTGCGAGGATAGTCCAGAAACTCCTCTGGTCAGATTCAATGTTTGTCCTTTGATTTCCACACCCACCAACTGAGGGTGGCTGAGGAACTGGAAGTAGGGGTTATCCTTTCATTGGTTACATTCGTCCCAGGAATTCGTCATAAAAAATGATGACTCGGAAAAGGTTCACCTAATACTACTGTTACGAAAAGTTGGCTGGTGGAGAATAGGGCGAGCGTGATGATTGGCCGCCAAATCTTGGGCTGTCCCCTGAGGGTTGTGGCAACTTGGCCACCATGTCATGATAAGATGGGCTGGAAACCTGGAAACCAGAGCTCCAGAAATAGCATCAGTGTCTTCCAAGGGTGGGTTTTTCCAGAGATCTTCTGCCATTGAACCCAAAAATAGCTCTCTATAGTGTCTAGATAAGGAAGAGGGTGATTTCGGAGATGTCGGTGGTGACTGCGCAGTCGATCCCTAGGGACATGCCAAGTTCTCGTCCTCCTGGATATAACTTTGGGGGGAAATAGGGATCCAATGGATCTCGCATTCCGAGAGTATGAGGATAATGCACCTCGTTCCTGTCCCATCCCTGGACTTAGACGACCGAGGATAGGTTTCCCGCGATGAGTCGCACTTCGATTCAGAGTCTGAGAAGTATAATGGTCTGATTTCTGTGCAGCCTTCCACAGAATTCCTCCTGCTGCAGTGACGACCCGCCTTCCTACCCCTGGGAGGATCCTCGGGACAGGGCTGATTTCCAACATGGAGTCTTCTGGACACAATGGTGCTGGGGCGGAGAGGGTTTCCACCCGAGAAATCTGGGGTGCGAGGAGCACCGGGACAAATGTCGAAAAGGACATAGGGTGGCCCTCCATGATAGTGGGTGACCGGACATGCAATGTCTCCATACCGTTAATTTGTGGAAGTGGGAATGACCCCGTACCCAGTGTAGTGAGTGTGGAAGAGACCCCCGTACTGAGTGTTGCTGTCACAGAAAAGTCCCTCACTGGGGTTGAAGGTGGCGCTGGGCAGACCTCCAAGCCGAGATTGGAAGAAGGGGGATATGGGCCTTCGGTTGTGGCGACACGGATTGGGCCTCCATACTAGGTGAAATTCCTGCAGATTGGCCCACAGTAGCTGTTTCCTGTGCCAATGACTGGGAGAATCAACCAAACCTGGCAATGGGGTGGTTAGGGCCTCGATCTGGGTCGGGTGTATAACTTCCCCTTATCAACATATGCGAGGAGTTGGTGATATGAGCCAGCGGTGGCTCAGGCCATAGCAGTCACTGGAATTGACGCCCCATGGTGGGCACCCTCTTCCATTTTCTCCTGACACTAGTGCCAGGTCAGATGAACTGGAGCCGGTGGTGTAGGCACATGGCTTACCTACTCCTTGGATGGTGGAACCGGGTGGCCATGTTGAAACGGCATGGTGGGATACCTCACTTGGATTCCTTGAAGAAGGAATCCAATTGGGCCAACCTGAATGTCCCCTACCTTGTCAGCGCAATGTAGGGAGTTTTCAAGGCATTCCAGAGATAAGCTCCCGAAAATATTGAATGTTGGGGGGAGCAGCAGCTCCCTGTGCAGACCTCGAGGGCAGTGTTGATGGCGAGGAGCTACTGCCTCTATATCCATGTGAGCCATATCCCTGGTGGGATAACCCCCTCATCCTCATACCTGTTTACAAGGTCATTAATTACCCGGCGCTGGCTAATTTCCAATGGGGAGAGGGGGCGTGGGTGACAAGCAGCCGTGGCTATAGAAGCCATCATGGAATATGAAGAACCATGAGGGGTAGCCACGTCGATACTTCCCATGCCCCTGCACTGGTGGGCAGGTGATCGAGCTCTGGATGAAACAACTTGGTTCTTGAATGTAGGGAGACGAACTCATTAACACTGATAGGAAAAGAAATAAACATCCAGTGTCCCAGCGTAGTTCCGTCTTCCGTGGACATTAAGACAGATCCACACTGACAACATCACAGGACAAAATAATCAACATCCTGACTATCCCAACGTCTAAAAAGTATCACGTCAGGCCTTCTTGATGGGACCTAGTACCGGATGACGGGGTCAGATTACATGCTTATCAACTGATTCCTTGAACTCTACTAGCTTCTATACTGAGTAGAAGACCATTCACGTCGGGTTCACCATTTCTGTTTCCAACCCTTTCTATGGGGAGCACGCGCATCCGTCACATATAGTACACGCTGCTGTTACCTTTCATTTCCTCTATCCAAAGGTGGGAAACATCCGATCCTTGTTCAAGGACATCTTCTCCTTGATCGAAATAAGATGATGGTATGTCGGTTCTTCCTTATATGGATTTCTCCTCAGAGCTCGTCACCTAGTCCGGGTCTCCCTCATAGATTTATGATGTAGTTCATGAAACTCTTCCTGGTACCATATCTTTATGGACACCATTTAATTACACTGCTTCTGTCGGGATTCTCAAATGGGTCCAGTCAAGGCTGCAACCTTTAGTTAGGAGAGTTGTCATATTGGGCATCACATGCGTGTCTTGACACTGGGTGATTGGCATGTATGTCTTCTATCCCTTATTATAGGGCTTCTCGAGGGTGCGGAAGCCTGAGGTATCCACATCGGACGTGGGTAATTGTATTCCATGGGCATTTATCTAAGGTTTTCCTCATCTTCCCAGGTTTAACACCAGGTTTTCCACAATTTTAACGTTTAGTGGAGACGGATCAGACTGATTGGAACACTTACTAGAATGGATCAGATGGGCGCAACCCCCAGAGGGGACACCGAGGTCGGGGTCAATGTGTGGGTGGCTTCACTAATGCTATTAAAAAGAATGGGGAGTGGGGTGGCATGATCTCACCGGGATGTGGCGTCCTAAGTAAGAATCGGGATGGATGATGGTTTTGGACTTGATCATCAAAGAGACTTCCTACGTACCCCCGTGGAAGGGAATCAAAGTCCGCGTAGTTTGATGGGATGATGGGACAACTGAAGATGCAACCTGTGATAATGGACGCCTGGATGGGACCTAGAGGGATTGGAACCTCTGGGTTAGGGCATAAGCTTCCTGAGACACGTGGACTCGAGGGAGAGATCAGGATGAAACATGGGTGTTGGTCTTTAACCTCATGGAAGTTTCCTACGTATCCCTATGGTAGGGAATCAATGTCCCCGTAGTTCGGGAGGCATCTAGGGTTTACACTCTGAGGCAGCCCATGGTGTCGTTAAATAAACGTGAAGGTGGACCTGGGGTCTGGATGGATGGTGGGCTTGAACCTCATGGAGTCTTCCTACGTACCATTCCTTAACATGGATCATAGTCCACATAGTTCATGATGGATTGGAGATTACACTCTATGGATGCCCAAAGTGGTGGGGACTGAACCTTGTGGAGGCTTCCTACATACCATGCCTTGACATAGATCAAAGTCCCTGTAGTTCGGGATGGATTGGGGATCACACTCTAAGGAGGACCAAGGTGTTTGGTGAACCGAAATTAATGGGATCGAAATGACCATTGGGTGGTGTGATTGAACCTCGTGGAGGATTCTTATGTACCATGCCTTCACTTGGGTCAAATTCCACGTAGTTCGGAATGGATTGAGGCTTACAATTTGAGGCAGCCCAAGGTTTTTAGAGAACCGATGCGAATGGGGTCAGAACTACCAATGTGTGGGGGGCTTGAACCTCAAGGAGGCTTTCTACATACCATTCCTTGACATTGATCAAAGTACACGTTGTTTGGGATGGATTGAGGATTACACTCTAAGGTGGACCAAGGTGTTTGGTGAACCGACGTGAATGGGATTTGAAAGACCAATGGGTGGTGGGCTTGAAGATCGTGGAGGCTTCCTACGTACAATGCCTTGACATTGATCAAAGTCCACGTAGTTCGGGATGGATTGGAGCTTACACTCTGAGGCGGCCCAAGGTGGTGGGGTTTGAAACTCATAGAGGCTTCCTACATA
This sequence comes from Viscum album, assembly GCA_963277665.1. NCBI lineage: Eukaryota > Viridiplantae > Streptophyta > Magnoliopsida > Santalales > Viscaceae > Viscum > Viscum album. The sequence goes on from OY728158.1 coordinate 1,510,200,081, forward strand.
CCATGCCATGACATTGATCAAAGTCCCCGTAGTTCGGGTATACCGTTTTACGTCATGCGGGATGAGGGCATTTGGGGCTTATTCTCTGAAGCTGCACATGGTTTTTCATGGCCATTGCTCACTCTAAGCTTACTGGAGTCATGCTCGGTGTGAGAAACAAGAGATATCAGAGACCTGATGATTATGTCGTGAAGGGTGCGTTCATGGGAAATGAAATGGGGCTTACGCGTTGAGCGTCCCAAGGTGTCGGGACATACTCAAGGACGGAGGCAGGTGGGCGACATAGTGTAGTGGGAGAGGGATTTGGGATGGAAGAATAGAGAACCACAATTCCCCATAACAACCTTGGCTGGCCTTGGCTCTACGGGAGTGAGGAGGAACATGGGTGCTTCCTCCTACAAGAAAGGTTTGGGGGATTTACACCAAGGTGGCTGCCCTTTCCCACGCACAGACGCCACTCCAATAATGAGGATATCACCCCCTGTGAGGGATGATCCCATCCCCGTGGAGACAAGTGGGCATGGATAATGTCTGAGGTTGGGGGACCCTACGTGCGAGCCACAAGGCCATGTCACATTTTAACGTCATGTGTTGAGAACAATGGTTCTTGGCAGTTTAATGTCCTATAGCTCAGTTGAGGATGGTTCGCTTCACACCCCAAGGACATACATAACCGGTACCCTCTATCCCTTCTGGGAGGGAAGGCATCATCATGGCTATAGCGAGGGGGTGTCACGGGGAAAACCATTGAGGGGTCCACATTAGCCTGGCTATGCAGAGAGGCAATAGCCGTTATCATGACTATGCGAAGAGGAGTGAGGAAAAGAAACACAATAGGAATAATTGTCCAATGGACATAGAAGTCACCTTTTACAATCCTATAAGGTCACACGGGAAGACAATGTATGATGTGGATACTCGGGGCACAAAAGGCACCCGAGAATGGCACTCACAAGTAGAGAATCAGGGTGAGGGGTCCTAGGGAATTGGGCGTGACCATTCAGGCTTGCATGCAAAATAATGGACTTACATGAAAAACAATGGGCTGGTGAAAAATTGGTGATGCATGTGCAGAATTGGAGGAAGAGGCTTTGCGCGCAGGTAGGATGATTGCGTACAAGGAGATGAATTGTGAGAAAGTGGAAGAGGCCGCGTGCAAGGATGAGGGTGCTCAAAATGGGAGGAATTGTGCACAACTGGCTGGCCTGCATGCAATGGAAGTAATTTCATGCAAGGGGGGGGGACCCCAAAGGGGTTGGAATTCAGTCTAAGCCATGGGAATCTCGTGAGAAGGTGGACTCTGGGGCGAGTTGGCACGAAAAGAACCGTACCTGAAGTCCATTTTTGCATGCGTGGAATTCCAATTTCGCGCACGAGAGCCGGTTCAGATTCTTCAGCCCTAAAATGGAAGGGGTCCCCATCTATTTATAGGCTCCTGAGGGCATACAATAGAGGTCATTGCGAAATAATTTCATGACAGAGGCGACGGAGAGAAATTTCAACCGTGAGGGGTGCGAGCATGAAATTATTTCACGCTGGCACCGAGAAATCTTCAGGAATCCTCTAATTATCCATGCGGCACACATTTTTTTGCACGCCTCATCATTTATTTCGTGCAATTCCCCCCCCCCCCCTGAACCGGGTCTTTGGGTCTGAATATGACCTTGTGTTATCAGTTCGAAACATTCTTCAACACTTAAGCACATTCGGTGTATACAACTATGAAATTATTTTTCATTCATTCATTTAATTCTTGGCCCTTATTTTGAGTATGCATTAGATGGATCATTTTATAGGTTCATTTTGAGAGTTTATTTTAAAAAATGGAATCCTATAGGGTAAGGTACTATAAGTCCCCAATTAGAAAATACCATGATATATCCTTAAAAACTATGTGGTATATATTAGAAAACTATGTGCCCTATTATGAGATCCTAGAAGGGGAAAACTATTAGTTTAACACTACCGCAAGCCCCTCCAAACCATGAAACATTGGATAGTGATGTTTTTCATGGATGTTACATGGTTAAAATAACCATAAATCATAACCTGGAAACTCATCCAGTATACCTTTAAGGGGTTCATGGTTAGGGATAAAAATTTAGTTAGTTGTATAACCCTACATTGAAAATCATGTGTGTGGTTATTAATGCCATGTAAATTATTTTAAAACATCTATGGAACCCAATTCAACCCCAAAACACACCTTAATATCTAATGTGATTGATATGATCCTTTTCCAGCACACAAAAGACCTACTTTTTTTATTTTAGTTTCATTTACATCATTCACAATGGATCTCATAATGTTATATTGTGTTATAGATCCGATTTTTCTTTTTCTACATAGATCATATATATATCTATTCTATTATCATCTTGTGTAATCCAAGTGGGTTATGTATTTTAGATTTAGTGTGTTTTAAAGAATATTGGTCTAATTCTTATGATTCTAGGATTATTATTACCCGATCTACTCTTCCATGTTCTCAATATTCAAAGGCGTTTAGTTCTACCTTTATTCATAAAGTTGATCTCAATATACAAATGATTAATTCTATGAATTTATTATTATTTTAAATTCCATTGGGTTTGTGATTAAATTGATTTAATTTGGGATTTAAATAAATTATTTAATATTTAATTTTATTTTTACATTGGAATTTCTTTAAAAATTATTTTTGAACACCAAGTATTTGGTTGAATTTTTGAATAGTGGCTATGGATTAAAAAGTGGGTTTCAAGCACAAAAGTGAAATATTTTTTCTTTGAAAATGATTCATAAATTTTGATAATGACATTTTAAATAGTTTTAGACAATGTATTGCATGTTTGGTGACCTTGTGTACATCAGGTATAGATAGCTCACTCATAGTGTGTGTGATTCCACATGAGGGTTTATTTCTCTTTAGTGCGTGTAAATACTCAAGAGGTTGTACTAGTTTGATCCACCATTGGCCTATATTAGATATTTATTTTTTATCTCTACTTATTATACCCAAAATTTAGATCACAAAATGTGTGATTTATTATTTATGATTGGATTATCAGATTATGGATTTTTTTCAAGGTTACTGAATCACATGATTTCAATTGATGGATTACGTCATGGTTAGTTTCATTTAATGATTATCTTATTTTTTTACTCATAGAATGTAACACCCCAAGCTTCCTCGGTATGTTTCCTTTCGAATAATGCAATGACGTGCATTGTACGCAACTTCGAGATTTTAACACACCACAACCAATCAAACTAGCCGTTATGAATAGTAATACCTACTTTTAGAAATTATATATATTTTATATTTCAAAATGGACTTCATTTTTGGATTCGGAATATCGAATTTAGCCTAAGGTGAAATTTTGGTACTTTTCGGATAACTTTCATATTTTGATGAATAGTGAAAATTACTAAATTTTAATTAAAAACAACTTTTTTAATCAAAATAATTAATAGTGATAAATTGTGAATTTGAGTGGTTTTAAAGTATATTTAGAATATATTTTTACCATTTAATATAATGTTGGTCATTGGACATAATTTTACAATTAAACCGAACATAAACAAGTGTCAATCTTTTGATAGTTATTATCTCTTAAAAACACGCTTTTTGTTTTGACAGCGGGAATTAATTTTAAATTAATTTCTGCCACTTCTGTTTTTTGAATTTAGAAAAATGGATTCCATATTTGGAATCAGGATGTCCAAATTGTGTAAATAGGTAACTTTTATTTTTAGACATTTTGAATAATTACTGCGGTAAATATTTTATTTACCATGGTTAAGGGTAAATCCGGTAAATAAGGGTTAAAAACAATAATATTATAATAATACTAAATTACTCTAAAATGTGTCTTAACCCTATTGGTTGATACATGGTCGACCATGGGCATCTTTGGGTCAATTTTGGGACCCCATGGATCCACTTGTAAGTGATAATGACACTTTATATTAATTAAGTTAAAATGAATACAAAAATGACACAAGCATATATCTTTTAGAAAAACAATTGTTACATAGGGTTATATATGCTGGATTTTAGATTATAAAAATTCATTAGAAAGCTAAAACGATTTCCTACATAATTATATTTTATTTATAATTTTTTGACATTAAATAATTTATTTTATTTATGACACAATGATGATGCAGTAATTACTAAAATAGTAAAAAATTAACATAATTGATATTATAAATACCCAAATAATTATAATATTAAACTTTTAATGAATTAAACAAATTTTATAGGATAATATGATATATTAGGATTGATTTATTTGACTTTGTTCGAAGTAATCAATCTGTTATGAGTTTCACAAAAATCAACTAGTGAATAGTGTCAAAATTGACATAAAAGAGTTCTTAAAACAAATATTATATTATTAATTGATATTAAATTCCTAAAAATCTAAGGTTCGGCCAAGAGACTTATATTATGATAGGTTAATAATTAATGGACCACTTGGGGGTCTTTTGGATGTATATAGTAAGTTTATTAACCATATTATATAAAAATACAAAGAGACATTGTAAAAGTGAAACTAATTAACTTAGAGTTAATACTTAAAGATAAGGTTACTATAAGTACCCAAACCTGTCTAAATTCTATTGGATGAGTTGTTTTCGACCTATCCCCACCTAAGCCTTTGAATAGTCAACTTTGGAGCCATTGGAAACCGAATATGAATTTATTATAAATTAATATTTCTAGCTTTTCCAAAGGTGCCCCTCACCCCTCTTATAAAAGGGCACTCCTCCTTCTCATTTCCTCACACCTCTCAAGCCACTTGGCTCGTCCAAACTCTGCCCAACTAAGCTCCCCACATCCCTCTCCTCCTCCTTGAAGCTTCCCCTTAGGCAGAAAGCATTTCAACAAGTCCTTTGGTTCCAACCAAAGTGAGTTACCTAAATTAAAGGTAACGATTTCTCTTAAATTATTTTCATTTATTTTGCTTCTTCAACCCCCAAACTCTTTTTATTTCCCTTCTTTTGTAACAACACCAGTATCCTCAATATACTAGGATGTTGTTATAAGAAGTATTCAAACTACACATACACACAACTCCATCTAATGGATGATGAACATAATGTTTCTGTGATGGCAAACTAACGCCTCACGAAACGATGATTGTTCAAAAACATCTTACCGCCTCTCATGGTGGCCATTATGATGGCACTGTAATTAAATATGATATTAATGATATATATTTTATATATAAGCTTCTGTAATTCCATTTTATTTCATACCATTATTCGTTTCATGTCGTATATACATACGATAATTTCATTTGAGGAAGTGCGGACTACCTCCCCCTTAAAATGATATGACTCGTTCATACCACACATGGAACGTATAAAGGATGGTGTTAATGAACTTAAGTAACATATATAAAATATTATATTATACTGGAATAGTAATATACCTATGTATCATTTGGATTCGATTCTTTTAAAATAAAAAATTAAATGGAAGTAGCGTTCGTGCGTACGTACGGACTACCGTCTCCACGAACGCGATGAGATTCATTATCCATCGTATCCATTCAAGTATAATTATCATTTAATGATTTAAAAATGATGTTTAAGGACTTGATATCATTCTGGATATGAATAATATACAACAAACATGACTTATGTAACAAAACATATAAAAGAAAATGAGTAAGTTAACACCCGAAACGGCGTTAATACTAAGATATTATTAACAAATCAATGTTAAAAGATCATATATGATATCATATTAAAGTAAATGATTCTTGTATTATTCAATAACAATTATTTCACCATTATACAGGAGGTAAACCTACCATCGACCAAGGAAAAAGTACAAAGTAAGGGATTTTCTTATCTCACTTTCAATTCCGTGAGATTTCCATTGTTTGCCACTAAATTATTGAAAGTGGTGTATTGTGTACTACCATTTGATATATATCATCATGATTCACTTTATATTAATGTTATTCTGTAAATCATTTGGTGGTTATTAACTTTTGGCCATACGACTCAGTCGATTAACGTGGTAAGGGATTTTCTAATCTCACTTTTAATTTCGTGAGAATTCTATTGTTCACCACTTAATTATTGCATGTGGTGTATGTGTACTGCCCATGATTGTATTCATTGTGTAATATACTTTAATTTATGGGTATTTACATCATCATGGTATGATACTTCTTTCATGGGTGTATGTTTCGAAAGTTACCTAATCGATAAGGGAATTTGAGATTTCAATTTCCACTCATTTGGCTTTACACATATTTCATTGATTATATTACCCCAAGATTATGTGTGGAATCACTATTCATTTGATTATGTCATAATTTCCACTCCCCTTCCTGTGGATATAAGTTTGATGCACATAATCACTCCATTGGTAATTCTCAAGTCATTGATATGAATTTGATAAGAGTAATTTTAACTCATTCTCCATTTGTTGAGTTAAACATCCAATTCGTTTGTATTGTTTTTACAAGAATATGTGTGAATGTCCTTTGATTGTTTTACACTGAATATCCAATCATATTTAGTGTATTTATATTTGTCACACATAATTATGTCATTGATTTATCCTTAACCTAAGGATACAACCTTTACAAGAGATTTCATCTCAATTTACATTCCATTGAGACTTATTTGTTGATATACACCAAATCACTTTTATGTGGTGTATATAACGTACTTTGACATAGTATATCATGAATCCCTTTATTCTCATGATATTACAAAGTTTTTATTACCACAATTATTTGTATTAAAGTGTCTCTTTTAGTTGGAATCTCTAACTAAAATACCATTTTTAAAATGATTTAAAGACTTATTCATCTAAATCTTTCTCATTAATGTCCATGTTTTAAAAAATGGTTTTAAGGATTTATTTATATGGACATTAAAGTTTTAAAATCAAAACTCCTTTTAAAAAGTTTCAAAGTGGTATGGGACACTTTGATTCAAAAATCTACTTTTAAATGGCTTCTTGACAAATAGTGTGACTTTTAAATGTTTTCAAGAAAAGGGGGATATTTCTCTCAAATAGTTTTGATGATTATTTTCATCTATGTCAACATCCTTCATTATTCATGATTGAGGTTAATGTGATAAAATACAATCTTCCATATTGTATCAAATGAGTTATATTTGACTGTGGATGTTCTATTTTTATACCATTCATGGTTTGTGGTTAAAGTATTGACATTTCGTATGCTAGTTTTAATACGAATGTTTATTTTATGCTTAAACCTATTCATATGAGGAATGCATTGGACTTAATAAGTGACGGGTGGAGCCCGCTATAGCTCCTCGATGCATCGGTAGGTCTCATGAGACAAACTAGTGTCTTGGCACAAGGCCTTGGCAAAATCTTATTTGTAGTCTTGGCACGAGGCCTTGGCTATGTGGTTATGATAGTCTGGCATTATGCATTCCATCATTATGAAAGTGGTTATTGATATTGCATGTGATCATTCGACTAGTAGAATATCCATGTGAGTAAGTAAATGGCATTATTTCATTTTATTTATGCCATACCATGTTGAAAGTTCAAGTTTCAAAGGCTTTTGTTTTAGTTATAAATTGCCTTAAGTGTTTATGATTATTTATGAAAGCTTCTGCTATAATGTTATCCTTACTGAGCATCCGAGCTCACCCCTTTCAATGTTTTTTTTTCCAGGATTATGAAGAAGTAATTTATGAATGACCTGCAGGGATAGTATGAGGGGATATGAAGACAAAATGTTTTTTTTATGATGTAATGTAAACATTTATGGATGTATCTAGTTATTCCAAGGCTACTAAACTAATCGGTCTTTCGAGACTTGATCTTTCTCATGATCATGCCAATGTTATGTAATAATGCACCGACTCTGGGTAACTAGGGTCGGGGCGTTACAGTTGGTATCAGAGGAAGTTTAGTACAAACCTTGGTAGCTAGATTTAGATAAACTCTGATTAGAGCACGTAGACCTAAGATGAACTTTGAGGATTAGTATAAAAGAACTTCCTAGAATTTTGGTATTGTAGAGATTTTGTGAGTCTTCCGAGCAATACATCCCTGTCTGGATACGAGCAGGTAGAGGCGGCTCTGGCACAGATGTACCTAGGGGTAAAACCCGAAAACACCGCTTTGAGCTAGACTCGAACGGGAACTGGTGCACGACAACGGGCCTTGCTGCACTCTTGGTTACGACATTCCCGAGGGATATGCTTAGGATAATTTACATTTTCTTTACAAACCAATTTAAGTAATATATATATAAGATGAGAGTAAATGACCTTGGTTAATCCTAATATGTTTCAAATTGAGAATATGGTGACATTTTAATCTCTAAATGATTTTACGACTACTATTACTCACACAATGCTTTATGGTTTTAGTCAATGGCTGGATTCCAAGGAAGTCATAGTGACTTTGAGAATGATGTACAAGATGGGAACGGTGGTGGCAATGAGCAACAAAATGGAATGTTGATAGGCGTAAAAGATATCGTCTTTATGCCAAATCAGTTTTCCAAAAATATGATCAACAACATATATATTAACAAACTCCCAGACTCAACAAGGAAGAGAAAGGTGATAAATGATAAGAGCTCCAGCAATGGAGACCATGGAGAAAAGAACCCTCAATTTTCATCATGCAGGAAATGTGGAAAGAGACACCCAGGAAAGTGTCTCAATGGGACAACGAAATGTTTTACGTGCGGGAAGGAAGGACATAAAGTAAAGAATTGCCGAAGAAAAATGAAGAGTACTATGGAAGAAGATAAAAATGGTCCCAAGAGTCCATTTACAGTCATTTGCCGTAAATGTAGGGGACCTGGCCATTACCCGAGTGAATGTCCTATTCTATAGGATATTTTCTTGGTCAAATAAGAAGCTATGTGGGAATAAATGGTTGGAGAAATGTTTAAAAAGTATTAGCACTCCTTGTTGATGGGTTTACTATGGAATAATTTTCTCTTGTATTTGTAACCCCGCAGTTTGCCATGTGAGAATGATATTTGAGGAAGAATTGTCTCTTCTCTTGTGGATTTGGGTTAAATAACCATTTGGATTTATATGATCATTTGGGTTTGAGAGAATTATAAGTTATTCTAATTTGGGATGAAGATTCAAGGTATGATATAACATTTGTGGTTAAATTTATGATATAGTATTTTGAGGAAGTTATCTCATTTTGGCAATATTATAAAATATAGTTTTTGAAAAAGGACAACACGTAGACCGTGTGACAACCCGTCGCGTCGGACAAAGCTATGGGAATCGAACCCACAACCAAAGTGCGATTGGGATTTATCGCCTACCACTGGACTACATGAAGTCCCTGGTTAGTGTGACTTTTTTTTTGTTAAATGATTTTATTGATCAATAATAAGTTGATTTGGGTTCTTATTTCATATCAAAAGAATACCCTTGGTATAGGAAAATGATTTGGTGATTAAGTGATAAATGTTATTTTGGAAGATGTTCGCTTTGTTGGAAACACTATATGTCCAAGGAAAATAGAATACTATGGGGTTTCATTTGTGGAGTAATGATAGATTTTTATCTACGTTTTTATTGTGGATTTATAGTGATTTGGGTTATTTATGGAAATGATTAACCTATAATAGAGAATATGTGATTAGGTTAATTACTTTTGAGTATGTGACTTTAAGAGTATCTGATGTCATTTGGAGATACAATTTAACATGGGAGACTACATAATCAAATTCTTCTATGTTTTGGGTTTCAATATTAGTTTGGATTATATTAAAGGATTTTAAGGACAATTGGTTATTGAATGGTATCTATTTAACTTTGGGGTATTGTTGGTTTAATTTTAGAAATTAAGATTAGTGCATATTTATCTCAATGAATATCCTTTTGGGGGATCATTAGATCATTCACTGACCATTTTGGTTTTGATTAATCTTCAAAGACAATGTAAATATATGGTTTATCCTTCATGGATCATGTGATTCTATAGAAGTTTATTCTATCTCTTCCAATGTGACCAAGTCTTCTTGAATACTCATCGTTTTAAAAAAAAATGAGTTAGTGGTGGAAATTTATTAAAGAATGAAAATATACTTAAAATGTAAGTATATCTCATAATGTTCTTAGTCAATATCATAAATGAATTCCTCTTCCTTATGTAATGTAACTTTAAAAAAATGTTGTCCGTTTACTTTCCTACTAGGAGACTAATGGTCGTTTGTCCCAACACAATTTTGTGGTTTTCTCATTGTTAACTTTCTCCTGATCATGATTTCTATCCCTCTCCATCAGAACTTGACACTTAGTTTATCATCCATATCCATGTTTTCTTACATGGAATCCTAGTATGGGTTATCTTGGATGACCCTTATACCTCTCTTCCTTTCTTTTAAAGTGACAGTTTTATTGACTCTTTTTCCGATGTGGGACTTTCCATTATATTCCCAAGCAAAAATTTAAAAATTGCGAGGACGCAATTTATTGAAGGAGGGGAGAATGTAACACCCCAAGCTTCCTCGGTATGTTTCCTTTCGAATAATGCAATGACGTGCATTGTACGCAACTTCGAGATTTTAACACACCACAACCAATCAAACTAGCCGTTATGAATAGTAATACCTACTTTTAGAAATTATATATATTTTATATTTCAAAATGGACTTCATTTTTGGATTCGGAATATCGAATTTAGCCTAAGGTGAAATTTTGGTACTTTTCGGATAACTTTCATATTTTGATGAATAGTGAAAATTACTAAATTTTAATTAAAAACAACTTTTTTAATCAAAATAATTAATAGTGATAAATTGTGAATTTGAGTGGTTTTAAAGTATATTTAGAATATATTTTTACCATTTAATATAATGTTGGTCATTGGACATAATTTTACAATTAAACCGAACATAAACAAGTGTCAATCTTTTGATAGTTATTATCTCTTAAAAACACGCTTTTTGTTTTGACAGCGGGAATTAATTTTAAATTAATTTCTGCCACTTCTGTGTTTTGAATTTAGAAAAATGGATTCCATATTTGGAATCAGGATGTCCAAATTGTGTAAATAGGTAACTTTTATTTTTAGACATTTTGAATAATTACTGCGGTAAATATTTTATTTACCATGGTTAAGGGTAAATCCGGTAAATAAGGGTTAAAAAAAATAATATTATAATAATACTAAATTACCCTAAAATGTGTCTTAACCCTATTGGTTGATACATGGTCGACCATGGGCATCTTTGGGTCAATTTTGGGACCCCATGGATCCACTTGTAAGTGATAATGACACTTTATATTAATTAAGTTAAAATGAATACAAAAATGACACAAGCATATATCTTTTAGAAAAACAATTGTTACATAGGGTTATATATGCTGGATTTTAGATTATAAATATTAATTAGAAAGCTAAAACGATTTCCTACATAATTATATTTTATTTATAATTTTTTGACATTAAATAATTTATTTTATTTATGACACAATGATGATGCAGTAATTACTAAAATAGTAAAAAATTAACATAATTGATATTATAAATACCCAAATAATTATAATATTAAACTTTTAATGAATTAAACAAATTTTATAGGATAATATGATATATTAGGATTGATTTATTTGACTTTGTTCGAAGTAATCAATCTGTTATGAGTTTCACAAAAATCAACTAGTGAATAGTGTCAAAATTGACATAAAAGAGTTCTTAAAACAAATATTATATTATTAATTGATATTAAATTCCTAAAAATCTAAGGTTCGGCCAAGAGACTTATATTATGATAGGTTAATAATTAATGGACCACTTGGGGGTCTTTTGGATGTATATAGTAAGTTTATTAACCATATTATATAAAAATACAAAGAGACATTGTAAAAGTGAAACTAATTAACTTAGAGTTAATACTTAAAGATAAGGTTAATATAAGTACCCAAACCTGTATAAATTCTATTGGATGAGTTGTTTGCGACCTATCCCCACCTCAGCCTTTGAATAGTCAACTTTGGAGCCATTGGAAACCGAATATGAATTTATTATAAATTAATATTTCTAGCTTTTCCAAAGGTGCCCCTCACCCCTCTTATAAAAGGGCACTCCTCCTTCTCATTTCCTCACACCTCTCAAGCCGCTTGGCTCGTCCAAACTCTGCCCAACTAAGCTCCCCACATCCCTCTCCTACTCCTTGAAGCTTCCCCTTAGGCAGAAAGCATTTCAACAAGTCCTTTGGTTCCAACCAAAGTGAGTTACCTAAATTAAAGGTAACGATTTCTCTTAAATTATTTTCATTTATTTTGCTTCTTCAACCCCCAAACTCTTTTTATTTCCCTTCTTTTGTAACAACACCAGTATCCTCAATATACTAGGATGTTGTTATAAGAAGTATTCAAACTACACATACACACAACTCCATCTAATGGATGATGAACATAATGTTTCTGTGATGGCAAACTAACGCCTCACGAAACGATGATTGTTCAAAAACATCTTACCGCCTCTCATGGTGGCCATTATGATGGCACTGTAATTAAATATGATATTAATGATATATATTTTATATATAAGCTTCTGTAATTCCATTTTATTTCATACCATTATTCGTTTCATGTCGTATATACATACGATAATTTCATTTGAGGAAGTGCGGACTACCTCCCCCTTAAAATGATATGACTCGTTCATACCACACATGGAACGTATAAAGGATGGTGTTAATGAACTTAAGTAATATATATAAAATATTATATTATACTGGAATAGTAATATACCTATGTATCATTTGGATTCGATTCTTTTAAAATAAAAAATTAAATGGAAGTAGCGTTCGTGCGTACGTACGGACTACCGTCTCCACGAACGCGATGAGATTCATTATCCATCGTATCCATTCAAGTATAATTATCATTTAATGATTTAAAAATGATGTTTAAGGACTTGATATCATTCTGGATATGAATAAGATACAACAAACATGACTTATGTAACAAAACATATAAAAGAAAATGAGTAAGTTAACACCCGAAACGGCGTTAATACTAAGATATTATTAACAAATCAATGTTAAAAGATCATATATGATATCATATTAAAGTAAATGATTCTTGTATTATTCAATAACAATTATTTCACCATTATACAGGAGGTAAACCTACCATCGACCAAGGAAAAAGTACAAAGTAAGGGATTTTCTTATCCTACTTTCAATTCCGTGAGATTTCCATTGTTTGCCACTAAATTATTGAAAGTGGTGTATTGTGTACTACCATTTGATATATATCATCATGATTCACTTTATATTAATGTTATTCTGTAAATCATTTGGTGGTTATTAACTTTTGTCCATACGACTCAGTCGATTAACGTGGTAAGGGATTTTCTAATCTCACTTTTAATTTCGTGAGAATTCTATTGTTCACCACTTAATTATTGCATGTGGTGTATGTGTACTGCCCATGATTGTATTCATTGTGTAATATACTTTAATTTATGGGTATTTACATCATCATGGTATGATACTTCTTTCATGGGTGTATGTTTCGAAAGTTACCTAATCGATAAGGGAATTTGAGATTTCAATTTCCACTCATTTGGCTTTACACATATTTCATTGATTATATTACCCCAAGATTATGTGTGGAATCACTATTCATTTGATTATGTCATAATTTCCACTCCCCTTCCTGTGGATATAAGTTTGATGCACATAATCACTCCATTGGTAATTCTCAAGTCATTGATATGAATTTGATAAGAGTAATTTTAACTCATTCTCCATTTGTTGAGTTAAACATCCAATTCGTTTGTATTGTTTTTACAAGAATATGTGTGAATGTCCTTTGATTGTTTTACACTGAATATCCAATCATATTTAGTGTATTTATATTTGTCACACATAATTATGTCATTGATTTATCCTTAACCTAAGGATACAACCTTTACAAGAGATTTCATCTCAATTTACATTCCATTGAGACTTATTTGTTGATATACACCAAATCACTTTTATGTGGTGTATATAACGTACTTTGACATAGTATATCATGAATCCCTTTATTCTCATGATATTACAAAGTTTTTATTACCACAATTATTTGTATTAAAGTGTCTATTTTGGTTGGAATCTCTAACTAAAATACCATTTTTAAAATGATTTAAAGACTTATTCATCTAAATCTTTCTCATTAATGTCCATGTTTTAAAAAATGGTTTTAAGGATTTATTTATATGGACATTAAAGTTTTAAAATCAAAACTCCTTTTAAAAAGTTTCAAAGTGGTATGGGACACTTTGATTCAAAAATCTACTTTTAAATGGCTTCTTGACAAATAGTGTGACTTTTAAATGTTTTCAAGAAAAGGGGGATATTTCTCTCAAATAGTTTTGATGATTATTTTCATCTATGTCAACATCCTTCATTATTCATGATTGAGGTTAATGTGATACAATACAATCTTCCATATTGTATCAAATGAGTTATATTTGACTGTGGATGTTCTATTTTTATACCATTCATGGTTTGTGGTTAAAGTATTGACATTTCGTATGCTAGTTTTAATACGAATGTTTATTTTATGCTTAAACCTATTCATATGAGGAATGCATTGGACTTAATAAGTGACGGGTGGAGCCCGCTATAGCTCCTCGATGCATCGGTAGGTCTCATGAGACAAACTAGTGTCTTGGAACAAGGCCTTGGCAAAATCTTATTTGTAGTCTTGGCACGAGGCCTTGGCTATGTGGTTATGATAGTCTGGCATTATGCATTCCATCATTATGAAAGTGGTTATTGATATTGCATGTGATCATTCGACTAGTAGAATATCCATGTGAGTAAGTAAATGGCATTATTTCATTTTATTTATGCCATACCATGTTGAAAGTTCAAGTTTCAAAGGCTTTTGTTTTAGTTATAAATTGCCTTAAGTGTTTATGATTATTTATGAAAGCTTCTGCTATAATGTTATCCTTACTGAGCATCCGAGATCACCCCTTTCAATGTTTTTTTTTTCAGGATTATGAAGAAGTAATTTATGAATGACCTGCAGGGATAGTATGAGGGGATATGAAGACAAAATGTTTTTTTTTATGATGTAATGTAAACATTTATGGATGTATCTAGTTATTCCAAGGCTACTAAACTAATCGGTGTTTCGAGACTTGATCTTTCTCATGATCATGCCAATGTTATGTAATAATGCACCGACTCTGGGTAACTAGGGTCGGGGCGTTACATAGAATATATTTTTTATATTATCAGTAATATCATATATACTTGAAATACTCCTTTCCTTGTGAATTTGAATTTATTTTATGAAAAACAAATGATTATTAATAAAAAAATTATTTATAAAAAGTTTCTTCATTATACAATTTTTGTTTTAAATCATGAAATTTCATAGAATTTATATTGGACCCTATGTAGATTCTATTGTGGAATCTTATTAGTAATTTTACTCACACCCTACATTTTCCTTATTGATTATTTAGAAATGTTTTTCAGGATATGAGTATTGGGAAGGGAAACAAGCAGTATTCCATTTCTTTTTTGTGTTTTCCTTTATAGAAGGATGGTTTAGAAATAATGGTCAGTGACATGGTGACCTTTATTTTATGGTATTAATATATTTTATGTTTTATCTAGTATATATTATATTTTATGTTTATTGAATGTTTTTCCTATTTTTATACATTGAACTACAGTTGTATTTATTGCTATTTTAAATGTGTGATCTATTTTAGTTTTTGGGATACACTTCACCACATTGTGATTGTCTAGTTTTGGTGAATTTTCCATTTCACCTGATATATTTCATTAAATAATATTATTATATGGAATACTTATCATATTGTTTGATTAAAATGTCTATAATTAGTTCTATTTCTTCTGTATACAGGATATTGCCTCCTTTTAAGGTCGAAAGTGAGGGAGGGTACTTGGAAATCTCACTTCTATGTCTAATGTCGAGATAACATGGGTGGTAAAAAAATATCGTGTTTTAGACATGGGTTTTGAGGTTAGATAATTAAAGATAATGGGGTATTTATTAAAATTTAATTTTCCATTTCAATGTTTTAATTTTAATTTGTTATAATTCATATTAATTTATATTTTCATTTTTTTATGAAATTTTCATGAATTCAAGATGTTGATCCTAAGATATTGAAATTTTATATAAATATCATTGTTTATTTAATGTTGTTTATTAGAAGATTCTTCATATATTATCTCTTATTAATTTAGGTGAGGATTATGTGTGGCAATTTCTATACAAAAATAATTTTATTGACACCGCTTTGGTTTAATCTATAATCTGAAAATTTTAAAATATGTGTTAAGTGGTTGTTTGAAACCAAATATGTGTGGTCGATCATGGATTATATTTTACTAATAAGAATCCATCCAGTATATATTGTGATAAAAAACCCTCGTAATCTGATGATTGTATATAGGATATTGAGAGTATGATCAAATTCATGAAGAATCTCGAGGAATCTAAAGTTGTTTTTACTATAAAAATGCCTTAGGGAATGAGAAGGAAATGTTGGGACAATATTGCGAAATATGAGATGCATATGGATATGACCAAGAAAAAATTTAGGAAAATTATTAATTAGTAGTTTTTAAAAAATATTTTTTTACTGAAAACACAAAAGAGTCTAGGCCCTAGATCAAGGGTATAAAACTATTCTGGAGTATTCAACCCACTTTTCTTGGTTTTTACATTAGGAACTATAGATAGTAACTAATGAATACCAAAAGGATCAATGTGTTGAGTTTTTTCTAAGGGAAGAAATTAGGATGTTGTTCATTCAAATTTCTCATATAACCCCTATGGGGGTAGTTGGAAAAGAATCATTGGCAGATGATTCCATAATAGAAAAGACTAGTTTGGGTTGAGCTTCAACTAGTGTATTTATTAGTCGAGGTTTTCATGAATCCAGAAAAAAAAAATCATATGGATGGTCAGTTTTCTTTTGGAATGGTTTTAGAGGTTTTAATAAAATAGTTATAGGTTGTATAATACCAATGTGGAAGGATTTTTCATACCAATCCAAACTAGGTGGAAACTCTTAAAACATGTCATCACTGAGAACAAATAGTATATCTCAAGCCTTTTTAATGGAAGGATTTCCAAGGGAATATGGTTGGGTCTAATCTCACAATGGGTTAATCAGTTCATATCTATAATTCCATGGGTATTGGGGATTATCCTGGGGCCAAGGTGGATGTTCACATGGAGAAAACATATGTAAGAGAGATGACTAGACATGTATATATTGTGGAGTAGGTTTTAGATGAATCACAAGTAGGGACAACTATTGGTTGATGTACTATGGTTATTTCATATTCTATAGTGGTATAATTGTTTCATACATGTTCTAATCATTATTTAACATCATCAAAGTTAGTTTATGTATTGTTATTAAATTTAGAGATTAATTAATTCTTGCGGGATATTTCCACATCTTTTTGAAATTCATATGGAAATGGTTTTAAGTGTCCGATGTATATAATGATGACATATAATTTCAAGATTTTTTGTGACTATATAGTTCTCATTCTTGACATCATCAACCTAATAATATGTATGAATTTTATTATTAGTCTTATTGTATATATATATTGTAATATTTTTGGGTTTTTAATTTTTATTCCAATGGGGCCACTCATATTTTTCAAGGAGAGTTGTACAGTAGATTAATACGGTTTGGTTATGTTGTTCTGTTTATTAGGGGAGTCTCATGCTAGTTCTCAATGAGTTTTTTATTTTTCTTTGTCCCTAGTTTTGGTAGTAGTATTTCTATAGGAGCGGGTTCATAAACCAAGGATTTTCCAAATGATATTATTGGTTTACCTCCATGTACAATGATAATGATTACAATTTACCTGATCCCTTATAAGATTCCAATTTCAATATCATCTTATCATATGAAAACAATGGATTTTATGGAACCTAATATCTAACTTGTTGACATTGAGGATAAAGGATTTATTTATCCAATCATGACATTATGGGCATTGATTTTCCTCTTTTCTAAAAAAGGAATACATGAGACATAGGAACTGAATGAATTATCAAAAGTTAAATTTGGTGAATATCAAGAAAAAATATCATTTCCCAAGGATTAATGATCGTTTTGATCATCTTAGTGGATAAATTTATTTTTCCATGTTTTACTAAGAATAAGATATACCTATGAATATTTTTAGGAGATGGTATAGCATTTAATGTTTTTGGTTATTCCATTCTATCCCACTAACACAAATACAATATTTATAGAGTTTGTGAACTACATAATTCAATGGATCATAATATTTTTTGTTGTTATTTAAATGAATGGTACATTGGGTTAATCCAAGTAAGCGTACAATCTCATGGACTATTTGGATATCAAATTTGGAACCTTGAGGAATCATTATGTGTATGGAATGCTTTCAAAATGTCTATTTTTATTTGAAAAAAATATATATGGTGAATTTCATATCTAATAGGAGTGTCTCAATAGATCTTAAGAAGATATAGGATGATATGTCGAAGGATCATCCCAAAAATTTGTTTTAAATATTGTTTTTCATGGAACTTGTTGATAAAAATAGAAAGTTCGATAAGAATTTATAAATGTTTTCATCCCCAATAACGGTGGAATGATTGTGGGGGGTGACAATTTTTTGAGATATTTTGTGTAAATACTGGTGATGTTTATTTTAAAACTTATTTTTATTCTTATGAAACTATGTTTGCGTTATGAAATTTTCAATGATGCTTCCGGAATAGGTTTGGGGTGTGTCTTGATGTAGGATAAACATGTTTTAGCTTATAGATCAAGGAAGTTATTCCTTTATCAGTATAAATTACCTAACCTTGATCTTGATTTGTCAGCAGTTATGTATGCACCCTAAATGTGGTGTCACTATCTATTTATTGAGTGGTTTCTAGTGTATTCCTATCATAAGCACATTAGATGTATTTTTACATAGGGGATCTTAAATTGAGACATTGCTATCGGGTTTAGTGTATACAAAAAATTTATTTTAATATTTCAAATAATATAAAATATGGAAATGTGGACACTAATTACTTGAGTAGAAAACCACCATCTCGTTCCATGATGTAATTTCTTGAGGAGTGGCCTCTAATGATTTTTTTCAATGATATGATTCGTGGAGTGAATGTGGTTAGTAAAAAGGATTTCATGGAATTTATAAATGATGAATATTATTTTTATGAATGATTTTGGATCAATTAACTATCTACCATAAAGTTCCAATGGTATAGTAAAAGATTTGTGGTAGGGAAACCTTGGGGGATTGGTCTTAGTTTCTCTGGGGAATGTTGTGCTTCAATAAGTGTTTATTTTTACTTATTTCTAATTAGATGGCAGTGATGGATAAGGGAAAACTATCTAGTTAGGCTATGTAACATGATATTTTCAAGGCATTTCACGATTTAAGGTTTCAATATTTGTGGCATGGGATGAAGTGGAATGTTTTATATTTTTTATCACAAATGTCTCACTAATCAAAAAATTATGGTGGAACATAAAAGAAATGCTGGTTTATTTCAAACTTTTCCCATTCTATATAAATATGGGATATGAGTTTTATGGACATCATCATTGGTATTCCATGGAAAACTAGTGGGAATGATGTTATTTGGGTTATCATTAATCAACATATGAAATTTAATCATTTCTTATTTATCAATATGATTATAAAATTGAAATAGCTCAGAGAATTGTATATATGAATGATTATGAGAATTTATGGGGTTACCACTATGATTATTTTTTATAGGTATATGCGGTTTAAATCATTATTTTGGAACTTTTTCAATAGTAAATGGATTCCCTATTAATGAGGATCCTGATATATTTTCCATAAAAGGATGTAAATATTTGTATAATTATCAAGGTTCTTAAAAATACACTATGAGCATGCATTCTTGATTTTGGTGGATGTTGTGAAATGAATTTTCCTCAAGTCATATTTTCCAATAATAATTGTAATCAATATTTGATAAAGATGGTTCCTATTTATTTATTGTATGGGTGACCATGTAGGCCTCCCTTGTGTTGAGAGGATTTGGGAGAGTATTCTTTAGTTGTGTCGAGTCTCATTCGGAAGATGACAAAAAATGTGTAGTTGATCCAAAAGTGGTTCATCAAACAACAAATTAATCGGAAATCCTATTAGAACCTCTAGACATTGCCTCAAGATTTGGAGGTCAGTGATATATTTTTCTTACAGTTTCACTTCTCATGGGACATCATCAGTTGGGTAATAAGAGTATGATGTCATTGAGGATTTTGGGACCCTATGAGATCATGGAGTGACTTGAGAATATGGCATATAGTTTGGGCTAATAATCTTATTTGATTTTGATCCATGATGTGTTTCACCTTTAATAGTTGAATAAGTATTAATCAGATCCTTCTTTATGACTAAGTGGTTGGATTTTGACCTTTTTCTTGATGCCTCTTTTATTGAAAACCCAATTCCGATTATGGATAACCACGATAAGGTACTATGTGGAAAAATGTTACTCTAGTCTAGGTACTATGGATGTGTGGATGCGATATACACAAGTTTTCAGAGAATTAATCCTTGATAACATAGTAGTGGACTTCTCTTTTTTTTTCGATTAAAAATATATAACACATTATAGGGATAAAAATAATTTATATTGATGAAATTTTAACATTCATTTACTATTGTTTTGGTTCTTTTTAGCCCTTGTTTTGATACTTCTTTGGTTGGGTCCGGATTTTTGTTAATTTTAAGTGTTCTCCAAAAATCATTAGACGAACATGGGGTAGTTCATGGTATGATAATAGTTAGGGAAACTCATGCAGTTTGGACTATCAAACCATGCTACCTTTTTTCATTCTAAAGAAGCGGTTGTACAATTAGTTTTTCTATATGACCAACCCTCCAAACTTTTCACACTAGTACATTGGGTTTTTGAATTATTGATTCATAGTTAAGTGTGTCATACAATCAAATTGTGTACCCCAACCATTAGACTAGTGGATCATTCACAATAAGGGATCATTTTTGTTTACCCATGAAGCCCTACCCAAAAAACAATACCCACAGGTTTTAATGAGCAAAAAATTATTTTAAAACATTTTGAGACCCCTATTTTAACCCCTTACCCCCATCATAGATTGTATCAACATAATCCTACCCCACCACTCAAGAGTCATCATCGATTAGATTATAGGTAGATTTTTCTTCTTTCTGGATGGATCTCAATGATGTATTTTTCATTCTTGATTCAGTTTTGAATTTTATCACACATACTCACTAGATGTATTCTCCTATTGTATTTTTGTGTGCATATGGGATATTTATGCTAGATATAAGGTTTTTATGAATTAATAGTGTGTTTCTTTTTAATCTTGGATTGTGAATTCCCAATCAACTCTCCCTTGGTATTCATGTTCAAAAGTGTTTAGTTTCACCTTCATTCTTACAGTTAGTGTCTCTATAAATAGGTTTGATTTTATTAATTGATTTCTGTGTTCAGAAATTCCATTGTCTAATATATTTTATTTAATAAATTTTCAGTTATAATGGATTTTAGGGAAATATATCATGATTGTAAATGGGCTATTCTATAAAAATAGGTTCTACACACCATCGTTTTGTTAAAATTCTTGAATGGTTGTCTTGGTATAAAAATCAGTTCTCAAGCACCAAAGTGCATTGTACATGATTTTATGTTTTTTTATAAATTTTGAATATATAATTTTAAATGGTTTTGAAAATACATATCACATTGGGTAACCTTTTCTCCTTTAGTAAATGGCATGTCATACATAATGCGTGTGTGCAACATGAGTTTTTCTTTCACTATAGTGTGAGTAATCCTTCTAGATTTCATACTGGTTGGATCCACCATAAGCCTTGATTATGGTTTTTTGTTATTTATAGTACATAGACAAATATGTTAGAGTGCCAGTGGTGTGATTTTTTAGTTGTGATTGGATGATCACATGAGAAATGTTTTCACAGTTATTTTCTAATGTTCATTCACACAATGCATTATGTCAGGGATATATTTCATTCATTATTATATTATGGTGTACCAGCGGATTGTATTGATCATGATTTCATTATAATAACATGTGTCTATCATATTCATTTTTTTGTGAATAAAAACATATTTTATGAAATCCAAAGCATAATTTATCAATGGTTTAGAATTATAAAAAATATATAATAAAATTTCATTTTTGAAAGATATAACTATCACATTCTTGATATTAGACATTGTAAATATTATGTTGTGAAATCATATTGATATTTTTTATCACACCTTATTATTTCATCTAGGAGGTTGTAGATATTGTGTTCAAATATTTAGATAATGGTAAGAAAATTATGTTTCATGTGGTCTTATTTTGTTTCCTTTCCATTCATACTAGGATGGTATGGATGTGATGATTGGTCACATGGATACTTGTTTTTTGTTTTCTTGATATTTATTTTCTAGTTTAGATGTTTCTTCATGGATGGAATATTCCTAGGATATTTTTTTATATTCTTTCTCTTTTAAATTAGTATTTTTATTTATTCTATTTTATTTTATAATTGATTCAGTTTTATGGCTTGACTACACCACATATTGATGGGATAGTTTTTGTAACATCTCTAGTAGACCGAGGATGGTTCATTACATATACTAAGAATGTGAATATTTTTTTGTAGAATAAAATTATTTATAATATTCAAATACATTATTATGAAAATTTTCATTTTAAAAACCAGGGGGTTGAGAAACATAAATATGTTTAGTTATAAAAACATTTATGAAATCAGTTTTAACATGCATTGGAACATATTTAATATGTTAATTACATGAAAAAGATAGAAATATTAAAATACCATCTAACATATAAACACATAAAAATGAATCATAAAATCTTATACCTTCTCCATGAGAGTATCCAAGTGCAACAACATTTATTTTTTAAAAAAAAATCACAACTGATTCTTCAAACTCATTTCTATAGATTTATATAGTTATTATTACGTTTTTATGCTAATGAAATATAAATAAAGGTAAAATATTATTAATAAAAAACAAATTATGAACATTTTCATATGAACAATCCAGTTTGGGCCAATTGAAGCATCAAATATATTAAAATGAAATTGATCATAATCAAAAGAAGAAATAGAAAAAAATTTATATTCATACTTATAGTTGGTATACCAGAACTAACATTAAAATTCAAATTTTCAGTATAATGATCATTATTAATCCTATATGATCCAGGATAATATTGAGAACCATTTTTACCACCTAAAAATACAATTTATAGATGTTTTTCTTTAAAAAAATTTAAATCCCAAAAATCAGCTTCAATATTTTATAAAACATATTTCAGAAAATTGTTATATTCCCCACAATTTATGTAAAATAATTATTTCAAAAACATGGTAGGGTTATTATAGACTCTATAATCTATTATTTTATATTAATTTCCAATAATTAAACCTCTAAAATTGGTATTATAAAAAAATCTAATTTTTCATTTATATCAAAGATAACACATTTACATCCATAATCATTAAAATAACAACCCATTTTTTTTAAATATAAAGATATCATAAAGGTTTTCCTTCAAAAAATGGCTATCATAGAATGTATGAAAAATATTGAAAGTTGTATTAATATATTCACACAAAACGTGTTTTTTTAAACTATTTTCATTTGAAATGGTTTAATCCATTTATTGAATGGATCTATTTTTCTTTCTACATCAATATTTTGTTGTGGTCCTGTAGGGGAATAAAATTTATTACCAGAAATATTTTCTCCGTAAAAATATTACAAATTTAAGATACAATTTTCACACCATTTTATATTATAATTGACATAAAAATAAACCTTTCATATTTTGAACTATATTGTGAAAATAAAGAGAAATAGCTATGGTTATATACTTCTAAGACATAAAAAACCCTGGTAAATCCACAATATTTGTCAATAATGACACAAACATATATCCTACCAATTAAAATATTAGTTTTTATTGGACTAATAAAAAAGATCAAATAAATCAAGTGTTCATTAAGTAGATACATGATTCATAGATATGAAACAGTCCTTGAGCTTCATACCTTTTAATGAGGAATCACAATTAAAATCATTACATACATTTAACATAGATAAATATAAAACATTTCCATTCTTAACTAATTTAAGTATCTTTCAGAAATGAAAATGTGTAAGACTACTATTTCAATGAAAATCACAAATTTCTATAGCATTGACATTGTGAATACATTGGTTTGATAAATCAAAGAAATAAATTGAATAAAATATTATTTTTATATTTTCATAAAATGGATCATTTTATTTTTTAAAAACTATAACATTTATTATATAATAATTTATTATACATACCATTATCACATAATTATGAAATATTTATTAAGTTATTTTTCAAAATATCATTATTTAAAACTATATAAATTAAAAAAACCTTTGAAATACTAACATAAACTAAACCATTAACCTTGCCATTAGAGTTACATAAAAAAAGTGATACATCGTTCAACACATTTGGTTTAAAATATGAAATTCAATAGATCCTTTGTCAGGTGTCGGTAGTAGGCACAATCCATGTTCAATGTCTCGTTTTTTAGATATCTAAGGAATATTTCCAACCAAAATCAGTTACTTTCCATTTTTGGTCACCTTGCGATATTAGGTCTAATCAGATTAAAACTCTAATTTTTAGGTACACATATATAATTTAACCACACAGTATATGGTACTCTAGAAATATTTTAGAAATAATAGATTCTATAAATCCCAAATAATTTTTTAATTTAATAGAATAATCATATTCATTGTGACATGTCGTAAAATATTTTATGAATGTTACATAATAATCATTTCCAGTATTTATTTAACCAAAATTACTCTTATATAACTTATTAATCGACGGATTAGATAAAAACAAATTTTTTATTTATTTATTTCATCATTGACACCATCTTATAAAATATTTATTTTCTATAAAAAAATTACACAATTAATATTTTATGTTTTCAAATTTCTTCCTATGATTATCATATTATTTATGCATAGAATGAAAAAACATAGATATTACATTTAAAACGTGAAATATAATTTTATATTTATTTCTTGAGGGAATCATTCCCTTTATTTACTTTTATACATTCCAGGATGAACTTTTTACACTCTTTAGTAAATCATGTATAAAATCCAATAATTCTTGAAACATTTTGTTAATATTTTTTATTTTATTCATATAACTCATCATTGATATAACCATAACTATAAAAATAAGAACTAAAATTAGAATAATTACATTTAAAATTTTTATTTAGTATCATCAAATATAGGTTGTCTAATTTTCTATCACATTTATATTCATCTCATTAATCTAATTCATCTGTAAAAATTAATCAATTATTATAATAACATTTCAATTAATTCTGGTATTTATTATCTCTACCTCCTTGGTTTACATTTTTAATTTCAAGTTTGAATTCACATTTCATTCTACATTTATAATAGGTTACATCCAATCCATACATGGTGCCATTACTTTCATCTTTATCGATATGTCTTCTTTACTTGGAAACTTTTCTAAAATTACATTTCTCTTTATCAACATATAAATACATATTCTTATATTTTAGATTTATCCTTTATCACTTTCCGGTTCCTCATATTTATGAGAATTAGTAATTATATTTATATGATATTTGAATGAAATGAATTTTTTCTATGTGTCCTCTTCTTGTACTATCTTAATAAGTTATTTTTCATACTAATGTAGTTATCCAATCAATTCATCAAGTGTTTATTCTTTTATGTTATTTATTTCATCAACAATGACCTTATTTTCATGTCATTTCTTTAGAAGTGCATGCAGGACACTTTCAATACGTATGTGGTTCTCCAAGGCTTCTCCAACTAAATTCATTACATTCATAATACTTTTTGATCAATGGAAAATTTATTCATAGTTATATATTCACCAATGTTCATGTCTAGGAACTCATTTTCAACCATTCCAAACATGGTTCGAATTAGTTTTTCTATGCCAAGATTATTAACTTGTAGAATATTCCAGATCTAATGACTAGTCAAATATATTGATGCATGACTATGAAAACTTCTTTTAATACCAAAATAAAATATTACCTTATAATTATAATTAAAAACATACCTAGACACATCATTTTCTGTAAGTGTATGAATGTCGTCTTTTGGTATTATGTAGGTTTTTTTCATATTGGGCTATTATTCCTTGATTAAATATTAGAAGTATTCCTCTATTCTAGATATCTTAAATTTTAATAAATGTGAGGTCCTTTTTATGGAATCCAAGTATCATTTGTATTTTTTACTAACATTATAAATATATTATCCTTAATATGTGATGTGATATAGTTGGTTTTCATAATAAAATATTATTAATAGACACTATAGATGGATATTATAAATTAAAAAAATAAAAAAGATCAGATAAAAATTATTAGGCTTCATAAGAATATATAAAATGGTCTAGAGTGGGGGTTAGGTGAAACTAAAATTTTATAATTGTCTCTATTAAATATATTATTTAATTATAAAAGTAAATTTATAGATTTAATTAGTATTAGAATAAAATAATAATAAAAACAATGTTTTTATATTAGTAAATTCCAAAGTGGACCCACACTAATCTTATAACACTCTACTTGTTGAGAGATATGTTTTGAATGATCTAATATTTTAATTGAAGAAATAATCTGACTAAAAATAAATTTCTATTTGAAGAATAATCAGACCAAAGAATCTTATATGGGGAGTCACAACCTAATTAAAACAATGACCATAGATAACTGGAGTCACAACCTAAATGGTCGAAAAAAATATAATCTAGGATTCAAACCCCAAAGAATTAATAATAATAATAATTTATCTAAAATAATAAACATAAAAAAGAGAGTACATGAAAGATAAAAAGAAGTGTTACAGACTCAAGCAACCAAACCAAAACATATAAAATAAGAATCCAACACAGGTAATTGTTCTTGAGTATTTGATCAACATGAAAAATTAATTATGTCAGTATAAGAAGTTATATAAGTTTTGTTCATCCTCTGATAGATACTCAAGAGGTTTGATAAATTTTCATCACAAGCTGAATTTACAGCACTTCATAGTATCACACCACAACAATTTCTATAATGTATCGTTTGAAAATATGATATATCTATTTGAAAAGTATCATATCATAATTATATCAACATAAAAATATATTTCAGCATCATGTCTAGGACTCCTTTGTTCAATTTTAAACTCAACATAGACATGGGAGGTAAGATAATTTAATATAAAAACGATAAAACAAGATTATCGATTAGAGAGATAAAAGATAGAATCTATCATTTTATATTAATCACTCAACCAACCAAAAGACTTTAAAACAATTAATAGTAATTTATTGTTATATTTAATCACACCCAAAATAATTAAAACACTCTCTATAATAATAATTGAATAAAATATTCTATGAAAATTTCATAGATTTAAATTTAGATATTAAACTCCAAAGTATTTTGTTCAAAACAACCTCTAAACATACAATGAAATTTAAAATATAATAACCCTACATTAATAATATAAAAAACGTTTTGTTATTTAAATATCAAAAAATATTAATTTATAAAAAATAATATAATATAAAAGGGCATAAAACATAAGAAATGCTTTTTGAGTTTCAAGTGGTGTGTTTCATGCATGAAAATAGAACAACCATGGATCATCCTAAAATAATGGTTAGAAAATTTAAAATTACTATAAATAGTTCTATATAATAAATATAAATTTATATATTCATTAAAAAAAGTTAACTATTTTAAATAAATATGCATTAAATCTAAAAATGTAATATTTTGTAAATTGAGCATTTTTGTTATAGAAAATCACAAACAATGTAGCCTAATTTATGTTAGGGAATTTCATACAAGCATTTTTTAATACATTTGAGAATTTACCATGTTTGTGAATATATTTATGGGATTAAAATAATGTATTCAGGCAACTGGTTTCATCACACAGGTGATTTTATCATGTATGAGAACTTTTCATATATTCAGAATTCTAAAATCAGTAAAGATATTGAATTTTCAAATTTCAGAGCCAAAAGTGGCATTAATAAAGGCATAAATATATTTTTTTACTTTTTTTATTATATTAAAAAAATTAGTTATCTCTATGAATATTAAATAATCACTTAAATCATATTGATCAATCAAATTTTATGATAATAAAATAATGGAAAAATAGTTCATAAAACAGTAGAGTATACACTAAAAACAAATAGTAACTTCAACCCAAATTTTATACTATGTATAGATTTAAAAACAAGAATATGTCATCTAAATAAATGTAAAAAATTCTATAATATTTGATAAAATAAATGAATCACTCAGTTTGGTGATCTATAGTTCATGTAATTGTAAAAATAAAGAGTCTAACTGAATCCAGAAAATTAGCTATGTGGTTCACAAATCAGATATGTGAATTCTGAAATGGCTATGAGGTTAATAATTTTTCTACGTGTTGAATGGTGTGTTTTCTATATGGGAATACAATAAAACATGTCTAAATGTTTAGTTTAAGGTCCCAAAATGACTTATATCTCATATAAAAATTAAATTTATCTTTTAGAACATGTTATGAGAAATCCAAACATAAAAAACAAAAAATATTTTCAGAAATAAATTAAATGATATAATCAATGATAATTACACATTAAATAATTTAAAATCTATTTTACTAATACTTTATAAAAAATAAAACACATAAGAATATTTTATTCTCATAACATAATGTGGGTTGTGGATCCACTCAACAGGTTAACTCATTAATGAGAGTTGTGCCTCTAGGATATATGGAATAATGATGAGATGGTTTTTGGGTTGGTCTTCAAAGGGATACACTATTCATTATTTGTGATTAAGATATACGGAGTGGATTCTAACTTATATTACAGGAAATGACACATGTGGAATTAAGAAAATTATTTAAGTATAATTAATTAAATTTATTGTGAATGTGGCACTATATGGCTGAAATTTCAAAGATAAAATAGGATTGGTTAAATACCCTTAATAAATTATATTTAGATAGGTTGATTTGAGTTTTAAAGAATAAATATAAGTTTAACCACTTTTTAATCCAATTTTATTCATAATAGCGGTGAAGACTTGTTCAATCTTAATGTGTTTTAATTTGACATATAATGAATAATTTGATCAAAAATTCCCAAGGGATGAATATTTCAATCATTCCTCAAATGTATTTTCATCTTACAATATTTTTTTGATTTTTAAATTATTTAATAAAATATAATCATAATAATATTTTTTTATTCCATTTAATTAATTTTTGACAAATTTTGTCATTATTATCATCAAGTCACTTATAGAATTATAATATAATCCATTTAGATATCAATAATAAATTTATATTTTCCATTCTATTAATGTGGAAAAATAATTGATCAAAAATATATTAATTATAATGTTAATGAAATTATTTACATTAATTTTTCTAGTACATTCAAAATTGATTTGTTTATGTTGTATAAAATTTTATGTTAATTATATTATTAATAAAAAATAGAAATAGATTAACATTATTAATATGAATTCATTATTCTGACAAAAAATATATATTTATTCACTAAGTATTTATATTCCAATTTCATCATCTAATATAAATTTAAATCAAATAGAGTAATGATTTGTATTTTCCTTATATAAAAAATTATATTTATCATTATCAAATAAAAAGATTTCAGTTTGGAAAAAAATTTAAATCATAAATTTTAGTGGATGAACACCACTAATAAAAAGGTAAAAGTTAAGTGTTTGGTATCTTTTTAATTCATTTCACATATAGTATAACCTTCATTAATACAATTTACCCTTAAATGTGGTTATACCTATTTACTATAATTACAATTCACAAGGACCAAATATAAAATGAAACTGTTTAGAAAATTAAAACACCTAATTCCAAATATGAAATACATTTTTCAATATTAAATTTGTAGAATTTAATGAGATAAACTTTAATATAAATTCATAGAATAAAAATAAAAATAATTTATAAATAATTTTGGTTTTACGTATAAAAATAAAATATAATGGTGAATCCTATGGGATTATTTAAATTATGTTCAATTACGTTGATATTATTTTAATTTAAAACTATATCAAAAGAATAATTATATTTTTAAACTATTTTATTTAAAGAAATAATTTACAGTTGAAAAAATACATCATGTTTTATTATTCACTTAAAATGAGAAATTCTTTAAGAAATCAAAAAACATTCACCTTAACATAATATAAACAATTTTTTTTTAGAAAAATGTTATTTTATTTGTTAAATTGTATTTTTAAGTTTCTAAAATATTAATTATAATATCAATGATAAAATTATGTAAAAACATTTTTCAAGAAAATTTATTGGTGGACCATGAGATAAAATTACTTAAAATGTAGTACTAAATTTTTAGTAATTAATAAATAAATTTTCATTTTTTAGATTAATTATACATATTTTCCATAATTTCATTCTTTCAATTTATACCTTCAATTTTGTTTTTGACTAGGTTATAATGATTATACTAAAATAAAAATATTTATATAGTATATCTATTTTTTTAAAGCTCATTATTTCATATTAATATTATTGTTGAGAATAATATTATATCAAACCAAATTATCAGTGCCCAAGAAGTTGGAAGTCATTCAATGAATAAGATGCATCCTTTGGTGATAGAGGAAGAAGTTGACAATCAATTTGATATTTTTGACCCAAAAAATGTTGACATGTCTACTAGAGAAGATGGTTGAAAGAGTGATCTATGAAGAAGTGTTCAAAAAAAGGTAAAATATAAAGGTAATGATATTCTAGGAAAAAGTTATTTTGGACATTAAAAGATGAATAAAGGTGATATTATATATTATTTTGAAATTCATAATATTGATGGAACGAAGAATATTAAATCTGTAAAATAAAAAAATTCATTTGATGTAGAATTTGACTTATCAAAGTGGTTATTAGTTAAAGAATATGTTTAATAAAAAACCATAGAGATTAAAAAAATAATATCCTTTAAAAATAAAGAAAAACATTTGATGCATACTTTTCTCTATCTGACATATTTATTAGTATATATTTTATAAGGGGGGAAAGATAACATAAATCCATTTTTGTTTATCCTCTAATGTAAATACCAATGATAAAAGAAATATATAGTGGCATAATCCATATATTTTATTTAAAATATGGGGTAGTGATCTCTTTGTTAGGGGGCCAAATGTAGATAGGTTTTTAAAATGGGAAAATCTATGAAGCTAATATGGATGTGTGAGATGTGAAGTATTATAACATATTCGGAGTGCATGGTTGAATGAACATGATATACAGAGGTTCAAAGAATTATTTCTTAGAAATAGAAAATTTTAATTCTTTATTGGTATCAAGAGATATAATGTAATTTATATAGGTCATTGTTATGGATAACATGGAATTATGTTATGGTGTTTTTATTTCATAAATTTTGTTCAGTCCCATTGTTTTAGAATTATTCAATTATGATCCTATGTTATATATTATGGATTTGAAAAATAATTTATATTAAATAATGCATAAATACCCAAATGGTGAAACTATTAATCCCATGAATAAATTAGTTATTTATATCATGTCTGATTTTTCTAATTGGATTTCCACTGGGATGCATGGTTAGTATACTATTATTTTAAGAAGAAGAAAAACAATGATTAGAGAATAGAATAAATGGATATTTTTCTTGTGTTGTATTCATTGAAAACACATAATTAATGTTTAAATATTTATTTCAATACTGTTTCATTTTAAAATTAGTTCATATAATGGGTTTGGAGTTATTTATGGTACATTGAGGATGTTTAAATTATTTTGAAATATTTTTGTAGTTAGTTTGATAAATTTGGATTCATGATTTTTGGTAGAACCAGGCCTAAAAAATATCAATTTTTGTGAAATTCATAAGGTGTTTATATTCACTACTCAAGTATTATTTCACCAATATGTGATTTTGTTTCTATGTAAAATGTAATAATGTCCTTGATTGTATGGTTTTTCCCACTATAATACAAAACAAAATCATATGTCAATAATTAATATTACAAAAATAACCATTTCCTCCAATATAAATGATGATTCCTATAATTTTCAATATTATATATAAAATTATTATCATAGTCATAAGTATACTTAATTTTCAATCAATTAAAACAATTATGTATGAGTTATTAAATTTTTGAATAAAATTCTCATAAAAAATCATAATACATGCTATAGGAGAATAATAGTTATAAAATAAATATTTTATGTCATGAACCCCTCCCACCAAAGATGCCCCTCTTAAGCTGGCAATGGTGAAAGGGATATAATGACCCCTGAGTCCCGCCTCCAGTAGGCCCCGAGGTGGAGACTAGCACCAAGGGTAGAAGTTTTCACAAATATGGGAGGCATTACCGTTTTTATTATTTATGATCGGGAAAATAGGACAAGTCAATAGACAAAAAGTAAAAGAACAAGTTTATATAAATAAACCCAAACCAATCCCACGTGCATGTTTAAATAATTCTGAAACAAGGTACAAGTACAAGAAAGCTCAAAACTGCAATACGAAAAGAAACAAGTACAACAAATTGCAGCAACTCCAACTGTCCCGACTAGTAGGGTCCCGCACGGCCCTGGTAGTCCTCCTGGAAACTTGAAAGTATACGTAGGGTGAGCATACAAGTATACTTAGTAGGGAAACCTAAATCTCTCGTGCACAAGTGGGGAGACATCCTAATGTCCCATGAGAACAACAGAAGAAACCTAGCAAGGAATTCTATCCACCCAACCTCACCAGCCACACTAACCAAAACACAATCACAACAGGTAGTAGTATATAAGAACAATAGTATTAGGTACCCCACACCATTTCCCACACTAGCTAGCTTCTCTTCCTAACAGTGAACGTCCTGACACTACCACACTCTTCCAGCCCGCACACACCTGGGACTCAGAACCACATATCCCGCCCGCACACACCTGGGCCTCACAACCACGTATCCTTCTCGCACACACCTGGGCCTCACAACCACTTATCCCACTCGCACACACTTGGGCCTCATCCCGAAGGTTCTTGGGAAATAGTAAAACCTGCCTGAAGAGTCTTGGGCTAAACCACCCCAATCGAAACCTACCCGAAGAGTCTAGGGTGTAAGGTCACCTCAATCCATCACAACCTAGGGAAGAAGGAGTAGGAAGGAGCTAGTAACTAAGGGGAAAATACCATCTCCCATGAAATGGGAGTGTTCATCACTAAGTGCTCAACATGGGTGGGGTCCGATAAAACACAAAGATATATATATATATATATATATATATACCAAACACTCAGCCCAACCTATGGCTTCTAATCCAAGAACTGGGCACGTGCCTCGGCACTGCTACTACTAAGCATGCATATAACAAACAACCCCAACCCCATTTAGGTTTTCATGTTTCAACAGAATCAGTTTATTAGTTCCTTAACTACTGGTCAACTGTCTACAACTAGCCACAATGATCATTCATAAAACATATCCCTGCCATCCACAAATCAAGTTAGGAAAACAAAAGCAACACAACCAAGTCCCTCTTAATAACTAACCAACCCATTGATTATTATTCCATTTCATTACCATTTCCCACCATTTATTGACTCTTCTAATTTTTATTTATTATTAACAACCCATAGTTCGTTCACATTCAAACCCAACCCTGCAGCCCCACTGTCAACAACCATAACCACAACCACACCATATATCATCACCCCTTTAATACCATTTATCGTAGCCCTGCTTCCAATCACCAACATAGTATTCACACCAACCCACAACCAATCCAACCGCAGCCCCACTGCTCACCCGATCCACAACAACCCACAATAACACCCCCCCTTCGCATAAATTAACCCCAATAACACCCACATGTTTTTTATTTCATTTTGGTTCTACCGGGGTGATCACATAAGGGTTCCATATTTTCATTTAATTATCCAACTTTACGTGATTAACCAAATTCCACATTCAACAAGTTCCATTCACAAAAAATGGTCTAGAAAGATATGGAAAAATTTAATTGTGCAAGCAAAGGAACCCAACAACTGTTATTTTCAGTAGGCATAAGCCTATTCAATTCACAACATAATATCATAGGATATAAAGATAAAGATAAAAACGTCCCCATCCCCGTTCTTTAACTAGTTATTATCTTCATTTAATGGTTCAACCGGTTCTCATGAAAAACAAGAGGATTCCCACCCCGCATTATGCACAAAATTAAAGAGATGAAGGTAAGATCCCTACCTCAATAGGTTCTGATCACAACACTCCCCCGTATCAACATTAGAAGACGTCTGTTGGCATCCGTCACTTCTGTAGAATCCTGGACAAACATCCTCGAGTGGAAGCTGGGAAGGAAAGGACAACGAATCCATGCTCAGAAGTTCCACCTCATTGTTACGATCTCGTGGCCGCTGACGGATCGTAAATCGGAGCTCGAACGAAGAAGTTATAGAAGGAAAAGAAGCCTTCGAGTCTCTTGGGAGAGCTCTACTCAGAGGAAAGGGGAGGAGAGGGGTGTGTTGGAAAGGAGGAGGGGACTCCTCCTTTTATAGGCGTGAAAAACAAAAGTACATGGTGTTTACATTATGGTACATGGCGTGTACTTGGCCATTTCACGCGGACACCACGCGACTTCCAACACGTCCTTCAACGCGGTACGCGGCCGTTGACTGGTCAACACACGGTTTGAGGGTAACACGTACGTAGGGACGGACTACATGACGTGTAGTATTGGATAAACGGCGTGTACTCACTTTTTTCACACGGTAAGGACACAGCTCCCACACGACACACGACCGTTGACTGGTCAGCACACAGTTTGAGGGTAATGCGTATGCGGGGAAGGACTACACGGCCTGTAGTATTGGCTACATGGTGTGTACTCATTTATTTCGCACGGTACGGACACATCTCCCACACGGCACATGGTCATTGAATGGTGAACTCATGGTTTGAGGGTAACACGTACGTGGGGAGGGATTATACGGAGTGTATTTTGGGGTACAAGGAGTGTACCCATTTATTTCACATGGTAAGGACACGACCTTCAACATGGGGTATACCCAGCGATGGGGTACATGGCATGTACTCACACTACACGGCATGTAGTTTCAAAATTCTGAAAAGTGTGGTAAATTTCCATTTTACCCTCTAGAACACATCAAGACCCTCTTTTTGACAAAGGAATGGACCGGAGAGGTCTAGGCCATTACATCAGATACCTCTTAAAAAATTCTCGTCCCTGATAATTCAAAACCCAACCCAGAGGAACCCAACAAGATACCTCTTAGGGCCCTCGTTATAACAGGAACCCAACCATCAACCCTAATTATAGGTGTTAGGAATTCCTTCTCCTATTTCAAGATATTATCTTCTTTAGGTGGCACTGACTCGCTTTCATGGTTTTAATTGCATCCTCATTAATGCGTCTCGATTAAGAATCTGGTCTTCCCACTTCCATACATTAGGATTTTTCAACTCACACTGCCCCCAACACCGCACAACCCACACATTTCCCAAACACGTGGTTTGGGGGAAATGCATTTTCCTATGTTGAGATATTATCCGATTTAGGCGGCACTGACTCACCTGCACGGGTTCAATCGCATCCACATTAATGGGTCTTGATTAAGGATCAGGTTTTTCCCTTCCCCACACAACTGGACATGTTACAAACTTCCATAGAACAAAGAAAAAAAGGTCTCAAAAAAGACAAGCCAAGAATTTCATATATCAAATGTACAAGGTATAACATCAAAACAAAGCTCAGAAGAACAAAGAAATCACAAGTCAAAAAAACTCTGGGTACTGAGCGTGCATCTGGGTCTCCTGCTCCCAAGTTCTCTCCTCGAGGCCTCCATGCCTCCACAACACATGAACCAAGGGAATGGTTCGTCCATAGAGAACCTTCTCTTTACGATCTTCGATTCTGAGTTGTCATTCCTCAAAGGTCACATTGTCTCCCATATCTATCTCTCCTCAGTAGATAACGTGAGATTCGTCGTGTAAGTACCGACATAGCTGGGAGACGTGGAAGACATCATGAACTTTCTCCAACTGAGGTGGCAGGGCCAGCTGATATTCCACCTTTCTGACTCGCCTCAGCACCTCAAAAGGTCCAACGAACCTAGGTGAGAGCTTTCTCCCTTTCCCAAACCTCTTATGCCCCCATTGAGGGGAACCCTTCAAGAACACATGATCTCCCACCTTGAACTCCAAGGGCCTGCTCTGACGATCAGCATAAGACTTCTGTCAGTCCTGAGCCTCCTTCATCCTCTCATGCACAAGCTGGACTTTCTTTGTGGTACTCTTCACTAACTCTGGCCCAAGAGCACCTGTCTCACCAACCTCTACCCAGCAAATGGGTGAACGACATTGTCTTCTATACAAAGCCTCAAACGGTGCCATGCCAATAGTAGAGTGGAAGCTGTTGTTGTAGTCAAACTCTACTAAAGGCAAGTTTCATACCCATGATACTCTGAAATCGAGAACGCATGCTCGCACCATGTCCACCAATGTCTGGACAGTCTGCTCGGTATGCCCGTCGGTTTGGGGGTGGAAAGCACTGTTAAGGCATAGCTGGGTGCCAAAATCATTTTATAATCCCCTCTAGACTCGTGAGGTAAACCGAGTATCCCGGTCTGAGATGATAGTCTTCATAACTCCATGCAAACGCACCACCTCATCTACATACCTTTGTGCTAAGGTACTCACCGGGCCTGACTCCTTAATTGCTAAGAAGTGAGCTGATTTTGTCAAACGATCCACCACCACCCAGATAGCATCATAACCACCCTGAGCTCTCGGTATTCCTATGAATAATTCCATTGATATTTCATCCCACTTCCACTCGGGGACATCTAAAGGATGCAAAAAACCACTGGGAACACGGTGTTCAGCCTTTACCTGCTGACACACAATGCACTTAGCCACAAAATCCGCCACTACCCGTTTCACCCCGGGCCACCAAAATTGTTCCCTCAAACCTCTGTACATTTTTGAAACTCCAGGATTTTCTGCCAAGGCTGATCTATGGAACTCGTGGAGAAATCCCTCATACATCACCTCCGGAACAAACAAACTTCCGTAAAAAAGCATCTGATGTTGGCTGTCCTCTGACCATGCCTGTGGAGCATTTCCCTGATCGACATGATCCCGCATTACTTCTGTCTCGGAGTCCCCCCACTGAGACTCCTCCACCTGCTGCAACAAGGAGGACTTCACCATCATCTGAAACAAACAACCTCTAACACCTTCTACCCTTGCATCCAAGTGCAAGGAAGCCAACTCTCCCATCGCTTTCCAAGCATCAGTGGATTCCCGAACCAATTCCTTATGCAACTTCCTGCTCAGGGAATCAGCCACAACGTTTCCCTTACCTTCAGTGTAAGAGATATCGAATTCATAGTCTTGTAGAAACTCAACCCATCTCCACTACCGCAAGTTCAAGTCACATAGGGAGAAGATATAACGTAAGCTCTTGTGATCTGAGAAGACCACAAAGCGCTCCCCAAAGAGGTAATGTCGCCAAAACGTCAGTGAGAACACTACTACTGTAAGTTCCAGGTCATGGGTGGCATAGTTATGCTCATGAGGGCGCAACTGCCTAGACCCATAACAGATCACACCCTTATTCTGTATCAGTATTCAACCCAGAACAAGGCCAGAAGCATCACAAAACACCTCATACAACAACCCTTCCTCTAGAAACCAGAGTACGGGAGCACTGACCAACATCTCCTTCAGGTAGTTGAAATCCTTCTAGAACTGCTCGCTCCATAGGAATACCTTGTTCTTCTTAGTCAAAGATATCAATGGAGCAGTAACTCTAGAGATGTCCTAAACGAACCTCTGATAGTAACCTGCTAACCCCAGGAAACTACGAACTTCTTCCATGCTCTTGGGTGCTTCCAAAAAAACAACTGCCTCCACCTTCGATGGGTCCACTGACACTTCATGCTGAGACACCATGTTCCAAAGGAAGTGCACTTCTTGTGTCAAGAACATACACTTGGAAAATTTCCCGTAAAGTTGGAGGTGTCGAAGGACTTCCAAGACTAAACTGAGATTCTCAACGTGCTCCCCCTCTGAACTTGAGTAGATCAGGATTTCATCGATAAACACTATGACGAACTGGTCCAGAAACTCTCAGAAGACAATGTTCATAAGTCCCATGAACACAGATGGTGCATTCGTAACTCCAAACAGCATCACTACAAACTCAAAGTTCCCATACCTGCACCGGAAATCCATCTTCGAGATGTCCATGTCCTTCACCCTCAGCTGATGATATCCTGATCGTAGATCAATCTTAGAAAACCAACCTGCTCCCCTCAGCTGGTCGAAGATATCATCTATCCTTGGAAGGGGTAATGGTTCTTGAATGTTACTTCGTTCAACCTTCGGTAGTCTATGCATAACCTGAGACCACCATCTGTATTCTTTACAAACTAAACTGGAGCACCCCATGATGACACACTAGGTCGAACAAAACTCTTCTCCATCAGATCATCAATATGAATATGAAACTCCCGCAACTCCAAAGGTGCCATCCGATAAGGGGCCATCGAAATCAGACGGGCACCAGGCTTTAAGTCTATCCCAAACTCAACATCATGTCAGGGGGGGGGGTAGAGTCACAACCTCCTCAGGAAAAACATCGAAGAACTCCCCAACAACCTATGGGACATCCACCATCTATGTATCACCTGGAACCACTGATAACCCACCTAAAAAAGAAAGGAGAGGCTCCACACGCTGTCTTCCCACCTGACATATCCTCTCACCAACAAAAGCTACACGCTGCCCGTCCATGTCAGAGAACATGACTCTTCTCTAGAAGTAGTCGATAACAGCACTAACAGATAAAAACTAGTCGATGCCTAGGATGACATCGTATGGCTGCATTTGTAACAGAAGAAGATCCCCACTAGATCGATGTGGTCCCAACGTCAGCCCACATCCCCGGAAAACACAAGATACGCTGGTCTGGCCTCCAACTGGTGTACTCAACACCAGTGGTACGGAAAGTCTCTCTACGTCTAGTCCCAAAGAATGGGCTAGACCAGGTGCAACAAAGGAGTGTGAAGCTCCTTAATCGAACAAAGAAGAAAAGAGAGTGCTGAACAAACAAATCGTACCTCACAACACCTCTGGTCCCACTGGAGCTGCCAACTCTTCTTCGTGAAACTGTCCATCCCCAGCTCCTCTGCCTCTCTGATGTCGTCCACATCCTCGACCACACCCTGGTTGAGGTCCCTGAGGAGCACCCTGAGGTCGGACTCCTCCCACAAGGTCTTCCCTCAGAGGAGCATGGTCGTGCTGCAGTTGGAAGGGCCTCACCAGAAACTGGTGTTGCTGAGGTGGGTGCTGAACCTGCCCACCTCCACCGTACTGATCTTGGGTCGGGCACCGACTCTGAATGTGCCTGAAACCTCCACAAGAAATGAACTTCGGTCCTGGGCTCGTGAAAAAGGGACGAGGACCCGAAGATCTAAATTGGAACTGCGGGGACCTCCTCCCCACTGGCATGAATCTAGAAGGTCCCGTCGCAGAAGACCTACTGCTGACTGCCTTCCCCTTCGATGAACCTGGCTGAAATTCCTCACGTGGTGCACCTCCCAGCAGGTGCATCCTCTCTACTACCTCTTCCTTCTTTTGTACCACCAAGTAAGTCGGAAGGGTGAAGGGGGTGACAACATACTGGAGCGAAGAACGAAGTTCCTCCTCCAAACATCTCACCCGAGACTCCTCATCTAGAAAGAGATCCAGAGAAAAGTGCAGGAGATCCTTGAACTTGTTCCCCAGCTCTCATACAGACATACTCCCCTCCTAATGGGAGAGTAACTCCTACCACTTATCTACCTTGATCATTGATGAAATGAATTCCTCTAGGAATTCATTCTCAAAGTCAGCCCACGGAACCTCTACCTCTATCCTATCTCTGAGGTAGAGCGTCCACCACTCTCGCACCACACCTCTCAGCTGACTGACTTCTAGGGGAACCCATTACTCCCTCGGAGCATGGATCAAGTTAAAACTGATCCCTATCTCTTCAAGGCACCCCTCCGTCTCCATATCCGAAGTAATACCCTCGTACTTCTTGAGGTTCTGCCCTGGAAAGAACAGAGAGTCTTCTACCACTCACTATCTTCTTCCTCTCTATCAATCCTCAACTGATCGACCGCCTGCATCTGCTGGGCCTCAGCCGTCTAAGTCCCCCAGGGATGGCGTCCAGGTGCCATAGCTGTACAGTAAACAAATTTCAGCTAAGCCCAATTAGTAAGGAAATTTTGCAGGGTTTCATTTTATCATTTTATTCAATTTCTTTCCCAGAACACCCAAATCATGTAAAACACAATCATGATGATGCATATACCTTCCCTAGGGTCTCTACCCTGCAATCAATGTAGTCTCACTTGGTCGTTCGGTAGGCTCAGATTCCTTGCATTGGATCACGGGGGGCACTAAAATCCTGTGTTCTAGCTGGTCTTCCCTGGCCTATGTCATGCACCAATATTAACCAACACTGTTGCCCTACCATCCCATGCAATCCTCACTGTGCCTAACTCAGTACTCCATCCTATCTCTCAACCATCAAGCCTTTGATACCATTATGTCATGACCCCCTCCCACCAAAGATGCCCCTCCTGAGCTGGAAATGGTGAAAGGGAGAAAATGACCCTTGAGTCCTGCCTCCAGTAGGCCCCTAGGTGGCGACTAGCACCAAGGGTATGAGTTTTTACAATTATGGGAGGCATTACCCTTTTTATTATTTCATATAGAAGAAATAAAACAAGTCAATCAAAAAAAAGGAAATAAAAAATTGTATAGAAATAAACCCAAACCAATCCCACATACATGTTTAAATAGTTTTGAAACAGGGTACAAGTACAAGAAAGCTCAAATGCTAAACACTAAAAGAAAAAATTACAGCAAACTGCAGCAACTCCAACTGTCCCGACAAGTAGGGTCCCGCACGACCCTAGTAGACCTCCTGGAAACCTGAAAGTAAATGTAGGGTGATCATGCAAGTATACTCAGTAGGGAAACCTAAAGCTCTCATGCACAAGTGGGGAGACATCCTAATGTACCGTGAGAATGACAGAAGAAACCTAGTAAGGAATTCTATCCACCCATCCTCACTAGCCAAACTCACCAAAACACAATCACAACAGGTAGTAGTATATAAGAACAAAAGTATTGGGTACCCCACACCATTTTTCCCCACTAGCTAGCTGATCTTCCTAATGACGAATGTCCTGACGCTACCACACTCTTCCCGCCTGCACACACCTGGGCCTCATCCCGAATGATCTTGGGAAATAGTAAAACCTGCCCGAAGAGTCTTGGGCTAAGCCACCCCAATCGAAACTTACATGAAGAGTCTTGGGTGTAAGGGAGCTTAAAGACATCATAGCCTAGAGAAGAAGGAGTAGGAAGGAGCTAGTAACTAAGGGGAAAACACCCTCTCCCATGAAATGGGAGTGTTCGGCACTAAGTGCTCAACATGGGTGGGGTGCGATAAAACACAAAGATATATATATATATATATATATACCAAACACTGATCCCAATCTATGGATTCTAATCCAAGAAGTGAGCATGTGCCTCGGCACTACTACTACAAAGCATGCATATAACAAACAACCCGAACCCATTTAGGTTTTCATGTTTGAACAGAATCAGTTTATTAGTTCCTTAACTACTGGGAAACTATCCACAACTAGCCACAATGATCATTCATAAAACATATCCCTGCCATCCAAAAATCAAGTTAGGAATACACAAGCAACACAACCAAGTCCTTCTTAATAACCAACCAACCCATGGATTATTATGTCGTTTCATTACCATTCCACAGCATTTATTGACTCTTTCCACTTATTCTTTTTTATTTACAACCCATACTTCGTTCAAATTCAAACCCAACCCTGCAGCCCCGCTGCCAACCACCATAACCACAACCACACCGTACATCATCACCCCTTTAATACCATTTATCACGGCCCCACTGCCCATCACCAACATAATATTCACACCATCCCACAACCAAGCCAACTGAAGCCCTATTGCTCAGCCAATCCACAACAACCCACAATAACACCCCCTTCACATAAATTAACCCCAACAGCACCCACATGTTTATTATTTCATTTTGGTTCAACCGGGGTGATCACACAAGGGTTCCATATTTTCATTTAATCATCCATCTTTACATGATTAACCAAATTCCACATTCAACAAGTTACATTCACAAAAACGATCTAGAAAGATAG
This sequence comes from Viscum album, assembly GCA_963277665.1. Taxonomy (NCBI): domain Eukaryota; kingdom Viridiplantae; phylum Streptophyta; class Magnoliopsida; order Santalales; family Viscaceae; genus Viscum; species Viscum album. Next base: position 1,510,242,538 of record OY728158.1, read on the forward strand.
GGAAACATTTAATTGTGCAAAAAACGGCCCCCAACGACCGTTATTTTTTGTAGGCATAAGCCTATTCAATTCACAATATAATATCACATGATATAAAGATAAACATAACAACTTCCCCATCCCTATTCTTTAACCAGTTATTATCTTCATTTAATGGTTCGACCATTTCTCATAAAAAACAAGAGGATACCCACCCCACATGATGCACAAAATTAGAGAGATGAAGGTAATATCACTACCTCAACAAGTTCTGATCACAACGCTCCCCCGTATCAACTTTAGAAGACGTCCGTCGGTGTCCGTCACTTCTGTTGAATCCCGGAAAAACCTCCTCAGGTGGAAGCTGGGAAGGAAAGGACAACAGATCCAAGCTCAGAAGTTCCGCCTCATCGTTATGATCCCGTGGCTGCTAACAGATCGTAAATCGGAGCTCGGACGAAGAAGTTATGGAAGGAAAAGGAGCCTTCGAGTCTCTTGGGAGAGCCCTGCTTAGAGGAAAGGGGAGCATAGGGGTGTTTTGAAAAGGAGGAGGGGACCCCTCTTTTTATAGGTGTGAAAAACAGAAGTACATGGTGTGTACATTATGGTACATGACGTGTACTTAGCCATTTTACGCGGCCACCACATGGCTTCCAACATGGCCTTCAACACGGTACGCGGCCATTGACTGGTCAACACACGGTTTGAGGTCAACGTGTACGCTAGAAAGGACTACACGACGTGTAGTATTGTCTACACGGCCTATACTCATTTATTTCACATGGTAAGGACACGACTCCCACACGACACACGACCATTGACTGATCAACACACGGTTTGAGGGTAACGCATACGCGAGGAGGGACTACACGGCGTGTAGTATTGGCCACACGGCGTGCACTCATTTATTTCACATAGTAAGGACACGGTTCCCACACAACACCCAGCCGTTGACTAGTCAACACACGGTTTGAGGGTAACTCGTACGTGGGGAGGGACTACACGGCGTGTATTTTGGAGTAAATGGCATGTAGCCATTTATTTCACATGGTAAGGACACGACCTTCAACACAGGGTATACCTGGCGATGGGGTACACGACGTGTACTCACGCTACACGGCGTGTAGTTTAAAAATTCTGAAAAGTATGGGAAAAGTTCATTTTACCCTCCAAAACACTTCAAGACCCTCTTTTTAACAAAGTAATGGTCCAGAAAGGTCCGGGCAATTACATTTTATCGCATAATAATAATGAAAAACATGAAGAGGAAAATATATTGATTTTTCCATTAATGTGATTTTCACAACGTGGAGAGTAAAAAATATTTTTTGACCACTTTGAACTATACTATTTTCATGTTGTGTAGTATATAGGAACTCAATGATGACTTAGATAGATTTAAAATCTTGATATATTATGTATAAATTGAATACCTATTTTTTAAAATTTATATATAGGATTTACATTTGAGGTTTATGAAATATATCTTTTTGTGAAAGATAAATTTCAAAATAAATCATACACAGTTATTCTTGGTATTGGAAGTTGAATAAGAGGATACAGTGATATAACATGGGAATTGGATTTCACACCTCATGAAATATTTAAGAAGAATAGTACACAAATGGTTTATGTATTATCATCATACGGAATTGTGCATTTATGAATAAATAAATAAACTTTTATCATATATTTTGAAGAATTGGGAGTGTAATGCACAATTTTTATGAGGAAATATAATTTTTTTAAATGGATAATTCATATTTAATTTAATATAAACACATTTGTTAGTATATGTGGGAGACATATCAATAGACAGCATTTTATCTGCATACTTTACTAATAATAGATATACAAAACTTATTTTTATAGACCATAGATATTATAGTGTTCAATATTTTCTCAAATTATTCTTAATGATTCCATGAATTATGATTTTTAATTAGTAAATATTTTATGTAAAATTTATTTTTTCTCTATCTTTGATGAGTTTGAGTTAAATAGTAATATTTCTCACTCTAAAAAATATTGATGGTTGATTTCACAACAAATCATAAAATGTAACAATAGAATATTATTTATTATTTGGAATCCCTCATTGTGTATTCAAGAAAATATTAGGGGAATTATAATAGATTTAATGTTTTTTATGAATCACAATAGGGGGTATATTTTAAAAAACCCTTAGGTTGAAATATTGGAGTGTTGGGGATGTGTTTGTTGAATACAAATATTTATAATGTTCTATAGTTAATAGAAACATGATCTATTATTTATTTTATAAAACTTTAGGAGTTTGATTTCCATTTTAGAAGAATATTTCAATATTGAAGGTGAAAAATCATTCTCACTCAAGTCACGCCTTCCCTCACCCAAATTATGTGGGCTTGTAGGATTGGATTTCTGAAAACATTATGAAATTATTGAGTGAAATTTTACAAACATTATGGAAGCGTGATGTTTTTCAAGATGTCTATTTTAGAAAACGTTTTTCACTTTAAAAATAAAAAACATATCACAATTAAGTGGACACAATACTAAAGGAATTATGATTAGAGATAAGGGGTCTATTTTTTCATATGACTTATTGAAATTTATTTCTTTTGAGTATGAATTTACATGAAAAAAATTTTCAATAAAAAAGGACATTATATATACAATATTTTCTATGAACAATTCTAACCTAAACCTTAGTGTGAAAAATGGGTTTTTTTATAAATATTTGTAAATTTTGTCATTTTTTTGTGGTATTGTAAAAGAATTTTTTTATAAAGATGAAAATTATAGGAAACCTACTACTATTTAAAAGGGGGGATTGTGTATATATAAATAATACGATGAAGAATGTTTTTGTAGGAATCAGTATATAGAGGAATGGGTTCTAAACATGTTAATGGTTATAAAATTGGGTGGATATGAGGAATCCAATGAACATTATAATCTTATAATGCACTTATTGAATATAGAATATCAACAAATTTCTATTATATGCTCCATTTATTATCCATCTATTGGTAAAGAAGTTAAAATTTTGGTTTTTCCCTCTTTAAATTCATTATGACATAATATCAATCATAAGGGAGGGATGTGATACGAGTAATGGTGTAAAAAGATCATTAGAGTGGGTTTTTTAATGAGATCAATATAACATAATTCATCCACCCAATAAAATTATATACCTTGAATTTATCCAATAATCTTTCTTGTATGTAATGACAATGTGTAAATAAGGAAATCCATTGGATCCACTTTACAAATTGTAAAGGGACCATTATCTACTATCAGTAGAGGTTGTCATGTTACCTACCACCAGAAAACCTATATGGTATATTTCTTGAGGTTACATGGTCAATTAAAAACATACAATCATTATTTACCATCAAGGCCTCCCTTAAATGCAATATAATTACTTGGGAAACCCCCATAAATTAAATACAAGACACTTCTCCCTTATTCCCCAAGATCTTCTATCACCGTCTTTTCATTTTTTGGATTATAAAAACTATTAATGAAATATAACCTATCGAATTCTAACTTTCTAATATATCTTGTATTAATATCTCCCTATGTAATCATTCCTCGATACTCTTAAGGTCCATGTAGACAATAAAATAATAACTATTAAGTTAATGTTTCTACTTTTTCTATCATAACACAACCATTTCACCCCATACATTTTTGTTCATATAGTTCAACTCATGATGTATCGAATACATATGTAGAGCCTATATTTTATTATATTAACATTACTTAATGATTCAGAAATACATTAAAATTTATACAAACAAACACCCAATGAACATAATAGTCTAGTACCTTTGGAAACATCAATACATAATCCATAGTACATAAGTGAGATACACTATATCCCTCTTGGATTTTCATGATTATAACCCCTCCTAGAAACATAAAATATAATGAATATCTTCATAACCTAGGGAAGGAAACATAAAAATGGGTGAGATCAAATTCTTAGTAAAGGTAAAAATGGTTGAAATTTATGCATAAACCTGAGCATAGGGGTACATGTAATTGATTCTAAAAATACTATATCATACCCTACATATAAAAAATTATAAACCATGAATAATTTAATAATGATTATAAGTTCATAATACATGAATCATAAGAAAATAAGTTGCATAAGTCATTAAAGAATGTCATAGGAATAATACATGGAATTGTGGAATACATAAATATGTTATTTCATTCTCTATAAGTCAGGACTCCTTTTCAAACATTATCAAAGCAATTCATGGGAAATTTACCTACTAGGTGGGAAAGACCGCCATCAATTGTCGTGGTCCTTATCTTTTATGTGATCAGGTTTCCCCATCATACCATGGAGGATCGATTCTACCCATCTTCCAACTTTATGGTGACTACAACTAGTAGGCGTGACACACCACCATCCCCAGTTGCAGGTCTTTCCATTTACAAGATTAGGATTCCCCATCTTCCCATAGTGGATCAAGACCATTTATTTTATTCATAATTATCTCATGATTTATAAATCTCTACCTAATGCATTGGTGAGAGATATAGGTCCCACCTATCTCAAAATAATGTTATGTATACTTCTACCACAACATTAAAAAAAATTCCTTATTTCATGAGCCATACAAATTTTTCGGTTTTATAATAATATATTATAATCCCATAAAACGAAATGGGTAACAATAACATTTCATCACATCATAACCAATTGAAAATATATAGGTTTTATAATAATATAATCAAATCATAACCTGTGAAAAAAAGTGAGTTTCAAAATCATATAACTCGTCGAAGAGAAACTAGTTTAATTAGAATAATTACATGAAATCATAAACAATTCAAAAAATAATATGAATGGGACCATTATATAATTTCTTATAATGTAATAAGTAACATAAAAAAATTTCATCATAGATAGAAACTGGCCTGGAAATATATTTTGAAATCAATTCTTGGGGAAAATATCATTTCTTCTTTAACAATGTTTCATTAAAACATAAAAAATTATGAAAAATATTTTGATGAAAATAATATTGAAAAAATATTATTAAAAATTTTAAAACCTTTTGGGAACATTTTTCTTTAAAAACAGATAAAGATATCTTTAAAATGATTAGAAAAACATTTTCCTAGAAATATTATATTATAAGATTCCAAATGTTTTGAAACCATTTATTTGAAAATATTTCAAAACTTTTATTGAAATCTTGAACACCAAAAAAAATTAAAATTCATTTTCCTTGAAAACTAACTTAAAATATCATCCTTGAAAATGTTTTAAAAAATCATTATTGATGTTCATGGAGTGTGTCTCATTAAAGTCTAATTGAGACAAAAATAATTTTCTAATGGTTAAATCATGAAATATAAAACCAATGAAATATTTATAATAAAATATATGCGTAAAACCCCATAAAATTAATTATAAAAATCCTAAAATATATTCATGGGTTGTATAAAGACAACACAAAACATATGGGTGGTGAATAAGGCAGAAATCTCATAGAAATAAATGTGATAGTAGAAATACCCTAACCTTGTGTGTTGAATATCATTGTACTTGTTCTAAAATCATATATAATAAATAAAAGACTATTAAATAGAACGATATTATTATATCTAATAGAATATGTGTTTTTGTTATGACTGTATATTACTTCATTGTTAATAATTTTATGTCATGTTTTCACTTTGGGTAATATATTTTTTGTTTTTTCACGTGTCTAAATTATTTATATCATTGGTATTTATAATTATATCAAGATTTAAACAATTTAAATCCTAATTTAACTATAATGTATAATTAGTTTAATTTTATTGTAATAACCAATAGAATTTTAATGTATGAAATGGAATACACTGTTTATGGAGATAGTAGGTCGTACGTACGCGTGAACATTGTTTCTATTAAATTGTCATATTGAAAGGAATAAACTAAATTAAATATTTTTACATATAAATATATGTATATATATCATTATTAAAATATAATTTTTATATCATATATCTTATATGTTTACTAAAAACATCCTTAATACAGTTAACATAGTGTGCGAATGAATCACATCGCTTTAAGGGGGATGTAGTCCACACTTCCTCAAACGAACTGACCGCATTTACACAAAATAGAAAGTATAAAGATATGTGTTGTAAAATAAATAAAAAATCTTAAATACATAATATATATAACATATATAATATATAAATATAGTTTCCATAAAAATTATCATCATAAGAGGCAGTAAATGAAAACTAATAGTCATCATTTCGTGAGGTGGTAGTTCTCCGTACACATAAATAGTATGTTCACTACAAATTAGATGGAAGTGTGTGTAAGTGTAGCTAAAGCCCTTAATTTAAAAATATATATATTTATTGAGGATATTAGTGTTTTTAAATAATCATATAATATGGATAATTGAAATTATAGAGAAAGAATATAAAATAATGGATCTTGAGGGTGGGTGTTAAATCGTAATTGGGTAAATTTGTTTTTTTTCACCAAATGGGTTACAGGGATGGTTTTTTTCCCAATGGGTAGAATCAAGGAGGAACGTTGGGATGTTGGGAAGTAGATTTTTCAGATCATGGCCAAACAAAATATGATTGAGTGTTTAGAGGAATGGGTAGAGTTGGTGTCCTATTATAAGGATAAGAGGGGACATACATGGAATTTTTTAAAATGAGTTAGGAGTACCCAGGTTTTTCCTAGAAAAATTAATACCAACCTAAAAAACATTATAATGGAAGGTTTATGGATGACATATTTCTATAAAATTAGTTTTGAGGAAGTTTCTCCATCATTCAGTCCCTTAAGATTAATATTTATTCCCTTATTAACCTTAGTTTTACCTTAATAGATATAATTAATTTTAACCACATTCAAAATCATTTTGGTCAAAATCTGAGTTGATAATATTTAACATTATAAAATATGTTTATTCAAATTATATACTCCATTTTTTCAAATTCATGATATATTAGTGACTTAAATTCATTTTAAATTAATCCCTCTGACGAGAGGATACTATGCGTTTTTAAAGTAAGAATTATCAAAAGTCTGAGAAGTTTTTTATATCCAATTTAAATGTGAATTGGTTAGAATATACTATATTTGAAAAATTGATAAAAATTTATAAATAAACCTTAAAAATAAATTAATATATACTTTAACAATATAAATTAATTTTATAAAAAAATTTGAATCAAAATTCAAATTTTTTCATTATTCATCCATAAATTTAGTTTCTTATAAAAATACCGAAAATTAACTCCAACATGTTTTAGATATTATGAATTACCAAATAAACTTTAATTTATAAAATTCATTTTATAAATATGCCTAAATATCATTTAATTCTTTTCACATAGGTACTTAAAACGATATTAAATTGAGATAATTGTATTTTAAAACATATAAATAATTCACCAAAAAATTACATTTTTCCTTATCAATTTATTATATTTATATAAAACTATTATAAAAAATTATTTTAAATGTAGTTATTACTATACTATTGTTATGTTTAAAGGTTTGGATATTACCATATCATTTAAATTATTATAATAATAATGTGATGTTTTTTAAAAACATAGTGTTCTGTGTTATGTACGCTGATTCAGTGTTTCAAGTATCTGAAGCCATGTAGGTGTCATGTGAAAGTAATTTTTGATCAAATGAAAAGTAAGATATAAATGAAAAATAATTCGTTAAAAAAGTTATATAAGAACATTGGGTGTTACATTATACTCCCCAGAATATGTACTTCACCCACGAAATTCATCATTCTGGTATGTACAAATGAGGATTCTTCTTCATCATCATATCCTCAAATTCCCACGTAGTATTCTCTAACTGGTGATTTTTCTACAAAACATTGACCCGGTGAGTGGTCTTTTTTCATAGAGATGTATCTTTATGATCCATAATTTCAACTGGTTGTTCCTTGTAAGAAAGATCATGCTCTAGCTATATGAGCAATGAGCTCAATACTAGTATAGGGATAAGTATGTACTTCCTTAGTAGAGATACGTTGAACACATCATAGACTTTAGAGAGATTTTGAGGAAGTTACAACTGATATTATACCATTCTGATATGATCAATATTTTCAAAGGGGCTAATATACATTGGGTTTAGTATCCCTTTCTTCCTGAATCTCAAAATGTTATTCTGATGTTTGATTTGTAGAAAACACTCTTCATCAAATTAAAATTATAGATCTCATCATTGATTATCATCACAAAATTTGTTCCAAATTTGAGCTCCCCTAATATGCAAAAAAATCATTCTAAACTTCTATACCATTTCTTCAACGGTCTCATTTCCCAATAGTTTTCTGTCTCTAACTTCATCCCACCAAGATAAAGACTTACATTTCATCCAATAGAGGGATTCATTTTCTATCTTATGAATTCTTGATTGAAATATATATATATATATATATATATAAGAAATCTTAACATGCGGAATGTGTTGAACCCAACCACCCTTTATGTTTAGAGAAAATGATATCAACATATCCTCTAGGGTTTGAATTTTTCTTTTAGACAGACTGTCTAAGGATGATAAGAAGGGCATAAACTGAATTATGTATCATGTTCTTGCTGATTAATTCTCTGGAACATAGAATTAAACATCATGTCTCGATCTGATATAATGTAATGTGGTACAGACTGAAACTTTATCACTTACTCAATTTATATCATTGAATTATTATTCAGAGAGAAGTATTATCTAATAGTCATGAAGTGTACTGAATTTTAATAGAGATCATCTACCAACCATATATCATCATCACCTTTAGATGTTTTGGGTATTCCAATGAAAAAAACCATATTTTGGCTTACCCATTTACATTTTTTATTCCTTAATTTATGCAACATAATTTTAGAATATTTTCTTTCAACCTTAACTTGCTGGAATACCAAGCACCGAGATAAAAACTCTATGATATCTCACTAGAAATATTCTGTTAAATACCTATACATTTTGTACATCTAGGATGAATAGATAAGAATAACTTTGTGCTTCCTCAAATAGATAATTCTATAAATCTGGTAAGGAATTAACACATTCATGGTTTCTGAACCTTAGTATTTCATCTTGACCAAGGTTAACCTCAAGAAAATTTAAATCTTTCTTTTATAGATCAGCATCTTACTTCTTTGACACCATTATCATCACATGGAAATATGGTTGACCGCTCATTTTAGAAACATAATTTTGTTCAACTTCCTTCATGATTTATAGAACCATCCATTTCAAATCTGCAGATATTGTAAGCTCTTTTATCCTCATCCTGGATAAGCTATCATGATAATGTTGACTAAAATCATTGACTGCCTGGTTCACTTTCCCATGGTAGTAATGTTTTGAGCATTAATAATCCTTTATCAACTTTAACTATATTATCTAGAGAATTTTCAAATCCTTATGTGTTAATATATATTTCCGACATTTATTATCAATATATATAACACTTATATATATAAATATGGTGCCTCTCTATCTTTAATGAAAAAAGTACCACTGTTGACTCCAAATCATGAGTTAGTTCATTTTTATAGTGAAGATTAGAATTCCACGAGGCATAATAAAAAATCATGTTAATTTTCATAAGAACATATCTTAATAACTTCTTGGATTCACCACTAATTTTTTCAAACCATTCTCTACTATAGCGTAATGTATGAATAGGTGCACTAACCAACCTTCTCTTTGGTTCCAATAATTTTTCTTCAACTTCATCTATCTATAAGAACCTGAAATATTTATGAGTTAACTTGGATAGAGAATTAGATAGTCATTGAAACGTCCCCCCAACCCCCTATAAAATCTAACTGAACCGAGAAAGCTACATATTTCAGCCACTATGGCTGGTCTAGGAAAACATTTAATAGCCTCTGTCATTCATGGATATACTACTTAACTATGTCATGAGATTATGTGACAAAAAAATTAAACATTTTACATCCAAAATACACATTTTTTAAATTTTTTATACATTTTATCCTTCTATAGGATATTTAGTACAATTATTAAGTGTTTGTTTTGATCCTCCTTTCTCATGTAATAGATACGAATATCGTCCAAAAAGACTACCAAAAAAAGATATTGGTAATCCTTAAATACTATATTCATTGAATCCATAAATATATAAATGGAATTAGTAATATTAAAAAGCATTATTGTATACTTATAGTCTTAAAAACATTTATAAAATTTCATTTTGGGTATATCCTAATTCTTGGCCTTCAATTGACGATATCTAAAATGACGGTCTATCTTGGATGAGTATTAAGCTCTACATAGTTTATTGAATAAGTCATCATCACGGGGAAGAGGATACTTTTTCTTGATTGTGATCTTGGTTAATTCATGATAATCAATATAGAGTCACATTGATCCATATTTATTTTTCAAAAAAATAATAGGTGAACCCCATGGTGACCCACTTGACCGAACGAATCCCTTATCAGGGTTTTCTTGGAGTTTCTTCTTGAATTCCTACAACTCAAGTAGGGATATTCTATATAGAGTATTTGAAATTTTTTTGGAACCATGTATGTGTTCTATTGAGAACTCAAATTTAAAATTTGGTGGAAGTATAGGAAAATCTTCTAGATAAACTACCACAAATTTTCACATGGTAGGAATATCATCGATGGTGATGTTCTCCCCAACCATTTGAGATAAACAACCCTTCTGAATGGAAATTAGGACCGATATTACAGATTTATTATCTACATAAGGTTCATTCTTATCATCACATTGATGGATGATAATAGGAGGGTTTGAAATTTAAATATTAACTTCCCTTCCCCAACAATTATTAAAGGATTTATGAAGATAAAGACGTTCCATGCCCAAGATGACATCCAATTCAACCAAATGAAGAAAGTAAAGATTATTATGAAGCACATTTCCAATAACATAAACCAAAGTGGAATCATAGACTTGATATTAAATCATCATACCATTAAGAATTTCCACTATAAATTCTACATCTTTCATTTTGAGGGAATCTTAATACCCATATAAAATTATTTAGATATGAAAGAGTGGGCATATCCATAATCAAATATGACATTAAAAATTCTAGAGTGGATGGTAAGTGTACCTCTCACCTTTTCGTTATTGTACCACTCATTAGAAACTGTGACCATATGAGATTTTCCATTGTACATTGGTTTAGGATGTTTCTGAAATAGATCATCATAAGACTCTCGGTTTGGGAACTAGTTATCATAATTCTCATTCTCCTAACACTTGAAAAATTTTAGTTTGGGAATTGTATTCTATATAAATTTTCCTCTATTTTCATCATTGGACAACTTATTCCCATTGGTAAGACAATCAATTTCCCGATATCCTTCCCTTACACATATAAAACTCTTATTATAACCCATAGTAAACATCCCTCCATGGTTCTTTTTACACTTAGAGCATAAAGGAAGGCTCATTTTATTTTCTTTATAGATTTTAAATTATTCTTTGAACTCTATATTCCTTTTCCTATTAAAACCTTGAAATTGATATGTAAATCCAACCTCTATTTAAACTTTGATTGTACAACAGACAATATCATTACAACTATTATGTCTCTTATGGACCACTCCCTTCTAAGCTCGGGCATTATGTCACTAAAGAACCTATCAACTTTTCTTTCAGGTTAGATGATAATTACAGTATCACACATCAAAAGTACAATGAAATTAGGATTTTAGGTACCAACAGATCCATTATGATTTTTCTCCAACATAATGAACTCATTTTATATCATCAGATGAAGAACACGAGGAAAGTAATTAGTAATGAATACTTTCCTGAAATTATCTCAATCCATGGATACAAATTCATCATGATTAATTGCATTATTGATTAGACTCCACCACTAGTATGATTTAACTTATATCCAATATATAGCTAGAATGAATTTTTCATGATCCTGCCACTAGAAAACATAGAATATCATTTTAGTGGTACTAAACTATTGTTCAATAACAAGTGGATCAGAAGACTTGCTGAAATAAGGTGGACATTGCCTTATGAAGAACTCAATAGATCAGTGTTCCCTCCTTTTTCTCATTTGGAAGATCTACTTGATTCCTATATTGAGAATGATGTGGGAGTATAGAAATGTGGGTTTTCATTATTTTTCCCATATCATTCATATTCTCATGAGAACAATCAATTTATTTTCCATTGAATTCAAAATTAATGTGGATCCCTCAGGTTCAATCCATTGTCTAAAAGAAATAATCACAGATTAAGAAAAATTTATCACAATGGGGAACCACATAATCATGGAAACCCACTTATAGAATGTCTAAATTAAGAAAAATTATTTATTATATGAAACTGTTTGTTTATCATTTTTAATTTATAGAAACATATATTTAAATAATTCTTGATAGTTCCTGATGAGTTCTCCAAATTATAAATCCATATCCCCAAAAGTGTAAAATTAGGTGTGAAATAAGCTCCTTTGTCGTGTACTAGGTTACGAAGAGTCAATACCGACATAACTTATCAGAGTTGTAACTCCTAGGTAGATATATTCAATAGTCACATCCAATTGTAGTATCCATATAGGGATATATTTCTAGGAAACCACTCACTCTATTGTTTACAAAATTTCAATGACATTTTCCTATACATTTATTTATCCTTAGATTTATCCTTATAAATGTACTTAAGGTTCTAACTATGTTTTTATTATCCTAGCCTTCAATGTTTAACTAAACCCTTGATCTGATACCATCTATAGTGACCCTGTCTCTTCATTCATTTACATTACATAATTATTTTTTAACACTTAAAACATTATATGGACAGACTCTCAAATACAATACTAGTTCCATGCCTTTGGAAATGTGGATACATGAACACTATTACGTATGTGAGAAAATTTATTTCCATTAAGTTCTCTATGACTAGATTCCTTCTTAGACACATAAAACATTATAAATATCATCATAACTAGGGAAAGGATGGATAAAAATGGGTGCGCTCAGATGCTCAGTAAGGGAAAACCAAGGATACTTGTATGCAAAAACATGAGACTAGGTTTGTGTTAATGTGATAATAACATTATAAGATCATACACTAAATATCGTAATTTTAGAAACATGAAACATGAAATAAAAATTGGACATTCGTAAGAAATGAATCATAAGGAAACGAGGAGCATTAGCGAGGGTAAAATATCATAGGAATAATACATGTAATTGTGGAATAAATGAACATGTGATATCATTCCCTTTTAGTCAATATGATTTTATAAAATTTATCAAAGAGATTCATTGGGACCACACCTTCTGGGAGGGATATACCTCCATCCCCTATCACAGTCATTACAATGTATGGTATTTGGATTCCCCATCTCCACATAGTGGACTAGGTCTTCCTATATTCCAACCTCATCATGACTAAACCTATTGTTAGGTACTCACCACTATCCCCAGTGACATTACCTTCCTTGAAAGGGGTCAAAATTACCTGTATTCCCAAAATGGATCAAGGTCGTCAGCTTGATTTATATCATTTTATTGTGAGATATAAATATTTACCCACTACATTTGAGGGAGATATAGGCCCCACCTATCTCATAATAAAATTATTCATACATGCTCCAAATGATAAAAAACAATCAGCATATTCTAAACCATAAAAAGAGATATCTTTTATAAACATCATATAATAATCTCATTAAATGGAAGTGGTAATAATAAAATTTCATCACATCAAAACCTATAGAGAATAGGTATGTTTCATTTCATCAAAACATAACCCATGAAAAGAAAAATTTTTCAAAAGAATATTACCAATTAAAGAGTAATGGGTTCCATGAGAATCAATTCATTAAAACATAAACCATTAAATAATGAATAATATGGTAACCTTTGAGTCATTTATTATAAATAAATTTGTAACATCAATTTATGTCATCTTAGATGCAAAATAACTTGGAAATATATTTTAAAAAAATTTCTTGAGGGAAGTATCCCTTCCACTTGGAAAAGTGATAATTAAAAGATAGAACCTTTTGTAAACAATTTTACGGAAAATAAACATGAATACAAGTAAATAAATCATTGACACAAAAATTGAAAATTGTATCTTTGAAAACATATAAAGGGATATTGAATGTGTTTTGAAAACCATTTTCCTTGAACACAAATAAAAGTAGCTTGAAAATGATTTGAAAACAATGTTTTTAAAATTACATTGAAAAAATTTAAAGAATGATTGATATTCAAAAAACAATTTTAAAACACATTTCTCTTCAAAATGATCTTAGATTTTCATATTTGAAAACATTTTTGAAAACATGCTTCTTGATGTTCATGGCATGTGTCTCAAATTAGGAAAATTGAGAAAAAACTAATTCTCTTATTTGGTAACTCTTGAAACATAAACAATAGGAATGAGTGATCATAAAATTGATTTGTAAATTCTATTAAATTTAATCATAATAATAATATAATATATTTATAGTAATTATAATCACCACACAGAAGAGTTTAGTGGTGACTAAGGCGTAAATCACATTGAAATGAATGTGAGTCTAGAAATACTATTACCTTGTGTCTTGACTCTCATCATATTCATTAAAAGATCTTGTATAATAAATATAAATTTAGTATACATAACCATATTATTATATTTAATACCATATATTGTTTTATGACTTTATGTTACCCAATTTTCTAAAATTCTATGTTAATGATTAACTTCAGGTTATATCAGATTTTTTCTTCGAAAGCATCTTCATTTATTATATCATTGGTCCTTATATTTATATCATGATTTATAGAATTTAATACACAATATCAAAATCATTTATATTCATGATATATTTATTGTAATAATTCAGGGAATATATAATTATTAAATGGAATACACCATTCATGGAGATAGTAGGTCTTATGTACACATGAATACTGTTGCTGTTTAATTATTGTATTGAAAGGAGGAATGTAAATGTAATATATATATATATATATATATGTCTATATATATCATTGTTATATTATAATTATTATTTCATATATATCATATAGGTTCATTAAACCCATCTTTATTACATTCTATATAGTGCGTGAACAAATCACATTGCTTTAAGGGGGCGGTAGTCCACAATTCCTTAAACGAAATTATCATATATACAAAAAATCAAAAGTATTAATATATGTGTGGTAATATGATTAATTGATCATAAATAAATAATAGAGATAACATATATCATATATAAATATATTTTCCATCATAATTACGAATATGATATATATTAATGAGAAAATAATAATCATTGTTTCGTGAGGCGGTAGTTCGTCATACACATAAACAGTATGTCTGTTACCCATTAGATAGAAGTCTGTGAATGTTTTTGTGAAAATATTAGTATAAAAACATATCATTATACTGAGGAAAATGTTTTTTTTAATAATAATTTAATAATAATATTTTAATGAGAGAATAATGAAAATAAAATAAAGGAGCATGAGGGAGGGTGTTACATATTAATCGGTAACTCCTTTTGGTTCTGACCGAAGGGATTCTTTCAAAGGATTTATTCCAAAACATATTATTAAAGGGGGAGTGGAGGGATTTTGGGATGTGGATTGGATACATATTTTCTGATCCGATGTGGTTTGTGAGGTTTGAATAACGGATGGAGTTAGTGGCCTTTTATATGGATGTGAGTGGACATGCTTGTTACTATTGAAAACGTGTAAGGTATACCAAGGGTTTTACATAAAAAAATTTATAAAAAAACAAAAAAAGGAAGTTTTTTTTCATAAATATTTCCATAAACTTGATTTTGAACAATTGTATATGAAATTTATTCCCTAATGTTTATGATTTATTCTGGTTTTATGCTTAATTTTACCTAAATAAATGTGATTAATTTTATTTGCATTCAATATTATTTTTGGTGAAAATTTAATTTATCCTTATTAGAAATTATAAATTATTATGATTCCAAATATGGAATCCATTTTTAAAAATTGTAAACATGTTAGGGGTCGGAATAAATTTAAAATTAATCTTGTATACTAGATGACCTGCCTACAAATCATTTTTTTTCATTTTCATATTGCCGGTTTAAGGGGTTCCCGGTACCCATACATCATTTCATCACATCCAGAAAAACACTTCACCACATCCAAAGCCGAACCCCATTTCAAATTTCAAACACAAATTTACATTCACGTCCATTCGCCTCGAGCCGCGACCCTAGTGTCAACGTCTGCGCTGACAGGCCTCGTGCCGCGCTCTTTCCACATTAGTCCCTGTAGTCAGTTCTCACGGCAACATCTGTGAGTGTTTAAAGTAAAAATGATCGAATTTTCTCTATGTTTTTTATATCCAATTTCAATGTCAAAATGGGTCCATTGAACTAGATTAGTTTAAATGATAATAATTTAATATAATTAAAATTTACAACCAAATTAAAACATTATTTATCTATATAAATAAATTATATGAAAAATCAATTTTGGATTAAAATTTAGTATTTTTGAATATTCATCCATAAATGTAGTTTCTCTGAAAAATCCCAAAATATCACCCTAAGATAATTTAAAAATATATATTAAAAAACAATTTTTAAAAAAGAAAATTTAATTTGTAATACTTTCTAAAAATAATTTTATTATTTTCATGGAAGGACATGAAAAGAATTTCATTTGAAAAAATAGTATTTTAAAACAAATGATAACTTTACCTAAAAAAATATTTTACATTATCAATATGGTCTATTTAAATAAATATATTATAATAATTATTAGAAACTTATTTATTAATATTCACATTACAATGTTTAAAATATAGGTTATAACTATCCCATTGAAATAATTATACCAATAGAATGATTTTTCATAAAAAGTTAGTGTTTTGTGTTATGTATGCCAAGTTAGTGTTTCATGTAGTGAAAGCCATGCTAGTGTGGTGTGAAAAGAATGTTTGAATTATTGAATAGTACTACATCAAGGAAAATTAATTCATTTGAATGAAACATCCATAAAAACTCTGAGTATTACACTACAAGAATCAATATGAAATCATTTTTTGGCCCTATATTAACACAAAATCGATACCATCAATATTGGAATGCCAGAACACCACATTCTCAATTAAATCCTCAAACATCATTATAAAATGATAACTCTTCACTCTTCCCTTCCTAACCTATAATGGTCTATTGGGATTCCCAAACTAAATAAATGGATTCCCCATTTAAGTAAGTGATGTAATCAAATTTTGAATTATTTCGAAACCCTCTAAAACACATGATACCAAAATTCAACACAAAGAAATATATAATCATAAAAACCAAAAGAAAAGGTGTTTGATAAGAAATAAGTAACTGAATAATCATTACATACTTGGATAAACGTCCCTATAAGAAAATATTCACTAACAAATTAACATATGGTGTTTATAAGTAAAGCATGGAGAGATCATAATATAGTTTATATTTCCATAGAACATTAAGTTAAATCCTCTAATACTACATATAATAGTCAATTAATACTAAATAAATGACTATTTTTTAAAAAACCCATGATCTTGTCTATGGATTGATTGAATAAAACGTTTATGAGTTTTGGGAACATTTTAAGTATAGCCTAGTTATATCCCTCTATAACATGTATCTGGTCGAGTCATTATCCACAGTCTCTCATAGACTATAATTAACCACATGGGGTGGTATAAGTGGATTTGTGTAATTACAAAATCATCCCTTAACATAATATCATGGAATATTTCAATAATCTTTTATGCGGATTCCTCTATAATTACTATCATATATAGTACATTTAGGTACTTTGTGGTATCAGTTCCTTCGATATAGGGATCATTTTACCACTTGACTACTCTATACCACAGGTCATATCACATAGTAAAAATCCATGTGAGCACACCATCCACATAAAAATTATATCTTTTCTAATACTATGAATAATTATCTGGATAAATGTGGAGATATTGATCCTTATGAGATAGAACATTCTCGATTATACCCCTAGTGTCCTGAACCAGATTTTTTTTATGAGGAAAACTGTTATTGATGACTGTAGTCCTGTCTAACTTTACCAATATCTATTTTACTTATAATACTCTTCTAGAAATAAAATGAACATGAGATCCATTAATAAATAATCAAAATTTGGGTGGATATAGGGGAAATAAAACCATTATATAATTCTCTATGTTGGTCATGATAATGAAATACAATCTTTTATGAATCTATTATGATTCGTGTTATGATTGTAACTTCTGATGTTGGTAAAAATATTAATAATATTTATAAATCCATCCATTATAGATTCAACAACACATAAATGTGTACAACACTCTATGTAGTGATATAATACACTTTGAAAAATAGGATCTCAAGCACTATATATGGGACCGTCTCCTCATCATGATTTTGGATGATTAAAATCTACTACTAAATCTCTATATTTTGGATTATTTTTTATGTTTGAAGCATTATATGATCATATGGTATAAATAAAAATTTAAACATGTTAATCTATTTAGGAAAAATATTATTTGCAACCTAATTTTTATACTTACCTAAGATATAAGGTGCTTAGTTTCAAAAAAACACTAGATGTCTACAGGCTCGATAAGATTCCATAACCTACCAATTTTGTCATTAATTTTCATAAGAAGTCGATAAATTTTATAATTCAAAATATATGGTGGTTTATATTATAGATAAATGGGATGATGAACTATACCCTGCATCGTCATTGGGATAATAGAGTGATCTTGTTCCAAAACAAAAGCATCCTCTCTCAAATGGTCGATGAAATGGGGATTGATAACCATCCAATGAACTTTATGACCTTACCTTCATATCCTTTCAATATTTATACAAATTAATATTAAATATTTTTTGGGATAAATCATATTAATTAACCATTTTTGGGGTGAAAACTCAATAATGAAAATAGAATCAATTATAAACACTTAAATAATTTTTGTGAAATATTGTTGTTCCTTGAAATTGGTATATTAGAGATTTCTGTAAACAAAAAGATAAATTGAGACTAAGTGAATAAATATTTATTGAATTCACCATCACTTGGTTCCCAATAGTCAAAACATATGTTAATAAAACATGATGTTATTTCTGTTTGTTCCAAAAAATAATCTCACATGAATCCAAACTATTAACACTGTCCATAAGAATAATAAACTATGATACCACTATGATAAGACATTACCCACAAGGATCCAGTACAGGCTAGCAGTGGTAGAGTGTTATAACCCAAGGCCACCAATAATATTCCTTGGGGGTAGGTAATAACACAATGTAAGCATGCCACAAAAAATGAGAGGCCATATCCTATGGAATATTTTATGAACCATGAATCTCCATCGTAGATATACCAATAGGATGAGATAATAATGACCAGAAAATAATAAAACAAATCATGCATTACAAATGCAAAATTCATAAAGGTATGATAATGGAAAACAATAATATATATATTAAAATATTTTCCCAACATCCCATGGTTAAATCGTTATAATGAAACTATAAGAGATAAATTTTTAGAAACTATCCACCCACATGAAATATAATTACAACCATCACCATTAGGTTTCATTATGCTTCTACTCAAAAAATAATATCCACACTCAGATCAACACTAAAATATATATCATTTACAAAAGAAAAAACATGTGTGGGATTAATTCCCATAAAATTATTAGTACAAACCTACCTCAAATGATTCCTGATAAAAATAAAGGAAACTAAAGAATGGATCATTCCACTCAGAAATACAATGGAAAACTATAACACATGTTAGGAAAATAACATAAAACAACCTAGATATTATTATATATATCCATAATTGTATACGACGTTTCAAAAATTATAGTCCAACTAATCATGGAGTATACAATGTGAGTTCTCCATGACTCTATGATGTCCAAATAATTAAAACCCACATCATGAAACTAAATATGGTAGGGTTAGTACCTTGGGATATTATGTCAATATTAGGGGAGTTATTTAACTGGATAGAGGACCATATTCTCAATGAGTAAAAAAACAAATAATTGAGTAAAATCACTAAATATTTATTAATCGAGCATGATTGAGTTATATAACATCATTTAATGGAGATAGAATATCTATGAACTATTTTGGGGACTCATGTTTTATTTTGTTCAAGGAAGTGCTCAACAAGTTAGTAAAGAATAGTGTAACCACCCCAAATATCTATTGGGGAATACCCAAAACCATTAACCAAATAAAATAGTTGTACCCTATAATTAATATAAATCCATGGGAGTACAAAAATGCAGGGCGTCCCCTAATGATTACACTAGAATATCTAAATTGATATTACTGATCTAAATAAAATATCAACCCTTATCAACTTATAATGGACCTCAAATAGACTAAAATATTCCACTATTTGATATATATTACACACACATATATATAATTTATCTAACTGGTATATTCTTCATCTCAAAATTGAAGCATGGTTGAATTTCCATGATAATTTCCACAAATGGGAATATTTGATCGTGTGGTGTCCCCTAGGTGCACCACGTGCTATTCTGGGAAAAGTTGGAAGAATTACCCATGATTTGTTTTGTTCATGGCAGATGCGTTGGTTCAGAAAGTTATCTACACAATGAAAATCATGTTGTATTCACCAACTTGGGGTTGGTCATTTCATCATATCACATCTTAGTGGCCAACCCAATAACACAATTTGAAAACTAGGCCACCTGGGGACATAATTAGGTAAGGTAACATAGGCTACATGGCCCAACCTCATAATGGGGTCTAGAAACACATTATATAATTATTTGGATGACCATGGGATCAACCAACCTGACCTGTAATATTGTATATCAGTGGTCATCTAAGAATGATCGATCGAATAAATGGGGGTGATACCCTAACTCACAAATTTTTCCCTTATACACTATGGGTGTTTTGATACTACTGCATCCCCATTATAACTATCCATCTTTCCCAATTATCCATGTTCTCTTCAATCTCTCCCTAAATCCACCATGGAATATATCATATTCCCTTCACCATGATTCTGTAGATATATTTCACCATAATTCCATACATATGTCATCTACACCATAGCAATTGTCTAATATTTAGGTAGGTGGCCCTTCTCTACTAACACTAGATAGTGGTAAATAATAGATGTAGTGTGATTGAATTCCAATTATATAAAGACCCGATAGTTCTTAAAATATTTTTTTCATATAAATTTAATAATTTTGACATTTTGACTTAAACACAGCATGGAGTTAATCTTTCATTACACCCAACACTATCTTTAGAATTTGTTACACACGACGTTGAGTTTTAAAAAATAATGATATATTATTAATATTATTATTTAGAGGAGACCATGATAACCAATAATTTAAAAATATAAAAATGAATATTAATATATGATTTTAAAATCATATTTATAATTTTATTAATAAAAAAATATTTATAAAGAAGTAGTTAATTTATATAAATTTCATTGTATGTTTCATACTTATTATTTTCTCAAAAAAATAATGTTTCATTTTTAAAAAACTAAAAAAATTATTGTTTATTTTTTTTTAATTTCTCTAAAAAAGAATATTTTTTAAATTTGGAAGTAAAAATTTTTTTAAAGTGAAATTTGTTTAATTTTTTGAGAAAATTATTTTTTAGTGAATATTTAAATAAACAGGTTTTTATTAAAAAAAGGTCTTTTTTAGATCATATAAACATGAATAAAACATAATTATAGTTTAAAAGTGAAATTTATTCCATTATGGATCTATTAATCCAATTTAGGTAATTGAAATAATTTTTATATTGATTTTATGTATAAAATCATTACGAATATTTGAACATCTTTTATTTGAATATCTACTTTCTCATCACATCTGTGAGATTAATATTATGTTAGTTTTTTATAATTAAATAAATGGAATTTAGATAATTTGATTCCCAATTTAGAATCAAAATAATTTATATTATCTAATAAGATATAATTAATGTTTTCCCATAATAAATTTTCAAAAAATTAGAAAATATTTCCCACTATTAATGTAAAAAATGGTTTACTTGGTGTTAAACTAAAAAGACATATGATTAGAAAAGATAAAAATATCCAAAAACCAATTAGATGGAAATATTTATAACTTATCCATTATATAATCAATAATGTCCCCTTTTGAATCATCGTCACATGTGAAAAACGTGGTAATACATTTTTATTTTCAAATATTACATGTGTTCTACTTAACACACATATAAAAGGCCTCCCTCACTCAACTCCACTAAATTATTCCAAACCCTATTATTTATTCCACTAAATTCACAAATTACTCAGTTAATTCACTAATATAATTCTTAAAACATTATTTTTGTCACAAATTAATCCTCTTCCTTATTTGGTGAAAACCAATTGATGTTATCCAAAGAAGAGGTAACATACCTAACTGACAAGATTATTTTCTTTCTTCCTAGGACTCCTCAAATTATTATTAAACCTTGTTTATATAATAAAAATATTATCATCCACATTCTAATTTATTTTAATTTATTTATGTATAACTATCTCTTATTCAATCAAATGGGTTTCAAGTATATCATTCATGTGTAAAGTGGACTATCCCTCTTGAACTGATTTTATTAACTTTCAATCATCCCTTCATATGGATGAATATAAATAATGATGTATTATTTATTTATGATATTTATTATATTAAAGTTCTTCTTGATTCATGATATTTGATATTACTCATAACAACCTAGTCTTAACACACATGTACATTACATCATTCTTGTGGAATACATACAACATTACAAAATCATACACCCAAATACCATATTAGTCTATTGAAGTGGGAAATATGGAAAGATAATAACATATACATAAGTTAGCTAAATTATCTCCCACCCAGTTCTCCATTACTATAACCCCTATTAGACGTATAACACATGAAATATATCCTCATAGCTTTGGTAAATAATCAATAAAATGGTTTGGGTCAGATGCTAAGTAAAATAGGGGAGAAATATAAGAAGATACATAAGAATAAGGGGATTATAATTGGATCATATCACTATAAGATAATAGCCTTCATATCGAAGATCATAAACATGATTCGTGACATAATGATTAGTAATTCATAAGACATTAACCGTTAGATAAATAATATCGTAACATAAGAAATAATAATATAGGAAGAATAAATATAATTACTCTATACACATATACATGAAATATCATTACCTATAAGTCTGGACACATTGATAGAACCTATCGAGGAACTTCATGGGGACTACACCTACTTGGTAGAACATACCACTATGCCTAATCAAAGTCCTTTATTTTTAAGGGATTAGGTATCCCCACATTCCTATAGTGGATTGAGTTTCCCCATCATCCCATAATGGATTAGGTTTCCCTATATTCCAACTTTATGGTGACTACATCTACATGACATGACACATAGCCATCCCATATTTTAGTCCATTCCTTTTAATGGATTAGGTTTTTTCATCTTCCTAGAGTGTATCAATCCAATATAATTTGTTACCATCATTATATCTTTAGATATAAATCATCAAACAATGCAATGGATGGAGATATTAGTCTCACCCTTCACGTAATAAAACAATTTGTACTTGTTCCATTAGATAATAAAGTATTCATAATATCATGGCCCATAAAAATAAATTGTTTTCAAGAAAATTATATCATAATACATGAAATGAAATGGGTATTGTAAAAATTTCACCACAAAAAATACTATAGAAAACATATTAGTTTCATAATCACTTAATTGAATCATAAACCATGAATAAATGTGGGTTTCAATAGATTATAACCCATGGAAGAGAAAAAGGTTGCATAAAAATCTTTCTTATAAGACATAAACCATTCATGAAAAAACATAAATGCAATCCCTGGATAATGACCCCACTAAAGGTTAAACTAAAACAAAGTATGAAAACATAGATGGAGATGTATTTTGAAATATCATTTGAAACATTTATTAATTAAAATATACATTTTTTAAATTTAATTTTTATATAATTATATCTTATATAATTTTCCTATAAAGAAATTTTTATAATTTCATTTAAAACATTTCCATAGGAAAATACCTTGTCCACTTTGAAAAGTTTTTTTAAAAAATTAAAGCATTTTAAGAACCTATTTCTTCTAAAATAGAAGTTATAGAATATAAAGGGATCATGAACATATTTTGAAAAAAAATTTAAAAATTCCTTTATTACTAGTAATGATATCTTCAAAAATATTTGAAATACTTTTTCAATGAAAATAATTCCATAACATTAAGAAAAATTCATTAAATAATTTTGATAACCATTTTCATTCAAAAATTATAATAGAATCTTGAAAATATTTTTAAAACTATTTACCTGGAAATTTTATAAACGAATACTGAAAATGTTTTGAAAACAATTTTTATTAAAAACATTTTAAATAATCTTGAAAACAATCTAAAAACAATTTAAACGTAAAACATTTTTTCATAAATTTATCTTTTAAAACATTATAAAATATAAATATCAACAATATTAGGAAAAAAAATCTTATAAAAAGAATAACCTTGTAATATTATAAAGAAAACATCAATGAAATGACAATCATGATGACAGGTATGTCCTTACATATCAAACATTCAACTTTAACCTCGAATGAAAATAATGTTTCCTTGATTGGATAATTATAAGAATATTATTTTTAATATGTCATTGTACAAAAGTAAAAAATATGAAAAATCATTTACACATAATAGTAAAATAATAAAAAATTATTAATAACGTTTTGGAAAACACAATATTGAAATAAAAAATATTTCTGATTGAATATAAAAATGACATATGGTATTCATAAAACATTATATTAGTTATATTAAGTACCAAAGAGTGTAAATATGCTACCATAACTTGAATATAACATGAATAAACATAGGGTATGAAAATTCATTATAGTTCTTGAGATATGGATCATAATATTTCATCAATGGAAGCATAATAAAAAAACGATCTCAATAAATAATGATATTTTAGCTCTAAACTGTTACAATTTCGGATACATTATATCATAATACAATGGAAATAATTAAATTAAATTAATCATGAAATATGTTAATAATAATGATATTCATCATATAAAATTTCAAATTTAGTACATACTTCTCAAAGAAAAATAATGGTGCACAACATGGCATGTGTCTCAAAGAAGGAAAATTGAGAAACAAATACATTACCGATTTGGTAACTTTTGAAGCATGAATTCCATGAAATAAAGATAAAATAATGGATATGTAAATATCCATAAATTTATGTAAACTATTCATATAATACATCCCTGTGAATTATACACACCACACAAAATAAGAGAGTGGTGAATAAGGCATGTATCTCATAGAAATATAAATTGAAATGATGTTCGCTTATCTAAATTCATGAATTTCATTGTGCATGTTCAAACCTCATGTATAAAATAATATAATCTTATAGTAAATTGAAAAAATAAAAAAAATTATTATATCTAATAATATGTATTTTTCAATAATGACCTTATATTACCCATTTATTAAAAATTCCATGTTAAAGTAATGTTTCAGGTAATAACCGGTTCGTTTATTTTATGTCGTTTGAATGTTTATTCTTGATCCTCTTACATATATCATGACATACATATTCTAAGAATTTAAAATGTGATTTATATGTTATATATATTCAATATATAGATATTTTTTATAATCTATAAGGTATTTAAATATTAAATGAAATACAACATTCATAGAGACAGAAAGCCGCACATATGCATGAACACTGTTGTGTTTTGTTATTTTATTCCAAGAAAGTAAGTAAGTGACATATATATATATATAAATATAATATCATTATATTGAAATTATTATTTTATAAATATAATATATTTTTACTAAACTAATCCTTAGTACATCGAATGTACTGTGTGGATGAATCATATCACTTTGAGGAGGTGGTAGTCCACACTTCCTCAAACGAAGTCATTGTATTTACCCAAAATATAAATCATGAAGGTATGATTTATATAAAAACTGAATAAGTATAAATGACTAATAGATATATAATATATCATCTAAAAATAGATTGTCCGACAAAATTCCCAGCGATGAGAGGTGGAAAATGTGAAACAAACAACATCGTTTTGTGGGGAGGTAGTTTGTTGTAGAGAAGAATGGTTAGTTCATTACATATTAGATGGAAGTGAGGGAATGTGTGGGGAAAAATTATATAATAAAATATATCAGTATATTGAGGATATTTTTTTATTTTATTATCATGGAATAAGACTAATTTATGTGGTGGATAAAGACAATAAAAGAAATTATCTTGTGGAATGATGTTACCTTATCTTTAGGTAAATCCTTTTGGATTGAATCAATGGGATTCATTGGTTGGATTTTAGCCCAAATAGAGGACTAATGGAAGAAATTAGGGATATTTGGGCATTAATTGAGTATATCTTTGTTGAACCTATGTGACATTAGAGGTTTGAGTAATGGATATTGTTTGTGGTCTGTAATAAGTTACAGAGGGGACTCGCTCGGAATTTTTTAAAACATGATAGGTGTACCATTGTTTTTAAATAAATAATCATAAAATACCAAAAAAAAATGGAATGTTTAAGGCCTAAATATATCCTTAAAAGTTTTGTTTTACAAGTGCATATGACATTTGTGCCCTTAATTTTAAGATTGAGTCTCTTCTTAAGCTTACTTTTACCTTTATCGATGTAATTAATTTAAATCACTTACACAAATATTTTTGGTAAAACATTAAGTTAGTATTATTATAATATAAAAAATATAGTAATAAAAACAATGTGTGTAAATTTTTCAAATATCAATTTATAGATGTGTAAAAATTATGTTTAATTATAATCATGTAAACGTGGTGAGAATGTGGGTTTTTAAGGAGAAAATGTTATAGAGTTAAAAACGTTTTTATATCTTAATTTAAAATAAAAATGATTCCAATGACATAAAAAGGATTAATAGATGCATAATTAATCAATTATTAATTAAAAAACATAGAAAATATAATTGAACTATTTCATTATATTAGATGAAAAAAGTAGTTTTGAACTAAAATTCAGTATTTTTAACTATTTATCCAAAAATTAGGTTTCTGAGAAAAATCATAAAAATTTTCAATGAGTTAATTTCGGAATTATGAAATAAAAATAAATATTATTTTATAAAATTAAATTTTTAAATTTTTTTATATTAAGTTTATATCTTTTCAGATAAATACATCAAAAGAAATTATTTTATGAAAATAGTATTCTGAAACATATAAAGAGTATACTAAAGAAATTTTATTTCATATTATCAAAATGATTTATCTATACAAAATAATTTTAAATAATAGTTACAGATTATTTAATATTATTATTATTACTTTTTAATGACTATTTTATAATTATCCCATTATAATTATAAAATTGTGTTTTATATAAATTCATAATTGTGTGCTATGTAGGTCAAGTCAGTGTTTCTTGTAGTGCATGATTAACTATGTATAGAATATAAATAATCATTGAATTAGTGTAATGTGTAAAAAATGACATAAAAAATTAGTTTATTCAAAAAAAGGTTCCAAAAACTCTTGGTGTCATATTCTACCCCCTTAAAATGAATTTCACCCTCAAAATTCATCTGTTTTATTAAAGGTTTAATACTTGAATGTTATTTTTATAGAGTCCACATCGTAAAAATATACAATAAAACATACTTTAAAAATGGATGTTAGGAACATAACGGTAACTAAATGTAACACTTAACTAGGATCATATATAAGAGAACACATAATGTAATTGAAAACATTAACATGGAAGAAAATCATAATAAATCATTGAGATTGATAAAGAACAATGATTTAAAGAAAGTGGGTGATCTAGACAAAGTTAAAAATAACAAAACCACATAGTGAAGTATCATGAAATAGGTAACATATAAAATCTAGATCATTATAATTCGAAATATATTTATTTCATGAGATGTTTTCTAAAGTTGAATAATATATTTTCCAAATAAGATATAAATAATTGATTTAATGCACATTCATAATTAAAATTTCACCATTTTTTGTGCCTTGACCAATTTCCACATCACCTATTTCTCCAAAAAAGAAGGTGAAAATTTCATTCCTAAAGAACTAATAGATCATTGGATCCATGATAAGTCACCCCATATATCTTTATTTACCGTCAACATAATGTTTTTATAAAAGGCTAAACAAAACTCTTAAATCTTGATGTAGTGAGATAATACATTAATCTTGAAAACATCATCCAAAGTTTAACATAAAATTTCAATAAAGGGATAACCTTACCACCCTTACAAAAGATTAAAAAAAATTATTCAAAATTAAGGTCACTAAATCATATTAATATAGATCCCCCATATAATATAATGTATATCTTGGTTGTCACATTCCTAACATGTGAATACCTTCATCATATATTCTCATAAAACATGATAATAATATGAATTACCAAAAATCCTTTTAGAAGACATGCATACTATCTTATTAAACATATTTCTAGATATATTCCTTAAATCCCAGAAGTTTTAAACTATATCCAATATTATATATAAAACTTTTAAAAAAAATACTTTATTAATTCAATGGTCATTAATACAATCAAATTTACTCTATCTAAATCAATCATCAGTATAGAAAATCTAAACACGTTTTCTCATCAACTTGAACACATGAAGGGTTACCTTAAATCAATCAAAATATCATCTTTTCATGAAATAACTTTTTTTCTTCATTAGTACCATAAAAAATATCCTTTCAAATCCTTAATGAAAGCATTACACTCACAATAAATATATATTTCATGATTCATATAACATAATGATTGAATTCCAAAACATAAATACATAATTAATCTTAATTACCACTAAAAAATTAACTAATATTAATCATATTAATCCATAATACCCCATTCCTAAAATATGAAATAATAATATTTTATTAGCATTAATCAAACACAATTTAATCCTACTAATAAACACTAATTTTAGAATACCACATACCTTCTATATGATGTTCATGGTCTCCTCATCGGCATCACCAAAAAAATTCATATACAACCTTTTAATTATATTCATGATCTTTCCACAAAGGACATAAATTTGATTAATTAATATTCATTAGACACATAATGCATTTAACCATCGATGATTCTTTTTGGAGGCCAATATTCTCATCTATTTCATTAAATGAGCACTTCATTTTTCCTTCGTAGCTACTGGATTTTTCTCACTTTTCAATAGTCAATACATATTATTGTTCCTATAATTCAATAAATTAGGTAATTCTTTCTATATTCATGTACCATATGATATATAATCTTCTTTCATCCATGGTATCCATTTCACAAAATCTTAGTGAACTCCTTCATTCTCTTCTTTGGTGAGTCTGAGAGTTGTTTAAGGTACACATTGTTAATCATATTCTATGATAATAGGTTAGTAATGATTAAAAATTATTTCACACTAGTGATAATTCCATTTGATAGATCATCATATTTTTACCCATCATATTCATCATTAACATAGTTCTCCTTACTTCTTTCCACTAATTTAAACAAAAAACCATAGAGTAAGAAACTTTTTTCACAGTGCCGAACCATTGAATTCTGAAACCCACTTATAGGATGTCTAAATTATGACACATTATATAATCTATGAAATCATATGATTATCCTGGGTTATTTATTCCGAATTATTATTAAATCATTCGTGATGGTCCATGAAGATTTTTTGAATTCCCAAACCATGTCCCCTGAGAGTGTCAAACCAGGTGCATAGTAAGGAATATTGTCATGTACCAAGTTGTGCTCTAGTTGGGACCTATTCACATTGTAATATTTTTTACTCTTAGGTAAATATTTTCAAGAACCAAATCCACTTTTATTATCCATAGAGGTATGCATTTAATGGAAGCCACTCACATTATCATTTACCAATATTCCAGTACATGTTCATATACTTTTCCTCATCCTTGATCGTGTCGTTAAAGGTATCCCTTGAAATTTCTATATAAATATTTATAGAGATCTCACTAATGTGTTCTCATATTATTTTTTTAGTTTAATCTAATCTATTCCTTTGAAACAAACTTTAACAACCCAGACATAAGGTACAAGGAAATTACATCATTTATAAAGAATACTTGAAACATTATAAATATTGATTTTCAAACACTATATTACTCTAGTTCCTTTGGAAACATGGAAACATAACCATAGCTACATAAGTGAGCTATATTATAACCCACTAGGATTTCCAGGACTAGAACCCCTTGTGGATAATAGTTCGTGAAATATATCTTCATAGCCTAGGGAATGAAATAGAAAAATGAGTGAGCTCAAAAACCTAGTAAGTGTAAATAGGGGATATATATAAGCATAAAAATGATAATAATGGTAGAATATCATACCCTCCAAATTAAATACCATATACAATAATCATGGAATAAATATTATCTGTCCTTAAAAAATGAATCACAAGGGAAAAAATATCATGGGCCATGAAAGAATAATATAGGAATAATACATGGAATTGTGGCATACAAATAAACATGTATTGTCTTTCCTTATAAGTCAATATGAATTGATATAAAATAGAAAGGGACATCATTGGAACTATATCTACTAGGCAGGATACATCACCATTCCACATATCTTTCCTTTCTTTGTAAGGGATCAGGATTCCACCTCATCCAAAAGTTGTTCCGGTTTACCCATCATCCCATATAGGATCAGGATTACCCATCTTCACACAGTGGATCATGTTTCCCCATATTCCCATAGTGCATCGAATTTCCCCATCTTCCATTATAATGATGACTACACCTACAAGGTGGGATACACTATCATCCCTAGTCATAGTTAATTCATTGTAAGGGATCAGGTTTCCCTCCCTTCCTATAACGTATGAGGCCCATCTACTGGCTTACCAACACTATATCATGAGATATAAATCATTACCCAATGCATTGGAGGTATATATAGGCCCCACCCATAACATAATAAAAACATGCATCCATGTTACAATGATAACAAAACATTCATCATATCATGACCCATAAAAATATATAGGGTTCCGTAAAATCATATAAAACCCCATAAAATGAAATGGGTATCATAACTTTTCATCCTATCATTTCCTTTTTAAAAGTATAGGACTCATAATAAATTCATCCAAGTATTCCATGAAAATAAGCGGGATTCAAAATCATGATACCCATGGAAGACAAACGAGTTTTGTAAACATCATTCCAAAAAAATAAAAACCATTTAAGAAATAATATGAATGGTGTTATGGGATTACATCCCCAATAATTTAAAAAATATAACAAAAATATATCATCCTATGTAAAGAAATATTTTGAATCATAACATGGAAAGTTTATTAAGTAAGATAGAATTTCATTGATTTTTTTCATAAAACTGTTTCAAATATCCTTTTCTTGTAAATAATGATTTTCCATTTAATTTAATTCATTTCATGAGGATAATATTGTTTTTTTTTGAAAAATAATTATTAAACTGTAACACCTTTGGAAAAAACATTTTCATTGAAAATATACAATAAAACATATAATGGAGTCTAAATTTTTTTTGAAAACATTTATACATGAAAATAAAATAAAATAATATTTAAAACATGTTTTAAAATACCTTTAAAACTTATAAAATAATCATGAAAACATTTTTATTCATTTTTCATTGAAATAATTTGAAAACCTAAAAATAATAAATGAGATTATTTGGAAAAAAATTACTTGAAAACTTATAAAAAAGTACAATAAAAATTTTGAAACCCATTTTTCTTCAGAACATACAGAAGAATATTGAAAGCATATTCATAATCAGTTTCATTGAAAAATTATAAAATAAGTTTGAAAACATTTGAAAACCATTTTCCCGAAAACTTATAAAAGAAGATTAAAAATATTTTGGAACCCATTTTCATTGAAAATATATAAATGAATATTTAAAATAATTAAAAAAATTAAACACATTTTTTTGAAATCCTTTTTAGAAAACATGGTTTTGAATGAACATATATTTATGACCAAAACGATAAATAATATAGTATTTTCATTAAAAATATCATAATTTTATTACTTAAAAAATAAAGATGAAATTATACCTTTACTTGGAAATAAAATTCATAACCAGAGGGTAAGAAATTTAATGAGTGTTCATGATATATTGATCATAATATTTCTTCAATTGAATCATGACCATTATCAATCTCGATGAAGAATGAGATTGAGGTTCGAAACTGTTAAAAATTTGGTAAAGTTAAATAATGATACAATGTAAATAAAA
Organism: Viscum album; assembly: GCA_963277665.1. Taxonomy (NCBI): domain Eukaryota; kingdom Viridiplantae; phylum Streptophyta; class Magnoliopsida; order Santalales; family Viscaceae; genus Viscum; species Viscum album. The sequence goes on from OY728158.1 coordinate 1,510,274,962, forward strand.
TCCTTACCTAATTCTTAACCTATAATGAAAATAATGATATTCTAGATATAACATTTCTAAAGGTATTATATACACCTCTTTTGAAAATATAGGTGCATAACATGGCAACTGTCTCAATTGAGTCAAATTGGGGAAAAATTACGTTACTAATTTGGTAACTTTTGAGACATAACCCCCATGTAATAAAATTATAAAATGTGTATGTAAATACCCAAAAATAATTATAATAATAATAGAATACATACATGGTAAGTATATACACCATAATAAAACAAATGAGTGTTGAATAATACATGTATCTCAGGAAAATAAAAAGTTAGATGAAATTCCATTACATTAAGTCTCCACTTTCCTTTTACACATCCAAACCTCCTATATAATAAATTATATTTTATTATAAATATTTCGTAGAATATAATTATTATATATAACTCCTTGTATGATTTTATTATGACTTTATATTACATGTTTCATAACTACTCTATGTTAAATTATTGTTATAGGAAATAACAACTTTGTTTGTCATATGTTTTTTGACTTTCTATTTTTTATCATCTTACAGAGAACGTGATTTAATTATTTCAAGAATCTGAATTATGATTTATATGTAATATATATTCATTATGTAAATTTTTCTAGTAATATATAGAATATATAAATATTAAATTAAATACACTATTCTTGGAGACTGTATGTCATACGTACAAATAAATATTGCTTATGTTTTTATCATATTGAAAGAATGTGCGTAAATTAAAAAAAAATATATAAATAAATAATATAATTATAGTATAATTATTATTTCATATATATAACTTACATATATTATACTCTCCTGTAATACATTCCATGTAAATTGTGAATGAATCACATCGCACTGAGGAGGCGGAAGTCCACACTTGCATAAAAAAAGTTATTTTAATTACAAAAAATGAAAACATGGTGTTAGGAATTATAAAATAAAAAATATTGACAAATAAATAATAAATTTCATATATATCAAATAAAAATAGTGTTAAAAATTATTCACAACCATGATATTTGGTAAAGTTAAAATGAAAAACATCGTTTCGTGAGGTGGTACTCCTCTGAACACAAGATGGATAAGTTTATTACCGATTATATGGAAGTGTGCGGAAGTCCATGTGGAACCCTTATAATGAAAAAATTTAATTATATTTAGGATGCTGTAGTTATTATATTTTCTTGGAATAATAATAATAGAGGTTTTGGAGAAATAAAATAAAGGAAATGAGCTTTTGGAAAGATGTTGCATCTTGGTTGTGTAAATCCTTTTTTCTTGCACCAAAGGGATTCCGTAGTTTTATTTCTTCTAAATGGTAGGGTTCATGGAGGAAGGGGCATATTGGGAAGTAAAATGAGTAAATATTTTCAGAACCTATGTATCTTGATTGGTGTGAATAATGGGGAGAGGTGGGTTCCTTTTATAAGGGAGTGTGGGGACCCACTTGCCATTTTTGAAAAAATGTTATGTCTACAATTATTTTTACATTACAAAAGTCATAAAAAATAATAAAAAACTAAATAATGTAATTTTTATTGAAATATATTTCCATTCAATTGGTTTTGTAAAATTGGATAGGTTATTTTGTCCCTTATGTTAAAGTCTTAATCCTTTATTAAGCTGAATTTAATTGTTGTTAGATTAATTCATTTAAATCACTTTTACTTATTTTTTTGGTCAAAAATTCAGTTGATTGAATTAAACTATAAATATTATAATTATTAAAACCTATTATATACATTTTTATAAATTAAATTCACATAATTGGAATAATCAATGTCAATTCTAATCCTGCAGACGTTGCGAGAATGTGGGTTTTTAATTTTAAAATGTTCCAATGTTCATTAATCTTTTATATATAAACTCAACATAAAAATTATTCTATTTAACTAAATTGTACTAATATATTTATTACTAATCTATTCTTACTTTAAATACAAGAAAAATATAATTTATCTACATAAATAAATTTTACAAAAAGCTAATTACGAATTAAAATTCAGTATTTTTCACTACTCATCCAAAAATGATGTTTCTCAGAAAAATCATAAATATCAACCTAAGATAAATTTGAAAATATAAATTAAAAAAAATTATTTAATAAAATTAAATTTATAAAATTTTATAAATTTATTTTTATAACAACTCAAAACAACAAAATAGTTCTTTTATGAAAATTTTATTTTCAAACAAATAAAGAATTCACTAAAAAAAATTTATTTATTATTATCAAGAGGATTTATATATATAAAACCATTATAAGTAATATTTGAAATTATTTATTAATATTAATATTACTAAGTATAATTTCTATGTAATAATTAACCCATTATAATAACAAAATCTTGTTTTGTTGAAAATCAGTGTTGCGTCTAATGCAAGACAAGTCGGTGTTGCTTGTAGTGAACGCTAAAATTGGTATAAAAAATTAATAAGTGTTGTAGTGTAGAATGAAACACATGGCACAAAAAAATAATTTATTCTAAAAAAATGGTTTAGAAAAACATTTGGTGTCACATTCCTTACTTTCCATTTCATGAGAATATGCTAATGTCGTTCATGTTTACAGAGGACTATCACCTCACGAAGCAATGTAATGTGTTCTTCACATACAAATTACATAAAAATAAAAATAACATGTTGTAATAATATGTGATATTTTTAAAATATAAATTATTTTTTTAATGGTAATATTTTATTTTATTTTTTATCTTTTAATCCATCAAGAAAATTGAAACAACTTTCATGTGCACGTACATCCTACAATATCCATGAACGATGTATTTAACCTTTTTATATATAAATAATATAGATTAATATAAATACCGAAATAATGAATATATATTAAAATTAAATAATTATCAATCCATGATCTAATAAGGAGGTCTAAAATTTCCAAATCAATACATACCCAAAAAAACAAACCAGTTATTACCCATAACATGACACTACAACGAAATTGTTAATAATTGGGTAATAACAGGTCATAATCAAATCATATATGGTTTGATATATATATATATATATATTACTATAAGGTATATATAATAATATTTTATTTTTTTACATAATGTTTTATTTTGTACAAATGAAGTCATGATTTATGGAAAGGGATTTCCATCACACTATTTACTTCTGTGATACACCTTTCATATTCAACGCCTATATTATTTATGTGTTGTATATGGATTCTATGATGTTATTTAAGGATTATTAATATAAAAAATATTATTATTTTTAAATATATTAGATGATATTTCCTTAATGTGTTTTACAGTTTAAAAGTTACCATGTTGGTAAGGGATTTTTGTATCAATTTGCCTTCTTTGAGATACAAGTTATGTTATTCAACTATCTTATTTTTTTAGGATTTTATATAAACCCTTTAACAAGTAATATCATGAATTTATTTCTTCTCATGATATTATATGCTTCATTTATTTTTATTCAATCATGGAGTTTATAATTCAAATTTGTCAAAGTGGTAAGGGATTTATGTTACAATATCATCATTTATGGGGATTGATCAAGATTATTATTCAAAATATTAGATCTTATGTTATATATCAATAAAATCACTAATTTTCTTTTCCTAAGGAAATTAAATTAGAATTAAATTTTCCCTCTCATTTTACTTTCTCTATGTACTCAATAGATGAAAAGAATAATTTTAAGAAGAATCATCTTTATTTCTCTTTTTGGCCGCAATGCCTTTTTATTAAAGAACTATGTTTTCTAAAAATGTTTTCAGATATGTTTTTAATACGTAATAAATTATTTATTAAATAATTTTTATCCAATATAGACTTTTTAAAATATTTTATAAAGGAGTCTTCGTATAACTTTCCAAAAAATGTAAATTTATTTTTTACCAAAATGCTAAAGGAATATTTGTTTTAGCATATACGACATGAACACAATTTCTTCCATTGTTACCACTCATTATTTTAAATATTTTTTTATAATTTCCATGATTTTTTAGTAATGAAAATTATTCTAAGTTTTTTTATTTCTTTCAAAGTGGAAAGAATACATTTATTAAAAAGTTATTTAAATAAATTTGGATTATTCCTTTATATGTTTTGAAGATTATTTATAAATACATGATTTACCCATTATAATAATAATATATTATTTTAATATAAATGTAATATTTAATTAAAGTAAATTTTTTCTCCTAAAAGGATTAATTCTATTTTTCTTTCAAAATTATTTTCTATTTATGATTGTATACATTGATGCAACTTATTCTTTACTAGGGATATGATCTGGCTATACCATTGATAATACTTCTCTAGAGTCTTTATTTTCATGATAAAAAGATATTTATGAAACCCATTTCTCTTCCATCGGTTAAACCCTAATAAAATTATTATGAAACACACTTTTTTCCATGGGTTATGCAATGATATAAAAATTAAATGACTACGAAACTGGGTTATTTTTTATTGGATATTCTATGATGATTTTTTTTGGAAACCTAATTCATTTTCTTGTGTTATTATATGTTGAATTTTTTATTATCTTTTGGCACATGTGAGTTTTATTTCCATTAATTGATGTGTGGGACCTAAATTTTCCTCATATTCATTGGTTAATGATTAATGATATATAAGCTCATAGGGTACACAAGATGTTATCTTAAGATCAAAAGAGGATATATGAGAGTTTATATCAATCCTGATAGACGGTACATGGGAGGTTTTCCCATAATCGAATGATGGTACACGAGATGTTATTTGGATCCCAAAAGAGGTTACATGGTTGGTTACCCATGCCTGAATCAGGTAAATTGGTGGTAAGACCAATCCTAACATGGAATGAATGTATTGGTGGGTAATATTAACATAATTGTTTATACAATTATATATATATAAATAATATATGTCGTATGTCAATTTTATTCTCTCATGGATCAGTTTCTTTGATTCAATTATGATTTATGTCTTATGAACTACCAATATTTAAACCAGGAACCATGTTTATGATCTACGATACGTCAAGTGTGTATTTAAAATGATATTATCATGTTCACATGCCCATTTGATCCTATTATGTTGATATCTCCCTTATTTACCTTCACTAAGCATCCATGATCACCTTTTATCATGTTTCATTTCCCTCAGATATGAAGAAACATATAATTTATCATATGTTTAATATTGGTTATAATTATGAGGAAACTAGTGGTAGATGATATATATCACTTATGGACTACCAATTTTTGTGTCAATGTTTAAAAAGGCACTATACCTTAATGATTCCAGCATGGATTGTTATGTCAACAAATTAATATTGAAATACATAGACATAATATTTACATAAAATAATATTGGTTATTTACGGTTGGTAATACTGAAGGGTTTATTTAATAGGCAAAACCAGTCCTAGATGGGTCAGTTCCTTGACAACCCAAGCCCTCCTCCAATAGTCTAGGGTATAGTGACTTGCACCGAAAATCCATATCAATTACATGAGTGGTATTTTAATTATACCCCCTAACACAAACACATATCCAAGCCCTCAAATATTGAAATGTAAAATGCTATGTAATCCATTCTTGCTGTAAAGACAACCATTAAGAGTAACAATACAAAACTAAATGAAATAGGGGCCAGTATAAAAGCCCAAGAAAAGAAAAGTTATAAACATGCAAGTAAACATGTCACTAGAAACTCATCATATGATAAATCATTCTATATATGGTAGGTTAAGGTCATATTCCTTATGTTGTTGGGGGTATGCCTCCTCGGTTTGATCTCACTGGGCACCACCTAGTCCTAGACCATGTAGGTAATTATCAAAATATCTGTCGTCTACACAGGACAATACACGTGCGACCAAAGCCTGTACTAGGGTGAGTAAAACATTACTCAGTGGGATAACCCAAAACAAAATAGGAAGGATCACAAAATAAAATCACACATGATGTATTTCCTTCTCACATAGGAATAAAGTTTAAACACTAATAACATGATTATCGAACATAGTCCACAAACCACCCAGTAACGATGAGAAACTAAGTCATGATGAGAAAATCTATCCATATGAGACACTTAGTCCTAGGGAGACACTATGTCCCAGTGACTCACATAGCCTTAAGGTCACGTAGTCTTCATGTCACATAGTCTCCAAGAAGAATAGTCCCTACTTCACTACAACCCTAAAGAATGTGTTCGTAGTGTGCTTGATCCTAGAGAACCAACTCCTCAATCCAAAATCTAAATTCAATTTAAAAAAAAACTTACATAGATTATCTCAAAATAAAAACCTCATCATGATGGTCCCAATGTCTCAAATACCTCCACCTGACCCAGGATCTGTTGAGCTGACCCGTCGATTCCAACTCAACCAACCATGGTTGGGCCTGACTCTCTACCAGCCTGACACACCTGATGTGGGTCGGTTCCATCGACATGTATGCGGGGGAGGACGCTTCCCTTGTCACCAATGTGGCCAGCCGACTACCTGGACACTCCTCCCCCACGTGGTCCCCTGGACCGCATGCCAGCCGGACAACGTGGTGCCTTGTCATGTCTCCAGTCCATGCCACCATGGCCCACCCTGGCTGTCGCTCCTATCGCCACCCATAATCATGCCACTGCAGGATCCTGTAGCTTCCAGTAATCTAGGCAGTGGCCTCGTCATCACCACCTTCCACCCCTATCGTGTGTTTTCATGCCGATATGGTCTCATAGGACTACAGTTTTACTCCATCTTCCTGGCCCAGCCGCATCACCAGGCCAGTTCCACTTCTGTCACTGGACACCTCGGCAGCGGCCTCATCTCATGTCGTGCCTACCATCTCACCTACACGACATCATTTGGGAATTGAATATTAATTTTAGTTTGTTGTTCCACAAATTTATGGCACCAAAAATGATAATTCTCAATTTCGTAAAAAATGCATATAACCGGGGAAATGAGAAGTACATGAACACCCAAAGAACAATCCAGTCATTTGTTGCTGTCAACATCAATATGTTATTTTTAGAAGGATCAAAAAGAACGAAAAATAGAAATCACAAGGATCACATCCTATTTTAATAATTACCAGATAAATTCCATCTCTCATGGATGATCGACCCACAAATAAACATGTTAATGGGTGGATCTATGTAATTCATTTAGTAAAATAAAATGGGGATTGAGAAATCACATTGAAATAAAACCCCTAAAAGGGATTGGATCATTCACTATCATGGATTCGTTTTCATTGAAAATCTATTAAAGAAAGATCTTGATCCATGTATTTGTCATCATTCTCCATTGAGAGGAAATAATTTAGGCTTCTATCAAGAGATATCAGGGAATTATAGGGTTGTGAATTATATCCTTGGATGCATACATCTAGGTTTAATAAAAGGGAAAAAAATTCTGTAGGGAAACACCAAATTAAAATATTTTTATTGAATATTTTAATGACGTTTACATCTAAAATTTAACATTCATCCTTGACCTTATCTGGCTATGGTTTGGCCTCCCATATGGTAAAGCCTCCATTCTATAATTAATGGGGGATTCATATTTTCGATATGGTCACCTGTTTATAAGTTATTAGTGTTCAAAAATAGCCATCAAAAATGTTTAATTTAAAAACTGGTCTTTATAAAAATGATTCATTCTGGTCACACTATGTCCAAAAATCTCAATCCATCTTAGTTCATAGTCAATGTATTTTCCCAATTTAATTATAAAAAAAATTAGAGAAAAATATGAGTTATTTCATTGACCACACCATAGGGATTTACTTACTCGAATGCCAAAACAAGAGCTACTCAACCAATAGGTGAGGGTACTGGGCACAAATATAAGAATCCCGCTCCCAAGTGCTCTCTTAGAGATTCTTGGTCTTCCAAATAATTCACAAAAGAATAATAGACCACCAATAAAGGATACACTCCTTTCAATCATCTATATCAATATGGAACTCCAAATAAGCCACCCCATCATCATTTTCCATCTCACTCTAGTCGATGACAGGCAATTTATCATGCACATACATCATAAGATGCAGAATGTGAAAGGAAAAATTCACCGGATGCATATGTACGGTTTGATCTTGGTGGTAGGCCACATTGTCAACATTTCTCAGAATTAGAAAATGTTTGATGAATCTAAGAGATAATTTCCCCTGTAAAAAACTCTGCAATCCCTTTTAAGGTGAGACTCGAAGGAATGCATGGTCTCCCTCCACGAAAATAAAGGGCCTCAATATCTTGTCATTGTATGATTGTGTCATGATATGTGTAGTACTCATCCACTTTGTGATGATTTTCACCTTCTCAGTGGTATCCTGTACCAACTCTATACCAATTATTGTTGACGCCATGTGGTCTTTTTAGCATAGTGGTGATCTTCATGGTCTCTCATATAAGGCCTCAAATGGATCCAAACCAATGGTGGTGTGGTATCTATTGTTGTACGAAAACTCCAATAGATGTATGTGACCCTGTCAACTACGACCAGACACCATGTTGTATGAACATAGTATGTCCTCTATAACAGGGATGGTCTTATCTGTATGGGCATCCGTTTGGTGATGAAAAACTTAGCTCAAGAGTAATTGAGTCCCAAACACCTCCTAAAATCCTCTCCACATTCGGGATATGAAGCAATAATAATGGTACAAAATAGGCGTCAAAAAACCATGTGAATCCGTACTATCTCCTAAACATAGAGGAGGCCAATTCCCTATATCAAACTTTGCATCAGGAAGGGCAGGAAGTGGTCCCACTTGTTGAGATGGTCAATAATCACCGAGATGGTATCGTGTCTCCTAGACATACATGGTAAACATGTCACAAATTCTATAAATATTCTACCCTACATCAACTCTGGAACCTCAAGTGGATCAGACATGCCTGCTTGAGCCTAATTTTCTACCATCCCTTTCTGAAAGTGAGGTTCCAAGAAATGAACTCCTCTACTTCCTTCTTCATAACTAGCCATCAAAACTGATGTCAGAGGTCATTTATAATCTTTTTTCGACCTAGAAATACTTACAAAGGGGGTGTTTAAACTCTCTCATAACATCCTCTCGCAATGTCGTTGGTACAATAGTGATTCATCTGGAAAGGACGACATTACAACAACTGATCAAATATCCATTTTGAGCTTGCCCTATTAATAATTGATAACGTTGGATCTCTTGGATGAAATAAACATGTTTTTCATCCATAAATCTTTGTAAGAGTGGAGGAGTGATGACAATTAACTGGAGGTATGTAGCTACATCACCATCAACAAAGGATATATGCATCATGGATAACTACTCTGACACTTCACTCAGCAACTGAAAGACAGATCTCCTACTGAGTGTGTCCTTCACCACATTCCCCTTCCCCTGAGTATAGACAATCTCAAAGTCATAATACTAGAGGATATCTAACCACTACCTATGTCACATATTCAGGATCTTATAGAGGAAGATTTACTTGGGGCATTTGTGATTAGAGTAGATGGTAAAACACTCATCCATCAACTTCTGCCACCATCTTTTCAATGTGAAGGCCACAACATCATCCTCAATATCATTATCACATAGTTCTTCTCATGTTTACTTAACTATGATGAACCCTAGGCAATCACCAATTTCCCCTGCATCAGAGAACAACCCAGTCTACTCCCCGATGCATCACAGAACACTAAACACCCAATTCCATCCTCTAATAGTATCATGATGGGGGAACTTTTCAACATCCCCCTCAACTCCTAGAACCTTTTCTAACACTTCCTCATCCAAATCATGGGTTGTCCCCATCATGTCAATGCCAATAATAGTGCGGATACACTGGAAAATTTGAGCACTAACCTCTAATATTATACTGCTCAATAAAATATATAATGATCCTTCGTCATGATCATGGGTGGATCTCATGAAATAACCTCCTCTATCTTCACTGGATCCACCGCAACTCCTTCCTATGAAAGGATGTGTCCCAGAAGGTGTACCTCCCAAATCCAGAACTGAATCTTCGAGAGCATACCATAAAGCTAGTGCTCTCTGTGTTTATTCAAGACCATCCTTAGGTTTGTCGGCTTCTCCCCCTTAGATGCTAAGTCCACAAGGATATCATCAATTAAGTCCACGATAAACGGGTCAAGGTAAGGCTGGATGATCTATTTCATGAGTCCCATGAACATTGTTGAGGCATTGGTCATGCCGAACAACATCATCATGTACTCGTAGTTTCCATACCGATATTAGAAGTCTATCATAGGTACATCCTCATCTCGTACATGAATCTGATAATAGATGAAACACTGGCCTATCTTTGAGAACCACCTCACTCCCCTCAGTTGATTGGATATTTTTTCAATCGTCATCATCAGATATTTTTTATACAGTCACTTGATTTAGGCAGAGGTAGTCCATGAAGAGCCTTGATATCATATCTTCCTTCTTGGAAAAAAAATATTGGGGATGCCTTGGGTGAAAAATTGGACCTCATAAAAACCTTCCCCTACATGTCCTCTAGATGTACCCTCAACGCAAAAATCTCAAAATGAGTCATCCGGTATGCCAGTGTGGATATTTGTGTCGTCCCACAGTAATGGTCAATACAATAGTCAACCTACATAAGAGGAGTTAATCTCGGAACATCCTCATGGAGGATGTCATCATACTCATCTATAATTTCATGAAATTGAGGTCTACTCTCATCTACCACATCGGGGGTATGAATAGCCAACTTTTGATTAATCTACTAAACCCTTATATGGGAAAGTCCATCCATTGTTGCATCTGTTTTCTTTTCACTAGTAAAGGGAAACATGGTCCCATCTTCTTGAACACAACGCTCTATTAACATAAAATAGTCAATCTAAGCATGATTATAAATAATTATTCTATACCTAGAATGACATTTTAAGGCTTCAACACTGCTACTATGTGATCCTAATCGATCATATAACCTCCAAGAGTATGCTTACACTACCTAAAGCAGTGTTTGATTGTTGAATCTCTTATCATATGAGTCTCTAGTTATAATAATTGAGCCAGTGGATCAATCGGAATCTACGAGCCTCGAACAAGGTTTTTTCCATGGAAATAGTGACTAGAACCTATGTGTATTAAAACTATAGCTATGGTAGGGAATACACAAATATTAGGTAACTTGATATCTGGAGCGTCGGTATCATAAGCCTCTATCATTTGAAGCAGGGTCCACCCTTTTCCACCAGCTCCTGAAGCCCGTGGTGGACCACCTGGGGTGGTGGTGGTAGTACATCGATCCTTATCCCACCTCTTTTTTTCTCTGCATGATCCCCTACCACATCCACCACCCATCTAGAACTCTACCTCATTCTCAGTGGTCCCAGGATCATCATTTGATTGTCTCTATGGGTAGTCGGGGAGTCACATGCCACGTGTCCCAAACTATGGCATGTGTAGCACATACTATAATTCAAATGACCCCCTCTTCCATGAGAGCCTCATACAGCTAACCCTATGTTCTGAATTTTTCCTTTGGAATTCTTGAACCACTTGGGTCCTTACATATGATTGCCGCCTACTCACTGTCGAAAATTTAGATACCCACTGTCTACTGGTAACTCCCACCACTAGCTTCCTCTATGGCAGAAATCTCTCCACGAGTAGATCACACTCAAGTACCCCATTATAATTTTGTATTATAAGAGATATAATTGACTCCCTTATCTCTTTATGTATCCATAACTAAAAGGTTCGACTTTTGAATAATGGGTTTAGCAACATGTATGTGGAGTAACGAGATAAGTCTTTGAATCTCGATGAGTACTCTACTACTTTCTAGAATCCATGATGCTGGTGTTGGAGATCTTGTATATTTACTAAAAATAATGTAGCTTGGAAGAAATTATCCATAGAGTCACTAAAATTCATCCCAAGAGATGTTCGTCTCATCAAGCGTGTGGATCACTATACTCCACCACCATCCCGTTGATCCCTAGAGAAGGCTCACGGATTGGACTTCCATCTGGTCGAGTAATTTACTAGAAAGGAATAATAATGCATTTGACCACCTCTATCTAATCCTCAGGTACACGGGGTTCAGTCTCACCCACGCACCTAAGACGTCTTTGCTTCTAGACCTCATGTAATACAGTTATCCTGCATGGTTCCTCTACCAGTAGCGATGGTAGTAACTAATGATGAACGAGTGGAGGTATCACTAGTACACCTCCCCATGGGTCTACCCCTAGTATTGGTCCCTATACCAATGCCTCATATATAGGTGTATAATCCTTATGTTCATGCAAGGAAAATCCTGGTCCACCGTCTGTAGGGAGGCATCTTGAAAAATATCAAGATGAACCATGGTCAATAGAATGTACCAGGTGAGATGACTCAAAAAGAACATGAGGACTCACTCAGAATTCCTATATGATGCATGTTACATTTATTTCCCTACAACTAGTGTTTTCATGTATCTAGTTGGAAAAAAATGTGTCTAGAGTTCTAGTTCATGGATATATTAGTCGGTGCACCAACACTAGAGTCCCTATCCTAAATGCCAAACTCAAAACACTTAACACTATTTCCCCATACCAATCTCACAGACTCTTGGTACTAATGTGGAACTGATCCACTCTGATACCAAACTATCACGACTCATCCTGAAGGGGTTCGTATCGTGACTCCTCAAGAAATCCTCTAGTAGGTCAGTGGATTTTGACTGTCACATAGAAGGCATATCACTAACATGGATGGAATTTCCTAAGTATCTTTATGAACAGTCATATATCCAAGCCCTCAAATGATGAAATGTAAAAAAACTAAGTAAACCATCCATGTTGTAAAGACAATCAAAGAGAGTAATCGAACAAAACTAAAAGTACAGGGAGACAGTATACCAGCCAAAAAAATGAAAAATTGTAAACCAAAATATAAAAAAGTCAGTGGAAAAATATTAGTAGAAAAAACCCTACCTATTGGTTTGGTGAAGGGAAGCTGCCTGAAGCTGTTAGAGTACGCCTCTTCGGTCTGATCTCACCGGACACCACCAAGTCCTCAACCACCTAGTTCCCTGTAAAAACATTAGTGATTTGTAAAAGAAATTACATGTGTGGGAAAATCCTGTGAGGGGGTGAGTAAAAGAGTACTCAATAAGATGCCACAAATCCACAAAGTAATGATCAATAAAGAAAAGTGCATTTGAGGTATTGTATTCTCACACAGGTATTAATCTATGAAACTAAAAGATTTATAATTCGATGTAGTCCACAAAAAACCCAGAATTGATGTGATACTTAGTCTCTATGATACACTATGTCTCGATGAGACTCTTAATCAAGGTGAGAAACTGTGTCACAGTGAGTCACGTACCCTCTAGGTCACATGGTCTTCATGTCATATAGACTTCAAATCACATACTCATAACGTCATTACTAGCCACAAGATTGTTCTATAAGTGTGCTTGATATGGGAGAACCTACTTCTCAGGCCAACTGTCATTAATCAAATTCCACAAAAACCAACATAGAGTATCTCAAAAGTATCACCTCATCACGAGGGTCTGAATGCTGCAAATAGCCCATAAAATTGACATAAAATTTGGATGCTATGGGTATTTTAGTAAGAACGGGATACTAGGGTTCGTGTCTAGTCTACCTCGGTTGAGCTGACCCAAAACAACCTACTTGGCCCAGCTGGTCAGCTCCTATATGGCCCACCCAATGTGGGCTGGTTCGATTCAACCTAATATAGTAATGTCCGTGTCCCACATCACTAATGAGGATTTCCGACAAGCCAGATCTCCTCCTGCACACAGTCCACAAGACCACATGATGTCCAGATTATGCATCACCCTTTTACGTCATCGAACTAACCTATTGCAACCCCCTAGCTGGCATTCCCATCGCCACCCACAACCATGTCATCGTGGGCTGCTTCCACCTTCTTATGTGAATCTGACAGCCTCCTTTTCCCCCCGCAATAGCCTCCTACCACATGTTATCACTTAACCGATAACCCATTGGACTGTGAGTCATCTCCACCACCGTATACCATGCGGGTGGTCATCCACATTTCATTACCGCTTCATAGGGTCGGTTCCACTTCCACCATCTATCATTCCAGAAGCGGCCTCCTCTCTCGTTGAACCAACTATTGCACCTCCGTAGCATCATTAGGGCATCAGAATCTCAGTTTTGGGTTGTTGAACCATGAATCAAAGGCACAAAATCTTTTCACTGTCATGATCATGAATAATATATAGAAAGTGGGAATGGAGAAGCACAAGAACAGCTAACGAATGATCCAGGCCTTTGTTCATGCTCGCCTTTATTCATTCTTCTTAGTAGGATCACAGATAATGAAAATAATAATAAAAAATATTGAATCCACATTTAATCCTGGAATGATATCTCTCATCCCGCATGGATGATCCACCCACAGATCAACCTATTAATGGTTTGATCTACCTATTTCATTGAGAAAGAAATAATAGTGAATGAGAAATAACATATAAATAAAACCCCTACATGGGATTAGATCGTTCCCTGTCATAGATTAATTATCATTAATGATCCATTTAAGAATAATAAGGATCCTCATCTCCATTGTTGTTCACTATTCATAGGGAAAACATCAAGATTCTCTCAAAAGCACTCAAGGAATTCTAGGGTTGTGAATTGTAACCATGGACCCATGATTCTCTCTCCAACATAATTTTTTATCTTCAATTACTTTTAAGGAAAATGTGAGAACCCTCATAGCTTACCAATTTCAAAACCAAAAGTAATTATATATTTCATAAAGAAAAAATTGAGATGATTGGAACCAATCTACCTAAACAATATCCAAGGAATAGAATTTATCTGTTTGTTTGGGTAGTCCTTTAAGATGCCTTCATATTTATTCACTATGTTGTCCTTGGATTTCATGTATTCCTTCTTATTAATCAACCCCTTTTTACCCTCTAAGAATAATACACCCCTTCTTATCAATCCACTCTCCATGATACTTTCTAATGATCACAAGAATCGATTTTCCCAGCTTCTTTGACAACATAATATCAATAGATTCCTCTCCTATTTCTTCATCTGATTGAATTAGGAGATCCATGTGTTACAGCACTGTAGCCATTTTTCACTAAGATTCTTCATTAGAGCCTAACCCACGATGCTGCCCAGGGCCCATTATACTTGGACCCATGATTATAAGTATAAAAATTGGAAAAAAAATTCTGCTCCTCTCCACCAAATTAAAATATATATATTGAATATTTCAATAACGTTCACATCAAAATGTATATGTCATCATCAACCAGCATTAATCAAGGTTAGGCCCCACCTAAGTTAACGTCGTAGTTCGGGATGAAATGGTTCCATATGATTTTTGATTCGGGAACCCGTTTAAGAGTTATTAATTACCAAAGTAATCCAGCAATCATTTTTTATTTAAAAACAAATCTTTATTCTGTTTTTCATTCTAGTCACATTAGGTTTTATAATATCGAGTTGTCTCAGTGTATGGTCTCAGTATATTTAATAATTAATTTATTAGAATAAATCAGAAAAAAATCCAAGACATTACATTATCCTTTGTAAACTATGATGGTAAAACATTAGTGAGAACCAATAGGACATATCTATGGATATGTCTAATGATGATTCAATTCATAAGACAATATCATGGTATTTTATTAAAGGATAGAGAATATTGTTTACAAGATATTAATTCATTATATGGACAAAACAAGTAGGTGTGGCTATAGCATAGATGTTACTTGGGGGAATAGCTCTGAAAATGGTTCATTGAGACAGACTGAGTCTTCACTTAGAAAATGGGTCTTATTGGACAACTAATTACACAGTCCTCATGGATATGGTTTGGAAATTCATGATTTTCTTTGAAAAACCATGATTGATTTGAATAATAATCATCGATGACCTTGGTTAAGCATAAGGTTTCACAAATTTAAAATTATTTTTAATGATTTAGACATCTTATAAATGTTATTCCATGATTGTGTTGTTTTCTACTATGATTTATATTTTTCACACTATGATTTCTAATTTTGTCAATGTTTAGAACAAAAATGGACTTTATTAATATTGAAATGAAAATACAATGAAATAATTGTCCTAATGAGTAAAAAAATATAATTAGTGCTATAATGAAAACCCAAATTACAATTTTAACATAGTTATATCATGCTCTGTATCATGATTAACTTCCAAATGAGAATATGATGGAATGAATTTCTGTTGAGTCAATCATGAGAAAATGTCCACCATCATTTAGTGGGTCTAATGATACACTAGTCATTGAGGAGTATAAATATTTGAAAACAAAAATATACTCTCCATTATTTGGTGTTCAAAGAATGAAAAACTCATTTTTTCTATCAATCATTTAGATGGTGAAGCAGATCATTGGTGGAAAATTATTATGAATATGATTCCAGAGGTGGAAATTGACTTAAGGGAATGTGAAAAGATTAATCTGATATTTTTCAGTAAGTACATACCTAGTAATCATTAAACATGGTTGGAGAAATAATTTCTCAATCTCAAATAGAAAGATGGTGAATTTATTAGTAACTAAAAATCTAATTTGACATGATTTTTATGGTATTATTTTTGTTTGATCGCTTATCCATAATAAAAAACTAATTATTTAATTTGTGGATTAATAATAATTCATATAAATTTATTGGATATAAGTAACTTTTGTAGCTATGAAGAAGTCATTCGATGTGCACTAAAGGAAATAATGGAAATTTGATATTCTATCGTTACCATGGTATGAATGAGAAATAGAAGATGAATTCTTATGAGAACATGAATTAATCACTTGGTGGAAGGAAATTATAATTAAATAAATTCCATAGATGTGGGGGAAATCACTATGGCGAATTCCTAGAGCGAATTAGAGTGTGTTACAAGTGTGGGAATCCTAGCCTTCAAGAAAAATATTATAGAACTGATGTGAATATTAAGATTAATGAAATTAATTGAGAGAGTTATAAAATATGTACCACACACACTCCAAAGTTTCAAGTGCATGAAGTTTTTGAATTAACTGTATCAACACCCCAATATAAGGTCTAATGTATATGGTGGTCAAAAACACTGAATACATGGTACAATGGGAAACATTGTGTAATCATAGTGGATTATGTGAATCATGATGATTAGGGCACATTATCCACCCATCCTTAGTTTGGAATTTCATGTTTGATTTCGTATGAATGATCCCTATATAAAACTTATTGGTTAACCATTAGTGAACCTTCATGTGATTTTTTCCTTGATTATATTCCTCTAAATGGAATTTGGTGTAGTGAAATAACATTTGATATTTTATAGACATAATGATTATATGAACAATAAATTGATATTTATTTGTGTAATATTACATATTATAAATGGAATCATGAGTGAACTGAATTTTGAATATATATTTATATGTAATATTAACTTAAGAGTCATTGATACCATCCCAAGTTTATGATTTTATGTTCGATCATATGTTCAATGTTATTATCCCCCCTTTTGGTGTTTTATTTGATGCTATATTTTCATGATTACGAATATATTAAGAGACATTAATAGAAATACAATACCATGGTTTTGAATATATTTTAATGAAAATGTTATTTTAAGAGTAATTTCTTCAAAATTTGTGGACATTTGATTTAAAATTCTCGTAACCTTTAGGCTATATATTATCTTGGATGTTTAGGTAATTAAGGGTTATAGTCAATCATCTTTAAATTTCATAATAAATTGTTATTATCCATGAATAATTTACTCTAGATAAAAATCACATAATATACATTAAATAAGAATATGGTTAATTGGATGACTACATTAAATTCCATCTAATCAGGATCCAACGAATGCCTTTAATTTTTTTTAAATTATTCAGTAAGATCTTAATGTGTAGTTGAGTTTCAACACTATTTATCATCCTCAGAAATATGTTCAATATAAAAAAATAAATAAAACCATCAAATAAATTCTATTAGCCTATTTTATTAATTTTACAGGTGATTGGGATCAATAAATTCTTCTAGTTGAAATTTAATATGAAAATATATTTCACATGATCATTCATATGGTTCCTTATGAATCCTTTTATGTAAAGGAGTGTATAACTACAACAAATGATAATGATGTTATAGAAATAAAAGTAATAGGATGCCAGCATGCTAATTAAATAGAAGAGAAGGTCAGAGTCATTCATTAATAATTAATGGAATAAAAAATTCGTTTGAAATTTTATTTTTACGATCTTCGATGTGATCTAGAATTTGAAGTCGCTAGGAATGTGTTTTTTTGAATTTATCTATGGAAAAAAGAAGGGAAAAATAATCTATAGGTATATCTACAACATTGAAATTCATAATTTTATAGTGACTATAACTTATTTTTTGGCACTTCTATAGAACGTCCCTCAAGATTATTGTCACGACCCGCCTTCACCAAAAGGAGGGAAGGGTCAGCAGGTTGCCAGGCCCTTCCTTCTTTGAGTTGAAGGAGAGATAATGACCCCCGAAACCCGCCTTCAATAGGTCCCGGAGTGGCGACTAGCACCAAGGGTATAGGAAGTTCTCGCAAATGGAAGGCATTACCCTTTTTATTTTATAGGATCGAAAGATAAGGAGGAGAAAACCCAACAACACCAAGATAGAAGGAAAAGTAAAGCCAAAAGTAACCATTCCCACATGCATGTTAAAACAGTTTACAACAAAGTACAAGTACAAAAGAAAACAAAGGTACGACAACAGCGAAAACTCCAACTGTCCGACTAATAGGGTCCCGCGCAGCCCTGGTAGTCCTCCTGGAAACCTGAAAGTAAACGTAGGGTGAGCATACAAGTACACTCAGTAGGGAAAACCAAGACTCTCGTGCACAAGTGGGGGAACGTACTAAAGTCCCGTGAGAAAGAGTAAACCAAACACCTAACAAGGCAACTATCCATCCCAAGCCTCACCAAGGTTCGCTCCCCAAATAACGCAAGTCAAGTAATATATATATAAGAGCACATCGATGTTTGGGTACCCCGCGCCACTTTCCCACTGGTTATTGAGACATCCTACGCATCAGACCAATCCCGCCATTCTCACCGCAGTCCCACTGCCACACCCGCCCGCACACACCTGGGCCACAACCACACGCAGTCCCACTGCCAAATCCCGCCCGCACACACCTGGGCCTCAACTGTCACAAGTAACCATGCCTGCAAACACCTAGGCCAGAACAACCACCGCTACGCCCGAAGACACCTGGGCTAAAGAATCCACTGCCACGCCCGAAAAACACCTGGGCCTCATCCCGAAGACACTTGGGAAACCACCTGCCGCACACACCTGGCCAACCACCACAACACCCTGCCCGATGGTTCTTGGGCTAATAATGGACTTCAGGCCATCACAGCCTGCCCGAAGGTACTTGGGCTATCCGGGAAAGGGAGCAGAAAAGGAGCTAATAACCAGCCACTAAGTATAGTGTTGGGAAAAACACCCTTCCCCCATAAATGGGGGTGTTCGGCACTAAGTGCTCAACTTGGGTGGGGCGCGAATAAGAAACACAAAGCTACAAGTATAGATATAGGTAACAAACACTCACCCAAAACTTAGGTTTTCCTAGCCAACCTACAGGACACAATACCACAACGCCCGAGTCACAATTCGCGACCCTTGCCCACAAAACCATTTGTCCCATTCTTGTTTCACGTTCAGTCAAATGTTCAATTAATTTTAAGCACTACTGGGCAACTACCATAAGCATAACCAAGGAAAACGTCAAGCATAGATCAACCAAAACACTCACACCTGGTTCTGTCAACAGAGGATCTCTCCCCAGTTTGTGATAAAAACCCACAACCACTGAAACCATGCCAACAGGAGATCCCATCCCCCAAATTCACACAGCCACCGAGAGTATAAAAAGAACGGGGGATCCCATCCCCTCCCACATTTCCAGCAAACGGCCCGAAGGGAAAACAACCAACAACCACTACCAACACGAGTCAGGGATTTTCAGATTTAAACGACTTAACACACTCCATGATTTCAAAATTCCATGTGTTCTATCCGTTAGTTATCACAAAAGGGTTGATCCTGGTGCTTTCAATTATTCAGCCGGGTATACGTGATTAACCAATTTCACAGCAGGAGTTCACAATTTCAGCAACCCATTTAAAACATCACGAGGGGATTCAAGTGCACACACACGACCACCAACGGCCTCAATTTTCAGAAAACATAGACCAGTACAACAAAAGGGATGATCACAAGATAAAGCATAAACAACGATCACAACCCCTCCCCTTATTTCTTTAGAACTTCGTTTAGTATCTTCATTAGGGTTTGGTTCAACCAATTTCATAGGAACAAAAGTAACGCCCACCCCGCATGATACACAAAAGTGAGAGACGAGAGAAATTCCCTACCTGTTGATGGATGATCGACGTTTGGACCGGGGGCGCGGAACTTTACGGATAACGACGCGGCGGTCCCGATGCACCAGAAGAGTCACGATCGAAGAAGGGGGAAAACCACGGCCTAACCCTTAATTATAAGGGCTGGGGACGGTTGAGATGAAAACACAAAACCACGGAAGACGAGGGAGTCGTGGGTTGACCACGTGGCTTGACTCATCATTAATGGCGCTGGGTGGTTTTAACTGACCCATGAATTAATGAAGCATTTAATTAAGACCTTTGCGCGCGTTTCGGATTTCCAAGATATTTTTAGCAAGGAAGAATAGGGTTTAAAACCCTATTTGCGAAAAAGGGACATTACTGGAACAACTTGGCAGGGCCGGTCTCACCGATCGGTGTCACCGATCGGTCTCGCCGATCGGTGCCACCGATCGGTCTCACCGATCGGTCTCACCGATCGGTCTCACCGATCGGTACCCCGCAAGGAAACCAGATTTTTGGCAAAGGAAGGGACCAAGGGGGGTCTGGGTCTTCACATCAGATACCTCTTAAACGATTCTCGTCCCCGAGAATCAAAACAAACTAGAAGGAAAGAGAGGATCCGAACAACCATCTTCGAAGATACCTCTTAGGAGTGGACCCCCGCTAATTGAAAATACCCCCTGTCAAGAACCAAGCATCATATCACGCCAAACCGCCCGGTCATGTGGGTTTGGGGAGTTCCCCTCCCCCATGTCAAGATATTATCCGCTTTGGGCGGCACTGACTCGCCCGCACGGGTTTAATCGCATCCACCTTAATGCGTCCTGATTAGGGGTCGGGTTTCCCCTTCCCTTCAACCGGGGCTTCCCACACAAAATCAGAGGAAAGGAACCTAGCACATTTCATAGCCAAAAAGGTCAAACGTTCTGTCACAACAGGCACCAAGGGTTCAAAACTCAGAACAACTCGGGGTATTGGGCACGCATTTGTGCTTCCCTCTCCCACGTACTCTCTTCGAGGCCGCCATGTCTCCACAACACACGAACCAGGCCGACGGTTCGTCCACGGAGCACTTTCTCCTTGCGATCCTCGATTCTGACTGGCCGTTCCTCGAAGGTCGCGTCTCCTCCCACGTCTAGCTCTCCCCAGTTGATGACATGAGAGTCATCATGTAAGTACTGACGAAGCTGGGAGACATGGAAGACGTCATGGACCCTCTCCAACTGAGGTGGTAGGGCCAGCTGATATGCCACCTCGCCAACTCGCCTCAGCACCTCGAAAGGTCCGATGAACCTAGGGGAGAGCTTACTCCCCTTTCCGAACCTCTGCTGCCCCCGTCGAGGGGAAACCTTCAAAAACACATGATCTCCCACCTCGAACTTCAGGGGCCTCCTCCGACGATCAGCATAAGATTTCTGCCGATCCTGAGCTGCTTTCATCCTCTCCCGCACTAGCTGGACTTTCTCCGTGGTGCTCTGCACTACTTCTGGTCCAAGAGTACCAGTCTCACCAACCTCTGCCCAGCATAAGGGTGAACGACATGGTCTTCCATACAAAGCCTCAAAAGGAGCCATGCCGATAGTAGAGTGAAAACTGTTGTTGTAGGCAAACTCCACTAAAGGCAAGTGTCGTACCCATGATCCTCCGAAATCCAGAACACATGCTCGCAGCATGTCCTCCAAAGTCTGGATAGTCCGCTCTGTCTGCCCATCAGTCTGAGGGTGAAAAGCAGTGCTAAGGCGTAGTTGGGTGCCAAAAGCATGCTGTAACCCCTTCCAGACTCGTGAGGTGAATCGAGTGTCCCGATCCGAGACGATCGTTTTCGGAACTCCATGCAAACGCACCACCTCATCCACGTACCTCTGTGCTAAGGTACTCACGGGTCCCGACTCCTTGATAGCCAAGAAGTGAGCAGATTTTGTCAATCGATCTACCACTACCCAGATAGCATCATGCCCGCCCTGAGCTCTGGGTAGTCCCGTGACGAAGTCCATTGAGACGTCGTCCCACTTCCACTCGGGAACACCTAGAGGATGCAACAGACCACCAGGAACACGGTGTTCAGCCTTCACCTGCTGACACACCAGGCATTTAGCCACGAACTCTGCCACTGCCCGTTTCACCCCGGGCCACCAAAGCTGTCCCCTCAGGCCTTGGTACATTTTCGAAACACCCGGATGTACCGCCAAGGCTGAGCTATGGAACTCATGAAGGACTTCATCACGCATCACCTCTGGAACAAACAACCTCCGATGAAAGAGCATCCGATGTCGGCTGTCCTCCGACCATCCTTCCGGGGCGTTCCCCTGATCGACACGATCCCGCAACACTTCTACCTCAGGATCTCCCCACTGAGACTCTTCCACTTGCTGCAACAAGGAGGACTGTACCGTCATCTGAAACAAACAACCTCTAGTACCTTCCACCCTTGCATCCAAGTGCAAGGCAGCCAACTCCCCCATTGCCTTCCAAGCATCAGCAGATTCCCGAACCACCTCCTGATGCGGCTTCCTGCTCAGGGCATCAGCCACAACGTTTCCCTTACCTTCAGTGTATGAGATCTCAAAGTCGTAGTCCTGGAGAAACTCGACCCACCTCCGCTGTCGCAAGTTCAAGTCACGCTGGGAGAAGATATAGCGCAAGCTTTTGTGGTCGGTGAAGACCACAAAGCGCTCCCCAAAAAGGTAATGTCGCCACAGCTTTAATGCGAACACCACCGCTGCAAGCTCCAGGTCATGGGTGGCATAATTCCGCTCATGGGGGCATAGCTGCCTGGACCCATAAGAGATCACCCCTTGTCGCTGCATCAATACGCACCCCAGGCCCTGTCCTGAAGCATCACAGAATACCTCATAGGCCATCCCTTCTTCTGGCAACCTCAACACTGGGGCACTAACCAGTTTTTCTTTTAGGTAGCTGAAGGACGACTCACATTGCTCGCTCCACATGAAAACTTGGTCCTTCTTGGTCAAAGCCGTCAAAGGGGCTGCTACCCGGGAGAAGTTGGGTACGAATCTCCGGTAGTAGCCTGCCAGTCCGAGGAAACTCCGAACTTCCGCCACATTCTTGGGTGCTGCCCAAGAAACAATTGCCTCAACCTTTGATGGGTCGACTGCTACTCCCTGCTCAGACACTACATGTCCAAGGAAGTGCACTTCTCGCGCCCAGAACTTGCACTTTGACAACTTCCCATAGAGCTGGTGCTGTCGTAGGACCTCCAAAACTGTCCTCAGGTGCTCTGCATGGTCCTCTTCTGACTTTGAATAGACCAGGATATCGTCGATGAACACCACCACAAACCGATCCAGGTACTCCCGAAAGATGGAGTTCATAAGCCCCATGAACACGGCCGGGGCGTTCGTAACACCAAAGGGCATGACCACGAACTCGAAGTGCCCATACCTGCACCTGAACGCCGTCTTCGGGACGTCGCTATCCTTCACCCTCAGCTGGTGGTACCCGGATCGCAGGTCGATCTTCGAGAACCATCCTGCCCCCTTCAGCTGGTCGAAAAGATCATCTATCCTCGGAAGAGGGTAGCGGTTCTTGATTGTTACCTGATTCAGCCTCCTGTAATCAATGCATAACCTGAGGCCACCATCTGCCTTCTTCGCAAACAAGACTGGGGCACCCCACGGTGATGCACTTGGACGAACATAACCCCTCTTCATCAGATCGTCAATCTGTATCCGCAACTCCCGTAGCTCCGAAGGTGCCATCCGGTAAGGAGCCATCGAGATTGGTCGAGAGCCGGGCTGCAGGTCTATCCCGAACTCGATTTCACGTCGAGGGGGTAGAGTCGTCACCTCCTCAGGAAAGACGTCCATAAATTCACGAACGATCTCTGGTACTTCCACCATTTCCGCATCTGTTGATTCTATCGTCAGTTCGGTCAACAAGGAGAGGAGAGGTTCCTCCCTCCTGTTTCCCTTCGGACAGCTCCGCTCGCCGGTGAAAGTAACACGCTGGCCGTCCAAACCGGAGAACACCACCCTCCTTTGGAAACAGTCGATGACGGCGCACACAGAAAATAGCCAGTCGATGCCTAGGATGACATCGTACGGCCGAATCTGTAGCAGAAGGAGGTCCTTAACCGACTGATGTGGCCCCAACATCAGTCTACACCCCCGACAAACGAACAGCAAGTCGGTCTGACCTCCAACTGGTGTGTTCAACACCAGGGGCACTGGAAGTCTCTCGGCATCTAGACCCAAGGCGCGGGCTAGACTGGGTGCAACAAAGGAGTGCGAAGCTCCGGTATCGAACAAAGCATAAGCAAGAGTGCTAAACACACTGATCGTACCTCGAACAACCTCTGGCCCTGCTGGAACTGTTGCTTCTGCGGCGTGCAACTGTCCACGCCCAGCTCCCCTACCCCTCGGCTGTCGGCCACCTCCCCGACCACGCCCTGGTCGAGGTCCCTGGGGAGCGCCCTGAGGTCGGCCTCCCCCTCCTATGTCTGTCTGCGGAGGAGCGGGAGCTCGCTGTCCCTACTGCTGCTGCTGGAAGGGTCTGGCTGGGAACTGCTGCTGTGGCGGATGCTGGGGATGACTGGCACTGCTGTACTGCACCCGATCGGGGCACTGACTCCGAAGATGCCCAGGGCTCCCGCAGATGAAGCACCGTGGTCCCGAGCCCGAAGGAAAAGAACGTGGGCCAGGGGATCGAAACTGAAACTGCTGCGGCCTGCTCCCTGCGGGTCGGAACCTGGAGGGTCCCGATGCTGGGGGCCTGGTGCTGACTGCCTTCCCCTACGATGGTCCCAGCTGGATCCCTTCTCGTGACAGTCCGCCTAGAGTGTGCATCCTTTCCACCACTTCGGCCTTCTTCTGAACCTCTAAGTATGTCGGAAGGGTAAAGGGAGTAACAGCATACTGGAGGGAGGGTCGGAGCGCCTCCTCCAAACGTCTTGCCCGAGACTCCTCATCGGGAAAGAGGTCTGGAGCAAAACGCAGGAGGTCCTTGAACTTGATTCCAAGTTCCCTCACGGACATGCTCCCCTGCTGGAGGGAGAGTAGCTCCTGTCTCTTCTCCGCCTTCATTGTCGAGGAGAGAAACTCCGCCCGGAACTCCTTCTCGAATTCCGCCCAAGCAACCTCAGACTCTTTCCTACTCCCCAGGTGAAGCATCCACCACTGACGTGACGCTCCTCACATCTGGCTAACAGCCAGAGGAACCCAGTACTCTGTCGGGGCCCGAATCAGGCCGAAGGCTATGACTAGCTCCTCCAGCCAGCCTTCCGCCTTCATGTCGGAGGTGCTGCCCTCATATTTCTCGAGGGCCTGTCGCTGAAAGGCTCGAAGAGTCTTCTGCCACCGGTCGTCCTCTTCCTCCCGATCAGCTCTCTGCTGATTGGCCAAGGTAGTCTCAGGAGTCTCGATCGCCTGTACCACACGTGGTCGCCTTCCAGGTGCCATAGCTGCAAGGTAAACAAGGAATACCTAAGCCCAGTAGTGCAAAGAAAACCGTTCTCAAAACTTATTAAGATTTAATTTATTCTTAATTTCCCAAGACATCCCAGAAACACAAGAACACAAGTCATTTATGATGCATGTACCTTTCCTAGGGCCTCTACCCTGCAATCAGTGTGGCTTCACTTGGTCGTTCGGTAGGTCCAGAGTCCTTGCATCGGATCACGGGGGGCCCTAAAATCCCGTGTCCTAGCCGGTCCTCCCTGGCCTATTTCACGCACCAAGGTCACCCAACGCTGTTGCCTTACCATCCCATGAAATCCTCACTGTGCCTAACTCCAGACTCCGTCCTATCTCTCAACCTGCCTCTGATACCATTCTGTCACGACCCGCCTTCACCAAAAGGAGGGAAGGGTCAGCAGGTTGCCAGGCCCTTCCTTCTTTGAGTTGAAGGAGAGATAATGACCCCTGAAACCCGCCTTCAATAGGTCCCGGAGTGGCGACTAGCACCAAGGGTATAGGAAGTTCTCGCAAATGGAAGGCATTACCCTTTTTATTTTATAGGATCGAAAGATAAGGAGGAGAAAACCCAACAACACCAAGATAGAAGGAAAAGTAAAGCCAAAAGTAACCATTCCCACATGCATGTTAAAACAGTTTACAACAAAGTACAAGTACAAAAGAAAACAAAGGTACGACAACAGCGACAACTCCAACTGTCCGACTAATAGGGTCCCGCGCAGCCCTGGTAGTCCTCCTGGAAACCTGAAAGTAAACGTAGGGTGAGCATACAAGTACACTCAGTAGGGAAAACCAAGACTCTCGTGCACAAGTGGGGGAACGTACTAAAGTCCCGTGAGAAAGAGTAAACCAAACACCTAACAAGGCAACTATCCATCCCAAGCCTCACCAAGGTTCGCTCCCCAAATAACGCAAGTCAAGTAATATATATATAAGAGCACATCGATGTTTGGGTACCCCGCGCCACTTTCCCACTGGTTATTGAGACATCCTACGCATCAGACCAATCCCGCCATTCTCACCGCAGTCCCACTGCCACACCCGCCCGCACACACCTGGGCCACAACCACACGCAGTCCCACTGCCAAATCCCGCCCGCACACACCTGGGCCTCAACTATCACAAGTAACCATGCCTGCAAACACCTAGGCCAGAACAACCACCGCTACGCCCGAAGACACCTGGGCTAAAGAATCCACTGCCACGCCCGAAAAACACCTGGGCCTCATCCTGAAGACACTTGGGAAACCACCTGCCGCACACACCTGGCCAACCACCACAACACCCTGCCCGATGGTTCTTGGGCTAATAATGGACTTCAGGCCATCACAGCCTGCCCGAAGGTACTTGGGCTATCCGGGAAAGGGAGCAGAAAAGGAGCTAATAACCAGCCACTAAGTATAGTGTTGGGAAAAACACCCTTCCCCCATAAATGGGGGTGTTCGGCACTAAGTGCTCAACTTGGGTGGGGCGCGAATAAGAAACACAAAGCTACAAGTATAGATATAGGTAACAAACACTCACCCAAAACTTAGGTTTTCCTAGCCAACCTACAGGACACAATACCACAACGCCCGAGTCACAATTCGCGACCCTTGCCCACAAAACCATTTGTCCCATTCTTGTTTCACGTTCAGTCAAATGTTCAATTAATTTTAAGCACTACTAGGCAACTACCATAAGCATAACCAAGGAAAACGTCAAGCATAGATCAACCAAAACACTCACACCTGGTTCTGTCAACAGAGGATCTCTCCCCAGTTTGTGATAAAAACCCACAACCACTGAAACCATGCCAACAGGAGATCCCATCCCCCAAATTCACACAGCCACCAAGAGTATAAAAAGAACGGGGGATCCCATCCCCTCCCACATTTCCAGCAAACGGCCCGAAGGGAAAACAACCAACAACCACTACCAACACGAGTCAGGGATTTTCAGATTTAAACGACTTAACACACTCCATGATTTCAAAATTCCATGTGTTCTATCTGTTAGTTATCACAAAAGGGTTGATCCTGGTGCTTTCAATTATTCAGCCGGGTATACATGATTAACCAATTTCACAGCAGGAGTTCACAATTTCAGCAACCCATTTAAAACATCACGAGGGGATTCAAGTGCACACACACGACCACCAACGGCCTCAATTTTCAGAAAACATAGACCAGTACAACAAAAGGGATGATCACAAGATAAAGCATAAACAACGATCACAACCCCTCCCCTTCTTTCTTTAGAACTTCGTTTAGTATCTTCATTAGGGTTTGGTTCAACCAATTTCATAGGAACAAAAGTAACGCCCACCCCGCATGATACACAAAAGTGAGAGACGAGAGAAATTCCCTACCTGTTGATGGATGATCGACGTTTGGACCGGGGGCGCGGAACTTTACGGATAACGACGCGGCGGTCCCGATGCACCAGAAGAGTCACGATCGAAGAAGGGGGAAAACCACGGCCTAACCCTTAATTATAAGGGCTGGGGACGGTTGAGATGAAAACACAAAACCACGAAAGACGAGGGAGTCGTGGGTTGACCACGTGGCTTGACTCATCATTAATGGCGCTGGGTGGTTTTAACTGACCCATGAATTAATGAAGCATTTAATTAAGACCTTTGCGCGCGTTTCGGATTTCCAAGATATTTTTAGCAAGGAAGAATAGGGTTTAAAACCCTATTTGCGAAAAAGGGACATTACTGGAACAACTTGGCAGGGCCGGTCTCACCGATCGGTGTCACCGATCGGTCTCACCGATCGGTCTCACCGATCGGTGCCACCGATCGGTCTCACCGATCGGTCTCACGGATCGGTGTCACCGATCGGTCTCACCGATCGGTCTCACCGATCGGTCTCGCCGATCGGTCTCGCCGATCGGTCTCACCGATCGGTACCCCGCAAGGAAACCGGATTTTTGGCAAAGGAAGGGACCAAGGGGGGTCTGGGTCTTCACAATTATGATATGGTCTATTTATCTTTCCCATGAAAGTGAAAACATGCTCCATCACATGTAATGAAATTCATGGTCATACCACTGGAACATGATATTTATAATATGGAAAAAATGGGGGAGATTCTATATTGTATATAGAAATTATTATGAAAAAGAACACACAAATCAGTAATTTTTTTAGAAAACCCAATAGTTTTAAGAATCTATTTGGGGACCTGGGGATTTAATGAGGTATAAGTATCCTCAGTTGTTGGTACCAAAGTGATAAATTTCATTGGAGAAATTAATTTTAGGGGTTTTGTAACACCCATATATTTTTTAATTTTTATTCAAATTAATTTAATCTTTGTGATATTTTTTATTACATGCCACATCGAGTTAATCTCATTTTACACACAATGTTAAGTCTAGCTTTCATTACACATGATACCGAGTTCTAATAAACTGCAATGTAGTATTAATATTATTATTTTACCACATCAACTATTTCCTAGCTATCAAACATACCAATATTAATATTGATAATAAATTATTAAATATTAATTATAAGTGTTCTACACAAAGAAAAAATATTTATGAAAAGTATGAATTTTTTAGAAAATCCATTATATGTTTTGAAAATATAATTTACTCAAACAAATTTTTTCTTTCATTTTGTGATCCAATAATAGAAATAAATTTCTAAAATTTTTGAAAATTTATTTTTGAAAAATTAATTTCAAATTTTAAGGCTAGTTCCCAATATTCTATTGAAGTGGGTTTTCCTAAATTACCTGAAAAGATAGATTTTTTAATTAATAGTAGAAAATATAGTTTTTTATAATAATTATAATTTATTTTATGAAAATTAAAAACATCCAAATATTTTTAGGATAATTTTAAATGAAAAATTGATTAAATTATATTGCAATTATTCTAATCTAGGTCATTGGAATCAATTTCATATTAAATTTTCACATAAGAGGTTGTCAATATTTGAGAATTTTCTCATAGAAACCCATATTTCTTATCCTATCTGCAAAATAAATTTAAATCTAAAATTTTCCAGTTATTTTAATTTAATTTTTAAAAATATATTCCATATTTGGAATCCGTATAATTTAGATCTAATAATGTCAAAATAATTTTTGCAGAAAAAAAATATTAAACTACCATGATTTGATATAAAAATAATCCAAAACATTTCCCACACCCATTTGATGGACATATATTGACCATATATCTATTGTTTTCTAGAATGACCAATTTTAGTGCCTTGTGGATTGTTAGAAATGTTATTACTATAATGGTGTGGAATTGTCTCCATAAGACTATAATTGATACCTATTAAGGCACTCTATGGGTGGATACACCCCTAATGAAGGACACACCCCCATCCTTATTGGTAAAACTTTACTCATGAATCCCTTGGGTAGAAATAATTTCTTCATCCAACACTCACATGTGAGAGTTACCAAGGAATAGATTCCTTCCTTTACATATGATACCAACTATAGATATCCATGGTTTTTATAAATGGATATTATATATTTTTAGATAAATATTCGATACCTTAAAAACACATGAGTGGGAGCCATAAGAGTTTACTGCATATGGAAATGTATAAAAAAGTCTTCTTAGTTCCAGGAAGATCATTAATTTTCCCCTTAAATATGTTCCCTTCATTACTTTTTATAGTCATATCCTATTTAATGAATTTTTTCATGCCATGGGGAAAAGAAATAAAATAATGGGTGAGTTTATATGATCATTATGGGTAACCAAGAAAGATATGTAAGCATAACCTTAAGAGAAGTGTATAATAACATTAGGATAACAATTATAAAACCCTAATCTACATATTAAATATCGAAATCATTAGTCCTTGAATATATATTGGAAGATAATAATAAATGAATCTTAAAGAAATAAAATAACATAATCCATGAGAGAGTAAAAATAGAATAAGCCATATTTTTTTAATAAAAATATTTTTATATCATTTTGAACATGTATAAATAAAGGAATGGTCACTCATTATGTTAATAATATGAAATTGTTTCCTCATATACTCATATTGACATTGAATGAGGTACACAAAAAACATTATGGACATGAATGGTAGGTCGATGATTAAAATTATAAACATTAAAGAAAGGACAATGTATAACATTTAGAAAATGTAATCAGATTCATGAATAATATTTTGAACATTTAATTAGTTTCATTCATAAAATATTTTATCATGAGTTATCCATATTTTCCAAATGGAATGGAGGAAGATATAGGTCTTACCGATCACCGGTATGAAAATCATACAAATTTGTTCCCTGAGATCATTAAGTATTCAATATATCCTAACCCCTAAAATGAAATGACTTTCAAAAACATTTCCTCATGTCATTGCGTATGGAAAATTAATAGGTTTTATAATCATTTCATTATTTCAACATAGCATAACCCATCAAAGAGAAGTTGGTTTAATTAGAATTTTATCATTGTACAAGCCGTGGAAGAGAAATATGATTCCTAAACATCATTCCCTATTAAACATAGACCATTCAGAGAAATAATAATAATATCGGCCTTCGATCATATCCTTAAATACTCATATGAAACATCGATATAAGTCATATTATATAGAAAATGATATTTATCAATCTTTTAAATAATGTATTGAGGAAAATATCATTTAGACATTAAAAAAAATTTCGTAAATCATAATAAATTTTAAAATCCTATTATATTAAAATAACCATGAAAATTTATGTTTTATGTTTCAACAAGAATGGTGGTCATGATGGAGGGGTGTTTCATTCACGTTTTACTTGTTAACAAATGATTCCTTTCAAAGTTTTAGAAAAATCCAAATAATAATTATTTGGAAAGTAACAAGAATATTAATTTAAAAACATATTTCTAAAACCAATATGTTGGTAAAAATATCTTATAAAACTGAAAAGATAGAAATAAAAAATATTGAAAACATATTTATAAAACATGGGTTTTAATGAAAATAGATTTCTGGTTAAAGAGAGAAATAATGTCAGATTTTTCATGAACACAATTATTAATTAATTTTATTAACAAAGATTGTAAAAATGAATGTATTACTTCAAAAAACACTAATAAACATAATATATGAAAAATTATGATAATTATCAGGAGTTATATAATGATATTTCAACATTTGAGACTTAATTAAAAATAATACCCCTAAACAACGACATTGTAATATTAAACTCTTCTCTCTTTGGTAAAATTCAATCACAATCCCCATTGAAGAATAAAAATAAATAAAAATTTTAATACCATTAATATAACTATATTTATGATAGGACATTCTAGAGTGGTTGTATATACAACTTATATAAGGATATTGGTTCATAAAAGAACACATGTCTCAAAAAAGGTAAATTGAGACAAAAATCCATTACCGCATTGGTAACATTTGAACCATAACCCATGTGAAAGATATATCAAAAAATAGATCTATAAATATCAATAAAAATATGTTTATGAATTATAAAAAACAGTAATTGTCAAAATAATCATTGCATAAATGTAATATGTGGTGAATTTGTATACATCACCCAAAAATAAAAGAGACACAAGAAATCAATTCTCGTAAGTCTTAACTTCCTTCACAATCAATTAAACTTCATGCATAATAAATTTAAGTTTATTAAAATTACAACAATAGTACACATATATATAATACCATATATTATTTACTTATGTCCTTTTGTTACCAATATAATGAGTATTTCATGTTAAAGTCAAGCCTCTGGTAATAACCGCTTTGTTATTCTTACATCCCTTGAATTATTTTCCTATTACATTGTTCATCATCCAATAATCCCCAGAATAATTATAAGGAAATAATATTAATATTTATAAATAAATAATACTTTTAATACAAAACATGAATGTTTTTTTTTGAGAAATGATGTATGTTGTGATCTTACACATGGTAGGTTGTACGTATGCATGAGTAACATTTCCATTTTTCAATGATCATTATAGAAATGATTCATGTATCATACTATCATAAAATAATGATAAAATTTTATTTAATACCACGTTATATTCTTATAAATATCTTCCATATTTTATGGTTATGAAAATAGAGATTCACGTCACTTCGTGAAGGTGGTTGTCCACACATAAATGAATGATGTTATCATCTTTCAGTGAGTGAAAAGGTAATAAATAAAATTAATTATTAAATATTAATGTGGATAAATATGTCATTAGTATAATGATTATTTCATTTATATCACATATATTTATCCTTATTATATTTTTTTAAATCTGTAGTGAAATGATTGTTTACAATTATAATTTAGTATTTTTTACTATTCAACAAAAAATAATTATTTTCATTGAAATCACAAAAATTCACCATAAGATAATTTTTACATGGTGATTTTAAATTTTAAATTTTTTTATCGATTTCATTTCATAAAGAATTTAAAATTTATTTTATTAATTTTTTCAATAATAAAAGAACGATTTTTTCCAAAAAATAGTATTTTCAAAATATATATACTTTACCAAAAATTAAGAACTTTTTATAAGTATGTTTTTTATATAAACCCATTATAATAAATATTTCAAAGTTATTTAATATTATTCATCTCACTGAGTTTTTGGGATAGGTTATAATGGTTTCTTCTAAGGAACTATATTAATAATATATCACAGTTTTGTTAAAGATCAATGCTGTGTGTAATGCATGTTAACCTAGTGTTGTGTATAGTAAAAGAATTACATGGTGCAGTGTGTAATGCAATATTAACATGGTGTTTCATAAAAATATGGATTAACATGTTTTTTTAATGTACTACAAAGTTAGTTTTGTCTGTAATGAAAGATATAAAAAAATTAAATTACTCAAAAAATATTAATAACTCATAAACAATCGGGGGTTACATTTTACCCCCACAAGATAAATTATTCCCTAAAAATTCAAAACAATTGTAACAAACACTAAGGATAATTTTGCTTAATTTCATCCTAAAGTTTCGTTGTATCATTCTTAATATGGTGGTTTCTACAAAAACAACATTAAGAAGATTAGATTTCTTGTTTCATAAAAATTTCACTCATCGATATTCAATCTATACCAATTATTCATCATAAAAATTTTCATGTTTGAAAGGAATGAACTTTGGTTTTATTGCATGTGATGTATTTGGTATCTAATTTAACTGTTGTGATACATTGAACACATCTTGAACTTGATAACTATTTTATGGAAGATAAAAATGATAAAAAAATGTCCTAATATAATCAAGAATTTTATTGGGATCAAAATAATTAGGGAATAGATGGCCTTTTTTATTCCATAAATGAATCCAATGAAAGGACATATCACAATCCTCAAATTCAATATCATTTAAATGGTCATTATAATAACATTATTGTCATCTCTGTGTCGTAATTATATTTTTATAATTGGATCTAACCTTTACTTCCATCTCTTCATCTAACTCTAGTTCCAATATATTTATTTCTGAAACTTCATTCCTTTATATATAGGGGCGTTCATATGGAGCCATATAAATTCATGACTAAAATATATTATTTTAAGGAAACTCAACTATAGGATATTGTGAAACCAAAAACCTTTGAATACATTAGACAATATCATACTACATACTCTGGGTTTTGAAATCATCTCACACCGTCGAAACTAAACACATTATCAACATCTTGTTTGAAACATTACCAAAAATTGATGGTAAACACCAAAACTATATAAGATAACCTAATATGTGGTACTCCATACAACCTTATCACATTCTTATTGTATATTCTATAAAGAGAATATAGATAGAATTATTAAATGATAGGAATAAAATATATTTAATTTTTATGGGGATTAAACCAATATCAAAGTTAAGACAACCCCTATAGTTTACCAGTTACATTAACTATAAGTCTACAAAGTGTAAATGAATTACTCCTTAAAAAATTTGTTCACTAAAACATAAAAAAACCAAAGGGTTATGTTTCCATAATTTTCATTTAAAATATTGTTAAACAAGTAAACTTGAATCAGATAAAACATAAAAGGTTATTTTAATGACTTTAAACTTATTATCAACCTTAAAATCACAACCCTATAATTGAATCCATAAATTACATGTTAATAAAAAAAGGAGACACATAAAATTCAAAATATTAATTTACCATTTACACTACATTTAATCACTTATATTATATGAAAAACGTTTTATCAAAATATTCGGTTCATCCTTGAAATCATAGAATATTAAATGTGATTTCATTATTCTAGAATCGATATAGAAGAATATAGTCAAATGAAATTTCACCAAATTATGAACATTATGATTTTAATAAGGAAAATTCATACAAAATATAACTAGGAATTCCATAATATGGATGGGATGATAAGTGCTACCTAATTATCATAACCCACATCATCCATTTTTATTTCATAATATTTCTATTTTCCTTCGTTTTCAGTGGTTTTTGTGTCTTATCATCCATATTAAACTGTGGATTTGTACATAGATTCACATAATTCTAAAACTCCTTTCACATGAAACACTTAAGTGTGGGTGGTATATTTTTTTGAGGTTTCACTCCAATCATTCATTAACTGCACTCTTGAAATAACATATACATTATTTTTCTTAATGTATAGGATTTCCACACTAGAAATACCTTCTTTTTTTCTTTTAGGAACTCAACTAGGTTATCCCCCCTAAAATTTTGGAAACAATGAGTTTGAGAATTTTTCATTATATCAGGTGACATATCACTATATTTTTCATCAAAACACATTTTCATATTATTATATCAAGAATCAAGAGGATTTATAGCTTCTTTTTCTACTTTTAGTGTACATATAATGATATGTTAATTATATCCAATGTTATTTATGTCTAACTACCTTTGGAGATTTGGTTTCAAGCTAATAAATAAATGGTCAACCTTACATTCAGGCTAAATTATAATACTCAAAGGGTAACCTGAATTACTTATAAATTTTTCATCATAAGTTCTGAATGATTAATCATCCTTCTACATGAGCTAGATGAATTCCTTTTCTATTATTTTCAATGAATAGAGGTATAATATTTTTTCGAACAAACTATTTTCACATCATCCAACAATATGGAGCAACATTCTTCTAAGTACCTCATATTATTTGTATGATTTCACCGTTGATCTGCTTCAACTTCTTAATGGAATATATATAAAATGAATTTTTCATTATTTTAACACTAGAGAATGAAATTTTTTTAGTACTACTAATTGTTTTCTCCGCACCCATCATAATAATAGATGCACTGAATGAAGATGGGAATTACCTAATGAAGAAATATAAATAACATTATTACCTATTATTATCATATTTAAGTCCATTATGAATCATTTATTTTTAATTTTATGGATCATATAAATGAGGTTTTCAATTTTATATCCCACAAAATTCAATTCCTCAAGATGAGGATCTTTTCATTATCTATTGTGTTATGCATTAACACAGTTCCTTTAGGTTCTGGCCATTGACTAATCCAAAAATAATAGTGTAAGAAACATTAATCATTTTAAGGAACCACATATAATTTTTAACATGTAATTTAGTTCATGAATTACATATTTACTCATGAGTTATACATATTTAGCCAATGCATTGTAGGTAGATTTTGGACCCACCAATCACATACTAAAAATTATACATATGTGTGCTATAGGATAAAAAAACTCAGCATATCCTAACCCATAAAATGAAATGGGATTCATGAATATTTGATCATATTATAACATGTGTTAAATTGAGACGTTTCATTATAATTTCAATATTTCACAATATCATAACCCATGGGAAATTAATTAGGTCTCATATGAATTTTATCATGCTATGTCTCATTGAAGGGAAATAGGTTTCCTAAAAATAATTCCATAATAAACCAAAACTACATATATTAATAATTATAATGTTATCCTTAGGTAATATACCTAGTAAAGAATATGTATCATCAAAATATATCATCATAGATGGAAAATGATCTCTATATATCATTTAATAAATTCCTTGTGGAATATGTCCCTTCCTCTAAAAAAATATCACATATTAAAACATATTAAAATTTTAAAATATATCCAATAAAAAATAAAATTAAATACATATTATTTAATATTTAAATATAAAATTAGTCATAATGAAGATATGTTTTTTCCTTCCACCCATTTTAAAATAATGATTGCTTTTACATTTTTTATAAAATTGAAATTTGAATTGTGTGGAAATAGATATGATGATTATAATCAAGATATAATTTCAGAAATAAAAACAAGGATAAAAAATTCGTTTAAAACCCATATGCGAATTTAAAAATTTAATACTTTTTTAGAAAAAATGGATTTGTATGAAAATATATTTCTATCAGGAGAGATAAATATAGTCAAATTTTACTAAAAACATATTCAAACATAGTTTCATTACCACTTGATAGAAAAATGGAGAAATTTATGAAAAAATCATGAATAACAATAAAAAAAATATTAATGATAATTATTGAGATTTGGATCAAAATATTTCAATATTTTAGACATAATCATGAAAAATCTTGATAAATGATGAGATTGTAACATAAAACATTACCAAATTTGTAACATTGAATCATAATCCCTATAAAAGAATTAAATTTAATTAAACATAAAATACCATTATGATAAGGATATTTCTGATATATCATGCCAATGGGGAACTATATACACCTCATAGAAAAGATAGGTGCATAACATAACTTATGCCTCAAAGAAGGTAAATTGAGAAAAATTCCCATACCACATTGGTAACATTTGAACCATAACACCCTCTAAAAGTGTAATAATTAATTGGATATTTAAATCCCAATTATTTTATATAGAGGAATCATGAAATAAATTTATGGGTAGTATACACACCGAGAAAAACAAATAGGTTGTTAATGTTCACATGTAACTCAAAATTAAAAGACAGATGTGAAATATATTACTGTAATTGTTTACTTTATTCCCAATCATTAAAACCTCATGTATGATAAATATATTTTTATAAAACATATATTTAATAAACATGCCTATATATATCGTACCATATATGATTTACTTATATCCTTTTATTACCCATTATTTAATAATTATATATTAAATGCAATTTTTGGGAAATAACCTCTTTGTTTTCCATATATGTCTTTATTAGATATTTATAATCTTATTACATTGATAAGGGTTCCATAATCAATATAATAATAATTACATAATTTTAATATTTATAAATAAATTATAGTTTTATTAACAATAATGAAATATGGTTTTGATAATTGAAGTATGTTATAATCATTATGATAGTAGGCAGTATGTATGCACGAGTAATATAAGATCCTGGATTTTTCTATGTATTTCACTCTTTGAGTTTTTCTTGAATCTTTTAATTCAGTTTTGTTTTCATCTTGAGTATTTCATTTGAATAAGCACATTCTTATGATGAATAAAAACATAATAAATAACAAATATTTTTCAAGAGGAGAGAATTGTTAGGGAAAATGTCCTAATGTTTAGGTATGTATGCATGTTTGAATTAATGGAGTCTAGATATAAATCAGTTATGATTTTCATGTGTTCTTTTAAAGATAAAAAAAATAAAAATAGTTTCAGATTGTTTAAAAGGAAAGTGGTCTGAAAAATCAACTCAATAACATTTACACAATGTAAAAATCGATTACACACCATGTAATTATTTATGAGATTTAATAAAATAAGTCTAAGGTGGTAGGTTTTTTAGATGATTATATTAAATAAAATTAAAGTATTTTTAGTAACATGACACACCATGTAAATTCTTTACATTCTATTTTAAACATGTCGTTTCGATAAATTCTCATTGTTTTGGATGCTGCTCATCTCATATATATGATAATGAATTCTCTAGATGATTTTGGGGTGCTACCTTTTCTTCCTGACTTATCAGTTGTGCATAAAATCCCTAAAATGCCATTATTTTAGGTTTTTTGATTATCTTCTTTCCTCTCTAACCGTTGTAATTAAATATATTGACCTATTTCCTTATTGGTTTTGTCACGGTCAGTTTTATCTAAGAACCTCTTTATAATCATTCTCACCTTATTCCTCATTAACATTTTTCATTGTATACATTGTTGGATCATTAATTAAAAGAACAATGTCTATATATTGAACCTATTGTTTTATTATTGATAATTTTATGCAATATTGTTATTGTACCATTAGTTC
Source organism: Viscum album (assembly GCA_963277665.1). Lineage (NCBI taxonomy): Eukaryota > Viridiplantae > Streptophyta > Magnoliopsida > Santalales > Viscaceae > Viscum > Viscum album. The sequence continues at coordinate 1,510,313,993 of OY728158.1, forward strand.
ATGAATCGAAGTTAATTTAATAAATGATTTGAATTAATCCATTGACTTTATTGGTTTCACATGGAAATTTAATTGGATTATGGATTATTATTTGGTGAGATAACCATGATTATAATTTAAATAGAAAAGTATATTTAGCATGACATGTAACCCAGGGTGATTTCTTGTTATATAATCCCTATATTTTGGATTATTGGTTGTTGTTATAATTTTTAATCAATTGTGAATTAAATTTTGAATGGCATATAAAATAACAGTTTTAATTCTCATTAATAACAATTTAAAATTTTGGTTTAATGTTGTTATATCCATGTTGTATAATAGGGATTTTGGTCAATGTTATATTTCTTATATATCACTATCGACCCTAGAAATTTCACACTTATGTGATGTAATGCTGATATAAATGGCCTTATCCCAATCTCATTTTATAATTCGTATATAGTGTGGTCTATGCACAGTACCATGTTGTAATGATTATGGGGATTTGTCCTGAATGTAGTAATTCTTATAGGGCTTTGACCGAGATTGATTGTTGTGACTATACCATGGTTATATGGGTATGGTTATCATGGTTGGGTGACATGATCAGATATACTTTGGTATGGTAAAAAAGTAATTTAATTAACCTGATTATATGGTTGTGGATGTCCTGGTCCTAATACATGCTCATAGATATTATAGCACAAATTAAAAGTAGAATTTCTATCACAACCCGTCTCCGGAGGCCCATACCGTGACTACCCCAAGCCCGCCTTCTATAGGCCTAGGGCTGGCGACTAGAACCAAAGGCACAATACCGTAAATATGGGAATGCAATGCCTTTATAACATTAAAAACACACAATTAATCACATAGCTGGATAAAAAACACTAAGTAAAACTGTATAACAAGAGAGTGCTGAAAAGTAAAGTGGCCAGAAATACAAGACCAATGGTAAAGTACAAGTACAACTAAAAAGGAAAAAAATAGCTAAAAGGTGAAAATAAGGTCCTTGATCATCCACCACGGATCCTACCTGAAGGGTAGGTACATATAGCCTCCTCAACACTCCACGTCTATCGGTCTTCTCCATCTACTGACACATCGTATGGTCTACCTCTGGGTACCATCAAGTTCTGGTACTCTCAACCTCAGTCAGCGCTGTCCGTTGTCTACAACCAACTCAACGAGATGCAGGCATAGATCGTTCATGGGTGAGTATAAAGATACTCAGTAGGGACCCCGAGACCCTCAAGGTCTCTCAAAATCCAACAAGAAAAACCCACAAGGAAATAAATCAACAGATAAACCCAGTTAGGTATATGCCCATGCATATAACTAAGTTATCAAGTAGTCCATCTCAATCATGAGGTAAACACAAAAGTTATTGGATCAGATCAACTAGGTTTTTTATTCATATTATCGAAACCTCTGCTGCTGGAGAACTCCTGCTCAATCGAGTACAATGGTCATGCTCCGAAATAATGGAACTTCCCACTAACCTTGAACTGATGAGGTACTCCTCCTATTGAGTACCATGGGTCTGCTGCATCACACAGAGGCGCTCCCCACCACGGGTTTTCCGCGTCACCTAGGAGCTCCCCCTAATAGCCTGCAGAGGTACTTCTCCTATCGAGAACAACGGGTCTGTCGCCACAAATAGGTGCTCCTCTGTCGTGGTTATTCCACGATAGAAAGGCACTCCCCACTAGGCTAGTCGAGTCACTCTGATTTGAATTGTTCAGCAATCGTCCAGTCTCTTCCAGCTACTAGGTCTCCCCTCTCTACTCGCTCGTCACTAGAATGATATTCTCCACGAGCTACTGGTCAATACTCCAACTATCACGAAGAACCAAAAAATGTATCTCAAAGGTCTGCATCGTCCGAGAGGTCTCAATGCAATAGGCGACACGTCAATAAAATGCTCGGTCTGTGAGTTATTATCCATTTAGTCAAGGGGGCCTGGTTGGATTCATGCATGATCCAACTTGATCGTAACTTAATTATACCTCGAATTCCGGTGGGGTATACTCAAAAGTAGCATTAAACACCAAGATTACCTATGATGTTGATGGATCATCAAACAGACATTTGGTGCCAAGGATATGTCAAAAAAATGTAAAGGGGTGGTAGTGGGACCAGGTCTAGTCTGACCTGGTCGGACTGACCCAGCCCGACATAGTCTGGGCCGACCCGGTTCGGGTCACCCCTTCTTGACCTGTTAGGTCAGGCCTGGCCCGTGGGGTAGGTTGGCCCATTCGGTTCGGCCCTGCCTATTGGGCCCAGCCCAACAGGACGCGAGGGGATGCGGAGAGCTGTAAGGGTGCGGACCGGCTATAGTTCCATGTGGGAGGAGCTTGGCCTGGAGAGCACCGCGAGGGAAAAGTTCAAGGTGGATTAGCCCGGAGGTCGCGGTGGCAAGGTCGAGGCCGGTTCGGTGGGGAAGCTGCGGTTCGGCCGGGGGCCGGTTTAGCATGGGCATGGCACGGTCAGGTCAGAGGGTGGATCTATTCAGCCAGAGCACTCGGGAGTCATTCGGGCAGGCCGGGAGGCGGCCATGTAGGCCGGAAGGTGGTCCGGGTAGGGCACAACCATGTGAACAGGTGACCGAGCATGGTGTGGCGAAGCCGGGAGGCTACCGGGAGGCGGCATGGTATGCCAGCGGGCAGGCCATCGGGCGGCAGGGCAGGGCGCGACCAGGTTCGCCGGCAGCCGATCAGGGAGCAACCAGACAGGTAGGGGTCTGGGCCAGGCGCGACCACGCCAGAAAGTAGGCCAGCAGGCAGGCCGGGCATTCGGGTGGCCGGTACGGCCCGGGAAGGCGGTTGGTGAGGACGACGAGCTGCATGGTCGGCGCGGCTCAAAAGCCAGTGGGCAGCACTGTTCGGCTCGAGGCGATGAAGCCGGTTCGGCGGGAGTGTTATAAGGGTGGTGCAGTTCGTGGAATCCATGTGTAGTGCAGCTGTTACCTTCGCTGTCTCATCACATCATCACCATGCTGAAGATCATCACAAAATGAAGTCAAGGGAGGGAGTCCGTCCATGTTAGTTTGCCCCGCACCCTCTGTGATTAGGGTAATAACATTCGGTTCATCATGGTAAAAGAATGATTAACAAAAAAACACCCACCAATGGAAACATAACCACATTCTTCATTTTGAAATAAAATAATAACATGGCACAATAAAGAAAACAACTCCTACCTTTGTTCGTTGATCACTGAAGAAGTCGCGGGAAGAAGACAAAGGTCATCGTCATTTATCACGTCCTCCGCACACTTCCAATCCCGAGCTCATGTGTGGGATCATTGGCAATGGTGTGGAGGGAAGGTCGGTTGAATAATTTACATGTTGGTAGGATCTGAGGAAGAAGTCGAAGAAGGTCGGCGTTCTTTATTGTCGAAGGCATTCTTCGTTGGGAGTTTTCTCCTAATAATCCTCATATCAAGGCTGTCACCAAAATGAACAATGCCAACCAAAATAATAATAGATTTCGTTAATCTATTATTTAATTTGTTGGCACAAAATTCAAAATGGGTAATTAATTAACATGGCTCCCCCTTAATTAAAGTGGACGATTTGGAACAATTAAATTAGGGGAGGTGGCACCAATAAAGGAGGGGGTGTGGAGAGACTCTACCTCATTAATGAGGGGAGTTGAGAGGTTTTCCTCTCCCACCGTTAATAGGGGGTTCATTTACGTGTGGTCCCCACGTCATAACCTCTCACAAGAGGTTAGGTTTGGGTGGGCCCTACTAGCATAACCTCTCATGGGAGGTTAAGGTGTGGTGGTCCCACCTCCAACTTCCATGAAGAGGTTTTAACCAACAAATAAAAAATTAAGCCACAAACGTTATTTTTATTTAATTCATTCACTAAAATACCAAAAAAACTATATTTTAATCATGACCCACTACCATCGAGTTGATAGTCTTTTTAAGCGAATATTGACACTGCGAGGTCAATGATGTACTTGAATTTCAATTCCGAGCACCGGTTCAAACATTATAAAAAACCTCTTGTACGTTTACTGAAAGTAACCAAACAAAACTTTAGCAATTGATTCTGGGCACACTGTACCTTGGAATGATGCGCCGTCAATTTTCACGGACTCATAAAAATCTCAAGTATTTAAGAAAAAAAATTCCATAGAATTTCCGGGTCTTTTTAATCTCCCCACCTTAGGTATTTATGTCCCCATAAGGTACAACTCAAACTAATGGAACTATTGGGGGTACTGAGCATGCAACTGGGCCTACCGCTCCCATTTTCTTTCCTGGAGGTTCTCGTGCTACCATCGATCGCGCACCAGAGGTATCGACCATCCACATAGGACCCACTCTGGTCAATCCTCAATCTCCACTGGAACCTCCGTGAAAGTCACCCCATCATCGATGTCCAGCTCTCCATGGTCTATGATGTGATATGGGTCATGCATGTATCACCTCAGATGAGATACTTGGAAGATGTCGTGAACCCAGTGCAACTGAGTTGGAAGAGCTAAGTGGTAATCCACCTCACCAACTCTGTTGTGGACCTGAAAAGGTCTAATGATTCTCGGAGATAACTTGCCACCTCAGCTAAATCTCTATAGTCCTCGTTGAGGAGAGAACCATAGAAATACGTGGTCACCATCCTCGAATTACAAAGGTCTCCATCTCTGGTCAGCATATGACTTCAGTCTGCTCTGTGCAGTCTTCATCTGCTCTTGAATGATCTGCACCTTTTTTATGGTAGCCTATACCATCTCTGTTCCAACTAGTGCTAACTCCCCAGGGTCAGTTCAACAGAAAAGTGATCTGGAAGTTCGTCCATATAACGCCTCAAAAGATTCCATACCTATGGTGGAGTGATATCTGTTGCTGAATGAAAAATCCGCCAAAGTTATGTGATCCTACCAGCTCTGACTGAAGTTGGGGACACAAGCACACAACATTTCCTCGAGGTATTGATTGGTTCGCTCAGTATGGCCATCCCTCGGAGGATGGAAGGCGGTGCTCAGAAGAAGCTGCGTCCCGAAAGCCTCCTGTAACCCCTTCCATAGCTAAGAAGTAAATCATGTGTCACGATAGAAGACAATAAATGAAGATACTCCATGTAGACACACAATGCTCTACACATTAAGCAGTTTCCAAATATCTACTGAAACCTACTCTCTGATCAGTAGGAAGTGGGCCGACATGGTTAGTCTATCAATGATCACCTAAATTGAGTTTTGACCCACGAATGTAGGTGGGAGTCCTCTCACAAGGTCCATGGATATCACATACCATTTCCACTCTGGGGCCTCTAATGGTTGTACCAAGCCTACTGGTACCTGGTGATCCGCCTTCACTTGATGACAAGTGAGGCATCGAGAGACAAAATCGGCTACTGCCTTCATCATACCTGGCCACCAGTGCTATCGTCGAAGGTCATGGTACATCTTCTCCACTTTTAGATGTACTGATACTAGGGATGTGTGGAACTCCCTCAACACTTACTCATGAAGTGACATTGATACCATAGTACGTCCTTTGAAGAGGATGATGTGCTCCCCACCTTCAAAAAATCCACCAGGTGTCTGCCCTGTAGATATTTGAGCACATCATGCCTCGCGGTCAGCATCCCCATGTTGTGCCTTTCTGACTCACTGATGAAGTGTGGGAGTGACTATAAGGGACTGATGGAAAGATGCTCCCTCTCTATCCACAAAGGATATCTATAAAGCGGCCAGCTACTCCATCACCACACCTAGCAGTTTTATACCAGATATCCTACTAAGTGCCTCTGCTATAACATTCCCCTTTCCAGGAATATAGTATACTTCAAAGTCCTAGTTCTGGAGGAACTCAAGCCATTGTCACTGTCTCAGGTTCAGATCCTTCTGAGAGAAGATATACCTGAGACTCTTTTGATCATAGTACACGGTAAAATGTTCTCCCATCAGATAGTGTCTCCACATCATCAAGCCGAACACCACTGCTGATAACTCCAGGTCATGGTTAGCATAGTTATTCTCATGTTGTCTTAGATACCGAGAACCATACGTGATCACTACTCACCCCTACATCAGTACACACCTGAGTCTGGTCCCTGATGCATCGTTGTAGACTATGTACCCTACGCCTTCCTCTAGAAGCCTCAACACTGGGGCACTAGTCAGCCTCTGCCTCTGCTCCTGAAATCTCTACTGGCATCACTTAGACTTTGAAGAACACCGACCTTCTTTGACTTCTTCCTTGCATCCCACTAACATGGAACATCTTCAACCAAACATCCCTCCGCATCATCGTCAACAAGCTAAATCCTGAGCTTGGGATTGGAAGTGTGTGGTGGATGCGACGAACGATGATAACCTTCGTCTTCTTCCTGTGAATTTTTCAATGATCAACAAAAAATGTAGGGGTTTGTTTATCTTATACTCAATGTTATTGTTATCTTTCAAAATGAAGAATGGGGTTATGTTTCCTTTGACGGGTCAATTTTTGTTCATCGTTCTATTACCTTGATGAACCGAATGTTATCACCCGAGTCATGGAGGGTGTGGGCCCAACTAACATGGCCCGACTCCCGCCTTTGATTTCTTTTCGTGATGATATTCAGCATGGCGATGAGGTGGCGAGATGATGAAGGAAATGGTCATACTCCCTGTGGCCTCCGCGAACCGCACCTCCCTCGTGGTGATCCATCTGAACCAGCTCCACCACCTCGGGCCGAACCGCGCCGCCCGCCGTCTTCCGAGTCACACCGGCTGTGCCGCCCATTGGCTGATCCACCAGTCGGCCCTGGCCGCGCCAGCCTCCTGGTGGCCCGGGCTGCCCGCGGGCCTGCCTGCAGGCGTGGCCAAACCCTGCCCTTCCGCCCTCCGTCCTGGTTGCGCCCTACCCAGCCCAAATGTCGGCCCGTCCTGCCTGCCTCCTAGCATGCCCGGCCTCCTCCCGATCACCCTGGCCGAACCGCACCACCTGCAGGATCGATGTGTCGCACCATGGCTGCACCGGTCCCATCTGACCCACACCCTCAAGACCGAACTGGCCTCGGCCGTGCCACTGTGGCCTCTGGGTTGAGCCGCCCCAAACTGCGCCCTCGTGGTGCTCTTCGAGCCATGTCACCCCCGCATAGAACTGTGGCCAGTTCACGCCCTCACGGCCGGTCCATTCCCTAGCAGCCCTCGGGAGCCACTCGCGGCCTACTGTGCTTGGCCCAAAAGGTAGGGCTGAACCCAATGGGCCAGCCTGGACCCAACGGGTCAGGAAGGGTCGACCTGAAACGGGTCAGCCTAGACTAAGTTGGGCAGGGATTGACCGGACCCGGTCCCCCTACAACCCTTTTACATTATTTTGGACATATCATTGGCGCTAGATGTCTGTTTGATGAAATGTTAGCGGAGCCGGTAATATTGTAGCGTGACACTACCATTGATTTTACCCCAATGGAGTTTGGGGTATAGTTTAGTTATGATCGGGTTGGATTGTGCACGAATCCAACAGAGTCAGTGGTAATAAAAGGCTAATAACTCACATACCAGGCATCTGACTGATGTTCCATCCGTTGCATTGAGACCTCTATGATGTGGCAGACCATTGAGATACTTCTTCGTGGGACATTGTGACCGTTGGATTATCAACTAGTAGCTCATGGAGTGGATCCTTTCGGCGATGTCTGAGCAGAGTGTAGTGACCTAGTAGCTGGCTGAGACATGATAACTGCTGACCGATTGGACTCATAGTGACTCCACTAGCCCAATGGGGAGCGACTTAGTGTCGCGGAAGACCCACAACAAAGGAGCACCTGGTTATGGTGGTAGAACTGTGGGACTCGACAGGAGGTGTACCTCTGCAGGATATTAGTCAGAGCACCATGGTGACGCGGTAGACCCACATTGGGGAGCACATCTGTGTGATGCGGCAGACCCACGGTACTCGACATGAGGAGTACCTCACCAGTTCAAGGTTAGTGGTAATCACATTGGAGTCTTAGTAGACCCACTGTACTCGATTGAGTAGGAGTTATACAGTAGCTGGGGATTCGATAAGATAAATAAAAATCCAGGTTGAGCCGAGTCAGTAACTTTTGTGTTTACCTCATGATTGGGATGGATTACTTGATAACATAGGTATATTATGGGCATATACCTATGTGGGGTTATCTATTGATTTCTTTCCTTTTGGTTTATCCTTGTGGGATTTTGAGAGACCATGAGAGTCTCAGGGTCCGTATTGAGTATCGTTATACTCACCCCTGCATGGGTTGTGCCCGCATCTCGTTCTGGTGGTTGCAGATGAGGGACAACGCTGACTGAGGCTAAGAGTACCAGGACTGGACGGTACCCGGAGGTAGACCATACGACGGGTCAGTACATGGAGGAGTCCGACAAACATAGAGTATTGAGGAGGCTATTTGTACCAACCCGTCAGGTAGGATCCGTTGAGGATAATCCATGATGTACTTTTCACATTTTAGTTGTTTTTCCATTTTTAGTTGTACTTGTACTTTAAAGTCTGTCTTGTATTTTCGGCCCCTTTACATTTCAGCACTCTCTTGTTATACTGTTTTACTTATTGTTTTGTATCCATCTGTGTGCTCTATTGTGTTTGTTTATAGTTATAAAGGAAATTCCTTCCCTGATTTATGGAATAACACCTTTTAGGATATTCTCTAGCCCCTATCCTATGGAAGGAGGCTTGGGGTAGTCACGGCATGAGCCCCGGTGGACGGGTCATGGAAAATTAGTATCAGAGGAAGAAGTCAATGAAGGTCAGTGTTCTTCGTAGTCGAAGGTGTTCTTCATTGGGAGATTTCTCCCAATAATCTTCCTATAAAATATAACACCAAAATGAACAATTCTAGCCAAAAGAATAATATATTGTGTTAATATATTATTTAATTTTTTAGGACAAAATTAAAAATGGTGAAATTATTAACTTGGATCCCCCTTAATTAACATGGAGGATTTGGCACCATTAAAATAGGGGATTTAGCACCAATAAATGAGGGGGGTGTGGAGATACTCCCCCTCATTAATGAGGGGAGTTGAGAGCTGTTCCTCTCCCACCATAAATAAGGGGTTTAGTCTCATGTGGTCCCCAATTCATAACTTCTCGCGGGAGGTTAGGTTCGGGTGGGCCCCACCACCATAACATCTCATGGGAGGTTAAGGTGTGGTGGTCCCACCTCCAACTTCCATGAGGAGGTTTTAACCAATAAATAAAAAATTAAGAATTTTTATTTAATTAATTCTCTAAAAACCCAAAAATTATCTTTTAATCTTGACCCACTACCGTCTAGGTGATAGTCTTCTTAAGCGAGTACCGGCACTGCAAGTTCCACGGTGTCCTCAATTTAAATTCCTAGAACTAATTAAAAAGTTATAAAAAATCACTCATAAATTTACTAAATGTACCCGAACAAAACATAAGAAATTGATTCCGGGCACAAAAGACCTTGAAATCATGCACCTCCAATATTCACGGACTTGTAAAAATCCCATGTATTTAAGAAAATAAATTTCCATGGAATTTCCTAGTCTTTACATTGTCATTGTATTTAATTAACAGTTAAAATAATTTATACACATTCTTATCAATTTATTTAATACACTTCTTATCATACTGGATTTGATTAAATAATGTTTTCTCAACCTAATGAGTTATAATAACACCGTATTCAGGAAACTATTTAGTCCCCGAGTAGATAATGTGAATGCATTTTTTGACAAGGGAAATGGACATTGCACTTGATTACTTGTTTGTGGATGGGGTGGAGTTTGGAGATGGGAACGATGTGGGGTTTAGGACCTGGGACATTGAGTATTTTATTGAGTCTTCTATTCTTTTTGGTATTTTCTAGCATGAAACTTTTATACATTCCATCACATCATTAAATTATTCTTTTATTATTTATTGGATTATTTTTTTTGGTTTTATTGTTGTCTTCCTCTATGCCTTTAATTTGATTATTTCCATCTCATTATAAATTTTTTTCTACAACAATAACACTTCGTAATATAGTTTATAGTCCCAAAACTATACTATTCACACCCCTGATGCCAGTCAGCAGCCATTGGAATATGGGGAGGCATACTTGAGGTATCATAAACAACCCTTTCTATCCATATGAGAGAGTACCAGATTGGGCGACATTACAAGAAATGTTTCCATTTTTTATGATCATTCTGTAATGAGTTATGTAATATATTATTTTTATATAATTATTATAATATCATAAATAACACATTTTATACATATACATATCATCTATGTGGTGTGGTGATGAAAAGAAAAGGTCATGCTTCTTCATGAAAGCGGTAGTCCCCATATACCTGGACGATGTTATCATCATTTAGTGAGTGAAAAGGTAACACATAAACTGATATATTAAATTTTAAAAATTATAAATACATAATTAATATCATAATTATTTCATATATATCTCATAAATATATCATTATTTTCTTCTATTTAAATAATTAGTGAAAACAAAATCACATCATTCCCGAGACGGTACTCCACCGTACACAAGAGTGATGTTAGTGTATCCACTATTTAATGGAAATATTATATATATATATATGTATATTATAATGACTAAATATGTATATTTATATTATTAATATCATATGTACACTTTCTAACCATCATCATACCCAACTGTGATAAGTGGTAACAGAAAAATGAATGACATCAGTTTGCAAAGAGGTAGTTTTCCGTACACATAAATATTGATTTCATAACCCATTTGATGGATTTGAGTTCATCATAGGTCATTAAAATTACACAAAAACAAAAATTTATATTTAAGATAGTCGTTTTTTTATATCATCATGTTATAATAATAATTAAAGAGGTGGAGGATAAAACAAAAAAATGCTCATTGATGAATGATACCTCTTCTTTCGGTATCCTTCTTAGGTTAACACCAAAATACCACCCTGGTTTCATTTTTATCAAAAATAAAAAATAAATTATGAGATAAGTAATTTGGGATTTTATATGGGTGTGGATTTTATGATCTAAATGGGATTTTTTCGGTGAATAATACAAGAGTGGGGTGTCCTTTTATAACTTCGGGAGGTCACACTTGGTATATTTCAAAAGCATTGACTGTTTCCATGTTTATAACATCTATCAAGGGTAAAAATGTTACAATATAAAACAATATAGGTTTAATTGTATAAATATGGTCTGAATATAGTTGTTTCGATGTTTTTAGGTCATTTTAACCCATATCATTTAGTTTAACCCTCTGGTAAACCCATTATTACCTTAACAATGGCAGTTAATTTTTATGTTTTCAAAATTCATTTCAGTGAAAAATTATGTTGCACTTATTAGATAATGTAAATTATTATAAAATTATATGTTTATTACATTTTTACAAATTCAATTCACATAAGTGGGAAAATATTATTTAAAATTAATCCCATAGACATGATGACAATGCATGAATTTAAGGAGAAAATGTTCAAAATATTACATTGTTTTTATATCAATATTCAATATGAAATTGTATCCGGTGACCTAAATTGATTTATTGGTTATATAAATGAACTAATTATACATTAAATTCAATTTACAGAATAAATTACCTTTATAAATAAATTAAATGAAATGATTGTTTTCATTCAAAATTCAATATTTTTCGTTATTCATAAGAATTGATCTTTCCAAAGAATCCCCAAAAATTCAATCTAAGATAATTTTGACATGAAAATTTCCAAAAATAAATATTTTATCAGATTTATTTTATAAATCAATAAAAATTTAATTTTAAAAATTTTGGAAAAAAACAAGAAAAAATAATTTTTCTGAGAAAATCATGTTTTTATACACATAATGTCATTTATTAAAATTGAATACTTTTTTCAATATATTATAATTATATAAAACCATTATACATAATATTTAAAAGGTTTTTTATTACTATAAATGTCATTATGTTTAATAAGAAGGTTATAATAGTATAATTTTATTAACAATTCTTATAATATATCTTGGATTTGTAAGAACTCGGCGTTGTGTATAACGAATGTTATCCCTGTGTTTCATGTAGTGAAATATTAACTTAGTGTTGCAGGTAACATAATATTAACTTTGTGTTGAACATATCACAATATTAATAAGGGTTTTCATGTAATGTAATCCAAACATTGTGTTGTGTGTAAATATATCAATTTAATTTAATTTATTTGAAAAAATAGTAGTTCAAAAAAATTTAGGTGTTACAAGTAAACATTTTTTAAAAAATTCTATGTTTTAAACTCACATCATTTATAAAAGGCCACCCCCTCTCCTATCCATTTAAAAATTCCAAAACCCATTGTATCAACCATGACAAGCCTAAATCTCTTCCTTAATTCAATCCTCCCATCCTAGATGACTATTTATTTCATAACCACAACGTATTGTTGTTTTTTAATCCAAAAGATACTGCATAAAGAAGATGTATCATCCATAATAGAATGTTTTTATTTATTTAATAATATTTATCCTTAAATCATTATTAAACCATGTTGATATAATAACCAAATTATCTTCCTTATACTGAGATTTTTTTATGTTTACTACATGACGTGTAGCCATCACATTTTCCATTAATGGGTTATTAATCACCATTTATGTGCACGACGGATTACTGACTTAGAAAATAATGTTATTTATTTTATGTCACCAACTATCTTGTATAGGTATAATGATTGTTTTTTATATATGATATTTATTATATTAACATTAATTGGTAATCCAAAAATAACAAATGCCCTCTTAAATAACATTTTGTGGGAATATAATATTTTAATTCATGTTTATGGGGGACAACCACCTTGCAAAGCGATGTGTTGCATTCTTTATGTATGATTTAAATGGAATTTAATATGAGATTTTTTAATGAAAATATTTTTTTATACGAACTAAATTTGTTTTTTAATGGTAATATACTATTTACCATTATTTCATTCAATATGTAGAGAAGATGGAAAAAATGTTAATGCATTTGTATAGCCCGCAATATCAATGAACATTATATATCAATTTTTATCTCTAACTTTTATGGGTTACTATAAATAAATATTTTCTAAATAAATATGGAATATATATCATGGTTAAAATTATATTGATGATGAAACCATGATCAAATTAAGAGTTCTGAAAATACCAAATTAAAACATATAGGAAAAATGGAATTATTACCCAAAATGTGAATTTTAGATAGAATTATTAATTACATGTTAATAAAATTTAAAAAATAAATCATTTATGGATTTATTTGTATAGGTATGGTTTAATAGTATATATATATTAATATTATATTTATTATATAATATTTTCCATGTTGTTTTAAAGAAGATGAGACTTAAGGTAATACATTTCCTTCTAACTTTTTACATAAATAAGATGGCTTCAATATGCACAAAAAATTTATTTTTTTGTGGTGAACATACTATAAGTGAATGTATTTTATTATCTTTATCCAAAAAACTATTTAGATTTAAATATCCCTTTGATGAACTCTCTTGAATGGGGGTTATAGTTCAAATGTTTCCAATTTGGTTAGGAAATTTTTTCTACTTTGTTTTAGTCATATTTTATATTATTAACCATTATTATTTTATTAGGTCTATATACGGTGCCTTTGAAATTTAAATATCATGAATTTATTTATTCTAAATATACTTTAAATTTAATTTAAATAAATTATTTCAAGGGTCTTATGATTCAATGTTTCAAAAATTTGTTGGGGGTTTATGTTACATAATCATTTTTATCTGGATTGATCATGATTATGTTTTAAATGATGGAATACTATGATATATATACCAGAAAACTGATTTACTTTATTATCCTCTATTTTTATAATTAAAATACATGTTCTCCCTTTATTTTCATCCCTAAATGTACTCAATAGTTTAGATGAATTTTTTTAAGAATATAATATTTATTTCTATCTTTAGATAAGAACCCCCTTTCTCCTAAATCCATGTTTTTTGAAATGGAATTGATTTTTTCACAAAAAATATTCAAATGATTTATTAATTTCTTTTTTAATAAATATATTTCTTTTTGAAAAACATTTTAAAAGAATCTTCAAGACATTTCTAAAACAATTATTCTTTTTATTTTTCTAAATACTTGAAAGGAATCATTGTTTAAAATTATATATTATAAATGGTATTTCATAACATCAATACCACTCCACATCTTAAAGAATAAATGATATTTTTCAAGGGTTATATTAAAAACAAATTTTGAAAAAAAATTTGTTTTTAAGAAAATTCGAACTCGAAAGGATATTTATATAAAGAAATGTTTTAAAAGGTTTTTAAAACATCATTTATAAGGTAACAAGTTTATTTTAAAATAAATGGAATTGTAAAAATATTTTATAAATTTTGGTTTTTTGAGAATGTGATTTCCAATGTAATGATATTTTCTTCAAGCTACATTCCTAGTTATTTTTCTTTCCGAATCATTTTCCATGTAAAATTACATCCAGAAATGTTACATATTCTTTACAAGGTATATTCTCCAAAGATAACATTTTTCATCTTTATTTTAATGGATTATGTTTATGATTAATATTTTTTATGAAACCCATTTCTCTTTCTTGGGTTTCACCATGATATAATTCTCATGAAACCCGCTTCTTTTCCATGGGTTATGCATTGATTAATTGAGTATGAAGCCTATTTTATTTCTATAGTATGTCCAAATATGATTTTTATAAAACCCAGTTATTTTTATGGGGTATGATATGCATTATTGTTTATGATCTAGTGGAGCACATAGGTTTTCTTTTCATTATGTTATAGGTGGGTCCTATATCTATTTATAATTAATAGTCTATTGATAAATGTCATATGAACTAAAATTATATAAATGAGTTTATACCAAAACCAAGTGAGTGTACATGAGAGGGTATCCCAAGCCCGATTTAAGTATACAGATGGTTATCCCAATCCAAACATATAATAAATGTCTTTGTGGATAAAATTGACATAAGATTTTATATGATTAGTTTTATTCCAAAAATATAAGTATTATGTCAATTTAATTCTCTCATGGATCATTTTATCTAATTTGATAATGATTACCTTCATACGTGCTTCTATGAATAAATCCGTGACTTATTTTTATGATATGTGATATATAGACTATTGTTTTCAAATTTCATTCTCATATTTTTATACCCTATGCTCATGTTATATTTATATCTTCCTCATTTACCATTACTAAATATGTAATATCTCCCTTTTTATGATTCTTTTCCCCAAAATATAATGAAATGTATTATGCATGACATTTATAAAAAGGGTTCTAATTCGGATGAACTTAGTGGGAGCTGGGGTAGCTCAATTATGGACCAATTTTTTATGTTTCCATGTTCCCAAAGGCACATGACCTAAATGATTATGGTATGGAACATTTTTTATGTGTTGAATTTTCAACTATTAAGAGATAATATTTATGTATTATATGTTTTTATTTTTACAAGGCCTCTACATGATACTATGTTTTCGAGTTCTCAAATACCCTAGCAATTCAAAATTGTGCTTAACATGAAAATGATTTAGTGGAATTTGAGATGGCCAGTCATAGATGCCAAATTTTTTTTCATTTATAAATAATATTTATTATAATCAAATTCAATGATAAAAAATAAATAAAATGTTTTCATAACAAAAATAAATTCCATGGTTATATCTAATTTATATCGTTATTAAAAAAATATTTGCAAACAATTTCATGATAAATGGTTTAAAACATAAATAACAATACCTACCTATCATTTGTATAAATCTATTTTCATGTTTTCATTTGTACTGGGACCTTATGTTAATCCCACTATGAATGTGTAATAGTCTAAGAATTTATGTTCTTAATAAATGTTCATTTAATATAATTTTTTAATTATTAAAACAAATTAAAGTATAATTTAATATAAACATACAAGTTCTCTTTTCAAATGTAATTTATAATTAATGAATAGGAATAATTATATTTTTTCTAATTTGTATTTTCTGAAAACAAATTTATATATATTATTCACTTAAAATTAATTTTCCAAACCCCATGTTTTGATATTTTATATTTTGAATACATCTTTATGAAACAAAAAATATTGCTTATTATATAAATATTAATTCCTTTTTAATATAATATATAATTTTTAATGATTATAGGTCCTAATGGTTATTATTTTATAGATTATTTATTTTGATATATAAAAAATATTTTTATTATATCATTATTTTTGAATTAAATATTTTAAAATATTTATTATCCTCATTTTAGATGTAATATTAAAATTTATGTGTTAAAAATGAAACTCATATTCTTAAATGTTATAAATTTTTTTTATACTTTATTATTGAATGTAAAAAATTTGAAATTATACAGATCTATTAAAAATTATAAGTTACAAGAAAAAGTTACTAAAATTGCATACTAATTAGTAAAATTATTCTTATATTTTTTATAATTCAATAGTTTTAAATATCATAATTACTACCTTTTAGATGTTTTATCATGAAAATATAGTTCATCTCGCATAACTGGACTGGTCAGTTCATCCTTAAGGTGGGAACACAGACTGGTCATACTGGACCACCTGATGGGAGTTAGCCCTGACCAGAGAACCCAAATAGATAACCACATCCAATACCAGGCCACATATAGGTAAGGGAGCCACAAACATTGAGTATAGGGTCATATTTATGCCTACATGTGCCTATGTATAAGTATCATTATTGTTTGGTGTTTGGATGTAACAGTTTTGGCTATAAGAAAGAAGAGAACCATTCAAAGTTTTGATATTGGGTCGGTATACGATTATTGTTCACCATGTTAAAATAATCTGATATATTGTAGCTATTGGATCGATCTATCAAAACAGTTTAATCCCCCCAACCTTCTTCTTTCTCATGACTCCTCTAACCAACATCTATTAATTGATCCTTCTTATTCACGCCATGCTGACTGAGCTTCAACATCTTCCCCCATCTTTCTAGTAGAAGCGATCAAAGTAGCATCATCCTAAACATAGTAACCTACCCCATTATAGTTCTCCAAGGGAGATGAACTATATACCTTCTGATCTACCCACTGTATGTCTTCAACATAAACTATGCACCCCTATCCTCATCTTCCAATGGTGATCTTTTACTTTTCATGGATGTATGATGAGGCCATACTCTCGGAGACACCATGTATAAAATTTTGTTTAGAATTTAAACATGTGACTTCTGTAGTTTCATTTCATTTTATTTTTTAATTCAAAACATTATATTATTCCAGATAAAGGAATACAAATGTTGTGTTAAAATAAATAGTATACAGGATCATTGTTTCTTTCATAGTAAGAAAGGCCATGGAAACCCCCATCTTCCCTCAGAAGCGTCCAATATTATACATGTATATATAATCTTCCTCATTCACCTGGACCACCCCTATTCACTCCAAGCATAAAATGATCAATGGCATTCTATAATTTTATATCCTTCATTCCACTGGTTCTAATTCACCAAGGAGGGAGAATCCCCTCAATTCAGTTTCTCGTTTTAATGAGGTAATTATGCATATATTTTTGTAAATATATTATTTTCTGAAATTATGTTTTATTCAAATCATATATGGATGTATTATAATTAAATTGAATGTATATTAATTTTAAATGATGGATTTATTTTCAATTTATATTTAACTATTGTGATTTTTTATTATTTTTATCAAACTATATATATTTTAAAATGTTATAAATTTTATGTTTTAATTTAGTTTATTCTTCTATTTAATGAATGTATGTATACATATATGTATAGAATTTTCAATTTCATGTTCTTTAGGAATATATATATAAATATGTACTAGTACAATGTGATCATTCTAATTATGAATTCTTTTCAATTTA
The DNA here is from genome assembly GCA_963277665.1 of Viscum album. Taxonomy (NCBI): domain Eukaryota; kingdom Viridiplantae; phylum Streptophyta; class Magnoliopsida; order Santalales; family Viscaceae; genus Viscum; species Viscum album. The sequence continues at coordinate 1,510,331,859 of OY728158.1, forward strand.
ATAATTATGTTACATATACTTCTTTTGTAAAAAACTATTGTTCTAAATTATGATATTTTTTCAATGTTTTCAAGTTCTTATATTTTTTGTAAAAAATAAATTATTATCAAAATTATTATAATTTTATACTTATGAAGTGTGTGTGTTTGTATTTAAATATTCTTTCATGATTTAAAGGAGTATTAAAAAAGGTAATGTTTATTTTAAAATTGATACTTTTATAATATTATGTGTATTGTATAATTGATTTTTCTTATAATTATTTGAAGAAAGAAAAATTATATAACTATATATTAAAAATTATTAACAAATGTGTATAGTAATTTAACAATTAATATTATGTTTTGTTGTGTTTCATACCATTACAACATCATTTTATGTGTAAAATGATAGTTTCAAATATCATATTTTGAATAATGTAAATGTGCATCTAATATCATTATTCAATGATGAATTTTATTGTTTATCAATTAATGTTCTATTTAAATAAAATTGATTATATGAGTGAATGAATGAAATTTTACATACATGGCTGTTTACAATTCCTTATTAACATCCATTCACATAAGTAAAGGTTATTTATCATGATTTTTGGTTGTTACAAACCTCCCATGTTATTTCCTAATAAAGATAATTTTTATTTAAATATATATAATTATAAATGAGTAAATTCAATAATTTATTGTTATGTCTATAACGAAATAAATCTAGTGAAAATGTAAATAAATGTAATGAAAGATGAAAATGTTTTTATTAATAAAATCTGCACGTGGAATTTGTAAAAATGAATAGAAAGTGGGGAGTAAAACCATACCTAAAGAAAGTTGGTTGACACATACATCCTTCAATGATTGAGGTGGCCCCATGGATTTTTTTCTAAGGCTTACAAAAAATTTTATAAAAAATCACGAGATTATTTTATGAAGAAAAGAGTTTTCAAAATCTAATGTATTTTAAGAATGTATTATATCATTTTCAAAAGTTTAAGTATTTTAAAAGGTATTATAATGTTCTTAAATTATGTAATTATTTTCAAAGGTGTTATAAAGTTGTCAAATTACAAAGTATTTCAAATGTATTATAATGTATTTTAATCCATATGTGTTTTAAAAATTATTTTCAATGGTATTTTCAAAATTATTTTCGAAACTATTTTCAAATATATTTTCAATCATAATTTCAAGAGGTATTTTCAAAATGTATTTTAAAAAAAATCATTATTATTTTCAAAATTATTTCTAAAAGGTATGTTTAAATGTATAACTATTTTTAAATAGTTTTTCAATGACTTTTTATAAAACCCCCACACTAGGAAATTATTCTAATCTTATGTTTTTATAAAAAAAATCATAGTCATTTATTTGTTTCTTAGGTTTTATCATTGATAAGGATCTTTCATGAGAAAAGTTTGACCGTTGAATTTTTATTTATTTTTTTAATTTTGATAATGTGTAATACATGTATTCCTACTTCAAATCGTAGATCAGAATATCTCCTCATATGTAAATAAAAATTTATTTTCAATCTATTTTTTTATATAAAATATACAACAATTTTTTTATACCAGATCCAGAAGCATGGTTCTTCAGGCTTCAATTTTATTTTCAAATGAATTATTTTGATATCATTGGATATTAGAAAATTTGGTTAAAAATATGTTATGTTTATAATTATATTTTTTTTATTGACATATTTTTTTTATAATATTTCAGTTTAAGACAAAAAAATAGACTTAGAAATTAGATTTTTAACACTTATATAGGTAAGTTACCGTTAATAATATAGAATTATAGTGATTCTATTCCTTGAAAATTTGAAAATTGAGTTTCAGACATTTACATAAGTATGAAAAAAGAGTATCATTGTTGAAATTTAATTTAATGGGGGTAAATGTAAGTGCCCAAGAATTTATTCTATTAATAAATGTCTATTAAATCAAAGTGATTTATTATTAAAAAAACTAAATTGTAATTTCATATAAACATAGATATTTTTCTGTTAGATTTTGTTTCTAAATTAGGATAAAGTATATCTATATTCTTTATATAATTGTATTTTCATAAAACAAGATTAATTTTATATCTATTCACTTAAAATTACTTTTTATACCATCATTTTTTGATTTTGTATGTTTTCAATACATTGTTACATAACAAAAAATATTTTCATATAAATAGTTATTCAATTATTGAACAAAATATATAATTTATATATTTAATATGTTATAATGGTTATTAATTCAGGGATTATTTATTCTGATATATTCAAATCATGTTTTTAAAATCATTTTTTTTTGAAAAAAAAATAAAAAATATTTATTAGCCTTGTTATAGATATAATATTATTATTTGAATGGTAATAATAAAAAAATAATCTTTTATTTTTTAAAAATAATTTGTTGGTGATTTTCATAAAGTGATCAGTTTGAAATTATAATGATCAACTAAAAAAATCAATTTATAGGAAACTGATATTAATAATACTTAGTAATTAGTAATAATAATGTTATATTCTTATAATTCACCAGTTCCAAATCTTTTTACTTTTAAATTTTAGATTTTTTATATGAAAAATAATGGCTATATGGGTTAACCATTCTAAAAAGCACAACCTTGTCATGGGAAAAAATGGACATGATCGACCACCCTATGTTACCCAGTCCAGACCAGAGGTCCTAGAGGAATAGTTATGACTAATACAAGGCCATGTATATGTAAGGTGGGCCACAACTCATGAGTATAGAGTAGGGTTTATTTTTACATGGGCCTGTGTATAAGGCCACTTATTATTTTAGAAATGAAATTTCATTGTTTAGGTTATATTTGAGTGGAGAACCATTCAAGAATTAGATGTGGGGTCATTATGAGATTAATATTCACTATTTTCAAACAATCAGTTATATCATTTCCATTTGATGAATTTTTCACCAACATGTCATCACCCTAGTCATCTTCTTCCTTACGATGCCTCCAAACCTCGATTGTTCAATGATTATTCTATTATAATCAAAGATAAGTGTTAATTTTCTTATTTCCATCATCTTTCCAATATATTCCATCAACATATAATCATCCTAGGTAGATTAATTTACCCCATTATAGTTTTCCAAGGTAATAGAACTATATAGCTTCTAATCTAAAAACTTTTGTTCTTCAACCTAAACTACCTACATCCTGTCTTGGCCTCTAATGGTGATCCAAGAATTTCATTGGAATCATGATGTGACCGATATATAAATGAAAATCTATATAAAATTTAATTAATAATTAAAAATTGGTTCTGTTTCTATTTCAGTTTTTTTAATTTTTAATTCAAAACCCTCTATTCCTTGAGATAAAGTAATGAAAAAATAGTGTTGAAATCAATTGTATATAGGAACACTATTTCATTGATAGTAGGAAAGTGCATTGAAACCTCCATCTTCACATAAAGGGGAATGAAGCTATTAATGTATATATAATCTTCTTCATTCACCTGGACATCCCATCTTCAGTCCTTACATAGCTTGATCCAAGCATTCTCATCATTTTTCTCTCTTTCTTTCCACTAGTTCAAATTCAAAAATGAGGCACAAGTCCCTCAATTCAATTTCTAGTATAAATGTTGTAAGAGTGTATATATTTTTGTATGTATATTATTTTGAAATATCATTTTATCTTCAAATCATATATTCATGTATTATATTTTTATTACAGTTTAATTAATTTTAAATTATTGATGTATTTTAAATATATATTTAAGTATGGGGATTATTTTATTTCAAGAAAAACAATATTTAAATTCGAAAGGTATAAATTCATTTATTTAATTAATTTAATTATTTATTTAAGGAAATGATGTATATATATATTTATATATTATTTTCAATCTCATGTTCTTCTGGATTATATGTTTATGTAATAATATAATGTCTTCATTCTAATTGAGAAAGTATTATTTTTTCAAATTGGCACTTATGTTACATATAATATTTCTATAGAAAAATATTATACTATATTAGGATTCTTTGGTGGTTTTTCTTCTTCGAATATTTTATGTGAGAAAAACATTTCTCAAAATTAAATGAATTTTTATACTTATGATCTATATATATATATAATTAATTATTCTTGAGTTAATAAATGTGTATGAACAAATGGATTTTTTATTTTAAAGAAATTAATTTTATAATTTTAATAGTATTATGTAATATATTTTTCTTTCAAATATTTTAAGTACTAAAAATTATATATCACTGTATTTAAAAATATTGTTTTATGATAATAGTAATTTCACAATTACAAATATTTTTTGTATAGGTTCACACCTTAACATGATTATTTTATGTGTAAAATGATGTAGTCAAATACCATACATTGAATTAAGTAATCTAGTATTTGATATATTTATAATGGATGAATTTTTATGTTTAGCATTTTTTGTTATATTTAAATAAATCATATTGTGTGAGTTAATGAATGAAATTTTAAATACGTGGGTTCTAACTATTCCATCAATAAGACATCATCCAATTATATAAAGGTTATTTATCATGAGTTATGGTTTTATATAATATTGTAATTGATTTACTACTAATGTTAATACTTATATATTTATATATAAGTATAAGTGAGTAAATTAAGTAATACACTATTATGTTTTAAAGAAACAACTACAGTGAAAATGTATATATACGTAAAACAAGTTCGAAATGTTTTTATTAAAAAATTGTCAGTTTGAATTTATTAAAATGAATGGGATGTGGTGAGTAAACTCATTCCTAAGGAAAGTGGGTTGTCCTAGATATCCTTCAATTTTTGAAGTGTCCCCATGGATTTATTTTCAAAAACATGCATATTATTTTATGAAAAATCACTGTATTATTTTATTATGAAAATCATTTTCAAAAGAAACAGGATTTTTAAAAAGTATTATATTAGATTCAAGATCATAATTATTTTCAAAGGAATTATAATTTTGTCTTATTATGTATGTTTTTTCAACCTTATTATGATGTATTAAAATTAGGTTTTTTCAATTGTATTGTAATTTTTTGAAATTCATTTTTATTTTCAAAATTATTTTCAAATGTATTCTCACAAGTATTTTGAAAATTATTTTGAAAATTATTTTACATGGTATTTTCAAAAGTATTTTTCAATTTATTTCCAAAATAATTTTCAAAAGTCATTTTCAAAATTATTTTAAAAGAATTTTCAAATGGTATTAATACAATTATTTTCAAATTTATTTTTATAAGTGTTGTAAAAGTAGTTTAAAAAGGAATTTTCAAAAATATTAATATTTTCAAATGGGTTACCATTATAATTTTTCAAAAATCCATTGCAGGGGAATTTTTCACACCCTATGATTTTATAAAAATTTCAGGATTATTTAGAGGTTTAATCAAGTATAGATTTAATAAGAATCTACTGTAAGAGAATTTGTATTGATAATTGTATATTTATTGTTTTAACTATGATAATATGTACTATTGGTCCATTTACTAAAAATCCTATAATGTAAGAGTTATAAATATTTAATTTATTGTACATATTTTAGTTTTTTTTATCAAAACAATATACACAATTTTGTTATATCGGCTCTAGAAGCACAGGACTAAGAGCTTCACAAAACTTATTTTTCTTATATCCAATTCTATATTAATATCCACCATTCTAATTGGATTTTTTTTTGAAAATATCATATTAGAAATTATAGTTTGTATTAAATAATATAGAATCGTGATTATGGGTTGTTATGACAAAAACTAGATAGAGAGTTTGTCTAAGAACCTATTGAACTAAACCCAAATTGTGATTCTATTTATTTAAAACTACAATTATAGACTCATTCTATGGATAAATTTTTCATCCCAAACTATGTTTAGGAGGTCCATTCCATTTATCAAAATAGAACATCAATGGTCTAACGATAATATATGAATTTTTATTCACTTTAATTTTGAATAAAATGAATAAATTTGTGACGAAACTACAAAATGTTATTTAAAATATTAAAATGGATATAAATGAAAAAATTCATGGTTTCTAAAATCAAAAATACCTATAAAACACTCTTTTTAAACACTTCATGAGTATTTAGGACTACATAGTTCTTTAGTTATAAATTCATTATATATTTTTCCAATTTTATATGGGATAGTCGGTTTCCCATAATAATTCATGGAATGTAAAAGTCAAGTGATGGGGTAGGATCACATCACTACAAGTAAGGGTTCCATTGAGAAAATTTATTTTCCTAGAAACAATATCTAATAAAACTACGATAATATTTATAGTACTAATTAATATGATTTATTAAAAATAATTTTTTCGATTTAAATTCATAATCTCATGGTTTTTTGGTATGGAGTTATTTATACTAAAATAATAAAAAATAGAATTAATCAAAGAATTCAATTTTTTAGAAGAAAAAAATAATTTCAACAATATTAAATATATTACAAATTTAACATATAAAAACTAACATCTATGCTTTAATATCTTAATATAGGATAAAGTTATTTCTTAGTTTTACCCTAATATGAATTATGCTCATACCCTATATACTCACTTTGATGTTTCTAAAAATTTGAATCTACAATCATCAAGTAATTATAATGTTATACTTTGATATAAAGGTAGATTATAATAATATTAGACTTATAGATAATGTAATATTATATGGTTAATCTCATATCATATGGGGATGTGATGAATATTTTATTAATTTTATTAATCACGATTAAATATGACTATTTTCCATCCATCCATATATTTTGGTTACTAATTTTTGATACGATTGATGTATATAAGATTTTTAATTTATATATATTGGACATTTAATGATTATGACTGAGAATAATTGTTGTTATAGTTTATGAAATAAGATTTCATTCATATATTTTTGGATGTCATAAAATGTTTTTTTATTATTAATTTTAAACGGTTTTATTACTCATGTAATTATTAAAACATTTTTATCCACCATTAATGATTTCCGATTTAATTTCATGTTGGGTTTCTTATTAATTCCTTGAAAAAACATTCCCAAAAAGTATGGTTTTTAACCATCATGCTTCTATACTACTAATAAAAATCAATATCATTCATTAGTAGTTATAAAGACTTCTATCAAGTTTTATGATAGGATAACCAAAATAGGTTGTAAAATATGATAAATAATTTCCCTAAATATTGTTACAAAAAATATAGAGTATACCCAAATACAAAAAATTAAAATATAAAGTGATCCATTACATTATTCTATTTATATTCACATAATATACTCAATACAATGTTGTTTTTCTAAATCCCAGAGGTATCAAGAAGGGGATCGAGAGGGGTGAATCGGTGAATAGAGTACTTTATACTAGCACCACTGATCTTCAATGGTGTTGTTTATTCTGTAACAACCTCTTCTTTAGTGATATTTAAGGTTGATCCTCTATAGGATTATTCGTTGATCATCATACACAGGATTTTTTCATTACAAATTCTTATTTACTTCTTCAATCACTTTAATAAAATGGTTTCAAGACTTATCTTTAAATGATTAGGTTCATGTGATATTTTTTTTAATGAATTACTAATATTTGACTCCTCTATTTTATATAATGATTGTTCTAGGATATCAAAAAGATATCACAATGGTAGAAAGTTTACCATAACTAGTGTGAAAATATTTATACAAAACTATGTGGATCATGGCTGCATTAATTATAAAATGATTTGAATTCCCCATTTAGATCCTCGTATAAATATATTTAGAATTAATCTATTTTTATAATTCTCTAGAATATAAATACCCAAATTTTGTGGGTATTTTATAATACTTCTAAATAATCATTATTAAATGTGTATTAATTTATTCTTTAAATATAGTTTTAATATCTAAATGAATCTCATCTCATCATGCAATAAATATAACTAATCGGGTTAGGTATAACTTCTTCATCAGTAACCATTGTTATCACCCAAAACTCCCAATATAAAATTTAAATCAAATACTCAAAGGGTTCGGGTATTATATTCTTCTTCTCACATGGATAAATAATATTCCAGGGATGAATCATCATGCATTCAATTATGCATCATGTACGATATCGACCTTTCATGGAGGTACATACTTGTTAATTTTTTTGTTAAACCTTATTTTTGTTGTTTATTAAATGATTATTTGGTGTATGTGAATTTTCAAGGCTGTTTTTTGAGTTTGGGATATTAAAGAGAGAGGAAATGTACATCTCGTGCATGTTTCACAGTTGGCGCACAATTAGTAGTAATTGAATACCATAACCATGATGGAATATGAAGGTTGGTATATGGTTTTGAAACAATTAAAAGGAGAGACTGAAACCCTGTGGGCACTGATAGGGCCATATTTCATGGCTACTAAAGGTTTTTCAAATCGTACGGGTGCTTATAAGAGACTGTGCGGCTTAGACCATCTTAGATAGAGGAAGTCGCACAATTGTTTCATGGTTTGGAAAAATGTTCCCCCAAACCATGGGACCCTTAAAAAGGGAGAAATTCCCATTTTCCACTCTCAAAATAATTTTTTTCTACCTGAATTTATCCCCCATTGACCCCCTAGAGTATGGGTGCTGAACCAAGTATTACTCACTCCTCCAGGGGGGATTCTCCTCCAATTCTTACGTGTTTGGTGTTCGGTTTAGTGTGAATAAAATATCAATATTTTAATTTTTAGATTTAATGAGTTTTATTTTTATAATAAATTGTGTAGGTTCATAAAGTGTTCGTCAAAGGACATGAGGTAGATAGCCTCAAAGCCTTTCCCATAGTGTTCATGTGTTATATATAGTTGTAGTTGTATTAATTTTCATTGTTCCAACATTTTGATGTCATGGGGTATGGAAAGTGATGTGGACACTATATTGAGAAAAGAGGCCCTTAACATACCCCATTAGGTTTGTTGATGTTGTGATATCAAAACTAGGGCTACCCATGGGGTATTCTAAACACTTGAAAATGGTGAAAAATATTGGTAAACATTGAGATAGTGGAATATGTGATCAAATAAATTTTAAATTGTAATCGATTTTGTGGTATTACTGAAATATTTGATTTATTTGATTATATATTTTATTTTATATAATACCTAAGGTTGTTTAGAAATGGGTTAAATAATTAATTTTGGGTTTCAATTTGGTTATGGTTTTAAATATAAAATGTGATTTTTTTCAATGTGGGAAACATTTTTAAAATGAGGTGTTTCCCTTGATGTGATTTAAAATTATATTTTTCTTTAGATATTTCATATAATGATTTTAAATGGGGTTTTTGATCCTTTCCTGAGAGAATGATTCATGATTATTTGAAATGGTTTGAAATAGAAATTAATGCCTTGGGTAATAGTTCAGTTTTTCAAATAGAAATATTTTTATTTTAAAGGGGAGGATTCAAGATGATCTGAAATAAGTATTTTGATTGTTTTTTATTATGGATTTTGAATATAACTTATTTGAATGGATTTATTATTTTTAATATGCAATAATGTTGTATTTTAAATAATGTAAATGTTTTTTTAATTATAAAAATGGTAAATGGATTATGACATGGAGATGGTATATGTGTTTAATGGTTTAAGATGTATGTGAACATGGACATGTGGTATGTGGGGTATTGGACTTGAGGATCTATCCCCATGGATTGATTTGGACTAAGGATATAAACCCAAACCCTATAATGCATGGGTTTGGGAGTTTGAATGAGTCTTAATTCCCATAACAGTTGCATGTGATGAGACTACCTGGACTAAGGCTCTGAGGTAAGTGTTATGTATTGGTTTAGAAATGTTTTCCCTAGTGATATTTGGAATTTGAATTTACCCTTATCTATTGTTTTTTATGATTATAATTAGGCGATGTGTATTTTATGAGAATTTATAAGCCATGGAATATATAATGAAAGTGGATAATGTGAATCTTGTAAGCTTCGGGAACACAATTTTATATTCTGGTAACTATGTTTTTTTATTAAATTTTGGTAACTATGTTATTAATATGTATCTGCATAAATTATCTATATAGATTTTTTATTTCATTAAACACCATTGGTAGTGTCCTACAAAGTTGTACACAAAATCCTCTAGGTCCTCTATAGTAATTAGGTACCCAAACAAATGTTATTTGTTTCAACATATAGATTTAAGATAGAGACCTAGTAAATTGTTAATGAAAGGGATTCTTTGTTTGGTCATGGGAGTTTAGTAAATTGTTGGGCCTTGGGACCATGTGTGATATCCTTTGGCTATTTTGGTTTTGGTGTTTATTTTTATGAATATCTGATAGGTTTTGTGTTGTCATGATGTTATAGCATAGGCTATATAATTAAACATAGATGGGATGATTGTGGTCCATTTATTGTGATGATTGGTTCCATTTTTTATATCATTTTTATTGTGGTATTACTCAGATAATAGGTTATATTATTCCCAATGTATCTTTATATGCCTGTATTTCTAGTCAATAGCCTTGGGAATATGGGAATGTGTGATTGAGGTCATGTGATGAACAATCTCGTGGCACCGAACTTAGTGACCAACAGGCTGAGGACATTACACATGACAACCACCTAGTAGAAGATGCTATATTTTACTTAATGCAACTGAGTGGTCACTCATAGATGCATCATTTCAAACACACATACCTTCAAATGCTCAAATACATGAGATTAATTTTTTTCACATTGTTTTTTAATTATAAATACCTAAATCATCCAGTCTAACCAATTTATTATTCTCCATCATATAAAATATGATAAAATTTCCATCACCGATAATAAATTCCAATAAACTTAATCCAATCAGTTTATTCATATATCATATTCCCTTCTTGTATAATTATGGCATAAGTCTCATCAAATCACTCATCATGTAAGAATATCACCTACATTGGTTTCAGTATTACATTCTAATTAGTGATTCCATGGAATATCCACCCATTTTAAATTTTTCCTACATGAATTTAATTGTAACTATAAGTATTTCAATTTATTTTGGATGGACCTTATCATTTTATCACATTATTTTTCTTCTGAATAACTTGTATTCATTAATGTTTGAATCATGAACCAGGTATTTATACTCATGTACGATAGTTTATGAGTTTCTTTCATGAAATTTTCTTCAGACTCATCTAGATAACATGAGATTAATGCAGTGTTGATAATGGGATTAAATCTCTAATTGGATTGATTCCATGGTCATTGTGGCATTGACATGGAAGGTGATTCTTTCTCAATGGAATCTTAGATCCTTAGAGGAAGATGATAATCACCAGACTGATCAAATATTTTAGATCGTCATGATCTCATGACATGCATTTTATCTTAATGATTAAGTATTGGTGAATAGTGCCTCAATTTATCCATCCAACATAAAATCCCCCTTAGTTATCACTCTTGAATATCTACCTCCCAATTACATCATAAAACTATATTAAAGTACTATGTTCCTCCCTTGAACACCAGATAGCACTGACCCATTGTAGTTCTGCGCCATTGTGTCTTCCTATATTGTGGTCTTAGTACGACTCCCATGCACTCAATTTGGTTACACTCTTATACAGGCCGTATAATGTTTCCCCTACCAATACCTTTTCAACCCATGGGATGGACTATGATGTTTCCATTAGAATTGGTAGACCTTATTGTCATACAAGTTCCATTGGTTGATACTGTCCTATGAAGGCTTGTGGGTTTTCCTTCTTTTTTATGTGTGGATTATTCATACATATATGAAAAAAAAAATATGTGTATGGAATAAATTGAAACCTTTATAAATTGAAATTATAACTCAAATCACCTTATCTTCTTCATATATCATCAATAAAAAAATATTATTATATTTTTACATGGCTTTGAATTTAATATTTCGTGTAATGACATTTGTTTTACATAGAAATATTCAAATAACAAAAGAAAAATTTAAATTGAATGGACTTAAAAATGGAATAATACTTAGAAAAATATAAATGAATATATATTTATTTAATTTTTCATCTTCCCATTGTGTTATAAAATGTTTCATTAATTATGAATTACATTAGATCGTAATATCACTTTAGAAATCATTAGATATGCAAATAGATTTCCCAAGCCTAACATCCCATTACAATAGATGAATAAAAAAATTCTATGGGAATTACCACCAATAATGTGGAAATTTATTTAAAAGGACCAATAATTAGTCTATAACAATTATCTATACCTCATCATAAAAAAATATTTAGTATATATTCAATACATGTAGTCTTTCTCTTTCAATTATTAATCACTAATCATAGAGGATTTCATTATAAATTGTATTTTGATTCCACTTTATGTATAGACAACAAATAAAACCACACTCATCAACCATCCATATAGGATTTTCAATATCCTTATGTTTATTTGTTTCAATAAAATTTCCATAAAGAGAATATCGCTTATCAACCTTGTTAACAATAATTGGAAAGGATTCATATATGGGTTCTCATCTTCCCTTCATATTATTTTAAAAAATGAATCTTTTTTTGTAAGAAGGTTGGTACCACATAGTTCACTTAAAAAATATCTTTTAGTTGGTATACCATAAGTCTATATTGTTTAATAAGTTTTAGAATGAAATATAAATACAACTAAGGCCATCTATGTTATCTATTAATGAACAAGATTGTGATATAATGATCATAAAATATTTATTTCTCAAAGATGGGGATATATAAAATTGATTTTTTGAGTAATATATTTTCATTCACACTATAGAAAACGTGTCATAATTTTCATGTGAGAGTATATATTTCTCCATATTTCTTTGAGATTACTCATCAAATTCAAACCCCCATGATTCCCATATTTTATATAATTATGAAATGAATTAAAAGTGTAAATCTCATACCTCTATCCAGAACTTAATAATGGATGAAATGAATTTGAATATATCAATAAAATAAGACTTGATATCATCTCCTTTATGTTTTCTACTCCAAAAGGGTTGAATTAACTTCCAATAGACATGGTGGAACAATTCATCAGATTTTCTTCATGTTTCTCAAATTGATTATCCACCATTGCGAAACAATTCACGTTTTTACAGGATCTTGACTAGTCATTCCCACTTGTTATATTCCAATTTATTCCTGAGAATGAACTTACCCTTCAATTCACTACGATATAAGAACAAAAATAGAACACAAAAATAAAGGAATTAGGTTAAACACTTATGAGATTAATAAATGAATCATGTTTGATAATTTTCTCTCAAACCATAGACTACTTTTCTTATTTCTAAAAAGTGTTTGATACTCTTCATGCCCATGTCTCCATTAGATTCAATATTATTAAATTTCTTCTATAACATGTTCAGTTTTCTTTAATTAACCATAAAAATTGGAGGATTATTTATCATCACATATTACAATTGTGTAATGGGTTCCCCTGATGATTATTTTCTATCTTTAGCATTTTTTTTTTGAGCAGGTAGAAGATGCAGGAAATTTGAGATATTATGCCTAGTTTGATTAAACATTTCCTACAGTTCAGATGAGACACTTTATTTTTTATTTTTTGGAAACCTATAATGAAATTAGAATTTTCATTCTGTTGAAATAATTTTTTTAATTTTTCTTTTCTCTATCTAATGTATCATATTTATCTTTTTCCATTTCTCTAGCAACTTGCAACAAATCAGGGAAAATAATGAAAAATTACTTCCTAACATATTATTATTTAGAGGATCCATGATGTTTATTCAATGTATTAATGTAACCATTACTCACTAACATTTTAAATTATTCATCAAGAATATATTCAATCAATCATATATTTATGTTTTTCTACACGAATGATTCTTTTCTTGATTTTAGATTTATCATGTTCACTTCAATAGATTTTTTATACTGGTATATGGTATGAAATATGTTTTTATATTTTAAACATGTTTTTATTATTAAAATGATATTTTATTCCTCTATCATTTAAATGTTTTTTGGAGTGTTTTTTAGTTCTTTTTACTTGTTGATTGTCATTAAAAAATTACTTATCTCCCATGGAAGAAAGTTGAATTTTCCTTCTCACATGCTTCTCTTTTAAGTTGTGGTATTTTGTTATCAAAGGAGTCATACCTACTTGGTGAATACCAGCACTCTTATTCTATTTTATCACACATGTTTTAGTACTCATATAATTAATTAATGAGTTTAAATATTTTTCTAGTGTACATATTCATTCTTTTTTGGGTAACTTACTTCAATTTTGAACATTTCATTATTTTTTTACTTATACCTAAATGTTGAAAATTTATTGTCTCCATAAATTCTCATGTTTTTCATCATTTAGTATCTTTATTACTTAACTTCTTGAAACATTAAGAGTATCCCATAAATATACTTCTTTCTGTTATAGTATAATTTTTGCAAGATTTAGTGAATTATTCTTTCTAGATTTGTCTTTCCAATTTTGAAGAATCATTTTGGAATTTATTTTCCATGGTCATTATAGTATAAAATATTTTTTATTTAGTGTATATATCATCATTGTTATAATCCCATATATTCCCATCTTATGGATTTGAACCCATACTAAAAGATTATGCAGTATTATTAAAAATAGAATAAACTAGTTTACGGGTTACCTTCTATTATGATTCAATAGGAGGCTGATCAAACATCGATCTTTTTTCTCTCCACTCAAACATTTTGAGTTTCTTTAGAGACAATATCCATATCAACAATTTTTATAGTAACATCCCTTATATGAGGTAAAATCTACTCATATGTTTGGGTGTCATAATTATTCTTCTCAATAAAATGGGAAGTTCTAGAATGTTTCTAATTAAAATTTATCAAATTTTAATCTAGTTATTCATATATCAGGATATATGAAAATATCCAATTTTCTACTCATGTTTACATTCAATCCCATTCAATTTCCATCCTAGTAATCTAATTTTAATGTTATTTTCTACTATCAATCATAGAGTTGTATAGGGATTTTTTCTTCTAGTTTGAACCTCCTAATGTTTTTTCCTAGAACTTATATTAACTTTATGAGACTATTCTATAGAACATATCTTTTTAATTTACTCTCCAAACAACATAGAATTTTTATAAAATAGAATTTTTTTGATCTTTAACATTACAAGTTTTATCTTCATGTTCGGTACTCTGATGTTCATGGAGACATTGAAAAAAATTTCATGAGCATGTATTATTTCACCAAAAACATGTTTAAATAGTATGACATCATGAGTATAAAATTGAATTTATTCATCAGTTAATGATATATTTTTATTTCCAAGATTCATATATTTTACTTTTCCTTCAATGTGGTATGTGATATAATTTTACCTTTTTTTATCTATTTGCAAGTGAATCTCTTATATATTAATCTCATCATCAGGATTTTATAATTATTGAAAATGATCTATGAAATATATATGAAATATATGAAATATATTTTCCTAGAAAATAATTATATATAATCAAAAATTATAGTAGAATTATTTGGTAATTTTCATAGATTTGTCTTCCATGTACTCTCCTTGGCGTAAGCTAGTTTCTTTAAATAAAACATTGACAACTAATTTGAAAAGAGTTCATTGATAATTCTCTTATTATATTTTCCTCAATATATATTATTACTATTTTCAGAGACTAGGAAAATACCATAATGTTCTCTTCAATAGTAGTAGAGACAATGTATTCCACATTAGGTACTTCTAAACCATCCTCAAATATTCAGTTCAAATAATCCTTGAAAAAAAACATGGTAAAAAAACATTGTTTCAATATGAGGTAAAAATATCATCTAATACATCTTTTAGAACCCAAATAGATAATGTAGGGACACTGAGATGGAGGAAAGTGTGTCTGGTCTCTAATATTTTATCATGTTTTCATTCTTTTCAATTATCCCATCTTATTCTCGAACATCTTCCTCTATTAAGAGGAATTGATATTATTATGTTCTCTAAATGTTCATATACATATGAAATGTATATAATAATAGATATATCTCACAAAAGTATTTTTACATGTTTAAGTATTAAGAGCTACTCCATATCATTATCAACGAATATTTTTTCATATATTTTTTAATAATAATTAATTTTTATTGGTTTTAAGATTATATAATTGGAAAAAAGTTTTTCTATAGTAATTGTCTAATTATTCCTGAGTTTATTTCCTTATTTATAATTCTACCACCAATATTGAATTTTAATTTTTACATAAGAAAAACGAGTTATTTAATGGTATTCTAGTTTTATCATTTGTATGATGACTCTATGGTCATTCCCCACAAATTTATTGAGTCACATTTTCTTGTGCACTTCCTAATGAACAATATAAATGTTAGTATTGAGGATTCTATTCAAATTCGTGGGTCAACGTGATCATCTTCTTGAAAAAATGCTTAAATTTTACTCCATCAATATTTGATAAAAATATTGTATTGGGATCTCCCAAAAATGTGCAAATTGTGTGTCTTTTCTCATCATCTACATGCACATATTTATAATGAACAATTTAGTTCATGTGGATCTCAATTATTATATTATTTAAATTCTAAATTTAAATACATATATTAATGTGTTTGGAATAGTAAATTTATTCTTCTTATACAAAATATAAATACATGAACAATGTGGTATTTTTTCAATCATATAAATAGCCATTATTAAGTGGGTATTTATTTCTTCACATAGTCCATATTGAAAACTAGTTGGTTCTCATTTCCCCATGGAATGAATCTACCTAAAGGACATTGGTATAACATCATCAACGTCCATACCTACCTGCATGTAATGTAAATCACATAATTGAAGTTTTTAGGTAATATAATATTCTTCTTATGCAGATAAATGATAAATTTTGGCTTTCCATTAATTTATTCAATCATTTATGTTAACCTCATAGAGGACCAGACTACCTGTAACTCCATGTGACTGTGTGATCACCCATGGTTACATCATTTTCAATACACAAATCTTCCAATTAAAAATGACTCTAGTATACCTGTAAATTATTATTCAACACATGAAAATAGAGAAAATAGAATTTAACTCCTATAAATATATGTTAAAAATAATGAATCAGTTTATTAATGTGGTTCACTCCCTATATAAAAAATTATTGAAAAAATACCATAAAATAAATCTGGATACAAGAATAATGCATGAACTCATTTTACAAATACATCATATTTGTAGATTATTTGGCACTGTTGAATCTTTTTAATTATTTAGACATGAATGTATGTGAAACTTCATCTAGGTACATTAATTTTATATGAACCTTATTATTTAATAACAATATTATTTATCTTGAAAACTTTTATTCATTAATGGGGGAATCATGGATTTGGTATTTCTATTCATTAATGGAATTATATGATTTTCATGCATGTCATGCTCTTCAGACATTCATAAATAATAGTGTTTCAATATAAAATTCATTTTGGGATTAAATATCAAATTATTTTGATATAATGATCTTTGTCGCTCAATTATTGGGGATGATCCACACTTTATAGAATCCAAGATCATAAAAAGGAAGAGTAAAATTAATGTCTCAATAAGATGGTCATGGTCAGTGTATTTAGTGCTCCCATGTTTTATCTATATGTTTTAATATGGGTGAATAGTTTTGTTCTTTGGAAACCCCACATTGAGTCTCGAGTAGTTCTCTCTCCATCATTTATTCTTGCATGTTCCAAAATTATGTCAGAAGTGAGTAATAGGTTCACCTCTTGAACCCCTCCAGGTCCCACATGTTCCCTTATTCAAGCCTGACCTAAGAAGTCTTGTGGGATAGATCTCATTTTTTATGTGAGACTTATTCAAACATTATCCCAAATAATATAAATATCAAAAAAATTACATTCCTTCTTTAATTAATATTCCAAGACAACTCTCCTGATCCTCATCCTGCGTCATCATGAAAAATTTTATATGATTGTTTTTTTGGAATTAAATTTAATTCTTAATGTAATGAGATTTATTTTTCATGGTTACCTTCAGATAATAATGTAATAATACTTCAATTTCCGAACATTAAAAATTGAATAAAGCACATGAAAAAATAAATGAATATATTTTTTATTCGAATACATCATCTTCATCTTATGTTAAAAAATTCATCAATGACACATATATTTAGAACAAAAGATCACTTCAACAATCCTCTGAGTTACAATGATAATTTTTGCATATAAAAATCCAATGTCATTAGATGTATCCATAACATTTCACTAGTAATAATCAGTAATAATAAGGATTTTTCTTACCAAATGAAGTCAAATTATTCCAAAAAAAATCTCTAGGCATCATCACCAATCCTCTTGATTATTTATCAAAATATTTTCCTCTCTCTCTATACATGATTAATTTTAATCAGGGAATACATCATCATACATTTCCTTTTGTTTATTTATTATATATTTAAAAAAACAATAATCATTTTTTATCCACTGGGGCTTCTTTGGTTTTTTCATTGAATAATTTGATAATGTATCACGATTAAAATTATAAATAATATTTAAAAAATGATTTCACCATTATATGATTGTGGAATATGTATTCCCTTATATCATTAAATTCAAATAGGAAATCATTTCATTTTTTATTAAATTAATTCATTCTTGAATTCCACTTTATTATATACATTGATAGAAAGACCTAAATATTAAAGGTGAAAATATAATATTGTTCAATTTTTAGGTATAATAACCATATTAAATCAAAACATCCAATCCAAAATTTATAATATTTTATATTTTATTAACCCATTTTTAATGAATTCTTTTAGATTTTATCATATTATAGAACCTAAATCAATCACCAATGATAGATAAACATTTATTTGGTGGATGTTTTAATGACTCATATCTAATACACAACATTTTTTCATTAGTTGATTCAAAGAACCATACATAGTTTTTTTAAATTATCATAACTGAAAACCTAATGGTTATTTTCTTTATAGATTAGTTGCAGTTTAGTTACTTTTTAATAAAAAAATATTCTATTTTTCTAATAAGTTCTGATAATAACCCATTCTCATTTAATATAACTATATTAGATCCCTTAAGGAAATATATGAAAAATAAATGGTGTGATATAAGTTTAGAAAAAGTATAACCATATGAAAGAAATATATACAAACATCTCAATAGGATACAGTGAGATCAAGGGGTGTATTATGTTATGATAAGTACAATATTTTTTTGAATAAATTATTAAGAAATAATTGTTACATATTTTCACAAACAATAATGATTTCTTAAGAATCATTAGTAAATGATTATTACTGAGTTATCATAACAGAAGTTTCTATGAATACTTAAAAAAATTATTATATTAAATAAAATGAGATATATGGGTTACTAAATTAGTTATTGTGATGAATAATTATAGGCTCAATAATCATAAAATAACATGAATATTCCTATGTGATCCATAAATAAACAATTATAGGTAAGGTGATAATAAAAAAATATATATAAGGAATAAAATGATAACCCACGAATAAGAAATGATTTATTAAAAATATCATATATTAAATTAATATCATAGGTCATAGAAGAATAATTAAATATTTCCAAATAAAAATAGATAATAAATAAGAAGAATTGGTTAAATTGGTTAAACAAGTTACATTTGAATTGAAGATATATCGAAGATATATAATAACATAAAACAAGGAATAAAATGTATTTTTAAAATAACTCCTTAGAAATATCAAATATTATTATTTTTTGTGATATGAAATATTCATATAGAATTTGTTTTCCATATAACTATATATATATATATTAATTTTTTCACATTTATTTATATCATAATTTAGTTTTTTTAACCATTATTAACAATTTATACTAATGTATTATTTATTTTATTATTTATTTTTTGATTTTAAAAATTCATTTACTATTATTCTCTCTGATGATTAAATTCTTGCGTTAATGTAAATGTTATGGTCCTGGGTTTTATCTGTCATTTGAAAAAAAATATTATTTTGTAGTAAAATAAACTTATTATTTAATTGTATATATTGAACATTGATTAGAAATTGATAATAATTTATATTTTGAATGTGATGTTTCATGGATATATTATTCAATGATGTTTTATTGACTACAAATATTTGTTCTATTATATTTATTATCACATCGTTTTGGAATTGAAGAATAAGATATATAAAATAGATTTTTAATTTTTTTACTATAAATAACTAAACCAAAAATAGTGATGAATATTTAGATATATATTACATAAAATTTTGAATGTTATCCATTAAACTGGACCTGAAATGATCAATGGTAAATGATACTTAAATAATTTTATAAAAATGTATGGATATAATACACATATATAAATTATTATGATACTTATTTTATACTAGTAATATTTTAATATATATATATATATATATATTACTCATAAAACTAGACAAATGATTTTAGATAATTCAATATAATATATTATTTTTGACGGTTTCAATCCTTGATGATTATTTTTTATAATAATTCAATTTTCATGAGACTAGAACCAACGTTTTGTTATAATGAATGATATTAAAATATTATTTAGATGAATGATTTGTAAAATTCTGTCTTTTCTATTATTGAAGAGGACCTTTTGTGAACATTGTTTTTTATAACTTATGGAAATGATTATTTATACATTATTTTTTTTATAAAATATTTATTTTTACTATTAAATAGAATATTATTTATTGATATGACCATTAATAGTATTTCAATGATTCTTATCTCTATCGACACATTAATATGTCATAAATGATGTATTTGATTTTATTTTTACCTTATTATATCATATAAAAAATTTTATCATAATTACAATTCACATTGTTATAAAAATATTTATAAAAATTTCCAAATCGTTAATAATTTGGAACATTAAATAGTAATTAATAATCTAAAAAATATTATCAAATATGAGTTTTAATTTTTTTAAATTAAATAATTTATTAAACATAGAAATTATTTTTTCATCAATGATAAAAAAACAAATTATAATTTGATTTTAATATTATATGTTATCAAATATAAATCAATTAAAAAACTAAATTAACTATATAGATAATAATTTATGATATTTTTATTACATTATTTTCTGACTATATTAATGATGTAGTATTTCTCATATAATGATCTCATTTGTAACATATAATGTCTATTTTAATACTTACCTTCATATATATTCCCCTTAAATCAACCATATTTATGTTATAAATTTATCTAAGAGTATTGTTTTACTTATTTCAATTACATGTTAATCGATTCAACAATATATTTCATTTATTTACATATAATTATCGATAGTGTGGATTTAAAAGGAAAACTATATCCCTTATATTTATACTTTATAATCATGATATTTTTTATTATATATGTTTATGTATTTTATTTATTATGAACATATATAATTAATTTTCTATTTTTTATTCTTGAATAGTAGAGGTTTTCTTTTATTAATCATTGATATGGAGTTACATTGATACATTATATTTTGTTGGAAATCTTAATTTTTAGTTAATTATATTATAATTTAATCATTTATGTTCTTTTTTCAAAAAGATTATTTCTATATATAATTGATATATATTTACCCTATATATACTTTTAACTACAAATAAAAATCAAACATATTTTATACACTTAAATATAATGAATGCTACATCAATATAGTTACTCTTCATTTGGGAACAACCACTACATACAAGTCAAGACATATTCCCTACTTCTTTTTCATGTTCATAATTCTATTGAAGTCTAGCACTATTATAATTAAAATATGTAAAATTTTTGAACTTCCAATTGTCATTGTTTTATTATTTTTATTTCAATCATGTTATTTATTCAATTCCTATCCTATGATTCATCCTTAGGATGACCCAACAATCACATTCATAGTTTTCTGAATAATTTTCTCATTAAAATAAATAACGACTAATGAAGTATATACACATTAAAAAATAAATGATTTTGGTTTTTTGAATACTATATAAATATGTTACATTTTTAAAAAACTATAGGTTAAGATAATTAAAATAATACAATCATCCTCAAAAAACTGTTGGACCAAAATGATAGACTATACTGATTGTAGTATCGTAATAATGATGCTCAATATATAATATGGGGTAAATTGTACACTTTAAAAATTCATTGGGAACTTTTAAAGATGACAGTGTTTAACAAAGTTAAATAAGATAATTCATAAAAATTATAGTTCTACAAACTTTCTTGACTCTAGAAATATGATTCTGAGAATGTAATTCTAGAAAATTAGTTCCAGAACTGAAACTTTATAGAAGTTTAAAAAGATAAAGATTCTAGCATAAAGCGTATAAAATCTTACTAAATAATATTTTACCATTATAAGGAAGTCTAATATTTTTATACATTCCTCAACATACAAAATTAAGTGGAAAACTTCAAATAAACAAGTAAAAAGTAGTATATATTTTAACCCAAAGAGAATGGTATCCAACAACCTTGGATAAAGGTCCCTTAATTTATAATTTAAAGAAAGTCTATCTTTCCCACACCAGGGTAAGCCCTCGATAAAAAGATCAGATTCTGTCTTGTTATCCACAAAATCCCTCAACTTCAAGGTAGTCGGCACCTTTGTCTTACTCAGCAAGGAAGTCCTTGAATATTAAGGTAGTTGGATCCTCTGTCTTCCTAAACCCAGAAGCCCTTGAATGTACTCAGTAATATTCGGAGTTGAACGAAGAAAATATGAACAAGACGTTCAGTACGTACTAAGAATGAGAGTATCTCTCTAGAAATCACATCATCATGTAATCTATTTAATCATAGAACAGTTCATCAAAGATAATGTTGTGAGCTCTTTCAAATGAGCTCCTATTTATAGGCACAACTTCAACAGTCAGCACCCTCCTCTAACAATCATATTTTTCCATGAATATTGGAGGGACCTATACACGTGTCACTCAAACAACGATTATTTAGTAACAGAATGCACAACATTGTTTTATAACCAAAACAATTGTAAGAAAGAATATGGTTATATAACCAAAATAAATTATTTAGAATGTAGGGATAAAAGTTCTGAGTCTAATAAAAAACAAATTTGGTATCTATAATATAATGATATTCGGATCCTGAATTCTAAAGAATTTCATAGAATGAATTTCAAAGGAATTTAAAATCTAAATTCACAATAATTCCGAACCTGAACATAGAATTTTAGAAGTCTAAATTCATAAGAATTAGAAATCCATACATAGAATGTTCGTGGTCTAGATTCATTAGAATTCGTAACCTAATCTAAGAAATGTTCGGATTCTGAATCCAGAGAACTCCGAGTCAGAACTTATAAGAGTTTGGAGTCTGAATTCAAAGAGTTCGGAACCTGAATTCGAATCTTGATAATATAATTCTTTATATCTAATCATATATATATTATTCCAAGTATTTTTATATGAAACTGAATTCTAAAATTACAAAAAAATTAACAATGAAAAACATGGTGAGGATAAATTTCCTCGGGGAAGATTTTTTTTATGAAAGTAAAAAATAGGGTAAAATTATATTTTCCTTAAGATAAGGTGTTTGTGATATTCAAAAAATGAAGGAATGGTAATGTCATAAGGAATACTTATTGACTCAACAATATCCCTAAACATGAAGGAATGGAAAACTCATAAGGAAATTATATTAACTCAGCAACCCCCCCCCCCTTTTGGAAGGCCCAAACATCCTTACGAAAAAGAATATAATGACTTGGAAAATTAAACATATTTCCCTTAACACACATGGGAAAAGATGAATATTTCTAACTCCCCATTAGGCTTTGGAACACTAAGGATCATATTCTAGATTTCCAGAATGAGATTTTTCAATATCGTGAATATGGAAATCTTTTTAATGAAAACTCCCTCTTAGATGAACTCCCCATTATATAAGGACATTTCTTTTATACTTATTATTCTTTTTTCCTTTGTCCCCCTTTTTGATTTTCAAAAAGGAATACAGGGAATGGAAAAGAAATTATAGTACCTGAAAAATTAGTACAACACATATAAAATATAAGAAACCAAACATTTCATTATGATAGGAAAACTTCATACAAGGAAGAAAAATACCCCAAGAAATCAGATTTAAACAAAGTTATCCTTCCTTTTCCTTGGGTATTAGTTTCTTCACTATTGTATTTAGCTTCTTGAGGTCCTTGTGGTCTTCCTATACTCGCTTATGAATATGATATTGATCCTCTACTTTCTTTTCTAATGCTTTGATCTTTTCTTCATGAGCCGTAATAATTTCACCTTGAGGCTTCATGGCTTCTACCTGCTTTACTAGATTCTCTTCAATCTAAATCTTGAGATCTATTTCTCTCTTCTAGCATTCAGAAACTGAATTCACCTTCCCATTCAGATATATTACCTCTAGAATCAGAGAATTCTGGTACAGAGTAAGATCTTATTCAAAACTACTTGTTAGATCCTTGATCTTACCATTTCCAATGTCAAATGCCTCCTCAACAATATCATGGAAGTCATAAAGATCTCTCATGTCCTCTATGGTTTCCCTTGACCAACTGGTTATCTTCCTGCTTGATCTGTTATGGGCTTCTTAGTTGATGAAAAAATTCTTGAAATCAACCTCAAGCATGACACACTTATCCATCAACATGGATATTGAATCCGATTTCTGGGTCAAGGTGTATTGAAGCATCTGACCTCTCGAGTCAATGCTTGGAAAAATAGGAATGGTCCTAACAAGTGTTTTCAATGTCTGAACAATAAAATCATGTCCAAGGGATGATGATTCCAAATATGAAATTTTTCTTTGTAAGGATTCTTTTTCTAGTTCTTCAAGTATCCTCTATGAAGATCCACCATCTTCTTTCTCCTTTACAACAGCTTTACTAGGTGTATCAAAAACCACTTGGTTACCCTTATTAGTTCTTGGAATGGATTCCTCATCCAGAGATTCATGTTCACTGTCAGACAGTCGAACAATTTTATCTTCATATATATCTTCTTTCTGATCTCCCGCCTCGGCAACCTCTAGGTGTATGAAATGATGATTGTAACATTCTTCATCAGACAGCTTATTCACTTCCTCTCTAACCTTTTCATATTCACATTTCTCATTTATCCCATGGGTAGCCAGATTAGAAGATTCTGCTTTAGAATTTCGGATTTAGATGCTTCTCGGATGGACTTTCTTTCTCATTAAAATCTTCAACTTGCTTAATCAACTCTGCGGTGTTACCACTACGTTTTTACTTCTTCTTCAACTTCTTTTTCTTTGACTTTTTAGGGAGTCAAAAATTTATTTCCCTAGGTCTCTGGTAAGGCTTTTACAAAGAAGGATTTTGGTATCGGGATATATTCATATTCTTTCTCAATATCCCTCAGAAGCAATTGCACAATCTATACTTCATTCATCTTCTTCATTATGTTTCTTCTTTCTCTTACCTTTCCAGATACTCAGTTGTCTTCTCCTTCAGAGATTTTTCTTCAGTAGGGTCTAGAACAATCATGGGCTCCCCTTCTTTCTTGTTCTTCTTTTCTTCCCTCCACTTAGCTACTACCACATCTGGATAAGCTTTTTATATTATTTGGTTTTGGGGGTACTGATAGAACTTCCTTAGCCAATGGATTTTTTTCCTTTTCATCCACTTCCTTCACATTCCTCTTCATTTCAATTTTCTGGACGTCTCAGCCACGTCCTATTTCTTCGGTATGGCTTCACCTTCCTCTTCTGGAAAATAATAAAATTATCCGGATTCTTTAGAAAATGAAACATTCATTCTTCTAAAATTATCATCACCAACCATCATGACATAGCAATTCCATGGTTTTTAAGTGCAAGTAATTTTGAAAGGCTCCGAACACCGAACAATCAACTTTGAAAGAATGGCTGGATACATAATGATCTGGTCCTCTAGATTTCCATTCTTTATATTATTGATCATAATCAGAATACGCTTAAGAAAATTAACTTCTATCAGATTAACCAAGACGACCAGGATATATATGTCACTCTTCTTCAAAGTTTCATTTCCCCCTTTTCATGGAATTATGAAACTTTGAACCCATAATTTCATAATCCGATAATTTGTAGACATATGACCAATATTTGAAGTCTTTATTTTATAAAGTCCAAGATAAGCCACACCCCTAACCTAATTGAAACTTCCTTGATTATTTTATAACTTATGGGAAGAAAACTCAGCTTCTCCTTCATACAGAATACCAACCAAGCTAGATGCCTTGGTGTATGAAAGGGCATAATTCATTCCAATGTTCTTGAAATAGAACTTATCTCTGCCTTCATCCTTGAAAAAACTTACTGACTCATAAAATTTAACTAGAAAATCCGGATATACTAAATCTTGATCCCCAAGATTTGATATGAAAACACATTTCCATCCGTTAATTTTGATATTTTTTTAGATGATGGAGTCATACTTGGTGAATAAGTATGGATGCTCCAACCTTTATCTATAAACCTGCCACTCTGAGATTGGCTTGACAGTTGACATGTCTTTCTATAAAGATTCATTGACAGCCATTTGGATTTAAGCAAGATTTGAGATTTTTGAAACATGCTTATGTATGAGGGAAGATCATAAGCACGTGAGAGCTTGAGTTTGTATGTGGTATAACCATTTGGGGTATTTTATATAGGTATTTGATGTGAAAATTTAGCTTCCATGGAAAATCCAACAGTTGAGAACGTTTCTAATCAGATCTAATGGTTGAAGAGATAGCCGCAGGAAATCTTGATAGAATCCGATCTTTTGAGGTTTTAATAGAAACATTTGGGTTTAAAAAAAAGAGAATCTAAAAATTTTAAAAACAAAAGAAAATACCACCTAGTAAATGATGATTACAAAAACCCTGGAAAGGAAACATACCTTTCGAATTGCTAGGAAGATTATTTGTATTGAGGAAAATTTTTCTTGAAGAACATTAGATTCCGAAAATTTTGATTACAAGAAAAATTAATTAAAAATGAAAATCTCTATTACGAAAAATTTAGTACGAAAATATTCATTACGAAAAATTTATGTATGAAAATCATCATTATGAAAATTCAAAGACTATGAAAAATTTTTACACTACGAAAAATTTTAGATTGCAAAAATTATAGACAAACTATATTTATAAAAAAACATCATTACGGAAAATTAATAAAATCTTATTACAAAAATTTTCATTTTGAAATATTTGAAAAATATGGCACCCAAAATTTCTATTATGAAAGATATGAAAAATCTGACTATGAATATTTCCATTACAAAAGATTTGAGAAATATGACTACGAAAATTTTCATTACGAAAGACTTAAAATATTTAGGTACAATAATTTCCATTATGAATGATTTGAAAAATATGACTATGAAAATTTTAATTATGAATGATTTGAAAAATATGACTATGAAAATTTCCATTACAAAATATTTGAAAAATCTAACTATGAAAATTTTCATTACGAAAGATTTAAAAAGTCTGACTACAAAAATTTTCATTACGAATGATTTGAAAAATCTTACTATGGAAATTTTCATTAAGAATGATTTTGATCTAACTAAAAAAAAGTACTCCCCCTGTGAAAAAGAGTTTATTACTATAAGGAGATTGGTTTGATCAGAAATTTAACAAGGAATATTGACTTATGGTTATCATTCCTAACTTCTGTTTAATGTTTTCAAATCTATCATAGGGTAATGAATTTGTGAAAATATTAGCAAGTTGATCTTGTGTTCCGATAAATTGATGAATGGTATCCCCTTTTAACAAATAAAACATTTCAAATCAATGTTTTTCCAAGAATAATGATGTTACCTATACTAATAATTTCACCCTTAGCATTATCTCCGAATGTTACTTTTCCTCCTTTCATCTTGATAATCTTTTCAAATATTTTTTTGTTACCAGTCATATGCCGGGAACATCCACTATCCATGTACCATGTATTGGTGTTGTTACTTTCTTTATTTTCCTGAAAATAGAATGTTACACTTTTGGAACCCAAACATTCTTGGATCTAGAAATTTCAGAAAGAAAAATCTTAGGTACCCATATTTTCTTAGAAAAATAGGATTTATGAAAACATAAAGACTGAGTTTTGTATAGGGAACAATTTCTTGCCCAATTCCCACCACAATGACACTTAGTGTAGAATGGAGCACTTTGTGGAACAAAGTAATTGTTATTAAAAATCGATTTTGAACTAGTATAACCAAAACCAGAACTATTCTTTAGTTGTAATATTTGGGAATACATGTTTATCGGAATTTTCCTCACCTAAGGTAAACTTTGAAAAACACTTCCTCAAGGAAAATATTTCAAATTATAGTTTGATAACTATGTTCTTATCTTTCAAAACATTTGTTTTTTAGCTAGAGTTTGGCTCGAAAAACTTTTTTTTTTCAGAAATTACTTTTTCTAAATCCTTAAGAAGTTTATCCGTCTCAAAATTTACTTCCTCAAGTTTTTTTGAAATACTTTTGAAATCAAAAATTTTCTTATCAAGATCTTTAGAATAATCTCATATTTCCTTAGAAAGAATAGTATTTCTTGAATTTTCTTAATCATACTTTTTCTTGAGTTTTGAATTATCATTCTCATGGAGCCTACCAAACCTTGAAAAGTTTTCATAGGTGAGTGAAGTATTATATTCATCAGAAGAAGATTATTCATCAGAAGATATATAATATTTACTATCACTATAGTTACCATTTAATTATATATTTGTCATGGATTCAGCATTGGGTACTTTAGGCATTATGAAATGAATTTCAATAGGTTTCCTAAAAAGTAAACCAAGATTCTTCTTTCTAGAAGATTCATACTCTGATAATTCATCTAAAGAGTCTCCACCACTGGCACTCCAGGTGCCATTAGCTTTCAGAACATTCATAGCTTTAGCTTTGTAGTACTTCTTTCGGTTTCTCTCAAAATTCTTTTCCTTTCATTCCATTCTTTTAAGAATAGGAAAATCAGGTCTTATATATCCAGCTATTTTGCATTCATAACATGTGACTTCTGAATCATTCTTATCTTTCCATTATTTCTTCTTGTATCTGGATTGAATGTTCTTTTGTCCAACAATATTATTTATCCTTCAAGCAAGATTGGATATCTCATTTTTTTTCATGATTCACTTCCACTAGATTTGGATTGAATAACAATCTTCTTAGATTAAAATCTAGTAAGTCTCTTAGGAGTCTTGGCTTTCATTTTATTTGAATTTGTTGTAAAATAAACACTTACATTTCCATTCTTCTTCTTAATATTGTCAACATCTCCCTTCATTTTAGTCTTTTTTAAGAAGAGGTCAAAAACGTTCATCATGAGTGATCTGTGTAACCTTCCTATTCTCATCTATAGTTGTTCTCTTAGATTCCCAATCATTGGGAATGATTTCTATGATTTTTTCCACAAGAGCTTCATCATATAATACTTTCTCACCCATAGATTGTAAACAATTAACAATAGTTATAAATCTTTTTTTCACCTTACATATGGGTTCTCCATACGGAAAGAAAAAACCAAGATACTCAGCTTTCAGCATGTATCTTCTAGTTTCAATAACTTTGGAGGTTAAAAAGTGAGTAACTTCAATCTTATTCCATATAAAATTTACTGCTTCACAAGATGAAATTTGGATATATATATTTTTTATCATGGAACAAAGAAATGTATTGTGTACGTTATAATTTAGTTGATATTTATTCTTTTCTTGATTAGTTAAAGTACTAACTTCCTTTTCATGGATATTATATCCTCTAGTGAGCATAACAAAATTGTCTACTCCAATATTGATAATAAATTCCTTCATATTATCTCTCCAATATTCGTAATCATTTCCATCAAAAATAGGTGGTCTAGTTGGATTTAGGTTATCAATGGAACCAATATTGATTCTTGCCATATTAAAGAAATTCTTTCCACACAAACTTGTTAGTAATAAATGTTTGTAAACAAGGAAAATATTTCTCATCATGGAAAATGAAGAAAAATGAAAAACAAGAGAAAGTAAAACATATATGTGAATATAATAAATTCAAGGACATCCTCTAATACCAATTGATGGATCAAAATGATAGATGATAATAATTGTAATATCATAATAATGATGCTCAATATACAAGAGGGGGTGAATTGTACACTTTAAAAATTATTTGGGAACTTTTAATGATTCAGGTGTTTAAAAAAGTAAAACAAGATAATTAAAAAACCTCTAGTTCTATAAACTTTCATGATTCTGGAAATATGATTCAGAGAATGTAATTCTATAAATGTAGTTCCAGAAATGAAACTTAACAAAAGTTTACAAAGATAATGATTCAACCTTAAAGCGTATAGACTCTTATTAAATCTGAGTGTATAGGTATATGGAGGTATAAGATAGTTATACTTTCCACAACAAAAAAAACTATTTTGGAAAACCTGAAACAAATATGTAATAAGTAGTAAATATTTTAATCCAAAGAGAAGGGTATCCAACAATCATGGATAAAGGTACCTTGATTTATACTTTCAAGAATGTCTATCTTACCCACAGCAGGGTATGCCCTCGATACAAAGATCAGAGTCTGTTTAACTATCCCCTTAAGACCTCAAATTCAAGGTAGTCGGCACCTCTGTTATCCTCAGCAAGGAGTTCCTCAAACTTTAAGATAGTCGAAACCTCTGTCTTCTTATCCCTGGAAGCCCTCGAATGAACTTAGCAACATTTAGAGTCGCACGAATCAAATCTGAATAAGACGTGCAGTATGCACTAAGCATGAGAGTATATAGAAATAACTTCAGCATGTAATTTATAGAATCGTAGAACACTTAATCCATGTTAACATTATGAGCTCTTTCCAATGAGCTCCAATTCATAGGCACAACTTCAACAGTTGGCTCCCTCCTCCAACAGTCATAATTTTTCAGGAATTTTGGAGGGACCTGTACATGTGTCACTCAAACAACGGTTAGTTAGTAACTGAAGGCACGACATTGTTTTATAACAAAAACAAGTGTAAGAAAGAATATGTTTATAAAACTAAAATAAGTTATTCGGAATGTAGGGAGTAAAAGTTCAGAGTCTAACCAAAAACACATTCAGTGTCTATAATATAATGATATTCAAAATCTAAATTCTAAATAATTCTGGAGTCTGAATTTCAAGGGAATTAAAAATCTGAATTCACGGGAATTAAAAACCTAAACTTAGAAAGATCGGAGTCTAAATTCATTAGAATTAGGAGTCTGAACTTAGAATGTTCGGAGTCTATATTTATTATAATTTGAAACCTGAACTTAAAAAAGTTCGGAGACTGAATTCAGAGAACTCAATGTCGGAACTTATAAGAGTTCAGAGTCTGAATTCAGAGAGATTGGAGCCTGAATTCATATTCTAAAAACCTAATTCCTTTTATTTAAATTTATATATGATTCCGAGGATTTGGATATGAAACCTAATTCTATACATAGAGATAAAATGATCAATGAAAAACATGTTTAGTAAAACATTCTTGGGGAAGGAAAATTTTCTTTATGAAAGTAAAACCTAGGTTAAAATGAAATTTCCCTTAAGATAAGGTGTTTGTGATTTTCAAAACTTTAAGGAATGATAAAATCATAATGAAACCTTATTGGCTCAACAATCTCCCCAAACATGAAGGAATGGAAAAGTCATAAGTAAACCTAATTGACTCAACAAAAACACTGAACAATAAAATTCATAATGTATACACAAAATAAAAACCCATTTCTACTTAAAATCCTTATAAATTGTTTTCCTACAAACCCATGATAGACGTACTACTCCACATAATTCCACAAGAATATTTATAAATAATAAAAATGTTGATCCAATGTCATTGTAATAGTAAAAACAGATTAGATATGAAAAATATATCCATAATATATCTTATGGTACATCATCATAAAAAGAACATAAGTAAAATATGAAAATGTGAAGAAAAGAATGAAAAATATTAGGGAATTGTATCATATAAATTATATTATTATATCATATCTATATATATAGTATATTTCTGAAAAAAAATAACATAGTAGAATGTGCATACTATATGTTCTACAAATAATAAATTTCATGAGATATATGATATAACCAATTCATCGGATATAGATATAACCATGTACCATTCTCCATATCATTATATGTGTATAATAAAACTCTCTATAAAAATATTATTATAAAATAGATCATACAGAAATCGTAATGAATAATATTATAATCCAATGAAAATAAAAGTTTTTAGATACCAAAATGTGAAAAATTTCATAAAAGTCAATGATTATGTGGGAAATTATTATATAATAATTTAAAAATTGGAAAAAATTTAAAGTGATACATCCAATGGTTGAGACATAGAAGATAGATAAAGAAAAAATATTATGACCATGATAGGAAAGAGAAATATTATATAAATTAGAAAAGAAATTTTCAACATTTTAATAATGCTTAATGTTACAATAATTAATGACATGATAGATAAATAAAATTTATATTTATCCAAATGGGAATATTATAATTTTATATGATGCTAAAAACAACAAAAAGGATTAAAAATAGATAAGGAGAGAGGGAGAGATAATAATAAAGTGATAAAGGTGAAATTTTTAACTTCCTCAAAATTTGACAATGTTTAATACACTCTAACTCTATATATATATATATTTTTTGGACAATTAAATGTCATTTTAGATATCATTATTTAATCTATAACCTATTATTAGAAAATATAATTCAAAAAATTGTTATTTTTATGTAATATGTAGCCTATATATCTCATTAAGAATTAAGAGATCCTTTTGTTCTATAATTAATAAAGTATAAAATCCATAGTCAATGTTTAAATTCCTTGAGTCCTTAATATCTAAAATTCCAAATATGTTTTTTATTCATGATTATATTTTTATAATCCTCTGTATTAATGATGAATAACTATGTTTTTATGATATATGGTTTGTATTTCCTTTATTTAGGGTGGTTTTTTTAATTTTGATTATTTTCTTAATTATTAGGACCCTTTTAATATTTCCACTACATATCATTAAAATTTTAATCATTTAATTATTACTTAAATATTAATATATTAATTATATTTTAATAATTATCCTAGATTACATCAAGATATAATTATGAGAATAAGCCATATATATGGCTAAAACATCACCCACATGAACATATTTCTTAGAAATAAATAATAAGAAATAATTATGAGATGATTAATATAAAAATATTACCAAATAGTTATTAAATTTATCCTATTTTAATATAAATTGTTGACATTATATACCAGTTTTAAAATATACGGTGATAATAAATTGTTTATAATAGATTTATTACCATATAGAGGGGATTTTAAATAAACTTAATAAATGAATGAATTGGCATAGATGGAAATTATTATAATAGAAACACAGAAACGAGAATGAGTGTCTTGGTGGATGAATGTTTTGATATATTTTAGGTCTATGTCAAATTTTCTGAGAGTTAGTAAAGGGTTGGAGTCCTTTTATAAGTGAAAAAACACAAATTATTAATAATAATCATTACATAATAGTTATGAGAAATAATACCAAGTGATTTTTGATAGATACCTGGAAGAATGGAATGGGGGTATTTTCTAGATCACATATAATGGTATTCTTTAAAATATATATAAATTTAGAGCATTATTTTTAATATGAAATATTTTTTATATTTACTATTGAAAAGTGTATTTCTTTATTCTATCAACATCTTTGTTTTTTTACTATACATTAATAATAACCCAATTAACAACTTATTGAAATAGAAACCCAAATATATAATCCATTTTTTATAAAAAATATATAAATAAGTAAAATTTAGTTATTCAATTAAATATCACAATTCGTGAAAATTCAATTTTTTAATCATAATATAATTATTTTTGAATATTATATTTTTATTTCCATTCTTATCCAATGGTTGATAATCATTTATCAAAAAATTTCACCATTATATGTTTTCTAATTAAAAATCCAATAATATAAAATTAAAATGTGTAATAAACAATTAATATCATAAAAAATAAAAAATGAGAATAAGAATAATTATAATTTATAAAAAGAAATATTTATAACACTAATGTTTAATAATAAATAAATAACACTCTATATTTTTGTTATATTACCCCTTAAAACATTTTAGTTTACCACGAGGGTGATATGTAAAAATATGGAATTTGTATGTGTGGATTATACTAACATGGAAATCATAGTGATATCTACTAACATGAATATATCATAAAAGATACATCACATGATCATATATTGAAGAGTCTTATCCTAATTGTGTTATGTAGAAATCCAAATTTCGAATATTTCCCTCATAAGAACATATAATTGGGTCTCATATGTCAAGTTATTTTTATGAATCATAATAGCTTCATACTTTTAATAAATTTCCTAATGTGATTACCCTTTCTGAAACTCAAAATTTATATTGCTTCAAATAATTATCATCTTTCAGAATATTATAATTTTAATGGTCTTATTATAATGTTTACAACAAACAGTTAATTATAAAAATTATCCAATTAATTCCCAAATAAATTAAATTTATTTTATAATGGTTATGAAATCAACCATATATATGTCATTGTATCTCACTGAATATATTACATAATAAAAAATTATATCAAACTACACTATGACGATAAAATTGCATTGATTCTTATATACAACCTCTAGATTATTGACCCAATGTCTAATAAATATATACCTATATAATTTCCTTAATTAATAATAATTACAATATAAATCCATTTTATATAACAAAAAATTATTTCCAATATTCATTCATAATGGCTACAATACACTAAACAGTTTTGTCCATTTAATGATTTGTGTAAAATAAAAGAAATGTATTGGGTGAAAATTAAAAATTTATTATATATAAATTGATAATAATGAAAATATTTTGACACAATGTAAATTAGACCATCGACATAGAATCTGCACATATTAACTATAATTAAATATATAATTTTTCTATTTTACTTAAGCAATCATTTTCAAATATGATTCTCACTCAATATTGTTGTAATAATTTATTTATTTACTATTAAACATATTTTTATATTCTGTCACAAACATATATTATTGTATAATATCAATGATTTAATTAAATATAACATGTTGGAGAGTCTGTGGACTTTTTCACACTGTTTATTACCAGAAAACCTTATTGCAAACTCTCGGATCCTTATTTTATTAAACCATCACATACCACTATCGATGGTCAACACCACCATGTATAATGTTTTCAACAGAATCATATATTTTCTGAGAGTATGTATGATATTAAATATTGTTTGAACAAAAACAACCAAATTCTATCCATTATTTTGGAGATACAACATAGTAAAATTGTTTGGTGTTATTAATAAATGTGTGTCTGGATATCCATAGTTGTGGGTCCTTATAGAAGTACAGAATAGTATATTGATTAATATAATTGTACTATAAAAATAATAAATTGGGGAGAAATCATAGGATTATGAAACCAAAAAACCATCCACGATATCTCATCTCTCTATAGTTGGGATTATGTTTCCACCTTGATCCCACTTATAATAGGCTCGTGACATGTGACATTCACCAGGAATGCATAACACACCATGCGAGGTCTTAACATATTAACATGGAACAAAATCATGCATCTCTACATCCCAGTTAAAATCAAAATATATATAATTAATATTTTAAAAATAGAATATTATTCATGTGACATATAGAAGTCATTAACAATTCCACAATTATAGTCTCAAGTGAGAATAAGAAAATAAAAACAATTATCATGTGGGGTCATTCCACATTCTCATAAATCTATCTATATAATCTCTCAAAAAAATCATATCCCATGATTTCCACCATGAACCAGTTCCATAGTCTCTAAATCCACCATATTTATCCTTGAATAACACACTAATAAAATTAAACAAAACGTCTTTTACTATAACACCCATATAAAAGTTAATATAATCATATAGATTTTGATTACCTATAAAGGGGGAATATTGAACGGAAAGGTAATTAAAAACCCCCAATAATGGTTGAATCTAACACCCAGATAAGTATTATGAATTAAGACGACTGTAAAAGAAATTTTTTCCCATTTTCATATTAATGATCTATAATGATCTTATACCACTGGTAATAAAATATATGTGGTTAAATGTAAAACTAATAACATTCAAACTTTTTGTCTCCTTATAAACCACATAATTTATCTATAATTGTATTTCTAAGGATTCATGGTAATTAGAGTATATGATTATATAAAAAACCCCAAGAACTCAACACCCAAACTCCAAGGGAAAACACTAAACATCACATGCCAAATTCAACCTAGAAATAGTAAAAAAGAGTATCCACTATACAATGAATAAAGGACTCAAAACCAAATTTTTTTCCAAATTATTAATATATAGAGTTTGACCCACAGTCAAAAACTTTACAGTGATAAAAATAAATAAAACATCTCAAAAACCACCTCAAACCATTCATAAGGGTAATAAATCTTGATATGCCAACACGCTTATAATATTATGATTATTAAATTGAACATGTCAATTTCCGAATCACACATAGAGTTACTATCTATATTGTAAGACAAGAACATAATCAAAGAGTTTTATATTGGTTCAATGGGAACCATATCTATAGATATTGAACCTACACCCCATCACATGTATTAATTTTTAAAATCATTATAAATAAGAGAGAACTAGATGTAATTCTTTCTATAATAGTTATGATAACGTCCAAAAAAAATTATTACTGACAATATGATCCTATGCACCAATATTTGGGGGAGTACGAAAAGAAGTAATATCTGGAATACCCCTAACTCCTCTATTAAATAATGACTTAGTGTGTATGGAACCATTAATTAAATCTTATCTATTCAACATGATAATTAATGAATATGGATATGTGGTATGTTAACATCAAGGCATAATCTATGAGGAAGTTCACCATAACATTCTTCTAACATATTCCCATGTTTAAGGAATGTAAAGAACATTTCCATACCTCAATCCTTAAGGAAACTCATTGAAAGGGTACACAATGAATTCTTAATAAACCACTATAAACAAGTATACACATACTTTCTTTTTAATATAACATTTTCACCGACCTGATTACATATTAGAGAAATATATACCATGACATGTGATCATAAAAGGAGTATGTATCCCAAGATTGGATTAGAGGACCAGTCCACTAGTTTTATGGATCAGAATAGAATACAACAAGGATGAAAGGTACCAACACCCTATAATCAACTTCTCTACATAAGAGTACTAAATATAATGTTTCACATATTTTCTCTCATAAACCTAGTCTTTATCCCCTATAATATATATAAATTAATTATTATAAAAATAATTGGTAATTTTAAAACATTTAATAAGGTATTGAATATTTTATTTACATGTAAAAGTTCCCTGGATATATTTCTTACCTACATAAACCAATAAATTGTAAAAATTCATTGTAAAAATACAAAAAAACATATATGTATTTGGCCATGTGGAAGACCCATAGGGTATGCTATATTTCATGAAGATAAGGGAATTGTCATAATCTGGCATAGATATCCCAATACCCAAGTACCCCAGCTGACACATGCATAGTCTAAAGGTTGTTCCCAATCTCTAGGGGATGGTGAATAGCACCTAGAATCATACAAGATTGAAGAGGGAATGATTTTTCCTTTTTTTGAATATAATAGATAAAATTCAGTTTTATTGACACTGAAAATATTATAATGTACCAAAAATAGATGGTATAATGAAAACCCAAATCAGATAGAATAACATCCCAATAGAAACTACAACAGAAACTACAAAAAAAATTTCTTAAATTATATGAAGCAAGAGGAAAACACATCCACTGGTTACCATTACTGCTCCATGTTCCAATTGATTAAGAACATCCACCCCTCCAAGTTTATTTTTCTATAATTCTAGAACAACCATAATAAAATCTAAAAACTCTCAAAATATAGGGTATCATGTAATCTATAAATATCTGAAGGGTCTCACCATGTTTTCCATAATCAATAATGTAACAATTTATGAATTACTCTAGCATTGAAAATAAAACATGGCATGTTATTCCATTTTTATATATTAATCCAAAGAATTATTTCAATCAAATATATGGAAGAGATATAAATACAACATTAAAACATACATAAATGATCATTTCATATAATACAATTTATATAAAATAGTTTGAATGAATAAAATACTTCAACCAATCAGTGGAATGTGAATCAAATCATAAAATGTGCATCACCATGTCCATGCATCCCATAGTATATTAGTTATTGGATATTGAATCCTCATAGATCTTATTAGTGATCACGTATCATAAAAAGTATTTATACTCAATCGATACCCTGATATTGGAACCTATAATTGGAAATCTACCTATACCCCAATATGAGAACTTATAACAGTCATCCTTATAAAACATGGTTTAGTTAGTGTTGTAATCATAAATATAGTGGTTAGGGTTCAATATCCGGACATGCTTGTCCAATTACCCACCCACCTATTAACTACGAAGAATCTCATGTTCTTTATTCAATCAATCAATCAATAAATATATCAAATTTTAAATCAATCGATTTAAAAAATTTAAAATATCCTAATACTTGACCTGACAGTAAGATAGCCCAAAGGGCATTCCTGATTCCCAAAGGTTTGTGACTATCACCTAGAATCATTCAATATCAAATAAGGAATGATTTTTCTAAAAACTATTGGATGATAAAAGATAAAAATCAATATGTTCAGCATTCTAAACAAAATAAAATATAAAAACATATTGGTATAAAGAAATCCCCACGAATATAAAAAACATCCCAAAAGAAACTAAATTTTCAAACTAAAACAAATCTTATAAATTATGTGTGACCAGTGAAAAAAATCTCCACCATTCACCATCCCCACTCCACTATACTAAGGATCAATAACATAAACAACCTACAATGGGAAATTTCCCATTACTCATATTATGGATAATATAATTGGAAAACTCCAAAAATAAAATTTTGGGTGTGACCAATAAATTTCATTAGGGTATCATCATGTTTTCCATAATCATTATCGTAACAGTTTATAAATTGGTATATATGTTTGAATAAAACCAGAAATGGAATTTAATTGTCATATTTTAAACAAAAAATTTCATTAAAATATATGGAAGATATATCAAATAAATAAACTAGGCTTTAATTTACATTTTATATAAAATAGTTTATATAATTTATTTGGATGGAATATAATTATACAAAAATCAATGGTATGTATATCAAATCAAACAACTAGATATATCTTGATCAAGAATAATGTGTTTTGTTATTTAGTAGATATAAGATCATCACACATCTCATCAATGATCAAAAATCATAAATATTATGTATAAATAATCAAAACCCCAATAGGGTAACCCATCATGTGAAACCAATTTACACCACAATGGGAGAAATCATGATGAGTGTCTTCAGACAATGTAGATTTTTATTATAATCATAATAAATATAGTTCTTGGGGATCAAGATCCTAGACTTATTTTAAAAACCACCTACTAACTAAAAAATATCACATGTTCTTCAATCAATCAGTGGATCAATAAAATTTCTAAAGAATCATTTAAAAATATTTTCAAATACAATTTACAAAATTTAGATCTCAGTATGACTTTTCCATTTTAGAACAAAATCATAGGGTTTCACCATTTTATGAAATTTAAACTTAAAATTCAATTTAATCTATTTCCAAAATCAATCCACCTTTTTTATAAAATTCCCTACACAATTTCCATTCCCTGAAAACTGGGGATTTTCACAATTTCCTTACCCATTTAAAATGAGGTATAAAATAATCAAAATTATATGTTTTTAAATCAATTAACAACTCATTTTAATTAAATTAATCAATTCAAGGTTTCAATTTTCGGTAAAAGAACTATGTAACCACAATCCAATTAATCATTGATGAGGAAATCAACATCTGTAAAGGAAATCACCAACAAAAAATGATGGTGCTATATATAGGACCACAACCTTATAAAAAGTTCCAATAAAATGGAGATTAAAATCATAAATTAAATTATGATCTAAAAACTCTACAGACCATGGAATGAGTGGTTAAAACAAAACACATGAGCTAAGATCCACTTACCCAAAGGAGATCATATGAGATCAACACTACTACATTAAACCATGAAAAAGATTTTAAGGGCCCAAAATTTTCTCATTGAATATTCCATGGATGGAAATATCATGTTAGGGTGGGATGGTATGGTTATGAGACATAAAATAGAGCTTGGAGATTTTTAAAATCAATTTAGACGAAATATAAATGTGTATTCATGGTTACCTGGGAAGTTCCACACGGTTAGAAACAATTTTGCAACATAACGTTTCTCCCCTATGGGTCCTATATTTGGGGTTCATGGTTTTTCAACATTGATAAACTAATTATGAACCAATAATGTGTTTCATACTTGTCATGGGGTTATTTTTTAAGATGTGGGTGCATTGTTAGATAGATTATGTCCCATAAGAACCCCATTTTAATGGATCTCAATAGGGTACACTATTTATTGGGAAAACCAAACGATTTTCCCTAATAATGAAAAAACAATGCATGACCCATGGAGATCCTAAAGGATTCCAAATATCACCCAAAACATCCCAAAACAAGACCAAACTAAAAAGAGTTCAAATCTAGTGTCAAGGAATTTCTGGAAACAAGTAACTATACTTTACAAGGCTTGTGTATAGAGAGACATTTCAAAGGGATGTGTGTGTCACTCTATTTCATGCACACACCACCATGAATGATTTTTTGTGGGACCAGTTTTAGGGCCCTCCACATCCAATCGTAAGTAAAATATTTCCCAAATGGGTGTTATCTTGATGAGTTAGCTTATAATAAGGGAACACATTCAAGGGAGGTCGACCAAAGGGATGTCTAGTGAACTTATGAATATGAGTTGGTCTAGAATGAATTACTCACTTTGGTTACTCATCCTACAGAAATCATGGGAAAATATAT
This sequence comes from Viscum album, assembly GCA_963277665.1. Classification (NCBI taxonomy): domain Eukaryota; kingdom Viridiplantae; phylum Streptophyta; class Magnoliopsida; order Santalales; family Viscaceae; genus Viscum; species Viscum album. The sequence goes on from OY728158.1 coordinate 1,510,372,983, forward strand.
TGGTCGGTCCATGTCATCATGCTTATGTGGGGAAGAGCCTCCACCAAACCCACTTTTTAGAAAATCATATTGGTTAGATCCTCGCCTCCCACTGCATGGTGGGTTAGTGGATTCATGATCTTAATTAGTTTAATAGATTAGATAAAACTCTATTTTCCATTCCCCTCTATAAACCAAGGGTGATCTAATGCTTGGATTATTTCATTGACCATAACATTTGGATATTTTCAGAGTTGTACACTATCTAGATATGCCTTGTCCATTCCCCCACACCTATCCATCATACTGGGGTGCCATACCGAAGAAGGATTTCTCTTCCATTCACTTTATATCCTTTATCTATTATCTATCATCATAATCATATAATATTAGGGGAAGTGTTTATTATTTATCTAAAAATAGATATTGGGGGTGATAGCATGGGGGATAGTGGAGGTGTTGGAATAGGGGGTTCCCATCACCAAATTAAGAACTACCATCCATGACCCATGTATCATTCTAGGAAGAATCGGAATAATGTATATGTAAGAGGTTGTGGAATAAGGGTTATGATTTATGTGACCACCTGCATTCTATCAACCATAATCCTTCTATTATTATGAATGAAAACATGAAGATCCTAATTAAAATAAATGTTACATCATGTTACCAACGTAAATTTATTTCCCTTCTCTAGTTTCATTTCCCCTATTTATTTGGGTATTCTTTGGGACTCCCAAGGATGGAGAGAATTTGTTGGTAAATATGAACTAACAATTTGGGATGTATGCCTATTTTAATTGATGGATGTTGGGTATAAATATGATAAATTCTCTTTAATTTTAACCTAGAGTTCAGATGGAATTAGTTTTGGTTTTTGATTTCAACCAAAATATGGATTTTTATATTCTAATGGTTCATTACCCATCGTTTAATGATTACACATTGTGAAAATGTTTTCATTTGATGTAAAACGATAGCATCATGTAATGGGTGTTGGGAAGATGTCATGAAATGGTACATGGTATGATATTTTTACACACCATGAATATATTACACATCATGTATTGGTAATATCATGATTTTTAACCCAAAGTGATGATTTTTTCTATGTATTTAGGTTTTTTATATTACACTACATGTAATTACCATGGATTAGGATTTTAGGGTGCATCATGGAAAATATGTTTTTTATTCATCCATTTGTCTCTTCCCTATCGACCTAGGACCTCATCCAGATGATTTTTGGGACCTCTACTCCATTAGAGTCATTTCGTTTGGAAATGGATTGTTGTTGCGATCGTGGTGACTTTCTCTATGTGATTAATCCTTATAATTCTTCTTTTTACCACATAAAATATCACCATTGTGTTACATTTTTGGATCATTTTATCTATGATGATTTTCTTCTTTATCCTCTATAGAACCATTGTTTTACATTACTTCAAAGGATAACCATTATTTTGGTAGTGGTTCTGCGTGTTATTTGATTGATGTATGTTTTGATCTTTTTTCTTCACATATTATTTTTTAGGTTAATTTATTAGGAGAAGTTTGGATTGAATCTAGGTCATATGCCTTTGTCTCTATGTTTTCCATATTGGTGGACTCTATTACGGGAGTGTGTGTCCTGATTTTGAGGTAATTAGTTCTATCCTTAACCATTTTTGATGAACTATATTGTTCTCATTTTAAAAATTTGTTTTATAACTGAAATGTAATGATTGATATTTTTGGGCATTAGAATAGGTTTGTGAGAAAATATGTTTTCACATGTTTTGGTAAAATGAATGTTATTTTCAAATAATTGATAAATGGATTTAGGAAATAGATTTCAAAGAATTTGTTTTATGAAATGTTTTTAAAAATGTAAAATAGTTGACACATTGGGTACTTATGTGGAAGTTGTAGGTTATGGACATTTACCAACTTTTTTGGGGGATTAAATCATGGGGTGTTCTTATATTCACATGGATAATTGTTTTAAAGACACAATTGACAATATTTTTGGATTCAAACATTTAGTGTTTCTCTGCTACTGTAACACCCCAAGATTTCATAGTACGTTATATTTTCAAAGTAATTCAATAACATGCACTGCACGCCACACTAAGTTCAAGCGCACCACAACTTAACAAACTAGTCGTTCAAAAGCGATTATGAATAGTATTAATGGAATTTTGAACTTTATATAATCCTTATAATTTTAGAATCCATATTTTGAGTTTCTTAGACATAATGTAAGAACAAATACATTTTTTCAGATAAAAGAAGCATTTAAAAAAATGACATTTTACGGCCTTTTAATGGTGAACCCTATTTAATTCCAATTTTTTAAACCTTTATATATTCAATTTGACAAAATAAACTTCTTCCTTAGAATCTGGATATAATAATTTAGTTTTAATATTTTTTTTGTGTTTTTCTGATAACTTTCATATGTGGGTGAAGAGTTAAAAATAATATATTTTAACTGAAAACAAATTTTTTAATGAAAATAATTTATAGTGTTAACCTATACATATGAATGCTTTGAAAGTATAATTATATTATATTTTTACCATTTAATGAAATGTTGATCATTGTACGTAATTTCACTTTGAAATTAGACATAAACAAGTGTCAATCTTTTGATAGTTATTGTTTCTTAAAAACACGCTTTTTTGTTTTGACAATGGGAATTAATTTTAAATTAATAAATGAAACATAAATGTTTTGAATTTGGTAAAATAGACATCATTTTTGGATTTGGAATATTTAAATTAGCCTTGGGTAAATATTTGGTATTTTTCTGAAAAATTTTAATTTTTGATGAATAGTGAGAAACACCAAGTTATAGTTTAAAACCGAATTTTTATTTAAATAACTATTTATTTTCTTTAAATTTATTTTAGGTCAAAATAGATACATAATACTTATATAAGTTCAATGTAATTCATTAGAGTCAGTTTATAATAATTTTAGATATATAAAAACGTTATTGAACTTTTCACTGTCTTTTACCCACCTCATAGGAGAATTTTTAAATAAACATAAAACATGATTTTACCACTTCTGGGTGTTGAATTTCAAAACTTCTAGAGACACGGTTAATATAAAGGAGTAAAATTTGGTTCAATAAGATTAATTTTTTTGTTGAATAGTAACTTTTTATTTTTATTTACCACGGTACAAAGTAGATAGGATAATTAAGGGTAAAAATGATATAATTATTACCCAAACACATGTTCTAATTCTATTAGATAAGTGTAATTCAACCAAAAACAACCTTAGGAATAAAATATGACCCTTTAGGTCCACTTGGACTAGATTAGGACATTTATTATTATTTATTTTAAAAAAGAGTTAAAAGTGTTAAATTTAATGTTTATTAACTAAACCATTTTTAATATAGGTTTATATATAGGATAAATTAGACTATAAATATTAATTAGAATGCTAAAAATATCTCATACATCATGGTTTTTTATTTATAAATTTTAGACATTAAATAGTATAATTTATTTATGACACAATGATGATGTGGTAATTACCTTATTAATGAAAGAATGAAATATATGGTATTATAAATATTAAAATAAATATAATTTAAAAGTTTTTATGACATCCATGAATTCTATAGGTGACTATGACACGTTAGGGATAATTAAATGTATCTTTTTAGAAGCAATAAAGTTCTGATGACTTTCACAAAAACAAAATATCAAATAGTGACAAAATTGACATAAATTAGTATTTAAAACAAATATTATATGATTAATTTATATTCTATTCCTAAAAATATATGGATCTACAAATGGACTTATATCATTATAGGTGAATCATTAATGGACCACTTGGGGGTCTCTTGGAAATTTATAGTACGTTTATTAACCATATAATATAAATATACAAAGAGACATGGTAAATGTCAAACCAATTAACTACGGGTTAAAACTAAAAGACAGGGTTAATAATGTGACCCAAACCTATCAAAACCCTTTTGGTTGAGTTTATTTTGACCCAAACCCACCTTATAATTTGAATAATCCACTTTGGAGCCATTATAAACTGAATATGAATTTATTATAAATTAATAATTTATGTTTTTCCTAAAGACCCCCTCCTCCCCCTTAAAAAAGGACACCACTTCTAACCAATTATTAATACTTTCAATGCCTTTTGGTTTGGCCAAACCCTGCACAAATATTCTCTCAACAATCCTCAATCCAACCAATAGGTCTTATTTTGATCAGAAATCCAACCTAAGGATCCGTTTTGATCATATCAAAAAGAAGAACCCGAAAAAGAGGTAATGTTTTCACCACCCACTTTCATATTCCTTTCTTCTTCCACTTCTTCTTTCTTTGTTATTTTAATTATAAAATAATCACTCTAGTATCTTCTATATACTGTGATATGTTACAACCATATTCATTATTATAATCATCCTTTAAATGACATGTCACCATACATGCATACGTACGGCTTACCGTCTCCACGTCGAGGTGTAATTGTTATTAAATACATTATTATTTGGATGGGTATAATAATGATGCGTAATTGATGTAAATAATAAATATAACATGGTAATGATTCTGTATATATGATATAACATCCAATTATATATTATTTTAATATAAAAATAATTATATTTTCTCTCATGCGTAGGTACGGATTACCGTCTCCACGATGCGATGAGATTCATTTCCAAGTCCACCATTCATCGACGATTATAAAAATATATTACTAATAAGTACATAATATATGAAATAATAATGCTACTGGAGAGATATATATTTATATGTATGTGTATTTATGTACATACATATTTCTTATTCACTTAGTTCCGTTCAATACGATATGAAAATGGGAACAACGTTTATTCATGTTTACGGACTACCGTCTCCATAAACGATGTTTTCCATTTCATATATATGTCTGTTATACATATATATATAATAAATATACATGATATATAACTCATGTTTTATATTCTAGAAGTATTTAAATCATTATCTAAGTGATAAAATCATGAGTAACAAGGTAAAACACGTACGATAAAGAAAGCGATTATTATCCGAAATGTTAATTTAAAATGGAAATTATTATTAATGGGTAGTGTAAAGTCATAAAAAATAATGTATGATATCATAAATATTAATATGGTTCTGGTATAATTTAATAGCATACTACGGTCTTCATACAGCAGGTTAAATGTACCCTCGACTAAATGAAAGTGTGAGTTAAGGGGTTTTCATCTCACTCCTTATTCCCATGAGATTCATGCCATATTTCTAGTATTATGTTTTGTGTGGTGTATGTACTACCCATAATTGTATTAATTGGGTAATACACTTTAATTTATGTGTGTTTACATATTCATTGTATGATAATTCTTTCATGGGGTGTATGTTTTGTAAGTTACCAAATTGGTAATGGTTAATTCCTCAATCTCATCATTATCTGAGATTGTTTATGTGTAAGTATTTACTGGGAAATTTTTATCATCCATGTCCATTTTTCAAAAAAATAATTTCAAAATTAATATTTTAAGTATTTTTGAAAGGTACTCTTTATCAAGATCATAATTTTAAATGTATTAAATATTTATCTTTTTAATTATTTTTAAATAATGTCCATGTTTTCAAAATGATTTTAAGGATTTATTTATATGGACATGAATGTTTTGAAATGAAAATTCTTTTCAAAATTTCAAAGTGGTATGGGACACTTTGATTCAAAAATATCGTTTAAATTACTTCTTTTATAAATGTGTGACTTTTAAATGATTTTACAAAAAAAGATATTTCTCTCAAAAAGTTTTACTCGTCAATTTCAACTATGTCAGCATCCTTTACTAGATATTATTTTTGATTGAGGTTGATTTATTTTAATACAATATTCCATGTTGTATTGAATGAGTTATGATATGTTTGACTGTGGATGTTCTATTTTTATACGATTCATGGTTTATTGTTCAATTATTGAAATTTTGTATGCTAGTTCTAATATGAATGTTTATATTATGTTTCAACCTTTACATATAAGCAATGTATTGGACATAGTAAGTGACGAGTGGAGCCCGCTATAGCTCATGGATGCATCGATAGGTCTAATGAGACAACTAGAGATGGAATTAGCTGAAGTCGTTTCCTAATTTGATATATGGTTTTGGCCAAGGACTTAATCATTTTTAGACATCTTGGCCGAGGCCTTGACAAAATGTTTTAGAATGTCTGGGATTATACATTCCCTCATTATGAAAATAATATTGATGGTTCATATGGTCATTCGACTAGTAGATTGCTCATGATTATGTTTTATTATGGCATTATTTACTCATCTCATATTCCTAGCATAAAAGTATTCATGTTTATTTTTGTTAAAGACATTGGTTTCAATTATTCACCATGGTTAATATTGAGGTTATCTTCCATTGTATTACTTACACTTACTGAGCATTTGAGATCACCCCTTTCTATGTTTTATTTTTCCCAATATTCCAAGAAGTGCATTTTGATTGATATGCAGGGTTAAGCTAAGGGAATAATGTTGTTAATAAATGATTACTTATGTTGTGTTGTATGTTATAAAGTATAATGTAACATTCATGTTTGTAATCTATTTTCCAAGACTGTTAAACCGATCCGTCCTTTGGGACATGATTCCTTGTAATCATGACAATGTATTGAAATAAGGAACCGACTTTGGGTAACTGCGGTCGGGGCATTATAGTTGGTATCAGAGGAAGTTTAGCAATAACCTTGGAAACTAGATTTAGATAAACTCTGATTAGAGAACATTACACTATGATAGACTTTGAAGATTAGTATAGAAAAACTTCCTAGAATTTTGGTAATGTAGAGATTTTGTGAGTTTTCCAAGCAAATACATCCCTGTCTACATACGAGCAGGTAGAGGCAGCTCTGGAACAGATGTACCTAGGGGTAAAACTAGAAAACACCACTTTGAGCTAGACTCGAATGAGAACCGGTGCACGACAATGGGCCTTGATGTACTCTTAGTGACGACACTCCCGAGAGATATGTTTAGGATAATTCTCATTTTGTTTACAAAACCACTATGAAGAGTTTATGAGAATATAAATCCTCAAAGAAAACAATTTTTTGATTATGTATTATATCCATAAACTGATCAATTTACGTTAGGTATTTTACATGTTTGGAATTATGAATTTTGATTCATAAACCAACCTTGTATATGCCATTGTATAGAAAAGGCTCCCAATAAAAAGAATGTGAACTCCAGTAATACGTATGATCCATAGAGTAAGAAGGATCATATATTTCATAGTATTAAGCCAACATTTAGAAGGGAATTAGTCTCCCATGTATTATCAACATATTAAGAAATAATATCATGTGTTAATAAGATAAGTAAATAATTCTTTGAGTCCTATTGCTTTGAAGGGAAGCAAGACAAGAAAATGATGGAATCGATAAAGATAGATAAAGGGAAGAGGAAAAAGAAGGATTTTCACATATGTGATAATTATGGAAAGAATCACCATGGTCAATTCTTTAAGGGAATGAGATTTTGTTATAAGTAGGGAGTAAAAGGACACCAGGTACATGATTGCAAGGGTAAGAAAAAAAGTCAAATGTACAATGCTTCATCTGCAAGGCATTGGGACACTACGTGAATCAATGTCTCAGTCATCATAGTATAGCTTAAATGATGCTATTAGATAATAATCAAGTTATGATACAACCTCATGTGAAGAGGAATGACAAGTGTTCTTATGTTGTTAATATAGAATTATTTCATTTGAGTTTTGTATCAGCAATATACGAGTTATATGAATTATAGAGAAAAATAAAGATTGTACTACAGTACTATTTTATTAAGGATTTGAGATTATATGGTTCTAGGAAAAGTGACTTAATATTATGCTACACTTTTTGAAAAACACAAGGTTGAAGGAAAGGTAATCCTTAATATGGTCTTGATAATGAGGTAGTGATTTTGGAATAAGAGATGGTTGATTTGGATAAATTATATTGGATATTCTTGAACTCCTTTAAACTGATTAATGATTTGTATATTCCATCATTGTTGGAGTTTACAACATTTTTGGATAGAAGGATTATATCAAGTATTCTATAAAGAATAAGGGAGAATGAATGAAATCAACAAGTTTTTATGGTAATTCAGGATATTGCGGTGTTTTAAAAGAATACATGATGAATGCGTTCACATGTTATTACCTAGAAAAAGGATCTTCTTTGTGTTTATATTCTTAATAAATTTTGGACTGAGAGTTTGGATATAAGTATTTTGGATAAATTTAATGGTTGGAATGGATTATGTTTGAAATTGGATACTATTTATAAGGTTATTTTTGGATTGTTATAAAAGGACAACCCAGAGGTCGATTGACAACTAGTCACATCCAAAAAGGCCACAAGACTCGAACCCGCAACCGAATAGTGACAAAGGTGCATCACCTATGAATGAACTACGGGATGTATTGGTTTGTATAATTTAATTTTTTTAAATAGTATCACAAATGAATTATAAATTAATTATTTTTAGAACCTTATATGATTTAGATAAATAGATTATTTTTTAAATCATATGGTGTGAAATATGAGTTTGTGGTAGGAATTAGTTGAAATATGAAACTCTACTTATCAAGTATGCATATATATATTTATATATCCTCTTATTAAGACTAAATTTTATTAACCCAATTTTTTATGTGTGTTTTCCCACAAGAGTATTTTCTATTTTCAACCATTTAATTTAGAATAAAAATTTCAAATTTTGAGGACGCATTTTATTAAAGAAGGGATGAATGTAACACCCCCGTATTTTATAGTACTTTTTATTTTCAAAGTAAATTAATAACTTGCACTACACGCAACACTGAGTTCAAGCGCACCACGAATTACCAAACTAGCCGTTAAAAAGTGGTTATGAATAGTATTAACTGAATTTTTAACATTATATAATCCTTATAATTTTAGATTCCATATTATGAGTTTCTTAAAAATAATGTTAGAAAAAAACTGCATTTTTCAGTTAAAAGAAGAATTTTTAAAAAAATTAAACTTTACTGCCTTTTAATGGTGAACCCATTTTAAATATGATATTTTAAACTTATATATTTTCAATTAGAAAAAATAAAATTCTTCATTAGAATCGAAATATAAGAATTTAGTTTCAATAAATTTTTTGTGTTTTTCGGATAACTTTCATATTTGGGTGAATAGTGAAAAATAATATATTTTAACTGAAAACAACTTTTTAAATAAAAATATTTTATAGTGTTCAACAATACATATGAATGCTTTGGAAGTATAATTAGATTATATTTTTACCATTTAATCCAATGTTGATCATTGGAAGTAATTTCACTTTGAAATTTGTCATAAACAAGTGTCAATCTTTTGATAGTTATTGTTTACTAAAAACACGCTTTTTGTTTTGAAAATGGGAATTAATTTTAAATTATTAAATGAAACTTATATGTTTTGAATTTGGTAAAATATACATCATTTATGTATTTGGAATATCTAAATTATCCTAGGGTAAATTTTTGGTATTTTCTGAAAACTTTTAATTTTTTATGAATAGTGAAAAACACTGAGTTATAGTTTAAAACCGAATTTTTATTTAAATAATTATTTATTTTATTTAAATTTATTTTAGGTCAAAATATACACATAAAACCTATATATGTTCAATTTAATTCATTAGAGTCAGTTTATAATAATTTTAGATATATAAAAATTTTATTGGACTTTTCACCGTCTTTTACCCACCTCCTAGGAGAATTTGTAAATTCACATAAAATGTAATTTTACTGCTTATGTGAGTTGAATTTATAAAATCAAGAGACATGGTTAATATCAAAGAGTAAAATGTGGTTCAATAATATGAAAATAATTTTTGGTGAATAGTAACTTTTTTACTTTTATTTACCACGGTTAAAAGTAAATTGGGTAATTAAGGGTAAAAATGATATTATTATTACCCTAACACATGTCCTAATTCTATTGGATAAATGTAATTCAACAAAAAACAACCTTAGGAATAAAATATGACCCTATAGGTCCACTTGGATTAGATTAGGACATTTATTATTATTTAATTTAAAGAAGAGTTAAAAGTGTTAAATTCAATGTTTATTAACTAATCCATTTTTAATATAGGGTTATACATAGGATACATACAGCTATAAATACTCATTACAAAGATTAAAATATTTCCTACATCATGGTATATTATTTTAAATATTTAGACATTAAATAATTAAATTTATTTGTGACAGAATGATGATGCAGTAATTACATTACTATTGAAAGAATCAAATAAATTGTATTATAAATATTAAAATAAATATAATTTCAACGTTTTTGTGACATCCACGAATTTTATAGGTTACTATGACATGTTAGGGCAGATTCAATGTATCTTGTTCGATGTAATCAAGTTCTGATGACTTTCACAAAAACAAAATATCAAATACTGTCAAAATTGACATAAATTAATATTTAAAACAAATATTATATGATTAATTGATATTATATTCCTAAAAATCTAAGGTTCGTCCAAAAAACTTATATAATTATAGGTGAATCATTAATGGACCACTTGGGGTTCTGTTGAAAGTTTATAGTAAGTATATTAACCATATAATATAACAATACAAAGAGACCTAGTAAATGTCAAACTAATTAACTAAGGGTTAAAACTAAAAGATAAGGTTAATAATGTGAACTAAACCTGTCTAAAACCTAATTTTTTAGTGGGTTTCAACCCCTCCACCACCTTATACTTTGAATAATCAATTTGGATCCCTTATAAACTGAATATTAATTTATTATAAATTAATACATTAAGTTTTTTCATAAAGATCCCCTCCTCCCCCTTACAAAAGGGCACCACTTCTAACAAATTAATCATACCTTCAAAGCCTTTTGGTTTGGCCAAACCATGCCCAAATATTCTCTCAACTATACTCACTTCAACTTAGAGGCCTTATTTTGATCATAAAGCCAACCTCTGTATCCCTTTTGATCAAATCAAAAGGAAAAACCCGAAAAAGAGGTAATGTTTTCACCACCCTCTTTCAAGTTCCTTTCTTCTTCCACTTCTTCATTATTTGTTATTTTCATTATAAACTAATAAATCTTGTATATTCTTTATATTGTGATATTTTACAACCATATTAATTATTCTATCCATTCTTTGAATGACATGTCACCATACGTGTGTACGTACGGACTACCGTCTCCACGTCGTGTTGTAATTGTTATTCAATACATTATTATTTGGATTGGTATAGTAATGATTCATAATTGATGTAAATAATAAATATAACATGATAATGATTCTGTATATATGATATAACATCCAATTATATATTATTTTAATATCAAAAGAATGATATTTTCGCTCGTGCGTACATACGGATTACCGTCTCCACGACGCGATTAGATTCATTTCCAAGTCCACCATTCATCGACGATTATAAAAATATATTACTAATAAGTATGTAATATACGACATAATAGTGATACTAGATATTTATATATTTTTATATATTTTTATATTTTTATGTACATACATATATTTTATTCACTTAGTTCCGTTCAATATGAAATGAAAACGGAAATAGTGTTTCTGCATACGTTTGGACTACTGTCTCCATAAACGGTGTATTCCATTTCATATATATATCTATTATAAAAATTAATATTCCAAATATAAATGATATATAAAACATGTTTTATATTCTGGAAGTATTTAAATCATTATCTAAGTGATACAATCAAGAGTAACAAGTTAAAACACGTACGATAAAGAAATCGATTATTATCCGAAACATTAATTTAACATGGAATGTATTATAAATGGGTAGTGTAAAGTCGTAAATGAATAATGTATGATATCATAAATATTAAAATGGTTCTGTTATAATTTAATAACATACTATGGTCTTCATACAAGAGGTTAAACGAACCCTCGACTATAAGAAAGTGTGAGGTAGGGGGTTTTCATCTCACTCCTTATTCCCATGATATTCATGCTATATTGCCACTATTACCTTTTGTGTGGTGTATGTACTGCCCATAATAGTATTAATTGGGTAATACACTTTAATTTATGTGTATTTACATATTCATTGTGTGATACTTCTTTCATGGGGTGTATGTTTTGTAAGTTACCAAATTGGTAAGGGTTAATTCCTCAATTTCATTATTATCTGAGATTGTTTATGTGTAAGTATTCACTGGGACATTTTTATCATCCATGTCCATTTTTCATAAAAACTAGTTCAAAATTAATATTTTAAGGATTTTTGAAAGGTACTCTTTATCTAGATCAGAATTTAAAATGTATTAAAGATTTATCATTCTAAATCTTTTTAATTAATGTCCATGTTTTCAAAATGATTTTAAGGATTTATTTATATGGACATGAATGTTATGAAATGATAATTCTATTAAAAAGTTTCAAAGTGGTATGGGACACTTTGATTCAAAAATATCATTTAAATTACTTCCTTTATAAATGTGTGACTTTTAAATGATTTTAAAAAAAAGATATTTCTCTCAAAAAAATTTACTCATCATTTTCAACTTTGTCTACGGGATATTATTTTTGACTGAGGTTGATTTATTATAATACAATATTCCGTATGGTATTGAATGAGTTATGATTTGTTTGACTTTTAATGTTCTATTTTTATATGATTCACGGTTTATCATTAATGTATTTCCATTTTTTATGCTAGTTCTAATACGAGTGTTTATATTATGTTTAAATCATTTCATATGAGGAATGTATTGGACATAGTAAGTGATGGGTGGAGCCCGATATAGCTCCTCGATACATCGGTAGGTATCATGATAAATCTAGATGTGGAATTGGTTGAGGCCTTTTCCCAATTTGATATATGGTTTTGGCATAGGCCTTAATCATTTTTAGACGTCTTGGCCGAGGCCTTGACAAAATGTTTTACAATGTCTGGCATTACACGTTCCCTCATTATGAAAATAATATTGATGGTTCATGTGGTCATTTGACTAGTAGAATACACACGAATATGATTTATTATAAAATTATTTACTCACCACATATTCCATCTATAAAAGTATTCATGTTTATTATTGGTGAAGATATTAGTATAAATTATTCACCATGATTAATATTTATGTTATCTTTTGCTGTATTTCTTACACTTACTGAGCGTTTGTGCTCACCCCTTTCTATGTTTTATTTTTACCAGGCTTCTAAGATGTTCATTTTAATTGATATGCAGGGTTATGCTAAGCGAATAATGGAGTTCATAAAAGATTACTTATATTGTGTTGTATGTTATAAAGTATAATGTAACATTCATGTATATAATCTATTTTCCAAGACTTCTAAACCGATCAGTCCTTCAGGACTTGATTCCTTGTAATTATGCCAATGTATTAAAATAATGCAGTGACTCTGGGTAACTGGGGTAGGGGAGTTACAGCTAAAAAGTCATATTTTCTAAGGACAGTAGTTCTCATTAAACATTGGTTACTGTATGAGTGGTTTTCTAGCCTAATCTATAGGGATACATAAAATGATTATAAATATGGGTAACCTATATTGGATTTGATATTATATGTGATACATGAATTTTAGCTAATCTGACTACTTGATGTATATGAAATTCTTTGAACTATTTTACCTGATTATATTTGGATGTTTGGAAAATAGGTAAATTAATTTTATTTCTATGATTTTGATATTAAAATAGTTAAAATGTATATAATAATTTTTTTTCTTTATACTTTATCATCATTCCTATTTTTTATACATTATATAGAAAACAACATTGGTATAATAATTACCATTTTTATCTCATGCCATGTGCACCCCTTCAATAGTCAATAAACCTTTGTATGTATTTCAAAGCAGGGAAACACAATGAGACATTGTGAGGTAGTGAGGTTTATTTTGGATGAGCTTGGGTATCTTGTTTTCTTATAGTGGGATTTTCTAACAAAATGACATGGAATAGTAATTTATATATTTTTTCATATTAGAATTATACTTTCGGATGTTGGGACTACTTTTGAGTTGTATCTTTTCTACTGTATTATTTTAGTTATGGAGTTTTCCTTTCTGTTTTTTATTTCAATTTACTATTTATATCTTTATATAGTCCTTTTTATTTCTTCCAGATAGGATAAATCACTATCTTAGCTTGTTGATTGATGCTTCTGTGCTGATTCTAGCCCATGGGGATCAAGAACACCCATTAGGTATGTGGAAATTCGGGATGAGTCGCAATTTGAGTGGGTATCCAAGTCAGTATTTCATTGTTTTGTATTATAAGATTTTTTCCGCAATAGTACATATATTTGGATTTTTGGTATAATGTAGATTTTATTTTCTATATGTGATAGTTATACTAGAATATGTTTTGAGCTAGATCTTTCCAACATAATACTCATGTTACAATGGAGTATTGGGATGTGTGTCTCTCAGTTTGAGTTCCTGATCTTAATATTGGGGTTTTATTGTGGTTTTTTGTATTTATAATACGTTTTTTGTTTTTTACTGGTTCATATATAAGAAGATCGTGTGGTAGCATACATCTCTCTTATCCTCTAATCGAATTAGAAGAATTTTCCCACTCATGATTCATATATTTCTATGGTTATGCATGTACTTAATTTTTGGTGATACTATCTTTTTCGGTAGAGGTTCATAGTCTCTTTTGACTATAAGAGTCTAAGCTATATCATTTTACAAAAAATACTAAAATATCATACATATGTGTCCAGTAGAATAACTTAATAAATATGAATTCAATATCTCTTACACAACCAGAAAGGGTAATGTCAATTCTAATGATATTATCAATAAAATAAATTCTCAATGATTTTTGGAATTGATTAAATAGTGTAAATTTATTGGAGTCTTTACTTAGTTGCATGTGAATGCTCCAGGTGGTAATTCAACTATGGTTCTGACCATGTATTAGTTATCTTCATCTATCCATGAGGTTATTCTATAGAGTATGTTATAGGATGATGATTTTATGAGAATTTGATAAACCCTTTATGGTAGGGAGACCATTTTTGGTTGGTCTCCCTATTCTAAAGCTATTCTCCTTTTTAAGGAACAGTATTTCATCCTAGTGTTTGTTAGGAGATCTTTTTTTCAATGTTATATTTCATAGAGGGCCATTCAATTTGTCACTATAATGTTGAATTTCTTTATGAGACAATGATTTTGATGTCCATGTATGCGGTGTGACATTTTAGACTATGTGTCCCACTATTATATCTACAAAAATATAAATGGAATATGAAACCTTCAGGTTTCCTCAAGCATCTACCATTTCTTGTTATGAAATGGGATTTGGAATCCCTAGCCATTATTAACATATTACCACAGACTCCTTGAGTGGGAAATTCTATCTCGACTGTGATTGATATATTGAAAAATTAATCTAATTTAACTCCAATGAGGGAAACTGTAAATGTTAAATATCTATAAAAACATTATCGGAAGAATAACATGATGTTACATGACATTTATTCTTCTATTTTTCAGATAGGGGTCCTTGGATTTCATCTATGTTCTAGGTAATTCTCCATGAGGCGATGGGGACTTAGCTAAGGATAAGTCAAAATTACCATCCAGAGACAGATGATTAGATAGAGTGTACCATTCAGATCCCAGTGGATATGATCGATGCCTAAATTGTGTCTTCTATTTTTGAATCATGTAATAACAATTAAGGACTAGTTGAGTTTTATTATAACAATATTTATTAGTCGTTGATTTCAATGGATCCATTCAACAATTTGCTTGGTCAGCCTATGTAGATCACCTCTTTGTTGGGATGAGGTGGGATATGACTATTTTGTGCGACTGAGTCTTGTTAAGGAGATATCATGGAGGATTTAGGAAATAAATCTGTATCTGTTTATATATTAGAGTCAACAAAAACAATATTTTTATCACAGTTTCAGGATTTTGATTCTTCCATAGGTCAATATATTTTATTGAAAGATTCTCAATAGCTAGGTCACTATTATCTTTGAAAATAGGGAATGATAACTCCAAGATATGTCTAACCATTTGATGTCATTGAGTATCTAGGGTATATATCTTATAAGTTACAATTTTTAGTTCAGTAGGTATTAAATTATGATTTTTCCCATATATCACATCTTAGGAAATACCATCTGTATCCCCCTCACATTCAGAGATTTGATGAGATTGAGTTGGATTTAGATGTTTCTTTTATGGATTGGCCAGTGGTTCTTGTTTACTCTCAATTGAAAGTCTTTCTTGGGAGGGTAATTATATTTTTCAGATTGTAATAGCGACATTGATCATATTCTTACAAGACATGGGAAACCGAGTTAATCATTATGATGTAGTGGACACTCCTCTTCTCCAAACACAATTTTTCCACATGAATTAATAAGGATCAAAATTCTTATGTTTCAATTTTTGTGACATATTATTACCCACTTTCAAGTATTTATTATATTCCTTTTCATTTCCCCTACTTATATGGGGGTTTTAAGGGACTCCCATGTTTGAATAGAATTGTCTAGGTGTTAATGATTCAATGTTAGGGGATATATGATTGATTAAATTAATGTTTTCTAATTATAATAGTACTAAAGTTTTTCATGGTTCACCCAGTGTTTATTAGACACTAGTGTGTGTTTGGGATTTTGAGAAGAATATTTTTTTTCATTCTTTTGGTAGATTGCATGTTGTGTAATGATTAAAGATTGGGAAATAGTTTTAAATGATATTTAAAATGATTACATCAAGTAATTGGTACTAGGAAGATGTTTTAAACTATTATATTGTGTGATATGTTTACACATCGTGAATTTATTACATTTCATGTGATGTTAGAATTAAAATTTTTAACCTAAAGTGATGAGTTTTTCAGGAAATTTGGGTTTTACGGATTGAATGATGTGGGAATGTATTAAATAATAGGTAATTAGGGTAAAAAGGTATTTTGTTGAATTTTATGTGTGATATATTTTCCATTTAGATAGTATACACTTTACTCTCATCCTAGGAACTCTCCAAAGAAATTTTGGGGACCTCTGCTCCATTAAGACTATTTCATTCAATGAGTGAAATCATTGTGGTGGCAATGTATTTATCTAGGTGAGTAATCGTTCTACTTATTAATTTACCTTTCCCATGGAAGCACTATTTTGAATTCATTATTAGATCTATTGATATATGATTATTACCTTCATGTTCCATTATTAATTATTTGTATAATATTCCCCCAGAGGTTGACCATTATGTTGGTTGTCATGCGGCATGTGAGTTTTTTGAGGTATATTGAGATTTTTCTGCTATAAAGACTATATTTCTTATTAAATCAAATATCATATTAGTGTAAAAGTTATAGGTCCCCCTTTATGAACTATGTGGTCTTCCTAGTTTGTGGATTCCATTACTATCATGTACAACCAAAGATTAAGGAAAGTGGTTTTGTATGATGTTGTGTTGGTTGAACTCTATTACCCCCATTTTGAAAAATTGTTTAATAAACGAAATAGAATCATTGATTGATTTATTGGTGGGTGTGTAAATAGTTTTTTCAGAAAATATGTTATTCCACTAGTTTTTTTAAACCAAAAGTCATTTCAAATCATTGAAAAATGGATTTTTTAAACAAATTTCAAATAATGATTTTGATGTAATGGTTAGGAGAACATATAACATGGGAAACAACGGGTACTAATGTGGGAGGTATAGATTAGGGACTTCATCTATATATTTATAATAGGTTCATTAATTTGGTATTCATTTTCCTTTAAGACCATTTTTCTAGGGAATCAATTGATGATTTTTGTAGATTTACTTATGGTGTGTTTCTCTACTCCTTAAATATGTATTCTAAGAT
This sequence comes from Viscum album, assembly GCA_963277665.1. Classification (NCBI taxonomy): domain Eukaryota; kingdom Viridiplantae; phylum Streptophyta; class Magnoliopsida; order Santalales; family Viscaceae; genus Viscum; species Viscum album. Next base: position 1,510,390,864 of record OY728158.1, read on the forward strand.
TTTCAATCCACACTAGTAATTTATTATTATATATGGGGTCTTCTAGCCTGATCTATTTTAATTTGTGGAATTTTTATACGAGTAATTATCCTATATTGTATTTGATATGATATGTGATACATGATTTTTTCACAAATTTTACTTCATCATGTATATGAAATCATTTGAATTTTTTTAATTTATGATATTTTGAAATATGTAAAAAGGGTAAATTAAATATTGTTTACATTTATTTGATATAGAAACTATAAAAATTTATATCATACCTTGTTTTCCAAAAAGTTGAACATTTTTTGAATTGTTTTATAGAGACATGATATGGAAAAATTGGGTTGGAATCTAGTGAAATCATTTAGCTCACACCATGAACACCCCTTCGGTGGTGCATAAACCATTTTATGTATTTCAATGCAGGTAATGTAAAGGTGGAGTAGTGAGGTAATGATTTTTCAATAAGTTGAGTTTGGATTGATTGTTTCTAAATCTATCACCCACACTAGTTAGTTTATTTAGTCTCCCTTTGATGTTGGAATTTTGGGTTGGTATTGTTTAACTACTTTTGTGATGTATCTTTTCCTATTTCTTCTTTCAATACTAGCATATTTCTATCTATTGTTCTATTTCACTCTATTATATATATATATATTCATGTTTGTTGCTTCAATATGGGAAAAAGTATTCACTATAATTTTTAAATGATGCCTATTTGTTAGTCGCCAGCACATGGGGATCAAGAATTCCCTTTGGTTACGTGGCAATTCAGGTTAGGTTCTAGTTTTAGAGAGTATCCTTGATTGGTTCACAACAATAAATTTCCACAAAAAAGGATCATGAATAATGATAATACATGAAACAATTTAATAAATATTATTTTACAAAAAAATTATGAAGAATACTGTTTAGATAAAATAACTAACCATACTTATATGGTCTGGTCATCAATAATAAATATGTTTTCTTCTCTACAACATTTGTTAATGATTCCTTAAATAACATGTTTACCAATCATTTATTCTCCCACTCTCACATGAGTAGGGTCTATTAAATTATGCAATAAAGATATATATGATTGTTAATGATTACTATAATATGAAATAAATAATGTTTCATATGATTTAAATTATTATTCAGAGAAGTTCTTGGTTTAGTTCCTAGAAACCAAATTTAATTATAGAACTCTTAGGGTAAACTCTCTAACTTATGTAAAATTATTGTGATGAATTTGACATCAGTGAAACTTTACAACCGATATCAATTCTCATATTAATTATATTTAAAATAATTTTTTAAATAAATATTAAATAATACATTTGTAATACATTACTTTTGAATTATTGTGAATTCATGTTAAGGTTACACATCATACTTGAATATCGATGAAATCCTAAAAAAAATTCAATTGGTGGATTACTAGGGTAAAATTACCATTTTAGTTTTTAAGACTCATGAATAGATAATACAAGAATGATTTATTTCATTATCAAAGGAAAACTAAAGTTATTATATTCTCCCTATATTTGAACTCTTCCTCCTTGAAAAGAAATCCAATATGGTATATTAACTATGAATCTCAAATCCCAAACCTATAGAAAAAGTATATTTTTATTAATAAAATACCCATCCATCAAAAAAACCTACCATTTAAAAATATCGTTTTTCATGTTAATGCTTTGGTGCCTGCACAAACTTGCACTTCACAAAAGATTTTAATATCGTTCCAAGTGAAACCTACCTCATATTCTGGCATCTCCCTTTTTACAACATTATTCAAAACTGTGAGCCATCAAAATAACTATATTAATTATTCATTTATAATTTTATATTTAGGTTATATATTCTTACACCTCACTATTATTTAGTTACATATTATACAACGACGAGATTTATTATTTAGCTACCCCAATCTCCTCCATCAGTGCACCAACTACTACACTATTAAAAAATATGTTTATAAGTCCATAGTGGTCTATAATTATTCTTTTTACCTCTATATATGGATCATAAAATCAAACCATTAATTATATATATTATGTATAATATCCTATAGTACAACCCCCCTTTCCTTTGATATTTATAGGGTTTCATGCCACACCATTTATGCAACAACACTAACATTAATCAATTGGATTTATCAATTCGTAGAGTAATTTCACATAGTATAAATCACATAAAATCACTTAAAGGGAAAAATAAAAACATTATAATTGAATAATTAACGAACTAAGAATTATTTGTAGATGTTAAGAAATTGATAATAATGAAGTCACAATAAGACCTTGGGAATAGTTATATGAAAATTATGAATAGTAAACTATCCAAATGAAGAGTAGACTAAAAAAAATTTATAAATAAAATTTGGAATCTTTTAAGAGAAAATATGATATAATTATATTATAGTATAAGGGAGTAATTATGTTAAAAATTATTAATTAAGTGTTTGTATTATTAGTAATAAGTATTGAACTACGATTTTATGATAAATTTAAAATTTTAAAAAACTATTTTCATAAAATGAATTCATAAATTAATATTTTTATTTATTATTATTTTTAGATAATTTTATGAGACCCTAAGTAATTTTTCAAAGTGTTAAAAAATTAATTATATTTTTAAATTCTTTATTTTCCATGTAAATAAAAATTTTAATAAAAAATTAAATTAATAATAATTATAAAATTAAGTTCTTAAAATGGAGTTTATTTCTGAATTGAAAAAATCCAAAAAACGAGTCTGGTGAATTTTTGAGATTTTTCTAAAATGCTGGAATTATTGTCGAATAGTAAAATTATGATAATTTGCAATAAATTCTAAAAACCATGATTTTTGAGTCTTAAATGAGTGATGGATGATGTAAGTGACAATTGGTGGGAAATTACATGCACTAATTACTTAATTTAGTCAGAATATTCCTCACTATTTATTTATTTGAGAAAAAAAAATAAACCAATGATTAAAATAATAAGAAAACACCCCTCACCTCCACTATAAATACCACCTCGAAACCCCTCTTCTCCTCACACCAATAAATATTTGATCCATGCAAATATTCTTCCCAGTACACTTCAATAGCCCCTGCCTTATGTCCAAGTTATCTTTGTTCCATCAAAGGATTAATCCTAGGTTCCTTGAGGGGGATCTCTATATGAGAATTCAAGAAGAAAATCTTTTTTGTTTTTCATTTAATTTCTTTCCAATTTCAATTTCTTTTCCTATCCCCACTCACCAAAATAAAAAAAAATTATTGATAAATTCATTACCATACATATACTATAATTATATCATTTCAATTAAATATATAACATTATACCCCTCCCTCCCTCTGTTTTATCTTAAAAATGAAATTTTCGTCTGTGATGTGTCAATTTGTCGACATCGTGGGAGATGCACATTCATTTTCCATAAACGCCATCAATTATAATAAAAATAAAATTAAATGGTTCAAGACATATATTGATATTTTTTTCATAACTCTTTTATGTTCATTAAATAACTTATACTCATAATAATAATTTCTAAAAACAAATGAGTTTGTTTTGTTCGAAAAACCGCTAATATTAACATAAAATGGTCATCATTAACTTATATCTAAGGAGTAATCCTATTTGTATATAACAAAATCCTTTTTGAGATAATTTAATATTTTTTAGGATCATTAATAACATATAATAAAAAATATGAATGTTCAACTTCATTTTATACAATCTTCCATTCATGTATACAAACGAACTGATCATGAAAACTATGAAAATGAACACTTGTGAATGACGAAATTAAACTCTATAACTCATCCAGAAGACCATAAATGAATTAAATTAAACCATAATGATGTATGTTAATGTATAAAATTTTATATAATTGTTAATTAATTAATCTAATGTTATTATACAGGACATTAAAGTGAAAAAAATCATTCAGACATAAGGTAAGGGGAATTATCAAACCCAACTCCCTTTCATTGGGTTTTCCCTATTTATCCCCATTTTCAATATTTATATTCCATAAATATCATTTCTTCATCATTATATTACATTTTCAGGGATATACATGTTTTTTAATTGGAATTATATCCAACAATATTTTTTCCAAAATAACTCTGCATTCAAAAAAACACCCTTCTTGAGATTGTTTCTTCTTCACTCAAAGTTTACGATTCTTATATCAAGTATGGTATTACCTCTTTCATTTGGGAACCCTATGTCTGTGAATTATTGATTTATGAACAGAAACTCATTCTTTCCATTGGTTATTGTATGTCTAATATTGATATATGTTCTATGTGACATACATGATAATATAAATGTTCTGATGTGATGGGTGCACCTGTAATTATATAGCACAATGTAAATGGTAATATGTGATGGGTGTGCCTAGAATTATATAACACTATAATTCACTGGGTAATTTTATTAAGCTCATTAGTAATGTGAAATATGCAAGAACATGATATTATCATTGTTCAAAAACTATGTGTGGTAGTACACCACTAAGACATGATGTATCATTTTTATGAATTTCCAGATTCCATGCCTTTATCTAATGATTACTCTCATTATAATGATTTCATGATTATGATCACCCCATGTCACGTTTTTTCCAGATATTTCCTATCCACTTATTGGTATTTTTATTTCACCCCTTTTTAGTGTATATCCTTCTGTGACAACACGTACTTAGTAGAACAAAATAGGAAATAAGAATCTAGAGAATAAAGAATTAAAAAAATGTGTATGTTTTATGCTGTAAAAGTTATGTATGGTCATATTTTTCCCAAGACACTCAAACAGTGTATCCTCATTTTTTAATTATTTTATGTTTTTTATCATTAAATTGATTTAATAGTTATGTAAGATAAATTGGGGTCTCTATAGTTTTTATCAAAAGAAATTTTAGATAATTTGGGAATTAGGATTAGAGAACCCTAATGAATCTTATAGGATGAGAATGTGTATATGTAAGCACACAAAAAAAATTTATAAACATAATGATCTACTGAGATATTCCTTTATAATTAATTTCACAAATGATGGATTATTGGTGAATTGTTGAATTAGGTTTTCTTCTAAACATTTCTATTTTAGAACATAGTGGGAACCCGAAGAAACCTTGCTAACAACCCATACGAGGGAAAATGCAGTTATTTCACAAATTAAATCCCCAATGATTTGGGATGTGTAGGAAAAACATTCCTGATTATTCTTACCCAATTATCTATGGTTATGAACAATAACCTGAATAATGAAGAACATCCTTTTTCCCCAAAGAGGGAGAATTTGGCTATTTAGTGTTTTATGCAGCAACGACCACCAAAATATAGTGGATCGTCCAATACACTATTTTTGGAATAGTGGGCCAACACCATGAAGAATATATTTTCTTTGCTTTGATATTTTTATAAGGACAATGTGAATATGTCTATTTATTATCTATGTTGAGAGGCTGACCAATGATGGGATTTGATTAAAAACACCATGATCAGGCACAAAATTGAAAAGACAAACTGGGAATACTTTAATATAATGTTTCCTAATAATTATTACCCTTTAACTCATTGTAGAATAATTGAGAGAGAATTCATATAGATAATGAAAAAAAAATTAATCATTCATGGCTTAAAAAGAAAATTTCACAAGTCTTTTAAGGTATTCTTCAGGGTTTTTATCAGTAATGATCATAAAATTGATAGATTCTTTAGTGGTTTGAAACCAAACCATAAAATAGCACTTGAAATTCAAGATTTTATGATGATGAAGTTGTTTGATGTGCTCTCAAAGCGAAGATGAAGTTGGTAGAATGGTATGATTTCTATCATGATAAGAAATAAAAAATAGAGTTTCATCCCATAGGACCGTATGAGAATGGTGGAAAGAAAAATTCATCCCCCCAGATGAAACAAATGTTAGAAGAACAGTAATGGGGACTATCATAAAGGGATAGGGAAATGATTCATGTTTGTGAGAGAAGGCCACCAAGCTCATGAATTTCCAAAGTATACAAGGAAGTTGGAAAATGTTTTCTAGGAAAGGAAATAATAACCCATCGTTTAATTCTAAAAATGTAGGGAGTAAGTTAATTATGAAAGATAGTTCACTAAAACTTGAGTCCTTGAGGGTAATCATCCTTTGTATCTACCAAAACAAAAGGAGAAAGGAAATTCTTATTCTATTCCTACTTCTAAACTGGATAAAGAAAATGATGTAATACGAGGTACTATTCCTATTCACTGAAGAATGGAATTTTTTTTTAATTTTGGTTCAAAAAAATCATTTATATCATGAAGTTTTTCAAGAAATATTGAAATGAAGCTCTGAAACCATTTAGTAGAGATATCTGTAAAAACACTAAGTGGTAAAATCATTGCGACCCAGGTGTTGGACTCTTCTTATATTGGTGTTTGTGGAAATATTATTCCATCAAATCTTATGATACATCCCTTGGTGGAATTCAATGTTATATTGTGAATGTAATGGATCTCATTATATAGAGTACACATCAACTATTAGGAAAAGAAAATATATTTTCATATTCTAAACAGTCAAATGTTCCTCTACAAATGAAAGGAAGATCATGAATCTCATTTGAAAATTCCTTCAATGATGTGGGCGTTGATTCCCTGTGAAGAAGAATACCTCACTCAAATTTTTGAGTCATATGAAAGTATCAACCTAGGGGAAATGATCATTGTGAGGGAATTAGTGATATATTTCCTGAAGAGTTACCTAGACTACCACTAGATCATGAGTTAGTGTTCTCAATTTAACTAATACCTGAAGCTACTTATATCTGAAATTGTCTTTATAGGATAACACCTATCGAAATATATGTTTTAAATAAGAAAATAAAATAGAACCTAGGAAAAGTGATCATATTCCCTAGTTCATTACCTTGTGGTGTGCCAGTGCTCTTCTACAAGAAGAAGGATGGATCAATATAGCTATGTGTCAATTATCGAGAACTCAACAAGATCTATATAAAGAACAAGTATCTTTTTCCAAGGATTTATGAATATTCCGATCAGTTTTGAGGATATCAATACTTATCAATGGAGGATCTTGATTGTGGGTATCATTAGATGAAGGTGAAGAAGGAAGAAATCAAAAGACTACCTTCTGTACATGGTATGGGCAAAATGATTTTCTTGTGATGCCATTGAAAGTTACTGATTCCCCTACGATCTTTACAGATTTTTTGAAGAGCATATTTAGAAATTACTGTTATATATTTTTTTTAGTATATATTGATTACATTATCATCTAGTCCATGAGAAAGTGAGAACATGAAGAAAATATATGTCTGTTGTTCGAGACTATGTGGAAGGAGAAGTTGTATGCCAAGTTCTTCAAGTGCATTTCTGGATGATGTAAGTCACATTCTTGGTACATGTTATCTTAAGTGATTGAATTTCAAAGGTCCTTCCAAAAATAAAGGATATTAAGGAACGGCCTAGACACTATAGTGTCAGATAAATCACTTTTTTCATGGATTGGCTATGTACTATCAACATTTTCGGAGAAATTTTTCATGATTTTCAAGCCCACTAATAATTTTAATAAGGAAAGGGGTAAAGTATTCTTGGGTAGAAGAATGTGAGGAAATATTCAAGGAGTTAATGATAAGGCTTATCACTGCACTGGAACTCACATTACTGAAATTTGGAGAATGTTTTGTGATATACAATGATTCATCCAAGAATGGATTGGGTTGTGTACTCTTAAATAATGATAATGTGCTAGCCTATGTTTTAGGGTAGTTGAAGGTCCATACGTATAACTACCATACACAGGATCTGGTGCTAGCAGTAATGATTTTTTCCTTCAAAATCAAGAAGCAGAACCTCTATGGTGAGAAGTGTAAAAAATATACCAATCAAAATATCCTGAAGTATATATTCACACAAAAGTAGCACAACTTGGGTAAATGGAAATGTTTAGACCCAAACAAATATTTTATTTCTCTATACACTATCACCCTAGCAAGGGAAACAACATATCTAATGATCGTAGTAAAAAATGAATTGCTACTTTATCAAATATGCGGATTAAGAAAGAACGTATCTTCATGGATGTAAACATGAAAGTTTTTTAAATCATCAAGATAGATAATAAATTGTAACTTTCCCAAATGATTTCCTAACCATAATTCTAAGAGAATATTAAGGATGAACAAAGGGATGATCCATAGTAACTAAATAGGGTGAATTCAGTAAAATAAGGTAATATGAAAGAGTCATATATTGATGATGATAAAGTAATTTAGTTTGGATCAGGACTTTGTGTTCCTTCATAACCTCTGATAAACAAGGAGATATTGTACAATGCACATATCTTAACTTTCTCTATCCATCCTAGTAGTACCATGATGTATCATGGTCTCCGATAACACTTATACTGGGACATCATGATTAAAGATATTGCATATTATATATCAATGTACATGATATATCATCATGTTAAATAATAGCATCATAAGTCCAAAGGAATGATATAAAAATTTCTTATATCCATGTGGTAACAGGAGAATGTCACTGTAGACTTTGTCACGAGTCTCTTGAAAAATTTTAAAGGAAATAATGTGATATGGGTTGTGGTGTACCGACTCACCGAGACTACCCACATTATCTCAATTTTTGAAGACCTATCACTTGAAAATATTTTAAAGATATATGTGGAGGAATTGGTGAGTCTACAAGGGGTTCAACTTTCAATTGTCTTATATCATGATCCCAAGTTCACTTAAAAATTTTGGAGGAGTATTCAACTTTCCTTGAGTACTGAATTGAATTTTATCAAGGCAGATTACCCCCAAATTAATGGACAATCTGAAATGAATGTTCATAAAAAAGACGATAAGCTAATATCCTTCTCTTTAGAATTTAATGGTGGATGTGATCATCATGTCTCATTGGTTCATTTCTCATACAAGAATAGCTTCCACTCTAGTATTCAGATGGAACCATATGAGGCTCTGTTTTTATAGCAATGTAGAAATCCAAACTATTGGGATATATTTGGTAAAAGAATGCTACATGGACCTAATCTTGTCCAAGATATGATAGAAAAGGTTTCAGCCATCTAGCATCATATCAATGTAGCTCAGAGTCGGAAAAAGTGATATGTTAACAACCATTGAAAGTAATTGGAGATCGATTATAGTGACACAGTCTTCCTCTAAAAATTACCATGGAAGAGATTCATATGGTTTTTTAATGAAAGGGATTCTAAGACCAAGTACACTTGCCCCTTTATGAACCATGATTTCATAGGAGTAATGTACTGTTGGATTTCACATCCAGAAAATATAGATAAAGTTTATGATGTGTTACACGTATCACTCTTGAGGATGTACATACTAGATCCCTCACGTGTATTAAACATAGAGGTGGTACAACTGTAAGATGATCTCTCTTATGAGGAGCAGCCAGTAATGATTCTATGCATGTGAGATAAGGTTCTACAGATCAAGACAACACCACTTTTCAAAGATTTTTAGAGGAACTATAAGTATCAAGAAGAAACTTCAAAACCATAGGATGAAATGAAGGACAAGTAACCTCACATGTTTATGCAAAATGAAATTCTTAGTGTGAAATTTCAAAAGGGGGGAATAATGTAATGACCAAAACTTTTAGCAATCTCATTTTTCTCTTTTTATAGTAATTTTAGAGTATAAATCATATAAATAAACTTAGAGACCAAAATAAAAACATTATAAGTTAATAATTAATTAAATAAGAAGTATTTCTAGAAGTTAATGAACCAAAACTAATGAAATTGTTACTTGACCATAGGAATAGTAATATGACCCTTATGAATATTAAACTAGACAAATTAATAGTACACTCACCCATGAAATTATAAATAACATTTTTACATCTTTTATGTGAAAATATGATATAATTATATCATAGTATACAAAAGTAAATATTTTAAAAAATATTAATTATGTGTTAGTATTTTTATAGTTCATAAATATTTAATTACTTTTTTTATGATTAATTAAATAATTTTAATGAATTTTTTTTCTTCATAATTTTTATTCGTAAATTATTATTTTGATGTCTTTTTGTTTTATGATAATTTTATAATACCTTAAATAATTTTTCAAAGTGTTACATAATCAGTTAAAATTTTGAAACCTGTATTTTCTAAGTAAATGGTGATTTTAATTAAAAATTAAATTAATAATATTTTAAAAAAAAATTCATAAAATGTAGTTTGTTTTTTAATTCTACACATCAATAAATGTTTATTTTGATTTTTTTGTATTATTATGTAATACTAGAATTTTTGTGAATAGTAAAATATGATAATTTATGATACATGCTAAAACCAGAATTTTTGAGTCATGCTTTAGTCACTGATGATGTAAATGGCCATTTTTTCAATCTCATGAGAACTTATTACTGTATTCAGTCACATTAATCCAAACTATTTCTTATCTTGAGAAAAATAATAAACTAATGATAAAAATAATTAGAAAACTGCCATCTCCACTACTATAAATACCATCCCTAACACTCGCATCTCCTCACACATATTATGCTTTGAGACATGCCTAAATTTTTCTAAATTAACTTCTCAGGCCCCTCCCCCATGTCCAGGATATCTTAGTATCCACAAAACACCAAGACTATGTTCCTTGATAGGATCTTATGAAGAAAATTCAAGAGGTAAATTCTCTCTCATTTTCTTATAATTTCCTTTGAATTTCAATTTGTTATCTTATACCCTCCTCACATCCATTAATCCAAATGGAATTATAAGTATATTAAATTAAATATAATGTAATTATATAATGTTAATAGAATATCCTACATTAAACGCCTCCCTCTCCCACTTTTATCTTAAAAAATTATATCATTTCCCATGATGTGTCAATTTTCCCACATCATGGGTGGTGAAATTTTATTTTCCTTAAACACCTTGAAGTATGATAATAAGAAAATTAAATGGTTAAAAAAATATTTTAAATTTTATTTTATAACCTTTATTATGTTATATAAATAACTTATACTCCTAATACTAAATGATTAATAAAACAAGTTCATTGTGTTCGAAAAACTGCCAAAATTAATCTAAAACGATCATCATTAACTTTTATCTAGTGAATCATCCACATGGTACATAACCCAATACTTTTTAAATATAATTTATTCTTATTTCGGATAATTATTAACATATATTAACAATTTTTTATGTTCATCGTCATTTTAAATGATCTTCCATTCATGTATACAAATGAACTGATCCTGAAAACTATGAAATCAAATAGTCTTGGATAACAAAATTAAACTCTATAACTCATCCAAAGGACCCAAAAAGAAATAAATAAAACCATAATGAATTATTTTCAAGTAAAAAAGGGTTCATTAATTGTTAATTAATGAATCTAATGTGATTATATATGACATTAATGTGAAGAAAGCATTCAGAAAAAATGTAAGGGGAATTCTCAATCCCAACTCTCTTTCTTTGGTGTTTCCCTCTTTCACCCCATTATCAGTATGGATATTCCTCAAATATTATTTCATCATCATTATATTAAATTTTTTATGATATAATTTTTTTCTAATTTATATTATGACCAACAAACAGTTTTCCAAAATAACTATTCTTTCAAGAAAATACACTTCTCGAGATTGTTTCTTCTTCACTCAAAGTTGATGATTCTTTTATCAAGTGTGTTATTACCTCTTTCATTTGGGAACCCAATTTCTGTGAATGTATGATTTATAAAGTGAAACCAATTCCTTTACATGTTATATTTTATGTCAAATATTTATATATGTTCTATGTGGCATGAATGATAACAGAAATGGTATGATGTGACTATTGCGCTCAGAATTCTATAGCATAATGTAAATGATAAGATGTGATGGATGAGACCAAAATTATATAGAAATCCAATGAATTGGGTGATGTTATTTATTTCCTGAGGAAGGTAAAATATCTGTCAACATGAAGCTATCTCTTTTTACAACTATGTTTTGTAGTTGACTACTGATACATGATGTTTTATTATTATGCATTGTCACATTCCATGCCATTATCTAATGATTCCTCTCATGATGATGATGTTATGATTATACTCACCCCATTTCAAACTGTTTCACAATATTATATATCCTCTTACTGGGCTTTTTATCTCCCCTCTTTTTTGTGTAGATCATCAGGTTACTTCATATACTAAGGATAACACAAGTGATAATAATAAGAAATAGTAAAAAAATCAATAAATGTTTATGTATTATGTTATAAAAGTTATGTCTAGTCTTATTTTTCTAAAGATAATAATCCATTGGATCCTCATTGTGAAATTGTCTTATGTTTTTATCATTAAAATGACGTAATACTAATGCAAGAAAAATTGTGTTCATATTAATTTACTCTAGTCAGGCTCCCATCCAATGTCATTGATGTTTGGGTCACATTATTGTCATTCTATACAAAATTATATTGGTCGGAACACCAATAAAGTATTTAGAATACATAAACTACCATATTTCCATCATGAAACTGTGTAATCACTATTAATAAGTTTCCTATATTATCAATGACCAATTATACCAAAATATGATGATGAAAATGAAAATTGTTTTTATTATTTTAGATCCTATAACTTTGATTGCACCTATAATGGATTTAGTGATGTGGATAAAAACCAAAGGAATTTGAATATCATATAATGTTTTTCAGAATCAATATAACTGACCCACAAAATACCTCTAAACCCACCTATAAGGTAAAATACTTCTCGCCTCTACTATATGTGTTGTGATTTCAAAAATTATTGATGGAATTAAACTATATCATATTACATTAATATAAATAATTATCATCGATTTTATAACTATTTTACATAACTTCATGGAAATTATATGGTAATAAGAAATCATTAAGTAATTGTTAAAACATTTAGCCTCCATCCAAAATTACCGTAAAGAAATTAACACCATACTAATAAATATAGTGTTGGAGAGATAAACTAAATACCAAACCTTGAGGGGTGGTAAATAAAATTACTATTTTTTCTTCCCATCATGCATCAAGATATTCAAAAGGTGTATGTATTATTCCTTAACAATTAATGGAAACTGATAATACCAACCCTATTAATGTTCCCATGTTTTAATTTAAGAATACCATGAATACAATATTTTGATGGATATATCCTTCTAGGAAACATATAAAAAAATATAAATGAACTTAAATAATCTATATGTACTTAAAAATATAGAACAAAATATATTTTTTTAGTCGAGCCTTATTAATAAAATGTGTGATTTGAAAGGGGGTGGAAAACTATGTTAGTGTAAGACTTGAAACCCCATCATTGGGAGAGTACCTACTCCACTAATGGTAGACCAAAAACATGATTTTTGGGGGAGTAATATATTCTAATGAATTAAGAACCACACTCATATCTCGATGGAGTACCGAAATTCATCTAAATTGGACAAACATTCCTATTATCAAGAGAGTTCTTATTTTTTTAATGCATGATCCACACAATCAAAGGAAAAATGTATATTAGTTATAATGGACCCCTACCCTATCTTATATAGTCTTACTAACCAAATCATTTTTTTAAGGGTATCATTTATTTATAATTATTTTTTTCTAATGGATTCACATCTCCATCATTGATAAAGGGGGATCTCATCTTATCACAGAAGATAAATGTTAGTGTTCCAAACCCCATGAATAATGTGAGTATTAGAGGCCTGCTTGATTACAATTAGAGATATTAGGATACACTGATAAAATCATTGAGATATGGACTACAAAAATATTAGGAAAAAAATTACCTTAAATAGTTAATCAACTATGAGTAGTGTTGATGTTTATGTTTTCTGAGTATGATCAGCACTATTCTAAAAAAACATTTTCATGAGAATGAATACACCATAGTAATACAATTATATAAAAATAATTATGATTCCCAAAAATTATATCAATGATGAATGGACAGTTATTTATTGAATTAATCCTTAGAACCACGACTTATAATGGATATTAAAAATACACAAGTCTATTAATAGTTTATTAGACGCATTAGTTTAAGATTTGTGGTCTTAAAAATCAGCATTCTATTTTCTCTTGTATATTTAATAATCATTTTTAATTTTGAAAATTATTCCCTCATTTTCCCAAACAATTCCCGACAATAATCTAATCTCAAAACAAGACATGTTGGTTATAAAATTCCATAATTCAAACTAGCATATCCTTACCCACTAAGACCCTACTAGGTGAAATATTTATGTTGAGTGTTTCACATAAAACCCACCTTTAATAAGACAATGACTGATAACTAGAACATATAAAGAAAAAAACACTATTGTAGGCCTTACACAATTAACCTATAAAAAATCCATATATATCGGCATCCCATATAAAGATAACAAACTTATATTTAATAGCCCAACTATAATAAAATGCGTGAGACATATAATGGTCACTGATAATATCAAATGTACAAAACATTATGAGGAAAATAAAAATATATGATTCCCAAACAATACATAGATCATGATTATGTATTAAAAATAAAAATCTTCACAAAACACAATATAGAATATACTATAGAACCGATCACTATTGATTAGAACTATATGCTTGATCCTCCGACTCCATATCATTCACCATCTTATATGAATAACAAAACTTATGTACATAACATAACATATAAGGCATAAATCCCATGAATCGGATTTTATAAATATTCCTATCAATATGGAACAAAAAAATAATAGAGAAATCAATGATTTGTTAATTGATATTTTATGGTAGAATACAATATGGAGATAATCCCCATGAATTGAGACACCTAATGAATTTATGATATCTAAATTTTACAATGTATATACATAAATATCATATACAACATGCAACTAATGATACCAAATGAAACATAAAACTAAAAAAATTTAAACTATAACTCCTCTTATAAATAATAAAGTAAATATGAAGGGATGGAAAAAGAGAATCTCTAAAAATCAATAAAAACATCATGAAAACCCAAAGAACTAATCCTCCAAAACACTAGTGATTGTTCTGAATCTCATTACCCACCCTCGGTATGTTTGGATTACACATGGTATTTATGATCTAATGAAATGAATACCCTAAATCCTAATTCTTTAATAGTGGTGTGGGAATTAAAGGAGAGGACCCATGATCATGAACTAATACATTCTATGAATTATGAAAACCTTAATAATAACCCATTTAACATAATATGATGTTCATCAGTCATGATTCAACAATAAACCAATACTACTAACATAACCTAGTATAACACTTCACCCTAATAAAATATAATAAAATTATAGAATAAATTTGAGGACCCATGGCTAAAAAATTATTCTTATATTTTTAGAGTGAATAATAAATCCCATTAAGGGTCACAAATTCCTTGAAATTTTGGAATATCTATAACCCATTTTACAAAATATAAAACCATACACTATATATAGTGAAATAGACCAGAATGTATTGCTGAAACTTATAAATAATTTCAAATTTTCTTATATTATTCCATGGGAGAGTGATAACCCTATAAAAATATATTTAACCCATACCTTATAATTGATTGAATGGATTATGTAGTACATATACTTTAATTCACATTTTCAACTACATCTTTATTACTAAATTATAGGATTCAATGGATGTATAATGTCAAATCTACACTTAGGAATAATTTGATAATCTATTACATATATTTTGTTCCCATGATCATTAAATGAGATATATTTTACTTTACACAATGACTTATGTTGAATTATACAATATGGTAAATAGATAATTCAAGAAAGACCACCAGAATAGAAATAGTTAAATTTTACTACTTCATATAAAACCACTACCATATTGAATATGTAGTGGTTGAACCCATTACAGTACATATAGTAATCAAAAGATTATGTATCCTCATTATTCGTTAATAATAACCATACACATCGTCCAAAAGGGAGTGTTGAAACCATTCATTTTTTTTGGACATGTTCCCATTCATTAACATTATCAGAGGGGAGTATCGATCCTCAAGAATTCTCAAATGATCTTTCTTAAACAATTCAGATACCCCAAAATTATAAAGAACATAATCTATCTAAAATAATTCATATATGAATCTAATATATTAGAGGATTTCAAAATCCGTTTTTACTATGATGAATTAAATAATATTTTATTTACATTAATGAATCAATCTAATGATAAAAAAATATATAAGAAATACAATTATAGAAGAAAAATGAGCTATGTGGTGTCTATTTTAGGTTATTCTATAAATTGAACTTGTATGAAGTGGTCCATACAATAGGGAGGGTTAATTTGACATGCCACTCAATGAATAACACAAATTGAATAGAACCGTAGGTGCCTCACTCATTAAATTAATTGTAGTGGACGAAACTCAAGGATGTTTCATAGATTAATACATGGTTGGATTCTAATAGATATATACAAAAAAGTATGGGATTCCCTAATATTATTTTCTAGTTGGGGGAGATGAATAGAAACATTCACCAATATACTTCCTTTGATAGGTTATGCTGCACCAACTAACCCACATTCACCTCCTGGTCCATATTATGGGAGTTTGGCAAGGTGTTGGGTTGGATGGACTAGACATCACACACAACCCATTAACAAAATGGTTAGGACTCAAATTATCCCTTCAGTGGGACATACCCAATATCCATGGCATATCAACCTACCATGCGGTGAGCCAACATTCAATGAAACCAATTAGCTATATTGAGATCCATTTTCCTCACAATCTGAAAAATACATATTATTCATTAGGGATTATCGATACAACTTTAAAACTTCATACATATATAATACAATATTCTATATCATTTTTCCTAATTTTTTTTTAAAAAAAAATCAATCCCAAGAGCTTATGGGTTTAGTGAAATTGGTGAATCCATACAAAACTAAAATATCTTAATCCATTTTTATTGTCTTCAACAGCTAGTCTTATGACATGATACATAATATTCTTATTCGTGGCCTAATGATATATTAATTTGGTATATATATTTCAACTAAAAATTATATGTAATATTTATATTTTTATATTAAGAAATAACATCTGTTATAATAATCATATAATATGATGTGGTTTTATTATAGATATGTACCTATAAATGAATCTTGTGATGTGTCGGTTTAATAAAAGAAAAGTAAATTAAAATGTATGTTTTTTAATCCCCTTGTTAGAACCATTAATCAGCCATCTTCCTGAGAGTAGCATTCATGACTGATGGAATGCACAAGTTATAGTTGTATGGAAGAGAAAGAAGACACCATGTGTGTGTTTAATCCAGAAACATTAGAGAATATGAAGTATAAGACCAAACTATTTTTGGAATATTTAACTTGTGTGGGGTAAAGAATCAAGAAATAATGAGCATTGTTAATGAATCCAAAAACAATAACTAGTAAATCAAATGTTAGTGTGGTTATATTTGGTTTATAGAAGTGAATTCACTTTTCAATAAAAATTGTTCATTCTCATGTAATATTTATCTAGGTGTGTCTTGTTTAGCTCCCCAATAGGTTCTCCACCACCATCAATACAGTTGTGTTTGTTGTGCTTTTGAGAGTGATTCTTTCGCTAATACTATCAATATTTAATTCTAGGGGTGCTACCATGAATTCTTGATGCTGAACCATTGGGAAGAATACTTATCAGGAAATATATATTAATATTTCATGGTGACATATAGAAGGAGTGATTTCACAGTGATAATTTTTTCAATGATATAATTGTGTCATGCCAAGGGAGGTTAATATGTTTCATAAGGTTAGCTCATAAGAGATAATTTTATATTGAAGGAAAAATTTCATTAAAATATAATAAAACAAGTGTTCATAACATATATGTGGTTTCATACCACATAAATAGTTCACATGGATCTAAATGGTGATATTTTCATGTAGTGTAAGTGTGGTATCATAGTTGTGAAGTTATAAGTTGGAATTATTTTTGGTATTGATTTTGGGTCATAGCCATGAGGTTTTTATAATATTACATTTGGAATTCAATAGGATAAATTTATGGTTTCTAAATTATGTTTTGTGCAATAATTATGTGAATAGAATGGTTATGTAATGATAATAGGAACAATAAATTTGAACTATTTTTAGAAAATATGATAATAGTTATTTTTATTCACTAGATCACATGAAATTTATATTTGATAACTTTTTTCGAGGATTTGGATAAATTACTATCAATTACCTTTATGGTCACCTCATTATCATGTTTTAATGTACCTAACAGACTGGGGTCGAGCCCAAACCAATAACCCAATATGCCCAAAACAAATTCATGAGTAGTGTTCTTGATCCTCCTAGAATATAAACTAGCGTTCAAAATCAACTATAACTTTTTTGGGAATTTTTTTGCTCAAGATAAATATGAAAATAATGAAATAAAAAAATAAAATCTATATGGTATAAAAATAAAAAAATAATAAATATATGACACCATTTGAATTCAAGGGTATGCATCATCCAAAAACCAACGTTTCACCATTTAGACTGAGACTGAGATAGAAGATACAAACAAATACAAAAAATAATTATATAGGTATATGTGTGAGTATTAAAACACTGCAGGAATTCCAAAATAATCAACTCCATATACATTACCTTTAAAGAGAAATAAAAATAAAATTTGTTTAAAATTCCAGAATTAATATTGGTTTCCATTTAATTTTTAAATAATTAATATTATAATAATTTCAAAAGAAAAATTTTCCATTATATTCTCCAAAAAAGATTCTATAGAATAAAATAGCTTCCAATATATGATTTTACAATAATGAAACAAATGTTGAAATAGATATATCTGTGAAAATAGTGTAGTTTAAATATTGTAACAAGGTACAAAAATGGTGTACAGAAATATAGGTTTTTTAACAATTTATTTATGAACGTAAACCAAGTGAAAAATTTGTTTAGAAATGTTTCCTTGAATAATGAACCTTGGAAAAACACTAATTTTCCTAGGTTAGTGGGGACCCTGGAACCTTTTACTAAGGATGACCATTCCAATACATGAATTTCCATATCTTGATCGATCCAACAAATTTTCATCC
The DNA here is from genome assembly GCA_963277665.1 of Viscum album. Taxonomy (NCBI): domain Eukaryota; kingdom Viridiplantae; phylum Streptophyta; class Magnoliopsida; order Santalales; family Viscaceae; genus Viscum; species Viscum album. The sequence continues at coordinate 1,510,409,981 of OY728158.1, forward strand.
TCATAGTATAGTTATTTTTATAGTATAATATTTCTTGTAATGTAGTGTATTTCTTTCCAAACTTTTCCTAGTTACCTTGCCAATATCACCATGATTCACAAGTGATTTTTTTCAAATTTTTCAAAACATAGAGATCCAAATTTATCCAAACATATAGAAATCCACTTTCATTTACATCCATACTTTTCATTCCAAATATCAATCTTTCATCAAATCCATATAGTGGAATCAATTTCACAACCATTTAAAAGTACCAAAAAATATTTTATAATACATGTTTCACACTCAAAACCATTTAAAACCCCACATTAACGAATTTAAAATGTTGATAATTAAGAAACAAGAATAGAATCATATTTAAATAATGAATACACATGTCAAAATTCATAGAAAAACATGAAAAATAAGGGAATCTCCAATATGAGAATCATGACCATTTTTCATTTCATGTACATATTATATGATAAATAATATATCCTTTAAAATGTTCAAGAAATAATGGAATTAATTTCAACTGATTGGGAATATAAAAACTACATAGAAACGTGTTTCCTATAACTATGGAAACTCTAATACACTTCAATGGTTGTCTATTGATGCTGAGTGACCATGAAGGACTCAGACAAAGTGAAAACCTCCATTACATTTACACACATATCTACCTATATATACATATATACCCATAGAAGAAATTTATAAATTCCAGAATCCCCAAGTGAATGTGAAAAATCATTATATAAATATACAAGAGACCCATGCATATTAGTGAATATTTCCTCCATGAATGGTGGCCCAAGACACACTATAAAATTATGATAAAACCAAAATTATAAATTCCCTAATTAAAAATCATCAAATTAATTATAAAAAAATAATACACACGAGTTTAATAAAATTAAGCTAACAATCCAAATAGAAATTATATATAACTTATGAGGCTCTAAAAATACCAAATTTCACTTTACAAACTGTCACTTGTATTCTTCGTACAAAGGAAAAAATAATTTTTAAAAAGAAAAGGAAGATAAATGGATAATCTATAGAAAATCATGTTGATAAATAATTTCAACCATAATTGATTCTTAATTACACATAATAAAATTATTAGATATCAAAATTTTTTGTTTAAATTTAGAAGATAAAATACCCTAAAATTCAATTTTATATTATAAGGAATACCTACTATGATCTTTTTATCTTTGAAAAATGAGGATTAAATCCAAAATAATTTAACTAATTCATCCTAGAAAAGGTATACCCTAAGCTTATTTCAAAAAAACAATAAGAAATTGGTCAACCCTTCATTCAGTTTTTGGGCTATATGGGATGCTCCATGGGAGAAATGAAAATGAGGGATAAAATGGAAGAAAATGAATCTGTAGGGGATTAATACGTACCAAGGATGATCACATAAACAAATGGTGGAATAATCCAAAAAATAAAAGTTCATATTGAGGGAGGGGGTTTCCCACATGATATAAGTGAGGGAGATGGGTGAGGGGTGAGTTTCGTGGGAAATTGGAAGAGGATGGGTGAGGGTAAGGTTTTATTTGTAATGTGGTTAATAATAATAATATTTTATAATTTTTATTTCATTATCATAAATAGAAGTGACTCACATGGTCATTACTCACGGTTAACTACACCATGGACTGACCATGTCTCCTTTACTAAGAACATTGGGAGCTCATGTGGGTTGTTTTTAAGGATTAGTATTCCATGCACCAAAAGAGTCAAATCGCTCAGACAAGGTAACAGACTCATCGACATGGTTACTGAATGGTTTCTTCAACAATTCAGCCAAAAGGAGTGATGCACTGAAATATCAATTTTTTTTAACATTCTTCATTTATTAAAAGACCCAAACCTTATGAAAACAAATAAATAATAAAATAAAATAAAATAAAATAATTATTATATAAAGGTTGGAGTGTAAAAAATATCCTTATAAAAACAATTTTGTTCCCAAAAAATCCATCTATCATACAATAGAAGACACACCTAATTAAATTAAATTATAAAAAGAAACTACCCAAACAACATCAAACCACACAATCTCCCTTGAAGAACTAAGAATATACTACATAATCCAAATTAATATATCACACCAGGATACATTTATAAAATAATAAATCATGTGAATAATCAAAATGGATCTCCATTGAATTTATGGATATTGCAATAATAGAGGATTAGTAAGGCTAGGAAGCTTCATAATAGACACTACAATACAACACACAAGTCTCTAAAAAATATGAATCAAGTAGAACTCATGATCAAAAAGTCATCTGAAACCTAAAAAATATTAATTCTTTGAAACACCATCATTAGAATAAAACATAGAACATTGAATAACAAAATAGAAACAATTAGGGAAAGAAATCAATACTTTGGAATATTTACACAACCACTCTAAAAGAATAAAAACACTTCACGGAACCCTGATGATTTTAAAAAACTATAACTAAAAATGTACTTATTTATACAGTTTTACCAAGGAATTAATGGAAATAGGTATAAATCAGAAAAATGAATCTTCAATGATTACATGGACTCCCCCTAGTGTCAGTAATGAATAGTGATGGCATGAGACCTCAAATTCAAATCACCAACCATCATGATTTCAATAATACCAAAACTGACACTGATCCAAGTATAAACTCGACCAAATTGAAATTTTTCCTAGACAACTATAGCACACACCGTGGGTTTCCAAAGTTTAGTCCAATAAAATAATACCTCACCGCAACCTTCATCACATTAAATATTTAGGAAGACAATCCCCATTAACAATTCAATATCATAATCCAAAAGTATCACAAAAGACACAATAATTGATGAGGGGCCCTTAGTGACACACTAATGTTAGGAATACAATAAGAAATTGATTGATGAGGTATCCATAATAGGAAATTTAATATTCCTAGAAAATCAAGATGATTTATGAGTGTAAAACCAAAAAAAATAAAATTATAATACCATGAGAAAACCAAACTCATCATAAGAAATCAAATGAAAAAACCTCTATTAAAATAAGTCAAAATACAATCATTAAAATCAATAACATATTATAAAAGTTAATTTTTTATTCTTCAAAAATAACCTTTCAAACCCCTTTAAAACATAAAAATAAAATTTAAAACCATTCTAGATGAATATAACTCACCATTTCAAAAAAAGTCAATAATTAAAATTATAATCACATATGAGATAAATCAATAACAACAAAGGATATAAATTCCACCATTAAAATAATTTCATTAACCAAACATTTTTAATTTTTTCCCTTAAGATGTTATCAAAAAACATTCTTTATCCTTCAAAATTATAAAACATTTGTTACAAAATAAAACCAAGTCATAATCCCACACATAAATTTAAATAACATAAAAAATCCATTTGAAATCCATTTTAATACTTCACATTTTCCTTTATAAATAGCCTCATAATACTTGAAAAACAATATTGTCTTCATTTAATTTTGAATAAAACCCCATTAACAATTTCAAACTCACATTTACTATTTTAAACCAAAATATCATTTTAATGATTAACTGTAAATCAAGAAAATGATATTAACATATCTCAAAAACCAATATCCAAATCCAGAGGAACCTTAAATAAAAGTCCAAAGGTGTTAGTGGTCATTAATTGTTTGTAAAAAATAGTTTGAATGACCATAGTAAAATTTCTTAATTCCACATATATCCCTTTTAAACCATTTATGTGGGATCCACATGAATTATCATGCCATATGAGCCACCATAGACTTCTGTTACACTCTCTTTTAAACAAATTTTTTAAGAACATATTAGGGAAAACTAAAATTAAAAATTAAGTTACTGAAAACCCCTAGTAACATAGCTTTCCTCATTAGTGGTGTTGATCTATCTCCAACCCATGACCTACCTCCCATGTTCCAAAAATCATATCTCCTTTCAACTAGACACCCTAAAAATGGAAACTTATGAGGGATACAAGGTTTCTATGGAAAAAGAAACCTCACTTTGTAGGAGACCATTTTTTCACGATCCATCCTGGGATAACCATATACTATTAACACAAGTCATCCAAAATTAAGGTCGGATAATCTTTATCTATTCTCTCATGATGGAAACTAGGGTTGTGAAAGAATCATAATTATTTTTTGAATGATTTATCCCCTGAATAATAATCAATTAAATGAATAAAAAATATAATTGATATTGGAAAATAAATAAACTATATGTAACCACATGTGGCCTCATAGGTTATCATCATTCACGAAACCATTTTCACTCTATCTTGACCGTGATCTAGTTGGATACTGCAATAAAATTTAAAAAAAAGATATAGGGAAGAAAAATCAAATCATGTCACCTCTAACAAAAACACACTAATCCACTTCGATGGGGTTTATGGAGGCAATGTAGATCATAAAGGACTTCGTAGAAGAAAAACCCTCTAATTCATATACACACATAGGAACCTATACATTTCTTTATATTTAAATACCTCATAATTAAATGTAGATATTTCTCTAGGATTCATGGAATATGTATAAGGAAGATATATACATATATATATATCATCCTTTCCCATGAATACTTGTGAAATTCAGCTTCTTGAATAAAAATCCAATACATACAAGAAAAATAAGTGAAACCAAAATATTTCAAAAGTCCCAATTAAGAATCTAATAAATAATTAAAATGGTTGAATTCATGTAAATTTAATAAAATACATTAACAATCCTTATAAAAAATTTAAATAACTCAAAAAAATTAAAATACCTAATATCAAATTAAAAACCATCACAATTACTTTTTGGATAAAGGAAAAATACATATTTAAAAATTATGTGGCAACACAATGAATGATATATAGAAATTCACATTGAAAATTAATTTCATCCATGCATATTTCATAATTACACTTAATTAATATATTAGATATCATAAATAACAATTAAATTTCATGAAATAAAATAACCCAATATTAAAATGTCAAGAATAGGGTAGACTATCTTAGAATGTATTGTCTATGACAATTGATACTCAAGTCCATAACAATTGACTCATTACAACCATTAAAAAATCTCACCACCTAGGTGAAAAAACACCCCAATAAATCAATCCTAAACCTTGGGTTCATCCCATATAGGACATGCCAGTGGGGGAATAGAAGGGTGGGAAGAAAATGAAAGAAATTTAATATGGAGAGGAAGATATCCTACCTTGGATCATCACACACCAAAATGGGAGAAAATTATAAAACAACTTCTAGGCCAAGGGAGGGGCATTTTCTCCATGGGACTGGTGGGGGCTACTTGTGTGAGACAATTATCTGATATATGATATAGTTATTTCATATGGGTAATGGATAAAGGAGGGGTGAGGGTAAATTTATCATCATCATCATCATCATCATCATCATCATCATCATCATCTTCAGCTTTATTATTATTACTATTATTATTTTTATTATTTATTTTTTAAAACCAGGAGGGACTCGCAAAATATTGGCACATGGTTTACCTAACCTTGCACTTAATGTATGCCCTTTACTGGGAACACTACATTCCATAATTTATTTCTCACATGGTTTAATAAACCATGTCCCATTCTTGTGGAATATCTTTTCCAATGTGGAAGACTGAACACCATAGTTGTTTAATGGTTTCTCCGACCATTTGACCAAACCATACGCAACACAGAATGATTAAATTTTTGAAAAATTCTCTCCAATTAAAATACTTGTGCCTTCAAAATAAATAAATAATACAATTAAATAATAAAATAATTATTAAATAAGGGATGTGGTGTGACATTTCCTTTTTTTGAGTTAATATTTGTCATTGTCCATAGATAAGAAACCTTTGGTTATTGATACCTCACTATTTAACAATGCCTCCAATTTTTATTTAACTTTTGGTATGTTAGTAAAATTTAGATTTCATGTCATGATTTTGAGATGATTGTGGAAATATGAATATAAAATATATTTGACCATAAAATCCCTTGATTTTTCAAATATCATCCCTAAAGATACACTATTGTTCTCCATTATAGTTATTGTCATCCATTAGGAATCATTAATTCCCCATGGATGATAGAATGGCTGAAAAAATTTGATCACCTGAACTGAAATTAATTTCTAACACATAGATTAATAGTATTTTGTAGTCGATTCAATTAATAATAGAGAATACTAATAGAAACTCTATACTAAGTGTATGATTATTATAATTTATCAGTATCCAGATATAAAATATAATTTCAAATAAGGGACAAAATAATAATGAAAACTAGGTGGGGGTATAAAAATATTGGAATCAAGAACAAAGGGTGCATTATCTAATATTATTATCTTATCTCATCTCACAATAATGAAAAACTCAATTATCACCTAATCATAAATTTAATCGATATTTATTTGGTCTATTACTATCAAAAAATACATATCATTTCAATTTAGTATTATAATATAAATAAAAAATCTAATGTTTTTTATGTTTAGATTTCATGTGAATTAGAATAATCTAATATATTGTTCTAAAACTATTTACCTCTATTATATATGGATATATTCATTATAAAATTAATTTTTTTGATGAATCAATATTGTATAAAATATTGAGTTTATATTAAAACATAATAACACTTAATAATATTTTTCCATCAGTGAATTTCAATAAAAAGGATCATTTAAACTATTTAAATTAAACCCCTCTCTCTTATTAGTTGAGAAACTCATTTTCATGTGTTCTTCATAAATTTGTAATATTATCCATATAAAATGATAATAAATAAATTTATGAAATATCCTTTTATTAAAACTACAAAAATTACTTAAATGGACCATCTAAGAATAATTTTCGGAATAAGACAAGGATAGGCTATAAAAGAGGGTAGAAAACAAGGTAATGATATTCCAAACAATAATGATAGTTATAGCACGAAAACCTATTTCTATCTCACTTGTTTTAGATTAATACCCTTCCAGGTGGTTGAAATTACTTTTTATAATATCTCTATGAATTGGTATAACATCCCCTCAGGTTATCCAACACATTACAAAGATATTGGATGATTATCATTAATCATTCTATCACTAATCATATCAAGATGTGAGGGGTTAGGATTGGAATATACTTATCAATTATCAAACCAGAATGCATGGATTTAGTAGTGTCTATATGAAACACACCCATTACTAATTCTCATATATATATTTGAAAAAACAATATCTTCATTGTTTGTGTGGATTAAACTTAAAGATTTCATAAACACTAGGAACAATCATTCTACAAGTATTAAAACAACAACATCACCTGTATATTTCCAAACGCAATATGACAGAAACAGCTATGGTTTTATACCAACTCAATCACTAGAATAACCACTTTCTTCATCCTTATAGACAAAAATCCACACCTTTTCAGTATGAATAAATATACATTCTTATCCATAAAACTATTTTTTCTATATGGAATCATGGATGCAGTGTGACAATTTCATCTGACATATTTCAATTCATTTTTTCTAATAAACTCTTATATACTATTATGAAACTATTATAGTGTGAAAACAGTAGCTCATAACTCAAATTATCAATTAAAACATCTAATTTTGAATGTTATGGAATGAATATAACATATTTAGTGTTATATGGATCATTTACACAGGACTAATGTCCAGATTTATATAAATCACCAATAACATTCATGTTTTAAAATAATAGTGGGAGAACATAGTCATATTCACAATAGAAAATAGTGCAACATAAGAATTTTTAGCCCTAGTTATGAACCTATGAATATATTCTTATTTGATATTTTATCTTTCAAAATCACACAGATAATTTAAATAAAAATTTCTCTACTAATAATAAAACATCATACCTCAACTCCTTCTATACAATATCCTATCATGATCGATGTGAAACCACCTATCATATCCTCCAGTGGTGTCACCAAACACTTGGGGCATTTCCCTCTAATATCGTTGATATACACTACCTATGATCTCATTTTCTGGTCATGTCACCATGCTTAGTGGCCTTCCACACTTCCATGTTTCTCAATAAACATCCAATCGTTGAGATTATCCACTATCGTCTAGTGGATTGAATCTCAAGTCAAGTTCTATTATGGTTCAAAATGTGTCTTACCTTTTCCTTTACATTTAATTCCTTTTGTCTAGAATTACCCATGTTTCAGTAAATTCAACTCTTTGATATAAATACATAGAAGTCCAAAAAATAATTACATCTTGTCATATTCGCCATTCAAAAATTCAAAAAGTTTATATAAAATCTAATGGAAATATATATATAATATAGAGTTAAAACAGTGGGAATAAAACCATAATAAATGTTAATCTCATAATCTCATTAAGGGTAACCATGAAATAAAATAATTAATGATCCAATGTGAGAAGAAGATGAGAAAGTGGGATTAAGAACATAATTTTGTTTAATCAAATAAAATAAGAGAACAAAACCCTGTAACATATATATCATAATCATGATTCATAATGTAAATCTTTCAGAATAAAAAAAGGCATGAGTAATAAGAGTGTTGAAACATGAGTAAATAATCCTATGTATTCAAAAAACAACAAATAAATTAGAATTTGTCACAATAATAATCATTGAAAATCATTTCAAAAATCATGGATCTCATTTAATATAATAATAAAATACCATAAAGAGTCATGTAGTGGATTGAGTTCATAACCCATTCCCATAAACATTGTTAAGAGTGCCATATATTTGATTATGTTTACTACCCACTCCATTTCATGTTATATTATGTGATATAACAATTAAAAAATAAATATGGGGGAAATATAATTTTTTACCCATCCATAAATTTTGATAAACCATATATATGTTAATTATAAGAACACTAATTTTTTTAATTCCATCATAAATTAATTATATCATCAAAATGAACTAGGTTTTTTGAAGATTTACATAGTTATTAATCATATTTCTTCTAGAGACATAAGTAGTGTAATGTCATTATATAATCTCCCTAATTAACTATAAATATTTTTAAATATTTTTAATTAATTAAAAATACATGAAAAGTGTATTTGAGAATAACTTTTAGAAATTTATGGAAATAGACTTACAATTTTTTATATACATTTTTTAAAAATAAAATCTTTCAACACACAATGTGTAAAGAAATTACATTCAAAAACCATGAAAACATATATATGAATTATAGTACTTGAAGATAAATAATAAGGATAGAAATTAAAATCAATGAAAAATGATAAAAATATTATTCTTTTTCTATTTTTATAAAGATGGTCAACGTTGGTAGAAACTGATCATACAAAAAATCATAGTAAGATCAGTTTTTTAATAATGTGAATTAAATTGATTCAATGCAATTATAAATGATATATAATTATATATTTATATTTATAAAATTATTAAATGATTATGTACATGTTTGAGAATGATTCAAAACAAAAATAATTGATATTAATTGTCTTACTTTGATGCATCCTTTCTGTTGAATAGTGAAAATAAAGGATGTGAAATGGTAAAAAAATGTAAATACAATAAATTATATGTCTATATGAAATTAGATTTGGTTTTTTAGATAACAAATTAAAAAATTATTCAAATAGAAACATAAAAATATACAATATTGATTTCAAAGATAAATTTGAAATAAACCCATTAAATTTACTCTTGAATCCAATTAAATAATTTTAGCATCCTATGTAACACAAATAATGATATTGATATCATCTTACAAAAACATTTTCATATTTATTAACCCTTGTAATATTCAATTATAATCATTCATTAAACATACTTTAGATCCATATTTTATATTTTCTTCATCAGATGTTAATAATTTTGATTGTTTTATATTGGTGATATTTATCATTGTTAATTGATAACATGTCTATTATTTTAAAAATAATCAAGGTAGTGGATACATTTTGTCTCAACTACATAAGAATTATAAGGTTCATTTGGTGGATTTTATGGGTAGATTTCATTATAATGGAATGCATGAAAAATATGTTTTCATTAATTTATATATCAATGAGATTTACATGATAATGATCATTCATTTTTTGTGTCAGTCATTCAGAATCATATATATGAAATATTTAATATTATACTATCATTTATTACTAGTAATAATTTCTTAATACTAATTCATGTTAGAAATATTTTATATAGAATAGAGGAATTCATGTAGATGTTCGAACCATAAAAAACAGTAATATGTTATAATAATAAATGTGTAATTGAATAGGGTTACATAATGGAAATGTAATTTTCCAAAATGTATAGCAATTTTAACATATGTTCACTAAAGTTTTTAATTATATTTATAATAATGTTATTTGAGAAAGTAATTTAATAAATACATTGGCGAACTAGATTAAAAATTAGATTAATTCAATCTTTTATTAAATGAGTACCCTTGGAATGAAAATAATACCCCAGCCTTAAAAATTATGTAATCTTGAATTAAGTTAATAATCCACATTGAGGATCTTTTCATGTTTATAGTTTTATAGAATTTGGCCATAACTATTAAATTACATCTCAATAATTAAAAAGTAGACACTTCAACTCAGTATCCATTTTTTCATAAAATAAAAATTATTAAAAGAAAACCATAATTATTTTCTTGGTATAAATATTCTTGAGTTCTTTCTTTATATTAACCTACCTTATAACCTATGAAAAACTTTTCAAAAACATGGGATGAGTGTAAAAAACTCATTATGTGTTATAAAATAAAGAACAAAAAGATTAGTTCATCAATACATACAAAACATTAGCTCTTTAACATACCTCATGAAATCATATGATTTATGAATAACTCATAGATATCATAAATCATAAAGGTAACCTATTACATCCATATCAAACTTATATTGTAGCTTTTATAACTACATTGGGAGTTATATTTGGAATACCCATCATAGTATATTTCCAAAATCTCTTAAAAGAAACATTAAAATTAACCTCTGTCATGATACTGAAAGAATTAGAGAGCTATCTCAGGCTCACCCACCGTAGGTTTATCACAAAACCACTAGTATTTGTAAACAATGCCAAAAAAACCATAATCATATCACATGAAACAAGAACAAACGAAAGATGACCTTTCCACATTACATTCACAATTTATCATTTCAAGATATTGACATAACCAATTCTTTATCAAACCATTTTCAAAACCGTTTAAAACATTTATTAAAGCAATTTTTGAATCAAAGTGCCCCATAAACATTAAATCTTTTAAAGGAAATTTTAATTTCAAAACATTCACGTCCATATAAAAAATTCCTTAAAACATTTTTAAAACATGGACTTTAATTATAACTATTTATAAGAATAAATCATTAAAACATTTAAAACGATTTTTTAGTTACAGAGTTCCTTACCAAATGATAGATTCTTGAATACAAATATTTGTGGAATAACATTAATCAAATCTTATAATATCATGATAATATGGATATTCAAGATATAATAAGTCAAATGGAATTATATACACCATATAAAAGTAAATTTGTGTAAAACAATGAATAAGAATTAATGGAATGTAAATTGAGATAATGTCCCTTGAAAATATCGTATCCTTAGATTAAGGAAAAGTCAATGATATAATTATGTGCGAAAAATATGAATACACCCAATATAGGTGGAAATTAATGGTAAAAAAATCAAAGTAAATCTCAAAAAATTCATAGCACAATATAATAATGAAGTAGAATATTATCACAAAAAATTGAAACTGGGATAAGAAGTTCTCTCACAAGAATTTGACAGCTTAACGATGTCAATATAAAATTCATAAAATGAGATGACGAGAGAGAAAAGGGTCTCTAATCACATGGTCATAAAATTTACAATAATAAGGATATAGGAGAATATATCCCAACATATGAAAATTATAATTAAAATACATGACATAAAATAAGTCATTGACTAAAAGAGTTCGGTGAAAGGTTTCCTTACCGATTTGGTAGCTTACAAAACATACACACCTTGAAGGAGGGATCATACGATGAAGATTTAAATACCCAAAAATTAAAGTATATTACATAAATAATTTAATCATTTGTTGTACATACAGCACAAAAATGGGAATAGATTTAAATAGAGCATAAATCTCATAGGATCAAAAAGTGATATGAAAAAACCCTTAGCATGTTGAAATCGATCGAGTCGTATGACCAAAAGTTAATAACTACCAAATGAATCACAAAATACCTTGAATATAAAGAGAATAATGATAATATATATCAAATGGAAGTAAAAAATACACCAATTCCAATAAATAAGTGGAAAACAATGTAAAACTCATGAAATTAAAAGAGAGATAAGAAACCACTTACCTCGTGTCCGACTTGACTCGTATGTTCCATGTCCTTCCATTAAATTAGGTAACTCCCTTTGGTTTGAAACAATAGGATTTATTAATGTTTTTTCTACCTAAGGTAAGGCTTCTTGTTGTAAGAGGGGGATCTTGGGAGATTATTTGGATAGAGGTTTGATGAGCCAAAGGGGTTTAGAGGTGTTGGTAATGGGTTAGAGGTGAGGGATTTTTATCGGGGGGGGGGTGCGGAGGGGCTCTTTAAGAATGTTTGAGTGTATTATTTTATTATATAATGATTTTCAGTTTCTAACGATCCAAAACTTATTAAAATCAAAGATAAGAGGACTATTGTTTGAAATAAATCATCCAATAATAATTTTTCAAGATTTGGATATTGTTTTAATATTTATAATCTTATTTATTTAAATCATTCATTAAAGAGGTAATCACTGCATCATTATTATGTCAAAAATAATTTTATTTATTTGATGTCTAAAAATTATAAAAAAATACCATTATGTATGAAATATTTTTATCTTTCAAATTAATATATATAGTCAAAGTGATAACTTATATAACCCAATTTAACAATTGATTTACTAAAAGATATATGTTTATTCCATTTTTTCATTATTTTAAAATAATTAATATAGAGTGTCATTATCAGTCTTACATGGCGCTATGGGGTCCCAAAATCTACCCAAGTATTCCCATGATTGTAAATTTATCAACAATCATGACAAGGACACATTTTAGGGTAATTAATATTATTATAATATTATTTTTACCTTTATTTACTCTATTAACCTTTAACCGTGATAAATAAATGTCAAAAGAAACTATTCACCAAAAATTATATTCAACTTATTGAAACACATTTTACTTACTAATAACTACCATGTAGGTTGTATTTTCAATATTCAATTCATAGAAGGGGTAAAATTTCATTTAAATTAAAAAATCAATTTTTTAACTACTATTTAGTATTGTCACTATTCATCAATAATTGATGTTTTTCAGAAAAAAAAACGAAAAATATATCCTAGTTTATATTTGATATTCTGAATTCAAAAATGAGGTCTATTTTACCAAAGTAAAAACATATAATTTTCATTAATTAATTTAAAATTTATTCTCATTTTCAAAACAAAAATTATTTTTTATGAAGTAAAAAATAGCAAAAGATTGACACTTGTTTACATTCAATTTCAAAGTTAAATTACTTCCAATGACAAAATTAGATTAAATGGTCAAAATATAATATAATTACACTTTAAAACCTATTAAAAATATTATCTAAACATATAAATAAGTTATATTAAAAGGTAGTTTGGAATAAAAATACAGTATTTTTCACTATTCACTAAAAAATGAATTCTAACAGAAAAATACCAAAAATTTAACCAATGTAAATTTTGATGTCCCAATTATAAATAAGAATATTATTTCGTCAAATAGAACATATAAAAGATAAAAAACTATATTTAATGAGGGTTCATCATCACTAGGTGGTAAATCGACCTTTTAAAGAATATCAGAATATTTATGCTTAAAATTAGATTCATTATCATTTTAAGCCTATGATTTTTTTTGGATAATTGTAAAAAAAAATTAAGAAACATTTTAAATCATAGTATTTTTAGTTATTTTCATTGACGCCAATACAATAGTTAGGCGTTAACTACCATTTAAAATAATTTTATATTAATATCTTTTAGTATGACCCAACGTTGTGTGTCAAGTATGATTTCCAAAAACCCATCATTACATATCGAGTACGCCATCAAACATAGTATCCCCTTAAAAGTAAAATTATTATTTAATTCTAAAATATTAATAAATATGAAAATTCATTTTTCTTTATTTACATGGGATGTTACATCCTACCTCATTTTAGAAATTACATCTTTGCAATTTTAAAATTGGGGTTGGAAACTTCATTAAAAGTACAACATCAAAAAAAGTGTTAATAAAACTATAAATTTAATATAATAAAAGAGATGTTAAAAGGTTACCTGAGATAACCCATACTAAGATTCCATGATAACATAGATATTGAGGATAAACTATTTGTCACGTTCATTTGAAGAGTGATAGAAAAAAATATTAGGAGAAAGTTGACCAACAGAAAATCACAAACATTTGATAGGTCAAACGGTCTTTGGTTTCCCAGTAGGAAAAGTAAACATCCAAGAAAAATTTATTTTATATTCCTTTTCACAGTTTTAGATAATTTTTATATGATCTTGACTAAGGAAAAAGGACATATAATTACATTTCTAGTAGAGTTTCATACATTAATAAGTCTCTACCAAAAACTAATATTTTCTCCAAATGATGAGTATTCAAGATGAATTTTTCATATTCGATGTGTTGGAATCAACTTCTAGAGAATCACATAATCCAAAAAAGATGAACTATATATTTTCCCTAACATTCAACATTAACCAAAACCAAAATGGTCAGTACATTATCAGATAATCCCCAAAAAGATAATCATTGAATAAAAGAAATATTATTCATAATCTCCAAAATTTGAAAAACATTACCCAAAGTTTAATAAATACAATTCAATAAACAAGTATCCATAAAATTATTCAAATTAAAACAAACTAAGATTGAAACCCAAAATTCATGAGGATTTAGTCACATAGTCTTCCCCAGTAAATCTTAACTTTTATCTCCAAATAACATCGACTACACTTCATGTCTCATACTAAAGTTCAATTAACCTAATAACATACCCTCTATGATAGGTTAATCATTTCTATAAATAACCAAAATATTCATAAAACGTAGATTATTCCAAAATAAAACTTCATCCATTATTCCACAAATGAAATCCCATATTATTCTATTTACCTTAGGCATATACCGTTTCCTCAAAAGAGAGAACGTCTTCCAAAATAACCTTTATCACATAATCACCAAATCATTTTCCAATTATGAGTATATCAATTTGATAAAACATAAGTTCCTAAAATCAACATACTCTAGATTCATAAAATCATTTCTCTAAAATAATAACTCTTACTCACGAGGGACATCACGTAGGCCAGTGGTAGACAATTCACCCTTATCGCCCTTCGGTTGTGGGTTTTATTCCCATGGCCTTGCTGGACACGATGGGTTGTCACCCATCTTATGGGTTTTCCTTTTCATAAAAATCCAAAAATAACAGTAACATATTTTAACCTCAAAGGATGTCATGTACCTATCATTTTTATCCAAACTCATTAAGTCTCCATCATCCTAATGAAGACATAAATATATTGGCATTTTTCTTATTTCACGTCAAAATGATAAAATAATATTATTCCCAAAAGAGAAAACATGATACCTTGATTATAGTGTCTGCATGGTTTCATTGTTATCTTGTTCACATAGGAATAAGGTTCATGCAATGAAACAATTATTAAGATATCCTTCAAAATCATTTTCATCCTTCATCAAAATACACCTTGTATAATATGGGTCAATTGGGTGTTCATAGAAAAAAAGATTCATAAAATAATTATAAATAACATTTAATTTCAAATCGTCTGATAAAACATGATTTTTATAAAACAGTCAGACTGAGTTTGAGTTGAAACATTAAATCAATGCTCCTTTTGAAATTCCATAAGTTTTTGCTGAAAGAAAACAATTTAATGGAAATTGTGAATAGGTTGTGCAAGGGTATCCTTCTTCAACGCCATTTTTAAAATTATAATATTCTTCAAAATCTTATGATAAGGTAAAATATTAGAAAATTATTTGATAATATTTACATTTATTGAAAATATGAGAATAATGTGAAAATATTATTTGATTAAATAAAACCCATGATCCATGATGATATCAATGTATAGTGGAGGTTTTTTATATCTCAAAAAACTTCTTTCAAGAGAGTTATACTCTAGAATAAGTTTCACAATAATATGAACCTGACTTTGCAATAATTTATGAAAGCATGTCATCATGAAGAGATAAGAATGTTGTTTGAGATCCTCCTACTTAAATTTGTAATTGAATTTCCTTGATCTGAAAGAAACTTATAAAACAAGGATTTAACTTAAATATTATATATCAATACTAACCATGTGTCTAACAAAAACTCATAATCCCTAAATCTGTCTAAACCGACCTCTAATACCAACTATAATGCCCTAGTATTAAAAATTACATAATCATAAATTACTTTATTAATTTACATTAAGGATCCTTTTAGGATTATATTTTTATAGAATTAGGCCATAACTATTACATTTCATCTCAGAAATTAAAAAGTAGACACTTCTACTCAGTATCTATTTTTTTCAAAAAATAAAAATTCTTAAAAGAAAACAATTATTATTTTCTTAATATCAATCATATTGAGTTATTCTTTTCTATTACCATTCCCTATACCCTATGAAAAACATTTAAAAACATATGATGAGCAAAAAAATCTCACTAGCGGTTATAACAGAAAGAAAGAAACCATTAGTTTATCAATATGTACAAAAATTATGCTCTTTGATATACCTCATGAAATCATTAGATTTTTCAATAACATTTAGAAATCATAAATCATAAAGGTGTCTTGGGTCATCCATATCAAAATTACATAGTAACTTTCACAGCAATATAGGGAGTTACATTTGGAATACCCATCATAGTATATTACCTAAATCTCTTAGAAGAAATATTAACATTTACCTTAGTCACTTTACACAATGCATTGTAGAGCTATCTCAGGCTCACATGCCCTAGGTTTATCATGGAACCACACATATATATAAACAATACCCAAGATATATAATCAGAACACATAAAGGAAGCATACATTAAAGATAAAAATTCCACATTTCAGACACAATATATCATTTCCACATATTGACATAACTAATGCTTTATCAAAACATTTTCAAAATCATTTTAAACATTTAATATATATATTTTTTAATCAAAGTGTCACATACCACTTTGAAGCTTTTGAAAGAAATTTTAATTTCAAACCATTCACATCCATATAAATTAATCATTAAAACTATTTTTAAAATATGGACGTTAATGAGTATAATTTAGAAGAATAAATCTTTAAAACATTTAAAATGATAATTTAGTTAAAGAGTTCCTAACTAATAGAGAGACGCATGAATACAAATCTTTCAGGAATAACATTAATCAAAGCATATAATATCATGAGAATAATGAGATTCGTGATATAATATCTCAAAGGGCATTATATATACCATATAAAAGTAGATTGGTGTATAATAATGAATAAGTCTCAATGGAATGTAAATTGAGAAAACTCCCTTTCAAAGATCATATCCATTGATTAAAGACAAATCAAAGACATAATTATGTGTGACAAATAAGAATACACCTAACATAAGTAGAAATTAAGTGTAAAGAAATTAGAGTTCATTCAAAAAATTTCATTGCACAACATAATCATGAAGTAGAATTTTAACCCAATGAATTGAAAATTTGTTAATAAGTTCTCTTACATAAATTTGACAACCTAATAGTATCACTTTAAAATTCATAAAATGAGTTGATGAGTGAGAAAAGGTTATCTCATCAAATGGACATAAAATTTACATCAATAAGGATATATAAGAACAAATCCCAACATAAGAAAAAGGATATTTAATGACATGACATAAAAGAAGTATTTCACTAAAAGAGTATGGTGAATAGTTCCCTTACCGATTTGGTAACTTAAGAAACATACACCCCATAAAGGACGGATCATACATTGAAGATGTAAATAACCATAAAATAAATTATACTGCAAAAATAATAAAATCATGGGCAGTACATACACCACAAAAAAATTAATATTATAATTCTAGTAAGAATATCATGGGAATAAAAAGTGAGATGAAAACCCCTCACCGCGTAGTAATCAATTGAGTCTTATGACCAAAAGTTAATAACTACCAAATGAATCACAGAATAACATGAATATAAAGAGAATAATAATAATATATATAAAATGGAAGTAGAAAATACACCACTTTCAATAAATAAGTGGTGAACAATGGAATTCTCATGAAATTAATAGTGAGATAAGAAACCCCTTACCTCATGTCTGGCATGACTGTATGTTCCATGTCATTCCATTAAATTGTGTAACTCCCTTTGGTTTGAACCAAAATGATTTATTAAATTCCTTTATAACTAAGGTAAGGCTTTGAGGTGTAAGAGGGGGATCTTGAGAGATTATTTGGGCATATGATGGATGAGACAAGTGGCTTGAGAGGTGTGAGTAATGGGTTATAGGTGAGGGCTTTTTATAATGGGGAGTAGGGGCTCGCTAGGAATGTTTTAAAATATTATTTTTTATATAATGATTTTCGGTTTCTAAAGGTCCAAAACTTATTAAAGTCGAATATAAGATGATTCTTTTTCGAAATAAAATCATCCAATAATAATTTGATAGGTTATAGATATTTTTTTAATCTTTATAATATTATTTATTTAAATCATTCATTAATGAAGTAAACACTGCATCATCATTGTGCCATAAATAATGTAATTTATATGACGTCTTAAAATTATAAAAAAAATATAATGATGTAGGAAATATTATTATCTTTCAAATTAATATTTATAGCCGAAGAGATAACTTATATAACCCCATGTAAGAATTGATTCACTAAAAGATATATGTTTATGTCATTTTTGTCATTACTTTAAATTATTTAATATAAACATTTATTATCACTCTTAAGTGGCTCTATGGGTCCCAATATAGTCCCAAGGATACCCATGGTCGGTAATTAGTCAACCAATTGGATTACAACACATGTTAGGAAAATTTAATATTATTAGAATATTATTTTTACTTGGAATTACCATATTTACCTCTAACCACAGGAAATAAAAGTCAAAAGTTACTATTCGCCAAAAATTATATTTATCTTTTTGAACCACATTTTACTTATTAATAACAACCTTGTATTTCATATTTTTAAATTTCAATTCACATAAGTGGTAAAATTTCATTTAAATGAAAAAGTAGGGTTTTTAAATACTACTCAGTGTTTTCACTCTTCATCTAAAATTGATGTTTTTTAGAAAAATACCAAAAAAATCATCCTTATATGTATTTGATATTAAAAATTAAAAAATCCTGCATATTATACCAAATTAAAAACATAGAAGTTGCATTAATTAATTTAAAATTAATTCCCATGTCAAAACAAAAAAAACATGTTTTTTAATAACTAATAACTATCAAAACATTGAGACTTGTTTATATCCAATTTCAAAGTGAAATTACATCCAATGACCAACATTGGATTAAATGGTAAAAATATAATATAATTACACTTTAAAACCAATAAAAAACATAATTTAACCATATAAATAAATTATATTAAAAGGAAGTTTCGAAATAAAATACAGTATTTTCACTATTCATTAAAAATGAGTTTTATCAGAAAAATACCAAAAATATACCCAAAGTAAATTTTGATGTCCCAATTCTAAAAAATAATTTTATTTTGACAAATATAACATATAAAAGATACCAAAACTATATTTCATGAGGGTTCTCCATTAAAAGGTAGTAAATTAGCCTTTTAAAAAATATTACTGTATTTATGCTTAAAATTATATTCATTCACAATTTTAGCCACGAAAGTTTATTGGATAAATATAAAAAAATTTAAGAAACATGTCTAATCAAAATATTTTTAGTTCATTTCATTCTCACTAATTCAAACACTAGGTGTTAACTACTATTTAAAATAATATTGTATTATTATTTTTCAGTATGAGTAAGATTTCAAAGAAACCTATTGTTGTGTATCAGGTACGCCATCGAACATAGCATCCCCTTTAATGTAAAATTAATATTTAATTCAAAAATATTAATAAATATGAAAATGTATTATTCTTTATTTTCATGGTATGTTTCAATGAAGTATTTAGTACACTTTTATGGGGATAGAGGCTACTAAAATCCTATGAAAAATATAATAGAGGAAAAAAGGTTTGATAACGAAGACATAATCCATATGAAATTTTTATTTGGTTGGTTTATAAGAGGTGTTATTTTATAAGTGAGTTGTGAATGTAATTTATGAAAATATCTGTTACATCATGTGTTAGGTTTTTATTTTAATTTAAAAAATGATATAAATTATAAAAAATATTTAGATGGGTCATTTTTAACTCAATCACACAATTTAAAGATATTGTTCAAGAGTATTGTATGTCTTTATCAAATAATTTAATCATTATTTATTATTTTTCTATTACTATGGAAATTCAATTTTTAACCAGTTAACTAATTTTAATGACTAAAAATGAAAATATCCTTCTTATGTAATTTATAATTGATTATTAAGAATAGGGACTCGATATTATCTTTCTAATTTTATCAAAGTTATAAATTTTACTTTTAGATGAAAACATAATATATATACAGAAAATTTATTTTTAATAATTAACTACTCTTAATCATATTTCATATCAAATAATAATTAAATGAATATTGATATATATATTTTTCATTGAAAATTTTAAATATATTAAACTTTTATAACTGATCAATTTAATTTTTTATGATAAATAAAATTATAAACCCAATTCCTTAATTATAAATAAAATTTTGAGAATTAATTATTTTAATAACATCATGTGAAAATTGAATATTTATCCTCTTTCCATTCATGTTTTATAAATCCATTTTTGTTATATTATTTCATTTAATTTAATATAAACATTAAATAATCATTTTTGGAAATGTTAATAATATTATTTTATAAAAGAATATATATATATATAATAAATTATTATTAGTAATTGTTTTTATTTAATTAATGATTTATTTATTATCTTTTCCATATATGACTTTAATTTTTTACTAATATTTAAATAAATTCAATGTATATATTGGATATCACTATATACAATGAAAATATATCCAATAACCCTTTGTATGATGTCTATATATAGAACGATCGCATGTCTAAGAACTATACATACAAATAACATATTATATGAATATATATAGTCTTATATACATGTTTAAGATCATTGATATGGATAATCTATTTTATTTTCAAAATTTATATCATATACCTAATGTTTTATATTTTCTTAACAATTTTTGTTATCGGTATAATCATTAATGTAACCCACAGGGGAAAGGATTTCATGTCCACTGACTTTTTATTTACATCTGATTTGTGATGACTCGAACTCATTTCACTCTACAATACCCAAACCAGGTCATCCACATGGCCTTGAGATCTCTTAACATTATGTTGGAGGTTGGAAACTAGAATTGAGGACCTAGGATGTGACTATGGGAATTCAATTCATGATGGTCAAAGTGAAAAACATTTAAAATCTAATAGATGAAGAGATAGCAAGATAAGTATAATATATAATACTAGAATTAGTTGTAATCATAATTATCCTTAAATAGAAAATACTCAAAAAAAGAAATAACATTATCATATATAAATGAGGATGATGTCAATTCAGGAATATAAAAAATTGAAAAGCAGGCATAGAGGGCAGCTGGTGAGTAGTACAGTACATGTTATACAATAAAACAAAAAGAACAAAAACTATCCAATTATAATGAGCTCTAGATTGGTAATTTTCTACAAAAAACCCTTCCAAAAGAAATCATTCTATTTATTTTCCATGGTCAGATGATTCCCCTTGTCTATACCTATGATTTTAAAATCTACCTGGGTACCAGCGACATCCCAGATAGCGTGTCATATAAATTATAAAATACCATTACCAATAGTTTCTATACAGTACATTTTTTGAATATAAACTAAAACATTTGAAATTATATAATTATGTAATGAAGTACAGATAAAAAACACATGTGAGCTTCAGCCTCTGCTGGTGTCTGAACATGTATCATTTAATTAATTATGATTCAGTTTATATAGATAAGTCATGTGAAGGTGTTAATAGTTAACATAAATATCATACTAATAATAAAAGTAGGGTCCAAGGTGTGACCAAGTAATCCATGATCATAGGAGTCGACCAAATCATATTAGTTTCACCTGAAATTTGGTTATAAGGGATCTTAGTGTTATCCAAGGGGCACACCCAAAAATTTCCATTGTAAATTAGTCTAATTGAGTCCATGGAACTCATCCATAGTAATATTGGGTTAATAATGACTTGTCCCAATGGGTTTAATCCATGGATCCTCAGGTCTGAAGACATCAATCTGATTCCAAGGAGTGTATCCAAGGCATTCTAATAACCAATGAATAGGTCAAGTGAATAAATAGTACTTCATTGAGGTTCATGTAATAAAAAATTACCATATCATGTGGTGGTTGTCTCCCACACTAATCGTCCCAATGAATTGAAATGGATTCCTAAGAGTGCTCAATTATATCCCCTAAAAATACATTTCTGGCTCAGGCCTATCAATTCCTTTATAGATAAAATATCTAAATAAAAAGTGTACTTATACTCATTCCATTTATCTCATTATAACCAATTTCCAAATAATACTGATTCTAATTATTCATTCAACAGGTTAATTTAATTAACTTTTTTTAAAATGAAAAGGTGTATCAATGACATGAAACTAGGTATCACTTTATTCGTATTATGATTAATCACATTCCCTTTTATACCTCTCTTAAACATGATAAGGTTTATATGACATGAAACCAATAACAATTAAATTATTATTAACCAGGCCAATTGATATCTATAAATATACATTTAATTTAATAATTGAATGATTAATTTAATCATGATGTAACAATTACCTTAAGAAGGATAGTTGAAATAAAATGAAAACGATGTCTAAAATGGGGCGACAAGGCATAACATAGTAAAAACCCAATTTTGTTGTAAGTAATTGAGAACCCAACCTTAAATGAATTTAACAACACACAATGAAGAAAATTTATAAACTAAAAGTATTTAAGAAATAATTTATAGACCATATACCTTATTCATGTATTACTCTCCTCATATTGTATCGGCCCTTAGTTATTCCTGGATATGAATAATATAGAAGAATAGATGAATTCACTGAAAATAGGGAATTCAATCTTACATCAAAATAGAATCATTGATAAAAATAAAAAAATGAATTATCCTAAGATTTGAATCACTTTTTTGTGGATATTGAATGATATTATCACCTCTTGATTTCATTTCAAAATGGTGAAGAAATCAAAGATCCTAGATTAGAATGGCCATGGTGCTTCCAACATGAGAATAGGATAGTCTGTGAATATTGTAATAAGGATAATATGTGGAAGGGTAATATTATATGAATTAATTGGAGAAATTGTATTTTCACACAAGGTCTCATGGGTTGGATGCATGACTGTCCAAACCATGTGCCAATAGTTCTTGCCAACTATCCAAAGGGAGGACCTGTATGGTTCATGTGCACGGTTTGGGAATCCTTGTGAAAATCATTTTATATGATTATCTTAAAAGCTCTATATTTTTATCATGGACATGTGGCCCTAGGTGAAGAGTTAGAGAAAATAATGGGACCAATTATTCTCACAGAAAAGCATAGGAAAATTAGCAGGTACAATGTGGACTGGGTTGCATGGCTTCTGCAATCCTAGTAGCCAAGTGGTTTCTTTCCGTCAGCTAATGTTTTCGGCTCTAGAAATGTCTCAAACACCCTCATTTTTATATATTCTCAATATGAATTCATATTATGTCAAAACCAAATAATTACTCCAAAACATTAATGATCGATACCTCATATAAATACTAGAATCATATAATCATCCCTGCTTAAAAGAAATTTTCCCATCATTTCCCCTTCAACGTTGGTAAAACACTATTTGAGAACAACTTTTTCCATTGAGAACATATGCCAGCCTCACACTCCCATGTATCCCCCTATAAAGAGATTTTATTCCATTACACCCTTACTAAGGGGATAGACCAACCTTGCATATCCTTCATGCATTTGTTAACAATGTGTATAGGATACTCCTCAAAAAAAGAATCGTCAATTATGTCAATATCCTTGGGATAAAAAGTATGAGACATGTCAGAATGATAATGGAGATGATATAAAATGTGTCAGATTTCATTTTTGTAATGATGCATTTGAGGTAGTAAAATATGATTGGATATCATCCTGACTCTATCCAGGATCTCAAATGTACATAAAAATGATCTAATGGATTACCTTTCAAACATATCCATCTATTCCCAATCCTGGGTGACACCAGAAAGAAAAAATAATCCCTGGCCTCGAACTCCATAGGGCATCAACAACGGTCAACATAAGAGTTTTTTTCTACACAAGTCAATAGATATATACTTTCCAATCAGTGGTAATTTCACTAAAGTCTTTGTGTGAGATGAGGACCTAGTAGCACTACCACTTCTATCACTAACCAGTATAGGTTTGACTGAAATGTCTTACCACATAATTCCTCTTAAAGAAACATCTAAATCATCTCTTGGTAGATATCATTATAGGTAAACTAAAATAGTGGGATACGTTTCTCCCATGAACTGATGAAATCAAGGAATCTTTCTCGTATCTTGTCCTCCAAAACCACTATAGCCTATTTTGACTGGCCATTAGCCTGAGGGTAAAATATTATTCTCAAAAGTAGTCGTGTACCGAAATCTCTTTGTAACCCTTATCAGATCCTCAATTTGAATTAGAATCCTTAACTAATATTATACTACATGGGACCCTATGTATCCATATAATCTCATGGATATAAAATATTCCAATCTCATCAACTGAGAAAGTCTCCAAGATTTGAAGGAAGTGGGATACATTTTTCCTTTGATCCACAACTACCCAAACCACATATCTACCTCTAGGAGACCATGATAATCTAGTCACAAGATCCATGATGATATCTTCCCATTTATTTTTCATTAATCAAAATGGGTGTAACAATATAGCAGGATGATGGTGTTTCACCTTCATATATTGAAAGGTTAAACTCCTAGAGGTAAAACCATTGACCTGAAATTTTATCATAGGATTCCAATACTAGCAACACGTATTATAGTACATCTTGGATCTTCCATGATATACTTCCCTCTAAGAATAATGATACTCTCACTTAAGTTCCAATATAATTTCAGTAGGAACACATATATTCACATTTATATGTACTATTTCATATCCATCAAGAGACCAATCAGTAGGACATTCCTCATATGAAATGATTTCCCATGGGGCTATCCTTTTATGGTCAGAAAAATACATTCTCTTTAACCTATAATGAGGTGAGGAGGTAGTTCTTAAACCTGCAAGAATCAACTACTAATGTGTCCCATGAAATTAAAGACTCATATCCGAAAGAAGGTCCATCACTTTTCATTCATCATTGTCCTCAAGGACTTCCTTTTCCAGATATTTCTAGCACAACACATCAGTTACCACATCTCACTTTCCAAGTGTACAAGAATGATAAATGTCAAAATACTATAGGTATTAGAATCATATATATTTTCTAATATTCATGTCATGATATGTAAATATATATTTGGGGATCTTTTGGTCGGTATACACCCTAAATAACTCACCCAACTGATATTTTCTCCAGTAACATAACCCATGGACCACTAGTTTTAGATCAAGGTCATGTATTAGGTAATTACATTTGAGAGTTCTCACTAGGTAGGACACGTACATAGTTAATCCAACTTTACATATTAGAAATCCACCCAATTAAATGCTAGATGTATGAAATAACATGATATAGCCTCTACTAGGTTCTAGAAGAATCATAATAGTAACTGATGTAGGACTTCCCTTCATCTTCTAAAAGTACTTAATGCATTATATATACCACAAGAACATCACACCCTTCTTAGTAAGAACTATAAGAGATGAAGAATGGTGTGATAATTTATTTATGAAAAGATAGTTATATTAATACATCCCCATAAAACATCATACATAAAACCCATTCTTTACCTTCTCATAGGAAACCACAGCACTCACCTTATTTGGGTCAATTGATACTCTTTATTCCGAGATAATATCCCCCTGAATTGAACTGTGTCGATCAATATGTGGAGCTTAGAAATATTACCATAAATTCTATGCTCACTCAGTGTATTCTAAACGACATCAAGGTTTTTAGTTTAGTCTCCATGGGTATCATAATACACAAATATATCATTCATAAAAACCATGGTAATGGAATATAGATTTGGGTGGAAACACTATTCATAATGAATGTGAAAACGACGAGTGAATTAGTCAGACCGAAAATAGTAATATGTTATTCATATAAACTATACATAACAGGGAAGTCTATACGTGGTACATATGATGTCACGGATTACACGTGTTGATATCCCACTATCATATCTATCATTGAGAACACCCCAGCTTCTAAGACCTATCAAAGAGATAATCTAATTGAGGCATTGGATACATGTTATTAACTATAATATAG
This sequence comes from Viscum album, assembly GCA_963277665.1. Taxonomy (NCBI): domain Eukaryota; kingdom Viridiplantae; phylum Streptophyta; class Magnoliopsida; order Santalales; family Viscaceae; genus Viscum; species Viscum album. The sequence goes on from OY728158.1 coordinate 1,510,436,729, forward strand.
TTCATTGATTTTTAATCCATGTATAGCATAACGGTACCATCCACCTTCTTGGAGAAAAGAATGGGTTAACCCAAAGAAGAAGTGTTGGGTCAGATAAAACCCTTTGATCTTAAATCCTTCAACTTTCACTTAATCTCATGGAGCTCAATAAGTGTCATCTAATATGGATGATGCATACTGAAGTTGATTCTCAAAAAATACCTATTAAAATATCTACCTCTCCTATAGTTTATAAAATAGAAAACCATTAGGAAAATTATCACTGAAAAGATCTTCCATATGAGGGAATTTAGCTTGATTAAAACCACACTCCTTCAGATAATGGCTGGAGATATGGACTATTATCCCACCAAACACATGATTCTATATACCATATCTACTAGTTGGTCAATTCAAATCACCCTTATGAAGATAAATATCACTATTTGGTGATATAAACGATACACATGGGTGATTTTAATCCACATAGACATGATAGGGAATAGACCAGTTTGTCCTTAGAATTATTTAGATGCCCATTATCCGGTTGAAAAACCGGTATCCTAAGAAATTATAACTGACTTGCTCAATGGGACATTATTTTCAATTTCATATTCTATATGACCATACACCCAATGGTTTCTATATTGTCATAACCCTATGAAATTACTAAATTTCTAGCTTGAGACTTTCAAAGATTGATAAGAAGATAAAGAAGTGACAATAACTTATAAAAAATAAAGAAGATATGATAGTATAGGACACTAGAATAGTAACCCATAAAATATAATATATTTCACATTTCTCATTTGGTATAGGCTATAATTCATGTAACTATCCAGATATATATCCATGAGTTATATCTAGACTACCCTAAGAAGGTATGCTCTGATGTAGTTCATAATCAAAAGTATGGATACATTGGTCATGGCCTCCTCCTCATGAAACAGAGTCTAAGGTACTCTAGCATTATACTAGAGATAGTGTAACTCAAACCGCTTATGAAGGTGGAGCATGCACAGATCCCCTTCCACTAGAATCAGTAAGAAATGTTAGGAAGAAACTCAAAAGGTGACCCATATTTCCACATGCATGACACTCAAGTGGGTCTCTATAAAACTCTCAATTTAGATGCCCCTTCCATACACACTAATAGAATAAAATCTAGTTGTAAGTGTGGTACTATGTAATCTATTTCTCTAATGATAAACCTCATATATATGCTTCCTTCTATCATAAGACCAACTACCAAGTCTTGGTATTGAACATCTTTGACCAGAACTATCAGCGCCACTAAATATTCACTCAATGATAAGATCATGATTATAGATACTTAAAATGATAGATAGGTTATATAAATTCACCTATAAGTGGATGGGATGATTCATAACATTATAGAAATATTTTTCTTCTGCTATCTCCTCACAACCTAAAATAATTTCAAAGAAATACAACTCAGTAACACTAGATTAATAGTTCATAAAAGACATATAACCTTACTTCATGTTCATTAACACCATTGTTTGGTCAGCACTCAATGTATGAGGGAAAAACATTATCATAGAATCTATTCAGGAAGTCCTATCAGTAAATTCCTTAATGACAACCAGCATTTGTAGTCACATTCCAGTAGTGATTGTTGTACTTATGTGGAATGCTTGTGGTGAGACTGACCCTCATACCTAGAGGATTCTCTAGATGATCAGAGGTAAAAAGAATATCCTCTCGCCAAGACTCAGTAAACTATGGACCACCAAGCCCCAACAAGATAATATGATGTTGATGCTGGTACATAATTGATAGATTAGGCATTGTAGGTGAGATATGTGAAGAAGCCTTCATATACTGCATCAGACATAGAAAAACCACTTTAAGGTGAGTGATAATGCACTATTTGGAAAGAGTTGTTGGTTCCTCAAGTGGACCTCTTGAAGGTATCATTGGCATCTCAAGCCCCACCACCTCTGGTGTGTGGTCGTCACATCCCTCTCAGTACATGACTAGTGGACATCATGGTGGCATGGCTCTAAAAATTCAAACCACATGACTTAGAACACAATTTTAATTCAAATTGAATCTCTATTATAGTTGAAGATAATAAAGTGGGATCACAATTGAATATTCACAACCCAAACTATTCAAATAGAAGGCCAAGTTATTAGTATGTTTTCAAGTTTAATCTATAGAGTTTCTTTTATATGGAACTTCCAACTGCAATTCAAGGAGGGAAACAATCATTAAATTATAGAAGGAATCTCCATTTATCGGAAACCAATATATTTATAAGTCATAATTTACATTTTATTTTTCATGTTATTATACATATATTATTTCTTGACTAAATATATCATCCTTCATAGATAATAAATTCTCATTCACTTTATAGTTGAAATTGACACATATTTACTTCCATTCAGCTATAATACATATGATCTTAGTGTGTAATTGGTAAAATATAATGGATTAACTCATTGAATTAACCTTCCAAATTCCTAAGGTCCCGCACACCTTATAATTAAAACTTGTAATCATGTAATCAATTCCAAACCCCAACTCTTATAACTAGGGGTATATATATTAAAAGGGTTGAAATTGGCTAGTAAAGATAAAACTATAATCCAAAATAATAATACACTATATAGAATGATATTTTCATTTTAAACAACTTATTTCTCATCCATGAAGAAGATTTTAATAGCCCCGACATATATAACATCCTTGGATCACCCAAAAATCATAAGATACATAGGAAATCCAAGTAGTTAAATCCTCATATATTGAATAGAATATACATGTGATGTGAATTCTACGTTCATATAATGATGCAAGTAACAATTATCCTTTTTATTCTAGGCCAAGGTGAAATTTTACTAATGTATATGAAATACCATAATTCTTGGTCATCACCCAATAGTGAAAGGATATCAACAGTAATAAGTGAAAAAACATAAAAAGAATTTCTCATTCATAGGAATATTGGTATTTACCCCAAACATGGGTCAGCTACTCCCATGAATGAATTATAAACAACTTAAAAAATTAATAATATATTATATAAAGTTCACAAAAAAATTAATTAAAAAACGAAATAAAATAATTTAATAGAACATTTCGACATCCTGACTAATTCACTCTACATTCACTAAACCAAGTTACCCACATGGCCTCAAGCGCACCACCCCGTTTTCCAAAGGCTGCTAAATAGAAGTGGGGGTATGAGGTTTGATAGTAGGGATATTATACCCTCATGTCATATAAGAGTACAATTAAGAAAAAATATATGAAAAATTACGGGATGTATTATAATATATAGGAATGGAATCACAAGTAAAATAATAATCCATATATAATAAAGAGTGAACAAAAAATCTTGAATATAATCAAATACAAATGATAATGATGTCATTTCATGTATCTGCAAAACTGAAACCCATTTATACATGGAATAAATTTATTATTACATTACATTATATAGAAAAGAATCAATATTGCCAAAAAAATTGAGAGTTCCATGATTTGGCTCGGTCATCTTCTTTCAAGCTACCATTCTAAATCCTGAATTCAAGTTTAGTGTCCAATGTGGAATTCATACCCTTGTATATATGAAAAACCATATTATGTTCCTAGGTACCAAAGAAATATAGGATAGTATTTGAGAAAAATATCAGTAGGCTACCACCAATGGAATTTATATAATTCAGTCTATGAATATAAACTGAATAGTGTTTAACATATAATTATGTAAAGTATGATAGATAAAAAACTAGTATATTAATTAGCCTCACCTAGTGTTAAAAATATTTATCATTTAATTTAAAAATATTATGTTTATATATATAAATAATTTGAAGGTCTCAAAAGTACCCAAATATATCATTGTAATAATAAAACAGGATCCTTGTGGTAACCAAGGCATGGTTTATCATAGGGTTCAACCATCATAAAGTAGTATCACATGAGGTATTTTTATAAGTTGTTTGAGTGTAATCCATGGGTCATGACCAGTGAATTCCACAATAAATAAGTCTAACAAATTCCATTGAACAAATTTATAGTAGTCTAGTGTTAAGAATTAATGGTCCTAAGGGGGTGAATCAATGGTGGCACATGTCCAAATAAATCTAGATGAATCCTAGTTGTGTATAAAACACATTTTAATGTCTGGAGAAGTTTTCGAGTGAATATTCAAGGAATTTCAGGTGTATTCATGTAACAATACAATGAAAATATTCCAGGGTGTGTGTCTCCCATTTCAATAAGCTCAATGAATAGGAAGGAATTCGTCTATGAGCTCAAGGAATTTACATGGTAATCCATGGATGGATCATGTTTGACCATTCCATTAATGATAAAAAAAGACCAAATAAAAAGTAACCTTATACTCATTCCACTAATATCAGTCATAATAAAATTCCAAGTAATTCTCATTTCATTTTTTCATTTTAAAGGTTTATTGAATTACATTTCATTTATCATGACATTGTATATCCATGACATATAACTGGGTATAACTTTAACCAAATAATCGTTAATTTGGTTCATTTAAAACCTTTCATTATACAAGATATTGGGTATATCACATTAAACCAATATCAATTAAATTATAATTAAACTGTACAAGTGATATATATAAATATTCATGGATTATGATAATTTAATGATTCACAAACCCTTGATAGGACACATACCCTAACATGGACATGTAAAATCACAGCCTAATGGTGTCTAAAAAGGGAATACATGGATTAACATGTTATACAACCTAATTGGGTGGATGTCCAAGAGGTCTCACCCTATAATGGCATGAAGAACACATAGAATATAGGCTTGATAACTCAAGGTTTAAAATTATAATTATGGCAGATGAATTTTAGAAGCATCAATTGGTTAAACCGATGTGTGATCAATAATGGAAATTTATAAATGACTATAATTTTAAGGAAAATTCATATAATTCCTACCTAATTCATATTTTACTATCTTTTTCCAGTACCAGCCCTTTTTTCTATGATCAGAAAAAAATAGAAGAATTGGTGAATTCCCTAAAAATATGGTATATGAGCCTAAATCAAAATAGTGTCACTATGAGAATGAAAACTAAGTGAATGAGACTAAATTTTTTAAGCACATACTGATGGATATCTGATGAGATGATAAACTCTTGATTCAAATTCCGGATGGTAATGTTATCCTAGGACATAGCTTATAGTGGCTCGAGATCTTCCAATTGGGGAAAACGAGAGACCCAATATGCTGAAAAAGAAATAAGATGGCCTGGTGAAATTGTAAAAATTTAATTGTGAAATGGTAATTTCCCACAAAATCCTAGGGTTTCACAATTTGTCCAAACGGTTGGCCAAACCTTTCCCCAACCATTCTTGTCCCATTATTCAAAGAGTGGACCTGTATGATTTATGGTCATGGTTTGAGAAACAATGCACAAACCCTTCATTATGACCCTATTAAAAACTACATATGTATAGAAAATATGTGTAGCCCTGGGCACTTGGTTTGGGAAACCTGTTATCCCTATTCTAATCACTAAAATTACATGCATGATTTAGAGAAACCATGGGGATTGGGCTACACAGTTTCTACTAGCCATGCGACCTAGTGGCTTCTTCAAATTATTGGGGTCCTGGACTCTATGAAATCCACAGACACCATTTTTTCTTCTATATCCTGACTATGCATTCATATTTGTTAAATCCAAAATAATTATATAGAAAATTAAAGAACCAATACCTCATATAAAAACAATAATCTTACACTATTTTTTTCTTGTTGATGTTTTATTAATTTTGATTCACATTTCTTTATTATAATTTTTTAATACAATACTTGAATTGAAATATATTATATCAATAATATATTTCAAGGTTTTTTATTATAGAATTTCATATATTTCAAGAATCTTGAAATACAATATTAATTTAAAGGATAAAAATTATAAAATTCTAGGGTTTCATATTTTACCATCCAAAAAATAATTACAAATATGAAATTTAATTACAAAGATAAAAAATTAGTGTATAATTTACACATAATATAATTGTGTTCCAATGTAGCTTCCTCATAACTATAAATTCTCTATTCAACTATAAAGAGGTGACTAGTCTAGTTTCATAATATATTAAATCATTGATCCATGATTTGATCTTGTTATTTCACATATAAAAGTTCATGTGAATGTTATTCTACATAAGACTTCATCAGAAATGAATGTTTAGGTATTTACATCCTAAATAATGATACTTGGGACACATTATGTACTTGGGAGAGGTTTTGTGGATGTGTAAGAAAATAATATATTATCTCCACATTGTAAATTATTTCAAAATGACCAATATATATATGGCTAAATGTTCCCTTTTTCAAAAATTATATAACCATCATCCAATGTAATTCTCAATGGAATTCATTCTCCTTTAATTGAGATTCTTGTTCTCATTAATTATTTTTATTATATACCTTATATTTATTTTTATTAGTTTTAATATTTAATTGAATGTTTTTAATCTTCTCAGATATCTATTAAGAAATAGCTCTTCATATATTCTTACACACCCCAACTTCTTCAAAATATTTTGTACTTTGAAACATATTCCAATATAAATCAATATGTATATCAATTTGAATATATTAATATAAACAATATATATATAATAACTCTAACAGTAAAAGGTGTGGATTTAAATATTCTTTGAAATCCACTAAACATGATACCAAAATAACATATATAGTCAAAATAATTTTTTATATTGACCATCAATATTATGGTATTTAGTATTTTTTAAGCCCACCAATGTATCAAATTATTCATGAATAATTTTCTAGAATATCTAGAAAAGCCTTGTATATTGATAAGATATAATTTATTTTGGTACACCATTCTTCCTTACAACCTATTTTTTTATATAATGGAATGATAATTAACTGAAAACTATTCTTACGAAGGAAACAAATACATATAATTTTTAATGTTATAAACTAATTCCAAATGGAAATATGTCTTATATAAGTATTGGGATGTCTTGTGGTGAAATATATTATGATTATCTCCAGTTTCCATACAGTTATTAGAAACTGAATCATCATCATGTTATAATTTTTTCATTTCGATTCCATATTCTAGAAAAAAATTCATTGAGATATTTAATATGTAATATCCCTCTCGATGTTATCCAAATATAAATGGTTATTGATATCTCTATAAATTTTTCGTTTTCATGATAGACAGAGAATGATAATTTTTTTATAAAATCTATGATCTTATTTAATTATAGTATTGATGAAGGAAAAGTTAATTTAATGAATCTACTAATTTCATCATTCTCAATGTTTACCTCTTGAATATTTCATGGATTCTACCTTAGCTCAATATCATCCTTCTATTCCTTCTAAATCTTTACAAGGATGGATAGTTGAGCATTTATTTGGGAAGGAAATTTATTTCCTTCCCATATATATTTTAGGGTAAATACAATACCAATACAAGATTGATGATGTTAGTAAATAATCATCATTGATAAGGATACATAATCCTTTATATATAAATCATAGACCACCTTGTTCCCTCTCGTAAGATAGCAATGTATTGAGCGGTCAAATTCTCCCATCAACTCTAATAGTCCTTTTTAGAGAATAATTATTTTTTAAGAAATACGTTATTCCCTTGTTATGAGTATATATTTAAATATTTTAATCAAATAGATGATTCATCAATAGAATAATGAAATTATTTCCATTTTAAACATCAAATAATGTGATATGTGTTTTCTCACAAGAATATTTAATTGGAATGAGTCATAATTCAACACCATGATATTTTACTTGATGTAACATTAAAATCCTTTCATTGATGAATCTATTTATATCAAATGTAAGTATTTAATGAATTAACTTATAGTTAAATCTACATTGACCAAATGTTTATAATCCTCTATGAATTTTTTTCTATATCATGTTATCTAAAAACATGATTCCCATCAATGTTAACATGGTTAATGAATTTTATAGTCACAAAAAAATTTCAGTACTCTTCAATTGTGTATATTATATTTAAAAAAACAATAGATATTTGTTAATGTGGTCGGTCTAGTACATTATTCAAATACCTCCATTTGGGAACAATACAAATATATATATCCTTACTTCTTATTACATGAGACAATAATGATTCAAAATGAAGTAATAATTAAAGTTTAAAAAAAATGAAATACAATTTTTCCTTTTAAAATGTATTTAGAAAATCCTTAAATGATCTTCATTCTCTTCCTTTCTCAAGAAATTTGTATTAATATGATCTAAAAAGAATACAAAAAATGGAATTAGTTTATTTGTAAAAACTTTATTGATTAGATACATGTGGATAATGGTGGAATTTGTATGTCTGAATAGAATAACTATTAATTTATAGTGATCATATGTTTTATGAAAGGTTATATTTATTATATCTTCATTTCCATGATTAATTAGATATATCCAAATTGATGATAAGTCACTAATAATAATTCATCCATTCATATCTCATTGATAAGGTCATGAATTTTTAGTAGATCATAATTTTCTCTATCAAGATTTTCTTCATTTTTGATGATAATCAATATAGTGACAATGTTATCCCTCGTTCAACATGATAAATAGAACCGATGAAACACATGGTAAAGAACATGGTTATATAAAACAAATATCTTGGTTCTTCATATTTTTCTTTAACAATTCCCTAGATTCAATAGGGGTTGTTCTATTAGGATTCCACTATATAAACATAACACCAGGTTTGAGTTCAAGGGAAAAATTGAACCTCATGATTTAATGGAATACTAAGAAATTGTTCACGAAGAACATCAAGGTATTCATTCAAAATTAAAATATATATAATAATGTGGTTATGAACTATTAGTTCATATAAATACCCCTCATTGTGGCATATCAATACCAATATAGTGTTAGTAATCTCTATAGTGGTTTCATGGGAATCCATTCATTGATATATGATCACAGACTGATTTAGGAAATGAAATAAAATTCTTTATCCTTGATATTAGTATGCACTATATGATAATATTAGAAATCAATAACAAAATTCATATAAAATTCTACTATAAGGAGTATAATATCATTTTCAACATTCACATTACCACAATATTATATCAGATATGGTTTTTAGCATGGAATGTAATGATCACACAATGTGTTTTATTCACTAATTATTTAATATTTATCGATTGGAGGCAAGATTAACTAGTAAAACATACATTTTAATATTTAATTTAATTCATATAACTAGGCCCAAATAATATTTTTTTAGAACTTATAAAACATGTCACCACCGCAATTTTATGATTCATGCATGAGTTCCTTAGTAAGACACAGATCGTTTTCATTGGTGACCAGAAGTATGACGTGCCTGATTTGTGTATTAATTTTTGTACATGTTATCATGTTTTTAAAACATTTTTTCATCTGAGACAAGTTAAATTAGAGTCACAATTCTATATTTCGGTGATAATTATTCTTTTTATGTATTTCCATGACAATGACAGAAATTGGGGGAAAGTTGACCAAAAAGTCCAAACTACACACTATGTAATTTCAGATACACATCATGTACAAGAACACCAACACATATTGGCCATGACATGTACATTACCATGTTACTAGATGCACGTTCACGTAACTTCCATAATATACACAATGTGTATCCTCTTCTAGAATTGATTGGTTGCTGAGAAGAAGTATACATGCCCATGTTTCCAGCTGACCTTTACACATCCAGTACATCAGTCTACATGTTGTGTATTCCCTTCTATAAGCAGTTGGTGGCTGGTGAAAGAGATAACACCCCGGGTATGGCGGCGCTATATGCTGCGTACCTCCACCTACTAGTAGTCTTCGTGTTCCAAGTCAAAGATGTTATGTTATGTCACCCACCAGCAGAGAAAATGATGGAAAATCTTTTAGACAAGAGTACATGTCTTGTACATTCCAGTATACACCGTGTACTCATAAAATCTATAAATAGGTGACATGACCTAAATTTTGGGAGTATTCATTCATTTCATTCATATATTTTTCAATTAGATGTGATAGTACTCTGGGTACAACATAGAAGATAAGAAGAGAGAGAAAGAAGAGGAGAGAAGAGATAAAGGAAGGTGTTTCAATGCTCTCATCTTGATGACCTTCACTCCAATGCTTTCAAGAGGATGTATCTAGGTACTACAAATACATTATTTAAAAATGACCCCCTGAGTATCTAAATTCCCCATGTTTTTGGGATGTGGACAAATAAATGTTGTAATTTATCAATTTGGATGTTGTAATCGTATTGTTCAACATTTATTCCTTATAATTCCTTATTACCCATTTTCAAATCTCACTAGAAATCTCATATCGAAGAAATAATGGGATTTATAGAGATCCTTTAAGGAATTATGGTTAAAAAAATCCAGGACCATTAGTTGTTTTAATCATCTCAAAAGGGATGGAATTAATAAAAGTTAAGAGAAATCAATTTTTGGACCAATGAAATTTAGTTCCATTGATTTAAACAAAACATACCAGGCCAAGAGGGTTCTGTTAGATAAGTAATCACAGAGATGTGAATTATTATGAATGACACAACCTCATAAGAAAATTTATTTAATAACAACCTCTTAAAATACATAACCCCAACGCATTTCCCTCCAAATTTTCATCAAAACTAAATTCTCATGTTTTTCTTCATCCTATAATTAAGTTGTTAAGAAACTAAAATCCAATCTTCTTTTCATCAAAATATAAACAAAATTGACTTCAAATTCAGTAATCTTCATTAAATCAAGTACCAATTAGGTTAGGAAGACAAAAATAAATCCTTATCCCTATCAATTGAACCCTTACTGGTACTATAATCATTTGGGTAATAAAATGTGGATAGAAAAAAAATTACACTTCAGTAGAAATGGCTGCCAAATTTTGGCGCTATTGCCAGGATTTCCAAAGTTAAATTTGTTTTTGATTAAATCTAGTTTGTATCAAATTTAGTGAAAATAAAAAATTATAAATTCCCAAAAATCTCTTTTCAAACCCAATTTATGTTTATGTTTATTCTTCCACATTTACTCTTGGGTGTGTTGAGTGTTGTTCAAGTTCATAGTTGTATGAGAGACTACCTTACTTGTTCCAAAATCGCTGAGTGATTGGAGCTTATCCTAATTGACCCAGTGATCGAATAGATGATTTTATGGAGATGGAGTACTCTCTTGGATGAGCACAACCAAAACAATCCCATGGAGCACAATGAATAGGGGGCTCAAGATGCAGTGCAAGGAGCTGGACAGCCGTTTGGGCCAGAGGACAACCAGAACTAGCAAGCTCCACTTTCTCCATGATATGGCCCGCAACAGCTCCAATAGTTTCAACCGAAGTAGATTCCATACCTACAGCCAGGTCTGGGGTTGTACTTCTCCCCTCAAGATTAGCAATATATGCCGCCTCCACTCCATTAGCATCCACCTCCATGTCGTACTCTCATGGTGTACATCATGTCATCTATTCACGGAGTTGACACATGTATCGTTTTTCCACCAGTGCATGCCCAACACTTTGAGAGCAACCCTTCCATTATGTAGCTAATCCAAAACAATGTTCAGTTCGGCGGGCTGCCCAGAAAGGACCCTAAGGCACATCTCTCCAATTTTCTAGAGGTCTGCGACATGTTCTGTTACAACGGAGTGTCCAAGGATTCCATTCTTCTTCCCATCTTCCCCTTCTCTCTAAGAGATAAGGAGAAATATTGGATTAAAGATTTTCCGCAGAAATCTATCCTCACCTTGGAATAGCTAGCCCAAGAATTCTGGTGAAAATATTTCCTACCCTTGAAAACTTAGACCTTGCAGAATGAAGTACAAAACGTCCAACAGCATCAATTGGAGTTCTTATACGAGTCCTGGGAGCATTTCAAGGAGATTCTGTGAAAATTCCCACACCACAGTCACCAAATCTAGATGCAGGTCAAGACCTTCAATGGAGGATTGACGATGGAAAAAAAGTCAGTGGTGGATGCCACTGCTGGTGGTATGGTTATGAGGAATTCCCCTGAATGTTTTTTAAATTGCTGGAAGAAATTCCTGCCAATGGCTTCTAGTGGCATTCTGAGCGGGGCACAAAAAAATGGGGTATAAACAATATTGATGCCACTACTATGCTTTCTTCCCAATTAGATATTATGTCCAAAAATATCATCGTGCTGAATCTAAAGGGAACATCCCAAGTACATGTGGAAAACCATATAGCATGCAGTGAATATGGGGGTTACCATATAATGGGAGAATTATTAGGACCTATAGTCGGCCCTTCGACAAGTGAGTTAAACTATGTAGCTCAAAACTGAGGTCTAACCAGTACCACCAGTACTAGAACCTGACATGGCATGATCATGAGATCCCAGGTCGGGGCCAACATCAGCAAATTCCTCAGCCCCGGTGACCACCTGGCTATGGTCAGCCCTAGTATCAGAGCCAGTACCTGAGGAAACAGTATCCCCAGAAGGGATCTTACATGCAGCAAGGGTATCAAAACCCTCGCATGCAATAGCCGAGGCAGCCACTACCTCCACAAGCAGCACAACTACCTCAGTAGGAGGACATATCAAGGTTATAGGATCTTATGAATAAGTCTATATCTACTATTGAGACTAGATTCCTTAATCTGGATGCTTCCATTTGAATCCTAATGAACCAAATTGACCAGCATGCAAGCCAACTCTCTAGAAGGCAGCTTGGTACACTACTGGATAACACTGAGAAGAAAACGAGGGAGGAGGCCCATGTTATCACACTGTGAAGTTGAAAGGAGATAAAACAGAAGGAACCACCACAACCAGGTGCACCTACACATCTGCAGCAAAAGAAGGTACAATTAAATATCCCTCCACATAAAAAGACCCACTAAAAGTGGCCCCATGGGGTAAAGTAAATGAGGTTGTAAAACCCTTCGATCCTGACCTACCCTTTCCAGAGATGATAAAGCAAAGGAAGCTAGACCACCGCTTAAGTATGTTCATGGAATGTTTTAGGAAGTTTCACATCAACATTCCATATCCAGAGGCAATGACACAGATGCCCACATATGTGAAATTCAGGAAGGAGATAATCTCTAATAGAATAATGATGGAGGATCCAGGCACCATTTTCACTGAACAAGGAGTGATCAGCGGTCATAAAACATTAGATTCTTCCCAATCTCCATGATCCAGGTAGCTTCACTATCCTATTCAATATTGGACCAAGTGATATTGGGAAGGCCCTATGAAACATAGGGGCCAGCATCAAACTCATGCCCCTTGGAGTTTTTAAGAATCTAAGGCTCAATGATCTAATGACTACCCGACTAGCCCTTCATCATTCCGACTAATCCATAAAATAACTAAATGGACAACTGGAGGATGTGCTAGAAAAGATGGGAAGTATAATCCTACCTGTGTATTTCTTCATCCTAGACTTGGAGGAAGACCTTGAGGCACCTCTCATCCTTGGAAGGACTTTTATGTCGACATGGATGGTATTGATCGACGTACACTCGGGGGGGGTGTAGATTATCAAAGTACGAGACGAAATAGACTCCTAAAATGTTCTCAATGTTGTCAAGAATTAATCCATATTAGAGAATGAGGGATTCTATGCAGTTACCACCATAGATGATCACTTGACTGTAAAAGGAGACAATCTGGTATGTTCTTCCACCTCCGATGACTTAGTTTTTCAAGAAATTCCTTTTAATAAATCACCAAAGGACCCACAATTCCTTGAAGTTGAGGGAAGCAAATCCTGTAAACATGCTATTATTACCAACATTCTAGAGTGGACAGATGTACAGTCACTTGTACCTTCGACTCTAATGGCATATTCACAAGAGTATGTTTTACTCTTCAAATACTCAAATTGTTTTCGTCGTTGATCTCTTTGATCATTTGGACGAAACAGCCTTTGTTGTTGGCGTTCAGGAGGTGGAGCCCTTTGAGAAGATGAAGGTTTTGATGTAGAAATAGGTACAGGTGCTTGTTTAAGCATATCTGTAGCAGATTCCGCTTTACCCATTCTCCTTCCTGGAGCTGATGGAATTATACGAGATTTAACCTTACCCTGTATAAGGGAATATTCAATCTGTTGAGTGATTGAAGTAAGGTCTCGAAACCCTCCTGTGTATTTCACAGGGATCAATGGCGTGCGTAATTCGTCACGCAAATTTGCCACACAGATTGACAACAATTCCTCCTGAGGGAGTGCTAAACTCAGGGAATACATTAATCCCTTCCAACGAGCAATGAAATCAGAGACTCTTTCATTCTCCCTTTGTTTGCAGTTTGTAAGATCGAAAATTGTCGTTTTTGGAAAAGTTGAGCTAAACTGAAGAAATAATTTTTGACGAAGATCCTCCCACCCGATGACTGACCGGGATTGCAAGCTTGTATACCATACAAAAGCTGGTCCTTGCAAGGTTCGCACGAAGCATCTGAGTTTCACTCCTTCTTGCTGCTCTGGAGTTCCCAGTGATTAGGTAATACTTTCTAACACCCGTCTTTGATTATTTCCAAGAAATATAAAGTCGAGATGGTCAGGACCATTACGAGTCATACAAGTATTCCACCATGGAGCAGTAGAAATTGCTGGAGAGGATGGTGAAACAATAAAGGTGAATAGAAAGTGGCTGAAGACATACCTTCCCAAGGAAGACATAGTGGGAGTGCTCTCCACCATGAATCCTAGTTAAGCATAGGTATGTCGGTCGAGAAAACAACCTAAAACAAAGGCACTTCCTATGAGGCAACCCAGAAGTTACACACCATATACCCCCAATACACATAGCGTGTACTAATTCCTTATCATTTTTATTTATAATATTATAAATATATATACTACCTACATAATGTAAAAGGATGATATCGATGCTGATGGTAAAGTCACAGGAGTTTCTCTGAGCCGCCACTGGTTCAAATCCCTCCATACCTACCTTTGTCATGGGGTGCCTCTTTTTTGTACTCGTGTTTCCTTAAAATGGTGTGTGTGGTAATTTTCATATATATATATATATATATTTATAAGAAAACCCATGATGGGGATGGACCAGTTGGCCAGAGTCGTAACCCGGTTCCAAAAGACCCGAGTTTGAGTCCAGTCATCCTTCCCCTTTCCATCATTTATCCATTTAGTAAAACCACATGGCGTACATTTCAATATACATCAGGTGTACTATGTTTTCATTAATAGCTGAAATGATTTTCAAAATGAAGGAATACATGTGGTCGAAGTTGGAAGATTGGCATAGTCTTAGCCCTTGATCCAAAAGACCTTGGTTCGAATGAGGCTAATCTCCTAGTTTCATCCCTTTTATTTTAATTAAAAATTACACATTGTGCCTTTCGTTCCCCCCGTGTATTATTTTCGCTACACATTAAATATATATTATTAATAAACATGAGAAGCAGTATATAATTTTCTCCAATAGTTGAGGTATTTCTTTTAGAATGGCCGATCTCCAGTTCGAACCTCGACCCAAGCACCGGACCAAAGGTTGTACCTATCTTTTTCTAATTTTAGAACACATAGAATGTATTTCCCGATACATTATGTGTATAGATTTATTTTTGGTATATATATATATATTATTTTAATTATGAATATTAATTATTATATAGTTTACTATATTAATTATATTATATATTTTTTTAAAAGAATACTACTCGACATGTCTGCTAGAGTATACGCCATATAATATGGTTAAAAAAGACGGAAACCCTATGCAGCCACACCCCATATCATGTGATTCCCCCTCGGCCCCTCACCATCTTCTTCTCTAGGATTCCACATGACCTCCCTACTTCCAATCCACCGATTTTGTGTGATTTATGGTATGATTTCTTCTGCCATGCAATCCTCACTTCAGGTATTTCGCTCGATACTTCTTATTTCCTAGTTGTCATAGAATTTTTGGTGTTTTTTGGATTGGCGACTGGTTCGGCTCCCACAATACATGGGCACCACATGAAGAACACTCGTCATGTATGTTTTTAAACGACCCCACATTTGATAATTCTAAATTTGAAGATACATGATGTGTATGTTTGCTACACACTGTGCACCAACTGGAATTGTTCCCGGGTGCATCCTAGACATGCCCACATACAACATGTTTACACGCAAAACGTGTTTTTCCGGTACACGCCATGTATCCCATTTCTCTGGGCCAACTCTTGTATTTGAAACACACAACCAGGAACCGATTTTCCTGTAAACGAAATTTTTGTCTGATACACACCGTGTATCCTTTCCTGGCCAGTGAAATTCCCACTCACCGTGTCATTCCATAAAACACGGGATGTTAAACCACCTACACTACAAACTTTGTACTCTAGATACACACATCATGTTCTTTTACATATCTGTTTTTTCTCGCATTTTCTTCTTTTCACTTTTCTTTTCTTTTTCATTTGTTTTTTCCCTTTATTTTTCAGGATATGGCCAATGGATACCATATGCGTGGGAAGAGGCTCTCCTCGGAAACTAAAGGAGAGAGGCCCACTTTTAGCTAGATACGACTCTAGCCTATGAAAACACCAGCCCTAGACTTTTTGGCATACCATCCTCCTCCGCTGGTCATCCTGCCACCACTCACCCCCTCAGCAAAGGCTAGTCCTAGAATTGCACCTCCTCCACCCCACACAAAGCCTTCAGGAACCACTCTTTTTACACCACTAGCTTTCAAACCTCTTAATACCTTCTCAATAGTAGTTAATACCTCCTCATCCACCACATCTAGTGGGCCTTCATCTACTGTGTCTAATCCACCACCAGAGCCTGCCCCTGCTGTTTCCCCACCTAGGCCGGCCCCTATGGGTACCCCCTACCTTTGAATGGTATTCCAAGTTATTGACTTCGTGGATAATAGATTCTAGTGCTACTCACACCTCCTGATGCCATTGACCAGTCGTTATCTTGATAGTAGTGTGCCTCAGCAGTTAGGTGTATAGGGGTGTTGGAGGATCTCATCGAGCTCTGACCATTACATATGATCTTCTAGGATCATAACTCCTATTTTCAGAGATTTATTTTTGGAGTTCACCACATCCTTTGAGTTCGACAGGCCGGAGTATGGGGAGACACCTAGAGACAATGCCCCAATTGTCTGATTTCAGCTGGGCAATAAACGTTTTTCTTCTACCATGACCAATTTTGGCCAAGGGTGTGGTTTCTATTCCCATCCAGTCACCCCATCCCTTGTCTCCACCCTAACCTGACCCGAGCATTCAGAGCTCATTTTTATGTGGCGGGATATTGCTGGGCCTGACCACCGCTACTCCCCCACTTCTGAAAAGATTACCCTCATCGTTGACCCTATTCTTCTTTTCACCCACTGGTGCTTTAACACCATCCTTTTTACCCTCCATGAGGATTTGGGGGTTGTTACCAGCTGTGACCTAGACCACGTCATCTATGTCATCCTGAATGACTACATGTGCCTCCCCTACCTTGTCGCCTCCAACTTCCACTCCATGTTCACTGACAGTCTGGGAAACTTGAAACGTGGGTTTTACCCGACCCTCCTTGCTTACCACCTTGGAATTTTTTAGCCTTCCCTTCCTCATGACCGATTAGGTTCCCCACAAGTGGATGGACTTTCTCCTGATTATTCACATGTGATTGTTCAGGATGCATGGTCACATATGTCCTTGCCCAGGCCCCACCACCAACCCCAATAGTCCCTCCTGTGCATGAGGCTTCCCCTGCACCTCCTTCCCCACCCCACTCCCTTCTTCTGGACTTCCTTGTTCTCCCCCAATTCCTTTTTCTTCTGTTCCTTTTACTGCACACCTCCCTCCACACCCTCGGTCAATCTATCCTTTCCCCTACACCTTACTACGGTGGAGCAGCACCAGAGTCATCTGGATCATTGTCTGGACTGATTTGAGAAGATGTTGGGATTTCTTCTTCAGCATCATGGTATGCAACAACCCCCTACTCCTGCTTCACCTTCATTACATAGACCTTCTTCCACATCTCGACCGCTATTTACATCCCTGACCATATATTCCAATCCCCTCTCCACTAATATCCCAGCTACTACCACTACTGATGCCATTTCAGAGATAGTTTTAGATCAATCTATTACACATCAAGATCCAGCTGCTCCAGCTACTACAACTTCTATTCCGATTACTGATTCAGCGCTTCCAGTTTCCATGACGGCTGATCATTCGTTGTCGGCTGCTTCAATACAGAATGATGCCTCTTCTTAGGTGACCTCATAATGGGTTTTTGCAAAACTTCCTTTCATTATATATATATATATATATTATATCTTGTTCTTGTCTTTGGTTTTGAATGTATTCATTTTTCTCTCTCCACGGCTGTCACAGGTACTCTAGCACACTTTGGGTGTACTTATCTACCACTACCCATCTTTCTTCACCCACATGCGTGGGGAGTATTGTTTTTCAAGATTCTGTTGTTTTCTTTTTCTTTCTAGTTTTACTTCTTCCATTCCTTCTCCTAATATTGGTCCAATGTTGGGTCCAAATGTTACCTTCTTCGGCTTTCTGTGGCACTTGGGAGACCACGTGCCCTCTTCAGTGTTGTGGAGCCTCTCTACCTAAACTTTAATTTGTCCCTTGAACTAATCTAGGAGACATCATTAACAGATGAAATAATTTAAAATGTGGAATATTTTCGGTTAATTATAATCGTAAATAATAAAGGCATAGTTGAGAATATTAGATATTACATGCTTATTTTATATTTTTAATAAATTATTTTTAAATTATAACTAATATGGCTGATTTTCTGGCTTAAATTATTGGCTATTAAATTTATTAGACTAGTCATTTATTTTCATGAAATACCCTATTGTCCCTTTATCTTTTTCCTCATTCCCGAGTGGTATTCAAAGACTTTTTGGCATCTTTTTTCTTATACCCTCTGTCTTGAGAAATTTTTGGGATATGCCTAACTACCCGAATTTGCAAGTTTTCCACTTCAATAAATGATGATTTTTGAATCTCATTAAAATGATTGAAGAATTTCATTTTTTAAACCCCTTATAACCTTGAGACCTACCCTACATCTGATCTTTATAAACCCTTAGAAATCGTGATCTTCCTTCATAGAAGCTACATTACAAGCCTATTTCCTCGTCCTACCCTAATTCATTTATAATTTTTCATGATTATTAACTTGTGAATTAGAGAGGGATTTTTTGTTTTTCATGGTAAATTTTTGTGTGCAACTATGAACTTATGTGTAGGGGAGTTTTTCATTTGTTCATTTGGGAAAAATTGTTCCCTATCTTACTATCCATTGTATTATTGGTGGTGCCTTTTTTAAAAAAATAGGGTCCATGTTAATTTATTACACTTTACTGATGGTTTATGGAACCATTTTGGAAAAATACTATCATGGTGATGTTATTCTTTTTAAGGGAGATTTATTTGACATGGATTTATGTTTAGATCTAATTTTTTAATATCAAATATTGTTGTTTAAGTATTTAGCTTCCTTTTTGAAACCTTTGAAATTATTTTTCACGTTATTACCTACCCACCATTATCCTCAAAAACATTTGAACCTTGATGAAAGCCCTCATGATTTTTGTGATTTAAATTTCTAAAGTATTAAATGAGAACTCATTCAATCCTATGGATAGAGTGCATATACTTAAGACTGACAACAACACTGATAAAATGATATTGAGTGATGAAAGTATTATTTTGTGGTGAGGTAAATCATGATGTGGCAGGTGTAATTCTGAAATGTTGAATGATGAGCATAAAATGGAATGAAAGGTTCATAATTAAACTGACAAAAGGAGGCATGATTATCATATCAATTTAAAACTGAAATATGTTTTTTTGTCTTAATATTATTATTTTCTATGCCTATAGTATTTATTAGTATAATTAATGTTGAATACACTCCTTTTGGGAATATGAATACTAACGATTAGATGTTGATATTTTTCTTGAGGACAAGCAAATGACTAAGTGTGGGGGTGTTTGATATGATTGATTTTTATGTACATTTTCTTAAATTTTATCGAGTTTTTAAAACATGTTTTCACAGGATACATGTTCATATATAGTTAAAATGTTGTAATTCAGTGATCATAATTATTTTTAGGTATTTCCATGACAAAGACACAAATCGGGGAAAGTTGATAATAAATTCCAAACTACAGGCCGTGTGCGTTTAGATACACACTGTGCACCAGAACCCCGACATGGTCTCGCTAGTACAATTAAATTCCCAAGTTACCAGAAGCACGTACATGTCGTGTACATAATATAAACACCATGTATCCTCTTCAAGTAGTGGTTGGTGGGTGAGAATAAGTCTATATGCCCATGTTTCTAGCTGACCTTTATACGCCATGTACATCTGTCTACACATAGTGTATTCCCTTCTAGAAGTGGTAGGTTGCTGATGAAAGAGAGAACACACTGGGTATGGATGAACTGCACACAGTGTACCTACACCTACCAGGAAATGTCATGTTCCAAGTCAAAGGCGTTGTGTTAGGTCACCAACTAGCATAGAAAAACATGGTGAAGCGCATTGACAAGAGTACACACTGTGTACTTTCCAGTACATGACATGTAATACATAAATCTATAAATAGTTTGCAGGCCCTCCAAGCTTGGGATTAGTCATTCCATTCATCAATATTTCATTCAAATCGATGGAAGATCACTCTGGGTACGTCCAAGAAGAGAAGAAGGGAGAGAATATAGAGGAGAAAAGATAAAAAGGAAGGTGCTTATGTGCTCCCTTCCCAACGACCTTCTCTCCAAAGCTTTCAGGAGGATATGTCCAAGTACTAAATGTTCTTTAATTAAATGATTCCCCATGAGTAGCTAAATTCCCTATGTGTTGGGGATGTAGACAAATGAATGTTGTAATTTATAAAATGTGATGTTGAAATCATATTTTCCATCTTTTTGTTCCTTATAATTCCTTATTAACCCTTTTAAAATCTCACTAGAAATCTCATTGGAGAAAGAACGGGATTTATATGGATCCTTTAAGGAATTAAGGATAATACATCCAAGACCATTTAGTGTTTTAATCATCTCAAAATTGCAGAAATTAAAAAAAATTAGATAAATCATTTTCTGGACCAACTAAATTTTCTACCATTGATTTAAACAAAACATACCGACCAAGGGGTTATGTTACATAAGTAATCCCAGAGATGTGAATTATTATGAACAACACAACCTAATATGAAAATTTAGTTAATGACAACTTCTTAAAATCCACATCCCCGATACATTTCCCTCCAAATTTTCATCAAAACTAAATTCTTGTGTTTTTTCATCCTTTAAGTAAATTTCTATGAAACTAAAATCCAATCACCTTTAAATAAAAACATAAAAAATAGACTTTAAATTTAGTTCACTTAATTAAATAATGTACAAATTAGATAGGCAAGAAAAAAATAACTCATTCTCCTTGTACATTGGCCCCTTACTCATACTATACTCGTTAGGGTAATATAGTGTGAATAGCTGAAAATACCACTTCGGTATAAATGACTGCCAATGTAATAACCATTATAAGTGATCATATGAAAATAGGAAATCAATTGTACGATGTTAAAAATTATGAAACTTTCATTTCAACCTCTTATATTTTTGGTTTACCTAACGTCATTATTAGTTTATCATATGTGGTTTCAGGTTTTATACAATTATTCCTTATATTCTAATCCATCCAAAAAAATAATACACTAATTCCATAGAATATTGGACTACTAGATTAGATAATACTAACATAATAATTCATTTTCTCTGATATTCAATACATTCTACAATAAATCACATCCCATAACACAGAGGTTCAGTGTTTTAGGCAAATGTATTCATAATAACAATTTAGAAAACATATTCAATATCTCCAAAACATAGATTTCATAAATAACACACATTTAAGAAAATATTTCAAAATATTTTAATTCAGAAAAGAGGTAATAGAAACAAGAGAAATGGTGACAATATAAGAATAATGTTGGTATAAATGAGAGTAACCAATCAAAAATCATAAGTGGGTATAAGATGAGTATGTGGGTATTATAAAATTATTAGGGCTTATTGATATAATATAATAGAACCATAACCCATGAAATGAAGATAATAAATCAGGATGCATGATATAAATATTTCTTTATAAAAAATTACAAGAGTTATAAATTCATGTAAATAGGATTCAATATTCATAAAACAAATAATCATTAAAGAGGAAAATTAATTTCGGAC
Source organism: Viscum album (assembly GCA_963277665.1). Taxonomy (NCBI): domain Eukaryota; kingdom Viridiplantae; phylum Streptophyta; class Magnoliopsida; order Santalales; family Viscaceae; genus Viscum; species Viscum album. The sequence continues at coordinate 1,510,458,999 of OY728158.1, forward strand.
ATGAATAAGCATTAATATTATTCATTATAACAAATATCTTGTTTAAATAAACATTATGTATTTCATATATCCCCGTTTAATTTTTTTTTGAATCAATATTCCCATAAACATAGTTCATAGAGTCACATAGTGGGTTTGGTTCACTCGATAGTTCCTCACATGTCACTACATGTGATACAAATATAAACACTGTGAATTGAATAAATATATAATTATATTCCGACACATTATATAATTGAAAAACTATAAACTTTTTCACCTACTCAATATGAAATTATTTATTACATTATATCTTAACAAACGATTGAAAAAAATTGATGGGTTTCATTAAAATCTCCAGAAGACATAATCATATGTATGGAAAATAAGTAATGTTGGTGGTATTACTAGATCATATCCCCATCGAAGCCAAAAAAAATTATTAAATGTTATTGAAATAGTTGAATGAAACATTATAATGGTACTAGATACATACAATATTAAATAATATGTATAATAAATATTTTTTTAAAAATTTATTTTGGAGAAATTTTTTTTACAAAATAGTAAGTATAGAAATAATGTCAGAATTATTTGAAAACATATAGAGGATTCATCATATTGATAATTAAATAGGGGTACATTAAAAAATTCTTTTTTATTTCTTTAGAAAATTTATTCCCTTAACACATTGGTGGTGCAGTTCGATGTTCGTAGAAAACAACAATACAAAAATCATTGAAAAAATATTCAATTTGGAAATAATGAAAATTTTGTTGTAAGAAGGAAATAATAAATAATATATCTTAGGATAATTATGTCCATAAATATAATAAATAATAATTAGATGAAGTAAAATAATTCCTAATTGAAATATGTTATGAGACTTGTAACATATATAGGATGCAATTCATTTGAATTTTGAAACGAAAGGATGTGAAATGGAATAAATACATGTAAACAATATGAATAATTAAAGGATGAGAAAATTATATAAACTCATATATATTAAATTAAAATCCACATAACATAATGAAAATATTTCCTTTTAATTCATTCCCAATACCTTTTAGATTTAATGTTTTATGGAATTAGTAAAAAAGTTAATTAAAAATTAATTATTTAAATTAATATGAAATAATTTCCCGTATATGTGAAACTAATTAATCCATAGTGTGTTATTCTCATAACCAAAAAAATTCCATATTTTAAACTATTCTATACATTTCACTCTTTTTTTATCTTCACCACATGGGGAAATAGAAAAATAAAAAATGGGTGAGCCGATATGCTGAGTGATCATAAAAATAATAATTAACAATCAAATATCATTAGTGATAATATGGGGAAAATATTAGTATAATTACGATACATAATAATATATACCTAAAAATAATGGATCATAAATTAGGGAGTGAGGATAAACCAAACTAATGATATGAGTAAAAAGTATGTGTAAACGTGAGTCAATAAATACAACCCATGCAAAAAATATCAGTCATGAGAACAAGTATTATACTATAGAAAATAATTGTAATATGGAAAATAATTAGTATAGATAAAAAATACATTAAATTGATGCACCAGTAGTTTCCAATCTTAAAACAAACTATGATGTAATCAGAAATACATTACCTCAAGAGATATAAATTTTTAACCAATGCATTGATCAAAAAAATGGGACCCCACCCATAATTCATCAATACATACACGTGCTATAACAAATTAGTCATTCATCATATCTTAATGAACCCATATAAATGAGTTAGACTTTAATAAATACAACACAAATAAATATATAAAAAAAAAATTAGTATCCTTTTCTAATTAATTTTCAAATTGAAATAGTCAATATCGTAAACCCAACGAATGAAAAATGGATTTCAAGACACATTTAGATAGTTTATTGATAAATAGTATTCAATTAAGATGTATCATATGGTATTTAAATTGAAGGGATAATGGGATTATGGTAAACTCAATAATTTCCCCAATCATTTGATGTGTGGAATCTATGTGAGAACTATTCATTAAATTGATAGAAAATAGGGTATTCAAGGTGAAAATAAATGGAAGGAAATGATAAATTTATTCATAGTGGATGGGAAGGAATGAAAACTGAAGTGGAGGATCAAATATATGATATAAATTAACATTAAATTATCCATATAAATAATTTTTATGGATAAGAAATTACATATTCTCATTGTAATAAAGGAAACAAATAATAATGTTGACCTAAATAAAAAATCATCCTTGGAAAACTGTACAACGAACGATATCACAGAATAAGATATATAGAATTAAATTTTATTATATCATAAGATTAATCCAAATAGTTATTCACATATATTTTTATAGTATAAAATGATACATATAAATATCATGTGCATAAATACATTAAAATTTGATAGTGATAATAGATGTAAAAAAATAAATGATATTTTTTCATAAAACATTTTAATTAATTTTGTAAAATAAAAAACATCATTTCACATTAAAAAGATATTTTTTAAAATGATAGTCGAATGGTTTTAAAAAGTTTTATATTTAAAAATAATCTAAAATATTGGAAAATTTAGAATTGAATCATGTTTTATAATAGAAATGGGTAGAAAAAAACATTCTATTAAGGAAGAATCCTTTTACAAACCATGAAATTAACATTTTTGAACACCCATGTTGTAAAAAAGTATAATAAAATACAATTTTTTTGAAGAATAATTTTCCCATTTATGTATATAAAATTATTTATAATAAATTAATATCATTGAATTACTAATGAATATATGAAAAATGTTAAAAATATAACTTTATAACAAATAGAAAATATATTATAGATTTCAATATCCATTACGGGAGACATACATCGTAATAAAATAAATATTTAGAAATATATGTGCAGTGAGTTTAAATATAAATAAAATAATTATTAAATAATAAATAATAAAATCAAGTTTGTAATTTATCTAACTTATATGAAATAATTTTAAAAAAATGATCATAACTCCTTGAAAATAATTAAGTTACCAAAAAAATATATTATAGGGTTAATAATGGAATCATTTGCCGTTTTAATTATGGAAGATGATATGTCTTATTATATCCATAAAAACAAAAAACATTATGATAAAAATACACCCTTATATAATATTTACACCATCCATGGAAAACAATATGAAAATATGTGTTATGTCGCAATGAAATAGAATTAAGTCCAACAAAACCCTTACCTATTTTTTTACTTAGAGGGAAGGTTTTCTAACCAACTATATAAGAAAAATATAAATATTAGTAACCCATTTACTAATATTTTTCATATCTTTATCCTTTTATAAAAATAATTTTTAATTTATATATACTTTTATAAGTGACTTTTATTTATTATTATTGATATATAGTGTGAGTAATCATGGTAAGTTGGAACAAGTTTCAAAATAGTGTGGTTTTTCTACATTATTCTCCAAAAGTTAAGAGTTAATAGATCATAAAAGGTTCCATAGATGATGTTTTGTAATAATTTAAAATTTATTTACTTCATTTTATGAAATTTTTTTATGATCCTTAAATATGAATTTGATGATGATTATGTTTGTTTGATTCTTATTGAAAATTTTATTTTTTGTATTGAATGGGATATATTTTTATATTTCTGTTAAGGAACCCAAAAAATCAATATATATATATATATAATATTGTAAAATAAATTAAATTCACATAGTTATCGATGTTATAAATTCATAACATTATTCAAGTAGGTTGTTAAATTAACCAAAACAAGGAAATTCTATAGTTAATGGATGATTGTTAATTAATTTCATTGTAATGTAATTATAATAGAAGAATAATGATAATATTTAGTGATATTTATTTTTATATAAGATAATTTTAAATATTTAAAAGAGTAAGATAACTTATATTATGTTATTTCATAATATAATGAAATAATGTTTTTCCTTTAGAATTCTCTTTGATATGGTCAAATTTACCACAATTGTTTATTTCTCATATAGTTAGTTGGTTCCCCAATTTTACTTTATTAAAATAACAATTGTTCTAAAAAATATAATTTATTTATCCCTTAAAAAAATCTTATAACTATTAATGGAATGGGTTTATGGAAAGGAAAATTGAATTCAATCATTCTATGGTGGAAATTGTCTACACGTACACATGTGAATTACATTTATTTTTGATAGAATGGGGAAATGGATAAATATGTATTTTAATTAAAAATATAAATTATTTCATAAGTATTATACTTATTTATTAAATTGCATATTGGTACCATCATTATAATGTATTGAAGTAAAATGAAGTACACTGCATCATGAAGGTGGTAGAACAACAAACACATGAATGATAGTTGCATTATTATTAATAAATAAGGGAATGAAAATTAATGATTATGACTTCATTAAAATATCATAAAATTCCAATAATGATACTCTTGATATAATATTAAAATTCTTCAATGAAATTTTATGTAGAATAAGTCTATATTAATGAAAAAATATGAAAAAGGAGAAGTTATAAATTTATACAACACTTCATTGGTTATCTTTTTACAAATTTGTTTAATCCTTTTAGGGATGGTATTTTTGGAAGATAAAAACATCGGGAGGTTGATATGAATTTTTATAAGGAATATTGGTTTATGGTTTTTTAACTGAGCGTGTTGTGTTGTGATGGGATTTCATGATAGGAGTGCCATATTTATAGGTGAAAATAGATGGGTTTTTTTATAATAAAAAAAAATTTATAATGGGAAGTCTCTCACATGGTCTGTAACTATAAAATTATTAAATAATGGAGAGGTTAAGTGATAGTACTGAAAATTTCATAAAATTATAATTCTAAAAAATGTTTTGATCATTTTTAAGGTCATTTCCTATTGATCAAACATTTTTACCCCATTTGATATTTACTAAGGTGACTAGTTTTTTCAAAATTAATATATCAATTATGAATTAAAATAAATTGGAACTTATTATCTAATTTGTAAATAATTATTCATTATTTTAAATCCGCATTATTTTAAGTATTTTAATTCTGTGATAAAAATTAAATTTAATATGCCAAATGCATAATGTGTTAAAAATACTTTTTTTTAAAATATAACTTATATTCTAAAATTAAAAATAACTATTTCTAAAATAAGTACAACTTTTAAAAAATTATGAGTTTTCAAAAAAAAATAAATATTTTGTGTTGTAAAAAATTTTCATGAAAATTAAATCTATGATTAATTACTAAAAATGTCATTTATTTTCTTATATTTGAAAAAACCTTATATTGCAATTTCCACAATAAAATAAACATCCTTAGAAAATTCCAAACACAAATCTTCCTCTTCTAATTTTGACTTGTTTAAAAAATGAATCAATTTATTCCAAATTAAAAATAAAAAATTTATAATTTATCTTTTAAAAGAAAATAAAAAATATAATGAAAAATCGATTATGTTAAAAAATAACATTTTTAGATGATAAGTGTTTTTTATAAAATTAAATATATATTTATAAATAAATTAATTTCGATATAATAATGACCCAAAATTTTTTAATGATAATTATTCCCTTAAAAGGCATGTTATATTATATTACAAAATAAAACAATATCTCATTAATAATGAAGTAAATATATTTTAATGTGACCATCTTGTTTTTACTATTATATAATAGTTGTTCAATTATGAAAATAGGTCAAAATAAATATCGGTCTATATGACCATTGCAAACTACACTCTTAACATTATGATTATTATCTATAAAAAGAAAAGATAGTGGTAAATTAATGTAGAAAGAAGAGTCGGTAGCCTCATCAAGTAGAATTGGGCCGTACGATGCCCATTAGTCAGCAGATAGGAAAGAGGTAGTGTCACTCGGCTTTGCTCTGAACCAAGATGTATCCAAGAATCAATAGGTTAATCTTAAAAGAAATCACCTACGGGAGAAGTTCACGTTTGTGGAGGTTACCACTCAGGCTATGTTATCCACGCTGCCCTAAGAGTCCATCACCATCACACACCTTACTATTTGGTCATATGTGGATGTTTTAAGGGGATATGTGTCGAGGCCTTAGTTACTTAATGTAACACCCCAATATTGCATAGTAAGTTATTTTCTTTAATTCAATAGCTTGCGTTACACGCAACAATGAGTTTGAGTGCACCACGACTTACCAAACGAACCGTTCAAAAGCAGTTCTGAATATTATTAACTGATTTTTGAATTTTATATACTCCATATAATTTTAGAATCCATATTATCTGTTTCTTACACATAATATAAGAACAAATTCATTTTTTTCAGATAAAAGATGTATTTTAAAAAAAACCAATTTTACCACCTTTTAATGGAAAACCCTTTATAAAAATATTATTTGAAACATTTATATATTCAATTTAATGAAATTAAATTCTTCTTTATCATCTGTACATTAAAATTTATTTTGGATAAATTTTTGGTATATTTCTAATAACTTTTATATTTTGGTGAATTCTGAAAAATAATAAATTTAATGTTGAAAAAAACTTTTTTCATCGAAATAATATATAGTGTTAAATTATGTATTTGAATGGTTTGGATGTATAATTATATTATATTTTCATAATTTAATACAATTTAGGTGATTATAAGTAATTTCACATTTAAATTTGACATAAACACATGCCAATCTTTTGATAGTTTTTACTTTTTAAAAACCTGCATTTCTGTTTTGAGAATGGGAATTAATATTAAATTAATTAATTCAACTTCAATGATTTTAATTTGGTAAAATAGAATTCATTTTTTAATTCGGAATATCAAAATTATCTTAGCTTAATGTTTTGGTATTTTTCTGAAAACATTCAATTTTTAATGAATAGTGAAAAATATTGCGTTATAGTTTAAAACAGAATTTTTATTTAAATAATTATTTATTTTAATTTAATTTATTTCAAGAAAAAATAGATATATATTTCCTATATAAGGTCAATATAATTCATTGGATACATTTTATATTAAAATTAGATGTATAAAAGTTTATTGCACTTTTTAGCGTCTTTTACCCACCACCTGGGAGCATTTGCAATATCACATAAAACATAATTTTACCACTTAGATGAGTTGAATTTCAAAATTCTGAGAGAAATGGTTGATATGAATAAGTAAAATGTGGTTCAACAAGATGAAATTAATGTTTTTTGAATAGTGACTTTTTACTTTTATTTACCACGGTTTAAACTGAATAGGGAAATTAATGGTAAAAATGAAATTATTATTACCCTAACACATGTCCTAATTCTATTGGATTAAAGTAATTAGACCAAAAACAACCTTAGGAATAAAATATTATCCTTTAGGTCCACTTGGATTAGATTATGACATTTATTATTATTTAATTCCAAGAAGACTTAAAAGTGTTAAATTCAAAGTTTAATAACTAAACAATTTTTTATATAGAGTTACACATAAGATAAATTAGACTATAAATATTCATTAAAAACATAAAAACATTTCCTACATAATTTTATTTTATTTATAATTTTTATAAATTAAATAATTAAATTTATTTATGACATAATTATTATATAATAATTACCTAATTAATGAAATATTAAAATAATAGATATTATAAAAATCCAAATAAATGTAATTTAATATTTTTAATGAATTACACTAATTTTATAGGTTAATATAACATTTTAGGGTTGTTTGTATGATTTTTTTTTCGAAGTAATATTGTTTTTATGAATTTAGCAATAAAAAATACCAAAGAGTGTCAAAATTGTCATAAAAACGTTTTTAAAACAAATATTATATTATTAATTGATATTATATTCCTAAAAATCTAAGGTTCGTCCAAAAAACATATATAATGATAGTTGTATCATTAATTAATCACTTCGTGTTCTCTTAGAAGTTTATTGTAATTTTATTAACCATATAATATAAAAATACAAAGAGACATGATAAATGTCAAACTATTTGACTAAAAGTTAAATATAAAAGATAAAGTTAATATAGTGTCCCAAACCTATGTAAAACCTATTGGATGATTGGTTTCTGACCAAACCCCACCTTATCCATTAAATAATTAATTTTGGAGCCATTTGAAACCGAACATGATTTTATTATAAAATAATATTTCTAGCTTTTCCAAAGGTTCCCCTCACCCCTCTTATAAAACGACACTCCCTCTTCTCTCTAATTCACACTTTCAAAGCTATTTGGATCATCCAAACCCTTTTCAAAAATCCTCCCAAATCTCTTCCCTTCATCCTAGAGGCCTTACCGTAGTCAGAAAGCCAGCATAAGGAGCCATTTTGATCAAATAAAAAGGAATAACCCGAAGAAGAGTTAAATATTTCATCACCTCATTCAAGTTCCTTTCTTCTTCCACTTCCTCTTTATTCATTGTTTACTTTTTAAAATAATAACTCCAGTATCTTTTATATACTTTTATGTTATTATAAAAATATTACAACCATATTCATTATTTTATCCATCATTTGAATGACATGTCACCATGCGTGCATACGTACGACTTACCGTCTCCACATTGTGGTGTAGTTGTTATTCAAAACATTATTATTTGGATGGGTATAATAATGATGTATAATTGGTGTAAATAATAAATATAACAGGATAATAATTCTTTATATATTATCTACCATCCAATTCTATTTTATTTTAATATTAAAAAATAATATTGTCGCTCGTGTGTACGTACGGATTACCGTCTCCACGAACACGATGAGATTCATTCCCTATCGTATCCATTCAAGAATAATTTCCATTTTATGATTAAAAATAATTTTTAAAGACTTAATATCATTCTGAATATTAATAAGATACATCCCATACATAAAAAACATGGCTTACGTTACCAAGAATATAAAAGAGAATGAATTAGTTAACACATGAAATGACGATAATACTAAAATATCATTATTAGAAGATCATATATGATATCATATTAATGTATATGGTTATTGTATAATTTAATAACAATTATTTCACCATTATACATGAGATTAATGTACCCCCGAACAAGTATAAGTAAAAGGTATGGGGTTTCTTATCCCACTTTTAATTCTGTGATATTTCCATTGTTCACCACTTATTTATTTCATGTGCTGTATTGTATACTACCATTTGATAAATATTATCATGATTATATTTAATATTTATGGTATTCTCTGATTCATTTGGTGGTTATTAAATTTTTTTCATATGAATCCGTTGATTACAATGAAGTAAGGGTTTTTCATGTCACTTTTATTCTCGCGAGATTCATGCTACAATGGACACTATTTTCTTTTTGTGTGGAGTATGTACTGCCCCTGATTTTATTCTTTTTGTAATATACTGTAATGAATGGGAATTTTCATTTTCAGTGTATGATACTTCTTTCATGGGTTTTATGTTTAATAAGATACCAAATCGGTAAGGGAATTTCATATTTCAATTTCCACTGATTGGGCTTTACACAAACTTCATTGATTATTTTACTCCATGATTATGTGTGGAATCACTACTTATTATTAATGTTGTAATTTAAAATCCCCTTTAAATTTATATACTTTTGATACACATAATCACTCCATTGATAAATTCTCATGTCATCGATATGAACATGATAAGAGTAATTTTATCTCAATCTCCATTTTTTGGGTTAAACACCCAATTCATTAATGTTGTTTTTACAAGAATATATGTGAATTCTCTCTGATTGATTTGCACTAAATATCCAATGATATTTAGTGTATTTATATTTATCACACATAATTATGTCATTGATTTATCCTTAACCTAAGGATACAGTCTTTATTAGAGATTTCATCTTAATTTGAAATCCATTGAGACTTATTTGTTGTTATAAACCAAATCACTTTTATATGGGGTATATAATGTACTTTGACATAGTGTATAATGAATCCTTTTATTCTGATGATATTATAAAGTTTTAATAACCTCAATTATTTGTATTCAGGTGTCTCTCATTTGATTAAAAACTCTAACTAAAATATCATTTTTAATGTTTTAAAGATTTATTATTCTAAATTGTTCTCATTAATGTCCATGTTTTAAAAATGGTGTTAAGGATTCATTTATATGGATATTAATTTTTCAAAATTAAAATTCATTTTAATAGTTTAATTGTGTTATGGGACACATTGATTCAAAAATCTATTTTTAAACGGCTTCTTAACAAATAGTATGACTTTTAAATGTTTTCAAGAAAAAAGGGGATATTTCTCTCGAAGAGTTTTGATGATTATTTTAATCTATGTCAATATCCTTAATTATTCATGATTTTGGTTAATATGTTACAAAAAAATCATACATATTATATTTAATGAGTTATGTTTGACTGTGGATGTGCTATTTTTATACCATTCATGGTTTTTGGATAAATTATTGACATTTCGTATGCTAGTTTTAATAAAAAAAAAATTATGTTATGATTCACAATTTTCATATGAGGAATGCTTTGGACTTTGTAATGATGGGTGGATCCCGCTAGAGCTCCTTGATGCATCGGTAGGTCTCATGAGACTAACTAGTGTCTTGGCACAAGGCCTTGACAGAATCTTATTTGTAGTCTTGGAATAAATCCTTCTCTATGTGGTTATGAAGTCTGGCATTATGCATTCCATCATTATGAAAGTGGCTATTGATATTACATGTGATTATTAGACTATTATAATATCCACGTGAATAAGTAAATGGAATTATGTGATTTTATCTTTTCTATATTATGCTAAAGATCGTGTTTAAAAGGCTTTGGTTTTAGTCTTATACATTGCCTTAAATTTTTATGCTTATTTATTAAAGTTTTTGATTTATTATTATCCTTACTGAGCATCTGAGTTCACCCATTTCTATGTTTTATTTTTCCTAGGATGCGAAGAAGTATATTAGGACTGGCCTGTAGGGATAGTCTATGGGATTTTAGTGTTGTCTATAAAAACAATGTTGTTGTATATTTCCATTTTACGATGTAATGTTATACTTATGAATGTATCTAGTACTTCTAAGGCTACTAAACTAATCGATCCTTCTAATCTTTATCAATTTTTATCATGCTAATGATACATAATAATACACCGACTCTAGGCTTCTGGGGTCGTGCGTTACACTTAAAATGTAATTCATTTGTTTATATAAAATTTTTATTTCATGATTTCAATTTCATGAATCGTTTTGCTTAATAAAATATTTGTTTAATTGAGATAAATTTGATATATTAATATTTAAATATTTCTCATACTTGGATAATTATTATGGTAAAATAAATATCATTTTTTAATTTCAACTGTCAAAATTAATCTATGGTGAAATTTGAATATATTTATAATAAGTATAATATTTTTTTGAATAGTGAATAATACAGTATTTTCATTTATAAATTATTATATTTAAATAATTAATTATGGGAATTGATTTTCAAAAAACAGACATACATGGTTGTGATTATTATGATATTTATGGTTTGATAGGATCCACATAATTATTTTAGTTAATAGTAACTTGACCCTTTAAAATAGTAATGTTATACTTTAGAATAGTAATTTACCATTATAAATAGTAATTTGATAAATTGAATAATAACCTCACCAAAGGATATATAAATATATCGTAGCCATATTAAATGGTATTTTGATATAATCATATCATAGTATACGAAAATAAATATTTAAGAAATTATTAGTTAAGTGTTAGTGTTCTTAGAAAACATAAATGAATATTTTAAAAATAATAATTAATTGAATTACTAAGTAAATTAATTTTTATAAAATTAATTTCATTTTTTAATTCTACACACTGAAAAATGGTTAGTGTGATTTTTTGGCATTTTTCAGAAATGGTTGAATTTTCAGTGAATAGAAAAAATAGTGTTTTTGGGTTTTTTGAATGTCTGATGAAATCATTAATGATGTAATAATGATTTAATAATTTGTTCAACTCTTGAGGATTAAAATATGATAATAGGTGTCATGTGTGGCGAATATCATGGGAAATCTCATGGTTTATAAATTACCATTGTTGAGGTGTCCTTGAGAATTAATAAAAAACTCCCTCACTTTTTATATATATACCCATCCATTTATTAATAAGAAGAAATTAAATATTCATTATCTTCTAATATCTGACCTGATTACCTCACAAGGAGTCCTCCCAAGGTTTCCCCAATCCACCAAGTTCATGATCTTATATTTTTAGCAGCCACACTTCAATGTAACAGAAATCTCAAGATTCTCTTTTCCTTTTTAGTTCCCTTTTATGTTTTATCTATTTAAAATTTCCATATGAGTATCTTACGTACATTTTATTATATCTCTTTATTGTATTTTCAGTCATTTTTTAATTTTATATCCTTGTCCCCTCTCTTTTTAATGTTTTCTAAAACCATGTTTCAAGCCCATAATGTTGTCAGAATTCCATCTCAAAATTTCTCTTTTTTATCAAGAAATTTTTTATTTTATTTTTTGATTACACAAACCTATATGTTCTCCAAGGGTATTCACATATACGTCAAAATTATATATTTTAATTTTGGTATTGACATACATAAAATCCACATTCCTTTTCTATGGTTTTAAAATGACAAAATCATCATGTCTTTTAAATCCCATGATTCTGATATGAAACTAATATCTTTTATTCTTCATGGGTTATTTATGAGATGTTTAATTATGATATTTTTTACTCACATTAATTAATAAATATAAATGATGATTCATTATGGAACTCCATTGCAGTGTGTAATGAATTTAATCTCTAGATATGACAAGTTTAACAATACCTTGGTGAATAACCTTGGTAATTTCTGTGACATCATGTTGATAAACCATGGTGATATGCTACTGAATGAATAAATAAAATATTGTATTCAAATTTACATGTTATGTATTAGGTTATTTTTACTATGATATGCCAAACTTTTCATTTCCTATGACATTATGTATTTCACATTGTTTTTATTGATATTCCTCAAGATCACAAGTAAATTGTTTCCCTTGTTTACCGTTACTATGTCTTCTACTCACCACTTCCATTGATATATGGCCCCATGTTATGAGAAGCAATAAATTTACATAGGATTAAACATTATGATTTTTTTCATGTTCAATAGAATAATGTTTTTAACATGTATTATGTATATTTTTTTCAAGACACTAATATTTAAATATCCTTTGTTGTAAAATTATTTAATAAAAAGATGGATTCCATTATTGGTATCAAAGGATGGTTTAGTTATTTGTTGAAATTAGGATTTGAAAACATTATTAATAACCCTATTGAAAATTTTAAATATATGAAAAAATCCTAGTATATTGGTGAAATATTAAGTTAGTGTTTTTAGAACATATAAAACTCCGTTTGGACATGAAAATGTGGATGTCGCTCTAGCACAGATATATCTAGGTATAAAATAAGAAAACACCACATTGATCTCGACACGGATAGTAATTATTGCATGACATTGGGCCTTAATGAACACCTACATTGATACTCCTATGAGATATGTTTTGTTAATCCCATGATTTTTATGAATCATTATAAAGGATTTATATAAATTTAGATATTTTTAAGGAATAACATGTTTAGGAATGATGTTGAATGACATAAAATTTCCATTGAAAAAAAATATATTATTAAATGAAACTTTTTTCTCACTGTGGTTTTCTTCTTCAAGAAAATGGAGGGAAACATTAGAAACTGCATAAATGGTGAGTACAATAGACCAGGTGTTGATGGTTGTCTGATGGAATCTAGAATGGAATCCTTCATGAGAATGGTGAATAAACTAACTCATGTTATGGGAAAGAAAAAAAATAATGCTGAAAGACCAGTATCACCATGAAGGGAACTAATTTCGATTAAGTTCTTTGTGAATTAATGGACACCAATGTTCAGTGGATCTATTAACCCATTAATTATGGAATAGTGGATAATCTTTATAGAAAATATCTTTTTTGCACTTCATTTTATTATAGAAAGAGAAACTGACTTTGGCTATATATCATGTATAGAGAGGAGATGATCAGTGTTGGGAACTAATTAAAAACATGAGACCATGAGGTGATATTAAATCTATGAAGTGGGATGGGTTATTTTGAATCTTCTTTAATAATTATTTCCCTCATACGATGAGAATGAAAATAGATAATGAATTACTTGAACTAAAGAATAAGGAGAATGAATCCATTGGCATATATGACATGAACATTACAATACTTTCTCGTTATACCTTTAGTTTATTCATTGATCCTAATGGGATGGTTAATAGATTCATATTTGTTCTTAGTCCTCATCAACAAGAGAATTTTTCCAACCGGGAATTTAACTAGTATGAGGAAATCATATTGGGTGATATGAAGGTTGAACTAAAATTCAGTGAGATGTAGTGGTCTCATAAATCGAATGAGTAGAAGCTATCTCTTGGGTCAAAACATAGGTATGGGCTTTTACCCAATAATATAAGTAAAGCTGGTGTAACATTCCACATGCAAAAAATGTGGGATGAATCATCTAGGGAACTTCCTTCTCAGGAGTCAGAAGTGTTACAAGTGTGAACGATACAACCATATTTCTCACAATTATTGTATTGAGGTAAAGCCTCAACCTCTCAACACTAATGACAAAGGGAAGATGGTGTATTACCTACCTGAATTACAATTCTTCAAGTGTGGATGATTTGTGAATTTTTCCAATCATTGTCCAAATATGTGGGTAGTGGAGGGGAATCTGGATAAACCTCAACATAGGCCAAGAGTGAGATTTCATGATTTTACTATCATGATGACTGATGTTGATTCTCTAAATGATACGGTGGAAGGTACCCTCGTTGTTCTCGAAGAGGTAGAAAATAATTTTTTAATTTTGGTTCTATGGATTCCTTTATTTCCTACATGTTTTTAAAGAATATATAATTAGTCCCTAAACTTTTAGAAGTAGAGTTATCAGTCTGGACACATGTAGGTATTATCGAAGAATCAACAATTTATAGAAACTCTAATATCCACTTTGGAGAGCATAATTCCATCGAAAATGAAATTGTCATTCCTATGTATGAATTTAACATTATACTTAGTATAGACCATATCTCAATGTATAATACTAATGTGAACTATATAATTAATGAGATATTAGTAGTCTTAAATCAAAAAACTACAACAATCTTTTAAGGAGAGATACCTCAGCCTAATATTTTCCTAGAAGCACCACCCAGAGCCTACCCGATTTAAATGATTGGTCAATATGAATAAGGAAATAAAAGTATAAAAATATAGATTTTATAAATAATTTATGAAGACATTGACGTATTTCTTAAGGGTTTTCTTGGGCCTCCCATAGAAAGAGAGGCTTATTTATCCATTGAACATAGGTTTGGTTCCAAGCCGATATCAAAAACCCCATATAGAATGGAAAATGTGGATCTAGAGGAATTAGAGGAAAAAATACTATATCATTTGGATAATGGGTTTATCCATCCAAGTGTGTCTCCTTTGTAAGATATTATTATATTTGTGGATAAGAAGGATGGATCAAGGCGGTTATTCATTGACAATAGAGAACCTAATAGGATAATAGTGAAGAACAAGTACCCTCTTCCAAGAATTGATGATTTATTTGACTAGATTCATGAGGCACAATTATTCTCCAAGATGGATCTTCCATATGGATATCATCAATTGAGGGTGAAGTAAAAGGATATTCCAAATACCACCTTTTAATTAAGATATGGGCACTATGAGTTTGTTGTTATTCCATTTCTATTGGCTAATTCTCTGACTATTTTTTTGAGTTTGATGAATAGAGTATTTAAGGACTACCTTGACAATATTGTGGTAGTTTTTATTGAAGATATTCTAATATATTACAAATATTTGGAGGATCATGAAGATCATATATTTGTTATATTGCAAACTATGAGGAAGGATAGGTTATTTGGAGTGTTCAACATGTTTCAATTTTGGTTACAACGAGTTTATTTCATAGGGAATATTGCAACCAATTAAGGAATCTCAGTTGAACCTTCCAAGAAAAATGTTGTGTAAGAGTTGCCTCATACTTCAATAATAACTGATATTCATAGATTCCTTGGTTTATAAAGATATTAGAGGATGTTTTTGGAAAAAAAATCATGTTTTTTTAATCCACAAACATAGTTAACTCAAAAATGGGTTAAGTTCATCTGGAAAAAGTAGTGTGAAGAATATTTCCAAGATATAATGAAGATATTGGTTACTACCCCCATGTGTGATATAACCTGTATTGAATAAGGATTCATTAATTTTAGTGATGCACTAAAAATGCGATTGGGTACATACTTATGAAAAATGATAGGGTGATTGTGTATACATCATGATAGTTGATGCCTCAAGAAAAGAAATATCCTACACATGATCTTGAGCTAGCTGCAGTTGTTTTTTCTCTGAAGGTATGGAGGCATTATCTTTATGGGAAAGAATATGATATATACACAAACCATAAAATTTTGAATTATATTTTCACACGAATGTAAATTAACATGAGACAGAGGAGATGGTTGGAACTTATTAGAGACGATGATTGTTCAATTCAATATCATCCCGACAGAGAAAACAAATCCACTGATGCATTATGTAGGAATGACTTTGTTGTGATAGAAATTGTAAGGATTCAAAGATTTACTTTGACCAAAGACCTAGTAAAACTGGGCATGGGAATCATAAGGGAATATACATCATCAACCCTATCCCAGATGATTTATCAACCATCATTACTATATATGATCAATAAATCTCAAAGAGAATACCCTTTGTTATAGAATATGTTAAAAGATGTGAATAATGGAAAGTTTCTTATGTTTGATATTGGTCAAGAAGGTGAACTGCAATTTCATAAAACTCTTTGTGTTCCATCTATTCTGGAAATAAATAAGAATGTGATGGGTGAAGCTCACATCTCTACATTCTCTATATATCCTGGATGTATGAAAATGTATAGAGACCTTCATGATCATTATTGGTGGTATAAAATGAAAAGGGATATTTCCAACTACATTACATGGTGCCATGTTTTTCAAAAGTGAAGGAAGAGAGACATCTTCCTAAAGGGTTATTACATCCACTACCCATATAAGCATGTAAGTGGGACAATATCACTATGGAATTTTTTACTAATCTCGCAAGAACTTCCAATGGAAAAAAATACAATACGGGTCATAGTGAACCATCTCACCAATATTGACCACCTTATCTCTATTTGAGAGGACTTATATATTGAATAACACACCATGATATATGTAAAGTAAGTAGTATGTCTTCATGGATTTCAACTTTCTATCATATCTAATAATTATCCAAGGATCACATCAAAATTTTAGTGAAATTATAAAAATGACCTGAGTACCAAATTGAATTTTAATATGGCCTATCATCCTCAAACTGACAGTCAATATGAATGGAATATTTTGAAACATCGGGAAATGATATGGACATGATCAATGAAATTTAAAGATGGATGGGATCAACATCTCCTAGAAGTTGAGTTCTCGTAAAACAATAGCTTCCATTCGATCATTCTAATCGCACCCTATGATTCTATATATAGAAAGCTATATATAACACATACTTATTGGGATGCAAATTCTTGGAAAATACTTCTTGGGAATGACCTTGTGCAAGAGATAACATAAAAGGTTCATTCCATATGACAAGAAATAAATGTTGCTCAGAGTGTGTAGAAGAGTTTTGCTGACAATCATCAAAGGGATTTTGAGTTTGAAGTTAGTGAGAATGTATTCCATCTAATTTCCCCTAGGAAGAGAGTGACGAGGTTTTGGAAGAAAGGGTAGCTCATCCCGAGTTATATTGCCCCCTATGAAATAATTTATTTCATAGGGTGATTGGCCTATCGGCTTTCACTTACATCGAATATAGAACAGGTTCATGATGTTTTCAATATATCTATCTATAGAAATTACATACCTAGCCCTTCACAAGTACTGAATCTCAAGATAGTACAATGGGAACTTGACCTCTCTTATGAGGATAAGTTGTTCAAGATCTTGTACTATAGAAACAATGTTCTATGCAACATGACTACTAACCTTATTAAAGTGTTATAGAGGAACCATAAATATGAATAAGATACATGGGAACTAGAGGAAACAATGAGGAAAAAGTACCCCCGCCTTTTCTCAATTGAGAAAACAAGTTGATATTACGAGGTTGAAATTTCTTAAGGGGGGAAGAATGTGACGACCCTAAATTTTTGAATTATAATTGTTTCCTACAAATATTTGTCATTAATAATGATGTAAGTATATTTTAATGTATCCATTTAGTTTTGACTGTTATATGACTTTTGATTAATTAGAACCATTGGTCAATATGACCATTGGAAACTATACTATTAACATTATGATTATTATCTATAAATAGAAATTATAATGTTTAATTACTATAGAAAGAATATTTTATGGCCTCATTTGTATAATCCATCCATACGAATACCATTTTTTGAAGCGTGGGAAAGTGTTCGAATCACTAGGCTTCGCTCTAGACCAAGCTCAAAATGAGAATCAACATGTTAATCAAGAATTAAATATCCTATGGAAGAATTTCATGTTAATGGATATTACCACTTGACCATTGTTATCTAAGCCTCTCGTGATTTCATCACCATCGCACACCTTAACCTTTGGTTGTGTACAGTTTTGTTATGGGGATTTTTAATAAGGCCTCAGTTACATAATATTTAATCTGTTGATTAAGTAAAATTTTCTTTTCATCATTTACATTTCAAGAATACTTTTTCTTTATAAAATGTTTGTTTAATTGAGACAAATTTGATGAATTAATTTCAGATATTTCTCATATTTAGATAATTATTATTCTAAAATAAACATCATTTTTTAATTTCAAATGTTATAATTAATCTATAGTGAATTTTTATAATTTTTCTATAATGTCTAATATTTTTATCTAATGGTGTATTTTTCATATAAATAATTATGAGAAATAAAAAAATTAATTCTATGAAATGATTTTGGAAAAATATACATTCATCGTTTTGATAAGAAAGATATTTAGGGTCTGATTGGAATAACTTAATTGTTTGGTGAATAGTTACTTGACCCTTTTAAATAGTAATGTTACCCTTAAAAATTATTATTTTACCAATGTAATAGAAACATCAACTAAGGATTTGTAAATATATTTTAGCCATCTTAATTGGTAATGTGATCTAATTATATCATATTATAAATAAATAAATGTTTTAGAAAATATTTTTCATGTGTTAGTATTTTTATAAGACATAAATATTTATTTACAAATATATAATTAATTTAATTTAAAAGGAAATTAATATTTAAAAATTTGAGTATGTTTTTGAATTATACATGTTAAATAATGGTTAGGGTGATGTTTTTTGGATTTTTCTAAAATAGTTAATTTTTTGGTGAATTGAAAAAATATTATTTTGCATTCACGGCATGTTTAATGGCATCATTAATGATGTAATATTGATTTAATATTTCTTTTATACTCTTGAGGACTAAAATATGAAAATGTGTGTCCCAAGTGTCTAATAATATGGGTAATACAATGGTTTTTCAATTCCACTGCTGAGGTGTCCTTGGAAATTAATAAAAAAACTCCCTCTCTTTTGCTAAAAATACCCACCAATTTCTATATTATAATTCATTATAATTTTATTATATTATATTAAATTTAAATTATTACCTCCAAAATGGTCCTACCAATGCATCTTAAATCCCCCGATGTCTCAATCTTCATGTTTTTGGAGTCACTCTTCAAGTTAAAGGAAATATCAAACTTCTCTTTTCATTTCAAATTCTCTTTTTATGTGTTATATCATTAAAATTTAAAATTAATTTTATAATTTACTTTTTACTATATCCCATTAATATATTAGGAGTCATTTAAAAATCGGAGAGCCTTTTCCATTCTCTTTTTGATGTTTTATAAAACCATGTTTCATAGCTGTTATGTTGCTGGATATTTGTCTCAATGTTTCGCTCTTTTTATCAAAAATTGTTTTATTTTTTTGAATAACCAAAAATATATGATATCATATAATATTAAAATATATGTCAAAACAATATATTTTAATTAGGTTATTAATACATATGAAACCCTCCTTATTTTTCAATGGGTTTAAAATGACCAAATCATCCTGCTTTTAAGCATTTAATGCCATGATATTGATATAAATCCCATCTCTTTTATTCTCCATGGGTTATTTAATAGATGTTTTATTATGGTATATTTTTCCCAAATAATTGATACATATTCAGGCTTAACCCTAATAGTGATCTAATGCATTTGGTAAAGAATTTAATCTCTTGAGATGACAAGTTTTTTGATACCTTGATGAATAACTTTAGTAATTTTTGAGACACCTTAGTGATAAACCATAGTTATTTGATTATGAATGAGTCAATTAAAATTTTTATCCGCATTTACATGTTATATATCAAGATAGTTTTATTATTATATTTCAATTTTTTCATTTCGCATTCCATTGTGTATTTCTTCAAGTTCATTTTGATATTCCTCAAGATGATAAATAAATTATTTCCCTTTTTACCCTTATTGGTCCTTCTACTAACCCTTTCCTTTTATGTATGTCCCTAGGTTATGAGATGAAATAAATTTACATATTTTTAACCTTGAAGAATCTATTCATGTATAATATTATAATTTTTATATTTAAATGTATTATGTGCCTTTTTTCTAAGAAATTAAACATGAAAAGATCCTCTATTTTTATATTCTTTGAAATGGTATGTCATAAAATGGATAAACATCATATATATATTTGTTTATAATTGTAAAAATAACTATTATAATAATGTTTTAAATTTGACTAAATTTTTTTATTAATTAAATAAATACCCACTATTCTAATAAATGTTTCCTTGGAAGGAATCTATTTTAAAATATTAATCCAAACAAATAATTATATATAATTAGATTACATGATTATTATATATTTATCTAATAATTATTATATTATCATTTTTATTTTAATTTTGTTTCTGACGCTTTCGTCAGGGCACGTGCAGCCGTCACGGAGAGGACGAGCTGTTGTTACCCCACATTCCCTCTTTCCAGAGGTGAGCGACATCCTTTCCTTATTCAGGGACGTCTGCTCCTTGATCGAAACAAGGATGATGGGATGTCGATTCTTCCTTCCCTGGATTCCTCCTCAGAGCTAGTCAACTTGTCCAGGTCTCCCTCATGGATTTAAAGTGTGGTTCGTGAATCCCATTCCCAGTTCCATATCTTCATGGATTCCAGTTAATTACACTACTTCTGTCAGGACCATCAAAGGGGTATGTTTAGGGTAGAAACCTTCGGTTAGTAGAATAGTCACGTTGGGGCATCACTGGCATATCTTGACGCTGGGGAATTGGAATGTCTGTCTTCTTTCCCTTATTATAGGGCTTCTTGAGTTCGTGGAAACCCAAGGAATCTCACATTGAATGTGGGGAACTGTATTCCATAGGCATTTATCTGAGGTTTTCCTCAGCTTCCCATGTTTAACATAGGGTGTTCCGCAAGTTTAACGTCCAACAGAGATAGATCGGACTGATCGGAACACTAGCTGGAGTGTATCAGATTGAAGAAATCCCTGGGGGGAACACCGATGTTGGGGCCAACGCGTGGAAGGGTTCTTGGATACTGTGGTGGGGGTGGAATAAAATGACATGATCCCACCGGGATGTGGCAGCCCAGGTAAGAATTAGGATGAGTGATGGTGTTGGTATTAGGTCTCAAGGAGACTTACTACGTATCCCCACGGCAGGGAATCAAATTCCACGTAGTTTGATGAAATAGTGGGGCACTTGAAGAGGTTACTCGTGAGAATGAATGAATGTATGGGACCTAGAGGGCGTAAGACCTCTGGGTTAGGGCATGATATTCCCAAGGCGTGTGGGCTCGAGGGAAAGGTCAGGATGAGGCATGGGTGTTGGTCTTGGGTGTCGAGAAGACTTCCTACGTACCATGGCTTAGCATGGATCAAAGTCCCCGTAGTTCGAGGTGGAATGGGGATTACTCTCTGAGACATCCCATGGTGGTGGGGATTGAACCTTGAGGATGTTTCCTACATACCATGACTTATCACGGATCATAGTCCCCATAGTTCGGGATGGAATGGGGCTTACACTCTGAGACGGCCTATGGGGGTGGGGCTTGAACCTCGTGGAGGCTTCTTACGTACCATGCCTTAGCACGTATCAAAGTCCCCATAGTTCAAGATGGAATGTGGATTACGCTCTGAGATGGCCCATGGTGGTGGGGATTGAACCTCGTGGAGGCTTCCTACATTCCATTCCTTAGCACGGATCAAAGTCCCCATAGTTCGGGATGGAATGGGGCTTATGATCTGAGATGGCCCATGGTGGTGGGGCATGAACCTCATGGAGGCTTCCTACATACCATGACTTAGCATGGATCAAAGTCCCCATAGTTTGGGATGGAATGGGGCTTACGCTCTGAGACAACCCATGGTGGTGGGGTTTGATCCTCATGGAGGCATCCTATGTACCATGCCTTATCACGGATCAAAGTCCCCGTAGTTTAGGACGGAACGGGGCTTGCACTCTGAGACGGCCCATGGTGGTGGGGCTTGATCCTCGTGGAGGTTTCATACATACCATGCCTTAGAATGGATCCAATTACCCATAGTTCAGGTGTACAGTTCAACGTCATGCAGGATGGGGGCATTTGTGGCTTACGCTCTGAGGCGGCCCATGGGGTTGGTGAACCGAAGTTAAGGGGTCTGAACGATCACGTGGTGGGCTTGAACCTCGTGGAGTCTTCCTGCATACCATGACTTGGAATGGATCAAAGTCATTGTAGTTCGCTGAAGGTGGGGGTAAAGTTCAGTGCTCACTCTAAGCTCATGGGAGTCATGCTCAGTGTGAGAAACAAGAGGTTGCAGAGACCTAACGATCAGGTTGCGAAGGGTGCGTCTGTGGGGAGCGAAGAGTGGATTATGTGTTGAGAGGCCCACGGTGCCGGGACTTACTCCTGGAGGGAGGCCCGAGGGTGAAAAAGTGCAGTGGGAGAGGGATTTGGCACCCAGTAAGAGCGGAGGAGTCCCACTTCCCATTATGCTCTTTGCTGGCCCTGGCGTCGGGGAAGTACAGAGGTGCTTGGGTGCTACCATCCGCAAGAAAAACTAGGGCTTACACCAAGGAGGCTGCCCTTCCCCGCAGAAAAATGCCACTCCAATAAATCACCCATGTTAGGGATGAACCCACCATCCCTGTGGAGATGAGCGGGCGTGGAGAATGTCCAAGTCGGGGGGACCCTGTGTGCGAGGCACATGGTTGGGTCATAGTTTAACGACATGTGTTGAGGATGAGGTGCTTGGCAGTTTAACATCCTGCAGCTCGGATGAGGTGTGTTGGCTTTGCACCCCTAGGACTTACTTAGTTGTTTCCCTCTTCCCCTTGTGGGAGGGACGGCATCGGCAAGGCCGTTTTGAGGGGGTGTCGTGGGGTGAACCATCGAGGGCTCCATGTTTGCATGGCTATGTGAAGAAGAAATAGTCATTAGTGTGCGTATGCGAAGAGGCATGAGATGAAGCAACATAACAGGAATAATTTCCCAAGGGATTTTGAAGTTACTTTGTACGAGCCGAGAAGGCTGTACAAGAAAACCATACAAGATACAAATGCTCGGTGTTTACAGGACACTAGCAAATGACACCCAGAAGGAGGGAATCAGGTACTCGCGCACAGGTGGTGCATAGGGAGCACCAAGGTAAAAAACGTTGAAGGATTACGTGCAGCCCTTGTGTATATGTGAAATAAGGGTGGTTGAGGCTCTGCATGACTTGAATGGATTGCACGCAAGGAGGTAGAATTAAGTGCGAGTGATGAAGGCTGAGCTTAAGGACTGGGAGCGCCCAAAGATTGCACTTAAATGACAGGACTGTGCACAATGGAAGTAATTGTACGTAGGGGGGCAGACCTATAGGGGTTGGAGTTTGGTCTAAGCCAGGGGGATATTGCACGAAGGCGGATTCCAGGGCGACATGGCATGAAATAGAATCCTACTTGAAAGCTATATTGCTTGCGTGCGAAATGGTGATTACATGCACAAGAGGTGGCTCGAATTCTTCAGCCCAGAAAAGGAAGGGGTCTCATTATATTTATAGGAATCCGGTGGCGCAGAATGCCAGGGCTACATGAAATAATTGATTGACTGATGCAGAGGTGCGAAATATCAACAGCGCAGTGCGCGGGGCGTGGGGGAGAAATTATTTCGGGCCGATTCTGGGCCCTTTTGCGAATCCCGGAACCTTTTGCGCAGAATGTAATTTTTTCGTGCCCTTCTCTTTTTTTTTCGTGCAATATCTCCAATCCCTCTGGACCTGGCCTCCGGGTCTGAATATAAATTCAATTTTTCATTACGTAACATTCTCTGGAACTTATGAATTTTTCGACATCTACAAATCCCCCCCCCCTTGGAATTGGATCGGCGAGGGGTCACAATGATCATATTCCTAGGGAAACGCCAAAATTCAGAGTCCATAGGCTGCTGCCGCGCAAAAAAACTCGAGCGGTGTGAAAAAACCTTTTCAAGCACGAAAGCCTTTTTATGCATGGGCGTGGAACCCTGACTTGGCCTATAAAATCCTCCTTGGTCCCCATGCTCCTCACGGGATTTCTCGCAATATATTCCCTGAGCACTCGTGCATGAAATTTATTCTGCTTCTATGCGAAAAACCCACTTGGTTGCGTGCAGTTATGTCGAGATTTAGCTTCCTTTTCCGCGCAAACCAAAGATTTTCCGCACAACACTCTCAGATTGCGTGCAAGCCTCGGATTTTACACGCTCGACTCCTAGATTCTATGCCAAAGTCCCAGATTTCACACATCACATCTGAAAACATAGACTTGAAGAAGATGGAAGCAAACCAGGTTGATGAGGGGGAGGCCATTGCGCGCAGATCTGAGATGGCTGCGAACCCGGAGGTTTACATCATGAATAGGGCAGTCTCCAATAACCACACACTCTTCAACATGCAAACTCCCACCCATAAATAGTACGCTTTATCAAATAATCTTCCATTGTGGAACATTGGCATTATGGAGGAGGTTCCCATGCAGGGATTCAAGGTTGACACACAGTGGTCATTGGTGAGCTGTGAAGATAACCTCCCTTGGTACAGCATCATCAACAACGGTCATCCTACCAGAGAAATCAGGCACATGGATGTATATGTCCTGAATCCCAGGACCGGGACTATTTCTCGGGGTGATCATGTTGTGGATAACTGACAAGCCCTCTACGCAAGAACTTTATTTCAGAGCACTACTGAAGAGACCAAAGGCTGGCTATAGGACTGGTATTTTATGTATGGGGGAATATTTACCATAGAGTGGGCCAGTGCGTACTGGGTTCACAACACATGTGTCCAAATTGGGGTCGAGCTGCGGCATATTGTTCTGTTCGAGGCAGTGTGGACATCGCAGTTCCACTTCTACTGGTAGCATGAACTTGGACCAGTGTTGTTCACTCAGTGGTCCCCTGATGCCAACACATTTCAACATCACCGCGGGGAAGTCGACATCAGTCTCTGGGACATATACTACATCGGTGGCATCCCCTTAGAGGGCCATCAATACGATGAGTTCCTCCGGCCGATGAATATCTGGGGTGACAAGTCTCGAACCCCCATATTTACGTGGCATCTGTTGGAGCTGGCCAAGGAGAAGCTGAAGGTCAAGGTCTTCCTGAAGGACATTGCCTACTCGGACTGGTTCAGCCTATTCTTGGAGAAGGACCCGGAGGTCAAGATTCATGGGCGGGGGAAAAGGTGTCCAACTGCAGCTCAGAGGAGCAAAAATGGATCATACTGGAGGATTCTAGAGGCGGGGCAATACCAATCATGAGGCTACATTATAAAGGAGGCCTGAGACCCAAATTTTTGGTACATCGTATTCCTCTCCATGTTCCTGAGTGGGTGGCTCTTGCCGGTACAGGATGCATGGATGGGTGTCCGCCCTGTGACCCTGGTGATGACGGGCATCATGGCTACCAACACAAAGTTCAACCTCAGGATCCCCATGATGGCTCGACTGTATGCCATCTTGGGACACATCTCAAGATGGGTATCGCATCGAAGAGTATGCGGCCCCTTCCAGATCTTCCATAGATGGTTTGCGGCTCACTATGGTGGCTACACATTCCCAAATGCCATTCGTCCCCCGAGAAACGGCCTACGACCCTCCCTACTGAATATTGACAGGGTCACGCCAATGACGCTCAATGAGGAGGGTATTTGGATTAAGATCGGTAACCACACCAACTTTACCATCAGCCCATTCCCTACCCCAACCGGTCAGCTGGTAGATGACGGTCAAGGCTCGCTTGAGCTGAAGGAATATTTCCAAAGAATCAGAGACGGGGTACTCGTGGCCCGGATTGATGGGAAGATTTTCTGCGAGTATTTTGTGACATCCCAGTTCGCTTGGTAGTTCAGATGCCTCCAGCAAATGCTGAAGAGGTTATACACAGATGTCCAAGAGGAGATGCATCTCTGTGTTCTTCGCCAGCTATGGATGATGTTCACAACCTACGGCTCTAGTGACATCATCACTTTTCCGCCCACTAGAGTCGACATGGGCCTCTCAACTGATTATTCTGAACATTGGACACTAGCATACCCCGAGGGTCTTCTTATAAAGTGCATCCGGAAGCTCAAGGTTGTCAGCGCAGAACCTCAGAAACGAGAGAGTAGTTGGGGTGCTGTTAGGAGGAGAGGACTAGAAGCACATCAAGAAACGGGGCCTGCATAGGCCGAGACCTCAACGGTGGGGGCATCGCATGGCGTGGCTGCGCCCTCATTGCCTGCTAGAGGAGGGGGCCATGGAGCAGCTAGAGAAATTCCTGGGAAGAAAATAAAATACATGCTTCAACCTTACCAGGATTCTGTTTTCTCCGCATTGTGGTCGGCTTGGATAACCCTGTGGCAGTAAATGAGTACTGAATCCCACTGGCAGTAGATAAAGTGGGAAGGGATCCAGCTGCTGGAAGTTGGTCTTGTTCGGATCACTGATAGAGTGAACATCCACCGATGGCATGCATACCTGACGGCCATGGACACATACGCACGCCAGTGAGGTCAGCGTGTGGAGCCACCTTTCTTGGTAAAGGTGTTTCTTGGCCAGGAGCATGATCCAGAGAGGATGCTGCCGGGAGAAGATGACAGTGACGAATCAGAAGGTGAAAAAAAATGAGAGTGGGCCGAAGGTGAAGGAGAGGGAGAAGGAGAGGGATAAAGGGAGTCTGAATGTGAAGGTTTGCAAGGGTCATCCCACCAATGGAGTCTTCGAGATAGCGGTGAGATCATCATCTCCGACATGGATGTAACCGAATAACTTGAGGTAAGCTCCATCCCTTACATTATTCTCCTCTATTCTCTTCCCTTTGAAACCCATAAACCCATATTCATCATCTTACCTTGGAGGACATCGACACTGACCATGCCTCTCCGACTAAAAGAGGGGAGGACGTGTCAATAGGGCAAGGCAGGACACCAATGCTTGTAATTGAGATGAAAAGTGTTGAGGGATTCCCTGCAGCAACAACTCGTGTAGCAGCCAGAGCAATAGAGGATGATGCCTTGGACTCATGTAAGTTCCTTTCATCGACACCGGTAATCAATGTCGGAGGACTCAATGGATCATGATGATCCATGTCTATACAGTGATCATGACGTTGGAGGCCCGTCGGGCTGCTGAGCCCGAGCCATCCGTTAACATGCCAATGACACATGTGTCACTCCATAGGAAATGACTCCCAAACTAATTTGGATTTGGAAATTGGTGACCAGGGAGTGGAGGAAATCGGCGGTCCTACCGTTAGGACAGGGCCATAAGTTGATGCGGGTGGCACCAGAACCGAGGGGAGAGAGGAAGTTCATCCGGATGGTGAGGAACCTATTCCTCTAGGAAGAATCTCTGAGGAAGACCTTGTTGCTTACCTATTTCAAGTCTTACCTACCTATCGTCCCAATGACCCCAAATAATTTTTTGATTTAGATTCGGAAGTGGCCGAGGAGTGTCGGATGACGCGAAGCAAGGGATGGAAGTGCATCTGACATTTCCTCAATCAGCCCCAAGCGGAATGGTTGAAGCTGATGGGGTCTCTCCACACCTGGGTGTGCTTCCTGTGTGCTGGAGGGGTAGATTCCCAATTTCTTCATCTAATATTCGGTGATTATATGGCCGACAAGATGTAGGAGAGCAACCAATGTGCCAATGTCATTTGGTTCCAGGAGGAGTCGGGAGTACCCGGGACTTTCTGAGGGCGGAACAGGATGTCTGACGCCTCGAGGAATAGTCGAAGGAGAATGAGGTGTTCATTACAACCTAGTCTAAGCTTGTGGAGCAGTTGAGGGCCCATTTGGAGGATGCTCAAGATAAACTCATAGAAGAGAGTTTTCAGGTGACCGAGCTCCAAGTTAAATAGGCACGGGCACATGCCAGGTATGATGAGCTGCGCTTCGCGGCTACTGACGAAGAAAGAGTTCTCAGGGGACAGGAGGAAGTCTTGGAGGCCCCCAGCGAAAAGTAAGAGAAACTAGAAAAATACATCCAAGAAGCTGAGACTTAGGGGGCCCTGTTTTGGCCAAACCCCTACACTTGTCCCACTCTAATGCTTTCTGTTGTTTCCCTGAACTGCATGTGTAGACAAGCCTATTTACTTCCCCCTTTTCTTAATATACTCGTCTCTCCAGTTTTACATGCTCACAAAAAATCCTAAAATAAATAAGAATCCATACCTAAGCTCACGTGGGCTATGAGAAACAAAGGATGCTCGTACTACCACTTTGTTCGATTGTGAGAGCGTCGACCAGGTGCCGAGCATTTGAAATTCGAACTCGGGTTCCCGAGGAGACGAGGGAGGCCCAACCAAAGGCAGAGGACCTCAGACCGATCAATGTATCGTCTTCTCAACGTGCTATAGTGCATGAGTGGGACAATGTCAGGGGCATTGGAATCAATCTAAACATAGGGAAGTGGAAAAGGTGAATCATGTAACCCAAATTCGGAACACTATGGGAGGGGCATGACGATGCAGGATAACTATTGACTGTGGAGAAAACATAGCTTCCATATCGCATTAGCTTGAAATAGGGACAACAAATGAGGGATGACTGCTGACCATGTTATCAACATGGGGCCTAACTCAAATATCATCGATCAGTCTTCCGGAACATTGTCCAAGGCTAGTAGGTGGACTATAGGTCGAGCATCTATACTGTTAGGGGGTCCCTCCAAACATGACCAGTATTTTGGAACATTGGCCCAAGATAGTAGGAAGACCATAGGTTGAGCATCCATACTGTTTGGGGGTCCCTTCAAAAATGACCATTCTTCCGGAACGTTGGCCCATGACAGCAGGCAGACCATAGGTTGAGCATTAATAACGTTAGGGGGTCCCTTCAAATGTGAAAGATGATGAAGATCCAAATAAAGGGGCATGCGAAGCATGGAAAATGAAGTGGTGTATTGTTCACATGGAATCCAACACTCCCGAGATTACACCAACGTGGTGGAGGCACATTAGTCAGACATATTTATCTGGTCACAGATCATCCCTACTTTTTGACAGGACCTCTCTGGTGAGGGAACTGTCGCTTCCCAACTTCATTATGGGGCATCCCGAATTTTTTCAGGGAAAATTACACAATTCCCCAAGAAGTCAGGACAAAGGGATGATAGTGAGGCGGGGGTGGAATTGTGATTTCAGGGGCTGGACTCGAGACGAAGTGTCTGGGTGTTCCTACGTATCCCATAAGAATGGGAATCAATCCACACGTAGATCTAGAAAGGTCTTAGTTTAAGGTCTTAGAACTTGGAACAAGGATGGGTAAGGAGAGCAGGAGACACACGATAAGGTGGTTTCGAGTCTCGATGTGAATGAGGACATAATCCCATACCACACTGTGTGTTCCCTGGGGAAGTGTTCTGGTAAGGGGACCGAAAACGAACATTTGGATGGGCCCGTGGGGAAGTTCTCGGGTTCTCATACGTATCCCAAAAGGATGGGATTCAATCCATATGTAGTTCTGGAGGGTGGAATGACATGGTATGATACCCGTGCATAGGGTGAAAGGGGTGTGTGGGTCTAGCCCTCGCACCAAAAGAAGTGGAATTTTATGTATCTTTTTTGTCCTTTAAGGTGAATGGTTTTTCATTTATAGAGCGACTGGACTAGGATATAAATTCCTGGCATCGCCTCAATAGTAAATCAGTATACGGGCATTGACAAATGGTATGGTAAATGACTGATAAACAACTTGATTTCCTCTATGGAGAGGTCATTAAAATGTAGTGTCAATTTCTATCGTGTGTCCGGGACGGTATCATAACTGTTTATGGTCATGTGGCAGGACCAACCGGCACAGTTTAAGGTCATATGGCTTGGACCTGGGGAAATTCGCACGATGCGATAAATCATAACCGCGTGAATGAGTACATAATCTCATACCATCACCGTGCGCGATTCTGGGAGAGGAGCCTCGGGCCAATGGGCTGTAAAAGGTCTAAAGACCAAGGGGCTGGAGACACTAGCCTCCAGCTGATCTGGGCCTGAAATGAAATGACTGGGTGACCCCACATATCCCTTGGGGATGAGGGTCAAGTTGAACATGACTCTTTGAGAAGATCTCAACCTACAGTCTTCTCGCTCGAATCGTAGGATCCCCGAGAGATTTTGTATTGCATCTTTTTCTGCATGACGTGTGGAGATGCACTGAGGGTTAGTGAAAAGAGTGTCGAGATGCCACCCTGACATGATGGGGTGAAATATAAAGTGAATCATGCAACCAATATTTAGGGCCAGAAGGGGCTGGCGTGACGACGGAGGATAGCTGCTGACCATGTTCACAACACAGCGTCCCATCATGTTAGCATGAAATGGGGACAAACATATGACCATCGACCACTGACCATGTCCGAAATGTGGGATTTGTATCAATTTTTTGTCTGAGACCCTTAGGGGAATGGCCCGTAACGGTAGGAGACCCCTTAGGCATTGTATCCAGGCACTGTTTCTGGGGGTCCCTCCGGGTGTGAAAGATAACAGGGGACCGAATGAAGGGGAACACGAAGCTTGACAACTGGATGGAACTTGCCTAAGTTGAATCTGAAACTCCAGGTCCTAGACCAGAGTACTCTGAACACATTAGCGGACTACTGAAAAGGGTCGGGGGGATCAATTTGAGAGCGGCCAAAAGATGGTGGATTCCCGAGAGAAGGGGTGCATGTCGCCAAAAACCCCATATCACACCAATATATCCCCCTCATGGAGAGGGACAAGCCAAGAGGCCAAGGTGACATGGAGATCGGGGGATCTCTAAAGATATGGGGTTGGTCCTGAAATCTAAGTGTTCGGGCGGTCCAACGTATCCCATAAGGATGGGAATCAATCCACCCGTAGTTCTAGCAGCACAGATTAAGGTCATGTAGGACGATGAGAGGCATCTCATCCGAGGAAGGGCATGGTACGCAGGTAACCTGACGTGAATGAGGACATAATCCCACACCACACCATACAATCCCATAAGAGAGAACTTGGGCCAGGGACCCAAAAAGGCCAAGGGGCCTGAGGCTGGGCCACGGTCAGGAAGGCCTGACCAGCTTGTAGTTTAATGTCTTGTAGTGGGGACGGGAAGAAGAGGGAGAAAACCCTAGATAAAGGAGGCGTATGGTGCGGTGAATAACCCGACATGAATGGGGACATAATCTCATACCACACCATACCCTCCGGGTGAGAACATAGGCTAGGGGACGGAAAATGCCAAGTGGCCTGAGGTTGGGCCTCGATCAAAAAGGATTGACCGGCATGCAGTTTAACATCATGCGGGACCGGGTGTAGTTTAGGGTCTTGTGGGACCATACAGTTTAAGGTCTTAGAGGACCGTGGAGCTCAGGGGAAGGATTTCTTGACAAAATTGGCATTGGTGGGAGGAGTTATACGCTCTCCATCCATGGTCACCCAGAAGTACACCCCATTAGGATAAACCTTATAAACACTGAAAGGCCCTTCCCATATGGGCTCCAACATGGGTGGTTTCCTTTCCAGGATCATTGGTTCTCTGAGGGACAATACCAAGTCACTTTGTAGGAAAGAGCAGAGGCTAACGTTCTTGTTGAAAGCTCGAGCCATCCTGCTATGGTTCCTCTCTAGGTTGTGCTGGGAACAATTCCTATTTGCATCTAGTGCTTCAAATTCCACTAGATGGATTTCAGCCACCCCATCTGTCACTTGATGGTCATAGACCACTAGGTACAATGAGGGAAATTGATTCTCAATGGCAAGACAGCCTCCGTTATGTACACCAAGGAATATCGGGTCACCTGGGTGGAATTACGGGTCGTCATCTGATAAGCCCAAAGGGCGTTGGGGAGCTTATCAGGCCAACTTATCTTTTTATGACCAACCATTTTCTTCCAAAATGTTAGAGAGGGTTTTGTTGAATGCCTCAATCTGACCATTTTCCTGCGCGTGATAGCGGGAGGTATGGTTGGAGCGAAAGTTGTATGTGGTGTACAATTTCTTCATCTCAACTGCTCGGAAGTTGGCATCGTTATCGGTGAGAATAGCGTGAGGTAACCCAAATAGATATATGATATTTGAACTCATGAAGTTGACGATAGAACATGCCTTCACTTACTTGAGCAGAATTACCTCCACCCATTTGGAAAAGAAGTCCGTAGCGATCAGGATAAACTGGCACTAGCAAGTCGTTGCCAATGGGTATGGCCCCAAGTCATCTAACCACCATACTGCAAAGGGAAAGAGTACTTGGTGGTATGGAGAGGCTTCGGTGGCCAATTCACAAAGTTAGAATGAGCATGGCACACATGGAACCTCTTGGAGAACTCGATGCTGTCATGGATCATGGAGGTCCAAAAATACCCTAGTCTCCAAATCTGGTGAGAGAGTATTGACCCGGCCTAATGGGTGCCACAGGAACTGGAATGAACCTCTTGTGTGACATGTGGAATTTCGACTCCTTGGTGGAAATAGAGGATAACACCATCAAATACGCGTTTATAGAGGATCTTCTCAAGGATGAGACTGCTTTGAAGGGTAAACTATAGCACGCGGCGTCGGATTCACTCGCACTCGGCCCGAGCTGACAAGAGATTACCATATTGAAGGTATTTGACCAAAGGTGTCCTCCAATCAGCAACTACTTTGACCACCGCATCTGAAGCACTCGGGGTTCATGATGTAGGGGCACCATCGGTAATATGGTTTATCCGCGGGCCGCCATCATCCTCTAGGTTAACAGGAGAAATGTCTGTCTGGTGCACCATGTGGATAATCAGGTAATCATGTTCGGGCTCTGAAAGCAACACAACAAGGGTGGAAAAGAATCTGCTCTAAAGTTATATGACAGAGGGACATGAATGAACTCTTGTCGAGAAGGGAACCGGGATATTAGCCGGAGATTGCTCTCTTAAAATGGTACGAGCTCTGGCTTCATGAAAATATAGTCTCCGTTGTCCTTCTTGATGACCAACTCAGAATCCCCTTTCACGTTAAAATGGGGCACGTCGATCTCAAGGGCCAGCTTGAGACCATTAATGAGAGCCTAATACTCTGCCTCATTATTGGTGCGGCCTTCTGAAAACAGGAATGAGTTTGGAATAACGGCTTTCTCTGAGGTGATGAAGGCAATACCCAAGCCCACTCTGTTGAGCCTGGGATCATTGAGTATCCAACTGGTGGGGCTCTGGGAGGCACCGTGGAAGTGCATTTTCCAACATGGGATGGCATGATCGACTAAGAGGATTGTCTCTTCAGGAAAACCTAGGTCCAATGTCTAATCTGCAGAGGTTGGGTGGGCAGCTAGGAAGTCTTCTAATGCATGACCGTTTGTAGCCTTCTAGGACACGAACCTGATTTCAAACTGTTGTAGGATCACCTTCCACCACGCTAGTCGGCCAGTCAATATGGGGCGATTAAAAATGTACTTTAGCAGGTCCACTAGAGAGACCAACTGTACCTCGTGTTTTTGCAGGTAATGTCATAGTTTCTTCAGGGAAAATACGAGTGAAAAGAAGCTTTTCTCGCTGGGGGATTATCTGGTCTCTATATCAAGGAGCATGCGGCTAAGGTAGTAGAGGATGTTCTACATCCCCTCATTGTTCATCTGAGTGAGAAGGGAACCTAGGGATCATTCCAGGGTGGTGACATAGAGAATCAGTGGCTTCCCAGAGATGGGTGGAATCAAGACCAGAGGTTGGAGAAAATATTTCATGATTTCCTCAATGGTGGTCTGGCACTCCTCATCCCACTCATAAGTGGTTCCCTTTTTCATGAGTCGAGAAAAGGGCTTACACTTTCCTTCCAGAATCGCAATGAATCGGTGTATGTAGGATAAGTGGACTTGAAGACATCGAATCTCCCAAATATTTTTCAAGGGAGGCATCTGGATGATTTCCTTGATCTTCTCTGGGTCAACCTTGATTCCCCGGTGCCAGAAAACAAATCCGAGGAATTTCAAGGAGGTGGCCCCGAAGGCACACTTCAACGGGATTATCTTCAGGTGGTGGGAACGGAGGAACCCGAACACTTTCTCCAGATCCTTGAGATGGTCCTGTAATTGGTGAGATTTGACCATGAGGTCATCCACATAACTTTCCACATGTTCCCTGAGGATTGGCTTAAATATGCGATGCATGGCCCGCTGGAAGGTGGTACCAGCATTCCTTAGGCCGAATGGCATGACCTGGTAACAGAAAGTACCATGGGGTTCCCTTAAAGCGATATATTCCTCATCCTCGAGGGCCATCTGGATCTGATTATATCTGGAGTAACCATCCATGAAGGATAGGGCTCTGAATCTAGCCATAGCGTCAATCAACAATTTCATCCCTGGAAGGGGAAAATCATCCTTCGGACAGTGGCTATTGAGATCGCGGAAGTCGATACAGAATTTGATCTGCACATTCTTCTTCCTGACTGGAAAAATGATGGATAACCAATTAGGGTACTGAAATTCCTTGAAAAAGTTGGCTTCGATAAGCTTATCATATTTGACCTCAACCATGTCACCGTGTGAAGGGTGCATCTTTCTGGGAGGCTTCTTGAACCTACAATGGTTTGTAGGGAGACTGAGCCATTGGACGGCTACCTGAGGATCTAGTCCTGGAATCTCATCATAACTCTAGGTAAACAAATCACGGTGCTGTTTGAGGAATTCCACATACCGCTGCTGCACCTTGAGAGACATATCAGCACTGATCAACATGGGTCTCAGAAATGCCTCACTTCCGAGCTTCACCTGTACCAACTTGTCAACCGTGGCTGAGATGCCTTCCTCAATGGCAGGGGAGAATCCTCTATATCTTGTTCTCAACCTGTGGAGGGATCCAACATTGGGGGAGCTTTTCTTGTGCTATCAAACCCTGATGGGTGACTACTACCTTCTTGTGTGGTCGTGGTCATTGCATCGGGGAAGTCAAGCGCCGCTGAGACCATGGCTATGAAGGCTATCGACCCAATCCCATCTGGTCTTCAGCCCAAAGGTCCACACATGATAACATCAAAGCAGTAGTGGCGTGTCGGGCGGAGCTGACTTATCCTAGCCCGGTGAAACAGACAGGTATGACGGACTATCATTGCCATGAGCCAGATGCCCCGATACCATACAGGGGTAGGAGGCTCCGAGATCACTGGATCCTAGTTCTTATAAAAATATGAAGTGATCCTCTGACGCCGCCTGGATTTGGGAGCGTGATTCCCTCTCATCCCATAAATGAGAAAACACTACCCCACGTTGGGGGTTGTTTCCTCCAACCGATGGATTGGGAAGACATAGGCGTCATACAGGCAAGTCCCATGGCTAGTCATAGTAGCAACAGGCTTAACCTCACATGTCTGGACTTGCTTATCCTTGCTCCTGTAATAATCAGCATCGAAGTAGTGGGCTTCTCAAGAGGCGAAAGGAGATTCATCACCTTGGAGTATGCTTACTCGACCATTAAGGGAGTACTTGAGGCATTGGTGATATGATGAGGGAACGACCACGTCCAGATGGATCCATGGCCTACCCATCAGGGAATTGTATGCGGTGTCTTGGGAGACAACCATGAATTCAGTGATGGAAACCAGACCACTGAACTGGGACTTTAGGCGGATTTTCCCAACTTGGGTTTGCTCTGTCCTATCATATCCATGGATCCTTAAATCAGAGGGAATCAGATCATCCTTGGATAACCTCAGCTTCAGCAGTGTCCGTGTCGGGATAAGGTTGATCCCAGAGCTAGTGTCAACAAGACAGCGGAGAACCTTCATGCCATTGAACTGGCCGGTGATATACAATGGGCGGATGTGCCCCAGTATCGGAGGGTCTTCATCTTCCCCAGAGAACGAGATGACGGCCTGACACTCGGCACTCTCAACTGGTTCAGCGTGGAAGGCTTCTGCAGCTTCTACCTCCATCTCAAACTGGAGGGGCTATTTAAAGACTCAGTGAGTGCTTCACGCATATCTGGTGGTAGTCGAAGGGCTTCCAGAATGGAGAGCCTTGCTGGGATGCTGGCGAGGAGCTTCAGAACATGATACTTCCACGCCAGGCACGAACTTCTTATTACGGAAGGCCGCTCTGCGATGCGCTCGGCCAGAAGTTCATCGACAAACTTCGTTTTCTCGACAAGTTTCTGATGCAATGTGGTCTTCTCGGAGTCCTCCTCCATCTTCAGAACTGAGGCCAATGAGTAGGAGTACTTGGAAGATCCAACATTCTCATTACCTTTAATGACATTCTGGCTCAGTACCAGTGACTTGGTGGGCACATGGAGACCTAGGAGGTTCTTCTGCTGGGTCCAATGGCAGCATGTCCTCAGGGGGGTGTTCCCATCAAGAAGTCCCATCTCATTCAACTCTTCTGTCAGGTCATCCATGTTGACCACCACTCTTCCTAGGGGCATGCCCTCACTACTGCAAAGGGAGTCAGGCTGCCGGTGAATCTCACTGAGGAGGAGGGTAGCATACCGCCCCCAGCCATGGACATGCATGTGGGGGTTACCCTCCTAGACCACTCTATGGAGTACTTGAAAACTAATAATGCACTATTGTTGGACGGTCCTATTGTAGCCAGGTGACTCGGGGTGTCAGACTATAGGGAGTGTGGCCAGGTCCACCAGATGGCATTGTTTGTTGATGCCTTCGAGGTTCTCTTGGCTCCCATGATAAGTCACCAACTGGTGGTAAAGACGAAGGTGAGTCACCCAAAGGGTTTGGAGTATGCATTCAAACTCCTCCGGGATGAGCGATTCTGGCGCACCATAATTCAATCCTGTGACTGGACAAAACCTCTTAGGGAAGTGACCTGCTTCGAGGATGGTCCAGAAGTTCCCTAGCTTAGATCCATGGCCTGGCCTTTGATTGACCCACTCATCAACCGAGGGTGGCTGCGTAACTGGCAGCAGAACTGAGGCAGACCGCTGGAACGGGATGCTGGCTGGTGAAGAATACGGAAAATGTGTTGATTGGCTGCCGAATCTCGGGATGTTCCCTGAGGATTGTAGCGACCTGGCCGCCATGTCACGGTAGGATGGACCGGCGACCAGAACCCCTAGCGCGGCAACAGTTTCTTCCAAGGGTGGGTTACATTCTATCTCTTCCATCATTGACCCCAAGAATAGCTCCAAGGTAGAGGGTGCCTCCGGAGGCGATGGTGGAGAGTGGGAGATCAAGCCCTGGAAGCATTCCAGGGCCTTATCCTCCTGGATATACCTTCGAAGGGAAGCAGGGATTCTGCAGGCTTCACATTCCGGAAGAACGAGGCTGATGCGCCTGGTTCCTGCCCCAGCCCTTGACTCAGAGGACTTAGGGGAGGGCTCCTGCGCTGGATCGTACTCCGCCTTAGTTTCTAAGAAGAGGACTGTCCTAATTCCTCTCAATCCGTCCCCAGGATTTCTCTTGAGGTGGCGGCGGCCTTCTCTCCTGCCTCTGGATGGTTTTTCAGGGCAGGGATGATTTCCGACATGGGGTATCCTGGCTGAACCAGTTCCAGGGTGGAGAAAGTTCCCACACATGGAGGCTAGGGGTGAGGTCCATCGAGAAAAATGTCGAAAGGGACATGAGGAGGACCTTCGTGCTAGCGAGTGACCGTATATACAATGATTCCATGCGTGCTATTCGTTGTAGAGGGAGTGACCTCATACCTAGTCTAGTGGGTATGGGAGAGACCCCCACGTGGAGTGTTTCTGTCATAGGGAAGATCCTCTCCTAGGTTGAATGTGGCACATGGCATACCTTTAAGCTGGGATTTGAAATAGGGAGGGGACGCACCTTCCGTAGTGGTGGTGCGAAGTGAACCTTCTCGTCGGGAGGCACTGTTGTGGATTAGTCTGTGGCAGCCATCACCTATGCTAATGACTAGGAGAGTCGACCAAACCAGCCCGTGGGGTGGTTGGGGCCTCGATATAGGTCATGTGTACTGCTTTCCCTGCTCTACATATACAGGGATTTGGAGGGGTGAGTAAGCAGTGGCTCGGGCCTCAGTATTCACTAATTTTGACTCCCCACGATGAGCGTCTTCTTCTTCTCATGCTCGATGCTGGAGTTGGGTTAGGTGGACTGGAGCCAGTGGTGTAGGCGTGTGAACTACCTACTCCTCGGCTCGGGGAATCGAGCGGCGGTGCTGATGTGGCCTGGTGGGGGTCCCTGCTAGGAACCCTTGAAGCGGGACTCCAATAGGGCTGGCTAGGATACCTCCTACTTTGTTGGCATAGGGGGGGGGGGGAGCTGTCGAGGTGCTCCAGGGACATGTTACAGAAGAAATTGAACGTTGTGGTGGGGAGCAGTGGTTCCCTGCGTGGCCCTTGGGGGCGGCCTAGACGGTGAGGCACAACTGCCTCAAGATCTAGGTAGGTGATGTCCTTGGATGGGATGACCGCTTCCTCCTCATACCAACATAAAAATTCATTGATTCTGCATTGCTGGAAAATCTCTTATTGGGAGAGGGGGTGTGGGAGGCTAGAAGTCGTGGCAGTCACGGCCATCGTGGAAGGGGAAAAGCCACGCGGGGATGCCGCACAGATATTGCCCCTGCCCCCGCATCGGTGGGTAGGTGATCGAGCTCTAGATACAATGACTTGATTCCTGAAGCAGGGAGAAAAAATTCATTAATACTGATAGAAAAAGGAATTGACAACCAGCGACCTAGCATCATTCTGTCTTCCATGGTTAGAAATAGGGATCCACACTGGCAGTGTCTGAATGGAATGCTCAACATCCTGACTATCCCAGCTTTTTGAGAGTTCCGCGTCCGGCCTGCTCAGCGGGACCTGGTACCAGATGACGAGGTCAGGAAACAGTCTTATCCCCTGATGTCACAAGCGCTACTTTTCCCCATGATGAGGAGAGGAGATTAACATCGGGTTCACCATTTTCTATTTCTGATGCTTTCGCTGGGGCGTGCACATCTGTCACGGAGAGGACGCATTGATGTTACCCAGCATTCCCACATTCCCAAGGTGGGTGGCATCTGTCCCTTATTCGGGGAAGTATCCTCCTTGATCGAAATCGGGATGATGGGATGTCGTTTCATCCTTCTGTGGATTCCACATTGATGCTTGTCACCTAGTCTCGGTCTCCCTCATAGATTTAAAGCGTGGTTCATGAATCCCATTCACAGTGCCATATCTTCATGGATGCTGGTTAATTACACTACTTCTATTAGGACCTTCCAAGGGGTCTAGTCAGGGCAGCAACCTTAGGTTAGGAGAATAGTCACGTTGGGGCATCACTGGACTGTCTTAACACTGTGGAATTGGCATGTCTGTCTTCTATCCCTTATTATAGGGCTTCTCAAGGGCGCAGAAGCCCAAGGAATCCCACATCGAACACAAGAACTGTTTTCCACAGGAATTTATCTGAGTTTTTCCTCAGATTCCCATGTTTAACATAGGGTATGCCACAAGTTTAATGTCTATTGGAGATGAATTTGACTGATCGGAACACTAGCTGGAGTGGATCAGATTGAAGAACACACTAGGGGAACACCGACGTTGGGGCCAGCACCTGGGAGGTTTCCCGGATACTGTGGATGGGGGGTGGAATGAAACAGCATGATCCCACTAGGATGTGGAGCCCCGGGTAAGAATTCGGATGAGTGATGGCATTGGGCTTGGGCTTGGGTCTCGAGGAGACTTCCTACGTATCCCCGTGGAAAGGAATCAAAGTCCATGTAGTTTGATGAAATGGTGGGCCACCTGAAGAGGTGACTCGTGAGAATGAATGCATGGATTAGACCCAGAGGGCGTAAGACCTCTGGGTTAGGGCATCTGCTTCCCAAGGCACGTGGGCTCGAGGGAAAGGTCAGGAAGAGACATGGTTGTCGGGCTTGGGTCTCGAGGAGACTTACTACATACCATGCCTTAGCATGGATCAAAAGTCCCCATAGATTGTGATGGAATGGATCATATGATCTCATACGACCAATGGTGGTGGTGCTTGAGCCTCGTGGAGGCTTCCTACATACCATGCCTTACACAGATCAAAGTCCCCGTAGTTCGGGATGGAATGGGGATTACGCTCTGAGATGGTCCATGGTGATGGTTCTTGAACCTCGTAGAGGCTTCCTATGTATCATGCCTTATCACAGATCAAAGTCCCTATAGTTCACGATTGAATGGGGCTTACACGCTGAGACATCCCATGGTGGTGGGGATTGAACCTCGTTTAGGCTTCCTACGTACAATGCCTTAGCACGAATCAAAGTCTACGTTGTTCGGGATGGAATGGGGATTACGCTCTGAGTCGGGCCATGGTGGTGGGGCTTCAGCCTCGTGGAGGCTTTCTACGTTCCATGCCTTAGCACGGATCAAAGTCCTCGTAGTTTGGGATGGAATGGGGCTTACGTATCAAGAAACGGGGCCTGCATAAGTCGGGACCTCAACGGTGGGGGTGTCGCATGGCGTGGCTGCGCCCTCATTGCCTGCTAGAGGGGGGCCCATGGAGCAGCTAGAGAAATTCCTGGGAAGAAAATAAAATACCTACTTCAACCTTCCCAGGATTCAGTTTTCTCCGCATTGTGGTTGGCTTGGATAACCCTGTGGCAGTCAATGAGTACTGAATCCCACTGGCAGTAGATAAAGTGGGAAGGGATCCATCTGCCGGAATTTGGTCTTATCTGGATCACTGATAGAGTGAACTTCCACCGATGGCATGCATACCTGACGACCATGGAC
Source organism: Viscum album (assembly GCA_963277665.1). Taxonomy (NCBI): domain Eukaryota; kingdom Viridiplantae; phylum Streptophyta; class Magnoliopsida; order Santalales; family Viscaceae; genus Viscum; species Viscum album. The sequence continues at coordinate 1,510,500,237 of OY728158.1, forward strand.
ACATATGCACGCCAGTGAGGTCAGCGTGTGGAGCCACCTTTCTTGGTAAAGGTGTTTCTTGGCCAGGAGCATGATCCATAGAGGATGCTGCCGGGAGAAGATGACAGTGACGAATCAAAAGGTGAAAAAAAATGAGAGTGGGCCGAAGGTGAAGGAGAGGGAGAGGGAGAGGGAGAAAGGGAGTCTGAATGTAAAGGTTTGCAAGGGTCATCCCACCAATGGAGTCTTCGAGATAGCGGTGAGATCATCAGCTCCGACATGGATGTAACCAAACAACTTGAGGTAAGCTCCATCCCTTACATTCTTCTCCTCTATTCTCTTCCCTTTGATACCCATAAACCCATATTCATCATCTTACCTAGGAGGACATCGACACTGACCATGCCTCTCCGACTAAAAGAGGGGAGGACGTGTCAATAGGGCAAGGTAGGACACAAATGCTCGTAATTGAGCTGAAAAGTGCTAAGGGATCCCTTGCAGCAACAACTCGTGTAGCAGCCAGAGCAATAGAGGATGATGCCTTGGATTCATGTATGTTCCTTTCATCGACACCGGTACTCAATGTCGGAGGACTCAATGGATCATGATGATCCATGTCTATACAGTGATCATGACGTTGGAGGCCCGTCGGGCTGCTGAGCCCGAGCCATCCGTTAACATGCCAATGACACATGTGACACTCCATCTAGGAAATGACTCCCAAACTTATTTGGATTCGGCAATCGGTGACCAGGGAGTGGAGGAAATCGGTGGTGCTACCATTAGGGCAGGGCCAGAAGTTGATGCGGGTGGCACCAGAACCGAGGGTAGAGAGGAAGTTCATCCGGATGGTGGGGAACCTATTCCTTTGGGAAGAATCTCCGAGGAAGACCTTGTTGCTTCCCTATTTCAAGTCTTACCTACCTATCATCCCGATGACCCCAAAGAATTTTTTGATTTAGATTCGGAAGTGGCCGAGGAGTGTCGGATGACGCGAAGCAAGGGATGGAAGTGCATCTGACATTTCCTCAATCAGCCCCAAGCGGAATGGCTGAAGCTGATGGGGTCTCTCCACACCTGGGTGTGCTTCCTGTTTGCTGGAGGGGTAGATTCCCAATTTCTTCATCTAATATTCGGTGACTATATGGCCGAAAAGATGTGGGAGAGCAACCGATGTGCCAATGTCATTTGGTTCCAGGAGGAGTCGGGAGTACCCGGGACTTTCTGAGGGCGGAACAGGATGTCTGACGCCTCGAGGAACAGTCGAAGGAGAAAGAGGTGTTCATTACAACCTAGTCTAAGCTTGCGGAGCAGTTTAGGGCCCATCTGGAGGATGCTCAAGATAAACTCATAGAAGTGAGTTGTCAGGTGACCGAGCTCCAAGTTGAATAGGCACGGGCACATGCCAGGGACGATGAGCTGCGCTTCGCGGCTACTGACGAAGAAAGAGTTCTCAGGGGACAGGAGGAAGTCTTAGAGGCCCCCAGCGAAAAGGTGGCGACACTAGAAAAATACATCCAAGAAGCTGAGACTTAGGGGGCCCTGTTTTGGCCAAACCCCTACACTTGTCCCACTCTAATGCTTTCTGTTGTTTCCCTGAACTTCATGTGTAGACAAGCATATTTACTTCCCCCTTTTCGTAATATACTCGTCTCTCCGGTTTTACATGCTCAAAAAAAATCCTAAAATAAATAAGAATCCATACCTAAGCTCACGTGGGCTATGAGAAAAAAAGGATGCTCGTACTACCACTTTTTTCGATTGTGAGAGCGTCGACCAGGTGCCGAGAATTCGAAATTTGAACCCGGGTTCCCGAGGAGACGAGGGAGGCCCAACCAAAGGCATAGGACCTCAGACCGATCAATGTATCGTCTTCTCAACGTGCTATAGCTCATGAGTGGGGAAATGTCAGGGGCATTGGAATCAATCTGAACATAGGGAGATGGAAAAGGTGAATCATGTAACCCATATTCGGAACACTATGGGAGGGGCATGACGATGGAGGATAACTATTGAATGTGGAGAAAACATAGCTTCCATATCGCATTATCATGAAATGGGGACAACAAATGAGGGATGACTGTTGACCATGTTCTCAACATGGGGCCTAACTCAAATATCATCGATCAGTCTTCCGGAACATTGTCCCAGGCTAGCAGGTGGACTATAGGTCGAGCATCCCTACTGTTAGGGGGTCCCTCCAAACATGACCAGTATTTTGGAACATTGGCCCAAGACAGTAGGAAGACCATAGGTTGAGCATCCATACTGTTAGGGGGTCCCTTCAACAAATGACCAGTCTTCCAGAACGTTGGCCCATGACAGAAGGCAGACCATAGGTTGAGCATCAATAACGTTAGGGGGTCCCTTCAAATGTGAAAGATGATGAAGATCCAAATAAAGGGGCATGCGAAGCATGGAAAATGAAGTGTTGTATTGTGCACATGGAATCCAAAACTCCCGAGATTACGCCAACGTGGTGGAGGCACATTAGTCAGACATATTTATCTGGTCACAGATCATCCCTACTTTTTGACAGGACCTCTCTGGTGAGGGAACTGTCGCTTCCCAACTTCATTATGGGGAATCCCGAATTTTTTCGGGGAAAATTACACAATTCCCCAAGAAGTTAGGACAAAGGGCTGATAGTGAGGCGGGGATGGACTTGTGATTTCAGGGGATGGACCCGAGACGAAGTGTCTGGGTGTTCCTACGTATCCCATAAGAATGGGAATCAAGCCACACGTAGATCTGGAAAGGTCTTAGTTTAAGGTCTTAGAAATTGGACCAAGGATGGGTAAGGAGAGCAGGAGACACACGATAAGGTGGTTTCGAGTCTCGATGTGAATGAGGACATAATCCCATACCAAACTGTGTGTTCCCTGGGGAAGTGTTCTAGTAAGGGGACCGAAAACGAACATTTGGATGGGCCCGTGGGGAAGTTCTCGGGTTCTCCTACGTATCCCATAAGGATGGGATTCAATCCATATGTAGTTCTGGAGGGTGGAACGACATGGTATGATACCCGTGCATAGGGTGAAAGGGGTGTGTGGGTATAGCCCTCGCACCAAAAGAAGCGGAATTTGATGTATCTTTTTTGTCCTTTAAGGTGAATGGTTTTTCATTTATAGAGCGACTGGCCTAGGATATAAATTCATGGAATCGCCTCAATAGTAAAGCCGTATACGGGAATTGACAAATGGTATGGTAAATGACAGATACACAACGTGATTTCCTCTATGGAGAGGTCATTACAATGTAGTTTCGTTTTCTATCGTGTGTCTGGGATGGTATCATCACTGTTTATGGTCATGTGGCAGGACCAACCGGCACAGTTTAAGGTCATATGGCTTGGACCTGGGGAAATTCGCACGATGCGATAAATCATAACCGCGTGAATGAGGACATAATCTCATACCATCACCGTGCACGATTCTGGGAGAGGAGCCTCGGGCCAAGGGGCTGGAAAAGGTCTAAAGACCAAGGGGCTGGAGACACTAGACTCCAGCTGAGCTGGGCCTGAAATGAAATGACTGGGTGACCCCACATATCCCATGGGGATGAGGGTCAAGTTGAACATGACTCTTTGAGAAGATCTCAACCTACAGTCTTCTCGCTCGAATCGTAGGATCCCCGAGAGATGTTGTATTGCATCTTTGTCTGCCTGATGTGTGGAGATGCACTGAGGGTTAGTGCAAAGAGTGTCGAGATGCCACCCTGACATGATGGGGTGAAACATAAAGTGAATCATGCAACCAATATTTAGGGCCAGAAGGGGCTGGCGTGACGACGGAGGATAACTTCTGACCATGTTCACAACACAGCGTCCCATCATGTTAGCATGAATTGGGGACACACAAATGAGCATCGACCACTGACCATGTCCGCAATGTGGGATTTGTATCAATTTGTTGTCTGAGACCCTCAGGGGCAATGGCCTGTAACGGTAGGAGAGCCCTTAGGCATTGTATCCAGGCACTGTTTCTGGGGGTCCCTCCGGGTGTGAAAGATAATAGGGGCCCGAATGAAGGGGAACACGAAGCTTGAAAACTAGATGGAACTTGCCTAAGTTGAATCTGAAACTCCAGGTCCTAGACCAGAGTACTCTGAACACATTAGAGGACTACTGAAAAGGGTCGGGGGGATCAATTTGAGAGCGTCCAAAAGATGGCGGATTCCTGAGAGAAGGGGTGCATGTCGCCAAAAACCCCAGATCACACCAATATATCCCCCTCATGGAGAGGGACAAGCCAAGAGGCCAAGGTGACATGGAGATTGGGGGATCTCTAAAGATATGGGGTTGGGCCTGAAATCTAAGTGTTCAGACGGTCCAACGTATCCCATAAGGATAGGAATCAAGCCATACGTAGTTCTAGCAGCACAGATTAACGTCATATAGGACGATGAGATGCATCTCATCCGAGGAAGGGCATGGTACACAGGTAACCTGACGTGAGTGAGGACATAATCCTACACCACACCGTACAATCCCATAAGAGAGAACTTGGGCCAGGGACCCAAAAAGGCCAAGGGGCCTAAGGCTGGGCCACGGTCAGGAAGGCCTGACCAGCTTGTAGTCTAATGTCTTGTAGTGGGGACGGGAAGAAGAGGGAGGAAACCCCAGATAAATGAGGCGTATGGTGCGGTGAATAACCCAGCGTGAATGGGGACATAATCTCATACCACACCATACCCTTCGGGTGAGAACATAGGCTAGGGGCCGGAAAATGCCAAGTGGCCTGAGGTTGGGCCTCGATCAGAAAGGCTTGACTGGCATGCAGTTTAACATCATGTGGGACCAGGTGTAGTTTAGGGTCTTGTGGGACCACACAGTTTAAGGTCGTACAGGACCATGGAGCTCAGGGGAAGGATTTCTTGACAAAATTGGCATTGGTGGGAGGAGTTATACGCTCTCCATCCATGGTCACCAGGAAGTACACCCCATTAGGATATACCTTATGAACACTGAAAGGCCCTTCCCATATGGGCTCCAACATGGGTGGTTTCCTTCCAAGGATCATTGGTTCTCTGAGGGACAATACCAAGTCACCTTTTAGGAAAGAACAGAGGCTAACGTTCTTGTTGAAAGCTCGAGCCATCCTGATATGGTTCCTCTCTAGGTTGTGCTGGGCACAATGCCTATTTTCATCTAGTGCTTAAAATTCCACTAGATGGATTTCAGCCGCCCTATCTGTCACTTTATGGTCATAGACCACTGGGTACAATGAGGGAAATTGGTTCTCAATGGCAGGATGGCCTCCGTTCTGTACACCAGGGAAAATCGGGTCACCTGGGTGGAATTACGGGTCGTCATCTGATAAGCCCAAAGGGCATTGGGGAGCTTATCCGGCAAACTTATCTTTTTATGACCAACCATTTTCTTCCAAAATGTTAGAGAGGGTTTTGTTGAATGCCTCAATCTGACCATTTTCCTGTGCGTGATAGCGGGAGGTATGGTTGGAGCGAAGGTTGTATGTGGTGTACAATTTCTTCATCTCAGCTGCTCGGAAGTTGGCGTTGTTATCGGTGAGGATTGTGTGAGGTACCCCAAATAGATATATGATATTTGAACTCATGAAGTCGACGATAGAACATGACTTCACTTACTTGAGAAGAATTGCCTCCACCCATTTGGAAAAGAAGTCCGTAGCGATCAGGATAAACTGGCACTAGAGAGCCGTTGCCAGTGGGTATGGCCCTAAGGCATCTAACCACCAGACTGCAAAGGGCAAGAGTACTTGGTGGTATGGAGTGGCTCCGGTGGCCAATTCACAATGTTAGAATGAACATGGCACACATGGAACCTCTTGGAGAACTCGATGCTGTCATGGATCATGGAGGGCCAAAAATACCCTAGTCTCCAAATCTGGTGAGAGAGTATTGACCCGGCCTAATGGGCGCCACAAGAACTGGCATGAACCTCTTGTATGACATGTGTAATCTCGACTCCATGGTGGCAATAGAGGATAACACCATCAAATACGCGCTTATAGAGGATCTGCTCAAGGCTGAGACTGCTCTGAAGGGTAAACTATAGCACGCGGCATCGGATTCACTCACGCTCGGCCCGAGGTGACAAGAGTTTACCATATTGAAGGTATTCGACCAAAGGTGTTCTCTAATCGGCAACTACTTCGATCACCGCATCTGAAGCACTCGGGGTTCACGATGTAGGGGAACCAGTGGTAAGATGGTTTATCCGCGGGCCGCCATCATCCTCTAGGTTAACAGGAGAAATGTATGTCTGGTGAACCATGTGGATAATCAGGTAATCATGTTCGGGCTCTGAAAGCAACACAACCAGGGTGGCAAACCATCTGCTCGAAATTTCTATGAAAGAGGGACATGAATGAAATCTTGTCGAGAAGGGAACTGGGATATTAGCAGGAGAGTTCTCTCTTAAAATGGTACGAGCTCTGGCTTCATGAAAATATAGTCTCCATTGTCCTTCTTGATGACCAACTCGGAATCCCCTTTCACGTGAAAATGGGGCACGTCGATCTCAAGGGCCAGCTTGAGACCATTAATGAGAGCCTAATACTCTGCCTCATTGTTTGTGCGGCCTTCTGAAAACAGGAATGAGTATGGAATAACGGATTGCTCTGAGGTGATGAAGGCAATACCCAAGCCCACTCTGTTGAGCCTGGGATCATTGAGTATCCAACCGGTGGGGCTCTGGGAGGCACCGTCGAAGTGCATTTTCCAACATGGGATGTCATGATCGACTAAGAGGATTGTCTCTTCAGGAAAACCTTGGTCCAATGTCTAATCTGCAGAGGTTGGGTGGGCAGCTAGGAAGTCTTCTAATGCATGACCCTTGGTAGCCTTCTACGACACGAATCTGATTTCAAACTGTTGGAGGATCACCTGCCACCACGCTAGTCGGCCAGTCAACATGGGGCGATTAAGAATGTACTTCAGAAGGTCCACTAGAGAGACCAACTGTACCTCGTGGTTTTGCAGTTAATGTCATAGTTTCTTCATGGAAAATACGAGTGCAAAGAAGCTTTTCTCGCTAGGGGATTATCTGGTCTCTATATCAAGGAGCATGCGGATAAGGTAGTAGAGGATGTTCTACATCCCCTCATTGTTCATCTGAGTGAGAAGGGAACCTAGGGATCATTCCAGGGTGGTGACATAGAGAATCAGTGGCTTCCCAGAGATGGGTGGCATCAAGACCAGAGGTTGGAGAAAATATTTCATGATTTCCTCAATGGTGGTCTGGCACTCCTCATCCCACTCATAAGCGGTTCCCTTCTTCATGAGCCGAGAAAAGGGATTACACTTTCCTTCCAGAATTGCAATGAATCGGTGTATGTAGGCTAAGTGGGCTTGAAGTCCTAGAATCTCCCAAATATTTTTCAAGGGAGGCATCTGGATGATTTCCTTGATCTTCTCTAGGTCAACCTTGATTCCCCGGTGCCAGAAAACAAATCCGAGGAATTTCATGGAGGTGGCCCCGAAGGCACACTTCAACGGGATTATCTTCATGTGGTGGGAACAGAGGAACCCGAACACTTTCTCCAGATCCTTGAGATGGTCCTGGCATTGGTGAGATTTTACCACGAGGAAATCGACATAACTTTCCACATGTTCCCTGAGGATTGGCTTAAATATGCGATGCATGGCCCGCTGGAAGGTGGTACCATCATTCCTTAGGCCGAATGGTATGACCTGGTAACAGAAAGTACCCTGGGGTGCCCTGAAGGCGATATATTCCTCATCCTCGGGGGCCATCTGGATCTGATTATATCTGGAGTAACCATCCATGAAGGAGAGGGCTCTGAATCTAGCCATAGCGTCAATCAACAATTTCATCCCTGTGAGGGGAAAATCATCCTTCAGACAGTGGCTATTGAGATCGCGGAAGTCGATACAGAATTTGATCTGCACATTCTTCTTCCTGACTGGAAAAATGATGGATAACCACTTAGGGTACTGAAATTCCTTGAAAATGTTGGATTTGATAAGTTTATCAGATTTGGCCTCAACCTTGTCACCATGTGAAGGGTGCATCTTTCTGGGAGTCTTCTTGAACCTACAATGGTTTGTAGGGAGACTGATCCATTGGACGGCTACCAGAGGATCTAGTCCTGGAATCTCATCATAACTCTAGGTAAACAAATCACGGTGCTGTTTGAGGAATTCCACATACCGCTGCTGCACCTTGAGATACATATCAGCATTGATCAACATGGGTCTCAGATATGCCTCACTTCCAAGCTTCACCTGTACCAACTCATCAACCGTGGCTGAGATGCCTTCCTCAATGGCAGGGGAGAATCCTCTATATCTTCTTCTCAAGATGTGGATGGATCCACCATTGGGGGAGCTTTTCTTGTGCTATCAAACCCTGATGGGTGACTACTACCTTCTTCTGTGGTCGTGGTCATTGCATCGGGGAAGTCAAGCGCCGCTGAGACCATGGCTATGAAGGCTATCGACCCAATCCCATCTCGTCTTCGGCCCAAAGGGCCACACATGATAACATCAAAGCAGTAGTGGTGTGTCGGCCGGAGCTGACTTATCCTAGCCCGGTGAAAAATACAAGTATGTCGGACTATCATTTCCATGAGCCAGATACCCCGATACCATACAGGGGTAGGAGGCTCCGAGATCACTGGAGCCTAGTTCGTATAAAAATACGAAGTGATCCTCTGACGCCGCCTGGATTTGGGAGCGTGATTCCCTCTCATCCCAGAAATGAGAAAACACTGCCCCATGTTGGGGGTTGTTTCCTCCAACCGATGGATTGGGAAGACATAGGCGTCATACAGGGAAGTCCCATGGCTAGTCGTAGTAGCAACAATCTTAACCTCACATGTCTGGACTTGCTTATCCTTGCTCCTGTAATAATCAGCATCGAATTAGTGGGCTTCTCAAGAGGCGAAAGGAGATGCATCACCTTGGAGTACGCTTACTCGACCATTAAGGGAGTACTTGAGGCATTGGTGATATGATGAGGGAACGACCGCTTCCAGATGGATCCATGGCCTACCCATCAGTGAATTGTATGAGGTGTCTTGGGAGACAACCATGAATTCAGTGATGGAAACCAGACCACCGAACTGGGACTTTAGGTGGATTTTCCCAACTTGGGTTTGCTCTGTCTTATCATATCCATGGATCCTTAAATCAGAGGGAGTCAGATCATCCTTGGATAACCTTATCTTCCACAGTGTTCGTGTCGGCATAAGGTTGATCCCAGAGCCAGTGTCAACAAGAAAGTGGAGAACCTTCATGTCATTGAACTGGCCGGTGATATACAATGGGCGGATGTGCCCCAGTATCGGAGGGTCTTCATCTTCCCCAGAGAACTAGATGACGGCCTGACACTCGGCACTCTCAACTGCTTCAGCGTGGAAGGCTTCTGCAGCTTCTACCTCCGTCTCAAACTGGAGGGGCTATTTAAAGACTCAGTGAGTGCTTCGCGCATATATGGTGGTAGTCGAAGGTCTTCCAGAATGGAGAGCCTTGCTGTGATGCTGGCGAGGAGCTTCAGAACATGATACTTCCACGCCAGGCACAGACTTCTTCTTATGGAAGGCCGCTCTTCGATGCGCTCGACCAGAAGTTCATCGACAAACTTCGTTTTCTTGACAAGTTTCTGATGCAATGTGGTCTTCTCGGAGTCCTCCTCCATCTTCAGAACTGAGGCCGATGAGTAGGATTACATGGAAGATCCAACATGCTCATTACCTTTAATGACATTCTGGCTCAGTACCAGTGACTTGGTGGGCACATGGAGACCTAGGAGGTTCTTCTGCTGGGTCCAATGGCAGCACGTCCTCAGGGGGGGTGTTCCCATCAAGAAGTCCCAGCTCATTCAACTCTTCTGTTAGGTCAGCCATGTTGACCACCACTCTTCCTAGGGGCATGCCCTCACTACTGCAAAGGGAGTCAGGCTGCCGGTGAATCTCACTGAGGAAGAGGGTAGCATACCACCCCCAGCCATGGACATGCATGTGGGGGTTACCCTCCTAGACCACTCTATGGAGTACTTGAAAACTCATAATGCACTATTGTTGGATGGTCCTATTGTAGCCAGGTGACTAGGGGTGTCAGACTATAGGGAGTGTGGCCAGGTCCACCAGATGGAATTGTTTGTTGATGCCTTTGAGGTTCTCTTGGCTCCCATGATAAGTCACCAACTGGTGGTAAAGATGAAGGTGAGTCACCCAAAGGGTTTGGCGGATGCATTCAAACTCCTCCGGGATAATCGATTCTGGTGCACCATAATTCAATCCTGTGACTGGAAAAAACCTCTTAGGGAAGTGACCTGCTGCGAGGATGGTCCAGAAGTTCCCTAGCTTAGATCCATGGCCTGGCCTTTGATTGACCCACTCATCAACCGAGGTTGGTTGCGTAACTGGCAGCAGAACTGATCCAGACCGCTGGAACGGGAGGCTGGCTGGTGAAGAATACGGAAAATGTGTTGATTGGCTGCAGAATCTCGGGATGTTCCCTGAGGATTGCAGCGACCTGGACGCCATGTCACGGTAGGATGGACCGGCGACCAGAACCCCTAGCGCGGAAAAAGTTTCTTCCAGGGGTGGGTTACATTCTGTCTCTTCCATCATTGACCCCCAGAATAGCTCCAAGGTAGTGGGTGCCTCCAGAGGCGATGGTGGAGAGTGGGCGATCAGGCCCTGGGAGCATGCCAGGGCCTTATCCTCCTAGATATACCTTCGAAGGGAAGCAGGGATTCTGCAGGCTTCACATTCCGGAAGAACGAGGCTGATGCGCCTGGTTCCTGCCCCAGCCCTTAACTCAGAGGACTTAGGGGAGGGCTCCTACGCTGGATCGTACTCCGCCTTAGTGTCTAAGAAGAGGACTGTCCTGATTCCTCTCAATCCTTCCCCAGGATTTCTCTTGAGGTGGAGGCGGCCTGCTCTCCTGCCTCTGGATGGTTTTTCAGGGTAGGGATGATTTCCGACATGGGGTCTCCCTGCTGAACCAGTGCCAGGGTGGAGAAAGTTCCCACACATGGAGGCTAGGGTGCGAGGGCCACCGAGAAAAATGTCGAAATGGACATGATGAGGACCTGCGTGCTAGCGAGTGACCTTATATGCAATGATTCCATGCTTGCTATTCGCTGTAGAGGGAGTGACCTCATACCTAGTGTAGTGGGCATGGGAGAGACCCCCATGTGGAGTGTTTCTGTCATAGGGAAGATCCTCTCCTAGGTTGAATACGGAACGTGGCATACCTTTAAGCTGAGATTTGAAATAGGGAGGGGACGCACCTTCCGTAGTGGTGGTGCGAAGCGAACCTTCTCGTCGGGCGGCACTGTTGTGGATTAGTCGGTGGCAGCCATCACCTATGCTAATGACTGGGAGAGTCGACCAAACTAGCCCGTGGGGTAGTTGGGGCCTCGATCCAGGTCAGGTGTACTGCTTTCCCTTCTCTACATATACAGGGATTTGGAGGGGTGAGTCAGCGGTGGCTCGGGCCTCAGTATTCACTGATTTTGACTCCCCACGATGAGCGTCTTCTTCCTCTCATGCCCGATGCTGGAGTTGGGTTAGGTGGACTGGAGCCAGTGGTGCAGGCGTGTGAACTACCTACTCCTCGGCTCGGGGAATCGAGCGGCGGTGCTGATGTGGCCTAGTGGGGGTCCCTACTAGGAACCCTTGAAGCGGGACTCCAATAGGGCTGGCTAGGATACCTCCTACTTTGTTGGCGTAGGGGAGGGAGCTGTCAAGGTGCTCCAGGGACATGTTACAGAAGAAATTGAACGTTGTGGTGGGGAGCAGCGGTTCCCTGCGCGACCCTCGGGGGCGGCCTGGACGGTGAGGCACAACTGCCTCAAGATCTAGGCAGGTGATGTCCTTGGTTGGGATGACTGCTTCCTCCTCATACAAGCATACAAAGTCATTGATTCTGCATTGCTGGAAAATCTCTGATTGGGAGAGGGGGCGTGGGAGGCTAGAAGTCGTGGCAGTCATGGCCATCGTGGAAGGGGAAAATCCACGCGGGGATGCCGCACAGATATTGCCCCTGCCCCCGCGTCGGTGGGAAGGTGATCGAGCTCTAGATACAATGACTTGATTCCTGAAGCAGGGAGAAAAAATTCATTAATACTGATAGAAAAAGGAATTGACAACCAGTTCCCTAGCATCATTCTGTCTTCCATGGTTAGATATAGGGATCCACACTGGCAGTGTCTGAATGGAATGCTCAACATCCTGACTGTACCAGCTTTTTGAGAGTTCCACGTCCGGCCTGCTGAGCGGGACCTGGTACCAGATGACGAGGTCAGGCAATAGTCTTATCCCCTGATGTCACGAGCGCTACTTTTCCCCATGATGTGGAGAGGAGATTCACATCGGGTTCACCATTTTCTATTTCTGACGCTTTTGCTAGGGCGCGCACATCTGTCACGGAGAGGACGCATTGATGTTACCCAGCATTCCCACATTCCCAAGGCGGGTGGCATCTATCCCTTATTTGGGGAAGTCTCCTCCTTGATTGAAACCGGGATGATGGGATGTCGGTTCATCCTTCTGTGGATTCCTCATTGATGCTTGTCACCTAGTCTGGGTCTCCCTCCTAGATTTAAAGCGTGGTTCATGAATCCCATTCACGGTGCCATATCTTCATGGATTCTGGTTAATTACACTACTTATATTAGGACCTTCCAAGGGGTCTAGTCAGGACAGCAACCTTCGGTTAGGAGAATATTCACGTTGGGGCATCACTGGACTGTCTTGACGCTGTGGAATTGGCATGTCTGTCTTCTATCCCTTATTATAGGGCTTCTTAAGGGCGCAGAAGCCCGAGGCATCCCACATCGAACCCAAGAACTGTTTTCCACAGGCATTTATCTGAGTTTTTCCTCAGATTCCCATGTTTAACATAGGGTATGCCACAAGTTTAATGTCCAGCGGAGACGAATTTGACTGATCGGAACACTATCTGGAGTGGATCAGATTGAAGAACACACTAGGGGAACACCGACGTTGGGGCCAGCACCTGGGAGGTTTCCCGGATACTGTGGGTGGGGGGTGGAATGAAACAGCATGATCCCACCAGGATGTGGAGCCCTGGGTAAGAATTCGGATGATTGATGGCATTGGGCTTGGGCTTGGGTCTCGAGGAGACTTCCTACGTATCCATGTGGCAAGGAATCAAAGTCCATGTAGTTTAATGAAATGGTGGGTCCCCTGAAGAGGTGACTCGTGAGAATGAATGCATGGATGGGACCCAGAGGGCGTAAGACCTCTGGGTTAGGGCATCTGCTTCCCAAGGCACGTGGGCTCGAGGGAAAGGTCAGGATGAGACATGGTTGTCGGGCTTGGGTCTCAAGGAGACTTACTACATACCATGCCTTAGCATGGATCAAAAGTCCCCATAGTTTGTGATGGAATGGATCATATGATCTCATATGGCCCGTGTTGGTGGTGCTTGAGCCTCGTGGAGGCTTCCTACATACTATTCCTTACACAGATCAAAGTCCCCGTAGTTCGGGATAGAATGGGTCTTACGCTCTGAGATGGCCCATGGTGATGGTTCTTGAACCTCGTAGAGGCTTCCTATGTATCATGCCTTATCACGGATCAAAGTCCCTATAGTTCACGATTGAATGGGGCTTACACACTGAGACAACCCATGGTGGTGGGGATTGAACCTCGTTTAGGCTTCCTACGTACAATGCCTTAGCACGAATCAAAGTCCACGTTGTTCGGGATGGAATGGGGATTACGCTCTGAGTCGGGCCATGGTGGTGGGGCTTCAGCCTCGTGGAGGCTTCCTACGTTCCATGCCTTAGCACGGATCAAAGTCCTCATAGTTCGGGATGGAATAGGGCTTACTCTCTTAGATGACTCATGGTGGTGGGGCTTGAACCTCATGGAGGCTTCCTACATACCATGCCTTAACACGGATCAAAGTCCCCGTATTTTGGGATGGAATGGGGCTTACGCTCTGAGACGACCCATGGTGGTAAGGCTTGAACCTCATGGAGGCTTCCTACATACCATGCCTTAGCATAGATCAAAGTCCACGTAGTTCAGGTGTACAGTTTAACGTTTTGCGGGATGGGGGAATTTGGGGCTTACACTCTGAGGTGGCCCATGGGGTTGGTGAAACGATGTGAAGGGGTCGGAACGACCGCATGGTGGTCTTGAACATTGTGGAGGCTTTCTACGTACCATGCCTTGACATGGATAAAAGTCTATGTAGTTCGTTGAAGGTGGTGTTCAAGGTCGGTGCTCACTCTAAGCTAACGGGAGTCATGCTCAGTGTGAGAAACAAGAGGTTGCTGAGACCTGGCGATCACGTCGTGAAGGGTGCGTCCATTGGGTGCAAAGAGGGGCTTACACGTTTAGCGGACCATGGTGCTTGGACTTACTCCAAGAATGTGGCCTGAGGTCGAAAAAGCCTAGCGGGAGAGGGATTTGGATCCGAGGAAGAGAGGGGGAGTCCCACTTCCCATCATGCTCTCTACAGGCCCTAGTGCCGAGGAAGTACGGAGGTGCACGGGTGCTACCTTCCGTAAGAAAGAATATGGACTTACACCAAGGCGGTGACCTTCCCATAAGACAAACACTACTACAATAAATCACCCCATGTGAGGGATGACCCCACCATCCCTGTGGAGACGAGCGGGCGTGGAGAATGTCTGAGGTGGGGGGACCCTGCGTGCGAGGCATGGGTCGGGTCACAGTTTAACATCATGTGTTGAGGACAAGGTGCTTGGTAGTTTAACGTCGTTAGCATGTCTATGCGAAGAGGCATGAGGTGAAGAAATGTAATTTGACAGATTTCCCAAGGGATTTTGAAGTTACTTTGTATGATCTAAGAACACTGTATGGGAAAACCATACATGATACGAACACCTGGGGTGCACAGGACACCAGCAAACTGCACCCTGAAGGAGGGCATCAGGTACTCGCACACAGGGGGTGCATGGGGAGCATCGAGGGGAAAAGTGTTGATGGATTACGTGTAGACCTTGGGTCTATGTGAAATAAGGGCGGTCGAGGCTCTGTAAGACTTGAATGGATTGCGCGCAAGGGGGAAGAATTACGCGCGGGTGGCGAAGGCCGAGCTTAAGGACAGGGGGCGCGCAAAGATTACGTGCAACTGACAGATCTGCGTGAAATGGAAGGAATTGCGCGTAGGGGTGAAGACCCCGAGGGGTTGTAGTTTTGTCTATGCCAGGGGGATCTCGCGCGAAGTCGGATCCTGAGGTGGCTTGGCACAAAAAAAACCATACCTAAAATCCATATTGCACGCGCGCTGAATGGCGATTACGCACACGAGAGGCAGTTCCAATTATTCAGACCTGAAAAGGAAGGGGTCTCCTTCTATTTATAGGTATCATATAGCACGAAATTTCAGGGTTGCGTGAAATAATTGTGCGACCAATGCGGCGGTCCAAAATATCAACCGCGCGGGGTGTGGGTGCGAAATTATTATGCGCCGGTGTTGGGCCCTTTCGCAAATCCTAGTACCTTCTACACAGAACGTAATTTATTCGTTCCCTTATCCTTTTTTTCACGCAACATCTCCAGGCCCTCCGGACTGGGCCTCTAGGTCCGAATATGACTTCACTTTTTCATTTCGGAACATTCTACGACACTTACGCATTTTTGGGCATCTACAAATCTGAATTTTTTTTATTTTGGAGGCAATAATTTTTTCATTTTGTGAATGACACTATTTATTGATGATTTTATTAATTTAAAGGTTCTGAAGTCTTAGATCATTTCATTCTACTAACCTTAAATAAATTTCATCCTCACAATTTTAATTATTACAAACTAATGAAATAAGAATAGGGTAATCATTTTATTTCTATAATTCATTATATATCTTATAATATGAACCCAATATTTCTCACTTTTGTTAAACCAAGTTACTTTTCCTTCCTAAAAAAATTGATCGTTCATAAAATCATACACCCCACCACAAAATTTAAAATTTTATTAAGCCATTTTGAGGATAAATGGGAAACCATAGTTCGCAGAAAAGACCACAACATGCTAAAAGAGATCACAAAATTATTAAAGAAGAGACTTAGATTACTGGAGTTAGCTACCCTATAAAGATTCCATTGTATCTGACTAACCTTTAATTCGGGGTCCTCTCTGAAATGGGCTTTGAGGTTTGTGAGCATCCTCTCCATTGTATGGATAAATTCATCTGAGTTGATAATGCTCTGATTGATGCACCATGCTGGTATTCTATCTTTTATATCTATCCACAGATCTTGCTCCTTGTTTTCATCAACTTGAAACCTTCTTTCATAAATTCTTTTTATCTCCACTTCAGAGACATTGGGTCGGACAACTATTTCTAACATTTCTTTCCTGGAGTGCAGAATCAATTTCAAACACTTCACAGGTTCTTCACTTTCCCCTTTAATTAGGCATTCGCTTCCATTTTCCTTTTCCTTCATGGTCGACCTTGTCTCCATCATCTTTGGAAAATGGGACCAATCATTGCCTCCCTTTTTTCCCTTGAACCACTATATATTTCCCTGAATCTCAAAATCCTTTTTTCCTTCTCCCTTCGAGTGTAATGAGGCCCTTTCCCTTGAAAGCAGTCCATGCTATCCACTGAGAGTTGAATGTAGCTATGATATCCAAAATATTATTCCTCTTGAGTCAAGGGGGGTTCTTGAACCTCCAAACCCTCAAATTGGTTCCCTTTATTAATCACCAAACCTTCTTTGATGCCCATCTTTTTCACGGAATCCCCCCCTTTCCTGTATTAGTATCCCATTGATTCTTATTTCCCCCATTCCCAGCCTTGAACTGAAGTGTCTGGTTTTCACAGAGTGTGATTTGTTCTAAGGTCCCCAATAAAGTCACTCCATCCTACCTATATTATCCACTTTGAGTCTCTGATTCATCCGGCAAGCCAGTATTTACCTACACCTTGTGAGAGATAGTGATCTATTCATCTCCTCGGCCCCAGAACTACAGATGTTTCTCAGTGTCTTCCCATCCACGACCAAGAATTCCACCAGGACCCTGGGAATCAACAACTATCTAGTCCCTCACACCTTTTGAAACCGGTATATCAACATCCTTCATTTTTGTTCGACCCCCTTGCACAACCTCCTTTCCACCCCCATGAAAATGAGTAATTCTGAAATCCTCTTTGAGGTGGGAAAGAACATCTGCTACATGTGGTTCTTGCACCTTCAACATCACACACTTCAATGCCTCCAAGAGAACCAAAGTTGGCCAGAGCTGCAACTGATCATCTCGGTAGATGGACTCCACTCCTATACAGTCCTTTTTAATAAAGGATTCCACATCATTTGGAACATCCCCACTCACCTCCTCACACTCACCCATGCTTTAATTATCTCGTTCCTATTGGATTATAGGATCCACCTTCACTTCATTTCCCTCTACTAGTCTTAACACTGGAGTTTTGATATTCCTGCCTCTTAGACCGCAGCGGTAAGCAAAGACCAAATGGCCAAACCGGTGCCATCCCAGCCAGAACACATGCCATGACTCAAAGAGCACTCTTCGCTTCCATCTAAACTCTTCACCAACCAAGATACATAGACATTATGTTGGAGCCTTCGAGAAGTTTACCTCAACACATACGCGAGGGGAGATTGGATGAAAAACCTTTGATGTGTGGTTATCAAAACACAAATACCTTCGGACCAGATTACCCAGCATTCAGATAATCAAAGGATTATAGAAAGGGAGAGGCAGGTTATGGAAGCTTACCCAAATTGTTGTCAAAGGAACATCCCGATTCATACTAAACTCAATGGAACATCTAAGGAGGTGAAAACCACATCCATTGAAAATTCAAGGGAGCTGGACCAGGCAACAATCCGATCATCCACTAAGGCGAAACAGATCATCAAGTGGTGCTGATCGAGCAGACCCACCACCACATTATCTTTAAGCCACCATGAATAAAAAAAATCTTCTGAAAGCATCCACCGATGGTCAAATACCCCTGAATTGAGCCACTAGAATCGATCTATAAATATTTGAATCTGTGTTGAATTCTTCTGTTGAAAGAATGAGCTGAGGTGATCCATTTTTTAGATTCGCGACCTTAGGGAAAAGGGGGTCGATGGGAAAGGAGGAAGGACATTCGGGTTAGTGATAGGGATGAATGTCCTAGTCATCAAGGAGAAAGAAAGACAAATCCCCATCCCCTAGTGGGGAGGAGGGGGCCGGATCCATAGGCATCGCTTCTTGGTCATCGTCTTCGCTGAGGCTTCGATCTCTACTTTTCTAATAATACACCTTAATATTAATGTATCCTAGTCATATGATCTATATAACATACCTTTAAAAAACATATTTTAATATCAAAGACATTAAACTATATTTATTTCATATATTCCTTCATAAATTGTCTCTTATTTTTAAACAATAATTCATAATGTCACACAGTAGTCTACATGTATCATAATTTCAATAAATGAGGAAAATTTACAAAAATATCATGGATCGATTTTTAAATAAATCAAAACCAATTTTGTGTCTATCTAGAAAATCTTACTCTATTTTATAAAAAAAATCAACACTTTTTTACATTAATATAAAGAATATTATAATCCTTTGAGTTATAGATACCATAATCATGTCATCCAAAATATTTATACACAAAAAATAACATTTTTATAAAATCACTTTTACATGATATTGATATTATTAATATGTGTTTATATATCTTAAAAATAAAACATCAAGGAAGAATCCTTATATGTTTCACATAATTCTGGTAACATATAGAAAATAATATAATATCATTAGAATATATAAATCAGTAATAAAAAATAACTAAGAGTAAAATGAAATATTTTATATTAAAATATTGTCATCACTTCCTTAGGTAATACTAGGAAGCTCACTTTTTTTCATTCCAACAAGTATATACTAAAATTATGAACTATTAATGTGTGATACTTTATTTGGTTATAAGATAAATTAGAGTCTAAAAACATACCATTATCAAATTTTTTTTTATCATAGTTCAACCATGTACTAAAACCCAAAATGGTTATCAATAAAATCATAGTAAAAGATATTTAAAAAATGAATACCAAATTGTTATATGTCATCTCTAATGGAGGGTATATTTTATCCTAGGAAAATTTATTTTTCACCTACTTTTCTTTACATTTGGTTCTACTATACCTCTTAACATAAAAACATAATTTAATTAAGAAATAAATCCATGGTAATGGTTCTTAAGGAAAAAATGATTGACCAATGTATATCCCCTAGGAGTTTTAAGCATGGTGTTTAGTCTTAGCCCACTCATCATATACCAAAGTCACGATCAAGTAAATGATCGGCCATCATTCTTTAGTGTACTCCCACAATGGTTCATATGTTCCAATGACTTATCCCACTCCTAATATATATATATATATATGGATTTATTTTATAGGATGTTCTTGAAAATCTTTATTTTAAAAAAATTTATCATTATCCTCTATATATATGAACATCCATATGATTTTTAATAATTTTTTCTTATCATCACACACAATATATTTAATAATATATAAATTAAGGAATATTATTTTCTATGACTTTAAAATTATGATAATTATTAACATATCAACATATTATAACATTTTGAACTCCCAATTCTTCCTCAATTAATAACATACTAATCTCTAAAGTTACCTTAACAAATCTCTAATTCCAACTATATCATTCCATAGACATAGTCATAACATCTAAATTAAATAATGAAAATATTACATTACAATACATTCCCAATACCATTTTGGTTTAGTGTTTTATATAATTAGGAAAATGAATTAATTAAAAAACCGTAGTTCTTTTAATGAATGGGATATTTATCCAAATATACTTAAAACTAGTCAATCTATAGTGATTCTTCATTTTATCCCATAAATTATGACATCAGTATATCTTATAATCATTTGATGCTTTCAAATAATTATAATTTTAGGAAATGGAAACACAATAAAGGGGTGATTTTAGATGCATAGTAAGGCTAAACATAAGAGTTAATAATTAAATATAATTAGTGGGTATAAGATGAGAATATGTGCACAATTAGAAAATATAGGAAACATAAACCCTATATAGAATGGATCATTAATCTATGAATAAGTAATATCTTAACATAATAAATTAATAAAAAAATTGTTAAAACAAGATTCAATTAACTTGATATTTTGAATAATTACGTAATCTGGATAAAATAATAACAACGTGGAACATATTCCAAATATGAAACACATATTAGTATAGGTAAACCATACATTCATGATGCAAACAAACATTTCCCACTCATAAAAGAAACTAAAATGTACTCATGGATACTTTTTCTCAAGAGATATAAGCTTTTAACCAATGCATTGGAGGGATATATAGGAAAACACTCATCATATATTCATACCAACATATCTAGTAATTAATCACTCATTCATCATATCATAGTGTACCGAGGGAATAAATTTGGATTGAAATTAATGAAATTACAAATAACTCTTGGATGAATATGGTTCTCATATCCTATTCAAAAGGTTTCACAAAAGTAAATAATCAATATGATAAACCCTTTGAAAGAAACATGGGCATCCAAAGATAAGTTTTCACATTTTAAGTAAACATCGCTCAATCAAGATAAAACATATGTTATTTAAATTATATTGAACGAAAATTTATAATTATTTTAATAGTATCCTAAATCAATAAATTTATAGAATCTTTGTTAAAAATCTTAAATAAATGTATGGAAAACATGTTATTCACAAGATAAATGAATTTAAAGGAATTTTGTGCATATTCATGGTGGATGGTTGAGAAACACAGTGGAAATGATGGATTTTATAAATGATATAAAAGAAAACTACACAATTAATTTAGATGAATAAGGATGATGGATACAAATTAACATATCACCAGTGTAATAAATATAACTCAGAAAGATGTTGACATAAATGAAAAACTCACACTGAAAAAGAGTATTACGAATGGTAACACATAATAATTAGTCAAGAATTTAATTGTTGTTTACCATGATTTGAATCCACAAAATTAAGAATATATTTATTTAATTTTAGATGAATCTAGCCACATAAATCCCATTATTTCAAATTCTTTTGTATATGAAAAGGACAATGAAGGAGAAAAATTAAAAGAGATTTTAGAATACCTTTTCAATATTAACATAAAATATAATCATACATGTTATATTCAGAAGAAACTATTAAAAGTATGTGGATTAATATTTTGAAAGAATTTACATTTTAAAAATAATATCTAATAAATAATACTTAAAATGATAAAATTGTTTCTATAGGAAATGTGTTACCTAATATAAAGCATATAATTATGAAAGGGACCTTTTTACTACTTTGATATTACTATTTTTTAATAATGACATTATAAAAATTTGTAATAGAAACTTATTTATATTAAAATATAAATTTTATAAAGAGGACTATAAAATAACATATAAAAAATATTAGGGTTTGTGAACCCCATCATTGAAGAACAATTTTTATTATAAAACATTATAACTCAATGAAATGAGATTTGAGCTATGAGTATCCCTTATGGGATATGTACTACATATAGAAATAAATATTTAACATAGATTTATGCATTAAGAAAGTAAAAAAAATATAAATCAATGATATAAGACAACATCATATAATCAAGATCAAGATGTCACTATTTTATATGAATTGAGTTCATGAGAATGATCATCACTCTATCAATTAAAGATGAGTTACAGAAAAAAACCTTACTACTAGGGTAACAATTTATTCAATATCCATGTGATGAACAAAATATGATTTGTATTAGCATACCTGTTGGAATAGAAAAAAACATTATTATTGAACTACATCCATGGGATGAAAATACACCATCTAAGGAAATCATAGATCAGGAAATGTATTATGTGTCAAGAATACATAATTATTGAAATTAAAATCAAAACCATAATTTATTATTAGTTAAAATGACCTATAACATCCTATATAAAAAATATATATATATTAGATACCCATTTTATAAAATGATTCATATATATAGATATATCCATTTATAAAAATAATTTATAATTGTTATATCCATGTATATTAGTTAGTTATTATCTATTTTTGATATCAAGTGTGAGTAATATTGATAGTTTTTATCTAGTTTCAAATTTGTAGTGTTCTTATTCATTATTATCCCAAAGATAATCATTAAAAGATCATTAATCGTATTAAAATTGGTATTTTATAATTATTAAAAATGTTATTATTTCAAAATATGTGATTTTAGGTTGTCTTATTAAAAAATGGGTTTAATAATGAGCATGTTTTAATGATTCTTAAAAAATAATGTCTTCATAAATAATGTGATAACATTTAAAATTATGATTCTAGATTGAGAAACAACTAATTT
This sequence comes from Viscum album, assembly GCA_963277665.1. NCBI lineage: Eukaryota > Viridiplantae > Streptophyta > Magnoliopsida > Santalales > Viscaceae > Viscum > Viscum album. The sequence continues at coordinate 1,510,522,595 of OY728158.1, forward strand.
TTTACTTATTTAAATAATATATTATTATAAATTATGTTCCTTTAGTCATCCATGGGATAAATTGAATTTATTATTCAAGTAGGTGTTTCAAACAACAAAAACAAGGACATACAAAAACTAATGGATGATTATATAGTGATTCAGTATTAATATTATTATTTAAAAATATTATTGATCATATTTAAAATTTATTGATAAATATAAACAAAAAATAATTATTTAATAGTAAAAATAATATTTTTTTACTCAAGTAATGTTCTTTTGGATGGTTCAATTTACAAAAGTTTTTTATTGTTTATATTTTTAATAGGTTGTATGAATTTTATTTTAAATACCATAATTATTTTATAAAAATTATAATTAAATAATTAACACGTTCTCTTGAAAAACAACATCATCTTTTGATGAAATGAGAAACAAAAATCAATCTTTCCATGGATGAGGAATTCCACATGTATGAATGGATTTTTACATCATTTTCTACAGAATGATGAATAAATAAGTAATATGGTTTATCATATAAATATATAAAATATTTCACTAATATTATAATTTTATATTTTATCCCATATTTTTACCTAGATTGTGTGGGAAAATGAATAAGGATGCCTGATTGAGGTTGTAATTTTCACAAAGTATGAATGTTGGTTTTATTTTTATTAATTTAAAAGGGAATGTTGGTTAATGATTTACCATAATTAAACTAAAATACCAGTATATTAATGATACCAATGTCATAATTTTATGATGAATTAATAGAAATTTATAATAAACAAGTGAACATAAATAAATATAAATGATAAAGGGGTCCTAGGAAATTTATACCTAACATCTTCTATTTTTGTCATTAAAAATGATGTTAAGATATTGTGGGATGGTCTTCTAAGAAAAATATAACCTCTTAATGGTTTTGAATAATTATAAGGTAGTTTTGGGTATTATTTTTTCTTATATATGTGTGTCTTGGTGTGAGTGGATTTGAGGATAGGAGTTTCCCTTTTCTATGAAGATGGATTCCATTTTTAAAATTTCCCAAATACTTTTAAAAATTAATATTATATCTAAAGGTAATTAACCCTATAATTAAAAACTGATCATTGGGGGAAGATATACTAACTTTGAGTTCCTAAAATACCTATTCTCATACATTTTTAAATCATCTTTGTTCTATTTTCCACCCAGTTAAATGATTTTACCGGTTTTTTGTTTTACTCTTGTAACTATTTTTTTACTAGAATTATTGATCAATTATTTTAGAAAATAAATTAGTCCGTATTAAAAAAATTGTAACTAATGATAAAAATATTAAAATATATTTTACTAAAATAAAATTATAAAATAAAAAAATATTTATATAATACTAAAATTATAATTTAGTGCCCCTCAAATATCATGTATGAATTAATTAAAAATTGGTTTTTCTTTAAATAAGTTATAAAAATTACAGAGGAATGTGGGATATCAATATTTTTTTAAGAGGAGACATATTATGAGAATAGTTGGAAAAAGGTTATTAATAACACTGTTGAAACTCTTTTATATGTATCTATGTTTTAAAAATTGGAGTTTTATGGTTTGAGCATGGATAAATAAACCATGCAGTTCCGTAGGGAAATATTTATGGGGTTAGGGTATCTTTCAAGGGGGTTTCACGGTTTTTAAATGTTATATTTATTTTCTTCAGATACTATTTGAATTTTATTTATAAGGTGATAACATCCACACATGGTTAGTGTATGGTTTGTCTAATTTCTCATCCTAACCACGCAGTCTAACTATGAAAAACATTCCAAACTATTAAAAATTTATGTTTACCCTTTTTAACATGGTCATTTTTATGATTATCCAACCCCTAATCTATTTTATTCTTGACCAAATCATTCAATAGTTATCTATAGACTTATCCCTTCAGATATATTGTGATTTAAATTTGTTCGTGATGTATTTTTATGGTATATTTAGGTTTTTCTACGATTTTCCATTCTGTTCTTTGATCCTTGCTTGATCTCTCAATCTCTTTTCTGGTTGAAATCTGTGTGGGATGTGGAATTTGGTCATAATAGTATTTATGGTGTTTAGATTTTTTATGGATATAAGATAATGAGGACCCAATATACTCTTCCCTAGTCTCTTTTTTGAAGGAATTTAATTTTATAGTTGTTCATATGGTTGGTGATACTATTAAAAGATATAATGCTATGAATTGATTATTTTCATTGAAACTTAATTTATTTTATTAATTGAATTGAATATATTAATTATTGTATTTGTTTCATTGGTAATGGTTTATGTTTTTTTGGTGTATTTCCTTCAAAAATAGTTTTCAGACAACAACTGTTTGATACAATATTCTAATGATGATTTTCATTTAAAAACTGATTTTCAAGCAGCAAAAAAATTGGATTGGCATTGAAACTATTTTAATAAATTGTTGTAACGTTTTGTAAATGGATTTAGAAAAATATAGCATGTAGGGAACCTTGGGTGCATCAGGAATATACATGTCACTCATAGTGTGTGTAATACCACTAGAGGTTATACCGGTTAGAACCAACATAAAACTAGATTGGGGATCTCATTATAATTTCTATTATGTATTCCTACTGGATAAATCCATAAACAGATTTATTTTTTTCATTTTGGATTTGATTTCCACATGATTTATTAGTCCAAGATATTTTCTCACAAGCTTTTAAATGATTTATAGGCCATGGTTATTTTCTCATCTTCTTTCACATGATGGATTTTCCAGAGTAATTTTCTTATATGTTGACATTATGATGTATTCATAAATGGTACTACTTATTATTTCATTCTTTATCACTTATAATTTTTATTCTTTTTTTTTTAATATGAAATATATTATTAAAAAACTAGGGGATGATTTTAAAATGGTTTTTATTTATGAAAATGTTTTTTAAAAAATAATTATTTTTGTATCTAGAACTATAAATTTCATGATATTTGAATTTGTATGTATTTTTTGGTATAATTTTCATTGGATTAGTTCTCACATCCTACTTTTTTCCTTTAGTTGGTTATATATGTAGTTTTGTATGACCTAGGTAAATGGAGGAGAATTGTGTAGCATATCAGATTATTAATTCACTAAATCCATTCTAAAGGGATGGTTTGGAGGTGAAAATTGGTTACATTGAGACTTGTTGGTCCTTTATTATTATACTTTCTGCATTAACTAGTTTTGAATGGATTATATTGATCTTGTATGTATCTATTTATAATAATGTATTCTCTAGTTTTATGTATTTTTCATTCATATATGTGACTTGTTCTAGTTTTCTTATTTCATCTAAACACCATGATTGGTCTACTCAAGAGGATTTTATAGTTCACTCATGTTGGTCTATTATAGAATAGTATTTAATGGAAATAACCTACCGTAAATACAATAACACACTCTGGGATTTGTTATTTTTCTATGGTATAAATGAGTGAAGACTGTCAGAATTCTAGTAGTAACTGTGAGAGGGTTCCCCGATAGCTCACTTCAATGATTGAAATCGAGTTACCATTACCAAGTTTGTGACTTGGAGTTTGAATTCATGTGAATGAAATTTATATTTTTTTTGAAATGGACTTGTTCATTTTTAAGTGTTATGTTTCTCCAATTGAATTTTCATTGCTTTAAATTCTCATTATTTTAAGTCATTGACATGAATTCATGAAATTAGTATGATGATTATGAAATTTTATCTAAAATCATACTGTTTATTACCTAGTTATTATTATATAATGTCTCATATAATAACTATTTCAAATATGGTTTAGGTTGATGTGAGAGAGGAGAAAGGTTCCATAGGTGAATCCTATGATGGTCCATTCATTGGTAAAATCTATAATCCATAGTATTCATGATCTTATTCCAATGGGTGTTGAGAACCCCAAACATGTAGTGGATTATGGATCATAACTCAGTAAGAAACAAAATATAATCTTTTATGCTTAAAAAGTACCTTAGGAATCTTATTAGTTGATTAGGTGGATTGAGAGGACCATAAATATCATGAATAATCATGTGGTCTCTATGTTTTCTTTTAGAACATACATGCTCAGGGGGCCTGGAAGAAGATAGTGGGACTCAAATATTGAAAGCTAAGTAGTATAATGATTATAAAAAATGATATATTCATAGTATTACCTTGAGAAATTATTTTTTGTGAAGATTTAAGAAATTATAATCCTATATAAAGAGGAACTTGTTTTTCTAGATAATTCCGTTCAATTAACTTATGTTAGTGCATTTAACACCAGAGCTAGTTTATAATGAGTACATAACAACATAGATGTTTGAGTTAGGACCGATACCTGATATTCGGTAAATATTGATTATTTTGTTCCTTCTAATTTCATATAGGTAGTCAAAAGAGATTATTTAGATTTTTTAGAGATATAAGACAAGACTGGGTTGGGTAGAGAATCAATTGGACTAGTTGTTATATATGATGGGTCTTCTGGCCAAAATAATTAGTGCTAGTGTGGTTAGTTTTATTGACAAAAAACTTCATGGGATTCCTTAGTAATGTATATTTTTTTATACTAAAAATGTGGAAGGTATATTCATAGAATTTACAACTATATGGATACTCCTATCACATGAAATCTTTGTGGACTACAGGTCTATTTGAGAAATATTTATGAATGGATATCCTAGGACAGTAAGGCTGGATCCACTCCCACCAAGGTTACTCATTTTTGTACCAATACTTATAACGGTGGTGGGTATAATCCTAAAACTTAGGGTGAAATTAATATAATTTGAATTTATTTATCAGAGTGTGCACCTAAGGAATCTAATGCTGGTTGATCTACTATTAGAGGCACAATGTTTATTTCTTCTTCTAGGGTACTAGTATTTACTGATGTGGGTGATACTAATTATTTTATATCATATAATTTATTTTATATGTCTGGATTTTTTTAAGAACTTCTTCTATTCTTGTTTTATATTTATATGCCTTTGGGAAATTGTTCATAACAAGGATTAATGTATCTCATGTGTTGGGTGATGATAGAAAATTTTGAGGTGGTGTGGAACTTTTTAGTTATTGAACATTAAATCCTAAACCTGATACATGGAATGGATTGGATGATTAAAATTAAGGAATATAAAGACTATTATCATTTTCAGGTTCCTTTTTATCTTCTTTTGGGTTCACTCATGTTTTTTAGGGTGAGTGGGACTCTATATTGGGATGGGTGGGTCATGTTCCTTTTTATTACAGGGTAATATTATGCTATTTTTTAGAGTTTTTTTTGGATTTCATAAACACTTACTTTAATATTGTACTTATATTATTGGTTTGTACATACCCAGAGGGGTTTCTAAATTATTTTTATGGTTTACATCTGTATAAGTAGAAAATATTTAACATTGACCTACTATCTCTAACAAAACTCATTAAAATTTGATCTTATATAGAACAAGTTACATTGATGGGACTTGAATTACAGTTTTTTTACCCTATTTCTAATAGATTTATTCATCCTATTATGGAACCATGGGAATGAACTATCCTCTTGGCTAGGAAATATGATGGTAACCATAGACATTGTGTGCGTTATCAAATTTTTAATTAGGTGACTGTTATGAAAAAATATTTATTTCATAGAATTGAACATCTCTTTGGAAAACTTATTAGGGATCTTTGGTTTATAATTATTAACCTTTATTCAATTTATTACCATCATGTACTCTTATAATAATATATGTATTTCCAATAGTTTTTAAAAAGAGAATACTATGTTCGATAATGTATGTGATACGCAACACCGAACACAAACCAACAATTATTATTTAAATAATACTTTTTTAAACATTCTATTAAATTTGAGGACATAGATATGATTAAATACTATATGAAATATATATAATTCCAAATCAATATAAATTTAATGATAAATTATTATAAAATTATATCTCAATTTTGCTTAAGATATTTTTTTCTTCAAAATATATTGTCTTCAATTTTTATTTTTATTTTTTTTTGTGAAAAAAATATTATAAAAAATTTATAGATAGTTCAGAAAATTTATTTGATAATATTAATTAAAATTTTAATATAATTAAATCAAAATTTATAGATGGTGGGATATTGGGATTTTTTAGAAATATGTTTTATTTTTCAGTGATTAGTGAAAAATTCCCAATTGTTTAAAACATCAATTTCTATTAGTAAATTAAGTAATTTTAATGAAATATATTTTTAATTTAATTTAAAGTTAAAATAATTATTTTTCAGTTCTATTTAATATAATTACTTTCATTTAAATATTTGTTATACTAGATTTTAGAAAAGTTCATTTTAAGGGTTCAAGATCCATTTTTTAAACTATTTTAAAATGCATGATATCCATCAATTTCAATTAATGAATTATGACCCCTAATGTGGAATAATTTAATCAATAAGTATATATTATATATATATAATTATTAGTTGAAATTCATATAATAAAAATTACTAGTTATAGAGTTAAAGTAAAATCATCATTTACTTGAAAAAATTCATTTTTCGTAAAACCCCATTTCACGGTGCTTACATGTTTTATTTTATATTCATCCGATTAAATGAATTTTATTTTCATGAATGGATTATATATTTTCATTCAATATAATTAGTATTAGGTAATAATTTAAAATTAATTTTTGAAAAAAATGAATAATAACGGTTTTCAATATTTATTACCATGTCGAAAGGAAAATAGGTTAATTCAAGGTAGAAAAATATAACAAGGACTAGAAACATAGTAAACCAAATAATATAAATATTTATATTTTTCATTTAATTATATTTATAATTACATTCTTTTCTTCATAAATGATTAAATAATTATTTAAATAAAAATATATTTTTGATGCATTAAAACGTAAATTATAGTTTGGTGATATATAATTTTAATCAATACAAACTTTTTGATTACATATATAATTTTTTAAATTAATGATATTTTAATTTAATATTTTTTAGGTAGTATATAAAAATTATTAATGATGAATATAATTTTATGATGTAAAAATGTAATTTTTATAAGGGTTCAAAAAAATTTCTAGTCACAAAATCCAGCATTTCTCAATAAATATCAAATCTATTTTAAAAGTGAAATTTCACATATTTATAAAATTATTTTGTTAAAATTAGTTTTATTTTTGGAATCATAATTTCAAAATTATATACTGGTGAATTTTTCATAATTTTCCACAATAGTCACATTTTCATGTAAAAAATCAATACTGTATAAACATACAGTGCGTATTATGACATCATAGTGACCCAAAAGTGATATTTTAATTTTTATATACGGTATAAAAGACAGATTATATGTTTAAATTTTAAAATAATGTGGTATATATGTTATTTGAATAATTTAATAATGTTTTTAATAATCTACCAAAACCTTTCTTATATTTCATGGTTTTAAAATCATTTTTTATGAACATGACTCACTTCTACCTCCCCAAGGGTAGTATAATATTTATTTTGTACCTTGAAATTGTAAAATATTTAAAACCACTCCTATTTGGTTGAGAAAATTGTAAAACCATGGGTTTTTTGTGGATATGATAATAATATTGTATAGTGTCCAAAACCAATGATTGGGAAACAATAAATAACTCCCCTCTCTTTTCCAATATAAGACCACCCAAGCTCTCATTACTCTTCACATAAAACCCTTTTCAAACATTATTACTCTATCTTCCCCTCTATATATTACTTACAAGGCTGTCCTAGAATATTAACAAGATCCTCCCAATCTTGTGGAATCACCATCTCAATGTAAGGGGTCTCCCACTCTTCTTTTTATTCAAGAACCTATTTTATGTTGTGCCCTTAATTTCCATTTTTTCATGTTTGGGGATTTTTTATGAATCCCACTAAATAAATTGTTTACATTCATATGACTATATATCCATTTAATGATCATCAATTCTTCCCATGAACCTTTTTCTACACCCATTATGCTGCGAAAATTGTCCAAGGATTTTCCATACCAAATGTGAGGGCCTTATCCCAATTCTATTCAATTTAATCTTCTTCATTATATTTTGAATTTTGATTCTCAATTGGTTAGGTTTTTATAAATTTATAAATATCCATATACATTCTTGTTTATTTCATTATAATGATATTTCATTTATCCCTTCTCATTATAGCATTTACCAAAGTTTTTACTTTGACGAAACCCTCTCCTAATATCCATTATTCAACCAGCTTTATCATATTAAGAATTTTATTTCCAATTGATAATTTTGGGATATATATTTCCACATCTATATAACATTCTATTTCATGTTAAAAATATGATATACCCATTTTTTCTCAATTTAAACTATTCTATGAGCCTCTTTGTACTATCTTTTTCCTACAAATATCAATGTTATTTTACCAACCCAAAACTTTTTTTGTTAATACCATCGATATTTCCACTAATGTTTACTCCCCCACACATAGAGATACTTCTTTTATTTTTTTAATTCTAAATATTTATCCCACATTTCTTAATTTTGGAATTAATTGTGGTGGAATATATTATTATGTTATATGATCTATGTGGAACACTTATGCATGTACAAGATATGATTGTGATGGGTGTTCCAAAATAGATTTTTGAATCATTGGGTGTTGTTTTTCACTCATGATATTCCATGTTTAGTGTACAAGAGGTTATCATAATAACATAGTGTTATGAAGTCTTGGTTTTTAACCATGACATATGTTTTTAACGTCATGATTAATGTGCTTTCCACATTTCCATGTTGCCTTTGTGTTATAAATCTATATCATTCCTTATTGTTCGTGATTAATATTATCAACCCTTTTATGTTCCATTTAAACTCATATTTTATAATATTTAATGATTTATTCAGGATAATATCATTTTATATTACCTTACTAGGATTTATAGATCTAGACTTTCTTATTTACATCCCTAGGTTATCCCACGTGATTTTAGAGGACCAATGAATCTAAGATCATGTTAAGGATGTTTTCAAAAATTATGTTGTATGCCATGATCATGATATTATTTTATGTACCTAATTCCAAAAGGCACTAGACTTATCAATCTTCTGGATTATATTATGTGTATTTTTTTAATAAATCCTGAACTAATATGTAATAAAAACACATGTTTTCATAGTTGGTATCAAAGGAATGTTTAGATAGTTTTGGGATTATGATTATAGAACTATAGATAAACCCTAAGGGATAATAATAAAGATAATAATACATCACCAAATTTAAGTAATGTATAGTGTATTTGTTTTATAGGAAAATGCATCCTTGTTTGGATACTAAAAGTACATCAATCTAGCACATATTTACCTTGGCGTAGCTCATGAAACCCCTACATTTCACTAGACTCGATTTGGAACTGGTGCATGACAATGAGTCTTGATACACACCTAATTCTCCACTCCCATTTGGTGTTCTTTGGTAAATCCAGAAGCCCATTGAAAAACATTATAATGGGAACACGAATTCACATTAGAATCGATATTTTAAAATATATCATGGGTAAGAAAGAGTGATTCCTAGAAATTCATAAGGTAATAAAATACATTTCATTTTTAATTTATCCATTTAATGTTACTTTCTTCTTGATTATGTGATTAACGATTTAGAATTACTCATCCCTGATTTTTAACTTATTAAAGTCATTAATTGGGAATATGAATGACCAAATAAAGAAAACATGTGATGGAAAATTCCATGAATTCTTTAAAGTTGTTCTTAACATGACTATATATTATATATGAAATATTATTATTATGCCAAATGGTGTATCAAAAATAAAACATTAAAAAATTACACTAGTTTGATTATCTAAATACCTCAAAAATAGGAGGATGAAATCTCAAGAAACGTTTTCTGATAAAGGTGATAAAGGAAGGAATATTTAATTTTATGTGTTTCAAAAATGTGGAATGTGACACCAAGGGAAATTTTTCAAAGTAACTCAAATTTGTTTTAAGTGTGAAAAAATATGTCATAATGAAGCTAGTTCCCAAAAAAATATATTGTAATGTAATGGAATAAATTAAATCCTATAGAATCATTTTTTCCAATGACTTAACTGTGTATAATATGGTAATTATCAAAGTAAATTCCCTAATTTAAGGGTTAAATCCTAGACTAAGGACCTATATTATGGTTATCATTGGATTATAGTGTTTATGTATTGGTATTTGAGAGTTATATTGTAAAATTATTGTATCAATAACATTATGGATTAAAGAATCATGAATCATATATGGATTTACCTACAATAGTTTTTCATAAATAATTTAAAATAAATTTTGAATAGTATAGATAACCTATAAAAGTGATTTAGCGATAAAGTGGTATTTTAGAAAGCACAGGATTGTGGAATTGGTTTCCCTTAATAAGAATTTAATGTCGGGATAAAACTAAAGCGTATTGGGATGATATTTTTAATTATAATCATTATACAAATTAATAAAACTTTGGATTATTATAATTATATATGTTTATCTTGAATAATGTCATTTTAGGAAAACATATTTCTGGATAAAATCGTTATTGATTGTCAGGTGAATAGTGATATTTCAGAATTGTTTTATTCAGTTGATGTATACATAACCATTAGGTTTACTATAAATTATTATTATATATTAATTCTCTTATGATTTGAGAGTTTAATCCGATGTTTATGAGTCAACCATTAAGGTAAAAACATTTTTTTTATATTGAGGTAATTTGTGTTATTTGGAATATTGAATTATTTTTCAAAATAATGATCAATTACAAACCATTGGAATATTTTATTGAATTTCAAAGATTAATGTATTATGTTTTATGAAATTTTCATTATAATCTAACATTATTCTAACCATATTGGATTTATTAAATACGTGAGGAAAAAAAATTTATTCTTTGGTGAATTATGTGATTCATTAAGAGCATATTCTTGTGATCCAAGGATAAAAATATTTTATCTTGAGTATTTATCATATGGAAAAATTATTATTGTAAGAAGATTGATTAAATCATAAAATTATACCTATCATAAATTTATATTTACTTTTTTTCCCTGGTCTAAATGGGAATGGAAATACATAACACAATTAAAAGAATATAGAAAAATATTTCCCACTATAGTCATTTCTGATGAATTAATTTTTTGTCACCCATCAAAAATGTATTATATTATAGTAATTGAATTTCTTCTGAACCTGTTATCTATCACACACTATTATTTATTTGGTGTTACTTTCCTCTTTTATTTATATTTTTTCACCTCCCATTAATGTTCTCTTAATTGGAAACCATGTTATCTAATGTCGTTCATAATTCTCATTCAATCATTTCATGTGGATGTTTTATTAACCATTTTTCTATTGTGGGTTTTGATTGATGATATTTTCAAGTGTCTAAAATTTTATTACTGTGATCATATTCAAATTAAGTGGTTGGAATTTATTAAATTGGGGGATAATGTAATTCCCCCATGTTTTTAAATTTAGATAACTATGATCGATAGTGTATGTGATACGCAACATCGAACCCAAACGAATAATGATTATTTAAATATGACAATTTTAAACAATCAGTTAAATTTTATGATATGAAAATGATTAACAAATTTATGATATAAATATATTTAATATTCAACATAAATATCTTGAAAATTTATTATAAAATAGTCACCCAATTTTTGGTAAAATTTATTTGTTCTAAAAAATATGTTTTTCACGAAAACAAAATTTATTTTTTTGAAAACATATTTCAATAAATTAATAAAAAAATTGATAATTTTTTTCTAAAATTAAATCTATTTCTTATATAATCATATAAAAATTAACTTATGATGAATGTTTGGGATTTTTTCAAAAAATATTCATTTTTCAGTGGGTAGTGAAAAAATACTATTTTGTTTAAAACTGTTATTTTATTTGATAAATAATGTAATTTAGAAGATACATTATTCTATAAAATTAATTTAAAGGTAAAATATTTAATATTTAGTTAAATTTAATCATATTAATTTCATTCTATTCATATTCATACTAGATTTTAGTATATGTTAACTTTTAGGTTTGAAAATAATTTTTTTTTAAAAATAGTTCACAAATGGAAATTATTTCACCATTTTAATTGATAAAATATAAGCCCAATAGGTTAATGATTTAAATTATAGGTAAATATTTTTAATCTTTAATTAATTTTAAATTTATTTTTAATGAATATTACTATATATAATGTTAATATAAATTCATTCCATCCTTGAAAAAATGCATTTATCAAAAACGTTTTTTATATAGTTCTTGAGTGTTTAATTACAAATTCAATCACTTATGTGAATTTAATTTTCTAAAATTTATATTTAATTTTGAATCATGGTAATTAATATAATTAAATTTGGTCAACATATTTTTTTGATAATATTAAAAATAACTGTATTAAATATGCATGCCATAGTTAAATGGAAATATGTTCATTGAGGGTAAAAATAATTTAACAAGAACTAGAAAAATGTTAACCCAAATACTTGGAATATTTATAATTTTCCTTTAAATGTATTAAGAATTATATATATTTTTTAAAATTTATAAATTATTAAATAATTATTTTGATACTATAATATTTTTTATATGTTAAATCATAAATTCTATTTGGGGTAATATAGAGTTTTAATCAAGACGCTCACTTTGATTAATTAAATATTTTTTCAAATAATGGATATTTTAATTAAATATTATAATTATGTAGTATATATTAAATAAAATTGATAAATGTAATTTTTTTAATTGTTAATGTAATTTTATTAGGGTTTGAAAACTATTATTGTCAATGAACACAAAATTTCTCAATACATGTCGATTCTATTTTAAATGTGAAAATTTATATATTATGAAAATTATTTTTATAAAATAAATATTATTTTTGGAATAATCACATAAAAGTTACGAAATTATGATGTATCATTATTTTTTGTAGAAATTTATATTTTCTGGTTAAAATTAAATATGGTATAAATATACAGTATGTATTGTGACATCATAATGATCCAAAAGTGCATTAATGGATGCTATAAATGGTATCAAAAGAAAAATATGTGTTTCCCCTTTAAAATAATGTGACATTAATGTTACTGTATTGAATTTATAATTACTTTATTGATCCTTCGATGCTTATATTATATTTTACAATTTTAAAATCATTTCATTATAAACATGATTCACTTACACATCTGCAAGTGTAATATTTTAATGACTTATTCCAATGGTATAATATAATAATGAAAACATGTAATATTTATAAAAAAACATGGGAAAAATAATTGTAATTTTTTTTCTGATTACTTTATTATAAATTGTAAAAAACATATGTTTGGGAAATAATAATGAACTCCCAAATTTTACTATACAATTCCACCCAATATCAAATTAAACTTCGCTAAAAAACCATAGAGAACATCCATAGTCTAATTTGATATCATTATCTTCCACCCAATTTTCCCCCTTTCTATTCAAAAGCTCCTCCCAAACTTTTGGGATCACCCTCTCTAGGTAAGGGATCTCCCTCTCTCTTTTTTATTCTTGCACCTCTTTTATGGCGGGCCTCTTAAAATCTAGTTTTTCCTGTGTAGTTATATATTTATACATCCTTATCACTATAATATTTATTTCCATATGATTATATAAACCTTTTAATATAATTAATCCCTCTAATTAACCTTTATGTGCACTAGTTAAGCAACAGAAATTGTCCTGTGATTTTTGGCACCAGAAGGGAGAGTCCTCACCCAATTATTTTCAATTAAAGAACCTACATTATATTTATAATTTTAATATCAAGTTATTAATTTTATGGGACCTTATAAACATCCCTCTATTTTACAATTTATTTCCTAAAAATGATAGATCATTTTCCCTTATCATTATAGCATTTACTATGCTAAAATACTCTCATTATATCCTATATTCCAGTATATTCTTCATTTTATTTCTTTAATTTACATTTGATAATATTGAGATATGTTTATATACATAATAATTACTTTCCACTTTAGGTAATAGTGATTATATACCAATTTATCTATCATTTAACCGTTTTATGATCCAATCTTCACTCTTGTTATACTGTCAAAATTTCACTGCGATTTTTCCATAAAAACCTCTTAGTTATGGGTATCAATGATATTTCCACTTAAGGGTATTAAATTATTCATATATATATAATTATTGTTTTGGTAAAATCTTTTATTTAATTCACACTCCTTTATCATGGAATTAAATTTGATGAAATTTATTCTTAGGTTACACTTGTACCTGATATGATTATGATAGGTGTTCCCAGAGAGCACTCCAAACAATTGGGTAATGTTTTATTCTCATGAGATTCCATTTTTATTTTATTTTAGGTTATATTAAGCATAATGTGTTATGATTAATTTGTGTATAACCTTGTACTATCTTTATAATTTCATGTTTAAAATTTTTTCTACACATCCCATTTACCTTTATGTTGTTGTGTTATATCAAACAAAATAATTCATGTTTGTGATTTTCACAAATTTTATGTTTCATTTTAATGCATATTTTGTAACACATAATAATTTCTTCATGTTATTCGTCTTTTATATTCCCTTTTGGTTATTTATAGAAAACCTCTTTCTTATGTACGTCTCCGGCTTATCCCACGCAGTTTTAGAGGACCCATGCTTTTAAGAGCATGTTATTGATGTTTTCAAAAACATTGTTGTATACCATGTTCATGATGTTGTTCTATGTATTGAAATCCAAAACACACTATAAATATTGATATTATAGGTAATATTATGTTTATTTATATGTTATAAATCCATAAATAATTTTTAAAAAATACAAAAGTTTTCATATTATATTCCTATGACAATATTTAGGAGCCAGTAAGGGAAATTTGAGCTTTTGGTTATGGAATTCAGTATAAATAATGATCCTATAGTATTTATGTCTTCAAGGAGTCAAATATTTTATTATTTCTCCTTGTTTTTTACATTTTTTTCATTGATGGAATTTTGGTGTACTCCTTCTCAGATGTGGATAATTTGGACAATTTAGATATCATTCTTGTATCATTAAAGTAACATCATCTATATAGAAAGATTTAGAAATGATATTTTCTGGATTTGGGAAGTGAAATTTACTTATCATGTCATATCTAATATAGGATTCTTAGTGGATCCTGATAAAATATAGTCAGTTTTATCTTGTGATCATACAAGAAATGTGTTTCATATCTGAATATTCTTGGGTTTTGATGGTTACTATAGATGGTTTATTCATAATTTTACTAAGATAACATATTGGATAATATATTTATCTCATAAACCATATTGTTAGTATGTAATGAAAAATGTTATAGGATTTTGGAGAAACTGAAGGTGAGTTTTACTTCATTACAAGTTTTGATTCTTCTAGAACAAGCTTTGGGTAATGAATTTTTATGTGGTACTTCTAGTATTGGATTGCAATCTGTCCTGATGTAGGGGAATAAAGTGTTGTACGATGGATCTCACCAATATCATGATATTTATAAGGACTACTCTACCCATGATCTTAGTTTGTAGTGTTTAATAATTCCCTCAAAACATGGCATCAATATCTCATTGTATAATAGTTTAGAGTTTATTTTAATCATAAAATCCTGAAATATATTTTTAATTAGAGAGATATAAAATCCTAATAGAGATACTAGGTGGAGTATATTAATTATATTAATTTTGATATTAAATTAAGTCTTGGAAATGTAAATGTGGTTTTTATTCATTAGGAAGATAATTACAGATATAATCCATGAAGGAATCGGTTGAGGAGTGGTCTATGATGAGTTATTTTTGTTGACAAGATCTTGAGAGTGTAATAGGTTGGTGGATATGTGTTATTATTATTGATTAAATATGACACTTCTTTTAATGAGAGAGTTGTTCTTTTGAAGGTTACATAAAAATAGATCCAATTTATTGTTAAAATATTTTATGGTGGGGATATATTGGGTGAGTGGTCACATTCTCCCAGTGAGGCTCTATACTGCCAGAGTGGGTTGTTTTCTCCAATTTATCTGAGGAACAAATTAATGGATTGTGCAAACTAGTCTCATTTTCTATACCCCATGGGGACACCAATATTTATCACAACATAAGATATCATTTTTAGTGTCCTAAAATGAGGTAGCCAATTATAGATTTCGTATCTCATTGTATCACTTATTAGAAAATTATGTCTTAACATAAGAGATATACTAGTATTTTGAAAAATATTTCCATTTCAATATAGAAGTGGGATGAGATTTCATTGAACATTACCATTTCTTCACAAACTCCTAGTGGGAAGGATGATATTTGGGTGATAATTAATTGACTTAAGAAGTCAAAAAAAATTCCAATCAATAAGATAACCAAATTGGAAGAGCTTGGGTACTTATACATCTGAGAGATTGTGATACTTATTGGGATTCACTTTGTTATTATTTATAATAAGCATCCAAGGTACACATCTATGTTCTGGGAAGGTTTATATGAGTTGATGTTTTCGTATTTTAAATTGTTCCTAAAATATCATACATGTATGGATGGAATGATAGAGACATACTTCTAGGTCCTTGAGTACATGCTCTAAGACTGCATGCTTGATTTTGGAGGATATTGATCAAATCATTTTATATTGGTCGAATAATTATATAAAATTGTTAACATGATTCAATAAAGATGGATCCGTATAAATGGTTTTATGTTAATAAATGTAGATCTACCATATGTTGGGCAGAGTTGGGAGAGAGTTCCATGTTCGGAACAATAATCATTTAGGAGATAATAGAAAAGTTACAGTGGATAGAGAAGGGGTTAATCAATATAAAGATCTATAAAAAGTCTAATGAAAACCATCAAAGGATATATATTTAGTATGATGTTAGTGATCATGATTTTATTAGAGTTTCACATCGCCTCGGACATCATTAGTTGGGTAATAATAGTATATTGTCACCAAGTTAGATCAATTTCTATTATATAGTGGTGTGACATAGAAATATTGTATATCGTTTCGGCATAACTTCTCTCTTGAGTTCATTTCATGATTTGTTTCATGTTTCTTAGTTGAGTAGGTGTCGAACAAATCCTTCATGTGTGATCAAATGGGAGGATTTTTATATTGAACCTGATACAACCATTTTTGAGTATCTAGTTAAGATTATGGATCTCTAGGAGAAGGTATTATGCAGTAAAATGATACACTTGGTTAGGGTACTATGGAAGTGAAGATGATATAACCATAATATGTGGGAGTTGGAATCATTGATGAGGAATTTGTGAGGTTATCTTTTGTGGGTCTAGTATCTAGATGATTTTTTAATGAAATAATTCTTTTATGGTGGGGAGAATTATAGGACCAATGTATCTTAGGTATCCTTTAGTTTAAGAATGGTTTATTGGAAAATTAATTATTTATATTTTCAAAGAAAATGATCAAAAATAGAGATTTATGGAAGAGATTAACCATGCACATGGTTAGTTCATGGTTAATAATACATTTATGGAATCTTGTGGTATGGATTTCTTCTTTAACAGTGGGGTTTTTCATGTTTTTGGAAAAATTAAAGAGAATGTGTGGCTAACTAGGTGAAACCGTGTGGGCTCTTCTTAAATCTCAAATAGGGTGTCATGGTTTGACCAAACCATGTAGATTGTACTAGGAGACCACACAACTTGTCTTTATAAAGACATAGTATCAAAACAAAAAGAGGGTATTTTTTATCATATCATGCATGTAATATAGAATTATTATAAATTAGTTTTTTCCACATTTCCCTTGGGAAGTTTTATTCTTAATCAAACCGCAATATATTCTACGATTAATATAATCCTTCCCCAATGATCTATAGATTTATCCATTATAATTCATGGTTATTTCCCTTCATTATTGTTGGATTTCTCAATGTATATTTTAGTTTTAATGTTGTTTACCCTTAATTTATAAGATCCTTAAAAGTCCTCCCCTCCCCTTACCTCATTGGAACCTGGTTGTGTAGTGGATTCAATATCTATGGGTTCTTATGAATTTTTTTTATATTTCTTATGGATATAGGATCATGAGGACCCAGTCTACTCTTGCTCAATAAATGTTTTTGAATCCTTTATGTTCTACCTATGTTATAGAGGTATGTGTTTCTGTATAAATGGATAATTCTATGAATTTATTATTATTATCGTAAATTAGATTAGGAAATTACGAGAATTTATTTTAATTTTTTAAAAAATGGTCACATTTGGGAATGATCATTTTTTAAAGAGGGTTTTCCATAACAAAATTTCATACAACAAGTGTCTAATAAAATGCTTGAATGGTTGTTTTGATTAAAATATGGGTTTTTAAGAAAAGAAGTGTATTTGAATGGATTTGAAATTTTTTTTAAGAAAAATTACCATGTTATTAAAATGGATTTAAACAAACATAGTACATAAGGAACCTTGGGTGTGTTTGGAATAGACATACTGCACATAGTGTTTGTAATTCCACAGGATTTTCTACTAGTGAGAACTAACATAGGCATTGATTGGGGATCTCTTGTACTTATCGTACATATTCCAATTTGATATATCCCTAAATGGTATTATTTTTCACTTTTTTTATACTTTTAGATAATGAGTTGTTCGTGGTAATTTGGTCACATGCTTTCAAATGATGAATTATTCATGGTTATTTTCTCACATGATTTCACATAATGCATTGTTTATGGTTGTTTTCTCACATGGTTTACCTATAGTATATTCATGGATTTTATTTATTCTGATTTCAATCATAGTTACTTATACTTGTCATATTCCTTATTTTGATAATATAAAAGACTTTTATGAAACCCCAAGGGAAGATCTAAAAGTGGTTTTGATTTATAAAAATGCTTTGTAAAACTGATATTTTTAAATCTAAAACTGATTCATTCTTGATATTATAATTTCTATAGATTCAATGTCAAATCTAACTAGGCTTAGTGTTCACAAACTAGTTTTCCTATGTGTAGTTATCGATGTTGTTCTCAAGGAACTAGGTAAAGTGAAGAGAATTAAGTATAATTACGTCTTCTCTTTTTTGTTGTAGCCTTTATAGTTGGACTGTTCAGAGGATATAGTTGGTAAAATTGAGACTTTTATGTCTTTTATTTTCATACTTCCCAATTTAGCACATTTTTATGGTATTGTATTGAACCTGGATAAATTTATTTCTTTCTCTTTTTGATATGGTTATAAGTCTTGTTTTTCATATAAATGACTTCTTTTCGTTGTATTGATTCACCTAACCACCATGATTGGCCCAATCAGGTGTATTTTCCAATTTAGTCAATTTTTTCTGTTATATATAATTTATTAAAAATATTGTTTTTTGAAAATTAATAATATGATCTAAAAATTCAATTTGGGTATTGTAAATTAAAACCAACAATTTTGAAACTTTAAGGTCACATGTAAAATATAGATTAAGTATTATAAAAATATTTCATAAATTTAAAATTCATATTTATATACAAATATTTTCATAAAAGGCTTTTCAATTCTAAAGAAAATATTTTGAATTATTATTTTAAAAATATGTTTTTTTAGAATAATCCCAAAAATTAATTGAAAGCAAATATTGAAATGTATAATTCAAAATAAATATTTTTTTAAATTTTAAAATTCTGAAATTTATGTCAAAATTAGAATGAAATTAAAATGTACATATAAAATCAGATTTTATAAACAAATATCGTTTTTAAATATCATTTATATTTAATAATAATTCAAATATATTTTTAAATTACTAATATTTATATATTAACTAATAAATCTAAATATTATAAATTATAATAAACAATCAATAATGAAAATTTTAATTTATTAAGGTAATTTAAAATATATATTTTTTTAATGGATATTTAAAAGGGATAATATTTATAATAGTAATAAAATAAAATAAAATTTATAAATATTTTAACTTATAATTATATTTTTATCTTATAATAATTATATTATTTATGTATTTGTAATATGTCATGGTTCATTTTAGTTTAGTGCTAGGTCAGTTTAGTGTTCCATGAAATTAAATCAATTGAAGATATTAATAATTTAGAGGGTCTTGAATCCTAGGAAGTTAAAAAAATGGATGGTGTTATAGAGAGAAATAAAATATAATTTCCAAAAATAGAAATTTAATTATTGAAAATCTGTATTTCAATGTTCTATTATGAGAAAAACCTATACCATTACACTTAACATCCACCCAATCACATCAACAACCATTAAAAGTTTTAATATAAATTTAATAATCTTATTTTAATCTATTTCATTTTATATGAAATAATTATAATAATTAATTGAACATATATTAAGTAGTTATTATTTATTTTCATCATCAAATGTTATTTATAATTATTATTTTTGTTCAGGTATCATAATAGATATTCTTTATCCCTATTCCGTGATACAATGTCTATCAATATCACATTATTCAAGGTAGTGGAAACATGTTTTTATGTATTTATATAGATCCATGTTCATATTTTGGAATTTAAGGATTTGGTATGAGAAAATGGATTCCATTATGATTTTTTTCTATAAATTTACAAATAATAAAGAGATGCGATATAATGATCAATTATTTCAGTGTGTCACACTTTTAAAATGAAATTAAAAAAATAAATTACACTTGTATATTATATATTATAATAATTACTATTTTATAGTCAACCATGTTCTAAATGGTTGAGATACTATGAAATCATTCATATAATTAGATGAATTGAACTAAACAAAAACATTGAATAACAATGAATGAGTAATAGTATAGAGTTACATATAATTAACATTATTTTATCATATGAAAAATTATTTTAATATAAAATAATTATTTTATATAATAATACTAATAAATATTTTACATTATAAGGTAACTAAAACTATTTTTAAAAACTATGTATATTCTTTTATGAATTCCCTCCATAAAACGGGTTTATTTAGAAAGAATGGTGTTAGTTTCATTCAAGTTACCAGAAGCTACAAAAAGGAAAATAATAAATTAGAATTGGATAAATGTTTACAGATTCAGTATATCTTTATAGGAAAATATTTTTTAATGTGCGAAGTATATTAACACCTATTTATTTTAACATAATTTTTTTATGATAGCATATATGACACACAACATCGAGCATAAACATCTAGAAAAATATATGCTTGTTATTAAAATGATATAAAAATGGATGGTATGAATATGATTTACTAATTTGTCATATATATATATCATACTCAATATAATGGTATTGATAAATTATTATCAAATAATAATTAAATTTTTAGTAACGCCATTTTATTCGTAAAAACTACATTTTCTTCAAAAATGATTTTATAGTTTTTTATAATAAAATATTATATTATAATTATATATATTTTATAATTAGTATTTAATTAAATTAAATTAAATTTTGAAAGAATAAAATAATATTTTAATTAGGGTTAATGTTTCGGATTTCTCATAAAATATTTTTTATTCAGTGAATAGTTAAAATACCGACTTTTAAAATACTGTCATTTCATTTCAATAAATTAAATACTATAAACTAAAAATGAAGATTTGAAATTTATTTCATATGACGTACTTATTATTTTGTTATATTATTTCCCTTTAATTCAATATTCAATCTTATTTATATTGTATTTTATTATAAGTTTAATTTTGTGTAAAAAACATATTTTTATAATAACTATTTTAATATGCATAATGCTTCTCCTTTTTAATTAATTAAAATATATCCTAATGAGTAATTATTTAAATTAAATTTATATATTATATATTTAAATATTAATTTAAATACTACAATTATTAATTCTAATCATAAAGTTAATATAATATCATTTTAAGACTGAAAAATAATTTTTTTGAAACTTTTTTTTTCACTTTTGTGGATTTTATTTTTATTAATAATAATTTATTTATATGAATTAAATTAGTTTAAACAAATTAAATATTTTTAATAATAACATTCTATATTATATAATAATGAAAAGATACCTTTTTTCCATAATGAACACTAAAAACAATAAAATAATATCATTTATCTTTGTTATGTTAAAAATAAGTTTACCATATAGTTTATATTAAAATATAAGGTTTAAAATTAAAGATAAAGCTGACTAGATTTTATTATATAAATATATTTCTACCTTATCACATCTAATTCTTTATAATTATCCATTTGGGATCCTTTTCTCGTGTGTAAAGCATGGGTTTAACTATTTTCAAAAATTCTAATTGTGTCATATTTCTTGCTTAAAAAGCATAGCCCCTCTCATCTACACTTCACACATCCAAATAATTCTTTTAGATAATAAATTATAAAATAAATTCCATGATATCATTACCATTCCCTATATTCCATTTTAGATAAAAAAAAATTCAGTCTAATAAGGTTCTAGGTATAATCCTAAAGAGGTTATCAGAAGAACAGGTACCGTTCTTTATTAAGTGTGTGTGTTTTGTTTTTTCTTCAACCTACTTATGATATTTATAGACCATGTTGATATAGTATAATTATTATATTCCATATAAATATATTTAATTATTTTAATTTAATAATCTAATCCATAACCTCTTCAGTCCAATGGGAAACAAAACCATCATTGCATGTACGGTATACTACTACAAGATGAAGAGATGTAATTCATTTTCCTTAATTTTATATCTAGGATATTTATAATTATTTAATTAAAGTTTATATATGATATTAATTTCATTTTTATCATTATAAAAAGATTTTATGTCTTTTATGTTCTTACAAATCCATTTATTTAAAGATGATAATGCCATACATGCATATGTGTTTACTCTCACCTCTGTGAAGTGATGTGATTCATTTTTCATCACTATATAACATGGATGATATATATAAATGTATTGAAGTAAATAATATAATATTTACTATTTAATTATATTTCTTAAATTATCAAATAATACTCACGTTCTTTCCACAGTGACCATTGAATAATGAAAATGGTTCTCATGCGTACATAAGGCCTAATGTATTCATCAATGTAACATAGTACATTTTTGAATAAAATTATTCATGGATTGTTTTAAATGTATAAATTATGTATATAAAATAATAATTATGAATTATAGTTATTTTTTATATAATGGAGTAATAATCCCTTTTACCATGGTAATAATACCAAAACAATTTGGAAAATAGGGACTGAATGTCTTCAGAACACCTAACGTGGACTTAAATAATTAAATATTTAAATATGTCATTAAAATAAATAAAATAAAAAATTTAATAATAATTTATTAAACCTAAAAATGGTTTTTATGAGATAATATAATTGATATAATATTATTATAGAGTCGTTAAAAGACATGTATGGAATGTTTGTACCTGATATAAGGGTTTCTCATCTCACTTTTACTTATGTAAGGTATTTTCCATATTCACCATTTATTTATATAATGTTTTATATTAACTAAACATTATTATATTGTTTGATTAATATAGATTAAATTATTAGGATTTATAAAATATAAATTATTTTTTCTATTTTATGAGGTTTTGATCCAAAGATTACCAAAGAAATATGTGATTTCATCTCAATTCCATTTCATTGAGAATATTTTATTATTATTCACCTACTTTAAATTATATTGTGTATATACTACCCATTTACTTTTTCAATCCTAAATAATTAAAACTTCATGTTATATTAAGTTGTAATTTTAACTATTTAATCCACGTATGTTTTACTTGAGCATTTAAAAGTGGTAATGGGTTTCACAACATAATTATTGTTCATTGGGATATATTACTTATTCATTGTCTTTTATATCCCATGATTTTGTGAGAAATGAACTCTTACTATATTATATTGTATTTACAATTTTTTTTCTGCATTTATAGTTCATTCCCATAATCTCTCAATTATTAAACCCTCAATTCAATGGTATTATTTGCATAAGGGTTATTCATCTCTAATTACCTTCCTTTGGGACATACATTAAATGATATGCACCAATAATAATTTATGTGGTATATATTCTATTACATTTTTATATAATGTAATTATTATATTCAACTGCTTTATACATAAGGTTTCATTTAAAGTTATTCTTTCTTGAGGCCTACAATTCAAAAGTTACAAAAGTGAAAATTACTTTTGTTATACTCTCCTTTATTTATAGGATTTTTTATTTAGAAAGTTTCTTTAGAGGAAATACTGTGATCATATTTTCTTGACTCACATTTCTCTTTTTGTCTTATTTTTATGAATGTGGACTATGTAATTAATTTCCATTTCCTACCTTATTGATTTAATTAATATCAAGAAAGTTTTCTATTTTTTATAGTGATCTTGAATCTACATTAAAATCAGGTATCATTATCTTCTATACCCATGTTTTCTTCAATTATTTTCCAAAATGTTCTTTTATAAAAATAAAATATTTCCTATTTTATATTATTTGATCTTTTACCGTCTTTTTAACAATTTTAAAATGAAAATTTCATAATAATTTATAAATGGGTCACTTTTAATTCCCTTTATAAAAAATTAAAAGGAATGGTAATCTTAGCATTTAAAACATGAATAGATTTTATCAAAATCTTGTCTATTATATTCCTTGAATATTCCTTTGTATGTTTCCATGTTTTTTTGAATAAATATTATTTTCACAATATTTTGTGAATTTTCATTATTTTTAAAAGTTATTTTAAACATGAAGAGGTTTTTTTTCACATTAATTTTTTATGACCCTATAATTTCATTTTTCATTTATCAATATAAAAAAATAATTATGGTTTATTATGGTACACTAATAATATTATGTAATGATTCCATCATTATTCTTCCTCTGGATGGATTATGAGATTGACATGGAACCCGTTTATTTTTAAATGGTGAATCAAGCATTGAAAGAATAATGATTATTGTTAGGTCAAAAAGTGAATAATTCAAAATATTTTATGCATAAATGTTAATTTTAAAATATTGATGATCAGGTGTGTTCTCATATATCTCCAGTTGAACCTAATATAACATATATGATTGATTATAGCACCGGGTGAGTCAGATATAGCTTATACTATTTGTTCATTTAGATGGTTTCGGGTGATCCTGATATAGCTTATACAATGGATTCTCCCATAGAGTGCTCCAATACATTGGGTAATTATAAATATTTCTTAGGATTTATATTGTATATCAGTTGTGTGGTCATTCTAATTTTCTAGGGTTATATGAAGAAAATGTTATAAGATTCCAACATGTTTTCTTTATGCTTTCTATGTGTTTTTTGATTATTTCATTGTTTGTTATTGACATCACATGGATCATGAATATTGATTCTTATGACTCTTTCCAATATTAAATTTTTATTCTATACTTTTCGGATCATGATATTGTTATTTATGGGTTTTATGTATCTTATGTTATTATATTTCACGTTTGTTATGTTATCTTACCCATACTCGCATCATTTTCTATCTAAAGAAATTCTGTTGTTAAGGATTATGTTTACCTTTATTGAGCATTTCAGTTTCTTTCCTTATGTTTTTTTTTCAAGTTTATTAATAATTACATTAAATGAATTATGTCTAGATTGGTTTCGTATAGATGATTATGATGACCTAGTCTAGACTATGAAATGTTGGCTATAGTATGAAAATTATCTCTCAATGTCATGGGTATTATTCAAGTAAGTGTTTCGACTAATTATATAAAACTGTAAACATAAATAGTCCTTGGTAATATAAGTGATCCAATATTTTCTTTTTTATATGTTTTGGATGGAAATAAAATTTGGTCCATGCATTTCTATATTAAGAAATAAATATAATGATTATATTTTTAACAATGAACGTAAGAGTGCTTGTTTTGGGATGTTATCATTGGGATCAGAGTAGGGCTTTGATAAAATTAGATATTATGATTTTTTTGAGGTTAGGTTATCTGAAGTGTTCTATATACTACTATAGTTTAATAAAATTATGGATTATCAAATGTTAAAATTAATAGAAACAAATTTTTTATTGATGAAATAATTAAGTGGTTATATAAATTTATGACACATTTTATTGGGTTGAATTATATGAAAATATTTATTTTAACATGATTAATGCAACTTTCATTTTATCTAAATAAGTTTAATGATATGGAAAAACATTATGGTTAAATGATATTTGATTATTAATAATATATTTTATGATGTTAATCATATTTCTAGGAATGTTATTAAAATATATAATGAGATAATTTCAGATAAAGTACAACCTATAGTTTGGTTGAAAGAAAGTCATATATGGAAAGGCCACGGTGCATAAATCCATAATCTGAGGGAGAGACATCTTTAGAGTATACCACAAGGATATGTGATTCCCTGGTTAGTATGACATTGTTTTTCATTCATAAATGGTAAGAATGATAATGATTAATTTGATTTTGGAAAAAATCTTTTATCATATGGATAACTATGGTATTGAAAATTTATTTAGCAATTAAGTGATTAATGTTAATTCAGATGAGGTTAAGAATTTTTGAGAACTATATATAATTTATGATTATAAAACATTACAAGATTTTATTTCATTAGTAAATTTTGAATTATATTTTGTAAACATATTAAATTTTACAATGCATTTTAGTTGATTCATGTTATTTAAAGAAATGATTAGTATCTATTAGAGATTATATGATTTCGTAATATACATTTTTCATAATGAGATATTAAAATTGATTGATGTTATTTAAAAATAAAATTTAAATCGATTTTTGAAGAAGATATGATAAAAAACTACAAATTTTATTATTTTTGTCATAGTCGAGAATATTTTGAGGATAGTTTCATAACAAATATTCTAATATAGAATTTTTGTATTATTGTTGAGGCATAAAAGATTAATTTTATGTTTCTCCATATAAGGTTTTATTTATTTTGGGGATTATATTACCTTTTACTAACCATTTGGGATGTAGGAAAGGTCTAAATATAGTAGGAATGCCTTGTGTTTCTGTTTCATAATTATTTGACCTATTAAATGTGGATTTTAGTTCTTTATGCATAATAGAAACATCTTGAATGATCATTATTTTACCGAAAATGATATTGTGATAAAAATTGATTAAAATATGAAAAAAATATATTATATTCCTATTTTAGATTTTATAAAATTATTTAGATATACTAAAAGGTTCTTGAAAATTAAAATGGTCTCCTAATAACTTCATTTAAAATTAGACTATGCACTTTTTCACACATTTTTAGATTTATTTTTGGTTGTCTAATTTATCATGATCATTCAATTTCTTGTTATCAATTATCTATATCACTTTACAACATTATCTGAAAATTATTCCTTTAAACAATGTTAATATCTTTTTTCTCTATAAATTTTTACTACATAAAAACCTTGTTATACATATTGTAGATGGTATTCATGCTTCCATCTCTATATATTTAGTTGGATGTTTTATTAACATACTTTATGATGTGGGGTTTAAAAAATTATATTTCTAAATGTCAGAAACATAATTACTGAGATAAAAAATTACCAAGTTTAATTTTTTTAAAAAGAGGATAATGTAACACCCATAATTTTTAACAGATTAATATTATGTATGATCACGTATATGACGTGAAAAATCAAGATTAGACAATAAGTGAAATATATGACAAATATAAAATAAGGTTTTATTTGAAGTTATGAATATTATTAACTAATTATATATATATATAATCTATTGAACATAAATTATTAGATGATTTCTTTGTAAAAAATAACTCATTGTTAGTAATGTCATTTTAGTTATTAAAGAAGTGTTTAAATTAAAATGATATTTATTGTTTCTTATGAGAAAATATTTTATTTAATTTATTGAGAATTTAGGAAATTAATTTGAAGAAATGAAAATTATTTTTAAATCTGAATATAAAAATTAACATATGATGAAATTTTGGTAATTTTTAAAAGTATATACTTTTTAATATTTAGTGAAGAATACCATTATCTATAAAATAACCACTTAATTTCAAACAATTAGGAAATATAAAATTACCATTATGATTTAAATTTTATTTCATGTAAAATAATTATTATTTAATTATATTTAATCTAATTAATTGAATTTTATTCATATTTATACAGGACTTTAGTATACGCTTATTTCTGCAGTTAAAATGAAATTTTATGAAAACTGTTTTAATGTGAAAAATGTTTCTCATTATGGAATAATTAAAAACCCCTAATGATGATTGATTTAAATTAAATTTATATATTTCATTTATAAATATTAATTTATATTGATTTATTAATTATTACAATTTATATATAAAATATAATAGCATCTTAAGATTGAAAAATGCATTTCTTCAAAATCACTTTTTAATCGTAACTATAGAATTTATATTAAATAAAACTATTCCAAATAATTGGATTGAATTTGGTAAAATGTATTCTATATTTGGAATAATAATTATATATATTATATAATAGGTTCAAATAAATATTTAGCAAAAATAATAGTGAAAACATAAGAAAATATTTCACTTTGGTTAAGGTAAAAAATGGGTTTTCCATGGGATTATACAAAATGATAAGATATTAAATGACATCAAACTTGACTGAAATCTATTTTAGGGATATATTTTGACCATATATCATATAATTCTCAATAATGATTCATTTTGGATCTTTTTTTCTTGGTAAAATGTGGTATGACTTCTTTGTTAAATAAATTCCTAGGGTATCCTCTACAAAAATTATAAATTGAAACCCCATGTCCTCTACATTTACCAATTAAATGCCCTTTTGTATTTGAATATACATTCCCAAAAACATTAATTACTTCCCTCCACATTCACCATGTTTCTTGTTTTATCATAAGACCAATCGTGGATGGTCTTAGGTATAATCGTAAATTGGTGGTATGAAGAAGAGATGTCGTTCTTAACTAAGAATTTGTTTATTTTACATCCACCACATTTAAATATTATTCATCAATGATGATATAGAAAAATAATTATCTAATTTTTATTAATATTTTATTATTTTAATGGATTAACTAACATACATATCCTCTTCCATCAAATGGTAAATGAAAACATCATTTTTGTGTACGGCGGACTACCGCCTCAAAAACCAACGTAATTCATTTTCCATCACACCTATCACATATATTTATAATGATGGAATTAATTTTATTATATGCTATTTATGACATATTATTCATTATTAAAATATAATTTATTATATTTTTTTTAAATTTAAATACATTGAAAGAAGGTAACATTATTCATGTGGAAGTGTGGACAACTGTCTCCATGGTGCCATGTGATTTGTTTTTTATCAAAATATCACATGTGTTATAAATATAAATTAATTTAAACAAAAAATAATATATTTATGATATAATTTACATTTTTAGTATGAAATTAATATTACCTTCTTGCTATATTGATCGTTGAAAAAGGGAAATGTTACTCATGTTAACATACGGCCTACCTTCTCCATGATTATAATGTAGTTCATTTTTGATAACCATTATTCATGATTTGATTTAAAAGTGTAATTTATATATAAAATAGATAAGTATATAGTGATTATAATTTTGTAGATAATGTAAAAAAGGCCTCACTTTTCACTATCAACATACCTAGTATTCATATAAAATATGGACAAAGGTCCTCATAACACTTGATGTGGACATATGCGATTAAATATCTAAGTATATCCCTAAAATTAATAAAAAAATGACTAAAGTATAAGATTATAATAATTTAAATGGTTTTTAATAAATATAATAACTGATTCAAGACTATTATACAAGAGTTTGAATACATTCCTATAAAGGATAGACTCGTGGTAAGGTTTTCTCATCTCACTTTTATTTCTATGAGTCATATTTTATATTCCCCACTTATCCTTATTATGTGGTGTACTTATTGACCATTAATGTATTTTATGATTATTTTCTTGAAAATTAATAGTATTTATAAATCCATATTTGGTTCCCTATTTCATTATTTTTTTCCCATATATTACAAAAGTAATAATGGATTTCGTCTCAATTAACCTTCGTCGGGGCATATTTATTATTATGCACCTAATTTAATTTATATTGGGCATATAGTACACATTTACATGTTAGATAATGAATGATTCATAATTGAAGGTATTTTAGGTTTCATTTTAAAATATTTAATCAATGGTTATTTTAAATTAATATTACCATGTAGTAAGGGTGTTCCTAACACAATTTTGTTCTATTAGGCTATATTACGTCTTCATTATCCTTGATATGATATGATTGTATGTGAAATGACCTATAAATTTATTATTATTTTTTACACTTATTTTTGGATTTACATTGTTTAAAAATATTTATATTTATTAACACTCAATTCTATTATATGAATTTTCTAATGTTTATTCAAATCAAATTCTATTTCATTGAGACATATGTTTAAAGATATTCACATATATTCATTTTTGAGGTGAATATACTATGACATTAAGAGGTAGTATCATAATTTTATTTTTTTAATGATATTTAATGTTTCCTTTGATGTTATTATTTCCAGGGGATTACAATTTAAATGTTACAAAAGTGGAAAAGTCTTTCTGCCAAAATCTCTTTTACTTTCGGGAATGTTTATATTAAAGGTTATTTTGGAGATATAATGTGATATTAATTTCATCATCCACATATATTTTATTATCCTATGATCATGATTGTGGTCCAAATTTTAACATATGGTTTCAGGGTATAATAAGTCTTTACTACATAATTTGATGATTTTTACCGCATTTTACAATTACAATGGTAACTCATTTATTACCTTTTTAGGTTAATTTTATGCCTCAAAAATGAACTTCATTTCTAATTTTAACATTATTAAGTAAAATGTCGTGTGATTTTAATCTAATTCATTTTATAATTATGATAGATTTGTCAAATAAATAAAAAATACATTATAAAAATATTTTTATAGAAATAAAAATGTCTTTTATATATTTTGTGTTCTTAGTCATATCACATATCATCTAATAAATAAATGAGTGTAAATTTATTTATTTATTAATTTATTTTTTATTATAAAAAATATTGTAAAAGTGTTCAATTTTAATTATTATGTAAAAAATAAAAAACACCTTGTCAAATAATTCAATTATACTGAATATCATTTTTTACCAATTAATGATTCGATTCAAATACCATTTAAATTAATTATTTATCCTTTAATTTATTAATTCTTTCAAACAGTTTATAGAAAAAAAATTGATTAATTTTAATAACAAATACAAATTGATATTTTTTAAAATAATAATTTAAATATGTATGGAAAATCATATTTAGGATGAATGTTTTATAAATTTTTTTAATTTAAACCTACAATTAATTATTTTTTTAATTATATTAATTTTTTTCAATAATTACTAATTATATATATATATATATTGGATAATTGTATCTAAAATTACCCATTATAAAAAGTCCATATGTTTAATGACCATATGTCCCATGTAAATAGGTATATTGACTATTTAAATAACAAACTTTTACACTCGTACATATAGCCTTATATAAATTTATAGTATAATTTATCCTAACCATTTTTTTATTCTTGAAATGTATATTTTATTGTTTTTAATTTACATATTTTTTTAATAATAACTACAGTAATGGTGTTTTATTAAAACTATTAGGATAGTGATTTCATGTTCATAATCTTTTTATTTACATGTAGTTTTATTCCTCATACAATTTTATTAAGAATGTTTCATATTGAATTATTTTAATGTATTAATTTTTATATTTAATTATATTATTATATATGAATAAAATATATCATGGTTCATTTTAGTTCATTTTTATATGCATATAAATATTTCCAATAGAAAATATTTATTTAATCAGAAATAATTACAACAATATCTGATTGTAACATTCCAGTATTCCATTAGTGGTCTAAGAACGACATGAGTAACCAAAAGATGTAGATTATATATTAATCCAAAGAAATGGATTCATAAAATGTGTACTTATAAAGTAAATGATTTTTCAGGATTCAACAAGCTACATTCCATAAATCCATATTCCATCATCCATCAACTTCCCCTCAAACATGAATATTTAAAGTTCAAAAATAGTTTAATAAAAAGAATACATCCCGATAAAAATCCAAATAATGAATAATAATGAACTATAAAAACATTCATAATTATTAGACAATATTTCCAATAACGAACCCAACCTTGAGGGTTCGGTTTCCTAGTATCGATTTTCATGTTATCTTCTGGTTCTATTGAATGTTACATGATGAATGTATAAACCAATCATTAATTAACATAGTCTCTCTCTCAATTGGGATTAGAATAAATGGTTGATATCCTAAATAATTATTTTTAAATAAGATTAATATAATTGGAGAAATAGGTTCTGGGTTTTTTGATTTAAAACATCAGGATGGGCTTTATCTTTGGCCCAAAACCCAAACATTATTTATACCTCTAAGAAAGTAAAAAACACCATATCAAGTAAAAATATAGTGACTAATGTTTCATATTGGGATATTTTTAGGATATATTTATGCTCATAATAAAGGTATTGAAAACATATAATTAAAGAAAGACTAAATAATACCTCAAAATATGATTCCTTATAATTTTTCCAAACATCAACCCATGGATGAACACTATGAAGTGAGATTAACAAAAAAACCTCTTAATTCCTTTCAACGATATTTAATTTATCAATATTACAATTATTCTTACTATACCCTATGGAAAATATATATCAATAATGATTTAATTATTTATACAAGATACAATTTGGTCAGTAGTGTGTAGTATTAAAAGAATTTTTAACCAATCATTCTAACTGAAGTTCAAGGGACTCCCAAATATAATTTTATATCATTTTTAACAAATTAATTTATATTCAATGTTTATTGATAAAAAACAGGTAATTTTAACATTACATGATTAATCAAGTCTCAACTATATATCCTCTATCATATTATCATATAAATCGCATCATTTAAATCACAAATCACATTTTGAAAGTAATTGAAAAAATATTTGTAATTGTGAAATATGTTCAGTCGATAATAAAATAAAAAGTTTCTACAATAAATAAATCACTTGCTTAGTGTATATTTACATATTTATTAAAACAAATTATACTTAAAACAATATAAATTTTTTATTTATTATTTAATTAATGAAACCTTTTAATTTATTCTTATATTAAATTATATGAAAACATGAAAGAACACAATGTGACACCCCATCATTTTAAATTAACACTATGTTCAATAAAATACATAACACAAAACATTGAGTCTTAATGAATTTTAAAATGCTACTAAAATATTATTATATCCCATCTATTGAGTTGGATTGTATGAATCACATTAACTGAATAATTAAATATATATAAATTACCCCCTCAATAAAAATTCATTGTTTAAATCTTTGGAAATAAATACTCATTTTTCGGTAATGTTATTTTATCCATCTGAAATATGTTTTCTTTTAAATGATATTTATTAATTTTTTAGAAAATAGTAAAAATATTTTTTGAAACATATATAGATGTTAATTTTTTTAAATATACTTTTTGAGTCAGAAATATCAAAATGATATTATCGTGGAATTTTCAAGTTTTTCGAAAAAGAATGATTTTCTAGAAAATTATAAAAAATAAAGATTTTTATTGATTACTGTAATTCAATTTAAATAAATTATAAAGTTATATTTTGTTTTGAAATGATTTAATAGAAATAATTTATATTATATAATGAATAATAAAATTTTATACATTTGAATTAATTTTATGGTTCAATTTACTATAAGACAATTTATACCGAAAAAATCATTTTTCTAAAAAAACTCTTTTTCATGACATTTTGTGATTTTATATTAATTATAATTTTATACACATAGAAATTGAATTTAATAAAATGTATTACATATTTGGAATTTTTATTCTCAGGTTTGATTTACATCCCCTTTAACTTTTTGTCAATGTTAATATTTAATGTGGTTAATGTTATTGTATATGTAAAGGGTAAATCTGATTAATCATAGATAAAAATAAGATATAAGCTTATATTTATTATACTTATAATATTTTGATGAAGTAAATTCCAAAATATAGATGCATAGGCACTGAAATTATATTTTTAGTGGACTATGGTCCATGAAATTGGTCAATATAATATTTAAATCAAAAATAGTTTGAGACTCTCTTAGTTTTAATTACTTTTTATGTTTCCCCATTGGGACTCAAACAATTTATGATGTAATATAAATATTAATTTTGTGAATAATGAAATTATATTCATTTTTTAATGATTTATTTATAATTTGTTTTGATAATAATGTTATCTTAAGTTCTTTCAAAATGATAATATAATATTTATTCAATTAATAGAAAAATAAAACAAATTATATTAAAAATACTACAAGTGTTATAATTTGAGTGGTTTATATATTTCTAAGCATTTTTTACATTAATATTTCATATTTGTTATGTTTAAATTAATTATATTCAAAATAAAACACTTTCTTGAGGTATTTATTGTCAAACTAAAAGAAAAGTATCAAAATGGACATTAATGATAATTTACTATAATAATGTATTATTAAATTAATTAAAAACACTAAAATATTAAATGATTAATGTTTTAATAATATATAGTCTAAAAGGTTATAACGTTTACATTTATGACAAATTTTTAACCTTATATATAATATTATTTTCTTTTAAGTGTAAAAAAGTTGTTTCCAATATTAATGACAAAATAGGATAACTAAGGAGATAAACCAAAATATAGGGTATCAAGCACAAAAACCCAATTTAAATTTTATTTTTTGAGTACATTTATAAAATATCCTATCTTAAGATCAAATCCATGGTCATTTAGATTCATTTTTATTAAGAATGACTTTAATATAATTTAATCTTTTATGAAACTCCAAAAGTACCCTTCACCTCAATTATAAAAGGGAACCTCTTTCCTCACTTCACTTGGGTACATTGAGAATTATATACTGAGGAATCCCAACCAAAATCCCTTAAAAAAATTATTATCCTAATTCTACAGGTTTTGGTCATCCCAAAAGTCTAACCCTAGGACCCTTAATATGAAATTTAAAGGAGTTAATTCAATGCAGGGGTAACCTCCTAAATAGATCCCTTTCGTATTTCTAATTTTTTATCTCATAAAAATTTATAAAATTTATCATATAATAATAAATTTGGAATCATTATTATAATGAAATTTGATTAGGATTATTAAATCTTAATTATCCACCCGCAGAACCATCATACTGGAAATGAAGTTATCACTCTTGAGTGCATTCAATATACCATCTCCATTTAGCGGTACAATTCATTTTCCACTAAGATATTAAATAAATGCACATTATGATGGGTTCTATGTTTATATTTGGAAATTTATAAATAATTATAAATACATAATTATAATATCACATCAGCCGACTTACATGTCAATCATTCAAGAAACAATAATGTTACTTGTGTGTACATGTGGTCTGTAATATCCATGAATCGATGTCATTTTGTTTAAATTAATATTTTACATGTTTGGTATGAATTATGGATTTTATGAAAATATCTAAACTATATAATATAATAATCATTCTGTAAATTATAATAATTTTTTTCATTTAATCCAATCATTGAATGTTTAAAACCACATTAATGCTTACGTATGACAAACAATCGCCATGAATGATTTGATTCATTTTTTATCAATAATTTTTATAGATGACAATGAATATGAATGTAATGAATTTAAAATATAATTTCATAATTACTAATACTATATAGATGATAGAACCCTAATCAATGTACAATGAAAAAATATAACAAACCAAAATATACTTGAAAAAACAAAGTACTTATCACATGAAATAGTAAATTTAATAAAGAACTATTAATAATTGCTTGAGAAAAATATATATGTAAATAATATATTATATGATTTCTATTTGTGAGTTTTTTAATATATTTATAATTAATCAATATTTATCTAAAGAATGGTTTGAACACTTAATATGGAAGTCATAACTTAGGTAAGAGTTTCTTATCTCCCTTTTACATCCATGAGACATATGTCATGTTCCCCACTTATTTATTTCATGGGGTGTATATAATACCCCTTTGATATTTCATATCATGAATATATTTCTATTCATGGTATGTAAATTTACATTTTATGTTTTCCCTTTCATGCAGCTTATAATTCCAAAGTAATCATAGTGGTAAGAGTTTATTTCACAACCTCATCGCTATTCATATTTATCTCTATAAGGGGAGTCATTCCTTCCGAATGCATATTTGCTAAAACTTAATTAAAGAATATATTTACTATCCAATAATTATTTATTAAATTAATTTTAATTTAAGTTTCATATTTTTTTTAAAAAAACAATTTATAAATATTCTTATTATTTACTGGACGATGTACTTTTTCAATTTTTCCAAAAGTGTAAAAGGAATGTTTTCTATACATATATGGAATGAATTAAATATACCAACACCATAAATAATCAATTTATTGAAGAAAAATTTATAATAATATGAGGTTATTTTAAAATAATATTGTTTCTATAATAAGTGTTATTTTTTTTATTTTTAGACCTTTTTTTTAAA
Source organism: Viscum album (assembly GCA_963277665.1). NCBI lineage: Eukaryota > Viridiplantae > Streptophyta > Magnoliopsida > Santalales > Viscaceae > Viscum > Viscum album. Next base: position 1,510,559,312 of record OY728158.1, read on the forward strand.
ATTAAAAGTGTATTTTCCTCAATAAATATTCAATTAAATTATTTAAAGTATTTTTATCTATATCAAAATCCTTTTTTTAATTTTTTGTTGATGTTTTGATCAAATTATACAACATAAATTACTTCTCTATATTATTTATCATAAGATTTAATGGGGTATATAATGATTTGTTATTCCAGTTCTTCCAATAAAGAAAAAATTTTATTATTAATCAATATTGATTAAGTTCTATTGTTTATTCATATGATTAATGCATTGGACTTAGTAAGTTAAGTATGGGTCCCTCTATATCCCAAAAATTCATCAATATATATCATGAGATAAAAGATATTAGATATAGTCCTAGGCCATATCTGTTTATCTTCATATGTATTGGAAGAAGGCCTTGATGATGTTTTAAGATGTCTTGTCCAAGGATAGGAAGGTATGTTTCAAAAGTTTATAATTATATATTTCATAATTATGAAATCAGTAATTAATTTCCATATGATTATTTGATTTGTTATTATATCCATGTATGATTGTATAGTTCATGTTATTATTTATATTACATTATTTCAAGCATCAATTATTCATTCCATATTATTCATTCTTTATTATCTTTTGTTATTCACTAACAATAACTTTGCATCTAAGATCATGATTTTATTTATTTTATTTTACCCATGACATGAAAAATGATATTATGAATAAAAAAAGGTTAAAATAATTATTTTATGATATAAATTTTATATTTACACTTTAATATGGGATTAATGTTTGTATATGGGTTTTTAATAATACTAATGTATTCAAACCATTATGATGTGATTACTTTTATGAAGTTCCAATGTAATATATAACCGCTAGATTTGGGATAAAAGATTTTTGGGTTTTAAAATTTGGTATTATTGAATTTTTATTATAAACCATGGTAAATAGATACAGTAAAATATACAATAGGGAATATAAAACCATGATGGACGCTCTTAATATTTAGAAAGAAAAAACGTTTTTGAATCTTATATTATATTTGAACAAAATTTTCAATTTATGTTTATTTTTTAAGTAGTTTAATGATTATACATTACATTACATAATATTATCATGTAATCTAATGTATTCAATTTTTTGGGAATGGGTCATATTAGAAGTAATGGAAATATTTTCAATGCCCGTAATCCATGTAGGGATTCCCCTTTAGGGAAGGATAATGAAACTGTAGCTGGAACTACAACTAGAGATGAAATAATTATTACTATATTTAGGAATATAACATAGGATATGACTAATAAACTGCATCATATAGATTATCATATTTATCCATAATGAATTTTGAGAATTCTATATTACATTAGTTGTTAGAACCCTCTATTATTCCATATATATATGAACACATTTGTAGTAAAGAAATGGATAAACTCTATAGATAAAATATTTATCTATTTGGGAAGTATTGAAAGATATATTATTATCATGGATATTTAATATCTCAGTGCATGTGGATAAATGGTTTTCATTGATTCAGAACACTAATGATATGGAGAAAATAAAAAAACATTGAATGAAAGTATTTTGTGGAACATTTCGGGGAAACATATTTTCCACGTCAATAGGGTGTGGATATGGGAAGACAATTATTTAGAAATGGAAAAAATAATATAAAAATGTTAGTTATAAGTAATCCAATATTACAGAGCTAGTAAGGAATGCTAAAAACTATATACATAATATAAAGATACATATTTAATGTTTCTTTTATTGGTGAGAGCCAATCATACAATGGGAACTTGTCTCCCAAAAAATATCATCTTATGGGGATATAATATAATGATCTATTAAGATTGAGGAAAAATTCCCAAATTCTTATAGTTGTGATGGAAATAAAGGGAAACATATTATGGAAGAGAAAAAATATATAATGGGAAGAACTGAAATAAGGATATTTTTACATGTGACTATTCGGGAATGATACACCCTAGTACATACTGGAAGGGAATGATATTTTTTCTTATGTATATAGAAAAGTCCATATGGAAGAAAAATGAAAGGGTAAGAAATAAACATTGATCATTAAGTGTTTAAATTTTAAGGAAATTTGGCCCTACACAAAATAATTCTCCAACATTCAAGGGAATATAATTCTATGGAAACCATGGGATAAAGGTAAATCTTATTTTATTACTACAACCATAGTGGAATGATTAATGTTCTTGTTCATTTGAATTTATTAATTATGTTGTTGAAGTATTTTTATGAATTAAATTATTATTGTATGATTCATAAATCATATAAGTATTTTACTACAATAGTTTTTCATTAAGGATTTAAAATCATATATTTAATGGTATTGAAAAAAAAGGAAATATACTTAGTGATAAGGTGATATTTTTTTTATAATATATGAATAATTTAAACAGAACCCTTTATATTATTATGAAATTAAGTTACTAGGATGGTGTTGTTTATAATGAAAAGGTTTAATGATTTTGTCACACCCCGACCACGGATGCCCATGTTTTTACTATTTTCTCGGTCCCGCGATTTTGGGCAGAGTTGCGGCGGGTCCAGGTTTGAATTTTCGTTGAAGCATTGATGTTTTCGGTGGGTTTCAGGCCAGTGCGCAGTCACCGCACTGCTAGCGGTCGTTGCGCATTCGGTCCGGGGTGGTACGCGGTCACCACCCATTCGGTCCGATCATGTGTTAAGACCTGGTGAGTGCGCGGTTGCTCAACCGATTAAATAAATAATAAAATTTTAATGAATAAATTAAATTTAAAATAGTTTCATAAGATGTTCAATAATAATAATAAAAATAATTTATAATATTGTTATTATTAAGATTATTATTAAGATTATTATGATTTTTCTTATTAAGATTATTACTATTATTAGTCAGACTATTATTATTATCTATCTTTGTTTACTTTTACTTTTTTTCTTCTTTGCTGTTCTTCCACGCGGGTGTTCCCCCCCTTCTTTTTTTTTTCTTTCTCTCTTCTTCCCCCATGCGACCCGACCCCTCCCTCTTCCTCTCTTCTTCAGCAGCCCGCGCGCAGGCCCCTTTCTCCTTCCCTGTCGCGAGCAGGAAGCCCACAGCGCCCCGACTCCCCCTTGCAGAAGCTTCCCCGCTCCATCCCGGCACCTCCCTTCTCCACTATCTCACTCACGACCAGGCCTCCACCAGCGCCTCCCCTGCGCTCCCCTCCGCCTATCGCCCCCCTGTTCTGCCCTCCGCCTCGCCTTGATGCCTCCGCCAACATCTCTTAGCCCACCCGACTCCTGCTGCCTCGGCCTGCATGTAGGCCCTCCTCTGCCTGCCAACCTCACCTCAGCCGTGCGCCAACACCCAACAGCGCTTGTCCGGCTCCACCCTCCTGCAGCGCTATCGCTCCTGCCTTCTCTCCTTTTTTTTCTTTTCTCTTTTGCACGCCGCTGCAGCCATGTAGCAGCGGCTCCCAGCAGCCTGGTCCGGCGCCTCCTGCCGCCGACTTCCCTATCCACCCGCCTCCATGTCCGGCTCGCCCTCCTTTCCCTGTTCGGCTCGCGCCCCTCATGCAGCACCACGCCAGCTCCTTCAACCTACTGCGATCCAACGGAACCACCATCGCCAGCCGCACCTCGCCCCAGCCGCGTGCCAACAGACTGCCATCCCTCTTGTCCGGCCTCCGTGCTTGCAGCCTGCCCGCTCCGCCATCCGCCCTGTTGTGAGCCCTCTACAACCCCCTGCTTATGCGTCCTGCTCACCCACTACCCGTCCCCTTGCTACGTTCGAGCAGCCCGCCGACGACCTTCCCTCCTTGAACCTCCCTGCTCCAGCCAATCGGTAGCCAGCAACCCTCCACTTCCGATCGCCGCATCCCTCCTATTATGTCCTCGATAGCCGCTGTCCGCCTGGGGCTACCCCGCACCCTTCGACCGCCGTCTCTGACTGGTGGGACCTCTTCTCAGCCGTCGCACAAACCCGACCAGCTCGTACCCTCCTGTCGTGTTCCTTTCGACCCGTCGTGTGCTCTCCGACTGGTCGCAAACCCTTCCCATCGGCTGCCTCGCATCGCTGCTGTCTGGCGGCCCTTGCCGCACCCCCTGGTCGGACCGCTTCCAGCTGCGTGCCTTCCGTTGTTCCGGCGCGACGCCCTCCGGCAGTCCGTATCTTGTCTCAGCCCCCCGATGGGTATACCCTATTATTTTATGCCTGTTTGATATTTATATTTGAAATACATATATATATGCCTTGGGTTGATTAGAGATTTTATTAATTAATTTTTATTTGTGTTGGCTTGACATTCTAGGACCCGCACGGGGCGTTTCTGAGTGAGCGCCATCGCCGCGGTTTGTTTCTGAGGTTGTGTCAACGTCGCGCCTGTCTCCGAGTGAGCGTCGTCGTCTCGCCTGCTTCCTAGTGAGCGCCGTCGTCGCACTTGTTTCCACGTGAGCGCCGTCGTCGCGCCTGGTTTCCGAGCTTGCATCGTCGTCGCGCCTTGGTCTTGAGGTAGGTCCCCCACTGCACTTACTTTTAAATTGAGAATTTATTAATTGCTTGTCGTTTTATTAATTTTAATGAATGATAAATAATATAAGATAATAAATTTTTAAATGATTGTTCAATGTAAAAAAGAGCCGTTTATTTTATACACGTCTCTTGAAATATTTTCTTGACGGGCGGACACCCAGTTTTGAAAGAATGCATGTTTGGCCTTAAAACATAATTCACGGCATTTCAAATGTACTTCTAGATTTAAAGATAAATGACTTCTTCTGAACTAGTGTTTTGAGCTTTTTGAGAAATGAAGTTTTACTTTAAAATTGGCGAAGACCCGTTTGGCACTTTAATAAAAATAGATTATTTTGGAAAACCCACTCGGGGGGTGATATTTGGTGTGAGTTGTTTTTGTGAGCTTTATGTGATGTTTGTGCATCGTGACTGATTGTTTTACATTGTGATGCACCCCCTTTTTATTTCTTGTGATGACATGGGAACCTGGCATATTGAGTGAATTTTCTGAGAACGATTGCTGCACTAGTTTAGATGACACACTGGCTAGTGGCCCCATAGCAGGGGAATACTGAGTTATTGCTGCTATGGGGATTGGGCCCCTCGGTTAGGCCATGCAGGGCTATGCCGGGCGTTAGGGCGTTATGATGTCATCGAGTTAGGGCATGCCTTCAGGATGAGTCAGATGTATAGTACGTTCTGGATTGTTCACGATCTCCTAGGTTCGACCCAAGTTTCCTTCAGTGTGTATTTGTGTGTGGTGGACGATCGAGAGGTCTAGTTCGGTTGCTGACCTATGTGCGCCACTTTTCCCATTGCCCTTGGTGTGTGTTGTGTGCTATGTGTGGTTTTTCTTTGGTTAATAACTGAAGTCTAGTTTTCTAAATTGTTTATAGAAAAATGTTTTAAAAGAAGAATTGTATCTTTTCCTTTCAAACATTAAACTTGTTTTTAAATTAAAAAGGGCAATGGACTGATACTTGATTTAGAAATGATAGTGTGAGTGAAAACCAATATTTTGTATATTTAGTTCAAACCTGGAATTAGTAAATTTCTTTATTTAAAGGTAGTGCATTGGGAATAGATATCGGGCTAGCCTACTGAGTTTTAATACTCACGCCTATAGTTCTTTTCTGTTTTTAGTGTTTGTGCAGGTTACAGCTTTGGTGCGTTCGCCTTGGGTGACATTTGGTCGTGAGTTGGAGAGTGACCCGCGAGGTCACACGGAGATAGTGTTTGTCTCTTTCGGTTAGTTTTATTTTCTTTTGTTCTTGTTAGTTACTTTACTCTGTTTATTTTCCGCTGCTCTAATTATTTACTTTTACTGGGCGAAATCGTTCCCACTTGCTCATTGTTGATGCCCTGGTGCTTGTCGCCAGCCCGGGAGGATCGGGAACGCCTCTCGGGTCATGTCGCGGATCAGCTCGGGTGACCGGTTCAGGGTTGACCTGGGTTGGTTCGTGACAAAATGGTATCATAGGAGGTCGTCTCTTAGCGGACCTCGCTTTTCAGAGCGCCCTTTGTTATTTGGGATGTCCGATAGAAGGAGATTAGGACTGTTGGGGCTCAGGAGGTAGGTTTCGGGTTGGTGCCTGATCACCACCACTCGTGACGAGACCTGAGTCACCATGGTTAGTCCGTGATTTGAGTATTTTTTCTTTGGTTGCTTTGGCTTGAGGGATGACAATGGAGGCGAATCGGTTCACTTTGCGGACTCACATGGGGTGGTGACCCATGGGAGTCCAAGTGTCCGGCTCAAGATCCTCTTAGTGTTATGCTTTACCTGGGGCATGACTCACCACCATGTCACCGAGTTAGGCATATGCACTAGTCCCTCATTCTGGTGTTTTGTTGTTGGTTGTGTTTCATTTTGAACTCGGTTGATGGGTGTGTGTGTTGGAAATGAAAGTGATTTCGAAATGAAAAAAAGGGGTTTTCTTCCAAATTGTTTTTGAAATTACTAAAGTGGGTTTTTATAGAGAAGGTGTATAGGTTTGGAAAAACTTGGTATGTGTTTGGATTTGGTAAGGAAAATAAGTGTTTGAACCTTGGCACTCCTTATTGAGGGTCACACGTGCGTGGGTATGTGTGGAAAGTGCGTGGAGGCACTTGTTTGCAACTGATATGAGCGAGATTGAATGAACGCACGTGTGATGGTTCATAAAGTGCCATAGGTGAGTTTTGAAAATTTTAAAGAGAAAATGGTTTTGGAAAAGTGATTTATCCTTGTGTTGTATATGTTTGGATTATGGGCCTATTTTCCTTAGCTTGTGTTGTTGCTTTGATTGAGTTTTGGCTTGATGCCAGTTTCGATGGTGTTTTTCGTGATAGTCATGAGTATGCCGCCCAGAAAGCCTCCCAAAGTTGTCAATAAGTTATTCTCAGTTCTCAGTTCCTTTTGTGTGTTTCTTGCTTATCGAGGTAGTCGAAGTCTATTAGAGGTAGTTGTATAGTTCTGAAAGATAGTGTGTCTTCAGGTTGTTGGGAACTCCAAGGATAGTTAAGGTTCATACCACCCTAGAGTTGTTTTAGGGTTCAGTTCTGGGTTAGTAAAGATGAAATGTCTCATCGTCATTAGAGTTTTGGGTGTGATTAACGGTAGTCAGCTTCCGCGAAGGTTCCTCATCTGGAAAGGAGTGCGGGCCGGTGGAACCTATCCCCAAGAAACTATCATCATCGGTACCGGCTCCTAGTTCGTCGGACCGATCTCTTGTGCGCCACCAGTATGGCATGCTCGGACATTCTAAGTCATCCTATTGCATACCTTTGAAAATGTACGGCCATCATGGTTGTTGGAATCATCAAACAGAAGGAGTTAGAAACCAGGAGATGAAAATGCCTGACTGCGAGGCAGGAGATGCTTCAGCCATCAGGGCCCCAACCACAGGTCTCGGGGTGAAGCTCGCGCGCAGTCAGGAATTGCTGAGGGTGTGTGGAACCTCGGTCCAGATAATGTCTTCAGCTTCGGAATGGGGAAATATCCAAAGTTTCCTTCTTATATTCTCATCACTGTCGTAATCTTATCCTTGTTGTGGTGGCATGAGAAGCGCATTCTCCCACAATCCAAGCGTTCTTATCTTCTCTCAGTGTGGGTTTTAAGTTGTTTGGTCTCTTTGAATGGTGTGGGCCCATGAATAAACGGACATGTTCTGTCTTTGAGTTGGTCCTAGCTGTGTTCAATAGGGGAATGTTCGTCTTGTAAAGTTGATGGGAGGTGTTGAGTTAATTTCTCATCCTCAAGTTGCTGGATTGTTCCGTAACAAACTTTTCGTCAAGTCTCAGGTGTGTTGTTCGGTACATTTGGGGAAATGAATGGGTTTGGTTTGGTAGTTCCCGTATTCCCCCCCCCCCCTCAGGGGTTGTTTGTTCGGGTTTCAAGGGTTTTTGTAATAGTAAATTCTTGTGGTGGGGAGAACCCTCTTATGTTCTCCCCTCAATCTCGGGCGGTGGTTTTTCTTGAATTGGTCTGGGGTGACGTTTGTTGGGAATGGTCACCCTGAAACTCTGGGTTCTCTATGATTTTTGTCTGGGAATGAAATTATGTTGTGTCAATTGTTGGCTTGGTGACTTTCTGGGGGCAGAAAGTGTTTGTGGTGGGGAGAATTGTCACACCCCGACCACGGATGCCCATGTTTTTACTATTTTCTCGGTCCCGCGATTTTGGGCAGAGTTGCGGCGGGTCCAGGTTTGAATTTTCGTTGAAGCATTGATGTTTTCGGTGGGTTTCAGGCCAGTGCGCAGTCACCGCACTGCTAGCGGTCGTTGCACATTCGGTCCGGGGTGGTACGCGGTCACCACCCATTCGGTCCGATCATGTGTTAAGACCTGGTGAGTGCGCGGTTGCTCAACCGATTAAATAAATAATAAAATTTTAATGAATAAATTAAATTTAAAATAGTTTCATAAGATGTTCAATAATAATAATAAAAATAATTTATAATATTGTTATTATTAAGATTATTATTAAGATTATTATGATTTTTCTTATTAAGATTATTACTATTATTAGTCAGACTATTATTATTATCTATCTTTGTTTACTTTTACTTTTTTTCTTCTTTGCTGTTCTTCCACGCGGGTGTTCCCCCCCTTCTTTTTTTTTCTTTCTCTCTTCTTCCCCCATGCGACCCGACCCCTCCCTCTTCCTCTCTTCTTCAGCATCCCGCGCGCAGGCCCCTTTCTCCTTCCCTGTCGCGAGCAGGAAGCCCACAGCACCCCGACTCCCCCTTGCAGAAGCTTCCCCGCTCCATCCCGGCACCTCCCTTCTCCACTATCTCACTCACGACCAGGCCTCCACCAGCGCCCCCCCTGCGCTCCCCTCCGCCTATCGCCCCCCTGTTCTGCCCTCCGCCTCGCCTTGATGCCTCCGCCAACATCTCTTAGCCCACCCGACTCCTGCTGCCCCGGCCTGCATGTAGGCCCTCCTCTGCCTGCCAACCTCACCTCAGCCGTGCGCCAACACCCAACAGCGCTTGTCCGGCTCCACCCTCCTGCAGCGCTATCGCTCTTGCCTTCTCTCCTTTTTTTTCTTTTCTCTTTTGCACGCCGCTGCAGCCATGTAGCAGCGGCTTCCAGCAGCCTGGTCCGGCGCCTCCTGCCGCCGACTTCCCTATCCACCCGCCTCCATGTCCGGCTCGCCCTCCTTGCCCTGTTCGGCTCGCGCCCCTCATGCAGCACCACGCCAGCTCCTTCAACCTACTGCGATCCAACGGAACCACCATCGCCAGCCGCACCTCGCCCCAGCCGCGTACCAACAGACTGCCATCCCTCTTGTCCGTCCTCCGTGCTTGCAGCCTGCCCGCTCCGCCAGCCGCCCTGTTGTGAGCCCTCTACAACCCCCTGCTTATGCGTCCTGCTCACCCACTACCCGTCCCCTTGCTACGTTCGAGCAGCCCGCCGACGACCTTCCCTCCTTGAACCTCCCTGCTCTAGCCAATCGGTAGCCAGCAACCCTCCACTTCCGATCGCCGCATCCCTCCTATTATGTCCTCGATAACCGCTGTCCGCCTGGGGCTACCCCGCACCCTTCGACCGCCGTCTCTGACTGGTGGGACCTCTTCTCAGCCGTCGCACAAACCCGACCAGTTCGTACCCTCCTGTCGTGTTCCTTTCGACCCGTCGTGTGCTCTCCGACTGGTCGCAAACCCTTCCCATCGGCTGCCTCGCATCGCTGCTGTCTGGCGGCCCTTGCCGCACCCCCTGGTCGGACCGCTTCCAGCTGCGTGCCTTCCGTTGTTCCGGCGCGACGCCCTCCGGCAGTCCGTATCTTGTCTCAGCCCCCCGATGGGTATACCCTATTATTTTATGCCTGTTTGATATTTATATTTGAAATACATATATATATGCCTTGGGTTGATTAGAGATTTTATTAATTAATTTTTATTTGTGTTGGCTTGACGTTCTAGGACCCGCGCGGGGCGTTTCTGAGTGAGCGCCATCGCCGCGGTTTGTTTCTGAGGTTGTGTAAACGTCGCGCCTGTCTCCGAGTGAGCGTCGTCGTCTCGCCTGCTTCCTAGTGAGCGCCGTCGTCGCACTTGTTTCCACGTGAGCGCCGTCGTCGCGCCTGGTTTCCGAGCTTGCATCGTCGTCGCGCCTTGGTCTTGAGGTAGGTCCCCCACTGAACTTACTTTTAAATTGAGAATTTATTAATTGCTTGTCGTTTTATTAATTTTAATGAATGATAAATAATATAAGATAATAAATTTTTAAATGATTGTTCAATGTAAAAAAGAGCCGTTTATTTTATACACGTCTCTTGAAATATTTTCTTGACGGGCGGACACCCAGTTTTGAAAGAATGCATGTTTGGCCTTAAAACATAATTCACGGCATTTCAAATGTACTTCTAGATTTAAAGATAAATGACTTCTTCTGAACTAGTGTTTTGAGCTTTTTGAGAAATGAAGTTTTACTTTAAAATTGGCGAAGACCCGTTTGGCACTTTAATAAAAATAGATTATTTTGGAAAACCCACTCGGGGGTGATATTTGGTGTGAGTTGTTTTTGTGAGCTTTATGTGATGTTTGTGCATCGTGACTGATTGTTTTACATTGTGACGCACCCTCTTTTTATTTCTTGTGATGACATGGGAACCTGGCATATTGAGTGAATTTTCTGAGAACGATTGCTGCACTAGTTTAGATTACGCACTGGCTAGTGGCCCCATAGCAGGGGAATACTGAGTTATTGCTGCTATGGGGATTGGACCCCTCGGTTAGGCCATGCAGGGCTATGCCGGGCGTTAGGGCGTTATGACGTCATCGAGTTAGGGCATGCCTTCAGGATGAGTCAGATGTATAGTACGTTCTGGATTGTTCACGATCTCCTAGGTTCGACCCATGTTTCCTTCAGTGTGTATTTGTGTGTGGTGGACGATCGAGAGGTATAGTTCGGTTGCTGACCTATGTGCGCCACTTTTCCCATTGCCCTTGGTGTGTGTTGTGTGCTATGTGTGGTTTTTCTTTGGTTAATAACTGAAGTCTAGTTTTCTAAATTGTTTATAGAAAAATGTTTTAAAAGAAGAATTGTATATTTTCCTTTCAAACATTAAACTTGTTTTTAAATTAAAAAGGGCAATGGACTGATACTTGATTTAGAAATGATAGTGTGAGTGAAAACCAATATTTTGTATATTTAGTTCAAACCTGGAATTAGTAAATTTCTTTATTTAAAGGTAGTGCATTGGGAATAGATATCGGGCTAGCCTACTGAGTTTTAATACTCACGCCTATAGTTCTTTTCTGTTTTTAGTGTTTGTGCAGGTTACAGCTTGGGTGCGTTCTCCTTGGGTGACATTTGGTCGTGAGTTGGAGAGTGACCCGCGAGGTCACACGGAGATAGTGTTTGTCTCTTTCGGTTAGTTTTATTTTCTTTTGTTCTTGTTAGTTACTTTACTCTGTTTATTTTCTACTGCTCTAATTATTTACTTTTACTGGGCGAAATCGTTCCCACTTGCTCACTGTTGATGCCCTGGTGCTTGTCGCCAGCCCGGGAGGATCGGGAACGCCTCTCGGGTCATGTCGCGGATCGGCTCGGGTGACCGGTTCAGGGTTGACCTGGGTTGGTTCGTGACAGATTTGATATCAATTTATTTCATGGTCAATTTTACTATTGTTTTTATTTATATTTCATAATATGTGATTTTATTTAATGGAATATAGAGATATTCAATTCTTGGAAGAATGCATGTTTTCATTACGCTTTTCCGAGGATTCAAGTTGTTACCTTATAATTAGGGTATTTAAAAGTGTTATTAAGTTCCACTTTATGAGGGATTAATGATACTTGTATTTTATAAATTTAGTGACCTTATTTATAAATTTATTGAATTTTTATATTTGGTCAGAATTATTTTGTTGGAGCATTAATTTTAACTAATTATGGTCTGGATTGAGTTGATATTTAATTATTTTTTTGGATGTTAAAGTATTATTTATCATATTTGATTGATTTTGCTAACCATCTATGTTGTGGTAAATTTTTTGACACTAATAGAATGACTTATTGATCATAGAATTGATTAAACTATTATTTTAGTGGTTCAACAATAAAAAAAATCATGCCAAATTTCCATTTCCATGATTAATAGATAAATTGGGAATTGATTGATGCACTAAAAATGATCATGTTTTTCTTATAACCTAGAAGTAAAAAAATTAATTTTATTCTCTTTTGTTCTTTATCTAGTTAGTAATATAATCCATTTAATTTCGTAATATGACCTTAAAAAAAATCCATTTACATTTCTTATCAAGAGACAAATAGTCTTTTTACCAATACATTTTAATGGTTTCGTGATGTTTCAATTTATGCTGGACTTATTCACTATTTATATCTATTAATCCTTAGGTGTTATTTTTAACCTCTATATCCAGATATTTACTTCCCAATAATTTTCTTCTATCTGGAACCGTTGATATTTTTTATTCCAAATGGCCTTTGTTTTTCTATTTCTATTTTTTAGGAGAAACATTTATTATTAATTTAATTTTGTGGGTTTAATAGGTTGTAATTTTAAAATTATATATCCTTGATTATAAAATAATAAATCGAGAGGACATAATTTATTTCTATGGGATCATGTAACACCATATGATTTTAAAATAACACTATATTCGATATCATATACACACATAGTCTAGATGAACTGTAATATACTATCAAAATATTATTATCCCATATCATTTAAATTATAAGTTATAAATAGTATAAACCAAATTATGAAGTATATATAAATTATCCACCCAATACAAATGAATTTATTAATACCTAGGAAATTAGTACACAATTTTCAATAAGGATACTTATGATTTCGAAAAAAATCATTAAAAAATTCATAATGGTTTTTATTAAAAAAATATTTTACATATTTTTTTAGTTTCTATAAATTATATTCTTTAAATATAATATCATTTTTTAAATTTTGTTATCAGAATTACCTTAGGGTGAATTTTTTTAATTATCTGAAAAGATTTATTTTCCAACAAGTAGTGAGAAATATTATTTTTATTAAAAACCATAGTATCATTCCAAGACTTTAAAATGATCAATTTTTTAAAATACTTTTAATAAAAAAATTAGTTCTATTATAATATTAATAATAAAATTATGTTTATCAAAGTAAATTTCAGGATTAAATTGGGTATAAATACATTTTTATACATAAAAAATCATTTTTCTAAAAAAACTAATTCATTCTTTTTTCCATGTTCATTTTAATTTTAATTTATTTAAATTATAGAAATTTAATTTCATCAAATTGATTCTATATTTTAAATCATGAAGGTTCAATTTTTTTTGGTAATCCCATTTTATTTTAGGTCAATATAAATAGAAACCATGGTAATATTTACCACATTGGTAAAGGGATTATCTGATTAATCTAGGGTAATAATAAGTCATAAGGTTATATTTCTTCGTCTTAATTATTAATGGATTAATAGTATTCAAAAAAATCACATAATCTCTAAATTTATATTTTTTGTTTTCACTTCTATAATAATATGTCCGATATAATATTTAAATTAAAAAATTTACAAAATTTAATTTTTCTAATTTTATATAAATATTATCTGTCCAACATTGGACAAAACAAAGTTATGAATGAATATAAATATAATTTTTTAGAAAATGAAATTATATTCAAGGAGATACCTTATTATTAATTGTATCAACCACAGCCCAGTAATCCTGGAGTTATTGTCTACTATAGTTACATTGGAAGGATTACAAGGAATCAAATCCCAAAAGATTGAAGAGTTTAGTAGTCTTGGTAAACCATAAACATATATGAGTCCTTTATTAAAAATGAATCTACTAATTAAAATTTAATTTTTTTCTTTTAAGGATAACATTATTTCATCTATGATATACTTTAATATCATTCCTATTACACTTCATGGAATCTTGGGGGATGAAAAAAATAAGGGTGATCTCAAATTCTCAATAAGGATCGTGTATAGAGGAAAAAATGAATCAATAATAATATTAGATATGGAAATTTAATAACTGAAGACACCTGGAATGAAATAAATAAACGTATGTGAAAGTTTATAAAAATATGGGATCATAAATAAATAAGAACACATTCCATTTAAATAATGTGGTATGTAGTAATCACTATAACAAGGTATTAAAATGAAATCGAATTCTATTTAATCAATAAAATTAGAATGAAATTACTCCATTAACATTTTCATAGTGAAAATACCATAGATAATAAATACTAAATCAAAATAATGGAAATGCTTAATTATTGGACAACATGTTCAGGCATAGGAAAACACATACCATCAATACCTTCCACATAATGATTTAAAACTAAATGTAGAAACCAATTTAATTTTCACATCTAATTTATATCATGAGAACCTTTCAATGCATCGAGGGGATATGTGATGTATGGTTCCCACCATTAATTATCTGTCTAAAAGTACTACTCATATCAAATAAAATATATAATTAATAAACAATATGCCTGATCTAATATATTTATTGAGTAATGAATATGTATTTATCGATATTCCCCCCTATAAAAAAATAATAATAAAATTAAGAACTGTGTGTAATATATATATATATATATATATATAGTTTACGCAATCAATATATCCATGGAAAATGATGTGGGTAATTAGGGGAAATTCAATGTCAAAATATCATATAAAATTATATATTTTGAGGATACTAACAAAGGATTCAATGTGGTGAATTTCAATATTATCATTGGAAAAATTAATCATAAATGATCCATAGGAGGAATAATTTTGGTACCAATACAACATATCCCAAGTGAGGGAAAAATAAATCGTTTTTTCCTGGATGAATGGAAATATAATAAAAAGATATTTTAAAAACATTATTGAGGAAAATATACTTTTTGAATTTTAAAAATATTTTGAAAGTATTTTTATTTTAAAATCAAATTTATAAATGTTTTTGTTGAAAATTACCCTTTTAAACTTATAAATTAATCTTTTAAGAAGTGAAAATATTAAAATCTATACATTTCATTCAATTTAAATATAACATTAATTTTTTATGGTAAAAAGGTTGGAAAAAATTTCTTTTCAGAGAGAGACTATAATACTCCATTGAAAGCATTTGTAAAATAAAAAAATTGGTTAGAATTTCATTAATAAATCATTTTAAAAATGTTAAAAAAAATTAAAAAATTTCATATGATGTGTTTTTTATATTAAAATAGATTCATTGACTAAAGTGGGAAATGAAGTATAGTTTTCTTAAAAAAATCTAAATCACATTATGAACCAAATAGAAGAAAGAAGGTATTTTTTCTTGATAAATGTAATTAATAAACATAGTATCAGAAAATGAAACATTTTATTAAAAAATGATCCAATAATTTCTTCAAATTGAAATTAATGTGTCAACAATCCTGAACAAAATGATATTATAATTTAAACCCTTTAAAATCCCATAATGTTGATGTAAGAATAAATTGATAAATACACTATTTGTGTAAAATGTAATTCCACATAAAAAATGTGGATAAAAATTTTATATTAAAAATTAATTACATACAAAATCATATAATATTATTGACAACAAGGAAGTAATATAACCTGAAGAAAAGATATTGTGTTCTGAAATTCATTTCCACTTGGTAATGCTTAATTTATGTCTCGTTTTGTGAAATAATTAAATGTGAAACTCAAAATATCATGAATAATAAATTAATCTTGAAATTTTATGTCAATGTAGAATTATTTTTTCCTGATAAATGAAATGAGGTTCACAATAATAAAAAATGTCTCAATGAATTGAAATTGAGACGAAGTCCTTTACTACTTGGTAACTTTTGAATTTTAATCCCCTCAAAGGAAACAATTTAAAATTAAATTCTAAATGCCACAAAGATAAATTTATTTATTATATAAAGTAAAATAGGGGAAGTATATACAACACACAAATGAAATAATTGGTATCAATTTTGTATGCCTTATGGAATGATAAGTGAGACAAGAATCCCTTACCATGCATTTCATTTCGGGTGAAAATCCTTTAACCTATTGTATAATGGTTTTAAACATGTAAATAATTTATAACATAAACATAGTAATATTTATATTACAATAAAGAATATTCTTATAATATCATATTATCTTTTTGGTAATAATATTTAATTATTTTCACTATTTTGGGTGTCAATGGCGTAGTTTTTTATTATGTTTTGACTTTTTTTATTATTATTATTTAATCAATAATGATTAATAATATCAAAACATTAAACCGCAATGTAATTTTAATATATATCCAGTATATATATATTTTAAATAATCCATAATATTTGGTGATTACAAATGAATTGCATCGTTTAGGGAGGCGGTAGGTCGTACATATTCATGAACGCTACTTCCATTTCTTTGTCGTATTGAAATAATGAAATTTAAATGATAATTTGTGTTTTAAAATTAGAGTATAATATTTAAAACATATATGTTACATATATTTTTTAAACCATTCATTAAAAATTTCTATTTATAGCGTGAATGAATCACATCTCTTTGTAGAGATGGTAGTCCACACTTCCACAAACATTTTTATCGTATTCCCACAAAATTGAAATCCTAAAAGTATGTTTTATATAAATGATAAATAAGAATAAGGGAATAAAAATATCATATAAATCATATATAAATAATGTTTTCATAATAATAATTAACCATGATATGTAGTTAATGATAAATGAATGACATTATTTTGTGAAGCGGTAGTTCAGCGTACAGATAAATGGTAGATTCGTTAACCATTAGATAGAAGTGTGTGTGTAAGTGTATGTTGAACCCTAAAAATAATAAATATCATTATATTTAGGATAATTAGGTTATTATTGAAGATTTATATAAAAAAATTACAGAGGTATAGAATTAAATGAATGAAAAGTGATCGTTGGAAAATGCTACCTATAAATCGGGTAACTCCTATTGATTTTTACCAAAATACATATTTGGTTTTATTTATTCCCAATTTTTGGTTCCTAGTTATAGGTTATTTATTTTGTTAGATTATTTGAGAATATTTTTTTGTGATAAAATTTGATTTATAGGTGTGAATATGTTGGATGGGTGAGTGCCTTTTTATAGTGGAGGAGGAGAGGCATTCTTGATAATTGTTCAATATGGAATTCCACCCATGATTTTTCCTTGTCCAATGACTCCAATAATGGTCCCAATTTTATTAAATGGATTATAGGGTCTAAATATAAATATAAAATTTACTTTTTAAAACTTTTATATGTAATTTGGGTCATAAATATTATGATTTAGTCCTTTGTTAAGCTAAATTTTCTTCTAATAAATGTAATTACTTTTAATCACTTTCACTGCTCATTTTGGTAAAAACCAAAGTTATGATTATTATAAATTAAAAATATTATGATTAAAAATATGAAGTACATTTTTGTAAATTAAAATAAACAAATTAGAAGAAAATAATTTACCTTTAATCCAATATATGGGACACCAAAGCGGTTTTCTATTATGAAAATGATTAAAAGTTTGCAATGATTTTAAATCCATTTTCAAAATTAAATTCATTATTATGACCTAAATTGTATTAAATAAAGTATCATTAATATAATTTAACTCTAAAACCAATTATAAATATAATAAAATCCTAAAAATGAATTATATGAAAAGATGATTTGAATTCCAATTTAGAATTGTAAACTATTCATCAAAAAATGAAATTTCACCGAGAAATTCCAAATATTCACCCAAACCTCATTTTTTAGTTGTAAAATGATATTTATGTTGGAATATAAAATTTATTAGTGTTCCAAAAAAAAATATTTAAAATAGGCTCTCCCTTAAATGGTGGTAATATTGTCTTAAAACGAAAACAGATATAGGTTTTTATGCATAAAATTGGTGTTGTTCTTATTTTATGGAAATAAAATCTATTTGTTGAATATAACAAATATTTTATTAAATATATAATATTTTGATTTCATTAATATAACTTACTAATATTAATTTATCAAATTTTATATTATAAAATACATTTGGTAGCATAAAAAATAAATATACATTCTTTATATTAAACTTGTTTTTATAGTTTTTTCTAATTAATTGGTAACAAAAGAATTTATCTTATATTTTAATAAATCATATATTTTAATAATTTTTTTAATACTATTTATAAATTATTATTTAACATCAAGGTTATATACTATTATTTAAATAATAAAATTTAAAAAATATATTATTATTTAGTAACAATCGGTCGTGCATGTAACATTAGGCATTGAAGAAAGTCATTGTTTCATGTGATGAAAGATAACTTGTTATTGCATGAATTTAAAGCAATATGATGTATTAAATTTATTTTAAATAGTAATTATATTGTAATGTCTGAATATTGTATATTCTCATACGCACCTAGTCTTCTGTGTCATACGTGCTATCAATCACAATGTTATTAATTTAGAATTTTGTGGAGTCACAATAATTTTTTGTGATTATATAACTGACATAAATCCTTGCGCAACACTTATATAATATTTTATCAATTAATTAGAAAAATAAAATAAAATTTATTAAAAATATCAAAAGTGATATTATTATATTTATTTGTAGTGTTCCATGAATGTTTTATATGAATATAACATATTAGTGATATATAAATGAAAAAAAATTTAAATAAAACTTTTTATTATTGTAAATGATTATAAATTAAATTAATTGTGTTATAATTAACATTAAAGATAATTTAAAAAAATATTTTATTAAATAATATAAAAATCCTCAAAAAAATTTAACAGTTTAAGGTGGATAATATATGGTATAAAATTTTATCCCTTGTACATTTATTATCCATTTTTTAACTTATAGGTAATATTATATACTTTAAAGGGTGAAAAATGTATTACCATTGTAAATGTTAAAAAGGATTAACTAACAGGTTAAATGAAAAGATATGGTTAAAAAAGACAAAAATCATAGTAAAAATATTATTAGTTGACGTTTTCTCAATCATATCCTTCCCTTGTCAAAAATACTAAGAAATATCGAATCATTTGGCTTGAAAATAACTTCATTCAAATTTAGACGTCTCAAAAATTCCTGAAGTACCCCTCACCACAATTATATGTGGAAACATGCTTCATCACTTTATTAGACCACATTTTGGCTTATATCTCGATAATACCATATGAAAATATAATATAAACATCCTTAAAAACATTCTAGAGCTGCATGTCATCCCAAAAGATAAAACCAAGGAACCTTGAGAGAAAATCTAAGGGTGTTCATTTAAAAGAGAGGTACCCACCTTAACCGATCACTTTATTTTTTACTTCATCTTCACTGCCTATAAATCAATATAGTTTATCATAACATAAAAAAATTTATTATACTCAATATGATTAAATTTTACTATGGTTTTTGTCTCATAATTATCAACCCTTTTTTCCATCAAACTACAAGTAAAGGTATCACTAGTGTATACAAACATCTTATTGTCTCCGTAAAGAGATAGAATTGGTTTTCCATGAATAAACTTCAAGAATTATTATTGTTATGGGTATAATATTAATATATGTAAATTGTGACATAATTAAACATCTATATGAATAATTTCACAAATATCATTTTACATTATAATCTGTTGCAAAATGATAATGTTAGTATTGTGTACATGCAGACTACCACCTCCATGAGTCAATGTGATTTTTTTTCATTTACCTTTTACATATATGTTAAAAGTGATACATATGATTAATATATATTTTTTATATAAAATAATAATGATTCTATAAATTTTAATTATTATTTACCATTATTTTGTTCTGCCCAGAAAATATGAAAACAACGTTAATGCATACATACGGTATGTCGTCCCCCTGAATAGTGTAATTCATTTTTTGGACTACAACATTTTAAGAAAAACTTGAATATGTATATAATTAATATATATGATAATAATATTTTCATGTACATGACTTATTTTAAATTTAAGTTTTATTTAATTTCCATTCATTATTTATTTTGGGGGTTTCCCAAGCTTCTATGGAGGAGTGAGTGAGTTTTCATGAATTGGGCCAAACCCTGAGCCCAATTCCAAATTTAAAAATAATTTATTTTTCCTTTATAACTCCTTCTTTTTTTAATAATTTTCAGCCATTCCAATTGCTACTTGTCATACCCTGAACTGTTAACCCACCATATTATTTTGGACCATATAGGAATCCATAATCATGGTGGATATGTGTTTCTTTAAGTGATTGGGCCTACCTGAAAGCCCATTTCCTAAATTAATATTATTTTTTAATTCTTTAATATCTCTTTCAATATTAAATTTGATTAATTTATTCCAACTCACCCCCGAGCCCACATTCCCAAGGTGCGTCCCCGTGCTCTCCTCCCCCTATTTGGAGCTCGGTTTCATCGTGAATTTGGATGAAAATTCTCTAAATTTCTCAAATCACCCAGATTTGACGAGGTAAATTGATTATTTTATAACTCCTTCATTTATCACTATTATTTCCCCATTCCAGTTCCAAAATTATCTCTTCAACATTGTTCAAATATCCCTTGAATGGTTGTCCATTTGAAATTTCAGATACTAGTGTATTTGGGGTGATTTCTGCAATAGTTTTCAAGGTAAGTGATTCCTTCTTGGTTTCTTCCTTTTCCGTTAGGGTTTCCTTACTCATTAATTATTTTCTTAAATGTAAAAATATTAGGGTTCTATCCTAGGGTTTTATTTGGTTTCTTTTTGGTAAAATGTTGTGGTCTAGGTATGGATTTATCTTCCTTGTGGTGCAGTAGTGGTGTAGTTGATGTTTTGCACCATGTTTTGAGGGATTCGACACATTTGGTAGGTGATTCCATGGTTAACCATTCTGTGTTGTGTTAGTTTCCTTGTATTACTAGTTTTTAATGTTCCCCATATGTTGTGTGTGGTTATAAAACCTGGTATTTGGGTATGCATTTAATTTTATAATTGCATTTTTTTTGAAGTTGTGAGCTTTTCCAATGTAACACATGTGGTATCTTTGTGGTAGTTTTACAAAATATGAAATTGATTTATTACATGTAGAAAGGGGCAGGAAATTATGTTTTTTTAATGCCTTAGTGTTATGTGGGAATTGTAAGGGGGGTTTTGGAATAGGTTTAGTGTGTAAAACATTATTATACTTTTTGAGATCATTTTATGAAAATGGGTTTTTTAATTTATATCATTCGTGGTATAATTCAAAGTGATTTTATAACACTTGAAAAGTGGATTTATAAATGTCTCTAGGTCTTCCAATTATACTTTGGTAGTGTTTTGGTGTGATTTGGTCATTAAAATATGGGTTGGAAATGGTTTTTATGAGCAACGTTTGGGTATACTCTTTAGAATTGTTTTATGAAAGATTTGAATTATTTAATGAATTATGTTAGTGGTGAAGCAATATTGAAAATATGTTTCAGAGTGTGTATATTTGAAAATTGTACATTTTAATTGTTATATGGGTTGTTTTGTGATGTCTTCCATCTTGGAAATGTTTTAAAAATGTTTTAAGGATTTACTAAAGTGTGTAAGAGATGTGAAAAGTGTTGTGGGCTATTTTGGTGTGAGTCAGATATCAAATAAATTTGAATGAAAAGTGGACTTTTGATACTTGTGTGGTATAAATGTGGTTTTTTGGTGAATTTTTGATAAGTAAATGATATTTTCATGTGCACTGTATATTTCATTACTTTTTGATCTTGTTTGAGCATAAAGGGAAACCCTGGTATCTTGGTGGGTGGACGTGTTCGAGTATGCTAGTGAATCTGTGGGGTTTGGACTAAGTTTCTCATAGAAAGATTAATTCTTACAAATCTAATTAAACTATGATGAAAATGATTGGGGACCACTAGGTTATGGGTATGTTCCCTACCAGTGGCTCGTGTACGACAACAAATATTTATGATGGATACTCCCACCGAGATACAAGGTACCTGTGACCCACAATGAGTTTTTACCTAGGGTTTATTTCCTATTTCTTGTGCTCATCAGACCCATTATACTTACCATCAGCATACATTGTATTTGGCTGGAAAATACAGTAGCTTTGGAATTTATTTTAAATGTTTTTATTCTTTAAATTAGCCCACTTGAAAACTGATTTTTTTAAAGTTGTATCTTTTAGAAATTGTAATTATAAATTACATGCTTTTTAAAACTTTCATGATTTTCATGTTGGAATTTTTATCACATGTAATATTTTAGAGGTGGTATCCAACTAGGAATTATATCACACCCTAATTACACCCTTGTGTGTAATTAGACTCAGTTATTTTTGTTTTCGTAGTTTGGTACAGTTTTTAGTTCTTGTGGTTTGGGTTTCTAGAAAGTCCTTGGTAATGATGTCTTATGGAGATGGCCTGAGGGCGGTTCCCCTTTCCATGAGGGTTCTTGGGATGTTTCATTTTTGTTTTTTACCTTTTTTATAGTCTTGTTCAGTTTCTTTAAAATCTGTAATTCAGTTCAGAATTTGTATAAAATATTGTTTGGTTTGAAAAATCCAGATTTTTTTTATTGAGTTTGTTTTTTTTATAAACTCATGGAAATCATTCCCAAACATTATTTTATGATACCTGATCCCTTGTACCAACCCATGTAAATCAATAACACCCATCAGTCCTTGTTGTGGGTAGGGTTTGGTGCCGGTTTTGGTGGAGACCAGATCTGGTTCGTGACATAATGGTATTAGATGATTTTCTAGTAAACTCTTTGGGTCACGTTATTTTGGGAACAGTAGGGATAGTCTATAGTTAGGATTGTTGGGACATTGTATTTTGTTTATGGGAAGTCTTCCTGATCACCACACATCATGACTATATTCGAGTTTCCAGGGGAAGTCAGGATTTATATGAGTCCTTTAGATTTCTTGGATTGATGATTAATAGGGGAAATGAAAAGAGAGTTGGTTTAATGGTCTTGGTGATCTCGTGGGCCTGAAATCCATGTGGAGCTAGGGATATTCAATAGAAAAATCTCTATGATGGTGAAGTGATTGGAATATGGAATCCAACAATATTTCCAAGTCACCCCTGGAATCTAGTTTCCTCTCACATTATCTTGTTTTCTTTAGTTTTGAAATCTTGGAACTTTTGTTTTAATGTGACTTGTATTTAAGAAGAATAAAGTTTTTGTGAAATGAATATCTAATAAGGAGGTAATTGATATATTTTTTAAAATAGAGAACTGAATTTTCAGAATTTTTTTGGAATGTAATATGGTGTGTTTGCACCTATTTTGAAAGCATGAACTATGTCAAGGTTGGTTTTGAAAAAGTGTTTCCAATAGAGTTTTCTAAACTTTTTAAAGGTGTTTTAATGGGATGAGATGTTTTGAAATTGATGTGAATATATTTAAATTGAGTTTCTATTGGAATGATTGTTCCTTTCTAAAAAGTTTTTTTAATGTGGTAATTTGGGTTTGATTTCGTGGTTAGCTGTCTTTAGAAAAAGAAAGTATTGGTTGAATGTTTTGGTTTTGAAAAGTGGAATGAGTTTTTGTATTAAACTTTAGTATTTTCTTGAGAGACCACGTGCATGGGGTTATATGGGATGATGGATGGTTAAAGGAAATAATGGATGAGTGTCACGATGAATATGAGGATGGTGCCTGAGGTGGCACAAAAACATGCATGTGTGGGGCCCATGGGGTACCATTGGAGGATACGCTAACCGTTGAACCGTTTGTTTTCAAAGATATGTTTTTAAAAGGAAAACTTTATGTCTTTATGATTTATTTGGGATTGTGGGTATTATGGGTTTTTGGAAATATTGATGTTGTCGAATGTTTTGAGTCCAATAACCCCTCTTGTTTGAACAATGTTTTGGTTTTGTGTTTGGTCGGTATGCTAGGTTGAATGGATTATTATTGGTCTCCTCTAAGAATATTTTTGGAAGACTTTATGTTGTTTCCCCTCATCTTTTTGGATCTATTTGAGGTTTTTCTTGAACAATGGACCAGATTGGTTGGGTCATTGGGTTCTCTCATTGGATTAGGTACACCCCATTAAAGGTTAGTGCAGAAATGAAGTGCATCCCTAGTTGTTTCTCCATTAGAAGATCCTCTTGTTGATCAATGTAAGGAATATTTTTCTTGATCTTTTTAGATTGAGTCTACACCCATTCCATTATTGTTTTAGTGTATCCTCTTATATTGGGAGAGTGATCATGTATGGTCGATAGAGACCTTATCCTCTAAAGTTTCTTGATTTTACGAAGGTGGAAGTGGTCTGGGGTTGTTAGCATGGTTGAGTATCTGGATGGTGTCTAATAGGTCCTCTCGATCCTTCGTAGTCACTTCAAAAAAGGAGTTTATGTTAAACTACCGGTGTGGGAAATTTGGTCATGAGAGGATATCGTGACCACTTCTTAGAATTGTGTGTTGTTTGGGGATATTGTATAAGGTCCCTCTCCATGCATTGTTTATATCAGTCACAAAGTTCATGTTCGGTGACGCCTTGTAGTGTCATGTGCTCGATTGACTATATAGGTGAAAGTCAGTAAATCCTATGAGAGTCACTGTTATGTTGGGAGAATGACTCCCTTGGAAAAACATCAAAATCATCCATTTTAGAGGAAGGTGAGTATGGGTGTTCTTTACTTCTATTGTTTCTCACTCAAAGATACAAGTTGTGATGTGTGTGCATCTTCTAAGACCTTGTTTCAGTGAAATATCGGGTTAGGGTAAAGTGAGTTTGGAATGTGTTATGTGTCAGCAATCTTATCAGGGATTGCAGTGTAGTTGTTGGTGGAACTAAAAGAAGAATTCACAATTAGGGGGTTTCCAAATCCTAACTGTGAGGCTGAAGATGCTTCAATCATTTGTGCTCCAGTCATAGGTCTTGTTGACAAATTGGCTCATAGTCAGGGGAAATTCAAGGGGCGTTTAAACCCTTGTACAATTTTATATCCTCACCAAAAAATATAGGAAGAGTTTAAAACCTATGGTTTCATCATCTTTATTATGTTATTCCCATTCAGTGTAAATTAGTGGACAACCTTTTACCCATGTCATTACATCCCCCATTATTTTCCACCGAGTCATTATAGAATAGTTGGAAATTAGGATAGACATGTTGAGGACACATTTTTTGTACGATAAGTAATGATATTGTGCTATGAATCCATGAAAAATGAATGATTTGTATAGTTAGTACACTATTTCCCAAACTGTGTAGGCTACCCCTACGCCCTTCCAAAATCGTTAAAAAAATTGGGTCTTTCTATGTCGGCCCATGCATGTTAGTTAAGATGGTTGGATCATAATGGGAGAGACCCAATATGATTCTCATGTATGGTTCTTCATAAACATTGAATGTAATTCTACCCTTTTTACTAGGGAGTTCGTTCAGGCCTCCCCCTTTTAGTGTTTTGATTCTATCTTGGAAAAATATGTGTTGTCTCTTTAGGTGTGGTGCCTATTTGTGTCCCCCCATTCCAATAGCTCATATTAATCCATTGTCTCATCTTGGAGGTTGGTAGTCTCATTCGGAATTATCTAGATACCAACATATTCCTTGAGTAAACTTTGGGATTGAAGAGCACCCAATGGTTTAGTTAAAGTAAGGTAAGTGTAACCTTTTTCTAAGTTGTTGTTTGATTGGGTGAATTGCTTGAGTCTTGATTGAATAGTGTTTTAGGAGTTTTTTTATTGGATAAAGTATGAATGTGATTGATAATTTCAAGAAATTTGTGTAAGTTTGGTTTGTGAGATTAATTCTTCCTTAATTTATCCCTAGATGTGTTTTGGCCGTTGGGGGCGAAACTTGGCAAAGAAGTACATCTTGGTTTATAGGCTGGATTTGGTTTATGTATCTGGCCTTGTTGTGGCTTTCTAAGGATGTAAAGTTTTCATGGTGGGGATAATTGTCACATACATAACTTAATTTAAATATAAATTTCATTTAATTTCCATTCATTATTGGTTTTGTGGGGTTTCTCAATCTTTTGTGGAGGAATGGGTGAGTTTTCATTAATTGGTCCAAACCGTGTGCCCAATTTTAGATTTAAAAATAAACATTCATTCCACTATAACTCCTTAGTTTTTTAAAAAATTTCATCCATTTCAATTACTACTTGTCATCCCCGGACCTATTAATACAACATATTAATTTGGACATTTTAAGAATCCATAATAATGGTGGATATGGGATCTATTAAGGAAATGGGCCTGCTCGGAAGCCTACTTTCTACTTTAAAAATATTTTTTAATTATTTAATTTCTCCTTCAATATTTACATTTATTTGGTGATTCTAACTCTCCCCTGAGACCACATACCCAAAGAGCTCACCCATTCTCTCTTCCCCCTCTTTGGAGCTCAGTTGCATCGTGAATATGGGTGAAACTTCTTTTGAATTTCTCAAATCTCCCAGATTTAATGAGGTAAATTTATTATTTCATTACTCCTTCATTTCTCACTATTTTTACTCCAATATAGTTCCTAAATGATATCTTCAACCTTTTTCTAATCTCCCATTAATTATTGGATGTTTGAAAATTCAGATACTGCTGTATTCGGGGTGATTTCTTCAGTATTTTTCAAGTTAAGTGATTCTTTCTTGGTTTTATCCTTTTCTATTAGGATTTTCTCCCGTGTTCATTATGTAATAAAATTTCGGGAAGTTGGGGTTTGAACCTAGTGTTTTATTTGGTGTATTTGTGGTCATGTATTATGGTCTAGGACTGTATTTATCTTCCTTGTGGTGCGCTGGTGGTGTGGTTAATGTTTTGCACCATGTTTTGAGGGATTTGACACTTTCGTTAGGTGATTCCATGGTTAAACCTTCCTTGATGAGTTAGTTTTCTTATTTTACTAGTTTTCCATACTTCCCATATGTTGTGTGTGGTGCGAAAACACTTTTTTAGGTATTTGGTTAAGCATTTAATTTTATAATTTCATTTTTGATGAAGTTGTGAGCTTTTTGAATGTAGCACATATGGTATCTTTTGTGGTAGTTTCCTAAAATATAAAATTGATTTATTAGATGTTGAAAGGGGATGAAAACACTATTTTGTTAATTCTATAATGTCATGTGGGCCTTTTAATGGGTTTTTTGGAATAGGTTTGGGGTTTCAAACATTGTTATACTTTTTGAGAGCATTTTATGAAAATGGGTATCTTCATTTGTATCTTTCGTGGTATTATTCAAGGTTATTTTATAACATGTGAAATTGATTTTATAAATTTATCTTGGGAATCCAATTATACATGTTTAGTGTTTTGGTGAGGTTTATCCCTTGAAATATGGTTTTGAAATGAGTTTTATGATCCATATTTGGGTATACTCTTTAGAATTGTTTTATGAAATATTTGAATGATTTAATTATTTCTGTTTGTGGTGAAATAATATTGGAAAAATGTTTTAGAGTGTGTATATTCATAAATGGAAAATTTTAAATGTAGGAGGGGTTGTTTTGTGATGTCTTCCATCTTGGAAACTTTTTAAAAAAAATGTTTGAGGGGTTTTCTAAAGTGTGTAGGAGATGTGAAAAGTGTTGTGGGCTATTTTGGTGGGAGTCAGATTTCAAATCAATATGATTGAAAAGTGGAATTTTGTGACTTGTGTGGTATAAATGTGGGCTGATTGGTGAATATTTTATGAGGAAATGATATTTTCACGTGTAGAGTATATTTATTGACTTGTTGAACTTGTTTGAGCACAATGGGAAACCCTGGGTATCTAGGTGGGTGGATGTGTACTAGTATGCTAGTAAATCCGTGGGGTTTGTCCTCAATTTCACATAGCAAGATTAACACTTAAAACTCTAATTAAACTATGATGATGATGATTGGGTACCACTAGGTTATGTGTAGGTTCCCTACTAGTTTATCGTGCACGAGAACAGATATTTGTGATGGTTACTCTCACCGATATACGAGTTACCTGGGACACACAGTGAGCTAGTGCCTAGGGGTTATTTCCTCTTTATTATGCTCAATAGATCCTTTATACTTACCATTGGCATACGATATATTTGGCTGCAAAATTCAGTAACTTAGGAATTTATTTTAAAAGTGTTGATTCTTTAAATTAACCAACTTGAAAACTGATTTCTTTTAAGTTGCATCTTTTAGAAATTATAACTAGAAATCACATGTTTTTGAAAACTTGCATGATTTTCGTCATTGAATGTTTTTCACATGTAATATATTAGTGGAGGTATCCTACTGGGCATTGGATCACACCCTACTTACACCCTTGGGTGTAAGTAGCCTTGGTTTTTTTTCGCTTATTGGGTAAAGTTTTTAGTTCCAGTGGTTCGGGTTTCTAGCAGGTCCTTGGTGGTGAAGTCTTATGAAGATAGCTTGAGGGAAATACCCCTTGACATGAGGGTTCTTGGGTTGTTTCCTTTTTGTGTTGTACCTTTGTTATAGTCTTTTTAAGTAATTTTAAAAAAATTTATTCAATTCTGAATTTTTGTAAAAGATTTTTTGGTTTGAAAAGTCTAGTTTTGTTTTATTGAGTTTTTTTGTTGTTTAATTTTTATAAACTCGAGTAAATCATTCCCAAACATCATTTTATGATACTCGGGCACTTCTGCTAGCCTGTGGGGGTCGGTAATGCCCTTTGGTCCATGTCATGGGTTGGGTTTGGTGCTAGTTTTTATGGCGACCGGATCGGGTTTGTGACACATATCAGTATTAAAATTATTTTTATTATATAACCATGATTAATTTTTACGGATAAAAAATACATAAGAAACATATTAATGAAAATGAAGTATTTATCACCTGCAACAATGATTTTAATAAGTAATTATTAATTAATGGGTGATAAAAGATTATAAGTGAATATGATATAGTATTATATAAATTATTATGGTTCTAGAATATATTTAACATAAATATTTATATATATACACACACATATATATATATATCATTCAAGATGTTCAAAATTATACAAAGGAAGTTCGACATGGGGTTAGGGTTTCTCATCTCACTTTACTTTCTTTAGTGATATGTAATATTCACCATATATTTCTTTTTGTGCTTTATAAAATTCCACATTGATATTATATTTCATGAATACCATTACCTTCATTTTATTTAATGTTCTATTTCACGTAGTTTTTTCACAACCCTTACAATTCAAATTTTTCCCAATTGGTAGGGGTTTATTTCAACATCCCATCAACAATCAAATTTGTATTCGCTGGGGGAGTCTTTTATTCCATATCCATATTTTATCCAAATGTATTACAAAATATTTATACTATACTCTGATGATTTTATAAACAAATTTATATCTCTGTTTTACATTTTCATAAAATGGGTTTTGACAGACTATTTGTATCACTTTCCAAATGGGCTTATTTTTAACTTTTACTCAATGTGTAAGAGGAATATATTTTTAACTTATACGATATGTATGGAATTTACCAATATCATGCCTACTCATTGATTATGATCATCCTTTAATAATTTAAAATTTTATATTCAAATAAAATGAATTCCATAATATGTGACAATTTTTATATTTAAAATTATGGTTTTAAAAGTAAAAAGGGTATTTTCATCATGGAATATTCCCACAATCAATTTAAATTATTTTCAACTATGTACGCATCATTTATTGAATATTATTTTGAGGATTTATTAAAATTATACCATCACACATATTTTAATAGATGGTTTAGGATCATCTTGACTGGGGAAATTTTGA
This sequence comes from Viscum album, assembly GCA_963277665.1. Taxonomy (NCBI): domain Eukaryota; kingdom Viridiplantae; phylum Streptophyta; class Magnoliopsida; order Santalales; family Viscaceae; genus Viscum; species Viscum album. The sequence continues at coordinate 1,510,588,967 of OY728158.1, forward strand.
TATTCTATTTTATAGTTCCCTAATACTAAAAGTTATGGATTTATAATATATTTTTATTAATTTATATTATTTATTCATATGAAGAATTTTTTGGAGTTAGTAAGGGATTGGTGGGACCTCCAATTTCCCTTTGATGCATCAGTTGGTACCATGAGACCACTAGATTTGGATTTATCCATGGTCTTACGAATTTATTTTCTTATTTTATGTAACAAGTCCTCATTGATGTTTTCTGATGTCATGGTCTTGAAGTCTATGATTAGTTTCATATGTTGGGAATTACACATTCTTTTATTATAAAATATGTTCTTAATTTCTAACTGATTATTTTATTTTTTATGATATCCATATTTGATTTTGTAGATCATTTGATTATATATCTTGAATTATATTTACCATAATTTATTCTTTCTCTATTATTCATGCCTTACTAGATATTGATATATACAAACCCTTACTAAGAATCTGAGCATAATTTATTATTATTTTATTTTCACTAGAATATATAGATGAATATTATGAATAAAATCGAGGGTGAAATAATTCTTTATAACATGTGTTTTATATTTCCCATGTAATATGGGAGTTGTGGTCATATCTGGTTATTAAATACTACTACTACTAAATTAGTCATTACATTATGTTTTTATTACTTGTATCTAGTACCGATGTAATAAAGTAACCACTAGCTCTATGATAAAATAATATTTATTTATATACACAATATTTTATTCAACTATATATATCCTAAACAATATATTCTTATTAATGATTCATGATACATGATGAAATAAATATGATGTATAACTCAAATTAACTATCATAACTCATGATATAATAAAATTATGATTGTAAATAAATTTTACATATTAATTTTTATGTCATGGAAATCATGTACCTTTTAAATACTTAATCCCACATTGCATTAATATTGATACTAACATTTTATAACAATGTTGTATTAGATACATAAATAGTTTTAGATCTAGTTATCATAACTCCTTAGGAACAATTCAAAATCATCAAAGGAAAACATGAATTAAAATGGTAAACATAAATCCATATGGGAAGTAGTAAAAATCTTTAAAAATGTATTCCATGAGGAATTTAAACTACCTAAAATTTGGTATGACCCTTACAGAATACATAAATTAGGAAGTTAATAACAGATTCTTTATGTGTATGAATATGGAATGGATATGTATTTTACCCAAAAATAATAATTTTTTAGAATATAAAAGAACAAATAATTATTAAAAAAATATCAATAAATATTGACAAAAATTATTCATCAATTGGAACATGGAGTAAAATTCACATACATAAACTATGAGAATGAAAAACATAACCAAGGTTGCAAAAAGAAGTCTCAATTGTGTGAAAATTAAATTGAATGAATTAGTAGACCCTAATTTATCTTCCTAAATATAATACCTAAATACAAAAATATATATACATAACAAAATGAAACTTGTTTCTATGAAACACCCCACATTATTAATTTCCCATTTCACTGTAAAAAGTGATTGTACGAATCCCAAAATGACAAATTTAAGTTGTGAGTACATTTTACCTAGTTAGCAGTCAATACCTAGACCTAATTAACCTATCATAAAATTTGGATATTATAATATTAATATAAGTTTCATTTTTTAGGAAATATAAAATTTCTCTTTAATTTATTAGTTATTTATAAAATATAATAAATTATATATCAATTCTACATTTTCAAGTACATAATGACCTACCAATGAACTAATATATACTCACATTGAGACAAACTAATATTCTCTACCAAACCATGATACATTAGATGTTTTCTATATACATATCATGGTTTACATGTATAGAAAATATCAATAATTATTAATGAAAAATAATAAGAAAAATATATCATTTTTATAACCACCAAATTTATAAATACTATTTGAAAACTTTGTTAATTAATATCAATAACCACACCATGTATAAATAATTTTCTTAAAAAACATTAACAACAAAATTTATTAATACCATTAAAATTGGTGTGAATCTTGAAATGCATTCTAAAGTGTGTTTAAAAATTTATAAAATGGGTATTTATTGTTTTTATATCTATAGGTAGTTAATCTATGCACCCCCAAAAACTCTCCATCAATAATGACATTTAATTAATTCTAGAATAGAAACAACATAGAACATTACACTTTATCAAAATAGACAATATATTCATATAATGTAAGGAAATGAGGATTAGTATACATGGATGACCATTTTTTAATAATAATATCAAATTTTTTTGTAAATAATCAAATTATACACTGATAAATTTACAGAATACTCATATCAAAAATAAATTTACTAAATCATTGGATATAATAAAAATATTTCCCTAATATAACGTGTATAAACTCAAACCAGTATAATTCATTGGATTTTTATAAGAAATATTATCTGTTGCTAATAAAAATATGGTTTATTATCATTATTAATCTACCCATTTCATTTCTACCATATAAAATAATATAGTTTTTATAGAATGGATGGGGTATCCTACTAATGTTATGCTTCACAGAATTCTAAATTTCATCGAAGATTGTGGATTGTGCATATTCTAATATTAGAATAAACTACATTTCTATATTGTTGGATTAGGTTTTACGAGTAATAATAGATGTAATCCAATAAACTAAATAGAGTTATACCTCATATTCATCATGAAATACAATCATTATAAATTTGATTAAACATACACATAAATGTATTGATAATTCTTAATGACCTAGAAGGTGATATTATGGATTCATCTCCCTCATTGAGGATAATAGATGAATATTGTAGGCATGATATCCTATACTGATTATTTGATGACGAATTTACATTATAATATATTAAAATAAATCTTGAATAATAATGAGGTTTAAATATATAAGAGAAATAGGATGATGGTTGAGATTGAGGATGAGAAATGAAGGTCATATAAATACTAAAACTAAAAAAATGGTAAAATTAGATATATTATTAGATGAAAAAATATTAAATACTACCCTTATAAAAAATATATATTGTTTATATTTGGTACCTTTTTTATGACCACAGATACATAGAATTTCTAAAAAAACACTTTGAATCAACACTAAACCAACCAAGTATTTGATGATGTTACCAAACCCACAATAAACTTTAATTTATCCAATATCCATCCATTATCCATTCTTGTGACTTAAAATTATTTCAATTCTATATTTAAAAAAAATTAGAATTAAAATAATAAATTTATTGGTAGGATGTATGTGGGTCAATATCATATTACATTTCATTTTATCCATATTGGAAACACTTTAAAATTAAAATTCTATCCTTTCCCATCATGTAAGTAATTATTATTTTAAAAAAAAATACATATGTTAACTATAAAATGTGACTAAAAAATATTAATATATTTTTTATGTTTATAAAATTGATTATATATTGTTATTATAATTAAATTCTTGTTGTAGTTATCTAATTCATCATGGTTCATTAGGATTACATGATGTGACATCTCTTGTTTTTCTCAACTCCAAGTATTCAAAATCTACAATCTCATAATTACCCCTATATAGTATTGTGATAAAAAAGTGGCATTTAAATGATCATATTTTCCATTATCATTTCTCATTAGGTGATTTATTCCTATTCTGACATCACCTAAATAAAATGACCAAAAACCCATACAATAATAATGAAAACAATTATCAAAATGAATAATTGGAGATAACTATTATTCAAAACATAATAAAGAGTTATTTACATATTTTAACCATTATATATAAAAAAAGAACAACTCAAGCAACCAACAAGAACTTTAGTGAGATATTACATAACTAGATTCATTATACAATTTAAAATTTAATGGGGTAAATTTTATTTAAATATTTAGTGAATTATTGATGCATGATAATACATTTTTTTTAAATACTCATGGTCATTCTATTATTAAATAATCTCTATTAGTATATCATAATATAATAGCTTCCACTATTATATTATAATAATAAAAATATTGGACGGGTATATGAATCTTAATATATTAAAGGATTTTGTAAAATTATGTTTTCAAAGATTTTATATTAATAATTGTTTCATTTATCAATTTTATTATATTACATGAATAAAAATATAGAAACATTTGAATATATTACCCATGAAAATTATTCCCAAAAAAATCAACAGATAAAAAGCATGGTAATCGTTGTAGTTATTTTTATGATAAACATGGTTTGAGGTTCATGTGTTAATCATTAATATATAATTTAATGATTAAATTTTAAATAAACTATTGTCTTAAAGTTAACATGTAAAATATTTTTATATAAAATTTAATTTTCCTTTTTTTAATATTCATTTTCTCTTTATTTTGATGTATTAAATTAAATTATGATGAAGATAAATTTGAGAGAATACATTTTCGTCTAATTAAAATTAATATTTTATAAAAGTATATTCTCATTCTCGTTTTTTAGTGAAATTGAATCTTAGTCTATGGGTATGTTATAGGTCTCATGAACACAAACGATAATGAAGATTCATGGTGGTATATATAGATAAAACTAATTTGTGTCTTATGTAGAGTGGAGTATAGTATTGATATAACATGGTTTCATTGAGAGGGAAGGTGAAAATATAATTACAAAAAGATATATTAAGGATGTTTTAGTGAAATGAATACCAAGAACACTGCATTCATTGTTTATAAAACAATTATAGAATATCAGTACCTAGGTTTATAATAAATCAGTGTTATATGAATATTCAAAACCCGGATTCATTGACATTTAGGAACCACATTTGTGGAAATACCACCCATTTCATGAAATGTATTCCTCTCTAATTATTTTTTTAGATTAGTTATTATAATATAATAACATTAAATTTTCTGTTACCAAATGTTATTGTGATTTAATATTGTTTGATCACTCATTTTAAGGATTGAAGGATATACTGAAAAAAAATTATTAACTCAAAATTATGACGTAAAATTCAATATAAGTGTATTATATTTTTACCCAAGCCCACTGACGTTTTCTCTATAGGTGCATAATATTTAGTCGATTTGCATGGCCATTGTTTCTAAGATTCATATGAATATCACCATATGTACACAGATTTCATGAAAAAAACTAATTCCCATTGGTTATCATACATTCCTATAAATAGAAGACTTAATGTCCCTTTTTTTATTTTCTTGGTAAAATGATGTAACTTTATGATGACCGGGTCATGCTAATCTGATACACATGTCTTAAAATCCATTTATGTAACTTATTTAAGCATATAAAAATGTAAAATTTAGAAAAACAATGGTTTGATTTGGTCTCTAAAAGGATAATAAAAAACAAATGGGATACAAATTTTTTCATAGTTCTTCAAGATTTAGGATATGGATCCTTACACGGAGAAATACTCATGATCCATTCATCAAAAGTACCAATAGTGCTCTCATATTACTAGAGAAATGTTCCAGCCATTTATTGTTTTCTAGAGATTCATTTTTCACTACTACAACAAGGGAAAAACTTTTCTCTAGTATAAATAGGGTGATGACTCATAGTCTGTCTTAGGTGAACCACCTTCCTCACCATTACTAATACTAACCCCATTGGTTTCCTATAGCAGGATGAACAACCATCTTGTCCCTCACAAAGAAAAATTATTTTTATCACCCTCACTATAGAGAACCACCTTCCTCACCCTAATTCGTTGAATCCTCATTGATTTAACTTACTATGGATAAGATTAAATATATTTCTAAAAAGTGAAAAAGTACTTTGAGTGACCCCTCACTAATGTGAAGAAACATTCAATCCATCAATAATGTGATCTATCTCCACCTTTTTCCATAGTAATATTTAATTTATACCCCATTTCTAATGAAACACAATTACTTCATCAATGTACCCTAGTGAAGAATAAAATTACCAAGGCCTCCTCATTTAAAACATAGAAAACATAAATAGTTAATCGATACCCATGCTCACTTCATTGAATATGTGTTCACATGTTACAATGAATATCTTATATTTTCCTCCAAAACCAGTAAGATACTGAAGAAATCAAAATATTTTATTCCTTAGATAATGTGTGCCTATATTATAGGGACAAATGAATGATCTTTCATTTCTTATATAGATCATATTAGATGACCCTAGAATGAATAGTATCATATTGGGAGGTTTCTAGATGCTTCATTCAAATCAGTCAGCTATTATAAAATTAGAACTTCTGAGTATAAGTCCTAATGTCCGACTAAATTATAGATTTCATCTATACATAATGATACATATAAACTATAATGTTAATACACATGTGTATATGGACCCCTCAATAATCTCTTGTCCCACAGGTTATGTCTCAAATAGCCAGATAATATTACATTAAACTGTGTGGCCAATTTACTAGTCCCATAATGTAAATTTACATGATAATTTCCTTACAACGTGATGTTAAACTAAATGGTTCAGTTCACCTACATGGCATAAGTCTATGTTACTAAAATTTCTTGGTCATTGGTTTCAATCAACATGATATGTAAGAGGCCTCCAAATGGTTCAACTGAAACATAGAGAATTCTTATCTTTTAATTGGGAAAAACTCTTGATGACATCACAGTCCACCTAGGATTCTAAATTTCCTCCATATAATCATAATATCATCTTATTTCAGGTAAATATACCCCATGAGAGACTCAATGAACTATATAAACACACAAACGTCCAAAAACATATCTCAATGGTCTATATTATATGTCAACCAACCATACTATCATTGGTTCAATTTACCGTCATGAAAATTTCAAAAGGGATGATATTGTGTATATCAATAAATGGTTATTTCTAGAAAAATTCTTCTTAAATGTCTATACCACATGACATTAAATTTTTTGAAATTTTTTATTTTCATAAAACCATTAAAGGTATGAGTATTCTTGTTATGCGACCATGGAATATGTGGGTTTTAATTCCCTTTCACAGGAATATATAGGTGGCCTTTTATGTGGTCTAGGTCGTAGGTTCACCACACTGACCACCTCCCAAGATGAAGATAAATTATAAAGTTCCCAACTATACATATATAAAACTTATTATTAATATTAAAAAAGATAATGTTTAGGAGATTATATTACACAATATTATTGAAATAAATATTTTGTTTTACAAAATAATTTGTATAAGGGTAATCAATATCGCAAACAGTTTTGAGAGGGATTCATGAAAAAGTCTCGAATCTATACAAAAGTCCCAAAAGTAAAAATGGTATACCCCATGGAATGGTTAGATGATCCTAACCTCATATCCTCTTTAATAATGGGAATTTTGAAGAATCATAATTAATAAAACATAGTGACTTATCACCTTGGTAAATCAGTTATAAAATAATGTTCACATTGAACCATTAAGGATGTAGAAAAACATCATACATTCCACCAAAAAAATTGAGAACATGATATAAATCCATTTATATTTAAATTGATTGATCAAACATTTTTATATTTTTTATATGTAACTAAAATGTGTCATTTTTTTCCTTTTTTGTACTGCACAAGCTAGAAACCTATTTAATACATATTTTTGGAATCATCTATGAGAGAAAAAGTCCCACTACTACTGTATAATATGTGTACATCACATCAATGTGGATTCTCTCACCAATGTGGGGTCACCATAACCAATTCATTAATGGGGTTATGAGAGATTAAAACCTACTAATTTTGATACCCACATTGGAGGTAATGTGAGAGATCCTCATGGATATCAAACCCTATGGTTCAAAAAGTAAATAGATATGTGCTACAAGAAATATAGTGGCTCTTGGGAAAACTAAAACCCACTTTAAATTCTCTCCAGGAATAATAATAAATGGTATATATCAAATATTTTCAATATGGAAAAATTAATTGGAAAAAATATTGTACCAACTCAGGTGTCTCATAGGAGGGCTCATATATATTACTATCTCTACCAACATAATGGTATGTATACTCCTCAATAGTTTACTGAGGATGCCACCAAATATTTCCAAGTGTTGGTTACCAAATAGAATACACAACCTAAATCTCATCAATTTTAGTGAGAAACAGAGTTATGTAATGATCGTATATCCTCATTCCCATACAATATGTTCCTCAACACCCATTGGAAAAAAATGAGAAGACATAAATACCTTATCATTCTTAGTGATTGAACTTTTATAACTAGGTTTTATCTAGAAGAAAAATACAACATATTTTGGAATCCACCAAAGGGTTAAATAATATTCATTCCTTCTCTTCTAATGCTCGTTGCAATATCATGAAAATGAATAGATGTTTGGAGTGGATTTATATCCCCACTCCCAATAAGGTATATTCTCATATTCTCATCCATAATATAGAAATAATTTATCATAATCTGAAAACAATGGAGGGTATTACCATATTCATTAACATGATTTGTAGAGTATCTATTGAATTCTTGTTGTATAAAAAAAGAGTATAGGTCTCCAGCTAGCATATTCTAGGGGAAAATATCTGAAATCCTTGTATTCCTAGACCTGAAAATGTTGAATTTTCAAATCAATAAATTCTCATGGAATTCAAAAAAAATTCTCATATTACTCCTCCCATTTGGTCAGATCATCAGTATATTCAAATAAATAATAAAGATCAGTATCAAGAACATATTTTACTTCCATCTAGAGTTGGTCTTCATATTTCAATAACCACTTTAGGTGAGTATCATATTCCTACCAAGACTATTGAAATACATTTTCATACTATATTATTTTATTCACAGAAGGACCTATGTATATACCCACTCAATCAAAGGATTATTGATGAAATTTCTTGGTGGAATCCAAAATTCTATACTATTCCCCCACAAACTCTGACGAGACCCACTAGAATATTTTAGAAGCCAACAAATGGAAAAATTGGATCCTGACCAAGCCTCTAGAGAATTTTAAATATATTTTTATATCATTATAAGATATTCCTATGAGAAATCCTATTTTTGATGTTCACTCTATATAATTATGATTCTAAAATTATTATAGGGGGATGTCTATAATGTAATCTCTTTGTGAGAAATCCAAAAAGTTAGAAGAGGATCATATTTCTACCCTAAATTAAGGAGGATTATTTATTGGATTTATAGAAAGGTAAAAAATAATCTATTATAAAGGTCCAATATATGGTTCAACAATTAGTCATCCTTGATATCCTCCTAAGAAACTCTTTTAGGATATTCAACTATAAGACAATATTCTCATTAAACATGGGAACTGTTATAAATGTGAGAGATATGAATATAGTCATATAATTTGGATGGTTGATCGAAAATAAGGTCCTCCCCTTTCTAGTTCTTCTGGTACTTCCCACCACGGATGTCCTCTCCATAGAATCATATATTTATTTCTTCCTTATAAAAAAGGAATTAATTTTTAGATCAAAATTATCATATTACATAATAATGCCATTTTAATTTTTTCTAAAAATATAGGATTAATATGAAAAATTTAATTACCATTATAATGGTTAAAGGGATTAAGTTTAAAGAATAGTTTTGTTATTATTGTCTAATTTTTATCCATTAAAATAAATTGATCTATAATATTGATTGAAATTTATGTTAATTTTAATCTTATGTAAAAATTAATTATCACTCTATAAATTATTAATTAATATTACATAAGTTTAAAAACGCTAATTGGTGAAATAAATATTTTTTCTAGAAGCATTTTATCTATATATTAAATATTTTCATTTTCAAGACAAATTTATCTAATTTAAAAATTATGATCTATTTTATGGATCATAAATATTGGTTCATAACAATAAAATAAAGAATGAGGAATTAACTTATATTTTTTATAAAATATAAATTACCAATGCTAAAACTTATTATTAAGGTAAAACCAAAAAAGATAAAGTGTTAAATTATATTGTAATAATATTTAAATCATGTTTAAAACATTTTTGAAAATGAATGGTACTGGAAATTTGTAAGGACCCACCCCCAGTTTCCTGTATTCAGTGCCTTATTTCATTAAATTAGCATGATTAAAAGAATGTTACATCTCAAAGGAACGAATTGTATAGTAGTTTTGGAAAATCAGATACGTACATAATCTAAACATTACAAGTTGAAAGAAAAAACAACATATAAGTTTTTTTGGGAACATCTACAACAAAATGATTATCCCTACAAGTCACTCATAAAATACTCTTTCATGTCTGGAGTAAATTAATCATAACAAAGTGGAGCTCTCAAACACTCAGTAAGGGTATGAATTACAGTATAAGGTGTCGTAAACATAAACATTATCCATGAGGAACAACTAAAAACACATTCCTTTAAAAATAAACTTAAACCCATTATGGTAGGAATAAGAGCTAAATAAATAATTCCCTAATAAAACATAATAAAGGGTATTATACTAGTAGAATGACCATAGGAACCATAAATACTGTATTCAAAATGATTGAATGCAGAATGCTAGTATCATAACCATACCATCATGTCCTCATGCCGAGACCACAAATATCCATTTTGTCAAGGCCTCATTCCAAGACAATAGTTTGTCTCATGAGTTCTACTAATGCACTAAGGGGATATAGAGGGCCCCACCCAATGAAAACTATGTCCAATTCATTCCTCATATGAATGGGAATAAACAAAAAATATATATATATTATTATTTAAATTAATATATAAAATGTAAATAACTTTCCCCGAACATTAATCATATAAACTAACCATTCGGGGTAAATTGTTGAATAGTTTTAAGATAGAAAACCCAAAGTAAAACCAATAATAAAACATTATTTTAAATATGGTATATGATAAAATAATGAATTAATCCAAATAATACATAATTATCAACAAGGGTGTTGAAATAGATTAAGATTCTCTTATAAAACCATCGAGTAATTCTTGAGATAAAAACACTTTATTTTTAAAAGAAGGGATCTTTTTGAAAAACAAATTGTATAAACCCAGAAGTTATGTAAGATATTATTTTCATTATAAAATGATTTATTTTATAAGGATAATAATTTCAAAAAAAATTACAGATTTCCCTTGAGAATATGTAAGAATTTTAGAAATTCCATTGAATTTGGATTGTATTTCGCGAAGGATTTTTGAAACATCATTTTAAAACAAATAACTCCCCATAAATGAAAATAGGATTCTGGTTGGTACACATATATAAAAAATTTAAAAAATATGAGGTGTAAATATGAATAAATACGAATTGACAATAAGAGGAACTTGAATGAAAATGGAGCTTTGGGTAGAAAACCCTTACCTTAAGTCCAGAGGTGTTCCTCAATTGATCATAATGACCTTGGTAATAAAAATTATGTTCTTAAATTAATTATTACAAAACATATTTCACATGAAATTGACTTATTAAAAAATTATTAGGTTTTTTCATGTCCTTTTGATGGTTTAAGAGATTCGATTTCATTTTTTGGGTGTGATTTTTCCTCGGTATTCATGATTGGTTTACTTATAATCATTTCTTTATAAACATATAGAATGAAAATGGTTGTCTTGAAAAGAAGTTTTATGTTATTACTGATCAACCAAAATATCACAAGGTCATAAAATTAATATGAAATTGGGAGTGAAGATGAATCATTTTATAGAATGTTAATGACAATTGTTTTGGTTAATTTGTGGTTCTTGATCACAACGAACTCATTTTGATTTTAAAATTGATATCATGTGTACAAAAGTAATAAATATTCATAAATAATTTATAATACATATATTATAATCTTTTTAAACCATGATAATGGTTTCACAATTATAATTGAATATGTTAATAAAATTTTTAAACTCATCATCCTTGAATATGATAAATCAACACAACTCAGATGGTGTTTTCATTTTTAGTATAAAAGAAGGGGAAATGATATATGAGGAAGAAATATTACTTTATCATAAAAAAATTATAATACTTGTAATATTTTTGATTCATCACAACATTAGGATGAAAGGAGGTGAGGAAAGAAAAATAGAAGAAATGAACTTAAAAAAATGAAAAGAGGAATTTTCCTCATGAAGAAATATTCCTTGAGAACCTATTTAGGTGAGAGGATTTGGCCTTTTATTGAGAATAAAGGATGATGGATATGGGGGAGGATCTTGGGAGGAGATTTGGGAAGAATTTAGACAAGTCACAAGGATTGACATGAGTTAGGAGAAGAAGAAGTGAGGGGTTTTTATAGTGGGGGAGAGGAGGGTTTTCCCATTATTTTAATCATTATTTTATTATTTTTCCAAAGACAACCAATATTGTTGATTCTTGTGACCAAAAACATTAACAAATGAATTTTATATTCAACCAATGGTCATATACATCATTCATTACTCAAACATGATGCATAAATTTTGTTATTTAGTATTTTCTGTAAATTATAGAATTTCACTATTCACCAAAAATTCATGTATTTCAGAAAATTCCCAAATAATCACCGTACCCTTTTTTCGATGTGTAGAATTCGAAAATGGAATAATTTTTTTAAATAACTTTCTATCAATTTTTTATTTAATTTTTATATAAAATCATAATTTATTTGGAAAAAACATTAAAACTATAACTCATTTTATAACACCTTGAAATTTTTTTCAAGGTCCCATAAAATTATCTGATAACCATAAGACAATAAAATAAAAATTTATGATTAATTTTTATGAAAATACATTTCCGTTTTAAAAAATTAAATTAATGAAAAAATTGTAGTTAAAATATTTATGACATTAAAAAATTCCAATACTTAATACTATGATTATTTTTTCACTTATAAGATTTCTAAATTATATTTATACATTCAGGATTGAAGTCTCTATTTTTTGGCCAATTTATTATTCATTACTATTTATTACTATTCATATGGGTTTGTTACTATTCCTAAGGGTATGTTACTATTCATCAAAAATATGTTGATTCTGTAATACTCTAAATATCGTACTCGATACAAATGTTTATGTATGTTTTTTGAAATTCAAATTACATTGGTGGCAAAATTATGTTCACTAGCTAGGTTATAACAAAGTGTGGTTTTTTAGAGACTTAGTGTTTCATGCATTCAATATTAAATTCATTTGCAAAGACATGGGGTTATACATTATCCCCTACTGACAAAATATTTGTCATTGAAATTACCAAAGTGTTACCTCACAAAAATATTTGGGTAGTTTATCATCATAATCTCTTCAGGATCCCATGTTTCCTCATCAATTTTATGATTTTCTAAAAGTATCATTACTAGTCAAGTTGTATGATTCTTCAACACTTTTTCTTTAGTATCAAGAATCCTGATTGGATATTCACCGCAAGATCGGTCAGTTTCCAATTCTATACCTTCAGAAGTGAGGACATGCATTGGGTCTGGCATGTACTTTCTCAACAATAAGATATGGAACAAATTGTTTACTTCTAATATGCTAGGTTTCATAGCTAAACGATATTAAATAGAAATGATTCTCTCTAGAATTTTAAAAGGGAATATGTACCTTGGGCTCAGTTTCCCTTTTTTCCAAAATCTTATTACACCCATCCATAGAGATACTTTTAAGAACACATGATCTCCCACTTGAAATTCCAAATCCTTCCTTCAATTATAAACATAGATTTCTTTGTCTTATTTTATCTACTTTGATAGGGCCTTGAATAGTTTTTACCTTCCATGTATTTTTCTCCATAAGATTTGGGCGCACAAGCTTTCTTTCTCTGAATTCATCCTAATAAGTAAGTGTAGGGCATCTCATTACATAAAATATTTCATATGGTTCCATTTCAATTCTTGAATGGAAACTATTATAGTAAGAAAAATACACTAAAGTTAATTATTGATCCCACAGATCTTGGAAGTAAAGTGAACATGATCTCAACATATCCTCTAAGGATTGAATCATCCTTTCTAATTTCCCATTAGTTTGAGGATGATAATCCATACTCAAACGAAGCTTAACATCCAAAGATTTTGAATTAATTTTCCATAATTTCATTTTAAATCGAGTATTATGATCAGAGACTATTGAACGAGGTTCTCTATGATGTCTTACATCTTCATTGATATAGATTCGTGTGAGATGATCTAGTAAAAAATCCTACCTTGTAACGAGGAAATGTGAAGATTTTGTAATTAGGTCTACAATCACCCATATTTTATCATTCTTTCAGGAATTATTGGTAATCCATTGACAAAATCCATGGTGATTTCATCCCATTTCCATATAGTAATAGGTATAGGTTTCATGATTCCCCTAGGATGTTTTCACTCGACATTCAATTATTGACTGACGATATATATTGATATATAATCAACAATTTTCCTCTTCATGTTGTCCCACTAAATATGTTCCATCAATTCTCTGTACATTTCAGTGCTAGCCGGATGTATATATAAATTTGATCTATGAAAGTCATCCGAAAAATCCCTTTTCATCTCAGGTATATAGGGAAAACATATCCTATTCCCAAATTTTAGAATTCCATCTTCACAAATGAAGTCATCCAACTACCCATATTTCACAGCATTAATTTCCTTTTGAAGTTTCAAATCATCATTCTGAGAGCTTTTAGTCCATTCTAATAAAGATGGTGTGGAAACCAATTAAAAAATTAATGAAGTTTCACCATCATGGATAATTCCCATGTCCATCCTTATTAGATCCATGAACACATGATCTCTTTCAATCATCATTTTGTTTAAAACTTCATGATTTTTCCTGCTCAATGCCTAAGCTACCTTATTTTCCATTCCTGGGTGGTAGTGTATGGAAAATTCATAATCCATGAGTACTTATACCAATCTTTATTGCCTCATGTTGAGTTCTTTATATGGGAAAATATACTTAATACTCTTGTGATCTGTATATATCTCACATCTTTCACCATAGAGATAATATCTTCATATCTTTAGAGAAAGGATTACAATTTCTCACTCTAGATCCTGAGTTGGCTAGTTTTGTTCATGAATTTTTATCTACCTTGATGCAAAGGAAATTACTCTATCATTCTGCATTAGGACACAATCATGTCCTTTATTTGATGGATCATTATAGATCACAGACTCGTCATTAACCGATGATAGAGTATGGATTAGAGAGCCACTAATATCCTCTTCAATACCTCAAAACAATCATCACATTTTTTTCATATGAACATAATCCATTTACGTGTATGCTTGGTCATTAGGTTGGATAAATGGGAGACGTTCTGAACAGAACACCGATAATAACCTACTAAACCAATAAAACTACATAAAACAGTTATGTTCATTGGAGAAGGAAATTACGACACATCCTTTTTCTTCGTAGGATAAATAGATATTCCATCTTTATAAAAAATGTGGCCAAGAAATGAATCTTATTGAATCCCAAATTCACACTTCCTAAAGATCCCATATAATTCATTTCTTATAATAGTCTTTAGAATAGTTTGTATGTGATTTTCAGGATCTTCATATCTTTTAGAGTATACCCAGATGTAAACAATAAACACCACCACAAATTCATCGAGATATTCCTTAAAAATTATATTCATTAGATCTATGAATATTGAGGGTGCATTAGTCAGTCCAAATTGCATTATTGCAAACTACGAATTCCCATATCTGGTTTCAACCATTTTCTTTGTAATGTATTCTTTCCTTACTAGAAATTGATGATATCTAGATCGAGAGTCAATCTACGAAAAATATTTGGCTCCTGAAGTTGGTCAAATAAATCATTGATGTGAGGTAAGGGATTCTTGTTCTTTATTTTTATATCATTGATCTCTTGGTATTCAATGCACAACCTCATATATCCATCTTTATTCTTGATGAAAATAACATGGGATCCCCATCGAGAAACACTAGGGAGAATAAATCTTTATCAATCAATTCATCTAGTTCTTTCTTTAGTTCTACTAATTCCATAGTGGCCATTCTATAAGGATTGTTTGATATAGGTTTTGAACCAAGAATTAAAAAAATAGGGAACTCAACTTCCTGTTATGGAGGTTGTCCAGGTAAATCCTCTGGAAACATGTCAAAACAGTCTTTCACAATAGGTACATCCTTTAATTGAAAATTTCTTTGCTCACCCATAGATATTTCATTCCCATCCTCCTCAATAATTGATCTTAGTATAACTACTGGGTTTGGATCTTGATGAGAATCAGATAGTGATGTTTATTCCCTAAAGATAATGGATTCAAAATTATCCTAAAAAATCGTAACCTTTTTATTGTTTCAATAAATTTTTATATTATGGTTTGAAGTTCAATATATACCAAGTATTATATAAAATTCAATCACGGGTGTGATAATAAAATCAGCAGATAAAACATGTTTATATGCCATAATGGGGACTGCCTGAAACGACATTATTACAATGATACTTCCCTTAGGTGTTTTGAATGAGAATTACCTTATTAAATCAATTTTGAAATATCTATTTTTTTTTGGAAAAATAGAAGATATGAAATAATATGATAATCCCAAATCAAATAAATCATTGTCTATGTTCTATGAAATAATTAAAGTACATGCCACCCCATCGTTAGTAGCATCAACCACTGTAATTGTGACTCCATGAGCTTGGAATTTCTCCCTTGGACTTATTTGTGGAATGTTTCCTTGAGGTTTTGGACATTTATGTGCATAATGTCCCATCTCCCTATAATTTTAGCATTGAACATTTGTAGCTTCTTTCTTCCCCTAACAATCTCGATATAGTTAGCCTTTTTCTCTACACTTGTAATAAACCCACATTCCCTTTAGGCAAGTTCCATGGTGTTTCTTCCCATAATTACTACAAGATGGATGGCCAACTCTTCCCTTCTTCCCCATTTCCTTATTTCCTTTTCCAGAGTTTTCGGGATCCATTTTATTCTCTTGCTTTCCTTTAATGTCATATGACATAGAAAATACATTTTTTTCCGTGATGAAACTTGAGTCTGTTTCTTCATATGATGAGGAACATTAGGAGACTAGAGCCCTTTGGGAGGAATGGTTTTAAACCATCAAATAATCAATCAATCTTGCTCCATGGATTTCGTATGTAGCCCACAACATATCTTTCTATCCTTGTAAAGTTGTATTTGAACATAAAACATGTTCATCCTCCTTATGCCTCATATTCAATAATTTATGTTCCATATCCACTTTTTATTCATGGGGAAAATATTTTCTAGGAATATTTCTTTCAAATCCCTCCATTCCATATCTTTTATTTCTTCATCCTCCTTTTTGTTTTGGAATAACAACCCCAGCTGATTTGTATCTCTCGTTTGATGATAAACTTCCTTGAAATCCTTCTCCCTTTCATTATATCCCAAATCAAGAAATATATAATTTTTGGAACTTATCCACTATTCATCTACAAATGGGTTTATAGTCCATTTGAATGATGGAGGTTGTTATTGCATAAAGCGATCTAACATAGCTTATACACGTTGTGGATCAGGATGCTCCATATGCGTAAGGTTATTTTTCGTAACCTGAATCTGTTGTCCCAATATAGTTATAAGTTTCTCAGCACCAGTGGTAGCTCTAGATCAAACATCACTATCTTTCATCATAGGGAAATCCATAAATGGTATATGCATGTTCTTGAGGTTACCATTTCGTCCACTATGTTCGATTTCTAGATAATGACATGCACTAGATTAGGTTATGAATCATAATGTATAAGCTCAAAGTAGAAAAATACTTAACATAAATTTAAATCATATGCATGGTTAGACCCATAATCACAAACATATTTTTTTAGGAGAAATTTACAATTAAATCCTTCATAATGGATTGTAGGGAAAATGTGAATTATCCTAATCATATCCCCTAGGAGTGTCAAACCTTGTGCGTAGTAAGGCACATTGTCGTGTACCATGATACACTAGGTCAAGCCCAAAACTCCTTACCGGAGTTTTCACACTAAGGTTATAAAGACCAGGAAATTCCATGAATTTGTATTTCTTAAATACATGAGAATGTTTCCAGTCCACAGTTTCTGACGGCGCCTGATTCTGAGGCCCGGTGTTTCCGGAATCAATTTCTGTAGTTTTTTTCAGGTACGTTCCCTAAACATAAGTGTGAGATGTTATATCTTTTGAACCGGTGCTCGAAATTGAAATATGACGACACTGTTGAACTCGAAACACTGATATTCGCATAAGGAGACCTTTACTGCAGTTGCATTTTATTGAGATTGGAAGTTATTTTTTTTGGTGGGGGGGGGGGGGGGGTTTAACTAAACTGAATAAAGAAATGTGTTAGCCATATTTTTATTTGAGGTGATAGTTGGAACCTCCAAGGGGAGGTTGGTGGAGGGGCCCACCCGCACATAACCTCCCTTGGGAGGATTCTATAAGGTGGGGCCCACATGAGCATCAAACCCACACGTAACCCCCCTTAACTCTTGAACTCCCAATTTATGTAGATAAAACTCTCTCTCATTAATTGAGCCTCTCCACCTTCCCCATTAATTTTGTACCAACCCAAATAATTAATTGATTGAACTTCTTTTAATTAATTGGCACAATTTTAATTATTTTGAATAGATGTCTCGAATAAAATAATAGAAAAAAAAATTATTTTCATTGGCACATAATACTTTGGGGGAGCCTTTGAGTAATAGAGAGAGCATTCTTCCCATGAAGAACATGAAGAATGCCTCTTCCGCCACTGAAGCAGTATGGCGCCATCTTCTTCCTTCTTCATCATTCTTGAACCGAATCAAGGAAATGGAAGCGATGCCGATGAAATCTCTAATGACCTTCATCCGTGTCAAAGGAGAAGATGTCACCCGCAAATAACGTCGCCAATAATGATGTCACCTCTGAATGCTCATCCGCCAACGACGAGTACCCATCTTCCTTTACGATGCATGATCGTGAGAATTGGGATTGCGTGACGAACGCGGCAATCGACGAATCGACATCTGCCCTTTTTTTGATATCTTCAACGAACGAAAAATACGAGGTTGTGTTTTTTTAATTAAATTAAAACCTCGTTCCTCGTTGTTTGTTATGTTCATTGTTGGAAAATTGTTATCACCTAACGCAGAGGGTGTGGGCCGAACAAACCCGACCTGATATCCCTCCATTGGTTCTTGTTTGTTTGACGATGGCGGCGGTGCAGTGAGGCCACCAGAAGAGAGGACCACGAAGAAGACTGGTGGCGCAAGGCTATCGGGTTGCCAAACGGGGTGCAGCACCATCATGCCTCGCGGAAAGGGTGTTGAGGCCACGAAGGGCCGCGGTGGAGGAACGCACCGCCTCCACGCTGGGCAGAGGCCATAAGTGGGTCTTGGCTAGCCGGTCCATGGAAGAGGGGCATAGTGCCGTCGCGCCACACCAGAGCCAGAACCGGTTGGCTGCTCTGCCATCCGGACAAGGTCGGACCCTTTCGGGTCCCGCCGTTACAAGGCCGATGCACCATGCGCCAGCCTTTTCGGATGGCAGTGGGTGTAACCCCCCCCCCCCCCAATGTGTGGCCAGCCGGCCACGTGGGCCCACTTCCAGCCACGCGGGCCCATCTCCAGCCACCTACCACACGGGCCGCCTTCAACCAAGCCACCCCTTGGCCGCACCGCCCTTCGTCCGCGTCGCCACGGGTCGGGCCGCCCTTCGGTCGCGCCGCTACGGGTCGGGCCACACCTTCGATTTTGGCCTCCCCTTTGGGTTGGGCAGCTCCCTTGGATTGGGCCACCCACTCTGGCCAGGGCGACCAATCCAGGATGGGCCACACCCATGGACTGGGTCAGACTCCGGTTCATACTGGGTCTGGCTGGGTCGGACGGGACCCGCACCCGCTATGGACATTTACACCTTTTAGCCTGCATCGTGGGCTATGGGTGTCCGGTCGACGTGCGATGAAATTCTTGGAGTTAGAAAATTCTTTTAGTATAATCTACATGAGGTTTGGATGCAGTTGGGGTATAGTCGGGTTGGATTGAGCCTAAAAACTGACCTGGCCCCTAGAACGGAATTTTCAATAACTCACAGACTGGGCGTCTGATTGATGCACCGTCTGTCGCGTTGGGTTCCTTATGATGAGATGGAACTAAAATATACCAAAACTAAAGAATTAATGGTAGTTTATGTATATACACTTGGATTGAGGAGTATACCCTCTCGGAATCGAGCGTGCTGTGTGCGGAAACCCAAGGGCTGGCAGCGACTGAGATGACAGGATCCTCCGTGGGTTCGATAACGACGATATTGTACCAAGATCCTCTATGGGTTCCACAACGATGAAATTTATACCATAATTCTCCATGGGTTCGATAGTGATGGGTTCTGTACCGGGATCCTCCATGGGTTCGATAGTGGTGACTTCTGTACTGGGATCCTTTGTGGGTTCAACAGTGACGACTTCTGTACCAGGATCCTACATGGGTTCGACAGCGCAGATTTTGTTCCAGGATCCTACGTGGGTTCGACAAAGGAGTTGATTCAGAGGAAAAATCTAATCCTCTCTACCCCTCTTCATGTGTTGTATACCTATGTGAGATTAGTCTTGTCTTCCAACTATTATCATAGTAGTGATTGACTTTACTTCCTTTTAGGACTGGGTTGTGCTTGGGCTCAAGAGTTAGAGCTGAACTTTGTCTGGTAACTTAGTTATATGTATGGGAATATACCTAAGTAAGGTTGGTTGATACTTCATAATTGTATCTTACTTATGTGGTTTATCCTTAGTGGATTTTGGGAGACCTTTGGGTGTCTCGGGATCCCCTACATTGTATTGTTATACTCACCCATGCACGGGCATCACCCGCACCTTGTTGTGTTCAGTGCAGACGGTGGTCAGCAGTGATCGAGGATGAGGGTGTCGGACGGGAGGCTGCTCGGAGCTGTACTAGACAGGACGTACCTCACGAACAATTTTTTCGAGTTCTGTAACTAACCTTTAGGTAGGATACCCCGGTGGATGATCCATGATATGTTTTTCCTTTTTTTACTTCTTCTTGTACTTGTTGTTCAGTTGGGTTTGTATACTGGCCCACATATTTTTAGCACATTTTTTTCTTCTATTTTAGTAATTTTTTCTTCTACTGGTTGTGTTCAGACTGTGTGTGTTACAGGTTTAAAGGTAGTGCCTTCCCTTTATATCAAGTATTCATCTTTGGTGCTAATCGCCAGCTCCAGCCTATAGAAGGCAGGTTTAGTGTAGTCAGGGCACAGGACATGAGGGAGGGTCATGAAAAATTTCTATCATAGGAGTCAGTTCTACTGAATAACTTGGACTCTAATTCTTTTAATGGAAATAGTGTTAAGTGTTTTGGGTGTGGATATATGTTTAGGGAAACTGCTATTGGTGTGGTGGCTGACATATCCATACACTAGGACTCTGACTAATGATCTCTGACTCAGTGCACGAAAACACTAATTGTGTGTGTGTTTCTTTTGAAAAGTTTTCTTCGTGATTACTTTGTGTCAGTTCACCAGGTATGCTGTTTTAAATGTGGCACACCTGTTTATTTTCAGGATGGCCCCACGAAGGAAGCCAACTCGGGTTCCGAGTTTCGTACTAGACGGTAGCCCACCGAGTGACGAGGCCTCGGTGTAGGGCCCCATCACAGCAGAGGTACCAGCGGTACCACTACCCGCTAGGACAATGAAACCAGCTCTAGCAGCAGAGAGTGCACACCATCTGAGTGTGTTGAACTAGTTCCAGTGCTAGAGGCCACCTAGGTTCCAAGGAGAGATGTAACCATAGGCAGCTGAGGATTGGCTTGAGGATTTCGTGAGAGTTTTCAGATTGGCAGGGACAGCAGCTAACCTCATAGTGATCCTGGCTGTGAGTCTCTTGCATGCAGCAGCAGGCGGTGGAGCCCGATGCTCCAGGTTCATGATGAGGCATCATTACTCTGTGCAGACTTCGAGAGTCTCTCCCGATCAGAGTTTGTTCCAGCCACCCTTCGTGCGGTGTGGATTCAAGAGTTACTTCATCTACAGTAGGGAAGCATGACAGTAGCTCAGTATAAGATAGGTTCACCGACCTCTCATCCTACTCCACGAATATGGTGTTGGACCCATTCTTCAGGGCCTGGACCTTCACGTACGGACTCAGGCATGAGATCAGGGCTTCGATGATCTCCCTCAACATCCTGACGCAGGTGAGTGTGCTGGAGTGAGTCCTTATAGTGGAGAGTTTTCTTGTTGAGCAGACACCAGCAGCGAGACCCACCATAGGGTGACACAGAGCGGAGTCTTCTGCAGCATGCAGTAGAAAGATTTTTCAGAGTTCTAAGTGGACTAGGACATCATGTGGGTGACCCCAGGATATTGGTTCTGTTTTGAGGGGCACACGAGATAGATCCATCCATACGAGGAATAGGTAGTGTTATGGATGTGGAGGGGAGGGACACATGGCTCGTGACTACCCGACCCACTATGCATATGAGCAGCAGATAGTAGAGGGACCACCCAGGTAGAGGTAGAGGTTCGACTGTGGTGTTTCTTCAGGGGAAGGCAGACATGGCAGAGGAGCTAGCCGAGCATCAAGTGGTGGACGATAGTTCGAGGCCCCACCACCACCACCACTAGGAGGTCCACCCCGACCACAGGGAGCTGGCAGACAGAGGCGGGCTCATCTCCAGGCATTTGGGGCCTATTTCCATGATTCACTTGATATGATTCGAGGTACTATCTATGTCTACTCCACCCTTGATGCAATTGTTATAGACACAGGTGTGAGTCATTATTTTATTGTCGCTGCCCTCGTTCGGAGCTCGGAGATTCTGAAGGAGCCATTTGCTCGATCATTAGGACTGTAGACTCCTACGGAAGATGACTTGATAATTACTCACTAGTTCCAGTAGTGTGAGCTTACTCTAGGAGGCGAGAGCTTCGACTAGGATCTCCTCGTAGCGGCATCGAGGCCTTACAACGTCATCGTGGGTATGGACTGGTTATCCACAGTTCATGCTTAGATTGACTGTATTAGGTGCAATGTGTGGTGTGTATGCACAAATGGGACCAGGTTCACCTTCACTGGCGAGAAGGGAGCCTTTGCAGTGCAGGATGTACTTACACAGAAGAGGGGGCAGTCGATCACACGTCTGTTGGCTAGTCTCATCCTCGGAGCGGTTGATGTGCGGAGTCTGAGTTTTCCTGTTGTGGTGGATCAGTACGCGAATGTTTTCCCTGATGATGATCTAGGACTACCTCCTCGTAGAGAGGTGGACTTCTAAATTGACATGTACCCCGGGACGACACCAATATCAACTCCAGCATATCAGATGGCTCCCGCCATGCCTCATAAGATGCGGGTACAGGTGGAGGACTTGCAGGGGAATGGATTTATATGATCTAGTGTTTCACCCTGGGCATCTCGGATTTTGTTTGCCAAGAAGGTGGATGGGAGCTTGTGACTGTGTGTTGACTACCGTCACCTGAAACAGGTGACTGCGAAAAACTAGTAGCCACTACCAAGGATTGACGACCTCTTTGATTAGCTCAAGGGAGAATGATGGTTCTCGAAGATAGACCATAGGTCAAGCTATCACAAGATCTGAGTTAGAGAAGAGGATGTGCAGAATATAGCCTTAAGGTGTTGGTACGGCCACTACGAGTTCTTGGTTATTCCCTTCAGCATAACCACCACTCTTGCAGTGTTCATGAGTCTCATGAATACGATCTTCTATCCTTACCTCGATCACTTTGTCATAGTCTTCATCGACGAAAAACTGATCTACTCAACTACTGTGGAGGATCATGCCTACCATTTGCGGGTAGTACTGGACACACTCAGAGAGCACCATCTTTATGGTAATCTCTGTAAGTGCCAGTTTTGAATTTGAGATGTTCACTTCTTGGGAAACGTCATCTCTGAGGCTAGAGTTGCAGTGGATCCATCAAAGATCGAGGTAGTACTTTCTTGGGAGCCTTCCAAGAGTGTGACGGAGGTACAGGGTTTTCTAGGACTGGCTGGGTACTATCGAATATTTGTTCCATACTTCTCCAGAGTTGCAAAACCGCTTTTATCATTGATGAATAAATGGAAACCCTTCATGTGGTCAGAGAGATGCCAACAGATCATTCAGGAGATGAGGCCGAGGTTGACTAGTGCGCCTGTCTTGAGGCTACTAGAGAAGGGCGTTGGGTTCGTAGTTTACTACGACACATCAGGAACTAGACTCGGGATTGTCTTGATGCAGGAGCAAGCGGTGATCACGTATGGATCTCGGAAATTCGGATAGTATGAGAAGAACTATGATACCCATGACATGGAGTTTACAGCAGTGGTCTTCAGCTTGAAGATATGGCGGCACTATCTAATGGGCGAGCGTTTTACAATATTCTCTGACGACCAAATTCTCAGGTACATCTTCTCGTAGAAGGACCTGAACCTAAGACAATGACGATGGCTCAAGTTCCTCCAAAACTATGACATTGAGATAGTCTATACTCCTAGGAAGGGTAACTTTGTAGTAGATTCTCTTATTAAGAGATCATATATTCATTTGCTAGGAGAGGGGATGAAGCAGTTGGCCACGTTGTAGATTTTCTTTGTGGATCAGGATGGAGCAGCCTTTCTGTAGTCTCTCTCAGTCACCCCTCCACTTCTTCAGCGAGTCCGGGAAGCACAGTGTGGGGACGTTGACTGTGAGATGCGACGTGCTCAGATATACTCAGGGAAGACACCTGATAAATTTTATGAAGGTGGGGAGCACGTCATTCTCTTCAGAGGATGTAACATGGTACTGGTTTCACTTCAGGAGGATGTGTTGAGGGAGTTACACACGTCTCCTTTAGCGGTACATCTAGGAGTGGTGAAGATGTATTAGGACCTGCGACGACAGCACTGGTGGCCTGGTATGAAGAAGGACTTAGTAGAGTTTCTCTCACGATGCCTCACTTGTCAGCAAATAAATGCAGAGCACCTGGTTCTAGGAGGCTTGGTTCAGCACTTAGGGGTCCCAGAGTGGAAGTGGGACGGGATATCAATCGATTTTGTGATGGGACATCCATGTACATCCAGAGGACATGACTCTATCTGGGAGATTGATGATCAAATCACCAATTCGGTCCACTTCCTACCGATCAGAGAGCAGGGTTAAGTAGAGAGCTTGGTACGCCTCTACATAAAGGAGATCATACAGTTTCATGGTGTGACATCGACGAGCATCTCCGATCGAGATGCTCGTTTCACTTCCCAGCTATGGAAGGGGATGTAGGAGGCTTTCGTGATGTAGCTTCACTTGAGCACTGCCTTCCATCCTCAGACGGATGGTCAGACTGAGAGGACCATTCAGAATCTCGAGGACATGCTCTGTACATGCATCCTCAACTTCGATCATAGCTGCGAGGATCACTTACCCTTGGTGGAGTTTTTGTATAACACCAGCTACCACTCCACCATCAGGATGGAACCTTGTGAGGAACTGTACAGTAGACCTTGCAGATCGCCTCTATGCTGGACTGACCCAGGGGAGTCAGCACTTATGGGACCGGAGATGGTGCAAGCTATGACGGAGAAGTTTCAGATCATCTAGGAGTGGATGAAGACTGCACCGAGTGGGCAGAAGTCCTATGCTAATAGTAGATGGAGACCAAATGAGTTTGAGGATGGCAACCACATCATTCTACGGGTCTCACCTCGACGAGTTCTATGGAGATTTGGCCAATGCGGAAAGTTATCTTCACAATTCCTGAGACCTTTTAAGGTCCTCATTAGGGTAGGCGAGGTGGCTTACCACTTGTCTCTTCCACCTCAGTTACACCGGGTTCACGACATCTTCCACGTATCTTAGCTGATTAGATACATGCACGACCCATCCCACATCATCAACCATGGTGAGCTGGACATCGATGACGGGGAGACTTTCACAGAGGTTTTAGTAAAGATTGAGGATCGACAGGATCATGTCCTACGTGGATGGTCGATTCCTCTGTTGCGCATTCTCTGGCATCACAGGAACCTCTAGAAGAGAACATGGGAGCGGGAGGCTTAAATGCGTGCTCACTACCCCCATTTTTTACCTTAGTGTGTGTTGTTGCTTACGGGGACGTAAATCCCTGAGGTGGGGAAAATGTAAATACCCAGAAATTATGGGAAATATTTTTTCTTAAATACATGGGAATTTTACGAGTTCGTTGTTTCTGACAGTGCCTTATTCTAGGGCCCGGTGTGCCCGAAATCAATTTTGGAAGTTTTTTTCGGGTACGTTCAGTAAACGTATGTGTGGGATTTTATATCTTTTGAACCGGTGCTAAGAATTGATATCCAAGGACACCATTGAACTTGCAGGACTGGTATTCTCTTAAGGAGACGTTTACCGCAGTTGCATTTTATCGATATTTGAAGTTATTTTTTGGGGTTTTTTTAATTAAACTAAAAAAAATATGAGTTAGCCATATTTTTATTTGAGTTGGTAGTTAGAAACTGCAAGGGGAGCTTAGTTGAGGTGACCACCTACAAATAACCTCCCTTGGGAAGATGTTATATGGTGGGTCCCACACCAGCATCAAATCCACACTTAACCCCCCTTAACTCTTGAACTCCCCATTTATGTGGATGAAACTCTCTCTCATTAATTGATCCTTTCCACCATCACCATTATGTTTGTGCCAACCCAAGCAATTAATTGATTGAACTTCTCTTAATTAATTGGAAAAATTTGAATTCTTTTGAATTGATGTCAAGAATAAAATAATAAACAATGATATTATTTTGTTTGGCACCTAATACTTTGGTGGAGCTTTGGAGTAATAGAGAGAGAATTCTTCCCATGAAGAACACGAAGAACGTCTCTTTAGCCACCGAAGCACGACGACACCATCTTCTTTCTTCTTCATCATTTTCAACCGAGGCAAGGAAAGGGAAGCGACGCCAGGGACATGTCTAACGACCTTCATCCGTATCAATGAAGAAGACATCGCCCACGAAGAACGTCGCCAATGATGATGTCACCTCCGAACACTCATCCGCCAATGACGAGTACCCTCCTTCCTTTCCGAGGCATGAGCGAGAGAATTGAGAGTGCATGACGAACACGGAAATCGATGAATTGACATCCTCCCTTTTTTCGAGATCGTCAACGAATGACAAATATGATGTTCGAGTTTGTTTTGATTAAATTAAAACCTCGTTCCTCATCATTTCTTATGTTAGTTGTTGGCCAATTGTTATCACCTAATGTGGAGGGAACAAGCCGAATATACACTTCTAGATATCCCTTCATTGGTTCTTATTTGATTGATGATGGCGGTGGTGCAGCGGCACCACCGGAAGAGAGGACCGCGGAGAAGACTGGTGGTGCAAGGCCGTTGGGATTCCAAAAGGGGCGTGTCACCATCATGCCATGCGGAAAGTGAGCCACGGCCATGATGGGACATGGCGGAGGGGCGCGGCACCATTGCTCAGCGCCGGTGATGCGGAACCGTGGCCAGGGCGGGCCATAGTGAAGGGCTGCGGCGCCACCGCACCGCGCCGGAGCCAGAACCGGTTGGCCGCTCAGCCAGCCGGACAGGGCAAGACACTTTCAGGTCCCGTGATTACAAGGCTTGTGCACAATGCATCGGCCGTTTTAGAGGGAAGGGGGTGTAACCCCCCCCCCCCCCCCATGAATGGCTAGTCGGCCAGGCGGTCCAGCCGCCAGCCCCGCGGGCTTGCCGCCTGGCACACGGGCTCGCCGCCTCCCATGAGGGCCACCTTCGGTCGGGCTGCCATGGCCGGGCCACCCCTAGGTCGGGCTGGGTTTCCCTTCGGCCAGGCCACCATGGGATGGGTAGCCATGGGTCGGGCCGTCCTTCGGCTGGGTGGCTCTGGGCAGGTTCGTGCCTTCGATTCAGGCCGCACATTGGGTCGGGCCGCTCCCTTGGTTCGGGCTCCCCACTCGGGTCAGGCCGATGACTCAGGATGAGCTGCACCCATGGACCGTTTCAGACTCCGATTCGGACCGGTTCGGGCCGGGTCGGTCTGACTAGGTGGGACCGGACCCAGACCCGCTATGGCCATTTACACCTTTTAGTCCGCATCTTAGGCAACGCGTGTCTGATCGACGAACCTTTTGCGGCGATGGAATTCTTGGAGCATGAAGATTCTTTTGGAATAATCTACTTGAGGTTCAGACGCATTTGGGGTACGGTCGGGTTGGTTTGAGCCTAAAAACTCAACTGGGCCCCTATAATGGAATGCCAATAACTCACAAACTGGGCGTCCGATTGACGCACTGTCTATCATGTTGGGTTCCTTATGATGAGATGGAACTATGGGATATATCAACCCAAGACTACGTGGAAGTTGATGTATCAAAACATGGCTCGAGAAGCGGACCCTCTCGTAATCGAGCGTGCTGTGTGTGGAAACCCTAGGGCTGGCTACGACTGAGATGACAGGATCCTATGTGGGTTCGAAAGTGATGATACTGTACTAGGATCCTCCGTGGGTTCGACCATGATGAATTCTTTACTTGGATCCTCCGTGGGTTCGAAAGTGATGACTTCTGTACTAGGATCCTCCCTGGGTTTGACAGTGGTGACTTCTATACCGAGATCCTCTGTGGGTTCGATAGTGACGACTTCTGTACCATGATACTATGTGGGTTCGACACCACTGATATTGTTCCAGGATCCGACGTGGGTTCGATAGAGGAGATGATTCAGAGGCTACATATAATCATATATACCCTTCTTCATGTGTTTTAAACCTATGTGAGATGAGTCTTGTCTTTCAACCATTATCATCGAGGTGATTGACTTTACTTACTTTGAGGACAGTGTTGTGCTTTGGCTCGATAGTTGGATCATGACTTAGTTTGGTAACATAGGTATATGTATGGGATTATACCTATGTAAGGTTGGTTGAAACCTTTTTATTGTATCTTACTTCTATGGTTTATCCTCAGTGGATTCTAGGAGACCATAGGGGGTCTCGGAGTCCGCTACTGAGTATTGTTATACTCACCCCAGCACGGGCTTCGCCCGCACCTTGGTGTGTTTTGTGCAGACAGCGGTCAATAGTGATCGAGGCTGAGGGTGTCGGACGAGAGGCTGCTCGGATCTGGACTACATGGGACGTACCTTAGGGATGAGTTGTTTTAGTTCTGTACCTACCCATCCGGTAGGATTCCCCGGTGGATGATCCAGGAGCTATTTTTCCTTTTTACTTGTACTTGTACTAGTTGTTCAGTTGGGTTTGTATACTGGCCCACTTACTTTCAGCACATTTTTCTTTTCTATTTTAGTACTTGTTGCTTATACTTCTTGTGTTCATACTGTGTTTGTTATAGTTTAAAAGACAATGCCTTCCCTTTATATCAGGGATTCTCCTTTGGTGCTAGTCGCTATCCCCTGGCCTATGGAAGGCGGGCTTGGGGTAGTCACGACACGGGCCCTGAGGACGGGTCGTGAAAAAGGTAAATCTGTTCCTGAACCTTGTCTACTTGTAGTGTGTAGACAGGGATTTATTTACTAGAAATATCCACATGATCTATTCCTTATCATGATTCCACAGTGTTCTTGTTTGTTTATTCTCAAAGACTATCTAAGGGTTTTGGTCACTTATCTCTATTTTCTAAATATAGTTTCCATGTAATCTACTAAACTTCATCTGATACCAAATGTAAGGACCTGAACCCTATTTCCTGGTGTCGGTGCCTTATTTGATTACATTGGTAGGATTACAACAAAGTCACATCCTATCAAAAAGAATAGTTTAGTAGTTATGGAAATCGAGATATATACATAATTTCAATATTAAAACTTGAATGGAAAAACAACATATATGTTTTATTGGAAACATCCACAACTATAATTTTATCCCTGAAGGTAACTCATAATAATCTCCTTCATCTTTGGAGAAAATAAAACATAAGAAATGGGTGATCTCCAATACTCAGTAATGGTGATTCACGCTCACATTTACCCAAAATAAGAAGGTAGGATGATCCTTGTAGTCTATCTTTGGTTATTGAATCCTCAGAGACCTAAGGAGTACCTATAGACATGTACTTTATTTGGATTGTTTTTTGGTATGAATTGGAAAAAGTGGGTTTAGTTAAGATGGTTTTAATGGATCACTAACAGAATTAAGATAATTTAATTTAAAGGAATGAGTTGATCCTAGGTTATCACTTGGGTGGATTGGATGTATTCCCTTTTCAATTATTTCAATTTCTTATATTTGAGTTGATTTCATTTAAAGATATCAAACAACATCATCACATACTAATTTTATACCAATAAAACATAATACTAATCACATATACACTTGATGTATCAATGTTTTGAGCACATCAAGGTAGAGGTTCGTATTAGCACTTGAATTTTGTGGCCTTAAATTCAACATGGACGATAGAGTTTAAAAATCATCAAATTAAAATCTCAATTAAAGAAGCGATTAGACATTAATGGGGTGATAAATAACATATAATCCATCCCATTTCTACTCCCTTTGATCAATCCATATGTGGGTTATCCCTCCATTGATTCTATGGTTTCAATGGAAGCAGAAAGTAGACTCATGAGGGGGGAAATTGAGAAATAAAAAAACCAATAAAATAACGATCACTCCACCATTGTGTGATAATTTCACAAGGTTTGGTGTGGATGAATTCACACATTGAACCAACAGTATCAAAATGATATGAAGAACAGAAGAATAAGAGGATAAGAAGAACTTTTATTAAGAAACTAAAGTTAATTGAACAACTTTCATGTGAAAGGAAAACACGAGACAACAAAATCATAGCATAACATTATAATGAAAGAAAGATCAAAATATGATCATCTCATCCACCAAAAATGCCTTAAATAGGAATTTTGGGAGCCTTGGGTCTATCCTCAAACATTACAAAGAATCCCACTTGATTATGGTAGGCCATAGGTGGGTGGAAAGTTGAGGGAGAGTTGATTTTTCCACCCTTGACACGAGATGGCAGCCATCTTTCATCCACCGAATGGACATGCTTGGAAGGACTTCTAGATGGCCAAATTAGAGAGGGACATACAATATAAAATTGGATCCCCTTATGTATCCTAACCTCCTGTAAATTTTGGGCCCATTTGGAGTACTTCATTCCGAGATATGATTATATTGGTAGGATTTTTTGGGCTAGAGAAATTGGCCCAAAATTTTATCTCCAAATTGGGCCGCCTTAATGACCACTATGGAGGCCGAATTATCACTGGCTCATGAATAATTATTTGTTCATATATATGTCTTCTAGCATCCCAAAAATGTTGGGATTCATTGGGTTTGTAATGTAGGTCCCAAAGTCTCATCAGTGGGCGGATGTCCAATCTGCCTTTTCTAGAATTCCTTCTTTTCATCATAAAATATCCCCATATTCTTCCATGAATTCTCCATTCATCCATGAATGAAACATGTTAATATTTAATTGTAGATCAATTTCCCAAAATATAAAATTAAAAACTGGATAATTACATTCTTTAAAATCATTTGAATCATTGGTTACTTTAAATGATGTTAAAAACTGTACCACATAATAGTGCATTATAAGAAGGAATTACAATCATAATGTGAAATGATGTTCAAAGTGTAAAATGCACTAAAATGGTGTTTTTTTAATAATAAATCACATGAATATTATATATACTAACAATAAATATTAGCATCAATTAGTGGATAATCACACCCCCCCAACTTGAGTTTTTCTAGTCCCGAGCAAAATATATCTCAACAATATGAAATTTAAATTCCCTTTTCCAAAAACATTTTAATACACAATGATAACCAAAAACCTTTATACCAAACAATAATGAAACCCATCAAAATATTTTAATAGAAGATAGTTTCATAAGCAGATCCCAATCACAAGCTCATTCCTTTGTTCCAATTCATTTTCATAGTTAATCCAATATCAATTAAGTATGAGGATGTGTTGCGTATCACAATACACATGGGGGTTAATCTTTATTAAAGGGGAAAATGATGGAAGCACTAGGGGGAATCACATTTCAATATTAAGATAAGTATTCAATTTTTTTTATAATTGTGTTTTGTTTTGTTTTTTTGTTTTTTTTTTTTGCAATTTGCCATGGTAATTGAAATTGCACTCAAAAGAGTCAACCCCTATAGCGAGACTTTGCCGATGACTCCAAAGCTCAAAGACCATAGGGAACCAAGTGATGCCCACATACTCGGGAATTATCTCTAGTTAACTCAGTCAAAAATAAATTAAAATTACAGAAAATAGAGATAAAATTACTAACTCTGGGCCAGACAACTAGGGAGTCACGATCCCCAAGTGCCGAAAGCCACACATTAGGTCATTTCATTGCTCTACGCGCAAATTTATTTATTTATTTTTTAAATTTATTTTTATTAAATACACATATTAAAACTAAAATGATCACCAACCCTATGCTAGTTATTTGGGGGACCCCATGAACTCAACTAATATCCCACTATCCAAATGACGTGCATTGTGATTTTGTTTATTTGGATGAAAATATAAACGATGAAATATCACATTGGATGGCCAAACATTCCCAAATCAATGCTCATGAAATTATACAAGGATTAAAATCAAATTCGGGTCATGTTAAAGTATTTGATATTCAGTTTCAAAGTGTGTAATGTGTATTACCATGTTAAAAGTTAAAGGAATTTTTCCTTCCATTTACACACATTTTTTTTCAAATCATTTTTTTTCACAAAATCAATTTTTTTTATTTCATCTCCCCCCACAACATAAAACAACATTGTCCCCAGTGTTTTGAGAAATGAAAATTTAGAAGGAGTGGTGGCATATAAGGGAATTTCAAAAAGGAAATTGAAATATGAGGATCATGGAATGAAGTCACCTGGTGGTTGAAGTTGAAGTTCTTACTACTCCAAATTAGTCCTTTGATCTCTTGGGGGATGTAGGAACCTCCTTTATTGAACATGTATCACCCAAAATAGTCCCTGAACCATACAAAGAAGAATAAACTAGAAAAAAGAAACAACATAATGACTTATTTAATTCTAGGTAAAATCATTTTTATGGTTTTCCCTTTTTTGTTTTTTTGTTTTTTTTAAATAAAACTAATGATACATTGACTTCTTTTAAATTTCTGGGTAAGGTATTACTCATGGATCACACCACATGACATGAATGAATACAGTTCTCCCCTTTCATACCCATCCATAATCATAAAAGAAGAACATGTCAATAGTCTGATTTTTTTAACCTACACAAACATAAATTAAAAAAAATAAACTGATGATACATTGTCTTTCTTAAAATTTCTAGGTAAGGTATTACTCAGGGATCACACCATGTGACACGGATGAATATGGTGCTCCCCTTTCGTACCCATCCATACTCATAATATTAGAACAGGTAAAAAATCTAATTTTTTTATTAAATATCAAAATGATTAATTAATCCTATTTAAAATATAAATTTTATTAAAAAAATGAATGGAAACTTGAAAACCAAGGGTTTCCTCCCATATAGTGCTTTGTTTAACATCATTATCTCGACTTGGACACCTAATTGATTAATTATTTTTGTCATCTAAGGTGGGTTCACATTATTCTTCATTAACTTCATGTTTTGGAATGGTTCAATGAATGGTTTGACTCTATGTCCATTAACTTTAAAGGATTGACCATTGGTGGGATCCTGAATTTGAACATCCCCATGGGGGTACAACTTATGCACTATGTATGGGCCAGACCATCTGGACCTCAACTTTCCTGGGAATAGATGATGTTTAGAACTATAAAAAATAATTTTTTTACCCAGTATAATGTGGTTTGCTTTAAGATTTCGATATTGGTAGGCATGTACTTTAGATTTATTGATCCATGAATTCTCATAATCCTCCATCCTAAGTTCCTCAAGTTCATTGAGATCTAATTTCCTTTTTTTTCGGCCAATGAAAGTTCATAATTCATTTTATTAATTTCCCAAAAAGCCTTATGTTCAATCTCTACTGGAAAATGGAATGCTTTAACATAAACAAACCTATATGGGGACATTCCGAAAATGGTTTTATATGAGGTTCTATAGGCCCAAATACCATCCAAGAGTTTCTTGGACCAATATTTCCTAGAAGGATTGACATTGTTTTCAAGAATATTCTTAATATCCCTATTTCATAACTCAGCTTGACCATTGTTTTGATTATTTTACACTATGTAAACTTTATGAGAAATCCCATACATAGACATGAGTAAAAGATAATGGATGGTTGCAGAAATGGGTTCCTCAATCACTGATTATGGCCCTAGGAATTCCAAATCAAGAAAATATGCACTTTTTCAGAAATTCGATCACAATATGACGGTCATTAGATTTGATGGGAATGGAATCGACCCATTTTGAGACATAATCAACAGTTAATAGGATTTAGAGGTATCCCCTAGAGTTTGGGAATAGACCCATGAAATCGATTCCCAAACAGTCAAATATTTCAATCACTAAGATGGGAGTTAGTGGAATTTGATTCCTTTTTGTGATTGACCATACTCGTTAACACTTAGAACAACTTTGACAAAATGTGTAGGAGTCCCCTTAGATGGTGGGCTAGTAGAGGCCACACTATAGAATCTTCGAAGTTGTTTTCTTAGAGTAAAAGTGACCTCCGCATGACTCACTATGACAGAATTTACGGATGGAATCTTGTTCAGATTATGGGACACGCCTCCTAATGACGTGGTTATGGAAGAACTTATAGAGGTATGGATTATCAAACACATAGTGTCTCACATCAGAAAGGAGTTTCTTTCGAGCTCGATTCCCTGTGAATTTTGGAATGACTCCTGTAACTAAGAAATTAGCTATGTCGTCATACCAAGGGCAGTCACTCACAAAGTATAGGTGTTCATCATGAAATGAATCAGACATAGAAAAATGATTTGATTTAACTTTGAATTCCATCATACAGAGGTGATTGGCTAAAAAATTTTCAACACCCTTTTTATCCTTTATTGTGAGGTCAGATTCTTTTAATAGAAGGACCCGCCTAAACAGGCTAGCAATAGCATCTTGTTTTTGGATGAGGTATTTTAGTGCAGAATGGTCAGTGAAGACAGTGATGGGGGATCCTAAGAGGTAGTACCTAAACTTCTCTAAGTAAAACACAATAGCAAGTAACTCCTTTTCAGCAGTACTGTAGTTGATTTGGGCATCATTTAAGTATTTTCTTTCATAAGAAAGTACATAAAGAGTTTTATCACAAAGTTGTCCTAAAACAGATCCTATAGCAATGTCACTAGCATCACATATAAGTTCGAAAGGATGGATCCAATTTGGAGATTTCATAATGGGATGAGAGGTGAGAGAGGATTTTAGGGTTGAGAATAAACCCTCACAGATTTCTGTCTAGAAAAATGGAACATCCTTTACTAGCAGAAAACAAAGGGTACGAGAGATTGAATTAATATCCTTGATGAATCTTCTATTGAAACCAGATTGTCCTAATAAATACCTCACTTACTTGATAGTTTTGGGCGATGAAAGGTGATGAATGATTTCAACATTGAATTTATTAACTTCATTCCACCTACATGAGACCAGATGGCCTAGAACTAGTCCCTCTTCAACCATGAAATGGCATTTTTCCCAGTTTAGGACAATATTCTTTTCTTCATATCTTGAAAATACTCTCTCCAGATTTCTGAGTCATCCCACAAATGTATCCCCAAACACATAGAATTCATCCATGAAGACATCAAGAAAATCCCCTACTATGTCTGAAAAGATTCCCATCATGAACCACTGGAAGGTTCCAGTGGAATTGCATTACCCGAAGGGCATATGTTTGAAAGAAGAGGTTCCGAATGGACATGTGAATGTAGTCTTCCCTTGGTCCTCTAGGGAGACCTCAATTTGATAATACCCCGAGTACCCATCTATGAAATAGTATAAGGAATTACCTTCCACTCTCTCAAGGACTTGGTCAATGAATGTATGGGGAAATGGTCCTTCTTGGTGAATGAGTTTTTCTTCCTATAGTTAATGCAGACTCTCCAGCCGCTACTCACCCTTGTTGGAAGAATCTCTCCATCCTTATTGGTTATCACTGTGATTCTTGCTTTTTGGGAACCACTCGGATTGGGCCAACCCACTCACTCTTAGCTATAGGATATTTGATACCAGCTTTTAACAATTTCAGAGGTTCTTTTCTCACTAATTCCATGAGATTAGGATTTAGTCTCCATTGAGGTGGATGACATGGCTTTGAATTATATTCCAAAACAATCCTATGAGTCCCGATAAGTGGGCTAATCCTAGGAATATCATACAGGGTCCAACGAATGGATTACTTATGTTTCCTAAGGACATCTAGAAGCATCTTCCCATGATTGGCTTCAATAGAAGAATAAATGGCAATAGGATGTGTTTGATTGTCCCCTGGGTAGGCATACTTGAGTGCAGCATGAAGTTCCTTTGATTCAAGATCAAGTTGGTTCTGAATTTCAGTAGAAGATTGGGACATTGGATCAAGATCTATTTTGATTCCTAGAGTTTTATATAGGATTGATTTCACAAATGTATATGCTTTATCTAATAGATTGGCATGATCAGATTTAGGGAAGGAAGTTGGAGTGGTCTCCATGAAAGTGGTTTCTTGAAAGGTTTCACTGATTGTTGGACCACAGACTTCATCATAAGAGTAATTTCAAAATTATTCAATCCAAGGAGATAAACTTCCTTCATATGAACAAAGGAAATCAATATCATCCTGACTTAAACATCCATCAAATATTACTTTATGTTCTATGGATTCATTATCAATTATTCCTACCATGTTTACTTCATGAATGTACTCATCATCCCCTATTTGTGATCTTGAATTATAGATGTTCAAGTCTACACTCATGTTTCCAAAGGCGATGGTCATGTTCCCATTTCAGACTCAGATAATAGAGTTTATTGTTGCAAGGAAAAGATAGCCAAGGATGATTGGGGTTTGTTCCTTATTTCCTATGATTTTATGGTTGTCCAGGACAATAAAGTTGGCAGGGTAGATGAAGTTTTCATCCTTTACCAGAACATCCTTTAAAATGCCCTTTAGAACCCTAATGCTAAAATCAGTAACTTGAAGTGTGACAGATGTGGGTTTCAGTTATTCTAGTCCTAACTATAAGTACATAGTATAGGGAATGAGATTAACACTAGCACCTATATAACACAAAGCCTTAAAAACTTTCCTATCTCCAAGTTCAACATTGATGTAAGGGAAACCCTGTTCTTTCAACTTAGGAGGAATAGTCCCTTGAATGGTGGTACTCACATTAGCAGCCAAAATGACTTGGTTTTTATGTGAAAATTTTCTTTTAAAAGTACAAAAGTCCTTAAGGTACTTTTAGAAGGTTGGTATGTTTTGGATTGCATCAAGAAGGGGAATGTTCATCTTGACTTGTGAGAAGATTTCTCTTAATGTTTCACTTAATTCTGGATTGGTTTTCCCCCTCATGAGTTAAGGAAATGGTGCAGGTTGTGGGGTTGTTTGGTGAAGAGTTGTTTCTTTGAAAATGTTGTCGCCTTTCTCAGTTGGATCATTTGGTTCATTTGAATTTTTATCCAAGTTTGAATCTTCGGGTGGGTTCTGAATTAGTTGTTCTGGTTTCTCAATTGATTTCCCACTTCTTAAAACAATCACAACCTTTAGTTGTTCATGAGTTGTTTGAGTACAACATGACTCCCCCATTAAAGTTGATGATGGAACCGCCTGAGTAGGCATGGGTGCCTTTTCAGTTTTGATGGTTTGAAGTTCTTGTTTAAGGGAAGAGACTTTTGATTTCATCCTTTCCATTTGTTTCCACAGTTTTTCTAGTAGGCTTTGCGGAATAGTTTGGTTGTTGCTTGAGAAGATTGGTTTATCCCGGGGGGATATTTTGGAGGTGGGATGGTTTGTTGAAAATGTATCGGTGGCTGTTGGTATTGTATAGGTTGGGTTTGGAACTACTTATGGGTTTGGTATTTCTTATGGGGGTAAGGATTTTGTCCCTGTGGTTGGCTAGGTTGTTGGTTATATTTTCAGGGGAAGACTGGGTGGTCATTATACCTTGGGATGAAGTTGTTTTTGTATTGAGGATTTTGAAAGTTCAATGCATTTACTTCTGCTGGGGGTCCTTGTAAAATAACATCCTTGATGGTTGGAATGGTTGGGAAGTTTTTTTTCTTATGGTCATGTTTGTCACAAATTGTGCAAACAGGGTCTATAGTTTGGATTTCATGGACTTTCCTATGGTCTATCTCTTCAAACTTCCTAGAGAGTGCTGTGAGTTTATTCCTAACGCATTCCTATTCTCCAAGTGTATGAATTCCAGTAGTTCGTTGTGTCATTTCAAAATATGGTGAAGTTCCCCATGTTTGGTTTTGTTCATAAATGATTTCTAGATACTCGTAAGCATCATCTGGGGAATTTTTTAAAGGTTTCATTACACATCATGTCAATGAATTGTTTGTTCCCCAGACCCAAACCTACATAGAAAATTATCACATGTTCAGGAATAGAGAAACCATGTTGTGGAACCATGTTTATAGTGTCTTTGAACCTCTCCCATGTTTCATAGAATTACTCTCCCTCTTTTTCAAAAAAGTTTTGGATGCTCTTTTTAAGTGCAATTGTTTTGTTGTGGGGAATTTTTTTTGTAGAATTCTCGTTGAAATTGGTCCCAACAGTTGATAGATGATGGTCTCAAATTGTTTATCCAATTTTTAGCTCGGTCCATTAATTAAAAAGTAAATAGACTCATCTTAGGTAATTCTAGTTGATGTGGAGGACACATGGTTTCTACAATTTCATTGAACTCCTTAATGTGAAGGTAGGGCATCTCTGACTCCATTCCATGGAATGTGGGAAGGTGGTTTAGGACATGGGGTTTAAATATGTAGTTGGCATCTCCTAGGGAATTGTGTCTAATTCATTAGGGTTTATTGGTCCATGAAGGTGTGAGGTATTCATTCATGGTTTGATCAATTGCATTCCTCAAGTTTGGGGCTGCCTCATTTGGGTTTCCATTTTGGTTTCCACACGGGTTTATGAGTTGGTTTATTTGAATTCCTTCAAATGGAATGGGCTCAATTTTGGACTCTAGAGTATTAGGAATATTAGGATCTAACTGAAAGAGTTCCCTTGGTGTACTTGACTCCCCAACCCCAGGACTATCCACCCTAACTAGACGGTTTGATTGATCGTGGGTGCAGGCGGACATGTGCCAAAAGAAAATAAAATGAGAAAGGGACTAGATAAGATAATTTGGATAAGAAAAGAAGAAATGAGGGAGAATTGAGTGGGTGTTTATATGACTTGATTGGGTCCCCATAAATGACACCAAAAATTGATTCACGCTCAAATTTACCCAAAAGAAGAAGGTAGGACGATCCTTGTAGTCTAGTTTGGGTTATCGAATCCTTAGAGACCTAAGAAGTACCTATAGACACGTACATTATTTGGATTGTTTTGGATATGAAGTGGACAAATTGGGTTAATTTAAGATGTTGTTAAAGTATAACCAACAGATTTAAGTTAATCTAATTTAAAATAATGAGTTGATCCTTGGTTATCACTTGGGGTGGATTAGACGTATTCCTTTTTCAATTATTTCAATTTCTTATATTTGAGCTGAGTTCATTTAAAGATATCAAAAAAATTCATCAATTACTGATTTTATACCAACAAACCATAATATGAATCAACTATACACTTGATGGATCAACATTTTGAGCACTTCAAGGTAGAGGTTCGTATTAGCACTTGAAGTGTGTGGCCTTAAATTCAACAAGGACTATGGAGTTTAAAAATATTTAAATAAAAATATCAATTAAAAAAGTGATTAAACATTAATGGGGTGATAAATAACATCCAATCTAGCCCCTTGATACTCCCTTGGAGCAAACCATAATTGGGTTATCTTTACCTTGATTCTATGGGTTCAATGGAAGCGGAAAGTAGACTCATTAGGGAGGAAATGGAGAAGTAAAAAAACCAATAAAATAACGATCACTCCACCGTTGTGTGATAATTTCACATGGTTTGGGGTGAATAAATTCACACCATGAACCAATGGTATCAAAGTGATATGAATAAAAGCATAATAAGAGGAGAAGAATAACTTTTATTAAGAAACTAAAGTGAATTCAACAACTTAGATGTGAAAGGCTAACTTGAGACAACAAAATTGCAGCATAACATTATAATGAAAGAAATATCAAAAGATGATCAACTCCTCCACCACCAATGCCTTAAATAGGAATTTTGGGATCCTTGGGTCGATCCTCTAACAGTACCAAGAAACCCACTTGATTATGGTAGGCCATAGGTGGGTGGAAAGTTGAGGGAGAGTTGATTTTTCCACCCTTGACCCGAGGTGGAAGCCAGCTTTCATCCACCGAAACGAATCACTTGGAAGACCTTCTATATTGATGAATTAGAGGGGGACATAGAAGATGAGAATGGATCCCCGGATGTCCCCTAACAACCTGTTACCTTTGGGACCATTTGGATTATTTGATTTCGAGATATGATTATATTGGTAGGATTTGTTTGTGGGCCGCAGAATCTGGCCCAGAATTTTATTTCCAAATTGGGCCGCCTTAATGACAACTACAGAGGTCGAATTAGCTCTGGATCATGAAGAATTATTTGTTCCTATATAGTTATTCTAGCATCCCACGAAATTTGGGATTCATTTGGTTTTTAATGTAGGTTACACATTCTCATCAGTGGGATGGTGTCCAATCTATCCTCTCTAGAATTGCTTCCTTTCATCATAAAATATCCCCATCGTCATCCATGGATTCTCCATTGATCCCTGAATGAAATAGGTTCATATTGAAGTGTAGATAAATTTCCTAAAATATAAAATTAAAATATTTATAATTAAATTCCTTATAATCAGATGAATCACTGGGTACATTAAATGATGTTCAAAAATGTACACCATAATAGTGCATTTTAAGAAGGAATTACAATCATAATGTGAAATGATGATCAATGTGTAAAATTCACTAAAATGGTGATTATGAATAATAAAGCAAAAGAATATTATATATATTAACAATTAATATTAGCCTCATTTAGTGGCTAATCAAAGGGTAAGAATTACAGCAGAAGATATCATAAACCTAAACATTAGGCATGGTGAATAAATAAAAACACATGCCATTAAAAATAAAATTGAACTCAATATGGTAGGATTAAGAGATTAATAAATAATTCAATAATAAAACATAATAATGGTTATTATACTAGTTTAATAACCACATGATCCATCAATACTATATTCATAATGAGGGAATGCATATTATGGGACATCATAACCATACCTTCAAGGCCTCGTGCCAAGACCACACATATTCATTTTGTCAAGGACTCGTCCTAAGACCATAGTTTGTATCAGGAGACCTACCGATGCATCGAAGGGCTATAGAGGGACCCTCTGGACACTGGTTATGTACAGTTAATTCCTCATATAAATAGGGGTAAACATAAACAACATATACATTTATATTTAAACTAATATATGAAATGTAAATAATGTTCCCTAAACATTAACCATAAACACTAACTATTTGGAGTAAATTGGTGAATGGATTTAAGATTGAAAAACCATAGTCAAAATGATCATAAAACATTCATTTAAATATGATATATGATATCATAAATTATTAATCTAAATAATATATAAGGATCTACTAGAGTTTTGATATAGATAGATATACTCTTATAAAACCATTAAATAATTCTTGAGAAAAAATACTCTTTTACTTTGAGAAGAAGAGATATTTTGGAAAATATTTGTTTAAAAATATAAGTGAAGTAAGATATTATATTCATAATAAAATGAGTTATTTTATAATGTTAATTTTATCTAAAATCAGATTATAGAGTGACCTTGAGAATAGGTAATAATTTGAGAAATTCTCTTGAATCAGGCTTGTATTTCGGGAATGATTTTTTAAAGATCCTTTTAAAACATATTACTCCCCATAAATAAAAGTAGGATTATGGTAGTTACACATGTATAGAACATTGAAAATAATATATAAGTATTACATATTTATAAATAATAATTTAATTAAGGTGTGTAGAGAATAAGAGTAACCCAAATCAAAACGGAGGTTTGGGTACAAAACCCTTTCCTTAAATCCAAAGGTATTTCTCACTAGATTTTAATGATCAAAATAATCGAATGTATGTTAAAAATTAATGATTTTAGAACCTATTAAACATTTAATTGATTTAATATAACCTTATTTAGTTCATTAATTTTCTTTTGATGGGTTAATGGATTCAATTTCATTAATTGGGGTTGATTTATTCCTTGGGTTTCATGATCAGTTTACTTACCTTCACGTATTG
Organism: Viscum album; assembly: GCA_963277665.1. Lineage (NCBI taxonomy): Eukaryota > Viridiplantae > Streptophyta > Magnoliopsida > Santalales > Viscaceae > Viscum > Viscum album. The sequence goes on from OY728158.1 coordinate 1,510,631,246, forward strand.
ATAAACATGTAAAATGAGAATTGTTTTCCAGAATATAAGTAGTATGTTATTAGAGAACAACTAGAACATTACATGGTCATAAAATTTATTTGGTTAATGGGAGTTAAAATAAATCAATATATAAAACATTAAGGAGAATTTTTTGGGTTAATTGGCAGTTCTTGATCACAACAAACTCATTTTGATTTATAAATTAATATCATGTCTAAAAATGATTCATAAAACATAAATAACATATCATGAAAATATTATAGTCTATCTCAACTATTATAATGGTTTCATGATAAGAATTGAAGATGGTAATAGGAATTGAAAAATCTTCGTCCTTGAATGTTATAAACTAACACATCTCAGATGGTGTTTTCAAATTTAGTATAAAAGAAGGGGAAATGAGAGATGACGATAATTCTCCCTTTATCATAACAAAATTCTAGTACACATGGGTTGCTAGAGTCATCAAAAAATTTTGATAAAAGGAGGGGAGGAAATAAAAATAAAATAAAGGAACTTAAAATAAAAGAAACAAAAAGAGGAATTTACCTCTTGAAGCAATCTTCCTTGGGAGCCTCTTTAGGGGAGTAATTTTTTTACTTTTATGAGACCAATGTATGATGGATGTGGGGGATCATGGGAGGATTATTATGAAAAAATTAGAAATGTCACAAGTCATTAGAGGAGTGAAGAGAAGAGGGGGTGAATGGGTTTTATTGTGGAGGAGAGGAGGGTTTTCCATTAATTTAATCATTATTTTATTATTTTTCCAAAGAAAACCAATAGCGTTGATTCTTATGACCAAAAAAAGTAATAAGTACATGTTATTTCGATCCAATTTTCATTTACATCATCCATGACTCAAGCATGTTGGATAAATTTACTTAGTTAGCAAATTTTTTAAATTATCTAATTTCAATATTCACCAAAAATTATAGTATTTCTGAAAAATACCAATAATTCAATCTAACCTTTTTTGACGTATATAATTAAAGAATAAAATATTTTTTTTGAAAATAATTTTCTAAATTTTTAAGATTATTTTTAAAAAAATCATAATTTATTCGGAAAAAAACACCATTAAAACTATAACCCATTTTATTACACATATAAAAATTTATCAGGGTCATATAAAATTATATTATAACCATAATAAAATAAAATAAAAATTAAAGAATTCATTTTATGAAAATACATTTCCATTTTAAATTATTAAATTAATCATAAAATTGTAGTTAAAATATTTACGACAAATAAAAATTCCAATTCTTATACTATGATCATTTTTTCACTTATAAGATGTCTAAATTGTATTTATACATTCATGGGTTAAGATTTAGTTTTTTAGAAAATTTATTATTCATTACTATTCATTAATATTCATAAGGGAATGTTACTATTCTTAAGGGCATGTTACTAATCTTTAAAAAACTATATCGATTCTTTCAAACACTAAATATCGTACTGAACGTAACTGTGTAGGTTAGTTTTTATGAAATTCTAATAACAAAGGTAGTAAAACTATGTTTACTGTCATGGTTATAATAAAATAGTGTTTTGTAGAGAATCAATGGTTCATTCAATCAATACTAAATTTATTTCAAAATAGATTGGGTGTTACAATTTTTAGACCCCAGATCACCCCAAATATCAATACTACACACTTTGGAGTCACTGACTCATGAATAGTTCCATGTCATCATTGAAAAATTAATTAGTATTTCTTAAAATTAATTTTTTATTTACATATAATGGTCAATTAATTCCACCATATTTATTCACCCTTTAAAAATAATTACAACTACCAAAACATATATATATTTTCTCATCAACAATTTTACCACATCTTATAAGACTTGGTATTATAAATGACCAAAAAAGATCCTTATCATTTTACCGAAGGGAGAAAATTAAAATGATGAGGTAATTTTCTAAACCTAACTCTATGATTTATTTATTTTTAAAAAAACATATGGCATGCAAAATTATAAAAATTATAAAAAATAAATTATTTGTAATATGCTTAAATATTAGTATGATAATTTAATACTGATTTTATATACTCTTGTAAACAATACAAAAAAAGAATTGTCACTTTTCTATAAGGACTACCACCTCCATATGCAACATGATCCATTGTTTCATAACTAAAATAAAATTATGTCTCCAAGGGTGTACTTAATCTAAAAATTTGATAAATAAAAATTATAAATATTTTGAAAATATGGAAAAACTCTTACCTACTTTATGTTCTATGTAAACGAGTGTGTAACCCATTAATATGTGTAGAATACCACATCTATAAAAGTGTAGCATTCCATTTTTTAATATACTATTTTATTATGAGTCTTTTGAAATAGATTTCAAATCCTAAAAATTATTAATATTGTTTCCAATTAATTTTTTATACTAATTTTGTTCCAAAAAATTTAGTTCTTAATCCCACTGAACCATAGATAATAACACGTTAATTTTTTGTTGGTTTAACCACCCATATAAACAATTATATAAATTTATATCACAAGATAATATAAACACATAGATAATAATTTTATTATAATCTAATGATAAAATTATTCTTGATTTATTATTGGGTAATTTTAAATTAATATTGATCTTGTTATTAATATAAAGAAAATTAAGCTGTTGAAGTTACAGAATCACACTTTTCACTGAATTTATTATCATGAATGATAAAAAAATAATGTAATAAATCTATTAAAATATAAATAATTATAATAATATATTACAGTACATATAATTACCTCATAATTATTATCATTGAATGTATATACATGAACCAAAATCACCATTATGAAACAAGTACTAAAACAAAAATCTATAGAAATGTCATCTAGTAATAAAAATAAAATATAACTAACCATATTATTTGTAAAAATTATTATAAATAAATATAGTAAACTCATATATGATTGTATAATGTTTTAAAATACTTTATTGAGGTTTTAATGGATTATATTGGTTCTTATATAATGTTCAAAACAGTGGTATTTAATATATGGGTTTTGCACCTTAATTTTTCTTCATTGAGGTATGATGCATATTCACCCTTTCTTTCATTTTTTAGTGTATATATTTTACATTTATTTATTTAATAATATTTTTCATGAAATATTATATGTATATAAATGAACATAATTATATTCCTTCCATGGGTTTTCAACTCGAATGACAATACTGATGTAAGGGGTATTTATTGAATTAACTTTATTTCATTAGTTATATATATTAATTTTTTAATATTGATGATAAAATATCTTTTTCATCTATTATATATTGATATAGTTTTTTTTCTCATTTTAATTTTATGGCTAATTAAATTAATGAACATCTTTATACATAATTGTCAATGATGTTAATAATAATTCTCATTATCTAAAAATAAGTACCTTTTCTACAAAGACCGTATTTACTCTTCACACTAATTGAATCCTTACATATTTTGAAATAAAAATTTATTATTTTTCATAAAAAGATATAAATTAAGATTTTATATATTCAGATAAATGATTTAACAAAGCCTTTATGATGTTTATTCCAATAATATAATTTTTTAAACGATGAAAAGGCTTTCCCATTTCCGGTTTGTATTATTATTTTTAACTCCCTATTATATGTAGTAAAACACTGTGTCTATTTCAAGAATCCATTATTTTTATTTATTTTAAAGTGATATTATAAAATAATTTCATTTTCATTCTTAAAAATCAATTATGAATGTTTTTTTTAATATCATCACTTTATATCGATGTTAAAAAATGTATTAAAAAACCATTTTTCACAGATTGTTTTCTATTTTCCACTTTAAAACTTCTTAATCCAATAAAGTTATTTTTTATGTATCTCTATAAATATTAATCTATGAATTAGTTATTACTTGATGATTTAACATGTGGTATAAACCTATCTAATTAAAAAATAATTTATCTCTGATAACATTATTATATGTAACAAAAATAATTTTTCTTTCTATGGGTTATTTATGATATGATGAATGATTAATTTACAGTGGCACACATGCAAAATGATGATTTATCATAGGGGTCCAATATATCCAACTATTTAATTTTTTAATGATTGATATATCATGACATAATCATGTAAATCATGTAGATTAATTTTATTCATAATATGAATCATAAACATTTTATTTATTCACAACACGAAGCATTAATATTTTGTTTGTTCATGCCATAAATTGAGGGAATTTTATATATTAATACTATTATAATTTTACTAATTTTATTAATATCCAAAATTTAACTTTTATAATGGGTCCCCAAGTCATGAAAAATAATTATACATCGCATTGAGGTCCAGGTGCCATGATAATAACCTCAATCTCTAATTCCATGGTACATATTTTTTCTTTTTGGATTGCATGACCTTAAAATATGTATTATTGGATAAACCTTATTTTTGTATGTTATTTTAATAAGATATTTATCCTAAAATAATATTTTATCATATTATAATGATATAAAAATTGATGACAAACTTATTTGTTTTCACTCATTATGCATTTTACTTCACCCCTTTCTTTCGATTCCATTTCTCATACTATGACGGTGGATATAAATTTTTTGAATTATAGAATGGGGCCTATTATAGATCAATTATTGGTAACTGTTCATAAGTTTTTAAATTTAGTTTTTTTAACTAATCTATAATAAAACTAATATATACATTCTTGTAATTGTGTGATTATTTTCAGTTTCAATGTTTGCATTATGTAAATGATGTAAGATAATGTTTTTTTAGGTTGTATCATATCAATTTATATCATACACTTTATTTATATAGTGTTTTTAGTACTAGACCTTTTATTCCTTGTTTAGGGATCCTCTATTGGTTTTATAGAAAGGATTAGTTAATTTTTAAGACTATTTATGTTATTTAGGGACATTAATTTGAGATAGCATTGGTGTAACCACAAGCGATGAGTATATGTTTATTGTGTAATACTAATATTTTAATACTTTTTTTAGTATGTGGTTTTCCTAGAAATTAAATCCCATTTTCATTACAAGAAAGTGGATATAGAAATGGAACATATATTACTATTGAAAATTCCTAAGAAAAAATGATAGATGAGTATTATCTTAGTTATAAATTGTTGTATGATATGTGGGAATATGTCTCCGGACCATTATAGACACTCCTAGGGGATATGGTTTGGTAAATAGTAATCTCCTTACATGCCATTATGGAGCCTTTACATTGAATATAAGGTTGTATTTCATAACAAGATAGTATAAAAAACCTAAAAAATCATATTATCATTGAATTCCTTATATTGATTCAAGGAGTGATATGTTGATAAAACAATTTTGTAATTAAAATGTAAGAATCATAGGACAGCATAAAAGGGTGTTTGTATAAGAAATTTTTGAGACTGTGTTTACTTAATCATGTGATCATTTTCTATGATTTTTTGAGATATTATTATAACCATTATATTTTTAGTATTTTTAAAGGAAATGGGATCCAGAAAATAATACATTTAATGTTTTTTGCATAAATACTCCAAATAAAAACTAAGAATATATTCTTGGAATCATTTTTTAGAAAAATAAAATGTTTTAATAAAAGTCTATAACATAGTAAATGATTATTATTCTATAATCGAATATTGTAGTGTTGATATCTCTCAAAAATTTTAATTTTTCCTTCATAAATATATTTTATACACATATATATTCTCACTTATGGGTAATAATTAATGTTTTTGGAAATTATTTATTTAAAGAGGGATAATGTAACACACTGTGATATTAGAAAATATTTTTCCTCAATTAATCCTATATACGTTAAAGTATTACACATGAATCATCGATATAAAAAGAGATGATACATATTAAGTTATTATATTTATGAATATTTAATAATATTAAAATCAATATTAAGAAAAAATATTGTAATCAATTACAAATTAACACAAAATGGTATTAAAACATTAAATGTTTTAAAAGTAAAATTTTCAAGAATATTATATTTCATTATATATTTTATTTTCATTTAAAATATAATTTTTTTAGTTTCATAAATTTAATTTTGTTAAAACAGAACTTTTTGAATTCATCCTCTCAATATTATCTTATGGTGAATTATTTTAATTTGTCTAAAATAATATATTATAAAATAAATAGTAAAAATATTTTTCTCTAATAATATTATAATTATTATAATATTTACTTTAATCTTGTTTTAAAAAACAAATAAAAAATTTTAGTATACAAATTATACATCTATATAATAAAATGGAACATTTTACTATACGATATTTTAACCTAAAAATACTTATTTTTATTTGTATTAAAAAAAGTTTATAACAATTCGATATTAAATTTTACAAAATAATTTTCATATTATGGTCCTACATGTTCATAATATTAAATATGTTCAATTTAATTTTTATTCATAAAATATTGATTACTATGATAATATGTAATGACCATGAAAATGTGGTCGGAGATAGTTTTGATGAATAATTTGTTCAATGAAGTGAAATTTTAATATAATAAATTAAATTAATATAGAAAAAATATTTAAATATATATGAAATTTAAAAATATGTAAAAATATATTATCACCCATTACATTCATGATTAATATTATATACGGTTAATAACATTTAATTGTTAAAAACTTGTTTTTTCTTTGAAATAATTTTTCTATATGATAAATGTATGATTATATTCATAATTTTATATTATTTAGAAATTTCATTAGATTATATAGATCATTGATTTAGTTTCATAAAATCTAAATTTTTTATGAGTTTTTACATTATATGTTTATAAAAATTATAAACTACTTGGGTAGAAACTAATTTCTATGGTAAATACCAAACTGAAAAAATGTAAAACAAAATACTATAAAAAAGGCATCAAATAATTATAAAAAATGTTTTCCAAGGAATGATATTTTGTTTATAGACCTTTTAAATTTAAAAATTTCAATATTTCTAACTGTGGATCCATTATATCATGAATGGATTCAGGGTATCATAGAAATATTAATTAATAATTACAAAAAATAATCCTTTTTTTCTTCACTTATAAACGAGGATAACTTCCAATGCATTTATCCAAAATTTACAAAGAATTATCTGTAAAAAAATGTTCCCTAATAACTTCTCAATCCTCTACCCATGTCCTAGAATTCTAGTCTAGCTAAAACCAAAATATATGAAACCTTTTATTGTTTCCCAATGGAGAATATCCAAATAATGATGTATTGTTCTCAACTAAAACAACTAATTTATTTTCTCATTATACTACCCCTATACAACTCTATTGATAAATATTTATAACATATATATTAAATATATTGTTAAATTTTATTAAAATAATGAAATATTAATTGTATACCCTCCACCCAACCATCAAAAAATGAAACTGGTCTTCTTTTATGTATGGAGTACCACCTCCAAAGAGAGATGATCCATTTTTTTAATAACCTAATTAAATGGAAAGATCAAAGGGGGTATTTAAGTTATATATATTATCCATAAAACCTTCTTATAAATACCATAATATATATAAATTCTTACCTCGTTTATTATCTATATAAACAAATGTTCCCCCCGTGCATACATGCTAACAACTACCTCCATGAATGATACATATTTCATTTCTAACTAGATTACTTTGTTATGCATAAAAATATTTTTAAAAATTTATTAACCAACTTAAAAATTTTAAATAATTTAGTGATTATTATATATAAATTATTTTACTCCCAAAATTATCTTTCTCAGCAATACTCAACAATAGATTATAAATTCTTTTTATTTGGGTTGGTTTAACTATATACTTGAGGAAAGTATTAAATTTATATCATTAGTGGTTATAGAAACGAAACTGCTAGAGTTATTAGAAATTCATTTGAAAATAATGGTTGGTGTTAGGATCCATAATGGTTATATTATTATTTTTCCTATTATTATTACACCACCTTTTTATTAAATAAAACCACCAAAATATACTCATCACTGAATTCATATTCATGATTCGTTTCCAAGATGATATTGACAGAAAATAAAATATTATAATTCATTATTAAAAATCAGTTAAATTAAGCATAGTTTTCTATAAATGAGGTATATTTAATATATAAAAAAATATTATTCATTGTTTTTATGAATCTACTACTGAGTCAACATTGGAGCTTGTGATATTTGATAGTGAAAATAGAATTTAACTAAATAATATATTTGAAATAAATTACTATCAAAGAATATTATAAAATTTCATTTGAGTGAATAATATTCTAAAATAGTTTATTATGAAGATATTCTGGTTATACCTGAGGTTAGAGAATGATTTATTAATCATGATTAATGGTAAGGGATTTTTCATCATAATTTTTCATCATTGATATATGATGCATATACAACAACTGTTTATATATATATATATATATATATATATATTGTAGATAAAATTATTTTATAATTTCTTTCAAGAAATATATGGGATATATAAAAATTTTCATGGTCAAAATTTCATGGGATTCTAAAATAATAAAATAACGTCTATGTATAGTATTTTTCATTACTTGACTTTTTTCATTAGTCATAATGAATCATTCTACAGAAGTGTTATTTCATGCTTGTTTTTTAAATTTCAATGACGATATTATAATTACATTCCATCTTATATTCTTTGGAGTCATATTTATCGTCATATTTTATCAAAAATATAATAATGTTAAGAATTAATCTCATTACCTATAAATAATATATTTTTATTCCATGACCATGTCCACTCTTCCCATGAATGTTATCAGTTATTATTTTCAAATAAATAATTTTAATTTTACTTAATCCTAGAATTTCTCATTACCTATTTTCAAATAAATTATTTATCACTCTTAATATTATTAGGATTTCAATTAATATATTTTTAAAAGGTTAAAATGTATTTCCATTTCATGGTCATATTTTTTTCTTCCACTCTCCATTTACTATGGGAATCATTTGTGTCGAATTTTAAGTTTTTCATTATTGAGATTTTAATTAATGTAATTTTTTAAAATCGATTTCTATAAAATTATTCATGGTTATTTTTCAATTCCGTTTTTAATTTCATCTCTTTATGATGTTATTATGACATTTTTTCTGAAATCACATTTTCATGGAATCACTTCTATATTCATATTAAAAATAAAAAACTCATATGGAGTATTGTATTGTGAATGACCAAAAAAATGATCTTATATTTTAATTCCTTCATTTGATTAAACCTCTGGTATCAACCATGGATGTGGTTTTTTATAAGTGAAACAATTTTGAAATGTTACAAAACCCAATTTCCATCCATGTGTTCTTTAGGATGATAAAAATTATTCATTTCATATATAACACATATATATCGATGATTGATGTGTGGGCCCTATATATCCCTTTAATGAATTGGTTAGTGGTTAATATCTTTTGATATAATTATGTTAATTGTGTAAATTTTTATTTTTAACAACATAAAGCATTGAAATATTGTTTTATCACAATATTAATTGTGAATATTGTTTTTTAAAACATAATTTTGGACATTGTGTTTGATCACAGTGTTATAATTATTCAATAATTGTGTTTTCCAATAATTCTGTGTTATGTTTTCTTTATAATTCATGTAAAATATTTATTCATATGATTAATGTCCATGGATTATTTTTTTTCCCTCACATAACTACTCCATAGTATATGTTTTTTCATTTGAGATTACTTATCCTTAAATTATGTGTATGAACCCACATTTTTTTAGAGGATTAATTTGAGAACAAAATATATCTTTTGAATTCGGGTTCTTATGATGGTTAAATGGTCATTTTCCTTATCAGATTAACTCAAATAATATTTTTTTCCCAATCTTTTGATACTGGGATATATCCCATACCCTAAAATAATATTTTTGTAGAATTTTGAGATTTTTTATTTTATATTATATATATATTATATAATTAACTATATATTAAATTAATCATGAAATTTTAGTTGGTAATATCATTTGAATAGATTTAAAGATTGAGATTCTTAATTTTTAATTGAGTAAAAAATTAGGGGTATTAAGTGATGTATAAACCTGACTAGCAGTTGAGGATTCCAGATAGGTGTTTAAAACAATTATATAATTACATAATTAAGTAATTAATAAAACGAATCCCCATCATAGTTTGGCTTCCCAAACATAGAAGTAAAATGAGGAGTATATTATCCCTTATGTTTGATGGTCAGACTATGTGAAGGGGGTGGATATGTCATTGCACTTTTTCTATTTTCAATATCAAGACTTGATCAAGGTGTAGCAGCTTCTGAAAGTGTATGTGGACCCAAATAATTGACTTTTACAACACAATGTAGGAAAATATTGATTTTGTTTCAAAATCCCTTTATGTGTGTGTGTGTGTGTTTTCATATGTTGGTTCCCTTTTATTAATGTTAAGGATATCGGGGGTCTTGATCTATGCTTAATCGGGTAAAATGGGTGTTTCATGAGGTTTGTAGGGGTTGTATTTAGAATCCCTGACCACATGATGATTATTTTCAAAAACATGGGCCATTCTTTATCCCCATTTGGGGAAGGTGAACTTTTCAGAAGTGCATGCTATGTACTGGGAGTATGTGTTGTGTAGTGTTACATGGTAAAGTAGTGGTATGTGAATTTTTATCATGGAATATTAAATTCTATAACTACACATCGTGTTCTTGTAGTACACAATGTGTATTTGGACATGTCTATGGTGTTGGTTATAGGGTTAGATATTCATTTACAGGGTACATAGTCGTGTTCAAGTACATTTCCAGGCCCTAGGCATGACATGATAATGTTATAGTACACAACTAAACCCTATGTATATTATTGTTGTGTAGTATTACATGGATATACCATGGGTATATTACGCTCAATATAAGTATGTGGTATGATATAAGGTTTTTTATTACATGGTGTGTGATTAGGGTAAATGACATGTATTACCCCATTTTCTCTTTTATAGGGTTTTGATTGGGTTTCCCCCACACATCAAGATTTTACAAAAAGAGTAGTTCATTTTTATTTTGTTTCCATATAAAAATGATGTTTTATCCTTTGGGATAATTTCCCTTTTGAGTATTATGAATCTTCTAGTACCTCAGATATGATTGACCAATGAGAGGGGTGAATCAGTGGTTTAACTTAATAATTTTTTTTATTTTGAATTAAATATATCCATAATGTTAGGTTTATTTATCCCCTAAATTATATATCACAATATCTCTACGTATGGATATTTAATCAGTGAGATCACAACACAAGGTATTTACAAAGATTGGTACAAAGACCTATTCTTTGTTATCGTGTTTAGTCTCCCCAACATTTATTCCCAACTATATAACAAGATGATTATAATTAATAATGAAAAATATTGTTATACACCCCAGTAGATGATAGTATAATTGATCAAGGTTCAACACCCTAGTAGAAAACTCATCCACCTTGGTTGGTTTCACAGCCCAACCATCTTCTTATCTCCATCTTCTAAACTGGTTAGACACCCCAACTATGAGCCTCTTAATAAATTGGTTAGACACCCTAGTCATATACTCCCTCTTCTCAATGCTCTAGTTCGAAAAATAAAATATCTATATTTTCTCTTAAATTCTCCCAAAATACTTGAAATAGAACTTCCTTAATGAGTGTACTGAGTCTTTTATACTCATTTACAAGTTTATTATATTCAGAAACTACATAAATAAATATTTATGGACTTGAAATTTGTTCACATAAGATCTTGAATGATCTAGTTCTTCTCATATTACTGACTGCCCAGATCCGATTGACTTCTCTTGAAGTATATTTTGGATTTAGTCTCTTCTACTTTTTTTCTTCATTTATGATCATATCTTTCTAATATTACTTTTTGGGAAATTATTCATTCTTCTTATAATTAATTTATAGCCTCAAAAAATGTGTACAAATTTTGAATATAATTTATTAAATTTTATTTTTTGTAAGACTAAACATGAAAATCTCAAAATAATCCTACTCCTCAATATCATCTAAAATACTCCATGAAATCATGTGTATTGCACAGACTAATGCTTTTATTCTCTAGTAAATAAACATAAAATAGTATAATGAATATATTATGTACACATCAAATTATAATAGCATACCATAAATAACTTATTATGTCATATTGTTCCATAATCATGATGCTTTGTGTACGGATGCTTCAAACAAAAAGTTAGTAATTTTTTAAGTACACAACAATATCTTTATGAAATTGCAACCATGTGTAATTTATATAGTGTTCCATCTAGAAATCATTTATAATAGAATTTTACTTCATGAAATTTCCTACTAAGTTAAAATCACAATATGCTTTGTGGAACTGAGCTAGAGAAATATTAGAGGTTCTGCTCATAATGACTAACATTTCCAAAATTATTGTCATTGATTAGCGATAGATAGTTTTATTTATATAGAGAATAAATATAATTTATCAAGAAGCTATCACATGATAAAAATATTGAACATGGTAAGCAGTTTTAAGTTATTCTATACACTATGAAGCATCTCAATTTATCACCGTATAATATATCCTCATACCAAACTCTTTTCATGGAAAATTTCATATTTATATATACAAAGATATTCCAAGTTTCATTATTCATACATAAATTATCATTCACACAAAATGTCATTTTTGGTTGAACACGGGTCTAATTATATTCCCACAAACACCCACAACTGAGCCCTCATGGAAAATCACATTACATGAAATATTTACTGCATCACATTCATGAACTCATCAAGACCTCATCCATAAATAAACATACTCTATATTATGGAATTAGTAAGGAAGGCACAGGACTAGGCCACGTTCCTAGTCCCATAGAAATATATTATTAAAAAAGAAGAGAAAGTATAGATTAAAGAGGAGAAAAATAAAGCAAAACAACATACCTCACAACATCAAATATCAGAACGCATCAAAGATGTCACCACCACCACCTTTTGAGGACTCATCTGGATCCGCCAACTCCCATTCAGAATTTGGATCACATTGAATTAACATTTTTATGTATTTCTCCCTCCGACGTAACTGCATTGGGGACATGGGTTCAATGGTCCTGCTTCATCCCCTCATTTGACTCGTGTCTTTCACTTTTCCATTTTTTGTACAAGACTTGGTGGATATGGTCCTCGGCATGTTGGAGTAATCTTTTCTGGGTTTCCTCTTTTGTGGAACGGTGGAAGCTCCATTGCGTTCGTTCCTTTTCACCCCATTCCTGAGAATCTCACTATATGATTCCTTCATATGACCCTTTGGACAGCATCCTTGGTTCTCCTTCCCCTAATACACCATTTGAGAGCTCTCGTTCACCAAGGAGGTTGTACCCTAGGATGGTTCCTTGTTACCAACTAGAGGTGTCAAACACAGAGAATAATCCCCATTGTTCTGATTCATTCTGCATGCCTCTAGGAATTCATGCCTATCCAAGGATATCTCCCCGACATTGGGCTGCTCCAAAGTAGCATTCTCATTCAGCACTTCCTCAGAAAATTTGCCAGCTTCTGTTATAGGAACCTCTTTCACCAGATTCATAAGTTCACGCTTATGTGTCCCACAACATCCTTCATTTCATTCCTCCTGTATCAGGTCAGTCGGGTCCCCAGCAGCCTCCCCCATTCCCTTATTATCACAATAACCAAACTTATCATATTCAGTTGCGATCATATACTGAGGTGAGTATTGTGCTTCGTGAGCATTGAAATCCAGACCAGACAACTCTGCAAAGCAATTACGTAGAGATATGACACTGCCTTCCTTTAGTCCAACATCATCTTTACCCTCACTCGACACCCTATTGCCACATTCAGAATATGAAAGCTCCTTCAACCTGCCTGACTCAGCAAGAGAACTGTAATTGAGACCGTGTTTCAATCTGTCAAAAACCTCTCTAACCGATGGATTGACGCCTCCATTGGACTCCATCCTCAGAGTAGGAGCAGCATCACCCGGTGCCTCCAAGCTTGCCTCTCTAGTAGCTTCATTAATAACAGCATTCTTCAATCCACATGCCTCTGATGTAGTGTGAAACATAGGTGCATCAGGAGGTTTCATTGCGCCATCCTCTCTGTGGCGAGGAATGGAGCGATAGAGGGTAACCAAGTGACCAAGGCGACAATAGTTCGCACAGAAGGGCGTCCATGACTCAAAGAATACACATTGGTGCCATCAGATCTCACCCTCAACCTCAACGCACACAGATTCAACCGGTGGTTTTGAAACATCGACTTCAATGAAAATTCACGGGGAAGTCGGGTGGCAAGAAACACGGGTCCGCATGTCCATACATAGGAAATGACCGATCAAATTGCCGATAACACGTAGAATTGAATGGTTTTGGAAATGTAAAGAAAGGCCAAGAAGCGTTACCCATAACGTCATGGTCGGAGGATCACGATGGAGATGAAACTCAAAGGACCAGCGAAAAAGGGAGAATTTGAACCCATCAAACACTCTCAGCACAGAAGACCAGGAAAAAATTAAATCTTCTTCACAAGAGAATCGGATCTGAAAATGCCTCGAATCTAACAGCCCTACCAACGCTTGATTTTTATGCTTCTAGGAAGAGGAGACGAACCTATTAAATCCATCAACTTAGGGTCAATTCATGACAAATCGTGCGATGAGGACAAGATCAAACCGCGACACCGCCTTCGTAAACTCCATAGAAAACATCAAGACCGAGAGTTCACCATTCACCCGATTCGGAACCTTAGGTCATACCTCAATATCTGAGAAATCAGGGGAAAAAGAGTGATCAAATCTCTGAGAACGAGGAGATACATTTCCCCCTCCTGGCCGAGGCTCAGAGGGGGCCTCCCGCAGCGAGCTCATGCGCTACGCCATCTAGGGTTCCGATGAGAGAATTATGATGCTTTCCCCTTCCATGTAGGGTATATTGTCTTGATGATATCACCTATTATGGAATTAATTCACTAAAAAATTAATGGTTTCCCAAAAATAAACATCATTTGAAAAGGAGCTTCACATAATACTAAAATAGTATGCTTTTGACAAATTCTCACCATACGTGGAATACATCTTCATGTAAAAGATTCACCATAAACTGAACCGAATCATAATCATGGTTTTTTATTTCATATAGTATCGATATTAAAAAAGGAACTTCACCCATAAATCAACAACACCTCACCCATAAGGAAGATTCACCCACAGAGCAGCAACATCTGTAAAGAAACACACAAAAATTATTTTTTTGTCTTCACCAAGGGATTATTTTTCCACCACGAATCAACTTTCTGCATGGATCGAATATACACAGACTCTTTCTTATATGAACTTTTTTTATATAACACATAAAATCATTCACATGTAATATTTTGAAGATCAAAATTTAATTTATTCTTTTATATAATTCTTATGTATCCCTCATTCAATATCTTAATGTGTGTGGATGATTTCACATGGAATCTAATATCATTTCTAGGTTATCGGTTTAAAAATCCTAGATCGTTAGCTGTTTTATCATTAAGGAACATATGTGGGACATTAAATATGGTCTCCTCCTTCAATTAGAAAACTGATATTGAAAAGATAAATCATATCATATAGCCATCATTATTTCTGTAATATTAGAATATGAGTGTATAGTACCGACAATTGTTTTCCCACATTGATCATTCAACAATACATGGTTTCATTTTTTTACTCAAGTCCTTCAATTTCACCCTTGAGTTGGAACTGAGGTAATTACCTAGAATCTAGTACACAACACACCCATAGGGGTCATGATACACATGGCCCACAGGATCTTCCATGTGAACTTCTGGCCCAACCCATGCATACCTATGGGCATGTTCTCTATGGTCCCTATACGTAGGAATTCCCACACACTATGGGATATATCCTTCTCATGGATTAAACATAGCCCCAACCTATGTGTTATGCCTCGTTAGGAAAGTTATTCCATGGGGGCCAACCACATTTTTCCTTCTATGAGTGGTTGAGGGATATCCCATTGGGGATTTTATGTTTTCCAATAATTTTTAAAAAGTCCCCCAATGAACATAGATATATTATTAGTATTAAATAAAAATACAATGCATTATCAATTAAAATTAAAAGTGAAAATTGTACTATTCTCAATTCATTAGGAAAAATAATATTTTTGTATCATGGTATTATTTTACATCCAAACAATATTTTAAATAATTTTTCCTTCATAACACATATCATATACATTGATGATTATCATAATCAATCATCATATTTTAAATTCCAAGAACTATCCAAGTGTGACATCCAATTCAATATAAATAATAATTGTTGAAGTCTAACATCCAATGACAAAAGAAGGATTCATAACAATTCTTCAGCAACATCCAAATAAAGCTTCCACATCTCTAAATATAAGTAGGAATCACCCCCTTTTGAATCCTCATCTCCAAATATAAGTAAGAATAATTACATCATTCATCCTTAACTCCTTATATAGTTTATCCACGTGTATTGACATTGCGATATATTGAAAACAAAGACAATATTAATTCGTAAATGATGAACATGTTCACTTAAATCCCCCCCTTTGTTTGTTTTTTCGATACATATATAATTTATATAGTCAATGTTTTTCTCTCCCTTATTAAAAATAAATTCAAAGGGTATGTGGGTTCTTCTCATCACATATTGTTCTAAAAAAACATATTCATTACCTTATATTAAATTTCATGATCACTTCTATTGGAGTAATGATATCACATGGTTATCTTAGCAATAATCTTTTAGTTAATCAAATATTGGTCTACATTGGATATCCTAGTTTAGAAAACAAGGGAGATACACCCATGGATACCTACACAATCCATAAAATACCAAGTATGTGAAACCATGCTCATAAATTATGAATTATTCATTGAGGGATTTGAAATAATTTAATTTATCAATGAACTTTCAGACCCTACACACTATTCAACAACAACATAACAAAGTTAAATTTGAATAGATTTTGATCCCCATACATAGTACAATTTTAAATACACCTTGATAATGATTATCAATTCAATTATAATAGATATTTGGGAGTCATTTCTCTACCTGAATCTTTATTTTCACAAGACTTTCTCTAAAATTCTAAATTACAAATTCTTTGGAATAATTCCTCATTAAATTGGATCCCCCCTCAATGGAAACACTCATAATAATCATAATTATGGTGAGTCTCTTCACGAATTTATTTCATGATATTCTAAATTTAGAAAACCCCATAATAGAATTCATTCTATAGTTGCACAATTTTGATATCTTTATCACCTCTTTACTATCCAGAATATGATGTCGATCATTGATTGTTGTTTTATCCCCTTGATACCTTACTAAAACAATAATTA
Source organism: Viscum album (assembly GCA_963277665.1). NCBI lineage: Eukaryota > Viridiplantae > Streptophyta > Magnoliopsida > Santalales > Viscaceae > Viscum > Viscum album. The sequence continues at coordinate 1,510,648,663 of OY728158.1, forward strand.
CCTACATTTTAAAGAAATATAACAACAAAAAATAGATGAAGGGATAAGGTGTATTTACTTATTCTTCGATGTTAATAACATGGTTAAGATGAATTTCTCAACCAAGGTGCTCTATTTATCTAGTATTCATGCTTCCATATCATATTTCCAAATTTTATTTATCCTTTAGTAACATGAATCTTACACACCTATTATTTTATTATATTATATGGTTCTTATTCTTTATCCCTCATGTCATTTACATATTATGATGCAAGTTTCATTCTCTTCGAGATTTATTCTTGAGATGAAAATGTATTTTAACATGCTCCAACATTATGTCCAACATTATTTCATCTCTCACACAGATCCTTTTCAATAAATGATTTTTTGTTTTTTGAAAAAATATCATGAATTTTTTTTATTCGGGTGGAATATTAATTTTACCTTTAGAATGAGCATTCTCTTTTTGTACTTATAACTTTATGTATCTATAAATTAAGTGTAAAAAGTACAAGGATGTATTTGGGAATATTTATTGTTTTTTTGAGTTTCTACAAGGAATCATATAAGTGTATTTATTCATATATTTCTTCTGAGATGTAGAAATCACTTTTATATTCTCAAACATGATATGATTTCTGATATTTGTTATGTATTTATTCAAAGGATAACATATCCTAAACATTCATGGGACTAATATGATTTACAAAACTTTTTATTTTCTGTCTAAGGTTTTCACTTCTTTCTCAATTGGACCATAATTTCTTTATATATGTTGACATGTACAAGCATTACTTTTGTGACCACTTTAATTCCAAACATCAGAGACCTACCTGTGAATTTCATATTTGTTTGAATGTGAAATTTTTTTCTTAGTCTTTATGTATTATTGAATCTTATTCTCTAGAATTATTTCCCTTAATATAGTATTACCTTATGTATTTATCCATTAACTATTGGACTATTTTATTACTTTCATACCACTATTCTCTTCCTGTTCATATGTGTTTTTGAAGAACTACTCAGATATTTATTCTCATGAGTACATTCATCTTTCTCTATTAGTTGTAACTGAAACACATAATAAGTTATTCACTTTATAATGGCAGTTAGAAACAATTTGGGAAAAATTTGGATATTTAGAGTGTCCTTTACTATGATACCAATTGGTGTACCCCAAGAAAGATTGACAACTTTTTACTATTTATTTTATTTTGAATTCCACATGTTGAACTTGTTATCATTTTCAATCCACTCGGTGATATATCAAACCATAACATTGGATTTAGAAATAATCAGCGAGAGAAAAACATGTGGTATTTAAAAGGTTTGATATAATAAAATACTCCTTGTCATGTTGGTTAATTCCCCCAAATAGGGATTCTCTACTATATAAGATGGTGATTATAATGAATAAAGAAGAAATTGGTTATACACCCTAGAAGTAAACCGTCCAATTGGTCCCATTTTTACACCTTAACAACCAACTATTATTTTTTCATTCGATAGACACCCAAAAATATTCTCTTCTCCTTATTATATACTATTAAGACACCCTAGCCTAAATCCACCTCAAAAACTACTTAGACACCCCTTTATGAAACTCCTTCTTCCCAATTTTCTTGATCAACAAAGAGAATGATATCTATTTCATTCTGGTTACTCATATAGAACTTTAAATAGATCTTCCTTCATGAATGTACAAAATATGTTATACTTGTGTATAGCTTTATGGTTTCAATATATTCTTAAATAAATTGGGTTCCTATTGAAATTCATTCATTCCAGATCTCAAATAAACTAGTTCTTATAAGATTAAAAAATGCTTAGAAAGGACTATCTTTCCCTAAATTATATTCTGGCTTTATTCACTTCAACTTTTGTTCCTGAATAATGATTATATCACTCTCATATTACTTGTTGAGAAATTATTCTTTCTTCTTATGATGAAATATTGGACCTAAACAATGTTTAAAAGTGATACACATAATTTCTTGAATTTTATTTTATGCAAGATATAACTTTAAAATCACATAATAATCCTTCTTCTCAATATAAACAAAAAATATTCATAAAATCATGTGTATTGGATGGAATTCCCATTTTCTTCTTCACTTTTTAAACTAAAAATGGTATGCTAAATTGATTGTGTAAACAAAAAATTATAATAGCATAGAATAAATAATTTATTGCATACTTTTGTTCCAATTTCATGATTCTTTGTGGAATGATACTTCAAAGTGAATTTTTTTATTTTACAAATACACAGTACTATATTTATGAAATTAAAAAAATGTAATTTACATAGAATTTCATTTGTATATCATATAGGGAAACATTTCTTTTCACAGAATTTCTTGCTTCACTAAATGCACAATTTTCATTGTGGATATCCACTATATAAATATAATATCTTCTACTCATTATGATAGACATCTTCAAAATCCTTGATTACTGATTAAAAAGAGTCATCCTTGTTTATATAGACAATAATTACTGGTTATCAAGTAGCTATCTCATGATTAAATTACTGAATATGGTGAGAAGTTTTAAAATTATTTGCTAACCATGAAGCATCTTAATTTATTACCATGTCACATCTCTATGAACGAAAATATTCACATAGAAAATTTCATATGCCTTTATTCAAATATATTATATACAGAATTATCAATTCAAAAAGGATATTCTGCCCAACATGTCATTTTCCATTGAATAGGAGTCCAATTATTTTCCTGTAGACACAAGCCTTGTAGAACTGATGGAAAAGCACTTCTCGTAGAATATTTACCACATTTAATGCATGACCACATGGAAACATCATCCTAAAAGAAACATACTATCACTTATTGAATTTTATCACCCAAAACTGCATGGGTTTCTACATTGAAACATCATTTTCAAAGGAAATTAAAATTACACTCAAATAGTATGTTATACACATATTGTCATCATGAATGCCATGAATCTTCATGATTTAGATTTACTATTAACTAAAATAGATCATTAGCATAGTTCTTCATTATGTACATTATGGATGTCTACAAAGTAACTTCATCTTTAAAGTAGCATAACCTCGTCCATAAATTAGTTTCACCCATAAATCATCATCATCCTCATGGATGAAGCCACAAATAATTTCATTCTCTGTTGATCACGGTATTATTTATCCACAGTGAAGTAGAATTATGCATCTGCAAAAACTCGGTGTCCCATGAATTAATTTTACAATTTCTATAGAATCTATCACATACCATATTCTCAGTATCAAAAAATTATTCTCCTTATTTGAGTTAATTCTTACTTATCCACATTTAAAACTCTATAAGTTACTATGAATATTTTTCATCATATTTGTGGTCATTTTCTAGTTCTCAGTCAACAACCCCTTGAATGAGAGGTGTTCAATCATGAAACTCATAAGTGAGAGGTTGAAGATGATATCCCATGTTGATAGGACAAATGAAATGAATACACTTTTTCAGCTCAGAGATCTATTACTGTTTCTATCATTTTAGAAGATGCATGAATAGTACCCATGATGTGTTATCCCACATCAATCCTTCAATAAAAATTGTATTTGTTTTATTACTCATTTCCCTCTGCTACACCCTCGAGGTAGCACTAGGGTCAACACCCAGAATCCATTGCAATACATTCCCACAAGGGTTTTGACACACACAGTCCATGGGCTCTTCCATATGGGATTTTCACCCAATAAATTCACACCTATGAGCATGTGCTCTGTGGGCCCTATACACAGGCTCTTCCGTACACAGTGGTCTCTATTCCCCATTGGGGTTATAAATGGAAATATCTTCTAGGATATACCTCCTTAGGTAGGATCTCCCATAGGGTTTCACCCCTAGGGTCCCCCTATGAGTGGGTGAGGGATATCCCATTGGGATTTGTGTGGTTGGACCGTAATTTTTAGTAAGGCCTCCTACTGACATAGAGATATTCTAAGTATTAAATCAAAATCCAGATACTTATAAATAAGAATGGAAAGAAAAAATTCTACTCTTATCAAAACATCATGTAAAATGAAATTCATGTAGCAAGTTATTCCTTAACTTCCAAAAATGTTGTAAACAATGTGTTCCTTTATAACACATGTCTTACTAATTTAATATTAGCACAAAAAATCATAAAACATTAAATACCAAAAACAATCTGATTGTGAAACCAATTCCATATAATGAATAAATCTCCTAGAATTAAATCCAATACTATAATATAGACTGATAACAATTATTTAGGAATCACCACTTCATGAATCCTCAGTTTCCCATATAATTTGGCATCACCACTTCATGCATAGATATATCTATATATAAGTAGGAATCATCACTTCAAGAATTATAACACCCTCGTATAACTATTCTTATATATTGACATTATGATATACTAAAAAAAATACAACATTCATTAATAAATCATGAACTTATTCTCATCAAATAAATATTTATATTTATGAGACACAAGAAAAGGGATGAAAAGTATCCAATGAGAGGAAATTCTACTCGGATTACCAGTCCCTAATTTTTTGACCTAACCGATATTCATCCTCTGTATGTAGTCATCATAGTGCATGTACTACCCGTTAACCCTATTTATGTAATAATTCAAAATATGAAATTGTACTATGATATAAGAATTTTCCCAATTCCAAATATATCATTCATGATAGAAGACCATTTGTAAATATGGGAGTATTGAAATTCAAGTAAGAATGATAATTCCATTAATTACATAGCCCATACATTGTTTTCAAATTCCAAATATGTCATCACATGATCTTATTTGGGGCCAAAATATATTTATCTAAAATCTATAGGATATAAAAATTCCATCAATTCATTCCAATAATATATTTATGTTAGTGGATTTTTTCACTCAATGACAGTGAAGTGGAAGGTTAAATTTTTCAGGGTGTTCCCAGTGAAGATGAATCTACACCCACATCTCTGGAAGTAAATGAAATACATTTAAAATATCAGGAAATTTAACTCACCACACATATACCAATTCCAATTGAATTGAGATATAATAAGTGGATGAATTTGATCTCATAGATGGACCTCTAGAATTTCAAAGATGTTTCTCTACCATAAATTATGTGATCAGTAAAGTAGATATAAGAATATAAGTGGCCCACATTGATTAGTTCCACAAATCATCTTGAAGAGTGTGAAATGAATATTTCCTTAATGTAATAGCACGATGATGTGTTTTCCTAGAATTATAAAAAAATACTTTATTGTAATCTATACGGAATCCCAAATTTTCACCATGTTATAATGTAATTGAGATTTCATAAAGGCATCTAATATTAATCTTCTATCATTAGAATTTCCATGATGATAATGGTTTAATGGTCAATAATGGGTGAATTTACCCTCTAAAAATTATTTGTTTCCACCTATCATGTTATATTAATGGAATAGAAAAATAGGGAGGAATGGACACTCAGATTTTTATAGTATTTTAGATTTAAATGATCATAAACTAATATTGTCCCCTCTCATGAACTAAAAGATATAGAGCCCACTATAATGGAAACTAACTTTTGATGTGAGATCATAATCTTTTTATATTTTCCTTTTTAAACCTCGATGGAAAAAATAAATAAAATATTTTTTTCATATAGAGTGGCTTCACATGATTACTCTTTTGTTTATGTAGTACCAATTAAGTCCTAGAAGCTAACACTTGAAGTAATGGTAAAAAATCCAAATTTTTAACTGGTGCAAGGCTCAATTGAATCCTCAAACTTTTTACGTTTATAGAAAATTTTGATTAATGACTTATTTTTAGAAGTCACAACCCACTACCATACCTTTAAATTAGTAGTATAACCCAATGGAATTATTCATAGAGAAAATAATTGATTTAATTAAAACCATAGAATAATATAGATATTTTTGGATCTTGTTGTTGAGACAACAATGTTCCACCATTCCCAAAGGAGAAAACAATTATAATTCATTTTCGGATAATAGTTGATATAAAATGTATGTATCACTATTATTGTTCAATCATATCCTTGAACTCATATCTGTTGGCCTTGATCTATTAAACTCCTTATATAGTGTTCATATATATAAATATATTATATTCTAAGCATGAATCCAGTTTTATTTCATCCTTCACAAATGAACCTAAGATTTATTTATATAATGCAAAGGAAAAATTGACCAACATGGGTCACTTCAATAATTTATAATATTAATAAAATATTTTACATGGATAACATGTCAGAATAATTAATAAAATACAAACTAAAATTTATAATAAATATGATGGAAATGTGGAAAACTAAAATAAATTATATAATATAAACTATTCTAATTGCAATATAAATAAATTTAAAACATTAATTTTCCCTAGAAAAAAGGGTGATAATTTATCCCATGTGATGAAAATATTAATGTTATATTTAATTACTCCAAATTAGTATCCTAACTATTGAAATAAAAATTATTGACTTAATTTAAAATTGATTCATGGTAAACATGTATATAGAATATGTATTAATAATTAATATATATGTATAAATAAAATAGAGCATGATATGATCTTAAATATAAAAATTTGTTTAGTGACCATATGAAGGTCCTAAGGTAGGGTCAACACATTTCATTAAATTAATTATTATTCTTACGGTCGCTTATTATTTTTCCATGTGGAAACATCAATTTTTTTAGGTAGTCTCTTAATTTTGTTTTATTCGGTCACTTCATAAGATCATGTCACAAGGTCACTTCACATGGTCACTTAACATGTCCAATTCATAGGGTCTCTTGATAAGGACACATTACAAGGAAACATGGCAAGGTCACTTGAAAAGTTCAAATGACATGTTTATGTTACAGGTTCACTTCACAGGTCCACTTAAGAATTTCACTTAACAAGGTCACATTAAAATATTAACTCACAAGGTCACATCACAAGGACATGTCACGTGGTCACCTAACATGGTCACTTTGACACAAAAAAAATCTCTTGATTTTTTATATAAAGTCCCTTGTAGAATTTTAATAATTCTCACTCACGTCAGTTCAACCAGTATACGATCACTAAATTTTCTTCTTCTTATCACATGATGAATTTTTGAAAGTCATACTTAGGGTTAGTTCAATACACATGTGATCACATTTTTTTCATCCGTACATACACTTGATGATTTAACCTGAATATGTAAAAACTCAGAAAAAATCGTATGGTGTTTCAGAAAAACAGAAATATTGGAATAAAAAAATTTAATAATTAAATTGTAGTATAAAAATGATGAATGTAGATGCTCAAAGATAAGAGGGGTTGAATTTTATACTTTAAAAATTATTTTGGAATCTTTAAAGATATGTTTAACCAGGTTAAAAGAACATTCACAAAACCTCTTAAAGAAACAATTTTTTTAAAGACAGATTCTACCAAAAAGAGAATAGAATTTGTAATATAATTAGAGTACTGAAATTATAAAGTATAAGAATGTTATTCTTCCAATATTTAAGAAATATAAGATTACAGTGGAAAAAAACTTGAAATAGAAATCAAGTAATGACATGATTTTTTTATCCCAAAGATTAGGGTATCCAACAACTTTCGATAAAGGTTCCTTGATTTATAATTTCAAGAAAGTATGTCTTACCCAAACCCAGGTAAGACCTCAATCTGAAGATTGGTACCTGTCTTGCTATCACCACAAGCCCTTGATTTTGAATTAAATCAAAACCTCTATCTTCTAAACCCATAATCCTATGATCATCACAATCGGAGTCTGCAGAAATCATGTCTGAACAGGTTGTTCACACCCAAACAAGTTGTTCACGACATCCACACAAAGAACTGATAGTTGAAAGATCCTCTCTCCCTCTAGAAATCACTTCCTATATTTTTCACATGCATCAAGTTCATCCACTCTCTACATTGTTCTTCCCATTAAAATGAACTTGTATTTATAGGCAAAGCTTCCCAACGGTCAGCTCCACTCCAACGGTAATATTTTCCTTAAATTTCAAAGGGACCATGACATGTGTCAAACATAAAATGTTTAGTTAGTAATAGATTTTATGACATCATTTCAAGTAACAAAAACGATGTTAAGTTAAATATTAGTGTTAATTATAAGAAATATTAGAATATAAAATCATTAGAATGATACATTTAAACAACTCTAACATTACCAAGAAAATGCAATCCTATGAATAAGATTATAAAGAAAATGAATTCATAAGGAAAAGTAAATCAGATTGTGAAAACGGTATCACATTTGTTTCTGAATCGGAATCATAAAATCAGAATGACTTATACACCAGAATCAGAATTACAAAACAGAATCACTTTTGCACCAAATTTGGAGTCCCAAAACAGAATCAATTTTTCATCGGATTCGGATTCACAAAACAGAATCACTTTTGTACTAGATTCGGAATCAAAAAACAGAATCACTTTTTTATAGGATTTGGTATCATAAAGATGGTATCAAATATACAACAGAATCGGTCTCATAAAGACGGTATAAAAAATCTGTAAATCTAATAGAATGACAAATCATAATGGTACACCTGTAAGTATAACTGAATTCCAAATAATAATGATACATCTGTAGGTATAACAGAATGAGAAATTGTAATGATACATCTGTAAGTATAACGGAATGACAATTCTGGCTCTTAATAAAATAAAACCGAACTTAAGAAAAAGTGTTTGTGATTTTCAAAACATAAAACCATACGGAATGAAAAAGACTTAAGATAACCTTATTGACTCAACAATCTCCCCCTTTTTGGAAAACAACTTGCTAAGGAAGAATATATTGAATTGGATAAACAAGTATCAAAATACTTATCTCCCCTTTTTTATTATATTTCTGAGTAAAATGACTAACTCCCCCCTTGGGTTATGTTTGTTAATGATCGTATTCTTGATCTTTAGTATCTGGTTTTCTTTCATAAGAAAAAAAAATTCCCCCCCTAGATTAATATCTCTTCATAACAGAAAAATCCCCCTTAAATGGACATTATCTTTTCTTACCATACTTTCCCTTAATAGATTCTCCTATTTTTATATATTCATTAAATTCTTCATTTGAATAAATTCTCCCCCTTTGTTATTTTTAAAAAGATTAAAAGGAATGAAGAAGTATAAGAGTACCTGTAAGGTTAGGAAAGCATGCATTTGGGAAAAAATTAAATATATGCAAGTATATTTTTAAGCAAATTTTATAAATGAGGTTTAGATTAAAACAAAACATCGGAGTGTAAGGAAAAAAATCATTCATCCTTATTTATCAAGGCTTTGAGTTTCTTCACTTCCTTATAATATTCATCTAACTTCTTCAAAAAGATCTCCTAATCGGGATTATTTTTTTCTAATGATAAGATCCATTCTTCTTGAGAAGCCACCCTTCTCTCTAATTTGGCTCTTACTTCCTTCTCACTGCTAATAGATCGGGCAACAGATTTTAGGTGAATAGCTTTCTCAGAGATTGATTCCTTGACCTTGTTGAACTCAGGTACACATGTATTTAAATCTCCATTTGTTGAATCCATAAAGTCACCTAACTGTCCTAGATTTTCATTGATATTCTTGGTGTAGTTATAGACATTATTACAAGTGACCTTTTGATCTTTGTAATCAATCAGACGATTAATGAAGTCTGGTTCTTACTTGACAACCATTTCAATAAGAATATTGGTTGATTTTGTCTTTTGATTCATAGTTTCTAACATTATTTGACTCCGGGAATCTATATTTTCTAAAACTGGAATATTGATGACCAACATTCTTAAAGATACCTTGACAAAGTCATGTTCAACAGATTATGAGTATTTGGAACCTAAAACAACATTTCCGTTTTGTACTCCTCTTAGAGTTAAGGAAACTGATTTTTCTATTCTCTTGAAAGACTTATGAGGCATTTCTTTTTCAGATGAGGCAACCAAAACACTTTTTCATTTGGCAGGATTTCGAACATGAGACGGTTCATCTAAAACATGGATAAAATTTAGATCTCCCTATTCATCTTCTTTCTCCTAAAACTCTTCTTCTTCACCACTTTGATGATCAGCCTCTTAATTCCCTTATTCTTCCTCCTCAGTTTCTACTTGTTATTCTTGTTCTTCTTCTTCTTCAACTTCTACTTCTTCCTCAATTTCTACCTCTTCCTCATCTTCTTCTTCAACTTGTTATTCAACTTTTTCTTCTGAAATATATTTAGATACTGAACTCAAAGGAGTTCCAGTGTAGTATTCTACTTCCCTTAAATTATCATCATAGTCTTCTTGAACAATCTTATCTTATATTTCTTGAACAGGTTAGGATAAAGATAGAACTTTCTTGGATTTCTGGATATCCGGATGGGAAACTTGTTTCTTATGAGCAACTTCAGATTCTTGTACTTATTGAGACTTCTTTTGTAAAGATTTTAGAAGAGACTGACACACTTGAACTTCCAAGGATTTCTTCTTTATCTTCTTCTCCTTCTTTTCTTTCTCGAGATTTTAAGCTTGTTGTATTTTCAAGGCCTTAGCCTCTGTAGGATTTAAGCCAATGAAAGGATCTCCTTCCTTTCAGGTAGCTTCCATTTCTCTCCACTTTTCCTCTGTTGCATCGGAATAGGCTTTTGGTTTCTTTGGGGGATGAGGTGTTGATACCGGGACATCAGGAAGTAGTATAGGAATCTTAGGTTCTTCCTGTTTCCTTTTCATGGGTAAAGATTTTTAAGATACTAGAACATCTCCCTTTTTCTGGATAATCATTTCTTCAAAACTCTTGGATTCCTATAAGAACTATACCTTCATCTTTCTTAGAGTTTCATCACTAAGTAACAAATTCTTGAAAGGCTTTGACACTGATCGACATGGGACATTTAACTCTTGAAGGGACATCACAATTATTCGAGAGATAGTTGTCGGACACATAAGTATCTGAGATCTGATGGATCCCCCTTTTATTTCCCGGATGGTGAGAAATATGTATTTCATAAAGTTGATCATCCTTAATTTGATGAGAAAGTATAACAGAAATATATAACATATCATTAGAGGGTCCCTATCTCCTTTTCTTGGTATAATAAATCCTTGCATCCAGAGAGATACCATCTTGTTGTTTGTTGAGAGATTCGTAATCTTTAGATTCTTAACATACTTGAGACCCAGATAATCCAAAGCTTTAACCTTCTCAAAATAACCTTCTTTCTCAGGGAGTTTTTAGAGCATAGAATAGCTTCCCCTTAATACGGAATGTTAAGAACGTTTGTTTCCTTCTTATAGGGGACTGTATATGTCTTATCATAGCACTTGAACTTATGTAGATCCTTAGCATACTTTTGGAAGAAAGTAACAGATTCATAAAACTGAATAACCAGGTTATGATAAAATGGATCTTGACATTTTTCTTTAGCCACACAAACACTTTCCCATCCATTTATTCTTGTTACCTTATAAATAAGGGAGTTGTATTTTTCAAAGAAGTTAGGGAAAACTAACCTTTCACTAAAGATTGACCAGTCCTTAATTTCCTTGCTAGTTTTCATCTGTTCTACTGAGGATTCAAGAGTCTTTTAGGGAGAGAGAGAGAAAGAAATCATAACGAAACTTAAATGGTGACTGATCTTCGGCACAGAGATCAGTAAGGATGGTGTGGCACTTAAAAACGAGGCACCCCTTATATAGAAAAGGCTATAGATTTTCAACTTCCATAACATAATAAAACGGCTGAACATAACCTGATCTGATCTGACGATTGAGGATGGATATAGGAAATATTAATTCCATTATTTTGAAGTAATGTAAATGGGGATATAAAATTTTGAAACACCAACAATTGAAACTTAAGATAAGAAAATAAAGGGCAAGATAATTTACCATTTGGAATACTCTATGGAGTTTGTCGGTATAATAATAATTTTCTTGGAAGTTTTAGATTCTGATATTTCCAATACCAATATTTCTAATACCAATATTTCTAATACCAATATTTCTAATACCGATATTTCTAATACAAATATTTCCTAAAAAACATAGAGAAAGAAAGAAAATTTTTAAAAAAAATCTTAATAAAAGAATAAAAACAAGCCAGAATATGTACTCCCACTAAATAGAGGAGTAGTTTAATGTTAAGAGAAGATTTAAACAAGAAGTAGATATGAATTACTACATTATATAAATCATTTCTAGCTTATTATTAATGTATTAAAATATATCGGAAGATACTGGCTTTGTAAAAATATCATCAAGTTGTTCTTGCTTTTCGAAAAATTGAAGAATAATATCTCCTTTAAGTGTGTGATCCCTAAGTAAGTGATGTATAATATCTATGTGCATTGCATGAGAGTGATGTGCATTTTTTTACATAGTAAAATTGAACTTCTATTACCACACATTATTTGTGTCTTATTAAAACTCATACCGTAGTCTATGAGTATGTGTTGCATCCACAACCCTTGATCACAACAACTTCCAGATGCTATATATTTAGATTCAGCAGTGGAAAGTGCTATAGAAAGTTGTTTCATGCATTACCAAGAAACTAAGGAATCTCTTATGAAATAACATGTTCCAGATATACTTTTTCTATCTATTTTACAACCACCTAAGTTAGCATCTGATAAAATTATATGTTCAAAAATATTTCCATAGGAATAAAAAATCCCCAAATCTAAAGTTCCATTTAAGTAACGAAAAATTATTTTCACTTCCTTTAAATGAGATTATTTAGGATTTTCTTTCAATATTGCACATATTCATACTGATAACATTAATTCAGGTCAACTAGCTATTAAGTAAAGTAAACTTCCTATCATCCCTTAATAAGATTTCTGATCCATAGGTTTTCCTACTTCATCAATATCAAGAGTATTAGAGGTTCCAATAGGAGTAATTATACTCTAAGAATTGTCATACCTGATATTATTAAGAATATATTTTATATAATTATGTTGAGATATGTAAGTTCCCTCTGGTTTTTGAGAAATTTAAAAACCAAGAAAAAATGTTAACTCACCCATCATACTCATCTCAAACTCAGATTTCATTATATTCACAAAGGAATAAGTTAAGGATTGATGAGTTGATCTAGATATGATGTCGTCAACATAAATTTGGAAAATAGAAACATCTTTATTATTTTTCTTAATAAAAAGGATTGGATCACCATTTCCCTTAAAATAGTTATTTTGAAGCAAAATCCTAAAATTCGTTCATACCAAGCTCTATGGGCTTGTTTAAGTCCATAAAAAGCTTTGGTATGTTTATAAACATGACTATGATGTTTGGTATCTTAAAATACCAAGGGTTAATCTACATAGACTTTATCCTATACATAAATGTTAAGAAAATCACACTTTACATCCATTTGATAAAGTTTGAAATTATATAATACTACAACTGACAGATTAATAGGAATAGATTCAAGTCTTGCAACATGAGAAAAGGTTTTTTCATAGTATATTCCTTCCTATTGGTTATATCCTTTGACAACTAATCTTACTTTATTTCAAACAATAACTCCATTTTCATCTCATTTGTTTCTAAAAACCCATTTTACTCCAATAACAGAAGTTTCCTTAGGTTTTTCAACCACGGTCTAAACCCGATTCCTTACGAATTCATTGAGTTCATCTTCCATAGCCTTTATCCAATATTCATAACCTAAGGCTTCTTCAGAAGTATTAGGTTCAAATTGTGAAATAAAAGAAACTTTTTCAACTTAATTCCTTAAAGAACTTATAGTTATTATTAGTTGATTAACATTTCTAATGATATTATCACTGGGTTTATTTGTATGAAACAATTGATTTGGGTTCTGAAAAACTTGAACATCAGCATAGGGTAGAAAATCATCAAGGTTAATTATTTTAGAAATATTTTCTTGAACATTATCTTTATCTAAAAGGTCTTCTATCAAAGGTTAGTGATTGGTTTCAGGAAATATATCATAATTAAGTTCATGTTGTTTGAAAACAAAAGGACCATTTTCATCAAAATTGACATATATTGTTTCTTCCATAGTGCAAGTGTTTTTATTAAAAACTCTATATGTCATAGAGTTAGAAGAGTAGCCTAAGAAGATTCCTTCATCGTATTTGGGTGAAAATTTAGGTAGGTTTTCATTGGTATTTAGGATAAACATTTTGCAACAAAAAACATTAAAGTAATATGATTTCGGTTTTCGGCTAGTCCATAACTCATAAGGTGTTTTATTAAAAAAATGCCTAATTAAAACTCTATTTATAGTATAACAGGTAGTACTTACAGATTTATACCAAAAATGTTTAGAAATAGAATATTCACTCAAAATGTTTCTAGTCATTTCTTGAAAAATATGATTTCTTCTTTCAACAACAACATTATGTTGAGGAGTTCTTGGAGCTAAAAAATTATGAGTAATACCTTCTTTACTACAAAAAGTTTCAAAATCAGAATTCTGAAATTCTCCCCCATGATCACTATGAATAGTTATAAATGGATGGTATTTCTCATTTTTAACTTGAGTTCTAAAAATTTTGAAGTAAGAAAAATCTTCAGATTTCTTTGTGGTAAAATAGACCCAAGTAAATCTAGTGTAGTCATCAACTAAGACAAAAACATAATATTTTCCTCCAATACTTCCAGTTTGTGTTGGACCAAATAATTCCTTGTGCACTAGCTGTAAAACATTAAAAGTTGTAACTTCACTTATAGATTTAAAGAGAGATTTATGTTGCTTGCCATATTGACAAGGATTACAGACTTTGGATGAATGAAAACTAAGATCTGGTAGATCCTTAACAACTTGACTGAAAATAACCATTTTTATTTATTTTGAAAGAAAAAACACACTGGACAGCAATCACAAAGGTCTTAAAAAGTGCAAGACAAGTGAAAAATTAATAACATGATGAAACCCCTCCTTTGGAAAAGATCCTAGAGTAGTGAAAGAGGACATACATTGGTCCTGTGAATCCACAGATGCTAGGAAATATGAAACCATGTTCCCTTCCCGCCATGTTTGAAAAACCTCAATTTGTTGGCCCAAATGATGCCTGCACCTTCTGATTATATATTTAATTTTCCATGGAGTAGACCCTATTCCAAAGAGAGCTTGATGAAGGATAAGGGAGTCTGTCTCCACCGCGCTGAGATGAATGTACCTCTGCTGACATAGTTCCAGACCAAAGGCCATTGCCATAGCTTCCACCTGCAAAGCATCACATCTACCGTAGAAGACCGCAGAGGCTACAATAACAGCCCCCTTGTGATTGCGGATTACGCCACATCCTCGCATATCCCCCCCCCCCCCCCCGCAGAGTGACTCATCCGTGATAAGTTTCAACCCAGTGCACAGTGGGTTCCAGCGAACCCATCAGCCCTTCCCCAAAACCATAGGTCGATTGAGGATGGAGGAGGTCAGGATGAGAGTTCTAACTGAATGATCCGCCTGACATGTAGTGAATAGGCGAACCATGTCCTAAATAAGGTTCTGTGATTTGAACATGACACTGGTCCATGATCCTTTTAGGCCCCTATGTCTTGCTTCGTTCCTTATCATCCAGAGAACCCAGCACCCCACTAGTAAAAAGATGGACCTTGCCTTTCTCGCAGGCCCCTTATCCCCTGCTCCTTGAAACCATGTTCTGAGAAAATCCTCCATCGGTCCCCCTTTCCTATTCCACCCAACACCATCCCTGAAAGTCTGTCAGACCCAATTCACCCATTCACTATAAAAAAAGAGATGATCCACTGATTCTGTGCTCAGATTGTAGCAACACCAACACATGGAGACAGTACTCACTCCCTTATGCTATATATTTTCCTCAGTGGAAAAATCATGATTCATCACTCTCCAAAGAAGGTAATTTAATTTGGTCGGGATCTCCTTATACCCCAACGTCACTCCCCATGGGTATTCTGTAGTAATACCCCTCCCTTCACGGTTAAAGTCCTTAATGGTGAACCTCCCCGACACACTCTCCATAAAAATAAGTATGTTTGGATCCTTAGTGAACACATTTTTGTTTAAAACCGAGTGATGATCCTTCTGAAGAATAGTCGAGAGAAACGCTGGATGATCACAAGCCTCTTTAAGAGAGATATTTGGAGTAGGGCAGCCTGGAAACCAAAACCTCCCGGCCCACCAGTTTTGGAGCCAGAAATTAAGGTCCCCCCATCCAACCATCCTTAACAAGTTCTTTCTTATAAATATTACTAAGATTACTTATGTAGAAGTGTCCTAGTCGTCTATTCCAAGGCCAAGATTGATATTCAATTGCACTTACGCAAGGAAGATCTTGACTTATTAGGTCTTCTAGGTTTAGTGTGTATACATTCTCTTGCCTATGGATGAGGGAATAAATTTATACTTGGAATTGTGTTCTAATCACTTTTAATTCCTAAAATTCATAGGGTATCCTTCTTCACATAATTGACTTATGATGATGATGTTGTTTTTAAGACCTTAAACAAATAAAACATTCAAAATTATAGATTTTCCAAGTAGAATAATGTTACCTATACTGAGAATTTATCCTTAAGAGTTTTCTCCAATGTTTTCTTTTCCACCTTTAGTCTTTAAAATCTTCCTGAAGTGGTCTTTGTTTCTCGTCAAGTGTTGGAAACAACCACTATCCATGTACCATATGTTGTTGGTACTTCCTACATTGACCTGAAAAAGAAGAGTTAGGTTTTCGGAATCCAAACATGCTTGGATCCAGAATTGTTAGATAATAAAATTTTGGGTATCCATATTTGTTTATAAAATTATGCTTTATGAAACCCAAGAGATTGAATATTATTTAAATAAAGGTTCCTCTTCCAATTCCCACCACTTTGTCATTTATAACAAAAAGGTGCTCTTCGAGGAACAAAATAATTTTTTCTAAGAATAGGATTTTCATGAGTATAACCTAATCCTTGATTATGATCATGAGGTCAGATCTAAGAATACATCTTGTAAAAATTTCCCTTTTCAAAAGTAATGTTTTCAAGAAGTTTCTTCAAAGAAAAATTTTCAAACATTAGTCTTAGGAATAAATTTATATCTTCTGGAATAATAGAATTAAAGTTAAGTTAATCCTTTAAAACATTTTTTTTTCAAAAAACATATTTTTATTATCTTTAAAAAGCTTATCATTTGTAGAATTATCCTTCTCAAGTTTCTTAGAAAGATTTTCTAAAACAACATTTTTCTTATCAAGATCATTGGAAAGATCTTGTCACATCCGAACTTCGACTTGAGGTTTGTCCTTAATTTTTAATTCTCTCATGAGAATAATTTCCTATTAATTTAATGGTTTGGTTGAAGTGCAAGTTGAACCTGATGTGGTTCGTTCGTTGTGGCACTGATAAGTGAGCATTTTCTTTACATTGCTCGGCTCACAGAAAGGGCACATGCGAAGCCATGCAGCTTCGCCAGTTTAGCACACGGTCTGCCCGATGTGAGGATGATTAAGTAACCAGATAAAAATTGTTATAGTTATTCTTGGTCGTTATTATAATTATTATTATTATTATTACTGAACCCCTTTGTTAATTTATATTATTAGGTTATTTTATTTTATTAATTTCATTTATTTCATTCTATTTTATTTCAGATTAGTTTAAATGTTCTTTAATTTTTGGTTAGCTACCCCTTTTTATTTTATTTTATTATTATCTTAAATTTGATGCTTTTCTTTTTTTATTATAATTTTATTTCTTTTTTTATAATTTTATCCCTCTTTTTTTGTTTCCTCTCCCCTTCCCTACCCTATCTACCCTCTCCCCCTTCTGTCATCCCTTCTTCCCCCTGTTCCCTCTTCTCTCTCCCGTGGCCGCCCTCTCCCCCTTCTCTCCTCCCCGCTCACCCCCCGCCCCGCGTTCCCTCTTCTCTCCCCTGTTCCCCCTTATCTCCCCCCTCATCCATCGTTCTCTCCCTTCGTTCTCCCCCTCATCTGCCTCGCTCACACTCTTGTGTCCCCCCTCATCTATCGCGCTCGCTAACCCTCCTCCCGTCGGACCTGCAACAAGCCACCTAGCCTCCCTTCTCGGACCGACCAAATGGCTCCCCTCCTTCCTCTTGCCGGGCAGCCACCCCGCACTCTCCATCTCCACCTCCCACCGGACAGCCGCCTCGCACCCCGCTCATGCCCGCCGGACAGCTGTCGCACACGGCCTTATGGTCGTAATTCCAGTGACCTCCCTCCCTTGCACGTTCCTCTTTCCGGTGATTTCCACATTTAGGGTTTGGATTAAAATTTATTTAATTATTTTTGAATTCTTTTAAATTTTAATCAATTTATTTATTTATTGTTAATTTTTCTGGTTGTTGATTTTTTTTCTGGGTTGTAGTTAAAATTATTTGGTCTACTTTTTTAGGACTTTTTTATTGTCACTATGCGGTGCGACTGTTGTGCAGCGGGAGTGTTGCGTCATATCGCAAAGTTGTTCCTACTTTAAGGTAGGATGTTTAGCATGCTCACATTTCTTGAGTAATTAGTTTTCCGGTTTAATTAATTTAATATGTCAACTTTCCAATTGCTAATGAAAGTTTTGGTTTTGGCTGAGAGAATTTGGTGATTTTTTTAATAGTAGCTTGTTTATGTTGTCTGGTTTTTTGGTGAGTTGTGTCGATAGTTTTGAATAGATGCAGCAGCTGAAATTTGAATTCGTCTATAGTCTTAGTGTGAGTTTTGTTATAAAGGTTGTTTGAGTGGATTTTGGCACTGTTAATCGTGTCGTTTTATTTTCTTAAAAACTACTAATCCAACTTTTCTAATGTTTGATAAATTTTATTTTGGTTCTTGAAATTGTGTAGTTGTTATTACATTGTGTACTTGTTGCGTGTTGTGTTCTGTTTCTGAGGATCTTTATTGTGTGTAATACCTATATATGGTTTATTTATTTATTCATTTATGTTGGATATGTAAGTGTGATATTTGACATAGTTGACATCCTAGATTTATTTTGTTTGACTTAGTTGACATCCAGGTGTGTAGTGTATTGACCTTGATGAGAAGGGTAAACATAGAACTTTGAGCACAAAAGGGGGAATCTCGGGTACTAGGTGGGTGGACTAGATCTAGTGTGCTAGTGATATGCGAGCTGCCTCGTCCCAGTTTCACTAAGCTGGTTTGATGCATACAACACTAACTAAACTTTGGATGATGACTGGAGACCACCAGGTTATGGAGGTGTTTCCCTACTAGTGGCATGTGCATGAGAACGTAAAAATGTTAGGGAATCCTTTCCTCTGTTCACCGAGACGATATGTTCTAGGGTCCCACTCAGCTTTAGTCCCCATAGGACCTCTCCCACTTTTGTTTCTCCTGTGTGAATTTATACTCATCACTATTTGGTTGTGTGACTTCTGTGGTTTTGGAATGGTGATATTGTTTTCATTTTATTTTAGTACAAAAAAACTACTTTCATTATATTGTTAGTTCATTTGTTTTAATTTCTATAAATAAACCTGAAAACTGTTTGGATCATCTAACCTTTACATGCGGAATCTTTTCTCTGGTGCCATCCTATTGAGTGATTGTTCAAACCCAACTTACACTCTTGGGTGTAAGTAGATTTGATTATGTTTGATAAAGGAAAAGGAAAATGTTTTGGGAGTGGTGGTTCGAGTTATTACCTTGTCGCGGGCCGGGTTGGTCATCAAATCAGATGGAGACCCAATTTGGTTGGTGACAAAATGGTATCAGAGGCAGGCTTGGCTCATTTATTATGTTATTTGGGATGATTCTGGTTAGACCGGAGCTAGGACCATCGGGGCTTGGAATTCTAGCTACGAGTAGGGTGTCTGGCCAACAAGCCTTGTGACAGACTCTGAGTCACCATGGGATGTTAGTATGCTTGTTTGACTTCTCTTCCAGGTGGGACGTACAGGCTTCACACTATGAATGGACACCAGGCGAGGAAGAAATTTTTGGAAATGATGTTACTTTTACATGTTTGGTTTACTGATGATTGCTTATCGTGCTGAAAATTTGATTTTTCCTTGATATATGAGGTATTGATGATGTTATTTTATGACGGTTTCTCTTGTTGGGCCAAAATCCCTCAACGTATCATGGAAGCATTTTTGAGGTGATTGTGTTTGTTGACAAAGTGGACATCTGTGTGGTGATTGTTGATGAAGAAAAACAATGACATAAAAATTTGTTGAAAAATGTGATTTCATGGTGGAATGTTGAGTTCAAGATATGTGGTCAAAGATCCATGTTTAGTTCAAGAACATCAACAAAGGAATGGATGACCTGGAGGCGTTACAAAAAGAACAAATACAAGGTGGCGCCGTTTTCCAGTGTTTGTCAAATTTTTGGGCCTGAAAATTGACAAATGAAGAGAAGTGGGGATTGGGAAATGGACTTGCACGCCATGCACTTGAAGGAGAGGAAACGTGTGCGCCTAGGGTTTTTAAAGATTAGATCTTCAAAATATGGAAAAGGGATAAGGGTCATGTAAGTATTGAGTAGGTCGCGCGGGTGACGTGCGTGCTGAGAAAGGACTTGCGCGTCGGTGCCTATAAAGATTGGAAACTTTCACGCCTATTGTTTTTCAAGATATGAACAAGAAAATATCGAAAAGGGATACGGGCACCCATGTTTGGAAGTGGGTTGCGCAAGTATCTAGGGGGACAGAAGACTTGCGTTCCGAAACCTGCACACAGAGGGGAGACTTGTGTGCCGCCGCGTATGTTGACCAAATTCCAATAAATACAGGACCACCCCTCTTCATTTTTGACGGGGTTAAACACTTAGAGAAAATAATATCTCCCTTCATGCAGTTTTGGTGGTCGCGCAAGTGGTGGTGGGTCGCGAAAGTATGACTTGCGCACCAGATTTGAAGAAGGGCGATTGTTGTTTGTTGTGTGCCAATATTGGTTTTGGCCTAAAGGGAAGTGTGTTGGCTATGTTTGGAGTTGAAGAAGCTTGTGTCGCGCAAGTGTCCGGGGTGGACTTGTGTTCCAGTTGTGACCTATGTGCCAATACTTGCACGCCGGATTTGACTTGCGCACCTTATAAGGTTGATCCACAGTAGTGTTTTTGGGCTGCGTGAAAGCTGGAAGATTTCCCGATACCTTCGGTGCAAAGAGAGATTCATCTACGGGTGAAAGTTGGAATTCAACAGAGCATCTACATACAACAGAGGATGCATTCATTAGAGATAATTAAGAGACATACAAGTCTATAAACTGTGAGTGGATCCTTTCCGGAGCAGTGAGAAAAGGAAGAGGAAGAAGGTGATCCTCTCCATCAGTAGTGAGCCAGAGAGAGAGAAATAGGGAGTGACCCTTGGGAAAGTAGTGAGCTGACCCTAAACCTTGTAAAGGCAGTGATCTTGGGACACAGTGACTATTCTCGAACCTTTGTATCCACATCTAGTTAAGAATAGTGTAATTTAGTACGACTGGAAGCATGTCGTTGTATGCTCCTTAGACGTAGCCCAGTGAGGTGAACCAAGTAAAAATCTCTTTTTCTACCTGCTTACTTCCCTGCATTGCATTTAAAGCATCATCATCAGATAAAGAACAAAATAAGTGATCATAATAGACACACAAATGAAAACAATGTAACCCCTGTAATAAAGAGGTCAAGATCCAGTGGGGTAGGATGAACTTTGAAAAAGAATATCCAAACCCTAATTCACCCCCCTTCTCTGGGTATATAGGCCCCTATTAGTCCTAACTTCTTTTTTTAGCAAGACGCCTCCCTAGAGAGCATCCACACACCCACGAGAGGAAGCTGGAGAGAGTGCTCCCATGTTGCTTGATCAGAGATTGGTAGAAGTCATGGTCCGAGTTGTTCAGGCTTTAGGAAAAGGGGCGACACCTGCCCCCAGCCCCCTTTCAAGCTAGATGAGATGGGTCTGGTTCCAAGAATGATAAAGCTCAAGAGTTTTTGAAGAATAAACCTCCTTCTTTCCGAGGTAGTTCAGAACCTCAAGAGGAAAAAGAATGGATTGAAATGATAGAATGTATTTTCGAGTTCCTTGACACGCCAGAAGAAGTTAGGGTAAAGTGTGCCTCATTCCAGCTGGAGGGTTCCAGTCGAAAGTGGTGGGAATCCGTGACTCATGTTGGGAAGCATGAGCAGATGAGTTGGAAGGATTTCAAAGCCATCTTTAACGAGAAGTATTGTCTCGAGTTCATGGCTTATGCCATATCCCGAGAGTTCATGGATCTCTCACAAGGGTATAGAGCTATGATGGAGTATGAAAATCACTTTGCTGAGCTAGTGTGCTATGCGCCTGAGATTGTTTCAAGTGAATACTTGAAAGCTCTGAAATTAGAGACGAACATTCAACCAGAAATCCACTCTTAGGTTTCCTTATTCAAGCTGGGGAATTATGCCGAGGTGGTTGATTATTCATTCATGGTTGAGATTTACCAGAGAGGAAAGTCGTGGATTTCTGGATCAGTGTCAGGATTTGGCAGCGGTAGTTCTTCAGAGAAGAAGAGGAAGCGTGATGAGTAGTGGAAGAAGAGTGGTGGCAGCTCCGGCCATCCCTTCGGGAAAACTTCATCTGGGGCTTCTGATATGAGGTCCATTGTGTGGCATCAGGTCAGATGGGTGGGGAACATCTGATCTGCATGTCCCACCACTCCCAGGCCTTGCTACCAGTGTGGGATCAAGGGGTGTGTGAAACGCTTTTGCAGAGTGAGGGGCCCTTACTAGAGTGGGACTAGATCTGTGGCTTCCACAGGAGTATCAGTGCAGTTAGACCTGAACAGAACGCAGGGATATTGGTTCAGTGGTCATGGTGGCAGGACTGGATCATCTTCTAGGTAGAGCCAGATTAGGGTAGAGCCACAGGCGAGCATTCATTCTCAGGTACTGACCAGACGTTTTCATGTTGTGGATCAGGAACCAGTGGGATCTGATGTAAGACCTTCGACTTTTCGAGGTACCATTCTGATTGCATCTTCTATAGCTTCACTTTTTTTGATATTTGTGCTTCAGTATCTTTTATATCTGCCATTATTTTGAACTTCTTGAGCCTTCCAACCGTGCTTTTATCTGTTGCAATGGAGTTAGTAACACCGCTGGGTAAGAAAAAAGAGCAGGGTCTTAGGTTCTCATCGTGCACACTCTCTGTGTCAAGAGTCTATATGGAGTGGGATTTCATGGTCCTTGATATGGACCTATTTCATGTGATCCTCAGCATGGACTAGCTGGTGCACTTTCAAGCGCATATTTACTGCTATCAGCATCGAGTTAGCTTTATCGCACCAGATGGGAGTCCTCAGTTATTTCATGGAGAATGGGATCCTCGTTCGGGTTGCGTAGGACCTCCACTCCCTGATTTAGGGAATCTTTCTTATCAGTTGTTGTCGTTCGCATTGGAGAACGATGGTGGTGTCTCTCAGGGTGGGTTACCTTGTGTAGTGGATGAGATCCCAGAGGTCTTCCCAGATGATTTTTCAGGCTTACCCCCAGAGCGGGATGTCGTGTTCTCGAATTATTTGGCACTGGGAACACAACCTATATCTCTTCCCTCAAATCACATGTCACCCACCGAATTGATGGAATTAAAGATACAGCAGGACGATTTGGAATATAAAGGATTCACTCTCCCGAGCGTCTCTCATTGGGCCGCCCCAGTCTTATTCACAAAGAAGGCCAATGGAACCCTCCATCTGTGCATAAATTACTAGAAATTGAATAAGGTGACCATCAAGAATAAATTCCCTTTTCAAAAGATTTAAGTTTTTGTTTACCAACTAAAGGGGGAAAATTGGTTCTCCAAAATCAACTTGCGTTTGAGATACCACCAGCTCGGGGTAGGAGAAGCAGACATTCAGAAGATGGCTTTCCGAAGAAGGTATGGTCACTTTGAGTATCTAGTCATGCCTTTTAGATTGACTAACGCCCCGACAGTTTTCATGGTACTCATGAATATGGTGTTCCACTAATATCTCGACTCATTTGAAGTGGTATTTTTGGCTGACATCCTAGTTTATTCTAGATCTGGGGAGGAGAATGACCATCACATATGGGTCGTTTTTAGCACATTGTGGGACTATTTCCTATATGATGAACTCTCGAAGTGCACATTATGGATTAGGGAAGTGATGTTTGTGGGGAATATCGTCTCAGAACATAGGGTTTCAGTGGATCCTGAGAAGATCAGGGCAGTTATTTCGTGGGAATAGCTGAGGAATGTGTTTGCGATCAGGAGTTTTATTGGCCTAGAAGGCTATTACAGGCGCTTTATTCAGGACTTCTCACGGCTCACCTCCCCCATGACCGTACTCACCCGAAAATGGGTGAAGTTTGAATGGAGCCCACAGTATAAGGCATCCTTTTAGGAGTTGAAGTAGCGATTGACCACCGCTCCTGTGCTGATTTTACTAGAGTCTAAGAAGGGCTATGTGGTTTATTGTGATGTTTCAGGTATGGGGAATGGGTGTGTACTCATGTATAATGATGATGTGGTGGCTTATGGTTCTCGCCAGCTCCGGCCGCATGAGAAGAATTCTCCGACTCACGACTTGGAGTTGGCAGAGGTGATACATGATTTGAACACATGGAATCATTACCTCTTTGGGGAGAAATTTGTAGTCTATTTTGACCATAACAGCCTAGCCTACATTTTCTCTCAGAAAGATCTCAATCTGAGGCAGCGCCGCTGGATCGATTACTTGCACGGATTTGACTTTGAAATTGTCTATACTCCGGGAAATGGTAATGTGGTGGATGACTCTTTTAGAAGAAAAGTACCAATGTGGGAATTGAGGAATTCCAATGATAAGTGGACTTTGATGGGGCACTTCACCTAGATGCACTTGGAGAGAAGGGAGCACATCGGAGGTACTTTTTTGGCTAGCATTCAGTTGACACATGCTCTTTTAGAGTTGAGCCAGTAGGAGCATCCCGAATATGAGTTGTGTCAGCGATCTATGTAGTTTTTACAGGGTGGGGAGACTCCTTCTGATTGGTCATTTTCTCCCAAGAGGATCTTGGGCTTCAATGGTCATGAGGTGGTGTCGTTGTCTCTGTGGAAGGTGGTGATGCAAGATAGCAATCAATCATAGTGGGTATTCCATCCTGGTGATACCAAGATGTATTATGATGTTCGTCGCCAATTTTGGTGGCCAGGTATGAGACGGGACATAGATGAATTTGTATCGAGATGATACACTTGTTAGCAGGTGAGAGCAGAGCATCAGAGACCATCTATCCTACTTCAGCCATTACCCATTCATACCTGGAAGTGGGACGAGGTCACCATGGACTTCATTATTGTTTTTCCTCGTACCCCTCGGGGTAGTAATGCTATCTGGGTAGTTATTGATCGTTTTTCCAAGTTAGCTCACTTTATCATGATTAGAGATACAGTAAAGGTGGATGAGCGGGGCTGTTTGTATATTCAAGATGTGGTCAGACTTCATGGTGTGCTGTCAGTAGTTGTCTTTGACAAGGACCCCCACATTACCTTTCGGTTTTGGGGAGGCCTCCCGAAGGCATTGGGGTCATGGATTAAGGTGATAAAGGAAAAAAACCCTCATATGGATGGCCAAACGGAGCGGGTGAATCAGATTATGGAGGACATGAATCCCGCATGTGTGTTGTATTTCGGAGGTTCATGGGATAAGCATTTGAGATTGGTCGAGTTTTTTATAATAACAGTTAAAAATCCTCTATTATAATGGAAACATTTGAGGTGCTCTATGGTCGTCCTTGTCGGTCTCCTTTGTGTTTGGATGAGGTAGGCAAGACCTCACTCTTGGGACCGAGCCTTGTTCATGAGACATCTGAGAGGGTCAGGTTGATATGACAGTGGTTCTTGACAGCTCAGAATCGCCAAAAATCTTACGCAGATCAGAGGAGTTGGGATCTTGAGTTTTCAGTGGGGGAAAAGTGTTCTTGAAGGTAGCCCCTTGTTTGGGTCACCGCTGCTTGGGGAAGTAGGGGAAGCTGACTCCGAGGTATGTTGGGCCATTCCAGATTATAGAGCGGCTTGGAAATGTGGCATACAGGTTAGCTTTTCCTTCACAATCGACGTCGATTCATGAAGTGTTACATGTCTCCCAACTGAAAAAGTATAATCTTGATCTGTCAAATGTATTGAATTGGGAGGATTAGTAAATAGAGCCCAACCTATCAGTGTTTGAGCAGCCAGTGCGGATAGTTGATTCTCAGGAGATGGTACTCTGTGGAAAGTCCATTCCTTTGGTTCATATTATTTTCAGCATTGGAATGACGAGCAAGAGACTTGGGAGAGGAAGTATTGGGTTAAGAAGAAGTACCCATTTCTATTCTCTGATCTGGCTTCGAACTGACTTTCCAAGGGTAGAAAGTTTTTATGTTGGGGAGAATTGTCATATCTGGACATCGACTTGAGGTATGTCCTTAATTTTAATTTTTATCGCATGAGTTTATTTTCCTATTTATTTAAATATTTGGTTGAAGTGTGGGCTGAACCCGATGTGGGTAATCTGTTGTGGCACTGATAAGTGAGTGTTGGCTTTACATAACTCGACTCACAGACAGGGCACAGGCAAAGTCGTGCGGCTTCGCTGGTTTAACGCACGGTCTGCCCGATGCGTGGACGATTAAGTAACCAGATAAAATTTATTATAGTTACTCTAGGTCGTTATTATTATTATTCTTGTTATTATTATTATTATTATTATTATTATTATCAAACACCTTTATTAATTTATATTATTTGGTTATTTTATTTTATTACATTATTTTATTTCATTCTATTTTATTTCAGATTAGTTTAAATGTTCTTTAATTTTAGGTTAGTTACCCCTTTGTATTCTATTTTATTATTTTCTTAATTTTGTTCCTTTTCTTTTTTTATTATAATTTTATTTCTTTTTTTTATAATTTTTATCCCTCTTTTTTTATTCCTCTCCCCTTCCATACCCTAGCTGCCCTCTCCCCCTTCTCTCCTCCCCGCTCCCCCCCCCCTCTTCTCCCCCCCATTCCCCCTTCTCTCCCCCCTCATCCACCGCGCTCACCCTCCTTTCTCACCCTCATCCGCCACACTCACCCTCTTTTCTCCCCCATCATCCGTCGCGCTCACAAACCCTCCTCCCGCCAGACCTGCAACATGCTGCCTAGCCTCCCTTTCAAGACTAACCATTCGGGACCCCTTCTTCCTCTTGTTTGATAGCAACCCCACTCTCCCCTTATCCACCTCCCTCCAGACAGTCGCCTTGCACCCCGCTCGTTCCTGCTAGATAGCCACCGCGCACGGCCTTACAGTCATAATTCCAGCGCCCGCCCTCCCTTGGCTGCGCCTCTTTTCGGTGATTTCTGCAGTTAGGGTTTGGATT
The DNA here is from genome assembly GCA_963277665.1 of Viscum album. Classification (NCBI taxonomy): domain Eukaryota; kingdom Viridiplantae; phylum Streptophyta; class Magnoliopsida; order Santalales; family Viscaceae; genus Viscum; species Viscum album. The sequence continues at coordinate 1,510,675,906 of OY728158.1, forward strand.
AAAATTTATTTATTTATTTATTAATTAGTTTAATTTTTAATAAATTTATTTAGTTATTGTTAATTTTTCTAGTTTTTGATGTTTTTTCTGGGTTGGAGTTGAAATTATTAGGTCTACTATTTTAGGAATTTTTTCTCAGCTCCTTGCGGTGCGACTGTTGTGTAGTGGGAGTGTTGTGTGTTATCACAAAGTTGTTCCTACTTTATGGTAGGTGGTTTCGCATGCTTAGGTTTCTTGATTAATTAGTTTTTTGGTTTAATTAAATTAATATGTCAACTAGCCAATTTTTACTGAGAATTTCTGTTTTGGCTGATCAAATTTTGTGATTCGTTTTTACTAGCAGCATGTTTGTGTTGTATGTGTTTTTACTAATTTGTTTCGATAGTTTTGAATTGATGTAGCAGCTGAAATTTGATTTCTTCTAGAGTCCTATTGTTCTTTTGGTTATAAAGGTTGTTTGAGTGGGTTTTGGTACTATTAATTGTGGTGTTTTATTTTCTTTAAAACTTCAAAACTAAATTTTCTAATGTTTGATAAAATTTAGTTCAGTTCTTGAAATTTTGTAGTTGTTATTACATTGTATACTTCATTCATGTTGTGTTCTGTTTATGAGGATTTATGTTGTGTGTAATACCTATAAATGGTTTATTTATTTATGTTGGATATGTAGGTGTGATGTTTGACTTAGTTGACATCCTAGGTGTTTGGTGTTTGACATAGTTGACATCTATGTGTGTAGTGTCTTGAACTTGATTAGTAGGGTGAACTTACAACTTTGAGCATAAAAGGGGGAAGCCCTGTTACAAGGTGGACGGACTAGATCTAGTGTGCTAGTGATACGGGAGAGGCCTCGGCCCAGTTTTACATAGCTGGTTTGATGCATACAACACTAACTAAACATTAAAAGACAACTAGAGACCACTACGATATGGAGGTGTTTCCCTACTAGTGGATCATGCATGAGAATGTAAAAATGTCTTGGATTCATTTCATTTAATAATTGATATGTGATGTTCTAGGGTCCCACTCAACTTAAGTCCCTATAGGGCCTCTCCCACTTTTCTTGCTCCTGTGAGAATTTATACTCATCACTGGTTGATTGTGTGACTTTTGTGGTTTTAGAAATGTAATATTGTTTTCATTATATTTGTGTACAAAAAAATGTTTTCATTATATTGTTATTGTATTTATTTTTTTTTATAAATAAACCAGAAAACTATTTGAATCACCTAACCTTTACATCCAGAATCTTTTCTCAGGTTCCATCCAGTTGAGAGATTTCTCACACCCTACTTACACCCTTGGGTGTGAGTAGATTTTATTATGTCTGATGAAGGAAAAGGAAAAGGTTGTGTGAGTGGTGGTCCAATTTATTAGCTGCTTCTTTTGACTTGGCATTTGTGGTGAAGGCCTGGCAGTGGTTTCCCTCCATGAGGTGATAGTTGTTGACTCAGTTTTTTTTTGGGTTGGTTTTTTGTCACCATACCTTTCTTTGTGTTTTTTGGTTTTAGTTATACATGTTACTTAAAACATGGTTTTATTAAAGTCTTGTTTGGTTGCGACTTGTACTTTTGGTTTGGTTATGTTTTTGGTTGTTTTATCTTGTTTATCCGGGTAAATAGTTCCCATGTTTTTATTGTGATACCCGAGCACTTATGCCAGCCCGTGAGGATTGGGAACACCCTTCGGGCATTTCCATGGGCTGGGTCAGGCATCGGATCGGATGTTGACCTGATTTCATTCGTGACAGATCCAAAATATCTTTTTTTAAAACAAATTCTGTAGAATTTTCTTTTTCATGTTTCTTATAAACATCGAAATTTCTTATCTATAGCAGATTAAAAAATCTAGAAACTTATTTATAGGAAGGTAAATCATTATAATTATCTAATGAAGAAGATTATTCATCTAAAGAAAAATTGTTATCAAGAATATTTTCACTCAAAGACATATTGGTTAAGGATTCAGTAGTTCGTACATTATCCATAAGACATTGATTTTGAAATGGAGCTCGGGCTATTAAACCAATATTCTTTTGCTTAGAAGATTCATAATCTGTAGAATCATTAGTGTAATCTACACCACTGGCACTTCAAGTATTATTGTATTTCATTACTTTCTTGTTCTTTGATCTGTTGAACATCCTCTTGTTTCTCTCCGAATTTACGTCCTTCTTGTCTCTTTTCTTAAGGGACAATCAGGTCTGATATGACCAGTTCTTCTACATTCATAGCATATTACATCTCCGTCTCTCTTATCTTTTCCAAATTTATTCTTTTATCTATATAGAAAGTTCTTCTAACCAACAATCTTATTCATCCTCCGAGCAGGATTGGAAAAATCATTTTCCGAGGATTCATTTTCACTAGATTCATATTGAACAACAACCTTCTTAGACTTAGATCTTGTAACTCTCTTAGGAGTCTTGTCTTTTGTATGATTTTAAGTAGTTGTAAAAGAAACACCTCCATTCCCATTCTTCTTCTTAATATTAACAGCATCTCTCTTCATTCTGTTTTCTTGTTGAAGAAGGGTTCCAAACAGTTCATCAATAAAAATTTAAGTAACTTTTCTATTTTCATCTATAGCAGTTCTCTTGGATTCCCATTTGTTAGGCATGATGTCTATAATATTTTCTATAAGAGCTTCATCATCTAAACCTTTCTCACCCATTAATTGTAAGTTGTTTACAATAGTCATGAATCTTTGTTGTACCTTATATACGGGTTCTCTATAAGGAATGCAGAAACCATGATACTCAGGTCTGAGCATAGCCCTTCTAGTTTTGATAATATTGGACGTTCCAAAGTGAGTTACTTCAAGCTTCTTCCAAATACTACTTTCTTCTTCACATGAAGAAATTTGGCTATATATATTTCTATTCATGGAAAAATCAAAAGTATTATGTAACGTAATGTTCATCTGGTATTCCACCTTTTCCAGATTAGTAAAGGTTATAAGTTTCTTATCAAGAATCTTATAATCTCCAGTTAACATAATGTAGTTGTCTACACCTGTGATTATCACAAAGGTAGATACAAGTATTTCAGAGACCTCCTCTAATACCAATTGTAGGATCAAAATGATTAATGTAGATTCTAAAATACAAGAGGGGGTGATTTGTATACTTTAAAAATTCTTTGGTAACCTTTAATGTTAATTTTAACAAGGTTAAACAAACATTCACAAAACCTCTTAAAGAATCCTTTTCTTAAAAGAAAGATTCTACCTTAAAGCAAATAGAATCTATTATATAATAAATATAATGGAATTAGAAGTATAAGAAAACTATACTTCCTATATTTAACAAATTTTTGATTAAAGCTAAAATAAAAAAACTTGAAATAGAAAAAAAGTAACAACAAGATTATTTTACTCCAAAGAGAAGGGTATCCAACAACCTTGGATAAAGGTTCCTTGATTTATACATTCAAGAAAGTATGTCTTACCCAATCCTAGGAAATCCTTCAATATGATGATTGGTACATGTCTTGTTATTCCCACAAGCCCTCGATTTAGAAGGAAATCAAAACCTCTATCTTCCAAATCCAGAAGCTCGTTATCATCACGATCAGAGTCTGCACAAAGAAAGTCTAAACAAGTTGTTCAAACCCAAACAAGTAGGTCATGAAATCTGCATAAAGCACTGAAAGTTGAAAGAGCCTCTCTCTCTCTAGAAATCACTTCACATCTTTTTCACATGCATCAAGTTCATACAATCTTTACATTGTTCTTCTCTTTCAAATGAACTTTTATTTATAGGAAAATCTTCCCAACGGTCGGCTCCACTCTAATGGTCATATTTTCCTTAAATTTCGGAGGGACTTGGAAACGTGTCAAACATACAACAGTTAGTTTTTAATAGATTGTACGACATCGATTCAAGTAAAAAAATGATGTTAAGTTAAACATTAGTGTTAAGTATAAGAAATCATAGAATCTGATATCGTTGGAATGATACATTTAATCTAATCTAACATTACCAAGAAAAAATAGTATTAAGAATAAAATTATCAAGAAAATAGATTCATAAGGAAATGTAAATTGGATTGAGAAACCAGTATAAATTTTTTTCTGAAATCAGAATCATAAAATCAGAATGACTTATTCATCAGAATCAGAATCACAAAACAGAATGACTTTTGCACTAGATTCAGAGTCTTAAAACAGAATCACTTTTTCACTGGATTCAGAGTCACAAAACAGAATCACTTTTTCACCCAATTTGGAATCACAAAACAGAATTACTTTTTCACTAGATTAGTTATCATAAATATGGTATCACATATACACCAGAATAGGTATCATAATGACAGTATAAAAAATCTTGTAAATCTAACAGAATGAAAAATCATAATGATACATCTTTAAGTATAATAGAATGAAAAATCATAATGATACATCAGTAAGTATAACAGAATGACAAATCGTAATGATAAATCTGTATGTATAACAGAATGACAAATCGTAATGATACATTTGTAAGTATAAAGAAATTATAGTTCCAGATAATAATAAAAAATAAAACATAAGAAAAAGAAAGAACATAAGTAAAAGTGTTTGTGATTTTCAAAACATAAAACCATAAGGAATGGAAAATTCATAAGATAACCTTTGTACCATGTTTTCAATTTTACATTCTCCCCATTTTTGATAATTAAAAACATAATGTTAGTTCCAAAAATATCTCCACCATTTTGAAATTCATCAAGAATACTTATCCAAAGTCTACTTGAATATAATTATAGTGTAAGAATAAATCTCCATGTAATTAAATTTGAACATCGAGTGATACCACTAAAGGTTTACTATGAATAAAAATAATCCTAAATGTAATATTAAAAATATAACTGGGCTTCCAAAAAATTTATAAATTTTAAAACATTATGTCCACACATAAAAAGGTACTTTTGTATAATATTATAAATTCTATTGAAAATATATGTTTGAAGATTTAAGGACCAATAAAAAATATAAATATTTTCAATTAATTATTGAACAGTTTTTAATGAATTAAATAATATCCGACTAAATAATCACATGCTAGTGAGTGGAAAAATAAAACTGCTGAAATTTTTAAACCTAAAAAATGGAATAGATTTAATTTTTTAGATAAAAATATAAGTCAATCAACCCCAAAATATTTTATTTATTATTAAATTTAAATCATTATAGGATGAAATATTATTATATAAAAATTACTTGAATCCATGGGTTTGTAAAAATTTATTTATATTTATATTTTCTAGAAATAGATTCCATAAAAAACATTCACTTCTGAACATTATCTCTTGGAATGTGATATTTGACATAAAAAATTTTAGTCCAAGAGATTTTTATTTTATTTTTAGTGATTTATGTTTTAGATATATTATCACAAAAAATTGGGCTCTTCACAAAGTTAAATAAAAAATTTCAATGCGTTTTATTTAATCTATAAATAATTTGAACATCAGGTGACTATAGAAATATATTAACTTTTAGTTATTGTTAAATACAATTAATTTTGATGCATATAACACTAAAAAACAATCATTTACCAAAAGTGTGACATAGCATGTTTTCATTTTCCATATTTCTCAACCACCAAAATGAGAAGTCAAAAAAATCATTACCCCAAATGAGGTATGTGAAAGATTAAATTATTTGAGATACAAAGATTCATTAAAAAAAGGTTTTACTCATTTAAAATATTTTAAATAAATTTATTTTATATTATATTGGAGTATTATCACACACATATATATATATATACTGAAAACATTAAATTTTCTCCTATTTTTGTTTAATAAAGAAATCTACCAATCATAGCTCATAATATCTTATTATAAAAACATTTTATATATTCATAAAAATTTAACAAACATGTGATACCCAGTAGAATGTTTAATATGTTAAAATTCCCAAGACCAAACATCATAAAGAATTTTTGTAAATTTTTTATTTATTATGAATTATAACATATTTTCACTATAATATTTACAAAATAAATTTTTGTATAAGTTCTCCCATAATTATCATGTCATATTATAAATCTATTAATATATAAAATTCATTAAGAAGTATATCACACAAATATCCAATGATAATATCATGAACATATATTTATACTATCAAAATATCTTTTATATCCCTTATGAAGAATAAGGTTGGGTAATATTTTTCCTTTTCAAATATATTACATTAATGGAATAAGGAAAACTTTTCATACCAAACACAATGATATTTTTTTCCATAATGTGATTTTGAGAGTTTCAAAACATGCTGAGGTTTATATTTTTTGTAAAAACATGGTGTATACTTTACATAAACATTTTTAGATATATATTGATTAGAAATTTCACTATTAGCATTCATTTAAATGTATTTAATTTCACAATCAGATGCATTATGAAAAATAATTCAAATAGATTCAAATAAACAAACTAGGTAAAATGATTCATCAAAATTAACTCCTTATTCTTATTTATAAAATTGTTCTAGAAACCGTCCCTTGTGTCTAATTATTAAACTATACCTAACTAAATTGTCCAAAAATATCTATTTGCTTCAAATAATATTTTGACCATTATGTGGTTCAACTAATGCCTATACATTATTTTAATCAAATTTTTATAATTATTCATAAATTTACATAATAAATTTTGAATCAGACAATGATTCGTCAGTATTTTAAGGTGAATAGTATAAAATAAATACAACATAAGATGATTTTTTTAGAATTTAAGGTTTTAACGGTAGTACTTAATTCACTAAATATTTTTTCAAATGGAATATATTTTTGAAAATTTAATTTTAGTTCCTGAGAAGTATTCTGTACCTCAATAGATTTATCCTACTCTAGTTTTTTATATTTCACCAAATTAAACATTTATAAACAGTTACTAAAACTATTTTAAATCGTATTATATTTATTTTAAATTATTTTCATAAAATAGAAAATTATATTATACCTAAACAACCATGGTTCATTCTTTATAAACATTGTTGAAATAATTGAATTATAATTTCCACAAAAAATACCATCATCTAATTTTGAATCAAATTTTCTTAATAAATAATTAATATTAATAATGGTATCATTACATCAAAATAAACTAAATGCCAAATTATAGGCATTATCACATTATAAATTTCATAATTCTTCTTCATTAATAAAGAACAAAGAATAATTCAATTTGAAACATGAAAATACAATTTAATATATTATTCATAAAAATATATTCAAATTTTCTACCCTTTTATTATTTTCCTTTCTATTTCTTATAATGTCTTATTTTTCATTTCTTTAGCTATTTTGTTTTGGAGTCCTAGTGTCTTAAAAATGATGACTATAAAAATTGTATTCTTATAATTTATAAAATTATAGATTTAAAAAATATCATCCACTATCAATTGTAATTGATAAAATTAGTTTTTATTTTTCATTTAGGGCCAATTTTCAATATGAAATATTCTTAAACATTGTCTGAAATTTAATTTCAAGAAAATAATTTATATAAATATATTATTATTTTCAGTAATGACTCACAAAGATATTTTCTATATAAGACCAGTTATTTTAATTGGATCAAATAAATCAAAATGTAAAAGTTTATGAAGTATATATTTTTCCCCTTATAATGTCTTGAATGAATTTTTATGTTATTTAACTTGATATCATGTTTCACATGAGCATGTGTTATATAGTTTCAAATTTGAAATTGCTACAACAGATGAATTTTAGAAATATTGTGTAATAATCAAAACATTACAAGGACCAACCTTATATTCTAAACAAAATTTTCAATTTTCACAGTATTCAATAATTTTAAATTCAATTCAGTCAACTCATAAAATGTATTTCAATAAATATAACTTTTCATTTTTTCATAAAACAAGATAGAATCTTCTTTAAAAAAATATTTTTAATTTTCAAGTTTTTCATTCCTTCTATAATCACAATTTTTTGGGATAAATATTAAATTGTGTTTTGAACATTCAATAAACAAAACTGTTAAAATAGAATCAAATTCAAGTTACAACATCCCAAAAACTATTTACTTATCTCTTGTAATTATCATTTAATTTAAAACAACCACATTCACACTTATTATTGTATATAAGTTGAGAAATATCAAACACTATATACTATAAATATCTATTATCCATATACCAGACATTCATTTTGATTCTTCTAGGAAAATTTTAATATAATAACATGTTTATAAATTCCTTTGTACCAATAGATATTTCAGTCATATTGGGTTTCAAAAATAATGTTTAGGAACCCAAAAATATTTAAAGTAATAATTTAGAGTTAATATAGATGATATTGACTTTATTATAAAATCCATGGTGTGACCAAGAGACTTTGAAATTATTATTGACCATTAATTTTCATTATGGATCTTTTTATGGCGTCTAAAATTGGTAACTCCTGAAAATTTTCAATGTATACCTTTAATAAAAAAATGTATCTGAAATTTTTGGGTAACTGTTTGTCTTACCCAATAGTCTTAATTCATTTTTTAAATTTTCTCATTCTGAAAATCATTTCATAACTTTTCCTTACTTGATTTATTAGTCAAACAAGCTGGTGTTTGAGTTTGAAGATCAAATACTTGCTGAACTAGACACCGAGGTAAACAAATTATCTTTAAAATTATTTAGTGATATTAAATCTAACAAACATAAATTTTCCTTTAGTTTATCAATGATTTCTATTTATGGTTAAACTATCAGTTTCTCACTTTGTCCTTAAAAGTTTTTTATTATTAAAAAATTCTTAATTTTCAGTCAATGTTGTTCTCTCAATATCAATTTATTTATGGGTACTAGGTATTTATTTTTAATGTTCCCTCTTTCTATATAATCATAACTGATAACTTTAACATCGTCATTACCCTATAATTAACATTATTTTGAGGTTAATTATTTATATTCATTCTTTAGTAACCATTAATTCTTATTCCTTGAGAAACATGTAAAGCTTGGTATCTTTTACTATATCCCAATTAAAAATAAATGGTTTGTGTGGTAATTTTTATTTTTTATTTAAATTCAATTCCCTTATTCTGAAAAATCTCCTCTTGAGATGCTACTTTTATTTCATAATCATATTGTAGTAACAATTCAATTAACTACATTAAATTATATTCATTAAAAAAATTACCTTCCTCATTCTAATTATTCAGTAAGTCTATTAAAATCCATTCTACTTTAATAGAAATTTCTACACATTCTCCCAAATAAGTAATTCCATTTACGTTACTCATGAATATATGAAACACTTTTTAAACTATTTTTGTGTCACTCATTTTGAATTCCATGATACAAATCTACAAAGATACCTTATTTAGATGACATATTCTTATAAGAACCCAGATGAGTGACTTGTAATAATTTACAAATTTCATGTATGTTTTTCATGTAGAAATTTTACTGTAGATATTCATATTAGTTGAGAAAAATATAATTTTCAAACCATTGTAATTTGGAACATAATTAACCATATCTTTACCTAATGTTGTGTCATGATCAATTTCATGTATCTTCTACAATTTTGTTATGATTTTTGAACGTCCAATGTTCTTTTATTTATGAAAAATGTTCATTTGAGCCTTCCAGTACCCATAATATGTTCCATTAAATGGTTGTGTTTTTTGAAGGGTCTAACCATCATTCCCATTCATCAGTTTTATATCAAAAATGAAATTTCTTAAGAATTTTTATTTATGGATTATACTAGATTATATAATATAAAAATATAATAATTATATCCAACCATGTTTGATACCAAATGTAATGTCATTCATGAGAATGGAAAATGTCAAGAGGGGGAAATATTTAACTTTTTTAAATAATTTTGTCCACTTATCATATTTATGTTTATACAGTAGAATAATAGAAAAATAATGAAAATTATCTTTATAGTTTCTTGAATCTAAATTATCCTACTATACTCATTATCTCTCACATGGAATGAGAAATATGGATCCCACTATAATAGACTCTCTGAATATTTATGTTGTGTCAAAACACTTTTTGGACTACATTTTTAACCAGAAGAGGAATGAACCAATATGATATCCCTTTAAAAACATTTTTAGAATAACCAAATCTCCATTCCTTTTGTACACTGGGAGAAACAACCTATATGCTACCTTTTTAACTGGTTGTTGAAACCAAACCTACCATTTAACTAATCTATGCAAAAAAATGAATCCCCATACATTTTAATAATTATAAAAGAACCAGATTCCTAACTATTTTTGGTAGAAACAACCCACTATCATACCTTTATGTTCATATTATAAACCTATATAATTACACAAATAGAATATAATAGAATAAAAAAATTGAACTAGATAAATATCTTTTTGTTGGAGTATTGAGGGAATAATTTTGACTTGTGAAATAAAGGATCAAAGTATTTTACTTTAGTTGAGGGTGGTTATTTACCACCAAAGTATTTAACACTTATACACATCATACTCAAATCATGGACTCCGTTATGTTTCATCCTTCCGAAAGAAACATATTATTTATTTATTGAATACATATGAAAAACATAACAATGTGGCTCACATTAGTATTATTCGATTTTAAAGACTTGGTTTACATTAAAAAAACGTTTTAATAAATAAAAAACTACAGAACAACAATATTATTCAATATTAGTTTTCCTTATAAAACTCATGTAATGCATATGAGAAAACAAATAAAATCCAAACCAAATTTAATTCCTAACATTTGTTTTCTCAAGAAACTATTGTGACATTTCAAACCACATGGTAAGCATTAAATTTAGTATATAATTATTCTAAATAAAGTTCATTAGTATTAAAATACATAATATATATTTAAGGAATTATTAAATCCTGATAAACGTGTAAAATAATTAACAAAATTGGAAATAAATATGTATAAATAAAACAGAGTATGTTTTGAACAAAAATATGAAATTTTAATTAGGTTATCATACATAGGATATATTTTAGTATCAACACTTTTTGATTAGTTAATTTTATTTATATGGTAATTTAATTCTTCTTCATGTGATTAGTTTATTTTTTATGTTCTAACCTTCTTATTTTTATTCAGCCACTATTTTATTTTCCATTCAGTCAATTCATTATTGTTTATATGGTCACATAATAAGGTATCATCACAAGATAACATCAAATTTTCACTTAACAATTTAACTTCATAAGGTAACATGACATGGTAACTTGATATGTCAACTTCACATGGACACATCACAGGGTAACTTCATAAGGTAAATTTATAAATTCACATTTCAATATCCCTTGAAAAGGTAACTTAATAAAATTATTTCACAAGGTCACCTAAAAGGGTCACTTCTACACACATAGGTTGACCTGATTTTTATCAAACAATTACTTAAAACATATCCCAAATTATCACTCATGATCAGTTCGATACTGATATAGTAACTTGATTTCATTCACATTGGAACATGAGGATTTTTTCAAATTAACAATCATTTTAAATTAAACAATCTTATGTTAATGTGATTTACATGATATGGTCACCTAATGATTTGTAAGAATTTTTCAAACCATAAAATAGAAGAATTCATATGATGTATCAAAAAATTTAATTATTGTAATTATCAAAATTACTATTAATTAATTTGGATCAAGAATCTAATTGAACATTTTACCAATGATTCTAATGTAAAAGTTGAAGTTGAGAAGATCATTATGTCTTAATCTATTTGTGATTGTACATAACTAAAATGGTAAAAAATATTCACCCCATTAAAAAGTGTGGGAAAATATGGAGTTGCATCAATTTATAGTATCTCCACAAAAACTACATATGGGATGATTCCCTAGTTCCTTTTACATAAATCATAATTTGGAAAACTGAAAGATTTCATGGCCACTCATTTATAGATGGTTATTTCAAGTTAAACTGTTTTATAATAGCCCTAACGTTCTTGGAATACAACACTTGTATAGCAACCCAAGGGGTATTAATTTTTCACAGTATGAAATTTGTTTTAAAGAATGGAGGAATTATATTTTAATGCACCATTCACCCCTTCTTCATTACTTTTCTTGGGAAAATAATAGATAATTATATTGATGATGATCTACTTAAATCATTGTATTTATTCAATCATGTTTCAAAATATAAAAGTGATTTGAATGTACTAAAAAACATAGCTATATGTAGATAACCATTGTGTTTTATTTCAGACTGGGTTCATGAAAATTCCTTAACTTCATAGTAAAACACCATGGAATCAATGTTGACCCTAAGATGTCCACGTAATTCCTAAATATAAAACCACCTCAAAATCACAATGAGTTGAGAGAAATTCAAGGTAAACTCAACTACATTCACTATTTCAAAATAATTATTTTTTTAAGTACCAACCATTTACCGATATATTATAGAAAGGAGTTACCTATTAATGGGATTAATACTATAAAAACTATTCCAAAAAACCCTTGAAATATTAACAACACTCATCAGTATTGATGTTATAGGTTGAGGGGGGAAACAAATACAACATATTTTCACCATAGAGAAATCAGTGTTCACAAATCTTTTATAGAAAATTTATGCATGGAATGAAAATGGGTATACTATCTTCGTATAACTATTGTAGATAACAATACTTAACATTATAATATTGAGAAAAAGTCATTTGATGTTATTTTTATATTTTAAATATTGAGGAATGACTTTTAAAAAAGATCATCTAGTTATCCCTCATTAATTCACTCATGTACACTTTCAACATTAAAAGGTTGAAAAATTATTTTCTTGATGATTTTTTAATGTTACACCATCCAAAACTCATTTGGTGTCATAAATCTTAATCAAACATATAGTGATAACATATTTTCTCAAAACAAACTCTTCCTAAATAAGAAAATTTTCAAAAAAAATCTTTTAAACTAAGAGGTTTTGTCAATCCATGAATCACTAAAAAAGATGATGATTTATTTTTATATTTATTCATCTAGTATAAAAAGTAAAAGAATCAAAAAATGAAGATATATAGATGTCTTTTGGGGACATTATTCTTTACATTAAAGAATCTAGTTTTCTTATACTCATTCTAGTTGTTGAAAGGTCACACAAACAATGAGGTAGATTATTAAGATCTCACTGTGGGATTTGAGTTATCCTTAGAACTACCAGTATATTGTTTCACTATTAAGGATGAAACATGGTTTTTGATTAATAAAATTAATTTTGATTATTCCCTTAAGAAGAATGATTTTGTTATTCTAAATGAATGTGTGAAAGGGTTTTGGAATAATTACATTTTAAAAAAAAACCCTAAACATCATCCCTCACCCATAAAATGTACATCCAATATGTTAACAACAACTTCCATAAATGTTACTAAACCAAACTAGGCTACGAAAGTCATCTGAATCACACATTATAGGTTGGTCTTACAATTTATCTTCAATGAAATATATGAAACAAATAATTTAACCTTTCCATATAGTAGAATGGGCCAATATTATCATCAATAGATATCAAAAACCTACTTTCGTGGGATTATGCTAAGAAGGTGTCCTATTATTGGTATAGGTATACAAAAAAACCCATCATTTTTATTCTGATGTGACTAGTTGATGCATAGAGGGGCCATATAACTATGTGACACATGTCACCTTATTAAGTTCAGTGGATTAACTGTTAGTTTCTACAATACATTTCATAACATTCTCTAAGTAACAACTTAATTAATAAAAACATGTCTATCCATATAATGAAACATATAGAATTTCACTACATAATCAACTACCATTAGCAGTCAATAATAATCAATGTTATCAATATTTTTCCCCATATATGTAATGGGGATGAAATATTCATACCCCTTCTGCATAAGGATTTTCGATAGTTCGTAATACATAAACAACCTGATAATAATCATCTATATTAGAATAAAAACATATATAATTCCAATACTTTTCCCTTTTTCATTAGAATAAAATACTTTCTATGGTGATACTAATGTTACATATGAATCTATTGAATGATTTAAAAGACAAACAACATATTAAAATTAAAAAAGTAAGAACAAAATTTTTAGTATCTTTAGAAAATTAGGCTCACACTACTACTAAATTTGGATTAACTAGGGTTAGGGCGTCAATAGTACTATCTAAAAGCATTGTTAAATAACCCATTTTCCATCTCTAAAAAATTGTTGTTATAGGGGGTCCCTTTATCAACACTTGTAAAAAACACTAATAAAGCCCCCCTATTAGCACTATTAAAAAAGTGATGATAAAGGCCCCACATTTTCAACGCATTTTTACAAGAAGAGAAAACGAGTGTATTTTGAAAAAAAATATTTTATTCACAATAATATATTAATATATAAATATATTTATATTTATATAAATATATTTATATTTATATAAATATAATATATATTATTTAAATATGTCTTAGATATGGCTAAATATGCATTTACACATAATATATATGATATTTAGTGAAAAATGGTTATAAAAAATTTAAAAATATTTTTAATAAATAACTTTCTAATTATTTTCATCTAACAATAATTTCATAAACATTGGAATATAAAAAAATCAATAAATTAATAAAAGATCTAAAATCAGAAGAAAATGTAACTCTAACTTTAAATGGCCATAACTTTTTATCTGGGTGTATTTTTGGGATCTACAATATTTTAAATCAAAACTTACAATGATCTCAACATCGAGTTTATGAGGGGGGCCATGGTTACTATTTTTTGAGGTTAAAAGAGACCAAGAAGTCCTCTAAAACCATGTTTTAGCCAGGGTGCCCTAATTTTTTAACATTCGATGGAATTCTATCTTCTATAGTGTGTGTATTATTGTCTTTTTTTAGTGGGGACTGAATTTATATCTAGGGATTACATTCATATTGATATTATTGTTTAGAATTTTTATCTTATTTCACAATGTAAAATTATTTATAATCTAATATATAACAATATATATATATATTTTTATATATTCACACATACAGGCACAAAGAAATAAATTTTTATATGTGTTTAAATATATATATATATATATGTATGTATATATATTATAGTTATATATACACATATAAATAAATATATGGATTAAAAATGTAGAATATATATATCAATATATATTTATATCATAAAATAGAAGACAAAACAACATAGGGGAGTAGAAAAGTTGATGGGATATAAGAAGGAGGTCTCACTTTCAAAATTGGATGGACGCAGGGGTGTGTGTGGGATGGTGGAATTATCTAAAGAACTGATAAAGGGGGTGGGAAGTTCTGATAAAGGAGGTGGGAAGCACAGATAAAAGGTGGGGTAGGAAAAGGTTCAAATAATAAAATATCCCCATTTATCGGTGGGGCCTTAACATTGTTTATTAGGTCAGTTAAAGGGGGATTTAACATCGCTTTTTTTGAGTGGTGTTAAATTCAACCCTTTAACATTGCCCAAATTATCGTCACTTCTAAAGAGATGATAAATCCATTTTACAATTACTATTAAATTCTAGGTTTTTAGTAATGTCATACTTGAATTTTACATAATAAAAAATAAAAATATATTTAATTACTTCTTCTTTATCTTCTTATTGGACCTTGTTTTCTTCTTAGAAAAAGTAATCACT
Organism: Viscum album; assembly: GCA_963277665.1. NCBI lineage: Eukaryota > Viridiplantae > Streptophyta > Magnoliopsida > Santalales > Viscaceae > Viscum > Viscum album. The sequence goes on from OY728158.1 coordinate 1,510,691,541, forward strand.
TGAGGATTTAGATCAAAGAAAAGGGTGATCTAAAATCCTAGTAATAGGATAAACAAGGACATCAATCAATATAACATGGGTGATCATAATCATCATCATCGTAACATAATCATAGGGTAACAATCATAATCATGTGAGTAATCATTAGATGAAGGCATGGAATTTGGTGATTAATAAAAATGAAATAACATGTCTAAGTGGTCAAATACCACACATAGTTGTGAACAAAGATAGAATTAGGATAATGAATAATATATGTGCATAATCAAAACATAATCATTCTGAAAAAGGATAACATCATGTTCACAAATAATCCACATCATCTCATGAGATACATCACATTACCCAATTCATTGATCCTTTATATAATTTCAGGTGTGCTCGTCACATCATGACATTTACATAATCATACATGCCACATAGAATGTATATAAATAATAGTCTTGAGGAAACCCATATAAAGGAATTGGTTTCATATGGATATCATCAACCATGAAAAAAATTGTGGTTCATTAATAAAAAGTTAAAAGATATTTGGTATAAGATTTATCATTATTGAGCGAAGAAGAAACAACTCAAGAGAAGAAAAAATGTGGTTTGGAAAGATGTTTTATTTTGTAAAATCATTATATTTGTCAAAAAATAAGATTGGAAACACATATACCCCATAAAATAAAAGGGAAGTATAATGAAATTATATTTTAGTAATATTAAATGAATATTCACCCTTAAATTTCGCATGATAGAGGAATAACCTAAACAAAAGGATTTGGGCTCGAGAGTCCCCTTACCTTATGTCTGAAAGTATTCTTCACTTTCACTTAATATCCAGGGTAATCAAATAAGATTTATTAATTAATAAATCTAGATTTTATTCTGCATTTATTTGATTTATGATAACGTTATTATGTTTTTTATGGCCTTTCGAAGTGTTATAGAGTTCCATTTCATCATATCAGAATTGTTACTTTCATGGTTAATGTTCAATTCCATTAGGTATAAATTTCAATGTTTTATTGAAATGGGAAAAACTTATCCAAGAATGAAATTATTTATTATTAATGAACTTCCAAAATATAAATTTTCTCTTATATCATTTTTGAAATGGTATGAGGATGATTCATTAAATATATTATTGATGAAAATATTTTAATTTATTTTTGTGGTTTTTAAGACCATCAGGACGTATATCATTTATTAAATAGTTTGTTTATATATTGGTTCTAGAACATCATATAACTTATAATATATATATTTATATATGATTTGACCATGATAATTGTTTTATGAACATCCTTTAAGGCATTAATGAAAAATGGAAACTCATCGTCCATAAAGGTAATGAATCAACATGTCATGGAAAATGTTTTTTATCTTTAGAGTGAAAGGATAGAAGTGATTTGATGATGTATATTACATTAAAAAAATAAAAATACAGTATATATATCATGATGGATTTATCATTCCACTTGTTATAGGATCTGTAAGGAGAGGATAAGAAAAGAATAAAACAAAATAGAAAGAAGAAGGATTATACATCTTGAATAACTTCTCCTCGAGAACCTCCGTAAAACACTTGGGTTTCATATTTTTTTGAAACCATAAGATATTAGAAATGGGTTAGGGGAATTTAATTGGAATTTGGTATAATTTAGATATGATTCAAGGCTTTATAGGATTTTAGTATAAGAGGTGGTGAGGGGTGATATTTATAGGGGAGGAGAGCGATTTTATTATTATTATAATATTAATTAGTTTATTATTTTGGAACCAGACTATAAATTTTCTTCATTATTGGGACTATGTATAGTAACTAGTGCGTTTGATTTTGAAATAATGGTTTCATACATCATAAATGAGTCGACAATTCATGTATTTGAGTTAAAATGTTAGATACTATAAATTACTGTGTTTCACTTTTCAATAAAAATTCAACTACTTTAGAAAAATACCAAAAAATCACACTAATAATTTTTTCAATGTGGAAAATTAAAAAATGTAATAGATTTTATAAAAATGATTTTTTATATATGAGAAATTTAATTTTTAATTAAAATCATCATTTATTTGAAAATACAGATTTTAATATTATAACTAATTTTATGAAACTTTGAAAAATTATTTCTGTTTTTATAAAAAAATTATAATTATAATCAAAAAAATATTAATTTATGAAACTATTTTATGAAAATAATTTTTTCTAGTTGGTATATTACATAAAAAATTGTGAATAAGAATTTACATTTCACAAAAATACCAACACATAATTTATCATTTTAAAATACTTATTTACTTATAATATTATATAATTATGTCATGTTTTATTTTATAAGATGCCTAAATATTATTTATACTTTCATTGGTGATTTTAATATTCTATTTTCTATATTACTATTCTGAATGGTCATGTTACTATTTCTACAGTTAGGTTACTATTCCATCAGTATTGGTTTCTTAATTTCTATGAATATCAATTATTTAATTATTCATAATTGTGAATGAATTTTTTATTGTGATCTATATATGATTTTTTTGTTTTATTTTATAAATATAAGAATTTAAATTCCATTGATAAAATTTTGGCTCGTTATATTTTTCCCCCCTTTTGAAAATTTTCCCTTTAAATTTCATTTAAATACAATGTTGAAAAAAGGTGTGGGTGCTTCCCCTGTATTACTTTCTCTGTTTCTCATGTCACCTCTTCATACTTATGATACCTCCACAACACTTTGACTAGGTATGTTTCCTTCTTCCATAGGACATTATCTCTATGGTCCAATATCTTTACCGGCTACTCTTCATATGACAGGTCATTTTCCAGTTGTACCACCTCTGGATTCAGTTCATGTAAGGGGTCAGGTATTTACATCCTTATGAGATTTACTTGGAACACATCATGAACTGGATCTATATTTGGTGTATGTAAAAAACTACATGACAATGCTCCTATGTGATCAAGGATCTCAAAGGGGACAATGTACCTTGGGCTAAGATTTCCTTATTTTCAACCCTCATAACTCTCTTCCATGGTGATATTGGAATGGAAACAATATCTCCAACTTCAAAAAACATAATCAATTTTATGGTTTTTAATATAGATGTATTTATGACTTTGAGAGGATTTTTGGTATTGTTGGATGGCTTGATCATTCTAGGTTATCTCTTGCACTAGATCATGTCCAAATATCTTTTGATCACCAACATCATCCCAAATGGTTTGATTTCTACATTGCGTCCCATACATAGCTTCAAATGGAGCAATATGAATACTGTCATGGAAACTCTTTTTTGTATAAGAACTCAACCAATGGGAGATTATAGTCTCATCCATATTTGAATTCCATTGATCGAGCTCTTAGTATTTCCTCATGTTTCTGAATAGTCCTTCAAGGATAGCCATCAATTTGCGGGTGATATGTTATGATGATATTCAAGTGAGTTCCCAAATCATGTTGAATACTTATCCAGTATTTATTTGTGATCATTATATTGTGATCAAATACGATCGAAAGTAGAACCCCATGTAGCCTCACCACTTCCTTTACATATATCATGGAAGGATGTTTAAGTGATAGATCTTCCCAAAAGGTGATAAAGTGGGCAGTCTTGGTGAGTCTATCCACCACAACCCATATCACATTGTTTTCATTGGATTTATTTAGGAGACTAGTGACAATGTACATAGTGATATTCTTCCATTTCCACATGGGTATAGAAAACAATTTCATCATCCCTTTGGACTTTTCTCACTCTACATTAATATTCTAGCATACCAAACACCGTGAAAAATACATAGAAATATCCTTGTTCATGTTTTCCCAATATAAGTGTTCTTGAAGATCGTTGTACATATTGGTATTTCCAAGATGGATGGAGAAAGGTGATCTATGTGCATAATCAAAGAGATCCTTCTTTATCTGAGTGCATTAAGTAATACACAAACTCATTGAAAACCAAGTCAAACCATCATCATTGAGGTGGAACTCAAGTATATTTCCTTATTTTACTACATTCAACTAATTTTGTAACTCCTTATGATCCCTTTGTTCTTTCTTGATCTTCTCTTGGATAGAAAGTTGGGAAATCATTTTTCAACGGTATGATGTATTCCATACCATTAAGATTTCTCATTAAATCCTTTTTATATCCATGAAGACATGGTATTTTACAAACATCATCATTGATTTAGTAGAAGGTTATTTTCTTCTAAGAAATTAGCTACCTTTTTCCCCATTCCTAGATAGTACTGAATAGAGAAATCATAGTCCTTGATTAGATTTAACCATCTTCTTTTATTCATGTTGAGTTACTTCTATGTGAATATATACTTTAGGATCTTGTGATCAGTATATATGTCACAATACTCAACATTGAGGTAGTGCTACAATATTTTCAACAAACAAATAATAGCTTCTAGATCCATGTCATGCATTAGGTATCTCTTCTCATGTTTATTCTACTGTCATGAGTAATAGGATATCACATTATCACTATTCATGAGTACACAACCCAATACTTTCTTTTAAGAATAATTTCATTTCACAAAACATTCTCGACATGATGGTAGTGTGAGTACAGGTGAAATGATTAACGTCTTCTTTATCTCCTTGAATATTTCCTCTCATTCTTCCAAAAAGACATAATTTACCCATTTCATAGTTAAGATAGTTAGTAGGGCAAAAAATTGTCAAAATGTTCACACAAAATATCAATATTATCCTACTAATCTAATAAAATTCTGGATTTCCAGGAAACTAGTTGCTCTGGGATATTCCTCAATTTTTTTTTCTCAAATGATCCAAAAAAATTCCCTCACTTGTGATCATTTGTCCCATGAATGTGAATTTCTACATCCAAAAGTCACACTTTATGAACTCTTCATACATTTTATCTTTCATTAATTTCCCCAGTACAATCCAAAGTTGTTCTTAATGTTCCTCCTTACTCTTTTAATAGATGATAATATCATTAATAGACACTACCAAAAAAATTTAAAGGTAGTGTAAAGACACTCTATTTATAAAATCCATGAATATTATAGGGGCATGAGTAAGTCCATAGGGGATCACTCTGAACTCATAGTTCCCATAACATATACATAAAGTAGTCATATAAATATACTTCTTATTAACATTTATTTTATGATATCCAAGATATAGATCCACCTTTGAGAAGTACTAGGCTTATTGTAGTCCATCTAACAAGTCATAACTACTTGGAATATGGTACTTGTTCTTTAAGGTGATCTTATTAATCCCCCATTTGTCGATAAATATCTTCATTGATCCATCCTTTTCCTTTACAAAGAGCACTGGCGCACCCCAAGGGGATGCACTAGGGAGGATGACCCCTTTTCCAAAATTCTCTTATGGCTAGTTCTTTAACTCCTCTAGTTAAATAGGGTCCATCTTATAGATACATTTTGAGATAAAAGTGAATCCGGTAAAAAAATCTATTGTGAAATGAAACTCATGATTTGGGGGAGGTCCGAGTAACTCATTAGGAAATGCATCAGTGTATGGCATCATAATGGAAATTTCCTTGAGTTCGATAATTTCCTTTTATGCAACCACTTGGTCCAGATATTCTTCTTGATATAGTATCAATAGTGAAACCATTCAGGGGTCATATAATGGATATTCATGATCTTCCATTATTTTTTATAATAGCATTGGTTTGTTTAGAATGTGAAAAGATATTTCCTTTCCCAGACCGTTGATGTGTGAACTATATAATGGGAGCCAATCCATGACATGTAAGGCGTTGAATTCCACCAAGGGAAGTATTACAACATTCGCTAGAATAATCATCCCACATACATACAGAGGAGAAGAGTCCAACACTTGGGTTTCAATCAACACAACAATATGAATTTTTATGGATATCACTACTTCATGGTATCAAGGATTTGATTCAAAAGTTCTAGAAAACATGAAGGGTATAAAGGAATGCATATAACTAGAATCAAATATGTCATTTTATATTTTTGAGTGAATATGAATTTTACCTTCTAAAAATGCACTTTCTTGCTCCAATTTAGTAGAATCTATGGCCTATGATTTTATTTTATCCTTTTTATTTGGTGTCTACTGGAACTAAGTACCCTCAAGGAGTTGAGGTTTACTGAACTAGCTTCCATAGTTTCCTTGCTCCCTATAGTTATGGAATTGAACTATTGGTGATTCTATACTTTCATACATCATGTTGGATAACATGTCCATGCATCTTCAACATTCCTATGCTTGGTGGCCTTCTCTCCCTTGCTTGAAGCATTTTCCAATCCATTTGAGGAAATTTCCATGATGTTTATTCCCATATTTTTGACACATGGGTGGTTGGATCCACTTTCCTCCTTTATCAATTGATCAAAAAAATCAAAACTCCAATCATTTATTCTTATATCCATAACTGTTGGGAAATTATCCAAACTCAATTTATACATTGAGATCACATCATATCATTTCTTCATAACTCCCAAATTCTAAAATAGCTATAACCTTTTGAAGGTGTGGTTTTAAACCACTAAAGAATCTATCTATTTTTCTATCATTTTTTATAATAAAACACAAGATGTACATTTAAATCCTTGTGATGTTTTCTTTGTAATTTGTGATAGATTAAACTTCCATTTTCATAATCTCTATAAATTCTCTCTCTTTATATGTTTGAATATATTGAGGGAAATAATTATTAGGAAATATTTTTCTTAAATTCTTCCCACTCAATATATTATATTTCATACTTGATCATGGTGTTCTTAATCAACTCCCACCATTGATCAGCCCCTACATCTAAAGTATATACACCTATATTCACCATCTCCTTCTCGTAATAGTGGAGCACAAAATTTATCTTCTCTATTGAGTTAACCTACTATTATGACACAAGTGGATTGGAATATCTAGTAAATTTTAGTGGTTGTTGTTGCATAAAATATTTGGTAGTCAGTTGATCAGTCTAACAGGAATGTCAATGTTCCACATTATTTACGAAATTAGTCATATCCTGATATTGTTGGGAAAATATCACCATAAAAATTATAAGTATACTTCCCAAGGAATTTGGGATGTCATTTGGGAAATTTTTGCATAGTTCTTTACATGAGTTGTTAGCTACGCTTCTCCTGGTTCCCACCATTTTCTAAAATATAATTCTTTTTTACCAAAATTATGTCAAAAAATCATAAATAAATAATTTATTCCGTTATGAAATTAATTAAAAGGGAATACCTTGTGGGATCCCTATTTTTCGAAGGTTTAAAAATCAATTCATCTTGGATGCATACATATAATTAGTCTCATACTAAGGGTTTTCCCTAATTTTCTCTAATCTTAATTTCTAAATTAACTAAACAGTTCTCTGATACCAACTATAGAGACCCTACTTTTTCTTTCTTGACAATTATATCATTTTAATGAAAAAACGTATTATTGTTACAAAATAGGGATCCAAAGGTTTATTTCCTATAGTAAACTAGTATCATGCCTAACTTTTATATAATAAAATATAAACATTATTTGAATCCTTCTTCTCTATCATATTAGTGGCCCTTGTTAGTACAAGTAATCACCTAAGGATATGCACCAAATAAAGGTGTGTGTTAAAAGGACAGTAAGAGGATAGATAAGGACATGAGTCAATGTAACATGGGTGATAATAATAATAATCATCATAACATAATAATAAGTTCAAAATAATAACCAGGAGAGGAACCATTAGATAAAGACATAGAATGTGGTAATGCATAGAAACTAAACATCATGTCTTAGTGGTCAAATACCATACATAGTTTTCAATAATGATAGAATTGTGTTCATTCATAACTTATCTACATAATCATAACATAATTATTATGAAAAAATATTGAATCATGTTAATTCATAATACACATCATTTCATGAGATACATCACGTTACCCAATGCACTAAGGTGCTATATAATTCCAGGTGCACCCATCACATCATAACATTTATATAATCAAGAATTCCTCATAGAATGTATAAAAATCAAAGTCGTCAAGTAACACATATAATTTAATGTAATTTATAAGGATTTCATAAATCCGGAAAAAACATGGGTTTATCAAATGAAATATTAAAAACATATTTTATACAAGACTCAAAATTCATGAAAAAAGATCAGACAACTCAATAGAAGTGAAAATGTCTATTATAAAGAAGCGTTCCTTAAAAAATTATATATTTGTCAAAAAATAATATTGGAAACATTTATATCCAATAAAAAAAGTGAAAAAGAAATGAAATTATATTTTAGGAAAATTAAAATAATATCCACACTAAAATTTTCAATGAAAGAGTAATAACCCATAGAAAAGGAGTTGGGATTGAGATTCCTCTTACCTTATTCGTGAAAACATTCCTCACTTGCACTTAATATATTAAATAATAAAATTAAATTATTTAATTTATAAATATAGAACCTAACATTAATTTATTTTATTTATCATTATTTTATTAAGTTCATTAATTTCATTTTTAAGATTTATGGAGTTCAGTTTCATCGTTCATGATTTGTTTATTTCATGGTTTATGGTCATTTCCCTTAGTTATAAATAAGTGATTTTTGGTAAAATTGGAAAAAATTCTCCAAAATTGAAATTATTTAGTATCCATTAACTTCTATAATTTAAATGGTCTCATATTTCATTTGGTTATATGGTATTATGTTGATTAATTAGATAAATTGTTGATGAAAATGTTTTAATTTATTTTGGAGGTTTTTTTGACCATCACAAACTTGTATCATTTTATTTCATATTATGTTTTTATATCAGTTCCAAAACATGAAATAAGTTATAATATAAATTAAAATATTATTTGACCATAATAATGGTTTCATAACAATCCTTGAATGCGGTAATGGAAAATGGAAACTCATCGTCCACGAAAGAGGTGAATTTACACATCAGGGATGATGTGTTAATTTTTTGAATAAAAGGAGGAGATGAGAGATTTGATGATGGATATTCCATTAAAAAAATAAAACAATAGTATATATAAGATACTAGGGTTATCATGACTCCTTTTATAATAGATTTATGTATATGATAAGAAAAGAAAAAATATAATAGAATGAATGAGGATTTTACCTCTTGAATATCTTCTCTTTAAGAACCTCCTTAAGGAACATGGGTTTGGTATTTTCTTGAGAAACAAAATATATTTATTTAGGTAAAAGGCTTGGGAATGGAATTGGAAATAATTTATACAAGATTCATGGCATTAGAAGAAGTGGGGACGATGGTCTGGGTGGTATTTATTGTGGTGGAGTGGGGTGTTTTTTTATTGATATATTCATTAGCTTATTATTTTGGATCAATACAAACAATAGTGTTGATTATTGTGACTATGTTGATTAGACTATACATTTTATTTTTAAGAATGGTTTTCTATGTCTTAAATGACTCAAAAATTTATCTATTTGGCTTAAAATGTTAAATTCCATATATTACCGTTTTTCACTACTCAACAAAAATTCTCCCTGACCATTTTTTGACATATTGAATTTCAAAATGGACTCTATTTTATGAAAATAATTTTAAAATTATGATAAATTAAATTTTTAATTAAAATACACATTATTTCCAAAAATATGGATTTTAATTTTATAATTGATTTTATGACACTTTGAAAAATTCGTTAAGGTCTCCTGAAATTTTATTATAATTATAATCCAACAAAATAATAATTTGTGAAAGTATTTTATGAAAATAAATATTCATTTAAATCATTATATTAACTATAAAATAGTAAATAAACATTTATGATTCATAAAAAATATCAACTCTTAATTTTTCACCCATAAATATTTTTTTACCTATACTACTATATAATTACATCATATTTTCAATAATAAGATGCCTAAATTTTATTTCTAATTTAATAGGTGAGGTGAATACTCTATTGGATGGATTACTACTCCTTATGGTCAGGTTTTTATTCCAATGTTCATGTTATTATTCCATTAGTATATGTTCTTTAATTTCAAAAAATATCACTTATTTCATTCTTTATTTTTTATAATTTTTTTTTATTGGGATATCTAGGTAATTTACTTGTTTTCAGAAATAATTATAAGAAGGTAAATTCCATTCAAAAAAATATGGTTCATTACACATTTATGGTGAACATATTCAAATCTATACTCTATAAAATGGTACATTCATATTGTATAGTCAAATGAATATAAAGAAAAGTAATTATTTTAATACCATGATCATATTCTATCCAAGGAAATGAGGATGATGATTTAAATTGAACATGGCTCCAGTTCAATAAGGAATCATAGAAGGGAGTTTAATTAAATTTAAAAAAAACCCATAAAAATTAATGCTTATAATGATATCGGAAAAGAAGTTATTAATTGAGAACAAGATAACCCTTATAGATTGAGTAAAACTTTAATCCAAACCATTTGAAATATTTTCCTTGTAATTGACCATAAAATGAACTAATTAAAATATAATTCATGATATTAAATCTAAAATAGTAAATATATACATCAGAAAAATAAAATTAGGTACATAAACCAAAATCTGTCTCAAATAAAGGAATCTGAGACAAAAAACTAACCTCGGTCCTAATTAATTTTAAGCATACACTAAATATCCTGAATAAATAAATTAAGGTAATTAAATACTAACCCATGAATGTAAGGACCCGACCCCAGTTGCCCAGAGTCGGTGACTTATTTTATTACATTGGCATATAAACAAGGAATATATATCCCAAAGGACCAAGTAGTTTAGTAGATTTTGTAAATAAGATACATATATAAGTTTAACATTACATCATGAATGGAAATACAATGCTAATTTATTCTATTTGAAACATCCAAGCCTCCTATATTATGCCTACAAGTCAGTCATCACTAACTCTTTCATATTCTGGGAAAATGAAACATAAGAAAGGGGTGATCTCAAATGCTCATTAAGAGTATGAAATATAGTGTAAGATAACATAAACATAAACATTAGGAAAGTTTAATAATTGAAAGCACACACCTTTTTAAATAATAATCTTGAACACATTATGGTTGGAATATGAGTTGAGTATATAATGCCATAACAAATCATAACCATGGGTATTCTACTAGTCTAATAACCACATGAACATTCAATTACTAGCTTCATATTGAAGTAAGTGTATTTTTCAGACATTCTAAAACACTTTTTCAAGGTCTTGGCCAAGACTTCTAAAAATGATCAAGTTCTTGGCCAAAGTAAAATATCAAATTGGGAAAGGCCTCAGCCAATTCCACATCTATTTGTCTTATGAGACCTATTGATGCATTGAGAGACTATAGAAGTACCCACCCATCACAAAATAAGTCCAATTCATTACTCATATGATTGGGGATAAACATAAACAACATATACATTCATATTGAAACTATCATAGGAAATGTAACTAACTTTCCCAAATCATTAAATATAAAACACTAACCATTCTGAGTAATATGGTGAATGGTTTTAGGATAGATCATTCACAATAAAATTAGTAATACAACATTAAATCAAGTGAGTACTATGAAATCAAAAATGATTAAACCCAATAACACATAAGACTCAGTAAGAGTGTTGAATCAGATGAAAATATGCTTATAAAATCATTACGAAATTATTGAGATAAATACTCTTTTATTTTGAAATGAAGACTTCGTATGCAAAAATATTTGTATAAAACCAGAAGTTAAGAAATATAGTATTTTCATAACAAAATGAGTTATTTTATAAAGATAATGCTTTCCAGAAATAGATTATTGAGTGCCCTTGAAAATAGGTACGAATTTGAGAAATTCCCTTGAATCAGGCTTGTATTTTGGAAACAATTTAGAATGTTCCTTTTAAAATGTGTGACTATCCATAAAATTAGGAAGTTTTATGGTAGGTAAACATATATAGAACACTTAAAAAAATTATGAGGATTAAATAATAATATAAAAGAATTTAATTGAGTTAATTATACAATAAAAGTAACCCGATTGAAAATGGTGGCTAGGGTGAGAAAACCCTTACCTTATGTATGAACTTATTCCCATCATGAACTTAAGTTCATGGAATATGAAATTATATTAATTAATAACTTAATTAAAAATATATTAGACACTTATTTAGTTTTCCATTATTCTTTATAGTTCATTTATTTCCTTTTCGATATGTTATAATATCAAATTTCGTCGTTCCAGAGTGTTCGTATTCTTGATTTTCATAATCGGTTCACTTGTTTTTAAGTAATGGATTTCATGAATAATGGTTGTAATTATCCATAATTGAAATTAAATATTATTTATTAACATAAATAATTTTTAATGTTAATTTATATCATTTATTTACATAGAATAAGGATGAATCATTATATGACAACCACTTTGATTATTTGGCAGTATTTGGATTATTAAGAAAATTGTTTTTCATAAAAATTAATAATATGTACATATACTGGTTAATAAATATTAATTAGGTTATAATGAATATATTATAGTCTACTTAAACAACAAAAATGGTTTCATGACCAGTAATAAAGGATATTTCATAGAACGAAACTTCATCGTCTACGAAGGTTATAAATTGGAACCTCATAGACGTTGATTTCATTTATAAAAATAAAAGGGAGGGAGTAAGAATATTTAAGATTGTTCTTCCATTAACATTCTATAATTCCAGTATATATATGATACAATATTTATCATGGCCATTTTCACAGAGGATTTTAGGAGGGATAACAAAAGAAGATAAATTGAAATGAAACTAAAAGAAAAAGAAGGGTGCATTGCCTCTTGAAATAACCTCCTTGAGAACCTCCATTAGAGAAGGGGTTTTGGCCTTTTGGAAGGACCAAGATATTCTTGTACGTCAGAAGTGACTAGGGAAGTGTAATTGGGCCGCTATTTGAGTATCTTCAAGTAATATAGTATTGAATAGAAGAGGGTTGAGGGGGGGTTTTATAGTGGAGAAGAGGGGTAAATTTTGAATATTTCTTTCATTATTTTATTATTTCCTTCAAGACAACCAATACTATTATTTCATGTTACCCATAATAGTAATTAGTGAATGCGAGTTCAAACCATGTGTCCTAGAAACACTTATGATTTCATAAAGAGTGTATTGAACTGAAAATTTTAATATACGGTATTTTACTGTATTTCACTATTCATCAAAAATTCAAGAATTTCAAAAAAATAAAAAAAACATCACGCCTCCCATTTTTTGATGTGTATAATTAAAAAATGAAATCCATTTTTATAAAAATAATTTTCTAAATATGATTAATTTAATTTTCAAATAAAATCATGTATAATTTGAAAAATAACAATTTTAAAGGTATAATTAGTTGTGTATCACATTGAAAAATTAATTAAGATCTCATTGTCATATTACTATAAGATAATAAGATAATATCATTTTTTAATATTCATAAGGGTCATATTACTATTAATATTACAATTCATAAGGGTATGTTATTATTAACCAAAAATTGAGATTTTTCTATCAAACTGCAAATGACTTACTGATCAAAACTCTAGATGACCATTTTTTGAAATTCAAAACATAGCACAGGAAAGGATATGTTTAATGGATAGATTATAAAATGCATTCAAAATTTATTTTCAAAACCATGGGGTGTTACATTCTCCCCACCTTAGAAATAATTCTTCGTCAAAATTCACAAAATTCTACCTAAGAAGATTCAGGTATGTCCTCGACATAAGTTCCTCAGGATCCCATGTTGCATCCTCTATCTTATGGTTCCTCCAAATAACCTTTATCAAACAAGTCATCTAATTTTTCCATAGTTTTTCTCTAGAATGAAGCATCTTGATAGGGTCTTCATGATAAGACAGATTTGTATCAAGTTCTATTTCTTCATAGGTGAGTACATGTGTTGGTTCTGTAATGTATTTCTTAAACATTGAAACATGGAAGACATTGTGAAAATTGAATAGACTTGGTAGCATTGTAAAATGGTAATCTACAGCTCCAATTCTGTCATGAATTTCAAAAGGTCTGATGTACCTGGAGCTTCATTTTCCCTTCTTACTGAATCATATAATACCCTTCCATGGAGATACCTTTAATAAAACATGTTCTCATTATTGAAATTTCAAATCCCTCTTTCGGTTATCAACAAAACACTTTTTCCTACATTGAGTTGTTTTGATATGGGTTTAGATATTTTTCACCTTTTCTGTTTTTTCCTAAACTGGTTTTGGGCCAACGAGCTTTCTTCCACCAACATCATCATAGAATGTTGGTGTATGGAATATCTTTCCATATAACAATTCATGTGGTTCCATATAAATACTTGAATAAAAGCTATTATTATTGTGAAATTATATGAGAGGTAAATACCATTCCCACATACCTTGAAATTCATGTGAACAAGACCTCCACATGTCCACCAAAGGTTGAATAGTATGTTTTGATTGACCATTAGTTTGTGGGTGGTAGGATATGCTCAAAAGAAGATCAATATCTAGGGCCTTCTAATGACTTGTCTGGAATTTTGAGGTAAAACGGGGATCAAAATCAGAAAAAAAAATGATAATGGTACACCTTCAAGTCTTACAACTTCATTAATAAATATTCTTTCTAATCTTTTAAGTGGTAAATCTTCTCTTATAGCAAGAAAATGTTCTTCTTTTGTAAGACAGCCAGCAATGACACATATCTCATCATTCTTTCATGGATTCTTTTATAGCCCCATGAAAAATTCCATTGTAAAATCATCCCATTTCCACATAGGAATAGGAAGGGGTTACATGACTCCTCTAAGACGTTTTCATCCATCTTTCACCTGTTGAAAAAACAACCATCTCGACACATAATCTGCAATATCCTTATTTATGTTTTCCTACCAAAACTTTTCCTTTAGATCTCTATACATCCATGTATTATTAGGGTGTATAGAGAAGTTATATCTATGAGCATCGTCCAATAGTTCCCTCTTCATCTCAGGAATATCAGGAACAAAAATCATCTTTCCAAGTTTCAAAATGTCTTCTTTATATGAGAATTTAATCAACATCCCATCATTTAAAGAATTAATTTACATTTAAAACTCCTCATCATCGGCATGGGAACTGTTTATCCTTTCTAGTAAAGAAGCCTTGGAAACCATTTAAAAAAGTAGTGATATATTACCTTCCTTGGTAATCCCCATATCCATCATTACTAGATCGAGGAACAAAGGACCCCTTTCAACTCTCATTTTGTTCATAATTTCATAGTCCTTTCTACTCAAAGCATCTTCCACCTTATTTTCCTTCCCCGGGTGGTAGTGTATTGTGAAATCATATTCCTTGAGTAGCTCAATCCATCACTTTTGTCTCATGTTGAGAACTTTCTGTTAGAAGATATATTTAAAACTCTTATGATCTTTATATATCTCACATTTTATCCATAGAGGTAATGTATCCAAATCATCAGAGTAAATATTACTTATGCTAACTCAAGATCATGAGTTAGATAGTTTTGTTCATGAAATTTTAGTTTCCTAGATGTATATGAAATCACTCTATCATTCTTCATAATGACACAATGAGGTCATTTCATTGATGCATCTCTAATGATCACAAATCAATCATTCCCTGATGGTAGAGTTGACATTAGATAATTCAATAATATTTTATTCAATTCTTTAAAACAGTCTTCGCATTCCTTTTTCAATATGAACTTAACCCATTTTCAAGTAATCTTGGTTATTGGGTTGGCTAAACAGGCGATGTTCTGAACCAAACACCGATAATAATATATTAAACCAATAAAATTGTGTACCTCAATTATGATCTTTTGAGTTGTACATTCTTGAACAACCGTTGTCTTCATGGGATCAATATATATTCCACCCTTAGAGAAAATTTGTACTAGAACTTAAACTGATTGTATCCAAAAAATCACACTTGCTAAACTTCCCATATAATTCATTTCATCTAAGAGTCTTAAAAATAGTGCGCATGTGATTTTCAGGATCATTATAGATTTTAGAGTATACAATGATATCATCAATAAATACCTCCACAAATTCAATAAGATGTTCTTTGAAAACTCAATTCATTAGATCCATGAAACAGATGGTGCATTAGTTATTCCAAAAGGCATTACCATAAACTTGTATTTCTTGTACCTGGTTCGGAATGTTGTTTTTAAAATGATTCCTTCCTCACAAGCAACTTATGATATTCAGATCAAAGATAAAATCTTCAAGAAAAATTGGGCTCCATGATGATTATCAAATATATCATCAGTGTGAGGTAGGGGATACTTTTTCTTTATTGCTATATCACTGATCTCTCTGATATTAATAAAGAACATCATAGACCCATATTTCTTCTTAACAAAAAGTAATGGGGCTCCCCATGGAGAAATTATAGGTTAAACAAATCCTTTATCACTCAAATCCTCTAGTTGTTTCTTTAGTTACACCAATTCCCTAGTGGACATTTTATAATATGCCTTTGATATGAGGGGGGCTGATCAAAACACCTTTGTTGCAATGATACATCCAATATGAGTTTTGAGAGATAAGTCCTTTATTAAATAAAATTGGACATGTCTACATTTCATGGAAAACTAGGAAGATATAAATGAATGTGATGATCCAAAATCAAATAATGCATTGGATAAGTTTGAGGAAATGGTTAATGTACATGCCACTACTTCATTAGGATCTTCAATATCAGCGGTTGTGATCACATACACTTATTCATTCTCCCTTGGCCTTTTATATTGTGTGTTTCCTTGATGCTTTGGAAATTCATTATCATAGTGTTTCATCCCCCTAAAATTATAGATTTGATCATTAATCGCTTCTTTATTCCCCTTACAATCACCAGAAATAAGGCCTTTCTGTCAACATTTACAGCGTACTCATATTCTTTTTTAGCAGGCACTATGGCGTTTCTTTCCATAACTATCAGAGGGTGTAAATTCAACTATTCCTTTCTACCCTATTTTCTTATTTCCTTTTCTAGGGTTTTCAGAATTCCTCTTCTTCTATTTCTTTCCCTTAAAGTCTTAAATCTTAGAAAATTACTTTTCCATCTTGATAGCACATTAAACTATATCTTCATATAGTAAGAAACTCTGGGAGACCAAATCCCGCTAGAGGAATGGATTTATCACATTAAATAATTGATCAATCTTGCTCCTTGTATTTCTTATGTAGTCCACAACATTCCATTCTAACCTTGTGAAGTTATCTTCACACTTTGCAACATTATCATCTTCCTTTTACTTTATATTTAGAAATTGTTTTCATATTCACTCGTTGTTCACGAGGAAAGTATTTCTCTAGGAATATTTCGTTAAAGTATCTCTATTGAATCTCTTATATCACATACTCCTCCTTTTTTTTGATTAACGACCACCACTGATCCACATCTCTTTATAGTTGATAAACTACTATGGCGAACTTCTCTCTTTTATTACATCACAAAGAGAGAAATATATTATCTAGGGAACTTATCCACTGTTCAGCAACAAATGGGTTTGTAGTCCCATTGAATAATGGACGTTGTCTCATAAAGAAATCTAACAAAGCTTCCCCGTGTGGAGGATATGGATGCTCCATATAGGTAATGTTATTGTTCCTAACCTTGGTAAGGTTTCCCAGTATTGTTATAAGCTACTCTTTACCAGTCGCATCACCAGATCCTTCATCATTATCTTCCGTCAGATTGAAATACCTACATGGGATACGCCTGTTAATGCGGTTTCCATTTCTTTCACTATGTTCCATTTCTAAATGATGGAATAGAATAGATTGGGTTATGAATCATAATTTATAATCTTAACATAACAAAATTCTTAACATAAATTGAGATTATACGCATGGATAATCCCATAATCCCAAAATTGGTTTCTTTCAGGAAAAATTTACATTTAAATCCTTCATAATGAATTATAAATAAAATGTGAATTATCCTATGAAGATACCCTGGGGGTTTCAATGCCAAGAGTGTAGAAAGTCCAGTTATTCTGTACCCGGATACCCAGGGTAAATCCCAAAATTCCTTGTATAAGCTTTCACTCTGAGGTACATCTTTTCCAGAGCCACCTATACCTGTTTGTATCCAGATAGGGCGGTATTTTCTATAAAGATACACATAATCTATTCCTTACCAAAATACCATGATGTTGTTATATGTTTATCCTAAAATAATATCTTAGGGATTTTTTTCCCAAATAATCATTTTCTAAATCTAGTTTCCATGTTTTCAACTAAACTTTTCTGATACCAACTATAAGGACATGACCCTAGTTTCCTAGAGCCAGTTCCATATTTTGTTACATTAGCATATACACAAGTAATATATATCCCAAAGGAACAATTTTTTTATTATATTTTGGAAACAATATACATATATAAGTTTAACATTACTTAATGAAAGTAAATACAACACTAATTTATTCCATGATAAACTTTCAAGCCTCTTAGATTATGCCTTCAAGTCACTCAAAACTTACTTCTCCATATCTGGGGAAAATAAAACATTAGAAAGGGGTGAGATAAAATTCTCAGGAAGAGTAATCAATATAGAGGATGATAAAATAAACATAAATTTTATTCAAGTTGAATAATTAGAAACACGCGCCTTTATAAATAATAAACTTGAACACATAATGGAAGGAATATGAGATGAGTAAATAATGCCAAAATAAAACATAATCATAGGTGTTATACTAGTCAAATAACAACATTAAATTTCAATTACTAGATTAATATTAAGGTAAGTGCATATTATTGAAATTCTGAAACACTTTTTCAAGGCCTCATACAAGATTTCTAAAAATGATTAATGCATCGTCCAAAACCATATATCAAATTGAGAAAGACCTGGCTAATTCCATGTTTATTTGTCTCATGAGACCTACCGATGCATCGAGGGGCTATAATGGGCCCCACCAATCACATAATAAGTCCAATACATTCCTCATATGATCTAGGATAAACGTAAACAACATAAACATTCATTTTGAAACTGTCATATGAAATGTTACTAACTTTCCCCAATCATTAAACATAAAACACTAACCATTCTATGTAATATGGTGAATGGTTTTAGGATCTATTATCCACAATAAAATTAGTTATAAAACAATAAATTATATATGGTAGATGAAATCATAAATTATTAAACTCAATTATACATAATAATTAGCAAGGTTGTTGAATCAGATGAAAATACTCTTATAAATCATTAAGAAATTCTTGATATAAATACTCTTTTATTTTGAGAAGAAGAGTTATTTAGGAAAAATCTTTTTATAAAAATAGAAGTGAAGTATGATATTATTATCATAATAAAATGATTTATTTTATGAAGATAATTTTTTTAAAAAACAGATTATAGAGTTCCCTTTAAAAGAGGTAAAAATTTGTGAAATTCCCATGAATCAGGCTTGTAATTTGGAAACAATTTAGAATGTTCCTTTTAAAACATGTAACTATTCATAAAATAAGGAAGGGTTATGGTTGGTAAACATATATATAAAACTTAAAAATATTTTAAGATTATTAAATAATAATATACAAGAATTTCATTGAGGTAATTAGATAATAAATGTAACCCAAATGAAAGTGGAGGTTCGAGAGATAAAACCCTTACCTTACATCTAAATGTGTTCCCCGCTAGAACATAAGGTCCTGGAATATGAAATTATATTGATTGATAACTTATTTCAGAACCTATTATACATTTATTTAGTTTATAATAATTTTTTTCAATTCATTTGTGTCCTTACTGATAAGTTATAATATCGAATTAAGTCGTTCTGAAGTGTTCGTTTTCATGATTTTCATAATCAGTATATTTTTTAAGTAATGGAGTTCATGTGAAATAGTTTTAAATCTCTAAAATTTAAATTAAATATTATTTATTAATATTCGAACTTTTTAATGTTCATTTATATCATTTGGATACATGGAATGGGGATTAATCATTTGATGACAACCACTTGGATTATTTGGCGGTATTTGGATTATTATGAACTAGTTTTTTCATAAAAAATAATAATATGTAAATATATTCGTTCCTGAATATTAATTAGGATATAATACATATATTATAGTCTGGTTCAATAAAAAAATGTTTTCATGACCAGTAATGATGGATAATTTGATGAACGAACCACCGTCGTCCACAAAGGTTATAAATTGGAACCTCATGATGTTGATTTCGTTTATAAAAGTAAAAAGGAGGGAGTAAGAATATTGATGATGGTTATTCCATTAACATGATATAATTATAGTATATAGGTGATACAAGAGTTATTAGAGTCATTTTTACATAGGAGGTGTGGAGGGATAACAAAAGAAGATAAATTGAGATGAAACTAAATGAAAAAGAAGGGTGTTTTACCTCTTGAAATAACCTCCTTGAGAACCTCTTTAAGGGGAGGTATTTTTCATCTTTTGACAAGACCAAGAGATTCTTGAATGTGGTGAGTGACTAGGGAAGGTTAATTTGGTAGATATTTTAGGATCTTAAATGGTTAGAAGAGTTAATATAAGAGGGAGTGAGGGGGTTTTATAGTAGAGGATAGGGGTTAATTTTCAATATTTGTTTCATTATTTTATTATTTCTATCAAGAAAAACAATAGTATTGTTTTAGGTGACCCATAATAGTATTAAATGCATGTGAGTTTGAACCAAGTGGTCTTAAATCACTTATTATTTCCTAAATAGTGTATTTAATAGATAATTTGAATATATGGTATTTTACTGTATTTCACTATTCATAAAAAATTCACGAATTTCAGAAAAAACCTAAAAATTCACCCATACCATTTTTCAATGAGTATAATTCAAAAATGAACTAAATTTTTCAAATATAATTTTCTAAGTATTATTAATTTAATTTTTAATTAAAATGTAGTTAATTTGAAAAATCAAAATTTTAAACGTATAATTAGTTTTATAATACATTGAAAAAATAATTATGATCTCATTATCTAATTACCTTAATAAAATAAAATAATATCATCATTTACTATTCATAAGGGTCATATTACTATTCATATTACAATTCATAATGGTATGTTACTATTCAACAAAAATCCAGTTTGTTCTCTCAAACTCCAAATGACTTACTGATCACAACTCCAAATGACCATTTTTTTGCAATTCAAAACATAGTGGAGGAAAAGTTGTATTTAATGGATAGATTATAAAATGCATTCATGGATTATTTTCAAAACCACGGGGTGTTAAAAATAGTATAATGGATAATTATACACCATTTTACTCTATATTTATAGTTACTATATACATATATATATATATATTAGTCGATTATTATGTTTTTTCAAGACAAGTTTTATGTAATATTTACCTCTTTGAAATAGATTCATAAAAGTTGTCTTTGTATATATTATTTTTCCAAATTACTTCTTTATTAGATTATATAATTTACTATAATTGATGATCCATGACAGTTATAATGGTATAATTTCATTCAATGTATTTTTTTGTAAAAACCATGAAGATTAGATAGGTGATTACCATGTTTCCATGTTTCTTAGCAAATGAAGGGTGGTTTATTAATTAATGCATAAAATATAGATATATAAATTATATAAAAAACATAATTTTTATATTTATATCATATTATATGGGAAAATAAGTTATTATATTCATCCTTTATTTAAATTCAATGTATTTTTTATCTAGTTAAACTGACTTAAACATGGACCTACCATGATTAATGGATGATTTTACAGTGGTTTAATTGTAATATTATTATATTAGAATAATAATTATATTATTTTGAGTTAATTATATTTATATATGATAATTATAAATAATTACAGTGAAATAATAACTCATATAATGTCATTACTTAGAAGGAAGTGGTCATTTCACTCTTAATATGAGCATTCTAAAATATTGAATTAATGATAATCGTTTGTTGATCATATCATCACTGGTTAAATAAAATTACTTCACATAACCTTAATGATATAAAAACATCATATTTACCCATTAATCTCATAATTATGACCATCCATGTAAGGTTGTAATAAAATGGAAAAACTAAAAGAAGTCATTTCGTGGAGGTAGTAGTCCACAAATATGTGGCAGTGACAGTTTTTTTCCATAGAAAAAGAGAAATAAGTAATATGGTCCATTTCATCATAATATAAAACCAATATAAATATCATAATTATTTTATAAATTCCATTTTTATTGGAAAATTGAATGGTGTTTATGGAAAATAAAACATATTATGCCATATTGGTTGTAGTCCGCAAAACACAGTAGTAATGAGTTTATTATTCTTAATAGAAAAAATGGAAAAGGTGATTAACCATAAATACCATATAATAATAAAGTTTATTATATAAACAATAGTCATTTTATTACATTTTTATTTTATTACTCATGTTGATAACATTGAGATTTCCTTGGAATATTCCATGAAAATTGATAGCATTGGCCAATATAGTTTTTCAAAAAACATAATAGAGTGAAAATATAATCTAGGGGAAGGAATTAGGGAATATGTTTATGAGGAATCCAAATTTAAATGACTTATTTTTGTGAGTGTTGAGATTCCCCTTTTATAAGTGTTTATAATGGATTTGTTTGTAAATATTTCAACATTATAAAAGGGGGAACATGTTAAACAATCATGTGGATAAAAAATTGAGAAATAATTGAGTGGTAAGACATAGTATTGATCCATACCTCATCCACTCAATTGAATATATTTTTTAATCAAATATCAATCACTTTACAAATTGAAGTATTAATTTTATGATTTTAACTTTTACAATGGTAATTATTTTTACCTTTGGTAACATAATTTTTATGTCTAAAAATAAAGTTTCCCTTATTAGATAAATTAAACTCATTAATTTTATGG
The DNA here is from genome assembly GCA_963277665.1 of Viscum album. Taxonomy (NCBI): domain Eukaryota; kingdom Viridiplantae; phylum Streptophyta; class Magnoliopsida; order Santalales; family Viscaceae; genus Viscum; species Viscum album. The sequence goes on from OY728158.1 coordinate 1,510,714,429, forward strand.
TTGAGATATATTTAATTTTATTAAAATTATAAATCTGATAAAATAACATTTTTAAAATAAGAATATATAATGTATTAAAAATAATTTTTGAGAAAATAATTCATACATTCTGAAATATAAAATATTGTCATATAAACTAAAAATAACATATTTTAACTGTAAAAGATTATATATAATTCATATTTAATCCTATAATAAGGTCTAAAAAATTTCAAATTAATAATTATATTCTAATAAGGTCCTAAAAGTCTTGTTATTTGTAAAAACACTATTTTAACTATTCATATAAAAATCAATTAATTTTGAGAACCCCAAAAAATTATATTAAAAACATAATATTACGATTAATTCAAAAAAATTATAATTATTTTTCTAATATTTTAAAATTAAATAAATAAATAAATTCTAAAATATATTTTCATAAATCATTCATATTGGAAAATAACTTTTCTAATTTTAACTATTAATTATTCTTATTTCATATGAATTACTCGTTAACATATTAGTAATATATTATTTATTTTATTAATATATTTAATGATTATCTAATCATTCTATACATACTTTTTTGAAATATATCTTCTATTTTAGGAAAACATATTTTTAAGAAAAATAAATATTTTTATAGTTGTTTTGTCTATAATAATTGAATTTCAATCCCATTAAAAGTAGAAATTAATTTACTACTCTAAAAATAAAATAAATAGGTTATCCATATTCATTCCCACTAATTCGATAGTTAGGATTTAATGGTAATAATTAATATATAAATTATTTTTAAATTATATCTTTTTTTTAGTTTTGTGTTGTGTGTGGAGAAAGGTATTGATGAAATTTAATAATTTAAATGTAATCATATATTAATATTACAAGGTGTTCTATTTTGAACCCAATAAATAAATTTTATCCTCTGAGTATCATTCAAAATAATAGAGTAGCTTCTGCAGGGAATTCAAAATTATGTTTACACCAAAATATGGTCATATGTTTATATAATATATGGAAAGAGATTTATCTATATGAAAAATTATTATAAGAAATTTATAAAGGGTGATATCCCATTTTTATTTAAAAAAATCATAATAATTAATAATATCTAAATCAACATGGAATAACTTCCCACAATTCTTGAAAATGAATTTTATAATATTCATACCACTATGTGTTTTTATTTACAACTTAGTATCTATTAGTGGGTAACAAATAACATTCCATAGGATACTATAAAATATTTACTAAAAATCACTATTTGATACATTAAAAGTAATTTTATAGAATTTTCTATATTTTCAAGGTTGATGGTGACAATTTCTCTTATTGTCACTTGGATTGGAATAGTGAGTAGCATAATACCCAAGTTGATTTTAATTTAAGAAACAATATTTATTTCATTTTCCTATACATTTAAGAGTGTAAAAAACTTTATATCCACCCATAGAGAATTTATCTATCCCTTTACGGAAAACTCCCCCACACTTCTTCCCAAATTTTTTACATATAAGAAATTGAATCTCCATTCCTTAATCATCTTAATCACTTGATCCTTCATTATACTCTACCATTATCCCCATTTTTTTCTAGTAATTAGACTATTTTCTAATTTTTAATCACATTTCATGAAAATTGGTATTCAATAATCAATATTTTTCTCACACTATCTCTCTTTCAGATCTAATATTCATTGAAATAATATCTATATTATCCCTCTCACCCATGGTTCTACCATGTTCAATCCATTTTTAAATTCAAATTTGTTAAAATTACTCATAAAACATTATTAACACCAAGGAAATATCAAAATCGAAAAGGGACTCAACTATCAAAAATTTTACTATTATCACCAACTGAGAATTTAATTCCTTTAGTCTGACATAATTAGATCTCAGTTTAACCAATATAATTATTGGTTCAACCTAGGATAATTTAAGTTTTGTTCACTCATACATCAAAAATTAATCCTCAAAATAGTGTTCCCAAATAACCAAAAACATAATTGAAATATTCTAAACCCAAGAAACATTGATATCTATTCTCTCCAAATCCAATATATTTATTATCCATAGAAGAATGTATCAATTAATGTTCACCATAAATTATTTATGTCTATGTTTTAGTCAATGTTATCCATGTTCACATTCCAATTAGGTTATCAAATATAACAAATTCAAATATATCATAATGGTTCATTAAGATAATTTAATTGGCCAAATCATATCCCCAGAGAGTTTCTATCTTATTGTTCAATATTAGTCCCACTCAACGTGTATCATAGTAATGATTAATTAAATTCCCAAAAAAAACACTTTTTAATGTGATTTATTCTTAATACATATTTTCTGCAACCACATGTGCATACTAGTATCTATATAGGGATATATTTATAAGAAAACAACTTACTCAGTACTTTTCAAACAAATTGGATATTATCTTATATATAGAATCATCTCTATTATTTCCATTGAGGATTTCTTATCCTAATCTCAATATAATATCTTATTAACTTATCAATAAACTATATTCCAATCCCAGAGTTTCATCTGTACCCTAGAACATATGAATAAACATAAATATCCTTTAAATTGACCTCAAAAAACATCCTAATATCTAATGTTATATAAACTATTCCTTCCAAACCAACTCAGACACCCTAAACATTCATTCTTAGTTCAACTACTATAAAAATATTCTATAAACACTTTCTTTGATATGAGATGTAAAATCTATGAAATAACCTCACATAATTAAAAAATCCTTACTGATTTTTTTGATATCTTACAACTCACAGTTCGTTTATTTTTTTGAGATTTAAAAAATAATCCCACATCATATACTATGAAAGTCCGCATTAATTATATCATGCATACAATTGTTTTACTATATATGACACTACATAATCTATAATGAGTCTCAAACATCATCCATAAATTAGTCCACAAGTTTTATTCTACTAAACATGTCATGTTTATAAATTCAATTCATTTCCTGAGGAAATGGAAACATAATAATGGATGATATAAAAATTTTGGTACAAAAATACCACATAATAAATCTTCGTATAAACATGGAAAAAATATTACATAATTTATATGTAATAAACATGAATAAATAATCAATATGAATCATATACAATTCCATATCTGTAATAATAAACAAAAACATGGGCATCGATAATACTAATCAAATACTAGTGGAATACATAATCTCTTACAAAAAACCTAATATCAAGGCCTGGTTCCTAGAAAATATCATGTTTTGGAGACTGTTATACACTAAAATGGAAAAACATTTTGTCTCATGTGACATTCTGATGCATTGAGGGGATATGTAATTTTGGTCCCCATCCATCACCTTATTAAGTCTTCTGTATTCATATTAACATTAAATAATTCTTTCCATACCATTACCTAAGGAATCTATTTCTAAATAAAAACTTCGGTATCCATATATTAATGATAAACAATTTCAATACATAATCAACTTATGTTTATGGATAATTATCATCAAGAATATCAATACATTTTTCCATGTCAATAAAAATGATACCATGGCCATAAACCATTAATGGAATGAAGGTGGGTGGTCAAAAAATACATAGTAATCTCTAAAATAGTCATCTGTATCATAATAACAATATAGATAATGTCTATGTCTTTCCATAATTCCAGTGAATAACAATATTTCTAGGTTATCATCATCTAATCAAAATTATATAAAATTTTAATCACACAACATACAGAGTAATGATTATCTTAGTCAAAACCATAATGACATCATCATAATCCTTCTAGAGAAGTAATTTGGATGATATTTGAATAGAATTACCCTAGTGAAATTGGTAATCATATATGGGAGTTAACGTAAATGAATACACTCCCCCATAGAATGATTTTTTCAAATTGTATCAAAAAAATAAGGGATCAAGGGTTGAATTATTAAATACCATGAGTCTAATACATAAAATTATAATATATATATATATTTGTGAATAAATCACTAAAAATAAACCCCAATATGGTAAATCTATTTTAAATGATAGGGTAAATATAAAGATAAAGATAAAATATGTTTTAGAAAAAAATTAACTTTTTCATAAAATAAACATTTACATTTTTCATTCAAATTTATCTTTTGAAAATGTTATGTGAATGAATTTGAAATATATTACTTTTAAAAATAGTTTATAATATAGATCCTTGTATAAAAATAATAATTATATTAGAAAATTAAGTAGATATAAATTTAACATGTGACTGTTAAAGTAAAACCCCTTTTATTAATTTCAAATTATAATTATGTTAAACTCACACTATAATAAAAGTAAGAAAATCTTATTCATTAAAATATAAATTTCTTATAGATGATTATAAAATACCATATATTAAAATATTATGGTGAAAGAAACCAAGAGTGAAAGTAATATGTTAATGAAAAAACAATATAACTTATGAATAGAATAAATGAGTAATTAATATCACCTACATGAAACATACTCCAGGAAAAATCAATCATTTGAATGGTGTTTTATGTGGTTAAAATGTAAGTAATGAAAGAAACCTTATAATAAAATAAATGTGTAGAATGTACCCAACTTATATGAAATGATATTATGTCAAATATAATATCCTGATGAATGAAAATTGTTTTACAGCCTACCACTGGGATACATAATGTGCTGGTGAATACGTCCTTGTTTTTGGTTAAATTATTTGATGAATAAATATTAAAGGTGAACCTATGGTGTTAATATTTTTCTTTAAATATTCATATATTATATCCGATAACTTGTGATCACCATATTGGTTTTAAAAACTTATTAGAGACATATGGAAAGACTTTTCACTCTTTTATGGATCATACAATCTAATAAAATTTAATTTTAGTGATTCAAAAATAAAAAAATATTTTTTGGATACTAATTTCATTATGCAAATGATTAATTTAAAATTGATTGAACAAAAACAGAAAAATGGAATTTTTCTTATGAAATAAAAATTTATCAAGTGTATTTCATTATATTCAAATATAGTAAAATAATTCCTAAAATTTATAAAATGAATCTTGAAACAAAAATTTTATCCTATTACCTTAATATAAAATTAATAAAATGGTATTTCAATCTATCATATATTTATGGTTATGAGGTCCTTAACATCTCATTGATCATTCACTTTCTTGTGATCAATGGCCACTTCATTATACTAAATTATATATTATTTGATTTCATGTCTATATATTCACCTTCCATCAATTTTATCCAATATATAAACCTAGTTATTTGTCATTCCAAATGAAATTTATACATAAGTTTCTCTCTTATTAAAAGTTTGTTTTATTAACCCTTTTCTATGAGGGTTCTCAATAATAGAGTTTTCAAATATCAATCCCTTGATTTTTGAGAAGAAGATAAATTTATGTGGATGAAATTAATTTAAGGTGGATATAATATAATATCCTGAAATTATAAATGAATAAAATTTAATTTTATAGCGTGTATGACACACAACATCCAGATTAAACAACCTATGAAATATATTTCATTAAATTTAATCTCTTCAATAACTTCTGGAATATGACACCTCGTTATAAATAAGTTGTAATATAGTATACCATTATAACTTATAAATTAGATTGTTGAATTTGAATAGAACTAATTAAATTATTTAAATTATGCTCATATTTTTTTGAGAAATAAAATAATAACTATTTTAAATAAAAAAAAAGTAAAAAAATTTTTTTGTATTTTTTTAAATGATAGTTTAGTCACAATTTGAGAACATAAATTGATTTTCATATTTAAAAATGTTAGAAATTTTATTTTATTAAATTTGAATTATTTTTTGAATAATCATACCAAAATTATATTAGGTTTATTTTTTGGGTTTTTTCTTAAATATTTAGTATTTTCGATGAAGAGGAAGAAATATTAATTTTTATTGAAAACTACATTTCATTTAAATAATTAAAATTTTAAATAAAATTTTAAATTGTTTATAAAGTAAAATTAGTTTAATTATATTAAAATTTAACTATTTGAGATCATTTTAATAAATTTTAGATTATATTTTTATATTAAAACCATCTATACTTATGATAATATTTTATTTGAAAACATGTATTTTCATCTTGTCTATGGGTATAATCTTAAATTGGACTATATCATTTTTGTGAATTGAATTTGGAAAATTTTATTCCATATTTTGAATTAAAATTATTTATAATATAATCTGTTTAAATTATCTTTTCACCATTATTAATACCAAAAGAAGTAAAAATTAATTATTGTCGTTAATGTAAAAACTGAATTACTGAGGGGTTAAACTTAGAAGATAAGTGATAAAAATAACTAAAAAACTTATCCAACACCCATTTTATGGAAATATTTGTACTTTATAACCTCTAATTGTTGATAATGATCAATTTGGGAGGATTTTTTCATTATAAAAACATTTTTTAAATTAATTAATTTTAAACATTCCATGTGTGTCCTCTCCCCCATTAATAAAAGGCCACCCCTCCCATTCCCCTCTTATCACATAATAATATATTTTATCCAACACATAGCTACCCAAATCACTTACTTACTCAACTCCCAACATCTTATATCCCTTTATTTATCATAAATCCAACCTAGTTAGTCTTTTTGGTGCAAACCTAAAGAATATATACAAAGAATAGGTAATGTTCTTAAACAAGGATTTTTATTTTGTTTCTTCTTCCACCTCATTAAAATATTATTAAACCATCATTATAAAATATCCTATGTATATAAAATATAATAATATTTTATTATTCTATGTTAATAACCTATATCAATCTCCTCCTTCTTTAAATGGGATATGAGACCATTGATTATGTGTATGCCAGACTATCGCCTCGTTAACAGATTCAATTCATTTTCAATCACCGCATTTCAAGGCTGTATATAATGGTGTATTTAAAAACTTTATATGATATTTATTATATTATTATACTTATATAAATAAAATATCACAAATACCTTATTATTTCCCATTATGTTTAAAATACAATAATGTCCCTTGTGTGGACGGAGGACTACCACCTCGCAAAGTGATGTGATTTCTATTTCACATACAATTTACATGTAAAATAAATAATATAAATTTAATTAATATTTTTTATATATATTAATCTATATTGATTCATTATTTTTAATATATCCCCCATTTCCTCATACTTTTCTCATTAATGGAATGATATCATCAGTCGTGCGTATATATAGTCTACCATCTCCACAAAATGATATGATTCATTTACCATGTCCTCATTTCAAGAATGATTTTGAAATTCTATACAATGAGTAAATATAATACATATAACATTAATTTAATTATGTAAATTATGGATATATATCATATAACCGTGAACTAGAACCTTCATGACAAAGCATGAATGGAAAAACAAGGCAATTAACACATGAAACAATGAGGATAATGAAATGTTATTAGAAAATGGGTGTTAAATGTTGTAATTGGATCATATATGTAATTAAAAATATTAATATAGACTTGGTAGAAATTAATAATATGATTAAAACCATTGTAAAGTATTTTAAAAAAAATCAACCAAAATGAAGTGTGATGTGAGGTATTTCATCTTAATTTTATTTCATTAGGTCATATTATTATGTTATGCACATAATTTATTTTATATGATGTATATACTACCCCTTTGACATTTAATGTAATTATTCCTTAATAATTCAATATATTTTTTGTTTCATTTTGAATTATTTTATCTAAATGGATTCTGATTTAAATGTTACCCAGTGGTAAAAAAATCATAAATCAATTTTTTTTCATTCGGTCATATTACTTCTTCATTCCCTCAAATTTTTTAAGATTATATGTGTAATGAATTTTGAATATAAATTAGTTATATTACAATTTTTTATTTTTTATTTTATTTGATCGACATAATTAATTCATTGGTTAATTCTCACTTCAATTTTATGATCTTTGTATGGGTTTATTTCACAATCTCATTTTAATCGGGATTTTATATGATTGAATTTGAAAGAAATTAAATTATTTTATAATTGAATAATAAAAGATATTATGTTTATTATCATATGGATATTCAATAATTTATCAAGTAATAGCAACATTTGTCCACACTTTTTCACATAAAATTATTGAGAAAATGTTTTAATGAAAATCTGTTTTATCCGTCTTCGATCAAAAATCCATTTTCTTCCAAAACTAAGATTTCTAAAAAAATCAAAAATGTTTTTAGAATTCTCAAAATTGATTATATATTCATCATTACCCATATTTTACTTTTCAAAAAAAATTTAAGGAATCTACATGTCATTTTACAAAGAAGGACCATTTAGATTTTTCTAAAAATTTGAAAGGAATATTTTTTTACTTATACGGTATGTTTGGAATTTCCATCCATCATAACCACTTTATGATTTAATGATTATTTTAGAATCATTCAATTTTATTTTCAAAAAAATAATTTCAAATTTTTTATAAAATATTAGTTTTAAAATGGAAATTTTCAAAATGAAAAGGATATTTACCACAATAAATTTTTAATGAACTTCTTATGATATTTCTATTGAACAATGGTATAATGCGTTTATTTTAATTATATTAAAATATTTATTCATACCATAATTATTCTTTCCTTGCATGTTTTATGATCATTTTGAATAAGTATGGTATGTATATTCACTTTCTTGAATCATTTTGAAGTCATTATCATTATCTTGAAATATTCACCTTTATATGGTCATTAGGAATTAAATTTCACCTAAATGTTGATTTTATTTTTCATGTGAATTATTATTTCCTAAACATTATATAATTTTTTTATAAATTGTTTTACATTTAATTTTATGTTATTGAATTTTGAAACATTTATATATATGAATCTTTTACTCAATATAGATATTTGAGGATAAGGCATATTATTCATGAATTAAATTGACTATTGGATATATGAAGAAATATTTGGACAAGAATATATAGATGGTATAGGTTGTAGATAAACCCTTGATTTAATAGTGGTATCATGAGATGAATAAGTTGGATTGCCTTTTTTAAATTGGTTTTTACTATATACTTATCCCTCAGTTTAAACTATCTTATAAAAGGTCTTTACCATAATGGTATCATGATACTCTATATCATGTGGTTAAATAATTAATCATTTACTTCCCCAAGAATATTGTAATTATTATCCATTATATTTTCACAATTATAATAACTTTAGACACATTCCATTCTTAATTTATTGATTAAATGAAATTTGTTCTCAGTTTTTTTCCTTTCTGTATTTTTTTTCCATTCAAATTATTTAAATGGAATGTGTGTTTTGTTATTTATCATTCCATGATTATGATTTTTGGTTAATAATAACTTCCACTATAATTAGTCCTTACTAAGAATTTGGTCTCACCCTTATTTTTTCCCTTCCCATAAATCAGGGAAATTTTATAAGAATTATATTGAAGGATATACTCTTGTAAATAATCATATTCATTAAAAATGACAAAAAATTATGTTTTAAAATGTAATATGGGAATCATATATATATCTATCTTACCAAGACCACTAAACTACTCGGTTATTTTTTATGTTATTACTTTTATATTATAATAATATAATAAATTATGAAACCGCACCTTGGTTATGGGAGAAGAGGTCATTATAGACTTGATATTCAAAAATTAATTACACCTCACCTAGTATAAAAATATGAAAATATTTTTAAATTTATTAATTTAAATCTATACAAATATACTTCATTCATCCTATTAAAATAATTTTATCAATATAAAAAATAAAATTTTGAATACTTGAACTCAACTCAATCCCATATAAATTATTTTCGACATTACCTTTAATAAAATACATCTTATTGAGATATTTTTCTATCTTGGATTACCAATATCTCAGAGATTACTTCATCCTATATAGTAATTTCTCAAATTTACACACTTTTTTCAATTATTGTCATATATTGAACCTTCTATTTGTTCAATGCAAATTTCTTATCCTTTCTCACTATTCATGGATTCAATTTTTACATCCATATGTTCACTTTTTATTTGTTTTGTATTATTACTTCAAAAAATATTTGAATCTATTTTACAATTGCAACATCATAATAAGACCCTCAAAATTTAATAACTTGTAGTTTATAGAACCCATTAGAAACCCGCATAAAATTGTTTCTAGAGTAATTAATTCTACCATTTATATTTTTATTGAATTCTAATTTTGTTCTTATAATATGTTTCTATAAAAATCTCAAAATATGATCCCAAGTGACATTTTTTATATTCAAATACAAATCCTCAAACATGGTAGTTACCCATTATATTTTATCAATGAATTTATTAGAATAATATGATTCAACTTGTTATATTAAATCTAATTGTTTTATTAATTTAATTTTCCTTCTTGATTCCAAAAGAGAGTCTCGTTATACAATGATGTTTTCAGAAAAAAATTTATTTTGTTATTATTTTGATTTATGTTTATACATATAATATTATATTATTCATTATTATTTGTTAATTGTAAATTAACATCATTATGGTTTTTCACTTTCATGTTTTCATCATGAGCACTTTCGTAATTTAAATCATTATCCTGAATTTAATATTTATTGTCTTCAAAATATAGTTTTTTCACTACATGTTTGGTTTCAATGGTTGTTACATTATAATAGTATAGAATTTTTTACAAACATTTTTTCCAGTACTTTTTGCCTTTTCCTTTTAATAAATAATCCATTAACATGTCATATTCATTTTTTTCATTAAAATATGACTAGATTTTGATTATTATCTTTAATCAAATATACAATTATAAAGATTCTAAAGTACGTCACCGAGGATTTTCATTTTCACCACATCTCACATAAAGGTATACTTGATTATGATCTATGAAATAACCTTATTTTAATATTAAAAATAGGTAAAACAACCTCCCTCTAAAATAATTTAGAATTTTTATACCTTAAAAGAACATTTCAATCCATTCCCATAAAAAATTATTTTTCATTATAAACAATCCATCCATCATGGTGTATATAGAGTGTTTTATTCAGTTATTATATCATTCTTTTTATGATAATACCTAAAGTCATTCTGTTTGAATTCTATACCATTATTTGTTCTTTATTTTTTTGAAAAAAAATTAATGTAATTGTTTTTGAGTGTACATTATAAATATCTTGAGTTTTTAGTAGTTTTTGACTTGTGTGTCATAAATATTTCATCAATTATCTAGGATGAATCGCTATTAAATAAAATAAAATTTACACAAACTTTTAGTGGAATAATACCACATATGTTCAAAAAAATTAAAATATATTAAATTCAATTCACTTTTTTACTGAATTTTAAGTCTCATGTTTGTTTCAAGAATCGTCTTTACATTTTGAAAATTTTCTTATATGAAATTTCCTCTCCCAGATCCCTCCATTGATTAGATAAGAGAATTAAATTTCCATCTAAATCCTTTCTTCAATAGGTAAATGGCTAATAAATAGCATCAAGGGGTTTCAAAGCATAAATGGAAGGAATTACTCACCATAGATCATAGTGAGACACTTTGAAAAAAATAAAATTTCATAAAATATAAAAAAATTGATTTAGTTATATTTTAAATGAAAATGTATAACTCATAAATTCCATATAATATAACAAGTGACATAAAACATCATGTTGGAGAATAAATATTGACCATAAATATGTTTAAATGTGTTAATTACATAGTGTAACTTCGTAATATATGAATCAATCTCCAAACACTAACCTTATAATTTCAACCTCAATAAAAAATATAACACTTTCCCATACATCCAAAAGTAGGATTTCGTGAAATTTTATATGTAAGAACTCAGATCTTCATTACTCCTTTTTTAGGAAAAGGAAGAAATGAGTTTTTTCTAAGTACACTACATGTACTTATGAGAACACTCTATGTACCTTGTTGCTGTGTACAACCATTTACTGGCCATGTAATCGCTGAGTAAATAGCCATGTGATTACCTGGCTGACCTACTTAAGTGATGGTCCAGTTGAGGATAAAATATTGTGTGTGTAGTTAATGAACACGACATGTAATTTTCATTATATTTGATATATCATAGTAGGTTCGCATCTTATGTCCACAAGTGTCTTTTTCTCCACATGGTTCATACAGGAGAGTGATAGAATGGCTGAAGAACTTCAAACCACTCCAAATTCTGCGCCTGAGATCCGATTGAGATGTCTTCAGGTGGGTTGTAAACTCAACTGTGATTTCTTAAAAACCCTAAAGACTTTCTTGCTGATTCTTACTCTCTTGTGAGTTATTAGGGTTAGGAATATTTCACTTTTTAGTAGATCCGCATCGATCTTGGCTGATTCATGTGTCGAGATTGAAGTATATGGATCGTGAGACATCAAGGTAGGTGGTTTGTTCCTTCTATTGTTCATCTATGGATTATATGTGCTAAAACTGTCGCATATCCACATTTTGGGAATTTCGTGTTTTGGAATTTAACCATATTTATTACTTTCTATTGTTTAATTGATTAATAATGGGTAATTTCTTATACATATGGTAATATACCTTGTTTATGGGAAAATTGTGGATGCGTTTCCTTGATTGATAGGTTATGGCTATTTGGTCTAGGATATATGTTAGGCTTTCCATGTTTTCCATGCCTTTTTTTGGATGGAGTAGTTGATTATGTGATATGCCTATGATATGCATTGGTTAGTTTGACCAAGTGGAATTTAACTATGAGATCTTCTTAAGTTAGGGTCATTTATTTATGTTTTAATGTAATGTTGACATAGTGGTATTCACTATGAGAGCTGACAGGTTGTCATCGACCCATAGGTTTAGACTATTAGAGATGCCTAGGTGGCTATTTAGAATTTATTTATTGTATGTTTACCAAGGGGTATTGACCATGATAATTGTATAGGTTGTCGATTGTAAATGATTAGTGTAGTTAGACCAAAGTGGTTAGATCATGTGAGCTTCCTAGAGGGTCATTAGTAAATGAATCGTTGTTATGTTATAACATGTGTATTAGACACTATGAACATTCCCAAATGGTTGTTATTGAATAATTTAATTATTGTGACATGTTTTCCAATCCAAATAAGAAACTTGGACTCATTATTGCTTGATTATTTATATGGTCTTTTGAGGCATTTGTTTTGTTACTACTATATAGGGGAATATTGGGCATATTCTATATCATGAGATTACATGATTCAAATGATGAATAATAAATGAAACTGAATATAATTTTAAACTGTAGGATTATATACTTTTGATTACTTCCTAGTTTATTGATAAATTTCATCATATTACCTACTATATTTATATCCAATTACATTTAGGCACATATCTTTTGGTGTTTCCCTACATATTTTCATCTCGAACCATGTTTGGTTCATGCTTTGGACCCAAATAGATTATATGGTTGTAGGTATAAATAAGGGAAAGTTCCCTTCTTCATTAGGTACTTGATTAATGTTGGAGCAGGAGAGCATGGGACCATGTTGAGCCTTCCGATGCTGTTGGAGTTTACTTGCTTCTTTTTTACTTTGGTTTCTGTATTACTTACTAGAATTATGAATTGTTTGGACATTTTCTTATATTCATATTCCATGTATCATATATATATATATATATATTGTGGCTTCTATTGGATTTACTTTTAGTCTTTCTCTTTTTATTTCTGGTTAGTATTACTACTTCTGCTATAATTTACGATTTGATTTACAATTTTTATACTCTACCAATAAGGGCATAGATTCCCCATTATCACACATATTCCCTCACTGTTAGTTGGAATCCTATGGAATTTGGGGAAATGTGATTGAGGTCATGTGACCAGCTGTGTTCAGGGCACCTTTGGGCAGCACCCAGATCAAAGACGTTTCAAAGTGGTATTAGACGAATTTTCACTTTATTCATTGCCTTAATATTTAGTTCCAATAAATTTTGATACAAAGGAATAGGTAGTTGGTATTAAGTTATGCTCAGTAGTATCTAACCAATGTACATTTAAAATCAAATCTACCTTGAACATTTCAATTTTTCTGGTTTTTCAATTATTATAGTTGATTTTATTTCACTATTGGGTGATTCACTTGTTTATTCTAGTTATAGTTGATATCATTTTAGTTATATTTCTATTTCAACCCGATGAGATCAGGGTATGACATCTCATGCATCAGATAGACATTTTCTAGAGATCATATTTCATGCATTTGTGTCATGCCTTTTAGGGTGCATTACTGATTGCATGTTGTTTTGATAGATGTTGTGTTATATATGCTTGTTATTTTGATAGATTTCGTGGTAGAAATTCCTCCTTTTTTGATATGGTATTGGTATATGTAAGTTTTTATTTGGATAGATTCCATGATTTGGTCCTTGAGATGTTATGAGCCCTCTTGGATCATAATTTGGTGGATCATGTTTGAAAATTAATTGATTTTTCTAATATGATATAATTACGGATTCCAAACATTAATTCATAGGGATTATGGTCTCTCATGGATTTGAACTTGTCATTCCTTAATAAAATTTTATGTTTTTAAGGGTTTTGGAGGAGTTTCGGAGGCATACTATCCAAAAACCGAGACAGAACGGTGTGTGATGTTGTGAACACACTCCATGTGTTCCCCTATTCTAGTATAACTAAATTTTTTTAAGTACCCCTCATGTACCATATGTACACACTGTTTTGTTGTTGACCATGTGAATGATTATGTGAGTAGTGACACAGGGTTGGTAAACATTTGGTAGAACATGCTGTGTATGGGGAGTACACACTATGTTGTAAAAGACCATGTACCCAGCCATATGACTAACAACACAGATGGATGAATCTTAGGTTGTACATGTTGTTTCTAGATTTTACACACCATGTAGTAATCGACCATGTATCTTTCCATGTGACTAATGACACGAGTGGATGGATCTTATGTGGTACACGTCGTACTAAATTTTTCAAACCATGTAGTGTTACACTGGAATAATTGTGTAGTTCTATCAATTTAGGAGTACTTGGGAAGGAGGGAATATTCAAGTACATGTAATGTCTCATAAGGAACATACAGTGTGTATGCAGTGTTACACGACTAGGTTTATAAAGGTACACACCCATGTATCAACTTAAGGGAACATGTCGTGTAGTGGTTCTACACACCATGTAACCCTCTTCTGTAAAACATGAATGCTTTATTTCTCATGATCCATTCTTGCAATTCTAAGTAGCTATCCTTGAAAATCATGAGATTAGGTTTGTACTTGACCTTGCAGAGTCATTCCTCCATGAAGTCCTCCAGTTGTATGTCAGGTATACGGTGATGAATAGACACTGGAAATGGTTGATCACAGACTACTATCCGATCCTCTCGTCATGCCCGTTTTGGCACCCACAGATATACCGAACATAGGTGTTGATGCACAGTTATGTGAAGGCTTTTATCAGGATGATGTAGACTTTTTCAGGAGCACCACATCATGTCCTAACTATAGAAGATATGACAAGGGTGTTCAAGAAGCAACATCCTCCCACTTTATCAGGGGATGGAGGCCCACAGGCTGCAAATTCATGGTTGGAGTCCATGAACTCTATCTTCATCCCATAACACATTTTTTGGAAGGTGATGAGTTATCTTTGGGTTGGTGATTTGGGGATGGTATCAGGTATGACATCTGATCGCAGGTGAATGATTTTAGGAGAGCATCAATGAATACTGTAGTAATCATGTGTTTATTACCGAACACAATTTGAGGGAGTTATGAGGTATAATCTAGTGCGGTTCAAAATATAGGGTTGGTACACTTTTGATGAATAACTGGACGAATTGTAGGGATATTTCACAAGATGTTTATTCAAGTAGAAAAGTGGTGTGCTACTAGTGCGAGAAGAGTGGTCATACGAGACCAAATTGACCAAAGGAACCCCTCGAGTGACGATATTGAGGCAGGATGGACACATTCTCCATTTTAGCATGAATTTCTCACCATTAGTGAGTGAGAGATGATCTATTATGACTCGACGTATAAGAGAAGGACCACTAGTTTCTCATCTGTTATGGAATTGGGGTTCGGTTGTCCAAGGAGGTGGTCATGGTCACAGTAGATAGACAACAGGTTCCCAACAATAGTAGGGTGGACCAACTTAGGGTATCCAGGCAGGGTCATAGGGTCATGGTGCAGGTCAGACATTTGATATGGAACAAACCCATCAAAAGCAAGATATTTGACCCTCTACAGTTAGAGGTATGATTCTAGTTTCCTCAATTTTAGTTTCTTCTCTTTTTGATATAAGGGCTTCCCATAGTTTTATATCTATTTCCATTATGGAGAGCCTTGGTCTCGTTATCATTATGTATGATGATGATATAACACTAGACACACCACTGGGGATTAGGAAGGCTTGTGTATGTCAGTGTAAGAAGTTCCCTCTTGAGGTTAGTGGGTGTCACTTCTTATGGGACCTCTATGTCTTAGATATTATAGGCTTCAATTTAATTATAAGAATGGACTGGTTGGTCTCTTTTCATGCCTTTGTTGACTATTATCATTTTAGGGTGAGTTTCAAATCACCAAAGGGTGGGTCTTTTTGACACCAGGGAGAATGGGATGTCCAGACAAGTAGAGCAGGAACCAAGCATCATTGGTTGGTAAAAATTACATCCCATATTTCTAGTTTATCTCGAGATGACTAGGGGACTTCACATATGGACTTTCCTATAGTTTTGTATCATTTCACATATGTCTTCCCAGATGATTTTTTTGGTTTACCACTGTAGATAGGTGGATTTCCCTATTGATTTTGTTCCAGGAGTGACACTGGTGTCCATTCCTCTATATAGGATGGCTACACCAGAGTTACAGGATCTCAAGAAGCTATTGGAGGAGTTGCAAGAAATGGGTTGCATCCGACCCAGTACTTCCCCTTGGGGTTCGCCTATCCTTTTTTCAAAGAAGGCTGCAGGTACCCTCAAAATTTGTGTGGATTATCAAAAGATAGACAGGTTGATGATAAATAACTAATATCCCTTTTCAAGGATTGATGATAAATTTGATCAGATTCGAAGTGTCCGGGTGCTCTCAAAGATTGACTTGAGATCTTACAATCATCATTTTCATGTTATACCATCAGATATAACTCTTATATCCTTTTGTAATAGGTATGTTATTTACTAGTATTTGGTTATGTCATTTGATCTCACTAATGTGCTATCAGTTTTCATGGAACTGATGAAATGAGTGTTCCATCCTTGGATTTATTGTGGTAGTCTTTTTGGATGATATCTTGTTGTACTCTCACACTCGACACAACCATGTCACCCATCATGATATCTTATTGAGTACAATGAGAGAGGACCAGTTATATGCTAATCTCCCAAAATTCCACTATTTTATGGACTAGATTCACTTGTTGGGTCATGTCGTCTCATAAATTGAAGAACCAGTAGACCCATAAGATATGAGAGGAGTGGTTTCTTAGGATCATATAAAGAACCTCTTTGAGGTATGATGTTTTCTAAGGCTATATAGTTACTAAAAATTCTTTATTCAATACTTTTCATGCATAGAAGTTCTACTGATAGGACTAACTAATAAGTGGGTGAAATAATTGTAGTCAGATTCCTACAATTAATCATTTCAACAGCTGAAATGGATGTTGAATTTAGCACCGATACTGATTTTTCCGGAGATGGAAAAGAGTTATACCATTTATTGGGATGCATCATGTATCGTCCTGGAACGGTGCTTATGTAGGGGGAGGGATTCGTTGCATACGTGTCTCAATAGTTGAGGCCACATGGGAGGAATTACCTAATGCCCAACATAGATTTGGCTGCAGTTGTGCATGCCCTGAACTATTGGAGATATTATCTTTTGGAAGAGAAATTTTTTTAATATTCTGACCACAAAAACCCCAAGTATATTTTTACTTAGCATGATCATAATTTGAGATAGTAAAGGTGGGTTGAGTACCTTCAGTCTTTTGACTTTTATCTTTCCTACATGTCTTGCAAAGACAATGCAGTGGCTGATGCGTTGAGCATGAGGACTCAGACACATGAAGTTCAAGAGGCTATCATTGAGTGGTATCTTATGGATATATTCTCTGAGATTCATTTGGGGGCGCATGAATAATAAGGACAGACGTTTCTTTCTTCAATAGTTTTTACCTATACTCTACTAGATTAAGTGTGAATGAGGAATCTCTTAGATTATGAAGGCCTGGTTCTATGAGGGTGTGTGTTAATAAAGTGTAATACTTCTAGATGGACAATAGGAGAGTATGAGGTTTTGTGTTTTCATGGGTGTTTATGGGTGTCAGTAGTCCTACACGTGGAGCTATTTTAATATTTCCACGCCTCTGTATGGGTAGTTCATCCTGGTGTCTCCAAAATGTATCAAGATCAAGATCATTAGTATTGGTGTTCACGAATGAAGAGGGATGTAGCTGGTTTTGTTTTGAGATGTCCCACCTATCAGTAGGTAAAGGATGAGCATCAGCAACTGGTAGGTCTATTACAGTAGTTACCCATTCCTGGGTGGAAGCGGAATTATGTCACAATAGATTTCATAATGGGTTTACCAATATCACCTCAAGGAAATGATGTTGTATGGTTTATTGTTGACAAACTCATGAAGGATTCATATTTACAGCCGATCAAAGAAACATTTAGTGTTGATGATCTTGGAAAGTTGTACATCTAAGAGATTGTAAATTTTCAGGGGGTTCTGCACTCTATCAGTATAGACAGGGACGCCCGGTTAACTTCTCATGTCTGGAAGGGACTACAGAGGGTGTTGGGTAAACATGTAATTCTGAGTACAGTTTACCATCCCTAGAAAGATGGCCAGTCCAAGCACACGATTCTAGACTTGGAGGACACGCTTTAAGAAAGCGTCCTAGATTTCAGGGGCTCTTGAGAGAGACCATTACTCGTGGTAGAGTTTTCCTACAATAATACTTGTCATGAAATGATTCATATGGAACATTATAAGGATTTCTATGGTAGGCCATGCCGATCACCCTTATGTCGGTTGGAGGTAGGAGGGAATCTATGTTGGGACATCATCTTGTCCTGAAGACCACTAACTATGGGGATTTGATTTGGAAGAGTATGACTAATTCACAGTCTCTCCAGAAATCTTATGCTGATCAATGGAGACGACCTCTAGAGTTTGAGGTCAGAGATTATGTTTTCTTATATGTTACACTGAGGTTGGGACACAAAAGGATTAAGATATAGGGGAATATTTCACCAAGATACGTCAAGCTATTTGTGGTTTTGGAGAGAGTTGGGCTGATTTCCCATCGATTATAGTTACCTCAAAGCTATGGGGTTGTACATGATGTCTTTCATATTTCATAGCTACATTGTTAATTTTCACACCCGTCTCATGTTTTTTACCCTCACGTGTTTGAGTTAGAGGTGGATACTTATTTCAAGGATCACCCTATTCAGGTTCTGGATCACATCATGATGGTTCTCTATGGTCGGCATGTTCTATGGTACATGTGTTATGGAAGCATGGGCAAGTACAGGATGAGACTTGGGAGATGGAGGCCGACATACGATCATTGTGGCTAGATTTGTTTGAAGTTTCTTCTTCTCCACCCTTTGAAGGGAAATTCAGGGATGAAATTCTTGAAGGGGATATGTTTGTAAGAACCTGGATCTTTATTTCATGTATGGATATTGATTTTGGGTTTTTTTTTAGGAAAAGGATGAAATGGGGTTTTTCTAAGTACACGTTGGGTACTTCTGAGTACACACCATTTACCAGGTTACCATGTACAGCTATGTACTGGTAGTGTAACGGGTGAGTACATGGTTGTATGATGTTCGGACTGACCCACTTAAGTCAGGGGTTGGTTGAGGTTAATACATGGCATGTACTATTAATGAACATGCTGTGTAATTTTTTTTATTTGATATATCATAGAGGGGTCACATCTTCTCTCCATAAGTGTCTTATTCACCCTTTGGTTCATACATGAGAGCGACGTAATGGCCGAATAACTTCAAACCCCTCATGATTCTCCATCCAAGCTCTGATTGAGATGTCATTGTGCGCCTTGGAATCCCACTTTTGAGTTCTGAAAACCCCTAGAGACATTCTTCTTGATTATTCCTCTCTCGTGAGTTATTCAAGGTGGTGTGTTTTTTTGTAGATCTACATGTATCTAGGCTTATTTAAGGGCCAACATTCAACAATATCATTCATGAGACATCAAGGTAGGTGGTTTGTGCCTTTCATTGTTCATCTCTGGATTATATGTGCTAAAATTGTCGCATACCCACGTTTGGGATATGGCGTGTTTTGGAATATAACCCTATTTATTACCTTTTGTGGTTTAATTGATTGAAAAAGGGTAATTTCTTTTGCATTGGGTTATATAAATTATTTATGGGAAAAACATAGATGTGATTCCTTGATTTATTGGTTATGGTCATTTGGTCTAGGATGTCTTTTAGGACTGCCTAGTTTTCTGTGCCTTGTTTTTTTTGGATGGAGTTACTGATTATGTGAGATGCCTTTGATATGCATTATATAAGTTTGACAATGGGGAATATGATTTTGATATCTTCCTGAGGTATGATCATTTATTTATGTTTTACTGTTATGCTGACCCAAGGGTATTGACTATGAGAGTTGTCAGGTGGTCATCCCACTGAGGGTGTAGATCGTGAGAGCTGCCTAGGTGGTCATTTATAATTTATTGATGTTTTGTTTACCGTGGGACCGTGAGAACAACCTAGGTGGTCACTTGTAAATGATTAGTGCAGTTAGACTAAGGGGGTTAGACAATGAGAGCTTCCTAGAGATTCCTTATTAAATAAATTGTTGTTATGTTACCCCAGGGGGATTAGACTATGAGAACATTCACAAAGGGTAATTATTGAATAAGTTAATTCTTGTGATGAGTCTTCCAAGATAAATAAAAAAAAGGACTTAGTCTTACTTGATTGTTTATATGGTCTTCTGAGGCATTAGTTTTATTACTACTAAATAGGGGGATATAGAACATAAGATAGATCCCGAGATTATACGATTCAAAGGATGAATAACAAATGAAAATTAATGTAATTGAAAACAATAGAATTTTATAATTTTGAGTACTTTCTTGTTTATTACTTCATTTCTGCATATTACCTACTATATATATATCCAACGATAGTTAGGCACATATATTTTGGAGGTTTCCTACTATGATTCATCTCACACCCTGTTTGATACCTACTTTATAACCAAACATATTATATGGTTGCAGATATAGATAAGTACTCATGCCCTTCTTTATCAGGTACTTGATTTCTTTTGGAGTTGTAAAGCATGGGACCATGTTGAGGCTTGCGATGCTGCTGGAGTTTACTTGTTTCTTTATTTACCTTGGTTCCTATATTTCATTCAAATATTTTGAATTGTTTTTCTATAGTCTTAGATACATATGACATGCATCATAAATATATATATAAATATATATTTTTGATTCTATTGGATTTAAATTTATTCTTCCACTTTTTATTTCTGGTTAGTATTACTGCTTCAACTATGGTTTGCTATTTGTTATCTGATTTGTATATTCTATCAAAGAGGACATAGTTTACCCATTATCCCACATTGTCCATCACTTCTATTTGGAATCCTCTAGCTTTTTGGGAAATAAACTAGAGGTCATGTGACCAACTGGGTTCGGGGCACTATTGGGAAGCACCCGAATCCGGGATGTTTTATTATGTAAAATTTGTGATGATTATAACCACTTACATAGTATGTCATCTGCATGTGATGAGTAACCATGTCAATATTGTGTATTCATAAAAATTTAAATATAAAAAACATAATAGATAGTCACAACCTCAAAAATCATTATATCTTAGGGGCAATCTAGTACATACATCAACTAGTGACATATATAATCAACGAAACATTACAATATACTATATTCAATAATAACATGTTCTATAAATACACATGACATTGAATTTCAATTCTAATATCCTTATATTAATTTCTCCCCAAATTTAAATTCTTCTATAATATAATTCATACTATCAAAATATAGAACATTTCCCCACAAAACGACTCACATGGCATGTACCCATGTCTTGAACATCTAGTGTCTTATCGATAAAACAGTATCACGACCACACCACATACATATATAAAACTTGTCCTCAATGTATCAAAAATAATCCAATTAGTAAGTTGAATGGTTTACTAATTTGGTACTCTGGTAACCCCTTTATCAAATTATATATTAGGTCACACTAGAGAAAACCATCCTCCAGTGGTGGTTTCATAATGATTTACAATTATATCACTATATATATATCCTAATATAATAATTTATAACTCATTCAATACCATACCCAAAATTGATCCCCTAAATTAAACCAACATAAGTAAATCTACCCCATCATTGACATTATTTTATCTAAATCATTATCTTTTTATAAATCAAAAAAATGACAAGATTATGACACTCATGAAAATATAGTCTCAAGGTAACATTAATGCCTTTACCATGAGTGTTTCAAAAGGTATAATAATACATGTCAATCATTTATTACCAAATAAATTTTTTAAATGAAACATCATAAATGTGAAATTCATAAGGTTGTTTTCCAAGAATGGTTACATGGTAAAAAAATTTATAATACCTACTGATAATTGAACTAAAAATTTCATTGACTATCCTCCTTGTGTAAAAAACAAGAGATATTTGAAAATTATATTTTTTTTATGAAATCACAACAAAAAAATCCATCCCAAACATCATGACTAATTAGATAAGTAAAACTTTTTACTATGTCAACTTCCAAACCTATCCGTGAGGAGCCCATGTAATATTTATGATATGAATGAAACTATCAAATCATCCACTACAAAATATATTCCCATTAACTATCTCATATTCCATTGTAGTTATTCGTATCCAAAAATACTTTTTGACATTCCATCACAACTTTTCTTCATGAATAAAATCATAAAATTCTCATATCACAAAAATTACCCGATTAATAAAATTCAATATATTTATATTCATTGTGATGGACCCATAATAGACTATTTTTGTATCATAGTTATCATAAAAGTAACATCAATTTTTATGAAGACACTCATATCAAAAAAATATAATTTTCATTATCTTATGTTATTTAAATCACCCAATAAATGGAATCATTGTATTATACTTCATAAAACAAATATAAAGGCTTTCTATAAATTTAAAAATACATAACACCATCAAATATGGTGTCTAATTATGTAAAATGATAAAAAAATATATTTAAATGATCTTTTTTAGTCTTGAAAATTTTTCCACTATGATATACATTGAAAAATGATTAAATTAAACTATTTCTTTATTAAAATTTGGCATCAAGGTGAAAAAATATATTTTTTATAAATATATAGATAGGTAATATAATTTATTGTTTTATTTATGATGTTAGAAGTGGTTGGGATCATTCCCCACACATGATAGCCCTCATCTATACCCCATTAGATTTAGATTACCACACTTAAATTACCTCCTCAAAATCCCAAAAACTGGCATATTTCAACCCATTTTTCCTATGTTAAAACACTCAATACATGCATTTAATTCCTCATAGGCATCATATTGATTGGAAGACAACCCGGTCATCTCTCCAATTTTCCTTCTCAATGATTTCATTTCTCCTACTTCCCTTAATCTAGAACCACATTAGGAGGGGAACAATCCACTACCTTTGTGCCTTAGGCCACCACTTACTAAGCCATTATTGTATAGATCCTAAAATACCACCCTTATAGTATCCCTCCCCCTTTCTAATCTAATACATTCACCGAGGGTCTCCACATGAATCAACATAGAAAATAACAGTCATCATCCACTACTTATCACAACTTACACAATTTTATCTCAAATCACTCATATCCATATGTTGTTCATAGACTCTGTCATAGATTCAAGTGAACAACACTTGTCATTAAGATCTCACCTCTTAAGAACCCATTATAAAATCTCCTCTATTATTTATTTTATATTTTATTATCCCCCACCATGACAATTTTTCATTATTCTCTACTTTAGTGGTAACCATATTTGAAGCCCATGTCATTTTTCAATTGTATTTAGGTCCTAGGTCATAACAATAAAGGTGGATGTCTAGTATAATGAACAGTCACAATATATCCAAAGACAATAAATAATATTCACATAAAAATATTTTAACTATTGGTTAATTAATTTAAATACGTATCATTCCAAAACTAAAAAATGAGCAGTGTTGGAGAGGAAATTTTTTTTCTATGTATAGATAAGTGATTAACCAAAACCAATTTTCCACATAGGTTCTATCTATAAATTTGGACTTAATAAAATAATCAGATAAAACATAAATATCATCTAATGATACAATATATCAAATATTATTTTGAATGATCTTTTTGGGGATCACTATGAATCATCTAGTGTATACATAGGCCTTGTGAATCTCCCAGTGATGATCCCCTCTTCCTCAATCTCTAAACATTGAGGAAAATTTTAATCTATAATGTCTTATTTAATTAAAACAAAAATCATAAAATATGATCCTATTTATATATCGATCTAAGAAGGCTCCTTGGATTATAAAAATTTCTAAAATTATCAACTATTAAATGTAAATGCTTCTTAAATGTTTTGTTAGGTACAAAAAAATTATTTAGTGAGAGATATCCTAAGTGGGGGTGAATTGGGGTATGAAAATAGTTCCAATTAAAACACTTAATCTTAAAAATATCACTACCCTAAATGATCATGACATTCTAGTTAGTATGATCATGTTAATGCATTTATTTAGATTATTATCCAATCACTAGTTCACTTATCATTTCCTTAACATGATATGATAAGTGACTAACTATCCCACACACACCGATATATGTTTTAAATATAGAAAGTAAATCATCACACATTGCATAAATATTTTACATGGTTCACTTGTGTTGGTATAATCCTTGAAGCATACAGTGAAGACGTGATAATGTACCAAAATCCACTAAAGGCATTGTACGTTATTTGGTTTTTGAATAATAACTCCAAGATTCGGGTCAATCTAAAAATAAGTATTCTAATGATGGTGAACTACCAACCAAGGTTTAATCCCTTACTCAATTATTACTCACTAATTAAGAAATTAAAACACCCAAGTAAAAATGAAAATAAAAAATAATATCAACATTATCATCATTGATGTGCTAAGTGTTGATAGGTTCTCGTTGATCTCTATAACACTAGTCTATCACAACAATGTTCTGAATACTACCATGAACACAAATTATATTTCCAGGATGATATTATATGATTCTTCAAGGAAAAAATCTAACTTTTTCTTCTTTATAATGATCTTAAATGAACTCCAATCTCTCTTATAATTCCCTCCTTTTCTAAAATTCCATATTCATTTACATTCATTTAGTTTTCCTCAATTACCTTTTTTCACATTATTTTATAGGCATTACTCTATGTATTTATTTCTAGAAACAATTATATATAATTATCTTCATAACCTTTTTTACTTCCACTTAACATTGAAAAATTCCAATGATAAGGAAAAATAATCTTTCCATAAAGACATGCTTGATTTTGGTTTAACTGTCTCCCCCAAAATATTCAAATTTTTTATCTTCAAAAATTTAATTCAAATCATATAAAATATCAAGCCATGAATCATGATTCATAATATCTTGAAATTTTCTATGAAATTTTCTATTTTAAACTCCATGAAAGTTTTCTTTATGTATTCAATTAATTCATGTGATATTTAACTCACATAACATAACTCCCTTTTATATGTCTTTCAATCATTTTTAGTAAAATGATAATTATTACTTAACATATGATACTTAAAAGTTATCCTTCTACTTAAAAGTCAATAGTAATATATGTGTTATGTATCTCTATACTTCCAGATACATAATTGAGGCTGAAAATAATTCTTACATATTGGAAGGCTAAATATTATATATTACATGATCTTCCATGTTAGTACTATAAATCATCCTAATTAATCATAAGTATCACTTGATCCCCCCAATTTAATATTACATATCATAAGTTTAATCATATATATCCTATAATTTTAAAATTATCCTTCAACCGTATCCAGTTTAATGTTGATGTATATGAACTAAAAATAAGATAATTGTATTTTACTATTAATCTATATCTTATTCATAGATATGTCTATGAAGCATATCATAGGTTGTGATTTATTAATACTATATAAGGCATCGAATCTCTAGTATTATAGTATATGAAGGGATTATGATATGGTTAGATGGATACTTACTCATCTTTTTCTTAGTTTCATTCAGTTATGGATCATATGGATGATTTATAATTGGATTTATGAACATATAATAATTGTTGGAAATAACTATAGGATTATACACCAATTTGAATGTGTTATGGGTAAAGTATATCAAGTATTAATCATTAAAAGTCAATGACAAACTTCCATCACTATATAAAGAAATCCAATATAAGAATGAAATATTCTTTTTAATGGTTTGTGTGACTATCTTTCCAATATTTAAATATCTCTTCAAGACTAGTTCTCTATTTTCTTCAATTTAGAAGGTGTTAATTCACCTCTTATAGTTTAGATGTTCGTATCAAATCATATGGGGATTATAATTTCTAGTATACATCCTATGGAGAAAAGAGTCCATTGAATATTGGTTGACGCTCCTTTTTCGTCACATAGTCCAAAGGAATGTAAAGGGAAATGACTTAGCAGAAATTGATTCATCCTTTGAAGAAAATATCAAAAATCGACAAAGGGATGAACAAGGAGAAGATTTCCCATAAGTCACGCATGTTTCCTCATAGTCGCGCAAGTCCACTAGCGTGACACATTATGGTCGCGCAAGTGACTTGCACGACCTAAGTGATAACCGCCCGGGGTCTTCTCCTGCCTATAAATAGCCCCTGTGGGTCCCCCATTTCAAGAGGATTTTTTCTCAGAAACTAAAATTTGAGCTCCCAGGGCCCTGGTCTCTTCTCAAAGCCTCTGGAACACTTCTAAGGTAATTTATTACCTATAACGGAAGATCTAAAGAGGCGGAGGAAGGCCTAAGTGTTGAAACTCATGAACACTAGCGCGCCTGAGTGGCCAGCCCTTAAGGGAAAAGGGCCACACTTGTGCGCCGCCTTACTCCTTCAATAGATCTTGCACGCCCTTCTTCTGGAAGAACCTAAAGAGGATTCTAAAGGCTTTAATGAAGAGTCGCTCAAGTATTACCCTGCTGGTTAACCGTCGCGAAAGTACACCATGTGTCGCGCAGGCGTATACTTGCGCGATCGGAATTGCGCGCCCATGCAGTACCTATGTGCCTACCAGGACTTGCGCGCCCCTGCCTTTTGGGTGCCTTTCTTTCCCATTTCACCCCTCTTAAGCCATTACACCTTTCCTATTCAAGATTTAGTCTTCAAGACACTCTTCAAGGCCATTTATGGCACGATTTCTTGATTTTAATTCCTTATCTGAAAGGAATTCTGTGGAATATCTGTCAAAACCTAGTGATTTATACATCTTTATTTCACTAAAGATTGAGATTTCATTCATTCAACCTCATCCTTTAAGATGAGATAATCCTTAACCTGGGTCTCCTTTTTAGGAATAATCCCCAGTCATAAGTTCTCTAATTTGGTCATCCTCTTAAAAGTAAGCCTTAGATCCCCTAACCTGGGCTTCCTTTTCAGGAGTAAGCCCCAGTCTCAAATATGGGCATCCTCCTTAAGAGTAATCCCCAGTCATAATTCTTAACTTGGGCATCCTCCTTAGTAGTAAGCCCCAATTCTTAAAGTTCCCAAATTTGGACATCCTCCTCAGGAGTAAGCCCCAAACCTTAATCATTGACCTGGGCCTCCTTTTCAAGAGTAAGCCCCAGTCTTAATTTCTCTTAACCAGTCCTGATTTACCATTAACCAGTCCTAATTTACCTTTGATCTGGGATTCCTTTTTAGGAGTAAAAACCCAATCATAAGTCTTCTCCTAATTTGGGCCTCCTTTTCAAGAGTAAGCCCCAAGTTAGAGTATTTAAAATCTCCATGAAGCACATATACCTTTATAGACCCTATTCATGGATTTCTTCCCTAAAAGTAAATCCTAGACTTCATTTATCTGGACAGTCATACATACATAAGCCCCACATTATTTCTTATGATTGCATCATTCATTGAACAATTGTCTAATTTTTACCAATACCTCTTGTTTCTCACACCGAGCATGACTCACGTGAGCTTAGAGTGTAAAAGTAATTGTGAAATCCTTATTTGAGCCATCAATCATAAACATCATACTCCCTTACTCAAACTACGTGGGTTCTGATTCCTTTTCTAAACAAATGATACATAGGTAGCCCGTCTACGGGTTCGATCCCAACTCTAAAAATAATCTATGTCCTTCTAAATGACAATAAACTTCAAGTGCCCCATTGAGTGGCTTTAAAACCAGCATGGTCATCATAATGATCAAGAGAAATCTATATAAATGTGTCGAAGGGTACCATTGAACAAGAATCTCTAATAAATATAGATGATTCTATATCGATGAAGAACCTCGAATACATACAAAAGAATCTCTAAATTTCCTACATATTTAATCATTGATTTTCAGATCTGAAGGAAAGATCATTTTATACTTGGTAATGTAATAAGGATTCACAAACATAACTTAAATCTATAAAGAGAGTCCCGGAGTAGACAATAATTCCCCTCAAAATGGTGTGATGAGTCCGACCTCCCATCCTCTCGACCAATGAAAATTACTAAGCCTCATCAGTCCACAAACTAATGAGAACCTACCTTTAGAATGTAGGTCCGAATGGATGTGGAATCATTGGATGTTTTTGGTTATACGAACAAACCCGTTAGAAACCGATTGGAATGTTTGAACCTCCCATCAAGGCGGTCATCCCCAGATTCCGAGGGAAACAAAAATGGTGAACCCGACGTGAATCCTTAACCAAATTAAAATGATGTTTTACATATTTTTTAGGCCCCTATTTAAAACTCAATGAGAGGGCAAACAAAAACAATCATTGACATATGTTCTCATCCAAAAGATGTTGTGGCTAAATTTATCTAGATTATGTCTGTTATATCAAACTGGCAAACTTTTTCCATAAACTTCTGCATTTTTAGAATGGCTGCTCTCAAGTTCACACCTGTGAATACTGCTGCTGCAAATTCCACTACTGCAACTCCTACTGGATCTTCGTCCGCTCTTAGGACGATATCACCTACTCAGCGTCTTCAACGCTGGGTATCAAACGCACTGGTTAAGGAGTACCGTCAACACTGTACCATCCCAACTCTGGAGGCTGCCCGACAAGCCCTCCAAGTAAACAAATCACATCGGTCGTTTGGACAATGACGACCAATGATCAACAAGTAGGCGGTGCTGACTACCGTCTCCAACCATTTCGGGTCGTTATCCCCGGAAACGCAATCACCATTCGCTACCTTATTCTGGGGAGGTGAATGAGCAGGTCCCTCAGGGCCTTAATTCAAACAGACAGGAGTCCTTCCTGAGGGATCCCACCAACAATCACCGCCAGACTCGTGCGGCAGTGCACTATCAACATGGTGAGGGTACCGACTCCAGGAATTCGGCTCAGGTTCCTCGAACCTGAGCAAGCAAGACTAACAACCAGAGGCGGAATCTGGTCAACAGTGAGCGCGTTCTCGTCTCTTCCATCTCCGGAGAAGTCCAACAACCTAACATGGTGGCAAGCAACGAGCAGGCACATACACCTACCCGTTTTAAACCTGTTGTCCAGCAGACTCGTCTGGCAGTATCACGCGAATCCTGCCTGGAAATTCTGGCAGAGTACTATAGGCAGGAACATACATCTGTTTATACATCATTAGTTAGTCAGCAGGCTCTTCTGACAACATATGATGGATCTCGTCAACCATGTTTCGCGAAGTGCAATCAGCAGGCACATACACCTGCTAGTATAAATCAAGCCAACCAACAGTCTCGCTTGGTAGCATTCGGAGAAGTTAGTCGGAAAGCCCCGATAATAAATAGGAGGAAGACTCAACTCTCTTCCCCCACACTTGAGTACTGTCAGGATTCACTGACAGGAAAAGGAGGACAGGATCTGGCACATACACCTACTCCAAGCCCGGAATGGATGTATATTCCCGTTCCGGCAGCTAAAGTCACCAAGTATATTCTATCAATGGTGAAAGAGCAGAAGCAAATCCCTGATCATATTCTAGATGCCTGCCAGGATATTATAACAACTTTAGCGGAATCTCAGGGAAAGACACATAAATCCATCCCTACCAGTGGAGTTATACATCAACAATTCACTCCGGAACAGACACACACATTTGTTCCAATCCAATAGGGTTGTGGGGCATACTCCCCCATATCATACAGACAACCAAGTAAGGCACATAAACCTAATTTGAGAGGATATCGTCAGCCTAACATGGCCATCTTTCTTGATCAGGCACATATACCTACTTAGAGAATCCACTTTCATCAACAAGTGGTTTTCAAGGCGAGTAAGAAGGCGTCTAAGAAAAAGACCCGCCCAACACAGTCATGAGATCAAGTATCAATCTGTAACGAGGCCTTGCTCGATGCTGGAGTTCATGAAGCCCTCAGACAATTATCTATAAGAATTCAAGATTCTACTACCTCAGTTCCCAATAGTAGGAACATTAATTCTGAAGGTCTTCAACAGACACTTCCTCATGAAGGATTGCTTCATGACAATTTGGTCGATCTCGAAGTTTAATCTTCAGATGAGTGCCATATGAACCCTCGGTGTGGTCAGAAGACCAAGGAGCAAGAGATCTCATCTTTTGTTGTAACCCATTATGGTGGTCCTCCCCATGATGATGAATTTCGCTATGAAAGTCCTCTCCACAGTAGTGATGCACATTGCCCGGAAAATGCTCTAGTGGACAATGTAGTGCTGAGAAATCCCTCTTATCTTGAGGCACTTGTAAATGAAAAACCAGTCATGTCTGAAGCTTCATCGCTAGCAGGTGAAATACTTTCTCAATCAGAAGATAGCCCAGGGTGTAGGTCATTCTCCGAACCACCCCTAAGTCATGAATCTTCTAGTTTGCTCAATGATTTTTCTACCAATCCTATTGAATCCAATGAATCAACATGGAAACACCAACTCTGGTCAAATCAAGTAGAAGAATCTTCATCAAATGATAAAGAGGAAATGCTTAATATGAGAAATCAACTGGCGAAAGGTGAAGTGTCAGTCATGTTTTGGCCTCTGGCTGACTCTCAAAATAATATTCCAGAAATGTTGACGAAAGATGAAATTCATGATATTCATCTCAACATATGGAAAACTCTTTGTCAGATAAAAAATAAAGTATTATCTTATGATGAATATGAAAATCATCTTAATATAATAGAAGGGTTACAACGTCAGATTGATTTGGCGTCTCTATCAGTCTCTCGATATCTGAAGGCTGAAAATCAGCAGAGATCCCTTCAACGTTCATTCTTTGGTGCACTAAGAAGATTGCGTCAGTTAATTTCCATTGCTCCATCTAGTATTCATTTCAGAGGATGGGGTGTTCATGGAGAACTGCATTTCACAGTGCTCTCCAGTCAGCAAAGCCCGCCGAAAATGGTCTCATGCAATGTTATTACCCATGGCTGGCCATAGTCAATGGGCTTTGTTTGTAATCAAAATCTTTCCCAAGAACAGGCTTCAACTAGTTCCTCTCAAAATCAAGAATACAGAGAACAAGTTGTTGAATTAATATTGAATCAAGCAAACGAGAATATTGAACAGGCCTCTCGTTTGGAGCAATCACGTCACCAAATGACAGAAGTGTCGGAAATCATCCAATGGTCTTTTGAACCGGGTGATAAAATCGGATACAGATTAATGCATCTAGCTAATTTCTGGACTAAGGTTAGCAAGATCAGGAGGAATTTCAAGAAAGTCTCAGACATAGCATGTCAAGAACCACCCCATCTCGCCAGACTGGGGACTCTTTTAAACCAACCCTCGGAATCAACAAAAAGGATTCGGGGAGTTGAGCGAGAACAGTAGGAACAACCCCAGTCCACTGGACTGAGGACTTTTTCAAATCATCAATCCCCTCCTCATAGAAATTCGGTCTTGTCTCGATTGGGGAAGAAACCTCAAGAGGAACGAAGAGCCAAATTATCAGAAGATTTCCTCCAAATTACGGTTCATCAAGATGTTCTTGAGGGATCAAATCAACAAAAGGCAATGTCTCATAAAAGACATGGAAGAAGACAATATCACAGAAATGATGATAGAAGGGATGTGATGAGTTATGCATCAATCAATGTCATCAATGTCGTTGTTGCTGATCCACCAGATGAGGCTCACTCAAGGGACTCAGATGAAGAGGTTCCTGCTCAAGAAGATGTACGCACCAAAACAAATGAAGAAGGTATGCATACATGAAGTCAAAGGATTACTCAGAACGTAGGTAATCCTTCAAGTAACTCACTTTCCCCTCTCCGAAAAGGATCCAACAAAGGGAAGGGAAAGAACCAGGTTACATATCCTTCCTCTGGAGAAGGTCAATCTCTCTCACTAGAGAAGAGGTTTTCACAACAGGAGGAAGAAATGAAGGAATTAAGAAGGATGAATTCAGAACTACTTCAGAGTAGTCTTCTTATTAAGAATGTTGGAGTCATTCAGCCAAAGGGATTTGTTGCAACAACTGAGATGAATCAAGAATATCCTCCTCTATTAGTACACCCTCACAGGTTTAATCCTACGGGTCAAGTGCAACAACAGTTGGATGTACTATCATCAGTTGCAGCACCATCGCCACATCTGTCCAAGCTCCAGTCATTGCACCTACCCAATTCCAAGTTCAACCAGATGATTCTCAAAAGTTAATAACTACTATTGAGTCATTAAAAGCTCGGTAAGAAACTATGTAAGGGAAGCGTGCGCAAGTTCAACCAGAAAAGAAAGTTTACCCTTAATGGGTAGATTCAATTTCTCCTCCATACAGTTTTGGGAACCCTGTATTCCCTATTTTCAATGGATCAGGTGATCCTGAAAAACATTTGACGCATTACGTGTCTTTTTGTGATCCTATGATGGGAACTCTGGAGCAGCAAGAAGCAGTGAAACTCAGATGCTTCGTGCGAACCTTGCAAGGACCAGCTTTTGTTTGGTATACAAGCTTGCAATCCTGGTCAATTACCGGATGGGAGGATCTTCGCCAAAAATTCCTCCTTCAGTTCAGCTCAACTTTTCCAAAGACAACAGTTTTCGATCTTACAAACTGTAACCAAAGGGAGAATGAAAGGGTCTCTGATTTCATTGCTCGCTGGAAGGGATTAACATATTCCTTGAGTTTAGCACTCCCTCAAGAAGAATTGTTGCCAATCTGTTTGGAAAATATGCGTGACGAATTATGCACGCCAATAATCCCTATGAAATACACAAGAGGGTTTCGAGACCTTACTTCAATCGCTCAGCAGATTGAAGATTCCTTTATACATGCTAAGGCTAAATCTCGTGTCATTCCATCAGCTCCAGGAAAGAGAATGGGTAAAGAAGAAACTGCTACAGTTATACTTAAACAATCACCTGTACCTATTTCTACCTCAAAAACATCATCTTCTCGATGGGATCCACCTCTTGAGCGCCAACAACAAAGGCCGTTTCATCCAGATGATCAAAGAGATCAAAGACGAAAACAATTTGAGGATCTGAAGAGAAAAACACACTCTTTCTGAAATGAACAAGTTCCTAGTTATTTCATTTCGGCTCTGGAAAACAATTTGGTTCAATTTCCAGTACCCAAGAGGCCAAACAAGAAAGGAGATGAAGACCGTCCTAATTATTTCCCTTTCCATCAAATGTTGGGGCATCCCATACAGGATTGTTTTTTCTTCAAAGACCTCCTATAAAAGATGGTCGACTCGGTACAGGTCACATTAAAAGGCTCCTCATCCCAAGTAGCATGTGTCACTGCTACAGTTCCAGAGGAATAAAATGAATGGTAGGAAGTCAAAAGCAAAAATGCACAGAAGTATGATGATTGGATAGTCAGAAAGACAATCAATCGAACTCATGCTATTTTGTGAACACAATTAAAGAAACCAATTGTGTCTTCTTCCATGAATGTTGCGGCAAAACCCTCTTCATCAGAGGGAAAGTCCTCAAAGAAACGGCATGATTCAAAGAAAGAAAAATAATCATAAGAAGATGAGTATGTGCCAAAGCCTATGTTGTCTTTGACTTTGGCGGACTTCATGCCATCTACTTCAACGCCACGGGCACCACCCCACCAAACGGCAAAGCCTAAACAGGCTAATCAGGCAGAGTCTTCATCAGATGAAGAGTTAATCTTTGGCTATGTTAATATGATTCAATTAACAGATCCATATGCCAGTCGTAGTTTCAATTTCAATGAGTCTGAATTCCCTGTATCAAACAGAGGAATCATAGGATGTTCCAGGGGCTCAGGATACAGGGGAAGACGTGGATCTTTCAGAAGCCACTATTCCAATTCTACCCCTGCTAGAACTGTGTACATAGCAGAAACTCGTGGTAGAGCCCTTCAGCGAGCTCAGCAAGAACAAGCAAGTTCTTCTACCAATAGCAAATTCAGTCTTGGCACAATTATTTTGGAAGACCGGTTGAAGGTTCCATCTTCTTCCTCTCAGCAAGTAAATGGATTTAATCGGTCTAATCTTCCAAAACCAAGAATATTTCCAACTCCTATCCCAATACAAGATGCATCAACTTCCAAAGCATCTACTTCCAAGGTACCTGCTAAACCACATATTTCTATTGGGAAACGCAGACCTCTAGATCAAAAGTATGATATATTGAAACACTTGGCCCAAGTACCATCCAAGTTATCAATTCTGGATGCTATGAATCTATCAAAAGATCTTCGAGAAGCACTCATTGAGGATTTGTCAAGTCCTCGAGAGTTTGAAACTGAAATTGTTGCAGCTGAAGTCTATCACATAGAGAATAATCCTGCAGAATTCCATGCAATAATATCCTTTACTGATGAAGATGAAGATGATGTTGTTCATGGAAATATTAGACCATTGTACTTGTCTGTCATGGTCAATGGCGTGGATGTTCGAAGAGATTTCATTGACAATGGTTCAGGAGTCAACCTCATGGCCCTTCATACACTTCGTCGATTGGACCTCACGGAATCTGATTTATCTCCCTCCACCATGATGCTACGGGGATATGATAAAAATGAACAAGAACCACTAGGTGAAGTTACACTCAGAACTCAGTTTGGAGATCTTGTATCCAATTCAGATTTCATGGTTGTTGATCAAGACTCAGCCTTCAACATTTTTCTTGGAAGACCCTGGCTACATCAACATACGGCTATCCCTTCTTCATACCATCAATGTCTCAAATATTTTTTCGATGGTCAAGTTGGGACGTTGTATGGTGATAAGGCCTCATTCAAGACATGTGAGTCTCAATACATTGAGGTGGAATTCTATCACATGAAGCAAAGGGAGAAATCCATAACAAAGGAGATTACCAAAGTTAATTCTCCGTATGGTTTGTAAAAAATTCCAGTAAATCCATTTACACGTGTGAGTATAGATTATGTGTTTCCTATCATTCAAATTGAAAAGATAGACCCAAATAAAAATACTCTTATGGAATGATCCATAATGTCAATTACGGCAATCGAGCTAGACAATATAGGAGAAATTGGTAATCTACCAAGCAGTGATGAAAGCACAAATGGTGATGTCTTCATTTCATCTGCTGAAATCCAATAATTCTATGCTTTGCTAATTAGGCCAGAAGAAGTTATAGCAACATTGGAGGTGAATAATGATGTCGATTCTCAATCCATCATCTCCTCTTTATTACCCAAAGAAGACCCTTCATCATCAATCGGGTTGGAAATGGAAGCTTCTTCTTCAAAATATGCAAATTTTGACATCTCTTCAGATCATGAGAATTCTACTTTATCATAAACTATGCAAGTAGAAACGGAAGAAATAACACATGATGAAGAAGAAGAAGAAAAAGATCTTAGAGATGCTCCTCCAGCATTTGAAGAGGGTATCTCTACCACTGTGGATGAACTCAGAGAAATAAATCTGGGTACAAAAGGAGATCCATGCTCCACATTAATCAGTGCGGCCATGACTCTTGAAGAGCAAGAGATGTATATTTCTTTTCTAAAGAAAAATAATGATATATTTTCCCGGAACTATACAGAAATGCCCGGCCTTGATCCCGATGTTTCTACTCATCATTTGGGTTTACCATAAGAACATCGAGGATTTAAACAAGCCGCGAGAAGAACACACCCAACTTATGCTTCTAAAATTGAAGCTGAAATGGATAATCTTATCAAAGATAACTTTTTCAGGGAAGTTTAGTATCCCAAGTGGTTGGATAATATTGTCCCTGTAAAGAAAAAGAACGGAAAAATTAGAATTTTCATCGATTTCAGAGATCTTAATCGACATTGTACTAAGGATGATTTCCCAGTTCAGATTACAGAACTTCTAATTGATGAAACAGCTGGCTATGAAGAACTTTCCTTCATGGATGGATATTATGGATATAATCAGATCCTAATGGCCCTAGAAGACGAGGAATCTACAGCCTTCAGAGCCCCTCATGGTGTGTTTTGCTACGGGGTAATGCCTTTTGGCTTAAAGAATGTAGGTGAAACTTATCAGCGTGTCATGCATCGTATCTTCAAACCCTTCTTAGGGAAGTTTGTTGAATTCTATGTAAGCGATTTGGTAGTTAAATCCAAACAACATTCTAATCACTTGGCTGATTTAGAAGTCATATTCTACAAGCTTCGACAACATAATTTTAAGATGAATCCCTTAAAATGTGATTTTGGGGTAACCTCAGGAAACTTTCTTGGCTTTGGTGTACGCCATTGTGGTATTGAAGTCGATCCTGAGAAGACCAAGTCAATCCTTGGTATGTCACCTCCTCAAAAATTGAAATAATTAAGAGGACTTCAAGGAAACTTATCCTATATTGGGCGTTTCATCGCCAATTTATCAGGTAAAAG
Source organism: Viscum album (assembly GCA_963277665.1). Classification (NCBI taxonomy): domain Eukaryota; kingdom Viridiplantae; phylum Streptophyta; class Magnoliopsida; order Santalales; family Viscaceae; genus Viscum; species Viscum album. The sequence goes on from OY728158.1 coordinate 1,510,751,539, forward strand.
TTTACCCTTCACCAAATTGATGATAAATGGGGTCACTTACCAGTGGACTGAAGAATGTCAAGAAGCATTCGATATTCTCAAGAAATACCTCTTTAGTCCAACGGTACTCATACCACCTGTTGAAGGAAGAACACTTATCCTCTATATGACAGCTCTAGAGTGATCATTGGGTGCCTTTCTTGCTCAAAAGAATGATGCTGGGAATGAAAACAGTCTCTACTATCTCAATCGAACCATGCTTGAAGAAGAAACCCGGTATTCAAGTATTGAGAAGTGATGCGTGGAATTAATCTTTGCAGTTCAGAAGTTGAGACACTATCTTCAACATCATGAGGTCCAATTGGTATCTCGCAATAACCCGCTCAAATTTATCCTAAGTCGTCCAATGCTTACAGGATGTCTGGAAAGGTGGGCAGTTATTTTGCAGCAATTCGACATTCATTATGTGTCTCAAAAGGCGATAAAGGTCCAAGCTTTGGCTGATTTCCTAGTTGAACACCCTTTAGTGGAAGACACATCTTCAGATATTGAACTCCCTGATGAGGAAGTCTTCTATATTCAAGAAAGTCCTCAGGCATGGGAAATGTATTTTGATGGTGCTTCCAAAATTCCAACAGGGAAGAAAATGGAAAATCCTAAATTCAACAAAGTTGGCTTAGGAATTGTGCTCATTTCTCCAAAAAAAGGCAGTGTTACCTTATTCCTTCTTATTGTGGGAAGGTGGTACCAATAATGAAGCAGAATACCAAGCTCTTATCGTAGTCTTGGAATTAGCGCTTCAAGCACAAGTGAATCACTTAAAGGTGAAGGGTGATTCAGACCTGGTAATCAAACAAGTCAATGGGGATTATGCCATCATAAAATAATAACTAATCCCTTTATATGATTAAGTTAGAGAGTTAATGGCAGAATTCCCTTCAAAACCGACATTTTCATATGTCCCAAGATCACAAAATGCTTAAGCTGATGAATTGGCTAATATAGCCACAACTCTGGCAGATCCAAATCAGGACGAGACAACCATCAGTATTGCCCACCGTCGTGCAATTTCACTTTATTTTCGAATCAGAACAGAGGAAATTAATGAAATTAGTCCCATTCATGAACCGTATGGTCATACTACAGGTTGGATGTCACCTATCAGGGAATACCTTCAAAATGGAACATTTCCACCTGATAGAGCTGAGAAAGAAAAAATCTGGTGACGTGTGGTTAATTTTACTCTTTATGATAGCTCAGATAACCTAGAGAAAAATCTCTACAAACGTGGTTTTGATGGGGTTCTCTTCAGATGCATTGATGGTTAAGAGACAAGGGCTATCATGAAAGAAGTGCATGCAGGAGTTTGTGGTGCCCACCAGTCTGGACGTAGACTGTCTGATCAGGTTTGAAGTCTTGGATACTTTTGGCCCTCAAGGATACGAGATTGTGTTGATTTCACAAATAAGTGTCATTCATGTCAAGTACATGCCAACTTCATTCATCAGCCTCCAGAGTTTCTTCATACAGCTAAATACTCATGGCCATTTTCCACATGGGGAATGGATGTGGTGGGACCTTACCCTTCGGCTATGGCCAAGCAGTTTATGTATATTCTTACTGCTACTGACTTCTTTTCCAAATGGGAAGAAGTAATACCTCTCAAGGAAGTCAGTTTTTAATGTGTTGTTAGCTTCATCAAGTCTAACATCATTACCAGATTTGGTGTCCCTCATACCATATTAATGGAAAATGGCACCAACTTCTATTCATATGAGGTGAAGAAGTTGTATCAAGAATACAACATCAAATCCAACCATTCATATCAGTATCATGCAGCGGCCAATGGCCAGATAGAATCCTTTAACAAGACTCTTTCAAATATACTGCAAAAGATGGTGGATAAAGATAAGAGGTCATGGCCTGATAAACTCTTTCATGCTTTATGGGCTTATCAGACTACCACCCGCACTGCAACTCGGTCAACTCCATATTCATTGGTATATGGAATGGATGTCGTCTTTCCCATTGAAGTTCAATTACCCTCGCTCAGAGTAGCCATGTGTGATCAGTCATCTATAGATGAGCAATCTCAAAAGAGATTGAATGAATTGGAACAGTTAGATGAGAAAATATTGTGCACTTTGCACCACTTGGAAATCTATCAGAATCGAATAGTACGATCTTTTAACAAAAAAGTTTGTCTTCGTTCATTCAATCAGGGAGAATTGGTATTAGTTCTTAGAACTCCAATGATACCAGGAATGAAAACTACCAAGCTTGATAAAAAATGGGAAGGACCTTATTCAATACATAGGGTCTATTCCAATGGAGCTTATTCATTAATCTCGATGGATGGAGAACTCATCACTACTCCAACCAATGCCAGATTTTTGAATAAGTATTTTGTATAAACTACAAAGTACTTATGTCCCTACAACATGACACTAAAATGTGCAACACCAGTTCTTCCTTGATATATGATGTTAAACTATACAGCAACAGTCCATACATATGACCTTAAACTATTTGTACTTTCGTCCCACAGGACGTTAAAATGTGAAAACAATTCCCTAAAAGGTCCAGTATGACCTTAAACTGCAACTAGGTCCTGTATGACCTTAAACTGCATCATCAACGGTCCATGCATATGACCCTATACTATTTGCAAGTACCTTACATCCCGCAAGACGTTAAACTATGACATCCTAACTACATGACGCTAAACTGTATAAAAGTCCCTTACGTCCAGAAAGATGTTAAATTACATAATCATCAAAGGACATGTATGACCTTAAACTACACTTTTGTATAGCATGACATTAAACTGCACCATCCACGGTTCATGCATATGACCTTAAACTATTCGCACTTTCGTCCAACATGACACTAAACTGTGGAAAAAATCCCCAATGCGTCCAACATGATGTTAAATGGGGTACTCTTTTGTCCACACTGCATGACATTAAAATGCACAGTCCCCCTTTCGTCCAACATGACGTTAAACTCTATTGTCCCCATCATCCTAACTACATGACGCTAAACTGTAAATAATGTCTATGATACGTCCTACATGACATTAAACTGTACTTTTTTCCCTGCTACATGACACTAAATTGTGCAGCACCAATAGTCCTAACTGAAAGACATTAAACTACATAATCCCTTCATACATCCTACATGACGTTAAACTATGTATTGTTAAGGTTGTTGCTACCTCTTGTTTCTCACACCGAGTATGACTCACGTTACCTTAGAGAAAACCTCAACCATAACACTCTCTCTGGGCTACTAACCATGTGTAAGTCCCAACATCATTTTTTAGGTCATTGTCCCCAAGAACAACTTGATCATTAATTCATTCTTTAATTGAACTACACGGACTATGATCCGTGCCTTCTAGGTTGGGTATGTAGGCAACCTCTCAAGGTTCAATCCCAAAACCAATCTCCTCACGTCGGTTCACCTCCATCTCATGCGATGTTGATTCATGAAACCGCCCCTAGAATCAATATCTTTACTTTGGTTCACTTTCGTCCTTGTTATACGACGTTATACTATACAACACTTTTTTCCAGTATGACAATAAACTACAAATTTCTTTGATACCCTCACCTGATAGGGAACCATAATTTTCATTGATTTTTCAATCATGTTTCATTTCAAAGACTACGTGCATACATGGCAATGATCGAACCTTTTATCTTGGGTTAAACCATCATTTCACTAAAGTCCCCTTTCACCCTTCACATGTACGAACCAAATTTATACAGAGGGTATTTCTAGAAATATGTGGGCTTGATTACCATCCTTATGGGATACGTAGTAGCGTTCGAGTGTCCCTCGAATCTAGCCCCAAGTCTTTGGGCCTAACCCCAAATTCCAGTTTCAGTCCCTTGGCTGAAAACTCCCCATGAAAACACACACTGTGTATTTCTTATAATGGTACAAGCTCTATGACCCTAAAATAAGATCTCTAATCCTTTTGTCCCACACGACATTAAATTTACTGTAAGAACTACGTATGGATTGATTCTCATCCTTATGGGATACGTAGTGAAGTCCAACATTTCAATTTAGGACCCAGCCACAACATGATTATGGTTAGCATTGATCTATGTATCTCTGTATACATTGAACAATACCCATCTTTATGTGTCATAATCCTAACCATAAATATTTTCAGATCCTCAAAACCCTTTTCATGACTTCTAGTCACAAAAATGTCAAACTTCTGAGAGTTATTTTGTCTGACTATGCAGCACGTGCCCATAGGTGGCCTTGCATAAACAGTCTACATAAAAGACTTGTTAGCCAAAAGATACTATTATTTGACTATGCAGCCAATGCCCTTAGGTAGACCTGCATAATTCAACCCCCTAACGGGTTTTTCGGATAGTGGTAACTTCATTCTTGGGATGAATGCATCTTTTTTCCTTATTTGTCTTAAATGACGGTATGTAGGGATCCGCAAAAAATAGCCATCCTTAACATATTTTTCCCATATCCTTTTTCATGATCTGAAAGTATTCAAGTCTATGGTTTATATTCTCCTTCCCTACATTTGGGGCAGACCTTTGTAGGAGTGATATTCATCCAGTTCTTCGATAATTTTGTTTAGAAATATTTTCTCCATATTCAAGTACCTCTTTCCATACAGCAAACTCTATACATTGGAACATTTGAATCTCTATAAACATTCAATGGATTTTAGCACTAGGAAAGTATATTTCTGAGAGTTCTTTTGCCTGACTATGTAGTATGTGCCCATAGGTGGCCTTGCATAAACAGTCTACATAACAAACTTGTTAGCCAAAAGATACTATTTTATTTAACTATGCAGCCAATGCCCTTAGGTGGCCCTACATAATTCAACCCCCTAACGGGTTTGTTAAGTAATGGTAACTTCATTCTTGGAAACTACTTTTTCTAATGCCTTTTATCTCTTTTCATATCATTCCTCATATTCAAATATTCTTAAGTCATAGATTATATATTTTCCCTCATACTTGAGTATGGTAATATGTTTTTAGATGAATTCTCCAGTAATTGAGTCAATTCTAATCCATTTCGGTCAATGCCATTTCGACCATAAACATTTGCCTTTTTTATGTCCGACGTGCATGACTTTAAACTGCCCAAAAAAGACAGGGGAACTCTGAATAAAAGTAAAGTTCCCATCTCACTAAACATACATTTTTTGTATGATTTAGGTAACATTGAGCAATTAAAAGGTTCGAAGTTTGTAGGGTTATTTACATTAATCCTAGTAAAAATCAAACTATGCTTACTAGGCCCATTAGCTTAGGTAAAATCTAAAGAATGTAGAAAATGATAATGCAGGTACAAATGAGTGTAGGTGAAAGTGTTTTTCATTGATGCACAAGAGTTAGAAGGACATCCACAGACTGGAGTCTCTTATCTTTTTCAATAATTACAAGAGGCTTTCAACATAAGTCTTCAATTGATGAACCACATCCCAAGCTTCATCAGCAACCACCTATAATTCATTCATTCAACTGGATACAATAAGAGATGCAGTGATACCAGCTCTTCTTGGAACAATTGTAAAAGGATGTTCTTGAGTGCGGTATGAGAAAATTTTCTGCTGATCAAATAGTGACTCTGTTTCTGTCCAAGAGACTTGGAAGATGGATACATGGATTTGAGAATGGAGCATTGGAAGTAAAGAGCCATTTGGAGAGAGTGCTCTTTTCAGATATTTCTTTAATACCATGTTTGTATTCTCTCCACCAACTGGCAGTGGAAAACATTTCAGCCCATGGGTTTGCCATTTTCATATCTGCAAGGAAATGACATGGAGGAAGAATTTGAAAGTTCACACCATTGTTGTTTCTCTTCATGCACAACATAACCGAAATGAAGGAGTAGCAGTGCAGCTGCATTTCAGGTGTATAGTTCTTTGTATGTGGAACATTGACTCCTTGAATATGACCATGACCATATAGTGGCAGGTAGATTCTCTATGGGAAATTAAGATGATATTTCTTCAAGTACTTATCCAGATCTGGGAGAGTGTTGTCGCAGATATCATAGTAATCATGGCCAATGATGTTCATCATGTCATCAATCCGCTTGCTAGCCAGTTCATTAGCTGTTTTAATTCCCTTGGGAGCCATTGAATCTGCACAAAAGTTGAACAAACTAACTCTTAAATGGGTTTATTTTTCATAAAATTTGTGCAAGAATTAGAAAAAAATTGCTAAGGCATTATGGTACGCAAGTCTAAACTTGACACGCAAGTGTTCGTGTGCCGCACTAGTTTTTGACGCACAGGTATAAACCGTGCAAGTTAAAATACCTTGACAGCAGCGCGACGGTGAGGAAAAAGAGGAAATAAGATGACTTGTGCGGCGAGAGCTCGAGAATTCATAATTAGATGCGAAGTGTGGCCAATAACCGCGTATTTATAGGCCAGGCGACCTATCTGCGCACCTGCACCTAGTGCGCCCAGGCCCTGCGTGATACGCACTTGCGCGTCGCCCTCTGCTCCATCAAGACTTGTGCGCCACCTTTCCTTTGGATGTCTTCAATTTCCTCAGACTAAAATCCTCATTTCTTTAGGATCCAACTCTGAGGGGGGACTTTGGTTGACGCTAATTTTTCATCACAGAGTCCAAAGGAATGTAAAGGTAAATGACTTAGCACAAATTGATTCATCCTTTGAAGAAAATATCAAAAATCAACAAAGGGATGAACAAGGAGAAGATTGCCCATAAGTCGCAAAAGTTTCCTCATAGTCGCGCAAGTCCACTTGCGCGACACATTATGGTCGCGTAAGTGACTTGCACGACCTAAGTGATAACCGCCCGGGGTCTTCTCCTGCCTATAAATAGACCATGTGGGCCCCCCATTTCAAAAGGATTTTTATTTCCAGAAACTCATATTTGAGCTCTCGGCACCCTAGTCTCTTCTCAAAGCTTCCTTAACACTTCTAAGGTAATTTATTCCCTAGAACGGAAGATCTAAAGAGGGGGAGGAAGGCCTATGTGTTGAAACTCATCAACACTTTCATGCCTGAGTGGCCATCCCTAAAGGGAAAAGGGCCACACTTGCACGCCGCCTTACTCCTTCAATAGATCTTGCGCGCCCTTCTTCTGGAAGAACCTCAAGAAGATTCTAAAGGCTTTAATGAAGAGTCTCTCAAGTATTACCTTGCTGGTTAACCATCGTGCAAGTACACCATGTGTCGCGCAGGCGTATACTTGCGCGACCAGACATGCACGCCCACGCAGTACCTGCGCGCCAACCAGGACTTGCGTGCCCCTACCTTTTTGGGTACCTTTCTTGCCCATTTCACCCCTCTTAAGCCATTACACCTTTCTTATTCAAGATTCAGTCTTCAAGACACTCTTTAAGGCCATTTATGGCATGATTTCTTGATTTGACTTCCTTATCTGAAAGGAATTCTGTGGAATATCTCTCAAAACCTAGTGATTTATACATATTTATGTCACTAAAGATTGAGATTTCATTCATTCAACCTCACCCTTTAAGTTGAGAGAATCCTTAACCTGGGTCTCCTTTTCAAGAATAATCCCCAATCATAAGTCCTCTGATTTGTGAATCCTCTTAGGAGTAAGCCCCAGATCCCCTAACCTGGGCTTCCTTTTCAGGAGTAAGCCCCAGTCTCAAATATGGGCATCCTCCTTAGGAGTAATCCCCAGTCATAATTCTTAACTTGGGCATCCTCTTTAGGAGTAAGACCCAATTCTTAAAGTTCCCAAATTTTGGCATCCTCCTCAGGAGTAATCCCCAAACCTTAATCCTTGACCGGGGCCTCCTTTTCAGGAGTAAGCCCCAGTCTTAATTTCTCTTAACCAGTCCTAATTTACCTTTAACCAGTCCTAATTTACCTTTGATCTGGGATTCCTTTTCAGGAGTAAAAACTCAATCATAAGTCTTATCCTAATTTGGGCCTCCTTTTCAGGAGTAATCCCCAAGTTAGAGTATTCAAAATCTCCATGAAGTACATATACCTTTATGGACCTTGTTCCTGGATTTCTTCCCTAAAAGTAAATCCTAACCTTCATTTATCTAGGCATTCATACATACATAAGCCCCACATTATTTCTTATGATTGCATCTTTCATGGAACAATTGTCTAATTTTTAACAATACTTCTTGTTTCTCACACTAAGCATGACTCACGTGAGCATAGAGTGTAAAAGTAATTGTGACATCCTTCTTTGAGCCATCAATCATAAACATCATACTCCCTTACTCGAACTACGTGGGTTCTGATTCCTTTTCTAAACAAAGGTTACGTAGGTAGCCCGTCTACGGGTTCGATCGCAACTCTAAAAATAATCTATGTCCTCTTGAATGACAATAAACTTCACGTTCCCCACTGAGTGGCTTTAAAACCAGCATGGTCATCATAATGACCAAGAGACTTCTATATAAATGTGTCGAAGGGTACCATTGACCAAGAATCTCTAATAAATACAGATGATTCTCTATCGATGAAGAACCTCGAATACATACAAAAGATTCTATAAATTTCCTACATATTTAATCATTTATTTTCAGATCTGAAGTAAAGCTCATTTTATACTTGGTAATGTAATAAGGATTCACGAATATAACTTAAATCTATAAAGAGAGTCCCGGAGTAGACAATAATTCCCCTCAAAAAGGTGTGATGAGTCCGACCTCCCATCCTCTCGACCAATGAAAATTCCTAAGCCTCATCAGTACACAAACTAATGAGCACATACCTTTGGAAAGTAGGTCCGAATGGATGTGGAATCATTGGATGTTTCCGGTTCTACGAACAAACCCGTTAGAAACTGATTTGAATGTTTGAACCACCCATCAAGGTGGTCATCCCCAGATTCTGAGGGAAACAATATTTCTTAGTGATCACTATCAAATTTAATCAATTGAGATTAATGGATATGGAGAACTCTACTATTGAGGTATACTGGTATATTTTTTATTTTTCCTTTCATCTTGATTCCATATTGTTAAATAAGATATTAAAATGGGATTCCTTCAATAAATTGGTCATGTGATAATCTTACACAACCCATTTATGGTATCAAAACCACATTTATCAATGACACAATATGTTTTTATACCAATTTAACTATGAAAATATATATCAAATAGTGTTGGAGGCCATATCATATAAGAAAATATGACATGGTTACACTATAATTATTGGATTGCTCTACCTTTCTCTATGATATAGGATATCATTACATGATATTTTGTTTTTTTTCATGGTTGTATGAGATAACCAGATAATTCATAGTGTACAATTCAAAAAAATCAGTATTTTGTAAGGTGTAGGCTATGATTATGTTTATCATAGGTGGTAAAAAAATTTGAGCTTCACAAAATAAGGGATCATGACATAATGATTATAAATCATATATCATAGTATATTATTAGAACACCTCTTAGGTAAGAATGTATCTCTTCTTCAAGTCGTAATCTAGTGGACCTCCTACATATGATTATAAAGACCACTCCCATAGTTATGATAAACATTGATAATTCATCGATCATTGGATATAGTTGGGGATTATGTATCAAATCGTGAGAAATTCAACTAACTGCATATGAAATGATAAAATGGTATTCATCCTGTATAAAATAAAATTGTCTCTCCTACAACAAATACTAATTGTTAGTGTTGATTCATGTCACAGATGATATCTAATAGTGGCCCTTATTTGTTATAGATTTCTATATAATCCAAAATGGATGAAAATTTTAATATTTAAAAAAAATTATAGTTAATGATATTTTGTAAATGATAGGTGTAAGGAATTTTAAATATACTATTTTCAAGAAAAAATCAATTATAAGAATATATATATATATATATTAATATTTCATATTTTAAAAATAAATAAAATGTTAATTTATTTATTTATCCTCCTAAAATATTCAGTAATAAAAAATTCAGATGATATGAATATTGTGTATTCTAAAATTTAAGTGATAAATCGATTCTTAAAAAACATTTATTCAATTCCTTTCAATCTAAGTATATCAACATAAGATTTTATTTTCATTGACCGTTACATTTGTTTGTAAAGAATTTATAAGAATGAATTTATATATTGAATATAGTTTATACATATTAGGTGTTACGGTTGTAATGGAATTGAAACCAATCATGAGTGAAATTTTATTAAGTATATGGGGATTATGTTAAACTTATAACTAGCCTAAAGTGTCACGACCCATCCCTCAGGGCCCGTTCCATGACTATCCCCAAGCCCAACTTCCATAGGCCTGAGGATGATGACTAGAACTAATGGAGTATTCCCTAAAACTGGGAATGAATTGCATTTATTACCTGTAAACACACACAACCAAGCACACAACAAGATACGAACACAAGTCAACTGTATAGAAAAAAGAGTGCTAAAAGTAAAAAAGGGGTTGGAATACAAGCCCAACAGTAATAGTAAAAGTAAAACTAAAATACAATACAACTGAAGAAATAGAAAAGCAGCTACTTGGTCATCCTCCAGGTTTTTACCTGAAGGGTAGGTACAGATCACCTCCACACCACTCCACATCCACCCGTCTCCTCTACATACAAACACACCGTATGGTCCACCTCTGAGCATTGTCCATTCTTGGTACTCTTACCCTCGATCAGTGTTGTTCATCATCTGTATCCAACACAATGAGGTACGGGAATAAAAATACTCAGTAGGGACCCAGAGACCATCAAGGTCTCAAAAACATCAACAAAGAATAAACCAAAAATCATGTAAACCAGTGAAAACATGAATTAGGTATATGCCCATACATATACCTAAGTTATCAAGTAAACCTATCTCAATCATGAGGAAATCATAGAGTCCAACTCAAGGCCTAAATCTCATATGTTCCACAAAGGAAGGGAAACCATGAAGGCAAGTACCACACTGGTATGCCACACCGAAGAATACCACCAAGGTATTACCAAAAATGAATATACCTCATAGGTACGAACTCAACTCACAACAGGTATAACTTAAGTACGGTAGTAGAGATGATTAGATATAACTATTAAATGAACTTACTCTGTTAAGAGGATCTATTGTAGACGAGCAAAGAATCTTTAGGAGATGACCGACACAGGATCTCTATGATCTAACCCACACAGGATCTCTAGGATCTGACCAACACAGGATCTCTAGGTGCTGACCCATAGAGTAGTGCTAGGAGCTGACACACACAGGCTCGCTAGGAGTTGACCCACACAGGATCACTAGGAGCTGACCAACATAGAATAGCTAGGATTTAACCCTAACGGGATTTCTAGGAGCTAACCCACACAAGATCGCTAGGAGATGACCCACACAAGATCACTAGGAGTTCACCCACTCAGGATCGCTAGTCAGTCTTCTTGACACAGCCGGCTACTGGGTTCCCGCACTGGGCTTCCTCGTAACTGAGAGGGTCTGATCCCCAAGCCACTGGTCGACACTCCAATTTCCACTAATTACAAAGAATAAGTATCTCAAAGGACCATTTCATCATAAGGGTCTCTACACAATAGATGGTGCGTCAATCGGACACTCGGTCTGTGAGTTGTTAGCCTTTTAGTCTCGGTGGCACGGTTGGATTTGTGCTCGATCCAACCTGACTATACCCCATCGTAACCCAAATTTCTATTGGGGTATACTCAAAGGGACTGTCTCACTCCATGATTCCCATTTCCACTGACGATTACTCAAACGGATGTTTGGTGCCAAAGTTATGGCCAAAAGAGCGTAAATGGGTCGAAGTGGGTTTGGGTCTGGTCCGACCTTTGTCAGACTAACCCGGTCTAGGTCGACTCGGCCTGACTCGCTAGGTCTATCCCATCCCGGCCTAGGTTGGGTGGTCCAGCAGTCCATGAGGGCCGCAAGTGGCAGTGGGGGGCCGCGGGGTGGCTTTGCCGCGAGGCAGCTCGGCTACGGAGGGTGCCATGAGGGTGGTTCGGCTATGGGGGATGTCGCAAGGCCGCGGGGTGGCTCGGTCGTATACTGGATCGATTGAGGGTGGTTCAACCATAGATGGTGGCCCAGCCGCGGGGTGGCGGCTCGGCCATGGTGGTTCGGCCACGGAGCGACAGCCCGACCACAGGGCGACGGATCGGTTGCGTGGCGGTTCTACCGCAGAGTGGAGGCCCGGCCATGGGGAGGTTCGTCCGTGGACGGCACAGAGATCGTGGGTAGTAGTGCCACGGGGTGCGGAGGCCATGGGGCAGCGGCGACCGCGGGGCGGCACCGTCGCCTTCATCGCATCCAGCGGAGGTGCTGGCCACCGTCCTCATGCCTCATCAATGCGAAAAACCATCTCTAGTTTCCATCTTCCTCCATCGCAAAGAACACCGCATATCATCAAAATAATCGCGGAGAGGACGGGCCACGTTTGTTTATCCCACACTCTCCGCATTAGAGCGGTAGAAAGCATCTCAACATAAACAAGAATCAAGAAAAAGTATAGAAGATATTTAAAAACATCAATCCCCACAACCCACATCAATCTCTATTCCAAATATAGCAAAAGAATTATAAGGGAAGTACCTGGGAATTGATAATCATATAGAAATAAACCCCTTCCTCATTTGATTCATCGACAGAGGTCGTGGGGAAGGAGACGACATTGTCGGGTATAGACGTTCATCAGTGACATCAATGTTTCCTCGATCATCGGTTCATTGACATTGAAGACATTCCTCATCAATGATTATCCTAAGGAAAAAAGTCGAAGTCAAAGTCGGTGTTCTTTGTTGGCATTCTTCATCGGAGATATTTCTCCCAATTCTCCATGTTCTTACCTTTTTTCCAAGAGTTTCCCCCAATTCCACCAAACTGAGGAATAGCCAACATAATACATTATGTTGGCATAATTTCAAACTGGTTTAATTAATTAATTGATGTGTTGGTTTAATTAATTAATGGGGAGAGTTGCCATAATTAATTGGGGGAGATCAAGAGGTTTCCCCCGACATAATAAGGAATTCAAGAGGTTTCAAACCTCAGGTGGGCCCCACAACCATAACCTCTCATTGGAGGTTAAGATTGGTGGTCCCCACATCCATGACCTCTCATGGGTGGTTTTAGTTCAGGTGGTCCCCACATATGTAATATCCACATGGGTGGTTTCAAAATAAAAATAAAATGTTACACAATTTTATTTTTATTTTATTTTTTCACGAAAAACCAAAATTCTATATTTCACTCTCAGGCCACTGTGGTTGAGGTGAAGGCCCCTTTAAGTGAATACCAGCATTGCAAGTTCAACGTTGTCCTTGGATATCAATTCTGATCACTGGTTCAAAAGATATAAAATCTTTCACGCACATTTACTGAATGTACCAGAACAAAAGTTCAAAAATTCATTTTGGACACTCTGGGCCTCAGAATCATGCACCGTCAATTTTCACAAAATCATAAAATCACCATTTAATTAAAAAGAATAATTTAGATGGAAATTTTTTGTCTTTACATTCTCCCCACCTCATGGATTTACGTCCCCGTAAGCCACAACTCAAAACTAGGTAAACAAGTGGGGGTACTGAGTACGTATATGAGCCTCCCACTCCCATGTTCTCTCTTGGAGGTTATTGTGATTCCAGTGAACACGCACCAGAGGTATCGACTGCCCATTAAGGACCCACTCGTGTCGATCCTCAATCTCTAATGGAACCTCTGTTAAAGTCTCCCCATCGGCGATGTCTAGATATCCCTGTTCGATGACGTGGGAAGGGTTTTGCACATATCTCCTCAACTGGGATACGTGGAAAACGTCATGAACATGATGCAACTAATGTGGAAGAGATAAGTGGTAAGCCAACTCACCAAATCTGTTGAGGACCTGAAAAGATCTGATGAACCTTAGAGATAACTTGTCACATCGACCAAATATCCACAAACCTCATCGAGGTGAGACCCGTAGAAAGACATGGTCACCATCCTCAAACTTTAGAGGTCTTCGTCTCCTGTCGGAATAAGACTTTCTCCTACTCTGTGCAGTTTTCATCCACTTCTGGATGATCTTCACTTTTTCTATGGTAGCTCGTACCATCTCTGGTCCCACTAGTGCTAACTCCCCTAGGTCAGTCCGACACAAAGGTGCTCTGCAAGGTCACCCGTACAATACCTTAAAATGTGGCATCCTAATGGTGGTGTGATAGCTTTTTTTGTATGAAAACTCCACCAAAGGCAAGTTATCCTCTCATATTTGACCAAAGTCAAGGACGCATGCACGTATCATGTCCTCGAGGGTTTGAATGGTCTATTGAGTCTGGCCATCTGTCTGAGGATGGAACGCGGTTCTCAAACAAAGTTGCATCCTGAAAGCCTCATGCAACCCCTTTCATAGCTAGGAATTAAAAAATGCATCACGATTGGAGAAGATCGTTAAGGGTACTCCATGTAGCTGCACAATCTCTTTCAAATAGAGGCATCCCAATCTCTCTACTGAACCCTACTCTCTAATCGGTAGGAAGTTGGCCTACTTGGTGAGTCGGTCGACGATTACCCAAATCGAGTCATGACCCTTGGATGTACGTGGAATTCCTGTCATGAAGTGCATGGATATCTCATCCCACTTACATGTAGGGACCTCTAAAGGTTGAACCAAGCCTTCTGGTACCTGAAGCTTTTCCTTCACTAGCTAACAAGTGAGGCACTGAGAGACAAACTCTACTACATCTTTCTTCATTCCCAGCCACCAGTGCTGTCATTGGAAATCCAAGTACATCTTCTCCACTCCTGGATGTACCACCAGAGGGGGTGTGTGTGAATCCCTTATCACTTCCTCTCGAAGTGACACTGTAACCATGGTACGTCCTATGAAGAGGATGAAGTGCTCTCACCTTCTGAAAATCCATTAGGTGCATGCCCTATGGATATCTGAGCACGTTGAGTCTCGTAGTCAGCGTCCCCACGTTGCACCTCCATAACTCGTTGAAGTAGTGTGGAGTGACGATAAGAGACTGAATAAAAGATTCTCCATCCCTATCCACAAAGGTTATCTGTGAAGCATCCAACTGCTCCATCGTCTCACCTAGAAACAGTATACCAGATCTCCTACTGAGTGCATCTGCTACAACGTTCCCCTTTCCAGGAGTATAGACTATCTCAAAGTCATAGTCCTGGAGAAACTGAATCTAGCGTCGTTGTCTCAGGTTCAGGTCCTTCTAAGAGAAGATATACCTGAGACTCTTATGACCAGAGTTCACTGTAAAATGATATCCCATCAAGTAATGTCGCCACATATTCAAGGAGAAGACCACAACTGCTAACTCTAGCTCATGGGTAGCGTATTTCTTCTCATGATGTCTCAGCTGTCGAGAACCATATGCAATCACTGCTCACTCTTACATCAGCACACATCTGAGTCTGTTCCATGATGCGTCATAGTAGACTACATACCCTACACCCTCTTCTGGAATCCTGAAGATGGGGGAACTATTCATCATCTCCCTCAACTTCTGAAAACTCTACCAGCATCTCTCTAACCACACAAATGGTTTCCCCTTCTTCATTAATTCTGAAATTGGTGCTGCAACTCTGGAGAAATCTGGCACAAATCTCTGCTAGTATCCAACCAAACCTAGGAAACTCTATACCTTCATCACACTCCTTGGTGGATCCTAAGCACATACCACCTCTCTCTTAATTGGATCCACTAAAACTCCAGCCTCTGATATGACATGTCCCAGAAAGTGAACCTCTCGGATCCAGAACTGGCACTTCGAGAGATTACCTTAAAGCTGTTGCTCTTAGAATGTGTCCAGTACTACCTAAAAATGGTAAGCATGCTCCTCCTCAGTAGTCGATTAGATCAGAATGTCATTGATGAAGACTACTACAAAGTAATCAAGGTATGTCAGAAATATCATGTTCATGAGTTCCATGAATACCGCTAGAGCATTGGTCACACAAAAAGGCATAACCAAAAACTCATAATGGCTATACCGACATCTGAAAGTCGTCTTCTACACATCCTCATCTCGCACTCTGAGATGGTGATAGCCTGATATAATGTCTATCTTCGAGAACCATTGTGCTCCCTTCTGTAGATCAAATAGATCTTCAATCATCAGGAGTGGGTACTTGTTCTTCACGGTCACCTGGTTCAAGCGATGATAGTGAACACAAATCCTCAAGCTCTCATCCGTCTTCTAGGAGAATAAAATCAGGGATTCCCAAGGTGTAACACTAGGCCGAATGAATCCATTCCCCTACAAGTCCTCTAGTTTTACCTGTAGCTCATGAAGCTCCGCAGGATCCATCCAATGTGTTGGTGTAGATATTGGTTCCATATCGAGGTACAAGTCAATGTAGAATTCCACATCTCTGCAAGGAGGTTGACCCGAAACATCCTCAAAGAAGACATCCATGTTCTGGTCCACCACTACTGGATAACTCGGACTCCCCGCATCAAACGCTCTGAGGGTAAGGCTAGCCAACTGAGGAGTGATCAACTACACCCTCCTTTTGGTAAGTCTTTCTTGTACTGCAAAGGCTCCCTTCTCGCCGGTGAAGGTAAACTTGGTCCCATCCGTGCAAACACACTGTACTTTTCACCTAATACAGCCAATCTGAGCATGGACTATAGATAACCAGTCTATACCCAAGATGACGTCGTAAGGACTAGATGTTGCTACTAGGATATCCCAGTAGAAACTCTCGCCTCCAAAATTAAGCTCACACTACCGGAACCAGTGTGTAATCGTCGAATCAGTTACCGTATAAGTCTCTATCCATAAGGATCGATCCAATGACTCCGTCTGAATCTATGAGCTCTGAACGAGGGTTCTGGCAGTAAATGAATGACCAAAAACATGTTTCTATAAGTACTGCATCTAAGGTGGATAAGAAAAAGATCATACCTCGTATCATCTCTAGAGCATCATGATCGTAGGCCTCAGCTATCTGAAGTTGGGATCTCCCCTATCCACCTGCTCCCTATGGTCGGGGTGGACCTCCTAGTGGTGGTGGACGTAACATCTCGAATCGTTGGCCACTTCCCGGTACAGAACCAGCTCCTCTACCATGTCTGCCTGCTCTCTATGGACCACCTCAGTCGAATATCTGTCTCTTCATGGGCGGTCCTTCGACCATCTCTTGATCATCCATATGGCGGGTCAGAATGTCAAGAGCCATGTGACCATGCTCATCGAATGCGTAACACTGCCTACTCTGGGTATGACTGGCTCCGCCTCGGGTGCCCCGCACAACCGATCCTGAGTCATGCAGTCATCCACATGTAGTTATAGTCATCTTGGAACTCTACGACATCTGTCTGCTGCCACCTACAGAAGACTCTTCTACGTGATGTATAGTGTTGGGTCATGCTAATAGTGACTGCTCAGTAAGTAAAATCTCTACTAAGAGGGCTCTATCTAACACCCCCACCTGCGTCGGGATGCTGAGTGAGATCATCAATGCCCTGATATCCTACCTGAGTCCATGCTCGAAGGTTCAGGCCCTGAAGAATGGGTCCTAGACCATATCTATTGAGTAGCATGAGAGGTCTGTGAACCTTGTTGAGTATTGATCTATATTCAAGATGCCCTGCTCTAGATGAAGCAACTCCTATATGCGCACTCTACGAAGAGTAGCTAGGACAAAATCTACCCAAAACAAGCTCTCGAAGTCTACCTAGAGAAGTGTCACCTCGTCGTGAACCTGGAGCATCAAGCTCCACTATATGCCTGGTGCTTCCTGTAGAAGGCTGGCAGCAAGGATCACCATGAGATTGGATATTGTCCCTACCAGTCGGAAGACTCTCAATACAGCCTCCAACAAATCCTCATCTGCCTGTGGGTCCATATCTCCCCTGAACCTCGGTGGCCTATAGCATAGGAACTCATGAAATGCGCTCAAGCGGTGTGCACTATCTGATGATGGTATTGGTGGCATTGGTGGCCCAACGGGTAATAGTTCTTCTGGTGCCTCCGCTGGTGCCTCTACTGGAAGAGGGCCCTACAATGAGGCCTCATCACTCGGTGGGCTATCAATGTGTACTACTCTTGGAACCCTAGCTGAATGTCTGAGTGCTGGCATCCTGAAAAGTAACAGGTGTGCCACATTCAACAATTTATTCCTGGTGAACTGACTCAAATATTACAAAGAGAACTTTTTGAAACACTCACACAATCAGTGTTTTCATGTACTGAGTCAGAAATCAGAAGTCAGGGTCGTGGTGTATGGATACGTCAGCCGCCGAACCAACAATGGATTCCCTAAACTGATAACCACACTCACTACAGTTAACACTATTTCCATTAAAAGGAAATATCAGAGTCCTATGTTCTATGGTAGAACCGACTCCTCATATACCAATTTGTCATGACCCGTCCCCCGGGGCCCATGTCGTGACTAACCCAAAGACCGCCTTACATAGGCCAGGGGCTGAAAACTAGCACCAATGACATATTACCTAAAACTAGGAAGGTATTTCCTTTATAACCTGTAAACATAAGAAACCATGCACACAACAAGATATTAATGCAAGTCAACTGTATAGAAAAAAGAGTGTTGAAAGTAAAAAGGGGTCAGAATACAAGCCCAATAGTAATAGTACAAGTACAACTGAAATACAATACAACTGAAGAAAAATAAAGGCAACTACTGGGTTGTCCTCTAGGTTCCTACCTGAAGGGTAGGTACAGATCGCCTCCATAGCACTCCACATCCACCGGTCTCCTATGTGTACCGACACGCCATATGGTCTACCTCCGAGCACCATCCAGTCCTGGTACTCTCATCCTCGATTATTGTTGTCTGTTTTCGGCATCCAACACAATGAACTGCGAGCATATCCCATGCAGGTGTGAGTATAACGATACTCAGTATGGACCTCGATACCCTCAAGGTCTCACAAAAATCAATAAAGGATAAACCACATAGAATGTAAACCAGTGAAACCCCGACTTAAGTATATGCATATATATATACCTAAGTTAACATGTAAACCCATATCAATCATGAGGAAAACACAGAGTTCAACTCAAGGCCCAATGATCATCTATTCCACAAAGGAAGGAAAACCATGAAGGAATGCACCACATAGGTACGCCACACAGAAGAATATCACCAAGGTATTACAAAAAAGGAAAGTACCACACAAGTACAAACTCAGCTCACACCAGGTATAACTTAGGTACGGTATTAGAGATGATTAATTACAACTATTGAAACATATTACTCCATTAAGAGGATCATCTACTGACAAAAAAAGAATCTCTAGTAGCTGACCCACACATGATCGCTAGGAGATGACCCGCATGGGATCTCTAGGAGATAACCCACATAGGATCGCTAGGAGATGACCCACACAGGATTGCTATGAGCTGACCCACAGCGGGTCGCTATGAACTGACCCACACAGGATCACTAGGAGCTGACCCAAACATGATCTCTATTCAGTCTTCTCGTCACATCCAGCTACTGGGTTCTCGCAAAAGGCTTTCTCGTCACCAAGAGGGTCTTCTCCCCAAGACACATGTTGATACTCCAATTTCCAAGAAGTCCTATGAAGAAGTAACTCAAAGGACCGCCACGTCATAAGGGTCTCAACGCAATAGACATTGCATCAGTTGGACTCCCGGTCTGTGAGTTATTATCCTTTTAGTCCAGGGGGCCTAGTTGGATTCTTACTCGATCCAACCTGACCATACCCCATCTTAATGCAAATTTCCAGTGGGGTATACTCAAAGGGACTGTCTCACTCCATGATTTCTAGCGAGATGACGGTTCATCAAAACGGACTTCCAGTGCCAAAGTTATGGCCAAAAGAGCATAAATGGGTCAAAGTGGGTCTGAGCCCGGTCTAACCCTGGTCGAACCGAACCATCCCGACCAAGCCTGGGTCGACCCGATCTGGGTTGACCAGGCCTGACCCACATGTTCCATTCCTGCCTGGATGACCGATAGGGCCGTGAGGGGCCACGGGATGGCTCGGACGCGGAAGGTGCAGCAAGGGCGGCTCGGTCGTGGGGGTGTCGCGAGGCCGTGGGAGGTTTGGCGGTGGATAGCTGCCCGGCCCCAGGGCGGCGGCTTGGCTGTGGGGGTTCGGCCACAGAGCGGTGTCCCGGCCACGGGGTAGTTCGGCCGCGGACGTCTCGAAGGCTGCGGGCAGCGGTGCAAAGGGGCACAGAGGCCGCAGGATGGAGGTGGCCACAGGGCGGCGTCGTCGCCTTCATCGTGGCCAGCGGAGGTGTCAGACACCGTCCTCATTCCCCATCAGTTCCAAAAACCTATTGTGGTTTCCGTCTTCCTCCATCGAAAAGAACACCACATATCATCACAAGAATTGTGGAGTGGACATGCCATGTTTTTATGGCCTGCACTATCTGTATTAGAGCGGTAGCAAGCGGCTCAACATTAACATGAATCAAGAACGAGTATGGAAAATATTTTAAAATATCAATACCCACAACCCTCATCAATATCTATTCCCAATCCCACAAAACAATTAGAAGGGAAGTACATGGGATGTGATAATTATAAAGAAATAAACCCCTACCTCATTTGATTCGTCGACGGAGGTCGCGGGGAAGGAGACAATGTTTTCAAGGACATATGGTCTTCAGTGACGTCAGTGTTTCCTCGATCATCGGTTCGTTGATGTTGAAGACATTCCTCGTCAATGATTTTTCTGTGGAAGAAGTTGAATTTGAAGTCGGCGTTCTTCATTGGAGAGCATTCTCCCAATTCTCCATGTTTCTCCCTTTTTTCCAAGAGTTTCCCCCAATTCCACCAAAATGATGAATAGCCAACTTAATAGATTATGTTGGCATAATTTTAAATTAGTTTAATTAATTAATTTATGGGTTGGATTAATTAATTATAGGGGAGAGTTGGCATAATTATGTGGGGGATCTCAAGAGGTTTCTTCCCACTTAATAGGGAGTTGAAGAGGTTTCATGCTCAGGTGGTCCCCACCACCATAACCTCTCATGGGAGGTTAGGCTCAGCAGTCCCCAACTCCATAACCTCTCATGGGAGTTTTTAGTTCAGGTAGTCCCCACCTCTGAAATGTCTACATGGGTTGTTTCAAAATAAAAATAAAATGTTACACAGTTTTATTTTTATTTTATTCTTTCACTAAAAACCCAATTTCTATCTTTCACTCTCGACCCACTACGGTCAAGGTGAAGGTCTCTTTAAGAGAATAATGATGCTGAAAGTTCAACTGTGTCCTCAGATTTCAATTCTGAGCACCGGTTCAATAGTTATAAATACTCGCTTTCACGTTTATTGAATGTACCCAAACAAAAGTTCAGAAATTCATTTCGGGCACTTGGGGCCTCGGAATCACGTGCTGTCAATTTTCACGGACTCATAAACTCCCCCATTAAATTAAAAAAAAATACATGGAAATTATGGGTCTTTACATTAATTTAAGTGAACTATATAAAAATTTATGGATTTCCATTCATGTCTCCAAGCCTCCTCATGTGGGGATTACAAACTTCATATAATTTTAAACCATTTCATGAAAATAGTTCTATAAACCTTATGCATGGGATGTATTTTTAATTGTGTATGTATGTGTGGATCCTATTTTTGGGTGATTAATAAAAATAATGAATTTTGTAAATAGTTTCACATTAATATATTTTGAACATATAAATTTTCATGGAGGAATAGGAATTCTAAAACTAAATAGTTTAGAGAATACATACATAAAGGAATAAAGAAATATATTATAAAGATTCATTGGTGTGGGAAATTTATTTACATAATATGCATATGATGGATATTAATATGGAGAGACTATGAATATACATTAAATATTAATTGTGAGATTTTTTCTCATGGAAGAACATTTTAAGACCATGGTCATCTAACTAGGTTGATAAAGCTGGGTTCCCATGGATTATCCTATGTAAGGTATACTAAGAATTGGTTGGCATAATCGTATTAGGAACCCATATTAAGCTATGTTCATTGGGTGACACTTAGCTAGTAATAACTAATAATATTATGACATTATATTAGTAGATTTCAGTTATCCTATATGATTTGTTTGGGAAAAGGGTTTTCCACTAAACTATCCCAAAATCATATTTCATATGATTAGCATGATACCATAACAATATATATAAGGGATTGGAGAAATGATAATTTAGCCCAAAGATTAATGAATTATGGAACTTGGAATACTAATCATAATGATTTATTGGGTCATTATTTTAGTGGGATTACTTTCATTAAAAGTCCTTAATAAAAATATAGAAAACATGATAATCACCCACAGATATGTCTTCATTGCAGATTATGGGATACATCATGATTATCATTTTATAGTCTCTTATATATATGACATTTGAAATAATTTTATATTGGAGTCTAAGTATGAAAATTATTCTCAAAGGGAATCATACTAAGCATATTAAAGTGAATGTTAGAAAAATTAATTTCTCTAATTTTGAATAATAGGTAAAATATACCGAGTGTTCATTAATCATTTGTTATAATATATATAGAAATTTATATAGGATATAATTAAAGAATAGTTAAGTAGGTCTATTTTTTTAAAATGATACCAGATTTTATGCGATATAAATACGAACTTATGATCTAATACTATATAGTGGATCAGTTATGCAATTAAGAAATTGTTGTTATGTTCTTCCCATAAACTAAAATTTTATTTATTTATCTAGATTGTACAATTTATAAATTCATTTATTGTGAAGAAAACAAGTTATTGTATATATAAATTATTTTTTTATATAAATCATAAAATTATATGTTTTTTATATATTTTTGACTTGGATAATAAAATCTATAAAATTTAAAATAATCAGGTCATTATTGATTCTCACTCATCTAATCTTTGGAATTTTTCCATTAGATATACAAATGAGAAATGAATTCAATAAATTCCTAGATTTTCATTTATTAACTAAATCTATTATAATTTTTTGACAACTATGAATATAATTTGTTAATAAAAATAACCATAACAACTTTTAATGGTAAATTTGATATGGCTAGTGGAATATTTGATTTTATACATAGTGATGTTTGTATGGAAATGAGTAATCAAGATAGTGGTGGGTATTGGCATAGAATATCTTTTAAAAATGACACCATTGGTTATGTTTATTTGTTTTGATGAGAATTTTTTTCAAACAATTGAAAATGATAAATATTTAAAAGAAAAATAAAAAAACAATTGGAAAAAAGTGTTAATAACCTTTAATCAAATCCAGATGGTGAATACTTATGCCAAGAATTCGCTGAACGTATAACATATTTTAGAAATTTTTTCAAAAATCACTCCTCCTAGAACACCATAGTGTAATGTTTTGTTTTGGAGGAAGACCCATGCCCTATTAGATGTGTTTTAATCAATAAAAATTCACTTTAACCTTTTTATTTATTTCAATAGTTATGATCTAGAAATTGATTCATTCCAACATATTTATATTCCACCTTAAGAAGTCATAAAAAACCGTATAAGATACAAGCTATTAAATATATTAGTTTATATTGTATAAATATTTAATGCTATGAAGTATATGTATAATATAAATTATAAGTTAAAAGTAACAAAAAATAAAAGAAATACTTATTTATCGTTTATCCTAAGGAAACTATGGGATATTATTTAAACAATTTTACTAAACCCAAAATTGTTATGACACAAACTAGTATATTTATGAAGAAAGAATATAAAATTCATGGAATCAGTGGAGGTAAAGTGAAACATAGAGAAATTTATGACCAATAAGTAGTATTTTTTCTGGAGATGAAAGTCGATTCAGTTCCACAGTTATTTATAAAAGAATAAAGGACCCACATCACATAGTAGCCTTAAAGGACTGATAGGATTCATTTGGATCCTATGAGATATACTTCATATAAAATGTTGAGCATGTAATGTATACAGTTTAGGACTCTAATACCATTCTAGATGACATTTATAGTTTTAGTTCCATTAAATAGATAAATTAAAGAAAATATTATATAGGCTCTCTCTGCACTGATCATGTTCAAAACATGATGGATGGACATAAATGGGTGAGACTCATTGGGATAAAAAAAGTTCTATAAGAAAACAGACTAGGATGGTAGAGTTTATAGCAAAAAATATTAGTTTTTTTCAATGAATTACAAATAAATTATTTATATTGATTATGAAGAGACTTTTTTACCATTTGTGATGATAAATTCCATTCGGATAAGTATTTCCATAGAAAATCATTATGATTATGAGATATATCAAATGGTTGTTAAAAAACATTCATTAATGATAATCTATTTTAGGATATGTTTATGATAAATCCCAATGTTTTTGATGTTCTAAATGAGTCTGTTAAGGTTTTCAAGTTGCAATAGTTCATTTATGGAATGAAGAATGATTATTATACTTGGAACATACAGTTTGGTGATTTAATAAATAAAATTGGTTTCGTTAAGAGAATGTACGATTCATTTTTATAAAAAATAGTTAATTGTAATGTTTTTGATTTTAGGATATTGTATGTTTATGAAATACAACTTATCAAAAATCATATAACAACTTTACATTCTATATTATTGTGGTTTGGAAAATGATTCTCATTGAAATACATGGGTGAAGAAACATATGTAATGGGTATGAATATCTATAAGGATAGATGAAATGGATACCTAGTCTGATAAAAATACATATTTTGGTAAAGTTATAAATCATTTTATCATAGAAAATCTAGTAAATTGTCTTTACCAATGATGTGTGCTGTAAATATTAGGGATAATAAAAAACGATCAAAAGTTTTAAAAATGATAAATCTGATTCTTTATGAATCTACAAAAAGATATATCATGTAGTCCTTGTTATATATGGGGCCCAATGTCACTTATTCTTTGATCATAAAAATTTTATACCAATCCTATCCAAGTGAGATTAACCTTATAGTTTTCCAGAATATCATTAAGTATATAAGAATATTTAAGGATATTTTCATGGTATTTATAGGAGTGGATGTGATCATTATAAGGGTTTACACTAACTATAATTTTCAATTTTGAAAAAAAAATTGATATGATGTCTCAATATGGATATGTTTCTTGACTAAATAGTGGTTCAATTGGTTAGAATTGTTTTAAAAATTCCATCATAGAAGACTCCATAACAGAGGAAGAGTACATCATTTATCAGATGTTATAAAGGAAGTGGTTTGGATCAAGAAGGGTATTACTAAATATAGAGTGGTTCCTAGAATCGAGGGAGAAATTATGATTTCATGTGACAATAATTGAGCCATTTATTCGACCAAGAAACCCTGGTCTCACTGAAAAACCAAACACAACTTTCAAAAATATTATCTTATTTGAGATATTATTGAGATGGGTGTTGTAAATATATTTTGGGTGGAAACCAAATAACATAACTGATCATTTGATAAAACCATTAGTATAAAAAAGGAATAAGGTTCATATTGAGCATCTTGGTATTAGATATATGAGATATTGGAATTAGTTGTTGTAAAATGTATCATAGTTTTATAATATATTCAATCTCAATTTACTATTCATTCATGTTTACTAAATTTATATAACATGAATAGTTTAATTTTAATATCCCCATAAAATATGATTTTGAGTTGTCCCTAAGTAATGATTTTCACTATGTATTTTAGGTTATGATAATATGTTAATATTAGCATGCATATAATCATGTATGTGATATAAATATTTGTATTTTATATGTGAATAATATACTCATGAGACACTACATCAAGACTTATTTTCTCTACTAACTTACTAGAGTAGATCACATGGAACCCAATGCATTCATTGATATAATTGGGGTTTTATACTTATTATGAATCCCTATAACCTTTAGTTGGATAGATTCCTTGAATGAGAACCTTAATTCTTTTATACTTTCCTTATCCAATCCTTGTCAATTATTTAATCAGTGGTTAGGTATTCTGTTGAAAATGTAGTTAGTTAAATATTTATCTAGTTTGGATTATTCCACTTCTATGAAAAGATAAAAATTGAATTTTGGTTTAACTAGACACAGTAAATTTATATCCATGCTTATTTCAGTGAAATGTGATGTGATCATCTACCTCATTTATTGACATGGGATGTTTTCATTCAAATTTATTAGTTAATTTTGAAAACATGTGAATGTGTGAGTTGGCCTATACAAGGTTAACATGTTCCATGTATAGTGGTCATTTAATGTCATATATAAAGGGATTATATAGGTATATATATAGTTTATATTTTATATCTTATGGTGGATATTTTCATATAGATATTTGAATATGTTTGATTGAGATCACACAAAACCCCTTTATGGCATGAGCTATAGCAAAGTTTTCTTAGTGGCCAATCTTTTCATATAAATATATGAATTCATGATTTCATATTTGTGAAAGATATTGTAATGTAACATAGGTTCATACAACTAATACATAGAATAATTATTAAAATTTATATACAGTTTTTTATCCAAAATGAATATATTTTTCTAAACCATATCCAAAATAGGTTGGATATATTCACAAAGAGTGTAAGAATTTATTAATAAATTACATATAATATTTTACTGAAATTGGAATATTAATGTATATTCACTAAAAATAGTTCAATTTTATATTATTTTTTTCATATATCATATTCCTAGATATGCATGTCATTCATATCATAGTATAGAATTTACCAATATCATATAAGTCTTTTAATTTCCTCTGTCATAGTGTACCATGGAATTATGATATGGATACTTTGTTATTTTCTCATATTATACTCACCTAACTTCAATTATGGAACATCAGAATAAAATTTTTGAGAATTTACGAAAATATAATCATCATTTGATATGTTCTAATGATTATACCCCAAATAGAATTTTTTGTAAGTTACACATGTCGACAAGTAAGAATTTGTAGCCAATGGTCATGATCCTTTTTTAGATAAAGGGACCCTATATAAGGATGTGATAAACTTATTGATGGTGTGTGTGAATACCATTATAATAGTTGAATATCTAATAATTTTTGGTTCTCCATTTTACTTCATTGATAAATTTGCAATCACATATCTTGTATTTCATTGGGCCTTCCCATAGCGTATAAAGATTATAGTAGTTTGTGTACATCCTATATAGTTAAGATTTTGTCTACTTTCTTTTGGTGAAAGCTATTAAATGTAACTTATGTATATTGGTAGAGATACAGAAAAATTTCAATTGAATTCTATTATTTTACATTACATGTTATTTATTTTATATTTATTATATGGTGATAGACCAGGAATTCAAATGGGTTTCTACTATAGCATTGTTCATTAGATGGTCCTATACAACACAACAAATATTCCATATCACCAAGATTAATCTTATGTATCACATGATCATATAATTTTAATCCTATGTATCCCAATAATAATATAATTTAACATCCTTGAAAATCTTATATATCCTAGTGAATATCCTATCTTATTATTATATATTTCCTTTTCCAAATTTCATCTAACTATGAGATACCATACATAGTTATTCTTATATAAAAATTTATTATTTCTATAATAACTCCAAAAAAAATTATGATTTATCCTTATGTATTACTTTTACAATATTCTTCTATATCTAGGATCAAAAAATAGTTATTGTTATTCACAAATATGTAATTCTTACATAATACTAATGTACTGCAATCTTCTTCACTGTATAATATGAATTCATCCAGTTCCAAAAAAACCCTTGTAAAAATTTACTTGGGGTTTTTCATCACAACATTGAAGCATATTATATAGTGTGATAATACCTTCTACAGAAATAGACTATTCCATCATTTAATTATGGAATAATCAGTTATAGCTTAATTCCAATCTTTGATTCCAATCTTTGGAATCTTTTACCAAACATGTCTAAAATTATAGAACCTTTAAAAATGTGATTATTTGAAAACCTTAAATCAACAAACAATGTTTCTATAAGATATACCTCTTAATTTTGGAACTCTAAGATTTCTTCAATGTTATTGAATGTCCTTAAAATTACAACACTAGTATCAAATTCTTCTTCACGTCTATTTAATGTATAGATATGCTTCAATACATCACTAATTCATTGAAAACGATAGAATATTGTGCAACATCTTATAAAAAATTATTCAATGGGAAAAAAACACCAACTCTTAACAATAAATTAAAATAAATGATAACATATAAAACAATTAGAAATTCATCCGGAGGTATCCATAACATAGATAACAATGTAAATAAATAATATATTTAATAATAATAATAAAATAAAATAGAGTATAATATAATGAAAAAATAAAAATATATCCAAATATTTATAATCCAAAGGTAATGTGAGTTAAAATATCATATACGTATAAATAAAATAAAATAAATAGGATGCTAAAATTTTCAATACATCAAAAATGAAAAATCACTGCTAGAGGATCCCATAAACATTATTATTGAGAAAACTCATCATGAAATGAAATCAACACCAACTATCATACCATTACATAAGAGAGAAATCAAGAAGAGAAAACATGGTATTTTTATCCGTTCCCTTTACATATGTTAGGAATAATAAATTCTATATACAACTATAGGATCTATATAGAGTTTTAGGAAAAATCTACCTAAGATACCACCATAAACTACATAATATCATTCAAAAAGAAAACCATTAGAACTATTTGGAATAAAACTGGAAAACACCATTATTAGGGAAAAAATTCCAAAAAAAATTAAATCCATTTCAAATTTCATTTATTTTTTAGAGACGAACCAACTTCAAATATAATCATGAACATAGACAGAGTCGAAAAAAAAGTAAATAAAATAGAAGGTAAACATCAAGAATTATTATGAATAAATACATATATCAATAATTCATAATATGAAATCTAGAATATTGGTCAAGTAAATAATAATGAAGGGTGTAGTAGAACCTTGAACATAGAACATATATACCAATGTAAACCTAATATAACCAACCCTGACGTACCCTCCTTGTGTGATCGAGCACCAACCCCAATCTCGATCATGATATGAACTAGGAACTAGTGAGAGACTGATATAAACAATTTGTCACTCATAAAATTTATCCAAACATAAATCCAAGGTTCCCATGTGAAACACATGAAAAATAAATAATCACTACATAACCATATCATATAATCATCTGAAAGAACATAATATTCCACTAAACCAAGTGGAAAACAATATACAATTATAATATCAAATTATCACATATCGAATAATCCTTTACATGAAATAGGGATTATGTACAAAACAAAAATAATTCATAAATAATTTCTCTTTTATAACATCCTTTGAAAATATTTTTAAAATAAAGGCTCTCTTTAAATAAATTTATAAGACACTTTATTAGAATAAAACTAGTTTTTGATGGAAACCCTAGTGAAACCCTCACTTTTTCAAACATAAATCCATGAAAAATGAGGAATAAACAAAATTCAATACATAATAATTCATTTAAATAATAATATGGTAATATAATACAAATAAAAATAATGTAAAAATAGTATTATAAGGGAGATATCATTATGTACAGACACTTACTTCATAGTCACCAATACCACATCACCTTCTTTAAAAACCAATAGATTAAAGAGTAAGGGATCCCTCATACACCTTACCAACTAATATATTCAAATTGAAAACAATATATACTCATGATCTTGGTTGATATGAACAAATATGAAAATCAAACCAAAATAAAACAACCTAAAAGAAACTAAAAGGAAAGGGATGAAGAAGTATAAGGGAAATCCAAATTTAAATTAGACATTCTCCATAAGATCTCAGGGCTTATAACCTAAGGGGATTGAGGAAGAACCCATTATTGTGGATTATATTTCAAGATAATGTAAAGATAAAGGATGAAATAAGGATAAATTACATAAGGGAACAAGTGTGATTTTTACATGTTAATAAATTTTGGTAATAAGGATAGTTTGGATACATTATATGGTAAATAATGCGCTAAATGTTCAGATTACACTATAAAGGACACACCATATGTAAGGGTAGGTGTCATGGTTTCTCCTTGTTTATGCCTTAAACCATGATATAAATGTGGACACTGCTCTTCTATATTAAACTAGGTCGCATGGTTTTGGAAAATGTTTTCTAACAATTCCTATATAACTAGAAAACACAATCCCTTTGCACATATTTTTGGTGTATGGTTAGAACTAACCATGTGATAACTGTGTACCCATCCTGCATTCTCCATTTTTAATAATTTTGAACCCATAACTAATGAAACTCCTAAAAATTAAAATAAATAAATATAACAACCGACTTAATTTCATACTACTGGTCTAATGGTTATTATAGTTTTTATGAAACAACCCACATACACCATGTTATGAAATTGATTAAATTTTTTCTTTCTCTACTTTATTTTAATGTTAGTATTCTTTTTTAGAAGTTATCAAATTTTTAGGGGTTAGTATTGAAGGGATTTGAGTTACTATTAAAATATTTATTTTAATGTCAAATAGCCCTAGGTCCCACTGAATTGGTATCGATTACCTAGTGGATTAATCAGAGAGAGTTTTATCACATGTTGGCCACTGAACACTTGCTTCCCTCTATATGAGTACCCAATGGAGTATCATGTATCTTATTTAAAGCGACTAAGTACTAGGTAGATGGTATTTTTTAAAATTTAATTTAATTATTTTAATGCCACTTCTTGTTATATAATTAGATTTTCCACTATTTTATTTTATAAATAATGAACGACTTATCTACCTTTCATGTCATCTCATATCCCAAGATTTTATTCCCTCGTTTTTGAGATCATATCAATGTATTTTTTTTTCTAGTGGATCACTTGAAGTGATTATAAGATCTATCCTCTGTATATTCTATATATAATGTATTTCTTATCTGATATTCATAAAAAAATCCCAATTTTTTGGATTATGTTATGTTCTCAATTTCACTTGAATGATATTAATTTTTATGAATAATGTTTATAATTAGGGTCCTACAATATTGAGGTAGGAGGCCCCAAATCATTAATTTCAATTTATATGAGTTTTAATGTGACCTTTGATGTGTAGGTTATGTGCGGTCAATACATATAAACTTTAATAAAGCCTAAATGTATTTATTTTTCTTTCGGTGTGATGTAGGGTTTAGTATGGTTATGGGTGGTCCTTAATGTGTTATGATTTATTCCATAGTCATCGACAATCATGAGCGTAATGAAGAGTGTAATTCATATTTTTCTTATAACATAAGAGTGGAGTTCCATTGATATTTTATCACATAGTGTACCTTGATAGTCTCCCTTAGAGTATGAATTAATGAAAATGGTCTTTTTTATGTGAATGATAGCATAAAATATATATTTGGTAATGGGTTTTGTATTATTGGAATTGTTTATGAGTTTCCTTTATTATAGGATTGGTGAGGACTATTCACCTTTAATTTAAATGGTTCCAGGTGAGTTTTACCATGGATTATGGAATTGGAAGAATGGTTTGTGTTTGTAAAATAAAACCTTATTTTAATTTCAAACTATAATTATACACTAAAAGAATCCATGCATAATATTTGATGGGATTGAATGTTATGAAAACTAATATTTTTATGTAGAATGAGATATACTTTGGTTATGATGTGTGACATTATTTGGATATTTTATGTGATATAAATTTATTATGTTATAGATATTAAAGGATGTGTAATTTAATATATTAATATTACAATATATTATAGTTGATATGGTTATTTTGTAGACTATAATTTGTGTCTCGATATGTTGATAACTTGAAGAGATTATTGAATCCCTAGATGAATTAGATCATATTTGGAATTAGATAAGTAATGATATCTAATGAATTAAATATGATGGTTTTTGTGCATATAGTTTTTAATAAATAAATCTTTTTCAAACATGTTCATTTCATAATGATTAATTTTAGATGATGTTTTTTCCACAGGTTTGGAATTATTTGGAGAGAATGGAAGACGTATTCATGTATATGTGTGGATTTTTAAGGTTTTTGATGTGTAGGTAACCTATTCACAACATGGTCATGTTAAAAATGAATGTGGATATTATTAAGAAAAAAGGAAATGGTTCAATTAAATAGAACATGGGTATTTTTTTTAAATGGGATCTATAAAAGGTTTAATGCCAATGTTGTGGTGCGTTGAATATATGGCTATGATGTTTTTAATAACATGGAACATCATTGAAATTACGAAACTAGTATAACTAGAATTTCACATGGAATTGAAGATGAATGTTTTCCCTATGGGAAATGAAAACGAATAATATGTCATGGAGGTTGTCGTAGTATCTAGATAAGAGTGGATATATAAGAATAAAAATGGGTATCATTACATTGTAATATATTCTTAGTGACCATTTTGAGAGGTTATATAAATATTAAGGTGGATGCTTCTTAGGGATTTGATAGGCTGGTAATTTTTCCTATGTTTGAAATAGGGATCTATGCACTATCTAGGATGTCACATCGAACAAAAAAATCCATATTAAAAACAACAAGTGGAAAAATATTATTGTGTTGAGAATTATGAGATAATTTTAAAATATTTTCAAATATGTTAGAATATAATAGTTGTAAAAATGTTACCTTGGTGACTTTGTTCAGTAAAAGTTTTCAAAACTATATAAAAATGATGTGGTAATGGTTTTGGTTATAGTATAATTCCATTGTTAGGTGGATCTGATGACATCTCCATTTTATTAATAAATGGGTATCTATAATGTATCTTAAAAGTACCTCAAACTCATCCATGATGACTAATTGGTCTTGGGTAATATAATGACACAAAATTACATGGGATGAGTTCAGTAGTGGTTGAAATGAGTTAGAAATTTATATTTTAAAATTGAAATTTGACTCTAAAAAATGTTATTATTATAGAAATAACTATATAGAGAGGAGGGATATGTACTAAAAATAAGATACAAATTAATTATATAGATAATATAGTAGGAATAATAAAATAGATAAGAATAATAACTGAATTTTGAAAGTGAAATGGAATAATAAAAAGAATAAAACATGATGAAATTCTTGTTCGGCATAAGAATATACTATTTTGATAATTAAATATTCTATCATTATAATAATTTTGGAAACACTTACACATTTACAAGACTTGGTGTTGTATGGGTTTAAATATATTCTTTTCCCATTGTAATCCATATGTTAATAATAGTGGATTATATGATCTTTGGATAATCTACATCATTACAAGGATTATCCTTCTAATTCTAAGATGTAAGTACTATATTTTTTGGAATTCACTATGTGTTCATGTTAATTCATTGAAAGAAAAATATTATATCACTTTTACAAGTAATTTTTTTTAAGAATGAACATTAAAAAAAATTAAATTGCTAATCCCCCCCCCCTAGTAATTTCCACTTATCTTATAAGGTGGTTTTAAGTGGTATTCTAGATCAATTCCCTACAAAATATCTATTGTTAAGAGTTTGAAAAAAATGAGTTTTTATCTAAATGATGATTCATTCACTAAATTTTTTTTTCATGGATCATAGATAATTTTAATTAATTTAATATAAAGGGGATTCCATCATTTTATGGTAAAATTTACGAAATTTAGAATGATTAGACCCAACCTTATCTATAATCTATTAGTTTTTATTTATTATCATCTATAACTGATGGATTTCTACACCATGTTGAGAATTATATTATGATGGTATTAAATTTAAATAATGTAGATAATGATGTTGATACTTGAAATTCCAAATTGTCTTCTTTATCATAATAATAGTTTAGGAATTAGTATAATTAAGACAACTAAATAGATGTGGTATAAACTCAAAAATTTGCATAATTTAAATTCCATGGTAAATAAAGTAAAACAATATTGTTTTTGTTTGATATATATAGAACTTAATATAAGGACGATTACACATTGTATGACTTATTGATAAGGGTAAATGAAATAGAGATCATAGTTATGATTAATGGGGAGAATTTTGATGATTAAATAGTTATCGATAAAATTATACACATTTAACTTAACATTTTTGAGGATATGTTAATAGTTCTAGAAGAACATGATATATATATACTCCCTATATATTCTTTGTATATAATTTTTATGGACTATGAGATGATAATGGGAGTATTCTTTCAAAAATATGTGTAAGGATGAAAAGGAAATATCTTTTAAATCCACAAAGAAAAAAGGTGTGAGAATGAATTTATCATATGATAAAGTTGTTCAAATTTCGAAAAATATGTGGATATAATGTTGTAAAAAAACATCCCATATCTAAAGATGTGTGAGAAGAGGTAAGGGAATGTTTCATGGGATTATATCACTAAAATATTTCTTATTTGTACCTATTTAAAATTTCACAGTTAATTATCTAATATTAAAACGAGAAGAAGATAATGAATATGATGATAATAGAATAAGATGATCCATGAAGTAGAAAGATACAAAAATTGATAAGAAAAAGTTTTCTTCTAAATATAAGGGAAATATTTTCTCAAAATGAACAAAGGGAAATTTCATATGCATTTTTGAGGATAGTGCAACCAATGATGAAGAATATAAAGTTGAGACTTCCTATGATATTGATGAAAAAATACTTATTAATAAATTGAAATTTCAATAATTCACTAGTGATGACATTAGTTATATTGGGAGTGAAGAAGAAAGTGGTATTGATTTTACATTAAATAGATAACTATATGAGTTTTTTCAAATATCTCATATTTGGAAAAGTGGATCAATAATTTTATTAAATAAAATCATTATTATAGAATCAAAGAATATATATATATATATATATAAGAAAAATCAATTTTGTGGAAATAGATTTATGATTTAAAGATTTTTTTTGATTATGATGAATATTTATAATTCTAGATGAAATAAATATTAATGGAAAAATAAGATGATATTTAACTTATTCAATGAAAATTGATGGATTCTAAAAAGGAAAAGAAAAAAAATCATGATTCAACTTTAATAAATCTATTTAGGAAATTATATAAATATCTATAGAAATGGTTGTAAAATATATTTAAGAATAAAATAAGATTTTGGATGAATAATACAAAAAAATATCATTCTCATAGATTGAAATATATCTTAAAATTATCAGTGAGATTTCTTAATTGAAGAAACCAGTGAATAAAAACAAAATTAGTATAATAAAGTGACTCTTATAAATTTTGAAATTGTGGGTAGATTAAATTCTTTTAAAAACATCTAAAAATAGTAAATCTTTGAGTTATAGAAATAATCCTGAGTTGAAGAAGAAGATTTGGGGAGTTTATCATAATTATGGTTCCTAAAAATAATCCAAGATAAATGAATAAAATAATTAAGAAATAAAGGTGTCAACATCAAGATATCAATCTATTTTAAGATGTAAATGTTACTTTTATGGTTACTTTTGGATATTTTCATGATTTTGGAAAATGAAAAAGGTGATCCATTTTAATTACCGGAGACATAATTATTTTATAATGCTTGTGTAACATCCTCGGATTTTGGTGAAATAAATTTTTTCAAATAAATTTAAACATTTCAATATTTTTTTACACCCAACATCGAGTTTTTTTACTTCATTAAACACTAATTTTATCTAATATTTTATACAAAATTGATTTTAATATTCCTTAAATTCAATACCAAGTTTAAAAAAACATATCATACTATTAAAATATTATTATTTAATATAATTATTATCACCTAGACATTGAAATAGTGTGTATGAATAGTATTATCTAAATTATTGAAATATATAGTTTACACATGTATAAAAAATTAATTCTGGGGTGACAAACTAATTATAAATGTAATGCCCCGACCCTAGTTACCCAGAGTCGGTGCATTATTACATAACATTGGCATGATCACAAAAAATCAAGTCTCGAAAGACTGATTAGTTTAGTAGCCTTGGAAACACTAGATATATTCATAAATGTTACATTACATCATAAAGAGAAAAACTACAATAACATAGTCTCCATAGTCCACACCCATATCCCCTTCAGACTATCCCTGCAATTCATTCATAAAATATTTCTTCACATCCTGGGAAATAAAACATAGAAAGGGGTGAGATCAGATGCTCAGTAAGGATAACAATAAAGCTAAAACATTCATAAATAAACATAAACATTTAAGGCAATGTATAAATAAATAAACATAATTTTAAACATAAACTCCAGAATAATATGGAAAAGATAAAATAAAATAATTCCATTTACTTATTCTCATGGATATTCTACTAGTCGAATAATCACATGCAATATCAATAACCACTTTCATAATGATGGAATGCATAATGCCAGACTATCATAACCATGTAGCCAAGGCCTTGTGCCAAGACTACAAATAAGATTTTGTCAAGGCCTCATGCCAAGACACTATTTTCTATCATGAGACCTACCGATGCATCGAGGAGCTATAGCGGGCTCCACCCGTCACTTATTAAGTCTAATGCATTCCTAATATGAACAGGTTTGAACATATCATAAACCATAACATAATCTTATCACATAAAACATGCATAAAGGAAACATAAAATTTCCACATTTCAATCACAATATATCAATATAACACATTTATATAATAAAAACACTATCAAAACTATTTTCAAAAAAAAAATAAAATTAAATTAAAACTTGGTATTTATTTTTCATTTAAAAAAAGTTATGGCTTGTAGAGGAAGCCAAAACTCAAATAATGGTCACAGCGGCTGAGAAGTTGTTGTCACCGCATACGTAATACAAAAAATTCCTTTTTTCCTTTAGTAAAAATGGTTTGTATAAAAAAATTCAATTTTATTAAAAGTAAAAGTCAAAGGGGTTTATACACCGTATAAAAGATAGTTGTGTATAAAACAAAATATGCCTCAATGAAAGGAGGTTGAGACGAAGTCCCTTACCTCGTGTCCAATTTGACTCGATTGTTCTTTAATCTCCTGAGCAATAAACTAGAGTTAATTTCTACTTTCTTAATAACCTTTTTCAAGTTCATTATTCCTTTTATATCACTTATTACTATGTTATGAACATTATGAAAATATTTAAGTTAATAACGGTCGTTTTGTCGATCTTTGGTACTTGAGTCAAAAATAATTACAAGTTGTTCATGTGGTTAAATATACATGATATACAGAATTATATTCATGATTTAGATATCATATATATCATATATATCAAGTATATAAATTAATTTATAATATTACATAACATTTAGAGGTAAGAAATGAAATGCACTGTTCATGGAGACGGTAAGCCGTACGTACGCATGAACGCTACATTCATTTCTATTTCATATTTAATGGAATGAAATCATAATGATATAAAGGTATATTATAATTCCAGTATAATATCATATATAATATCATTTACTCTATCCTTTACAGGTCCCACATTTTGAATTAATGATTCAAATCACTTTGAGGGGGCGATAGTCCGCACTTCCTAAAATGAAATAATCGCGTTTACCCATAATTGAAATCATAAAGGCACGCCATAAATGAAAAATAAAGAAGAAAAAGGAAAACATAAACATAATATATATCATAAATAAATATAGTTAAATCTTAATGGCCACCAAGAAAGGTGTTAAAATAATATTGAACAATCATCGTTTCATGAGGCAGTAATTCGCCACCCACAGAAACAGTATGTTCTTTAACCATTAGATGAAGGTGTGTTTAAGTGTAAATAAAATACATCTCATAACAACAATCTAGTATATTAAAGATACTGGTTTTGTTACAAAAGAATGTAATAGAAAGAGTTTAAGGGGTTGGAGAAGAAAAATAAAACAAAAGAACATAAGAGAAGACAATACCTTAAAATAGGGTAACTCTTTTTGATTTGAGCCAAAGGATTCCTTGGGAAGACTTCTGCCCAAAGTGAGGCTTCTAGGAGTAATATAAGGAAGTTGAGAGATTATTTGGACAGAGGTTGGCTGATACAAATGTCTTTGAAGGTGTGGATAAGGTGGTAGAGGTGGAGGCCTTTTATAAGAGGAGAGGAGGGGCGCTCTTGGAAAGTCATGAAATGTTACATTATTATATAATGAGTTTCGGATTTTAAAGGTCCCACAATTATATATTTCAAGGATAAGGTGATAAAGGTTCGAAATCTACTCATAAAATAGGTTTTTCACAAGTTTATTTATTATATTTTACCTTATCTTTTCATTTTATTTAAATGGTTCATTAATGAGGTAATCCATGCATCATCATGGTGTAATAAATAAATTTATTTATTTAATGCCTAAATATTATACAAAAAATACCATGATGTAGGAAATATTTTTTTCTTTCCAATTAATATTTATAGTCTAAAATGTAACTTATATAACCCCATGTAATAATTGTTTTAGAAAAACAACACATGTTTGTGAAAATTATATTTTTACTCTAAATAAAAAGTTATTAATGTCATTTTATTACCCAAGTGGCTCCATGGGGTCCCCAAGTTGACCCATGGATTTTCTTGGTCGGCCAAGACTCATCCAATAAGGGTAGGACAAGTGTAAAGGTAATGTCATATTATTATAACTTTATATTAACCTTAAATTACACTAATTACCTTTAATCGCGATTAATAAAACATAAAAGTTACTATTCACCAAAAATTAATTTCATCCCATTGAACCAAATTTTACTTACTAATGACAACCATGTATGTAGGATTTTTGAAATTTAATTAACAGTAGTGGTAAAGTTTTATTTAAACGAAAAATTAGTTTTTTAACTACCACTTAGTGGTTTCACTATTCATCAAAAATTGAAGTTTTTCAAAAAAATACCAAAAATTAACCCTAAGCTATATTTGATATTCCTAATTAAAAAATTATGTCTATTTTACCAAATTCAAAACATATAATTTGAATTAATTAATTTAATAATTAATTCTCGTTGTCACAACAAATAGCGTGTTTTCAGGAAACAATATTTATCAAAAGATTGACACTCGTTTATGTCCAATTTCAAAATGAAACTAATTATAATGACCACCATTGGATAAAATGGTAAAATTATATTCTAATTATACATTAAAACCACTCAACAGTATAATTTATCACTATAAATTATATTGATTAAAAACATTTTTTTAAGTATTTGTTTACTATTCATATAAAATTGGAAATTCTCAGAAAATTACAAAAAATTAAACTTATGATTATTTCGATATTCTGAATACAAAAATAAAGTCTATTTTGTCTTATAAATTTAATATAATTTTAAAAAGTGGGTATTACTATTAATAAAGGCCACTTTAATTGGTCGTAGTGTGTTAGAATCTCAATCTAGTGTACAATGCAAGCTATTGCATTATTGAAAGAGAAGAGTATTGTGGAAGCTTCGGGTGTTACATTATCCCCTTCTTCAATAAATTGCGTCCTCGCAATTTTAAATTGTTCTTCAAAAATTAAATGTTGAAAATAGAAAATACCTTTGTGGAAAACCCATATCAGAAATAGGGTTAATAAAAATATAACTTTAAAAGAATGAAAGAGAAGTACAAAGGTCACCTGAGATATCCCATACTAGGATTATATGAAAACATGGATATGGAGGAGAAACAAACCATCAGGGTCTGATGGAGAGTTTTAAAAAATAGGATTAGGAGAAAGTTAACTACAAGAAAATCACAAACTTGTGATTGGTTAAACGATCATTGATTCCCTAGTAGGAAAAGTTAACCGACAACGTTTTTGTTTTAATTTAACATTCATAAAGTTGAGGAATTTATTTAGGAGATTTACTAAGAACGTAAATAAATATACATACTTGTTATGTATACTTTCATTCTTTAATAAATTTTTACCACAAACCCATATTTCACTCAAAAAGATAATTGAACTCAAAAATATTATATTTATCCTAATCTTACAAGGTTCCAAATATTAACACATACCATTTAGATCAAGAAAACTATTTTGTAATGACTAGGGACTTCCTCTAGGATAGTGGTAGGTAATAAAGGCTTGTCCCACTATGGTTGTGGGTTCGATTCCTATAGCTTTGTCTGACGCGATGGGTTATCCCGTGACCTGCAGGTTGTCCTTTTTTTAAAACTACAATATTATAATATTCCAAAAATAATCTTCAGAAATGTTTTAAACTTAAACAATACTATCCAAAGTTAAACATAATCCATTCCAACATTTATAGTTATCCAAAATACCTATATCTAGACTTTCTCTAAAAGGTCTCTAAATTCCAAAATCAATTGTAACATCATATTACCCAAACAAAGTAAAGTTCCTCTTATTATCACATACTAAAAATATGATTACCTTAATCATATTAAAACCTTAATGAAAACATCAAGTACTGCAGTACACTCCTTATATATATCACATTATTCTTATAACCATAATATATTTCTTGACTCCAAAAACACAAATACAATAATTATTCAACTTCATCTATAGTAACAACATAATCTTGGCCTTTCTCCCTTGGCCTTTTCTGAGGTAAGTTTCTTTGGCACTTAGGGCATTCATTTTAATAATGCCCCATTTCTCTATAATTGTAGCATTCAACATTGATAGGCACTTTATTTCCCTTACAATCATAAGCTTGGTGATCTTTTTCTCCACATTTGTAACAATATCCCATTCCCTTTATGAATGTACTGGGGTGATTCTTCCCATAATTAACACATAATGGAAAATCCTTCTTTCCCTTTTTCCATTTATCTGTCTCTTGTTCCACTATTCTCTTCTTCTCTTTTTTTACTTTGTTTTCATAAGACTTAGAGAATTGCTTTTCTGTCTTGATAGCACATGAGACAATATCTTCGTATGATGATAAGGATTGTGATACTAAAGCTCAATGGAGAAATGGTTTTAACCCATCAAAGAAATGATCAATATTACTTCTTGGTTTACGTATATAATCTGCAGCATGCCTCACTAACCTTGTAAAGTTAGACTCATACTTTGCGACATTCTCATCCTCCTTTTTCCTCAGACTCAGAAATTTCCTTTCCATATCTGCTCGATGGTCACGATGAAAGTATTTTTCTAAAAAAAGCTCTTTGAACTCTCTCTATTCTATACTTGATACTTCTTCATCTTCCTTTTTATTTTGAATCAATGACCACCATTGATCAGCATCTCAAGTGAGGCGGTAAACTGCCATGATAACATTTTCCCTTTCACTACTCCCTAATGCCTGAAATATTTTCTCTATGGAACTTATCCATTGCTCAGCTACTAATGGATTTGTACTCCCATTGAATGTTGGTGGTTGTTTCCTCATGAGTCGGTCTAACATTGATCCTCCACGTTGCAGATCAGGGTGCTCCATACGAGTAAGTTTATTATTCATATCTTGAGTGAGTTTTCCTAGTATGCTGATAAGTTGATCAACACCAGTTGTATCACCAACTCCATTATAATTATCTTGAGCATGAGGGAAATCTCTACATAGAGTGCATGCATTGATACAGTTTCCATTCCTTCCACTAGGCACCATTTCTAAATAATATCATAAAGTATATTAGTTTATGAATCGAAATACATAATTTCATACTTGTAAAACACTTAACATAAATTGAACTATTTATGGATATAATCCAATAAAAAAGTTTTCATTGAGTAATTATATACTCATAAACCCATCATAATGGTTTGTAAAGAAATCCTGAATTATCCTAAGCATATCCTCTGGAAGTTTCGTAACCAAGAGTTCGGCAAGGCCCGTTGTCATGCAATAGTTCTCGTCCGAGTCTACCTCAAAGTAGTGTTTTCAATTATTACACCTAGGTATATCTGTACCAGAGCCGCCTCTACCTTCTCGTATCCAGATAAGGATGTATTTCTCGGAAAACTCAAAAAATCTCTACAATACCGAAATTCCAGGAAGTTATTCTATACTAATCCTCAAAGTCTATCTTAGGTCTATGTGCTCTAATCAGAGTTTATCTAAATATAGCTTCCAATGATAGTACTAAAATGCCTCTGATACCAACTGTAACGCCCCGACCCCAGTTACCCAGAGTCAGTGCATTATTACGTAACATTGGCATGATCACAAAAGATCAATTCTCGAAAGACCGATTAGTTTAGTAGCCTTGGAAACACTAGATACATTCATAAATGTTACATTACATCATAAAGATAAAAACTACAATAACATAGTATCCATATTCCACACCCATATCCCCTTCAGACTATCCCTACAGGTTAGTTATAAAATATTTCTTCACATCCTGGGAAAATAAAACATAGAAAGGGGTGAGCTCAGATGCTCAGTAAGGATAATAATATAGCGGAAACTTTCATAAATAAACATAAACATTTAAGGCAATGTATAACTAAAACAAACGCCTTTTAAACTTAAACTCCAGCATAATATGGAAAATATAAAATGAAATAATTCCATTTAATTATTCACATTCATATTCTACTAGTTGAATAATCACATGCAATATCAATAACCACTTTCATAATAATGGAATGCATAATGCTAGACTATCATAACCACGTAGCCAAGGCCTCGTGCTAAGACTACAAATAATATTTTTTCAAGGCCTCGTGCCAAGACACTAGTTTGTCTCATGAGACCTACCAATGCATCGAGGAGCTATAACTAGCTCCACCTGCCACCTATTAAGTCCAATGCATTCCTCATATGAACAGGTTTAAACATATCATATACCATAACATAATCGTATCACATAAAACATGAATAAAGGAAACATAAAATTTCCACATTTCAATCATAAGATATCAATACAACAAATTGAAATAATAAAAACACTGTCAAACCCATTTTCAATACCAAAATAAATGAAAATTAAAACATGTTATTTATTTTTCATTTTAAAAAAAGTTATGGCTTGTAGTGGAAGCCGAAACTCAAATAATGGTCACAGCGGCGGAGAAGTCGTTGTCGCTTCATACGTAAGACAAAAAATTCCATTTTCCATTTAGTAAAAATTCTTTATATAAAAAGATTCCATTTGAATAAAAGTAAATGTCAAAGGTTTTTATACACCGTATAAAAGATAGTTGTGTATAAAACAAAATATGCCTCAATGAAAGGAGATTGAGATGAAGTCCCTTACCTCGTGTACGACTTGACTCGATCATTCTTTAATCTCCTAAATAACAAACTAGAGTTAATTTATACTTTCTCAAGAACATTTTTCAAGTTCAATATTCCTTTTATATCACTTATTACCATGTTATGAACATTATGTAATTATTTAAGTTAATAACAGTCGTTTTTCGATCTTTGGTACTTGAGTCAAAAATAATTACAGGTTGTTAATGTGGTAAAATATCCATTATATCCAGAATTATATTCATGATGAAGATATCATATATATCATATATATCAAGTATATAAATGCATTTATAATATTACATAACATTTAGAGGTAAGAAATGAAATGCACCGTTCATGGAGACGGTAAGTTGTACATACGCACGAACGCTACTTTCATTTCTATTTCATATTTAATGGAATGAAATAATATTGATATAAAGTTATATTATAATTACATTATAATATCATATATAATATCATTTACTCCATAATTTACATGTCCCACATATGGCATTAATGATTCAAATCACTTTGAGGGGGCGGTAGTCCGCCCTTCCAAAAAATGAAATTTTCGCGCTTACCCATAATGGAAATCATAAAGGCATACCATAAATGAAAAACAAGAAGCATAAGGAAAACAAAAACATAATATTTATCATAAATAAATATAGTTACATCTTAATGGCCACCATGAAAGGTGTTAATAGAAGATTGAACAATCATCGTTTCGTGAGGCAGTAGTTCGCCACCCACAGAAATAGTATGTTCTTTAACCATTAGACGAAGGTGCGTGTAATTGTAAATAAAATAATTCACATAACAACATCCTAGTATATTGAAGATACTGGTTTTTTTACAAAAGAATGGAATAGAAAGGGTTTAAGGGGTTGTAGAAGCAAAATAAAACAAAAGAACATAAGAGAAGACATTACCTTAAAATCGGGTAACTCTTTTTGATTTGAGCCAAAGGCTTCCTTGGGAAGACTTCTCCCCAAATTGAGGCTTCTAGGAGTAAGAGAGGGATGTTGAGTGAGTATTTTGGCAGATTTTGGCTGATACAAATGGCTTTGAAGGTGTGAATAAGGTGAT
The DNA here is from genome assembly GCA_963277665.1 of Viscum album. Lineage (NCBI taxonomy): Eukaryota > Viridiplantae > Streptophyta > Magnoliopsida > Santalales > Viscaceae > Viscum > Viscum album. The sequence continues at coordinate 1,510,795,666 of OY728158.1, forward strand.
AGAGTTGGGGGCGTTTTATAAGATGAGAGGAGGGGAACTCTTGAAAAGTTATGAAATGTTACAATATTATATAATGAGTTTCGGATTTTAAAGGTCCCATAATTATAAATTTCAAGGACAAGGTGATAAGGGTCTAAAATATACTCATCCAACAGGTTTTTGACAAGTTTATATCCTATATGTTACCTTATCTTTTCATTTTATTTAAATTGTTCATTAATGAGGTAATCGTTGCATCGTCATGGTGTAATAAATAAATTTATTTATTTAATGACTAAAAATTATAAAAAAATTACCCTGATTTAGGAAATAGTTATAGCTTCCCAATGAATATTTATAGTATAAAATTTAACTTATATAACCCCATGTAATATTTTTTTAGTAAAACAACACATGTTTGTGACAATTTTATTTTTACTTTATATAAAAAGTTATTAATGTCATTTTCTTACCCAAGTGGCTCCATGGGGTCCCCAAGTAGACCAATGGATTTTCTTGGTCGGCCATAACTCATCCAATAAGGGTTGGACAAGTGTAAAGGTAATTTCATATAACATTATATTCACCTTAAATTACACTAATTACCTTTAATCGTGATTAATAAAACATAAAAGTTACTATTCACCAAAAATTATTTTCATCCCATTGAACCAAATTTTACTTAATAATGACAACCATGTATGTGGTATTTTTAAAATTCAATTCACAAAATTGTTAATGTTTCATTTAAACAAAAAATTAGTCTTTTAACTACCACTTAGTGGTTTCACTATTCATCAAAAATTGATGTTTTTCATAAAAATACCAAAAATTAACCCTAAGATATATTTGATATTCCTAATTCAAAAACTATTTCAATTTTACAAAATTCAAAACATATAAGTTGAATTAATTAATTTAATAATTATTTCCCACTGTCACAACAAATAGCGTGTTTTTTAGAAACAATATCTATTAAAATATTGACACTCGTTTATGTCCAATTTCAAAGTGAAACTAATTATAATGACCACCATTAGATAAAATGGTAAAGGTATATTCTAATTATAATTTAAAACCACTAAATAGTATAATTTATCACTATCAATTATTTTGATTAAAAAAGTTGTTTTTAAGTATTTATTGACTATTCATAGAAAATTGGAAGTTCTCAAAAAATTAAAAAAAAATAAACTTAGGATAATTTTGATATTACGGATACAAAAATTAAGTATATTTTGTATTATAAAATTAACATAATTTCAAAAAGTGGGTATTACTATTCATAACGGCAACTTTGATTGGTCGGGGTGTGTTAGAATCTCAAACTAGCATACAATGCAAGCTATTGCAATATTCAAAGAGAAGTGTATCGTGGAAGCTTGGGGTGTTACATTCTCTCCTCCTTCAATAAATTTCATCCTCACAATTTTAAATTGTTCTTCGAAAATTAAAGGTTGAAAATAGAAAATACCTTTATGGAAAACCAATATCAGAAATAGGGTTAATAAAAATATAACTTTAAAAGAAAGAAAGAGAAGTACAAAGGTCACATGAGATAGCCCATACTAGGATTATATGAAAACATGGATATGGAGGAGAAACAAACCATCTAGGTCTAATGTAGAGTTGTAGAAAACAGGACTAGTAGAAAGTTAACTACAAGAAAATCACAAACTTTAGATTGGTTAAACGATCATTGATTCCCCAGTAGGAAAGGTTAACCGACAATGTTTTTGTTTTAAGTTACCTTTCATAAAGTTGATGAATTTATTTAGGAGATTTAATAAGAACGTAAGGAAATATACATACTTGTCATGTAGACTTTCATTCTTTAATAAATGTTTACCACAACCCATCTTTTAGTCAAAAATATAATAGATCTCAAAAATATTATATTTATCATAATCCTACAAGGTTCCAAATATTAACACATACCATTTAGATCAGGAAAACTATTTTTTAATAAACAGGGACTTCCTGTAGGCTAGTGGTAGTTAATAAAGGCATGTCGCACTATGGTTGTGGGTTCGATTCCTACAGCTTTGTCCAACGCAACGGGTTATCCCCCGACCTACAGGTTGTCCTTTTCCTAAAACTATAGTATTATAATATTCCAAAAATAATCTTCAGAAATGTTTTAACCTTAAAAAATACTATCCAAAGTTAAACTTAATCCATTCCATCATTTATAGTAATCCAAAATACCTATGTCCAGACTTTCCCTAAAAGGTCTCTAAATTCCAAAATAAATTGAAACATCAGATTCCCCAAACAAAGTAAAGTTCCTCTTATTTTCACATACTAAAAATATGACTACCTTCATCATATTAAAACATTAATGAAAACAACAATTACTGAAGTACACTTCTTATATATTTATCACATTATTCTAATAACCATAATATAGTTCTTGAGTCAAAAAACACAAATACAATAATTATTCAACTTCATCTATAGTAACAGCATAAACTTGGCCTTTCTCCCTTGGCATTTTCTGAGGTAAGTTTCCTTGGAGCTTAGGGCATTCATTTGCATAATTCCTCATTTCTCTACAACTGTAGCATTCAACATTGATAGCATCTTTCTTTCCCTTATAATCACGAGCCTGGTGTCCTTTTTCTCCGCATTTGTAATGAACTCCCATTCCCTTTAAGAAAGTACCGGGGTGATTCTTCCCATAATTATCACATAATGGAAAATCCTTCGTTCCTTTTTTCCCTTTATCTGTCTGTTGTTCTATCGTTCTCTCCTTCTCCTGGTTTACTTTGTTGTCATAAGACATAGAGAATTCCTTTTCTGTCTTGATAGCACATGAGACAATATCTTCGTACGATGAGAAGGATTGTGATACTAAATCTCTACGGAGAAATGGTTTTAACCTATCAAAGAAACGATCAATATTACTTCTTGGGTTACCTATATATTCTGCAGCATGCCTTGCTAACCTTGTAAAGTTAGACTCATACTTTGCGACATTCTCATCCTCCTTTTGCCTCAGACTTAGAAATTTCCTTTCCATATCTGCTCGATGGTCACGAGGAAAGTATTTTTCTACGAAAATCTATTTGAACTCTCTCCATTACATACTTAATACTTCTTTATCTTTATTTTTATTTTGAATCAATGACCACCATTGATCAGTATCTCCAGTGAGGCGGTAAACTACCATGATAACCTTTTCCCTTTCACTACTGCCCAATGCCTGAAATATTTTCTCTATGGAACTTATCCATTGCTAAGCTACTAATGGATTTTTACTCCCATTTAATGTTGGTGGTTGTTGCCTCATGAGGCGTTCTAACATTGATCCTCCACGTTACGGATCAGGGTGCTCCATGCGACTAAGGTTATTATTCATAACCTGAGTGAGTTGTCCCAGTATGGTGATAAGTTGATCAGAACTAGTTGTATCACCAACTCCATTATAATTATCTTGAGCATGAGGGAAATCCCTACATGGAGTGTGTGCATTAATACGGTTTCCATTCCTTCCACTAGGCACCATTTCTAAACAATTTCATAAACTAGATTAGTTTATGAATCAAAATACATAATTCCATACTTGTAAAACACTTAACATAAATTGAACTATTTATGGATATAATCCATAAAAAATGTTTTCTTTAAGGAATTATATACTCATAAACCCTTCATAATGGTTTTTAATGAAATCATGAATTATCCTAAGCATATACCCCGGGAGTGTCATACCCAAGAGTGCAGCAAGGCCCGTTGTCGTGCACTAGTTCTTGTTCGAGTCTAGCTCAAAGCGATGTTTTCAGGTATTACCCCTATGTACATCTGTGCTAGAGCCACCTCTACCTTATTGTATCCAGATAAGGATGTATTGCTCGGAAAACTCAAAAAATCATTACAATACCAAAATTCCAGGAAGTTATTTTATACTAATCCTCAAATTTATCTTTGGGCTATGTTCTCTAACCAGAGTTTATCTAAATATATCTTCCAAGGTTAGTACTAAACTTCCTCTGATACCAACTGTAACACCCCGACCCCAGTTACCTAGAGTCGGTGCATTATTACATAACATTGACATGATCACAAAAGATCAAGTCTCGAAAGACCGATTATTTTAGTAGCCTTGGAAACACTAGATACATTCATAAATGTTACATTACATCATAAAGAGAAAAACTACAATAACATAGTCTCCATAGTCCACACCCATATCTCCTTCAGACTATCCCTACAAGTTAGTCATAAAATAATTCTTCCCATCCTGGGAAAATAAATCATAGAAATGGGTGAGCTCAGATGCTCAGTAAGGATAAAAATATAGCGGAAACTTTGATAAATAAAGATAAACATTTAAGGCAATGTATAAATAAAACAAAATCCTTTTAAACTTAAACTCCAGCATAATATGGAAAAGATAAAATGAAATAATGCCATTTACTTATTCACATGGATATTCTATTAGTCTAATAATCACATGCAATATCAATAACCACATTCATAATGATGGAATGCATAATGCTAGACTATCATAACCACGTAGCCAAGGACTCGTGCCAAGACTACAAATAAGATTTTTTCAAGGCCTCGTACCAACACACTAGTTTGTCTCATGAGACCTACCAATGCATCGAGGAGCTATAGCGGGCTCCACTCATCACTTATTAAGTCCAATTAATTCCTCATATGAACAGGTTTAAACATATCATAAACCATAACATATTTGTATCACATAAAACATGCATAAAGGAAACATAACATTTCCACATTTCAATCACAAGATATCAATACAACACATTGATATATAAAAGACTCTGTCAAACCCTTTATCAATACCAAAATAAAAGAAAATTAAAACTTGTTAGTTATTTTTCATTTAAGAAAAGTTATGGCTTGTAGAGGAAGCCGAAACTCAAATAATGGTCACGGCGGCAGAGAAGTCATTGTCACCGCATACATAAGACAAAACATTCCTTTTTTCATTTAGTAAAAACACTTCATATAAAAATATTTCATTTTAATAAATGTAAAAGTCAAAGAGGTTTATACACCGTATAAAATATAGTTGTGTATAAAACAAAATAAGCCTCAATGAAAAGAGATTGAGACAAAGTCCCTTACCTCGTGTCTGACTTGACTCGATCGTTCTTTAATCTCCTCAATAATAAACTAGAGTTAATTTATACTTGCTCAAGAACCTTTTTCAAGTTCATTATTCCTTTTATATCACTTATTACCATGTTGTGAACATTATTTAATTATTTAAGTTAATAACGGTCGTTTTGTCGATCTTTGGTACTTGAGTCAAAAATAATTTCATGTTGTTCATGTGGTAAAATATCCATTATATCCAGAATTATATTCATTATTTAGATATCATATATATTATATATATCCAGTACATAAATGCATTTATAATATTACATAACATTTAGAGGTAAGAAATGAAATGCGCCGTTCATGGAGATGGTAAGTCGTACATACGCATAAACGCTACTTTCATTTCTATTTATTATTTAATGGAATGAAATCATAATGATATAAAGGTATATTATAATTTCAGTATAATATCATATATAATATCATTTACTCCATCCTTTACACGTCCCACATATGGCATTAACGATTCAAATCACTTTGAGGGGGTGGTAGTCCGCACTTCCTAAAATGAAATTATCGCTTTTACCCATAATAGAAATCATAAAGGCATGCCATAAATGAAAAATACAGAAGCATAAGGAAAACATAACCATAATATATATCATAAATAAATATAGTGACATCTTAATGGACACCATGAAAGGTGTTGAAAGAATATTGAACAATCATCATTTCGTGAGGCAGTAATTCGCCACCCACAGAAACAGTATGTTCTTTAACCATTAGACGAAGGTGTGTGTAAGTGTAAATCAAATACTTATCAGAACAACATCCTAGTATAATAAAGATACCGGTGTTGTTACAAAATAATGTAATAGAAAGAATTTAAGTGGTTGGAGAAGCAAAATAAAACAAAAGAACATATGAGAATACATTACATTAAAATTGGGTAACTCTTTTTGATTTGAGCCAAAGGCTTCCTTGGGAAGACTTCTTCCCAACATGAGGCTTCTAGGAGTAAGATAGGGAAGTTTAGTGAGTATTTTGGCAGATTTTGGCCTAGCCAAATGGCTTTGATGGTTTGAATAAGGTGTTAGAGGTAGGGGCCTTTTATAAGAGGAGAAGAGGGGCACTCTTGGAAAGTCATGAAATGTTGCATTATTATATAATGAGTTTCGGATGTTAAAGGTCCCACAATTATATATTTCGAGGATAATGTGATAAGGGTTCGAAATCGACTCATACAATAAGATTTTGAAAAGTGTACGTCTTAGATTTTACATTATATTTTCATTTTATTTAAATTGTTATTTAATGAGGTAATGTTGCATCATCATGGTGTCATAAATAAATTTATTTATTTAATGCCTAAAAATTATAATAAAATTATCATGATGTAGGAAATATTTTTATATTTCCAATGAATATTTATAGTCAAAAAGTTAACTCATATAACCCCATGTAATAATTTTTTTAGTAAAATAACACATGTTTCTGACAATTTTATTTTTACTTTAAATAAAAAGTTATTAATGACATTTTCTTACCCAAGTGGATCCATGGGGTCCCCAAGTTGACACATGGATTTTCATGGTCATACATGACTCATAAAATAATGGTAGGACAAGTGTAATGGTAATTTCATATTATTATAACATTATATTTACCTTAAATTACACTAATAACCTTTAATCGCGATTAATAAAACATAAAAGTTACTATTCACCAAAAATTATTTTCATCCCATTCATTAAAATTTTACTTAATAATGAAAACCATGTATGTCATATTTTTGAAATTCAATTCACAGAAGTGGTAAAGTTTCATTTAAATGAAAAATTAGTTTTTTAACTACCACTTAGTGGTTTCACTATTCATCAAAAATTGAAGTTTTTCAGAAAAATACCAAAAATTAACCCTAAGCTATATTTGATATTCCTAATTAAAAAATGGTGTCTATTTTACAAAATTCAAAACATATAAGTTGAATTAATTAACTTAATAATTAATTCCCGTTGTCACAACAAATAGCGTGTTTTTAAGAAACAATATCTATCAAAAGATTGACACTCGTTTATATCCAATTTCAAAGTGAAACTAATTCTAATGACCACCATTAGATAAAATTGTAAAAATATATTCTATTTATACTTTAAAACCACTCAATAGTATAATTTATCACTATAAATTATTTTCATTAAAAAAGTTGTTTTTAATTATTTTTTTACTATTCATTGAAAATTGTAAGTTCTCAGAAAATTACAAAAAATAAACTTAGGATAATTTCAAAATTCTGAATACATAAATTAAGTCCATTTTGACTTATAAAATTAATATAATTTCAAAAAGTGGGTATTAATATTCATAATGGCTACTTTGATTGGTCGCGGTGTGTTAGAATCTCAAACTAGCGTACAATGCAAGATATTGCATTATTGAAAGAGAAGCATATCGTGGAAGCTTAGGGTGTTACAATAAAGGAAAATAAAAAACAATTTGGATATCTTTTTCTGGAAACCTGTTTTTATGAAAATAATTGGGTTTTACCAAAATATATTAAACAAATACATTTTTGAAAGATTTCAATTAAAATTACATATTATATATTCAATTAAATTTTTATAATTCTTTTTATGTGTTTTTCTTACAAGATATAGGAATAAATCTAATTTTATGATTTAAAACATTATTTTTATAAAAAAAATTACATTTTGTTAAATTATTTTTAAATATAATATTTGATAATTTTATAAAATTTATCTGAAAAAATGAATTTAATTTTTTAGATAATTATTTAAAAAATTTCTTGGATTTAGTTTTTGATAATTTACTATGAAGGTAAATTTTCTCATGAATAGTAAAAAAACAAATGTTTTTATTAATAATTTTCAATGCTTTTCTAGATTTTAAAAAAATAAAAAATGTTTTAATATGGTATTAAAAGAAAATATAATTAACTTATATGTCTATTAATCCAATTTAATTTATTTGAATAATTTTCATATTCAATTTTATATAATAACTTTTTAAACATTAAATCATTTTCTCTTTGAAAACCTATTTTCTCTTCACGTATGTGGGAATAAATTTATATTAACTTCTTCCACTTATGTGAATGGAATTTTTCAAAATGGATTCCATATTTTGAATTAGAATAAATTATATTATCTAATGTGCTCAAATTTATTTTTTACCATAATTAATAGAAAAAGTAATAAATATTTTTTATCCCGGTTAAGTTAAAAATTGGTTTACTAGGAGTTAACCTAAAACGATAATGGTTAAAAATGACCCAAAATGTGTCCAAAAACCATTTTACAGAAATATATTAATTTTATCTCATATAATATATATAAATTCACTTTTTCAATACATAGGTACGGTGAAAAATTTGGGTCCACCTTTTCCTTTTCAAAAAATACAAGTGTGACACTTGCCCCAATTATAAACGGCCACCTGCTCTCCAATCCTTTTCACATTTTTAGAACTCATTATTTTTAATAATATCATACCAAATAAATTATGTAATTCCATAATAGCATCATATAATCCTTAATTTTACCTAAAATATAACCTAGTAATGCTATTCATACAAACCAAAATAAGATGTTTGAAGAATAGGTAACGTCCTGAACCGAGCGTTTAATTTTATATCTACCTCCACCTACATAAATTATTTTTAAGAAGTGATTATTTATTTAACTTAGTATATTCCATATATGGAGATGTTTGTATATTAATGTAATTACATACAACTATCTCACATTCCAACAAATGGGTTATGAAATCCATATTCATGTGTGCAAAGGACTACCTTCTCGTGAATCGATGTCATTTTATTTTTCATTACCATATCTCAAAACTATATATAATGATGAATTAAATGTTTTTGTATGATATTTATAATATTATTATACTTATTTAATTATTATATCACACTAATTATCTTACATTTGATTCTGTGGAAATATGATAACGTCGCTCGTGTGTACAACATACTACCACCTCATGAAGTGATGTGATTCATTCACGCTTTGCATGGAAGGTAATAAGTATTTTTTTAATGAAACTATTTTTTTATATTAAACAAAAATAATTAATATGGAATTTTTATATATCATTTACCTTTATTTAATTTGATTAGCTTAAAAAATAGAAATAACATTCATAAATACGTACAACTGATCGTCTCCATGAATATTGTATTTCAATTTTTATATCTATCTTTTATGGACTACAATAAATAAATACATACTAAATATATATGATATTTATATCATGTTTAACTTTATGGAAATTATGGAACCATGATTAATTTAATATGACCAAAAAAATAAGAAATCAAAACATACAGTAAAAACAATGCAGTTATTGTCTGAAACCTGAATTTAACATTGAATTGTTAATAAGGGGGAAATAAAATTCATTCGATAAATCATATATGGTATGATATATAAAATAGACCAAGACCCACACTCCCATTTCCTCTGCTAGAACCCAAAACTTTACATTCCTCGATATGATGTCGATGTATTTGACATAAAGTTTTCTATACAAACCTTACAACATCAAAATGAAATCTTGGATCACTTACATTATTAATGAAATTTATGTTTTGAGTTTTAGATAATTTTAAAAACCTCTTACATAAAAAATAAAAAAGTAATTAATGTATAATTTCTCCCACACAAAAAAATCTTCTCTTATTTCACATTATGTTATCAACATTATCCTAGTTAAATCCTTTATATAAATAATTTGTTCAACCTCATTCATTCTGACCTGGGGAAAAGGAAACAAAAGAAGAGTGATATAAAATTCTCATTAAAGAAAAAATATAATCACTAACAATTGAATTTCATCAATCTGAATTAGAATACATAAATTTGTAATGTAATAATCAATGTGTGTGATAGAATCATTAAATAACTCATACCCATCAATACTTGGGTCATCAAATATGAAAATAAGGAAAAGAAAAGAGTTATCTGAATCAATAATCATGAGCCATGTGATATCAATCTTGATCATGTGAATCGTTATAAAACCGTAAAAATCATAAAGAAAAAAATGTATGTTACTTAGGACATCATTTTCACTTCACTCTTATAATAAATCATAAAAATTGAATAACCATACAGTGAAATTCCATACCCAATTCATCAGAGGGTTATAATGTATCCACCTTCCCTTTTTTTATCATGATGCCACCAATCAGTGGTTTATCATGAAACCACCAATCATTGGTTTATAATGTGACCACCCATCATATTTACAAGTAAAATTACATAATCATAACACATAAAATAATTAATTTCATTATAAACTCATAATAACAACCCTTATCACATTAATAACTAGATTAACCCATTAAAAATAAATGTGTTCTATAAAAATCTCTATAAAACATGATTAACCAATGGAAAAGAAATGGGTTCCATTATAATCTCTTTTAAAAAATATTAATCTATCTATAAAATAATAATGATGGTATCAATCCAAAATAACCCCAGTGGATGAAAAGTAACATTAATGGTTTTAGAAATTTATGAATTGAAATACCATTAAAAGATCATTAAAACATTTTTGTGGAAATTTTTCTTTCCAGTTTTCAAAGAACCTTTTGAAATAGAAAACATTTTTAAAATCCATTTATTTTAAAATATCTTTGAAAACATATAAAGGAATATTTAAAAAATAATATAAAACTCTTCTTGAGGAAAATAACCTTCTTCCTTTGAATAAAAATTTATAAAAAAATTGAAAACATTTTTAGAAAACATTGTTTTGGAATAATTTTCAACCTAAAAGATGATTTTTCATAAAAATATTATATTAAAATCTTGAGTAAATAAATAGAGTAAAATAAAGGGATAAATTCATTCTCAATACATAACAATAGGATAATAAATTTCATGGGAATATTTATATTTAGATGATAATATTTCAATGTTGGAGACATAATCACAAATAATCCAATAATTGATGAGAATGTAATATCAAACTCTTACCACATAGGAAACATTGAATGATAATATCAATGAAATAATAACATTAAATAAAACATATAATATCATGAAAATAAATATATTCATGATATAAAATATTATTGGTGTAGTACACACACCTCATAAAAGATGATAGGTGTATAACATAGAAAACATCTCTAAGAATGAAAATTGAGACAAAAATATACTACCTCTTTGGTAAAATTGAAACTGTAAACTCCAAGAAAGAGATATGATAAAATTGATTTTTAAATACCCATAAAATTGGGGATAATAATAATAAAATACATTCATGGGTAGAATGTAAACCACACAACAGCTATAATTGGTTAATATGGTATATATCTCATAGAAATAAAAGTGAGATGAGAAAGCCCCTTACTACTTGAGTAACTTTTGAATCATGAGATATGTTAAAAAACAGAATCAATTTAAAATTTTAATATAATTAAATAAATTAAATTCATTATATAATATTTCATTGGGTATTATACAAACAACACAAAAGGAATGAGTGGCGAGTATGGAATATGTCTCACAAAAATAAAAGTGAGACTAAAAATCCCATTACCTTAAGTCTTGACCCTCGTGGTTCTTGTTAAAACCTCATCTATAATAAGTATTAGTTTATTATAAATCTATAACAAACCATAATCATATATATCATACCATATATGATTCTATTATGACTTTATATTACCTTCTTATTAACAATTTCAAGTTAAAGTTATCTTTTAGGAAATGACATCTTTGTTTTTCGTATATATTTTTACTTGTTGTTTCTGGTCCAATTACTTTGATCATTGTATCAAAATTTCCATAATTTAAACTATAATATTAATTTAGTATATATTCATGACATATTTATTTATAATAGTATATAAAATATTGAAATAGGAAATGAAATACAATGTTCGTGGTGATAGTAAGTCGTATGTACTCTTGAATCTTATTTCCATTTTCTTATCATATTGAAAGAAACAAAATTAAATGATATATATATATATATTATTAGAAAATAATTATTACTTATTATATATCACATATTTCTATTACACCCTTCCTTAATTTAATCATGGTAGATCCTGAACAAGTCACATCACTTCGTGAGGCGGTTGTTCGTCGTACACACGAGCAACATTATCGAATTCTCACAAAATGTAAAGCATGAAGTTATGTGACATATAATAATTTAATAATAATAAATGTATATTAAATATCATATATATAATATATATTATATATAAATATATGTTATATCATTATTTCCCACCTTGAGAGTTAGTAATGGAAGAATAAACAACATTGGTTTGCGAGGAGGTAGTCTATCATTCACACGAAAGATCATTTCATGACCAATTTGATGGAAGTGTGTAACTTTTTAGATATTGACATTAACATAACAGAATATAAGTATATTTAATATCATTATTTTATTATTTAATAATTATAAAAAAAGTACATATGAGTTTTAAGGAATAATTTAAATAAAAATGGTTGTTGATGAACATTACATCTTCCTCAGGTAACTCCATTTATTTTGAATTAAATGGGTTCAATTTTTTATTTATTTTCAAATTGAATATTCTAGGATGTTATTATGGTCATTTATAAGTCATTTATACATATTTTGGATGAGATAAACAGCTCTATATGTGTGAATATGTGCGAAGAGTGGGTGTTTTTTATTGTAGAGGAAAAGTAACATTCTTTTAAATAGGAAATGGTAAACACTATTGGGAGGTCTCCCTTACATAATGAGCCTCCAATAATGAACCATTTTTTATATAAGAAATTATATTATAGACTTATGACCATAAAATGGGTTTTTTATCAGTTTCTAGGTCATTTTCCCCCTCAAAATTAATGTTTAACCACTAATTAAACTTGTTTTTACCTTAATCGTTGTAATTAATTTTAATTAATTCCACTAATATTTTTTATCAAAAACTAAGATAAACATAATAAAAATAATAAATAATTATGATTCCAAATATTTATTCATTTTTTTTTAATTCCAACCACAAATGTGGCAGAATTGTATTTAAAATTAATCCTACATACAAACAAGAAAGTAGGTTTTTAAAGTGAATATGTTTGAACGTTTACTGTGTTTTTATATCCAAATTCAATATAAAACTGACTAAACGCATAAATTTTATTACAATATATATAATTTAACAATTTATTCTTTAAAATAATAAATATATAATTTATCTTTATACATTATGTAGATTAAAATTCAGTTTTCAATTAAATTTAGTATTTTAACTATTCATAAAAAATGAAACTTCTTAGAAAAATACCAAAAATTAACCCAAGTAAATTTTGATATTACAAATAGAAAAATTAATTTAATTTTTAAAAAAAATTAAAAATGTGTCCAAATGTGGTTTAAAACATTTTTACCACTAAAAAGGGACAAAACTAACTTTTAGAAAAAATGTAGTTTTTATGGTTAAAAATGTGGTTGTCCTTATTTTCTTCACATAAAACTTATTAGATTGATTGATAAATATTTTATATAATATATAACATATAGATTTCATTAATATTTTTCACAAATGGTTATTAATTATATTTATTAAGATAAAATTCCCTTTCATTCATAAAATATTGTATTCATAAAATATCTCATATATGTTGAATTGATTTTTATTTTCATTTTCAATTAATTGGTCACCAAATGATTCATTATATAAACATGTGTAAGCCATATTCTAATAATTTATTAAATATTATTCATTCCCATTATTCCAATGTCTAGGTAATAAGTACAAAAAAATTAATATTATATTGTTGTCTGGTAAGACTCAGCCTTGCATGTAAGACAAGTTAATGAAAGACATGATGTTATGTGAAACACAAAATAAACATATCGTTTCATATAATGAAATCTAAATAATTATTTACACCGTAACACAAGCTACCAATGAATTTAAATTAATTTTGAAGAATATATTTAATAAAATCTATGGATGTTACAATATATAGATATGGTTAGGTAATCTATGTATAATAAACATATATTTATATATATCATACATTAGGTTGAAACATGTACGAAGGAAGTTGAGAATTAAGGTAAGGGATTTCCAAATAACTTTTATTTTCTATGAGACACATGCCATATTCACTATGTGTTTCTTTTATGTGGTGTATATACTACCCATGAACTTATTTAATGATGATTCTCTTGAAAATTATTGGGAATTACATATCCATTTGAGGATCTCTCTCTCATGGGATTTATAGTACCAAAGTTACCAAAGTTATGAGGTTTTTATGATTCAATATCATCATTTTTAATCATTGTTTATGTCTAGGATTCCATTAAAAAAATATAATGATCAATATTTTAATAAACTCATGAGATTTATTCTTTACATGTTATTACATGATAATACATGGTTTCCCTTTATTCTCCTCTCTTTATGTAATAAAGAGTTTAGAAGAATATTTTTTACAAAATCATATTTATTTCTCTCTTTAGTTGAAAACCCATTTTCCAAATCTATGTTTTCTAAAAATGTTTTCTAAAATGTTTTTAACTTTCTCCAAATAATTTATTAATGTAATCTATACCCATGATTTACTTTTTATAAAATTATTTTAATTGAATCATTATGTTGTTTTCAAAAAAAAATCTCATTTGGATTTTAACAAAAATATGAAAGGAATATTAGTTTTAATGTGTATGGTAGGAATGGAGCTTCCCACAATCATGACAATTATTTTATTTTAGAATTCCTTTATAATTGTTTTACTTTATTTTCAAATAAAATAATTTTCAAAATGTTTAGTTTTTTTAAAAGATTTTCTAAAAGTGGAAAGGCAATATTCTTCCAAAAATGTTCCATGTAATCATTGAAAATCACTTTCCATATAAGATGACAAACATTAATTTTACTTATGCTTTATTGGGGATAATATTGAATCATACCATCCATTGTTATTTCTCTATATGGTTTATATTTAATTTGAAAAAATTATTATAAAACCCATTTATTTTTCATGGGATATGTTGTACTAAATTGATGAAATTATTATGAAACTTGTTTTATTTACAAGGGTTTTAATGCGATGGTACGATGAATGATTTTTGATGTTTTGTAACACATATGTATGGTTATAATAATTATATGGGGTGGGTCTATACCTCAACCTAATTCATTGGGTAATGATTAATTTCATATGATTTTAACAGGTGTGTGGGAGGTTCTCCCAAGATCAAAAGAGGGTATAAGGGAGGTTTTTCCAATCTCAAAAGAGTACATGGGAGGTTATACCAATATTTAAAGAGGGTAAACAAGAGGTTTTACCATGCCCAAAATTGGTACAATGGTGGTTATCATAAGCCTAATATATTATAAATGTCTTTTTGTGTATCTATTACTTTTTATTTTCTATGATTATTTATATGCCACAAAAATTTTCCTTATGAAAATTTTATACTCCCATGGATTATAATCTTTTATTTCCTTAGGCTTCATGTCTTATGACCTTCCAATATTTACAGCATGACTTAATACTATGATCTTTTATATGTTGGTTATGGTTTCTAAATTTTATTCTATTGTTCTCTTACCCTTATTCTCAAGTTATTCTTATGTATCATGATTTTATACCCATAATGATCATCTATGATAACCCTATCTTATGATTCATTTCCCTATATTATGAAGAAATTCTTTAAGTAAGGTATGTTTAAGAAGAGTTTTATATGGGAAGATATTTATTAGAGATATTGAATATCTTTCACCAAATTATAAGATAATTTACCTAGTTACTAAATAAACTAAAATATTTTGATTCTCTTACATGAGTTGGTTCAATGTATTGAATATTAACTTAAAAAATATGTATTATATATTTATGAGAATACTAAGTTATTATACCTTATATGAGAGAAACATATTATTTAACATTTAGAATCTAGAATGATAAAACATTATTGAGGTCCCTATGGACATGATTAACGACAATTATAAGGTTTAGACAATGTATAGGGAGATATCATATAATTTTCTAAAGGATAGAGTGAGTTGCCTCCAAGAAATTACATCTCTTTCTTTATAATACAAGTGGATGTGGTTCTATAATAGAGGTATCTGGGGTTAATTCCTCTAAAATGGAACATTGATATAGACAAGATCAACACCTAGTGCATGAAAATTGGCCTTACTACACACCTAGTTTTACACTCCAAATGATATAAAATAGAAATTTAAAAAATCATTGTGAATCATCATAAAGGATTTAAAAAGATTATGACTATTAATTATCTCAGATTAACAAAGCAAATTATATATTTAAAAGAATATGTCTTGATTTAAACATCGTATAATTTCTTTTTCATGATTATGTTGTTCCCCGCTAAGAGTATTATTTATCATAGTATACTTTTGGTTTTAGTAAATGGATGGAACCTAAAGAAATCATATTAATTTGGAATTTGATTGAAAATAAAATAATTTCACTCTTAAGATACTGAATGTTATGGGAGATTGAAAACAAAATCTAATTGTTATGCTCCCAAAACATTATAAAGCTATATATCTTTCTAGACTTCTGAACAAGAAAAGGAGGGAACAACATTTTATTGAGTCTTTTATAAGGAAATTTCAGCCTTCTTTACATGGGTCTCTTAATACAATAGTTTCTAAGAATTGGATCAACACAACTAAATATAAATTTTTGTCCTCCATTTTTTGGATCATTGGAAAGTCATTTTAGTTGTCTACTATTTGGAAGTTGAAGTAGAATAATGTGGGAATATTATAAAAAATAATAATAAACGAGATGAAATTGACTCCATGTATTAGGAAAAGTTCAAGTACTTGTTTTTAAATAATAATATTCCCCATATTATTCACTTAAAGATGTAGGAGTTCCTTGATATAAATTTAAATAATGAAGAATCTATTAGTACATATAAGGTAAATTTTACATGAATTGTGAAATAAGCTTCTAGTATTATGATCCAAAATGAATATAATGTTGACTGATTCTTTAGTGGCTTAAAGCCAAGTCTCTTATGGCAATTATCCACAAGGTAATTTAGTTGAAATGAAGAAATCATTATTTGTGCTATCAATTTGTAAATTGATATTGGAGTGGCTCATAAATTGGATTGTCTTGATAAAAAAAGAATGATTGAATTCAAGGGAAACATTAAAACCCATGAAGGCAAGATATTGATATTTCCCTCATGCTCAATGTGTGGAAGAAAAATGGAAGAAATTTTATTAATGGGACTACTGAATGATTTATGATTTTAAGGGATGTTTATCAGGAAATTGAATTCAGAGTAGATGAGAAGAAGTCGGATTACGATGAAAATAGAAAGAATATTGCACAAAATACACCACCCACACTCTTGTATTTCATATGCAAGTAGTATGGGAATGATGTGAATCAATTCCCAAATCCCAAGGGCTAATGATAATGATAATCCATGAAACTCTATGAAGACAAAGGTAAAATATAATGATTATGAAATAATGGGAGTTTAAGTGAATAATGATAATTATGTCACATTTTTTACTTTACTACCTAAAAGGTAATTTCAGGTTTGATTGTGTATAAATGATCATATAAAAATCTTATTGTTCATCGTTTAGTGAAATTTCATGTTATCTTAGATATTGGTTATCTCCCTCAACATGGATTAAGGAATAATGAAATAATATTTTATATTATATTGGTATAAGGTAGAACTCAAGAATCTAATAGAAATATTTTTATATAAGATTATAAATTAAGGAATAAAGGTTAAATAGTCTTTTTGAAGAATATATATCTCAATGTAAGATTAACATAAGAGTTATGGACACCGTCATAGATTTATGTGTTTAAGTTTGATCAAAAGTTTGAAGTCATCAACACCCCTTTTGAGGATTTATGTGATGGAATTTTATCAAGATTAAGTTTATTTTAAGAGAAATTTATTGAAATACAACCCTTTAGTTTTATATATGTTGTTGTGAAAATGTTATCTAATGAGGAATAAATTTACACTTTTTGGACATCTATTTAATGTTAATAGTAATCATTAGGGTTTATGTTATCGATGATGTTGAGATAATTATGGGTTGTAGTTGATCAACTTACGAAGTCAGCACACTTCATTGTTATCATAAAATATTTATCATTGGAATCACTCCCTAGAGTATACCTTATGTAAGTGGTAATATTACATAGAGTACCAAATTCAATTGTATTTGATTAGGATCCAATGTTTACCTATAAGTTTTAGTGGATCCTTTAATTATATCCTTATATGGAATTGAGTTTCAAAATTGTTTATCATCCCCAAATAGATGTCCAATCTAATAGAATAATTTAAAATGTATAGGATATGATAAGATTTTAGTAAATGGATTTAAAATGTTGTTTGGATTATCACCTTTATGTAGTTTAGTTTTCTTACAACAACATCTTTCACTCAAGAATTTCGATGGATCTTTATGAATCCCTTTATGTAAATAAGTGTAGAACTCTAATGTACTGGAATGAATCTACAGAAAGAAAGATATAAGTACATGATCCAGCTGATGAAATGGATGATAAGGTTATCACCATTAAATAAAACATAAGGAAAACACTAAATTGACAGAATAGTTATACTAATAATCATCAATGTGATATGGAATTTGAAGTTATTGAGATGGTGCTTCAATGAATTTCTTCCTGGAAGAAAGAAGGGAAAACTACTACCTAGGTAGATCGAACCCTTTGAAATACTTAATCAAATCAGGATAGCAGCTTATTGTAAGGAACTTCCACTGAACATCTTTTAGTTTCATTACGTATTCCATGTATCAATCGTAAGGATATATATACCTAATCTATCACATGCACTGAACTTAGAGGTTGTACCAATATAGCGTGATTCTTCTTTTGAGGAACAACTTGTGAAGATTTTCTATTAAACAGAGAAAGTTTTAAGAAAAAACCACTAACTTGGTCAATTTTTTGGGGGAAACCACTAGCTTGAAGATTTACATGGGAACCTAAGGCTGTAATAAGCATAATTATCCTCATTTTTTTGTACTAAAGTGTGAAATTTTGTGGGTGAAATTCATTTAATGAAGGTATAATGTAACACCTTGTGATTTTAGTGAAAACATTTTTCCAAATAAATTTAATATTTTATATAATTTTATTTACCCACAAAACTGAGTTTAGTTTTTATTACACACAACACTGATTTTATCTTGTGTTGTACGCAACAATGAGATCTTCTTCCATTACAAACAATACTATGTTTAAACGAGAAGTGGCATGCTCGTAAAATATTTTCATTCAACGTGATAGTTATCACATAGCCATTAGAACGATGGGTATGAATAGAATTAACTAAATTATGAAAATATATGTTTTAAACATGTATATAAAATTAATTATTTGATGACCAATTAATTAAAGATGAAAATACAATCTATTTTAGAAATATTTTTCAAAAAAAATATTTTTATGTAAAAAACCATGTTTTACCTCAATAATTTAGAGAACCAATTATGGTGAATTATTTTAATTAAATTTATATATTATATATTAAATAAATTTTTCTAAATTAATCTTGATTGTTTTCTAGAAAATAGATATGAATAAATTCAATTTTATTCTTAAAACTATATTTTTATAAAAAGCTGTTCTGTCACCTTTGGTGAACATTTTTTAAAACTAAATTTGGATAGTTTTAAAAACAATTGACACAATAATTTTTTTCAAAATCATCATGTAAAAATTATCTTAGGTTAAATAGTTGATAAGTTTTAGAGAAGATTATTATTTTTGGGTAATAGTGAAAAATAAAATATTTTATTAATAATTTTCATTAAATTTAATGATTTCAAAAATATATTATAATTTAAGATGGTTTTAAAATATAAATTATCTCATATATTTGTATATATTAGTCTAATTTATATCATTAGAATAATTTTCTTATTAGGTCTTGATATAAAAACATTATAAACTTTTAAATGGTTTCTCTTTGAAAACTCACTTTCATGTCGTGTCTATTGGATTAATAAAATATTAAATTTTTCTACTTTTGTGAATGGAATTTGAAAAAATGGAATCCATATTTAGAATCATCATAATTTATATTATCTAATAAGTTCAAATTAATTTTTGACAGTATCAAATAGCATGATCTATGGAATTATAAGAAGAAAACCATGGACTAAGAAGCATTTATATAAAAAAGGGACGTATAATTGTACCCAATGTCTTTGACGTGTGACAGACAGACTCTTCCTTGAGATGGTGTGAGGTGTGACTGATAGAATTTTATTTGAGAGATAAGGTAGTGGGTAAAGGTATTAACATATAACCATACCTATTGTCTATGTGTATTGGGTCAATGTTTGATTATCTCCTCATCTTCAATCATCAGGTACAGGTAAGGAATCGTTATGATGTAACAAGAGAATGATGTGATGAGGTGGATTCTGACATGTTTTTGAATCATGTATAATCATGTGTCTTATTTTCATGGTTTACACATGGTGGCATGATGTGTATGGACTCATGGTGGCTTGGTTAGAAAATTATGTCTGAGTTTTTTACATTACAAGTTATTTTAGTCCTCTTACATACCCATATATGATTTGTATACTATGGGAACATGTAGGGACCCTACTATGATGTATTTATCACACCCTACATCAGTACCCATGTTCTCATGAAAACTATATTTTTTCTTCTTCACCCAACATAGGATGTGTAGTGGATTGGGACGGTGTATCTCTAGGGTACTTAGAGATGGGGTGTGTAAGGCCTTGGGATGATAGTAAGGAAAGTGTGTATGTATTTTATTCTTGGTTTATATTTAATTTTGTCTTGACCTAATGGGAGATTAGTTTATGTATGATTGAAGGACTTCTACATCAAATTTTTTATAATATTTTGTTTACTATTTTTATATTATGAGTATGTGTTACAGATTTTTTGTTTATTTTTACCCTATTCTATGAAATTAATTCAAGAGAATATTCCCATTTTATGGATTAGGATCTCTTCTTCATTGGGTATCACCTATAATATAGGGAGGTGTTCTTGAGGTCATGGGGTGACCTCTGCTCAGGTATTGATGATATTCCTTTGGATGAGGAACTAAAAATCCCTTATAAAAGTTTTTAGATCATTATCCATTGATTATCATGAAATTTGTGGTTTTCATGGGAATAAATAATTATTTATATAAAAAAAGTATTATAACAAGACCAAATCCAACCACTAAATTATATTGTCATTAGAAAATCATTTTTCCATGATAAATACTGCCCGGATAGAATTTTAATGTAAGGATCCTCTTTATAGATATCATCTTTTTGAACAAATTAAATAATTTCACCTCACTATTTAAAAAAATTAATATTTAAATATGATTAGAATCAACAAAATAAAAAACTACTTTGATTTATGATAATCTTTCATCCTAATGTAAACACTACATAATAAACTCAAAAAAACCTTCAGAGAACATTTTTATGTACAAATAATAAATTAAAATTACTATTTTTTCTTTCCATGTGTGAAAGAAACAAAACTTCCTTAAAACATCATGAATTCCATGACTATGAATTTTCAGTCCTCATTAATTGATACGCCTTAATTTTCATTTATAAAAATTAAAAAACTTATTTTCACATCTATAAACCTCTAGAACATAAACTCTAAAAAATACAACTATATGAACTTCAATAAGAAATAAACCTTCAAAAATATCATAATTTAATTTAATATTAGTATATAAATCAAATTCCAAAGACAAATCTTAACATCAATTTTACATGGTTATCCATAAACACAACCACAACTTCAGGCTATATCATGATAAAATGGAAAATTTTCTAAAACAAAATCTATTATTATTTCCTCATCAAGGAATTTCAATCTTGGGTAGTCATATAGATGCCCTCATTCCTCAATTACACTTGAATTGGAGGATTAAATCTCCCTCCATGGGACTTTTAGGTAAGAAGTACAACACATTGTTATTACTATCAATAAAATTCCACATAAATTTTTTACCTCAACTAAAAGATAAATTTAATATAGAAATTAACTAAATAATACCAAATAACTTATTCATAGTTAAAAATACCTTGGGAGGTTCTGGAACTTATCCTTTAATATGAGTAAATTTTATACTGATTAAAATTCTACAAGATTAAATTAATGGAAATATACTGTGTTTATTTATCTTTAAAGAGTAATGTGAAACCTTTATCATATCTTGTGGATTATTACATTCGAGAAAATACATTTAATATAGGTAAGAAATTTATTATACCTTTTTTGAAAACCAATGAATACGGGTTTATAAGATGGTTGGTAAGGTATTTATGCACTATCATTTGTACATAGAGATATTGTTTAAAGAATCAACATTATATGAAAATTATTAATAAAATTATCATAAAGAGTAAATTATATTTTATCATAGCCTCATAACATTATTGTAATTGACGAATCATCATATAAATTATTACTCAATCAAGTAATAATAATTTTTTTTATTTACTCATTCAATAATATATTGTCTATAAATATAAGAACAACCTCATAACACATATGTGTAACACCAATCAAGGTTCTAAAATAGATTCACACCACTTTTACTTAACTTGATTAATATCATATTTTATATCTTAGGAAGTAAATGTGATCCATATACCTCAAGGAAAAAAATCTTATGTTTTACCTCAAGAATGTATAATCATGTTAAATACCTTATTGTTGAAATCAATTAATTGGAGTTCTATCACTAATAATTTAGAATATAAATATTTATCAGTAATATAAGGAATTTTATTTTCCCACAATCTATTATACCAAAATACATCATTGTCAACTATTTTCATCTACTCCCAAGATTTGTTAGACCAAACATATACCCCAAGAAATACTAAGTTAGGTAATCATTTATAATCAACAACATTTTAGTTCTTATGTAATATGATTATAAGTCCATCAATAATTATAATACCATTTATTCCTATGTTTTAACTAATCTATTAATTTTTATTCTATAATCTATAACTCTTAATCCCTATGAATGGATAATTTCTCACTATTACCTTATTCATCTCACTGTACATCAAAAATATCAAAAATCCCATAGTTTAATCATAATTTCTTCTATTGAAAAGGTAACTTTATATAAATTATATAAAATAATGAAGAGAAGACTCCACCATCATGATTCACACATGTTCCCAATATCATTAAGAATATAGATTTTTTATACCCATAACACTATAATAAAATTTAACAGGTTAATATTAATATCATTGATCTAAAACTACATATCACAAAACCCAATAAACCAATTAATTGAGAAAGTGATCCAAAATGAGATAGAAACAAATAATGTATAAAGTATATCCCCCGTGAATAAAAAAATAAAGGAATTAATCCTAGAAAACATCCTCCCATGCACACTAATGGTAATAGATTATATATTTCTATCCATAACAATAACTTATAAATACCTAATGGTGGTTTGAACTGAAAATTTCCCAACCTCAAATGATATACCCTTTACATAGGGTAATTTGAAATTTACAACATAAATACGCCAAGGTTTAGTTACAATTCCCAAAAGATTATAATCATATATCTTTAACTATGATTCATATAGAATTTCATTTCCCATTAAATCATTCATTATCATATTCATAAAAATGTATAGGAAATATTTATCCATATCATAGTGACATGATCTCAATCTGGATCATTTATCATGACACCTTAGGGTAATTTGATAGGTTATATAATTATTTGATATCCTTCACAAATCAATGCTAATAATGATATGTCTTGAAAATATGATAACTCAATATCACATGAAAATTGAACTAACTTATGGATAAAAATATTGGAACAAAATCTATTACGGAAGAAATCATTAATAAAATATCTCAAGAAATCTATCTATAATTAAAAAAAATCAAAAACAACATCAATTGAAATAATTTAAACATGTATCACTAGATGAAGAAACTGTTATCCTCTGCTTAAATGATTAGAGTAAACCACCATCTAATGAAAAATTAAACAAACTCATCAAGAGAAAATTTCATGTAGATATAGATGCCATCAATAGGGGAAATCATCATATTGAACTCAAATACTCAAGGATTCATCTCTTGGAATCAGTATTAAACCACCTGAGTAGAATCAATAATTGAATATATAATAATATATTATAAATTTTAGTTATCTTGATATTTATGGTTAACTTATTCAGTAGAATAGAAACTATTTTCAACCCCTCATACTTAGTTCCCTAGACGAATTCCTCATTTTTCATATGACAAACAACTATTTCCACTCTGATATGTGTAAACATGTACATTCTCAGCATATAACATAACATATGGTTTTTTACATATTAAAATACTATATTCAAAATAATTGGTAAATATTTATATATTAAAAGTTGAATCAATAGATAATTTTTGATAATATCATTTGATTTTGCTGATTGTCAATCATATAATGGTTCTCATGTCCCAATAAATCATACACACATATATTTTCAGGAACACTATCTGATGCATGTAAAAACCTAATTTTACCCATCAATCAATTCCCAAAGAACTCAAGTCAATAAGTATATAATAATATTATTTTTATAGGAATGTATTGTTTACCACACCCTAGAATGATTCTCTATTCTGACTGATAAAACTCAAGCACTTTTAACTTTTTTGCATCAAGTTGAAAAACTAAAAAACCATACATGTTTCTTGATGGGTTTCATAGGTTAGATTAATATTTAATCAATATATTGGGAATAATAAGAATGAATTAAACCCAAAATCTTCCATGAATGAAACTCATAATCATCAATATAAATAAAATGAAGAATAAATGTCTACCTTATACTAATAAAAATTGTTTCATTTGTATTTGATAATATGGTTCGTGAAGAACAGTAAAAAGTGGACAAAGGAATTCCTCCTCCATGGTGTATCAATGAGTTAAAGATGAATACCCATCACATGGGTAATACCTATACATCTCTCATCATATACTAATATTTCATGATGGATATAGTGGAATAAGGATGACAGCTTTGATAATGCGGGAGAATCATTCATGTCATCAATGGGTTTGAAAGATCCTATTTCATAGTGATCACATCCATTTATATCATCTCAATACACTCTTGGTAAATCCATGAATTGAATCTTATTTCATGGAATTTATAAGTTATGAATGTGGTTAAAACTATTTATAACCCTATGTCTTAACAAGCATTCATCTTATAAATACATGATGATCTGAATCAATTATAAGTGTTAATTGTATCCTTGTGTGGAAGAATACCAAGTACTAACATTTATCTTCGAGTAATAAAATTTGATTTACTAAATTAAAATATATCCAAATAAAGTATTTGATAATACCAAATGATACCATGCAATTGTCTAAGGGTTGGGTATGTTATCTTGTAACATTCCATATGATATGTCTATATCTTCTCAAATGATGTAGTTCTAGTTCATTACATAAACATGGGATTTAAGGGATATATCCTTCAATATCCCTCATACAATAAATCATCATGGACTTTGTAGAGACCCAAAGCTTAACGTACCTAGACATTACATTACTTTTTCGGAATACTTAATACATAACAAAAACTGACACACAAGGATCGTAATAGTTTAGTGTCTTTGGAAACTTGGAACGTAATCTTCTAATAGTGGTGAAAGATCTTCAACATCTCCCATAAAGATTTTCCCCTTTTGTTTCTTACCTAAAACCTTTCTTTATATCCTGGGGAAAAGAAAACATAAAAGGGGTGAGCTCAAATTTTCAGTAAGGGTAAACATAGAGAACATAAAACAATCCATAAATATTTGAATGGAAAAACTTTAACATAAAATCTAAACATCAAAATCTTGAGAAAAGACATGAATATTGGAAGTACGTAAGGCATATATCATAAGGGAACATCAATCATGATAAAATATAATGGGAATAAAACATGTAATTGTGGAAACCATTATGCACATGATATTATTTCCATAGTAGCCAAGGCATTGCTGCCAAGACTATCTTAGTGGACAAAGTCCATTTCTGAATCGAGTTCACTCCTCGTTCCAGTCCTATATTACTGAACCGGTTTAACTTGATGTTTCAGCCATGTCTATCTCAGGAAATATAAATCTTTACCCAATGCATTTGAGGGAGATATAGGTCCCACCCATCTCATAATGAAATAATTCTTACTTTTGCCACAAAATAAACTTAAAACATTCATCATAACCCAAAGAATAAAATGGGTTTCATAAACATCATCTCATCATCTCATAATCCATATAAAACAAATGGACATTTCATTATAAGAAAAGTGAAACCATGTAAATCATAGAGACATTAAACTTGAAACATACACAAATGAAATAATGTCATCTTATATGGAAAAATGGTTTTGATAAAACATTTGAAATGAATTCTTGAGGATAATATCCTTTCTTCTTCAAAATCATTTTCTTTTCACAAAATGTCATGAAATTTTAAAAGAAAATGATTTTTTTGAAAATCATCATGAAATATTTTGGAGGAAGCTTCATGAAAATAAGGCTTTATAAAACCATAAAAATCTATTCGTGTCGTATAAGTTAAAAAACATTCTTCTCGTACTTTTACCAAAAAAGTCAAAAAGTACCTCGTAATAGAAAGATTCCATACATACCATGTAGTAAAAGTATAAAATGGGTAAAAAGGACTTTAAACATACATGAAAACACTGTTATATAACATGTACATGGATGATAGAAATAACCCCAGTAAATACTTACGAATAAGCAATCTCGGACAAAAATGAGATTTTCAAAATTATCCCTTACCTTAGGTCCGATATGCTTCGTATGGATCCGAACCTCATGCATAATGATTTAAATAATGTAATTTACTTATTACATAATCATATTAATTTTTTATTATATCATATATGTTTCACTTATGACTTTATATTACCCGTTCTTTTGTAAATTCCATGTTAAAGTAGCATTTTGGGTAAAATCATTTCATTTGTCATTCGTGTTTTGACTTATAATTATTCATATGATTAATTAGATCATGATTACTTAATTCCAGAATATAAAACATGATTTATATATAATATATATTCAGAATATACATATATATAATAGATCGATAGATGGAAATAAATACACCGTTCATGGAGACAGTAGGTCGTACGTATGCATGAACGATGTTTTCATTTCCTTATTGAGTTGAATGGAATTAAGTAGATGACATAAATATATATATAAATAAATACAGTAGATTTATAATGTCATATATTTCATTATTATTGCTTATATATACTTTATAATCATTCTTAAATGGTTAACATGGAGAATGAATCTCATCGCATCGTGGAGACGGTAGTCCGTACGTACGCACGAGCGATGATATCGTTCCCATAATTATTGTATTGAATTGGAGAGGATGATACAATATATAATAATCCATATGATGTTATAATAACTATTTATAGTTATTCTTTACACCATTATACCCATCTAAGTAAGGTGGTGTTGGAAAAACAGATTACACCACGGCGTGAAGACGGTATTCCGTACGTACGCACGCGTGGTGATTTCATTTTCCGTAGGATGGATAGAAGGTGAAATGGGGTTATTTCATATTTATATTAAAATATCAGCATATGAGGGATAATGATGTTATTACTTCATAATGAAACAACTAAAGAATAGGGAGTATAGGAAGAATGGAACTTGAAGAAAACGGTAGAAGGTATTACCTCTTTCTCGAAGTTCCTCCTTTAATCTTTCTCTTTAGGGAACTATAGATGGTATTTTGAGAAGACCAGTACCTCTAGTAGGTTTCTAAGGAAGTGGGGAAGTGAAATGGGAAGGGTTTGGCCGAGCATGAAGGCTAAAAGTAGTGTAAGTAGGAGAGGGAGGAGGTTCCCTTTTATAAGGGAGGAGAGGGGCACCTTTGGAATCCTCAAAAATATTAATTTATAATAAATATAACCCCTCTTAAAAACATCCAAAAATGAATCATATTCGAATATTAGATGATATAGGGTTGTAATCTCATCAACCTATAAAATTTATACATGTTAGGAATTTATTTTAAACATTATCAACTTGATTTATCCTTATTTAATCAATTTTATTTTATTTGTGGTAATAACATTCTAAATTTTAAATTATAAAAAATAATTACTTTATTTTTTTTGAATTGTCAATAATTAGATAATTTATAACATTTTATACCATATAAATTTAAATTTATAATTTTTAAATATTTTTGTGATTTATAAACAATTTTATAAAATGTTATTTTTATAAAATAACAATAGTGTCAATTTTGACACTATTCATTTATTAGAATTTAAATAAACAACATACAGAAAATATCTTCTAAATAAAAGATTTAATAGATTCATAACATGTAATATATATCTAAAAAATTATTGTATCACATTAAATAGTTCATATAGTATTTATTTTATTATTTTCAAAACCATTTATTTGGTTTATCTTTTAATAAAATAATTACTACAACATTTTTGTATAATTATTTAATATACTTATTTTTGCATAAAAATTAAAAATAAAATCCTATGAGGAAGATAAATCTATTACCTTTCACAATAATACTTTTACTCAAATTTATCATCTTAAAATCACAATATTTAAATTGTTATATTTATTAAATTATGAAGGTGACAACTTTGGCATCATTTAAAATAAAATAATATAAGTGTCATAATCGCTTTTATAAGGATCCAAATTGTCTCATATTTGACCATTGGATGTTTATGGTTGAAATATAAATGACCAATAAGTTTTGGTCCGGGTGTTGTTCCTTTTATGATCACTATTAGTTTAATAAAAACTATATTCTTGATTTTTCACTTGATAAACAATTTCTGCATCACTATTGTGTCACAATTAATGATAATTATTTAATCCCTAAAAATTATAAATAAATTCATATTATGTAGATAATTTTATTATATTTCAGTATAATATTCATGTTTGAAGTTTCATGAAGTTTATTACTAAATTAAAATTATTATACTTATAAGATTTAAGAAAGTGACATGTTGTCACTTTCTTTGGTTTTAATAATAATTAAGTTATTTTCATGGACAAAAGTCCATTAAATGATTCTAATCCGACCCTTAGGTGATATGGTTGATGTTTAGTCATCCAATAGGATTTTGACAGATGTTAGGGTAATTTTATAATCTTATATTTACCCTTAATTACCCGATTTACCTTTAACTATGGTAAATAAAATTTACCGTAGTTACTATTCATAATGCCCAAAAATTAAAAGTTTCTTATTAACATAATTTGGACCCACTGATTCCAAATATGGAATCCATTTTTACAAATTCAACACAAAATTTTTTCAGAAATTAAATTAAAATTAATCTCGTTGTCAAAAGAAAACGGGTGTTTTGTTTAAAACATTGCAAAAGATTGAATTGATTTAGCCTACGAATTCAAGGTAAAATAAATGCTAATGACATAAATTATATTAAATTGTAAAAATATATTCTATTTATACTTTGAAACCATTCAATATTATAATTTAACCATATAAACTAATACGATGAAAAAAAGTTGTTTTTAATTAAAATATAGCGTGTTTTTACTATTCATTAAAATATGAAAGTTATCGGAAAAATATCAAAACTTTATCCAATGTAAATTTTTATATCCTGATTCAAAAGAAGAATTTTATTTTTTCAAATTAAACTTATAAACATGTCAAAAACTAGATTTAATGTGGGTGCACCATTAAAAGGCGGCAAAACTGCATTTTTTTAAAATTACTTATTTTACCCGAAAAAATTATTTTGTTCACATACCATGTTCTAAAAAATGTGTGAGATGAAATAATAATGTTATAAAATTCAAAATTTAGTTAATACTATTCATAACGGCTAGTTTATAATAATATTATAATAATATATCGTTGTTTACTAAAACCTGGTATTGCGTACAACACGCGCTATCAAGGAAGGTCGCGATTGCGTGTAATGCAAGCCAAGTCAAGGTTGCGTGTAGTGCACGAATCCTTTGTTGTTGCGTATAACAAAATACATTGAATATATGTATATATATACTCAATTTTGCGTAGAATAACTACTACCAAACAAACATGAAATTGTGTGTAACACGATCCAAGTTTAGTGTTGTGTATACTGCAAGATAACACGGTGTTGCGTATAGCGCAAGATAATCATGGTGTAGCGTACACCAGAAGATATGAAAGAAATTAAAAAGAATATATCTTATAAAATATCGGGTTGTTACAAACTTAGTTCTATTTCACCAAATATCATATCATATAGAATAACATATAAAATAATACATAATCTCTATTATGGATATTTTCCAAAGAAATTTTGGATATTTATCATTAAATTCATTGTGTATCACATCATATGTAATTCCTTTTTAATATCCGTCCAAAATTACTTTTGGATAAACACTTAAAGACTTTTATAGTGACGTAAATGGAATTTATAACATTGATAATAAATATAAATTCTCAAATTCATAAATGTAACAAAATTGAAACCACTAAAAAAAGCATCAATTCTACTAAAATTATAAAGGGATCTGGTATGATCTCAATCAAACACATGTTTCTATATACTTATGTCCACTGGATGTATCCTATATAAGAATGAATTTTCATTTGATCCTGTTTTCTAATACATTGATTCATCATGGACACATAGTACATAAATCTCATATAACCTAATAATATGTTCTTGATTATCTGAGAGTAGATTTTTTAGGTTGATGAATTCATCGCATTCCATTGACCTTTATGGATGAGTAAATCTCATGACCCTAATCTGATAGATAATCACGTCATATATACTATATATGTGAAATTTTACTTTCCATTAGTAAATCTCATACAAGGTCATAGATTTCATTCTAACCATATGAGAGAAAAAATATCATATTTGTTAAGCATAATCCAAAAACATTATTAGAAACATACTCAACCACCCCTGATTAGAAAATATTAATGCATTTTAGAATAAATATATCAAATTATGAAGGTTTTTATTTTATGTGTCTCTTTAACCTGAGGTATAGGGAACCAAATTTGAACCATAAACCCCTAGTATACCAAAGACATAGTGTATGACACACCATGTGGTTTAAATTATTGGTTATCAAGTGCAAAAAACATGTTCTCTGCCTCATGATCATATTCCATATCATCATACATAAATAATACTCATGATATCCTTAACATTTCATAAAAACCTATAATAATCCATGACAATTATCTGTTAAAAATTTCTCAAAGTTATTCTTTGAGAGGTGAATAATCATTTCACGTCATGATATACATATATATATAGCCAATGTGATATAATTTTATTGTATATATTTACTTTCCTATAACATTATACATTTTATATATTGTTAAAATACTTTCTGAATACTAAATAAAACCACACAAGATTTTATTTATAAAAAATCACATATGATAGGATTCTAGATCAACCATGTTTTTTCTACACATTACACGGTTTAGTAAAACACATTAAATATATATATATATATATATATATATAATTCCCACCATATCTCTTTGTTAACATATTATAAGTACTCTCCCAAAAAAATATTTATTGTGTAACATCAATGGCCTACGTATGATTGACTCTCTATGTGTGGATTCTTAACTGTTATTCTAGTACTATATCTTTTCAATGTATCGATGGATTATGATATTATATCCTATGTAATATTAACTTTACTACACTAAGTTATCATGACTTATGATTTATGAAAAACATATCATTAACTCTACATGAAAATGGTCTTCGTAAGAATAAATCATGTGGTGAATTTTATTTGTATCCTATGAAAATGACCTATTTAACATTAAAAAAGAAGGTAGGGTATAGGTTTCATACTATTAACCTAGTGTCTAGAAGTCATAGATTATATTAAGATATTATATAAGGTGAACTAAGTACATGATAGTCTAGATATCCTATTTTATGATAAACCATGATATCTTCAATATGATAAAATACTCTGTCTTTTGTCGCATCATCTATTCCAGTATACAATATGAAAGAGTATATTGTATGCTAGGATATATAAAAAAATAAATAACTAAACTGAGTTACTAGAAACAATATCTTATATCATAAGGCATAAATTAATCACTACCTATAATATTTTATACTATTTCGTCTACCAAGGAACAAAATATATATTGTATTTAATGATAAACATTATGATATCAAAAATGATGTAAAATTTATTTATTTTAAACATAGTTTCAATATTCAAATGACATGGAATTTCTTTGATAGCACTGATGGTGTTGTTAAATATATATTCCTCATATGATCACATCCAACATAAAATCCAAATGAACTTATAAAATAATCCCATTTCCATAACTCTGTGTACTATGATACTCATTTTATTAGTGAAAAATATCCTATGAAAAGAGTCACACTTCTTCACTATTAATCTATGAGAGTTTCCAGGAATCAGTTAACATTTTATCCTTTTATATATTACCACATATTGGTTTTATAGGATTGATTAAAAATTAATCAATACAACTAAAAAACAAGAAAACCATAGTAAAAATTTTATACTTTACATTGATGAATTGTGTTACCCTAATCATCAATCTTATGGTTGGTGAATAACAATAATAAGAGGTAACTAACGGACTCCTTCATATTTGGTGTATCCATAAATCAAAGTTAAATCCACCATTGAATAGGAAGGACCCTAAAATATCCCACAATAGCTAGTACCTCAAAAATGAAAAGGAAGAGAGCTATGGGAATATGAGAGACACATCGAAGGCTTGGGTGAGATTGGATGATTATGCCTCATTGAAATCAACTGCTTTTATAGCCTCTCAATAAAGTCATGATTCATCCGTGAATTAAATCATATGTTATGGAAGGAATGATTTATGTATGTGATTATAAAAAAAGTATAACAACATGGAAAAACATACATTCATCCTATGAATGGATCATGGTCCTCTTCTATTACATGTATTAATGATATCATGGGGTAGAAAGTTCCTAAGTTGTAACATTTATCATTTATTTATAAAATGTGATATACTATATTATGATATATCCAAAAAAAGATTAAGATATTACCAAATCATAAATTAAAATTGGATAAGGGTAATGTCATTTAATTTTTTAACATGTCATGTGATATAAAAATATTATTTCATATGATATAGTCCTAGTGAATTATATGAACGAGGTGTTTAGTGTGTATATCATTCATGACTATCTATAAAGTCCTGCATGGATCTCATCTATATTCTATAGTGTCACTATAACATGACTCATCCCCATTGATACACCTATCTAGACCTATGATAAGAAAAGAAGGACACCCCAATTCTACCTTCTATTAGAGTTGGTTCCCTATAACAAAAATATATGTACTTTCTGAATACTTGTATTTAATTTTTTTTATATTAATGAACTTTTTATCACATAATGATTATTTTTAATGTTACATAGAATGTGATAATTTTTGAAGAGTAATAGTTTCATTGAAAGGTCATAATGGTTCCCTACTATGATGATAAATTTCAATATCCATGAAAGTATTCTTAAATATATGTAATATATTATGAACATATCATTTGATGAGGCAAAAATGATATGAGATACTAAGGGTAAAGACTCATAGTACTTTGAGGCACTTTCTCATGTTGTATGCCCTTAGTAATTTCTAGTGCATGAGATTTCAAGAGTATGACCCGCTAGTAGGAAATCAACATTTACATATTTCATTGGATGTTCATATCTGCATATGAATGTATTAATCCATAAACACTAATATTATTATTAAT
The DNA here is from genome assembly GCA_963277665.1 of Viscum album. Taxonomy (NCBI): domain Eukaryota; kingdom Viridiplantae; phylum Streptophyta; class Magnoliopsida; order Santalales; family Viscaceae; genus Viscum; species Viscum album. The sequence continues at coordinate 1,510,829,649 of OY728158.1, forward strand.
TGATATTATTAGTCACATAACTTTATGTATTGATGAATATTGTGATGATCTATGTTCACGGAGAAATTGGACACATTGGATGTGTCATAAGTAATATTACATTATTGAATAATATGAGAAAGGATTAGTCCCTTCATTACATTAACATAAGTTGATCTCTTAGGATATTTTATGGGACTTAAATTGGAAAAATAAATCTATGGACATTTTGATTTGTTGGTAGGTTCATTTCTAAAAATTCTAGGAAAGTGACATCAAGCAAAAATGTTGATGATACTAGAATAGAACCTGCTCGATTGTAGATATCACGATAAAGGGGTTATATTATATAGTAAGAATTAATATAAAGTAGTATTTTATTGTGAAATTAACTTCTTTTTTTATAGGTTCCTTGGCTTGTTACGAGAAAAAAACCTAGGAATTTTGTAAACTCAAAACAATTCCATAGAGAATGAAACCTAAGATATCATACACTATGTGTATCAAGAACCATAGTGAAGTATTAAATATTATTTGTTATTTAACATGTTGAAGAAATATTATCTCATACATGGTTTAATAATTATTAACATTTTATTTATCATAAAAATTCACACTCTAGTTGTTCAAGAGAATATTTGTGGGCATAATATTTAATAAGTATTTAGTTACTATTTAGTGAATATAATATTTATTTGTTTATGGGAGAATAATGGAATGGTATTTAATTACTAAATAAATAGTCATTAATCAAGGACTGATAAACTTTTTTGAGTAATGGAAACCCAATTTTAATTCTCTAATGATAAAATAATATATATTAAATATTTTTTGAATAAATTTTGTACAATTTATTTAAGAAATAATATTTTATTAATGGGTCTATTTTTCTCATGTTAACAACTAATTATATTATAATTAAATACACGGGGTTCCTAATGGATTAATGAAATAATATGGCACATTTTAAATTATTATTTTATAACCTTTGAACTATTTATACCGAGTTATATTATTTCCAATTTAATAATATACTATTTTTTTGGGGCATAATGACTCTGGGAAATCCTCTAAAGCACTAGAAAGATCCTCTAAAAGAATTATCTCAATATAATAGAGTGATTCTCCTTCACCTACCCTCCTTATTTTAGAGAGATTAAAGTGAATCATTCTACAAATTGATTCATGTGGATATCAATGATTAATGGAGAAATAATTATGATATTTATCACTAGCACTTATAGATTCCAACGACGTTTCCCAAATGTTTATGTTGCACATTTGGATCACTACTGGAAGGAATATACACTAGATTTATGTGAATCAATGATCGTAAAAAGTATATATATTCTTAGATTCATTAGAAAAGAAATAATTATTAATAAGTTAATTATTTAACAGCTTAATTTTTTTTGAAATTCAGATTGGGTGTTCAGATTCTAAGTGTTCTCTCGAGGGGGGTCTGCATTGCTTTCTCATTATTTGTGATAGTGGCGGCATCTTTACCGGTCCCTCCCCCACTGGCGGGGGAGGGACCTTCGTCTTCCTTCAAGGAAGTGGATCCTCACTTTTCCCCCTTCTCCAAACCAAATTCTCATCCATCGTTCCCGCATTGCGCCCTATACCCCAAGGTAACCAAGTTGTATAAAGGATGAACTAACCTCACTTTATTAATGGTAGAGCTCAATGAAGCTTCGATGCTACTTAATCAGACCCTGATTTCTATATTTTCACCTAGAAGGCCTTCGGTGGATGCCTTTGATATATTTATTTTTGATTCTTGGGATATTTAGGACAAAGCTGCCGTTGGCTAGCAAGACAATAGGAATTTCATGATCTGCTTCACATCGGAAGAAGATATAATACAAGTATGGTCTTGCACACCTCAAAAATGCTACGAGTACTGCTTCTAACATCACCAGTGGACTAATTATATTCATATGATGTAATGAACACCTTAGGTAGCGATTTGGGTTAGTTTACCTAACCTTCCCCTTCCATTTTAAAACCCATTAATTATTAGGATGCTCGTAAATCTAGTAAGTAGGTTCTTATGCTCGGATAGCCGAACCACTTCGGTGTTCCATATTGTTAACCCTTGGGTGTGTGTCAAAGTATATGTATCAAGAAAGCCTTCTAATTTTATTTAGATAATAGTTGGAGAGGAATTTTGTTGTAGGGAGGTGGTGGTGTTTGAATCTTTGGTTGATTTTTTTCTCTAATTTCAAGTGGTTGGGTCATTCGTTAGAGACCTATATAAGTAAGTCTAGACAGAAGGGTATGTTGAAGGGTGTGGGTGATGGAAGTAGAACCGCTTACGGTGAGCCATGTGTTGGGTCTGGTTCTTCCCAGAAGATGGAGGTGGCTTTGGGAAACAAGGGTAAGGGCCAAGTTGGTGGGGAATTTCTTGTCTAGATGGACACTTTAATCAAGTATGTTCCATCCCAAGGAGTGGTAGTCAATTGAAGATCACAAATTTTGATTCACGGGAGGTATGGGGTTGGCGGACTCGGGGTTGTCTTCTAAAAATGTTGCCTCCCTTCCTTTTAAGGAGGACCATTCGAATATGGAGGCTCAATCAGTAGACCCTTAACCGAATTTTGCTAATATTTTTCATAAACTAAAGCTTGACCATGGGGGGAGTCGTGATATTTAGTCTAAGAGCTCAACAAGTGCAGGTGAAGAGGCTCCTACTGGGGATTTAATAGAAGTGGTAATAGATTAGGAGGATAATGGGATGAGGAATGATGTAGAAAGGAACCCTACATAATAGGGAAAAGGCGTGGGTTGGGTGAATGAAACATGTGGGGTCAGACCAGGAAGAATCATCCCAAAGGTTTCAGTTTGCAATCGATTCAAGTGTCTCGACGCTAGATACTTTCATCAAGAACCAGAGGAAGGTATTTATACTATTTGGGAGGTTCGTTTAGTTTATTTAGTCTTACAACCAACTACTATTGATCCCCTTGTTGGCCTCCAGTCATTTGAGGTGAACGATATTCACACTATTCATGTTGATGGTGAGTCCCTTCAAATGGGGTGAGGGTTGGGTTTTCTACATAAGAGGGTAGCCTTACCTCAAATATTTATCACACCAAATCCCATAAAGAGATTCATGTCATAGTTTAGGAATTTGATGGTGGAAAGGCCTCCAAGGATGGATTGAAGGGAACTGGTGAAAAGAATTATTACTCCTTACTGGCTCCCCTAATAGAGACTAGGCCAGCGAAGATATCCAAGAAGATGGAAATCCAGGGTAAGTGAGGTCTTTCAACTAAAAATTCTTGGAATTTATCATGAGCATAGAAGATGTAGTGGCCGAACATATTTTGTCTCTCAATGCTATAGAAGAAGAAGCTGCTAAAATGATGGGGAGATCTTTAAGATTGACTCTAAATGAGGAGAAATATTCCTAGACAACCAAGAAGGATCTTATTTTTGTTGGGGGATTCAACAATGGGAAGATATACCTTGAGGTTTACATTCAATCCTAGGACAATCTGACCTTTAGGATCGAAGATCTTATAATAGATGATCTGAACACATAGGTAATTGATATCTCTTGGAAATTATTTATGAAGTTTAACTCTAGTAGGCTTAAGTTGTCTTTTAATGATTCTGTTATCTCCTTTTGTGGTTGATCTCAGGTTCATCACTTTTTTACTTAAAGTGTTTGATAAATAAAAATTTACTTTTCATTCAATTATTTAACTGCTTAAATTTATTATAAATCATTATTTGATGAACCTATGTTTGGTTTTGTAATTATCATTTTAATTCATCTTTGATTCACATTTATTGGTCACAAAGTTCTTCGTTGTGTATATCTTGGATTAATCATTAATTAAGAGAAAAAATTGAGTTTCTCATACCCCTACCATAACATTGTCTATACCAAGAACCTTCATGTGGTATTAGATAGTTCTCATAATAATTTATAACTATGTAAATATTATTTATTGATTGTCATATTTTTCATTACTTTTCAATTCTTTATTAACCATTCCTTAAATCTAAATCACAAGAAATCATATTTTAGACCTTTTATCTACCAAATATAATCTAAAATTGGATAATTATGAATGATGATCATTCTAAGAACTCATCTATATATTCCATGGATTTTGGACAAATGGGACAAGATTACAAGGTGTGTTTTCTACAGAAACATGCCATGTACTCATGTTTAATGCACAAAGATTCCTCATGAATTCATTTTGACATTCATGAATTTATTTCATATGGGGTGTAAATAATAAACACTGTATATAGACCAATACTTCCTAGAATATGGATATCTGGGCTACACACCATATAACATTCATACATAATGTATTTCATTAGTCAACGATGATATGTGTGTTTATTACATGACACAAGTGATAGGTTACCATGTAACTCAGATACCATACAACATATATCCTAGGAACACACATTGTACTCCATTAATGTCCATGAAAGGATTTCATGCCCTATCCACAGGTTTTCATTATGGATAGATGGTGAATTACTATACACGATGTGTAGCTTGATAGTACACAATGAGTATATCACCTAATTACATCGAGTTTAAAATTAAAATGTTATATGACTTAAACTTTATAAACATGTGTTATGTGTGACATTTATTTGGAATTTATAAACCATTTGATTGGTTATATATATATATATATATATATTAAATATTTTATTATTATTTTTTAACATTTAAAACAACATTTTATGTATAATTCACGTTATAGTGATTACTCTACATGAATTAGGACATAAAAATCTACATAAATAAAAAATTTCTCATGTTATTTATTTGATAGTACATGTCATGAATTTACCGAAAAATATGTTTATTCTACATTCCACCTGAGTAACCAGTTTACAAATATCATACACACTAGGAAGTTTTGATGAATACTCACCATGATGCCTCCAAGTTACATTTTTTGTATTTAGTTTTAAATAAATTATATATTTTATTTAAAATAATTATGGATTATAATATGAATAATATTTTGATAAGAATTGAGCTAAAATTATTTATTGATTAAATAAGACAATTAATTATTTTAAGTATGATTTATCTTAAATAAGAACAATTGGGAATGAGTTTTAGTCTTTTAAATGTGTAATTTCCAAAGAACCAACCTAGGAGGAGCTAACATGTCACCTGAGTTAACCTGCCACATGGCCCTAATTGATTTCCCAATCACCATAGTCTATAGAAAAGCATTGGGCATTAGAAACTATCCCTTGGGAATGATTTCACCACAGTTTAATCAGAATGACCAATCTATAAAATGGGATTTTCAAACTGATATCATTTGAGTCAATCAAAAAAACATCTACCATAAACCAAACATAAAATAAAAAAATCCAGCCAAAATAAGACATATACATGCTATCTCAAAGTAAAAAACTTAAACTCTAAAGATAATGTTCAATGAAAAATAAGAACCTAGTACAACCCAACTACGAAAACACACCAAAAATGACTACCCATGAGTCTCGGTAAGATCTTATATCTACCAAACAACCTCAGAAGGTGTTAATCAAGAAGATCCACCTTGTAACATGACTCCCTTACCTTTACCTATGTCATACAAAAAAAATCTATAAACTCCCCAAATTTCCCAATAAGGGTGTTATAGATGAAGCTCCTTAGATACAACCATGAATATATTTGTCGTTTTTACCTATACAATTAGTAAAAATGTTTGAAAACATTTTAAAAACTTGAAACCACTTTAAAATATAATTTTGATTAATAAAAATTAAATGTCCATTTGGTTTTTCTTTTTGAAAAAAACATGGTTTTACAAAACAATTTCCAAAACTTACTCAAATAAACAACCAAGACACAAGGAAAAATATTCTCAACATAACTATAAATTCATAATAAATAAAATCATTAGAATTAGAATCATATGAAAATAAAAATTGAAAATTAATAAATGCGCATTAATCATGTCACCACAAAAAATGGAACTAATAAAATTCATAAAGAATGTAAACCAATCAAACATGAGTAATGTTCACCTAGGGGCTAAAAATATTAGGTGTAATGTGAGTGAGGAAATATTTTTGATAGATTTCTAAGAAATGGAATCTAACACACTCTTCCCTGGGTTTAACTCTAAGAGCAGACATAGCCTCTCACCTTCGAATATAGAATCTCACATGGTCTTATAACCCATAGAATCTCTCAATCCCTTGGAAAACAATAGAGGCTCGAATAGCCCTCCCTCAAAGACACAAATAATCAATCAGAAAAACCCCTCTCTCAAACATTAGGTAAACCATGTGGTAATCCATGCAACCACATCCACAAATAAGTTCCCACATCAATCAAGTGATAACTGAGGACATTTCATAATAAGGTAAGCCATATTTAACCAAACACCCCATTCTATGGTAAAATCAAGTCTAAACCCACATTATAAATCCATTTAAATTCACAAGTTCTCTTTGAGCCATATTATCAAACACTTGGTGGGAATAAAAGTCATAACCATTTGGAATACACCACTTTTAACAAAAAATTTCCATACTAGTCGATGAAACACATTAAACATGGAATATACACCAAAAATATATACATTTAATGGAAAGTTATACAATACAAAACATAGGGGATTATAAATTTGAAGGTATTACATGGAAAACACCCTAAATAGAGATGTATACCTTGGATTTGGTTCAAAGATCATTTCCATTGATGAAGAACACCTGGAAGAGGTAGAACCAAGCCTCACACACCTAATCCAGAAGAAATAAAAACAAAACCACCATCAATAACCATGTATTATAAAAACACCACCACTAGGGTTCTATAACTCCCCAAAATGGAATAACTAGCACAACATGGGGACAAAGGAATAAGAAATCAAGAAGAAATGATCTTACCTAAAGAAATACACCAATAAATCAAGGATAAATCCACCACTAAAGGAGGGGAGAGATCCAGGATCAAGGGAGGATGGATGTTCACACTAGAGGGGGAATAAGAAACCAAAAAACATAAAAATGTAAGAGTATAAATTTTGAAATTTTACCATTTTTAATTAGTTAGATAGTGTCTTATGGTTTGGTCACATGGTTAGCCAACCCATACACCACCCTTGCATGCACTGATATCCTCCCTAAACAAGCTGCATGGTTTTCTCTAGAATTTAATATAGTTTGAATAATCATGCTTAAACTATGTGAAATAGTACCGTCAAAATAGAACCACCCCTCTCATTGTTTCTACATGATTTTGACAACATTTTCACTAATTGGGTTCCCTGGTATGTCCCCCAAAAACTCCTAGTTTCGACCCTCATCACCTAGGATCTCTAAAAACCCACCCACTGATAAGTAAAACAAAAAATAATATATATAATTCAAATGAAGGGTGTCATAAACTCCCTATAATTCCATTGTATTCCCCTAAAAATTACTTAGGCTTCAATAGAAGAAAGAAAGTGCGGACACTACCCTCTCACACAACCATACCACTACCATGTATCATATATATCGCCACCATTCTTCCAGAGATCATGGACTAATGGGATCACCTTGCCATGGAGCACTTTACTTTGAAAATCCATGATATGAAAAAGATTCTCCATCATGGTGGCATTAGGAACCAACTCTATATCTTCCAACTATAGTATGAGAGATAGTTCTTGATAGTATCTCTTCAGCTATGAGACATTGTAGATTCCATGAATAGAGACCAACCATGGTGGAATATTCAACTAGCATTCAATCTTCCCAAGACAATCTACAACACAAAATAGTCTCAAATAATACGGTTTGAAATTTCTTTTCTTCCCCAGGTGACATCATCTCAACTGAACTGATTCTCTGAGAAACACTTGATTTCCATCTTGAAATGACAATGGATGATGATGACGGTTGTAATATGACTTTTGGAGGATCTAATATATTGTTTTCTATTTATAAATAAGTTGAATTTTCTTGTTTATCTCCTGGATGAGGATCGGTCCAACCAAGTAATGATTTCCCCCATCAACCAAAAACAATGGGGATTGCCATGGAATCCCATACAACTCCTCAAAAGGGGCCATATAAATCATGAAGAATACCAATTTTTATAAGAATATTGGATTAATGGTAGGTACCTCTATCATGAAACCTTGAAATTGATCAAACATGCCTGCAAAAATATCCCTTAGAGTCAAAATGGTCCACTCAGAATGGTCATCCTTCTATGGGTGATATGTGGTTCTCAACCTCAACTAGTATCTGAAAGCCTCTTGAAGTCCCTTCCAAAAGGGAGATGTACAACTATCATACTAGTATGATACTATCACCGAGTTTAATCCATAAATCCAAATAACCTCTCAAATATATAGTCTTCAGAAGTCCTTTTCCTTTATCGACTCTCTAATGGGTAAGAAATAGGATAATCTCATTAAACAATCGGCAGTCATCCCTATAAAATCTTTCCCACTCGGGGTACGAGCTAGCCCGATCATTAAATACATAGATATATCCTACAACTTCCACACTAGAATGGTAATCTTCTACAACAACCCAAGTGTTCTATGATGCTCTGCTTTGATCTTATAGTAGGTTAACCACCTAGAAACAAAATCTTCTATATCACACCTCATATTGGACTACCAATACCAACCACTCAAGGAATAAAACATCATGGTCACTCTATGATGGATGAAACAAATATAATTATGTTGCTTATGTATCACCTCCTACATCGGGATCAAAGTAATATTCATTTGCTTTTGGAAGGGAAGTGAACCATTGGGAGACTGGAACTGACCACTCGATGTCTCCCCACTATTCATATCACAGTTAATCAACTATCAATTAGGGTTGAATGTCTGTTCATTCTTCACATGATTTATATGAGAGGGAGTAACCTACACATTGTAAAATAATATCTTCCAACTTTCCACATGAATTTCTAGACTCAAATCATTAAAAACCCTCATTAGACCCCACTTGTCCACTGATTCTCAAACTTCTTAAACTGAAAGTTTCATGTTTAACATGTTGGGAACCACGTTTAACTTTTTGGGTTTATACACAATATCAAAATTAAAATTATAAATGTACTCCACCCATTTCCTATCCCTGATATTGAGATACCTCTGAGTTAAAAAAATTTCTATGCCCTTATGATCCAAATACATTGTGACATGCTCCCAAAAGAGGTAATGTCGTTATGTTATCAACACATGAATTAGCGCTACTAATTATAGGTCATAGGTGGGATAATTCCACTCATGTGGGTATAGATTCTGTGATCCATATCCAACCACATGGTCATACTAAAATAGTACACACCACAAAACCACACTGAAAGAATCAAAATACACTGCATAAGCTCTCTAAGGATCAAGAAGAATCAAAATGGGAGAGGATGTCAAACAAGTCTACAAATTCTCCAATGTATTTGTAACTTCTCATACAACTAAAACTTCACCACTTTTCCAGTCAAAACTATCAATGTGGACACTATCCTAGATAAGTTTTGAACAAAACACCTATAATACTCATCCAAGCATTGAAAATAGGGAATATCAAGTACAATCTTCGGATGATCTCAATACATTACTTTTGAAACCTTCTCTGGATCCATTAAAACTCGTGCCTTGGAAATTATGTGACCCGAAAACTTCACTTCATAAATGTGAAACAAGAATTTGGAAATTTTGAATATTGATGATTATCTATAAGAATGTAGCATCCCATCCCAAATGACTATATAAATAGTAGTTGCACCAGTCTCCACAATGCCTCAAGAGCACCTCCCTATATTCAAAAGGCTTACGACTAGAAGCGAGGGTATAATTGTGGTACGGTGGAGAGATTATACCCTGAATATCAGAGTGGAATAATAGTATAATCATCATAACAGATAAGATTAGGGCATAGCCCTTTTTATTAATGAGAGGAAAAGAAGAGACAAAAAAAGAAAGATGGGGTCATATACGCACACATGCCCTCATACCCGAGGAGAACCAAAGGAAATAAGAACTCAAATATCAAAGTCAAACGGATAAGAAGCGTCATAGTCATCGTCCCATTAAGAATCATAATCAAGAGGGACATGGGACATGGTAACCATGGATGGCTTTAGGTATGAGTAATCATTCCTCGATCTCACTTTTTTAGGAGGAACAGGTTGAAAACCGTCAACATAAAAAACCAAATTTTTTCCTCCGGAAAATGCCTGACTGTATGTTAGTTTTTTGGGGGATTAGTCCCCCACATCATCCCACTTTCCATGAATTTCATGTGTTTACTTTAATTTCTAAATTTTCAATTGGGTATTTTAAATCATCTAACCATTCTTGGTAGTTTGTCTCTCCTCAAGCACAGGACCCATGCTTTCCTTCAACGCTCCTGGCATCATGTCACCCCCACCTTGGGAAACTTGCTCAGGAGTCAAAGACAATTCCAAACTTTTCCTAGGTTCATGTAAGATATTTATGCACTCCTCTACTTGATACATCAACAAACTGCGCTCTACATCCTTACCTACTTGAGGCACTTCAGCAAAATCCTGAGAAACATCATCCACCACCTATGAACATTAGCACACATATTCTCTGAACCTGTATCCACTTGAGTCACCTTAGAAAATTCTTGATAAGATTTATCCACCGCCTGTGAAGGATTATCACCCATATGCTATTGTTTTGATTTCTTCCTCACCTTATTTCTATAAGAAGTCTCGTGATTCCCATTTAATTATCCAAAGGTGCATAAAACATTTTTACAACACTTCTCTTTAACATGTTAATTCAAATGACAATCAAGACAAAAGTCAGGCAGTCTCTCATACTCCACCTTTAGAGAGATATCAGCATCTATGGCGAAAAAAACTATATTATGAATTAGGCTAGTACTTAGATCCAATTCCACCAAAACTCTATCATAGTTACCAAATTTCCTAGCCCCGGTAGTCCTATCAATTTTAATTGGAATACCCAAAGTAGAGGAAATGTCAAAATGAATTTTTGGATCCCATAAGATCCAATGAATTCCAACATTTGTAATCCACACCTGAGCCCTGATATTTTTATGGACAAAGGATTAAAATGAAAGTACCATTCCTGGATGATAATCATACATGGCTTCGGAGCAATTGACCAAAACCCCCATTCTCTCCTCTTGAGATCCTCTAATGGAAATAAAATGTGAAAAAATCCACACCCTAAAGGGATGCATATCCAATCAGAAAACCCCCATGTAGAGGTCAATTTATGAACCAAATCATCAATCCTCCAAATTTGACCACCACCAGGAAGAATTAGTCTATCAATAATTCAATGCTCACATATCTTAAATCTATCAAGGATAGCTTCCTTATTAGAAAAACATGGGCAGTATCACCATTTCTAATAATTCTCTCTGCAACACCATCATGAACCAAAGTAAAATGTCTTCTATTAGAATCCACTCCACCTCCTACAGGATCACTGCTAGATTTACCTCCATCTGTCAATTTTCTAGATAATGGTCTCATCTACACCCTCTCCAAAGGGATTTTTTCAAGGTCCCTATCCACTAAAGGTTGAGGAAAATCCATGACTCTATTCATAACGGAGTCCAAAGGGTGATTCCCACTCACCCTCTTTGCTTAAGACAAGACAACCCCTTGCCTTGCAGAAACGGTTGTTTTGAAATAGGATTTCCGATTTTCACCACCACAGGAGGCCGGAAGTGGGAAGAAGATGCAAATGGTTTCAAATCATATGATCCCACCAAGGTTGTATATACTCCCACATAACTATTGGACTTAGAAACCATCCCTACGATCTGTCACTGATCTGTCAATGTGGCACCCAGTGAAACTCGTCGAACATCGCGAGCATCACCAACAACATTTTGATTCAGATCTGATGCATATCTACAGGTCTCCAATGCAAAAGTTGCAAGCAGCTTTGAAATGGATCTCATAGTAGTGACATGAGCCACCTGTGGATCCTCAGGGAACTCAACAACACCAAGGAGGTTGGATCTAAGAAAATGAGAAATAACCATCTTCGAGAAACCCTAGATCTGGAATGCTCTGCAGTCGCCATGAGAGGGAAAAAACCAGACCCGTGCCATGACTTTACAATAGTATATTCATTATAAAATTAATAAAGTATCAAAACTATTAATAATAATTTAAGAATAAGAATATCGGCAGATGAGTCTCTCCCCATGGCTAATAGTTCCCCTCCTAGGGTTTTCCTGGGGCCGGCGTCTCCTGACTCGGAGTTTTGGTTCTGCGGCGATGGTTCGTTCGGATCATTCCCTTGGTTTCGCCTCCTCCGATTCAGGGTTGGCGGTGTCTTCTACGGTTGCAGCGCTTCCCTCTCCAACGTCCGTGTTGGAGCTTTGGATCTGTGGCGTTTTTTGGCTCTTTTTTACCCTTCTTCTGCGCCGCTCCTCAACCTCCGCGGTGAGGTCACTATTTCCATCTGCCTCTGCGATCCTCCGCCTGTTCCCAACACCACCTCTTGTGCCTCGGAGGGAGTTGTATTTTTGAGTAGTAGGATGGTTCTAGATCGCAAACATCTCAAGCTTTACCTTCTTTTAGTATCCGATATTTCTTTGTCCCAAGATCTCCACCAGCTTTCGTGGAATTCATAACCCTATTTCGCATCCCTATCATCTTCTGACCCATGTGCCCTCTGCTCGTGGTTTCATTTCTCTTTTGGCTCTCATTTCTGCTTCGCGAAGACAGGGGACGGATTGGGGGCGGGTTCAGTTTCCACACAGGTGCAAAGTTTCTACCGATTTGGGGTTTGACTCGCGTTGTTCCCTCCGCGTTGGTTCACCGCGTTTGAGCGCTCGCGAAGAGCATGATTCGCGAAGCACCTACCGCGAAGAGGTTGATTTGCGAAGAGTTTGATTCACGAAGCACCTGCCGTGAAGGTTTACGGCATTTGAGTGTTCGCACTGTGATTGTTTTGGGAAGCAGCTGTCACGACGGTCTGAGGTGCTGTGTGTGCACGGAGTTTCTGGTTTTTGAGGTGAGTTCAAGAAGAGGCTACTTCGTGAAACACCTGTAGCGAAGGTCGGAGGAGGTGCAAGATCGCACAGTGGATGTTTGGAAAAGATTTTACCGCGATGCTCTGTGGCGTTTTTTACTCGCGAAGGCCTGAGGCGTTGTGAGGCTGCGAAGGCCGGCCGTGGGGAGTTGCTCCATGAAGACTGGGGGGAGAGAAATGTGGATTCGTGGGAGAGACCTTTTTTGTGGCAGTGTTGATCGCAAAGGTTGGGGAGCCTATCTCAGGTGGGTGGACTGCATAAGGGGCCAAGAAGAGGTTTCTGGTCGAGAGACCCTTTTGTTGGACCGGGACTTGTTGGAAGTGAGGGTGGTTTGTGATCTGCAAGGGTGTCGGCCCTTAAGGAGGACATTGCATTCAACCTTTGACTGGCACAATGAATGCCGACTTAGTTAATCAATGGAAGAGGATATCCCTAATAGACAAAGAAAAAGCGGTGATTGAGGCATGGAGAAATGAAGACCCACTCTTGGAAAACCGCATGTCTCTGCTCGTAGTAGGAAATTTCATCGAAAACATTTTGGTTAATCAGGGGGCTCTCCAAAACACTCTTCCGACCATTTGGAAACTTGATGCAGGAGTGGCTATTCGGTAGGTGGGGACTAATCGCATCATCTTCGAGTTTTTTAACGAGAGAGATAGGGACAAAATCATGAGCGGCAGACCATGGTCCGTTGATAATCAACTCCTACACATGGAATAATTCAAAGGGGGAGACGATATCCCGTGAGTGAATTTAACCTGCTCCCCCTTCTGGATACGACTTAAAGGAATCCCCTTCCAAGCTAGAACGGAACACATAATGAGGGAAATTGGGGACATTCTAGGCCACTTTCTTGAATGGGACTGCTCAGACCCAATACAATGGGGCCCCAAGGTTCGGATCAAGGCAGAAATTGAGGTGTCAGAGCCCCTAATGAGGGGAATTTTCCTGAAAATCGAAGACACCAATACCTGGATATCATTCGAATTTGAGAAACTCCCACTCATCTGCTTTTTTTGTGGTCGTCTTGGCCACTTGTAAAGAACCTGTACCCCAAAACCTAAGAGTGGACCATGTGACATCACCCTCCAATATGGCCCTTGGTACCATGCAAAAATGAGTAAATATGATTTCATCCTGGAGACAGAAAAACAAAAGGACCATGACTGTCTCACATTGGCACATACCAGTCAGGTGGAACCTACACATGGACAAGCCATTATGCTTGTACTTCCAGTTATCTCTATTTCTGACTATCCCACTTAGAGAGAATTTGGAGTTCATCCTAACCACCTAAAGGAAAAAACTCTATCATCCACAGGGTCGGCGACGAAGCAAAAAGAACCACCAAGGCAATGATCAACGCCAATGTCGATGCACTTCGAGCCACCAGATCCGGACACTCAGCGATGTGAGTGAAACTTTCCAATCAGGGAGGAATCCCACCAAAAGATGGAAAAAAACAAGGGGCGAAACTAGTCTGGAGGAACCAAAGGTGGCGGTGGTCGAGACCCAGCCCTTCCTAGGGCAATGATTGTGTTATGATGGAACTGTCGTGGGCTTGGCAACGCATGAATGGTTTGCATTCTTTAGCACAATTGTTCTCAAAGTCACCCTGATATGGTTTTCTTGTCCAAAACCATACTGGAAAGCAAGGACTCCAATGGTATTGCTCTGAAGTGTGGCTTCCAAGGCTGCTTTCTAGTGCCCAGAAAAGGCCATTCTGTGGGCCTCTGTCTCCTTTGGAAGGACAATATTGACGTAAAAAGTTTTCATTTCTCCATGCACCATGTGGCTGTGACTATTCAAACTAACTTGCATCCACCCTGGACCTTTGTGGGATTATATGGTTAGCCATCCCATTATGATATGGGGAAGTCATGGGACCTTCTATGCAAGCTGCGACAAGAGTTACCTATCCCTATTCTTTTCATAGGTGATTTCAATGAGATCATGTTCCATAAGGAAAAGAGAGGTGGAAGTATTCGACACTCAGCCTCTATGTCTAACATCAAAGACACGGTCACAAGGGCGAACATGGTCGATCTAGGGTACACAGGTAATATTTTTACATGGTTCTGTGGCAATAATGAAGGCACTCACATCGCTGAGTGTCTGGATAGATTTCTGGGTTCTACTGATTGGATTAATCTATTTAACATGTTTCATGTTGGCCACATGGCCCTTACGTATTCAGATCACTGCCCAATTCTCATTGATTATTTTCAAGGTGAATGGAATCGACAACTCATCTCACCCTTCAGATTTGAGAGCTTCTGGTCCAAATACCAGGAATGTGAAGCAGTGGTCCGATCATGTTGGAAGAGTTCCCATGATGAATTTGGCCCCAATCTCAAATAGGTTGCATCCGGTCTGAGATCACGGAGCTACAAGAAATTCCACCAACCTGATAGGCATTGTGATGTCCTTGAAAAAAAGTTGCACAACTTTCTCAGGCATCCCCCATCTAATGCCAACATCGCCAGGATTAGTTCCACTCAAAGAGAGCTGGACAACGCCCTTCGTGTTAATGAAAGCTTTTGGGCTTTGTGGGTGCGTGGCATCCATATCAAATAGGGAGATGCTAATACAAATTATTTCCACCTGAAAGCGTCAGCTAGGCATCGGAAAAACTCTATCAGGAGCTTATCACGACCTGACGGAAGCAAAGTTTCTGACACTTGAGTCATTCACGAAGCTTTGGTAGGCTATTTCCATAACCTCTTCTCCACAGGAACTCCTTTTATGTCTGCTAAAGTGGAAGAATGCATTAAACCTGTGATCACCGGTGAGATTAATCGGTAGCTTACAAAATATGTGACGGATGATGAGATACACTAGGCTTTGAAACATATCCACCCCACTAAGGCCCCGTGACCGGATGGTTTTCACACCCTATTTTTTAAACAATACTGGCACATTATCGGTCCCAACATCTGCAAAATGATAGAAAAACATCTGGGCGGGGAATACAATCATTTCCGTAATCAACAAAATTGTCATCATCCTCATCCCAAAAATCAGGAAACCTCAGGTGATCCCAGATTTTAGACCTATCAGCCTCTGCAATGTCCCTTATAAAATCTTCACAAAAATCCTTGTCAATCGGCTGCATCCTTGGATTCCTGATATTATCTCCGAAAACCAGAGCGCCTTCGTGGACAAGTGGTTGATTACTGATAATGCAATTGTGACCCATGAAGTGTTCCACTCTTTGAAAACACGGTCCACTGTGAAGAGAGGAACCATGGACTGGAAACGGGATATGACCAAAGCCAATGATAAAGTGGAATGGAAGTTCCTTAGAGCTGTGATGCTAAAAATGGGCTTCTGCACTAAATGGAAAGATATTTTCATGCACTGCATCTCGACCGTCTCCTTCAGAATCAAGGTCAATGGGGATCTCACTAGAGGATTCTCCCCAACCCGAGGCCTATGCCAGGGAGATCCTCTCTCCCCTTTTCTCTTCATTTTGGTGGCTGATGTTTTCTCTAACCTTATTTCCAGGGCTGCATCCTCAAAGTCTATTCATGGTGAAAAGCTCTACCATGAGAGTCCACAAGTGTCACATCTCTTCTTCGATGATGACTGCCTCCTTTTCTCTAGATCCACTATTAATGAATTTCGGGTGATCAGCCATGCAATCCAGTAATATGAGTGGGCATCTGGACAGTCTGTCCATCACGAAAAATCAGAAATCTCTTTCAGTGCAGGGGTGCCTCCTACCAAGAGAGTTGAGATTTGTACATCTACAGGCATCCATTTGGCTGATATACACCAGACGTATCTCGGACTCCCTACGGTGATTGGCCGGTCCAAAAAATAAATCTTTACAACTCTGGTGGACAGGATTGAGAAAAACATTCAAGGCTGGACCCCAAAATGCATCTCCGAAGCTGGAAAAGAAACCCTCATTAAACCTATCATTCAGTCTATCCCTAGCTACTTTATGTCTATGTTTAAGCTCTCGGCGGCCATCTTCAACCTAATACATTCACATACTTCCAACTTCTGGTGGGAGAAAAATGATGGAAGAAATAGACCCCACTGGCTGACCTGGGAGAAACTCTACAAACCCAAGTCGGAGGGAGGGATGGGATTCTGGAATCTTCTTCTGATCAATGGCGCATTGTTGGCCAAGAAAGGATGGTGCCTTATTAACCGTCCATCATCTCTATGTGCACGGGTACTATGTGCCAAGTACTTTCCCCACACGGACTTCCATGGTTCCTATCTTAGCCCCCGTCCTAGCTTCCTCTAGAGGTGTATTTGGGGGGCCCGAAATCTTTTGGAAAAAGGGTTGGCCTAGAGGATTGGGAATGGCTCATATATCAACATCTGGATAGATCCCTGGCTTGTCGATAAGGATGGTATGTGGGCCACATCCCCTTCCCAACCAGGTCTTGAATACGCCACTGTCAACTACCTCTTTTTCAGACCAGGGTTCGGGGTAGTGTGTGGAAAAGATCCAGGAATGGTTTAATGAAAGAGACCAAAGAATTATTATGAGCATCCCATGGGTCCCTAATTCAGTCCTTGACCAACCTTTTTGGACCAATGATTCTTCAGGCGATTACACGGTGAGATCTGGGTACAGACAGGCTCTTGGAATTCACTCTATCAACCGTGATGAGGGACCATGGAAAGCGCTTTGGAAGCTCAACTTCCCCCAAACGATACGCCAATTTTGGTTGCAGGTGTGCACGGGATCCCTCCCTACCATGATCCTCCTTGTTTACCGATATATGGAAAGTGCTGAGTCCTACCCTTTCTGCCCGAATATTCCTGAAAATCCATGGCACGCCATCATTCACTACCCAGGAGCCAAGAAAATTTGGAATAAATGGGGCATGGCTTCGGATGTTTCACTGGACATTGCCTCTGACCTCCCCTATCTTCTGATGTGCTAGGGTTCCTCTATTTTATCATCTAATGCAATCTCGCATTGCACCCTGGCCTGGATCATTTGGGTTCGGCGGAAAGATTTGGTTTTCCACCACGTTTATCCGCCTCCTGAGTTCTGGATTGAATGAGCCACTTCATGTATTTTGGGCTGGAAGGACCACAAAGGACACTTTATTCTAGGCATTACCCCCTTCTGTCCCCCTCATTGGAACCCCCCCCCCAACGGAAGGGAGTCTTAAGCATAACATGGACACCTCTCTCCCCAAGGATGGGCATGTTTCTCTTGGCATCCTGGCTGGAAATCATCTGGGGCAGATCATTGTAGAAAAATATGAATCACATCACGCCTTCTGGGAACCTGCAGTTGTTGAGGCCTTTTCCATACTTGCAGGGATGATACTCACTGTGGAACGTGGATGGGATGATAAGGTCATTGAGTCTGACTGCCTTACTATTATCAATGCTATTAACCACAATGACTCCGGACTCCAACCCTTTGGCATCATCATCAGGAGAATCCTCTCGCTGCGCCAAGGCTTCTCTAGCTGCACCTTCTCCTTTACCAAAACGGAAGGAAACAAGGCAGCCCATCAGTTTGCGGCCTCAGGCCCCTTCGATGTCAACCATCTATGGATGGACAATTTCCCTTCTTGGCTCTGCTTATGTACGACTGCTGATATTCTTCATTAATACTATCTCACCTTATTTTCAAAAAAAATTAGAATAATAAGTATAAGAATATATTTATAGTAACTGAGTAAAAGTTGTGAAATAAAATAAGTTAAGGCCATGCATACATGTCAAAATGATGCTACAAGAACAAGAAGAAGGAAGACAATAAGTATTACAATGTAAAAGAAAATAAATGAGAAACTAACTCCATGATCATTCCAGGTACTAACTTGGTCATATGATCCTCACCGAACAGATGAAACCAAGACAGTACAGCCGCAAATTAAGGATTATGATCCTAGAACCAAGTAAGTCTATTCAGGTACTCATAGTGCAATTGTGGCCCAAATAGGGTGTGACATACAAATCTCGGTAGGCTTTCACCCATTATAACTAGGATAATCCATGATGTGCATTATAAAAATATCTATATACCATATCGAAATAAATGCAGATCTAAAAAAATTAATAAACATTAGACCAGGTTCCTCTTGGAACATAACAAATTTACATGCATTGTCTAAGGATGATGAATCTAAAAGAAGTACCATGTAAAGGTAAAGTGAGTGGTATAAGGTGAAATATTTTTACTGTCCCCAAGCTTGTGATTGGTCTTGGAGGAAATTTCCCTATATTCATAATTCCATGTATCCAAACCATTATATTTCAAAAAAATTAACATGACCATTTATTTAGTTAAAACGGTTTATAAAACATTCATTCATTCTCCATAAGATATTTAGAGTCACCCTGAGCATATTCATGAAAATTTGGAAGTAAATTCATGTATCTCTATAGGGGATCAATGTCATTCCAATGCTAAGGGAGTCCCTCTGTAGTGATATATGTAATAAATCCCATGGGTCACCCCAAACATGGTGAGAAAACTACACGAACTAAACTCCAAGTTCATCTCCGGTCTCACACATAGGGGTTTAGTCTCACTATAGGCATAGTATAACCAATGTGGCATCGAACCCATCCATAGGGTCTCCAACAGGAAACCGTTGTCACTCGTTAGGAAGTAAAATTATACAATGCTGGGTGATTCTATCTCAGGAATAGATTATATCACTCTGATAATGTTCACTAAGAATTAAACATACTAGTAGAGAGGTATGAGAGTCTATAAAAGGGTCCTTAAGTCAGGACCCCTTGTATCGCCCTCTTCACTATAACAAAATAATTAAGCAAGAATGTTCAGACATAACGTGTCTATCAAGAGGTCCCATTCCATTTTATCAAAGAATTTATATTATAATAGGTGTTTTGGTCTAGGCATGACCATCTAGGAAATCACATTTATGTAAAAGGGGGAATAATGATCAATACATGGCCAAGACCACTTAGTTAAACAATTAGATCATATTGGGAATGATTTTCAAGACATTAAGAACTTGTCTGATTCATTAAATTTCACCACACCATTTAAGGGAAAGGGTATAGGCATTAGTGGATATCTCATCACCCAATTCAACTCAGTATTTTAATCGAAGGAAAAAATTATATGACCTAACGCCACATGGGGGGTGTTAAACCCACTTTAAGACAATGGTGAAAATTTCTTCAAAGTCATGACATTACATGGGGTGATTATAATAAATGGGATTACTAGAATGTGTTGATTTCATGATAAAACAGATCAAAATGGTCATAAGGAAGTCATCAATTCAATTAAATTAACAATCTAGTGGAAAGCAATAGGGGTCTAGCTCATGGAACGATGGTGTAATTTATATAATACAATGAAATAAATGGAAGGATCCAAGACCAACTACCTTGTATCAAGGATTACTCAAACATCTGATATCAAGCCTTGATTAGTTCCAATTCGAGATAAATGGAAGAAACATACATCTAACCTAAAAATAATGTAAAATTATTCACACTAAAATAGAGAAACAGATAGAGGAGGATCCTTGAATTAGATTACAGAGGATCTAAGATCTTACAATTATGGAACCATTGCTTTCGATGGTGAGTGATTCAGTTGATGGATGAAGGAGGAGGCTTGATCCCTAGTTAATAGGGAATATGAGCTCCACATATAGAGGGAGAAGGAAAATGATGGAAAAAAGGGAAGGGAAAATTTAGGTTTAAAACATTGAGATAATTCAGGTCAAAAGTGTTTTTTTTAACATCAATACTAGATCGCATGGTTTGGTTGCATGGTTTGGCCAAATTGTGCTCCAACCATGTGATGAATAGTGTCAGATTATCGCCTAAGTGGCGCTAAATGTGTGGTCTAGGAACACAATTTGGGTAGACCATGTGAAGCATCTGAAATTCTTGTTGTACCCTTGATTTGGGCCACACAATTTTCAGTAGAGTTCCACATGGTTTTATATAAACCATGCACCTTGTTCCGCCACCAAAACATCTGATATTGGGGTTTGGCACTCCCAAAACTAAACGAGACACCCAAGGGACCCCTCTGTCCTATAAAAAAGTATAAAAATGAAACATTGAAGCGTTCCGGACCATGGGATTCAAATATGATGCTCAGATAACAAAAATACTATCCTCTAAAAATAAAATTTAAAATTCCCTTGGAATTTCATCTACTCTAAAAACATGGGATGCTATAATCTTCACACCCTAGAACTTATCATCCCCAATAATCCTTTGGGAATGAAGATGCCATCACTCGACATACATTAATCGTGAATTCTCATTCAAATGGAATCATTTCATTTCCAAACTCCCAAAGCATTTTCAAGAATCACCCTAACACACATCACACTAATCATTTAAGATCAAGCCAATACTTTTCCTTCATAACTACAACACTGTGAAAAAACATACCCAAGCTCATCATACCTAAAAAAATGCGTTTAGTAGTCATCACCGACTGAACATGAAAAGAGAGGGTTATTAAGTTGGAAAAACCCTAGTCGACCACCCTTAAGGCACAGTCTTAGATGGTCGGTGCATTTTGAAATATAGGCTTGGTTCCCTTAAGACAAAGACACCATGAGACCTATTTGAGCAGGCTCACCATAGACTAGAACAGACTTCCAATGAAGTCTCTAGACAAATTCATAATTTAAATTTCTAGCCTCATCATGAGAATAGGAATATTCTCAATCTATCATACATGGATAATCATGTTTAAAACATTCCCTCTGAGCCTGACCAAAGGAAGGGGTGGCCTCAGAGTTATAAATTTGAGCCTAATGTTCTCACCTACGGAAAATAAATGTTGTCTGTGAGTATGTTCAAGGCATTCCTACTTGGGAACCTAGGTATCACTCTCGACTAAACATGCCTTAAGAACAACCACTCATTTTGAGTGCAACACTAATCAAAACAACCCAAACAAGCTGAAAATCTTTAATAAATTTACCATGGAATAAGACCAATTCTCTCTCAATGTAACTAGACGATACCCATATAGGAGAAAATGTCATCTTTAAAATGAGAGTACACTAAGAGGATTCAAAAGTTCTGTAAAAAAGTATCTAAGATACTTTCAACACATTAGTGAAAAAGGCTTGGTAAGGTTCCAAACCTTTCATAACCATCAAAACAAGGAGAAGTTCAGTTGAACCACCAGAGGTTGACTTCCTTTGGTGGGGCTGACTACTTCCACTTATGTATTTCCATCACCTAACCATGATGCCTCCACCACCCAATACATTTTGGCATGCTTAAGAACAATTATCGAAGTCTATCTATGACCAATGGTGTTTCAAGAGGTTTCATACACAACCAACAACTTCAATAACATTTTTCCTCACAATACTGACATGATCTGAGACTCACCATCCCCATGGACTTTCAAAAGTAAGACTATTAATTTAAAAATTTCCTCTAGGTTATGATTCCTCTACTTGTAAGGACACGTTTAATAAGAATCGATGTGACACTCTCCACCTTAGGACCGTTTCTTACATAAGATTTAATAGAGACAATGATCTTATTCCACAAAACATGCTCCATTAAATATTGATCACAATCCTAAAGGTTTCAATCATGATTAAACTTTTACATAATTTATTGGATAAAGATAACCACCCACATAAGAGAACTTGAATAGATTCACACCCATACATACACATGGTGCTTCTCTGAGTAATGTTTCCACACATCAAGGAATTAGGCTTAAAATCCAAAAACAACTGATCATAATGTCAAACACCTAATTGTATTTAAAATATCATCCCAAGAATTGGAATGAACTTGATTTCACCAATCTCTCAGGTCACTCTACTTTATGGCTGACCAGCATTCAAAACATAAAAATTCTATATTGAATGATTTATATTGAACTCAAACAATTTGATGTACCACTTAACATAACAACGGGTAACGTGTATATCGATTCATAATACCTTGAGCATATACAAGAAAAGTACACATCCTATACCCTACCCATAGGAAAATCAACCCTATGTATTCAAGTATAAGATGGTCCACACTAAGAAATAACCCAAGAGTCATATTACTCGTATGACTTTAGAACTATATGATAACCTCCCAAGTAATTCAACACTAAAAACCAAGGAGATGAAGGGTCACACATCCTACTAAGTGGATAACCATTCCCTTGGCATGTCTAACCCAATAGATCTGAGTGTTTCATAACACTCACACTTGATGAAAATTTCAAACAACACACAACCACCTTAATATATAGGGTGTCGCTTTAAAAAGTATTTTTCCTACACAGCTAATGGCACATCACAATGAAAACTGCTCAAAATAAACTACAAAAGGATTAAGATATGAGGTCACTACCTACAGTGGGATATCCCCTTTTTGAAATGGAAAACATTAACAAAAAACGAGGACACACCTATTAAAGGACACTTGGCTTAAGGGCTTGTCATTTAGGTTCAACTAAGGAAGAAGCCTACTAAAATTCATGTATTCTATTTCATTGAAAAAATAATTAAGTATTAAAACTAACCTTACATGGGGTTTAAGGCTAATAACACCACTAAAGGCTCAATCTTTATGAAATTAAACCAAATCCTATTTAATTATTTAACCACTTAAAGGTGTATAACTAAAAGAAGAACCAACATTAAACATAAAGAGAAAAGGGATAATCATTTTAAATTACCCTTTTAAGAATTATTATTCAGTGATATATCATTAAAATTATGTCATTTTATCACATAGACCCATTTAAACACCATTTATTTATTTATAATGCTTCATAGAAAAAAATATCAAGCAGACCAAAATCTTTTATTAAAAAGGGGGTATTGTCAAGTAAGAAGGCACCAAAAAGTAGACAATTTAAATGACCACATGTATATAGTATAAATTACCCCCATGGGTTTGGCACTAGGAATTTAAAAGAAAAGGTGACCTATTAGGTTCTAATTGAGCCATTTAGGGTTCAATGAAGAGATAATCAAACATTTATAATAATTAAACATTTAATACAAATTTGTAGATCATTTTTTAAACAACATGCCCCAACTGAATTACTAGGGTCCAATTGTCCATTTAGGAATTAGTCATGCAGTTCATTAATCCAATGAAAAATGGGTATGAGCCTCAATGAGTCAATTAAAACATTAATGACCAAAATATTTTATATTAATCATCAAACCCAAAGGAAAGGACAATAATAATTGGTTCATCTTTACGGGTTACCGTCCTCAATGTATAAAGTGCCCATACTCCCATCTAATAATAACCATTGTATCCAGGGTAGAAAAAATTAAACCTCTTAAACTTTATATGAAATACTTTGAACATATAAAATTTTCATCAATAAATTTTTGATTCTATCAGTCACCATGTTCCAATTCATAAAGCACTCATACACTCTACCAATTGAAAATTGCTTCCCATTTCACCACATACAACTTATTTAGAATAAAAGGATGTTTTTAACATCATCAACATTTATAAAATATAATTATGTTTATAAGGCACATTAAAAAGTATTCAGTTCCATGGGAGATTAATTTCCAATATGTAAGGAATCCATACACCTTACAAGCTCGAAGTTGACTCTCTTTTAATCATAACTAGAATGTTTCAGCATATGATAAAAAAATAGAATAATGGAAAAACCAAAAACAAGCACACTAATAAGTTACCTAAACATGTAAAGTAATCAAGTAAAGCCATAAAATTACTTAAGAAGGTGAAAATATAACATGTTAATGAAATTTATAACATGAATCATTTCATACAAGTAAATAACACACATGTCACGTCAATAATTTTTAAGTTGCATAACAATAAAAACTACATGGCATGGAATATGCATGAAATGTGAATTACTATCATCCTATAATGATTCATGTAATGATTCTTCCTTTTCATACTAGGAAAATGGTAGTTTCGAAATATCATAAATTAATAAGCATTGGAAGTAATCCAATCAATAAAAGGTAAATAAATTCAACATTAATAAGGAATAACATGAACAACAATCCCATCTCAGGTCACTTTGAATTTTTTCCATACACGGGGTGATCACTATCAAGTAAAGACATTTACCACATTCTATCCTGTTCCTAGTATCATTTCAACCATCCCAAAATATTAAGGAAAAGAAAAAAATGATCTGATACAACTTTCAAATACCCTGGGTCGACTGTGGAAAAAGTAGCGGGATAGGTCTCTACAGGGCCTCAAGAACACCTACCCATACACCATAGGAAAATAACTAGTAGTGAGGGTCTAATGGTGGTAAGATGGGGAGACTATACCCATGAGATAAGAGTGTTATAGTGGTATAATGAAAATGAAATCAACATACAATAGTGTAATAAGTAATAATACTGAAAGAATATGAAATGGAAGAAAATATATAGTCACTGAGTAAATGTTGTGGAAGCCAATATGGTACAACCATGAAAACTATCCAAAATATTCTAGAATAACAAACAGAACACAAAAATAAGTAGTACAGTTTAAAATAAAATAATCCTATAAAATAACTCTAGGAGCATCCAAAGTACTATCTTGGTTATATGTTCCTCATCGAATATATGCAAGCAAGGTAGTACAATCACAAACCAAGGATCTTGATCCTATATCATTGGAAGTATGTTCAGGTACCTCGGTGAAATGGTGGCCTGAATAGGGTGTGAGATACAAATATTAGTAGTTCATCACCCAATATGTCTTGGAAAATCCATGATGTGAATTATTAATAGAGAAATGTGGCATGTCAAAATAAATGCACTGTTAATTAAATAAATTTATACATTGTATCGGGTTCCACATGGAACCTACCCTATTTACCTACTTCATCCTAATACAGTGAATCTAAACCAAGTACCCTAAAAGGGTAAATTAAGTGGTATAAGCTATAAGAGATGAACTATCCCCAAGAGTGTGATTGGTCTTGGAGGACACATCCCTATGTTCCTAATTCCAAAGATCCAAACCATTATATTTGAAAACATTTACATTCCCATTAATTAAATTTAAAACCCATTATATAACATTCATTCATTCTCTATAAAATATTTATAGTCACCCTAAGCCTACCCATGATAATTCATAAGGAAATATATGTATCTCTCTAGAGGATTGATGGGATTCCTATGCCAAGGGAGTCTGTCCATGGAGATCCATGTAAACATCTGATGAGTCAATCAAGGCATGGTGGGAAAAAAGCACGAACTGACTTCTAAGTCCATCATTGGTATTGCACATAGGGGTCCAAGTTTTACTTGTGTCCTGGTATAATCGACGCTCTCTTGAGCCCGTCTATGGGGTCTCCCCTAAGGAACTAGTGTCACTTATCTGTAGGTAAAAGTATGTAATGATTGGAGAGCCCATATTAGGCATAGTCTATATCACTCTTAGTATCTTTACTAATTATTAAACATACTAGTATGGGGTCATTATAGTCCATCCAAAGGGTCCTTAAGTTGGGACCCGTTTCATCAACATCATCACTATAAAAAAACATTAAGCAAGCATGTGCATACCTAACATGTCTAGAAAGAGGGATCATCTCATTTTTCAAGAATTTATTTTACAATAAGTGATTTAGTCAAGGTATAACCATATGGGAAATTACATTTAAGTTAAAAGGGTGTAAGGATCAACACTTGTCCAAGACCAATTATTTTAACAATTAGATCATATTGGGTATGGTGTTCAAGACCATAATAACTTTGAAAATTCATTAAATTTGATCACACCATTTAATTGAATGGGTATAGGTAATAGTGCATGTCTAATCATCCAATTCACCTCATAATTTTAATCAAATACATCAATTAGATGACATCACACCTCAGAGGGGGTGTTAAACCACTTTAAGATAAAGGGGAAAAGGCATCAAAGTAATGACTCACCTCTGTGTGACATTAATCTGGGTGATCAACCCAAGGGGTTGATTATCCACTAAAATTGGTTGAAAAAGATATAAATAACTGATAAATGAAATTAAATTAATAAGTTAGGGGAGAAATCGGAAGGGTCTGGCTCATGAAATAATGAAATAATTTATGGAACACAAATTAATTATGGGAAAGATACAATACCACTTACCTTAAAACATAGAAGACTCACACCTTGGATATCGATTCTTGATTTATTCTAGTTCAAGAGAAATATATGAAATGGACATGTACCCTGAAAATATGGAAAAATTAGTTGCACCAAAATAGTGAAATGGATAGATGGGGTACTTGAATTAAATTATAGAGGACTGGAGAGATTACTATTATAGATATATTGCTTCTGATGGAGAGTGATTCGATTTCCAGATGAAGGATGAGGCTTGATCCATTGTTGAGAACCAATAGGAGTTTCATGAAGAGCAGGAGGAGGAACCCACTATAAAATAATTGGTGAAAAAATGTGTGTTTAAAACATTAATATAATAAAGGTAAAAGGGGTAATTTTCCCCAAAAAACTAGGGTGCAAGGTTTAGCCTCACGGTTTTGACAAACTGAGCACCAACCGTGTGATGAACAGAGTAAGGTTACTGCATATGTGTCACTAACCATGTAGGCTAGGTGCATGGTATGGGTAAACCATGTGAATCACATGTGATGCATGTTATACCACTAATTTAGGAAGAATTTTTTTGATTGAGGTATGCATGGTTTCAAAAAAAGCATTTCCCTGTTCAATCCACAAAAACATTTTTTTAGGGGGGTGCCACTCTCGAAACTCAAGGATTTAACTAGGGTTCCCCTCATGCCTTTACCAAAGTCTTAAATCAAATCATTTATGTTTTTGAACCCACATAATTCAAATCCAAATTTTGGTTTAAAAATTGACAATCCTACAATAAACAAAATTGAAAATTACCTAGTAATTTCATCTAGTCTAAAAACATGGGACGCTACACATAACACCAATAACAACCTATATATTTTCTGTATTCTCCTATACATATTTTAATAAACTAATATTAATTCTAAAAAAATATCTATTAAGGAATCAAAAAAGTGAAAAAATATATGGTTCATTAGCACTATTAAAATATACAAATAATTGGTAATCCCAAATGGCGTAACCAAATACTCCAAATATCCATAAAAAATAGGAAATCAGTCTTTGTAATATCCTCTTCTTAGACACTCAACTAATGTTACCCCAATCTCATATTTATTTTTTAAAAAAATGGGCCCCACTAAGCTGGTCAAATAGATCATCAATTCTGGGAAATGGGTATTTATTCTTTATTATCGCCTAGTTAATCTTCTATTAGTCTATAAAAATTCAAAGTCTACCATCCACCTAATTTTCAAATAGCATTGGATATTCAAAGTCTACCATCCACCTTAAATGAGACAACTCCATGAATCTATATTCATACTTAATCACTAAATGATCACACTACTCTAGCTTCATTATTTCATGGGCCTCCACCACTCTTAGGGTCTCTAGGTAGAACCACTTATTAAATTCCTCTTTGAAAGTGTCCCATGTGAGATTATCATTCATTCCCAAAAGAACCATCATCTACCACCACTTCCTACCCAGTCTCTATAATATGTATATAGTAAATCCCACTTTATAGGTCATGGAGTTATTCAAGAACTCAAAGATCCCCTTGGTATGGTCCAACCACTCTTTAGGAACATTAGATCACTTTTTGTCAAGAAGAACCATTGGATTATGTCTCAAAAACTCTTGATCATCATACATGGTTCATGTATGCTCATGAATAACCATTTGAACCATTATTTGGTTCATTTGAATCACTAATTACACAAAATATGGATCAAGAGGAGGGGTCTCTTATGGTTACTCTTTATAGCACCATCTTAGTACCTAGGCAAGGTCCTTTGGGGAGGCATTGTCTATAAGACCAAAGCACAAGCATTATAAAGTGTAATCCAACATCAAATCACAAAAAAAAGTATAAAAAGAAAACCCCAAAAAGGGTATCTCATGAAAATTCATTAATAATGAGTATAAAATCCTAAAAAAAATCATAATCAGGCTCAAAACATAACCACAATCTCAAACCACCCATGCAAACTTGTGGTTCGACATGATGAAGAGTTGGCTAGGCAATCTACCATTCCTACCTCTCTAGTTAAGGTGGTCCTAGATCCCAACTACCTTGACTCCAAAAAAATGAATCAACCTTATCTGATTCCATTTTCTAATGAACCAACCCATGTCCACCTAACCTCTCACCCGAGTAGCCCTCCACATGGCCTGAAGTGTATTCCCAGTCTCCATGTGCTGGAGAAAAGAACCTGGTATAAACAACTATCCCTTGGGAATAGTTTTTGGTAATTTAACTAGAATGGTCCATCCATAAAATGGTACTGCTAAACAAATATCATCAGAGTCAAGAACAAAAAAATTATATAGATTCCATAAACTAGACAAACAAAAAAACAATAAATTCCACAACAAGACATATACATGTTATCTAAAAGTAAACAACCCAAACTTAAAAGATAAGGTAAAATTAAAAAAAAGTACCAGATACAACCCAATGGGGAGAACACACTAATATTTACTCTATGTGAGTCTATCCCTATAAGACCATGTCTCTGGCACAAAATTTTAGATGGTGGTAGTCAAGAATATCCACCCTAGAACATTGTTCATTTTCCCTTACCTAATTCTTGAAAAATAAAATATGAAAATTCCCTAATGGGCCCAAGAAAGGTTTGAGGCATGAATCCCTATAGGATACCACCATGAATATATTTACATTTTTTACCCATGAAACCAATAACCTAGTTTGAAAACATTTTAAAAACTAGAAATCATTTTGAAAATATACAATTTCAAACTCAACTTTCAAAAATCCATTTAGTTTTCCTTTTTGAACAAAACATGGTTTTCCAAAACAATTTTGAAAAATGGACAAAATCAATAACCAATCAACAAGGCATGAAATGATGAATATAACCATAACTTCAAAGTAAAGGAAAGAATATTCATTAACATTATAAAACCATATAAATTCAATATGAATAAATGGGAATAAATCATCTCACAACATAAAAATGTCACTAATAAAATCCATAAATCCTGAAACCAATCTGACTATAGTAATGTTCACCTAGGGGATATATCCATCAGGCCAAATGTGAGTGAGTAAATAATCATACTAGCTATCTATGTAAAGGAATCTCACATAGTCTTCCCATGGAAAAACTCCAAAATATCACATGGTTACTTGATAGCCAATTTTGAATCTCACGCGTTATTCTGACCCAAAGTGTCTCTCGATCCCTTAGAGAAAAAATGGAGGCTTTCATGGTCCTCCCTATGAGGTTCACATTATCACTCAAAAAAACCCCTTCACTCACACCCCACATAACCCATGTACTACCCAATGACACCACATATAAAAAAATTACCTCATCAATCAAGCTATAACACAAGCCATTTCATAATAAAACATGCAAAATTTAACCCAAAAAACTTTTAAAAAGTAAATTGATTTATAAAACCACTTTATATATCTATTTAAATTCAAAAAAATCTATTTGATCCATTTCATTGAACATTCAGTGGGAATGTATGCCATACCCATTTAGAAAACCCCACTTTAACCATGAAATTTACAAACAATCCATGAAACACGTCAAACATAGAATACACACCAAGAATAAATCATTTTAAAAGTAATTTAAACAATAAATACCAAAGGAAATTATAAATTTAAAGGTATTCCATGGAAATTCCCTTAAATAGAGACACTTGCATTGTATTTTCTTCAAATTTCACTGAATTTGATGAATATATACAGAAAGAGGTAGAACCAAGAATTACACTCCTAATATACAAGAAATCAAACCAAAACCTCCCTAAAAAACCCTAGATTCCAACAACACTACCCCTATGGTTTCACAACTCCACAAAAATTAAAGAAATATAATAAGAGTGGTAAATGAGAATAAAGAATCAATAAGAAATTAACTAACCTCAATAAAGAAACAAATATAAAATTAGAAACATGTTAAGGAAGGAGGTTAGAGATCTATGACCAATGGATGAGGGTGGAACAAGGTGGAGGAGGAAAAAGAACCCCAAAAACATAAAAACCTAAAAAGTAATTTTTTTTATTTCACCATTTTTAATCAATTGGACATTGTCACATGGTTTATCTTCATAGTTAATAAAACTATATTCCAACCATGAGGATTCCACTGTCCACCCAAAATAGACCACCTGGGGTGTCACACACTTTGGGAAACAATGCTCAAAATCATAAAAAAATCTCATTACCAAAATTTTAGTACCTGCTTCATGATTGATTCATAGTTTATCCAAATTTTCTGCTAACTATTTGAACTAATAATTCACACCCAAATACTCTTGTTTATGTCCCCTAACACCCACTAACTCCAATAATTCACCAAAAGATATATACAACTCACAATAATACATGCGAGTTACCTAGTGGGTGTGGCATAATTCATTGCAAGTATGTGGATGATCGGGAACATAGAAAAGACCCTTTTATGTGATTTAATTTAATTTTTCTTATTTTTAAACTAAATTTTTGAAATTTACATCGCCCCTTCTCTCATAATGTATGAGAATTCTTTCCCATTGTTTCTTTTTATGTGAATATCCTAAATAAATCATTCGGTTATCCTCACGTGTGTGTGAGTAAAATATTATGTAATGTATGTATCTCCCAAGTGATTGGTGGTGATTCACCTTTATAACATAGTTGAAACCAATTCAAGAGATACTTGGGAAAAAAGGTTAAAAGCATCAACCAAAACCAAGTCATGGTTCAAGGTGTTTTTTTCCTAAGTCGATAGCTAGTTTAATATCCACTATTTAAAATTTTCATGGTTAATTTAATTATATATGTTTTTTGAGATCACATGAATTAATTAATTGACAAGAATTCAAGATATAACTAAAATAAATTGAATTATTAGTAAAACTTTTATAATACATCTTTAATCACTTAATCAAATCCACTTAATAATAATAAAAATTTATAATAAAGATAAAATGGGAAATTTACACATTAAGATAAAAGTAAATTTATTATATATATTAATTCTATATAACCATGCACTATTTATGTTAAAATTTAACACTGGTTTAAAGTTCATGATTTGTAAAAGTTGTGATGATTTTAGTTATCATGGAATTATAACTTGATTTTTGGGTCAACATAACATAGTTATCAACAAGGGTTAACTTCCAAAGTAGGGAATAGTGAAACTCATATAAAAGAGTTGTAAAATCAAAATAATGGATTTTAGGATTAGAGAGACCATTCAATAAATCAAGGAGTTTTGAGTTAATTCAGATGGATAAATTATGCCTACCTAAAACCCATAAAATAACTTTTTAGAAAACAATTTGGGTTATGAGATGGTGAATATGTTTCATTTCTAGTATAATTTCCAAATAATGGGATATTTTGAAACCAATTGCAAGGGATATTGGTTTTTGATAAAAATACTAGGTGATTAATAATATTACTATTTATTATCTAATTTTATAAATCAGATAATTTACTAAAAGTATACTCTTCTTAATTATTGAAATCGAAACACACATGGATTCAACCATATCATTAGTATCCATACTTGATAAGGATAACATTATCAGTAGAACTAGTTTATAGGAATTTAAAATACATGTGTACATTGTTTTGTTCCATTAAAATAAATTATGTATGTTGAAAAACATAATTCTTAATGCATCAGTCCAAAGAGCTAGTGGGTAAGAATTTTCTCTCTATGAGAATAATTTAGATGATGAAACAGATGTCCAATATTTTATGATACCATCTCTTTAAAATAATCTTATAAAGAAAAATGGTGATATTTATGTCTATTCAATAATTCATCACCTTAATGATCTATATTAGGAAAATGAAATACAAAACAATTATGAGATCTCTAATGCACTATTCACAAGCTATTGTAGAGATTTGGTTCCTCTAGCGCCTCATGTTGTTAAGAAGGTTTTCTACGTTGAGTGGTTAGACATCTTGGCAATTAAATTACTATATGTTCTATGTACGGATAACATCATTTCCTCACTACCTAAATCATTATCCAATTTCATTATGAATTACAAGTTGAGAAATAGTGATAAGTCTCTTTCATAACTTCTTACTCCCATTTTCTAAGTTGATAATGATATGGGGCATGAAAAACCCATAGACCTTTTGGTGATCAAGAAACAGAAGAAAAAGAAAACGAGTACTGATATTCAAACTAAGTATAAATCTCCCAACCACCATCCTTCCAAGAATAATATTTTTTAGATAAAGGTGAAGAAAAATATGTAGTATGTTTTTCATGTAGAAAGTTTGTCTAATAGAAGAAAAACTTCACCTAAAACAAAGGGGAAGCTAAATGTGTGTTTGTTATCAAGTGAAATATTTATATATACACACATTGGGAATTAAATATAACTTCTTGTGCTCATATATCTATCCAAATATAGGAACCAAGTAGATTTTATAATATTTATTGATGAGAGGAAGTTCTTCCAGTAGCTGATAGTGCGTGAATCAATGTTTGTGCTTCAACAGACCGCCACCTTCTGTTTCAAATTTAAATGATTTTTCTTTTAAATAACAATTATTATTTCCAAGTGTTACTAAGAGCATCATATCTATTTATTACCTTGATATGGATATTTTTATTTTTAAATTTAGAAATAAATACTTCCTCTATTACCAAGATAGTTTATTTATATTATGTAACAACTAAATAATTGTATTAAAATATTAAATTATGAAAACCAATTATTGGAAATAGATAATGAATTGTGCTTTCATGAATCATATAACACCTATATATGGAATCCTCATCTTGTTCATGTAAGTGAGAAACATGTAAAATAATTCATGCTAATATGGTTATTTAGAATATTTTTACATAGGGCCACTTAAAAACCATCATTCTTGTTTGAAAGAAAAAATGACTAAACCACCATTCGGTGGATAGGTTAAAAGGGCCACAGAGCTTCTAAAACTGATATGCATTGATTTGTGTGTATATTTTCTAGTATAATATTTAGGTGGATATTTTTATTTCATTATTTCTATTAATTAATTGAGTATATATGGGTATTTAAACTTGATAATCTGTTAGTATGAGACCTTTGAGAATATCAATGAGTTGAAAAATGAAGTAGAGAATCAACATGGAATGAAGATAAAAAATATTTAATCTGGTTGAGGGGGTAATATCATAACCAATAGTTTATTGAATTTATAGGGGTGTTTTGTATTCAATCTCGAATCACCCCACCTTATACATTACAGTTAAATGGAGTTGGTGAAAGGATGGACAATAATATTCCAAACATGGTATGGTCGATGATGATTCATGTAGTTCTTCCATTATCCTTTTGGGTTTATGCATAATAAGTTATGGAATAAACCCTAAACCAAGTACTAACTTAATAATCAAATATAATTCGATTTACGTTATTATGAAGAGAGAAATATTTTTTGTGATATACATGTATATGGGGATGTGAAGAATTTGTTAAGGCTTCCTTTGGAAACCAACTAGCACCTTGAAGTATGAAGTGTATATTTTTTTGATATCTTAAGAAACCTAGGGATATTATCTATATTACCCTTTATACAAGAAATTTAATGTTTTAAGACAAGACATTTTGCTTGAGAGATAGTATATCCTAAATAAGGAGAGTGGGATCAAGATTCAATTTGATGAATTTGATTCTTAAGATATACAATAGTTGGTATAGTAAAAAACTCCATAGGTCCCCATAAAAGAATTTGTTCTTTAAACCAAAGTACTACATAGGGGTACCATATAGGTAAGAGGTGAAAAAAGATATATATTTCTACTCAGTGAACATAGTGACTCATTATTGATTGAAAATAATTTACTGATCTTCTAAAAATAGGTAGTGAAGATCTTAGAAGCTTTAAGATAGAAGAAATCTCTAGATTCTATGATGGATTCCATATATCATAACCATGTTTTTGATCTTGTCATTCCAATAGTTTATGTAAATACTATAGGGTGTAAATGGGTATTCAAGATAAAATTATACATATAAGTTAAATTAAATTCCTACAAATAATGGCTAGTTGATAAAGAGTATAAATAATGCTAAGTAAATGACTACTATGAAATATTTTCTCTAGTTTCCATGTTAAAATAAATTAGAATTATACATTATATAGTATATTACCATGATTATTAAATTTTGGTATATAGATATTAAAATAGATTTCGCTAATGGGAAACTTCATGAGGACGTCTATATTACACAACTAGTAGGGTTTGTGACTCCAAGTAAAGCCATTTTTTTCAAGTTATAGAGATCTAATTATGGTTTGAAGAAAGCATCTGGGTTATGGAAATTTTAGTTCAATGAAGCTATAAAATAATTTAGATTTATTAAGAATAAATTTGATCCATTTTTTTACAATTAGTTTTGTGGGATTGCATTCTCTATCCAAGTAATACATATTCATTGCATATTAAATATTGGAAATGACATATTAGTCTTAAAGTCAGTTACGAATGGGTAAAACAAGTACTTATCCTTGAATAACTTATGTGAAGAAGCCCAAATTCTAGGGATAAATAACTTTCATGATATTTCAAAGAGGATAGTTAGAATAATTCAAGGTATATTTATTGACACGATACTAAATAAATTTAGTATATAAAAATCCAAGAGTGGATTAATTATAGTGTACATGGTATACAACTTTCCATGAAAATGTTTCCTCATAAGTAAGAGGATAAAATTAGAATGAGTAATATCTCATGGTATTCTATGATAGGATCAATCATATATATATATCAGGATTTATATTTCCCATGTCTTGAGAATAGTAGGAGGATATCAAGTGATCCAAGTGAACAACACTGGCCTCTAATTATGATATCCTAAAGTATCTTAGAATGACTAAGGATATGTTTCAGGTTTATATAAGAGATTTGGATCTAGTAATTATGGGTTATACTAATGATAGATTTCAAATATATCAGAATCATATGAAGTCAGAGTCATAGTATGAATTCAGTATGAATGGAGGATCTGTGAGCTAGAAGAGTTTAAAGTGACCTATTTTCATTGATTCTACAGTACATACCAAGTATATAAAAGCTTCTGATATTAAAATACAAAATTATTGGGATATTAAATTAAAGTGTAAGTTAGTAGTAATTATGATATCACGTTATATTGTTATAAAATTGTAGGTATGTCCCTCAAAAATGAGTCAAGGTGTAAGGACCCGCCCCAG
Source organism: Viscum album (assembly GCA_963277665.1). Taxonomy (NCBI): domain Eukaryota; kingdom Viridiplantae; phylum Streptophyta; class Magnoliopsida; order Santalales; family Viscaceae; genus Viscum; species Viscum album. The sequence continues at coordinate 1,510,865,863 of OY728158.1, forward strand.
TTGCCTGGACCCAGTGCCTTATTGATTACATTGGCATACAAATAAGGAATAAGAATCTCAATGGACGAAGTAGTTTAGTATTATTGTAAACAAGATACATACATAAGTTCATAATTATAACATTACATGAAGAACAACATAGAAACTTCTTATACAACTTCCATAACTCCAAGGTTATTTCATCAGGTCATTCATTAAAAAATTCTTCTTGCCCTGTGAAAATGTAACATAAGAAAGGGTTGAGCTAAAACACTCAGTAAGGGTAAATAATATAGTGGAAGATTACATACACATTAGACATGGTGAATAATTGAAAACAGATGCCTTTATAAAAATAAACTTGAACATAATATGGAAGAAATATGAGCTTAGTAAATATTATCATAGCATAACATAATCATGGGTATTCCACTAGTCTAATAACCACATGAACAAGTAATACTATATTAATAATGAGGTAATTCATAATACAGGACAACATATTCATACTGTCAAGGCCTCGTGCTAATACCATAAATAATTATTTTGTCAACGCCATGTGACAAGACTGTAGTTTGTCTCATGAGACCTACTGATGCACCGAGGGGATATTGCGGGCCCCACCCAATACGTAGTATGTCCAATGAATTCCTCATATGAATGGGGATAAATATAAATAACATGTACATTCATATTGAAATTATTATATGAAATGAAAATAACATTCCCCAAACATTAAGCATAAACACTAACCATTCGGGGTAGATTGGTGAATGGTTTAAAGATAGAAAATTCATAGACAAAATAATAATATACCATTAAATTGAATATGGTAGATGATACCATGATGTATTAATCCCAGTAATACATAATAATATTCCAGGTTTTTGAAATAGAGGAAGATACTCTTATAAAATCTTCGAATAATTCTTGAAATAAATACTCTTTTACTTTAAAAGAAGAGTTCTTTTGGGAAAATCTTTGTATAAAACCAGAAGTTAAGTAATATATTATTTTCATAATAAAATTATTGAAATTATAAATATAACAGTTTCAAAAAATATCTTAGATATTTCCCTTGAAAATTGGTAAGAAGTTGAGATATTCCCTTGAATCGGGCTTGTATTTCAGAAACAATTTTGAAAGGTCCCTTTTAAACCATGTAACTATATGAAAAAATAAAGAAATATTCTGGTTGTTGTAAATATATATAAAACTCAAACAGAATTTATGATGAGTGTATAATAATACCTAATAATTTCATTGAGGTAATTAGATAATGAAAATAACCCGAATGGAAATGGAATTTCGAGTGGAAGACCCCTTACCTTAAATCTGTACGTGTTCCGCTCTTGAACTTCAGATCCTGGAATATGAAATTATAATTATTAATAATATAATTTAGAACCTATTATACATTTATTTATTTTATAATAATTCTATTTAGTTCATTTATTCCCTTATTGATAAGTTATTATATAGAATATTTTTTGTTTTGGGGTGTTCGTTTTCTTTTTTTTAATAATCGGTTAACTTGTTCTTAAGTAATGGAGTTCTGGTAAATCTCAAAAATTTAATTCTCATATTATTTATGATATTCCATATGTTCTAGTGGTAATTTATATATTATGGTTACATTTAATGATTATTAATTATTATATAGATCTTTAATGATAACTGTTTCGGTTAAATTGTCGGTTTTGATTACAACGAACTCATTTTTCTTCATAACATAATACCATTTGTAAAAAATGGATTACAGAACCTCACATAGGTTATATTACATATATAATATTCTGGTTTAACCATAATAAGAATTATTTCATGACCATAATTGAGAATGATAACATAAATTGAAAGCCCATCGTCCGTGAATGTAGTAAATTGACACATCTTGGATGGTGTTCTTGCTAATAGTATAAAAGAAGGTAAAAGAGAGAGATGATGATAAATTATTATACTATCATGAAAACATTCCTGTAAATTTAAGGTAATTGAGTCATCACAAAATTTGGATAAGGAGAGGTAGTATAAAAAGAAAACAAATGAACTTGAAAGGAAAGACAAAGAATTGAAAAGAGTAATTTACCTCTTGAACCAAACATCCTTGAGTGCCTATTTAAAGAAGACCATGTCTTGATGGAAGTGGGAGAAGATTTTGGGAGGATTTTTGGATAGAATTTTTAGAAGGCACAAGACTTGAGAGGAGTGAAGAGAAGGGGGTGTGAGGGGGGTTTTATAGTGGAGGAGAGAAGAGATTTCTTATTATAAAATTAATTAAATTATTATTTTACCACTAGACAAGGAATAGTGAGTCTTCATTGGCCAATAATTGTAATTTTATCATTTTATTTCGAACCAAGTGGGATTACATCACCTGTGATGTCATGAATAGTGTATTTAACTGATATACGATATTTTACCGTATTTTACTATTCATAAAAAATTCAAGTATTACATAAAAATCCCAAAAATTCACCCCAACCATTTTTCGACGTGTAGAATCCAAAAAATAAGTTCATTTTTCCAAAATAATTTTCAAAATATGATTAATTTAATATTTAATTAAAATCATAATTTATTCTAAAAACAACAGTTTTAAAACATTCTTTTACTTATTCCAAAGCATAGGTATATCGTACTTTCACTTGAATATTATTTATATACTATCATTGTTAATGTTACTATTCATTATGGTATATTACTATTCATAAGGGTGGGTTACTATTCACCAAAAAATAATATTTTCTTATTGGACTTCAAATAACATACTGATCGCAATAATGTATGTCAGATTTTCGAAATTCACATCACAGAAGTGAAAAAATTATGTTTTAGGGGTCACATAGAACATATTAGTAAATTATATTGTGATTTAATGTGATTGTGAAATATTTATAAGAAAGGAATTTCCATTAAAAAATATTGGGTCATTACATTCTTCCCCCCTTTACAAATTTCTCCCTCAAAATTTCATTTTACAAACTAGGCCAAAAACATGTGGGGGTACTTTTCCTTCATTAAGTCCTCTAGTTCCCATGTTGCCTCTTTGTACTTATGGTTTTTCCATAGTACCTTGAGCAGACGAGTTGTCTTGTTGCATAGAACTTTGTCTCTACGATCCAAGATTTTCACTAGCTCCACCTCATTGGAAATATCATCCTCCAACTATACCACCTATAAAGAGAGTACATGTGATGGGTCTGTTATGTACTTACTTAAGAGAGATACATGAATGAAATCATGTAATTTTGGAATGGTAGGTGGAAGTGCCAGTCGATAGGCCACAACTTCGACTCGATCAAGGATCTCAAAGGGTCCGATATACCTGAGACTTAGCTTTCCTTTCTTCCCAAACCTCGTGACCTTCTTCCATGGACATATTCATATAAATACCAGGTCTCCAACTTAGAATTCAAGGTCTCAGTTATAGTTATCCTCATAAATATTCTGACGAAATTGGGCTACCTTGATATGTTGTTGAATTGGTTTCACCTTCTCCACTATTTCATCAATCACTTCAGGTATTAGAAGCTTACGCTCATTGACTTCATGCCAACATGTTAGTGTTCTTCACCTTTTCCCATAAAGGGAAACATATGGTGCCATTCGGACGCTCGAGTGGAAACTGTTATTTTGAGAGAATTCAACCAGTGGAATATGTGGGTCTCATCCCCCTTTGAATTCCATAGAATATGCTCTCAACATGTCTTCGAGTGTCTAAATAGTTCACTCAGATTAGCCATCAATTTGAGGATGATGTGATGTATTGAAGCTCAGTTCATTGATTTGATCATGCTGGAGACTTCCAAAACTTTAAGGTGAATCTAGGATCATGGTTGGATACAATAGGTACTGGTACTCCATGCAGCCATACCATTTCTTTGATGTAAATCCGTGGAAGTTGATCCAATGAAAAGTCCTCTAGAATCATGATAAGGTGAGCTGTCTTTGTAAGACAATCCACAATGACCCATAGATCATTGTTTCCTCTGGATGTCCTTGGAAGTATAGTGAAAAAGTCCATGGTAATGTTCTCCCACTTCCATGTTAGTATGGGTAGTGGTTGCATCATCCCATTTGACTTTTGCCTCCAAGCCTTCACTTGTTGACATACCAGGCACTTTGATGTATATTCAGAAATATCCATTTTCATATTATCCCACTAAATTTGTTCTTGAAGATCTTGATATATCTTTGTGCTACTAGGTTGTATAGAGAAATTAGAGATATGATAATCATCCAATAGTTCCCTCTTTAGCTTAGGAATAGAGGTAAGACAAATTCACTTCCCTAATTTCAAAATTCCTCCTTTATATGTGAAGTCAGTCAACTTCCCATCATTAATAGCTTTTTTTTTGAAACTCCTCCTCATCAGCCTGAGAATATTTTATCCTTTCCATTAATGAAGGATCAGCAACCATTTCAAAAATTAGTGATGTGTTACCTTCCTTGATAATTCCCATATCCATATTTACTTGATCTATGAACATGGGATCCCTTTCAACTCTCATCTTTTTCATAATTCCATGGTCCTTTCTACTAAAAGCATCTGCTGCCTTATTTTCTTTCCCTGTGTGGTAGTGTATTGTGAAATCATAGTATTTGAGTAGCTCAATCCATCTTCTTTGTCTCGTGTTGAGTTCTTTATGGGAGAATATATATTTGAAACTCTTATTATCTTTATATATCTCACATTTTTCCCATATAGGTAATGTATCCAAATCTACAAAGAAATGATTACCCCTGCTAACTCAATATCATGAGTTGGATAGTTTTTTTCATGAATTTTTAGCTACTTAGATGCATAGGCAATTAGTCGATCATTTTGCATATGGACACAACCAAGTCATTTCTTTGATGCATCACTATAGATAACAAACTCATTATTCCCCGATGGTAGGGTTAGGATCGAATAATTCACTAACCTCATCTTCAATTCTTTAAAACATTCTCAAAATTCATTTTTACATATGAACATAACCCCTTTTCATGTGATCTTGGTCATTGAGATGGATAAACGGGCGAAGTTCTGAACGAAACGCCGATAATAACCTGTTAAACCAATAAAACTTTGTACCTCAGTTACGTTTATTGGATTAGTCCATTATTTCATAGCCTTTGTCTTCATAGGATATATGGATATTCCATCTGTAGAGAAAATGTGGCCCAGAATGAAAAGTGATTGGAGCCAAAAATCACACTTTCTAAACTTCCCATATAATTTATTTCTTTTATATGTCTTCATAATAGTGTGAAAATTAATTTTAGGATCTCCATGGATTTTATAGTATACCAGGATATCATCAATAAACACCACTACAAAGTCATCATGATAATCCTTAACGAATTGATTCATTCGATCCATGGAGATAGTTGGTGCATTAGTTAGTCCAAAAGTCATTACTGTGTACTCATAATGCATATACCCGGTTAGAAATACTATTTTTTTAATGTCTTCCTTCCTCACAAGAAACTAATGATATCCAAATCAAAGATCAATCTTAGAAAAATATTGGGCTCTATGAAGTTGATCAAATTATTCAACAATTCATGGAATATGATACTTATTCTTTATTGTAATAACATGGATCTCTATGTATTCAACGCACAACCTCATAGACCCATATTTCTTCTTAACGAAAAGAAAAGGGGCGCCCCATAGAGAAACACTAGGTCAAAAAATTCCGTTATCACTCAATTCCACTAGTTTTTTATTTAGTTCCACTAACTCCACAGTAGCCATTTTATAAGGGGTCTTTGATATGGGCATTGAATCTGGAATTAATTCAATGGAAAACTCAATTTCCTGCTCTGTAGGATGTCCAGGTAAATCCTTTAAAAAGACATCAACATATTCTTACACAATAGATACATTCTCTATCAGTACATTCTTCTCCTCACCCCCATTTATTTCATTACCATCCTCCCCAATAATTGAATTTAGGAGATCTACTTGGGGTGGATCTAAATGAGAATACAATGGTGATGTTTCAACTCTAAAAATAGTGGATTCTACACCATTCTCAAATATTATAACTTCCTTCTTCTTGCATTAGATATTCACATCATAATTTGATATCCAATTCATACCGATAATTATATCAAGTCAACCATTGGTATGATGACAAGGTTAGAAACTAAATCACATTTCAGTGTCATAATGGGGAATAATCGATATTCCTTTGTTGCAATGATACATCCACCTGGGGTTTTGACTGATAAATCCTTTATTAATTCAAATTTGAAATATCTAATTTTCATGGAAAACTGGGAAGATATAAATGAACGTGATGATCCATAATCAAATAATGTATTGGCTAAGTTGGATGAAATAATCAATGTACCTTCCACCACTTCATTAGGAACTTCAACCTCCACAGTTGTGACCACATAAGTTTGGCCTTTCTCCCTTGGCCTTATTTGGGGAACATTTCCTTGATGCTTAGGAAATTCATGTGCGTAATGTTCCATCTCCCTATAATTTTAGCACATAATATTGGTAGCTTCTTTCTTCCCCTTACAATCCCAAGATAGATGTCCTTTTTCTCCACACATGTAACAGACTCCCATTATTTTCAGGAAAGTGCTAGGGTGTGTCTTCCCACAATTAATGCATGATATAAATTTAATTATTCCCTTCTTCTACATTTCCTTATTTCCTTTCTGAATGTTTTCAGCATCCCTATTCTTCTATTTCTTTCCCTTAAAGTCATAAGACTTAGAGAATTCATTTTCTATCTAGATATCACTTGAGACTATATCTTCATATGATGAGAAACCTTAGAATAATAGATCCCTTTAGGGGGATGCTTTTAAACCATCAAAGAATCAATCAATTTTACTCCTTAGATTATATATGTAGTCCGCAGCATGCCTTTCCATCTTTGTAAAGTTGACTTCATACATGGAGACATTTTCATCCTCCTTCTACCTCATATTCAAGAATTGCCTCTCCATGTTTTATCATTGTTCACGAGGGAAATATTTTTCTAAGAATATTTCCTTAAAAGACCTCCATTACATCTCTTATATTTATTCCTCCTCCTTTATGTTTTGGATTAATGACCACCACTAATCCACATCTCCAGTTAGATGATAAACTTCCATGACAACCTTCTCTCTTTCATTACATCCTAAAGCGAGAAATATCTTCTCAAGGGAACATATCCACTACTCTACTACAAATAGGTTTGTAGTCCCATTGAGTAGTGGAGGTTTTTGTTGCATAAAGTGATCTAACATAGCTCCTCCATGTGGTGGATCTGGATGCTCCATATAGGTAAGGTTATTATTCATGACCTAAGTAATTTTTCCCAGTATAGTTATGATTTGATCAGCACCAATCATAGCACCAGATCTAATATCATTATCTTACATCGGAGGGAAATCTCTATAGGGGACACGTGTGTTCATGCGATTTCCATTCCTTCCACTAGGTTCCATCTCTAGACAATGGCATAAACTAGATTAAGTTATGAATCATAATGTATAATCTTAACTTAACAAAATACTTAGTAAAAATTGAAATCTTACACATGGATAATCCCATAATCACAAAAATGGTTTCTTTGAGGAAAATATTACATTTAAATCCTTCATAATGGCTTGTAAAGAAAATTTGAATTATCCTAAGCATATAACTCAGGACTGTCATACCCAAGAGAGTATCAAGGCTCGTTGTCTTGTACCAGGATACCCTGGTTCAAGCCCGAAACTCCTCATCGGATATTTCACTCCTAGGTACATATGTGCCAGATCTGCCTCTACCTACTCGTATCCAGACAGGGATGTATTGCTTGAAAGATCCACATAATCTATTCCTTACCAAAATACCATGAAATTTTTGTCTGTTTATCCTTAAAGACTATCTTAGGGTCTCTTCTCTAGTCTACATTTTCTAAATCTAGTTTCTAAGTTTTCTATTAAACTTCCTCTGATACCAACTGTAAGGACTCGACCCCAGTTGCCTGGAGCGAGTGCCATATTGATTAAATTGGCATAAAAACAAGGAATAAGCATCCCAAAGGACCGAGTATTTTAGTATTATTGGAAAGAAGATACATACATAAGTTCATCATTATAACTTTACATGAAAAAAATATAGAAACTCCTTATACAACTTCCATAACTCTTAGGTTATTTCATCATGTCATTCATTATAAAATTCTTCTTTACCAGTGGAAATGAAACATAATAAAGGGGTGAAATCAAATTCTTAGTAACGGTAATAAATATAGCGGAAGATAACATAAACATTATACATGGTGAATATTTGAAAACACATGCCTTTAAAAATAAACTTGAGCATAATATGGACGAAATATGAGCCTAGTAAATATTTCCATAACATAACATAATTATGGGTATTGTACTAGTCGAATAACCACATGATCCATCAATACTATATTCATAATTATGGAATGAATAATGAAGGACCACATATCCATACTGTCAAGGCCTCGTTCCAAGACCATAAATAATCATTTTGTCAAGGCCTTGTGCCAAGACCATACTTTGTCTCATGAGACCCGCTGATGCACCGAGGGGCTATAGAGAGCCCCAAATAATACTTACTATGTCCAATTAATTCCTCATATGAATGAGTATAAACATAAACAACATGTACATTCATATTTAAATTAATATATGAAATGAATATAACTTTTCTCAAACATTAAGCATAAACACTAACCATTCGGGGTGAATTGGTGAATGGTTTAAAGAGGGAACATCCACAAACAAAATAATCATAAAACATAAAATTGAATATGGTAGAAGATACCATGATATATTAATCCCAATAAAACATAATAATCAGCAAGAGTGTCTGGATAGACGAAGATACTCTTATAAAATCTTCGAGCAATTTTTTGAAATAAATACACTTTTACTTTGAAAAGAAGAGTTCTTTTGGAAAAATATTTGTATAAAACCAGAAGTGAAGTAAGATATTATTTTCAAAATAAAATGTGTAATTTTATAAATATAATGGTTTCCAAAAACATATTAGATATTTCCCTTGAAAATTGGTAAGAAGTTGAGATATTCCCTTGAATCGAGCTAGTATTTCGGAAACAATTTTGAAAGATCCCTTTTAAAACATGTAACTACACAAAAAATAAAGAAGGGTTCGGGTTGGTGTACATATATAGAACACTCAAATAGAATTTATTATGAGTATATAATAATAAATAATAATTTCATTGAGGTAATTAGACAATGAAAATAACTCGTACGGAAATCAATGTTCTCATGGAAAAACTCTTACCTTAAATCTGTAAGTGTTCCGCTCTTGAACATAAGCTCCAAAAATATGAAAATATAATTATTATTAATCTACTTAATAACCTAATATACATGTATTTCGTTTATAATAATTCTATTTAGTTCATTTATTATCTTATTGATAAGTTATTATATTGAATTTGTTCATTTCGGAGTGTTCGTGTTCTTTATTTTCATAATCGGTTCACTTTTTCTTAAGTGATGGAGTTCATGTAAATATCCAAAATTGAATTAAAATATATAATAATCTGGTTAAAACATATCAATAATGGTTTAATGACCATAAATTATAATGATAATAGAAATCAAAAGCCCGTCCTCCTTGAATTTGGTAAATTAACACATCTAGGATGGTGCTCTAGCTACTAGTATAACAGAAGTTAAAAGGGAGAGATGATTATAACTTATTCCACTATAATGAAAACATTCCAATACATATAAGGTGATGGAGGCATCACAAAATTTTGATAAGGAGATGTAATAAAAAAAGAAATCAAAAGAACTTAAAAGGAAAGACAATGAATTGAAAAGAGGAATTTACCTCTTGAACCAAACTTCCTTGAGAGCCTCCTTAAGGGAGAGATTTAGGTCTTTTTCATGAGACTAAGGCCTGCGGGATGTGGGACAGGATGTTGGGAGGATATTTGGAAAAAATTTGGAGAAGTAACAAGGATTGAGAGGAGTGAAGAGAAGGGGGGGTTATATTGGAGGAGGGAGGGGATTTCTTAATAAAAAATTCATTAATTTATTATTTCCCCACAAGACAATGAATATTGAGTCTTCCATGACAAATAATAGTAATTTTATAATGTGATTTCAGAACAAGTGGCCTTACATCACTTGTGATGTCATGAATAGTGAATTTAACTGATATACGGTACTTTACCGTATTTGACTATTCATAAAAAATTCAAGTATTTCAGAAAAATCCCAAAAATTCACCCCAACCATTTTCTATGAGAAGAATCCAAAAATGAAGTCCATTTTTTAAGAATAATTTTCAAAATAAGATTAATTTAATATTTAATTAAAATCATGATATATTCTAAAAACAACAGTTTTGAAACATTCTTTTACTTATTCCCAAGCATAGGTATATCATAATTTCACATGAATATTATTTATATATTATCATAGGTAAGGTTAATTTTCATTAGGGTATATTACTATTCATAAGGGTAGGTTACTATTCATAAGGGTAGGTTACTATTCACCAAAAATTATGTTTTTCTTATTGGACTCCAACTAATTTACTGATCGCAACCGTGTATGTCAGATTTTCGAAATTCACATCACAAAAGTGACAAACTTATGTTTCAGGGGTTACAAAGCAGTTATTAGTTAATTATGTTTCTATTTCATGTGATTAAAAAATATTTATAAGAATGGAATTTCCATTGAAAAATATTGGGTTGTTACACAAGGTCTCACCAATGGAAAAACAACAACTCGTTAATTATCACCTCTGGAGATATTTTTCTTAGAGGGTTCAGGTTGGGGTGAGTAGATTTTTCATGGAAGAAATTGTGGTGGAAGCCTTAAATAAATCCTTGTCAAAATAGAAACATGAGTATCATGTGAGAGCTAGAAGACTAAAGGTTATTAGAAATTGGTTGTAGTGCATGTCGGGTTCTATTGTAGTTGGTTCCCAAAACCCAAATTTTATATACTTTATGATTACCATTATTCATTATTTTTACTATTAACAAACTTCTTATCATATCATGATTGGTGTTATATATGACATTGAATATGATATTTTTCTAAGAGTAATTGTCACAATTATATATCATAAAAGTTCCCCTCTATTATAATAACCCATAAGTGCCACAACGGTAATCTTAAATATATTTAATATAGTTTGATGATATTATTTTATGAGGAAAAAATGACATAGTCAATCATGGGTGGAAATCATAATATTTTGAGTAACTTTCTCATGGTGTAAACCCTTTTTAATTTCTGGTATAAGATATCATGATAACAAACCCATCAGTAGTAAATCCACGTTTATAAGTGTTATTGGATGTTCCGCTCCAAGGACATGTGTATTTATCCTTATAAATTAATATTATTACTAATAGATTTTATAAGTTCCTGGATTTTATATATTAATAAAAACTGTGATGTTATATGTTCTTGGTGAGGTAGGACACATTGGGTAGGTCATCAGTAATGTTGTATTAATGAATAATGAGAGAAATGATTTGTCACATCCATTATTTAATGAAATTTGACATGTTAATCCTTTTTATGGGAATGAAATAGACTAAATAAATCCATATCCATGGTGTTCTATGGGTAGGATTATTTCTAGAATGTCAAATAAAGATACATCGAGCAAAGAGGTTTATTATGCTAGCATGAAACCCAAATGATTATAGATTTAATGATAAAGATATTATATTACATGGTAAGTGTTTATATGAGGTTTTTTCCATTGAAACATTAACTTATTTGTCTATGTGTTTTGTGATGTGTTTCAAGATGCTAACCTATTACATTGAGTGGCTCCCCCTAATTCCACTGAGATTGTGATGTAGAGTGTCACATGACAATTGTATAAATAACCTCGATTAAATATTATATATTTCCCATTATTTAACATGTTAAATAAATATTATCCAATTTTTGGTTTAATATTTATTCCTGTTTTCTTAGTCATATATACTCTTTCACTAGTTATTTGAGTAAATATTTGTTAGTATAATATGTAATAAATATTTATTTTCTTTTTAGTGAATATAATATATTTTTTAATTCAATGAGAAATAATGTAGGTATATTTATTTTGTAAATAAATTTTTATTATTTGAGCTCCAATAAATATTTTGGAGGAATAGAAGACTGATTTTAAACCTCTAGTGAGAAATAATATATATTAAATATTCTTTGAATAAATTTTTAACAATTTATTAAAGAAATAATATTTAATTAGTTATCTAGTTATTCATATTTTGAGAAATAATAATAATATTATTATTATTATAAAAATGTAATTCAATGAGGCTTAAAGAAATAATAAGGGTGCATGTGTAACTATTATTTTCTAACCGTAGAACTGTTTAGACCAATTTATATTATTTCCAATTTTAATGTTGTCCATTTGTTTTGTTGTGAACAATGACTCCAAAAAATATTCTCAAGAACTTGAGAGATCCTATATAATGATTTATCTATATAATAGAGATAATTATACCTCCTCCACCCATCAAAAATATAATGAGATCTTGGAGGGTCCTTAGTTAAAGTGACTCTCATAGAGACAACAGATGAATGATGAGATGGTTATGATCTTCTATGCTAACACTTGGAGATTCCTATGAAATTGATCATATGTTTTTGGTTCATTTTTGGGTCACCTTTGGAGGGAATCTACAATTTATTCATGTAAAAAAATGATTGTATGACATAAAGACATTGTTAGATTCATCAATGAATAAATAATTCATTTTAAGGTATTAATTTTATTATTTAAAGTAATTATAAATCATTACGTGATGAACCCACATTTGGTTTTCGTATTATCATGTTAATTAATCTTTGATTCAATTCTATTGTTGATGAAATTATTATATAGGTAAATCATGGATTAACCATCGAATCTGATAGAAATACAAGTTCAGAATTCCCCTAATGGTGCTTCCACTGTAGAGAGAACATTTTCCTTCAAAAAAATAAGCTATATAAAAACTAGTATTGATGGATTCTAACACTAAAATAAAAGGGATTTTCCTCTATAGAAAATAAAAAAACTATAAAAATGAAAAATCCTAAACCATGAGTTATAAAAAAATACATGATCAACTTATATCATGAACAGTGTATAATGATTGAATTTTATACAATATAACTTGTGGAATAAGACTACATACATTAAAACAATCACTTTCTCACTACATAGAAAATATCCCAAGTCCATAGTATAACTTAATGGTTTAAAAATATATTCTCGAACACCAGCCCCTAAAAATAAACCTTAGTCACTGAGCTAACTCTTAATAATACGTCCACCCACATAATCCTATAATGTTGTATTTAAAATTATAGGTGATCATATCCACATACTCAGTAAGACTTACCTAAGGGGGTGAGAAGCCAAGTAAATATATTTATTTCATAATAATATAAGTAGTAAAATCATAATACATAGTTGTGATATCAAAAATCAATACTACTTAGGGGAAATTGAGGTTATTTATTATTAAAATTAATGATATACCAATAGTTTAGAACCATTGGTATAGTCCCCCATACTATTAAAATAGCCTATAACAATGTTTTCAAGAGTATTTGGGTGTAAAATAATCTATAAATTCATATACCAATGGATTTATAAAACCATTTGTATAGGTACTATATAAAATCCAGCTATATGTTTTAAACCAAGGACATATCTATTATATTATATTGACTTAACCATCAGACTACAATAAATTTTGTGTTTATATATAGAAAAATAAATTTAAATATATATATATATGTATATATAAAATTAATTATTAATTTTGAACTATATTATTATTATTAAATAATTAATGGTGTGACTTATTAAATGATTTCATCAAAGCACTGATATAGGTGACCTATACCAACAGTTTGACTAAACTGTTGCTATAGGTGGTTATAGGGAATTCCTACACCAATGGTTTGACTAAACTGTTGGTATATGTGGGAATATACAAGACCTATACCAATGGTTTGGTCAAAAGTTTTGTATATTTGGTTATATACTAGAAATTTAGCAATAGGTTTTCCAAACAGTTGGTATGGTTACTTATATAATTGGTTTGTCCCAACTGTAGCTGCAAACAATTTCTATAGGTTAGTTTACTATTAGTTAATATATCATCTTGTAAACTATATAATCCTAAAAATATAACTAAATACTACATACAATTATAATTTAAATTATATATCCACATATTATTTTATTTTATTTCCACTCTCAATATACGAATCCCCCCCACTAGCAATAAAAAGTATTCATAATATACCAAACACCATCAAAATAAAGAAATGGACCCTATAAATCAACTCCATCCTTGTAGTACTTGTACCCATAAAATAAAACATCCTATCAAATAACCACTATCATTAACATACCAAATCCTTATCTAAAATTGATCCTCAATATATCTAATCCATACTAATCAGTGGGGTAAGGGGGAATACTAAACTAGTCATTCAATTTGGTTACTCACTAATTATATGTTGTATCTCACCTTATAAAACCTCCCCTCAAGGGTTGTTGTGTGGTAAATGGAACTCCATTCAATAAAATTACATCAAAATAAAATAATTTATAACTTAAATAATCATATACCCCAAATTAATCCATTTACATAAGTTATGATCATATAATCTATGTTATCATCATTATAACTATACCATTAACTTTATCTTCTTCTAATAACTTAGAGAAATCAAAAGGTAAAGTGACTCATGACAAATAAAAAATCATTAAGGGGATATCAAATTTCATCACCAAGAACATCTTGTAAGTTATCACTATTTAGTTCAAACCTCTATTGTCAAATAAGACATCCAATACCCCACATATCATATAACCACATTTAGTTCAAACTACCCTCCTGTATTATAGAATAATATAGATTCAAATATTGAAATATCCATTGTTGTAACATAACTATCAAGTCCAACTCAGACATAAATTTCAAAATGATAAGTAAAATTCATTACCATGTCATGTTAAATTCATTTTTAAGAGAATTTAATGACATAAATATGAGAATCATGTAGCTATTTCATCCTCTAATAACATGTCTAATCACATTAACCATTGGAAAGTTTTTAATAACCATTCTCATCTCATAACACTCATTGATGGTTCATTTTTATCACTATCATGAATAACTTCATAAAATATGTATGTCATTTTCATTCATTGATTGGTATGAGTCACTATATTTGTACTAAAGAACATATATCCCACTAAGGACCCCCTATGTATTGTATTTGACACAAACATTTTTTTCTTTTTCTAGATGCTCACATGAATCCAAAACATATTTTAAAATTTTATTGTTTTCGAATATCTAAATTTCCAAATATAAGAAACCATTATATTATAGTAAAGAAGACAAATAAAATGGTTGCATACAAGTTTTTATTGGTTGAGTCATGTGTCAAATTATATAAAAATAAAAGAAAATTCCCTTACAACCGGCTATGGATGCCAATTTTCTAACTCCTCACAAAAATTTGATTAATATAATAGCTTCCACTATTTATCTTATAATTGGATCTACACCTCCTTTCCCTTGATCTAGCTACCACATAAAGAGAGTAATGAGTCTCCATCACCATGCCTCTAGTCACTATCGACCGAGCATCCACTGTACATCGCCTCCAAAAACTCTATCATCATATTTCTAATATTATTGATTTACCACAGACCTTCACTTGACTCTCCACTAAAACATTGTAAAATTAGAGACCACTTTTTTTCATGAATATACGGTTTCACACACCACTATTCTTTCATTTATCAATTTGGGAAGGATTTTATTATAATTACATATTATTTTTACAAATTTATATAAATGTATTCAAACTTTATTATATTTAAACATGATTTATTAACATAATAAATAATTTCTAATTTTAATTAATATTTTTATAAAATTTTAATATTATTTTTATTTACTTTTTTATTATTTATTTTCTATTTTTTAATTACCAATGTTTTCAAAATAGTTATTTATATTATGTTATATGTTTTTATTTCTAAATAATTAATTTGACAGTGATATTTTCAATGTGTGATATGTAAATAAATAAATTTTTATATTTTTTATATCATTTTTATATTTTTATAAAAAAATATATTATTTTTATCATTTATAATTTTGTGTAAAATTTTTTTTATGTGTTTGATTTTCAAAGAAATATTTTTTTAAAAAATCAATTTTATTTTTAGTTTTTCAATATATATTCATGCATGTAAATAAATAAAAGTCATGTTTGTTCTTATTTTTATATTTTGTGTCAAGAAATAAATAAAATTGAAATATATAAATAAAGTGTTTTTAATTTTATCAAATATATAAATTTAAAAAAATCAAATAAATCAAATTATTAATTTTGGTTTTCATTTAATTTTAATAAAAATACAAAAATAGAACAACCTAACAGAATTATTTTAAAATAAAAATAAATATTAATTTTTTAATAAAGTCTAAGAAAATTATATAATGAAATTTATAGATAATTAATAAAATATAAATATAATTAAACTGTTATTACTAATAATCTATGTAAAAAAATACACCAACCCTAGATTTGATCCCAAGAATACCCAAACCAGACAAATCTAACAGAGGTGTCATCATTTGAATGAATCTCAATTGATTGATTGATTATATCCAACATAGAAAATTAAATGGTGGAACCTTAAAATTGGGAAGTTATTGTTACGGTATCCACTTATGTTTTAAGGTCTTTAGTCTTCTTAAGGAATCAAATTTAGTTATAAAGGATATATTCATCATTTGAGAGAGGGAGGACCTCTCGATTTCGGTGAGTAATTAATAAAGGTGTCATTGTAACAACATAAACTTTCCCAGACCATTAATTTTTATATTTTGGGTGTTCGAGTCATTAAGTTAGGGTTATAATCAATAATAGGGATTTATAAAGGATATTTTAGCTTGAGGGGTCCATTAAGACATGATTTATAGGTGTTTCACCATGAGGAGTTAGATGGATGGTTGAGATGCTTCTTGATGTTTGTATTTGGTATTGGAGCATGAGATGTGAGAGTTATGTGTTTCTATATATTTAAGTGGATGTGTAGTTATAGCCTGAAGGTTTTTGGTTTCAATTTAAATCCTTTAGGATATATCTTATATGAGGTATGTTGGAGCACAAAGTATTCTGACACAACGTGAAGGCTCTTGGGGTGATTTTTTGTTTAATCTCTCATGAAGTAAATTACAACATGGATGGATTTTTTGTTAAAGTGTAAAATCCTTTGAGTTATTCAATTTCATGGGGTGGTTTCTGATTTTAATATGAAGTGATATTCCATGTTAATTTAAATGGGGGACACTTCAGTGTGGTCATATACTTTATGGCATAATTCCTTGGGTGGTTTATTTCTTAATTATATCTATCTGAGGTTTATTTCATCATGCTTCCTATCAATGTTTCAAGGTTTTTATTGAGTTTCATTGGTTCTAATGTGATTATCCTAAGGCTACACCATCTTATATAAAAATAATTTATTATGGTGTGATAACCTTGTTTTCACTATGGACTTCATTGAATGCATGGAGGAAAGGAAGTGTTGATAATAAGATTGTGGTAGAGATAATGGGAGGCCAACATGTGATTTTTGAAGTTGTGTTTTATTTATCCTCATTGTAGTTTGATCATGACCTATGATAGTGTGATTCCTTAAATTTTTTATTCTATTATAAATTCAAATTCTTATTCAAATTCTTCGAAACTCAATTATCAGTTTTTAACCTTAGGTGATTATGGGCACATCCACAAAGACACTTTGTTTTATTTTTTTTATTAATCCCTGTACATCAATACATCTACATATCTTCTCATTCCTCTTTGTTTTTTTGATTTATGAGGAGTTGACATTATTTTTTGGATTTGGTTTTTTTGGACTTAGGTTACAATTTTGATTGATATTAGTGTTCTCTAGGCTTTTGAGGATATTTCCTTGTGTGTTCTTAGTGATGTGATCATCACCTTTATGTTTTCTTGAAGAATTTATTAAATCATTGGTTGAGGTAAAATATTCGGTACATATACTCCTTTAATTATATAAAAATTATAGATTAATTATGTTTTTTATTTCATTGGGTCAATGTTATGGATTAAAATAAATAACATAATGAACTATATTTACAGAAATCTGAGAGAAGGGGTGATTCAATATGTTTTATGGAACACCATGATATTTCTTATATGTTGAAGGTTTTTTTTTGTTTCTATTAATGGATTTATATTTATTGGTGTGATATATAGTTTTTGTTTTTTTGAAGTTTTGGAATCACCATTGATAAGTAGTTAATCAATTTTTCTTGTTCTTCAATTGATTGAAATGAAATATGGAATTAATGTGTTGATGTGTAAACATAAAATTCTTCTCAATACTAAATAATTATTAAAGTGGTGTATTGAAAGTGTAATTATTCTATGTTTTCCAAGGTTTTCATCTGTATATGAGGTATTACTTTTTGTAAATAGAGAAGTTTTGGTAGGAATTTATAGTTGGTTATAACAATAGTGTGTGATTGTTGACATGTTTGTGATGATTGGGTCATTGTGTAGTTATGATAGCAATGGTGTGGTTGTTGTGTATAGTGGAAGTGTATTTTTGGCTATTATGGTGGTTTTCAGCAGTAAAAAACACATCTTATTTGAAGGTCACTGGGCTCAATACATGTGGAGATTCTTTGGTTATTTCACCATTTTCTACTCTCATGGTATTCATGATGCCCTGTTTGTGTTGTGATGGTACCAGGGGATGAATGATATGGTACTGGAAAGGATGGAGAGATTTTTTACTCTTAATGATAGATGTTGGTTCTTATGTAATGATAGAAACCATTCTAGATATGATGGGTCCCTCTCCATAAGATTTTACATCATTTAAAAAAAAGATTTTACCGGTTGATATGGTCAACCTTATCGAAAAATATAGGGCATCTCCCTTTTGGGCTTGCAACAAACTAGCTCTTCATCAGATCTTCCTTCTATATCCAGCCACGGGGATAATGGGTTTGCTGGATTCCCCTAGCTAATGGGTTCTATCTGAATACAGATGGCTCATGCACCTTGGGTGACTTGTGAGGAGGATGGGTCGTTTAGGATTCTAGGGGAAGTGTCCTTCTTTCCTTCACAACTCATTATAGCCGTGTCAATTCACTCTAGGGGGAGGATAATGCAGCTCCCACTGGGCTTACCCTTTCAAACCAGAAGAATGTTGTCCTTACTCAAGTGGAAATAGACCCCATGATCATACATGAATCCCATCATGGAAAAGTCTCCTTCCCATGGTCGATATAATACATTATTAGGAAATTCAAATCTCTCCTAAATAACAATATCCAGGTAACCCACACATGATGAGAGGAAAATAAGGTTTCAGATCATCTTTCTTCTTTGGTAGATTATGGATCCAATGTCACATGCCTTCCAACATAACATTCCTTAAACATGAAGGGGTAAATTTGATTCTAAGGGGTACCCTTAGCCTCCATTATTTTAGACCTCACTAATCCCTATATTTTCATTGTTTCTTTTGTTTCTTTTTATCTCTCTTCATTGAATAAATATAATGGTGGTGGTGGTGGTGGTTGCTATCATGTTTTGGGTGGAGGTTTTTGTTTTGATCAGAATGGTTGTTTTGGGGTTGTGTTATAGTTTCCCAATTACATGGAATGTAGCTGTGAATTAATAAATATGGTAATGGGTAGTGGGCTGAAATGGGAAAATAATGGGATGATAAATGATAAATAATTAATTATTATGGAGATCATGAATGTAACTGATGAATTTTAAGGGTCAACATAAATTTGAATAAGTTTAATATTAATGATATTAGAATGGAAAGTGGTTTCATGAATTTTTTGACATCAAATATAGAAAAATAATGGCATAATGAATGTAATGAGGTTGGTAAATGGTAATTTCAGAAACATATAATGATAGTATGACTAAATTATAAGTGAATGAATATTTTTGTTGTTTCCTTGGGTAAATTTGTGTGGTTGGTTTGGGGTATAGTTATAAAGGTGGTTTTTAGTGTGTGGTAGTATTGGTGTGGTGGTTGTAATGGGTGATGGTGGTGTTGATTTGGTGTGAACACTTTGGATGGGATTTTGTGGCTATATAATATTCATTTTATTTTCAAGTTATTTCTAATACACTACAATCTGAGTAGGGTAACATTATCTATGCCCACATGTGCATATAGGTTTTAGGTGTTTTCCACAACATCCAATTTATATATGAAATGGATGGTTGACTGATCTCTATTACCTACTCTACCTTCAAAAAAAGTATGGGTTTTGATGGCCAAGGTTCATATATGCATATAGGATATAATCAATAGTGTTTGTAGAATGTATATATTGGCTAACATGATTATGGGATTGTGATGTGGTTATATGTGGGGTTTATGTATGGTAAGAGGAGGGAACAAGGTTAGTGGCCTTCATTTTCACAAAACCCTACTATATTGGGAATGTAACATGTAGTGGGGATGTGGATATATGGAATGTGGCTATGGATATATGTTATATGGTTTTTCTATATTATTATGTCTATGAAGTGGTCTCTCTTTTTGAAAATATTTAGATATAGAAGGGATTTTAGTATAGGTTATATGTCTTTGGGGAGTGATATAGACTATATCCATTTAGAATTGGATGTGGGGTACCCTCTTAACAAATATTATTTCAATTATATGTTACTATAAATGGATTAAATATTGGATTTGTGATATTGGTGAGTTTGGGTAGTATTTTACTTGATATTGGCAGTTGTTTCAACTATTTTTTCACTGAGGAATTGTTATAATTCTTTCACATTTACTTAATGGTTCTTAAGGATATTCATACTAATTATATGTGTAATATAACCTTATTATATATATATATATATTTATTAGATTTATAAGAGAGTGTATGTGCATGGGCTGGTCATTACTATCTCATGGATTTTACAGATAGAGTTTATGAGTTTCTATCATAGGGGATTTTCTATAATTTCATATATAGTTTGTTTTGTGTATGTAAGTAAATAATGTTTTCGGTAATGGATTCGTTCTATAATAAAAAGAGATTATTTTTTATTTATATTATATTCCTAGTATTAGAGAGGTAATTCAAATAATTTATGTGTGATTATACCCTTGGTGCTAATTGTTAATCCATGTTCTGTTGGAGATGGGCTTTATAAGTCACCCTTGTCTCCATTATAAGTCTATATAGGGTTCCTAATGAAGGTAAGTCATAATAGTGCAATGTCATAGAAATGGATTATATTTCAAATAATGTTTATAGTTATACACTAGTGATTCCTGAAAGAATTTGATATGGAATCATCTTTAATTGAACATAGAATGCGATATATAAAGGGAGACTGACTTGGACATCAGAATTTGGGCCATCTATTATGTAATTCAAGGTATTGAACTCAGTAAACATAGTAGGAAATACCAGAAGATCCAGGAGCTGGTGTAAGCTGGTCCCAATAAAATTAAATAAGGAAAGAAAGTCAAAAGAGTCAAGCATACAAGGGAATATTACAAAAACGAGTGTGCACCACCCCGCACCTATCTGCCTCCACCAGTGGGGCACAATAGTTAGGGGTCGTAAAAGACCACATCTCTCCTGTATCAGTGAGCGATCACTTTTCCAGCGCATCCGCCACCTGATTCGCCTCTCGGTAGACATGTGAGACCACCACCCGCATCTGCATGATATCATTAAGGCAGCCAACCCATTGCACCAGTACACGCCAAGGAACCTGACATGTCTTGGTGCTCAAGGCATGGACCGCGACCTGAGAATCAGATTCAATCCATATATGTTCCCAGTTAAATCAGACAGCGTACCTGATAGCATATACCATGGTCCAATGCTCCGCTTCAAATGCGGTACTAGTTCCAATGGCGTGATGATAAAATCCTTTAACAAACCCATGGTAGGTATGAAACACGCCTCCGCAACCTGATGGGCCATGAGCACCCAACGCAGCCCAATCAACATTAACCTTTAGGCAGGGTCCAATGGGTGGGATCCATCGAATATACTTCATCATTTGAGGCAAGAGAGGCCACCCCGAGACACCAAGAGTATGCAGAATTTGCATATCTGCAACTGTGTTAGACATTGTCCCATCCTGCACACAAGATGCTGCATAAACATCCCTATCAATCACCCTCACACCTTGCTGAACAGTGGGGTGAAAATCAGTGAAAGTAGCACCATTAAGGACTTCCCAAAGGACAAAAACAGCCGCCGCAATGGCAGTCAAAAACAGATTAAAAATCTGTTCGATGAACCAGCCATGGGAAGCAGCAGACAACACTTGACAAACCGGCCCGCAGGTGTCAATAGTCACCCCAAACACAGAACCGATGTAATCCCATAGTTTCTTTGCATGAGATCAGTCCACAAAAACATGTTTAACTGATTCCCCATCAGCTTTACACATGGAACACATGGAGGCCATGTGAATCCCAGCCTTCTTAAGAGCATCCGATGTGGGTAGATGATTTTTCCAGATCCTCCAGATCAGAGAAAACCGAGTAGGTTTGATGAAGCGTGCTCTATAATTTAGCAACCATGAAGGTGCAGGGGAATGGTCCCCACAGAGGGTCCTGTAAAAGTCTCTGCTATTGAATTGCCTGGTTCTGCTATGCATCCAGATCAGAGTATCCTTCTCCATGAAGACGTAACCAGTTACTTCATGCTCCACCTACACAGGAACACTAATAGAATCAGATTGTAGCTGTGAGAGAAAACTTAAAATTGTCAAATTGGCTGCCTCAGGTGGCACATTAGGATCCCAAACAGGCTGTGTGAGCCACCTTGTGCTCCATCAATTAAGTGTGGAATCCCTGCAAACCAACCAGCGGGTATCATGCATGATTCTGACATAAGCCTGCTTGATAGAGGTCCAAACCGACGAGGCAAGGTGCCATTTGTGTCCATTTAAGAGCCTCCTTGTGATCTTGTTTGAGAAAAAGTCATCGTCATCTTCATGAGTAATCTAGTTCCAAGTGAACTTCCCAATCAAACCATCATTAAACGTCAGGAGATCCTTGATTCCTAGGCCCCCCAGCTCCACCAGTTTGATGCATTCCTTCCATGCCACTGTAGCCAGCTTCTTCTCATGTGGGGACCCCGTCCATATGAAATTTCGTACCATACTCTGATGTTCCTTGAGAAGACCCCTCGTCCATTGATAAATGGAGAAGGAGTAGACAAATTTCTTTGTGATAACTGAATTCACAAGACAAACCCTCCTGGCCAGGGACATAGCTTTCCCCTTCCAGCTGCCATCTGATGAACAATTCCAACATAGATTCCTTAAAGGTGTTTTCTTTTCACTTTTCCCCAAAATAGTGGGACCCCAAGATATTGGAAGGGTATGGAGCCCCTCCTCACCCCAAGAAGTCTGAAAATTCTGTTCTGTGTCCCAACTGGAATTCCATTTCCAAAAACAATGGAAGATTTTTCCCAACTAATGGCTTGTCCAGACACCTCCTCATAATGACTGAAGAGGGATTTAATAGAGGATATATTTTTCCTTGACGCCTGACCAAGGAGCATGACATCATCGGCATACAATAAATGAGATGGGGAATACTCAATCACGCCAGCCCTAATACTTTTATAAATACCCATTTGAGAAAGGTCATTGATACACCTACTCAGGTAGTCCTCTACCATGGAAAAAAGCAGGCCAGAGAGTGTATCACCTTGCCGTACCCCCCTGGTGCAAGGAAAGAAGCCCATCGGGGCACCGTTGACAAGAACTGATAACCTGGAAGACTCCATAATGGTACGGATCAGATTCACAAAGTCATTTGATAAGCCATATCTTCTAAGGGCATCAAGAAGAAATCTCCACTTAAGAGTGTCAAAGGCCTTGGAAATATCAATTTTGATGGAAAAATTTCCCTCTTTTGTCTTCCTTCTCATAAGATTGGCACTCTACGAGGCCATAAAAAGACACTTTTGAATGTTCCTCCCAGGGACAAAACCGAATTGATTCGCAGTGATAATGCCATTAACCAACCCACCCATCCTGTTCACCAAAACCTTGCTAATGATTTTGGATATCATGTTCCCAAGGGAAACCGGTCTGAAGTCCTTGGTGTTAAGGGAATTCTATTTCTTGGGGATAAGAGCAATGAAACAGGAATTCATTCCATGGGGCATATATGAGTGCGCAAAAAAATCCTTAATTTTATTCACAATGTCATTCTGCAAGATATCCCAATAGAACATAAAAAAAATTTTGTGAACCCATCAAGACTTGGGGCACTCTGAAGATTAAGGGATAGGAGAGCAGATCTGATCTCCTCTTTTCATGGGGGAGAAAGTAAAAGCTGATTCATGAGATCATCAATGCAGGGGCTGATGTTATCAACCATGCGATGGATGTTGGACTGCCCATTATCAGAATATATACCTTTTAAGTATTTAGCAACTGCCTGTGAAATCTAATTTTCTTCACTGTACAAGTGCCCATCAATGCTAATCACCCTGTTTCCTGCCCTCACCCTCTTTTCCTTATGTAACCTGTTGAAGAGCTTGGACTTTCTATCCCAATCCGTTAACCATTTCACATTCAGTTGATTTCTAACCAGCGTTTCCTTTAATATTAGGAGGTCATCCATCCTATTATGGGCCATTATTTCCTCTCTGGATATAGTGGGCCGCTGATCATGACAAACCTGAATCCTGGCCTACTCCTCCTCTTCCTTCTTGATGTCCTCATCAATTTTCAAAAAATACTTTTTACTCCATTCTCTTAGGATCCCCTTAAGGTGATTTAGATTCATGGAAAGTCATTGAAAAGGACTCCCAATGATTTCCGAATTCCATGCCTCCAAGATAATCTCCCTGCAACCTGGAGTCACAAGCCATCCATTGTTGAATTTGAAGGGAATAGGGACCGACCTTGTGAGCTGGGTATTAACCTCAATAACCATCGAATTGTGGTCAGAATGATGCTTAGGGAGCGTGAAACCAGAAACCCCATGATCCGTATCATGATCACCAATACAGATGAAACATCTATCAATCATGCTGGCTTGTTTCCCCTCCCACGTGTACCTACACCATGTAAAATCTGCACCAGCTATGGTAACTTGTTCCAGATTACAATAGTCAATGCATTCCGAAAAATTAGCAGAATCAACCCTATTGATGTTTGACCCAGTTTTCTCCTCAGGATTCAGTACTGTGTTGAAATCACCAATAACCACCCAGTTTGGCATCATCCTATTAGAAGTGTCTTTAAGATCTTCCCATAATTCCCTCCTCTTAATATAAGAGTTGGAGGCATAAACAAAGGAGACAGAAAAATCCTGCCCAGCAAATATGTAGTTAATTAGGACCCTTTGGTTCCCATTAGCACAGTAAGTGATCTTAATGCCATCATGACTTAAAACCCATAAGTGGTCTATATGAGATGCATGATGATTGTTTGAAACGAAACTGTATCCTAGAGAGCCCCATTTGAATCCTTTCCAGTTTTCAAAGAGTAGTTTTTGGTTCAGAAATACCAAAAAACATCAGTTTATAGTTCATGAGATAATGTCGAAGGGCCTTGACCGTGCTGGAGTTACCCAGCCCTTGACAATTACAAAAAAGGATCTTCATTTCTTACTGGCCATGCCTCTTGTCAGAGGCCCACCTTTCCTATCCACCTGTAGCTGTTTCTGCTTTTTCTTACCCTGACCACTCTTCCCTTGCTGTCCAGAAGCAGTAATATTATGAGGATCATTTGTCTCCTGGAATGCCCCATTATCCCCTTCCTTTGGTGGGACAGTGTTAACACTTTGATCCAAGCCTGCACCAGCTGAAGCCCGGCCTGCACTCCCCTTCACCAGCTCGACCTCGCTGTCAGCATTCATATTCCCAATCATTTCATCACTACCACCACCACTGGATGCAACAACGTTCACTTCTGGGAGTATTGTGCCTTCATTATTCCTAGCATCTTTTTCGGTAACCATAAACCCATCCAATCCATCAATGGAAGCATCAAATCCACCCTCTTCCACGGGCATAACAGATTTTTCATTACCTTCCACCTCATCATCCCATAGACGGCCACCCAAGGGCATGAAAGTGTTCCCATATTCGAGAGGGGGTCACTTCCATCTGAGAACCTTCTTTGGGAAGCCTTGGATGGTGAGATCTGGGTGAACCTCCCTCCTGAATCAGAAGATGGATAGCCACCCAAACCTCTGCCAACTTCTTCTGTCAGTTTGGTTGATTGATCCCCCAAAACATTCTGCGCATCCATCTCTGTAGAGTCACACTGAGGAAAGGTGGTTGGCCCAACTACAACCTGTCCAACTTGTACTCCATTTCTAGGTAGATCAGCCCTGGTAGCATAAGTAGACCCTCCCATATTCGGAGCTTCATGTTGCCTAGCTCCACTTCCATTGCCATCATTCAAGCCCTCAGAGGGATCTAGTGAATTGTTCTCCTCCCCCTTCCTTCTTCTGTACATGCTCCCTTCATGACCCTTCATCTTGCAAACATTTCACTCCTTGTCCCGTTTACATTCGAACGTCATATGCCCAAATAATAAGCATTTCATGCAGAACTTGGGTTTCATTTCATAAGAAAATATCAAGCTTCATGCTATCATCCCTTGTGGTAAGAATTACCTCCTCCACTAGCGTGCTCGACATGTCAACTTCCACTAGGACTCTCGCATAGTGTACAAGCCTCGGATTCTCTGTCTGCCGGTCCATAAGAATGGGATTTCATACAGAGGAGGCAATATCCTAGAGGATCCTCAGATGCCAATACAGCCAATTCAACTTGTAAATTCTAATCCATAACTGCGTATGAGAGTTTCTGACATTCATAGGTTCAACATTTCGATCCCATTCTTGCACATTCATAAATCTAGGGTTCAAAGAGACCGTACCCTTACTACATGCTTTCCGCTTACCTTCATCTGGGGGAATACCACATGGTAATATCCTCGTCCCATTGCAATCATCCTCCAGTCATCGAAGCCCCAAACCTCCGCAATCCTCATTTTCAGATCCTGAAAGTTCCACAGACGCCCACCTTGCGGGGTAACTACCCGCACGATAATTGAGTACCAGCATTGATTTACCCATTCCTCCACTGCTTCCTGGTTGGCCGCAACATGGTCAATCCTCCCCTTCCTTATCACTCTCCTAGGTGGGGGTGCTTCGAAGTCCGAGAAGGATGGTCCCGCTGCTTTGTGCACCACTTCCGCAAAATTTCTCTTACTCTCCGCAGGTTCCTTCGAAGTGACCAAATTGACAATTTCATCTTTCCTAGCAATTGAGAACATCTCCCTATGACTGATCGGCTCAACCCCTGGCCTCTGATTAGCCGCATTATCTGCCTGCGTCCCCTGACTGGGATCCGATGCATCATCTTCCTCAATCGGCTAAGGGTTTTCACCTGGTTCCCTTAGAGCCATCCCATACTAGGAAATGTGATACTACTTATATAGTATATAGGAAGGAGTGGTAAATGCACTCTGATGATTGTGCATGGGTTTTCATTGGGAGATTTTGGAAAATGAAAATGAATCTAATTAAATAATCAGAGGGAACTTTCCATGTTCTGGGCATAGAGATTCATTTCATGCTGGTGACCAATGTAATTTCATTTTGTGACTTTATATATTATTGGTGTAATTTTACCTATAGTTTTATCTAATTTATGTTTATATTGATTTGTATATATGATAAATCTCTTACATTTACATGTTCATGACATTATGTGCCTATATTGTCTAAATATATATATATATATATATATATAAATGGTATTGATTTGAAATTATAATTAAGCCTTGAAAATATTGAAACTGATTTCATTATTTCTTATATTTTTATTATAATTTATAATTTTAATGGTTACCTTAATGAATTATTGAAAATTAATGATATGTTAGTAACCTAAAGGACCATTAAATTTGATAAGTTAAATTATTTCATCCCATGTTTTAATATTTATATAAAATTATCTTTGGTAATCTATATTTTCTAGTTTTAAGTCAAATATAATGATATTTATTATACAATGATCATGTTAGGATTGTATGAGTAATACTAAAAATATGATAAATGTAAGTAATATTTTATATTTTGAGATTTGTGATTTAATAAGGAAAGAATATTTAATATAGTATTCTAGTCATCATAGTTTGTATACTTTAAATTTCATAGGTTTTTAGGTTGGCTTAATAGAAAAAACAATAATCTTTAATGAAATAATGGTTCAACTCTTAATATCATGTTATGAATAATAAATTAAATTTTTAATTAATCATGTATTTATTTTAAAAAATATTATTTAAATGTTTCTAGAATTATTTTTTGTATTTAAACTTGTTTATTTTGAATGCACTTTATATTCTATGTAATAATCTTTTCCATGTTGTTTCATAATGCTTACTTGACATTCTTGAACAATGATGTTCTTGGTTCGTAAAATTATTTCTTAAATAAATGGAAGATTTCATTTTAATAAAGATTGTGTTGATTCTAAAAGTATTACTTCAAAAAAAAAATTGAGAGTGTTATAAAAATGGATTTTATTGATACCTCGTTTTGAAGAGATAATAACCTTTTTACATTTTAATAGTCTTTGGAAAATGAATGTTTTCTAGTGAAAAGTTGGTGGTGAATTGAAAAGTGTTAGATGTATGGATTTTAAGAGATATGAAAACCTAACCGTTAATTTTTATTTTTATTAATTTTTTTTGGGTTTACGCAAATTTGGGAGTGGAAGGGTAGCTCAAAATGAGGTTTTAGGAATTATTGGTGAAATATGGGAAATATCATGGTAATAGTGGAGTCTGTGGTGTGCATGTGTGGATTCTGTGTAAAACATACCAATCCACCATTCTTCGAGTAGGGAATGGTCCCAAGCATGGATCATATACAGTCTATATATAATCCACGAACATTTAGACTCAACCACACTATAGTTCAGGGAGTTTTGGTTCTAAAATTGTCATACCATCTACACTAGACCATAGTATATCGCCATTTTGGGCTCTTAGGTATAGTGTGTGTAGAGACCCAAAGCTTGATGTACATGGTCATTACAATACTTTTGTGGAATAATTAATACCTAAAAAAACCGACACACAAGGACCTTAATAGTTTAGTTTCTTTGGAAACTCGGAATATAATCTTCTAATCGTGGTGAAAGATCTTCAACATCTCCCATAAAGATCTTCACCTTTTTTTCTTACCTAAAACCTTTCTTTATATCCTGGGGAAAAGAAAACATAAAAAGGGTGAGCTGAAATGCTCAGTAAGGGTAAGCATGGAGAAAATAAAAAAAACCATATACATTTGAACATAAAAACATAAACATAATGTTTAAACATCGAAATCTTGAGAAATGACATAAAACAAGGTAATACGTAAGGCATAGATCGTAATAGAACATCAATCATGATAAAATAGCTTGGAAATAAAAATTTTAATTGTGGAAAAACATTAATCACATGATATGATTTCCATAGTATCCAAGGCATTGCTTCCAAGACCGTATTAGTGGACAAAGTCCCTTTCTGAATCGAGTTCACTCCTTGTTCCAGTCCTATTACACTGAACCAGATTAACTTACCATTCCAGCCACGTCTATCTCCTAAGATATAAATCATTACCCAATGCATTGGAGGGAGATATAGGTACCACCCATCTCATAATGAAATCATTCTTAATTGTTCCACAACATGAACATAAATCATTCATCATTACCCAAAGTATAAAATGGGTTTCATAAACATCATCCCATCATAACATAATCCATAAAAAACAAAATGGATATCATTTCATCATAAGAAAAGAGAAACCATGTAAATCATAGATAAATTATACTTGAAACATACACATATTAAATAATTCCATCTTATATGGATAATGGTTTTGATAAAACACATGAAATGAATTCTTGAGGAAAATATCCTTTCTTCTTCAAGATCATTTTCTTTCCACAAAATTTCATGCAATTTTAAAAGAAAAGGATTTTTTTGAAAATAGTTAATAAATATTATAGAGAAATATTCATGAAAATAAGGCGTTATAAAACAGTAAAAATACATTAATGCCGTATAAGTTAAAAAAACATTCTCCTCTTACTTTTGTCGGAAAAGTCAAAAAGTACCTCGTATGGTAAACAAAATAAAGATTCCTTCCAAACCTTGTGGTAAAAGTCATAAAAGGGTAAGAATTACTTTAAAAATACATGGAAGAATACTAAAAATTTCATGAAAACATTTTTAGAAAACATGGACATGGATGATAAACATAACCCCAGTAAATACTTACGAATAAACAATCATGGATAATAATGAGATTGGAATAATTATCCCTTACCTTAGGTTTGATATGCTTCGTATGTATCCAAAACTCTTGTATAATGATTTAAATAATGTCATTGAATTATTACAGAATCATATACATTGTTATGATGTCATAAATGGTTCACTTATGACTTTATATTACCCGTTCTTTTGTAAATTCCATGTTAAAGCAGTGTTTTGGGTAAAATCGTTTTATTTATTGTATGTGTTCGGACTTCTTGTTATTGATATTATTACTTATATCCTGATTCACTTAATTCCAGAATTTAAAACAAGATTTATATATAATATATATTCATAATATACATATATATATAAATGATAGATCGATAAATTGAATGAAATACACCATTCATGGAGACTGTAGGTCGTACGTACACATGAACGCTATTTTTGTTTCCTTATTGAATTGAATGAAATTAAGTAGATGACATACATATATATATACATAAATCTAGTATCATTATAATGTCATATATTTCATGATTACTTATTATATATACTTATAATCATTCATGAATGGTTAACATGGAGAATGAATCTCATCGCGTCGTGGATACGGTAGTCCGTACGTAGGCACGAGCGAGGATACCATTCCCTTGATCGTGGAATTGTATTGAAGTGTATGTATAATATTTCAGAAACAATATCACATTACAATAATCATATATAGTTATTTATTTACACCATTATACCCATCCATGTAAGGTGGTAGTTGAAAACAGATTACACCACGGCGTAGAGATGGTATTCCGTACGTTCGCACGCGCGATGATTTTGTTTTCCGTAGGATGGATAGAAGGTGAAATAGGGTTGTTCCATATTTATAATAACATATAAGTATATATTTAATACTGATTTTATTACTTTATAATGACACAACTAAATAAGAAGAAGTATAATAAGAAAGAAACTTGAGAGAATCCGAAGAAGAGATTACCTCTTCTTCGACACACCTCCTTTAAGCTTCCTCTTAAGAAAGTAGAGTTGGTCTTTTGAGAGAATCAGAACCTAAAGAATGTTTCTAGGGATGTGTAGAAGAGAAATGGGCAGGGGTTGGCTGAGCTTCAAGGCTCAAAAGGGTGTGAAGAGAAGAGGAAAGGGGTGCCCTTTTTATAAGGGAGGAGAGGGGCACCTTTGAAAAACATAAAATATTATTTTATAATAAAGTCATATTCGGTTTATAATAGCTCCAAATTGATTTATTTCGAATCCAATTTGGGGATGGGTCTAAATACTCTCAACCAATTGGTTTTAGACAATTTTAGGTTACTATTTTAACCTTATCTTTTAGATTTAACTCTAAGTTAAATAATTTAACTTTTACCGTGTCTTCTTATTTTCTTACACTATATGGTAAATAAACTAACTATAACCAGCCAAAAGAACCAAACTTGGTTCATTATTAATATATATAACCTTATCTAAGTAATTTGGCCGAACCTTATATTTTTAGGAATAAAATAACAATTAATAATATAATATTTCTTTTAAAAACTATTTTATGTCAATTTTGACACTATTTGGTAATTTATTTTTGTGAAAATCATAACAGCATGATTAGTTAAAACAAAGTTAATTGAATCAATAATAACATGTCATATTAACCAATAAAATTATTGGAATTCATAAAAAGTCTCAAATTAAATTTATTTGGGTATTTATAACATCAATTATGTTAATATTTCATTAATAAGGTAATTACTGTATCATCATTGTGTCATAAATTAATTTATTTAATGTATAAAAATTATAACTAAATTACCATTTTGTAGGAAATAAGTTTATCTTTCTAATGAATATTTATAGTCGAATTTATCTTATGTATAACCCTATATTAAAAATGTTTTAGTTATTAAACTTTGATTTTAACTATTTTAACTATTCTTTAAATAAAATAATAATAAATGTCCTAATCTAATCCAAGTGGACCTAAAGGGTAATATTTTATTCATAAGGTTGTTTTTGGTAGATATAAACTTGTCCAATAGAATTAGGACATGTGTTAGGGTAATATTATTATCATTTTTACCCTTAATTGCCCTATTTACTTTTAACCGTGGTAAATAAAAGTAAAAAGTTACTATTCACAAAAATTATTTTCATCTCATTGAACCACATTTTACTCCTTGATATTAATTGTGTCTCTCAGATTTTTGAAATTCCACTCACAGAAGTGGTAAAATTAAGTTTTATGTGACTTTCCAAATTCTCCTAAGAGTTGGGTAAAAGATGGTGAAAAGTTTAATAAAATTTTTATATATCGAAAATTATTATGAAATGACTCCAATTAATTAAATTGAACTTATATAGGTAATATGTATCAATTTTGACCTAAAATAAATTTAAATAAAATAAATAATTATTTAAATAAGAATTCGGTTTTTAAATAGTAACCCAGTGTTTTCACTATTCATCAAAAATTGAAAGTTTTCAGAAAAATACCAAAAATCCACCCCAGGATAATTTTGAAATTCCAAATCTAAAAATGATGTCCATTTTGAAATATAAAATTTATAACATTTCAAAAAGTGAGTATTACTATTCATAATAGCTAGTTCATAATAATATTATAATAATATCTTGTTTAATGAAACTCGGTATTGCGTACTACACACGCTATCGAGGAAGGTCTTGATTACGTGCAATGCAAGCCAAGTCAGGGATACGTGTAGTGAAAGCTCTGTTTGGGGTTGTGTATAACATAATCAAAACTTATTTCATTTATACATTAAACAAAATCAATACATAATGTTGCATAGAATAATTTCCACAAAACAAACTTGAATTTTTGTGTAATACAAGACAAGAATAGTGTTGCTTATACTGCAAGATAATATGGTGTTAAGTATAGTACATTCTAATCTTGGTGTAGTGTATATTAGAATACATCAATGAAATTAGAAATAACATATCTCATAAAATCTTGAGGTGTTACATTCTACCGCCCTTAAAATGAATTTCACCCTTGAAATTCGTCGGGGTTATAAATGGTTTACTACTTGAAAGTTTCTTTCAAAGAAACCCACATCGTAAAAAGGAATACTAAAATATAATTTTAAAAATGAATGTTAGAAACAAAACGGATACCCAAAGTAACTCATCACTTGTGGTCCCACATACAAGATCATAGGTGAAAATATGGATATGGAAGAGAAATATAACATTCAAGTTCTGATGATGAGTGGTAGAGAACAGGGCTATGAAAAATCCAACAATCAGAAAGCCATAAAATTGTGATGATCTAAGGTACCATCTGATTCATCAGATATAAGGTCACTAGGACAACTTTTTTGGTTTTCAAGATCATTTCCCTAAAGTTGAAGAAATTTGAATTATAAGAAATACTTTCTGGATTTTGGTACAATCTCACTGTTGGTCGTTCCATGGACAATTTACTCTTCATCTCTTAAAGAAATGAAGTTGAATTTTTCATTCGCGAAGTGTTAGTAGATCATGTGATAGAATGACGGGTCATTCCATCTGTCTCAAACAAAAGGTTAGAAAAAGTTATCAAATATACATAAGTCCATCTATAGTGAGATTAATCTTATATGATTCCAAAAATGGACTTATACTTCATCTATCATACCGATTAATAAAATAAAACTATTTTCTACTAACCAGGGACTTCTTGTAGGCCAGTGGTATGAGATAAAGGCCTATTGCACTTCGGTTGTGGGTTTGATTCCCAAAGCCTTGTCTGACACGCTGGGTTGTCACTCATCCCATGGGTTGTCCTTTCTCTAAAACTACACTATTATAACATTCCAGAAATAGTATCGAAAAAAGTTCTAGCCTTAAAAATTTCTATCTGATTTCCAACATAATCCATTCCAACTTTTAAGCTTATCGAAAATACTTCTATCCAATATTATAGTATAAAGAAAATGATTACTAGAAATGTCATCAACAAAGCATGTGAATACCATCATTTATCTCCCATATAAGATATATCTTGTTGGTAACATTCCGAACATGTGAATACCTTAATCATGTAATCTCTTGAAAAATGAATACATATTGAACCTTAGTGAAAACATGAATGCAATTAAAAGTTAACTCTTTCCACATACCAAAATCCCAAAAATTATATATACTCAAACCATGACATAACTTAGTCCTTATATCAATCATGAGCTCATGAATACTATCAAACATATTATTTTCCCCTTATCCATTCATTATGCTCATATCATATTCTTTCCAAAAATATATAAATAACATTTCATGGTTACCGGTACCATTCAACATATACTTTCAAATACTTTAGGAAAAACAAACGTGTAACAATCCTTATATGTGTCTTTATTCCATAGTACCATTACCTATACAACATAACTCTTGAAAAACATAAATCATTCCACTACCTTCTTAAACCATTGACCAAGCTTCAACACTTCTTTCATCTCATATATCATTCGTAGTCTCCTCATCATCATCCACATAAATACTACTAATATGACCATCCTGATTCTCTTCATGAGATTTTCCCTTAGGGCATTGGTTTTCATAATACCCATACATTCCACATTTAAAACATCTAGTCATTGTTGATGTCGTATCAATACCATTATCCTTCTCCATGGTGTTAACTGAACCTTTTCCTTTACACTTACTGGATTTGTGTACTTCTTTTCCGTACCCAAAGCATCTTCCAGTTCCTTTGAAAAATTCTCCTTGATGCCTCTTCCCACATGATTTACATGAGAGAAATTGAACTTTCTTTCCTCTATGATCATCATGAAACTCCATATTTCTCTTATTAGCTGAGTCAGGAAACTTACCAAAGTTGAGATTATTGATCATATTATGAGATTTCTGATTAGAAATTATAATGATATGTGGACCTCCAGATCCAATTTCATTTGGTTTCTCAGAAAGAATATCATTCCATTGTCCATCATATCCTCCATTATCGTGAATCTTCCTGTATCCAGCAAATTTCTGGAACCCAAAAAAATAGTTTCAGAGGAAAAAATCATAAACATGGGGGATTACCTTCAATTTCTAACATCTTAGGTTAAATTCTAAGATCGTTACCATAATTCTAGGACTATAACCTATAATTATACTTAATCATAGGGACATCCCTAGACATACCTTAGAAATATCTCTAGGGATATCACTAATGTTTTTGCATCCTACTTTTCAAAGGTTAACTAAAACTTTCCTCAGATACCAACTGTAGAGTCCCAAAGCCTGACATACATAGACATTACATTAATTTTCCGGAATACTTAATACATAAAAAAAATCGACACACAAGGACCGTAATAGTTTAGTGTCTTTGAAGACTCTGATTATAATCTTCTAATCATGGTGAAAGATCTGCAACATCTCCCATAAAGATCTTCACCTTTTTTTTACCTAAATCATTTCATTATATCCTGGGGAAAAGAAAACATAAAAATGGTGAGCTCAAATTCTCAGTAAGGGTAAGTATGGAGAAAATAAAACAAACCATATAAATTTGAACATAAAAACATGAACATAATTTTTAAACATCGAAATCTTGAGCAATGACATAAAACATGGCAGTACGTAAGGCATAGATCATAATAGGACATAAATCATGATAAAATATCTTATAAATAAAACTTGTAATTGTAGAAAAACATTAATTACATGATATG
Source organism: Viscum album (assembly GCA_963277665.1). Lineage (NCBI taxonomy): Eukaryota > Viridiplantae > Streptophyta > Magnoliopsida > Santalales > Viscaceae > Viscum > Viscum album. The sequence continues at coordinate 1,510,901,880 of OY728158.1, forward strand.
ATTTCCATAGTAGCCAAGGCATTTCTTCTAAGACCTTCTTAGTGGACAAATCCCTTTATGAATCGAGTTCACTCCTTATTCCAGTCCTGTAACACTGAACCGGATTAACTTACCGTTCTAGCCATGTCTATCTCATGAGATATAAATCTTTAACCAATTCATTGGGGGGAGATATAGGTCCCACCCATATCATAATGAAATCATTCTTACTTGTGCCACAACATGAACATAAATCATTCATCATTACCCAAATTATAAAATGGGTTTCATAAACATCATCCCATCATAACATAATCCGTACAAAACAAAATGGATATTATTTCATTATAAGAAAAGTGAAACCAGGTAAATCATAGATAAATTATACTTGAAACATACACATATTAAATAATTCCATCTTATATGGATAATGGTTTTGATAAAACACATGAAATGAATTCTTGAGGAAAATATCCTTTCTTCTTCAAGATCATTTTCTTTCCACAAAATTTCATGCAATTTTAAAAGAAAAGGATTTTTTTGAAAATAGTTAATAAATATTATAGAGAAATCTTCATGAAAATAAGGCGTTATAAAACAGTAAAAATACATTAATGCCGTATAAGTTAAAAAAACATTCTCCTCTTACTTTTGTCGGAAAAGTCAAAAAGTACCTCGTATGGTAAACAAAATAAAGATTCCTTCCAAACCATATGGTAAAAGTCATAAAAGGGTAAGAATTACTTTAAAAATACATGGAAGAATACTAAAAATTTCATGAAAACATTTTTAGAAAACATGGACATGGATGATAAACATAACCCCAGTAAATACTTACGAATAAACAATCACGGATAATAATGAGATTGGAATAATTATCCCTTACCTTAGGTTAGATATGCTTCGTATGTATCCAAAACTCTTGTATAATGATTTTGAATTCTTGTTTGGAACCTAATAAATATTCTTGATTTTATTATGATGTTTATTTCCAAAATGATAGTAAAGTTATATTTTTATATGCTCAAGTGTATTTGAATATTTTTTAGAAAATTAATTGAAAACTGGTATTTAATGAAGTAAAATTGTTTATAAATGGTTTTATAAATGTCAATGAGTTATTTTGAAATACTTCTAAGTGGAATTTGGAAAGGCCTAGTCAGAACATTAAATGATTTTATGTAAAATGTAAATCCCATGGGATATTCCCTTTTTGTGTGATAGAAATGTTTGATGTTTGAAATAATTTAATTAAATATCCCTTTTAAGGAAGTTGATTTGAATTAAATTGATATACTTCGATTAAGTGAATGTTCCTATGTGGGTGTTCAGAGGTGTGAGTAAGATTAACGATTGTTTTTAGATGTCATGATATGATATGATATATAGAATGATACAGATTTGAAATGATCACCACCATTTTAATTTCATGAGAAGTTCTGGGTTTCTAAGTGGAAAGTCTGGGTTCAAATGTGCACTAGTTTAGAATCTTGCTATGGATACTCATCCTTGGTGAGACGTGGTTCATCCTATGAGATTTTTCCTTCAGTCTTCTCATAAATGGTAGGTCTGGGTGTTTGATAAGGGGTTTAATGATGTGTTGATTATTTCCCAACATGTGGATTTTGATTCATCAATGACCATGTTATCTCTATTTGAGACCATTTCCCTTTAGCAATATAAGATTCTATGATGATGATATATGTGTATTTTCCAAATTTCGGTTAGTTGGGAAATTTTGAATTGATATAATATTTTCAATCAAGTTGTCCATTTAAAAATATATTAATGAAAATTTATTAATGATTTATAATTAGAAAATAAATTGTGGTTTTATATGGAAACAGTGTTGTATTTGTGAAAAAGGATGTTTTGAGGGAAAACTATTTGATACTTCCATGAATTAAGGAACTTATAAAAAACCTATTTTCATGTATTCAATTTAAAATTTTCATGGAATAGATTATCTTTTAAAGTTTTATGCTCTTTGTTTGTTGGTGGTGACCTACTGGTCATTCAACTCATTCTTATATATCATCCATGTTCAGTAGGTTTCTCAGTGTAGTTGATATTCATATATCATTGAGTTTGAGTTGAAGTGGAGGTTCATATCACATTTCCTCATTTTTAAAAGGAGGTGTTTTAGTTTGTTTTATCCTTTTCCTTATTATCATTTTTATTGAAAAAAATCCTTGTTCTTCCGGTTTATTATATTTATGATGATTCTTTATTTATTAGATGTCTCAACTAGTGACTCATTTGTATTTTTGATATACTATAAATCTATTCGGGTTTAATATAATTTGGTGACATCATTCCTATTTAATTATTATTTAATCTTGAGTTATTTTTGTTAGTCCTTGGGGATTGATAATGCCCTTCGAGACTTTTCATGGATGGATCGGGTGTCCTATTATGGGATGACTCGGGTTGGTTCTCAAAAATTAGAATCGGAGCCCATGTTTTTCTTATTACATAGGGAAGTGTTGTAGATAAAATCTAGTATTTTCAGGAATCATGAGGTAGATCATGAATAGGTTCTTGATCACCACCTTTCATAATGAGACCTGAGTTTCCAAGTTTGACGGGTATGTGTTTGTTTTGTGATCAAGATTGGTTCCAGGTTGTTTTTAGGATTTTGGTTGTTATTTTTTGATAACTTTTCAGTTCTAATGGAAGTGGGGAGGAACTCAGTGGTATATGATACATGTATAGGGATTCCAAAACGATGTACAGAATATGTGACCTAAGTGACATCCATTAGAATTTATATGGTTATTGTATAGTTGGCCAAACCACATGGTTAATCCAAACATTTTTTTATTACTATAGTTCTATAGATTTTCATTCTTTACGATTCTTAGATCTTCCATTTTCTTTTAGATTGACATATGATGTGTTAGGATTATTTGTTATGGTTTATATTAACATTATATGTAAATTTTTAATGAGAATTTCTTGATATTATATTTTGAAAAAAATAAAGAAGTACCAATTTTATAGAAAAACTATAGATAATTTCAAATTTCTTAAATAACTTAATGAAAATGGTGTGTACCTACAATGAAACCCATTATTTAAAATATTTTTCTGTTTTTTTTAAATCCTTTTTGGATTATGGGGGAAAATTTTAATGTTTTTAACTTTTTCATGTGACATTAAGAAATCTTAATTGGAAATTTTTAATGATTTTATATATGAAATGTTTTAAAATAGAAGGCTTGAAACATTTCAATGATAAGAAATTTATATTTAAAAATATAATAATAGGTTTAAATTCTAGTACAAGGAATGAATGTTATTTTGAAATGAGTTTTGATAAAACCCTATTAGTTTGAACAGGTGAATTTAGTTTGTTTTTTTTCAAAAATAAATGGGGTTTTTGGTTAATAATTTGTTATGTAATGGATTCAAAATTTTCATAAACGGTTTTTTTCATAATGTTTATTGATTTTTTTCATTAACTTGTGGGGTTGAAATTTTGAATTTAATATTGATGATATTTTCATTTTTTTTAGATTACATGCCGATTCAAATTTAAAAATACTCTTTAGTTGATAAAGATTGTCCTTTGATAGTTATTCCATTATCTCCAATATAAAAGTATCATGGTATTCCTTTATTTACCTTGTGTAAGTATTCTATTAAATACTTCAAAACCCTAAAACCTTTACATTTCATTGAGAAACCTGATTATTAGGGGAACTAAAGTGTCTAAAGAGTGTTTAGTGGAATTTAATCTGACATGATATTCGTAAATCTCTCAATGTAAATTTTACATCCTTCATGTTAGAGGGTCTGGGTTGGAAGTGTTGACAGTATTTCATCAAGCCAAATCCATTGAAGGAACATTTCTAGGAATCTTTCAAGTAGCTTTTAATACCAGAATTCATCTCTAATTCTATAAATGTACTGAAATATATGGAATTTTCTGGTCTCCAGTAAGGATATAAAATATTATTGGAGTATGTATTCAATTTTATTTTTCTGGTACTATATTTTACTCATCTCGACTTGTATGATTCCTTAATGGATTTGATTTTCTATAAGTTCATTTACCAGATCCTTCATATCCTATGTTTTCTCTTATACATGACTTATATAATGTGGTGTTAATAAAATCTATCTAAATTGAAGTATACTTGTGGGGGATAACCAGAGGTATTATAAATTTCTTATATTCTTAGGTGTGATAAAGGAAGATCACATAAGGTAAAAAGAAAGTGTTTCAAGTTAAACCCTATGAGTAGTGGGTTTAAAATTTCTCCATGATTTTTTTATCCATATTTATCTACATGTACGAAATTGGTTTACTAGTAGTGTATAAGCATGTATTATAAAAATCATGCTTGTCAAAGGTATCCTAAATCATATTATACTTTTTTCTATCTAGTTAATTTGAAAAAAGTTCTACAAAGGATATATTTAAAATAGTGTTGGAGTGAAATTTAACCTTCTAAAAGATCCTTTTATTCTACCCATTTGTACCTATGTTGTAGTGAAGACCATTTATGTTTTCTTTGATGTATCTTTTCCATCTCATTGACTTCATTACATTTGGAATTTTTCATTTCAGTTTATTTTTGAATCCTTTGGGAGATGTTTTGAAAATTATATCATCATTATTGATTTCTATCTTGGTGATGAATGAATTCATTTGTGTTTATTTTCAAATGATCTCTACCTTATTATTGATTTCTAAATTTTAGTGAGTTGATTTAGACAATTTTGGATCTTATATAAATAATAATATAGTGGGGAGACCATTATCATTGATCTTTCTGTGTCAAATGGTTATCTCTACGTGAATTAGTGTGGTTTTTAATATTACATTTGAGGTTAAGGAAGAGGTACTATATTTGAGAAGTTGACACTTTTGAGGTGATCATGTGTAGTTTTAATTATCAAAATTTTCATGACTTATCCCATATGTGATAATGGATGTGTTAGAAATTTTCATGCATCTATGATTGTTTTCTTCTCCCTTCTTGGTGTGAAGTGGAACTTATGTTTTGTTACTTCTATGAATTATTGTATATAGGAATGTTTGGGTAGGTGTTAATGAGATCGGTATCCAATGTTGTTTTTGTATGATATTTTTATTAGAATTTTCAAGATCACTATTTCAGAAGCATGACTCTGAGTTACTCTCACTTAACCTAAAGGTAGATAGTGTCATTTTTTAGAGTGTGATTCTATTTTGATGAATTTCCAATTATTCTTTCTCATTTTCTTATTTTTAACCTTTCTTAATATATCTGGTGTTTTTTAATTAGGTGATAATTTTTCTATTCCACTTGTATTGGTATAATGTATAAGTATTATCATTGATTGTTATTTAACGGTTTTTAGAGATAATCATAGTTATGTGAATCATTGATTGAGTAGTTGAGGATCTGCCATCTGGTTTTTGAAAAGAGATCAGTTGGTATTTTTTCTTAGAGATTTTCTCAGTATTTTCTGATCAAGTTCATATGTTTTATTAAGAGTATGGTTTTACATATCAACCTTTTAAGTTTTTAACTAGTATTATATTCATCATTTTTCTATTATAGAACTATGTTCAACTTCTATAAATAGAGTTAAACATTTTAAGTCACTTTGGTGTTTGGCTTCAATAGTGTATCTTTTGTTTTATTTTACTTTTAAATATATCATTTCATATTTCCTATTGATCGTCCATTTTACTTGATACTTTCTATGGATAAAAGTTCTATGGTAGGGAAATTTTAATATCAAATCCTCGAATTTTCATTTGTTTTAATTTTATGTTAGGTTTGAGAATATTAGTAAATGTAATAGTAGCTCAAAATGGGTTTTTGGGATAATTTTCTACAACACAAGAAGTATCATGGCCGTGGTGGAGGTTTTGGTGTGATTGGGTGACTTTTTTGTAAAATAGAATGAGTCACCACACCTAGAATATGACATGGTCCTAGGTAATGCTCATTAGTGGTTTCATTATGTTCTGTATTCAATTAGCCTCCACCATATCATAATGCAGGGTGTGGTGGGTCCAAAATGGACAGACCCTATGTACTAAGTCATTTTACTTTATTATTTTAGGATCCTAAGCATGTTTTGATCAAAGACGCCATGGGAATGGTAAACTCCCACCACACCATGGTGTCAGAAGTTTCTAAACTTTTAAACTTATGATCAGTCATTTAGTCTTCTATAAAGAGTTACACCCATTTATGAGGGAACATATAATCATTATTGGAGAGTTATTTACTATTTCCTTGACTCATTTTTACCTTTTGAAATCCCATTTCTTTCCTTATTTTATAAACCCTTCAAATATAGTCAGTTTTATGGTGTATTTTTGGTGTTCACATATTCGTTTGAATAGAAACCATGAACTATCCTTTATACATTACATATTTTTTATTGGTTGGCTTCTTCCCACTCATCTTATTCTTGATCATCCTAATTAGGAGATTTTTCATGTAGTTATAGAGGTTGGTTCTTCACTAATCATTGTTTCAGAGGTCCTTTGTGGTAAGCACATACCTTCTCGCTTATTGTACTAGTGATATGTAAAGATTGTTTTGTTAATATAATTATTTTATGATCTCATATTTCTACTGTTAGTGTTTTATTTCTTATTGGATGTGGATTTTATTCTATTGGGGGTTATTTTATGTGGTTGAGGGAGGTTTCCCTTTCTTCTCAATTTAGAGTTTAATATTTGATTTATTTAATTTTCATGATTTCTAATGTTTTCTACTTATATTTTCTATATCAAATAATTTGTTTTCATTAGATTTTGATAAAAGTGGTAAAAGTGGGTTTTAATATGGTTTAATGTGAAAACAGTTTTAAGGAAATATTCCCATATTTTGGATATTTAAATGCATGGTGGGATTTTGATAAATTTTCTTGAAGTGTTTATGATGTTTATTTCAAAAATTATAGGAAGGTTTTGTTTTTATATGCCCAGGTTTGTTTGATCCCTTTCGATAAAATTATTTCAAAATGAGTATTTAAGGAAGTATAATGTTTTTTAAATGGCCTTAAATTATTTTGAAATACTTATTAATGGAATTTGGAAAGGTCTAGTTATAACTTTAAATCATATATTGAAAAATATAAAACCCATAAGACATTCCCCTTTTTGTGTGATAGAAATTAAATAAGTTTTAATTATTTTAAATTAATGTCACTCTAAGGGAATTTGAAATGAATTCAATTAAATTTACATTTATTTATAAATGGGATGATCATGCCTGGGTGTTTGGAGGAGTGATAAATGATAACTCTGAATTTTTATGATGTTATATGACATATCAAAAGAAAGAAATTTGTAATGTTCACCACCATGTTAATTTATTGGGAAGATCTAGGTAGTTAAAAGGAATGTCTAGGTACACATGTGCAGTATTTAAGAATCATTCTCTATCTGGTGTCCTTAGGTGGAACACAAGTCAACCTATAGTGTTTTCCACTCAGTTTTTCTAGGAATTGTAAGACCATGTGTTTGAGATAGGGTATATTGATGTGTTGATTATTTTCTAGTGTGAATACATTACTTCATCAATAACCAAGCTATCTCTATTATAGATCATTTCTCCTTAGCATCATTTGATTCCATAATGATTATATATGTACCTTTCCCAAATAATGGTTACTTGGAAAACTGTGAAATGATATTTTGTTTTCCTCTGAGTTATTTCTATAAAACAATTTTAAAAACAATTTTTAATAAATTTTTGTGCGAAAATAAATTTTAGTTATATTTGAAAAAGGCTCAGATTATTTTATATGTGTGTTTTCATGGAAATATATTTGATAATTTATTAAATGAAGGAACTTATAAAAATTCTATTTTAATATACTTATTTTAAAACTCGAAAGGAGTTGAATCTCTTTTAAGATGTTATGATTTAGGTTGGTGGATGGTAACCTACTAGGATTTAGTCTAATGCCTATTCATCATCCAGGTTCGTAGGGTTTCTGATCACATCATAAATTACAATATATCTAGGTTTGTCTTATGGTAGAGGTTAATGTGACATTGCCACATTTTCACATAGTGGTATTGTGGTTTATTTTATTTTTTTCCTTGTCATAAGTTGTATAAAAATAGGAATTTTTCTTTTGGTAAGTTTTATTCTTGATGATGATTTATATATTGGATGTCTCATTTTATGCTTCAATTAGATTTTAAATCAACTTTTTATCTATTTATGTTTAATATTATTGGGAAAAAATCTCATTATATTCTTCTTGATGCTTGGGTGTTTATTTACAGCCTATGGAGATTGAGAATGCCCTTTGGACCTTACCACAACTGGATTGGGTGTCCTATTCGTGGATGACTCTATTTTTTCATGATAGGAGAATTATTCATGTTTTAAATTGATATTTTTTATGATTATTTTAATCATTCATAAAAGTGTTGAAATTTTTATAATGTGAATTATTTTTTTCATAGAGGGTATTACTGAGGTCTTTTATATGACTAAGAATTTTATGCATGTTATATGGTAAATATAATCAGTGCATATAATAAAGGGGTTATGTAACTTTTTGATGGGTTTATAGATATCAGTATGGGAGTGATGATTAAGTAATAATTTGGAGTAAAAATTGTGTTAAGTTAGAAATAAGATGACATTTTGTTTTCAAGTATGAGTTAGTTTAGCAATTTAAATGTGTAGGGGTGAGTGTGATTCTTATAGTGTTTTTTTTTGTTTTATCATTTTTGGGGTTAAATATAATTATTTGAATTAAACTTTTTTTTTTCATGTTTATCCTAACACATATCCCCAAATCATTTTTAGGGTGTTTCTCTCAAGGAGAAAAATAATGAATCATAGGATATAGTGAAATCTAAATTTTAATAGCAATAAGTGCTGAAGTTTTCTAATAGAGTGTTAGGATTAGATATCGAGGAGTAGTTAAAATATTTTTAATTTTTTAGAACCCAGGTACTAATAAAAAAAAAATAATTAGTATCCTTGAATTAAATAATTAAATTCATTATGTTAAAAAATTCTTAAAATAAATAATTTTATGAAACCAATTTCTTATATGGTTATGTTTAGAAGATTAATTTTAAAATTATTGAATTTTAACTTGAAAAAAAAAAATTTTATTTTTTAAATAATCATGTTGTAATTGTCTTAGTATGAATTTTTGAGAATTTTTCGGAAATAGTTAAATTTTTGGTGAATTGTCAAAATTACATTTTTATTATAGTATTTTTGTGACATCATAAGACATATTTTTATATAAAATTTATTAAAAATATATAATTACTAAATTATTATCTTATAATAAATATATTGTATAAAAATAATTAATAACTTTTAAATTATAATTTATTTCATGATAATCATACTAATATTGTTCAGTGTCGACGCAGTGCCTGCATAGTGTTAAGAATGTAAAATTTGGCTCTTTGTAGATAATAATTATGTTCTAAAAAGTCGTTTATAGAAATATTTTAATAATTAATATGTATTATTGAGTTTTTTGGATGATATTTTCTAATTTTAGTGTAATATAACATGAATGTTATCCAAATGCATGTGCAATGCTTGTGCAATCCAAGAAAATCCAAATTAATAAATTAAATAAGTTCCCTTGACATTGAAATGATTAACTCAAAATAATGAAAAAATATAAATTATTATATTTAACATAATTTTTTTATTTATATGATAAAAATTTATTTTTAATGTATTAATTAATTAAATTTAATTATTACGCAACGCTTGTGAACTACTTGTGCAAACAGAAGAAAAAATATTAAAATGATTTTAATTAAAATTATAGAAACTATTAAATCAATAAAAAATGAATGAGTTTTTTGGAATGATTAATTTTTATCCATTATATTATTTTAATTCTAATTTGGTTCCTATGGTATCCAATTGAATAACTTTAAGCCCTTTATAATATTTTCTTTAAACAAAAGTCAAGTTATCCACACTATAGTTTTCAATTAGTCTAAACCTTTAATATAAGTTTTTTTGAAAGATATTTTAGACCATAAATGTTTTTTGGAAATATTAAATATTTATATTATTCATGATTATTTATTTAAAATTTTTAGACAATGAATAAATACCTTAAAGACATTCACAATGATGATGGAGTAATTTTTAATTTAATGAAAAAATAAAATAAATGGTATTAAAAATATTAAAATAAATATAATATGAGATAATAAATATTATAAATTATTTATCTAGTTAAATATTACACGTATAAGATATAATGAAATATTTGGTTCCAATTTTAATCTATGTTGTTATGTTTTTAAAGTCATAGTTGTGAATAGTTTTAAATTTGAAAAAAATTGTATTTCATGGACATAATATTTCATTAAATTATTTAAAAATCATAAATAACATAAATAATTCCAAATATGATTTTATACGGTCTAAAATATTATATCATGATATTTTTAGGCCTTTTGGATTTATTTACCTCTATAATAGACATATTATATTTTAATGTTTAATGTAATTTTAAAATTTGCCCCCATCTTAATTATAAAAATGGATCTTTACTTCACATAATTTTTTCACTATGAGTGATTTTCCTAGACTATACTATACCAATTTCTTTTACCATCATCCCTTACCATATTAAAGTGTTTCTTCTCTCACAAAAATACCAATTCCAAGTGCCTAAGGAGGTTTTCAAGGAGAAATATTGAATGAGTAAATTCCTCCTTCTCTTTTAAATTTTTTATCACTTTTACCTTATTATCACCCCTATATAGAGATTCATGATAATTCTAGTATCATATATATAATGTAATTTCATTTTTTTAAATGGTATATCCAACATTAAATCTCTTGCTTCCCCTTCTATTCTTATAAATGAAATCGCCGCTCGTGGTGTGTCAATTCACCACCTTTGTGGACGATGATTTTTCATTTCCCATTACCACATTCAGGGAAAGTTTAAATTCACTTATAATTGTTCAAAATTAACTATATATATATATATATATATTTTCTATATTTTAGATTATTATTTCCATTTGATATGAAAATCCATAATGAACCGACCTTGGAACCATGAAACAATCGCACCCAAAACAATGGAAATAAAAAATAATATTAAAAATGGATGGAGAGATGTTATAATGAGATAATATATTGTATTATTAATATGAATATTGTTTTATAATAAATTTATAAAACTATTTAAACCTTTATAAAAGATGTTTTAACATATTTTATGTAATTCAAACCTAAGGTAAGTGGCTTTCTTTTAAATCCCCTCTAATGTTTTTTTATTAAAAATCTTTTTTTCTTATACAGAATGATTGGATTTTCCCATTTTAATTAAACCTTATTTTTTTGAATCCTCCTTTAAAATAATACATTACTATTTTTAAAGAAAATATTTTTCTTTGTATGTACATTGTATTCCTTTAAATTATGTAATTTTCCTCAAGGAATATTTTTTATGATGCAATTATTCCAATTTTGTGATTATGTTCTGGTTCATGGGAATTGTTTATGATGATGGGTCATTACATTATAAACCAAATATGGTTGATTCTGTGGTATCCATCAAATTAATTGGATATGTTTTAATTTGACCATAATGTTTCTTCCAAGTGAAACTGTGACAATTACATCATAAGGTATTTGTGATAGATACATTATAAGGTAGTTGTGTGGGTTAAAATCATATGGTAGATGTGAGGGTTAAAATCATAAGTAATTATGGTAGTAAAATGATTCCCCAAGTTATATAAATGGTTTTCTTATGCTTTATATGTTTTATGGAAACCTTTTTTTTAATTTAGTATATGTTTCTTTCAAGGTTAAGAATTATATATTTCAGGTGTTTATAAGTATTCATGGACTAATGGTTTCTTTACTTCTTTTTTATTTCCATTACAATTATCTTTATGCTCATAAGAAATATTATAATTTTTCTGTAGGATTTAATATTTCTTAAGATAATATAATAATCTCAGTTGAATATTGTGATGATTTTTTATGAAAATAAATCATGTTTTATTTTTAAAGACTAATGTATTAGGAAAAAATCTATTCTATTTTAGTAGAATCCACTTTTTATTTTTTGGGGTTGTTATGTATGAATTATGACCTAATTATATCAAACTCTAAAACTAAAATATTTTTGGTAATGTATGAAAATGGATTATATTTGAATCAACTATATTATGTAATGTTAAATGAAGGGTACATATAGTTGGTATCAGATCATGGTTTAGATAATTTTAGGGTTTTGTATTATGGTAATAGAATACCATAAATTTTATTATCTAATGGTTAAGTAGGAATTATAAATTATTTGAATCTACACATGTTTCTTCATCTAAAATATGTATTTTCAGAATGGTTTTCAACAGAAGAAATAAGGACGCTGAAGTATCAGGGCATTGAGAGGATGATATCATTTCAAATTAATAAACTAGCATGGGTTTAATTGGGATTGAGGAGTTTTTTATAGTAATGGCTAAGTTGAAGAAGGTTATAAATGGATTTTGTATCCATGAAAGAGAGTAGTCTGAGCTACCTCAAAGGAACATGATCATAGTGGAACATTTTTTGAGGAAACACCCTCCTACTTTCAGTGGATCTTTTGACCTAGTGGTGGTTAAATGGTGGACTAAATAACATGAAATGTTATTTGATTTCATGGGGTGTTTATATGATCAAAAGATTAGTATTTATATTTATCGTTTTGATGGTGAAGTTTACCAGTGGTGGTCAATGGTCAAGAATATTAGGAAAATAGAATATATTGATTCCTTATAATGGGATGAATTTAAGAATATTTTATATGAAAAATATTTTCCTACGGTGGTTCTACTTTGTAAGGAAAATAAATTCCTTGAATTTATCAAAATGAGGAAGATTTATTTTTCATATATGAATAAAACTTCACTTAATTGGAAAGGTATGTTCCAAATCTTATCTCAAATTAGTATAGTAAATTCAATAATTTTTATGCAGGCTTAAAGAAAATATAACAATGGGAATTGGATTCTCATGAATCCAAAAGTTATGAGAAAATTTTTCTATGTTCTAATAGGGTGGAAATTGAATCTTCTAATGATCATGTGTACTTTAAAAACGAGTAAAATAAAAGGTTAAAATGGTAAACATTAGGTAAGAATCAATCAAAGAAATTAGAAGGTAAGAAAATCAAATTTTTAATTTGCAGAAAATGTTGTAAAAAGAAACCTAGGGAATGGCTCAAGAAATCCAAGAAGTGTTTTTGATATGGTAAGTGTGGAAATATGGCTCATTATTTTAATGAAATACATCTTGGTGTTGGTATGATTAATTATGATAAGAATATTGTAATAAGTTTTAAATGTGGTGGGATGTGGAATTATTGACATCCCTACCCAAGGAAACATTTAAATGATGGGAATCAGCGAGACATTAAGAATAATTTTGTAGTCAAATCCTTTGGAACTACTTTAGAAAATGTTTGGTTATCCAATAATGTTTTATCATGTGCATTTCTAGTTTACTCTGATTTTTTCAATGTCTTGTTTGATATTAGGTCTATACATTCATTTATTTCTAATAATGTTTTTTTAAAATTGGAAATTTCACATCAGGAAATGAAACCATGAATTATAGTAAAAATTACATGGGAAAATATTAAGGAAAAAAGGAATTATAATAATCATCCTCTTTTTTATTTGCAAATAAATTACCTATAAACCTTTTTTTCCTGAGTAAAGTTTGACATTATGATGGGTATTCATTAGATTTCTATTTATCATGATAATATTTATTGTAGATATAAAGATGTTTTTTTTATAAATAGTTTTAGTTTTTCAAGAATAATTAAATCATATCATTAAAAACATATCACGAAACTAAGAAATTGTTAAAATATGTAAATGAATATTATCTTCCACATACTGTTAAAAATAATGGAACTATTCAGGTTAATGATGTTCTAAGGGTAAATGAATACATGTATCATTTTCTGAATGAGATATCTACTATTATACCTGATCGGGAATTGCAATTTACTTTCAAATTAGTTCCTAATGCAAATCCAATTTCTAAAACCCCCTTATTAAATGGCTCAAGTATAACTTCTCTAATTGAAAAAGAAGTTGCAGGAGATGCTTGATAAATGATTCATTCATCTTTGAACTATACCATGGGGTGATCCTATTTTTTGTTAAAAAAAGATGGTTCCAGGAGGATTTTCATTAATTATACAGATTTTAATATCATTACTGATATGAATAAGTACCAATTACCTTATTTCGTTGACATTTTTTATCATCACTAGGGAGATTAGTATTTTTGAAAGATTGACTTGTGATTCAGGTACCATCATCTAAAGGTGAAGGAGAATGACATTCTGAAAACAGGATTTCATACTAGATATAAGAATTATTAGATTTTGTTATCCCATTTTGTTTGAAACATTCCACTCCTATATTTATGGATATTATGAATAAAATATTTTATGAATTTTATGAAAAGTTTTAGGTTTTTGTTTTTGATTATATTTTGGTTTATTCAAAAAATTTTGAGGATCATAAAAAACATATAAGTATTGTTCTACAAAATCTCAAAGAAAAGAATGTAAACAGAAAATTTAGAATATGTGACTTCTGGTTACAATAACTTTCTTTCCTTGGGAATAGTATCAATAAGGATGTCTTAACAGTTTATCCCTCCAAAAAAATTTGATGATGAATGTGAAATACCAACAAATATTACTGATATTTGTAGTTTTCTTGGATTATCATGATATTACCAATGGTTTTTTTTAAAAAAGATCGTGTTTTTATATCCCTCTAGCTATGTTATCTCAAAAAGTAGTTAAATTTATCTAGAAAAATGATTGGGATGATTATTTTTATGAATTAAAAAAGAAGAGTAGTGAATGCTCTTGTTTTTTGATTTTCCCTCAAGAAATGGTCATTTTCCATCTACAATGATGCTTCATTGAAGGGAAATGGTTTTATTCTGATATAAAATGATTAAGTAATTTCATATTCTTCAAGATTACTAAACCCTCACGAGTTAAATTGTACTATATATAATTTGGAATTATCTGTTGTTTATTTTAATTTAAAAATATGGAGACATCATTTATATTTATCCAAGTGCGAAATATATAAGGATCATAAAAGTATAAATTATATATTTAATCATAAGTAATTGAACATGAGGCACAGAATATGGATCGAATTGTTAAAGGGTTATGATTTTATGATTCACTACCATCCATGAAAAATGAACAAATTAGTGGATTCCTTATACATAAAACATCATACATCATTAACCATGTTACATGTAGAACATGCCCCTTTAATTAATGATTTGATAAACTTTGGTTTGGAAGTTATGGGTCAGAAAATTCCACTATATTGTTTCAAGTGTCAGTAAAATACTCTCTGGAAGATAGAATTAAGCATGCTCAAAAGAAATATTGTAAGTTATAGAAAAAGGTATAATTGGTTTAGAAATGTAATTTGTCTGAATTTAATGTTACTTAATTTTGCCTCCTGATATTTGGAATGATATTATGAGTGGATTATGATACCTAGCTGTAGAAAGAATTGTTATATGAATATCATAGTTCTCTATTTTCAGTTCATCCTAGAAGAACTAAGATGTATAGAGTCATCTGGGAGTATTACTAGTGGGAAGGAATAAAAAGATATGTTTTTAATTTTACCTTGAAATATTTGAATTTTCAATAGATTAAATCAGAGAGACAATTAAAAAAGTGGATGTTTATCCTTTTCTAGTGCTAGAGTGGAAATGGGAAAATATATACATGGATTTTGTGGTTGGATTACCAAATACTTATTGAGGAAAAAATGTGATTTGGGTTATTTTTGATCAACTGAATAAATCTAAACATTTTATTCTTATTAGAGAAACTATGTCTCAATATTGAAATTCCCAGTTTTTTGTTAAAGGGAAAGTTAGGTTACATATATTTACACTATCCATTTTATCTGATAGTGATCGAAGGCTCACTTATAAATTCTGTAAAGGGGTGTAGATGTTTTTGGGAATTGAAATTTCTGAACTTATTTTCATCCTCAATCTGATGGATAGTAAGAGAGAATAATTCATACATTAGAGTATATGATTCGAGCTTCTTCAATGTATTTCCAGGGAATTTGGGATCTATATCATTATTTAGTTGAGTTTTCTTATAATAATAGTTTTCATTCCAGTATAAATATGGAACGTTTGGAAGAATTATATGGAAAGCGGTTTTGAACTCAAGTATTTTGGGATGATGTCTGGGAAATAAAGGTGATGAGAACATAATTAGTAGATAATGTGGATAAAAAATTAAATATTATCTAGCAATATATTTGAACATCTCAGAGCATGCTAATTTTTTTTGCAGACAACAAGAGGGAAGACTTTTTTTTCAGGTTAGGTAATCATGTTTTCTATAAAATAGCTCAATGTAGAAATGTTATGTATTCTGGTAATAAATGAAATATTAGTCCATAGTTTATTATAATTTTTTAAATATTAGATAATTTTGGACCAGTTACCTACTGAGTATCGTTTCCTCTGCGTTTATCCTAGGTATATAATTTTTGTTCATGTTTCAATGTTAAGAATGTGTGTGTCAGATTCATCTCAAGTTTTGAGAAAATAATTAGTTCATCTATAAAAGAATATATCTTATAAATATAATCCTATTCAGATTATTTATTGGTGAGAGAAAGTATTTTGAGATAAGGCAATTCACCATGTTAAGGTTTTTTGGAGAAACCACATGGTTGAAGTAGCAACATAGGAATCTGAAAATGCTATGAGGGAAAGGTGTCCCAATATTTTTAATAAGTGAATATATTATGAGGTTGAAATTTCAAAAGGGAGGGAATATGACAACCCAGGTAATAATAGAATATTTTTTAGTAGTATTCTTGAGTTAAATAGTTGAATTCATTATGTTAACTAATTCTTAAAATAAATATTTTTATTGAACTAATTTCATATATGGTTATATTTAAAAGATTAATTTTAAAAATATAGAATATTAATTAAAAAAAACATAATTTCATTTTTGAATACAGCATGTTGAAATTTTATTATTAATAATATTTTAATTTTTTTGAAAAAAATAAATTTGTTGTGAATAGTAAAAAAATATTGTTTCTTTAAAATACCGTTTTATACAGTATTTTTATGACATCGTAAATACCTAATTATGTTATAAAATTTACTAAAATTATTTAATTGATAAATTATTATATTATAATATAAATTAGTTACAAAAATAAATCATAACATGTAGCTTAAAATTTATTTCACCATAAGTATGAAAATTATTTTCAGTGCTGATGCAGTGCATGCGCATCATTGACAAAGTCAAATATGGTTCCTTATATAAGACAATTGACTTCCAAAATGTATTTTATCAAAAATATAAATTATTTATTTTTTATAATTTAGGTTTTTGTCTGATATTTTCTAATTTTAGAGCTATATAATAGGAATCATATCCAAATTATTTTGCAATGCTTATATAAGGCAAGAAAAGTCAAATTAACAAATTAAAAAAGTTGTCTTTACATTGATATGATTAAATATAAATTATTAAATAATAAAAATTATTGTATTGTACCTAATTAATTTATTTTTATGACAGTAATTTATTTTTAATAGATGAAATAATTAACATTATTTCTAATGAAATGCTAATGTAGTGATTTTTAAAGAAGAAGAAAAATCTATAAAATAATTTTAGTTAAGATTATAATAACCATTAAATGAAACAAAAATTTGAATAAATATTTTTTTATAAGTAATATTCATCAAAAATATTATTTTTATTCTAATTTGGGTCCTTTTGAATCCACTTGTATCATTTTAATCACTTTAAAATATTTTATTTAAAATAAAGTCAAGTTGTTCACACTATAATTTTAAATTAGTATAACTGTTTAATATAAAATTTTCCAAATTATTTTTTCCACTGTAAATAGCTTTGGTAGATATAACATATTTATCTTAACCATGAATTTTATTTTTGCTTTTTTTTCAAAAAAAAATTACCGAAAAGGCATGCACAACAATAATGCAGTAATTATTAACTGAATGGAAAAAATCAAATAAATGATACTAAATTTTTTAAATTAAATTAAATATGAGATAAATAAGATTATACATGAAGAATATAGATAAATATGGAATTTTTAAGATATAATAAAAAATTCTAATTTTAATCTATGTTTTGATGTTTTTAAATTCATATTTAGGAATAGTGTTAAATTTGACAAAAATTGTATTTCATGAATATAATGTTTTATTAAATTATTTATAAATCTAAAAAAACATGATTCCTTCTAAATATGATGATATATGGTCATTAATGTAATATCTTGATATTGTTAAGCCTTTTGGAAGTCCTTGCCCCTATAATATATGTATTATATTTTAATATTTTATGTAATTCCTAAATTGACCCTCACCTCAATTATAAAGTGGGGATCTTTCCTTTGATTAATTTCACCACCTTAAACACTCTTTCTGTACTATCCTATGTAAAATTATTTTATACTCATACCTAACCATATTATATTGTTACTCTTCTAAAAAAAAAACCAATCCCAAGTTCCAATGGAGGATCTCAAGGAGAAATAATCAGGAGGAAAATCCCTCCTTCTCTTTTAAATTATTTCTCACTTTTACATTATCCACACCCCATATCCAAAGATTCATGAGAACTACAATATCACATATATAATATAATATAATTTTTTAATGGTATATCCATCATCAAATCACTTATTTTATCCTTTTATTCGTAAAAACAAAATTATCAACTATGGTGTGTCAATTCACCACCTCTGTAGACGATGAGTTTTCATTTATCATTACTGAATTCATGGAATGTTTAAATTAACTTATAATTATTGAAAATGACCTATATATATATATGTTCTCTATTATGGAATATCATTTCCATTTTATAAGAAAATCCATACTGAACTGACCTTGGAACCATGAAACCAACGCACGTGAAACAATGTAAATAACAATTATTATGACTAAATGGATGGAATGTTATAATAATAATATCATTTAAGGTGTTATAAATATGAATATAGTTTTTTAATAAATTTATAACATTATTTAAACCATTATACATGAGTTTTGAATACATTTTATGGAAGTTGAACCAGTTGTAACATAATTTATTTTAAATCCACATTAATGTTTTTTCTAAAAAAATAAAGAAAATGTTTATTCATATTATATAAAATCAGTATATTTCCCTATTTTCATGACTCCATGATTTTTCTAAGCAACATTTAAAATATTACATGTTTATTTTTTAAAAAAACTTTTTAAGTGCACCGCATTCCTTTGAATTATGTGATTCTCCTGAAGGAATGTTTTTATGATGCAAGTATTCACATTCTGTGATTATGTTATGGTTCTTGGGATTTTTTTATGATGATGAGTTATTGCATTATCAAGAAAATATGGTTGGGTCTATGATAGTACTCCAATCCATTGGTTTTGTTAGAATTTGACCATATGGTTATTCTAATGGTAACTGTGATAGTTACATCATATGGTAGCCATGAGGGTTACATTGCATGGTAGTATTGAGGGATAAAAATTATATTGTAGTCATGAGGGTTATAATAATAAGTAATTATGCTATTAAAAATTATACCTCAAGTTAAATGAATGCTTTTTTATGATTTCTATGTTTTATAGAAACATCATGTTTTCACGATGTAAGTATATGTTACTTTTAAGGGTGAGAATTAAGTCTTTTATGTGTTTATAAGCATTCTTGGACCAATGTTTTATTTCCTTATTTTTATGTTCCTTACTAAAAATGTTTTTCTCATCCCAAGTTTTAAAAAAATTCACACTGTTTAATTTTGGGTAAGAGGAAAAAATAATCCAAGATGAATGTTATGATGATTTTTCATGGAAAAAATCATTTTTTATTTTTAAAGATTGTTGTATTATGAAAAAAAGGATAATATTTTAGTTGAATACACTATGTTTTTTGGGTTTTTATGTATAAATTATAACCTAATTCTCTAATAATATAAAATTAAAAGATCTCTGGGAATGTAGGAAAGTGAATTATAGATGAATTGACTAGATGAAATTTTTATGGCTAGGTTTATATAGAAGATATTTTCAAATTGATATGGGATCTAGATCGGTTTTAGGTTACCTTTGTGATGGTTTTTATTTGAGAAATGTATTTATTAAAGTGGAATACGAACCATGGTTAGATTAAATATGTTTCCTATGAGGATTTTTCATGGTAAATAATTATTTTTTCCCGATATATAGGAATGAACATGTGGAGGGGATTTTAGAATTTGAAATAGGAGAAACCATTTTTTGTGATATTGGGACACACTTTTTTAAATTTATTGTCCAATTTACATGCCACTTAGATTATGAATATAGTTTATAATGATATTTTAATCCTTCTTTAAAGATATAGATTCTACATCAGGTACTGAGATTATGGTTGAGGTTTTGAGTATAGGTGGGGAATCATGTTGAGATGGTAGTGGGAGTTTTTATCAATGATGTTGGAAGAGCTAAGGTTAGTTACTTGATTTGTGGGTATTCTCATAGGTGAAATCAAAATATAAGTAAGTATTCTGGAATTAAATCATGACTATGGTCATTGGGTTTGAGTAGCTTCATGTGCCAAATATTGTGAAAGATTATATTTTTTCCTTTGTGATTTTTGAGGGTCTCGATAGTATCAGTTCTCGTGGTTTTTTGTGTTCATTTATTCAAGTTAAGTGTCTTTCTTCTAGTAGTATGGTTTGAATTCAGATGTTATTCAGTGAGGGTGGAGTATGTTAGGTTTCTGGAATTTAATATTGGGTGTTTTTTGATTTAGTAACCATATTTCTTTCATAAAAAACTCTTTTTAAATTATATTTATAATTTTAGTTTAAAAGTTATTTTTACATAGTATCACTCCACTTTTCATGAATTGGTTTCAGAAATAAAATATTGTTTTATTCTAATATGAGTGTTTTTTATAATTAATTGAGATAAAAAACTGGAGTCTATTTTTTATTTACATAAAAATATATATGGTTTTGTAAATTTATAAAATATATAAAGGATTTCAAAAACATAAACGATTTTGTTAAAATAAATGATTTTAGAGACATAATCTCAAGAGATTTTTTATTAATAAAGGATGAATGACTAGAAATAAGATGGAGTTTTGGGCTAACATTATGGAATTTCCTTGTTTTTTATTTCATTCATACCCTTTTTATAGATCTAATTCTTGTTTTAGAGGTATCACGTGTAGCGAATAGGTTTTTTAAAATTTATTATTATTGTTAAATTCTTGATCCGAGGGAATTAGACCTATAGATGGGATAATTATTAATAATTAATAGATATATCCATTGACTTTTATATTTCATCCCTATATTTAGGGGTAATTATTTGGATGGTATTTCACTCAAATAATAAATATCACCCATGTATGTTTAAATTCATAGAATTTATAATATTCTTCTTGGGATGATTTTGATTCTCGATGAGGAGAATTATTTTAATAGTATATGAGGTAATGGAATGATATTCATGTAATTTTAATTTTAATTTTTGATGTTTTGGAGGTGTGGATATAAGGTTAAAAGGAAGAATACAGAGTTGGAGTGATGTGATGGTTTCATAGTCCTTTCATAAAGATTTATAAAACTCCTCAAATGTGCCCTAGTGGCTAACTAGGGTTGTCTCTCATGGAGTTAGGCCTGTGAATTTCACTATCCTAAAAATTATAATTTTTTTCCTATACTTTTTAAATAATGTAGAGGTATTGGGGTTTTATGAATGTAATCAATAAATAAAATGGAATTGTAAAATAAAATAAAATGTGAGAAAGAATGAACTTATGGTTTCAATATAGGACCCCTTTATTGTCTCATATACTTGACCCTTTATTATATCCTATTTATGATATAACTAGATACACACACCATTAATTAATCAATGATGTGAAAGGTAATAAAACATAAGTACTGCTCCCCAAAGAAATTGACCCATCACTCTCTCAAATGGACGACAATCATGAGTCTATCCACTACCCAACCTCTGGTACTAATCATACATCAGTGATCATGATATAGGGATAGGAAATGTAATTAAGTAGCGTGAAAGAAAAATTAGGGATGGAATAACATGAGAAATGAGTATCTCTTAGACTCCTCAAACACCCAAATTCTTGGAATGAAATAAAATGAACAAAATTGGGTGTGTGGAATCTAGTTCACCAGTTTTCCTTCAAGAGTTGATCCTTAATTTATCCACTCATTAATTATGATAGATTCAAAATCACTATGAAATCATAGAGGTTAAATCCTAAATAAATATTGGATATGATAATAGAAAAACATACGAAAAAAATTAAAATGAAGAAAATATAGTAATTCTTATACTAATTGCGACTAAGATCCGGGTCAAGGACCAAATACTTTACAAAATGGGATATGGGAACATCTATAACCACCACACCTATAAGGCCTTGGACTTAAACATTACATAATCTTGAGTTAATTCAATAATTTAAATTCATTTCTCTATAAGGATATTTTTAGGTTTAGAGTTTTAGATAATTAAGCCATAACTGTTACATAAGAACTCAAAAATTAAAAAGTAGACACTTCTTCTCACTATCCATTTTTTCATAAAAATATTAAAAAGAAACATGGTTTAGTTTCATTTTTAAACATCATAAAATTTCCTTGATCCCATCTTGAGCTCTATTATTCTTCAAATCCTAAGAAAAGAATTTCAAAACTTCAAATGAGCATAAAAAGCTCAGTAAGGGCCAAAAAAAGAAGGAAAATTTCAATCCTTGAGAAAACATTTAAACCATGAATACTTTATCATAAACTAATAATATTCACCTTTAAAAATTAGTAAATACTCTTCACTGAATATAATCTCATTTCTTACCATTTTTTTAATAAAAATATTGACATAAAACCCATAAAAATCACACAAAGAATATAAAGGTAACTTGGGACATAATCATACTTAAGTGGAATAACCATACCATCGACTTCCACCCATATCACTAAATGGAATAGCTGTACCAATAACTTCCATATCCAATGTATTGGAGGCTATAATGTAATATCCCATACTTGGTTTGTCACAGAACCACTTATCTTTGGTTTATCATGTAACCAGTCATCTTTGTTTTATCATGAAACCACTCCTCAATTGTCCAAGTACCGTTATAAAATCATAACATGTAAATTATTTCATATATCAACATTTCAACCATAAAATTTCATTTGAAATCACAAGGAATCATTTAAATATAATTATTTATTAAGAACATTCTTAAAACCATTTTCAATACCAAAATAACTAAAAAGGGAATATGATATTTATTTTTATTTTAAATACATTTTGCCTTGTAGATGAAGCCAAATATCAAATAACGGTCATGGTGGTAGAAAAGTCATTATCATCGCATAAATTAAAAAAATATTCCTTATATAATTTAGTAAAAATATTCAAAGAAAAATATTCCTTTTGAAAACTTTTGAATGAAATTAAATGTCAAAGGGGTTAATTATACACCTTAAAAAAGAAGGTGGTGTATAACATCAAAATTTGCCTCAATGAAAGATGATTGAGACGAAGTCTCTTATTGTGAGTCCAACTTGTCACGTTCAACCTTTATATTCATGAAAAATAAAATTAGTTTAATTTATACATTATTGAGAACATTTTTCATGTTTATTATTTCTTTTATATCACTTATTACCATGTTATAAAAATTACATAATTATTTAAGTTCATATCGGATGTTTTTTCGATATTCGGTACATCAGTCGAAGATAAACATGGTTTGATGTCATTAGTTCTTCTAGTCATAAGTCCATCATCTCCAAAATAATATTCATGAAATTATAATAATTTTTATAAATAAATTATACCATTAAATCAAACCATGAATTGTTGTTATGAAAAATTAACAACATTATATTCATGGAGAGGGTAAGTTGTAAGTATGCATGAGTAACGTTTTCTATTTTCCATTGATCATTATGAAACGAATTTAAGTATTGTTTTATATTTATATAATTTTCATAAAATCATTAATACCATATTAATCATTTAAATACACTTATATATATCATATAGGTTATATAAAGAATTAAAACAAGTCACATCGCTTTGTGGAGGTGATAGTTCACATGTACGCACGAACAAAATTATAATTTTTTTTGCGATGGAAAGTAAGAATGTAATTGATAAATTATTATCATAGAATGATTAATATTTAAAAAATTTAAAATATTAATATTAATTCCATTATTATAACTAGTCATGATTTATTGTTATGAAAAATGAATTAGATCAATTCGTGGAGGTGATAGTTCACATGTACGCACAAATAATTAATTCCCTTCCCATTTAATAGAAGTATAGGTAGATTTTATTGATGATATTATCTTTATAAAATATCAGTATATTTAGGACAATGGAGTTATTATTTCATCTAGGATGAAGATAATTTGAAGGAAGTGGAAGAAGAAATAAAATAGAAATACTTTAAGAAAACGATACCTCTTCTTCGATTGATCACCTATGAAAAAACATTGTAACAACTCTAAGAAAGGTGTTCTACCTAAAATGAGGCTTAAATAATGTGGTTGTAGAATCTAGGAATGGTTTTTCGAAAATATTTTTAGAACCAAAAGGCTTTGGAAGTTTGAGTAATAGAGAGGAATGGGTTCCTTTTATAGGAGATGGGAGGGGTACCCTTTGAATTTTTAAACGTATTAAATTATGATAAATTCAATATCGATTAAAAAAGGTAAAAACTCATTTATTTATAAGATAAGATTATTATAGTTCAAAATAAAATCATCCAATAATTTTTATAAATGTATTAATTTTTTTTAAACCTTTCTTTTCAGTTTACCCTTAATTATTCTTTTTTAATTTTATTTTTCGTAACTATATTTTAAATATTAACAGGATCTAAATTATACTTATATGGGATAAATTTACCATAAATGGATACTTTATAAACCATTTAACCTTATCATATTCACATAGTTATTTTTAAATATTTTTATGATTTTTAAATAATTTAATAATATATTATGTTTATAAAACATCAATATTGTTGATTTTGACACTATACATTTCATTGAATTTAAATAAATTTAAAAAATAGGGATAACTTCTAAAAAACCATTTAATGGACTTTTAATATATCATATTCACTTATAAAATTCATGGATGGAATAAATTAGTTCAAATTATATTTATTTTAATATTATTAGAATCATTTATTTGATTATTCCTAAAATAAATATATTATTTTATCATCTTTGAGTCATAATTTAATATAATTATTTATTTCGTAAAAATTATAAATAAGTAACCATGATGTAATTAATATTTTTATAATTATCATGAATATTTATAGTTAAAGATATAACTTATATAACTCCTAATTAAAATTGTTTTAGTAATAAGATACGTGTTTATGACATATTTTACTTTAAATTAATGGTTATAAATGTCATAATCACCCCAACTGGATTCCAAAGGTCACAGTCTCGTCCAATGAATTTTATTTTTCAGCCATAACTTATAGAATATGATTAGGACAAGTGTTAAGTTAGTTTTATATTATTATAATATTATTTTTACCCTTAATTACCCTATTTACCTTTAACCGTGGTAAATAAAAAAAAGTACTAAAGTTACCCTTCATAATGTCCGAAAATAAAAGGGACATATTTACATAATTTGAACATTTTGATTAAAAATATGGAATCCATTTTTCTAAATTCAAAACCTAAAATTGGCAGAAATTAACTAGAAAACAATCCAGTTGACAAAATAAAAATAGGTTTTTTAAGTAAAATGTTCAAAAGTTCACATGGTTTTTATATTCATTTTCATTGTGAAATTGTTTCAAATGGCCAAAATTTTATTAACTAATAAAAAAAATATTTAATTATAATTTAAAAAATTAAAATAATAATTTAACTATATAAAAAGATTAGATGAAAATGTATTTTTGAATTAAAATATATTTTTTTTCATTATTCATTAAAATTTGAATTTTATCAGAAAAATCCAAAAATTTCATCCAAAGTAAAATTTGATGTCCTGATTCCAAAAAAGAAGTTTATTGTTTTCAAATATAACATATAAAAGTGACAAAAACTAGATTCAAAAAAGGATCTCTATCAAAAGGTAGTAAAACTACCTTTTAAAAATATTAGAGTATTAAATGCTTAAAATTGGATTTATTCTCATTTTAAACCTATAAAATTTAACGGATGAATGTAAAAACATTTAACAAACATGTGTAAACCTAAAATAGTTATTTTTTTTCATTCCCTCCAATATAATGGTTAGGCGTTAACTACCATTTAAAATAATAATATTAATAATATATTATTTTCGGTATAACTCTATCTTCTGTGCAACGTATGATTTTTCAAAAACCCATTATTGTGTATCAAGTATGCTATTATAAAAAACATCTACTTTAAAGTAAAATTATTTTCTTATTACTAAATATTAGTAGATATGAAAATGTATTATTCTATAATTACCTGGGGTGTTATATCCTTCCCCCATTTTGGGAATTTCTTCCTCATAATTTAATTCATTTATCAAATAAGTGGGGGGAACTAGTACAAAAACCATTTTTAACGTTGCCTTTTTTCAGGTCGGTTTTTTAGAAGCAACGTGAAAATCTATAAAAATTGATTTTTCATGTCATTTATTATATGACTAATGTTAAAATCAATTTTCTCTAATTTTTCAAGTTTCTTATATAATAACCAATGTGAAATATATATTTTCATAATTTTTCAAATCGGTTCTAAATAACCGCAGTGAAAAATCTATTTTTATGACTTTTGCATGTCGGTTTTTTAAAAACCGAAATTAAAATGTATCTTTCATGTCATTTTTTAAGTAACTAAAATTAAAAATCTTTTCAAACATGTATTTTATTACCTGTTATTTTATTTGAAAGGCCACAATGCTCAAACAGAGATACAGATCAAATGTTATGGTCATCGGAAGTTGATCATCTCTAAAATAAGTCGTAGGGAAGACCATTTTCTGATGGCTATAACTTTTTATCCGTAACTCAATTGGAGCTCTGGGACCTATCAAATTTAATATTGGGAAATGAACTACATTTTTTTAAACATTTCTCTTGTCTTTTATTTAATAACCGATGTAAAAAAAATACATTTTATCATTGGTTATTAAATAATCGATGTGAAAAACTGATGCAAATTGATTTTTCATGGTAGTTATTATATAATGGGCCCGAAAAATATGATAAAATTTTAATATATTTTCATGAAGGTTATCATAAAACTGACGTTAAAGATAATTTTAATATCCCGCCAACGTAAAATTTTAATTTATTTAAATTGTGGCACTGTAATTTACAATTGTCACCTAAATGTTTCAATACCACATTTTCTATTATCATCTCAATTATATGTTTTCATTATACACAGATCATAATTTAATGATCATTTCTTCTGACCATCAGTTTTTCCCAACTCGACTCATTTGATCTTTAACGTGAATCAATTATTTCTTATTTCTGTAATCTTGTCAAGGTATTTATAATTATTTATCAATGATTTATTTTTTAAAATATTTGTTTTCTTAATTGATATACCATTTAATAATAATTTCATTCAACCATCATTGTTTCATCAACTCGAATTTTTTGAACTTCTATGTGAATCCACTATTTCTTCATTTCATGATCATGTCAAGGTATTTGTAATTATTTCTCCCTTATTTTTTTATGAGTATTTTTCTTAATTGAAATACAATTTAATGATTCTTATTTTATTTTAATTATAGATAATGATTTATATCATGGTAAAACTAAAATTCCACTTTCGGATTCTGAAATTCCTTCTTAGAAGAATTTACAGCTGGCTCATTCAATCTTTCCTCGAAAAAAATATATCAAACTTCTAATGGTCATAAATTTTGATAGGTAACTCTGTTTGATCTCTACGACCTAAAAAATAATAGATTAGAAGATTTTCTACAAGATGGTAAACAATTTCTACATATTTTATTATAAAATATATATATAATGACAAATGTCGTTGGTTTTTAAAAAAATGATTTAAAATGGATTTTTAGTATCATTTCCATATGGTCATTCATGTTAGTTTTTTAAAAACCAATGTTAAAAACCACAAAAACCCATTTTTAACATTAGTTATTAAATAAACAACATAAAAAAATTAATTTTAACTTTTCTCACAAAGATACCGCCTCAAAACCGATGTTAAAAATAAAAAAAATTGACGTAAAAAATATATTTTTCCCCATGAAAACTTAACCTGATAAATCAACTAATATCACAATACATGCTCTCTGTGGTCAAGAATATAGACTGTCTATTCTACATATGAAGTATTCTCTTAAAATGAACAACTTTGGGACTCAAACCTTGAGATAAATATGGAATATACTTTCTTAACATTGAAACATGAAAACAATTGTGTGCCTGGGATAATCTCGAAGGAAAATCCACTCGATAGGAAACTGATCCAACTTTCTCCAGAATTTCATAGGGTCCAATGAACCATGGGGTAAAATTCCTTTCTTATAAAAACACATCACACTTTTCTATGGATAAACATATATATATACATGATCACCTACCTCAAAAGAAAGAACCTTCCTCTGATTATCCGCATAACTTTTTTGCCTAATCTGAGTTTTCCTCATGTGTTTCCCAATAAACTAAACTTTTTCTGCCATCACTTCTCCTATTTCTAGTCCCATAAAATTTATTTAATCTAATTCATCCCAAAAAGCTTTATTTCGACACCTCATTCCATATAATTCTTCAAATGGTGTCATCTATATACTGGAATGAAAAGTTTTATTATAAGAAAACTCAACCAAAGAAAGATATTGATCACTAGTTTGCTGGTAATCCGTTGAACATGTATGTAGCATATCCTCTGAGTTCTGTATTTTTCATTTTGACTTCCCATCTAATTGAGTATGACAAGCTGCACTAAAATTAAATTCAGTAACTAATTAATTCTGAAGGCCTTTCCAAAAGTAATAAGTGAATCTGAGACCAAGATCAAATATAATAGAGAGGTTAACTCCATGTAACTTGTCTATATCGTTAATATAAAATTGATAAAGTGTATCTTGAGACAATGTTTATAGAATAGGAATAAAATGAGATGATTTAGTAAATCGATCAATAATAACTCAGATCACATTGTTACCTGGAGAAGTATTTGGTAATCCCACTATGAAATATATGGATATTTTTTTTCCTATTTCCACTCTAGCACTGGAAAATGTTGAATCATCCCTTTCATTAACTGTCATTGTGCTTTAACCTATTGAAAAATAAAACATCTAAGGGTAAAGTCAGCAAAATCTCTTTTCATTCCATCCAACTAGTAATACTCCTGAAGATCTCCATAAATCTTAGTGTTACCTGGGTGAGCTAAAAATGGAGAACAATGAGCTTCAAATAATAAATATTTCATTGACTGTGAAACACAAGGCACACAAAGCCTCTTCCCAAACCAAAAAATGTAGTCTTTATCAATGTTAAATTCAGGTAACTTACCGTTCTAAACCAATTTTACCATTTTATGCAACTCATTGTCTTCCTGTTGTTCATAGTTAATTTTGGGTGATAGAGATGGTTTCACAGACATTTAAAACAAAACAAAGTAATTTCCTACACCAACAACATCCAAGATAAAATTAATCAAATCATTAACGAAAGGATCTCAATCCTAACATAGTGTGGTTAATGTAGTATTTCTTTTTTGACTCAGAGCCTGAGACATATTTTTTTTTTCATGGATGGTAATGAATTTTGCAATCATAATCCTTGATTTATTGTAGTCATCTTATCTATCTCAAATTCAATTATTTCTACGTTAATATGTAAATTAATATTTTTTGGTCATTATATATTTCAATCATTACACCATACGAACGATTCCTCCAAATGTTTAATACAAAAATAGTAGCAGCTAATTCCATATCATGTATAGGGTAATTTAACTCGTGAGGTTTCAAATTATATAAAGAATAACTAATCACCTGCTAATTCTTCATTAGGGAACAAGAAAGTCCTTTTAATGAAGAATTATTATAGATAATAAACTAACTATTCATGGAATCCAGTGCAAAAATTAGGGCATTTACTAATCTTATTTCCAGTTCCTGTAAACAAGCATCACATTAATTGGTCCTGATGAACTTAACTCCATTCTGTGTAAACTTAGTTAGTGATCTAGATACTTATGAAGTGTTTTCAATAAACCTTTGGTAATAACACACTAATCTATGAAAACTACAAATATCTATGATATTGGTAGGTCTTGTCTACTCTTCAACAAATTTTGTTTTAGAATGGTACATAGTTACTCCATCTTTTGAAACAATATAACCACGGAATGAAATCTATTACAACAAAAATTCACATATACTAAACATTTTATATAGTTTCTTCACTTTTAAGATTTTCAAAACAATCCTTAAGTTAATTTTATCTTCCTTATTCCTTTTAGAATATACCAAAATATAATCTATAAAAACAACCACAAACTAGTCCAAAAACAAATGAAATACTCCATTAATGAGATTAATAAATTAGTAAGTGAATTAGATAACTAAAAGGTCATAACTAAATACTCATAATTACCATATCTCATTTGGAATTTTGTATTGTGAATGTCATACTCTTTCACCTTTTGCTAATGGTTCATAGACCTCAAATCAAGATTCAGAAAATATTAATCTCCCAGGATCTGATCAAGAAAATCATCGATATAAGGCAACAAATACTTTTTCTTAATATTGATGTTATTTAATGCTCTATAATCAATAAAAATTCTTATAGGACCATGTTTATTTTCCAAAAATAAAATAGGATCATCCCATAGTGAAGTGATATGTATAATGAATCCTTTATCCTGAAATTATTGTTTTTTTTTCAATTCAACCAATTTAAATGAGCCATTTGTTAGGGGGTTATAAATATCATTTGCATCAGGCACTAAATCAATAGTAAATTCAACCTCCCAATTATGAACAATACTAGTAAATTCATCAAGAAAATTATCAGTGAATTCATTCACTTCTGGAATGTCACTAAAAGAATTTTTTATTTCATTTCTACAACATGAGTTGGATAACTTTCACTTTTATCTTTAATCATTCTCTCATCTTCTTGGTATGTTATCAATTTTATGAAGTCATTGAATAAAACATTGTTTTATTTACAATCTATTTTAGCATGATAAACTGAAATCCAATCCCTATCCAAAATGATATCAAATTCCACTCTGGGGAGTTTAACAAGTTTTTTAGGAAATACCATCCCACTAATGATAATATAAAGATTTCTGTAAATATTGGTTGATTTAATACCTTCACTTGATATTTTTAATAAAATTTATATATCACATCCATGAGGTGATATTTTTAATTTACTTGTAAATATCTCAAAAATTGAAAAAATATGAAGATCCAGAGTCAAACAGGGTATTGGAATATTTTGATAAACCATGTTACATACATGTAACCACTTCATTTTATGGTCCCACGTTAACCGTATTAGTATAAATTAATTTTTCCACTCCCTTCTGTTTTCTATTTTCTGGTGTCCACCCAGCATAATGAACTTTGGACACACATTTTTATAATTCCCTAACTCATTACAACTAAAACATTTTACCACCAACTTTTCATCACATTCTTGATCATATCCCTTATAGTCAGAAGAAATATTACTAGTCGTGCCCCATCCAAAGAACTTCCCAAACATTGAGGGACATTCTCTAGGATTCTTTTTTTTACACTTCCCACAAGATGGAAATTTAATTTTCTTACCTCCAAACATCTTTGATGAATGCTTTCCCATTTCCTTACAACTATATCTCTTCTTTTTCTTTCTCTCATGAAACACATGATCACCATAAAACTCCATTTCTACCTTCTCATCACATCGGATAAGATTCTCCAAGATTTTTAACTCACGATATGGTTATTCCCTTTAATATTTCATCTTTAATCCTGATTAAAACTACTTTATCTTACTATAAATAGACTAGATAGAATTTGGGACATACCTTGATAAACATTTGAAATTTCCTTCATATACAACCACATAATATTAATCCTTTTGTCTCAATTCCATGAATTGATTTTCCATCCTAAGTCAAATAGCCTTAAAAAATATTTCTCAAGGGAGATATTCTTAAATTCATCCCCTTCCATGGAATCAATATCTTCAATTCTCCTAATATTTTTAATCATTTACCACTAGTGATCGGCTTCACCTTCAAAAAAATAAATAGAAATACTAACCTTTTGATTGTATGAATACCCCATTACGTATAAAATATTTTCTAGTGCCTTAATCCATCCTTCAGCATGCATAGGGTTAAATGATCCTCTGAATGATGGGGGACGTTACCTCATGAAATACTCCAATACCAACATATTCCTCTGGGTTTGATCTGGTTGATCTTATGCATTGAAATAACCACCATTTATCACCTGATTCGACTTATCCATCATTGTATCAATCTTTTCAGTTCTGATTCTAACCATCTCTAGATGCTGATTTGGAAGGTAGTTTTACTCTATGTATTGTCCTAACACAACAACCATATTTCCTTTGTAGAAATTTTTTTTGAATAGACATATATTAGGAAAATAAACATGGTAATCATCAAATTATATATCATTTAAAATTGATCGTAAAGTAAAAATCAAGTATCGATATTCTATTAACAATATCTTAACCCCCTATATTATCATAACCGAACTCTGATACCAACTATAAGGCCTCCACCTTAAACATTACATAATCTTGTGTTATGTAAATAATTTGAATTTATTTCTCATTGAGTATATTTTTATGTTTAGAGTTTTATAGAATTTTGCCATATATATTAAATAACAACTCAAAAATTATAAAGTAGATGGCTCTACTTGCTATCCATTTTTTCATAAAACAAAAAACATTTAAAAAGAAACATGTTTTCATTTCATGTTTAAACATCAAAACTTTTCCCTGATCCCATCATAAACTCTATTATTCTTTAAATCCTTTTAAAAAACATTTCCAAACATAGGATGATAAAAAAAATCTCAGTAAGGGTAAAAAAGAAGTAAAACTATTAGCCTTGCTAAGACATGTAAATCATTAATACTTTATCCTAAAGTAATAATTTTCA
The DNA here is from genome assembly GCA_963277665.1 of Viscum album. Classification (NCBI taxonomy): domain Eukaryota; kingdom Viridiplantae; phylum Streptophyta; class Magnoliopsida; order Santalales; family Viscaceae; genus Viscum; species Viscum album. The sequence goes on from OY728158.1 coordinate 1,510,935,118, forward strand.
CCTTTAATAAGTAGTAAATATTTATCACTAAATATAATCTCATTACTTAACAATTTTTTATTAAAAATAATACCATAAAACCCATATAAATCACATATGACATATATTGGTATGTTGGGATAGGATCATACTTAAATGGAATAACAATAGGATCTACTTACACAAATATCACTAAATGGAATTGCCATACAAACTACTTCCATAACCAATGCATTGGAGGGTATAACGTAACCACTTGTACATGGTTTATAATGGAATGAACCATATTTGTGTTATCATGTTCCCACCTGTCTTTGGTTTATCATGTAACCACCCATCAAATGTCGATGTACGATTATATAATCATAACACATAAAAGATTATAATTACCAACATTTCATTCATAAAATTTCATTTGAAATCACAAGGAATAATTTCAAGATATTGATATAATCAAATAATTCTTAATCTCATTTCCAATACTATAATACATAAAAAGTAAATATGGTATGTATTTTTCTTTTAGAAACATTTTTTCTTATAGAGGAATCCAAATATCAAATAATAGTTATGGTGGTAGAAAATTAATTGTCACCATGTACATTAAAAAACATTCCTTTATTCATTTTGTAAAATGATTCATAGAAAAATATTACTTTTGAAAACCTTTGGAAAAAATTAAATTTCAAGGGGGTAACTATACACTGTATAAAATAATATATTGTATAACATCAAAATATGCCTCAATGAAATGAGATTGAGATGAAGTCCCTTACCGTGTGTCTGACTTGTCACGTTCAACCATTATATTCCTAAATAATAAACTTATGTTAATTTATACTTGTTGGAGAACATTTTTCAATTTTATTGTTTCTTTTATATAACTTATTACCATGTTATAAAAATTACCTAATTACTTAATTTTTTCTCTGGCGTTTTTTCAATATTCGGTACTTGAGTTGAAAATGGACATGGTTTGATGTCACTAGTCAATGTGGTCATAATTACTTCATCTCCATAATAATATTCATGACATTATTATCATTTTTATACATAAATTATACCCTTAAATCAAACCATAAAATATGGTTATTAAAAATGACAACGTTATATTCAAGGAGACGGTAAGTCGTACGTATGCATGAGTAACATTTTTCCATTTTTCATTGATCATTATGGAAAGAATTTAACTATTATTTTATCATTATATAATTATAATAACATAATTAATATCATATTAATCATTTAAATATTATTATAGGTATCATACAAGTGATATAAAGAATAAAAACATGTCACATCACTTCGTGGAGGTGATAGTTCACATGTACGCATAAACAACTAATTACATTCCCATTTAATGGAATTTGAGATGGATTTAGGTTATGATATTATCATAATGAAATCTAATTTTATTTATGATATTTTATTTATTATTTAATCATGTAATAATATGATTTGAATGAAGTGGAAGATGAAATAAAATATAAATACTTAAAAAAATGATACCTCTTCTTCAGTTGATCATCTTTAAAGAACACCTTAACACCTCTAAAGAGGGTGTTCTACATAAAATAAAGATTTAAAAATGTGTGGAGGGAATATAGGAAGGGTTCTAGAAATATATTGGCCATACCTAAGGAATTTTTATGTGTTATTAATAGAATGTAATGGGTTCCTTTTTATCGGGGAGGGGAGGGGAACCCTTGGAATTATTAAAAGTATTAAATTAATATAAATTAAATTTTAATTAAAAAGGATCTAGAATTCATTTAATTGGAAAATAATATTAGGATTGTTCTAAATCCTCTAATACAACAATTTTTGAGACATTTATTGATTTTATTTTAAACCTTATCTTTTCAACTTACCTTTAATTATTTGCTTTAAGTTTTAATTATGGTAACAAAATTTTAAATATTAAGAAGCTGTAAAGTTTACTTATATGGGGTAAATTTCCCATAAATGGATAATTTATGAACCAATGGACCTTATCATAGTAAGTTTGTTATTTTTACATATTTTTATGATTTTTAATAATTTAATAATATATTATTTTTATAAAATATCAACAGTGGGAATTGTTTCACTATTCATTTCATTGAATTTAAATAAAATTTAAATAGAGAGATAACTTCAAAATAATCCACTTAAAGGACTAATAATATTTCATAGTCACTTATAAAATTGATTTATGGCATCAATTAGTACAAATTATATTTATTTTAATATTATTAGTATCATTTATTTGATTCTTCCTTTAAAAAATCTATTATTACATCTTCATTGAGTCATAATTAGATTTAATTATTTATTTATTAAAAATTATAAATAAATTACCATGATTTAGGTAATATTTTTATATTTAAAATGAATATTTATAGTCAAATATATGACTTATACAACCCCTTATTAAATTTTTTTAGTAATAACAGACGTGTTTCTGACATATTTGTCTTTACTTTAAATTATATGCCATAAATGCCATAATCAACCCCATGTAGATTCTAGACGCCAAAATCTCGACCAAATAATTTCTATGGTCATCCATAACACATAAAATAAAATTATGACATGTTTTAGGATAGTTTTATATTTCTATAATATTATTTTTACCCTTAATTTCCCTTTTTTACCTATAACAGTGGTAAAAAAAATAACAACTAAAGTGACTATTCATTATGGCAAAAAATGAAAGGGAATTATTTACATAATCTATAACATCTTATTCAAAATATTGAATCCATTTTTTAAAATTCAAAACATATAATTGGAAGAAATTAATTAAAACTTAATCTTGTTGATGGAATAAGAAAACTGGTTTTTAAGTAAAACGTTCAAAAGTACACAAAGTTTGTATATTCATTTTCATTGTGAAATTTATTCCAATTACCAAAATTTTATTAAATTATAAAAACCTTATTTTATTATACTTTAAAACCAATTAAATTTATAATATAACTATATAAAAAAATTATATGGAATAATAGTTTTGAATTAAAATGCAGTATTTTTCACTATTCATTAAAATGTGAATTTTAGAAGAAAAATACAAAAATTTCATCCAAAGTAAATTTTGATGTCCCTCTTCAAAATAATATGGTTAATTTTTCAAATAGTATATATAAAACGTATAAGAACTATATTTAAGAAGTTTTATCCATCAAAAGGTGGTAAAAATACCTTGTAAAAATATTTGAGTATTTTATAATTAAAATTGGATTTAATATAATTTTATGCCAGTAAAATTTATTGGATGAATGTAAAAAAATTTAAAAAACATGTGAAAACATAATATAGTAAGTTATGTTCACTTCCAACAATACAACAGTTAGGCTTTAACCTCCATTTAAAATGATAATTTTAATAATGTATTATTTTTTGGCGTAACTCTATCTTGTGTGCAGCATGAGATTATGAAAAAACTCATTGTTTCTTGTCAGGTACTCTATCGAAAAAATTATCCCTTTTAAGGTAAAATTAATTTCTTATTCATAAGTATTAATATATATGAATAATTCTTATTCTATAATTACTCGGGATGTTACAACACCATTTTCTTTCTCCCTCCTAGAATTTCATTATCTCGAGGAGTGGGTTACATCATTATTAGATGGATTCCATGTGTTTATGCTGAGGGTTAAGATCTATCTAGGTGATTAAATCTCAATAATATTTTATTTACTTTGATCCATTACCATGGTATCCATCATCTTCATTAGTTGAATTCATTCAACGTGGTTCATCAATTAGTGATATTATTGATCTAGAGGAAGCATTCATAATTGATTATCTTTTTATTTTATGTTGATTTTTTCAATTTTTTTCAATTTTTATTTTGACCATTGTTGCCAAAAAAATTTATAAGTCATAAATTAACTGCATTAAGGAAATTAATAGTCAATCGTGCGGCCACATGGGGTTGTATAGTGGATCTTTCCATGGCCTGTAGAGGGGCATGGTAGGTAGATTTTCTTCATCAATCAGATGGAATAGTCACATGTGATATATAGTTTATTGGATCTTCACTTTTTCTCACTTTTAGAGAGGCATGGTCAATCATGTGTCATGGAGTATAAGAATAAATATATGGTTGATCTGGTCCTTTATATAATTTTCACTTACTTAAATTTAACATGATTGTATGGTAGATTCAAGAAATTTATTTGGTCATCTATCTTCTTGCAATCAATTTAGGAGAGTAATTATCAATTTAAATGAGGCATGATCTATTAAGGATCAATATGATTTCACTTCAGTCCTACGGTTGATTTCCAACCTCACTGTCAATCAAGACTCACAATTGATTAATACTTTACCATTTTTTCATCTTCAAACTACAAATAATGAAAACAAGATTAACTGTGGATTTTTTTCATGCAATTAGTAATTGATTTAAAGAGTTTTATTGTGAATTAAAAACCTTCTAAAAATTTATATTCATAACCAATATCAATTCATGTCTTTATAATTAAATCCCCCAAAAATGAATAAATAACTAAAAATAATGTTTTAATACATTTATATTATAATTTATTTACTTCCAAATAGAAAAAATAAGAATGATTTTCCCAGGTTTAGAATCAATTAATGGGTATGTTTCTATTTAAAAGTATCCCAAAAATATGGGAAATTTATCTCTCATCTTAGAGATAATATTTTATCTATAGGGGTCCATTATGGAAAGAATTATTGGTTTTGAATAGTAAGGATATATTAGGTGAGAGATATGAGTGAGGATGTGGTGCGAAGTTTGTATTGTGAACAAGGGCTTAATCCATGAGGGATATATGTTTCTCTGATTTGAGTTGGATGTTTGGTTGTAGTGTGAAGGGTGTTGGTTGCGGCATTAATCCTTTTGGGTTCACCTTATGTGAGGAATGATTTAATATTGGAAATTATAACATGGTGTGAAGGGTCTTAGGGAGTTGTTTTTTAATATCATGTGAGGTCTACCATCACATGGTTTTTTTTGGTTACAATGTGAAATACTATGGGTTATTTTCACATGGAATGGTTCTAAAGTTTAATATGACATGACATTTCAAGTTAACATTATATGGGGAATATTGTAAACTAATCATGCACTTCTTAGTGTGATGTCCTGGGTGTTAAATTCCATATTTAGGTCTATCTGAGGTTTGTTTCACTATGATTTATTTCATTACACTATTCTTTTTCTTGAGGTTCATTGGGTCTAAAGTGCGCAGGTCAGGGTTGTATATTCCTTTTCAAAAATACTAATTATTTTAAAATTATCAACTTGGTTAACTGATTAACTAAATCAATGGAGTTAAGGTAGTTTTGAATATGAGTTCATGTATATGTAAGGTTGATTGCTATGTTAATTAATAAGATGAATTTGATTTAGTATCATTACACCATGATCGTGACCTATCACACTATGATTCCATAAACTTGTAGTTCTTCTATAAATTCTTTAACCCTTTAAAATTATTCAAAATTCCTCCAATGTTCCTAAAACCTGGTAAATAAAATTTAAATCTATAGAGACCCTTAGGTATCATTTATTTATATTTATCCATTGGTACTGATGGATCATCATGTTTTTTATCCAAGGTGATTTATATTCCCATCCATTCGAAATAATTTGTATAGGATGATCTATGATCATCTTTTTTTCATTTGTTTTATTAGACTTGGTCCATGATTTTAATAGATATTAAAGTTATCTAGGTTGCTTAGGATATTTCCTTGGGTTCTCTTAGAGAGGTGGTTATCTTATTCTCATTTTCTCCTTTATGTCATTGATGTTCCATTCATGGTGGGTTATTTGCAGACATATCCTTATTTAATTATATGACTTTTTTCGATTAATTTTTCACTTGAATTCCTTTGGATGGTCATATTGATTAACCTAAATAAAACAACGAACTATATTAAAATAAAATTTATAGTGTTGGGTTTTTCCCAAATGTTTTATGAAATTATATGATATTTATTATGTTTTTAAGGTAGTTTTAGTCTTCATAAATAATTTATATTTGTTTTATAATTGATTTTGTTTTATTTTATCAAATTTTTACAACCACTTTTTATAATGGGTTAAGAATTTTAATTTGGTATAGAATTGTATTTCATGAAATATAGTATTATATTATTTATGTGTAAACCAAAAATTGGTATTATTATAAATGAATGATTAAAGGAGAAATTCTTTAAAGTTGATTATTGTTATTATTATCCATATTTTATTTTTTACATGGGTTCTTAATAATTTTATTTAAGGTGGTTTTTCTTGGTTGTTACAGATGGTTGGAATAAAGTCAAGTCAGTGTTGATGTCGTAGTGTTGGATGGGTTGTTGAATGGTTCTAATAAAAGTGGTGTGGTTAAATTTGTTGAATAAAAGTGGTTTAGGTCTATTTTATTGGTTATTGTCATGTAATGTGGGGAATTTTATTTAATTGTGGGTTTGGTTATAGTGAGTTGGTGTTACAGTTTCCAAGTGGCATAGAATGTGGTTGGTAATTAATAAATATGGAAGTAGGTAATGGGATGAAATTGGAAAACAATGAGCCGATAAATGGATAATATTTAATGATTACAGTTATGATGAATGTAATTATTTAATTTTAAGGGTTTTATTTAACATGAATATGTGAAATATTAATATAATTGTAATTTAAATTGGTATGAGGATTAGTTTGACAATATAAATGGAAAATTTAGGGCATGATGAATCTAAAGAGGCTGTAAAATGGAAGTTCTAGAAAACTATAATTATTATATGAATATGGGAAGTTAGTAATGTTTATTATGGATTCCATGTTTAAATATATGATGATTTTTTGTGTTATAATAATGGTAATTATTTTTATTGCATGGAAGTTGTGGTGTTATGGATAATTATGGTGATAGTAGTATTAGTTTTGTTTGAACCATTAATTTGTGCTTGTGTGGCTTTATGATATTCATTTTAATTTCTTTTTATTTCATATACACCACCATTATATTTGGGAAACATAAATAAATCCCATATGTGTGAACATTTTAGGAATAATAGATGTGGTTGAACCCATGACTAACAATGTATTTTCATCAATTTTTTGGGATATTTCGTCAAAATTGTATGAATGTGAAGGGATTTTTTATTATCTAGTTACAATTTTCAAAACAAGTGGAAGTGATTAAAACCCTTTATTGAGGATATAAAATTAAATAAATAAGAAATGTATAAAAAATGGAAATTAAAAAAAACTCTTTCATATGAGAAACATTATACTAAAGAAGGTACTTCAACATCTTGATCACCATCACATGGGTTTGAGAGAGATCACAGAAGTGGAATCCAAATGAAATCCCACCACTAGAGGTAACCACTGGTCAAGATCAATCATATATAACATATATCATATCCATACATTGTCCATTACATTCTAGTGTCTCAAATATAAATGTGGAATATGAAGAGAAATATGGGTAAAGAGGATTTTTTGCTAAGAATGAAGAAATCACAAACACATTTACCTCACATAGAATTGATTTTATATAACACTCAAGGACCCTCAATGAATGTTGTTTCACTTATTCATACATTACAACACATGAATAATTTTAATTTATAATATTCATGAATATAATACAATATTCAAAACTATCTTATATGTTTCATCTTATAAAATGTCTTATTTAATGATAGTGTGCATGAATAATAATAATGTAATAGGATGCATGAAAATATATGCCCCATGTATATTATAATTTTCATAAAATGTAAAATAGTTTATATATATCATATACATATAATGATTTAGGTAAAACCATGATTTTTTATGTATAATTTTTTTAGATTAAATTAAATTTCCTTAATAGATTGTATTACACACTACACCAAGTTTATCTTTTATTACAAGAAACATATAGTTTATCATGTGTTACACGCAAAATTATCTTTTAATATACCGTGTTATATTATTAATATTATTATTTAAACACGGATTTCATAACCTAGACATTAAAAATATATGTATGAATAGTAATAACTACTTTTTAAATATTAATTATAATGGTTTAATATAAATAAAACATATATATATAAATTACATAATATTTAGAGAAAAACATTTCTAGGTTTTGAATATACTATTTTCTTAAAAAGTGTTTTTATTTTATTTTGTCGGAAAATAATAAAATTAAATTTTTACAATTTTAAAAAATATTATTCAACAAAATTAACTATAATTTTTAAATCATCATATAAAAATTTTATTTGGTTCAGTTTTTTATATTTGTTTGAAAAGATTAATTTTTTCATGAATAGTAAAGAAGATTGGTTTTATTGAAAGATTCATTATCATTTAATGGAATTATGAAGATATTTTTGGTTTTAAAATGGGTTTGAATGTATAATTATTTAAATTAAATATATAATAATCTAATTTAGTTCATTTAAATCATTTTTATATTTAATTTTAAATAAAATATTTTTAGACTTTTCAATATTTTCACTTTAAAACCCAACTTTCCCATCACCTCTATGAGATTAATGTTAAATTAAAATTTTACAATTATGTGAATTATATTCCATGTTTTGAATAATCACAATCTATATTATATAATAATTTCAACGTAATTTTTTACCTTAACTAATAGTAAAAAACTACAAATTATTACCACGATTAAGGTAAATATGGGTTTACCAATGGGTTAAACTAAAAAGATAAGGATTAAAAATGATACAAAACCTGTCCCAAACACATTGGATGTTAATTTTTGTACCTTATATATTATATTTTATATAATTTACCATTTTTTCCTTTTTTTGTGTGAAACATGTCGGTACACCTTCTTCTTTTTAAAACATTTAATTGTACCACTCACCCCACTTATAAATGGACAACCTCTCTCCTCTACTCTTCACACTTCCAAAACCATTTGTTTCAAGAAATACCTACCCAAAACACTTCCTTGATTATATAATATCATTGTATAACATGTGTTTTGTTCATAATGATAATCTAGGAGGTGTTTTGGTGGAAACCTAAGGAGGTTACCTGTAAAAGAGGTGGCATTGTTCAATGGGCATTTCTATTTTACTTCTTCCTCCACCTAGTTATTTTATTTTTTAAAAATGATAATATAATAAAATAATTATATTAAATATATTTATATTTTTTTATTTAAATTTAAATATCTACAACTATCCCCACTTTTATCAAATGGGTTACGAAATCATCATTTGTATGTATGACGGAGTACCGCCTTGCGAACTGATGTCATTCATTTTTCCATTACCACCTATCATGGATGGATATAATTTTGGATTAAATTTTTATATATGATTTTTATGACATTATTACTCTTACTTAATATTGATATCACATGTACCTTCAAACTTTCTATTCTGTGGAAATACGATAACAATGTTTGTGTATACAACGAATTACCAACTCGCAAAGTGATTTGATTTTTTCATGATTTAAATAAAAGGTAATAAGGATGGTTTTAATAATAATATGTGATATATATGAAATAAAAATGATCTTATAATGGTAAAATATTATTTACCATTCTTAATTTTATTCCATTGATAAAATGGAAACAGTGTTTATAAGTACGTGCGCCCTACGGTCTCCATGAACGGTGTATATTATTTTCTATCTCAATGTCTTATATATTATAATAAAAGTATTTATACTGAATATATATTATATTTATATCATTTTTAACATTTTTGAGGTGATGGGTCAATGATAAAAGTAAGAGGACCAAAAATAAAAAATCAAAACATATATGAAAAACAAAGCAGTTATAACCCAAAACCCGACTTTAATACGGAATTATTAATAAATGTGTAATAGAAGGTAATAGGAAAACCATATATGGTATGATATATATATTTCTGTTTATGTAAAATATTTATAATAAAATAATTTTTTAATACTATAGGTTTTAATGTCTACCAAAGAATTCGATACTTAAGGTAATGTTTTTTTGTCTCAATTTTCATTCTTTGTGAAATATGTTATGTTATGCACCTATTTTATTTTATAAGGTGTATATACATCTCATTTTACATGTTATATCATTAATATACTTATTTTAATGGTATTTAATAATTTGTTTTTTGTTATTACTTAATGGTACTTACAATTTAATGTTACCAATATGGTAAGGGTTTTATGATATAATCTCATCATTTATCAGGATTGTTTATGATTTTGTTTATGATTGTGAAATATAATCATCCATATCACATGAAACCCATATATTTTATTCTCTTATGGTTATTACATGTTATTAAATTTTTTCTATTCATTTTCCTCACATCATACACTTAATATTTCACAATAAGTTTTTTTAAAGAAAATTGAATTTATTTCTCTCTTCGGCAGAAAACACTCTATCTCATATGTCTATGTCTTCCAAAAATGTGTTCAAAGATGTTTTAATGTTCCTATATGATTTTTTAAACTCATTTTACCCTTTTTAAATTTCTAAAAATGTTTCAAAATGAATCTTTATGTTATTTCCAAACATGGCATGTTAGGATTTTACTGAAAATGTGAAAGACATCTTTATTTTAATTTATTTACATCGTGGCACTGAAATTTCCAATTATTTTCTAAATGTTTTAATACCGAATTTTCTATTATCATATCAATTATAGGTTTTCATTATACATAAATAATAATTTAATGATCATTTCTTCTGACCATCATTTTTTCCCAACTCGACTCGTTTGATCTTTAACGTGAATCAATTATTTATTCTTTCTGCAATCTCGTCAAGGTATTTAGAATTATTTATCAATGATTTATTTTTTAAAATATTTGTTTTCTTAATTGATATACCATTTAATAATTTTTTCATTCAACCGTCATTGTTCCATCCACTCGAATTTTTTGATCTTCTATGTGAATCCACTATCTCTCTATTTCATGATCATGTCAAGGTATTTGTAATTATTTTTAGATTATTTTTTATGAGTATTTTTTCTAATTTATATACCATTTAATGATTCTTATTTTATTTTAATTATATATAATGATTTATATCATGGTAAAACTACAAATCCTCTTTCGGATTCTAAAATTCCTTCTTAGATGAATAAACAGTTGGCTCATTCAATTTTTCCTCGAAAAAAATATATCAAACTTATAATGGTCATAACTTTTGATATGTAACAATGTTTGAGATATATGAAATGAAAAATCAAATATTAGGATATTATCTACAAGATGGTAAACATTTTCTACAGATTTTATTATAAAATATATAAAAAATGACAAATAATGTTGGTTTTTAAAAAACTGATTTAAAATGGATTTTTAGTATCATTTCCATATGGTCATTCATGTCAGTTTTTTAAAAACCAATGTTAAAAACTATAAAAACAGATTTTTAATATCAGTTATTAAATAAACAACATAAAAAATCTTATTTTTAACTTCTCTCACAAAGACATCTCCTCGAAACCGATGATAAAAATGTAAAAAAATGACGTAAAAAAATATTTTTCCCTATGGAACTTTAACCTGATAAATCACCTAATTCCACAATACATGCTCTCTGTGGTCAAGAATCTAGACTATCTATTCCACATATGAAGTATTCTCTTAAAATGAACAACTTTGGGACTCAAACCTTGTGATAAATATGTAATATACTTTCATAACATTAAAACATGAAAACAATTGTTTGCCTGGGATAAACTAGAAGGTAAATCTACTCGATAGGAAACTGATCCAACTTTCTCCAAAATTTTATAGGGTCCAATGAACCATGGGATAAACTTCCTTTCTTACAAAAACAAATCACACTTTTCTGTGGATAAACATTGAGATAAACATGATAACCTACCTCAAAAGAAAGAACCTTCCTCTAATTATATACATAACTTTTATGCCTGATCTGAGTTGTCCTCATGTGTTTCTCAATCAACTGAAATTTTTCTACCATCACTTCTCCTATTTCTAGTCCCATAAAATTTATTTCATCTAATTCATCACAAAAATATTTAGTTCGATGCTGCATTCCATATAATTCCTCAAATGGTGTCATCTATATACTAGAATGAAAATTTTTATTATAAGAAAACTCAACCAAAGAAAGATATTGATCACTAGTTTGCTGGTAATCCATTGACCATGTATGTAGCATATCCTCTGAGTTCTGAATTTTTCATTCTGACTTCTCATCTAATTGAGGATGAAAAGCTGCACTGAAATTCAATTCAGTAACCAATGACTTATGAAGGCCTTTCCAAAAGTTATAAGTTAATATGAGATCAGGATCAGATATAATAGAGAGGGTAAATCCATGTAAGTTGTCTATATCTTTAATATACTATTGATAAAGTTTATCTTGATACAAAGTTTCTAGAATAAGAATAAAATGAGATGATTTAGTAAATCGATCAATAATAACTCAGATCACATTGTTACCTGGAGAAGTATTTGGTAATCCCACTATGAAATATATGGATATTTTTTTTCCTATTTCCACTCTAACACTGGAAAATGTTGTATCATCCCTTTCATTAACTGTCATTGTGCTTTAACATATTGAAAAATCAAACATCTAAGGGTAAAGTTAGAAAAATATCTTTTCATTCCATCCAACTAGTAATACTCCTGAAGATCTCCATACATCTTAGTGTTGCCTGGGTGAGCTAAAAATAGAGAACAATGAGATTCACATAATAAATTTTTCATTAATTGTGAAACACAAGGAACACAAAACCTCTTCCCAGACCACAAAAAATAGTCTTTATCAATGTTAAATTTAGGTAACTTATCGTTCTGTACCAATTTTACCATTTTATGCAACTCGTTGTCTTCCTATGGTTCATAATTAATTTTTTGTGATAGAGATGGCTTCACAGACTTCTAAAACAAAACAGAGTAATTTCCTACACCAACAACATCTAAGACAAAATTAATCAAATCATTAACCAAAGGATCTCAATCCTAACGTAGTGTGGTTAATGTAGTATTTCTTTTTTGACTCAAAGCATGAGACATATTATTTTCTTTTCATGGATGGTAATGAATTGTGCAATCATAATCCTTGATTAATTTTAGTCATCTCCTCTGTCTCAAATTAAATTCTTTCTATGTTAATATGTAAATTAATATTTTATGGTCATTATATATTTCAAACAGTACACCATAAGAATGATTCCTCCAAATTTTTAATACAAAAATAGTAGCAGCTAATTCCATATCATGTACAAGGTAATTTAACTCGTGAGGTTTCAACTTATATAAAGAATAAGTAATCACCTGCTTATTCTGCATTAGGAAACAAGAAAGTAATTTTAATGAAGAATTATTATAGATAATAAACTAACTATTCCTAGAATCCAAAGCCAAAATTAGAGCATTTACTAATCTTATTTCCAGTTCCTGTAAACAAGCATCACATTAATTTGTCCTGATGAACTTAACTCCATTCTATATAAACTTAGTTAGTGATCTAGATACATACAAATTTTTTTCAACAAACCTTTGGTAATAACACACTAATATATGAAAACCACAAATATCTATGATATTGGTAGGTCTTGTCTACTCTTCAATAAATTTTGTTTTTAGAATGGTCCAAAGTTACTCCATCTTTTGAAACAATATAACAACAGAATAAAATCTATTACAACAAAAATTCACATATACTAAACATTTTATATAGTTTCTTTACTTTTAATATTTTCAAAACAATTATTAAGTGACTTTTAGCTTCCTTCTTCCTTTTAGAATATACCAAAATATCATCTATAAAAACAACCACAAACTGGTCCAAAAACAAATGAAAGACTACATTAATAAGATTCATAAATTAGTAAGTGCATTAGATAACTAAAAGGTCATAACTAAATACTCATAATTCCCATATCTCATTTGGAATTTTGTCTTGTGAATGTCATACCCTTTCACCTTTAGCTAATGGTTCACAGACCTCAAATCAAGTTTACAAAAATATTGATCTCTTACGAGCTGATCAAGAAAATCATCGATATAAGGCAACAAATACTTGTTCTTAATAGTGATTTTATTGAAGGATCTATGATCAATACAAATCCTTATAGGACCATATTTATTTTACAAAAATAAAATAGTATCATCCCATAGTGAAGAGATACATATAATGAATCCTTTATCATGAAATTATTGAAATTGTTTTTTCAATTCCACCAATTTACTTGATCCATTTGATAGGGGGTTATAAATAGAATTTGCGTCAGGCACTAAATCAATAGTAAATCCAACCTCCCAATTACGAACAATATTAGTAAATTCATCAAGAAAAATATCAGTGAATTCATTCACTACTAGAATGTCACTCAATTAATTTTTTATTTTATTTCTACAACAGGAGCTCGAGAAATTTCACTTTCATCTATAATAAATCTCTAATCTTCTTGGTATGTTGTCAATTGTATGAAATTATTTAATAGAACATTGTTTTATTTACAATCTATTTTAGCATGATAAACTAAAATCCAATCCATATCCAAAATGATATCAAATTCCTCTATGAGAGGTTTAACATGTTTTTTAGGAAATACCATACCACTAATGATAATATGAAGATTTCTATAAATATTTGTTGATTTAATAATTTCACTTGATATTTTTAATAAAATTTCTATATCACATCCTTGAGGTGATATTTCTAATTTACTTGTAAATCTCTCAAAAATTGAAAAAATGTGAATATCCAGAGTCAAACAGGGTATTGGAATATTTTGATAAACCTTGTTACATACATGTAACCAATTCATTTTATGGTCCCACATTAACTGTATTAGAAGAAATTAATTTTTCCACTCCCTTCTATTTTCTATTTTCTGGTTTCCACCCTGCGTAATCAACTTTGGACACATATTGGCATAATTCCCTAACTCATTACAACTAAAACATTTTACCTCCAACTTTTCATCACTTTCTTAATCATATCCCTTATAGTCAGAACAAGTATTAATAGTATTAGCACATCCAAAGAACATCCCAAACATTGAGGTACATTCTCTAATATTCTTTTAACTACACTTCTCACAAGATGGAAATTTAATTTTTTTACCTCCAAACTTCTTTGATGAATGCTTTCCCATTGCCATCCAACTAGATCACTTCTTTTTATTACTCTTATGAAACACATGATCATCATAAAACTCCATTTATACCTTCTCATCAGATCATATAAGTTTCTCCTAAATTTTAAACTCATGATATGCTTATTCCTTTTAATATTTCATCTTCAATCCTGAGTAAAACTGATTTATCTTACTATAAATAGCCCAGATAGAATTTGGTACATAACTTGATAAACATTTGAAATTTCCTTCGTATACAAACACATAATATTCATCCTTTTGTCTCAATTCCAAGGATTTATTTTCATTCCTAAGTCAAATAGCCTTAAAAAATATTTCTAAAGGGAGATATTCTTAAATTCATCCCCTTCCATGGAATTGATCTCTTCACTTCTCCTAATATTTTTAATCATTTACCACCAGTGATCGGGTTCACCTTCAAAAAAATAAATAGAAATAATAACCTTTTGATTGTATGAATACCCCATTACGTATAAAATATTTTCTAGTGCTTTAATCCATCCTTCAGCTTGCATAAGGTTAAATGATCCTCTAAATTATGGGGGACATTACCTCATGAAATACTCCACTACCAACATATTCCTCTGGGTATGATCTGGTTGATCTTATGCATGGAAATAACCACCATTTATCACCTGATTCAACTTATCCATCATTGTAACAATCTTTTCAGAACTGATTCTAACCATCTATAGATGTTGATTTGGAAGGTACTTTTACTCTATGTATCGTCCCAACACAACATCCCTATTTCCTTTGTAGAAAACAATTTGAATAGACATATATTAGGCAAACATACATGGTAATAATAAAATTATATATCATTTCAAATTGACCGTAAAGTAAAAATCAAGTATCAATATTCTATTAACAATATCTTAACCCCATATATTATATGAACCAAACTCTGATACCAAATATAAGGCCTCCACCTTAAACATTACATAATCTTGAGTTAAGTAAATAATTTTAATTTATTTATCATTGAGTATCTTTTTAGGTTTATAGTTCTATAGAAATAATCCATACATATTAAATAACAACTCAAAAATTACAAAGTAGATTGCTCTACTTGTTATCCATTTTTTCATAAAACAAAAAACATATAAAAAGAAACATGTTTTCATTTCATGTTGAAACTTAATAACTTTTCCATGATCCTATCATCAAATCTATTCTTCTTTAAATCCTTTGAAAAAACATTTCCAAACATAGGATGATAATAAAACGCTCAGTAATGGTAGAAAAATAAGGAAAACTATTAGCCTTGCTAAAACATCTAAATCATTAATACTTTATCCTAAAGTAATACTTTTCACCGTTAAGAAGTAGTAAATACTTATCACTAAATATAATCTCATGATTTAACAATTTTGTAATAAAAATAATATTATAAAACCCATATAAATCATATATTACATATATAGGTAAGTTGGGATAGGATCATACTTAAATGGAATAACAATAGGATCGACTTCCACAAATATCACTAAATGGAATAGCCATACAACCTACTTCCATGACCAATGCATTGTACGGTATATCATAAGCACTTGTACTTGGTTTATAATGGAATGAACCATAATTGTGTTATCATGTTCCCACCTATCTTTGGATTATCATGTAACCACCCATCAAATGTCGATGTACCATTATATAATCATAACACATAAAATATTATAATTATCAACATTTCATTCATAAAATTTCATTTGAAATCACAAGGAATAATTTCAAGATATTGATATAATAAAATCATTCTTAAACACATTTCCAATACTAAAATACCTAAAAAGTAAATATGGTATGTATTTTTCTTTTAGAAACATTTTTTCTTATAGAGGAATCCAAATATCAAATAATAGTTATGGTGGTAGAAAAGTAATTGTCACCATGTATATTAAAAAACATTCCATTATTCATTTAGTAAAATGATTCATAAAAAAATATTCATTTTTAAAACCTTTGGAAAAAATTAAATTTCAAGGGGGTTATTATACACTATATAAAATAATATGTTGTATAACATCAAAATATGCCTCAATGAAATGAGATTGAGATGAAGTCCCTTACCGTGTGTCTGACTTGTCACGTTCAACCATTATATTCTTGAATAATAAACATATGTTAATTTATACTTGTTGGATAACGTTTTTAAATTTTATTGTTTATTTTATATAACTTATTACCATGTTATAAAAATTACCTAATTATTTAATTTTATCTCTGGCGTTTTATCAATATTCAGTACTTTAGTTGAAAATGAACATGGTTTGATGTCACTAGTCCATGTGGTCATAATTACTTCATCTCCATAATAATATTCATGACATTATTATCATTTTTATACATAAATTATACCCTTAAATCAAACCATGAAATATGGTTATGAAAAATGACAGTGTTATATTCAAGGAGATGGTATGTCGTACGTATGCATGAGTAACATTATTCCATTTTTCATTGATCATTATGGAAAGAATTTAACTATTATTTTATCTTTATATAATTATAATAACAAAATTAATATCATATTAATCATTTAAATATTCTTATATGTATCATACAAGTGATATAAAGAATAAAAACATGTCACATCGCTTTGTGGAGGTGATAGTTCACACGTACGCATGAACAATTAATTACATTCCCATTTAATGGAAGTTGAGATGGATTTAGGTTATGATATTATCATAATGAAATATAATTATATTTATGATATTTTATTTATTATTTAATCTTTTAATAAGATGATTTGAAGGAAGTGGAATAAGAAATATAATATAAATACTTAAAAAATTGATACCTCTTCTTCGGTTGATCATCTTTGAAGAACGCCTTAACACCTCTAAAGAGGGTGTTATACATAAAATAATGATTTAAAAATGTGTGGAGGGAATATATGAAGGGTTTTATGAATATATTGGCCAAACTAAAGAGATTTTTATGTGTTATTGATAGAATGTAATGGGTGTATTTTTATAGGAGAGGGGAGGGGAACCCTTAGAATTATTAAAATTATTAAATTAATATAAATTAAATTTCAATTACAAAGGATCCAGAATTCATTTAATTAGAAAATAATTTGAGGATTGATCTAAATCCTTTAATAAAATAATTTTTGAGACATTTATTGATTTTATTTTAATCCTTATCTTTTCAACATACCTTTAATTATTCTCTTTTAGTTTTAATTATGGTAACAAAATTTTAAATATTAAGAAGCAGTAAAGTTTACTTATATGGGGTAAATTTCCCATCAATGGATAATTTATGAACCTATAGAACATATCATAGTAACTTTGTTATTTTTACTTATTTTTATGATTTTTTAAAAATTTAATAAAATATTATTTTTATAAAATATCAACAGTGGGAATTTTTTCACAATTCATTTCATTGAATTTAAATAAAATTGAAATAGAGAGATAACTTCAAAATAATCAACTTAAAGGACTTATAATATTCCATACTCACTTATAAAATTAATTTATGGCATCAATTAGTTCAAATTATATTTATTTTAATATTATTAGTATCATTTCTTTGATTCTTCCTTTAAAAAATCTCTTATTACATCTTCATTGAGTCATAATTAGATTTAATTATTTATGTATTAAAAATTATAAATAAATAACGAAAATGTAGGTAATATTTTTAGATTTCTAATTACTATTTATAGTCAAATATATGACTTATACAACCCCTTATTAAGTTTTGTTTAGTAATAATAGGCGTGTTTATGACATATTTGTCTTTTCTTTAAATTAGATGTCATAAATGTCATAATCAACCCCAAGTGGCTTCTAGAGGCCACAATCTCGACCAAATAATTTCTTCGGTCATCCATAACACATAAAATAAAATTATGAAAAGTTTTAGGATAGTTTTATATTATTATAATATTATTTTTACCCTTAATTTCCCTTTTTTACCTTTAACCGTGGTAAATAAAAATAATTACTAAAGTTACTATTCATAAGGTCAAAAAATGAAAGGGTATTATTTACATAATCTATACCATCTTATTCCAAATATTGAATCAATATTTTAAAATTCAAAACATATAATTAGAAGAAATTAATTAAAATTTAATCTTGTTGATGGAATAAGAAAACTGGTTTTTAAGTAAAACATTCAAAAGAACACAAAGTTTGTATATTCATTTTCATTGTGAAATTTATTCCAATTTCCAAAATTTAATTAAATTATAAAAAAATTATTTTATTATACTTTAAAACCAATTAAAATTATAATATAACTATATTAAAAAATTAGATGGAATAACTATTTTAAATTAAAATGCAGTCATTTTCACAATTCATTAAAATGTGGATTTTATCGTAAAAATACCAAAATTTCATCCAAAGTAAATTTTGATGTCCCTATTAAAAATAATATGTTTAATTTTTCAAATAATATATATAAAATGGATAAACACTATATTTAAGAAGTTTTATCCATCAAAAGGGGGTAAAACTACCTTGTAAAAATATTTGAGTATTTTATAATTAAAATTGGATTTAATATAATTTTAAGCCACTAAAATTTATTGTATGAATGTAAAAAAAATTAAAAAACTGGTGAAAACATAATATAGTAAGTTCTGTTCACTTCCACCAATACAACAACAAGGATTTAACCTCCATTTAAAATAATAATTTTAATGATGTATTATTTTTCGGTATAACTCTATCTTGTGTGCAACATGTGATTTTGAAGAAACCTATTTTTTCTTTTTGGGTACTCTATCAGAAAAATTATCCCTTTTAAAGTAAAATTAATATCTTATTCATAAGTATTAATATATATATGAATAATTATTATTCTATAGTTACTCGGGATATTAAAGCACCATTTTCCTTCTCCCTCCTAGAATTTCATTGTCTCGAGGAGTGGGTTCCATCCTTCTTAGATGGATTCCATGTGTCTATGGTGAGGGGTAAGATCTATCTAGTTGATTACATCTCAATAATATTTTATTTACTTTGATCCATTACCATGATATCCATCATCTTCATTGGTTGAATTTATTCAATGTGGTCCATCAATTAGTGTTATTATTGATCTAGAGGAAGCATTCAAAATGGATTTTATTATTATTTTATGTTTGTTTTTTCCACTTTATGACATTTTTATTTTGTACATTGTTTCCAAAAAAATTTCTAAGTCATATATTAACTGCATTAAGGAAATTAATAGTCAATCGTGTGGCTACATGGGGGTTGCATAGCGGATCTTCCCATGGTTTATTGAGGGGCATGGTAGGTGGATTTTATTTATCAATCAGATGGCACGGTCACATGAGATATACAGTTTATTGGATCTTCACTTTTTGTCACTTTTAGAGAGGCATGGTCAATCGTGTGTCATGGTCTATGGGAATCAATATATGGTTGATCTGGTCCTTTATATAATTTTTGCTTACTTCCATTCAACATGATTGTATGGTAGATTCAACCAATTTATTTGGTCAGATATCTTCTTACAATCAATTTAGGAGATTCACTGTCAATTTAAATGAGCCATGATCGATTGAGGATCAATATGTGTTCACTTCAGTCCTATGGTCAATTTCCAACCTCACATTCAATCAAGACACAAAATTGATTAAGACATTCCATTTTTTTCATCTTCAAACTACACATAATTAAAACAAGATTAAATGTGGATTTTTTCATGAAATTAACAATTGATTTAAAGAGTTTTAAATTTAATTAAAAACCTTCTAAGAATTTATATTCATAAAAAATATCAATTCATGTATTTATAATTAAATCCCCTAAAAATGAATAAATAACTAAAAATAATGTTTTAATACATTTATATTATAATTTATTTATTTCCAAATATAAAAAATAAGAATGATTTTCCAAGGTTTAAAATCAATTAATGTGTATATTTCTATTTAAAAGTATCCCAAAAATATGAAAAATTTATCTATCATCTTAGAGCTAATATTTTAGCTATAGGGGTCCATTATGGAAAGAATTATTGGTTATGAGTAGTAATGATTTATTATGTGAGAGATATGAGTGAGGATGTGGTGTGAAGTTTGTATTGTGTACAAGGGATTAATCCATGAGAGATATATGTTTCTTTGACTTGAGGTGGATGTTTGGTCGTAGAGTGAAGGGTGTTGGTTGCGGCATGAATCCTTTTGGGTTCACCTTATGTGATGGGTGTTTTAATATTGTATATTCTACCATGGTTTGCAGGGTATTATGAAGTTTTTGTTTTAATATCATGTGAGGTATACTATCACATGGTTTTTTTTGTTGCAATGTGAAATACTATGGGTTATTTTTACATAGAATGGTTCTAGAGTTTAATATTACATGAGGTTTCAAGTTAACATTATATGGGGAACATTGTGACATGATCATGCACTTCTTAGTGTGATGTCCTGGGTATTAAATTCCATTGTTCGATCTATCTGAGGTTTGTTTCACTATGATTAATTTCATTACACTATGGTTTTTCTTGAGGTCTATTGGGTCTAAAGTGAGCAGGTCAGGGTTGTATATTATTTTTCAAAATACTAATAATTTTAATAAGATCAACCTGGTTTCCTGATGGACTAAATCAATGGAGTTAAGGTAGTATTGAATATGAGGTTCATGTATAGGTAAGTTTGATTGTGATTTTTATTTATAAGATTAATTTGATTTAGTATCATTACACCATAATCATGACCTATCACACAATGATTCCTTAAACTTATAGTTCTTCTATAAATTCTTTAACACTTTAAAATTATTCAAAATTCCTCCAACTTTCCTAAAACCTGGTAAATAAAATTTAAATCTATCAAGACCCTTATGTATCATTTATTTATATTTATCCCTTGGTACTCATAGATCATCATGTTTTTTATCCAAGGTGATTTATATTCCAATTCATTCTTAATAATTTTTATAGGATGAACTATGATCATATTTTTTTCATTTGTTTTATTAGACTTGGTCCATTATTTTAATAGATATTAAAGTTCTCTAGGTTTATTAGGATATTTCCTTAGGTTCTCTTAGAGAGGTGGATATCTTATTCTCATTTTCTCCTTTATGTCATTGATGTTCCATTCGTAGTGGGTTATTTTCAGACTTATCCTTATTTAATTATATGAATTTTTTCGATTAATTTTTCACTTGAATTCTTTTGGATGGTCATATTAATTAACCTAAATAAAACAATGAACTATATTGAAGGAAAATTTAGAGGTGTTGGTGATTCCCAAATGTTTTATGAAAATTTTATGATATATATTATGTTTTCAAGGTTGTTTCAGTGTTCATAAATTATTTATATTTTTTTATAATGGATTTTGTTTTATTTTATTAATTTTTTACAACCAATTTTTATAATGGGATAATAATTTTAATTTGGTAAAGAATTGGCTTTCATGTAATCTAGTATTATATTATTTATGTGTAAACCTAAAATTGTGATTAATATAAATGAATGATTACAGGATAAATTCTTTAAAGTGGATTATTGTTATTATTATCCATATTTTATTTTTTACATGAGTTATTAATAATTTTATTTAGAGTGGGTATTCTTGGTTGTTACAGATGGTTGGAATAATGTCAAGTCATTGTTGATGTCGTAGTGATGGATGGGTTGTTGAATGGTTCTAATAAAAGTGGTGTGGTTAAATGTGTGGATTAAAAGTGGTTTAGGTCTATTTTATTGGTTATTGTCATGTAATGTGGGGAATTTTATTTAAATATGGGTTTGGTTATAGTGAGTTGGTGTAATAGTTTCCCAGTGGCAGGGAATGTGGTTGGTAATTAATAAATATGGAAGTAGGTAATGGGATGAAATTGGAAAACAATGAGCTGATAAATGGATAATAATTAATGATTATAGTTATGATGAATGTAATTGTTTAATTTTAAGGGTTGTATTTAACATGAATATGTGAAATATTAAAATAATTGGAATTTAAATTTGTACAAGGATTAGTTTGATATTATAAATGGAAAATTTAGGGCATGATAAATCTAAAGAGGATGTAAAAGGGTAGTTCTAGAAAACTATAATTATTATATGCAAATGGGAAGTTAGTAACGTTTATTAAGGATTCCATGTTTAAATATATGATGATTGTTTGTGTTATAATAATGGTAATGATTTTTAGTGCATGGAAGTTGTGGTGTTATGGATAATTATGGTGATAGTAGTATTAGTTTTGTTTGAACCCTTAATTTGTGCATGTGTGGCTTTATGATATTCATTTTAATTGCTTTTTATTTAATATACACCACCATTGGATTTGGGAAATATAACTAAATACCATATGTGTGAACATTTTAGGAATAATAGATGTGGTTGAACCCACGACTAACAATATATTTTCATCAATTTTTTGGGATATTTCGTCAAAATTGTATGAATGTGAAGGGATTTGTTATTGTCAAGTTACAATTATCAAAACAAGTAGAAGTGATTAAAACCACTTATTGAGGATATATAATTCAATAAATATGAAATGTATAAAAAATGGAAATTAAAAAAAACTCTTTCATATGAAAAAAATTATACTAAAGAAGGTACTTTAACATCTTGATCACCATCACATGTGTTTGAGAGAGATCACAAAAGTTGAATCCAAATGAAATCCCACCACTAGAGGTAACCACTGGTCAAGATCAATCATATATAACATATATCATATCCATAAATTATTCATTACATTCTAGTGTCTCAAATGTAAATGTGGAATATGAAGAGAAATATGGGTAAAGAGGATTTTTTATAAGCATGAAGAAATCACAAACACATTTCCCTCACATGGAAGTGATTTTATATAACACTCAAGGATCCTCCATGAATGTTGTTTCATTTATTCGTACATTACAACACATGAATAATTTTAATTTATAATATTCATGGATATAATACATTATTCAAAACTATATTCTATGTTTCATCTTATAAAATGTCTTATTTAATGATAGTGTGCATAAATAATAATAATGTAATAGGATGCATGGAAATATATGCCCCATGTAAATTCTAATTTTCATAAAATGTAAAATAGTTTATATATATCATATACATATAATGATTTAGGTAAAACCATGAGTTTTTATGTATTATTTTTTTATATTAAATTAAATTTCCTCAATTGATTGTATTACACACAACACAAAGTTTATCTTTTATTACAAGAAACATAGATTTTATCATGTGTTACACGCAACAGTAAGTTTTAATATACCATGTTATATTATTAATATTATTATTTAAATATATTTGTCATAACCTAGACATTAAAAATAGAGGTATGAATAGTAATAACTACTTTTTAAATATTAATTATAATGGTTTAATATAAATAAAACATATATATAAAATTACATAATATTTAGATAAAAACATTTCTATGTTTTGAATATACTATTTTCCCAAAAAGTGTTTTTATTTTATTTTGTGGGAAAATAATAAAATTAATTTTTTACAATTTTAAAAATATTATTCAAAAAAATTAACTATAATTTTTAAATCATCATATAAAAATTTTATTTGGGCCAATTTTTTATATTTATTTGAAGAGATTAATTTTTTGATGAATAGTAAAAAAGATTGGTTTTATTGAAAGATTCCTTATCATTTAATGAAATTATGTATATATTTTTGGTTTTAAAATGGGTTTGAATGTATAATTATTTAAATTAAATATCTATTAATCTAATTTAGGTCATTTGAATCATTTTTATATTTAATTTTAAATAAAACTTTTTTAGACTTTTCAATATTTTTACTTCAAAACCCCACTTTTTCATCACCTCTATCATGTTAATGTTAAATTAAAATTTTACAATTATATGAATTAGATTACATGTTTTTAATAATCAAAATCTATATTATATAATAATTTCAACATAATTTTTTACCTTAACTAATAGTAAAAAACTACAAATTTTTACCACGATTAAGGTAAATATGGGTTTACCAATGGGTTAAACTAAAAAGATAAGGATTAAAAATGACATGAAACCTATCCCAAACACATTGGATGTTAATTTTTGTACCTTATATATTATATTTTATATAATTTACCATTTTTTCCTTTTTTTGTGTGAAACATGTCGGTACACCATTTTCTTTTTAAAACATTTAATTATACCACTCACCCCACTTATAAATGGCCAACCTCTCTCCTCTACTCTTCACACTTCCAAAACCATTTGTTTCAAGAAATACATACCGAAAAACACTTCCTTGATTATATAATATCATCCTATAATCTGTGGTTTGTTCATAATGATAATCTAGGAAGTGTTTTCGTGGAAACCTAAGGAGGTTACCCGTAAAAGAAGTTGCACTGTTCAATGGGCATTTCTATTTTACTTCTTCCTCCACCTACTTATTTTATTTTTTAAAAATGATAATATAATATAATAATTATATTATATATATTTATATTTTTTATTTTAATTTAAATATCTACAAGTATCCACACTTCTATCAAATGGGTTACGAAATCATCATTTGTATGTACGACGGACTACCGCCTTGCGAACTGATGTCATTCATTTTTCCATTACCACCTATCATGGATGGATGTAATTATGGATTAAATTTTTATATATTATTTTTATGAAATTATTGCTCTTCCTTAATCTGGATATCACAAGTACCTTCTAACTTTCTATTCTGTGGAAATACGATAACAATGTTTGTGTGTACAACGAATTACCAACTCGCAAAGAGATTTGATTTTTTCATGAATTAAATGAGTGGTAATAAGGATGGTTTTAATAATAATATGTGATATATATTAAATAAAAATGATCTTATAATGGTAAAATATTATTTACTATTCTTAATTTTATTCCATTGATAAAATGGAAACAGTGTTTATGTGTACGTGCGCCCTACTGTCTCCATGAACGGTGTATTTTATTTTCTATCTAAATATCTTATATATTAGAATAAAAATATTTATACTGAATATATATGATATTTATATCATTTTTAACATTATGGAGGTGATGGGTCAATGATAAAAGTAATAGGACCAAAAACAAAAAAATCAAAACATACATGAAAAATAAAGCAGTTATAACCCAAAAGGTGACTTTAATACGGAATTATTAATAAATGTGTAATAAAAGGTAATAGGAAAACCATATATTGTATGATATATATAATTATGTTTATGTAAAATATTTATGATAAAATAATTTTTTTACACTATTGGTTTTAATGTCTACCAAGGAATTCGATACTTAAGGTAAAGTTTTTTTGTATCAATTATCCTTGTTTGTGACATATGTTATGTTATGCTTCTATTTTATTTTATAAGGTGTATATACATCTCATTTGACATGTTATATCATTAATATACTTATTTTCATGGTATTTAATAATTAATTTTTTGTTATCACTTAATGGTACTTACAATTTATTATTACCAATATGGTAAGGGTTTTATGATATAATCTCATTGTCTATCAGGATTATTTATGATTATGTTTTTTATTGTGAAATAAAATCATCCATCTATCATGAAACCCATATATTTTATTCTCTTATGGTTATTACATGTGATTAAATTTGATCTATTCATTTTCCTCACTTCATACACATAATATTTCACTATAAGTTTTTTAATGAAAATCGAATTTATTTCACTCTTCGATCGAAAACACTTTATCTCATTTGTTCATGTCTTTCATAAATGTGTTCAAGATGTATTAATGTTATTGTATGATTTTTTAAAGTCATTTTACCCTTTTTAAATTTTTTAAAATGTTTCAAAATAAATCTTTATATTATTTCCAAACATGGCATGTTTGGCTTTTACTGAAAATGTGAAAGACGTCTTTATTTTAACATGTATGGTATAAAAAAATTTCCCATATTCATTACCATTATTTTAATTGAATAATAATTTATATGTTAGTATTAAGGTTATTTTTAGAGAAAATTATTTCCATATTATTTTATGATTTTTTATTTTTAAAAAAAATTATTTCAAAGGGACGACATTTTTCTTTAAGAAACATTCCATGTGATTTTTCTTTCAGAATAATTTTCTATCTAAGATGAAATCCTTTGATGTTACTTAATATTTATGGGGGATATAAACCAAGGACAACATTATTATAATTTTTTGTATGTTTTATTTTTATAATAAAAATATTTATATGAAACTTGTTTCTCTTCCATGTTTTTAAACCATTATAAAATTCTTATGAAACCCGCTTCTTTTTTCAAGGGTTGTGCATTAAAGAAATAATTAAATTATTAAAAAATTAATTTCATTTAATGGGTTTTTATATGTGCAATGTTTTATGATATTTTCGAACATTTATGTATTATTTCCATCATGTGCTGGGTGGGGTCTAAATCTCCCTCCAATGCATTGGGTGGTGATTTATATTAGCAAAAAGGGTGCATGGAAGATTATAACAAGCCTGAAAGAGGTTACATGGGCGATTATCCCAATTCCAAAATAGGGTAAATGGGAGTTTATCACAATTCCAAAATAGGGTACATGGTAGGTTTTCCTAATCCTAAAGAAGGTATATGTATGGTTATCCCAAGCCTCACATGTTTGGAATGTCTTTATGGGTAGCCTTCGCATAATATTTTCAATGATTATGTATATGCCACAAATATATATCAAATTCCAATGTTATTCTCTCATGGTTCACATTATTTGATTCCATTATGATTCATTTATTATAAACAACAAATATTTATTCCATGAATTGTTTTTATTATCTATGACATGTAAGGTATAGTGTTCATATGTTATTATCATGTTATTATACACATATTATCATTTCATATTGATATATCCCTTATTTAACCTTATTGAAAATCTGATATCACCCTTTATTATGATTCATTTCCCTAAAAATGAAGAAAGTTATTATGTATTATATCTCTAATAAGGGTTCTAGTTATGAAGAATATAGTGAGTGATGATGTTGATCACTTATGGGCCAGTTGTTTATATTTCTAATTTTCTAAAGCATTATACCTTTATGATCTTCTAGTGTGTGTTTGTGTAATGTAGTGAATATTAATCCAATAATATGTGATATATATGTATGAGTAATCTGGTTTTCTATATTTGGAATCATTGGATAAGCTTAGTTAACCTTTGGAAACTATGATGATAAACTTTTAGTGATTACTCTAAGAATAATCCTATGGAAAATTATAAATATGGGTCAAAGTATAGTAAAACATCCATGAATTTTGGTAATGGATGGATTGAGTGGTTTATAAGCCATTACATACCTGTATGGATACTAAAAATGTTTATGTATCAAACATAAAGGTACCTAGGTGTAATAACTCTATAAAGGGAACACTGAGTTGGACTCGATCATCACTTGGTGCACAACAATGGGCCTTGTTGCACACATGGTTTGAAATCGTGGGGGATATTATTTGGAAATTAAAAAACTATTTATAACCCATCATAAAGTATTTAAATAGAATATAACTATGAATGACCTAGGATAAACCTAAGGTTCTATGTATTAAAAATAATGTGTCAATATTTGGACACTATATAAATTATTTTCCATGATTATGTGATTCCTCAAAATGACTATTGTCTCTTACACTGTTTTTCCTTGTTTTAGTCAATGGATGGAAAAAAATGAACCATATTAATGTTTAGTTTTAGGTAAAATGATATGTTTTCCCTCTTAAGTGGGAAATGTTATAGAATATGGAATGAAAATTCTCATTTATAATATTACGCAAATTTCTCAAGCCATGAATCATGTCGAACTTCCAAATGATTAATAGAGGAAAAAACAATATGTTGGGTCCTTTATGAGAAACTTTCCAACATCCTTCAATGGATCTATTGATCTTCTAGTTTCTACACAATGTATCAGTACCACTAAAAATATAATCTCTATTCTCCAATGTTCATAACATGAAAAATTCATTTTTGTTGTCTAACATTCAGAATGTGAACCATATCAATGATGGGATCACATCAAGAATAGAAGTTTCATGATTAAATTTAATCCATAGAGTGCGATGGATTTATGATATTGTTTTTCAATAATTAATTACCTCTTATCCTATAGAAAAAAATGGATAAGGAATTCTTTTATCTAAAATAGAATGATGATTTATCTTTTAGTACATATAGGGAAACTTTTACATGACTTGTGAGATACACATCTGTCATTTTAATTTCCCATGAAAGTATGGTTTATCGAGTCTATAGTGGCTCAAAAATAAGTCTTTAAAGGGTGATAGACATAAGGGAATTTGGTATATATAAATAAATCATCTATTGTGTTATCATGGTAGAAATAGAGACTATAGTAACCCATTAATCATATTTTCTTGATAAGAAATGAAGTATGGAATTATGGGAAAACTCTAAAAACCACAGAGGGAAGAAGATAAGCATTCCCTCATGAAAAATGTGTGGATGAAAACATGGAGGAAATTTTCTTAAGGGGACTAATAAATGTTTTAACTATGGAAAGGAAGTTCATCGAGCATCTGAATACAGAAGTGATGGATAATGGAAACATACTAACTATAATATTGATTGAATATTCAACCTCACGACTAAGAGGAAGACCGTGAAATTCCTTGTGAAATGAATTAGTGTATGACCACAAAATAGGCATGTCTTATAGGATGGTTCTATCTATAAACTCAATCATTTGAGCTATATACGCCTTATCATAGGTAAATAATATCAATAATGGAGAATTTTGTTCTAAAGAAGATTCATCCTCCTCCTTGTACTTGTATAAAATTGGGGTTGATTCTCAATATGGAGATTAGTTTCCTTTTCAATGAAAATTATGTTGGATCTATATAAAAAAATCCAATCTATACCCAAAACTGAATCAAATTCCACCAAAGGGAGTAAAAAAACTTTTTTGGGAAATTCAACCCACTAGTTTTGATAGAGGATGAGTTATATGCTTAGGATGTAATAATTAACCCATTTTCCATTCTCACCAAAAACTATACTTCCATGTTTTGTGGTGGTGTTTTAATTGTTCAACTAAATATTCGAGATATGAAGGATTGCGTAGAATCAGAATTAAAAAATTATATTTTTAATTCTTGAATAAATAACTAGCATACATATAACCACTTCATTTTCCAGATCTACCTCAGCAATTGTGATTTAAAATGGTCACCATTTTTTCCTTGGAGGCTTTTTGTTTGTCTCAAAAAACTCTTTTATTAGTGCACTGATTTGAAAATTTCCTCGGTTCCATGTAGTTGAAGAAATGAACAATTTGTTGAGAGTTTACTGAAGCATTCATTTCCTCCCCTACATTAGTGGGTTTCTACTATTGGTAATGGATAACTAGTTTTCCTTCCTTCCTACACATAAATCAATTCCTCACCCCTTAGGTAATTTCTAGGGTGATTATTTCCATGCCTTTGACAAGCGGGATGTTGACATTTATTAGAACCATTATATTTCTCCATCAGACTAACTGAATTAAACCCCACTTTTCACTTCTTATCTTAATTATACACTTGAGATTCATTGATATCCATTTCTACATTGAGGTTACATCAGAAAATTTCCTCATAGCTATTAAATTCATGGATCGCTGGGGCTTTTCATAGACTAGGATTTATCCCACAAAAGAATATGTCGACCTTGAATTTATGGGTAATGAAAAATATGGAGGTGTATTATGCAAGTCCTATGATTTTTTAATCATACGCCCCAATAGATTCATCATATGATTTCTTTATGGAATGTTATTCCAATTCAGTTTTAATATATAGAGTTCAAGGAAAAAATTTATTCAAAAACATTATCTGGAATTCCCCCCCATCACTTTGTTCTCTTCCCTAAGCTTCGTATTCTTGATCAATGTTTACCACTGATCAACTTATCCCTCCATATGATAAATATCAATTAGAACCTTCTCTTTCTCATAAAATTGAAGGAGAGAGAAGTTATTCTCAATGGAGTTGACCTATTATTCAGGATAAAGTAATCAGATTATCCATTGAAATTTGTAGTCCAATGTCGCATAAAGTTCTCAATCATAGCATGTTCTTTATTAGGGGGATTTGGATGCTCCTCCTGATCTAGTTTTCTATTAATAACCTGAGTTATCTGGGAGAGTATGATCATGAATTTTGCAATCAGTTCTCCTATTGGGTTGGGCATCTCATTGGGGATGCCATCAAATTTCCATTCACATTGATTATTTACAGGATTCCTCCTATTTAAATCCTTTTTCTATAGTAAAAGAAAAATTAGGGATGAGTATTTTTAAATTATTAAACACATAAATAGGAATTTAATGACATTAAAAGGGTAACTTAAAACTTACATTAATTTCATTAACATGTTAATTTATAGGATTTAATTTATGTTATCCATGATCTATTTCCTAACATATATGATTATGGAAAATTTTGTTCCATTAATAATTATTTGTAATGAGATTATAAATTCACCAAATCATATACCCTAGGAGTACCAAATAAGTTGTGTAGTAAAGCTTGCTTTTGTGTACAAAGTTACACAAAGTTAGGCCTGACACACCTAACCTGAGTTGTTACCCTGAGGTATATTTGTACAAGAACCACATCCAGTTGTAGTATCTATAAAGGGATGTATTTTCTGGATAAACCACTTACTCTATACTTACAAAGATTTAGGAATGTTTTCTTATAATTAATTCTTATCCCAAAGGCATTTTCTATAGTTTTCTAATCCCAATCCCAAAAATAACTAACATTTTCCACTGATACCAACTATAACGACCGTGATCTTTATTACATATTAATAAATGATTTATTACATAGGATTACGGTTAGTAAAACCCAAAAGATCGGGAATTCTTGTGTCTTTGGGAATTAGGTACACTATATAAAAATTTTAAATAAGTAAAACAACATCATTATAGAAACCTTCTTTAGCATTATCACACTTAAAACTGTAAGGGATAACCTAGGGACATACATAATAAATATGTGATCTATAAAGCCCATTAAGGGAATAAACATGTAATAAAATAGAGAAATTAATAAATTTTAGACAATTGGAATATCAATGGTTCATAAAAGGAAAATGAATAATAAGGAATAATATAGAATGATAATCATAATGGTGACATTGGAAATGTGGAAACCTTTTAAAATAATACATCATAAACATAAGTTATGGCCGACATCAATGACATCATAAATGTCCCATAAAGGAATGAGGTTAACTAATTGTCGCAAAAGGATGTTTTATGAGGCTAAATAATACTCAATTCATCGGATTGATATATAATTTTGGTCACACCCATCACTTTCATTTCATTCTCATGCTTAAGTGTTCCACATATATCAAACAACATAGAATCATTCATCATCATATTTTATTCAAATGGAATGGTGTGTAGAATAATTACATATAAGTACCAGTTAAAATAGTTTTATTTTTATAAATCTGAACACCCTTGATAGGAAATGTGTTTGGTAAATAACTACACAATTGTTTTGGTATAGAAAAATCACGGGGAAATTTCAGCAGCATAACGAAGTCATTTAAAAATTCATAAAATTGGTTGATGAGATTGAAATGGGTCTCCCATAATTTAGATAGAAAATGGATAGTAATATACACAAGGATAGATATATTCCAATACAAATAATTGGAAATAGAATGCATAAGTTAATAAGGTGTCTTGAATAAAGAATAGAAGGTGGGGATAACTTACTTAAGTGTGTGACACCAAATTCTTCAGAAGAGATTATTAGGAGCTTGGGGGAACCTTGGGAGGACTCTATATTGAGAAGGGAAGATTAATGACATTATACAAGAAGTTTTAGTGAATATAAATGGGAGATTTGAAGGTTTTATATAGGAAAAGAGTGGGTATTTATTTATTATTTCTATAACTTTGTTTTTGGACACAGTATAATAAAATAAACAATTCCACAATCCTTCACATGGTTTTTCCCATGCATTATTTTAATTTGGACTGGTTTACATTATTTTATAAGTATAGTTTCCTATATTAATAAAATAATTCCATTTCTTATGTGGAGTGGATTCATACTCTTAAAGAAATTATTTTAAAACTATAAACTATAATAATGGTTTTGGATTATTCAAAATGGATTTGTAAAATTAGTCAAAAAAATTCAAAATCTAATTCTTTTAAAGGAAAAAAATGTAATTTGGGTCATGGATATAATTTATAGTATTTTTTTATAAAATTGGTGATAGGAATTGGTCACCCAATTCATTCTCCAAGGGGATTTATTAAAAAAAATGTAGCAGTACAAACATGATGTGCAATAAATTTACACCAACTAGAATTTTGAGAATTAAAAACTAAGAAACACCAAGGAAGATCCATTAAAGTCATGAGATGCACTGTCCAAAGAAGACTCCACCATTCCATCTAAAAGGGATGACATTGAAAGATCAAATCGAGTCTGTTTGTAACTGAACATCTGGAGTACAGCTTGACGTTGCTTCTTTATCAATATGAGATACTTCTCTCAGACTGATATACAGTTGTGAGTAAGGGGAAAAATGAAACTTGAACAAGTCCTTAAGACACTGAACCAACATTAAAAAAGAGTAAACCGGGAATTTTTTTGATTAAAATCATTAGAGGGTGTCAACCAGCAGCACAAAGTCATCTTCCAATAGAAGATCATGTAGTAGTGAAAAAATTAAGCAAAGAGAGGTCTCTGTTTATTGTAGAACCCAATAGACAAACCTCTGTGAATCCAATATTCAATCAATAATAACTAACAGAGGATTAAAATAAGTATACTAGAGCAATAATCCTTTGATGCTAGTTGAATGATGCAAATTGAAATAACGGGCTGTGCACATGAAGTCGCGATCAGATTCATATAAAAGCAAGGTTTTTTCTTAGGCTCCTGCACCAACCTCTTATTAAACATTCTGTGTCTAATATCATGGTATGTCTCCGTAGAAATTTCTCCATTTTTGAGTATTTGGTAGGCTGTTTCATCTCGTTCTTCCATTTGAGATTCCAGATCTTCATTTACCTTTTCATTTTCCCAGGATATCTCCTCATCAGTTGAGTGAATCATCATAGTTTGGGATTTAAGGGGTCCAATTATTCCCTTCTTAGAGGCGTCTAAATAATGCATGACAAATTTTCTTTCATACTGAGAGTAATCTCTGTGTTTTTTAGTTTTTCTAGGATGTGGAGTAAGGAGTCCATCGGCATCAATAATAGATTTTTTCTTTCTTTCATGGCCATTGAATTTAGATATCCTTACTCAATATGATTTGGATGATCATTATTGCCATGTGAGTGATCACTAG
Source organism: Viscum album (assembly GCA_963277665.1). Lineage (NCBI taxonomy): Eukaryota > Viridiplantae > Streptophyta > Magnoliopsida > Santalales > Viscaceae > Viscum > Viscum album. Next base: position 1,510,969,475 of record OY728158.1, read on the forward strand.
AATTTGAGAGATCACCTTACTCATTGGCTCGTTCATCTTATGATTCCAAATGATTAGCCTGCTCCTCCATCAAAGGAGGTGGATCAGTGGTGTCACATATATCAAGTAAGGATTCACTTCCCTTGGCTTTAGAAGGCTATTCGAAATTTACCACCTTGCGCACATGAGTTTTCTCATTAGATGATAGCATAGGTTGCCCGGAAACCATTTGTCTAACTTTAAGGTCATCCTGATTTTCCTTCGCAACCCAAATAGTTTTGGCCTCAGGTTGTGCAGTCTTGTGTCTACAATCCTCTGGAGAATGTCCCAGCTTGAGGCATAAATAGCAGTATTCAGGTAGTCTCTCATAAGCAAACTCCTGAAAGAATCCAATCTCTCCATTCTGAATCCATATTGGAGAAGGCAGATTCTGAGGAACATTAACTGCAATGCAGATCCTAGAAACTGATGGTCTTGAAAGACTCCTCGTTGTAGAATCTAGCTTCAATAGATTACCAATGAGCATGGAGATCAGGAACAGTGCAGGTTGCTTGAACAGATATAATGGGAGTCCAGGGAATCCAATCCAAATCGTAACAATAGGAGATTCAGCATAGGGATCGAAATCTAGGGTCTATTTAAGGACTTTCATGGAGTAACCTCCAAAGAACCAATAACGTCTCACCCATAATCTGTAGTAATCATCCTCGGAGGAAAGACGAAAGATGACATTGTAGGAGTTCAAGAGGATGATATGAAAACCTTATAATCCAATGGTTTCAATCACATTTTTTATGTATTTCAGTGATGGCCTATAATAAGAAAACATCCCAACAAAAACAAAATGAAAATCACATGTATGAGAAATTACCTCTTTTATTGAGAAGGAAATCGTCGGTTGTCCTCAGTGACAGAAATGTAGAACAATTTTTTGTTGGATAATTTGGACATTATGATTCCAAAAGTAATATTCATTTTATCTAAATAATTTTATAAATATTTTAATTTCCACTTTTAAAATAAAATATACATTTATTAAGAAATGATGTGACTTTTATAATATAAGTTTTTGAACCCTTATAAAAAACTACATTTGACATCATAAAAAATTATATGATCACTTATATTCAATAAACATTATTTAATTATAATATTTTATTAAAATATTATTTATTTAAAAAATAAAATTAATTCATCAAAATAAATTCCTTAATTGAATTTGAATATTTCCCAAAAATATTATTTGTGTTTTATTGTATCAAAATAAAATACTTTTATAATGTAACAATAATAGGATAAAAGTATATCCATTGTACTATAAAAAATAATGTACATACTCGTATCGATAGGGTATTGATGTGTATACTTTAATACACCTGCAAATGCCATAAGAGTAAGGTTCCTGAAAAAGATACATTGATGGTGAAGTTCAACATATATGGTTTGGGTCGTGATCTTGATAAGCTTGAACTTATCCAATAAATAGTTTTGCTCATACTTAAATTGTTTGAGCTTAGCTTGGGCTTGGTCAATGGAAGAGCACTGTGATGTTATCTCTTTTTAAAGCTCTGATATATGGTCTTTATAGGGTATGATCCTATTGGTTGAGGCTATCACTTACTTTGTCTATATAAATTGGATTTGTTAAAACCCTATATTTATACTAACCATGTGATCACTATTCAATGGCAATATTATCAATCGTATTCTACTTTAATGGAATTTTAGTATATAATAAAAACAAATAAGTACATGTTTTTTCTATAAAAATATTACATAATAGGACATTTAATTAAAATAACAAGGGAAATTTTATTTATAACAGTTCGGTTCAATACAAGATATATGATTATGGGGGAGGAAAGAAAAATAAATAAGGAAAATGATCAATAATGACTACATACCTACAAATTCATTACCCCATTGCACTTAGATTTTCCAAACAATCACTTCCAGATCAAAAGTAATGATCTCTATAGACTTGGGAGGAAGATTAATTCCTATCACAACCAGTTTAGCTAGAAAACAAGTGTTTCGGGATGTAAATCGTTTTAGATCTAAGATTTTAGGATCTTAATTTTAATGGTACATAGTTAGGGTTCATTATTAGGAAACGTGTCTGCTAACCGTATATAAGACACTACCTCCAAACACACAATTAATGGTTAGATCACATTTTTATATAAGCCATGTTCCAACCATGGTATACCTCACTTTAAATATTTTTATAGTTTCTCTTTGGATGTTGTGCAGTTTAGCCAAACTGTGCCCCAACCCAGTGCCATTGTATCGATTTCATGGTATCCTAGTGGTTTTTCAAGGTTTTTACTAACCATGATAAAATAATTCACCTCTAAAAAACCCTTTAAGGTATTCCAAAACACCTATTAACCTCCCAAAAATTAACCCAACTGGTATATATACTTAAAATACCTAAAAAGGTTCGACTACCTAAAACTATAAGTGTTACATTCTCCCCACCATTGGTCTTTCTATCGCTAGAAATTAGAAAACCATCATTGAATTGAAAGAGTTTGGCCCACTACTCCATTATTTCATTCTTTCATTCCCATATTTCTGCATGAATCTGACCATATTTCCATAAAACCATTACTAGTTTTGTGCTTTTCTCATGAAAAACATCATATTCCTTTTCCAAAATCTTTACCAGAACATGAATCAACATAGCATCAGACTCTTGGTCACTATGATCATATTGAATCAAATTTTTAGGATCATGTTGCTGCTTCTTTAATTGAGATACATGAAATGTATTATGAACTGAAATGAACATTAGTGGTAAGACCAACTGATATCCCACCCCACCAACCCATTCAATTGTCTCAAAATGTCTTATCAACTGAGGAGATAACTTTTAATTCTTCCCAAAAAGATACTATCCAAGCCTTGGAGAGATTCTTTAGAACACATAATCACTCACCTAAAATTACCAATGTCATTAACAATGATCCACTTATGATTTATAATGACTCTAATCCATCTCCACTCTCTTTCTAATCAATTAAATCTTCTATTTTGTCTCTTACATAGGGCATGGTCAACCACTTAATGTCTCACATGTTTCCACCAAAGAAAGTGGATAAAAAAATGAAATCTATAAAATACTTTAAAATGATCCATATATATTCAGTCCTAATAACTATTTTTATATAATAACTCTACTAATGGTATGTGATCCTCCCATGAGCCACCAAAATCCATTACACAATCCCTAAGAATGCATTCCAATTTTTGTATCATCTTTTTGGGATTTTCCATCCATTTGAGGATGATACTCTGTAACGCCCCGAACCCAGTTACCCAGAGTCGGTGCATTATTACATATCATTGTCATGATCAAAAAGGATCAAGTCTCGAAAGACAGATTAGTTTAGTAGTCTTGGAAACACTAGATATATTCATAAGTCTTACATTACATCATAAGGTAAAAGAAACTATAACAACATATTGTCTTTATATCCCTTCGTACTATCCTTGCAGGTCATTCATAAATTACTTCTTCACTTCCTGGGAAAAATAAAACATTGAATGGGGTGAGCTCAGATGCTCAGTAAGGATAAAAATATAGCAGAAGCTTTCATAGATTAGCATAAACACTTAAGGCAATGAATAACTAAAACAAAAGCCTTTTAAACTTGAAGTTCATCATAATATGGAAAAGATAAAATGAAATAATACCATTTACTCATTCACATTGATATTCAACTAGTCTAATAATCACATGCAATATCAATAACCACTTTCATAATGATGGAATTAATTATGCTAGACTATCATAACCACGTAGCCAAGGCCTCGTGCCAAGACTACAAATAATATTTTGTCAAGGCCTCGTCCCAAGACACTAGTTTGTCTCATGAGACCTACCGATGCAATCAAGGAGCTATAGAGGGCTCCACCCGTCACTTACTAAGTCCAATGCATTCCACATATGAGAATTTTGAAACATAACATAAACATTCACATTGAAACTAGCATACAAAATCTCAATACATTATCCACAAACCATGAATGGTATAAAAATAACACATCCACAGTCAAACATAACTCATTAAATACAATATGGAATATTTTATTGTAACAGATTAACCTCAATCAAGAATAATGAAGGATATTGACATATATGAAAATAATCATCAAAACTATTTGAGAGAAATATCCCCTTTTTCTTGAAATCATTTAAAAGTCACACTATTTTTAAAGAATCCATTTAAAAATAGATTTTGGAATCAAAGTGTACCATACCACTTTGAAACATTTAAAAGGAGTTTTAATTTTAAAACTTTAATTTCCATATAAATAAATCCTTAAAAACATTTTTAGAACATGGACATTAATGAGAAAGATTTAGAAGAATATGTCTTTAAAACATTTAAAATTGATATTTTAGTTAGAGTTTCTGAAAAAAGAGAGACACTTGAATAAAAATAATTGAGGTAATCAAAACTTTGTAATATCATGAGAATAAAGGGATTCATGATATACTATGTCAAAGTACATTATATAAACCACATATAAGTGGTTTGGTGTATAACAACAAAAAAGTCTCAATGGGATGTAAATTGAGATTAAGTCTCTAATAAAGACTGTATCCTTAGGTTAAGGATAAATAAACAACCTAATTATGTGTGAAAAATATAAATACACTCAATATGATTGGATATTCAGTGTAAATCAATCAGAGGACATTCACACATATTCTTGTAAAAACAACACCAATGAATTGGATGTTTAACTCAATAAATGGAGATTAAGTTAAAATTAATTTCATCAAGTACATATCGATGACTTGAGAATTTATCAATGGGGTGATTATGTGTATAAAAATTATATCAACAGAAAGGGGAGTGGAAATTATGAAATAAGAAAATGAATAGTGATTCCACACATAATTTTGGTGTAAAATAATCAATGAAGTATGAGTAAATCCAAATGAGTGGAAATTGAAATTTCAAATTCCCTTATCAATTTGGTAACATACGAAACATACACCCATGAAAGAAGTATCATACAATGATGATGTAGATATCCATATATTATAGTATATTACACAATGAATACAATCATGGGCAGTACACACACCACATGCAATAAATAAGTGATGAACAATAGAAATCTTACAGAATTAAAAGTGATATAAGAAACCCCTTACTTTGTAATTTTTCCTTGGTTGACGGTAGGTTAACCTCAATTATAATGGTGAAATAATTGTTATTGAATTATAAAAAAATCATTTACATTAATATGATATCATATATGATCTTTTAACATTGATTTGTTAATAATATCTTAGTATTATTGTCGTTTCGGGTGTTAACAGATTTGTTTTCTGTTATATTATTTGTTATGCGAGCCATATTTGTTATGGATGGGATGTATATTATTCATATACAGAATGATATCATGTCACTAAAAATTATTTTTATTCATAAAATGAAATTTAGTCTTGAATGGATATGATGGGGAATGAATCTCATCGCGTTCGTGGAGACGGTAATCTGTACGTATGCACGAGCGACAATATCATTTTTTTGATATTAAAATAATATATAAATGGATGTTATATCATATATAAAGAATAATTATCATGTTATATTTGTTATTTAAATGAATTATACAACATTATAATACCCATATAAATAATAATATATTGAATAACAATTACACCACAACGTGGAGACGGTAGGTCGTACGTGCACACGTATGGTGACATGTCATTCAAGGGATGGATAGAATAATGAATTTTTTTGTTCCATAATTATAATAACATCACAGTATATAGAATATTATGGATTTATTATTTTAGAATGGAAATAACAAGGAAAGAATAATTTTAATAAGAAAGGAACTTTAAAGAGGGTGGTGAAGACGTAACATCTTCTTCGGGTTCTTCCTTTTGATTTTATCAAAAGGGCTCATTAGGTTGGATTTATGATCAAAGTAAGACATCTAGGTTGATGTGACGGAAGTTTGGAGGATATTTGGGTAGATTTTGTCCAATCAAAAAGGCTTTGAAGGTGTTAATAATTGGTTATAATTGGTGTCATTTTATAAGGGGGAGGAGGGTTTTTTTAGAAAAAACTTTAAATATTATTTTATAATAAATTCATATTCATTTTCTAATGGCTCAAAAGTGGATTATTCAAAGCCTAATGTGGGTATGGATCTAACTCCATTCAACCAATAAATTCTAGATAGGTTTGGGTCATTATATTAACCTTATCTTTTAGTTTTAACTCTTGGTAAATTAGTTTGACACTTACCATGTCACTTTTTATTTTTATATTATATTGTTAATAAACTTACAATATACCTCTAAGTGACCCCCAAGTGCTCCATTAATGATATAACTATCATTATACATGTCTTTTTTCCGAAACTTAGTTTTTAATGAATGTAATATCAATTAATAATAAAATATTTGTTTTAAAAACTCTTTTATGTCAATTTTGACATTATTTGGTATTTGATTTTTCTGAAAATCATAACAGCATTATTACTTCGAAAAAAGTTAATTTAATAAATAATAACATGTCCTATTAACCTATAAAATTGGTATAATTCATTTAAAGTATCAAGTTATATTTATTTGGGTATTTATAATATCAATTATTTTAATATTTCACTAATAAGGTAATTACTGCATCATCATTGTGTCATAAATAAGTTATCTTATTTAATGTCTCAAAATTATAAATAAAATACCATTATGTAGGAAATATTTTTAGATTTTTAATTAATATTTATAGTCTAAAATATAACATATATAACCCTATGAAAAAATTGTTTTTCTAAAAGATATAGGCTTATGTCATTTTTGTATTTACTTTGACTTAATTAATAGAAAGTGTCATTATCACTTACAAGTGGATCCATGGGGTCCCAAAATCGTCCCAAAGATTCCCATGGTTGGCCATGTATCAACCAATAGGTTTAGGACACGTTTTAGGGTAAATTAATATTATTATAATATTATTTTGTTACCCTTATTTACCGGATTTACCCTTTAACCATGGTAAATAAAATATTTACCTAAGTAATTATTCAAAATGTCTAAAAATAAGAGTTAACTATTTACATAATTTGGACATCTTGATTTCAAATATGGAATCCATTTTTTCAAATTCACAACACAAAAGTGGAAGAAATTAATTTAAAGTTAATTCTCGTTGTCAAAACAAAAGGCGTGTTTTTAAGAAATAATAACTATCAAAAGATTGACACTTGTTTATGTCTGGTTTAAATGTGAAATTATGTCCAATGATGAACATTATATTAAATGGTAAAAATATATTCAAAATAAACTTTAAAACCACTAAAATTCATAATTTATTACTATTAATTATTTCGATTAATAAAGTTTTTTGAATTAAAATATAGTAATTTTCACTATTCATCAAAATAAGAAAGTTATCCGAAAAGTACCAAAATTTCACCCTAGACTAATTTCGATATTCCGAATCTAAAAATTAAGTCCATTTTGAAGGATTAAATGTATAAAATTTTCAAAAATAGGGTATTCCTATTCATAATGGCTAGTTTTATTAGTTGTGGTGCGTGTTAGAACATGGAGTTCCGTACAACACACACTACTGTATTATTCAGCGAGAAGCGTACTGTGGAAGCTTGAGGTGTTAAATTCTCCCCTCCTTCAATAAATTGAATCCTCATAATTTTTGAAATTAGGCTTGGGAATATAATGGAAAGTCCCACATCAGAAAAAGAGTCAGTAAAACTATCACTTTAAAAGAAAGAAAGAGAAGTACAAAGGTCACCCGAGATAACCTATACTAGGATTCCATGTAGAAAAACATGGATATGGATGATAAACTAAGTGTCAAGTTCTGATGGAGAGGGATAGAAAACATGATCAGGAGAAATTTAACAACAAGAAAACCACAAACTTGTGATGGGACAAATGGTCATTAGTTTCCTAGTATGAAAAGTAAACGAACAAAATTTTTATTACTCTTTTTTAAGTTATATTACATAAAGATGAGGAATTAATTTTTACTATTGACTAAGAAAATAAAAAGATATACTTAATTTTTAATTAAAGTTTCATTCTTTAATAAATTTTTACTACTAACTCATTTTTAAACGATGAGTATTCCAGAAGACTTGATTACTTTAGAAGAGATAAAATAAAATTATTATAGAATCACATGATCCATTAAGAATAAACTATATATTTACCTTGTCTTTAGAGATTAATCAAAACCAAAATAGTTAGTATAACATCTGATGATCCCCCAAATGGTTATTTTATTATAGAAAGAAACACTAATATTAATTTCTAAAATTAAACCAACAGTACCCTGAAGTTAAATAAATAGCATTTAATAAAGAATTGTCCTTAAAATACTTTAATAAAATCCAAAATAATATTGAAACTCAAAACATAGAATAATTTCGTTATGTAGTCTTCCACGTTAAATAGTATCTCCAAATGACATCAATTACTTTTAAAGTCACATACTTAAAAGTAATTATCCTAATCACATATTCTCTATTATAGGTTACTCATTTCCATAAATAACCCAAATCACTATAAATACACAATAAAAACATAGATAAAAATCCAACATTACTCCTCAAATGAAATCACATACTATTCTATTTTCCTTGGTTATATAGTGTTCCCAACAAAGTGAACATATTGCAAAATAACATTTATCACTTAATCACCAAATCATTTTCTTATACTAAGGGTATTCATTTGATAAGACATAAAATCCCAAATCAAATTATTATTGATTAATTAAATCAATTAACTAAAAATAATAGTCACACTAACCAGGGACTTCACGTAGTCCAGTGGTAGGTGATAAATCCCAATCGCACTTTGGTTGTGGGTTCGATTCCCACAACTTTTTCCGACATGACGGGTAGTCACACGGTCTGCGTGTTGTCCTTTTTTAGAAACTATATTTTATAACATTACCAAAATGAGATAAATTCCTCAAAATAATCATAACATAATTTAACCACAAATGTTATCTCATACCTTGCATTTTCATCCCAAATTATAATAACATGTAATTGCCTCAAACCCAATGATCATATAAAACCAAATGGTTATTTATAACTATATGCACAAGAGAAAAGATAATTCTTCATCAAAGATCATTCTCATATGGAAAACTGCAAGGTTACAAATACAAGAGAAAATTATTCCAAAGTAAACCCATCAACAAGGAGAACTAATACTTTTTAATCATTTCTCCAACCATTTATTTCCACATAGTTTCTTCTTTGACCAAGAAAATATCCTATAGAATAGGGAATTCACTCGGGTAATGGACAGGTCCACTACATTTATGGAAAATGACTATAAATGGGTTCTTGGGACCATTTTTATCTTCTTCCATAGTAATCTTCATTTTTCTTCGGTAATTATTCACTTTATGTCATTCCTTCTCACACGTAAAGTATTTCTTTGTCCCATTGGGACACTTTCTTGGGTGTCTCCTTCCACATTTCCTGCATGATTGAAATTGAGGTTTCCTTTCTCCATGGTCTCCACTACTGGAGCTCTTATCATTCATCATGGTTCTCTTCTTTGTTGAGTCCGGGAATTGGTTAATATATATATTGTTTATCATATTTTTGTAAAATTTATTTGGCATGAAGACGATATATTTTACGCCTATCAACATTCCATTTTGTTTCTCATTTCCACCATTGTTCCCACCTTTTACATCATTCTCAAAGTCACTATGACTTCCTTGGAATTCGGCCATTGACTAAAACCAGAAGGCATTGTGTGAGTAATAATAGTCATAAAATCATTTAGAGAATATCATGTCACCATATTCTTAATTTGAAACACATTAGGATTAACCAAGGTCATTTACTCTCATCTTAAATATAATACATAAAATCGGTTTTTAATGAAAATGTAAATTATCCTAAGCATATCCCCCAGGAGTGTCGTAATCAAGAGTGTAGCATGGCCCGTTGTCATGCACCGGTTCCCGTTCGTGTCTAGCTCAAATTGGTGTTTTCGGGTTTTACCCCTAGGTACATTTGTGCCAGAGCCGCCTCTACCTGCTCATATCCAGACAGGGATGTATTTCTCATAAAACTCACAAAATCTCTACAATACCAAAATTCTAGGAAGTTCTTCTATACTAATCCTCAAAGTCTATCTAAGGGCTATGTTCTCTAATCAGAGTTTATCTAAATCAAGATCCTAAGTTTTTTACTAAACTTCCTCTGATACCAACTATAATACCCCGACCCTAGTTACCCAGAGTCGGTGCATTATTACATAACATTGGCATGATCACAAAGGATCAAGTTTCAAAAGACTGATTAGTTTAGTAGTCTTGGAAACACTAGATATATTCATAAGTATTAAATTAAAACATAAGGTAAACAAACTACAACAACATCTTATCTTCATATCCCATCATACTATGTCTGCAGGTCATTCATAAATTACTTCTTCACTTCCTAGGAAAAATAAAAAATTGGAAGGGGTGAGCTCAGATACTCAGTAAGGATAACAATATAGCAGAATCTTTCATAGATAATCATAAACACTTAAGGCAATGTATAACTGAAAAAAGCCTTTTAAACTTGAACTTCGTCCTAATATGGAAAAGATAAAATGAAATAATTCCATTTACTTATTCACATGGATATTATACTAGTCGAATAATCATATGTGATATCAATAACCACTTTCATAATGATGGAATGCATAATGCCAGACTATCATAACCACGTAGCCAAGGCCTCGTGCCAAGACTACAAATAAGATATTATCAAGGCCTTGTGCCAAGACACTAGTTTGTATCATGAGACCTACTGATGCAATCGAGGAGCTATAGCAGGCTCCACCCATCACTTACTAAGTCCAATGCATTCCACGTATGAAATTTTTTAAACATAACATAAACATTGGTATTGAAACTAGCTTACGAAATGTCAATACATTATCCGCAAACCATGAATAGTATAAAAATAACACAGCCACAGTCAAACATAACTCATTTAATACAATATGGAATATTTTATTGTAACATATTAAACTAAATCAAGAATAATGAAGGATATTTACATAGATGAAAATAATCATCAAAACTATTTGAGAGAAATATCCCCTTTTTTCTTGAAATCATTTAAAAGTCACACTATTTGTCAAGAAACCATTGAAAAATAGATTTTTGAATCAAAGTGTCCCATACCACATTGAAAAATTTAAAAGGACTTTTAATTTTAAAACTTTAATGTCCATATAAATAAATCCTTAAAAACATTTTAGAACATGGACATTAATGAGAAAGATTTAGAAGAATAAGTCTTTAAAACATTTAAAAATGATATTTTAGTTACAGTTTCTAACTGAAAGAGAGACACTTGAATACAAATAATTGAGTTAATAAAATCTTTGTAATATCATGAGAATAAATGGATTCATGATATACTATGTCAAAGTACATTATATACACCACATAAAAGTGATTTGGTGTATAACAACAAAGAAGTCTCAATGGGATGTAAATTGAGATTAAGTCTCTTATAAATACCGTATCCTTAGGTTAAGGATAAATCAACAACATAATTAGGTGTGAAAAATATAAATACACTCAATATGATTGGATATTCAGTGTAAATCAATCAGTGTATATTCACACATATTCTTGAAAAAACAACACCAATGAATTGTATGTTTAACTCAATAAATGGACATTGAGTTAGAATTACTCTTATCAAGTTCATATCGACGACATGAGAATTTATCAATGGAGTGATTATGTGTATCAAAATTATATCCATAGAAAGGGGAGTGGAAATTATGACATAAGAAAATGAATAGTGAATCCACATATAATCTTGGTGTAAAATAATCAATGAAGTATGTGTAAAGCTGAATGAGTGGAAATTGAAATTTCAAATTACCTTGCCAATTTGGTAACTTACGAAACATACACCCATGAAATAATTTTCATACAATGATGATGTAAATATCCATAAAATGAAGTATATTACACAATGAATACAATCATGGGCAGTAAACACACACCACATGCAATAAATAAGTGGTGAATAATGGAAATCTCACGGAATTAAAAGTGAGATAAGAAACGCCTTACTTTATACTTTTTCCTTGCTTGACGGTAGGTTAACCTAATTTATAGTGGTGAAATAATTTTTATTGAATTATAAAAAAATCATTTACATTAATATGATATCATATATGATCTTTTAACATTGATTTGTTAATAATATCTTAGTATTATCGTCGTTTCGGGTGTTAACGAATTCATTTTCCTTTATATTATTTGTTATGCGAGCCATATTTGTTATGGATAGGATGTATCTTATTAATATACAGAATGATATGATGTCTCTTAAAATTATTTTTATTCCTCAAATGAAATTTATTCTTGAATGGATATGATGGGGAATGAATCTCATCGCGTTCGTGGAGACGGTAATCCGTATGTATGCACGAGCGATAATATCATTCTTTTGATATTAAAATAATATATAATTGGATGGTATATCATATATAAAGAATATTTATCATGTTATATTAATTATTTACATGAATTATACATCATTATTATACCCATCTAAATAATAATATATTGAATAACAATTACACCACAACATGGAGACGGTAGGTCGTACGTACGCACGTATGGTGACATGTCATTCAAGGGATGGATAGAATAATAAATTTGTTTGTTCAATAATTATAATAACATCACAGTATATATAATATACTAGAGTTATTATTTTAGAATGGAAATAACAAGTAAAGAAGAAGTTGAAGAAGAAAGGAACTTTAAAGAGGGTGGTGAAGACGTTACCTCTTCTTCGGGTTATTAATTTTGATTTGATCAAAATGGATCCTTAGGATGGCTTTATGATCAAAATAAGGCCTCTAGTTTCATGTGAGGGAAGTTGGTAGGATATTTGTGCAGATTTTGGTTGATCCAAAAGGCTTTTAAGGTGTGAATAATTGGTTAAATGTGGTGTCCTTTTATAAGGGGGGAGGGGCTCTTTAGGAAAAACATAAAGTATTATTTTATAAAAAATTTATATTCGGTTTATAATGTCTCCAAAGTGTATTATTAAAAGAATAAGGTGGGTATGGGTATAAATAATTTCAACCAATATATTTTAGATAGGTTTGGATCATTATGTTAACCTTATCTTTTAGTTTTAACTCTTGGTTAATTAGTTTGACACTTACCATGTCACTTTGTATTTTTATATTATATAGTTAATAAACATACTATATACCTCCAAGAGAACCCCAAGTGGCCCATTAATGATACAACTTTCATGATACAATTCCTTTGTCCAAACCTTAGATTTTAGTAATTTAATATCAATTAATAATATAATATTTGTTTTAAATACTCTTTTATGTCAATTTTCATACTATTTGGTATTTTATTTTTTTGAAATTCATAACAGTATTATTACTTCTAAAAAAGTTACTTACATCAATCCTAACATGTCATATTATCCTATAAAATTAGTTTAATTCATTAAAAGTCTCAAATTATATTTATTTGGGTATTTATAATATCAATTATTTTAATATTTCACTAATAAGGTAATTACTACATCATCATTGTGTCTTAAATAAATTAATTTATTTAATGTATAGAAATTATAAATAAAATACCATTATGTAGAAAATCGGTTTATATTTCTAATGAATATTTATAGTCGAAACTATATCATATATAACCCTATGTAAAAATTGTTTTCCTAAAAAATATAGGCTTATGTCATTTTTGTATTTACTTTAACTTAATTAATATAAAGTGTCATTATCACTTAAAAGTGGATCCATGGGGTCCCAAAATCGACCAAAAGATGCACATGGTCGGCCATGTATCAACCAATAGAGTTAGGACATGTTTTATTGTAAATTAATATTATTATAATATTATTTGTTTACCCTTATTTACCGGATTTACCCTTTAACCATGGTAAATAAAATATTTACCGAAGTAATTATTCAAAATGTCTAAGTTACCAATTTACATAATTTGGAAATCCTGATTCCAAATATGGAATCCATTTTTCCAAATTCAAAACACAGAAGTGGCAGAAATTAATTTAAAATTAATTCCCGCTGTCAAAACACAAAGCGTGTTTTTAAGAAATAATAACTATCAAAAGATTGACACTTGTTTATATCTAGTTTAAATTTTAAATTATGTTCAATGACCAACATTGTATTAAATGGTAAAAATATATTCTAAATATACATTAAAACCACTCAAATTCATAATTTATCACTATTAATTATTTCGATTAAAAAAGTTGTTTTTAATTAAAATTTAGTAATTTTCACTATTCATCAAAATATGAAAGTTACCCGAAAACTATCAAAATTTCACCCTAGGCTAATTTTTATATTCCTAATCTGAAAATGAATTGCATTTTGAAAGATAAAATGTATAAAATTTCAAAAAGTGGGTATTACTATTCACAACGGCTATTTTTATTAGTTGTGGTGTGTGTTAGAACTTGAAGTTGCGTACAACACACGCTATTGTATTATTCAGCGAGAAGCATACCATGAAAGCCTGATGTGTTACATTCTCCCCTCCTTCAATAAATTGAGTCCTCACAATTTTTGAAAGTGGGCTTGGGAATATAATGGAAAGTCCCACATCGGAAAGAGAGTCAATAAAACTATCTCTTTAAAAGAAAGAAAGAGAAGTACAAAGGTCACCCAAGATAACCTATACTAGGATTCCATGTAGAAAAACATGGATATAGATGATAAACTAAGTGTCAAGTTCTGATGGAGAGGGATATAAAACATGATCAGGAGAAAGTTAACAACAAGAAAACCACAAACTTGTGATGGGACAAACGGTCATTAGTTTCCCACTAGGAAAAGTAAACGAACAACATTTTTATTATTATTTTTTAAGTTACATTACATAAAGATAAGGAATTCATTTCTAAGATTGACTAAGAACATAAAGTGATATACTTAATTTTTAATTAAAGTTTCATTCTTTAATAAATTTCTATTACTAACTCATTTTTAAACGATGAGTATTCTATAAGACTTGGTTACCTTAGAAGAGAAACAATAAAATTCTTATAAAATCACATAATCCACGAAGAATAAACTATATATTTACCTTGTATTTAGAGATTAATCAAAACCAAAATGGTTAGTATAAGATTTGATGATCCCCCAAGAGGTTATTTTATTAGAGAAAGAAACACTAATCTTAATTTCTAAAATTAAACCAACAATACCCCAAAGTTAAATAAATAGCATTCAATAAAGATTTGTCCTTAAAATCCTTTAATAAAATCCAAAATAATATTGAAACTCAAAACATAGAAGAATTTGGTTATGTAGTATTCCACGTTAAATGGTATCTCCAAATGACATCAATTACTCTTAAAGTCACATACTTAAAAGTAATTAACCTAATCACATATTCTCTATTATAGGTTAATCATTTCCATAAATAACCCAAATCACTATAAATCCACAATAAAAACATAGATAAAAATCCAACATTACTCCTCAAATGAAATCCCATAATATTCTATTTTCCTTGGGCATATAGTGTTCCCAACAAAGCGAACATCTTCCACAATAACATTTGTCACTTAATCACCAAATCATTTTCCTATACTAAGGGTATTCATTTGATAAGACATAAAATACCAAATCAAATTATTATTTATCAATAAAATCATTTAACTGAAAAATAATAGTCACACTAACTAGGGACTTCACGTAGCCCAGTGGTAGGAGATAAATCCCAATCGCACTTTGGTTGTGGGTTCGATTCCCATAGCTTTTTCCGATGCGACGGGTTGTCACACGGTCTGTGTGTTGTCCTTTTTCAAAAACTATATTTTATAACATTAAAAAAATGTGATAAATTCCTCAACATAACCATAACATAATTTAACCAAAAATGTTATCTCATACCTTGCATTTTCATCCCAAATTATAATAACTTGTAATTGCCTCAAACCCAATGATCATATAAAACCAAATGGTTATTTATAACTATATCCACAATGGAAAAGATAATTCTTCCTCAAATATCATTCTCACATGGCAAATAGCAGGGTTACAAATACAAGATAAAATTATTCCAAAGTAAACCCATCAACAAGGAGCACTAATACTTTTTAAACATTTCTCCAACCATTTATTTCCATATAGCTTCTTCTTTGAACAAGAAAATATCCTATAGAATATGGAATTCACTCGGGTAATGGCCAGGTCCCCTACATTTAGAGCAAATGACTGTAAATGTATTCTTGGGACCATTTTTATTTTCTTCTATAGTACTCTTCATTTTTCTTCAGAAATTCTTCACTTTATATCCTTCCTTCCTTCATATAAAGCATTTCTTTGTCCCGTTGACACACTTTCCTGGGTGTCTCTTTCCACATTTCCGGCATGATGGAAATTGAGGATTCCTTTCTCCATGGTCTCCACTATTGCAACTCTTATCATTCATCACCTTTCTCTTCTTTGTTGAGTCCAGGAATTGGTTAATATATATATTGTTGATCATTTTTTTTGAAAATTGATTTGTCATGAAGATGCTATATTTTACGCCTATCAAAATTCCATTTTGCTACTCATTTCCACCACCATTCCCACCTTTTAAATCATTCTCAAAGTCACTATGACTTCATTGGAATCCATCCATTGACTAAAAACAAAAAGCAATGTGTGAGTAACAGTAGTCATAAATTCATTTTGAGAATATCATGTCACCCTTTCTTAATTTGAAACACATTAGGACTAACCAAGGTCATTTACTCTCATCTTATATATAATACTTCAAATCGTTTTGTAAAGGAAATGTAAATTATTCTAATCATATCCCCTGAGACTTTCGTAACTAAGAGTGCAGCAAGGCCCATTGTCATGCACCGGTTCTCATTCGATTCTAGCTCAAAGCAGTGTTTTCAGGTTTTACACCTAGGTAAATATGTGCCAGAGCTACCTCTGCCTGCTCGAATCTAGACATAGATGTATTTCTCGGAAAACTCACAAAATCTCTACAATACCAAAATTCTAGGATGCTCTTCTATAATAATCCTAAAAGTCTATCTTAGGGCTATGTGCTCTAATCAGAGTGTATCTAAATCTAGATCCCAAGGATTGTACGAAACTTCCTCTGTTACCAACTGTAACGCCCCAACCCCAGTTACCCAGAGTCGGTGCATTATTACATAACATTGGCATGATCACAAAGGGTCAAGTCTCGAAAGACCGATTATTTTAGTATTCTTGGAAACACTAGATATATTCATAATTCATACATTACGTCATAAGGTAAAAAAACTACAACAACATCTTATTTTCATATCCCACATACTATCCCTTTAGGTCATTCATAAATTACTTCTTCACTTCCTGGGAAAAATAAAACATTGAAAGGGATGAGTTCAGATTCTCAGTAAGGATAACAATATAGCAGAAGCTTTCATAGATAAGCATAAACACTTAAGGCAATGTATAACTAAAAAAAGACTTTTAAAATTGAACTTCAGCATAATATGTTAAAGATAAAATGAAATAATTCCATTTAATTATTCACATGGATATTCTACTCGTCGAATAATCACATGCAATATCAATAACCACTTTCATAATGATGGAATTCATAATTCCAGACTATCATAACCACGTATCCAAGGCCTCGTGCCAAGACTAAAAATAAGATTTTGTCAAGGCCTCGTGGAAAGACATTAGTTTGTCTCATGAGACCTACCAATGTAGTAGAGGAGCTATAGAAGGCTCCAACTATCACTTATTAAGTCCAATTTATTCCACATATGAAAATTTTGAAACATAACATAAACATTTGTATTGAAACTAGCATACGAAATGTCAATACATTATTCACAAACCATGAATGGTATAAAAATAACACATCCACAGTCAAACATAACTCATTCAATACAATATGGAATATTTTATTGTAATAGATTAACCTCAATTAAGAATAATAAAGGATATTCACATAGATGAAAATAATCATCAAAACTATTTGAGAGAAATATCCCCTTTTTCTTGAAATCATTTAAAAGTCACACTATTTGTCAAGAAGCCATTTAAAAATAGATTTTTGAATCAAAGTTTCCCATACCACTTTGAAACTTTTAAAATGAGTTTTAATTTTAAAACATTAATGTCCAAATAAATTAATCCTTAAAACCATTTTTAGAACATGGACATTAATGATAATGATTTAGAAGAATAAGTCTTTAAAACATTTAAAAATAATATTTTAGTTAGAGTTTCTAACCAAAAGAGAGACACTTGAATACAAATAATTGAGGTAATCAAAACTTTATAATATCATGAGAATAAAGGGATTCAGGATATACTATATCAAAGTACATTATATACACCACATAAAAGTGATTTGTTGTATACCAAAAAAGAAGTCTCAATGGGATGTAAATTTAGATTAAGTTTCTTATAAATACCGCATCCTTAGGTTAAAGATAAATCAACGACATAATTATGAGTGAAAAATATAAATACACTAAATATGATTGGATATTAAGTGTAAATCAATCATAGGACATTGACACATATTCTTGTAAAAACAACACCAATGAATTGGATGTTTAACTCAATAAATGGAGATTGAGTTAAAATTACTCTTATCAAGTTCATATCAACGACATGAGAATTTATCAATGGAGTGATTATGTGTATCAAAATTATATCCATATAAAGGGGAGTGAAAATTATGAAATAAGCAAATTAATAGTTATTCCACACATAATCATGGTGTAAAATAATCAATGAAGTATGTGTAAAGCCGAATAAGTGGAAATTGAAATTTCAAATTCCCTTATCAATTTGGTAACTTAAGAGACATACACCCATGAAAGAGGTATCATAAAATGATGATGTAAATATCCATATATTAAAGTATATTACACAATTAATACAATCATGGGCAGTACACACACCACATGCAATAAATAAGTGGTGAACAATGGAAGTATCACAGAATTAAATGTGAGATAAGAAACCCCTTACTTTGTACTTTTTCCTTGGTTGACGGTATGTTAACCTCCTATATAATGGTGAAATAATTGTTATTTAATTATAAAAAAACATTTACATTAATATTATATCATAGATGATCTTTTAACATTGATTTTTTAATAATATCTTAGTATTATCGTCGTTTCGGGTGTTAACGGATTCATTTTCCTTTATATTATTTGTTATGCGAGCCATATTTTTCATTGATGGGATGTATATTATTCATATCCAGAATGATATAATGTCTCTAAAAATTATTTTTATTCATCAAATGAAATTTAGTCTTGAATGGATATGATGGGTAATGAATCTCATCGCGTTCGTGGAGATGGTAATACGTACGTACGCACGAGCGACAATATCATTCTTTTGATATTAAAATAATATATAATTGGATGGTATATCATATAGAAAGAATAATTATCATGTTATATTTATTATTTACATGAATTATACATCATTATTATACCCATATAAATAATAATATATTGAATAATAATTACACCACAACGTGGAGACGGTAGGCCATACGTACGCACGTATGGTGACATGTCATTCAAGGGATGGATAGAATAATGAACTTGTTTGTTCCATAATTATAATAACATCACAGTAAATATAATATACTGGAGTTATTATTTTAGAATAGAAATTACATGGAAAGAAGAATTTGAAGAAGAAAGGAACTTTAAAGAGGGTGGTGAAGACGTTGCCTCTTCTTCGGGTTCTTCCTTTTGATTTGATCAAAATGGATCCTTAGGATGGCTTTCTAATCAAACTAAAGCCTCTAGGTTGATGTGAGGGAATTTGGGAGGATATTGGGGCAGAGTTTAGCTGAACCAAAATTCTTTGAAGTTGTTAAGAATTGGTTAGAAGTGGTGTCCTTTTATAAGGGGGAGGAGGGGCTCTTTAGAAAAAACTTAATGTATTATTTTATAATAAATTCATATTCGGTTTCTAATGGCTCCAAATTGTATTATTCATAGAATAAGGTGGGTAGAGGTATAAATACTTTCAACCAATAGATGTTAGACAGGTTTGGGTCATTATATTAACCTTATCATTTAGTTTTAACTCTTGGTTAATTAGTTTGAAACTAACCATGTCACTTTGTATTTATATATTATATAGTTAATAAACTTACTATATATCTCCAAGAGACCCCAAAGAGGTAAACTAATGATACACCTATCATGATACAAGTCCTTTTTCTAAACCTTAGATTTTAAGGAATTTAATATAAATTAATAATATAATAGTTTTTTAAAAACTCTTTTATGTCAATTTTGACACTATTTGGTATTTGATTTTTTTTGAAATTTATACCAGCATTATTACTTATAAAAAAGTTAATTAAATAAATAATAACATGTAATATTAATCTATAAAATTCGTGGAATTCATTAAAAGTCTCAAATTATATTTATTTGGGTATTTATAGTATCAATTATTTTAATATTTCACTAATAAAATAATTACTGCATTATCATTGTGTCATAAATAAATTATATTTTTTAATGTCTAAATATTATAAATAAAATACTATTATGATGGAAATAATATTATATTTATAATTAATATTTATAGTAAAAAATATAACTTATATAACCCTATGTAAAAATTGTTTTTCTAAAAGATATAGGTTTATGTCATTTTTGTATTTACTTTAACTTAATTAATATAAAGTGTCATTATCACTTACAAGTGGATCCATGGGGTCCCAAAATCGACCACAATATGCCAATGGTCTTCCATGTATCAAAAAATAGGGTTAGGACAAATTTTAGGGTAAATTAATATTATTATAATATTATTTGTTTACCCTTATTTACCGGATTTACCCTTTAACCATGGTAAATAAAATATTTACCGAAGTAATTATTCAAAATGTCTAAAAATAAGAGTTACATATTTACATAATTTGGACATCCTGATTCCAAATATGGAATCCATTTTTCCAAATTAAAAACACAGAAGTGGCGGAAATTAATTTAAAATTAATTACCGTTGTCAAAACAAAAATCATGTTTTTAGGAAATAATAACTATCAAAAGATTGACACTTGTTTATGTCTGGTTTAAATGTGAAATTATGTCCAATGACCAACATTGTATTAAATGGTAAAAATATATTTTAAATATACTTTAAAACCACTCAAATTCATAATTTTTCACTATTAATTTATTCGATTTAAAAAACTTTTAATTAAAATTTAGTAATTTTCACTATTCATCAAAATATGAAAGTTATCCGAAAAGTACCAAAATTTCACCCTAGGCTAATTTTGATATTAAGAATCCAAAAATTAAATCCATTTTGAAAGATAAAATGTATAAAATTTCAAAAAGTGGGTATTACTATTCATAACGGTTAGTTTTATTAGTTGTGGTGTGTGTTAGAACTTGAAGTTGTGTACAACACACACTACTGTATTATTCAGAGAGAAGTATACCATGGATGCTTGGGGTGTTACATACTCTGTTCTCATATTCAACTGAGTTCCAGGTTCTTTCTGAAAGGATTTACAAAAATAAGACCAAAATATGAGGTAACTGTTAGATATAATATATAATGGAATGCTATGCCTCTTTATAACTTATCATATATATATATATATATATTCCACAATACCACTATATGATATTCATAAATTGCCATAAAATGAACAAACTTCATGAGTCAATCCATAATTACCCACATATAATCATGTTTAAGAACTATCCTTGCGTGACCTATCAAACAATCCAAAGTTATCTGCTCCAACTTCCATGCAGGAATAGTTAAATATTGTAGCATACCTATTGGACACTAGCGCTTACCCTGACCTACTAACAGGTGAGGAATCTCAAAAAAAAACTCAACCACCTTTCTTTTCATGTCGACCCACCAAAATTGATAATTTAGTGCATCAAAAATATTTTATAATCCATGATGAAAACACCATCTTGAATGGTTGTAAGAATAAAGAATTGTTCCTTAAAAATCCATAGGTATGACTATCTTAACTTGAAAACATTACACTGATCCCTTGTCAAACTTCCATCCCTCAATGGTCTCCCCACCATTGAGTTTTGAACTCATATAAACACATTAATAATCAAATTTTTGTTCCCATTTAACATTATCAACCAAATTACAAATAAAAGATACTGTAAATAAAATAAAAAAACAACCTCAGTCTTTATGATCCACATGATTGTCAGCTATCACTGACATCATCTTCCATTGATCTGAAGTTTCTTTAACCAAATAATTTTAAAACTTCCTAATTAATTCTTCTGCCACTTGATTTTCTTTTCTCGACGTATAAATCTAGTTTAATTCAAAAATTTCAAGACACTCCATCCATCTTCGTTATCTCATCTTCAAATATTTTTTTTAAAATAAAGTGTTTCAATATCTTATTATCTGTAATCACCATAAATTTCACAAAACATAGGTAATGACATCATGTTTTCAAAGCATGGACCACTGTAGCCAATTAAAAATAAAGTATTGGCTAGTTCTTCTCATGAAACGATAACATTCATGAACCATAAGAAAAAAAATCATCTCCATATATGAGAACACACCCCAACCTAGATTTTGAAGCATCATAATAAACCACATAGCCTTTTCTTTATTGTGGTTTTATCAAGATCAGTATCGTTATAAGGTGAACTTCAATCTATTGAATAGACTTCTAACATTCATCCTTCTATTTGAATGGAAGCTTTTTTCTTTAACAAGGCTATCATTAGTGAATATAGTCAATAAAAGTCATGAAAAAAAAGGATTTTAATAACCAACCATGCCAAGGAAACTACAAATCTCAAAGATATTCTTTTTTGGTTACTAAGAGATCACAACCTCTATTTTTAGATCCATAGAAACACATTTTTCAAGAGATAAAATTTTTATAGAGATTTTCCTCTTTTATCAAAAAATCATACTTTTAATTTTTATCATAGATATGATGATCCTATATCATACCCAACATTATATCCATGTATTGATCATACTATACATTTTTCTAGAATACACCTATTTGTAATCTAAAAACAAAACCAAAACAGAATCCAGATACCTATGAAATGTCATATATTTAAATTCAATAAAGAGAGTTGGTGCATTCGTAAGATCAAAATTCGTAAACACATACTTTAAATGGATATATGTAGTCATGAAAGTTTCCTTCAACATTTCATCCTTACAAAACGATAGTTGGTGATATCTTAAACATTATTCAATTTTCAAGAACTACTAGGCTCACCTGAATTGATCAAAAAAATCATCAATACATGGAATTGGATTTTGATTATTTATTGTAACATGAATAAGTTTATGATAATCCACACAAATCTAATGTGTTCCATCTGCCTTTTTCATAAATGAAATCAGGGCTTCCCATGGAGAAATACTAGGATGAATGAACCCTTTTCATTCCAACTCTTCCAACTTGACATTAAATTCCCTTAATTCTATTGGTGTCATTTGATAAGATAGTAGTGAGATAGGTCTGTTCCATGGTAAGAGATAAATAAAAAAATACACATCTCTTGTGGGTGGAATCCCTAAGAAAGTGTCAGGAAACACATCAGGAAACTAATAAAAAAATATTGTAAAACCACTTTTCTTGATCTCATCCACAAATTCTATGTTCAAGGATTCCAACGTGTATGAGATATTTTTAAATATTGGTTCCAACAATCCTTCACCACTTTCCTTTACATTCTAGTCTCCACTAAATATATGCTCGATGTCATCATCTGTTGAAAAACTAACCTTTAGGGTATAACAGTTGATGTGAGTTTTGAATATTGTCAACCAATCCATACCCCGGGTTATTTCATAGGCATCCAGCTCAAGAACAGATAAATCCAAATTCAATTACTTGATATACCCATTTCATTTACTATTTATCAACATGCATCATCCACCCATATTTCTTGATATACCCATTTCATTTACTATTTATCTATTGACCATATTTGTATAATCTGATATAAAAAGTGTGAAAATATTTCATGGAATATTTGAACTCAAACCCAATTCAAAATTATGTGCCTTGAAGGACATACTTCCATTAACCTCTAGTGAAAATCAGACTAAATTCATAATTTTTTTTATATACTATGTCATTATGAAATTATGTTTCTTTAAAATGATTAAGTCTATTTTTATTTTAACTTTGAAAGTGTGAGGATATAATTATTTGTTAAAATAATATTCAAAATCATCCCATGTCAATCCCAGGCCGGATTTAGCCTAAACAACTAAATCCCACTATTGTAATGAAAAATATACTGGAATGTATGTTGATAACGTAAACATTATCTTATCTAGTGTTCCAAGAAAATCAAAGATTCAATTCGTTCTATTTATCCACACTTCTTATTTTTCAGCTCTTATTCACCTTGAAATATGGGTGGATTATTCTTTTGAAAATGAACTGAATGATCTACTTTCCTTGGTTTATCCTTTTTTTTCTATATATCCATGGATTGAAAATTATGTAAAATACTCTTAACTAACGTCCGGTTCATTTTTTGGTCAAGTGAAACCATATTATCAGTAGCCTCTTTTGATTGGTTCTACGGAGCCTACCCGGTTCCATTTTATATTAGAAAAAAACACCATTTAGTGTCAATATATATAAACTAAAGGCTTGGAAATTTAAAATTTACCACATCACACAAATCACAATAAATATTTTTAAAATTCATAATTTATTCTTTCAATCCATTTTTGAAAATTTTACCATGCTTTCAAAAATAAAACCATTTTCAACTATTTTCAAAAATAAAAACATTTTCACCAAACCATAAATACCTATTCAGAATGAATTATACACTCTTAGTGGGAATTCATTCCTATAAATTCATTTCATACTCTTATCATTGAAAAAATATATTATGATGAGGTTACAACTCCTAGAAGTTTCTCAAAACACTCATGTACCCAAACTCCCTAGTAACGTGAAGTTCAGCATAAATAGGTTAGATACACCTTTTAGGCATTACATTTCATGTTTATACAATACTAACCTTGATACCATTACAAAATAAAATTTGACACTAATCCAATATCAAGGATCTAATAATATGAGGTCATTTTTAACTTACCACCCTCAACCATTGGCATGGGAAGAGGAAGAGGTGCTACTGGACTTAGGCAACATTACCAAGACACCAAAGGATTGAAATAAATTCCAAGGGATTCATAATCAATTAGTAGATGATTTTAAATTTGAAAATAAAATTACCAAAACATTATAACCATAAAAATAAAATCTTTATATGATGTAATGCTACAAAAAACAACTCAAACAAAACCTACTAAACAAATAATAATATCATTGTATAGGAGGAAACCAAAACCAGAAAAACTCAGGGGAACCAAAGAACTCAGAAACCAAGGGAAATAAAGACTTATATATGAAAACACCAAATATTCTCTAACATCCTACTCAATGAGTCATGCCCCAAGTATCATTATATATCACAAAATAACTTAGATAACTTTCCTTTACAAGTATCCTAGTAGAGGTCATATCAAAATGCACAATAGTTCCCAAGTAGGGGGTGAGTATAAACTTAGTAGGTTTTCCCTAATGAGTTACCAACTCACATCACTATGATAAAACATATTATCACATTTATATAAAATAGTTTAAAATCAATTTAAAGCAGTTTATATCTAACCAAAACAGTTTTCCAAGGAAAGAAATCGAACAAGCCTTTAAAAAAATCTAGGAATACATAGAAGAATAATTTAACCCTTATTTAAATTCATGACTTATCATATAATTTTCCATGTTCACACAAATCTATAACACACACATAATATTGGTGTTACCATTTAAAGTGTATGTTCGTATCTGAACTCCATCCCTTTGATGGTGGTAATTCAGAACCATTATCCATCCAATTAAACTCATACTCAACCATTATACCTTAAATATATCAACACACTTCAATAAAATAAAAAAACATATTTTACTTTCATTAACTATCCATAATTTTAAAATAAAAATTTTAAAATTAAAAAAAATTACAAAAAGTCATCCAATTCTCATGATTTCCAAAATGATAAACCCATTGAGAGTTTCCATAAAATCACACCATGATTTTCACAAAAAAATCAAAGAAATTAAATCTATTTGAAATTAATAATTCAATTTCTAATCAGGATTAATTGAGAGATAATCCACTTAGCTCTCAAATTTTGGAAAAAAATATAGAACAACACAACAACTTCAAAAAACCTAGATTGAAACTCATAAAAACTTCATCATATCTTGATCCCTTCAATAAAAAAAATAATATGTCATCATTATTGACATAAAAAAACATATGTATATCCCAAAAGGATTGTATCTATTTTTCTAAAAGATGGAAGAAGAAAAAATATAAGGAAAATAATGAATAACGAGCACTTGTTGACGAATTTGGGCCTCCAACACAATTAGATTCACCTAGAAATCTCCCAAAGATCGAAAGGAATGGACTATCTAGTCGTGGGAGAGATAGGAATTTCTATTAAGACCTTTTAGGGGGGAAATTAGTTGTTTAGGTGGTAAATAATATTAGATCTATGATTTTTTAATATAAATTTTGACTATGCATAGTTAGTGGGCACGGTTAGGCAAAATGTGTGTTGAATGTTAATGATCCACTAACTAAAAACACATCTCACATGATTGGATTTCATGGTTAGACAAACCATGAAACAATTGTAAATTAACCCAATATCCATCTTTGAATGGTTTCCCCAAGGAAGCTGCTCAGGTTTTCCAAAGTATGCACCTAACCATGCACTTATCCAGTTCCCACTATTTCATCTAAACAGTTTCTTAGAGGTATTGCACAGTTTTTACTAGCTATTCTAAAATTTTTCACCTCCGTAAAACCCTCCAGTGTATTCAAAAACACCTTATAACCTCCTAAAACATAACCTAAACATTTTATATACGTAAAATACATAAATAAAGGGTTAAGTAACTGAAACTAGGGGTGTTATGTTTGGGGGGTTGTGTAAAGGTATCCATGGATTTTAGAGGGTTACATATAGGTAAAGAGAATTTTTAAGACCCTGTGTAAGGGTAAACCCCTTTTATTCTGTGTTTTATAAGGGTAACCAGAACACTACATAAGGGTAAGATAGAATTTATAATAGTTTCGAAGGGTATCTCTAGCACTACATGAAGGTAAGATGGACATTTCAAAGACTTATAAGGGTACTCCAAGGCTATTTAATGGTAATTTTGGGATTGAGACATGTTTAAGGGTAAAATTTATTACCCTTATGAGCACCATATGAGTTGTGTAATGGTAAACCATGTTACCCTAGGAAATTTATATTTAAAATCTCCATTTTCGTTTCTTATTACTTTATACACTTCATTAACTCCTTATTAAGTATTTTTATGTTCTTAAATCATGTGTTATTAATTCACTTGACTCATTTAGGATTAAAAAATCTTTATAGGATGAAATTAAATTCTTATGATTCAATAATCGGGTAAAACTGAAATTGAATAAGGATATCTACTTTTGGTTTTTTATTATTGTGAGACTATGTATGGATTTGTTAATTATAAAAGACTTGAACATTACAGCCTTCATTTCTAGGGATCATCTCAAGTATGAGTAGACCAAGGATTCCCTTGTGCATGTTTGGTGAGGCCTTCTTCAATCAATTTGAACCCTTCTTCTGGTTCCATGCATGTAATAACCTCAGCTATCTTCCTTTTTGGGTGCCTTATTTTAAATGAATAATTATATGGAGAATTTATAGGCTTTTACTCCTTATCTTGAGAGGTAGTGAATATAATTCTTCCTTGAATTATGAATATATTTAATAATGTTTTTACTAAATATTAATAATTTATAAAATTATCAAAGAGTGAAAAAAAATTATTATCTCAAGTTATCTAATATTATTATAGAGAGATAGAATTATTATCACATGTAAGTCATAATTTTTTATAAGGAATAAATGGTTTCCTCATTATATGGCTTAGAATGATAGTTTATCAATGAATAATAAATAATAATAATTTCATGAATAACTCTTATTATTCTAGGGAAATATAGTATGATATCATGTGGATTTAAAATTACTCATTGAGGAATAAATTTCTTGCACATGTGTGAGAATAATTTTATAATTCATAAATTATTCGAGAAAGAGAAACTACTATTGAATTTTTTTTATTTTATTTCTTTAGGAAATAAAATAGTTATATTCTGTTCTAGGAATTGAAAGTGAACATTTTGATCTGACGACTATGTGGATATGAATCGAGAGATGTTTCCTTGATGAACCTTGATGTGCTTCATCAACAACTTGAGGTTGGAAGTTACTTCACTTATAGGGATCAATTATACCCTAGTTTTTCTTAATATAGTTCTTTTGTTCTCATACTTTTATAGTCATTCTTGATTGTGATTGTATTTGGGTGTGTGTGTGTGTGTGTCCTATAAGAATTTTTTATGATATTTTATTTCACGATTATTTCAATAGTATCTTATTTCCATGTTGGATTATGATCACTTATTTTTATGCATTACTCTTATATTATCATGATGAAATGTTATGATTTTCATGTATAGAATACATTGTTATATGTGTTACCATTTATTGGATGTTGTTATTAGTACTTGAGACTGGTGGATGATTATATGTTTTTTTATCACATAGATGGGGAGTGTGCATGATTTTCAATGATGGAGATGATGGAGCTACACAAAGAGTTAATATATGATGATACAATGGAATACCATGTTGAGGATGCATTAAATCCATGGAATCTAAGTATTAGGCTTCTTTATTCCTAGTGATTCATGAACATCACATTCAATGCTTAACGATTTTTGAGTAGTGTACTCAATTTTTAGTGATTCTCAAGTGGTTCAGTCAAACATGTTGTAATTTCAGCCTAGGAAAGACGAGAATCTTGTACACAAGAAACCATGAGGATGTCATGCTACTAGATTTCAATACATGTGGAAATATTGGTTACTTTTGATATCTCTTCATTATTCTATCTACATGGAGCTAACGCAGGTATGGTTAGTGGTTTGTGGTAGTTTTGTTAGCATATGACCACTTAGTATGTGATTATATATTTGATATATAATTTATGATTTCATTATTATAAACAAATACACATATTATACATGTAAACATTTTTTAAGGACATATTAGTGATGTCCAACTGGGGTTTATTACTCACACCCTGAATGGGAATCCCAATTCATATACAAAATTCAGGCATATTGCTATGAGTAAGGTAAATGGTCTTTTGGCTGATGGATGAGTAGATCAAAATAAAGATGGTGGTGGATCAGGATAAAATCTAAAAATCTTATTTATTTTATTTATATATTGTACATGTACTCTGGTTTTGATTACCACCTTAGAAGATTCATTGTTTATTTATTATTTTACATGTATTCCATATATCATTTTCCATATGTTTCTTAGATTTTTTATTATATTATTTTACAATTATTTTTATATGAAATGATAATTAGGGTATAGTCTTCCCACTAATATAATTAGACCCTCACTACTAATCAGTAACCTATGGGGTTTGGGGAGGAGCGCAGGTGGTAATGTGACCCTCTAGCTTGGACCTGATGGATCAGGTCAGGTTGTTTCAAAAGAGTATTAGAGTAATAGTTTTTTTTTCTTTTTGGTGTAACATGGGATATGTTGGAAAGGAGATATCTGTGTGGGAATTAAGTAAGGGAGTTTTTGTATTCCTATAAATCACATGTGTAGCGAACGTTTGAGTTACCATATAACAGAATTAATATTACTGTTTTTATGATATTTTGGGTCTGTTCATGTATTATGACTTAGAATGTAGCTCCACATTCCATATGTATACGTATTATTGTATTGAATAGTAGTTATTTAACTAAATGTCTTAAATTGTGCTATCTATTTGGGAAAGATTCTCTATTGTGTTATATATCAATATTTTCATTAATTAGATGAACTAGTTCTACTATTATGTTTTAGTAAAAATGTGATGATTATGACTAACATGCCCAAAAAATACTTTGGTTAGTGTTAAGAGGGTTATTAATTAGGTTGTCGGTGGACTTTTAGGGAAACCTCTGTGTGATCCCTTGGATTTGTTAAGATATAAAGGCTTATGATCCTAAAGTTCCTTCGCATTACAAAAGATACCACATTATATCTATTTTTTGGAACCACCAGCTGAGAAATAGGGTACTTTAGATCATGCTCCCACACCAGAATTAATGGTTTTAGAAGTATTCCCACTCTATCTATGAGTCTTTCAACCGCGATCCATGGTCGACTACACCAGGGATTTCAAGCTCTATCATCCCCCATCCTTTTAGGGCACTGTTGAACCAATGGATTATAAGGTTTGGTTAAATACCTTTGAGGTTATCTTCAAACTCAATGACATGTTAAAGGATAATAGAGTAAATTTATCAGTATTCATTCTATAGGGACCCAATAAGCATTGTGGGGGTGTGGTGAAACTTTTCAGATGTTATGAATGTCTAAATTTGACAACCAGCAAGAACCATATCTTTTAATAATTGCTTCAGATTATGTTTGAGCTGGAAAATACTTATGAACTCACAAAGCTTCAACAGATCTTGATAATAGTGTCCACTTAAACGACATGGCTCGCAGAAGTGCTTGGGAAGGCCCTGATGAATAACAAGGTTCTAGATGAGGTTAGAGTTGTGGGTCTTCTTCCAATTATCAATGCACCTTCCAGTGATACTTCAATAATATAGTAGAGAAAGGATGATGTATTTTTATAGAGTAGTGTAAGATAGCTAGGTTGATTAAGGGACTATCGATTATTTTTTATGAAACACGGAGGACCAATTTTCTTCAACTATAATGAGGTTAGGCCATATCAGAAATTATGTCTAGAAATTTAGAGAAAGCTTATACAGTGTGAAAATATGGGATATCTCTAAAAATCTTATTCCAATCACAACCATCAATAATATAGTAAAATGTCATCAGGGAAACAAGGATCCATACGGGGTCCTCAGGAGCAGACTTGGACGATGAACCAGAATGTTCATGTATTTCAGGGAAAGGGTCGAAAATCTAAATCAAGTCTTGTGTACACATTGGACTATAATTCAGATGATATTTTTTGGTACAATCTACTATGAAAGGTATGATCTTAATCATATCTACTTAATCTACTTCCTTGTTTGATACTATTTACTCTTTTTCATTCATATCTGCAAACGTTGTCACTATACATGACTTACCGATCAAGTTATCTTCTAACTAAATTTACGTGGATATGATCTTGGGTGAAAATGATTTGATCCTCATTCATGGGAGAGTATTGGTCCCTACTTACATTATATAAGAATGTATGAGGGACATTCATACCTTTAAGATGAGAGACATTGCTAGTTTTTATTCTTGATGCCTTACCTACCAGTGGGTAAAGGTCAAGCACCAGTGTACAGGTGGTTTTCTATAGACATTTAAAATTACCATGTAAATGTGGGAGGATTTTATGATGGATTATTTTAAGTGGTTACCCAAGACCCTAAAAAGTTGTGATGTTGTATGGGTGATTTTTGATTGGTTGATGAAATTTTCTAACTTCTTATTGATCTGATAGACTCACTCAATTAATGATTTGGGAAATATTTATTTTTATGAGATTTTACACTTTCATAGAGTTATATTAAGTATTTTATTTGAAATATAATCATGTTTTACATCAATCTTTTGGAAGGGATTCCAAGAAGCCGTAGGGATTATGATATGTTTTAACACAATGTACTATTCTCAAAAAATAGAAATTATGAGGTAATTATATGAATATTAGATATTGTATTCTTAACCTTGGTGGATCTTGGTATGATCACTATGACTTGGTGGAGTTCACTTATAACAAAATTTTCTAGGATTTTATATAGAAGGTGTTGTTTGAGGATAACTATGGAAGATTATGTCACTTATTGATATGTTGGAATAAGGTAGGGAGGTAACATTTTTTTGGGCCTAGTATGGTGTAGGATGCCTCATATATGGTGAATTTTATTAGGAAGAATTTGGAGACTTTGAAAATAAAATAGGGATCAAATTCAAACAGGAGGATATGAACTTTGGAGTTTGTTATTGAAAACTAGGTTTTTCTTCTAAATTTCACCTCGGTTGGGGCATAATTATTTTTGGATGTAAGGGAAACTAGAACCCTAGTTTTTTGGACCCTTCAAGGCTTGAAAAACAACTTTTCATAGTGCTTTATATTCTAGAACTTCTTATGTGTTAGTTAAGTATTTATGTTTTTTTTAAATGTTTCTTATTTTAAGAGGTGAAAACCTGATCCTACACAAGTTATAAACTTTGAGGACATTGAGTTCGAACTAGATTCATATTATGAGGATTTTATGGTAAAAAATTTAAACTAGAGTGATAATATATTTTGATAAAAAATGGTACCACTTGTTCTGGTTTAGTGGAAACAAGGATGTGTCCATGAAGAGACATGGGAATATGAGTATTATGTTTGAGCTCAGTTACAAAATTAAATCAAGAAATACCAATACATATACTTATAAAGTCAGAGAATTCATTATAGGGGTATAATTTTAATATTATAAATTTTTAATTGATCCTTAAACCCTCTTTTGTTTATAATTCATAATTATTTTTTATTAAAATCTATTTTCATTTTAAAAATCACCCTTACTTATGGTTTTAGGTGATGTAGAAAGGTAACCATTGATTTTAAATGGTCACCTAAGGGTGGGGAGGGTTTTTAAGTCCCTATTTCAGGGTAAATACCTTTTCTTCTGCACTTCATAAGGGTAACCGAAGAACTACAGAAGGGTAATTCTATATTTTTTAAAGGTTGGGTAATGGTAAATCTACTACCGTGTAAATATAAGATGTGATTTTTAAAGGTCTCATAAGGGTACTGTATTGATGATGAGAGGTAATAGTGGGTTTTATAACTATGAAAATGTAAAATTTATTACCTTTATATGACACATATTTGATGTATAAGGGTGAACCATATTACCCTTACAGAGTACCTTTTTTGTGAAATTTCAATTTAAAGATCTTGTTTTCTTTTCTTCGTCTCATATATGATCTTTTAAGACTTTATTCATGATTTTGAAGGTCTTAAATAAATTTTAATTGATTCCCATGACTCTTATAGGATTAAATTGTATTTATTGAATGAAATTACGAAATTCATATTTAATATTCAGGTAAAACATTCTGGTTTTTAATATTGTGAACTTGTATACTGATTTTATATTTCTAAAAGAGTGGAACCCTTTTTCCCCTCTTTATTGGAGATCCCCTAAAATCTATGAAGTCTTTAGTTTCCCTTGTACAGGTTTGTTTAATCCTATTTCAATTGGTTGAAACCATTATTCTAATTCCAAGCATTGCAGAACCTCCCATCTCTTCCCTTTTGGGGGTAGTTTTCTAGGAGAATAATTCCAGGTGGGAATTTATATTATTTTTTTCCTTCTTATCATGAGAAATAGTGAACATAATTATTTCATTCCCTTTAGAGAGATTGAATAAATCTTTTTTTGAATTATAATAATATATTAATTTATTAAATAGTCTTAAAAAAATTTATCTCAAGTTATCTAGGATTATTCCATATAAAATATTTATTATCATACATCAACCATAATTTTCTATAATGAATAAATATTTAACTCATTATATTTCATAAAATTAAAATCTATCAAAAAATAATAATAAATATATGTCACATTAATAGCTCATATTATTCTTAAGAGATGGACCATTGTTGAATGTGGTTTTATAATTGTTATTTGGGGAATAAATTTCAAGCACATATGTTAGAATAATTTAATAATTTTTAAATTATTCAAGAAATAGATATTATTATCACATGTGATATTTTATTTTTTTTAGAAAAAAATGGATTCAATTCTAGGAATACTTTGTGATTGTTTTTAGGTGATGATTATGCAGGCATGACTCGAAAGATATTTCCCTAACAAACCTTGATGTTCTTCATTAATAAATTAAGCTATGATTTTCTTTACCTTGTATGGATCTCATAAACACATGTTTCCCATGATGTAGTTACTTCCCTTGAATAATTTTATGAAAATACTTAATTATGATCACATGTTGGTGTGTGTGTGTGTATACTATGAGACATTTTTATGATATTTGATTCCATGAGTATTGCAAGATTGGATTGTTTCCATGTTTGATTATGATCTCATGTTTTTATGTGTTTATACTATATTATCATGATAATATGTTATTCTTGGATTATATTATCTAACCTATTATGTGTTTTACCATTCCTTTGATATTTATATTAATAATTGAGATAGTTTGATCATTTTATGATGCATATCATCTTAGAGAGGGGATTCACATGATTTGAGATTATGGTGATGATGGACATAAGAATAGAGAAGATATATGTTGATACCATGGAATTTTGTGTTAAGGTTTCACTCAATCCTAGGAATCCATGTATTAGGTTTATTTCTGCCTTGTGATTCATGAGCATCACACTTGATTCCTAGTGATTCATGAGTATTTTACTCAATGCCTAATGTTTCATGAGTTGTGAACTCAATGCCTAGTGATTTCTAAGCAACATGTTTTACTTGTGGCCTAAAGAAGTTGAGTAGCATGTACGCACAATTCGATGATGATTTCAAGATTCTATTTTAATATCCCTATGTCTAGTTTGAATACTTCCCATATCTCTTCATTATTCTTTTGGCATGGAGATGAATTAGGTATGGTTGGGGGATTTTAGTGACTTATTCCACGTATAACCACTCTACATGTGATTTTATGATTTATATTCTAATTACACATTTATTATTATCATAAAATACACTTGTTATAAATGTGACCATTTTTTAAAGTTAAATTGGTGGTTTCCAACTTGGTTTTATTACTCATACACTATATGTACATCTCAGTGCATATGAAGACTTCATGTATAGGGATCTAAGTAAGTGAAAGGGGGCCATGACTAATGTTTGAGTAAAGGAGCATGATGATTGTGTAATAATGGGATAGACACCAGAGGGCCATAAATTTTTTATTTATTAGATTTATCCACTGCACATGTACTATTATTTTGGATTACCAACTTAAAAACCTATTTTTTTATTTATCATATGATATGTATGCCATCTTTCAGTTTCTGCATATTAATCTGATTATTTATTATATTATTTTATTATTATTTTGGTTCCTCCATGATAATGAGGGTATATTCTACCCAATGATGGAATTAGAACCTCACATTTATTCGGTTGCCTTTTATAAATAGGGAGGCATCCATGAGGTCATGTTACCCACCATCTTGGACTCAATAATTCAGGTTGGAGAGTTACAAATACAAATCATGTGATAATATATTTTGTAATATTCAATACCTTGAAAATATTTATAATTGAATGTAAAAAATGTATTTTGTTCTATTAAACCAAATCCCAAAATTTGGACATATATTATGAGTGTTTCCCCAATAATCAGGTTATAATGAAAATGGATGGATAAATTATCTTTCTTACCCACTGTCTATTTAGACATAGTATAGAGTTGGATAGATTAATGTATGTATATACATATGGTCTATAATTATAAATGGTTAGAGTGTGTATATATTGGATGATATGATTATTGGTTTGTGAGGTGGCCACATAGTGGGTGTCATGCATGGTGGTATGGGACATGAGGTTAGTGTCTTTCATGTTCATGATACCCTATTGTGATGGAAATGTGATGTGTAGTTGGGATGTGGATATGTGTTATTTTGAAGTGTATATACGGTATGTGGTTTTGATTTGTGTTTATGGTTTTGATATGGTATGTTTTTATGAGTACTTGTTGACAGTGAAGTGATTGTAACATAGGATGTTTATCATTTGGATGTGAAAGCAAAAAAAATTAGTGGGGAAGTGTAAGCGGGGTAATCTATTGACATATTTTATTTTGATTTTATGTTACTATACATGAATGTGATATTGGTTGAGTGATCCTTGGTGTGGTTGTGTGGTAGTTTAAATAATATAGGTATGAGTTTTTCAGATATTTTTTTTCTAAGTAATTAGAAGAGTTATTACACATTTACAAGAGTGTTTTTGAGGATGGTTCTATTGATAATGCATGTATTATCACCATATTATTTATAAATCTATTTTTTCATATTTATAAGATAGAGGTTTCCCATGAGATATAAATTACTAGCTCATGGGTTTTATAGATAGAGTTCACATGTTTCTACTATATAGGATATTTTTTGTATTTCATTTGGAGTTTATTTTATGTAATTCATTACTTGAAATTTTAGGGTATTGATTTTTTTAAATTAAAAGGATTTAATTTTTCATGAATATTATATTCTTGGGATTATGAGCATAATGCCCCTCACTTATGTGTGATTGTAACCTCAGTTCTAGTCACAAACCTTTGGCCTATTATAGGTGGTCTTCAAGGGTCGCCCCTATCATTACTATTGTCTTTTTAGGGGTTCTTTGTGGGAATGTGTTTTGAAAATTGTTCAATAGAAGATTCATAAATTAAGAAGTTTTTTAATAAACTATTAATGTGTTATATTGTACATTTATATTATGAGGAGTTGGGTTAAAACACTCCTATAATATTATATAATATTGGATATTTTATATCTATCTATGAAAGACATCTTGTTGTATGGGTAATGAGTATTGTTTACTTATCTCATAGTATTTGTAGTGTAATATAGTAGATACTAGGTATATAGATGTCATTTTATCTAGTCATTAGTTATAGAATTCTCTTTATTTCTTCCTTTTACATGTGTTTTGTATTTTTTCCATTAAAAATTTAATTTTCTATTTCTTTCCTTTCATATTTTCTGTTATTATTTTAATAGATCAATGTCCTTATCCTATACTCTAGTAATATAGCTTATAGTTAGGTCTCTATTTTTTTCTCATTTCCCAAAAAAAATTATTTATTTTATAAATTTAGATTTCAGGTTTCAAGACTTCATAAAACTTTAATGATTATTTATTATACCATTCACTATAGGTATTTTTTAAATTCTTATATTTTTACTTAAGGTTTGCACTGAAGTTTTTTTATGATTATTATTTACTTGACTAAGAGATTAAATAATATTTTTAC
This sequence comes from Viscum album, assembly GCA_963277665.1. Taxonomy (NCBI): domain Eukaryota; kingdom Viridiplantae; phylum Streptophyta; class Magnoliopsida; order Santalales; family Viscaceae; genus Viscum; species Viscum album. The sequence goes on from OY728158.1 coordinate 1,511,006,685, forward strand.
TGATTATATTAATGTAAAAACTCAGGTGATGATAGGATAAAAAAATTACAATCTTATTAATTTTTATTAATTAGATATTATATTCGTTATAAAAATATTAATTAATTTTTAAACTCAAAAGGAAATAGATTTAATTAAACTATTTTCATATAAGTTTTTATATAAATATTTCATTTCAAAATTATAAAATTTAAATTTAAAATAATTGATTTCATTTTAGAAATCATCATATCAGAATTAACTTAGGGTGGAATTTTTATATTGTTTGGAAAATATTTATTTTTTAGTGAATAGTGAAAAATATAATTTTTTTTAAAACATTCATTTCATTTTCTGAAAATTGTTTTAAAGTGCATAATATTTATAGATTTTAATTAATTATAAATACACCAAATGGGTAATGATTTAAATGAAATTAATGTTATATATATATATTTTTTATAATGATGATTATTATGCATATAGTTAATATATAATCATCTCATGCTTGAAAAATATGTTTTTTTGAAAAACCAATTTTTTATCGCTTCTATGGATGAAATTTTATATTAAATTATAACATTTAAATAAATTGAATTTTTTAAAATAGATTCCATATTTTGAATTATTAATGTTATATTATATAATAATGCCAACTTATTTTTTTATAAAAATGAATAGTAAAAATATAAAAAATATTTAACCATGGTTAAGGTAAAAATAGGTTTAATATGGGTTGAACTAAATGTATTAGGGTTAAAATGACCTAAAAATGGATTAAATCTTTTATCTCATCATATTTTAGTTTTATCTCATATAATTCCTGATAATAGTCCATTTTAGATCCTTTTGAAATGTGAAAAATGGGGGTAAAACTTTTTCTTTTTCAAAAATTCCAAATGTTCCCTCTTCCCCACATATTTTTTTAATAGAAACGTAAAACACTTTTTATTAAAAGAAAATTTAATACAAATATATATAAGGGGCCATACACACACTTATTCCCTCATTCCATGAAAAAAAATTAAAGATTAGAATCAAATAGATTGGAAGTTTCATAATCATTATACAAAAATGAAACTATGTATAATGACCCATGAGACCTAGTGACCATAGTTTGATTTAGATATGAGTTTCCATTCCTCCATATTGATTTCATAGGAGGTATTGGTTGTAAACCGTTATCATCCACAAGAATTGTTTTCCTTTAGAAAATCTTGGGTAAAGGAAGGAATTTTTGAGGAGTCACCCTCTATATCTTCCAATTTTGTGTAGATACATAGTGTTTCCCTTTGTTTTTTAATTTACTACGTATTACCTGTATTGGAGTTCCCCTCAGTTAGAATAGCATTTGAATTAAAAAAAATCCATTTTCAAATTCTCTCATGGTTTAAAGCTTCCCTCCTCTACCTAAATCTGTTCATAATTCCTTAGATGCAATCAATTAAAAGCAGTCCTACACACCTTAATTTCATGATTCAGTAACTATTATTCATTAGTTTGAGCTTCCTGTATCTCTTGTGAAAGCATTTTATAAGACTCAACAACCATTCATAAATACCCATCATTAACACGCTTTTTTCCCCTATAAAGAATAAATTATTTTCCCTTGATAGAAACCACATTATTCTACACTATCCACCTCCTCATTTTCATCCAATAAGAAACCTTTGTAATTTTTTTAATGAACAAAAATTGAAATAAATATTCTTATGATATCATCCTTTTACATTAAAAATGATTTTATTATCAAAGAAGAAATTAGGTAGTCTTTTTTGTTCTTATTTTATAGTGATGCAATCATCTAGTACTGACAAGAATATATTATTGATCAAGACAGTGATTAAATCTACCCCTAACAGGACCATGTCATTATAAATAAATTTTGATACCACATTGGTTCTATCCACATTGATCATAAATCCCACAGTCAGTTCTATATCAAATAAAATATTATGATTCCATAGTATCATGTTAAGGACAATAATTTTTATTCAGAATTTAGATTTAGTATTTTTCATAGAAAATGGGTTAAGCAGAAAATACCATTCATGAAATAAAATCATGCCTAGATTTAGATAAATTGATCTGATCCCAAAAACTCTACACTTCATATCCTTAGAGGGTGTAATTATTTGATATAATCTTCACCCCATTGGTTTAAATTTACAATCATAATAACCCCATATGGAATTTATATTTTAAACTAGATAATCTATTTTCCAATGTTTTACTCCAATATGTAGAATGAGAATAGAAATGATGGAGTGATAGAAAATTTTGAATCTATCAAGAATAACATCTATGTCCGAAATCACGTGGGTGGTTTCACATTTCTTCACAATTCTCACAAGAACATCATCTTTTATTTGTGAAAAATATCTTCTATTGGAGTCTTTTTTAGTGCATGTAGTACCAGATAGTCATTTCTCTGTAGTTGTCAAAGTTTCATATTTCTTCACCTTAGAGAAAAAAATATGTCAATACACCACTGTAGAATAATTATTATTGCATCGGGAATTTGATGAGGCATTCCCACATCATCCACTAAATAATATAGAGGATGGTTTACGTCAATCACTTAAATATATTTTCAAGCTATATTCAAATCTTCCACCTCCACTATCTGACGAACATCATTCACACTTTCCTCTATTGTTGTAATAAAATCTTCCATCATCTTCATAGATTGATGTACGCCATCAAATATGGTAACCAATATTTTAAAATGATCTTCCACCAGAACCATATATCATTGTGCACCATCCAATCCAGTTTACATAACCGTATTTTTCTAATCTCTGAACTTATCAAAGCCAACCATCATATATCATCAGGGTATCACCTTAACCACCCCGATCACCTTGGAACCAACTCGGCGAGATCTTCTATTTTCCACCATAACCTAATGAGTGACTTCAAAAACCTCACCTCTAGAAATTATATAATATTCAATAAAATTAGTGATTTACTTTTCTTATTTATACTACATTTCAAAATCATTGTAATCACCATTGGAACATAGCCCCCAAACCCATTCCACTATCCCATACATCTTCCCCACTTATAAAATCATACACCCTCTATTATACTATTTTAACCATAAAATCCTTTTGGTTTGGATAATACCTACAAAAATCTTTACATAATTTCTCCCCATTTTTTGAGGTTTTGGTTTGATTTGAAATAAAATATAGCAAGTCTTTAGGTATAATCCTAAATAGGTGGCCCGAATAAGATTTGTCGTTCTTAAGTGAGCATTTTTTTCTTCTTCTATATCATAAAAATCATCTCTAAATATGATTATATAATAACACCAGTATCAAAAATATACCAAAAATTTATGATATTAATATAATTACATATATATATATATTCTATTCTATAAAATTGGAAATGAAACCATCATTCATGTGTACAACAGACTACCACCTCACGAACTGTTGTAATTATTTTTTCATCATCACCTATCACAGCTGGTTATGATGTTGAAATTAATGTTTATATATAATATTAAAAAAACTATTTATCATTCTAAAAAGATAATATATCATTTTATTTCTTATATTTCCACTCATTGAAAAATCATAACGTCATTCGTGCGTATGTGTGGACTACCACCTCCGTTAAGTGATGTGATAATTTTTTCATCACCACATCACATGGATGATATATATAAAATATTTAAATAAATAATATTATATTTATTATATAATTATTATTAAAAAATGGTAAAATATTACTTTTATTATTTCCACAATGATCACTAAAAAATGGAATCATTACTCATGCATTCATACGACCAACTATCTCCATGATTGTAATGTGGTTCATCATTCATAACCATATTTCATGATTGGATTTAAAAGTAAAGTTGATATATAAATATGATAACTATTTTAGGATTATTATTCTATATATGATTTAATAATGACCACTTTGACCATATTTAAACTATTGAATTCATTTTTTATATATAATCTGAATACTTTGAAAACTTTTGAATTTGAATTAAATGATTAATTAGTTTGTATAGTATGGTAAGATATACAATAAAAGGAATAATAAACATAAAAAATTATTAAGAAGTTAAATAATTAAGATAATTTTATTATTTAGGTTTATAAACAATATACAAGATGATTCAGACTCAAGATGAGGGACACATTAACTTAAAACCTTATTTTAAATGTTTTTAAGATTTATTTTCAAAATATTTCTATTACATGCACATATTTTTAAAATTAGTTTATTATTGTTTTTATATAGATATAAAATATTTATAAAGAACATTTTAGTTCCCTTTTTGATTTATTTAAAATTATTAAAAGTATAAATACTTTTATAGAATGTTTTAATTTCTTTACAAAAGACAAAATTAATGTTCAATTTTAATGCATACAGTGATGAAATTTCCCTCAATTGTTACCATTATTTTACTTCCGGATTCCTTTACAAGATTTCATGTTTTATTAATAGAACCTAATTTTTTATTTTTTATTTTGGTATCAAAAATAGTTTTTTAAAAGAAAGGGATATTTTGATATCCAAAAGCGTATTTCATAGAGGATTGAAAGAGTTTTTCAAAGGTTTTGTGATTTAAAGTTGTAAGATAAAATTGTCTTATTCATGTTATAATCCTTGGAAACTATTTACATGATAGGTTGATCACACTTATAGCTATCATATGATCCTAGTATATCATATACGATTGGCGATCCTAGATAATTTTCTAATGCATTATGAAATTACTATGTTCTATGGATAATTAGATTAGAATTAAATCGTATGGTTATTCCAATTTTTAAGGATTTTATAAAAATTCTATAAAGATAATGTCCCAAGAAACCTACCTGACTTTTCTATGTTTTATAATGAGTTTTAATGGAAATCATTTGATTTTAAATGTTTTTATAATGATCTTTTGAAAAATAATGATGCCCTTTCTGGTTAAAATGGTATGTTTTGAAGAAAAGGTTTCTCAAGGGTTTTTATGTTTTTTACTAGACTAATGGATTTCATCTTTTTATGTCCCCTAATAAGATTCTTGTACTTGTACAAACTTTTTAAAAAAATTTACATTGTTTAAGGATTTGTAAAGTAAAAATGAAATCATATTGAAATTCATGAATATTTTTTATCAAAAGAAAAATGTTTTATTTTTAACTTTTTATATTATGGGAAAAATAGATACTAATTAAAATTGTATACTTGGTGATATATGGTTTTTTATGTAAGAGTTGTGAGATAATTATATAAAAATCTAAATCTAAAAGGATCCTCAAAGAAAATAAAATGAATTATTGACATAAAACTCAATATTATGTAGTGTTTAAGACCATATCCTTATAGTTTGTATTAAAGGAAAGTTGTAGATAACATTTGAATTTAGGATAATATTAATAGAATTCCCTTGAAATATTATAATTTATGGTTATGGTAAAATAATATATCATTTCAATATTAAAATGTTTCTTTTTATAAACTATGTTTTTTTAATATGTTTATCTACAGAGGAAGTAGTGAAATTTTAGTAGGAAGACCCTGAGAGGAAAATATCCTTCTAAATTTTCATGCTAATATGGTTACAATTATAACTAAACTATTTATTATTATGATGGATTAGTCGACACAAGCTATAAAAAGTAGTGGTATCCATTCTAGAGAGTAGCCAGATCTTCTATAGAGGACCATGAGGATAGTGGTTCATTTTATGAGACAAAAACCTCTAGAGTTTAGTGAATCTTCTAATCTAGTGGTATCCAACGGATGGATTAATACATTGGAAAATATTTTGTAAGTCATGGGATGTTCATAATTCCAAAAGGTAACTCTTTTAGTTTATCATTTTAAAGGTGAAGAGGATCTATGGTGGTATTTGGTTATGAATACCCAAGTGAAAGATGACCATGATGCCACAAAATTGGACACATTTAAGAATATTTTCCCTAAGAAATATTTCCCTAAGATTGTTTAAATTATGATAGATAAATAATTTCTATAATTGAGATAAAAAGATGAATAGTTTTTAGATATATATGAAGAAAATTTTATAATTTTGTTCACATATGTATTATATTTTATTCGGCCATTTATAGTAAAATATATAGATATTACTCAAGATTAAAATAAAGTTTATAAGGATCATTTTCCATATGGTAATTTAAAATCTATGAGAATTTTTTTTGCTATACAGAGAAATTTGAGATAGATTTTGATGACACTTATGTTCTATGAGATAAAAAGAGTAATAAAATTCCTAGATTGCAAGAAATGGGGAAGCATATATCAAATAAATATGAAGGTGAAAAAATAAAGTTCCCAACTTGTGATAACTATGGTAAAAATAATCCTAAATAATTTGTTTAAAAATATACAAAGTGTTACTAATGTGGAATGTTTTGATATATGGCTCATGACTGTAAAAAAATGAGAATATGAATAATGAGAATTTGATGGTAATATGATTCAATTTCAATGAGTTGTGGAATTATTATAATGTGTGTCTGAAGTTAGTTACATAGTATGGAAATAATTATGATAAAAAACAGAAAGATATATCAAAGTCATATTCTATAACTATGGTTGATACCAGATCATAAAATGAAGTGGTGAAAGGTATGTTACTTGTTTATTCCCATTTTTCAAATACCTTTGTTCTCTATGGATCTTCACATACCTTCATTTATAATAAATTTATAAGGATATTTGAAATATCACCACATTAAAAGAGGGTAAAAATTTAAGTCGAAACTATGACAGGAAATATTAATGAAACAATGATTTATAGAAATATTTATGTTGTCATTAGTGGAATCATATTTTCTAATAATATTATTGAACTACTTATAGTAGATTTAGATATTATTTTGGGTACAGATTTACTATTATTTTATCAAGATAAGATTGATTTTAGAGCTAATAAAGTTTTATTCAATGATTTTATACCTTTGATAACATATCAAGAAGCTAAGAAATTGATTAGAGATGGCAGTGAAAGTTACCTTGTTTGTATTTTTTAAAAGAAACATTTCAAATTAGTGATGTTTGAGTAGTGAATAAATACATGGATATTTTTCCTAATGATTTACCAGGTGTTATTCCTGATCTTGGGTTTGAATTTAATATTGACTTAGTGTTTTATTATAAGAATATTTCAAAACTTTATTATCAAGTGGATCATGCAGAAATTTTATAATTGAAAAATCAATTTAAAAATTTTCTAGCTAAATATTTTATTCATCTAATCATTTCCCCATGGGGTGATTGTATTTTTCAAAAATATTTTTTTCAATGATACTTTACGTTGATTCTAGATCCCTTAATAACATCACTATTATGAATAAGTTTTATTTTCCTCATATAGATGATTTTTTTATCATCTCAATAAAGCCAAAATTTGTTTAATATATATCTTATGTTCGGGTACCATTTGTTGAAATTGAAGGTTGAACATATTCTGAAGGTGGAATTTCAAAATAGATATGAGAATAATGAGTTTTTGGTTATTACCTTTGGGTTATCCAATACACCAAATATATGTATGAACCTTATGAATAGATATTTCCATGAGTTATTTGATAATTTTTTGGTTCTTTTTATAGAATATATTTTGGTATATTCTAAAATTTATGAGGGACGTGAAATAAACCTGATGATTTTTTTTCAATAATTAAAAGAAAATAAACTATACGGAAAATCTAGTAAGAGTGGGTTTTGGTTACAATAGATTTATTTCCTTGGATATGATTTTTCTAAATAAGGAATCACTATAGACCCTGATAAAACTAATGTTATTGAATAATTAAAAGGGAAAAACATCACATATATTTTTATTTTCTTTAGTTTAGTATTTTATTATTGGTGTTTTGTTGAAAACGTTTCTTGGTTTTCTAACCAATTGAATAAGTTAACTCATAAAGGAGATAAATTCAAATCGATGAAATATTGTCATGATTATTTAATAGAACTATGAAGAAGATTATTGAATGGTCCATTTTACAATAACCTAATGAAATGGAGAATTTGTTATCTGATGTGCTTCTTCATTGAAGGGACTTGTTTGTGTCCTAATGTAGAATAATCAAATAATTGTATATACCTCATGTCAACGAATACCTCATGAGTCAAATTATCTTATACATGATCCATAATTAGATGTTGTTTTTTTATTTAAAAATTTAGAGACATAATTTATATGGAATAAATTGTTAAACATATATTGATCAAAAAAACTGAAGTATATATTCACTCAAAATGAGTTAAACATGAGCCTGAGAAGATGGATTGAACTAATAAAGGATTATAATTTCATGATTCATTGTCATTATGAAAAGGAAAATAAAGTATCCAATTCCTTGATTTGGAAAAATAATGTGACATTAACCATGTTAAACATAGAGTATTGCCCTTTGGTAAATGATTTGATGAATTTTCACTTACGTGTTATGAATGTAGGAACCTCTGCTGTTTTTTTCAGGTGTTGGCATAATTATCCCTATCATAAAGTATTAGGAAATATCTGAAAAAGGATAATGTTTTATAGAAAAATATATTCTTAGTTAAGATGTCTATCATTCCTGAATTTAATATTAATAATGAAGGTGTTTTGATATTTGGAAAATAGATTTTGGATGCCTTATGATTCCATGTTGAATAGATGATTGTTGAATAAAGTTCTTAGTTCCCCATTCTTCATTCATCAGAGCAACAATAAGATGTACAGAGACCATATATAGTATTTCTAGTGGGGTATAATGAAAAAATATATTGATAAATTTACCATGTAATGTTTGACATGTCAATAGCATGAGTAATAATTAAAGTTATCATAGGTAGGAAAATATATCAATGGATTTTTGTGGTGGTATTTCCAAGGACATCATGAGGTAACAATGTGATTTTTATTGTTGTTATTTATTCAACTGAATATAAAAATTTCCATCCCTTTCAAGACATTTTATCTTTATATGAGCTTTCTTGACTATGTCTAAAGGAGATAGTCATCTTACATTGAGTTCATATCTCAATTTGATCAGACCATGAACCTAGATTCACATCTAATTATTGGAAGGGGCTTCATAAATCATTAGGTACTAAATTAAATTTTAGTACATATTTTCATTTTCAATATGATGGATAAACTGAGAAGAAAATTAAGTTCATGTAAGTTATTTTTTGTTCCTATTAAATGGATTACCAGGATATTTGGGATAAATATATTTCTCTAAGTTATTTTTCTTATAACAATAGTTTTCATTCTAATATACAGATGGCACGATTTGAGATATTATTTGGAAAGTGGTGTCAGGTGCCAGTTTTTTGTTATGAATTAAAAGAAAGAAAGTTGATGGGACCACATCTGGTAGTTGAAATAGTTGATAAGGGGTAATTGATTTAGTAACATTTGAGGATGGATCAAAGAAGATATAAAAGTTATGTGGATAACCATAGGAAATATATTTATTTTCAGGTAGGTGATCATGTCTTCTTAAAAGTATCTTCATCAAAAATTGTTATGTGTTTTGGTAAAAAGTTAAAGTTAATTCATGTTTCATTGGACCATATGAAATCTTATAATAATTTGGATCATATACCTATTAAGTTTAATTTATTTTGAGTTTATCCTAGGTACACAATATATTTCATGTTTCAATGTTAAGGAAATGTTTTCTAGATTCATATCATATTTTGAGACCTGAAGTAGTTCAATTAGAAGGTAATATATTTTATGAGGAATGGACTATTCTGATTATTGACTGTAGAGAACAATTTTTGTGGAATAAGAAGATTTACCATGTTAAGGTTTTACCCAAAACCCATATGGTTAAAAAAGTAACATGGTAATATGAAAATGCTTTGACGGAAATATGTACCCACTTGTTTAGTAAGTGGTTAAAATTTTGATGTTGTAACATAGAAAAGGGGGTACAATGTTACAACCCATTTAATGATAGGATAAATAATTTAAATGTTTATTAATTTTAATAATTAGATATTAATATTCACTATAAAAATTTTAACTAATTTTTATATCAAAAAGGAAATAGTTTTAATTAAACTCTTTTTTCATAAGTTTTTATTTAAAAGTTTAGTTTATAAATTATAAAATATTTATTTTGAAAAATGAATTTCATGTTTTAAATCATAATATAAAAATTAACACAGATAAAAATCTTAGGATTTCTTGAAAAAAAATATTTATTTTTTAATAAATAGTGAAAAGTATAGATTTTTATTAAACTATCTTTTCATTTCCATAAATTAAATAGTTTTAAAATGCATTATGATTTGAATTTAATTTAAATAAAAATATGTATAATTTTTTTATATTTAATATAATTAATTACATTATAATCATATTTATACTTGATTTCAATATGAGTTTATTGTTTTTGTTTAAAACATATTTCTCTAAAAACTATTTTAATGTTCATAAAGTTTCTCCATTTTAATTAATTAAAAAACCTATTGATGAATTATTTATATCAAATTTATTGATTATTTATCTATAAATTTAAATTTAAATTAATATATGGATGGTTAATAGTTATAGATCTAACATAATATCATTTTATGCTTTAAAATACATTTTTGAAAAACTACTTTTTAATCGCATCTGCATGTTAAATTTTTAATTAAATTATACAAATTATATTAATTTAATTTGGTAAAATAAAATAAATATATTTTATTGTGTTAATTTATATTATATAATAACTTTAACTTAATTATTTTCAACACTAATAGTCAAAATGGTAAAAATCTTTTGTCGCGGTTATGGTAAATACTAGTTTAACGGGGGTTAAACTAAACAATAAGGGTTAAAATGAACTAAAATCTTGGGTAAAATATATTGTATCAATATATTTATACATTCTATAATATAATTATCCATATTGTCTCATTATGAATCAATTTTTATTGTTAAAAACATCGATATAACTATTTTTTTTAAATTGAAGTGTTTCCTCTCCCCCCTTATAAAAGGTCACCCAGAATCCTCTTCAATTCCCACCTTAAAATATTTTTAATTTATCCAAAACCTAAAAATATTTCCTAATTAATTACCTTGATATTCACATGATGAATTTTCTTGATCATAAATCCAATCTACTAAGGCTTTTGTTATAATCCTTAAGAGTTGGATCGAAGAAGAGGTATCATTCTTAAACAAGCATTTTTGTTTTGTTTCTTCTTCCAACTCCTATAAATATTCTTAAAACATTATGAAATAAAAAACCATTATATACCTAATAATTATATATTTTTTTAATTTAATAACCTAAATCCATCTCCTCTTACATCAAATGTGAAACGAATCCATCATTCGTGTGTACGACAGACTATCGCCTCACAAATCGACATAATTCATTTTTTATCATCGCCACTCACTTATGGTTATAATAATGGAATTAATTTTTACATATGATATTAGTGACCTATTTATAGTACTTATTATATAATATATCATTTTATTTCTTACATTTCCACTTGTTGGAAAATGATGACATCATTCATGTATAAATGTGGATTATCGCCTCCACAGAGCGATCTGGTTATTTTTTCATCAAAACATCCCATGGATGATATATATAAAAGAATATTTAAAGAAATAATTTTATATTTATTATATAATTATAAATATTTAATGATAAAATATGGCTTGTCTTTATTCTATAATGATCGTCAAAAATGGAAATATTACTCATGCGTACGTACGACCTATCGTCTCCATGATTGTAACATGGTTCATTTTTCATTAGAAAATATTATTATTGGTTTTAAAATTATATTTTATGCATAAATATGATAAATATATTATTATTATTATTATTATAAATATGATTTAATAGTGATATTTTTGACCATATTCAAGCAAATGAAGTCACATTTGACATATAAGTCGAATACAGTTAAAACATCTAAAGTGAACATAAATGATTCACTAATTATGTATTTCATGCTAAGATATAATATAATCGGAATAATAAACATTAATAAAGTTATAAAGAAATTAAATTATTAAATTTTTTATTATTTATGAATATAAATAACGTATGATATAATTTGGACTCAAGTTTAGGGATACATTAACATAAAACATTGTTTTAAATAATTTTATGATTTATTTTCAAAATATTTCTCTTCTATTCCCATATTTTTAAAATTATTTTATGGATTTTTTATATGAAAATAAAAAAAATATAAACTATATTTTTTTCTCTTCTGACATTATTTTAAAGGTTTTCCAAAAATGAATATTTTATGGAATGTTTGGGTTTCTTTACAAAAGATAAAAGGAATGTTTTATTTTAATGTATATGGTGACAATGAATTTTTCTTCCAACATAACCATTATTTTAATTTTGTAGCCTATACAATTATTCATGTTTTATTCAAATAAAACCATTATTTCCCTTTTTGGGGTATTTTGGTATTGATATTTTTATTTAAAATTGTATTTTGTTATCCGAATGAGTTTTTAATATGGGTTTAAAAGTGTTTTTCAATGGTTTTATGTTTAAAATTTGAAATCATAAATTTTTTATTCGTGTTATCGTCCATGAAAATATTCTATACAGTGATTCTCGGCCCATAATAGCTCACAGGTTAGATCGATATATCTTATACAATGGGTGTTCCCAGATTTCCCTCCAATGCATTAGATAAAGACTATGTTCTTATTATAATTATATTAAAAGTCAACCCTATAGTTATTCCAATTTTTAATGGTTCTGTAAGGGTTCTATGAATATGACGTAACATTGAACATACATGACTTTTTTATGTTTTTTAATTATTTTTCATTTAAATTTTTTGATTTCAAAAAGTAAGGTAATGATCTTTTTAAAGGAAAATGATGTCATTTTTGTATAAAAAGGAATTTTTTAAAGAAAATATTTCTTATGGGTTTTCATATTTTTCGCTGGACTAATATATTTGTTCTATTTTATGTCCCTTAATGGGATTTGTTTCTCACCCCATGTTTTAAATGTTTTTCCCATTGTTTAATAATGGGAAAAGGAAAAGAACAAGTCAATTTGAATGTCGATAAGATTTTTATTTAAAATAAAACATGTTCTATTTTTAATGAATTATATTCTGAGAAAAATGGATACTGATAAGAAGTTTATACTTTGTAATATATTGTTTTTTATGTATTATTTGTAACCTAATTCTCTAAAACTCTAAACCTAAAAAGATCCTCAAATTTAATAGAATGAATTATTGAATTAAAACTCAAGATTATGTAATTTTTATGTTCACTTATTTATATTTAGTTATGATGAAATGATTTTTTCTCATGTATTATTAAGATTCAATTATTTTTATTACTCTTGATTTATGATTTTTTTCTTTATCCAAGCTAGTTTTGTGTATTTTGAAGAGTTGAAATCTTGCAGTATAAGTGTGGTAGTGAATTATTATATTCAACATGGTTTAATGATGGTTATTTATAAAATTGAATAGTTATTTATGTTCACATTATGATTATTTGAATTATTTTATTGATAAAATGAGGTTTTTAATTCGAGAAAAGTTTCAATTCAATTTCTAATTTTAGATACATCACTTTATATTTCTTTCATTATCAAAACATCCCTTCAATATTAAAAAATTAAAAAAATTTAATAGTATATCTTCTTTGTGATAAAATTGGTGTGAACATAGAGAAAATGTTGCATTAGAAATTTCATGGTATTAATTATGTGTTAAAAATTATTAAAAAATATCACATATATTTTCACATTATTATCTAGGAATAAAAACATTTATTTGACCAAATAAATTTAAAAAATTCAATGGAAAAAAATTAAAATATATATAAATATGTAAACCATAAAATATAAAAAAACATTAAAAAAATTACAGTTGAATGTTCATATATTAGGTGAACATTTCATCTTTTGACTTGCTATCTCACATTCATTTTTTGGTAGTTTTATTCACTTTTTACCTATTTCTAAATGGGTTATTTATAATTAGGATCGAAATTTTATGCAATAAATCACCATCAAACTATAAATTTTAATAAATCTAGAAATAATTATTATAAATATTTCTTTGCCGAAAAAAATTTTAAAATCAAAATAATTTTGAAAAATCATTAAATAATAATGCACTTCCATCAAATTATTTTATTGAAAGTTATTTTTAAAAATATATATTAAAATTTTTGTTAATATATTTAAATCATGGAATCCACCATGTAATGAAATTTCAAATTATTTTTGGGATATTAATCTATATAAAAATTTTAATGATGCATGAAGTTATGAAAAATTTGAAAAAAATGGAGGGTGTGGGAAAATAAATTTTCTATTAAATAGACCAAGGTTTTAAATTCAAAAATGAAAATTATTGTGGTTTAATAAATTAAACTATTATGAAAAACATTGGAATCCATGATATAATTATTCTTTAAAATTAAATTATAAAAATATTATAATGAATATTTTCAATGCTAATAATATTATAAATTTCTGAATATATAAAACCATTTTCAACTTAACATCCCAATAATTTAAATTTAGATTTTATTATAAGTTATTATATATTGAGTTTAATTTAAAATGAGAAAATTTATAATAATATATATTGTTTGATGGATCAAACAGACTCATAATTATAATTATTTTCTAAAGATATAAGTTAAAAACTAATTCAAATATCCATGATTGTTGATAAGTAATCTAATGTTTCTTTTGAATTTACTCAGACCTGCCTTGAATTTTTTCCCCTTTGATATCCATTGTGAGTCTAATTTCTATGAAAAACAAACTCAATTGGATTATCATATTTTTGTTTTACATTTTATTCCATATGGAAATGAATATTAATATAAAAACACACTACTAGAATCCATTAAATCAATTTTTAAAAAAGTTAATTCACTTTGGGATGAGGTTTTTTTCTAAAATTAATCCATTAAATGATGATATTTATCAAATTCAAGTAAGTGGTACTGAAAAATATATTTTTTAACTTTTTTATATGATTTTTATAGTGAAAATCGTTTAAATGAAGATTCAATTAATAAATTAGAATTATATTAAGATTTACCTACATTAGTTACTTAATTTGAAACTTAATTTAATGGTTTAAATTAAAATTCCACATGAGGTTTTCTTGTTGTAAATGAAAATTTTCTTACTAAAATATATTTTTCAATTTATATATTCAAATTTTTTTTAAAAAAATGTTGGACATATGTTCAAGTTATTGAATTTACCTCATTCAATAACTTTAAACTAGAAACTATTTCTATTAAACGTGATTTATTTTCTAAAATGGAAACTGAATCTGAATAAAATGATAATATATTTTGCAATTTTAAAATTTAGGTTGATTTAGATTAAATTATTTTCTACATTGACAATGATTATGTATATTTTGGTAGGGACTGAGATTTTTTTTACCATGAAATTGAGTTTTATTCATTTAAATTTTTTATAGAATCTTCTGAACTTAAAAATGAAAACGTATCACTTCATTAATTGTTACATCCATGATTAAAATTTATTTTTTAAAATTATAATAAATATATGATATAATCTTGTGATATTATTTCGTAATATTTAAAATCTTATTTTGAGTGCTTCATTGAATATGTATATGAAGAGAAAATATTATATTATTTTATAATTCTTGTTTCTAATCTACCACATATCATAAAAACCCAATAGCTATTGAAAACAAAAATAAATAAATTTTTATTTATCATAAATGTATTTTTTGTAACCTTAGACACATAATATATAATTTCTATTATTTTATGATTCTTTTTCTAGAAGCTAAAATAGTAAAGGTCAAATTGCCTATATATATTTTAAGTTCCATTTTATCATGGTTGACTTTCATTTTTCGTAGCCATACTAACAAAGTAAGTCATCTAACACATCTCATTTTATGGTTTTCTTTTGTTTATATTTGATCCTTTTTACTACATTTTTAATTATTATTGAATATGTAAAAAGTAAAAAAAACATAAAATTTATAAAATTAGAATATTTAAATTAAGTTTAATAACTTTTTTTTCTCATTATTAAAAATTGACAATATTAGAAATCATAATATAGAAAAATATTCAAAATCACAAAACATATGAATTTTTTTAAAAAAATATTCTAAGCCAAACAAATATTATAATTTTTTGTTCTTTGTATATAATTTTATATGTTTTGTCTTGTTTTTGTACAAACATGTTTGTATTATGTTTTATGAAATAATTTTTCCTTATTTTTCATGGTTTTTATATTGTGTTTTTTAATAATAGAAAATTTAAAAAATAACTGTTTTTTTATTTTATACATGTGTTTTTTGTGTTTTAGTGTGCATACATGAATGTTTTTTGAAAGAAATTGTTATATATAATGTTTATAAATAGTTTCCACATAATTACGTATATTTTCATATTTGTATGTGTATACATTCATGTGATGTTCTAAACTGTGAGTAATAAAGTGTAGCATAACATTGGTTATGTGTTTTTTATAAAAAAAGTTCTTAAAAATAAAAAAAAAATTAAAAAAATCATAAGTTAAAAAATCAAAAAAAATCTATGAATATTTGTACATAAGTAAATATATTTATTTAACTTTTTTAATTCAATTTTTTTAATATCTTTTTATATTAATTAATGTTCAATATTTATTTAATATATATATTAATTATTATAACCCTTTTTTATTTTTTTAAAGGATTCCTTATTGAGGAACTATTGAAAATTATTTTATATTATAATTGTGACAACCCCCTCCAAATGGATCACATGTTTGTATTTAATTTTTTTATTTAATTTATTTAATTTATTTTTAAATTTTAAAATAATTTGAGGTAGGATATATGAGAATGTGGAAACCTATATTAGGTGCATGGTTATCACAAGGTTATTGAAAATCGAACACCCTAAGAACATGTTATGGGAGTGTTATTAAAGTGTGGTTTTTCATATTAAGAACATGATTCTTTAAACCAAGTGGATCCTTAAGAAAAATGTAAAAATCAGGTGCTCCATAAGAGTAAAATTCATAAAAATTAGTTAAATAGAAATTTGTTTCTTACCCTTATGCATTAGGTGTTCATTTAGTGGATAATGTATGGTTGGTTCATGGTTTCCCAAACAATGCATCCAAACAATATAGCATGACTAGTTTTATTAAAAGTTTATAATTATTTATATACACTTATTGTAGTATAACCTTATACACTTAATTTTTCTCTATTTATGTGACCCAACAAACTATCTCTTCTATGGGTTTCTTCCACTCCATTTCATTAGTGATCCCTCATTGATTCAAGTTGTTTCTTTCATGTTAATTCTTTATTTCTTATGGATTAATCCTCTACCTTTTTCTAGCTTCTTGTTCTTTCTTTTACCTCATTTACTTTTTACTCATCTAACCAAAGTGGTATATTTTGTGGTTTATTTTGGTTTCTAATTTGAATTTCTTATTTTTATAGAATTTTTAGGATCCCTTTTTCTCTGTTCATATCGTAACTAGAAAAGGAAATGAGTTTAAATCAAATTTCTGGTGGTGTCTCTACATAATGGATCTCTCCTTTGGTGCATATTTAATGTTTGAGATTACATTCATTTTATTTTTTATATTATTTTTTAAATGAGTTATTTATGACTAATTTATGTTCATTACTTATGTTCTGGACATTTGGTTTCTCAGTTTTGGGTTTTACTTGTCTTGTAAGTAGTGATTTCTTCAAAACTAGTTTTTACCTTCAAGGGATTTCATAAAAAATTTCAAGGGGATTTTGATTCCAAAGGAGATTTCAAAAGATGTTTTTAAAGAGGATTATTTTATGAATGATATTTCATTTATTTGTAAGTGTTTGAATTATGTTAATTCTTAATAGTTATGTGGTTGTTGATATTTTCTATGTTTAGATATTTGATTGTTGGTGGGTTGCACATGGGATACCTTAGGGTGTGTTGGGTAACTTGAACGGGTGATACTCTAGCATAGTTTGGGCACCAGCTAGAGGGTTGTTATGCATGAGACCTATAAATTTAGGGGGATTGACTATTTGTTGATGTACACATAGTCTAGATAGTATTTTGTAAATGAGTCTTGTTTACCATAACTTTGTTATTTATTGGTCCCAGAGGTTAGATCCCATGTTGTGTTTGTTGTTCATTGTAACAATATTTTATTGTTTTTTATTACACTCCTTTTTTGGGATATTTTGTTTATGGTTATTATGTGTTTCCTCAGTTGTATTTTATTTTCACTTTATTGATTCTTGTTTTGGATCTTTGGCCATTTTATTAAACAAATATTTTTTAAATTGTTTTCTGTTGTTTGATTTAGAGACAAAAAGGGATTTAAAATTTTTTTTTCAAACTATAACTAGTGGGTTTCATTTTAAAATATATTATGTAGATTTCTAATGGAATACCACTTAGCCTTTTCTCACACCCTGCATACACCCATGGGCTGTGTTCAGAATTCATTAATTTTTACATGAGTAAAGGGAAAGAATCCATGTCTTATGGTGAAACTTCTTGATGCACCATTTTCTTTCTTGGTGATTATTGGTGGTGATCACGGGTCACATGGAGTTTTTTGGGATGTAGTTTTTATGGTATCCTATCATTATTTCCCATTTTGGGATATTTTTGTATCAATAATGTCACATCCTAACCAGGGAGCCACATAGTGCCCCAATCTGGTTCACCGCATGACCTCAAGCACACCACCCTAGATTCCAAAGGCTACTAACTAGTAGAGAGGGTCTAATAGTGGTACTGTGGGGATACTATACCCTCTAGATCAGTTAAAAACATAGTGAAAGAAAAAATAAATAATAGAAGAAGAAGATTAAAAATAGAGATATGGAAGATAATAATAACAGAAAATCAATAATAAATTATTAAATAGCCAGCATGATCCTGCTATAATGTATATAAATATACATACATCATGAAAATAAAATAGGACTAGATGGAAAGAGATTAAATAAATAAAAGACTACATCCCCTAATGGAAGCCCAAATATTTTTTCAGCCCCCATCTCTTTGTCAATACCCAATCCATAATTAATAACAATAAGCAGGAAATCATAGTCCATTATCCTAATCCTACAACCATGAGGTTTGTCTGAGTAATGAATGGTAGCCCGAATAGGTTGCGAGACGAACTCAACAGGACACCACCAATCATTTCTAATTCAATAAAATCATTTAATATAAAATAAATCAATTTTCAGGTATAATAAATAATTAGTGAATAAATAAATGTAATTAAGTCGGGCTTTGGTTTCTCAAGGACACCTGGTTGACCATACCCACTTCAGTCTAAGTTGGAATGTCTCTATACATTTTCTCATGTGTGTGTGTATATATATATATTGTGAGTGTGTGTGAATATATGTAATCCCATATATATATATATATATATTCTTTTGCCGATGAGGACCCAAGGCTTAAGACAAGTGAATCCACCTATACAGGTAATAATATAATAAGAGCCTCATTGTTATAAATAACTCCATTTGAATGCCCTTTTTATTAAATAAGATTTCAAAACTAAATACTTGTTTTATAAAAAAATGGGTCATGGTTTTCATTACATAACATTTAATTCAATTGAAACAACTCTTAAATTAGAGTTAAACCAACGAACCTCAAAGGTGGTTAAATCATAGGTAGAGAATTTTAATTAAAATCATTTTAAACAACACCCAAAAAGGGTGTTTTAGTTGCCTAGATGAATCATAAATCAAGGGAATATAATAAAATAACCCAAAAAGGTGGTTTTAGTTGAGTTATGGAACCTCCAATGGTGAAATTAAATACACAGTGAATATTTAATTTAAGGATTTATTTTCTACAAGATTAACATCACATTTAAAAGGAAACACATAAATAATCTTGCATTCATCACAACGACGTATTTTATAAAATGATAAAACCATAAGGTAAAATCCATATACCACCTACCTTAAAAAAACGATACTTCACTCATCCATTATCATGCATTCATTTGATTTTATATAAGAGAAAATAAAGGATTAGAAAAATTCCCTGAAATAGGGCATATGAGCTCACATGGAAATTACTTCCAATATAAAAAGATAAATGAATAAAATATGGAATATGAGTAACAGACTAATGAAGTGTGATCAAACATGAGTGAAAGCACATGATTTTGATTATAAATGAATGAGATCCAAAATAACCTAAGAGAGGGAGAGGAGGAGATTCTTAGGTGGAGAAGGGGTTGTGTATGAGTGGGAGAAGAAATGAGATGGGAAGAATAAAAAAGGTAGGGAAATAGTAATTTCCACCCCTTTAATGATCTACATGATCATTTCACATGGTTTAGTTAACTATGATCCAATGGTATGATGATAATGTCCAAAAAGGCACCCCACACCCTCAAAAAGCTATGTGCATGGTTAGACAAAACGTATGAAGCACGTGTACTCAACACTACATTAAAATAAATAGTTCTTACACAGATTTATGATTTAATTAGTTTTGTTCCTGAAAAGTAAGGCCACATTTTTTTTCATTAGTTCCCTCACATGGTTTCGACATGTTGTAAGCCTATATAATAGGTTTCCTCATTAGGGGTGAACTTTTATCATGAACTGTATTCCCTTGCCTTTATCTTCTGAAAATAGGGTTCTCAAAACCCAATGCCTCTAATACAAAACAAAACATCTAAGACATTTCTTTTGTCTTAAAAAATATCAAAAAATTAAACCTTAATGTGTTCCAACTCTTATAATTATGTTTTGAAGCTCGATTTAATAATTGGCTTGTCCCCCAAACAAAAATTTCAAATTCTCATGGAATTTTTTACCCAGTCCAAAGCACAAGACTTTATAGTAAACCCAAATTATAACATAATGTCCCCAATAAGAATTGGTTAATAATAAAAACATCACCTGACTAAATTAAGACATGAATTCCCATTCAAACGATCGTACTGAATTTATCATACCCCAAAACCCCTACAAAAACTACTTATAAAACATGGTACTTAAGCGGCTAAAATAAAATAAAACTATCATACTCAAAATTGAAACATAAAATGGAAATTAACTAATACCTTCCAACCAAATACATGATCATGTCATTTTATCTTTCATCATCTCGTCTATGGTTCTCCCCATTATAAGTTCTAACTATAAGTGGCCAATTCAGGCCCATGGTACTTCCACCTTAATGATTTTTTATTGAAACATAGACCTAGTACCATAAAATTTATTTTCACATAGTCCACAACTCAAAAAATCCAATCAAATATTATGGAACTTCCATTTTTACTCGATTTAATAAAAATATTCTAACTCTAATCGACCCAACATAAACTAGTTATGTTGGATTTTACTTGAACATCCTCATTCGACCTTCTCACTACACCCATCTCATTTCATGGAATGATAATTGTTGTTAATCACCTGGAAAAAATTCATTCAAACCTGATAATGAATGTCAAGACATTTCCATCAAACCATCTTTAAAAAAATATTAACTTCAGGATCCAATGCATTAACAAAACTAGATTCCAAAAACTTTAACCATGGCATGCCAAGATAGTATCTTTATTATGGTTATGTAATCTCATGATTTTTAATCACGATATAAATATAATATATATTTATGATATATATATTTATAACCATGCATAAAATGTATATTTCTAAAATTAAATTACACCGTTCAAGGAGACGGTAATCTATACATACGTATGAGCACTATATTAATTTTATAAAGAAATTATCAGAAGAAAGAAAAATAATATTTTAATTTTAAAGAATCATAATTATATAATTATTATTATATATATTTATTAAATCCTTAATTATAACCAACCTTTAATGATAGTGATTAAAAATCAATAATATCACTTCATTGAGGAAGTAGTCCACACATATGCATTAATGATACTTTTATTTCCCATTTATTAGATAAGAGGTTCTAAATTATTGTGACATTATCATAATAATAAATATGTATATTTATGATACTTTATTAATAATTTTTTTATGGATGCAATAGGTATATATGAGTTGAAATAGGAAATAAATTTGAAACAGATTGGTTAAGATGTATTCCTCTTCTTTAAGATACCTCATTTGGATTCCACCTTAAGCCTTGAAAGATTAGTATTAATAGAATACTAAGGGGTTTATGATGAGTTTAAGGAATATAGGAAGGTTTTTTATAAGTAATCTTATGAGATAGAATGTTGTAACTCTGTGAATAATGCAAGATAACACAGGTTGCCTTTTATAGGTGATTGGAGGGATAAACAAAGGATTTCTTAAAATATTCCAATAATATAAGGTCACTTTCATGTAAAAGTTACTACAAATATATAATAATAATAATTTGGGGTAAGATAAGATTTATATATAAAAACATATGAAATATCCATGTTTAGTTGTCATTCCTAACCTTTTCTAATGGTTTAATCCCTGATAAACTAGTTTTACCTTCAATCATGGTAATAAAATTTTACTTTTTTCTCAGTTAATTATGAACAATAATTAATTTTATCCTATTAAATTATATTAATTATGATTATTATAAATACTTTATCTATTTTTTCAACATTAATTTTTTATAACTGGTAGAATTTAATTTTAAATAAAAGTAAAAAACAAAGCGGCAACCCATTTTAGAAAAAAATCATTATTAATAATTAAACTACATTAACTTGCGTTCCTTATATTTTAAATCCCATAAAATGATTGTTAAAATATATTATTTAATTTATAATCTAGAAATTTTATTTAAATCATTAATAAATAGAGATTAATTTAATTTATTGAAGCAATAACACATTTGACTCATAAAATATTATTTAGAAAAATGTGTTCTTAATACGAAAAAAAACTTATATCAAAATCAATTATAATACTTATGTTAATGTAATTATTTATATTACTTGATATTAAATGAGACTTATGTTACTTTGAGATCAAATTAA
This sequence comes from Viscum album, assembly GCA_963277665.1. Classification (NCBI taxonomy): domain Eukaryota; kingdom Viridiplantae; phylum Streptophyta; class Magnoliopsida; order Santalales; family Viscaceae; genus Viscum; species Viscum album. The sequence goes on from OY728158.1 coordinate 1,511,029,628, forward strand.
AAATATAATTGGACTTTTAAATTACTTTATTTAATAAATCAAACAGTAATATAAAAATCCTTATTTTTACTACTCATTGAAAAATAATTCATTTTATAAAAATACTAAAAATAACTATATGATATGACAGACATAATAATTTAAATAATGATATTCATTCCATAAAATAAAATTTATTAAAATGGGATAAATTAATTATAAATTTCATATAAAAAATGAAACAAAATCAATTTTTAAATACAGCATATTTTTGAAGCATAAATATAGTTTACTCATAATTGAGTACATATTAAATATACATTAATCAATAATTTTTCATTATTTAAAACATTTAAAAATATTTTTAATAATTTTGTTATTTTTATTCATACATTTTAATTTAAATCTAGTTAATAACACTATACAATATCAAGGTTCATTTTTACTCAAGGTTATGTGTATGTAACGTTATCGTGTCACTAATGATTATTTAAAAGGAAATAAATATAAAATCAATGGGTGAGACATACCTATTATGTTATTAATTTATCATGATATTTAGTAATTGGTTTTTTTGATGATAAATTCATATACAATGATGGATAGTATCATGGCCTTTGACTGTTCGATGTTTATAGAAGTATATTTGAGCTACATTAACCCAATGGTTTATTATATACCTACATCATGACATGGTTTTGTGGTTTTATAGTGGATACCTAGCGGAGATATTCATGGATAAATAAGGCCATGATTTTGATTTACTTAATGTTTACATTAGTATATAATTATTTATATGTGATATGTTGATCTATGGTGGAGGAATATATGGAAATAATTAGTGGATTTGATTTTAATTACATGTTATGGTGATTGAAACACTCATATTTAATGAATAATTGTAAATAATTTCAACGATTTTAAATGTGTTTTCAATAATAATACCCTTGAAATTTAATTTATTATTAAATTATGGGAATTTATAAATAAATAATTAAAACAAATTTAAATGTGGGTTTTTAATTCTTTATCATATCAAATAAAATTTGGTGAAGTCTGTTTTGTGTTGTTACATAATTTTTAGGTATCAAAAAAATGGCCAAAGTATGGATATCACTCAACCATAAGGAAAACCAAGCCACTTATCCATCCCTCAAGAGAGTAGGTCAGTCAAGGAGGACAAGTGTGAAGTCTTTCTAGCCAACAAGGTGGAGAGAAAGCTGCACTGGGACACCAGGACTGTGTAGAGTAAGCATGTGATGAGAGCCAGTGGGTGTATATTTGTGCTAAATCCCACACGACCCATGCATGTGAGGCGTGTCCCATTTGATAATGTGCACGTGTAACTAGGAGACCATCCCTGAAGATAACTTATGAGATAGGGTTGTAGTGTGATATCATTTAAACGCTCACAGAGCACCTTCACATTTTAGATGTGGGATGGATCATTATAGAGTATTGTTCATCATTTGTTGAAATGGTGTCATGCCTCTCAAACATTCACGCCTCTTCCTTGGACACCCTCGTGTAGCTACTCATCACCACCACTACTACAAAAACATGTTGGGATCTACCATGGACGACTGCCTAGAAGCTAAAGCTCAAGACACACCACCAGTTTCAATCCCTTCCACCAGCATGGATCACTTTCATTTCCCCAAACGACCTCAATGAAGCCATGTACATATGGGAATGATTCCCTTCTCATTATCGGAGCTCCCTCTATCCACTATGAAGGTAGAAGGGCTAGATAGAGTCTCCCTTCACCGCTTCCACACCTTAATTACCACTACCACTTCTTTATTAAATCTATTCAAGAAACTACACCACATCTTCCGTATTTTCCAGAAATCCCCGATTCCCTGTGTACATTTCTTCAACATTATAAATAAAAATTGAGACTCCCAAGATATTTGGGTTAATTCTCAAATATTTCAATCCCAGATTCATGGGAATATTTTTAAGTAAGATAAGATTGAGGATATATCTTTCTTCTGATAAAATTAGGAGGATTTACCATTGGGAGAGGATTTAGACACTAAGGGAGGAGTGGCTGCATGACTAGCCAGGCCAAAAATGATCCAATTTTTCTCTTTTTAATTTTTAATTTATTTTCATTTTATTTTTTTGGTAAATTTAATTTTTAATGTAGTCTATTAATAAATATATTTCATGAATTTTTCTTTCAAGTGGTCTCCCTTTATCTTCTTCTTCTTCTTTCTTCTTCTTCTTTCTTTTTCTTTTTCTTCTTTTACCATTCTGTATTTTATTTTATTTAATTTTCTCATTATTTTTTATTTTATATTTATTATATCTCTCTCATTTTTTTATTTTTTATTCTCTTATTTATATTACCACACTATGAGAAATTATACTCACAATGATCAATAACTGACCTGAGAAATATACTAGGGGATAAATCTGAGTTCTTAAACCTAAGGTCATGTTTAACTTATTCTTTGGGTTAATATAAGGAAAATTTATAGTGAGTGTAATCCAAAAAACGGTTATTTAAGGATTATATTCTTATTCTACAACCATTTACCCTTGTTTGAGGAGATTTATGTGTATCGTGTTTCAAGGTTGTTAAGTTCACTTTGAATTTAAAACTGGGGTAGATTAAGGTGAGTACACATATAATGGAGAGTGTTTACTAAGTATATTTAAAATAGAACAATAAAAAATCTCTTGGAAAAATATCTCACAATAACTTCCTTTATTTTATAATCACATTCTATTTTTATTACATGATAATATTGAATATAATTTAATTTCATTACCTTATAAAATAATCCAAACCCAAATAAAATATTTTTTTCATAAATTAACAAAAACACAAAAAACTAATAGTTAGGTGAATTAAAATAAGTAATCAAACAAATTTTAAATATCCTCAAGTGATATGATCCTGGTCAGCTACTATGCTTCACTAGGAAAAACATAGAAATTTTCTTTTGTCACACTCTGCAACATGTGTGCATAAAAACTGGAACTATTGTCAGGGATCCAATCAGTTGTTTGATATATTTTTTCTATTTTCAAAATGTAGATATTTTTTCACTATTATATATATATATAATATAAAAAAATAAATATTCTTCCATTATATTTCCAAATTATTATTAATTTTCATGGGATAATTACTCACATGTTCAACAAGAACAATAATTTTTTTACACTTATTTAAATGATTGGTTGTAAAGGATTGAAGAAAAGAAGAGATTAGTGATAAGTAAAATGGATCAAATAACTCTTGAGTTTCTGAAGTAACCTGAACCTGAACCAGATACCAAGGAGGAAACAAAATTTCTATTTTTTAATTTAACTAAATAAATCAAGGAGGATAAGATCCAACATCACGATTCACTTACCATTGAAAATAATATTAGTATCAAACCAAGATTGGGAGTTAATATTTTCATAAAATATATTTCATTTGTTTTCATTCAATGTGAATTGATTATCAATCCCTACTATTTTTATTTTTCTTATTTGATCAATATTTTCTTTTCCTTAGAAGAATATGAAGCAACGACACCTACACCAGCTAAGGAACACATGGATCTCCCCAATTTTTTTAAAAATTATTTAAAGGAATCCCATAAGGAAATAAAAGTAGATGAGCATAAGGAAACCAAGACACAAGTTTCTCACTCTGAAAGAGTTAATTTTAATTTTTATTATAAATGATTAAATTTAGTTTGAGTGAATTTACCTTCTCACTTTTTCATTAAATATTAAACTCATGCATCCCACCTTGAGTAAGAATTGGTTAATGAATCAAATTTCAAAAAAGTATAAAATAAAATGGAGGACGATTCATACTTCATCCTACCCCAAGCATGCAATTTTTACCTCATTTCAAAGGGGTCGGATCTAGTATACTCTATCTATGGATCATTCCTCATCAACAAAGAAGAAGTAAAAGATGGGAAATTATACATGTGGTGGTTAAAATCCAAGAAAATTCACCCACCATTAGACTATTTATAATAGTTGGTACTACCCTTTTAAAGGAATTCCAAAACCCCGGACCTACTTGGGGGATCATAGCAATTATTATCTTTACCTTCTTTCTAGAATTTTAAAATTTATTCCAAGAATTATTTTATCATGCAGCCCCACTCTCTCTATCATGTTGATCTTTAATTAAATGTTCCATGAAATTTAATTATTGATTATCTACTATTATTCCATATATATGGCACTAAATTGCATCAAGAAAAAACTGGAGAAATTGGGTGAAATACACATTTTGAATATAATTCACATTATGAAAATAATACATCTCCAAAAAGTGCTACAAAACTAGGACACAAAATGAAAATTAATATCTTGACATGGATTACCATTTTGAACTAAAATATAACATTAATAACTAAAACTTAATCCCAATTTAAAGGGGATTATGATTTTTCAATTCCTTATTTAATTGTTTCTCTCATTAATTTAACATTTTTTTTATTTTACCGAGAATTTCATGCCCGTGTTTGAATTATTGCTTTACTTTACTTATCTAGTAGAAATAACTTTCTTAGGATACCTATGATTCAATGTATTAGATTTTAAAAACAATTATATTCAATGAATAATGTGTATACTTGAATTATTAGAGTGACACATGTGTTTTAAAATGAGGACTCGTGATTTTACAAAATTAGTTTATTCTTGTACATGAAATTTCCCAATTATTTTTCATGATTTGAATGTCAAAAATTTGTGTGAAATGATTTTGTATTGTTATTCATTCCATGAGATATTTTCTCAAATAAATTTCCCATTGTTGAGATTATTTATAGACCACAAACTTATTATTTTATCTTGAGAATATCTCTTGAGTGTTCTTGGGACATGACACCTACCCGAACTTGAATTAGAATTTGTTGAATCAATTATTGTGAAAAAAACACATTGAAAATGATTGAGGTATCTTTTGATAAACCCTTATTCATGATACCACCTTATACTTTTATCCTTTTAACCCATAGATACCTTGAATAACTTTTATTAATGATCCATGTGCAATCCATTTTTATCCATTCCCATCATACTCTTAATACATTCATGATTTTTTAAAGTTGATGTGTGGTGTGAGGGAATTAATGGTGAATGGGATGCACTAAATTTTAAGGGAAAATATGTGGGGTTTATATAGGTTATTATTAATTGATAAAGGTTATTGATTCATACTTTATAGTTTATTTTTTCACTCTTTAAAAAATGAAAAAATGAGAATGAATTATGTATTGGAGGTAAAAAAATATTCATTACTAGAATTATGGTTCATAATATATGTGTTCTAGTGGTGTATGTGAGGTTTAGTCCATGAATTTATTTTGGAAAAAAATGAAAAAAGTATTTTAACAAATAAAAAATTAAGATGTTTCACTTTATTTATTATGATTTCATATGAAATGACCTTTACTTTAATCTTGGGAAGTGGGATTTTTTACCTTGATGGGTGGAATTTCACTGAGCCTTTAATTTTGAAATCATGATTTATGATTTATGAGATATTAATTTCCTTTCAGCCTTAATTTTTAACATCAACCACTACCAAACATAATCCTTTGAGTCATATGAAGATTTATTTCTAGTCCTAATGATTTTATGTGTATTTTTCCTTTACAAGGTGGATAAAATAGTTCCTTTTAAATAATATGGTTAGGGAGTATGTTATCATGATATGATCATAAAACTACATGAAATTGTATCATGAGTGGTGAGTGAAAATATTCAAAAAATGGTAAAACATAATCTAGCATGTTTAATAATAACAAATTGAGGAAACTACTAATTGGATCTCTGAAAACAGTGCCAGTTTTGACAAATTCCTATCATAGGGTGTGGAAAATCAAATTTATTAGTTTTCTATAGTAAAAAAAGTGTCTAACTTGGGTCATATCATTTAAGGAGCTTCATGGGTTTTTCACTCACTAATTCTAATTCACCTAAATCTATTCTTTTTAATAAAAACAATGATATTTTTATTTTTTTATTTTTTTCTAAAATAATGAAAAAAACAGATTTAGGTGAATTATAATTAGTAACTGAACAAAATGTGAAGCTCCAAAAGGGAGAGTACCCTAGTCATCCATTTTACTTCACTAGGAAAACATTTATAAATTTTATTTTTCCACACCCTATGATAGGCATTCATTAAAATTAGCATCATTTATAGGGATCCAATAATTAGTTTTCTATATCTTTATACTTTCACATTTTAGATCATTTTTCACTATTTTATATATAAACAATATAAAAAATCCTCCATGTCCATGATGTTTCCAAATTCATATTGGTATCCTTTGTAAAATTAATCACAATTGAAATAATAACAATAAGTTATTAATAATGATTTAAATGGTCAATTATAAATAATTTATGATAAGATTAACATAGTGAGAATCCAAATGGATATAATTACTTGTGTCTATCTAAAGAAACCTGAACCTAAACTTGAGACTATGGAAAAAGTGTCATTGGTTTTTCCCTAATTTCATTAAAGATGTCAGTTGTGACTTAAAAGAGTAAAAAATCACCATTACTAAACTGAGTATTTTTATCATATTTCATTAGATGGGGTGTGTGATTTATTCTAAGAATAAATTTTGAAAAATTAAAAAATCAAAAATAACTTTCAAAAAAAGTATAAAAGTATCGAAAATCCAAGAAGATGCATAACATTAATTATGCTTTCATTATTCATGACCTTACTTTGAGATTGGAAATTGGGAGTTTTTATTTTTAATAGGGAAATTTCATTAATATATTACATTAGATATCATTCTTTATAATTTAAGAGATGGACCCCCTATTTGAGCATTATTTTTTACATCAATACCTACCAACCTTAATCCTTTGAGTCATATGAACATTTACTGAAAGTTCTCATGATTTTGTTTATCTTTATTTTTTAAAAGGGGGTGAATTTGATTCCATTGAAATCATATGGTTGAGGATAATTTCACATAATATGAGTATAAATATACATGAATTTATATCATGAGCGATGAGTGAAAATATTCAAAGTGAGACAAGTCATGACTTGGCATGTTTAATAATAATAATTTGAGGGACATGATTTAATGAAAGAATGTGTACCATTAATTTTCAAAAAGGGATAAGGTAAAATTCTTCAATTAATTATTTATTTCAAAAGTGAGAAGTTAAACTAATATTCTTTATGGATATTGAAAATATGGTTTTCCATTGATAATTGTTTAAATTTTATAGCTTTAAATTTTAAATATTTGTAACATTGGTGGACTCTTGAATGCAATGTTGAGATTTTGTGCTTGTGGAAATGTATTTTTTAATTCTGTAAGTATTTGAAACACTTATATTTTCATGAATATTGGTAAATAATTTAAATTATTTTAAATGTATATTAAATGATATTTCCTATGAAATTAATAGTTTTATTTAATTATGGGAATTTATAAAAAAAAGAATTAAAAATAATATAAAGGTGGGTTTTTATTAATTTATCTTATTAAAGAATATTTATTGATCTCTATTTTTTATTTACATAATTTTTAGTATAAAAAAAGGCCATGGCTGGCTAGCCCTCAACCACAAGGCACACCAAGCCACAGAGCCAACACTCAAGAGGGTCAGTTGGCCTAGAAGGAAATGTGGGGAGACCTACTAATTGGAAGAGTGTGGGGTGATCCACGCAAGGCCCATAGGATTATATAGAGTGAGCTAGTAGTGGGATCATGTAGGTGCATAGTTTTTCCAAAGCCCATGCGGTCCACACATATGAGGCACGACCCATTTGATTGTAAGTTCATGTAACTAAGAGATCATCCTTAAAGTAGGCTTCTTAGCTAGTAATGCACCATGATTTCATTTAAAAGATCACAAAGCACCTTTACCTTTTTTATGTGGGAAAGATAATTATGGGGTATTGTTCATCACTTTTGTAAATGGTTCATTCCACTTAGGCCCACATGCCTCACCCTCTGACACCCTTATTCTATCTCCTATCACCACTATTATTGCTACAATACAGCAAGAACCACCATGGATGACCACTTAGAGGCACAATCTCAATCCATAAAACCTCTTCTAATGCCTTCCACCACTAAGGATCGCTTCCGTAATCCTAAATGACCTCCATTAATCCACTTTCAAGGAACATTATGCCCTACTCTCTATTGGAGCTCCCTCTAGAAACTGTTAAGGTTGAAGGGATTGATGGTGGCTTCCTTCACCACTATTGAACCTCAATAACCACTTCTATGTCCCCATGAAATCCATGAAAGTTATTCACAATATTTTCTATATTATTTTTAAATAAAATCATCCCTTTATGGATTTATTCCATGTTGCAAAGAAAAATCAAAACAACAGAGATATTCAAGTTAATTTTCAAAGATTACACCCCTTAGGTCTCAGGGAGATTTTAAAGGAATATAAGACTAAATATCGGTCCTTCAACCAATAAAAAGAGGTGTTTTTTCCAATAGGAGGGGAGTTGGACACCAAGGAATTAGGGATCGTGTGACTGTCCATATCGAAGTTGATTTTCTTTGTTAATTAATTGTTTTTATTTTATTTTTATTTTATTCTTTTTTTCATTACTAACATAATTTTTAATCTAGTTTATTAATAAATATATTTAATTAATTCTTCTTCTAGGTTTTTTCACACCCCATTCTTCTTATTCTTCTACTTTATTCTTTATCTTATTCTTTTCTCTATTCTATCTTTTATTTTATTTTATTTTCTTTTTATATTATTCTATTTTTATTATTTATCTCTATCTCTCATTCTTATTATTTTTATTTTTATTCTATTTATTATATTCATCCATCGTGAACACTTATACTCACAATATTGAGTAACTAACCCAATGAATATCATATAGGAGTAATCTGGTGCTTGAACTAGTGGCCATGTTTAAATACTACTTTGGGTTAATCTAAGGATGATTTTCAGTGGGTTTAATCCTCATTGTGGTTATTTAAGGTTTATCTCCTTATCCTAAAACCATTATCCCTTAGTTGATGAGGTGAATGTGGAGTATTCTTGGAATTTGTTAAGTGTACCATCCATTAAAAACTTGGGTAGATTAAGGGGTGAACACATACAGTGTAGTGAGTTCACTAAGTTGATTTAAAATTGGATAATGAAGGTGTTCATAAGAAAAATATATCAAGAGAACTTCTTTATTTTATAATCTCATTATATTTCCATTTTATGGTAATCTAGATATTCATTTATTTTCATTACTTTATAAAATAGTCAAAACCCAAATATATTATTATCATCATAAAATAATAAAAACAAAAAAAGATATATTTAAGTGAATTATAATTATTAAAGTAAAAAAATAGGATTCTCTCCAAGTGAGAAAACCATGGTCATCTAGTTTTTATGCACGCATGTCATAGGGTGTGGAAAAAAAGAATTTCTATGTTTTTTCTAGCATTGCACAGTGGCTGAATAGGGTCGTCTCAATTGAGGTGCTTCACAATTTGTTCACTTACTAATTCTAATTCACATAAATCATTTTTTAATTTAATTAGTTTATAAAATACTAAAAACCCTGCAATATCATTATTTTTCATAAAATAATAAAAACTAGAATAAGGGATATATTTTGGTGAATTATAATTATTAAGTGAACAAATTGTGAATATCCTCAAGTGAGATGACCCTGGTCAGCCACTGTTCTACAATAGGAAATACATAGAAATATTATTTTTACATTCTTAGTGATAGGGATGCATCCAAATTGAAATTATTACTAGGGATCTAATAATTATTTTTCAATCTTTTTCTATTTTGACATTTTTTATAGTTATTCACTATTTTAATTATTAAAAATATAATTAAATCCCACTTTTTCTATGATGTTTCCAAATTCATAATATTCTACATAAGATGATTAATTATAGGTTAAATAATAACAATAATTAGTTAAAACTAATTTCAATGGTTATATGAAAAGGATTGACTAAAAGTTGAATTTTGTGGGAAGTGAAATGGAGAAAATAAATAATGATTATTTTAACCAACATAAACCTAGACTATATACCAAGTAGGAATCACTATTGGAATTTCCTAATTTTACTAAATAAATCTTGGAAGGAGAGATCCAACTTTATGAGGCACTTACCTTTGAAAAGGATATGTATGATAAACCAAGACAGGTGGTTGATCTTTTCTTAATCTCTATTTTAATTGATTTTATTCAATACGAATTGAGTATCACTCTCCGATATTTTTAATTTTTAGATTAGTTCTACCATTTCTTTCCCTTAGTTGAAGATGAAGAAATAATACTTGTACTTGTTAAGGAACACATAAAGCTCACTGATTTTGATAAAATTTTATTATAGAAACCCTTGAGGAAGTACTATTAGCTGAGCCTAAGTAAACCAAGAAAAAATACACTCACTTTTAAAGGGATAATTTTAATTTTAACTCTAAATGTTAATAATTATTTTAAGTGAAATTACCTGCTCAGTTTATCTTTAAATACAAAATTTAGGCATTCCACCTTGAGAAAGTAATGGATAATGAAGAAAAGGTTGCACAAGTAGAAACCAAAAAATTATGATGATTCATACTTCATCCTAACCTCTCCATACATGTTTCAATTCATTAAGAAGGGGGTAAATCTTGCATATTATATCCATGGATCATTCCTCACCAAAAAACAAGATGTTGAAGATAGGGAAAACCACATGTGGTAGTACAAATCCAAGAAGACCCACCCACAATAAGTCTATGGATAAGAGCTAGTAATACCCTTATATATGTAGTAAAAAAACCCAAGACACACTTGGGGGATCATACCAATATTTATCATTATCAACTTTTATGAATTTTCAATTTTATTCCTAAAATCATTTTATCATGCATCCCTACTCCCTATAACATCTTGAACTTTAATGACATGGTCCATGAGTTTTAATAATTTATTATATAATGTATTTACATATATATAGCACCAAATGGTAGCAGGAGTAAACTATATAATCTTTGTGGAATACACTTCGTGAATTAAATTCACATTAGGAAAGAAATAGATGTCAATAAAGTATTGCAAAAATGGTTCGTGAAATAAAAATTCAAAAAATGAAATGGATTAACATTGTAAAATGAATCATAACCTGGAAAATTAATACTAAATCTTTATTCAATGTGGGTATGATTTTTAAGTCCTTATTTAATTATTACTCTCATTATTTTAATATGTTTTAGGTCTTTAATTGAAACTTTCATGCCGATCCTAGAATTATTGATTTACATTACTTATCTAGGAGGCATGAGTTTCTTAAAAAACCTATGATTCAAAATTTTAGATTTCAATAGTAATTATATTAAATGATTTAGGTGGAGAATTTAATTATTAAAGTGAATAATGGATATTAAAATGAAGAATCATTATTTGAGGGAATTAATTAATTCTTGTAAATGATATTTCCCTATCATTTTTCATGAATTGATTTTCTAAAATTCATGTGAATTGATTTTTTATTATTATTAATATCATTAGATATTGTTCTAAATCAACATTTCTATTCCTGAGAGTATTTCTAGACTAATCACTTTCTATTTCATCTTAATATTATTTCATGAGTGATCTTGGGATGTGACACCTACTAGAACATTCTTAAGAATTTTTTTATCTAATAATTGTGAAAAAAAATTTTAAAATAATTGAGGCATATTTTTATAAACCCCTATCCTTGATACCACCTAATACATTAATCCTTATCTAACCCATAGATACCATCAATGAACTTTCTAGAAATGATCCATGTTTCAATCCATTTTTATATATTCCTTCCATACTTTTAGTATTTTCTTGATATGTTAATGTTGATTTGTGGGGGTGGAGGAATTTAGAGAAAAATGGATGCACTAAATTGTGAGTAAAATATGTGGGGGTGCTAATTCTGGATATTGAGAAAGGTTTTTGATCCATACAATGAATTTTATTATTTTCCATACTTGAAAAAAAATGAAAAATGAAAAACTAAATAAAAAATATGGGAATGGGTTGTGGATTAGAAGAATAAAAAAATTCATGAATTAGCACATCATTTGTTATTCTTTCATTATTAAGGTCTGTAATTTGAGCTTAGAAGTTTGGAGTTGTTATTTTTAAGGGGGATTTCATTAAGCTTCTACTTAGATATCCTGTTTTATACTTTAAAAGATTAACCTCCCCTTTGAGATTTATTTTTTACACTAATACCTATAAGCCTTAAGCCTTAGATTCATATGAACCTTTATTAGAATTCCTCATGATCTTATGTTTATATTTCTTCACAAGGTGTATAATGTAGTTACTTTTCAAGAATATAGTTAAGAATCATGTTTTCCTGATATGAGTATAAATATACATGAATTTATATCTTGAGTGATGAGTGAAAAGATCCCAAGTGAGAAACATCGTGACTTAGAATGTTTAATAATAATAAATTGACTAACTTGAATTGATGAAAGAATAAGTTCTTCAAATTTTTAAAAAGGGAGAAATTAAAATGCTTAAAATAATTGTTTCATTTAAAACAAAGAATTTAAATTGATATTTTATCTGGATTTTGACAAAAAATCATTGATAATTGTTTAGATTTTATTGATTTGGATATTAAATATTGGTTATATTGGTGTAATCTGAAATTAATTGTTGATATTTTATATTTGAGGAGAATAATAGTTTATGTGTGGGGGTATTTCACACACTCATATTTTTATGCATATTTTCAATCAATTTTATAGATTTTAAATGTGTTTTCAAAAAACAATTCCCATGAAATTAATTATTTTATTAAATTATTGCAATTTGTAAAAAAATAATTAAAATGAATCTAGATATGGTTTTTTAATGGTTAATCTTATTTTATAATATTTTGTGAAATCAATTTTTTGTTGTCACGTAATATTCTAGTATCAAAAAACAGTCCAAGTATGGATAGACCTTAATCACAAGGCACACCAAGACACTTAACCAGTCATCAAGAGGGTCGGCCGCCAAGGAGGCCAAGTGGGAAGCCTTGCCAACTAGTAGGGTGTGGAGTGAGCCTCAAGGGAACTCTAGTCCTATGAATAGTGTTCCCATGGTGAAATCTCATGGGTGTATAGTTGGGCCAATGCCCGCACAGGATGTGCATGTGTGGTGCGGCCCACATGTGTGAGTGTGTGTGTGACTGGGATCTCATCCTTAGAACATGCTTTTGATTCCAGGATGAAACAAGATTTCATTCAAATTAATATAGGGAAAACTCACCTTTATGATGTGAGACATATCTTTATGGGGTAATGTTCATCACTTACTGAAATGGCATTATGCCGATCATCCCCAAATGCCTTGTCCTCAAACACCCCTGCACTACCACTCTTCACCACAACCATTGCTACAACACACAAGGAACAACCATGGAAGACTACCTGGAAGATCAATCTTAATCCATACCACCACTATTTAGGTCTTCCACCATGTTGTATTATTTATATCATCCCTAATGACGTCTATATAGCCCACTTCGAACGGGAACAATACCCTTCTTCCTACTAGAGCTCCCTCCAGCCACTGTGAAGGTCTGAGGACTTGGTGGAGGCTTCCTTAGTTGTTGTTTCACCTCAATCACCACTAACACATACCCATTAAATCCATGAAATTAGATTCACAACATCTACCATGTTTTCTAAAAATCAGGGTTTCTCCACATGGATTTCTTCCATACTACAAAGAAAAATGGAAACACCCAAGATCATTGGGTGAATTATTAAATATTGAACTCCCCAAGTCTTGGGGATATTTTGAAGTAAGATAAGGCCAAGGATAGATATTTATAACTATAAAAAGAGGAGTCATTCCCACTGGTGGAGGAGTTAGACACCTAAGTATATTTTATGAATTTTTCTTCCAAGCATTCCATCCTTAATTATTCTTTATTTTATTTCATATTCCTCTTCTTATTCTTTTCATAGTTTTATTTTTTATTTAATTTTTCTCATTCTATTATTTTATTTGTATTCTCTTTCTAAAAATTATTCTAAATTTTATTTTTTATTCTCTTCATTATATTCTCTTATCATGAACTCTTATACTCACCATGATGAGTAACTGACCCATAGAATATCCCATAGGTGTAATATAATTCTTGAACCTGAGGAAAAGATTAACTACTACATTGGGTTAATCTAAGGATAATTTGAATTGGGTGTAATAATTTCTATGTTTAATTATGTTTTAGCACCTTATTCTATAAATAGTATCCCCACATTGGGGAGCTGGATATGGAGTGTGATTAGAGGTACTTAAGTTCACTTTTTATTCACAAATGGGGTAGATAATAGTGTTCAAACTTATAGTGGAGTGTGTACACTAATTATATTTAAAATAGGGAAATGAAAGTGCCTAGAAAACTCTCTTGGGAGAACATCATTTATTTTCAAATCTCATTTTTTTCATTTCATGGTAATTTAAAATTTCATATCTTTTCATTAACTTAGAAAATCATCAAAACCCACAAAATATTACTATATTCACAAAATAATAAAAACCAACAAAATAAATAGTTATGTAAATTAGAATTAGTATGTGAAAAAACTATGAATCTCTTCAAGTGATATGACCATGGTCCTCCATTATGTTGTATTATGAAAAACATAAAAAATTCTTTTTCTCATACCAAAAAAAAGGTGTATATCACCATAAAGACCATCATTATAGTCTTTTGACCATAATCAAAACAGGCTCATACTGGCTTTCTCGAAGCCACCCGTTTCCCAGTAGCTACCACAAGGTAGCTAGTGGGATTCCTAGAACTTAGGGTCAGTAGATGAAAACCACTAGCCAGCTTCTACTATCCAACAACCAGCCAAGGATTTTTAAATAGAATTATAGACAACTATGGTAGAAATTGGTGATTCTGTTCTCCTCCATCGTCTATCCAGGGAAACTTCTAGATGAATGATATTACTATCTCTACAAAACCATCTATCCAATTCCCTAAACCAGCTATCCAATGCCATATGCACATTCACAACATCAACTAAAGCCACTTTAACTTACTTTAAATTGCTTTTTTAGATATTTTAACAGGTTTCCAAGGGCATGAAGGATGAAGATATATGTGACCAAGAATTAATAATACATCCAACTATCTTTAAAATTTCATGAATTTCATCTCTTCGTTTTCAATAAAAACATTGAAACATAATTAAATTAAAATGTCAGAATCATATGTGAGTGTTTGTGATCATGAAAACACTATGAGATAATGGGGTAAAAAATTCATCTCATTTTTTATGAGTATAAACACCTAACATAAAAAAATATAAACTAGTTCAAATAAACAGCTGAATAAATAAAAAAATTAATTTAAACTTTTAACAAGATAATCAATGAGATCTATAAGTAAACATATCAATAATTTTATTAAAAATAACAATCAATAACTTTAAAAGATCCTTATTTGTAAAAAAAATTATAACTAGAAAAAGAATAAAAATAATAAATATTTTAATATTGATTTTAATCAATTCTCCCCCTTTGAAAATATTTTTAAAAAATTTCACCGCCTTTGGAAAATAACACACAATTCTCTCTCTTTTTGATAAATAATATTTTTAGAAATACCCCCACCCTTATTATTATAAAAAAAATAGAAAACAAGGACAGTAAGAAGAAACCAAAGAAATATTTTGAGGTAAAACTTAAGGGATATTTTGAAAAACCCAAGAAGAGGATCTGTAAAAGAGATTTCAAGAGATAAAAATATTTTTTTAACAAAATATTTTACATAATAACTTTTAAATTACAAATAATAATTTTAATAAGAGTATTGGAGAGAGATATATTTATATGGAAAATAAAATAAGATAATAAATTATAGGAATAAATAAAGAAAAAATATGAAGAGAAAAATAGGTAAGAAGAAAAAATTAAATAAGATGCATACCTTTACCAAGGAACAACTTTATTAAAATACTGGTTTTACAACCATTGATTTACTTTTTAATTTAAAGATCATAATTAATTCTCATTTTTGTGAAGGAAATATCTTTAATTCATTATTCAATTTCAATTTCACAAAAGACAACTTAGAAGATAATGTTAGAGATAAAATTATAGAACATAATTTTAATCATGATTAAAATTTCTGAAAGAGTGAGAAATATTAAATAGTTTGTTATAAAAATAGTATATATTTATGTGATTTTTTAAAGATAATTTTAAAAAATGTTAAAAATAAAATTTACTTTTAATAGAAATAATAATACTGTAAAAATTAGTTATTTTTAGAAAATAGATTTTAAATTTTTAAAATAATAGTGAACATTTTTAATTTAAAAAAAACACATCTCTAAGGAAATTTTCAGAATTAAAAGAGATAATACTCCCCATAAAATGAAATCTTGAGTGTGATTAAGGAATCATAGGAAAAAATAAAAAAATATAAGAAAAAACATAATTTCAATCATTAAAAAATATAAATAAGATCATGATTTGAAAGTTATTTTAAAAACTTAAATCACCATAACCATAGGTAAAATGAAAGGATTCATAATCAAAACATTTTTTAATTAAACTTTAATTAATTTTAAATGATCAAGGGTTAGAGGTTTGGTGAGAATGGCATCAAATTGATATTTTGTTGGGAAAAAAGTTTATAATATATCACCTTTTTGGAAGTAATTTTTTAGAAATGGTGTTGAAGGTGTCTGTGTTTTGTGTGAGAATGATAGATTTTATTTTAAGATATATTGATAGTTCTAGTGTTATCATAGTTCATAGGGATATAATACAATGTAATCCCGAAGCATAAGTGAGTTTGTTTTATCTATAGAATTTCGGTGCAATAACTCCCATCAATTTTGTATTATGTTTTGGTTATAGAAAGAGTAACTGAGTTTTGGTTCTTATTACTCCAAGAGATGAGGTATTTTCCAAGTAGCTTGTAATACCTACATATAATTTTCATATGTTGTCTTTATCCTCCAAAATCAACATTAGAAAAATAAATTAATTCAAAATTGGTTCATTTTGGATAAAAACTAGATATTTTTATATCCTTTTGAAAAGTGAAAAATACTTTTGAAGAATTTAAAATGCGATTAATCTATATTTAATTGAAAATGACAAGAGTGATAAAAAATAACTGGATATCAGTACAGGTTTTAGTAAGATAATGTATACTAAAAATAATACTTTTATAAACTTTTTTGTTAACCATTTTACCAGATTTATCCATTGTAACAAATTATTTTTACTCATGGGACTATTAATTTCCCTATAATGATCTTTACAAATATTTTTAAAATTTAACTGGTGTATTTGTCTTCGATTGAAAATATATCATCATAAATTTGAACAAGTAAAAATCATTTTATATGTATTTTAGAAAACTATTTGAATCATATTTTACCATTTTAAATCCATTTAAAAGAATATAATTTAAAATACATTCCTACCAAGTCTGATGGGATTGTTTTTAACCATAAATAAATTTCAATAATTTTAAAATAGAATTTGGAAAATATGGCATTTCAAAACTAGGTGCTTGTTCTAAAAAAATAACTTTCTAAAACAAAACCATTTAAAAACTTATTTTAACAAAAATTTGTAAGAGTTATAAATTTTTTCTAATAGGTGAATTCCAATAAGATTATAATGGATTCTATATGAGATATGAGTTCTAGGGTTTCACCATCATCGATTTTTTTCCTCAGTTATAACCTTCATAAACTATATAGTCTCTATTTCTAGTGATATTAATATAATATTATCTCTTATTTATGAAAAAACATTTAGTGAATATAATAAAATGATCACCAGGTCATTACATGAGATTCCATATATCATTTTGAGTTAACTAATTTAGTTTCAATTATTTGGAAAGTACCCAGTTTTCATCATTATGGTTTTTGGGATCAAGGCGAGAGACAAAGGCTAGGTTTTCAACCTCATTTAAGGAATATCTATGAGTATGAGTTCCTTATTGTAGATATATAATAAAATTTTCAAAGGTATGGTATTTATATTTCAGAAAAAAAATTAGTTAAAGAATTTGAAATATTTTTTTCTTCAACATATTTAGTTTGCAGAGTTTTCTCTCAAACATCTCTTAAAAAACATTTTTAAGAAATAGACTTTGAAAAATTTTATCAAACACAACATCAATTGACTATTTAGACATTTAAGACTTTTTTTAAATACTTGATATACCTTACTTGAGTTATAGTACCCAATAAAGATACATTCATTATATTTATAATCAAACTTTCCAAGATTGTCTTTGGTGTTTAAAATAAAACATTTGAAAAAAAAATTTAAAAGCATACTTTGTGTTTTTTATTATTCTAAATTTCATAAGGGGTTTTATTTATATAAGTTCTTATGAGAATGTGATTAATGATATAGAATATGGTATTCATGGGCTCGGCCTAAAAATATATTTGGAAATTAAAATCATTTAATATAATTCAAGTTATTACTTAGACTGTCCAATTTAACATCGCTACTACACCATTTTGTTGAGGGGTTTTGGGATTGAAAAATAACGAATAAAGAATTTGGAATAAAAAAATAATCAAATTATTTATTATATAATTCTCCACAATAATCACTTCCTATTTAAATAATTTTAAAAACTTTTTCATTTTCAACCATTTTATATAACATGATTAAGGCTTTGGAAGATTCACTTTTATGAGATAATAAATATTCCTATATTAATCTTGTAAGTAATCAAAAATTATATAATTATATGGGTTTACTCCTATAATCTCAGATTGGGAAGGGCCAAAAATGTTAATATGAATTTATTCTAGATATTTGGAAGTGGAAATTCATTTTTTATATTTAAGATAATATTTTTTTTCTTACCATGTTAGCATACTTCACAAACCATGTCATCATTGAAATTAAATTTTCAAATATCTTTTACTAGTTGATAATGGTTGAGTTTAAAAATCTATTGTGTGATATAATTACCAATTCATCAATAAAAAATCCATAACTCACTATCATGTTCACTCAAACAATTGATGTTTTGGATAACAAGTGATTTTAAATTGATTCTATAAACATTTTGAAATTGATATGCACTAAATAAACGTTTTCATTTTGAATAAAAAATAAATTTTGTAAGTTTTTTTAAAACCATTATCACTTAATTGAATAATACACTAAAAATTTTATTCCAAACCTTTTTTTAAAAAACATTTTTTATATATATTTAGTTTGAAAAACTAATCGTACCTTCAATAATTATATTTTCCTCAGAATTATCATTGAATGTGATGTAACCACCTTTTAGTTCATCAATTCGATCGAATTTAGAGTGATAACCAAATATGTTTCTTTTGAAACCAATATTTAAGTACCATAATTCTAATTGGGTTTTTTCAAAAGAAACTCCAACAAAATTAAACAATTAAAGCTTTTTTTACCCACAGATACATTTATCCCATTATGTTATCTAATTAAGATTCTAGAATCCATATTTTCTTATAATGGTATTTTATTTTGGAAAAATTAGAAGAAAGATGTATGGAATTTGAACTCCCATATATTTCATTATTACAATCACATTTATATATTAAATGAAAAATGTTTTAGAAATAATTAAAAATTTTACTTTTGCACAAACCTTTAACAAAAGTAGTTTCTAATTGAATTTTAGAGTGAATTACTTAATTAGAGGTACCAAGACCAACCTGATATTTTACTTGTTTTTGGGAGCCTAATTTTTTTTTAAATTTTTTCTTACTTGAATGAATTTGGAAATATAACTTTTAAGGTCATTAGTGGTGTATTTTGGTTGATCAATATATGGTTGATTTTTTGTTTTCATAGAGAGATCTTCTTTTTCCTTGAATAGAATATCTTTTTGTTTTAAGATATTTTCTTTTTCTTGAACTGCTAGCTTTTATTTCTTTCTGAGTTCTATGTAAAAAAATCATAGTTGATGAAAACCATTTTCAAATTCATTATGATCATATTTTTTGTATATATAATTTAAGTGACTAGATGTGCAAGAATGGTAAGAAACATGAGAAGATTTCAAATAAGAATAAGACAGGTAGGAAATAGGAGGAAGGATACTAACCTTTATATCTTCATCAACATGTTCCATAAGTCACTTGTTAATTAAGTCCCTTAAAGTGAATGATGAGTTGAGTCCATGAATTGATCACTTTCACTCCATATTATGACGTTGAAATCCTTCTTACCTTACTTATTTTCCTTAAGTTTATTCTTGTATATGGAGCACTCATACTTACTATAAAATTTGTATTTATATTCATAGCATGTCACTTACTGTTCTTCCTTTTGAATTTCCTTCATAGATCAAATGTGGAATTTCTTCTTTTAAAATTAATAGTGGATGTGACTAGAAATTTGAGAATAGTTTACTACCTCATCTCTAGATGGTTCATTATTGGTATCATTAAAGGTGATGGTTTTCTTAACTTATTTTTCTTCATTGGCCTCATTTTACTCTTGTCACTTCATCATTATTTTGTATGTCATTAGGGTCTGATGAGTTCCTCAACTTCCATCATTCACATCTTTTTATTGTAAAATGGTTGTGAATTTCGGATCCCAATAGATAGGTAAAACCCATAAGATTTTATTTTTGAGGGTTTTTATAGATAATACATCATTTAGAGACTCTCTACAATTTTATATATCAGTAAATATCATAAAATTATAGTAATAGATCCATTATGATGTATAGAGAAACTTTCTAAATCATGAAAATGCATATTCAATATGGTTTCCTTTAATTTATTTTTGCCTTCTTAGGTGACTTCAAATAATTTCCATATTTCATAAACTATTTTTAAATCAAAACCATGATGATAATGTAAAGAATTCATAGCATTTATATTAAGTTAAAAATTCTTAACATCTTTAAGAGTCCATTTTTTCAGATAATTTGGTTGGAAAAAACACATGTATTCCCATTTTCAATACAAGATAACTAATACTGCCCAGAAAAGTTGACATGTGATTATTATGATAGCAAAATCTATAGGCATCAAAAATAAGAGTATATGAATTGGAATTAGACGCCATAATAAAATTGATCTTGGAAAACAGTTTGTATTTTAAAAAAATTGAATGACAATTCTGAAAATAATATATTTTTTATAAAAACACAAATAACACCTTTGATACCAAATATCAATTTGTGATTATATGGAAATAGAGGTGGATTTCACTTTTAAAAATTTTAAGTGGAAGTAAGAGGATAATAAAAATTAAATTATTTTGAAATAAAAATTCAATAAATCAATTGAGTTATTAATGATAAATTTCATACAAGTTTATCAAGATAATATTAATGTAATTTAAGCATGAAAATGATCAAATTGAATCTATTAAATTGAGTTAATTGATGATAAATTATGTAATGTGATAAATTAAGTAGTGATCAAACAAAATTGATAATTATTTCAACTAAAGCTCTATGTATTCCACTACATATCCACCCTTTGAATTGAGAGGTTGATATTATAAATCCATTGATCTTAGTTGCGAAACAAAACCCATCCACAACAATTGGGGTTTGTGAGTGCCTTATTGAGCTTCACTGGTATCCAAGGAACATGTCCCTCAATTTTGCAGAGTGAGAACCCATTGGATAAATTTGAAGAGATGAGAAAGGTTTTCATTAGGAAAACCCATTAAAAATCTACTACCAAATATATATTATGGATGATTACAATGGGAAATGAGATACATCATAGAAAGGATAAGATCCTTGAGATATTAAGAACTTAATGTTGTCTCTTTGAGAGGATTTGAGAGAACTATAAATTCGGAAATGTTTGAGATCAATATCGTTGATGTAAAATAAGGTAATACTTCTAAGAAGCTAATAGACTCCTTTTATAGGATCTAAGATATTTTGTAACCTTATAGAATTGATCTAGATTCACGAATCTATTCAATGTTTTCATTATGATATTTTTGATCATAATAAAAAAAACTCAGACTAGCTATATTAACATCAATGATTACCCAATAGCCACCACCGAATATCTGATGGGATGCCTAGAACACATGTTTATTAGATGACCTCCACTGACTAGATGCAACAAGACAGTGGCCTTCAAACTGAATTATGAACAACTAGGAGTGCCACCAACTGGTCGGTTCTCCTCCATTGGCTGGTTAGTGAACCTTTTGGATGAATACTAATATTGTCACCATGTAATCAGTTGGTCAATTCCTTCCACTTTAAATATGGTTCAACCTGCACACTTCCAACTTCAACTAGATCCAATCCCACTTCCTTTTAATTCCTTATTTATATCATTTGACATGTTTATAAGGACTTTAGTGATGAAGAGATATATGAACAATAATTTTAAAATAATTCATAGAATATTTATGATTACATGAATTCCATCACGTGGTTTTCAATAAAAACACTAAAACATAATTAAATGAATATATTATAAACATAGGTCAGTGTTTGTGATCAAGAAAACACTATGGGAGATATAGGTACAACACTTAATCCTTAAGGTATTTACTCTCATTGATCTATGGATATCCACTATATAATACAAGTGAATAAAAATGAGCTAACTCCTGTCAATATTTTTTAGTATCTTTATAATAAATATTACTAGTTAGCACCAATTATAAATATTTCTTCTTTATAGAGGAAAAAATAGGAACCTTGAAAACATCGCATTATAAAATATTTTTATAATTTACCTAAATAGTTCCTCTACATATAGAAATCCTTCACATGGTCCTTCATCATCTAGTGCATCTTTTTCTTGTTCTTCTCCATATAATCAACATTATTTATAACTCTCAATATTTCGTTCAAAACTGTTTTTTGAGTATTTTAATTTGTCATCTTTTAAATGGGACATCTCAAAATCCAAACAATTTATATGTAAATATATAACTATCAATGAGCATGATCCCCTTTATATACTTATACTTACTCCACAAATCAAGGAATAAGCATAAACTCTAATTTTTAATTTCTTGCTTAAATTAAATTTCATATGACAGACCTCAATGCATCCAAAAATTTTGAGTCAACAATATTCATAAGAACTTCCTAAAATATCACCATTAAATATCTCTTAATATTTTCCTCAAAAATCTACTAGATTTATTATTGTGGAAAGAATATCATAACATTGTTAAAAAAATATAGACTCTACAAACATGAAGGAAACACTGTCTAATACTGCATAATAACTATTCCCACTTGTTCTTATAAAGAACTCCATAATTTAGTAATTATTTATTTAGTGATTCTTGTTATGTATCTACTCTATCTGAAAACCTCTATCTGATGAGCTCAATAATAGATTTTACAAGAATAATGTTTTCCCCATCTGATGACTTTATATTTATTTATCTGATGAGCACGATATTTCTCCGTTCGGTTCTCTACAGAGGTATCCTATTTCTAACAACGTTCATCTAGTAGACTAGAAATATTTCCTCCATATTTCAGAAACATTTATCACTCTGATGGAGAAATATTCCTCCATCTAGTGATCTTTATATTTCTCTATCTGGTGAGATTTAAAAAAGTTCATTCGATAAAATAGTTTCTTATGTCTTGTATATTTACAATATTTCATCCATCTGACCACATTTGTAAGATAATAGGGATCCACTGAACTCAATTTAATGAAAATATATCCAGTGATCATTTGATAACACTATCTGATAGACTTTATATTTTCCACTTCATACATAACAAGATAATCTGGTGAACTTTTCAAGATTCCTTTATCTGATAGTTTCATGAAATTTCTCCATCTAGTGGACTGATGAAATATCCTTATACGAGAGTTAAAAAGTATCTATTCAATCATTATATGTCTGATCATAACTTCAAAATCCAACTTTTTATGCCCACAACGTCATGACTACTTAACTTTTAACTTTGAATATTTTTAACTTCGTCATTTTATTACTTGAACTTTTAAAAAACTCTCTCTATCAGGAAACATTATGAGTTAACTTAGATTGAACCGTGATAACTTTTAGTAAATAATATTTTATAATAATTTAGGATTATAAAAGTATCATTGGACTAATAAAGATAATTAGTTCAGACTTCTTCTGATAAGAAACAACTCACATTCACCTGAAACACAAAAACATTCACTGAAAAAATGTTTATAATAGATACAAAAATCATTAATAAATCAACCTAAAATATCTACAATAATTTCAAAAGGATAGATTCAAAAAATTTGTTCATTTTTTAAAATTGAAACTATAATTTTTATAATTTTTACTTTTAAATGAAAATTCAAAATATAAAGAAAAACTACTTTAATTGGAAAAAGGAATTTTAAACTATTTTTGTTCTCAATATTATGTCATACTAATTTATAATTTATATAGTATTAATATTGTTTTTTATATATTAAAACATCATATATTATCATAATAATCATTTAAAATTGGTCAATTTTATTTATTAATACATTAAACAATTAATTAATAATTAACATTCCATTGAAATATTAAATCATATTAATTATATATCCTCTAAATGTAATAATTTTTTTATTTGTTCATGTATTTTTAATTTATATATGTTTTATTATTATTATATATTTTCTAATAATACTAATAATATGTTTTTATAATCATTTTAGTACAGTGTTGTGCATGAAATAATCTATTGAACATTGTATTAATTTAGAGAAAAATAAATTCCAAAATATCAGGGTGTTACATTATCCCCCTAAATAAATTATTTTCTCATTACTTCAATTATCTATTAATAATAAAAATAGTTAAGGGTGTCTAAGAGAAATAAATGACACAAGATATAATAACAAATGAGATACCTAACTTACTATCTTTTATAAGACTTGTAAACTTTTAGTTTACTTCTTAATAAGAATATATCTATATTTTCACTTTCCATAACAACTTATGAAAAATATGCTTCCTTAGTAGGAATGCAAGACATGGGGGTTTCTAGAGACATTCCTTTCACAGATTTATATTCCTGATCTTAATTCCAACCAAATACTACAAAAATAGTTATGTTAATATCCCATAAAAATATATTAAATGATCATATGAACATAAAAACACAATCCTATGATGTCTTATATAATGACACCTTCATTTCATCCTTTGATACTTTCAGTTCAACTATGATTTAATTAGATTTACCTACCACTCCTTTAATTTAACCTTGGTTATCCATGGTCATTTTCTAATTAGTTTTTTTATTTATATGTTACATCCTTAATTTTTTTAAATCCTTCATAATGGTTTGTAAAGAGAATGAGAATTAACCAAAACATTTCTATCAAGAGTGTCTAAACAGGTTGGAAATCTTAGTCCCAATCATTATGAACTGAGTGAAGATAAACTTGATACTCAAAAATCCTTTTTAGGGTGATTATCTCTATGTGAAATTCTTAAACAGTGACATCCACTTTCCAATATCCAAATTAAGATATAATTTTTAGGAAACCAAACAATCTTTACATTATCAAAACTTCAAGATGTTATGATATACATAGACTTGTCCATTTGACTTATACCTATGGTTTAAAATAAATTTATCTTATCCTAACCCCAAAAAATAACTAAACAAATCACCAAAAATAAATAAACTTTTCTCTAATACCAACTAATTCACCCCAAACCTACACTCCAATGTTCAGTGCTAGTAATAAAATCTTTACAAACTATCTTTGATACCGATTAAGATGTACCAAGTTTATATTTCAATAATATATACATTTCAACTTATAGTAGTCCACAATCCTAAGAGAATGAGATTTATCATCTTTGATGATCAACTGTATAAGATAATTATTTTAAGATACTTTTGAAAAATTTTCATAATTGAAACACACTACACTCCCTTATATACTTCTCATAGGTTATAATCAACTAATTAATATGGAGAAAGGAAACATGAGAAAGTGCTGATCTCAAATACTAAGGGAAAAAATTTCCACATATAATCAATGGTTGTATAATAAACAAGATTAGAAAACATTATTAAAGGATAAATATCTTATTAATAATAACATAGAATAATAATTTTTGTTCATAATTCATGATAGAAAGACATTTAATCTGAAATTAAAAAATGTATACCATATAAAAGAGTACAAAATTGTGAGATATTAAATATTATAAAGATAAAATAATCAAATCCATATGTCAAGGAAATGTAACATTCCATTGAAACATACCATAAAATATAACTTTATCACAAACATAAGTATAGGGTATCATCACCTTCATGAATCACTAATCACACTATATCCTTTTTGATTCATTACTCACAACCATGCCTTTATGATCCACTATACACACTCACGATTTCACAAGTTTCAACTTGTACCCATGCTTCAATAGAAAAATTAATTTCACCCATCTATACATAACTCATGAGATATAAACTTCTATCCAATTAATTATATGGTGACATAGAACCCCACCCATTAACATATAAATATATGTGTTCCATTTTAAATCTATCATTCATCATATCATAAAGACCCTATGGAATGAAAATGGGTTTCATATCATTTCCTTATGGTATCACATAAACTATAATTGGGTATTAGATCAACCAATGCTAACATTTAATCACCCAAAAGGATTATTTCATAGAGGAATTTATATAGTGATTCATAAAACATAACTCTATAGGATTATATATTTTAAAGATGAAAATTTAAATTAAACTATGAATAAATTCTTTTAAAAAAATACCATAACATTATTGTAGAGATATGATATTATGAATCACTTTCAAAAATAATTTTCTAAATGGAAACATGAATACCATTTTAAAATGAAACTTAAAAATAAATCCAAATAATAGATCCTTGAAAATTATTTTTTGGTTTTCCATAGTAAATGTTTACTAGAAGATAAAAACAATAACTTTAGAGGGAAATAATTATTAATATTTTAAAGATACATTTATTAAAACCCACATTGTAAAGAGAGTGATAAATATTTTATTTGAAAATATGTAAAGAGAAATTTAGAAATTACTATAAATAAAAAATATTTTCATTTCAAGATAATAAAGGATAACATTAGTGGGAAGAGTAAATATTAATATGGAAGAGAAAGAGATAATTTAAAGAGGGTGGGAATTATTATTTTCTTCATCAAATTTTATAAATAAAGAAATTCATAAATTAAACTTCCTAAAAATATTGAAGTAATTAATTATAATATCATCATAGAACATAATAATAAAATTTGTTAAAGACATAGTAAAAGTGGAATCATTATGACTCAATGAAATATATTAAGTATGGAAAACACATTACCAACAATATATTTTCAAAGAAAGAATATTTTTAAAAATAGTTTATAACAGAGAAATGCAGATCAATAGAAAAAATTTGGAAATACATCAAAATAAAATCATATGTATGAATATAACCAACATATAATAATTAAGTTCAATAAGAATAATTATAACCATGTGAATGGATATTTGGTTGAAAACACCCTTACCATAAACCTCACTTAGACGAACATTCTCTAACCTACTTTATAATAAATACGTCTCTTAGTCACCAATTTTAGGATCTTATTAATACATATAACCATTTATAAACTTAGTTTATAATCATTTATTATAAATATATTAATTTTGTATATTTTATTTTCATCATCAGATGTTATTAGCCTTGATTGTTTGTTTATTATTAGTATCATAATAGAGGTGTTGATATATGTTCATAGATTCAAAATTAAACATCATGATAACATTATAGGTACTATAATTAATATTTTAGAATGATTTTTAATGTTTAAATATCATTTGATAAGTATTTTAGTTATGATTAATGATGACAATGTCGGTGAAGATCATGTTCTGGAAATTTTCATGAATGAGGGGTGGTATCTTTATGACTGGTCAAATATTAATATTAAAATTATATAACCAAAAAGTCATTATTTACATATTTGTTTACAATATTATCAGTATTTATTTTTCCTTAGTTACCCATTATAGAAATTTATAACATTGTTCATGTAGGTGGTTAAACCCACCCAAATAAGAACAATATAAAATATATGGTTGAATATAGTTATGAAAGCGATTTATTTGGAATTAAAAATTTATTATAGAAGTATAATGAAATTATTTAGATATTTTTAAGGTGTTGAATCATGTTATAAGAGTCTTTTGAAAATAAAAATTACTATAGTGAAAAAGGAAATACATCCCTTTTGTGGAGGAGGGGAAGATGGAGAATGGGTTATAATTTTAGATTCTTAAAATTTTTATAAATTTCATATTAATATTTTAAATAGTATTTTATAACTATCCAAGTAATGTGGTGATGAAAAATAAATCATGTCGTTCATAGAGGTGATAGTATGCACATACCCATGATGGCGTATTCATTTTATGAATAGTTTTGGTGTAAGGTGTACAATGGATATTACATTTGTATAATAAAATTTAATAATATTATTAATAATAATTTAATCATTCATTCAATTATATAATAAGTTTTATGGGTTTAAATATAAAATAATTAAGTGGGGCTTGGTCGACAACATTACCTCTCTCTTTGGATGTTCTCCCTTGGGTAAAAACATAAGGGTCCTTATATTTATCTTTTGAAAATACTAAAGATTATATAAAATAGGGAGACATTTTATGAGATAATAGGTTAGAATTATGGTTGATCTTATTATTTATAATGAGTTTATAAATGGGGTGGAGTTGATCCCCTTATATAGGTGAAGGGAATGGAATTTTTGTAAATATAACTTCTTAATATAAAGAGACATCACATTTCACATTAAATGTAAAGAAATAGTGGATAATAATGGATTGGGGGATGATTTAATTTTCATTCTACCTCAACCATTCATTTTAACATATGATTTAAACATGTTTTCAATTATTTTACTCTTATATTTTTCACTTTTACCATTTTGGTTTTTACCGTAGTAATTAATTTCTTCCTGTATAATTTAGTTTTAATTGAAAAAATAAAATGGTATTCATTACTTAATTTGGGACAACTAATTCAAAATTTGGACACTATTTTACCAAATAAAATTTCTTTTTGCAGGAAAATTTATTTTTAAAATTTAATCGTGTAACTTATACAAAATATTATTTTAAAAAAAGTGTATTTTTAAGTATAAAAGAAATATTTAGGAAACAATTATCAATGTTGTTAATTTTAATGCATTAATTGGATTATTATTAACAAAAGTAGAGTATATTTACATTAAAATAAATCCAAAACGAAATTTCACTTGGGAAAATTTTAATTCAATGAAAATGACTTAAAATAATTTATTATTAATATATCTTGACTTTCAAAATGTTAAAAAAGCGTTTTATAAATCCAAAGAGTGTTTTTAAATTCATAATTTCACTTCATTAATATGATTTTATCCTGAAAAATATTTTAACATTTTTTTGTTATAATTACTTCTTGATATAGTAAAAACACTATGATTTTAAGAAATGTGTAGTTTTCACTATTCACCTAAAAATATTATTTCATAAAATCAAAACAATTCACCCTAAGATTATTTTTAAAAGTTGTATTCAAAAATGAAGTTCATTTTTTAAAATTAAAATTCTAACTTTAATAAATTTATCTTTTAAAATGAAAATTCTAAATATAATGAAAAATGCTTTTATTGAAAAAAATTACATATTATGTGTTATCAATAGTTTTTCATTGTAATTTATAATTTAAATCATGTTAATATATTATTTAATATATATAAATTTTATATATTTTCATAATAATCATTTAAAATTGGTTAATTTAATTTATTAATACTTTAATCCTTCAATTGAGAATAAACAATCCTTTTAAATATTAAATCATATTAATTATATATCCTTTAAATGTAATCATTTTTGATTGGTTGATATATTTTTATTTTATAGAGGTTTTATTATTATTATTATTATTTAAATAATTTTCATCAAATATGTCATAATTGTTGTAGTTTGGTGTTACATGTGAAACAATCTATTAAACATACTATTAACTTAAATAAAAATATATTCCAAAATATTAGGGTGTTATAGTCGTACATTATTAAAATGAGTAGAGTTCTGAGATATGTTAAGGTAATAGTTAATTATGGACTATTATATAGAAGAAATGTATATTTTATCTTTCATGTCTCTACTAATTCGGATTGGGTAAGTGATATTATAGATAGAATATTCACTTCATGTGGTACTTTCTACATTAGTGAGTGATTTGTAAGATAGTATTTTAAGAAGAAAATTTTAGTTATAGTAAGCACAACTGAAGTAAAGTATGTGGATGTTACTCATACTTGTACATCAATTTTATGGATGATGGTGCAATTATCATATTTTAAAGTTGATATTGAGTGGATATTAGAGATACTAGGTGATAATCGAAGTATAATAAATCTATCAAATAATCCTATAAATCACTCTAGATCCAAACACATACACATCATAAATCATTTCTTCGAGGAAAAAGCAATCAATAGATATTTAAATTTGGAACACATTTTTACTCAGAATCATATTGTAGATATATTCACCAATGTTGTGCCAAGAGATAAGTTCACTAAGTTGAGGTTGAGAGTCTATGTCCAGACCTCTCCTATCACTTAAATTAGTGTAGTAGTAACACCTCTCCCACTGGGATTTGGATTGTATTGACAAAGGGAGATAAATATTGACACAACTCTTAACTAAATATGGAGATAATTCTTATTGAAAGTTGAGTGTTCACTACTATGTTATATAGATCTATCGAAATTTTTTTATATGGGATAGCTTAAAAAGTGAGTGATAAATGTGATATGTGGATGTATGAATAGAGGGAGAGTTTATTTAAGTCACTTCGAAACAATTGTTTGTCATTGAGTGGCAGAATTATCTCAAACAAAATACCTTATCTTGTATTATGGTTAAATAAATTCTCATTAAAGAACAATTCTGATTTGATGATTCATATTTGATTTAAGGAGTTATGGAATAGATCTGATATTTATATTTTGGAAGAGTTCAATGGAGTTTCCAAAAAATCCAGAAAGGGTATATTGAAGAACCCTTAGATTTTTTTAAGGTTTTCATTTTTTATCATCCTTTATAGAGATTCATTGGAGGTCTTTGGGATATTTTTCAAGATGTTTGAAATGTTTTTGAGTCAATTAATTGTGGTTGGAATAACCTTTATGTTGTTTTGTGAGAGTTTTCTAGGTTTTAGAATTCTTATAAAGGACGTTGATTTTTCCTATGTAAATTCTCCTATTAGACCATGGTGTAATAAATGTGAGTAGTGTAAATGAATTTATGAGTTGTGTAAGACATTATTTGAGAATATTAATGACATTTATCCTACACATATGAGATTTATCACTATGTTGTTTAATTCATCTACATGAGTGAAATATGGATAAGAAAATTATCTTATAGGGAAAACATATAAGTCATTTATTTTATATGAATGAAATTGTTTATCACATATGATCTTTGAATTTGCCTCAATTTGAGAGGTCTGGTCTCGTATGAATTTTTTAGACCCCTTATAACTTTTGAAACAGGTATAATAATTTTTAGAAAAATGGAAACTAAAATTCATCTATATAGAAGAAAAATGGAATGGGTGTATGATATTTCCCTTTGTCGGAATTTGAACCTCATAAAATAGTTAAATTTTTGAGAAATTGAGATTCACATAAATCATTTATTCTAAAGAAATATAAATCTAATAATGGTTGAAATAATTTTCATTATCCAAAATATAATATTTAAAATATTATTCAAATTGATTCATGTGAGTATTAAAATAAAGTGATCTAGTTTATCTAAAAACATTGGAGCTCAAAGATGGGTATATTAGAAAGTATTCTCTAGATATTAAATCGATAATATTAATTAGATAGGGATAAGTTGTTATGGGGTTCAAATAATTATATAAATTAGTTAATATAGTTATTTATTTTAATTTTATGCATTTTGGATAAGATACTCTTTCCACAAGTTGGAAAAAGATGAGTCTGGGTTGAAATAGAGGAAAGAAGAAGATTATTATTATATGAAATTCATGAATTAAGTATTTTTTAAATATTCTCTTGTGCGAACCAAAGATGGAAGAAGATTATAAAATGATTTTTACTATGAAATTTAATTATAATAAGGGTAGAAGAGGTATTTTACAAGATACATGTAGTTAATTGAATCAGATAATATTCAAGAGATCATGGTGCATGTTTTTTGAGCCTAAACTATTATAGAAATAAGGAGGATCATAGTGTAAAATTATATTGAAATAAGAATCAAGAATATTGGGATATAAATAATTATTCTGAAATTATTTTTTAATGAATTATAATAATATCATATATAGGGATAATTTTAAGAAAAATAATATGTTCTTCATTTATATTAAAGAAACATTGAGGGAAACTTTTTGTGATTGGACGTGAGTGTAAATATAAAGATTAGAAGAAATAATCTACTATATTTGAGCTCAAGCATTTAGTTAATCTTAATTTTATTCTCAGAATCAATGTTTTAATCATCATATTACTTTTTACAAAGTGAAAAATCTATTCTTGAATATATTATAGGATCAAGGAGGAATATTAGATCTTTTTGTTGAAGCAGTCGAACCTGTAAGGAGAACTTTCTCATTTTGGTTAATATTTATATATGGTAGAAATGACTCACTCTGGTATAAAATTGGAAAAAAATATTAACTATATTACATTTTTGTAAATTTTAAAAAAATTATACTTATAGTGAAGAATCTATAGTTTTGGAGACTAAATAACCATGATAAGGATTAAAGTTTCTCATAAAGGGGATGAACCTTTTAAGAATACTCATTCTTAATATTATTTTATTTTTCTAAATAAATGAGTGATATTGAGAATTTATATTTTAGAGGATAAAACTTTACTAGGTTTCATAGGTTGATTTAATTTTGGATAAATTATAGAAACTGGTCTCTACTTATCCATCCCCCATCCTCTTAGTGGATTTATATGATCTTAGGAACTTCAAGTGTCCTAGTGAAATGTTATATCAACAACTCACACCAATCACTAGGTTAACTAGTCTATTATCCAAACTCAAGTCCCCTTAACACTATTTCCCTATGTATCCCATGTCAATCCTCATAACAATACTGATTCCCAACTCGAACCTTCAGAATAGAACTACTTTAATACAATTCTGACACAAACTAACCCATTGGGACTCCACCTGGTTCAGTGATGAGCCATGTGTGCCACCTCAAGTCCACCTTCAATATTCTAGGTGATAGTGACAACACTATGAAAGAATATCACACAAATGTATGGCTTTTCCTATAAACCTATAAACATACCCACAATTTCTATACATAAAATATCACAATGAAAACCCATGAAACAAATAACCAATAGTAGTTTATCATACATGTAAATATCCCAACAATACAATACAAATCAAAAGTTATAAATAAGGTAAAGTATAGAACTCAACTTCCCCAAGTCAATACCAACCTTCAAAAATAGAACAAATGAACTTCATGTCATATCCACACCAACAAAAGAACTACTAATAACAATCCCCACCAAGATCCTCTATAAACCAGCTCCACCATCACCTTGACCTCTGACTATAAGTCCAAACTATGCATTATCTTCACAAATAGAACATGTGTGGGCATGAATCTCGTTTAGGGGTCAGTATAGATATACTCTTCAGGATTTCCTTTAAACATAGAAGGAATGTATTAATGAATTAAACTTAACATAAAGTATATATATATTCTTAAAAATAATATGTAAAAAAAATCAAGTAGTTCCTCATTCGATGCAACTCAACATTCCATGATTATTTTACTTAAGGGACCTAATTACTCAATAACATGGAAACCCAAGTGTACTTACTCTCAAAACTACCACGTCGCCTCTCAACATTAGTAGTGGGGGATTGTGACTCATCAAGATATATGGATATCAATTAATGGATTTCTTGAACCCTGAAGAGTGCTACACCCTAATATATGGGGGGGTATCGACTCTATCGATGGATTACTACACCTTGAAAAATTATGTAGTACTAACTCCACAGATAGAGGATCCATGTCTAATTGATAAGGGAGTACATAAACTCCATTTTTCAGATGGGGGCCACTCCCTATCAATTGTATATTTTTAGTGGATTTCCTAAAACATATATATGGGGGACTATTACCTAAAACATAAGGCATTTCCTAACTTTATGTCTTCTCTAAACATCATACCTACAACCTGTCACTTCATAAATAGAGAAAATATCCTCAAACTACCCAAATCATAATTTTAACAACCTATAATGTCTGATTGGATTGTACTACTATTCTATATTTGAAAATATAATAGGAATTGGCTAATTAAAAGTCAAAAATAAGCACTTGGGAAGAAATCAGGGAGAATACTATATATATCCCAAATACGTAGTGTGTCCAATAGGGTACACAATGTGTATGGTTCTTGAGAAATGGCGGTTGTATACTTATATATCTCATACCATTTAAAGACAACATACATAGTGTGTATAGTGTATTACATGGTGTATAGAGTAATTATGAAACTATACATGGAATATATATATATAATACTTGGTGTGTAAGTCCATTTCTCTCTTAGCATGTACTACATGTACACACCAAGCCAGTCATACCGCTATCCACGGTGTGATTAATGGTTGTACACATCGTGTGGGTTTAGATTTTTTTCTCATCATGTTTATGGTTACACATAAATTTATTTTGTATTGAGATATATAGAGTGTGTCCCAGAGTTACATGATGTGTGATATTTACAAAAAAAAATAGATAAACCCTAGTTCTACAACTCATTGACTATCTGACATGTATCCTGGGGGTTTACATGGTGTGTAATCGGAAAATTGATACTTAAAATGCATATAACTTCATATATTCATTGTTTAATCCTCCTATGGTTGCACCACTAGTTTCACTCGATTCAAATTCTTGTGGAGCCTATATTGTACCTTACTAGGATGATATTCAACTATCTTTTTTTATCCAATCCATCATTTACCACCATTCATTAAACCATTCAAGAAACTCATCACATTGTCACTACCATACACCTGTACCCACGAATCCTCTAGGTGTCCTTTTTATCACCATGAAACCATAGTCAAACTAAATCATAAATAATCAAGGTACACTTTTTAAGATGGTGGTGTCTACAAGAATAATCAACCACCCAATGATGGGTTAACATTCGATTTCATCGAAGAACATGAGTATGGGATGAGAATAAAATTATTGTTCCTATTTTATTAAAATTTTATTTCCTAAATAAATAATCTATTAAAGAAGTAACTTAATTGATTATAAATACTGTTATTTAAATTCAAAACCAAGAACAAACATTTTTTAGGTAATAACCCAATAAATATCCGATATAAAATTGTTGAAGAATATGGAGGCTTACTCACCACATTAATCCCTTTTTAGTAAATAAATAATTAAATAATTAAGCTAGCATTATCAAATAAGAGAAAATAAATGAAGTATATTTTTATTTTCATCATGTACTAATAAAATAACCAAATTCAATGATTTAATTCAATTTATTGTTATCCCATGTTCTTTCCATGACATAAAAACTTTGAAATAATCATATTCACCTAAAGAAAATGTTTGGGGGAAAATAATAGTTTTTTCCATGAATCCCTTGATAAAAAAGAATAATTTATCTAAATATTTTTACTTTTATAATTTCTAATAATTATTTTTCTCACAAATAAACATGTTCATTTTACTACCTTATTGATTTTATAAAGCTTATATATCATGTTAAAAACCTTAGTTTTTTTGTCACATTCTCTATAAAGAACAATAAGAACAAAAATAACATGAACAATGTGTTCTCCTTTGTATAAGGAGTGGTAGAGAGTAAGATAGATAAATTCATCCAAGATTCTTCAACCATGAAAAATGGGAGGAAATATAGATATTCTAATAGTGAAAAATTATATTAAATGATATTATTACTTCCTCACCGTAAATTCTCTTGATTTAAAACATCCCCATAATGACATTAAAAATTATCTCATTAAATTATTTATTTAAAAATTCCTATAAAGTCCATGATATACTAAAAATATCTAATTCTATAATTATTTTTTCCATGCTATAACCATTGTGTCATGTAGTTTCTATGTCATTGCAATGTTTCATTATCTCACCATCACAAACAACATAATAAAAATTAAAATTTATTTTTTATTTATTCTAAATCATACAAATTCTCTGTCCCATGGTTTAAAGAATCTCCATAAAAATCATACTATTCTTAAGAAAATACACTCATTCTTGACATAATTGTGATGTCTAGATTTTCATTTACGATTATGTATAATAGAAATTAAATGTTTGCATGTGTGGAACTAAAAAAATATTTAATATATTACTTACATTCAATATCCAATGGTGGTTAAATTAAATGTACCAAATTCACGACCACCTTGAAATATATTATTAAAATTTTTAAAAGTTATTATTACAAAAAATACTAGTTTTTATAGTTATAATGAAATCATAGTTCAAAGTATGGGTTTGGACCTTGTTTTAATACTTTAAATTATTTTGGAGTTATAGTAAATGTATTAGGTTGACCTAACCAAGTTAACATCAAGAGTAATTTCCTTCACAATAAATAGTGTAAATTGGAGGCAAAATTTAAGGAAATACAAGTTTAGGATTTTAATATTGGGGAATCCACTCAATAGATCATTGTTGACGCTCCTTTCGTCACATAATCTAAAAATCAGAAAAGGGAAATGACTTAGCACAAATTGATTCATCCTTTGAAAAAAATATCAAAAATCGACAAAGGAATGAACAAGGAGAAGATTGCCCATAAGTCGCGCAACTTACCTTATAGTCACGCAAGTCCACTTGCGAGACGCATTATGGTCGCACAAGTCACTTGCGCGACCTAAGTGGTAACTGCCTGGGGTCTTCTCCTGCCTATAAATAGACCCTGTGGGCCCCCCATTTAGGAGGATTTTTTTTTTCTGAAACTCAGATTTGAGATCCCGGCACCCTAGTCTCTTCTCAAAGCTTCCGAAACACTTCTAAGGTAATTTCTTACCTAGAATGGAATATCTAAAGAGGGGGAGGAAGGCCTAAGTGTTGAAACTCATCAACACTTGCACACCTGAGTGGCCAGCCCTTAAGGGAAAAGGGCCACACTTGCACGCTGCCTTACTCCTTCAATAGATCTTGCGCGCCCTTATTCTTGAAGAACCTCAAGGGGATTCTGAAGGCTTTAATGAAGATTCATTCAGTATTACCCTTCTGGTTAACCGTCACGCAAGTACATCATGTGTCGCGCAGGTGTATACCTGCGCGACCAGGACTTGCGCGCCCACGCAGTACCTGCGCGCTTCCCAGGACTTGCGCACCCATGCCTTTTTGGGTGCCTTTCTTGCCCATTTCACCCCTCTTAAGCCATTGCACCTTTCCTATTCAAGATTCATTCATCAATACACTCTTCAAATCCATTTATGGCATGATTTCTTGATTTGAATTCCTTATCTGAAAGGAATTCTGTCGAATATCTCTCAAAACCTAGTGATTTACACATATTTATGTCACTAAAGATTGAGATTTTATTCATTCAACCTCATCCTTTAAGATAAGAGAATCCTTAACCTGGGCATCCTCCTTAGGAGTAAGCCCCAGTCATAATTCTTAACTTGGGAATATTCCTTAGGAGTAAGCCCCAATTCTTAAAGTTCCCAAATCTAGGAATCCTCATTAGGAGTAAGCACCAGTCCCCTAATTTGGGCATCCTCCTCAGGAGTAAGCCCCAAACCTTAATCCTTGACCTGGGTCTCCTTTTCAGGAGTAAGCCCCAGTCTTAATTTCTCTTAACCATTCCTAATTTAACTTTGATATGGGATTACTTTTCAGGATTAAAACCCAATTTTAAGTCCTCTACTAATTTGGGCCTCCTTTTCAGGAGTAATCCCCAAGTTAGAGTATTCAAAATCTCCATGAAGCACATATACCTTTATGGACCCTATTCCTGGATTTCTTCCCTAAAAGTAAATCCTAACCTTCATTTATCTAGGCAGTCGTACATACATAAGCTCCACATTATTTTTAATGATTGCATCTTTCATGGCACAATTGTCTAATTTTTACCAATACCTCTTGTTTCTCACATCGAGCATGACTCACGTGAGCTTAGAGTGTAAAAGTAATTGTGACATCCTTCTTTGAGCCATCAATCATAAACATCATACTCCCTTACTCGAACTACGTGGGTTCTGATTCCTTTTCTAAACAAAGGATACGTAGGTAGCCCGTCTACGGGTTTGATCCCGACTCTAAAATAATCAATGTCCTTCTGAATGACAATAAACTTCA
This sequence comes from Viscum album, assembly GCA_963277665.1. Classification (NCBI taxonomy): domain Eukaryota; kingdom Viridiplantae; phylum Streptophyta; class Magnoliopsida; order Santalales; family Viscaceae; genus Viscum; species Viscum album. Next base: position 1,511,068,013 of record OY728158.1, read on the forward strand.
AGTGCCCCACTGAGTGGCTTTAAAACCATCATAGTTATCATAATGACCAAGAGACTTCTGTATAAATGTGATGAAGGGTACCATTGAACAAGAATCTCTAATAAATACAGATGATTCTCTATCGATGATGAACCTCAAATACATACAAAATATTCTATAAAGTTCCTATGTATTTAATCATTGATTGTCAGATCTGAAGGAAAGATCATTTTATACTTGGTAATGTAATAAGGATTCACGAACATAACTTAAATCTATAAAGAGAGTCCCGGAGTAGACAATAATTCCCCTCAAAAAGGTGTGATGAGTCCGACCTCCCATCCTCTCGACCAATGCAAATTCCTAAGACTCATCAGTCCACAAACTAATGAGCACCTACCTTTGGAAAGTAGGTCCGAATGGATGTGGAATCATTAGATGTTTCTGGTTCTACGAACAAACCCATTAGAAACCGATCAGAATGTTTGAACCTCCCATCAAAGGAGATCATCCCCGGATTCTGAGGGAAACAAAAAATGGTGAACCCGACGTGAATCCTTAACCAAGTTAAAATGATATTTTACCTATTTGTTAGGCCCCTATTTAAAACTCAATGAGAGGGACAAAAAAAACAATCATTGACATATGTGCTCGTCCAAAAGATGTAGTGGATAAATTTATCTTGATTACGTTTATTATATCAAACAGGCACTATTTTTCCAAGATCTTCTGCACTTCTAAGAATGGCTGCTCTCAAGTTCAAACCTGTGAATACTGCTGCTACAAATTCCACTACTGCTACTCCTGCTGGATCGTCGTCCTCTCTTAGGACGATATCACCTAATCAGCGTCTTCAACGCTGGGTATTAAATGCACTGGTTAAGGAGTACCGTCAACACGGTACCATCCCAACTCTAGAGGCTTCCCGACAATCCCTCCAAGTAAACAACTCACATCGGTCGTCCGAATAATGACGACCAGTGATCAAGAAGTAGGCGGTATTGACTACCGTCTCCAACCGTTTCAGGTCGTTATCCCCAGAACGCAATCACCATTCGCTCCCTTATTCTGGGGAGGTGAATGGGCAGGTCCCTCAGGGCCTTAATTCAAACAGACAGGAGTCTTTCCTGAGGGCTCCCACCAACAATCGCCACTAGACTCGTGCGGCAGTGCGCCCTTAACATGATGAGGGTACCGACTCCAGGTGTTCGGCTTAAGTTCCTCGAACCCGAGCAAGCAAGACGAACCACCAGAGGCGGAATCCGGTCAACAGTGAGCAGGTTCTCATCTCTGCCATCTCTGGAGAATTCCACCAACCTAACATGGTGGCCAGCAATGAGCAGGCACATACACCTGCCTGTTTTAAACCCGCTGTCCAGCAGACTTGTCTGGCAGCATCACGCCAATCCCGCCTGGCAATTCTGGCGGAGTACTATAGGCAGGAACATACACTTGTTTATACATCATCAGTTATTCAGCAGGCTCGTCTGACTACATATGATGGATCTCGTCAACCACGTTTGGCTAAGTGCAATCAGTAGGCACATACACCTGCTAGTATTAATCAAGCCTACCAACAGTCTTGCTTGGTAGCATTCGGAGAAGTTAGTCGGAAAGCCCCGACAACAAATAGGAGGCAGACTCAACTCTATGCCCCCACAATTGAGTACTGTCAGGATTCACTGACAAGAAATGGAGGACAGGATCCGGCACATACACCTGCTCCAAGCCCGGAAGGGACGTATATTCTCATTCCGGTAGCTGAAGTCACCAAGCATATTCTATAAATGGTGAAAGAGCAGAAGAAAATCCCTTCTCATATTCTGGTTGCCTGCCAGAATATTATAACAACTTCAGAGGCATCTCAGGGAAAGACACATAAATCTATCCCTACCAGTGGAGTGATACATCAACAATTCACTCCGGAACAGACACACACATCTGTTCCAGTCCAAGTGGGTTCTAGGGCATACTCCCCCATATCATACGAACAACCAATCAGGCACATACACCTGATTTGAGAGGAGATCGTCAGCCTAACCAGGCCATCTTTCTTGATCAGGAACATATACCTGCTCAGAGCAGCCACTTTCATCAACAAGTGGTTTCCAAGGCGAGTAAGAAGGCGTCTAAGAAAAAGACCCGCCCAACACAGTCAGGAGATAAAGTGCCAATCTGTAACAAGGCCTTGCTCGATGCTGGAGTTATTAAAGCCCTCAGAAAATTATCTGTTGGAATTCAAGATTCTACTCCCTCAGTTCCCAATAGTGGGAACATTAATTCCGAAGGTATTCAATAGAAACTTCTTCATGAAGGCTTGCTTCATGAAAATTCAGACGATCTCAAAGTTTCATCTTCTGATGAGTGCCACAGGAACCCTCTATGTGGTCAGAAGACCAAGGAGTAAGAGATCTCATATTTTGTTGTAACCCATTATGGTGGTTCTCCCCATGATGAAGAATTTTGCTGCGAAATTCCTCTCCGCAGTAGTGATGCACATTTCCCGGAAAATGATCCAGTGGACAACGTAGTGCCGAGAAAGCCCTCTTATCTTGAGGCACTTGAAAATGAGAAACCAGTCATGTATGAAGCTTCATCTCTAGCAGGTGAAATAATTTCTCAATCAGAAGATAGCCCAGGGTGTAGGTCATTCTCCGAACCACCCCTATGTCATGCATCTTCTAGTTTGATCTATGATTTCTATACCAATCCTGTTGAATCCAATGAAGCAACAATGAAACACCAACTCTGGTCAAATCAGGTAGAAGAATCTTCATCAAATGATAAAGAGGAAATGATGAATATGAGAAAAAAACTGGCAAAAGGTGAAGTGCCAGTCATGTTTTGGCCTCTGGCTGACTCTCAGTATAATATTCCAGAAATATTGACGGAAGATGAAATTCATGATATTCGTCTCAACATATGGAAAACTCTTTGTCAGTTGAAAAAGAAAGTATTATCTTATGATGAATATTAATATCATCTTAATATAATAGAAGGGTTACAACGTCAGATTGATTTGGCGTCTCTATCAGTCTCTCGATATCCGAAGGCTGAAAAGCAGCAAAGAGCCCTTCAATGTTCATGCTTTGGCGCACTAAGAAGATTGTGTCAGTTAATTTACAATGCTCCATCTGGTATTTTTGTCATAGGATGGGGTGTTCATGGAGCACTGCATTTCACAGTGCTCTCCAATCAGCAAAGCCTGTCGAAAATGGTCTCATTCAATGTTATTGCCCATGGTCAGCCACAATCAATGGGATTTGTTTGTAATCAAAAACTTTCCCAAGAACAGGCTTCAACTAGTTCCTCTAAAAATCAAGAATACAGAGAAAAAGCTGTTGAATTACTCTTGCATCAAGCAAAATAGAATATTCAACAGGACTCTCGTTTGGAGAAACCACGTCACCAAATGATAGAAGTGTCGGAAATCATCCAACGGTCTTTTGAACCGGGTGATAAAAGCGGATACAGATTAATGCATCTAGCTAATTTCTGGACTAGGGTTCGCAAGATCAGGAGGACTTTCAAGAAAGTCTCAGACATAGCATGTCAAGAACCACCCCATCTCGCCAGACTGGGGACTCTTTTAAACCAACCCTCGGAATAAAAAAAAGGATTCGGGGAGTTGAGCGAGAACAGCAGAAACAACCCCAATCCACTGGACTGGGGACTTTTTCAAATCATCAATCCCCTCCTCAGAGAAAGTCTGTCTTTTCTTGATTGGGAAAGAAACCTCAAGAGGAATGAAGAGCCAAATTATTAGGAGATTCCCTCCAAATTATAGTTCATCAAGAAGTTCTTGAGGGATCGAATCAATAAAAGGAAATGTCTCATCAAAGACATGGAAGAAGTCAATATCACAGGAATGATGATAGAAGGGATGCGATGAGTTATGCATCAATCAATGTCATCAATGCCGTTGTTGCTGATCCACCAGATGAGACTCACTTAGGGGACTCAGATGAAGAGGTTCCTGCTCAAGAAGATGTATGCACCGACACAAATGAAGAAGGTGTGCATACACAAAGTCAAAGGATTACTTAGAACTTTGGTAATCCTTCAAGTAACCCACTTCCCCCTCTCCGAAAAGGATCCAACAAAGGGAAGGGAAAGAACCGGGTTACATATCCTTCCTCTGGAGAAGGTCAATCGCTCTCACTAGAGCAGTGGTTTGCACAACAGGAGGAAGAAATAAAGGAATTAAGAAGGTTGAATACAGAAAAACTTTAGAGTAGTCTTCTTCTTAAGCATGATGGAGTCAGTCAGCCAAAGGTATTTGTTGCAACTACTGATATGGATCAAGAATATCCTCCTCTATCAGTACACCCTCATAGGTTTAATCCTACGGGTCAAGTGCAACAACAGTTGGCAGTACTACCATCAGTTGCAGCACCAATCGCCACATTTGTCAAAGCTCCATTCATTGCACCTACCCAAGTCCAAGTTCAACCAGATGTTTCAAAAAAGTTAATAACTACTATTGAGTCATTAACAGCTCAGTTAGAAACTATGGAAGGGAAGCGTGCGCAAGTTCAACCAGAACAGAAAGTTTACCCTGAATGGGTAGATTCAATTTCTCCTCCATCCAGTTTTGGGAACCCTTTATTCCCTATTTTCAATGGATCAGGTGATCCTAAACAACATTTGACGCATTACGTGTCTTGTTGCGATCCTATTATGGAAACTCCGGAGCAGCAAGAAGCACTGAAACTCAAATGCTTCATGCAAACCTTGCAAGGACCAGATTTTGTTTGGTATACAAGCTTGCAATCCAAGTCAATTACCGGATGGGAGGATCTTCGCCAAAACTTCCTCCTTCAGTTCAACTCAACTTTGCCAAAGACAACAGTTTTCGATCTTACAAACTATAAGCAAAGGGGTAATGAAACGGTCTTTAATTTCATTGCTCACTGGAAGGGATTAACATATTCCTTGAGTTTAGCACTCCCTCAAGAAGAATTGATGCCAATCTATGTGGCAAATCTGCGTGACGAATTACGCACGCCATTAATCCCTGTGAAATACACAGGAGGGTTTCGAGACCTTACTTCAATCGCTCCGCATATTGAAGATTCCCTTATACAGGCTAAGGCTAAATCTCGTGTAATTCCATCAGCTCCAGGAAGGAGAATGGGTATAGCAGAAACTGCTACAGTTATGCTTAAACAAGTACCTGTACCTATTTCTACCTCAAAACCTTCATCTTCTCGAAGGGATCCACCTTCTGAGCGCAAAAAACAAAGGCCTTTTCGTCTAGATGATCAAAAAGATCAAAGACGAAAACAATTTGAGGATTTGAAGAGCAAAACATACTCTTTCTGAAATGAACAAGTTCCTGGTTATTTCATTTCAGCTCTGGAAAAAAATTTGGTTCAATTGTCAATACCTAAGAGGCCAAACAAGAAAGGAGATGAAGACCGCCCTAATTGTTGCCCTTTTCATCAAATGTTGGGGCATCCCATCCAGGAGTGTTTTGTCTTTAAAGACCTCATGCAAAAGATGGTCGACTCGGGACAGGTCACATTGAAAGGCTCCTTATCCCAGGTATCATGTGTCATTGCTACAGTTCTAGAGGAGGAAAATGAATGACAGGAATTCAAAAGCAAAAATGCACAAAAATATGATGATTGGATGGTCAGAAAGACAATCAATCGAACTCATGAAATTTTGTGAACACAATTAAAGAAACCAATTGTGACTTCTACCATGAATGTTGCGGAAAAACCCTCTTCGTCAGAGGGAAAGTCCTCAAAGAAACGGCATGATTCAAAGAAAGAAAAAGAATCAGAAGAGGATGAGTATGTGTCAAAGACTAAGTCGTCTTTGACTTTGGAGGACTTCATTCCATCCACTTCAAAGCCACGGGCACTGCCCCACCAAATGGCATAGCTTGAATAGGATAATCAGGAAGAGTATTCATCAGACAAAGATTTAATCTTTGGTTCTGTTAATATGATTCAATTAACAGATCCATATTCTAGTCGCAGTTTCGATTTCAATGAGCCTGAATTCCCTGTATCAAACAGAGGAATGAGAGGAAGTCCAAGGGCTCATGATACAGGGGAAGACATGGATCTTTCAGAAGCCACTATTCCTATTCTAACCCTGCTAGAACTGTGTATGCAGTAGAAAATCGTGGTAGAGCCCTTCAGCGAGCTCAGCAAAAACAAGCAAGTTCTTCTACCAATAGCAAATTCAGTCCTAGCACAGTTATTTTGGAAGACCGGTTGAAAGTTCCATCTTCTTCCTCTCAGCAAGTAAATGGATCTAATCAGTCTAATCTTCCAAAACCAAGGATGTTTCCAACACCTATCCCAATACAAGATGCATCAACTTCCAAATCATCTGCTTCCAAGGTACCTGCTAAACCACATATTCCTGTTGGGAAACACAGACCTCTGGATCAAAATTTTGATGTATTGAAACACTTGGCCCATGTAACAGCCAAGTTATCAATTCTGGATGCTTTGAATCTATCAAAATATCTTCAGGAAGCACTCATCGAGGCTTTGTCAAGTCCTCAGGAGTTTGAAACTGAAATTGCTGCAGCTGAAGTCTATCTCATAGAGAATAATTCTGCATAATTCCATGCAGTAATATCTTTTACAGATAAAGATGAAGATGATGTTGTGAATGGGAATATCATACCTTTGTATTTATCTGGAAAGTTCAATGGTATAGACGTCCAAAGAGATTTCATTGACAATGGTTCAGGAGTCCACCTCATGCCCATTCGTACACTTCATCGATTGGGCCTCACGGAATCTGATTTATCTCCTTCTACTATGATGTTACAAGGATATGATAAAAATGAACAAGAACCACTGGGCAAAGTTACACTCAGAACTCAGTTTGGAGATCTTGTATCCAATTCAGATTTCATGATTGTTGATCAAGACTCAGCTTTCAACATCTTGCTTGGAAGACCCTGGCTACATCAGCATGTGGCTATCCCTTCATCATACCATCAATGTCTCAAATATTGTTCCGATGGTCAATTTGGGACATTGTATGGTGATAAGGCCCCGTTCAAGACATTGAGTCTCAATTCATTGAGGCAGAATTCTATCACATGAAGCAAAGGGTGAAATCCATAACAAAGGATATTACCAAAGATAATGCTCCATATGGTTTGGAAAAAATTCCAGTAAATCCATTTACACATGTGAGTACAGATTATGTGTTTCATATCTGTCAAATTGACAAGATAGACCCAAATCAAAATACTCTTATGGAAGGATCCATAATGTCAATTACGGCAATCGAGCCAGACAACATGGGAGAAATTGGTAATCTACCAAGCAGTGATGAAAGCACAAATGGTGATGTCTTCATTTCATCTGCTGAAATCCAACAAGTCTATGCTTCGCCAATTAGGCCATAAGAAGTTATAGCAACATCGGAGGTGAACAATTATGTTGATTCTCAATCCATCATCTCCTCTTTAGTACCCAAAGAAAACTTTTCATCATCAATAGGGTCAAAATGGAAGCTTCCTCTTCAAAATGTGAAAATTTTTACATCTCTTCTGATCATGAAAATTCTGCTTTGTCATCTACTATGCAAGTAGAAATGGAAGAAATAGCACATGATGAAGAAGAAGAGGAAGATCTCAGAGATGTTCCTCCAGCATTTGAAGAGGGTATCTCTACCACTGTGGATGAACTCATAGAAATAAATCTGGGTACAAAGGAAGATCCACGCCCCACTTTAATCAGTGCAGCCATGACCCTTGAAGAGCAAGAGATGTATATTTCTTTTCTAAAGTGAAATAGAGATATTTTTGCTTGGAACTATACAGAAATTCCCGGGATTGATCCTGATGTTTCTACTCATCATTTGGGTTTACCATAAGAACATCGAGGATTTAAACAAGCCGCGAGAAGAACACTCCCAACTTATGCTTCTAAAATTGAAGCTGAAGTGGATAAGCTTATCAAATCTAAATTCGTTAGAGAAGTTCAGTATCCCATGTGGTTGGCTAATATTGTCCCTGTAAAGAAGAAGAATGGACAAACTAGAGTTTGCATTGATTTCAGAGATCTTACTCGGCATTGTCCTAAAGATGATTTCCCAGTTCTGATTACAGAACTTTTAATTGATGCAACAGCTAGCTATGAAGCACTTTCCTTCATGGATGAATATTATGGATATAATCAGATCTGAATGGCGCCAGAAGATGAGGAATCAACATCCTTCAGATCCCCTCAGGGTGTGTTTTGTTATCAGGTAATGCCCTTTGGCTTAAAGAATGCAGGTGCAACTTATCAGCGTTCCATGCATCGTATCTTCAAACCCTTCTTAGGGTAGTTTGTTGAATGCTATGTAGACGATTTGGTAGTTAAATACAAACAACGTTCTAATCACTTGGATGATTTGGAAGTCATATTCTGCAAGCTTCGACAACATAATTTGAAGATGAACCCCTTAAAATGTGTTTTTGGGGTAACCTCAAGAAAATTTCTCGGCTTTTTTGTACTCCATCGTGGTATTGAAGTCGATCCTGAGAAGACCAAGTCAATCCTTGGTATGTCACCTCCTCAAAATTTGAATGAATTAAGAGGACATCAAGGACACTTAGCCTATATTCGACGTTTCATCACCAATTTGGCAGGAAAAAGTTTACCCTTTACCAAATTGATGAAGAAGGGAGTCACTTACCAGTGGACTGAATAATGTCAAGAAGCATTCAATATTCTCAAGAAATACCTCTTGAGTCCACCGGTACTTATGCCACCTATTGAAGGAAGACCACTTATCCTCTATGTGACATCTCTAGAGCGATCATTGGGTGCCTTTCTTGCTCAAAATAATGATTCTGAGAATGAAAACAGTCTCTACTATCTCAGTCGAACCATGCTTGAAGCAGAAACCCGGCATTCAAGTATTGAGAAGTGCTGCCTGGCATTAATCTTTGCAGTTCAGAAGCTGAGACACTACCTACAACATCACGAGGTCCAATTGGTATCTCGCAATAACCCGCTCAAATTTATCCTAAGTCGTCCAATGCTTACAGGACATCTGTCAAGGTGGGCAGTTATTTTGCAGCAATTCGACATTCAGTATGTGTCTCAAAAGGCGATAAAGGGCCAAGCTCTGGCTGATTTCCTAGCCAAACACCCTTCAGTGGAAGACACATCTTTAGATATTGAACTCCCTGATGAGGAAGTCTTCTCTATTCAAGAAAGTCCTCAGGCATGGGAAATGTATTTTGATGGTGCTTCCAGAATTCCAAGAGGGAGGAAAATGGAAAATCCTAAATTCAACAAAGTTGGCTTAGGAATTGTTCTCATTTCTCCAGAAAATGTAGTGTTACCTTATTCCTTCTTATTGTGGGAAGGTGGTACCAATAATGAAGCAGAATACCAAGCTCTCATCGTATGTTTGGAATTAGCACTTCAAGAACAAGTGAATCACTTAAAGGTGAAAGGTGATCCAGACCTGGTAATCAAACAAGTCAATGGGGATTATTCCATCAGAAAAGAAGAACTATTCCCTTTATATGATTATGTCAGAGAGTTAATGGCGGAATTCCCTTCAAAACCGACATTTTCTTATGTCCCAAGATCACAAAATGCTCAAGCTGATGCATTGGCTAATATAGTCACAACTCTGGCAGATCCAAATCGGGACGAGACAACTATCAATATTTCCCACCTTCATGCAATTTGACCTTATGTTCGAATCAGAACAGAGGAAATTAATGAAATTAGTCCTATTCATGAACCGTATGGTCATACTACAGGATGTATGTCACCTATCAGGGAATACCTTCAAAATGGAACACTTCCACCTGATAGAGCTGAGAAAGAACAAATCTGGCGACATGTGGTTAATTTTACTCTTTATGATATCCCAGATCACCTAGATAAAATTCTCTACAAACATGGTTTTTATGGGGTTCTCTTCAGATGCATTGATGGTGAAGAGACAATGGATGTCATGAAAGAAGTGCACGCAGGAGTTTGTGGTGCCCACTAGTCTGGACATAGACTGTCTGATCAGGTTTGAAGGCTTGGATACTTTTGGCCTTCAATGATACGAGATTGTTTTGATTTCACAAAGAAGTTTAATTCATGTAAAGTACATGCCAACTTCATTCATCAGCCTCTAGAGTTGCTTCATATAGCTAAATACTCATGGCCATTTTCCACATGGGGAATGGATGTGGTGGGACCTTACCCTTCGACTACGGCCAAGCAGTTTAAGTATATTCTTACTGCTACTGACATCTTTTCCAAATGGGCAGAGGCAATACCTCTCAAGTAAGTTAGTTCTAAATTTGTTGTTAGCTTAATCAAGTCTAACATCATTACCAGATTTGGTGTCCCTCATACCATATTAATGGACAATGGCACCAACTTCTGTTCATCCGAGGTGAAGAAGTTGTATCAAGAATACAACATAAAATCCAACCATTTATCTCAGTATTATGGAGTAGCCAATGGCCAGATAGAAGCCTTTAACAAGACTCTTTCAAATATACTGCAAAAGATGGTGGATAAAAATAAGAGGTAATGGCCTGATAAACTCTTTCATGCTTTATGGGCTTATCGAACTACCACCCGTACTGCAACTCGGTCAACTCCATATTCATTGGTATATGGAACGGAAGCCGTCTTGCCCATTGAAGTTCAATTACCCTCGCTTAGAGTAGCCATTTGCGACCAGTCATCTACAGATGAGAAATCTCAAAAGCGATTGAATGAATTAGGACGGTTAGATGAGAAACGATTGTGCACTTTTCACCACTTGTAAATCTATCAGAATCGAATAACACGAGCTTTTAACAAAAAAGTTCATCTCCGTTCATTCACTCAGGGAGAATTGGTATTAGTTCTCAGAACTCCAATGATACCAGGAAAGAAACCTCCCAAGCTTGAGCCAAAATGGGAAGGACCTTATTCAATACATAGGGTCTATTCCAATGGATCTTATTCATTAATCTCGATGGATGGAGAACTCATCACTAATCCAACCAATGCCTGATTTTTGAAGTAGTGTTTTGTATAAACTGCATTGTACTTTTTTCCCTGCTACATGACACTAAACTGTGCAGCACCAATATGTCCCTGCAACATGACACTAAACTGTGCAGCACCAGTTTGTCCCTGCTACATGACACTAAACTATGCAGCACTAGTTTGTCCCTGCTACATGACACTAAACTGTGCAGCACCAATATGTCCCTGCAACATGACACTAAACTGTGCAGCACCAGTTTTTCCCTGCTACATGACACTAAACTATGCAACACCAATATGTCCCTACAACATGACACTAAACTGTGAAACACCAGTTCATCCTTGCTATATGACGTTAAACTATACAGCAACAGTCTATACATATGACCTTATACTATTTGTACTTTCGTCCCACACGACGTTAAACTGTGAAAAAGTTCCCTAAATGGTCCAGTATGACCTTAAACTGCAACTAAATCATGTATGACCTTAAACTACATCATCAACGGTCCATGCATATGACCCTAAACTATTTGGAAGTCCCATACGTCCAACAAGACGTTAAACTGTGACGTCCTAACAACATGACGATAAACTGTATAAAAGTCCCTTATGTCTAGCAAGATGTTAAACTGTGACGTCCTAACTACATGACGCTAAACTGTATAAAAGTCCCTTACTTCCGAAAAGACGTTAAACTACATATTCATCAAAGGTCCTGTATGACCTTAAACTACACTTTTGTCTAGCATGACATTAAACTGCACCATCCACGGTCCATGCATATGACCTTAAACTATTCGCACTTTCGTCCAACATGACGCTAAACTGTGGAAAAAATCCCCAATACGTCCAACATGACGTTAAATGGTGTACTCTTATGTCCTCATTGCATTACATTAAAATGCACAGTCCCCCTTTCGTCCAACATGACGTTAAACTCTATTGTCCCCATCATCCTAACTACATGATGCTAAACTGTATAGAAAGTCTGTGATACATCCTACATGACATTAAACTATAATTTTGTCCCTGCTACATGACACTAAACTGTGCAGCACCAATAGTCCTAAGTTCATGACTTTAAACATCATAGTCCCTTCATACGTCCTATATGATGTTAAACTATGTATTGTTAAGGTTTTTGCTACCTCTTGTTTCTCACACCGAGTATGACTCACGTGAGCTTAGAGCAAAACTCAACCATAACACTCTCTCTGGGCTACTTACCATGTGTAAGTCCCAACATCATTTTTTAGGTCTTTTTCCCCAAGAACAACTTGATCATTAATTCATTATTTAATTGAACATCACAGACTTTGATCCTTGCCTTCTAGACTGGGTATGTAGGAAACCTCCCAAGGTTCAATCCCAAAACCAATCTCCTCACACCGGTTCACCTCCATCTCATATGATGTTGATACATGAAACCACCCCTAGAATCAATATCTTTACATTGGTTCACTTTCGTCCTTGTTATACTACATTAAAATATACAACACTTTTGTCTAGTATGACAATAAACTACAAATTTCTTTGATACCCTCACCTGAGAGGGAACCATAATTTTTATTGATTTTTCAATCATGTTTCATTTCAAAGACTACGTGCATACATGGAAATGCCCGAACCTTTTATCTTGGGTTAAACCATCATTTCACTAAAGTCCCCTTTCACCATTCACATGTACGAACCAAATTTGTACAGAGTGTATTTCTAGAACTATGTGGGATTGATTCCCATCCTTACAGGATACGTAGGAATGTTCGAGTGTCCCTCGAATCCAGCCCCAAGTCTTTGGTCCTAACCCCAAATTCCACTTTCAGTCCCTTGGCTGAAAAGTCCCCATGAAAACACACACTGTGTATTTCTTACAATGGTCCAAGCTCTATGACCCTAAACTAAGATCTCTAATCCTTTTGTCCCACACGACGTTAAACTGTAGTGTAAGAACTATGTATGGATTGATTCTCATCCTTTTGGGATACGTAGTGAAGTCCAACATTTCAATTCAGGACCCAGCCACAACATGATTATGGTTAGCATTGATCTATGTATCTCTGTATACATTGGACAATACCCATCTTTATGTGTCATAATCATAACATTAAATATTTTCATATCCTCATAACCCTTTTTCATGACTTCGAGTCACAAAAATGTCAAACTTCTGAGAGTTCTTTTGTCTGACTATGCAGCACGTGCCCATAGGAGGCCTTGCATAAACATTCTATATAACAGACTTGTTAGCCAAAAGATACTATTATTTGACTATACAGCCAATGCCCTTAGGTGTCCCTGCATAATTCAAACCCCTAATGGGTTTGTCGGATATTGGTAACTTTATTCTTGTGAAGAATGCCTCTTTTTTCCTTATTTGTCTTAAACGAAAGTATGTAGGGATCCTCAAAAATAGCCATCCTTAACATATTTGTCCCATATACTTTTTCATGATTTGAAAGTATTTAAGTCTATGGATTATATTCTCCTTCCCTACGTTTGGGTCAGACCTTCGTAGGAGTGATATTCATCCAGTTCTTTGATAATCTTGTTTGGAAATATCTTCTCCATATTCAAGTACCTCTTTCCATATAGCAAACTCTATACTTTAGAAGATTTGAATCTCCATAAACTTTCACTAGCATTTAGCACTAGGAAAGTAAATTTCGGAGAGTTCTTTTACCTGACTATGCAGCACATGCCCATAGGTGGCCTTGTATAAACAGTCTACATAACAGACTTGTTAGCCAAAAGATACTATTTTATTTAACTATGCAGCCAATTCCCTTAGGTGGCCCTGCATAATTCAACCCCCTAACAGGTTTGTTAAATAATAGTAACTTCATTCTTGGAAACTACTTCTTCTAATGCCTTTTAGCTCTTTTTCATATCATTCTTCAGATTCAAATATTCTTAAGTCATAGATTACATATTTTCCCTCATACTTGAGTATGGTATTATGTTTTCATATGAATTTTCAAAAAATTGAGTCAATTATAATCCATTTCAGTCAAATCTATTTCGACCTTAAACATTAGACTTTGTATTTCCGACGTGCATGACTTTAATCTTCCCACAAAAGAAAGGGGAACTCTGAATAAAATTCAAGTTCCCAACTCACCAAACATACATTTTTTGTATGATTTAGGTAACATTGAGCAATTAAATGGTTTGAAGTTTGTAGGGTTATTTACATTAATCCAAGTAAAAATCAAACTATGCTTACTAGGCCCATTGGCTTAGGTAAAATCTAAAGCATGTAGAAAAAGAGAATGAAGGTACAAATGAGTGAAGATGAAAGTGTTTTTCATTGATGCACAAGAGTTAGAAGGACATCCACATACTGGAGTCTCTTTTCTTTTTCAAGAATTACAAGAGGCTTTCAACATAACTCTTCATTTGATTTACGACATCCCGAGCTTCATCAGAAATCACTTTGAATTCATTCATTAAACTCGATATAATAAGATATGCAGTAGTACTAGCTCTTCTTTGAACAATTGTAAAAGGATGTTCTTGAGTGCGGTTTGAGAAAATTTTCTACTGATCAAACGGTGACTCTGTTTCTATCCAAGAGACTTGGAAGATGGATACATGGATTTGAGAATGGAGCATTGGAAGTAAAGAGCCATTTGGAGAGAGTACTCTTTTCAGATATTGCTCTAATGTCATGTTTCTCTTCTCTCCACCAACTGACAGTGGAAAACATTTCAGCCCATGGATTTTCTATTTTTATATCTGCAAGAAAATGATATGGAGGAAGAATTTGAAAGTTCACACCATTATTGTTGCTCTTAATGCACAACATAACTGAAATAGAGGAGTAGAAGTGCAGCTGCATTTCAGGCGTATAGTTCTTTGCATCTGGAACATTGACTCCTTACAGATGACCATGACCATATAGAGGCAGGTGCTCTGTGGGAAATTAAGATGATATTTCTTCAAGTACTTAACCAAATCTGGGAGAGTGCTGTCACAGATATCATAATAATCATGGCCAATGATGTTCATCATGTCATCAATCTGCTTGCTAGCCAGTTCATCAGCTATTTTAATTCCCTTAAGAGCCATTGAATCTCCACAAAAGTTGAACAAACTAACTCTTAAATGGGTTTATTTTTCATAAAATTTGTGAAAGAATTCAAGAAAAATGGAAAAGGCATTAAGACGCGCAAGTCTAAAACTTGGCGAGAAAGTATGGATATGCCGCACAAGTATTTGGCGTGCAGGTATCACCGCGCAAGTCAAGATACCTTGACAGCAGCGCGCCATCAAGGAAACACCGAAAAACAGAGCAACCTATGTGGTTAAGGTGACCTGTGCGGCGAGAGATCGAAGGTATGAAGTCCAGAAATCCAGATGCTTGTACGGAAGTGAGGCCCTCTATTTATAGATGTGGCCAGGACCCTGCGTGCTGTACCCTACGCGATCAAGGGCCATATCACTGCATGTCAGGCATTGCGTGCCCAAAGCTCATTTGCGTGCCCTACCTTGCGCGCCCTAATTTCCTTGTGATTATTGATTTCCTCAGAGTCAAATCCTCATTTCTTTCGGATCCAAATCTGAGGGGGGAATTTTGTTGACGCTCCTTTCATCACAGAATCTAAAAATCGGAAAATGGAAATGAATTAGCACAAATTGATTCATCCTTTGAAAAAAATATCAAAAATCGACAAAGGAATGAACAAGGAGAATATTGCCCATAAGTCGTGCAACTTCCCTTATAGTCGTGCAAGTCCACTTGCAAGACGCATTATGGTCGCGCAAGTCACTTGTGCGACCTAAGTGGTAACCACCCTGGGTCTTCTCCTGCCTATAAATAGACCCTGTGGGCCCCCCATTCAGGAGGATTTTTTTTCAGAAACTCAGATTTGAGCTCCCGGCGCCCTAGTCTCTTCTCAAAGCATCCAAAACACTTCTAACATAATTTCTTACCTAGAACGGAATATCTAAAGAGGGGGAGGAAGGCCTAAGTGTTGAAACTCGTCAACACTTGCGCGCCTGAGTGGCTAGCCCTTAAGGGAAAATGGCCACACTTGTGCGCCGCCTTACTCCTTCAATAGATCATGCACGCCCTTATTCTGGAAGAACCTCAAGGGGATTCTAAAGGAATTAATGAAGAGTCACTCAAGTATTAACCTACTGGTTAACCGTCACGCAAGTACATCATGTGTCGCGCAAGTATATACCTGTGCGACCAGGACTTGCGCACCCACGCAGTACCTGCGCGCCTGCCAGGACTTGCGCGCCCCTGCCTTTTTGGGTGCCTTTCTTGCCCATTTCACCCCTCTTTAGCCATTACACCTTTCCTATTCAAGATTCAGTCATCAAGACACTCTTAAAATCCATTTATGGCATGATTTCATGATTTTACTTACTTATCTTAAAGGAATTCTGTGGAATATCTCTCAAAACCTACTGATTTACACATCTTTATGTCACTAAAGATTGAGATTTTATTCATTCAACCTCATCCTTTAAGATGAGAGAATCCTTAACCTGGGCATCCTCCTTAGGAGTAAGCCCCAGTCATAATTATTAACTTGGGAATCTTCCTTAGGATTAATCCCCAATTCTTAAAGTTCCCAAATCTGGGCATCCTCTTAGGAGTAATACCCAGATCCCCTAACCTGGGCTTCCTTTTCAGGAGTAATCCCCAGTATCAAATATGGGCATCCTCCTTAGAAGTAATCCCCAGTCATAATTATTAACTTGGGCATCTTCCTTAGGAGTAAGCCCCAATTCTTAAAGTTTCTAAATCTAGGAATCCTCCTTAGGAGTAAGCCCCAGTCTCCTAATTTGGGTATCCTCCTCAAAAGTAAGCCCCAAACCTTAATCCTTGACCTGGGCCTCCTTTTCAGGAGTAAGCCCTAGTCTTAATTTCTCTTAACCAGTCCTAATTTACCTTTTATCTGGGATTCCTTTTAAGGAGTAAAACCCAATCATAAGTCTTCTCATAATTTGGGCCTCCTTTTCAGGAGTAAGCCCCATGTTAGAGTATTCAAAATCTTCATGAAGCACATATACCTTTATGGACCCTTTTTCTGGATTTCTTCCCTAAAATTAAATCTTAACCTTCATTTATCTGGGTAGTCATACATACATAAGCCCCACATTATTTCTTATGATTGCATCTTTCATGGAACAATTGTCTAATTTTTACCAATACCTCTTGTTTCTCACACCGAGCATGACTCACGTGAGCTTAGAGTGTAAAAGTAATTGTGACATCCTTCTTTGATCCATCAACCATAAACATCATACTCCCTTAATTGAACTATGTGGGTTCTGATTCCTTTTCTAAACAAAGGATACGTAGGTAGCCCGTCTACGGGTTCGATCCCAACTCTAAAATAATCCATGTCCTTCTGAATGACAATAAACTTCAAGTGCCCCACTGAGTGGCTTTAAAACCAGCATGGTTATCATAATGACCAAGAGACTTCTGTATAAATGTGTCAAAGGGTACCATTGACCAAGAATCTCTAAAAAATACAGATGATTCTCTATCGATGAAGAACCTCGAATACATACAAAAGATTCTCTAAATTTCCTACATATTTAATAATTGATTGTTAGATCTAAAGGAATGCTCATTTTATACTTAGTAATGTAATAAGGATTCACGAACATAACATAAATCTATAAAGAGAGTCCCGAAGTAGACAACAATTCCCCTCAAAAAGGTGTGATGAGTCAGACCTCCCATCCTCTCGAACAATGCAAATTCCTAAGCCTCATCAGTCCACAAACTAATGAGCACCTACCTTTGGAAAGTAGGTCCGAATGGATGTGGAATCATTGGATGTTTCCGGTTCTACGAAAAAACCCATTAGAAACCGATCAGAATGTTTGAACCTCTCATCAAAGGAGATCATCCCCGGATTCTGAGGGAAACAATCATGGAGATGTGAGTTTATGTATTTGGAAATTAAATCCTTCCAAAATTATAACAACACATATTTTAATACATTTTATTTTATTATTTTTAACATAAATATTCATATAATAAAAACTTAAAAAATTAATAGTCCTGGTTTCTTTATGAAATTAGATACATAAATCATTAACTAAAAATAAAATACAACATCATTATTTAAAACTCCATAATTTTATCCTAGTTTATTTGGAACTCTTAATCCTACATAGGATAACTTGGAGATATATGAAATTAATTGTTGAGCAATAAATCCTTGAAATTGAATAATCTAATCATAGATTAATGATAAATAAAAAACGTGATTCAAGAGGCCTGGAATGATTAAATAAATTCGTAATAATCATACATACTCACATGGATTCAGGGCTTGAGAAAATGGGATCCTAAAATCATGGTATCAGATGAATATAGAAACAATATAAAACATGAAATCAAAAGAATATGTTGAGGATAAAAACTACTACATCATAACATAGTGTTATAGGGTTTACTATCCATGAACCATACATGGTATCTCATTATTTGTAAACATCACCCAATGTATTGGAGTGAAATCAAAAAACACCCTTCATATGTCTAACTTTACATGTGCCACATCAATCATATATCATAATAATATATTTCATCATTTCAATACCATGAGTAAAGAATATTGTTTTCATATAATAAGGACCCAAATAATTGAATTATGGTTATATTAAGGTGAATATTCTTTATTGAAAATAGGTTTAGGCATTCACAATACAGTGGTATGGTATGTAAGATCAAGGGATATTTTTGACAACACAACTGGTATATATAAAAGTTTATGGAAGGTATTAATGACAATAAATGGTGGTATCTCATTAATATGGAATCATTTGGATATTAATGTCTGATTATGAGAATATGAAAACATAATCACTTAGAAATCAAAGTCGTATAGCAAAAGAAGTGCTTGTATTGAAAATAGGAGGGAGTGAAACTTTATATTGAGAGGTTTTTTCTTAAAACATGGGAGGATCTCTATACAACATTATAAAATAATTGGGAGGGCTATCGAGAGGTAAAATAATAGTAAATTCACTATCCAAGGATTTTTAGTTATCATTAATGGAAGGATTAGTCAGTATTTATGGAAAAAGAGTGGGTATTTTTTATTAATTTCTAAACATAGGCCTTGGATACCTAGTTACTAAAAAATACAAAACCATTGGTCTTCTAATGGTTTTTCCCATGTAATATTTCAAGGAATATTTTTTTTAATATTTTATTATATTAAGACCTAAATCCTTAAAATATTTGTATTTTTGATGTGTAAGTGATTCATGTTCATAAATAATTGTTTTTAAAATATTAAAATATTCTTTAGGTTTTGGAAAGATCTTTATAGTTTGTAAAAATAATATTATCTCATTAAAATACCCTATTTTAATATAAAAATAATTTTTATTGAGAAAACTCATTATACAATTTATTAAATTACTCTTAGGTTATTATGACATTATAGTAATTCGATATATTCAAACTTTGTTTAATTTCTTCCCAAAAATCAACTTTCTCGAGAAATAATGAAAAATTGACCAGTGAAAAAATTTAAGTTTTTTGGTTTTAAAAATGATATTTATTTTATCAAATTAATTTTCAAAATATTTTAATTTTAACTTTTAAATAAAAAACCTTATTTATTAATAAATAACAGGTTTTATGACATAATAAAAATTCTGGTACTTATAAAAATTACTTGGGATATTAAATATTATCATTTATATTTGAATAAATAGTTTTTTATAATATTATTTCATGAAAATGAGTTTTATTTAAAATTTCTGAATTTATCATGGAAGGTATTTTAATTGAAATTATATATTTTCCAAGAATAAAATTATTCTTTCTTTGTGTATAAAAATCAATTTATCGTATTCATATTATATTCATGTGTATTTTATTAAATAAAATATTAATGAAAAAGTAATTATTTTATTTTTAAAAAGAAAATTACACCTTTATAATACTAAGTTCTTGATAGAGAACCCCTTATTATATAGGTATACACCCTAAGGGTATGGTGTGAGATAGTGGAGCTTTCATTGGGTGGCTCAACTAATATTGATATAGTATTGATATCTACTAACATGAACTTTCCTATAGGAATTTATTCTCAATCCTCACTTATTGAAGCTATTCTCATGCTTGGTCATATATGAACCCCAATGATGCAACCTCCCTAACATGTATTGACAAAAATGAGTTTTATAAGACATGATTCTAATAGTTAAGACTATTTTTCTTCCTTCTACATTAATTTGATCTCTTAATTACCCCTAATATACATAGATTCTAATAATAACATTTCATGAGAAAGGATTAATGATTTTTTATATAGTAGGGCATTGCTTCCTCATCTTGTCAGAATGCACCCCACGTGCCTCCTGTGGTTCATTTTTTTCTACCATTATCATCGCGGCCTCTGCTTCTCTCCAGTAATTGCGTCTAAATCTGGTGGTCTTTGATAGTAGATCATCCCTACTGGTTGATAGTCTAAGGGCTTTGTCCTCTTCCAGCCCATCCCCCTATATTATGGCTTGAATCTCTCCTTCAAATATGTCATGTGTGGATCCTCTCTTGTTGCCTCAGTTCCTTTAAATCTCGATATCATCATGGCAACTTCCTTTGTGTTAAGGGATATCCCCCTAAAAACTCAAGATGTCCTTTCTTTGGTATTTGAGTATGTGGTTCACCACCTGAAGTGGACCCCTGTTTTCTAGGGTTGGTATTACGAAGATGTTGCTGTAAATTTTATAGAGTTTTGTAGATTCTTGGGGCTTCTCCTCAGTGGCTCGGATCTCTCATATTCATCTCAATTCCTTTTGTGTGGATTTGGCATTAGAATATGATTTTTTTAGGGCTTGTCTTAATGCACTTTGGACCATTGGTCGATGGCCCTTCAACCTGGTACACTGGTCATTAGAGATCCATAAAGGGAAAGAGAGTCCCTATGTGGTGGTTTGAATCAGTTTACCAGGCCTCCCTCTACCCTTTCAGAATGGTGATTTCCTCAAAGAGATTGGTGACTCTCTAGGTGTCTTTCTGTGTGCAGATGATTGCACACAGGTATGTATGGAGGTCTCGGTCGCTCGAATATGTGTGGACCTTAACCTCTCCCTTCTGCCTCTTGAAAGTATTCTCTTGTGGGTGAAAGATTCGATAGTCTAGGATCAGTACATCCTATATCCTGTGTTTCCAAGGTAATTCCCCTTATGTAAACGTCAAGTCCATCTTGAAAATCTGTTCAGGAAGAGGCACCCTCAGGATTGTGGATCTAATTACCAAGGACCTTCTCATGGCTCTGTGCATTCCCAAAATGTATGCTTCGAGATCACTGGTCCCTGTGAGCATGTATGGGGGGTGAGGTTCCCTCCCCTCCATCTGGTACCCGACTAGGCACCCTCTAGGAGTTGACTCAGGGTGATGCTAGAGTCCATGGTTGGTATCATCTGAGGGTTGTCCAATATGGTTCTTCATCATTGTCTTTTACCCTACAGGAAGATGCTTCTATATTCCTTCCTCCGGCCACATGTATGCAAGGGCATCCCTTGGCACTTGTGTTTCTTCCTAAATGCCTTGGAAAGATATTCAGAGGCATTTAGATCTGTGAGAACCTCCAGGGATTCTTTTCTCCCTTGATTGTTTCCTCCCTCACCAGCCCCTCTTCTCCTTCCCATGTCCTCCCCCTTTAGCAGTCAGCATCCTTCAGATAAGGAGTGTATTTCTACATTATCTGAGGCTATTGAACCTGACTAGAAGCTAGTCTTTGGATCCTCCCCTAGTGAGATTGTGATCCATTCAATAGTCTCTAACCAAGTAGGATGGGCTATTTCTCCTAAGGGATTGACCTGTAGGTATGTGGAACTTATTTATTTCTATAATGATATCTCTTCCCCGCTAGTGACCCTTCCTACTCTTCAATATTCTGACATGTACATGATTTATAAGTCGAGAAATAATCAGGGTGATCCCTCCTCCCTTCCGTGAGTGCTGAGATTGTCTAGGACCAAATCCAGGTACCCTCTTTTTCAATTACATCCTTATTTATCAGGGACTCCCGTAGACTGGGTGACTGGGTTAAGACTTACTACATTTACATGGAGCTGAAGAGGTCCAAGGATCCTTTTGTAGTGATCCTTGAACATAAGAAAAACCACTCTAGGATTGGGGAGTTTTACCATAGGATTAGGATGCATGGATTTATGTATGAAGATCCAGTTAATAACCACATATGGATTTTCTGGCATAAATATATTTCTTTTTATTTCTTATATGAATATGACCAATTCATTATGACTAGAGTGTGTATTGGAAATTCTTCCCTATTTTACTCCTTCATTTATGGGAGTTATGATGCTCACAGAAGATAATACTTGTGGAAGGCGCTCAACACTTTTTACCCTATAAATTATCCTTGTAATGTTGTAGGTGACTTCAAACTCAATGTTGACCCAGATGAGAAGATAGGGAGATGTCCCTTCCCTCTAAAGGTGGTCTTGGATTTTGTGCATTTCATGACTGGAAAGGGTATCTTGGACATGAAAAACACTGGGGACTATTTTATGTGGTGTAATATTCAAAGAGTTGGTCGACACTCTTGGAGTCAACTGGATAGGTGTATGGCCAACATCCAATCCATTTCTTACTACCCCAATTCCCACATAACTCATCTCGCCCAAGGAGTTCTTGATCTTTCTCCTATGTTGGTTTCACTTTCTTCATGGCAGGAGCACCAGATTTTATAAATATTATCTCCCTTTTGGACCTTCATGTAATGCTATAATCATGTGTTCAAACACTTGTGGGGGGATCCCTATACAGGGACACACTTGGATTGGGCTTCATAACAAACTGAGATTCCTTAGGCAGGATCTTTTGTTCAGGTTCAAACACCAACCCCTATCGATAAAGACATTAATGGTCTATTGAAAGAGGTTGAAAATTTGGAAGCAATACTTGAAGATTTAAATGACTATGTGTTTGAAGATATTTCTAAGTAGAAGGATATTTTGGTAGAGATGTAACTTAAATAGGAATGTATGGATCATGAAAAATCGAGGATCAAATGGCTACTCAAAGCGGATAAAAATATTTCCTACTTCTATGACTGTATCAAGGAGAAGCAATGTCATATCAAACCCAATTTAAGGTTTTAGGATGGATCCTACTTGGAAGATATGGATGTTTTTGTGGTTGTATTTTTCCTAATTCAAGGAGTTAATAGTAGGAACCACCCCTCATATGCCTAAGGGATATCCATGTGACAGGGCTCCCTTGATGTGATTCCTCCTCATGCCTCTAGCTTGGATAATGCGACCTTAGAAGTGATCCCAGATGAGATGTAGATTCATGAGGCCATGATGAGCCTTAATCCCAAGAGTTATCTAGGCCTAGATAGATTTTTGGGGTTATTTTACAGATATTCTTGTCATGTGGTTCAGAAATACATTATATTGGTCATTCAATATTTCTTCTAAGGCAGTAGCATCCCTCGTGTGGCCAGTGCAACGATGCTTGTGCTCATTCCCAAGATCAAAGACCTCTCCTCTCTCCATCATTACCGGCTTGTGATCACGTGTAACTTCCCATATAAAATCCTCTCAAGTATCTTTAACAAACAGTTGTCGGATTTTCTTCCCTGCTGGCTTTCCTTAGAGCGGCATGGCTTCGTGAAGGGTAGATCCATCCAGGGGAAATAGAGGTGGCTAATGAGATGGTTTATGATATCAACATCAAGGTCCATGTATTGAACATGGATATAAAATTAGACATGAATAATTCCTATGATATTATTGAATGGATATTTATTATCAAAGTTTTTATAGGTATGTGCCTTTCCTTTCTGGTCACAAACATCCTTTTTAGATTCTTCATATCTTTTTGTCTTGTTGTATCTTTTATGGGAAAGACTCATAGATTTTTCAAGTCCACCTGAGGTCTCAAGTAGGGGGATCCAATGTCCCCATAAATATTTATTCTCACCTAATATGTGGTTATCCACTTGATTAATAGGAGTATGAACCTAGGTAAGATTCTACCTTATTGGAATCGGAAAATTTCCTCCAGGATGTCCCACCTCTTGTTCGCTGACGGCACCATAATTTTCATGAATGATTGAAAAAGTTTAGTGCTTAGTTTTAACAAAATTATGGAGCGGTATTTCTACTAGAGTGGCCAGAATATCAACCACTAAAAAATGAAACTCTATATCTCCAACAAATGTGCGGTGAACCACGCTGCCTTCTTATGAAACTGTATGGATATGAATAGAGGTAGTTTTCCTCTAGATTATCTGGGTGCACCTCTTTCTCCACACAGACTTCACATCCATGACTTTGATCACATTATTTCAAAGATCATGGGTAGAGTCCTCAACTGGAAGAACAATTTTTTATCCTTTGGTGGTTGGATAATTCTAATCAATAGTGTTCTGTCAGCTATTCTATTTCATGTGATTGATTCCATTATAGTTCAAAAGGGAATTATTACTTATATTGATAGGATCCTTGCTGTTTTTCTCCATTATTCCTTATTAGAAGGTAAAACCCATTGTTCTTCTTAGTGTATAATGGATAAAACGATTTGGGATTGAGGTATTAACGATTGGAATCCTTTTGACACCATTTAGTGCATGCATTCCATGTTAGCATGGGAGGCTTTGGAGGGTCATTCTTTGTGGGTAAATATGTTGTCCACAAGGTGAAGTGTAGTCCCGGAAGTTGGTTCAGGTTATAGTTCATCCCTTTTTCCACAATATTTTCTCACCTCCCTACTCTTCTTCTTTTAGATCGATGAATTGTTGGGAATGGTGATATCATTTTTTGGAATCATAATTAGGAAGGGGCTACGCTTGGATATCTAGGATGTCCGACTACTCATATATCCTTTAGGGAGGAAAGAAGGTACCCTTATTTCATCTTTGTTGAATTTTATAAGGATCGATAGGATCTATTTGAAACCATTGAGGTGAACATAGAGCCATACAAGTTCATGTTCAAACCTTCAACATCATAGGACTTCTCCATAGATAATTTTCTAGAGTTGTATCTTCGTAGGATACCTCTGACACATGGAACGAGCACATGTGGTGTATTAAGATCTCAATCAAGTATAATTTCTTCTCTTGGAGAATTAGGAACCCTGGGGTGCTGACTAGAGATAATATAAGAATAATCAGCATCCCTCTTAGGTCTAGGTGTACGTGTTGTCAGGTTCATAAGGATAAGAGTTTGTTTCATTTGTTCTTTGAGGGGGACTGGGTACAAACTGTGTAGGGTTTATTTGGTGATTTAAATTATTATTCAAGTCATATGCCTCTAGAGGTTCCCTTTATGGATTTATGGTTCCATGATTCACCAGAGTCTGGTCTGGAGAGAAAGGCTCAGGCTATGGTCTTGATCAGTAGTTGTTGGTGCATTTGGAAAGTGAGAAACAGAGCCACGTATGATGGAGTTTATTCATCTATGAGATCCATTATCATTATAACAAAGTGTGTTCTCATCAACCGGCTTAGGCTACATAAAAACTTTTGTGATACTTCTATGATCATACCTCTTTAATCAAGTATGCAGGGTGATATTGGTTCCCTCAATACCATCACAGGACATTGGATTCACTAGAGATCTCCCTCCATGAGCATTAAACTTAACATGGAAAGATCATGTAGGTAAGGTATTATATAGGTAGGAGGGGTGGCCCATGATTATAAGGGATCTATCATCATAGTATTTACATTTCAATATGGTTTTGGTAATTCTCTTCAGGCTGAGGAAATGGCTATGATCACTACTCTTAGTCTATGCCACCAACATAATATTGATATCAGTGAAGTAGAAACAGACTGTATGACTCTCTATCATGCCCTGAAAGGTATAGGTAATACTCCTTGTTTGGTCTTCTATATTATTAGAATATAAAATGTCCTTCTCAGTAGTAGAAAAAAATAGTTCAAACCTAGCATGAGGGAAATAATGTGGCAGATCATCTAGCTTTCGTTACTTCTCAAAATTATGTTTCATTAGGCCTAGATGGTAGGATTGTCCTCAAGGATGAGGTATAGGACCTTTTTAGAGGGGATTCCCTCAGTTTACATTACTTTAGACCCCCTAGTCCTTGTCTCTCTTATGATATCCTATTTTGTATTGTTCTATGTGTATTTTACTCAAATAAATAAATAATAAAGATGATGATGATCCCATTACAATGAATACATTATCAATGGTCATAATTCCCAATGTTCATAATTCCCAATGGTAAAAATGACCAATGATCATAATGGTTTTCTAAATCCTCTAAATATGTATTGTTTTATTTAGTCAATTATTACTTCAATTTCTACCAAGGTTCATTATTCTAAATTTTCTAAATTAATATTACATTACTAATCTTTTATTTCCTTTTTATAGTGTTGTTCACTAGTTTTATAATCTTAAGAGGTCGTTATAATCCAAATTTTCCTATTCTAGTTAACTTATTTTTCTATTTATTTTCTCATTGTAATTATAACACCCCTATTTTTAGGTATTTTAGCCTTTTATTATGTATTTTAAAGTTATATAATACTAGGATTGAGTTTTAAGAGCATCTGGTTGGTTTTAAAATGTTTTGGAATTTTTTCTAGAGGTTCATGGTTTGAAAAAGGTTAACAAAAATAGTGCACTATCTCTAGTAATCTGTGTAGGGTGATATTGAGAGTCATTGTGTAGGCACAAGGTATGTGCATAGTTTTTAAAAACCATTCCCCTTCTAGGATTAACTCTTTGAGAGAAGCAAGTGGGGAAAATTATGGTTAGTACATGGTTTTTTAAACCATGTGATCTAACCATATGAGGGGTTTTCCATGAGATAGTAATACTACAAAGTCGACACATTGTTTTCCAAATTTTACAGAATAACTATTTATCCACCTATGTGATGTCCCATATTATGTGCATGGTCAGTACATAGTTTGAAAAAATATGCAGCATAATTGTGTGATATGAAATTAATGCTCCAAAAATTAATCCTTAACTCAAATTAAGCCCTAGAACCCTAAGTTTTATCTTTTTCTATAAGGTTATCAAACTCCCCGCCTCTCCTAGGCTCCCTTGGAAAATATAATTATTCTAGAAATTGATTTTAATGAGTTAAAGTACATTAGATATATGGAATCAAAGGTAACTCCTCATTCTTTCTATTTTTCTTTAGATCCTCTCATATCCTTCTACCTAGATCATTAGATATAATTAATCATAGATATATCTATATTCCATGATGTTTATCTTGATTATAACTTGTTGGATATATTAATATAAAGTTGTTGTGAGACTATATCTAGAATTTTCCTTATGAATTTATTCATTATCATTAACTTTTGAGAGTAAGGTGGATTATCTCCCATTCTACTCATTTTATAACTTAAATTCCTCATGTTTAAATTCCTCCCTCATTCTGCTTTTTTGGGAAAATCACTTTGTTTTAGTACTTAGATCTTTTTTTTGGAAGTACTTGCTTAATTTTTTTGATAAAATGATTTAAATAAAATGGTTTCTAAAAGAAATGTTTTATATAGAATAATTTTATGTGGGAACTTAACATACATGGTGGTGTACATTCAATTAAATTTGAGATATATCATGTACATGAAGTACCATCATTAATGTGTGATAGAGAATGATTATGAAGTACCAACATCAATGGGGTCACCAAGTGGTGGCTTTATGACAGGATGACTCCATGCTCATGAGTATAGGGAGGTATAAGGTATACATGCATGTGTGTGTATGTGATAGGGAGAGAGAGAGACTATGAATATAGGATGATTATTTCAAGTAGTATGAAAGAGAGATAAACCTTGTTTATTTTTTCATACATGGAACTTATTTAGGAATTTGTAATAAACTGATTATTTACTTCTCTTATGTTTTATATAAAATGTACTAACATGTTCTTGTCCTAAAGTAATTTGTTGGAAATTATTTTTGGATTACCTAATGAGTTTATACTCACCCCTTCTTGGGAATTTTGGTGTGTTTGCAGATATCATGTATCAAGATATTCAAAAGTGAAAGGGGTCTCATTTTTCTAGTGGTGCATCATGATGATTCCTTATCAATTTTTTTGGAGATTAAAGTTATTTATTGGTGTCGTTGGAGTGATCCCACATTGGTTTTACTTTTTTTGGATGTCCTTTGGTTTCTTGGATCAGTTTTATTACTTCAACACTGCAACTCTGATGTTATTTCCTATCAGTTTTCTTGTGAGTCTCATTGTTAGTACTCATGCATCATATATTGGTTTAGTTTTTTGTTTTTTTCTCTCTTTATTATGTTGGTTCTTATGGGTAAATATTTCCTAAACAAATTTCTAATCCCTTGGAATTAGTTTTTATCCTTTGGTGTGTTGGGGATTTCACCAAAGGTTAGTGAGACCACTGCCTCCTCCCAACACAATGGGTGAGGGATGGATGTTAAAAATGCTATCATCCTTCATCAATTCATATATCTTTTTGGGATGGACTCAAGGAGGTAAAAATATCATAACCTTAAATTTATAGAATAAAAATATATATCTAACATATTTATGAATTACATCAAGTTACCATAATGGTTTGGGTATAAACTTTTTCTAATATGCTTCTAGGTAAGTTTTCATATAATAATCATGGATTTAGCTAATGAGTATATAATATCATGCATTAATACTGAGACTTCCCACTAGAACTACATTTCTCATCTGTTGTGAAAGGTTTTTTAGAAAATGATTAAAATGGTAATGTTGGTTGATATTTTAAATGGTGATTGTAGTGATGGTTTTTTATGGTGATTTGGAATTTTCGAAGCCTTCAGTTACTAGAGAGTGATTAATAAACAATTTTTTTCTGGTTTTAGAGAATGGTACTCGATAGACATCATAGAAATTCATGGTAAGAGACTATAAAAAATGTGGTTTCACCTGATCCATGGCTAAACCAATAGATTGTCCATAGAATTGTACAATATATTGAATAAATTTAAATGGGAAATCATAATAATAAACCTAAAACAACTGGATTATTCTATATAATTCCAAAAATAGAATCCACCTATTTTTAAGGGATTCCAAAATTGAAAAAGTACAAGTGTGGATCAATATAATGAATAAAATTTTCTATTTCCATGATACACCATTCAAGATAAAGGTTAATTTAGAAACCAATATTCAAGATGACATTTCTCACTAATAGTGGTATTTATTTGTCCAAGATAGAGTCAACCAAGGTCATATGTGTGAGGAACAGGAATGGTTTTTCAACAAACAATTTTATCCCCACACATTCAAGATAGATCCAAAAATTGATTTATTTTTCCAGAATATAGATAACCTATAAATGAAAGATTATATAGCTAAGTTTATAAACTTAGTTCATTTTTACCCTGAGGTAGCTGCTAGTTCATCTTTGAATGCATGCATCTTTGAATCAGGTCTGCAGTTGCAGATTCACTCTAAAATAATCATCCTCTACATTATGAATTATATAGAGATAGTTAATAGGGTGAAAATAGAGTGAAGGGGTCTTATTGGGAATCCTATAAGAATGATTATGTTTGTTTCCATGGGAAAAAGTGGGAACTCTTATATTGGTAATAAGAAAAAGAGGAAAACGTATTCTCAAAGAGGTCGTGTACATTAAAATCAAACCACTTAATTGGTAAATTTTCCTATTACACCCAATATCAAGACCATATGTTTCTAATGATTCTCACTCAATCACATTATGTGAGATTGTATGGAACCACCCCGAACTTGTCACAACTATAATCAGATGAGAAATATTCAATGTTATTATCGTAGCGCTCCAAATTTAGTTGTTGGGGATATATATTATGTATCTCAGATAACTAATTCTTTGATAGGAAAATCATTCTAGAAAAAAAATTCTTCATAGCTGAGTGAGATAAGGTGATTCTGGGAACATCATGCCCCCTAAAAAAATGCTATCACAACATAGAAGTAAGTAATAAGTGGGGGCAAGTAAGAAATTTTTTGGGGTTGAGAAGATTATCCTAGAGGATCAATATAGTCCTTCAATAGTGCAATGTTCTATTATATTGAATTTTACTCTTATTTAATAATTTTTTGGTATGGGTGTGTCCCACTCTTTTATTAATTCCAATATTTTTTATTATATGAGATTTCATGGTGAGATGTTTCCTTTTTTCTTCAAACTTCAAGCATCTCTAAGCCAATGAGAGTGTTGAGACTTTAAGTGTACAACATGTTCTATAACTATAAATGTGTATTAGTTTATTTTATATTTCTCAATTCTTGATATGGATATCTATAAACTGATTCTTGAATGGATTGGTCATCCTTCAATGCCTACATCGATTTTTATACCCAGTATATTAGTTTCACAATTGTATATGGTGTTGTGTGTCTCTTTAATGGAAATTGTGATGTGAACCCGAGTAGAGAAGGACCTTTGGTACCAATGGTTGGGAATATATCTTACAATTTAATAGAATTCACTTTGGAATATTCTCATGTAATCAATCATATAGATTTTCTAACCAGTGTTGACCAATTTTCTGATGTCTTTTCCTGACAGTTTCTTAGGGTTCCAACCTGAAATAGAAGTGAATTTTATAATTGACATCCTACCAGGGATCAAACCTATTTTACTTAAATACTATAATATAGAACTAATATAATTAAGAAAATTAAATGTTAGGCTAACATAATTGGAAGGATAATGATTTATTTAACCTAGTACGTCTTCATAGGCAACACCAGTTCTATTTTTCATGAAAGTAGATGGAACTATTTGGATTTTTGGTAGTTATTGTAAGCTCAACCTAGTTACAATAAAGAACTGATACCCTCTTACAATAACTGCTGATCTGTTTGATCAATTAAAGTTATATCAATGGTTCTCTAATAATGATTTTTAGTCAGGTTATCACTAAGTTTGAGTTTGGGTGGAGGATATTCCAAATACATCCTTCTATAGTCGTTATGGCCCTTATAAATATGTGGTTATGACCTTGGATCTTATAAATTCATTGGTAGTGTTTATTGAATTGATTAACTTAATATTTCAAATGTATCATGGCTCTTTTTTGGTATTGTTTTTATAGTATTTTGGTATATTATAGGACTAACTAGAATTATGAACAACATTTGATCATAGTACTGAGCATTGTGTGTGAACATAACCTTTATGCTAATAATTAAAAGTGTTATTTATGGATATAAGAGGTAGGTTTGCTTGTCCATGTCATCTTTTATAGAATCAATTCTATAGACCTTAAAAAGATAGATGTTTTTATCTCTTGGAAACCACTAAAAAGAATCTTTTATATATGCAGTTTCCCAGGCTTAGTAAGGTATTATAGATAATGTTTTCATGATTTTTCATGAGTGCCTCACTGATGAAATCATTGATAAGGAGAGGTAGTCTATTCAAATGGAGTGATAGGTGCTAGAAGTTTTTTTAAAATCTCAAAATCCTTTTTACTTCAATACTTATCCTTGTGTTTCAAGAGTTAGTTCGATTCTATGTGATTTATTATGATGCATTAGGATTATGGTCCAGATTTGTTCTCATGTAGGGAGATCATGTTGTGGATTATGGGTAACAAAATCTATAGGTACATAAGAATAATTATCCAATAAATGATTTAGAATTTGTTTTTGTTGTCCATTAAATGAAAATTTGGCATAATTATCTTTTTGGTGAGAAATTAATAGTATTTAAAGATCATAAACACTTGATGAAAATTTTCTCACAAATAGATTTGAATATAAGGTAATGAATATTGATGGAATATATATAAATATTTGACATTGAATTGATTTATACACCAGATAAAGGGAATTTTATGGCTAACGAATTGATTATAAATTCATAGAGTCTGTTGGATAAAGAGGCTTTGAATAAGTAGTGGATGATATCGTTCATAGCTGATATTCACAGGGATTGTGATGAAAAAAGTGATGTCACAGTTTTATTGTTAGTTTTTGTTGTTCCTGATTTTGTTGACCAGGTTATAGATGCTCACTCATCCAATTCTGACTGTCTCACTATGAGGTCAAAAATAATTTTTGGGGATACCATTAATGTATGGACACTAGATGGGAGTTCAGTGTTATATTTCAGATATCGTATTATGGTTTCTCCTACTTATAAGGAAAATATTCACTCTATATACCACCACTCGAGATGGGTAGTTCATCCCAGAATATAGAAAATGTATTATGAAACAAAAATAATGTTTTGGTGTAATTTAATAAAGAGGAGAGTGGGGTAGTATGTATCGGTATGCCTCATTGTTTTCACTCAGTGAGTGGAAATTATTCATATGTGGGAAAATACCTGTACTTTTTGGGTGGATTACAATGGGGTTGATTCATGGAAATGGAAACACCCAATGGTTCTTGAATCTATGATGGTCCATGGGGATTCTTTTTAATGGTATCTAACAACTAATAATTTCTACTAATTATTATTATGAAGTGACATTGGTCAAGAGGATGGGAGGTCAGACTCATTCCACCTTGTTGAGGGAGATTATTACATACTCTAAGACTCACTTATATACTTAAGATGTATTCAAGAATCCTTCCAAAATACCAATGTAGAAATAATCACCCTTTTTATATTATCAATCATTTATTATCATGTATTGACATGAACCATTTGTATGTATCATAGTTTCTCCATCTTTTTTTTATTTAATTTTTAATGCCTTATTTTAAATAATTGTGATTTGAAACCTTATAATTAGAAACTAGGGAATTTATATCCATCCAGGAGGGAGATAGTTGATTTTATTTCATGACTAGATCAGTATAGGACTTATTTTGTATCCTTGTGAGAGGAATCATAAACCATGTAGTTCGGTGTTTTTAATGGGACACGTTGTGCCTTTTATGCTCCCATGACGAGGACCAAACCATTTCATTTAACATAGTGTGGAAAGGAAATCTAGAATAAAGGGTCCTAGAAAAAGATTATGTGGGACTTATATATGTTGATACCTTTTATATTTGATAATACTCAGGATAAATGTATCCCTCCAAGTGGTGACATCACCTCATTGGGAATATAGCCCAATAAGGATGATAATGGGTTGAAGGTTTTGGGTTTGAACTCAGAAAGGAATCCCACATATCCCATTGGGATGGGAATCAAAGCCCATGTAGTTCAATATACTTGTGGATTAAACTTATAGAGGAGTCCCAAAGTTGAAAAATTTGATTATTCTAGTGATATTATTAACTCGAGTCTCTAATCCCAAATGATTCATTCATGGATTGACAAACAAGGAACACTTGTAGATTGGAAACATTACATAATTGATTTCAAATAGGACTTTCACCTAAACTGGAATCCCATGGTTGAACATCCTTCATTATCCATTTATGGATCCATGAGGGGATATGGGAGGTAGGAATAATATGAAATCCTATAATAAAGTCTATGGGATTAATCTAGTATGGATTCCTAGAGGAACTCCTCATCCACTGGTGAAAGAGTGTGGGACTATGGCGGGGTGGCCAAGAAGAATGACTAGGGAATTACTCTTTGAAGGATTTTTATAAGAATCTATCTTCCTATGTGCTTTTAAACCATGGATTAAGGTTACACATTCTCTGATTTGGGATACAGGAGATACAGATATAACATGATTCACTTCACGTTTTAGGCAACATGCAAGAGCTTAGTATCTCTTCATAAACCATGAATTCCCCTATAACTACCTCTAGTATTAGGGTCCCCATTACTAGGGGATTTCATAATTGAAAATGATCTAACGACCCATCCTATTTAGGTGATTAATTAAGAGAAATATTTTACTAATATAATGCATGATCAATATGGAGATAGATTGGTGTACTAGATAAAATGAACATAATGGTATGGTGGTCTCAAGGTAGGACTTACTTTAGTGTTTCTTATATTTTTATAATGATTGGAAAAAACCATTTAGACACTCTGTAAAGGGGATAATATGAATAAAAATTAGTCATGTAAATATAGTGTTTATAGAAGAGAAGTAAACAGCCGAAGGACATCCCATCTGGCATATTGTTCTTATTATGCAGTATGGGGGATATCTCTAATGGGGACTTCCACAAAGGGCGTATCATCACAAAGGTTATACTTCACGAGGGAGTATCTATTTTGAGGAATTACATATGAACCTCCCTCTCTAAAAAGGGGTTACCTTGTATTCAAGGCCCTTTGTGGAGGGATGCATTGTGGAGGTTACCTTGTTGGGAATTTTCCCTTCTTTTTCAGTTATAAAATTAATTGTAGTTTTTTATGAGATAGAGTATCAAAGTTTCTGAACTAGAAATTTTTTTGATTGGTCTTTCTAATTTCCCTTTCTCTCGGTTTTATATTTATCTTTGTGTGTCCATATCTCGTGTCTCTTGGTTATAAGGTTAAAGGGGTATTTATAGGCAGTTCCAGAAAAAATAATTTTCTGAAATGACTAGTAACACAAAATTCTATATGTTATGTGGTGGGAAAGAATCATTTCCCAATTCCACAAATGAATTTCATTTGTGGGAAGGCATAGAGGCACCTCTTCTCACTATAAATGAATTTCAATTGTACGGATAATAAAGGAACCACCTTATGATTTACAAAAAACATTTTTGGGGGGTGTAGAGGCACCGCCTCAAACCAAAAAATAATTTAATTTGTGAGGATCATAAAGGGACCTCCTTACACTATAAAAATCAATTTGTGGGGGTGATGTGAAAAAGAGTGGGTTCCACATAGTAAGCTTGATCTGTTATGTAGAAAATGTTAATTGTTTTATGGTTTGATTTCCTTTTCTAAATTTACTCACATTCTAATTTTCCTGGCCAGTTTGTTGGATTCTAAAATTATCTCAATTGTTATCTTGTATTCTTTACATAATTTTTAGGCTCAAAAAATTCTCCTATCATAATGGGGTCTGGTCAGTATGAAAATAAGTCCATTATAAGGAATAAACTTATCCATCCTGAGTACTTCACAATGTATCAGTGTATTAGGAGAAAGCACCACCCTATATAATGAGTTCCAAGTATACTCATTAGTCATATGGCGAGAATATGCACTTTTTGGTTATATATAATCTTGCTACCATGGTTCCTTCAGTATAGTAATCTCCCTTTGAGGTAGAACATTTCTACTCCATTGAAAAATGATATTGGTTTTTATATTTCGGGTCCTAAAATATTTCATTAGCATATGAGTGTTCACTCTAATTTAACATATCAATTTTTTACCTCTCATAATGTGGGTCATATGTGGTCTGTATAGCAGTCAATATGCCATGAAAAAACTTTTGTCTTTGTAAAATTTGCAAGGATTTATCATTTTCCTTTTATTTTGATGGTTGATTTATTATTTTTTTGGCTACATGGATCCTAAATAGGTGTTATTATTAAATTTTATGACTATAGTTGAAAAGAGAATGGATATTACCAAAATGCTGAGTCGAATCCTCAATACGATATTATTCTTGTGGAAAGGGTTCTGAAGTATGTTCTTCCATTAAAGTTACAAAATTACACATTGTCTAACAGGATTACCCAATATAATTTTGTGCTATAAATTAACACTATAATTTTTACAGCTATCTAAATATTATAATCTACTTGGTTATGTTTTTCCAAAAAAAATATTCAATATAATATCTTCATTGGGTTCCATATAGTCTCAGATCCATTTTAAGGGAACATCTTCATTTTTAATGGATCTTTATAGTCTTGGGATGGATATACTATACCCCTAAATCCTACCACTGAAGACAATTAATCCATCCTTAACCTCTTGTGGGATGATTCCAATGATATTTGAAGTTCAAAGTAGGACATGTGGTCTAGTAGAAGCTTCTCTAACAAGTAGTCCTGGAATTTTTGTGTACATCAGAGCTGTATAGAATTTCATGATCAATTGGGAAGTCATTGGTTTATACCAATAATTATGGGTTTCAAAATTTATGATGTATATTCCAAAGAGAATATTACCCTAACTGATCATACATTAGTTTTCAAACACCAACACATTTCATCTTCCATGTGGTGAATCCAAGATTAATCTATGGGATATCCAATAATTGGGTGGAATCCAAATTCCTGGGGTCATATATGATGAGTTCCTCCTTATAGATAACACTTAGGAAGATATAGAATAGGTTTCTCCTTTAGTGAGGAACCTATTAACTATGGTGGATAATTCCTTGGGAAAGTATATTCATGCCGATTCCATAATGACTCATGCCTTTTTACACATATTATTACATTATTTTTTACATAAATATCCATTGAATACAAAACAAGGATTGAGAGGCCTAGTGTCTTCGGAATACTAAGTAAATAAATCAATATTATTTTAATATCCATAATGTTATCCTCAATACC
Source organism: Viscum album (assembly GCA_963277665.1). NCBI lineage: Eukaryota > Viridiplantae > Streptophyta > Magnoliopsida > Santalales > Viscaceae > Viscum > Viscum album. The sequence goes on from OY728158.1 coordinate 1,511,104,310, forward strand.
TTTGAGATCCTAAATGTGCACGGGATAACCAAGAGAATACATTTAAAAAATGGATTGATCTAAAAATCCCAGTAAAGGAATAAACATAAGAAGGAAGCATAATGTGTGAGTCAAAAGTATAACATGTTATCATAAAATAGAAGGACTGTGAGTAATCACATTGAAGTATTACATGGTTTCATAAGATGTTGGAAACATAGGAAATGTGGTAGTAATAAAAAACATGGCATAAACATAAGTCAAAGCTTAATTCCAAGACAACATCACATGGTGGACAACATCCCATAATTTATTGGGTTTACTCCTTAATCCCGTACAACACATCTCATGAGAAAAAATCTTTACCGAATACATTGGAGTGATATCTAGGAACAACCATCATAACATGTCTATTATTATATGTTTCATAAAAAAATAAATCAATCATATGGTATAAACATAATAAATTCCCATTGAAATAAATGGGTTGCATAATATTTTTTTATATTACAGTCAAAGAAATTTCATAAAGAATGTATTAGATAAAAAAACATAAGGAATGTTTTACCCCATAAAAGGGAGGTATAATATGCTAAGTATATATGTGATATAAATATATACATATGTTATAATCATTCCATAACATTAGTGAGTTAATGGGAATTATATAGTGAAAGGTAATAACCCAAATAAAAGGGGTTGTTCATAGAAATCCCTTACCTCAGGTATGAATCGTCACATACATCATTATCTTCCATGATAATAAAATTATATTAATGATTTAATTTTTCAATAACCTCTTTTAATTGTATTATTCCATTTATTTTATTTATTATAATTTCATATTAAATTACTTATTCAATTAATTACACATCCATCATTTTGATGATATTCAACTCATATATCCAAAATGAATTCAAGAGGTTAACTAAGGTCAAATAAGTCATTATTTTATTCATAAAAAAATAATAATAATCATAACTTGATTATTATTTTTATACATAAATTATACTTTTAAAATGAACCATAAAATATGGCTATGAAAAATGAATTATGTAATAATCATATATACGGTAGGTTATACGTACGCATGAGTAATGTTTCTGTTTTCAATGATCACTATAGAAAAATATTAAGCATTATTTTATATTTAAATAATGATAATAATATAATAAATACCATATTATTTCTTTAAATACACTTATATTTACCATCCATGAGATGCGGTAATGAAAAACAAATTGCATCGCTTCGTGGAGGTGGTAATTCACACGTACGCATGAACGACATTATCATTGTTCAAAGAATGGAAATATAAGAAAATATGTGTTGTATTAATTTTATAAAATGAAAAATATTTCATTAATATCATATATATATATATATTAAATTTTTCATTATGTCCAATTCTGAGAGATAGTGATGGAAAATGAATAATATTAGTTTGCAAGGCAATAATCCGCCATACACATGATCAATAGTTTCATTTCCAATTTTATTAAAGAATGAAATAAATATAGTTTATTAAATTAATATAATAAAATATCATTATATGTAATATACATAAGTTATTATATTAATATGGTCAAATAATATTTTAAAGAGTTAAAATAAGAAATAAAACTAAAACATTTGGTTAAAGACTATAGCTCTTCTTCGGGAAACTTTATTTTCTTTACACCATAAACCCTATAAGGTTTGTATTATACCTAAACCAAGACCTATAGAATATGGTTAATTATTCTATAAATGGATTTGGGTATGTATTTTATGAAATAAAATGATTTATATGTTTAAAGAGAATAGGATATGATGTGCTCATTTATAAGTGAGGGGGGAGGCACTCTTGAAATTACTTAAAATATTAAATTAAAATAAATTAATTTTCATAGAAAATATGATCCAAATTGATATAATTAAAATATACGATTGTTAAAGGTAAAAAAAATATCATCAAATAAAATTTGAACAAGTTTTGATCCATTTTTTTCTTATCTCTTTGTTTTGTCCCACGTTAACCCTTTTTGACAAATACCACGATAATATTGTTTTTACTCTTTAGGGGTAATTTTAGTTACTATAAAAAGATATATAGTCCATAAATGGACCATATTTTATATTTTCAAACACATACCAATCACTTGGATGAATATAAAATTTTTATTAACCTAAAATAATTTTATTAAAAAATATTTATTATAAAATAACATTAATTTCATTTTTGGAACTATTCAATTAAATTGACTTTGAAAATAGCATGAAAACAAGGAATTTGAATATAATCCATCAACACCACTTAAATATGTATTTTTATATAAAAAATTATGGATAATAATAATCTAATCAAATTATATTACTTTTAATATTTTTAAAATCATTAATTTTATCTTTATATTAATTGAATAAATATTATGTTGCCTTTGTGTAAACATTTAAGGTAATTATTTCATCCCAAATAATTATAAAAAATTACCATGAATAAAAAAAAATTTATATTCTAATTGAAAATTTATAATCAAACTTAAGATTTTTTTTCCACATTAAAAATATTATAGAATAAAAAGAAAAGAAAGTAAATTTTTTTTCTTTATCGTTTACTTAATTAATATAAAAGTCAATATAATAGAAATATGGAACCAATTTTCCATGTTTTCAAAGCTTGTATGGATGTGACTGAACCCTACATATATAATAGGATAATGGTAAGTGTTGGTGTAACACCTCAGGTTTTTATGAAATATATATTTTATAAATAAATTTAATTTCTTTGATAGCTTTTGTTACACGCAACACCATGTGTTAATGAACCGCGATATACTATTAATATTATTATTTAAACATCAGCATTATAACCTAGACATTAAAATTAGACATAGGAATATTAATAACTGAATTTTTAAGATTAATTATAAAATTTTAAAATAAATAAAATGTCTTTATAAATAAGTACTTAATTTTTAGTAAAGTCTTTATATGTTTTAAAAAAATATTTTTATAAAAAAATTGATTTTATATATTTTTATGAAAAAACAAAAAAAATAATTTTTAAAAATTTTAGAAAGGTTATTTCAAATAATATAAACTTATTTTTCTGAATCTACATGTTAAAATTATATTTTATTGAATTTTTTAGAATTTTCTACAATGATGAATTTTTCAATGAATAGTTAAAAATTCAAATTTTAATTAAAAACTTTTTCATTTCAAGTATTTACAAGATACATTTTATTTTAATATGATTTTAAAATTAAAATTAGATCAATGATATTTTTATTCATCCAATTTACTGCATTGGAATTACTTTCATATTGAATTTTGAAATTTAAACTTTCTATTCTTATGAAAATGTTCTCTTTGGAAAACCTCTTTTTCATCGCATCTATAAGTTTAATTTTAAATAAAATTATGCCATTTATTGAATTAAATTTTATAAAATAGATTCCATATTTGGAATAATAATTATTAATATTATATAATAGGTTCAACATAATTTTTGGGACATAATAAAATAGAACTTCAATAAAAATTAATTACTGCAATTATGGTTAAAACGAGGTTTTGTGTGTTACATGCGTCTATGTTAAAATAAATTTTCCTCTTAAATTGGATTTTTATTTGATAAATTTGAATTAATATTTAGAATAATTGTTTCTATATTATATAATAATACTGATTTATTTTTATTTTTAAGGGATAAATCACCTAGGTAAATAAATAAAAAAACCAATTACCGTGGTGAAAACTAAAATGGTAAAAATAATTAAACTTAAATACTATTGAATGACATGCTTAAAACGTGTTTTTTTATGTGTTTTGAGACCATATCATCCTTCCAATAATTTTTTTATTTAAATTTTAGGAACATGGAATGAGGTATTCACATTATTGAATACTTTTAGATATTTACAAAAAATTTAATCCTCCTCAATTACAAAATGGGACATCCACCCCTCAATTATTCAATCATCATAAGAAATTTTTCTAAACCAAATACTGCAAAATATCTCTCCAAAATCCTTATCCAAATTATATAGTATTCTTTATTCCCAAAATAACAATCGAATGGTCCTTAATAAGAGATCCAAATGAGGTTTTTCTAAGTGAAGTTAATTATCTTCACTAAAACTTTTATTTGTAAATATTCACTTAAAACCATCTTTCATGTCACAATAATTAAAATATAATAACAAAAATATATAACATATAATTATATGTTATTATTTTTATTGAATAAATTATATCCATATTATCTTCCATAAAATATGAAACAAAATCGTTGATCGTGTGTACAACGGGCTACAACCAAACAGACCGATGTAATTAATTTTCCATCACTGCCTCACACGATAGGATAAAATTATGGATTAAAATTATATATATAATAATAATAATATAATTGTACTTATATAATTATAATATCATATATATAGTCATAATGTTCATTTTGTGAGAATATGATAACGTTGCTCATGTGTACGGCAGACTGCCTCTTCACGAAGCAATGTGATTAGTTGTTCTCTTATGCTTTACATATAAGTTAATAAGAATAGATTTAATGAATATAGGTGATATATATTAAATATCTAGTAATTTTTAAATGTGATATATTATTTAACTTTACTTTTTCGATAAAATGGAAACAGTTTTCGTGCATACGTACGGTCTACTATCTCCATGAATGGTGTAATTCATTTTCTATCTCTAACATTAATGGATTACTCTAAATAAATATATAATGAATATATAAGATATTTATATCATGATTAAAATTATGAATATAATGGAACCATGATCAATGTAAAAGGAATGAAAATACTAAACCAAAACATACACGAACAATGAAATAGTTATTACCCAAAATGTGATTTTAACAAGGAATTGTTAATAAATAGGTAATAAAAGATCATAAGTAATAATATATGGTATAATAAATATAATTATAGTTATTAAATATAAGTATAATAAACTTATATTTCTTATAAAGTAGGTTTGAATGTGTAGAAAGGAATTCAGGACTTAAGTTATGTTATATTTTGTCGCAATTTATCTTCTTTAAGACATATGTTATGATATGCACCTATATTTCTTTATAAGGTGTATATAAAAAACCTTTGAAATTTAATATAATGAATTTTTTATTATTGTGATATTTTAATTTTTCACATAAATTTATTATTTAATATTTCTTATGATTCAAAAGTTACCAAAGTGGTAAGTGTTTTATGATACAATCTCATCGTTTATCTTCTGATGATGAAATATTATGATATATCTCACAAGAAGCTCAGGGATTTTATTATCTAGTGTTTATTAAATGATAATACATGTTTTAATTTAATTTTTATTACTTTATTTGCTGAATAATCTTAAATATGTTTTAAGGGAAAAACTTATTGTATTTCTCTCTTTAGTCGAAATCATTTTTCTTTTTTGACCATGTTTTTTAAAAATGTTTTACAAAGTATTTTTTCTATTATCCAAATATTTTTTAAAATTATTTTTCACCCATGATTGAATTTTTACTAAATAGTTTTAAAGTAATCTTATTTTCATTTTCCAAAATAGGTGCTTTTAATTTTTGTTAACATTAATGTGAATAGAATATATTTTTTTCTGTACACGGAATGAATAGAATTTTCCACTATCATTTTCAATAAATTATTTAATGATTTATTTAAAAGTTTTAAATTTTATTTAAAATAAAAAAAATTCCTTAATATTTGGGAAATTTTTATTCTTTAAAATGGTTATTTAATGTTGAAAATTATATTTTACTCAACAAATGTTTTAAGAAACCTTTCAAAATCATTTTCAATCTAAGATGATGTCATTTGATGTTACATAAGATTTATTGGGGATATGATCCAATGACACCATCCTTATTATTTATATGGATATTTTATGATTATAATGTCAATATTTTTATGAAACTCATTTTCTTTTCCATAGGATATGCAATGATGAAATGAGGAAAGGTTTATGAAACCCATTTCTTCTCCGCAAGTCATGTTATGATGAAATTTTTATGAAGCCCATTTCCTTTTCATAGGATATGATATGATAAATATTTTATGATCTTGTGGAATACATATATATGATTTATATTATATGATAGGTGGTTCTATTATAAACCAAGTATGTTGGTTATGTTATAACCAATGATGGTGGTTCTATTATAACCAATGAAAGTGGTTATGTTATAACCAAGGATGGGTGGTTATGTTATAAATCGAAACATGTGGTACATATATCTCCCTCCAATTAATTGGTTCATTATTGATATATTATTATATAAAACGGTTGGGATGGGGAGTGAACTTAGTTCAGTAAGGTACTTTGTCTTCTATGATAGTCTTGGGAGTGAACCTTGACTACTAAAATGGTTTGGGGAGTGAACCATTCCACTTTTATATCATTGGAAGTAAGCCTTTACTACTAAGTAAATTTTGTATGCTTATGTGTATTATATAAATATATGTATTTTTCCAATGTTATTCTCTCATGGCTTAGGATAATTTATTCCTTTATGATTCATTTCTTATGAACTAATAAGATTTATTCCATGACTCATGTTTATGATATATAATATGCATAGTATGGTTTTGTGAAATATATTATCATGTTCTTAGACCCTTATGCTTATTTTATGCTTATATGATCATTTATATCTCCCTTTTTACCTTTATTGGGAATTTATGATCACCCTTTATTATGCTTCCTTTCCCCAAGTTATGAATAAAGTTATTATGTATGATATGTATGATAAGGGAGATAGTTATAAATAAATTAGTTCTAGATGATTAATTTCACCTATAAACCTATTGTTTATGATTCTAAGCTTCTAAAGGAACTAGACCTAAATTGTTTCAAGCATGGATCATTATTTTATGTAATAAATATTTGTCTCCTAAGATTGGATATCTATAAATGAAAAGTGTGGGTTGTTATAGTTGGTTTCATAGAAAGGTTTAGTTAACATTTAGAAACTATGACGAGAAAACTTTAGTGAGAACCATTAGGATAAGTCTATGTATAATAAAATATCTTGAAATTTTGGTGAAGGATATAGTGAGTGGTTTCCAAGAAATTAAATCCCTATCTAGATGTTAAAAGTGCATATGGATCTAGAATTTTTGTACCTAGGGGTAATAAATATTAAAAGGGTACATTGAGATTTGACTCGATCATCATCTAGTGCATGATAATGAGCTTTATTGAACACCTCATTTGACAGTCATGTGGGATGTGTTTTTTAAATTCACAAAATTTATTAATGATCGCGAACAATTTGAATAATGACCATGAATGACCTAGGTTAAGCCTAAGGTATCATATATTGAAAATAATGTGTAATTATTTAAACATCCTATGAATGATTGATCACTCTAATCAATCATTATTGATGTTCATTCTAACTATTTTAGTTTTACAATGGGATTGAAGAGATAATGATAAAGTAGAGGTGATAACGGAAAGGTTTAAATATTTAAGTAACCCATTGGAGCTTAGTTATATGAGTTCATGTATATAATAGAAAGTATATAGGGTTGTTAATTATTATCATCAATGATTAGTGTATGAATTAACATTGAAACCCTCTAATGACATGGTGATCACATATCAAGTATATGATTCTTCTCTAGTTTAATTTTTTGGGAATGTTCTTCCTATAAATCTTATTATTCTCCACATGGTCGAATTTGATGTTAGCTTAGGCTTGTATTGGCTTTATTTGCATAAATCTCGCATCATTTTCCAATGAATGGAGGTCATGTTTGATATTATGAACTATCCTATGATCATCTATTAATGTAATGATAAAGTTTAAATTTTGATGGATATCAAATCCATTGTATAGGACATGATTCTATTTCAAAATGGTTTTTATCTAGGATGGTTTGGGAGAAACTCAACATTAATGATATGCCTATTTTGAGGGAGTTTGATGATGTATTTTAGGAATAGTTTCCTATCCTTCCAACGAATTGTGATGTTTAGTTCTCAATAGAACTCATATATGGTGTTATAACTATTTCAAATACTCCCTATAGAAAGGATCTGATTGAATTGAAAAAAATGATAAAGAAACATGATGAGAATCATGAAAAGGGATTTATTTTTTCAAGTGTGTCACCTTGGGGTGAACCTATTATTTTTGTTGAGAAGAAGGATAGATCGATGTGGATCTGAATTGATTTTTAGGACCTGAATGATATTAAAATCAAGAACAATTATCCTTTACCCTGTATTGATAACTTGTTTGATCAACTGCATGAAGCTCAATACTTTTCCAATATTGATCATTATTTTGGATATCATCAATTAAGGGTAAAGAAGTAATATATACCCAATAAATCATTTTTTACAAGTTATGGACACTATGAATATATATTGATATCATTTTTTCTTACTAATTCCCCCACAATATTCATATATTTAATGAATAGATTCTTTATAGATTACCATGATCGGTTTTTGTATTCATTAAGGATGATTTGATTATCTATTAAAAGATAAAGGAAGAGTGTAAGGATCATTTAAGGATTATGTTGAAGACCCTAACATAAGAGAGAAGTTGTATGAAAATTTTTATAAGAATGTATTTTGATATAAAAAGTTTCATTTTGGTGTCATATAATATCAAGAGAGGGTGAATATGTGGATCCATGAAAGAGTGAAGTTATTGAACATTGGACTAGGATAACCATAGTGAATGACATATATATATTTGTTTATTTGATATATTATTATTAATTATTTATGGAAATTTTATCATGGTTATCCAATCCACTCACCAAGTTAACTCAAAAGTGAGCCAAGATTCTTTAGATACATGAATGTGAGGAAAAGTTCAAGAAACTGAGGAGAAGGTTAGTCATTGCACCTATTATTACACTATCCTGTAGTCAACAAGGGTTTTTTAATCTATAATTATGTATCAATGAAGTTGTTGGGATTCATTCTCATACATAAGGACATGGTTATATCTTATGCCTCAGGAAAATTGAAATTTCATAAGAAAAATACCAAACTCATGATTTGTGGTTAGTTGCAGTAATTTTTCATTAAATATATAGAGGTATTGCTTTTATGAATAAAAGTGTGATATATATAATGATCATAGAAGTTTAAAGTATATATTCACATGGAAAGAGTTGAATATGCACCATTGAAGATGGTTGAAGCTGATTAAAGATTATGACTTCCCAAAACATTACCTCCCTAATAAAGTGAACAAGGATGTCGATGATTTGAGTTTAAAATATCATACTGGCTTTTATATGATGAGGATCAAGAAAGATCCAATATTTATGGACTTTAAAATGATGAATTTAGAAATCATGAATGGAGGGGGGGTCTTGTCTTTATCAAATACATGTTCAACCATCTATCTAATTGAATATTAAAGGGTTATAAAAGGAAGACATAGATATGGAGAATAAGGTTGAAAATTTTCCTCATATTAACCTTGATTATGATAGAATAACAAAGTTTAGGAACCAAGTATGTTTTTCATCAATACGAGTTTTCAAAGAGCTATTATAAGAGGCTCATAATTCTTCAGTATCTATTCATCTTGGAAGTATGAAGATGTATATATATTTAAAGGAGTATTTATGGTGGTAGGTTATAAAGAGAGATATCACAAAGTTTGTATCTCAATGCTTGGTATGTTTGGAAGTTAAGGTTAATATTCAAAATTACAATGGGATTTTACAACCCTTACCTATACCATATATAAAATTAGAATGTATCACAATGGATGTTATCATTACACTCCCTAAAACGTCTAAAGGGAATAATGTAATATGGGTTATAGTTGATCACCTTAAAAATTATTCACACTTTATTTCTATCATAGAATATTCCTCACTAGATCATCTTTTCAAGATATATATTTTGTATGTGAAATGGTTTCATGGAGTACCACATTCTATTATGTATGATTAGGATCAAAGGCTTACCTCAAAGTTCTAGAAATGTATTTAGTAGTCTCTAGATATGGAGGTGAATTTCATCATTGTGTATCATCCTTGGACTAATGGTAAATCAGAGAGAAAAATTCAAACCCTATATTTTATTGTAAGATATTTTTCTAGGGATTTTAAAGGTGGTTGGTATCAACACATTCCTATAGTTGAGTTTTCTTAAAATAATAGATTTTAATGAAACATTCATATGGCTCCTTATGAAGCCCTCTATAGAAAGAAGTGTATATATCTAATGTTTTTTGGATGAAGTTAGAGTAATAAATTTATTGGGACCTGAGCTAAATAAATTCAAATTCATTTTATAATGGCTCAGATTTTCCCATTTTTATTTTTCAATTTTATTTTGGAAAATACTAAGACCAGGCACTAAGACATCGTGCGATTCTAAGGCCCGGTGTGCTCAGAATGTTTTTTTGAAAAATACTAATTTTTTAGTAGCACACACATGAGAATATTTTGAAATAAGTGAAATATATATTAAACAGTTGATCATATTAAAAATCTTAGGGCACGGTTGAGCTCAAAGTAGTATCATTACCCTAGGTGCGAACTAACATTGGTTGACATGACTCATATGTAGAAAAAGTCATCAGGGGCGTAAGAAAAAATAAAATAATTAAATAAAAATTATTTAATTTTGAAATGCTAATAACACATAAATTGAAACTCATGTTGGAAATCTGAGACCAATTTTGAGTTCATAAGGAGGTGTTTTCCTTAGGCAAGGCCTAACATCGACCACTGCAGGTCGACTGCAAAAGTTATTTTTTGGACGTGAACATCATTAAAATATTTAATAAAAATATTTTATTTAGATGTTACATGTTGAAACAGCTGTGGTTTTCTTTTTTAATATTCCATGTTAGTGGAATTCATGGTTATCTCCATAACCTTGGAATTCTTTGAAGGCTAAGAGAAGGTAACTCTCTCCTGACAACGAACATCAACGAATCGAGGATCAACAACAACATGAAGCTTTATTCTTCTTCAATGAGTGATCCAAATCGATGTAGGGTGTTGATATATTTTGATTTATTTTACCCTTCTAACAATCAAACGATAAATTTTGACTAACCCATGAATAGGTTGATATGTGGTTCGATCATTCTTGTAGGATGGATATTTAATGTGGGATTAAAGGGAATAGATCTTGGTGATTATTATTTTATTGGTTTCTTTTTTGTCCCACTAACATGAATGAATCAAGTCCAAATTAACATGGACCAAATCCATTATTTGGGTGTTCATTTACTTAGTCCTTCCCCCTATATCTGTCATGTTCTTAGTGTGTTCTTCTCCCTTTAAAACCCTACGCGGGTGATCGATCGTTACGCCCACGATCCATGGTGAAATGATCTATGATCAAAGGCTGTGATCCATGAAGGAATTGCCAAGGTGCAATGAGAGTGTAGTATAAATGATGTGTCTTCTGGTAGAGGGTGTGACGAATGGCAGGCTGCCATCAAGTTGTTTGGAAACGAGGGAAGCGTGTGGCCCGGCGGGAGGTCGGGTTCCAACGGGGCACACAGCCGCAGTCCAGTGGGACTGCACTAGAGGAGGATCTCACAGTAGCGCAAGCCATGGGATGTTGATAGGAACCATTTCAGGAGGCCTTGGAAGGATGTGTCTTAGAGGCTCCATCAGAGGAGGACCCCGTTGTAGTAAGGTTGCAAGACTAGGGGGACCTGGACATGGTTGCTTCTACGTTGAATGCACTGATCGTGTTGATCGGTAGCGCAGAGCCAAATCATGCGCTGAAGGATATGACTGGCGTGCGGTGGGCCAATATGGGAGAACCAAGTCACTATAGTGTCCCTATGGTCCGGGCAGTTCGGGATAGCCCAGACCGACCAGATTGGATTGGGAGAATCAGGTCGGGTTGGGTCAGACTAGGATCAGACCAGACCCTTTTTATAAAATTGGTTGTTTTATTCAGACTGTGTGTCTGTTTGATTAATTTTTTATGGCATTGGGACCCTTGTGATGATACAGTAATTTTGAGATACTCTAAGTGAGTATTTGTGGAAGTTGGTTTATGCTCTAATGCCTTGGGAAGTAGGTTCTCCTAGAACAAGTTCACTACGAGCAGAATCTTACGATTGGTAGTGACTATGTGATCTTGGTAACTATATGACTTGGGGGACTACTTGACCCATCAACACTCTATTCACCATCTAAGCTCTATGTGCCATCAATTATCTATACACCATCGATGCTATGTGTGCCATCGATGTCCCAGACACCATCACCACTTTGGGTGTCATCGATGCTCTGTGTGCCACTGACGCTTCGTGTGCCACCGATGATCTATGAACCAACGAATCTCTATGAAACATCGACGCTCTATGTTCCAACAATGATCCACGCATTGTTGACGCTTCATGTTCTGTCAATGCTTCGTGCACCATTGACACTTCTAGTGTCATGGAGACTGATAAATCTATGGAATATAACTAGAAATCCTTCTCTTTGTTTTGTATACTCGTATCTATGTGAGTTGATTGTATTGACTATACTTAGTGTGCTTAATTTGTGGTTTTCTTTTTGTGTTTCCTTTATGGTTTACCTTGTGTGTTTCCTTTATGTTATACTTTTTTTTTATTTCTTAGTGGTGTGCCTTTTTTGTTTTGGGGTCCCTACTGAGTACTGTTTTACTCACCTCAACATGGGTTATTCTTGCATGTGGCGTATCTTGTGCAGATGATTGATTATTTTATGGATTATTTGGTAGTTATTAGAGATAATCGTAATGGATGATGTGTGCTTTAGCGACTTCAGACAACTATTTTTTTACCTTCCATTTAGGTAGGGTTCTTTTCAGATGAGATTCAGGAGCTTATATTTTCCCTTTTTGGTTGGGCTTGTATTCTTGCCCCATTTAGTTTTTAGTTTTTGTACTATCAAATTATGTTTTTGGTATCACAGAGGTATTCATGATTTTTTACTTAGGGTTTTTAGTTCATCACTTTTGGGATTGTAGATGGGTGTGTGTGTGTGTGTGTGTGCATAGGAAAATGCCTCTCATTTGTGGGATATGACTACTCAGTGTTAGTCTTTAGCCTACAGACTATTGAAGGTGGGACGACATGGACACCGGGGGATGGGTCATGAAAGAGTGGTATCATCGGTGGTTTGTTCTAACTAACTAACTAGGAGTCAATATGATTGGTTTGGGGCAACATTGTTGAGTGTTTCGAGTTCGATTTTCAGGACCGGGAATCTAGTGTTGGTGCAGTAGTTGATGTATCCATACACCAAGACATTGAATTCTTCCTCCTAACATAGTACATGAAACCACCGGTTGTAGGGAAAATAATGGTACATGCATCATATAGGATTGAGTGTGTTCTCATGTCCTTTGTCAGCTCACCAGGTATACTCTATTGACTAGGGTACATCTTGATCGATTTCTGGATGCCTCCACATAGACAGCCAGCCAGGATTCTGTTGTGTGATCACGAGGATGGTCTTCCTTATGATGAGGTGTTAGAACAGGGACCAGTACTATAGATATAACCCTCAGTGGTGTACCAGTGAGACCACCACCCAGAGGGTAGCAGTTATTACTAGCGTTACTGGTAGAGGATGAATACAATATGAGGGTGTTGCATGTGTTCCAGAGGCAGTGACCTCCTAGGTTCAGGGGTGAACCAGACCCCAGGTAGCGTAGGATTGGCTAGAGGTTTTTATGAATGTCTTCCACCTAGTGAGGATTCCTCTCAACCATATGGAAGTCCTAGTCGCAAGTCTTCAACATGGATCAGTGGGGAAATGGTGGAGCTTAGTGATCTATACACATGAGGAGATGAACCTAACTTTGAAAGACATTGAGCATATCTTTAGGGAGGAGTTATTTCCACGATATTATTCTCCATGTTTATATAGGATCTACTACATCTGCAGTAGGTTATTCAGACAGTAATAGAGTACTCAGAAAGATTTATGAATCTTTCTCTCAACACCATGGATATGGTGTGGGACCAGTTCTTTTTTCCCATACCTTCGAGCAGGGGATATACTAGGAGATCAAGGAATCCATGATGTCCCTTATCATTCCAATATATTTTGGGGTACTAGAGAGAGCTTTGCTCATGGACAGCTTTCTAGCGGAGCAAACACCCATAGTGGGAGCCCCCACTGGGTGTTAGGTAGCTGAATATTCAGTAACAAGTAGCTAATAGCTGATGTAGGGATCCAAGTGGATCATACAGTTTAGGGCATGACCATAGAACAGGGGGTAAATAGTGTGAGGCTCCCAAGGCAGAGCAAGTCATCTGAATGATAGGTTATGTTACTCATGCAGTGGGTAGGGACATCTAGATAGAGATTGTATAACCCATCATACGACCGGTCAAGAGATGTTCAAGTGACCACTGAGACTGAGGAGAAGGTAGAAACAGTGTGGTACTTTAGGCGGTGAACATGGAAGTAGAGTAGGATAAGCAGCAAGAGGTGGATGGAGGTTCGATGTACTACCACCACCTCCCCCAGGTGGTCCACCATGGGCTTAGGGAGCTGGTGGAGAGGTATGATGGTAGCTTCAAGTGATGGGGGCTTATGACCCTAGGTCTCCAAATATTATTAGAGTTAAAATCGGTTTCTTTTCTACCCTAGCTTCAATTTTGATTGAAATAGGTGTCAGTCACTTTTTTATCACCTTGAACCTTGTTCGAGACACATATATTCCAGTGGAACCATTGACTCGATCACTAAACATAGAGGCTCCTACAGGGAAAGCTTCAATGATCACAAACTAGTTATGACAATGTTTCCTTACTCTTGGGGTTCATAGTTCAAGTTGGGATCTATTGGTGGAAGCGTTGAGTCCTTATGAAGTCAACCTCCATATAGACTAGTTATCCACAGTTGATACCTAGATTGATTATTTTAGGTGCATAGTGTGTTGTGACCATAGAGATGGTAAAAGGTTTTTCTTTTTAGGTAAAAAGGAAATACAATTAGATCAGGATGGACTCACATGTAGGAGGTTTCAGGTGATCACACACCATTTGGCTAGAATGACCCTTGGTGCGGTGGATGAGACGAGTCCTCGATTTCCTACAATGGTGGATATGTATGATGAAGTCTTTCTGAAAGATGTTTCGAGGTTACCTCCCTATAGATTGGTATAATTTTTCATTGATCTATACCTCTATATGGAACCAATATCTTCACATGCATATCATATGTCTCCCATGGAGATTTGTGAGTTAAGGGTATAGTTGGAGTATTTGTAGAGAAAGGGCTTCGTGAGACCAAGTGCTCCACCCTGGGCATCCCCTATTTTTTTTCAAAGAAGAAAAATGGGAGCATTAGAATATGTGTAGACTTTAGGTTCTTGAAAT
Source organism: Viscum album (assembly GCA_963277665.1). NCBI lineage: Eukaryota > Viridiplantae > Streptophyta > Magnoliopsida > Santalales > Viscaceae > Viscum > Viscum album. The sequence continues at coordinate 1,511,119,626 of OY728158.1, forward strand.
AGGTTCCCATGAATAATAATTATCCACTATAGAGGATTAATGAACTCTTCGATCAATAGAAGGGAGACAGGTGGTTCTCAAAGATAGACCTCAGATCTTGCTATCACCAGCTTTGAGTACGATATGAGGACTTCCCAAAGACAAACTTCAGATGTCAGTATGGCCACTATGATTACTTAGTGATGTTTTTTGGTGTGAATAATTCCATATAAGTGTTCATGGGACTCATTAATAGGATCTTTCAGCCTTACATATACCGGTTCTTCATGGTATTCATTGATGACATCATGGTGTACTCGGTGTCTGAGGAGGACCACGTGATACACTTAAAGATGGTCCTAGACACACTCTCAGAGAACCAGAATTATGACAAGATCTTGAAGTGTCATTTATGGATTCAAGAGGTCTAATATTTGGGGCACATCATTTCAGAGGTTGTATTTTCAGTAGATCGAGTGAAGATAGAGGCAGTACTTTCTTTGGAGCCACCCAAGAGTGTTATCGAGGTGTGGACTTTCGTTGGTTTTGATGCATAATATCATAGGTTTTTACATGAACCATCTAGGGTATCTTTACCCTTTATGTAATTTAAATGAAAAGTTAAGACTTTCATGTGGACAGAGAAGTTACAGCAGTTCTTTCAGGTGCTGAGGCAGAGGTTGACGAGTGCTCTCATCTTGAGTTTACCAGAGGAGGGTTTTGAGTATGTAGTGTTCTACAATGAATCAGGTCCTGGTCTTGGTTGTGTTCTAATGTAGGGGAAAGTGGTTATTACTTATTTTCCATTCCAATTGAGGCATCATGAGAATAACTACATGACCCATGATCTTTATCTAGCAACGGTAGTCTTCGCATTGAAGAAGTGGCGACACTAACTGCTGGGTAAGCAGTTTTTTGTCTACTATGACCACAAGATACTCAAGTATATCTTATCCCAAAAGGATATGAACTTGATAAAGTAATAATGGATAGGGTTCCTCTAAGAATATTAATTTTTTATTTTCTATACTCTTGGGAAGGTGAACATGGTGACAGACGCTCTCTGTAGGAGATCCAGCTTGCAATTTCTAAATGAGGAATTGAGCAGTTATCCTCATTGTAGATATCCTTTGTGGATAGATATGAAGAAGCTTATCTATAGTCAATGGTGGTTACCCCTCCACTCTTACAGCAATTTTGGGAAGCACAACTCAGAGATACCGTCTGTGAGACTACACATGCTCAAACGTCCATGGCTCATGCCCTGGATGGATATTCAAAAGGTGGGTAGCAAATCGTTCTCTTCAGAGGGTGCACAGTAGTGCCAATGACGTTGTCGTAGGAGGTATTTATAGAGTTCAATAATTATCCTTTTTTGGTACATCCATGATTGGTAAAGATGTATCAGGACCTCCGATATCAGTTCTAATGGCTAGGGATGAAGAAGACGGTGGCAGAGTTCATTTCTCGATGCCTCACTTGTTAGCAACTGAAGGTTGGGAACTAGTTTCCAATGGGTTTGACTCAAACCCTTGGGGTGCTAGAGTAGAAGTGGGATAGGATATAGATGGACTTCATGATGGGTTTAACACACATATCTAGGGGACATGATACCATTTGGGTGATCTTTGACTGACTCACCAAGTCGGACAACTTCCTACCGATCCGTGAGAAAAACTTAGTTGAGAGCTTGGTATACCTCTACATGAAAAATATAGTTCAAATCCATGGATTTCCAGAAATGATAGTATTAGATTGTTATTCTCTCTTTACATACCATTTGTATAAGGTATTTTAGGAGGGGTTTGGGACTCATTTGCACTTTAGAATGGTGTTTCATCCCCAAATGGATGGCCAGACCGAGAGGATCATCCATGTTCTAGAGGAAATACTACGTGTTTGCATCCTAGACTTTGTCTGCAATTGGGAGGACCACCTACCACTGATGGAGTTTTCACATAATAATATATACAACTCTACCATTGGTATAGCACCATTTGAGTCCTTGTATAGGCAACCATTTAGGTCACCACTATATTGGGCAGACCCAGGAGAGTAAGCACCCATGGGTCCATATTTGGTATGGGTTATGACTGAGAAGGTATAGATCATCCATGAGAAGATGATGACTACACAGATCAAGAAAAAATCATATGCTAATAGGATGTGGTGGCCTCTATAGTTCTATGATGGAAACCATGTGTTCCTTTGGGTATCACCTAGATGGGGATTGCATATATTTGGATGGGGAGGTAAGTTATCTCTGAGATACATCATCCCTTTTTGGATTATGAGTAGAGTTGGCGAGGTGGTGTACCACCTATCTCTACCCCTACTGTTTCACCAGGTGCATTATGTCTTCCAAGTGTCACAACTAAGGAGGTACGTGCATGATTCATCGCACGTCATCAACTAGGGAAAGCTAGAAATTGATGATGGGATGACTTTTGTGGAGTACCCAATGCAGATCGAGGATGAATAGAAGTTGATCCTTCATGGGTGGTTGATTCCTCTAGTGAATTTTTGATGGCATCATGGGAATCATTAGGAGATCACTTGGGAACGGGAGGCATAGATTCGTGCTTAGTACCCTCATATTTTTGTTGAGTAACCCTCGTTATAGATTTCCGAGATATAAATCCCGAAGGTGGGAAGAATGTAATGACTCATATTTTCCCAATTTTATTTTTAGAAATTATTTGGTAAACTTATGATTCCAGGCACTGAGAAGACGTACAATTCCAATGCCTAGGATGCCTTTAATGTTTGTTTGAAAAACGTTATGTTTTTAATAGCACGCACATGTGAATTTTTTTAAATAGTGTAATATCTCTTAAATGGTTCCATAGATCAGAAATACATGGGAATCATTGAGCTTGGAGTAGTGGTTTAACCCTAGGTGTAACTTGACATTGGTTGGTACAGGTTATCTGTAGTAAAAGTCACCATGGGCATAACCATATATAAAATATTTAAATAAAAAAATATTTTTAAATCCTAATAACTTATAAACAGTAACACATATTGGAAATCTAATCCCACCATCGACTTCCTAAGGGGTTTTTTTCCTTAGGTGATCCAAACATCAACCGACATGGGTCAACTACAAAAGTTATTTTTTGGACATGAAAGTCATTAAAATTTTTAATAAAAAAATTTTATTTTTACATTACATGTTGATATAGTGGGGGTTCCTTTTTTTAATAAGAAATGTCAAAGGTATTCAGGGTTATCACCATAACCAAAGATTTCCCCTGAGACATGGAGAGGGAAACTCTCTCCCGATGATGAACGTCGGCGAATTAAGGATCGACAATGACATGGACCACTATTCTTTGTCATCAAGCGATCCAAATTGAGGTAGGGTGTCGATCCCTTTGTGATTTCTTTTCCCCTTCTTAGAATCAAATTAATAACATGGACCAACCCACGAACAGGTTGATCCACAGTTCGATCATTCTTGTGGGAGTCATATTTATTTTAGTATTAAAGGGAATAGATTTTGTTGATTATTCTGTTGCTGTTTTCGTCACGATCCTTCTAACATGAATGGATCAATGATGAAGGATCAAGGCCTAGATCCTTTCCTTGGGTGTTCATGTGCTTAATCCCTCCCCCCTAAATCTATCATGTTCTTCGTGTGTTCTTCTCCCTTTGAAACACTATGAGATCGATCGATCATTGTGCCCATGATCCATGGCGCCACTATTTGAGACTGAAGGTCATGATCAGAGACAGAATTGCAGAGGTGTGATGAGAACATAGCATGAAGGAGATGGATTATGGTAGAGGGAATGAAGAATAGTGTGCCAATGGTTGGGTGTTTAGTGACGAGGGAAGTGTGCAACATGGTGGGAGGTTGGGTTCCTGTGAGGTGCACAGCTACGGTCCATTAGGACCATGCTGGAGGAGGAGCATGTGATGACACAGGACACTGGTGGCAGAAAGGCACTGCGGAAGGAGTTTGTAGTGGTGACTTTAATGGGACATGGATCAGAGGCCATGTTCGAGGAGGACCCCACAGAAGTAGGGTTGTGGGACTAGGGGGACCAAGACATTGTGTCGTCCATATTTAATGTGGTGGCTGCATTGACCAAGAGCACACAGAAGAGATGTGTGCTGAAGGATCCATCCCTCATATAGTGGGATAGTCTAGGCAAACCGAGCCACTCTAATAGCCCAACGTGGATGGACCATGTGGCCTAGTGGACCACGGTCTAGTAGCACATCAGACTGGCCCAAACTGACTGGGTCAGGTCGAGTCGATCGGGGCCAAACTAGACAGTACCCTTTTTACTAAATTAGTCAAATATTTAAAACTGAGTGTTCATTTGATGAGATGTTTTTGGAGTTGGTACCCTTGATATTATATGGTTCTTTTGTCATACATTAAGTTAGTTTTTTGTGGAGATGGTTTACAAACTAACGGCTTGAGGATTAGTTTCTCCTAGAACAAGTGTGCTACGATCGGAATCCTACAGCTTACTATGACTATTATATCTTGGAGACTATGTGACTTGGGGGACTGATTGACCCATATATGATCTATACACCATAGACGCTCTATGTACCATTGACCCTCCATGCTCCATCGATGTCCAGGACACCATCACCGCTCCGATATCCATCGATGCTCTGTGTGCCACTGACGCTTTGTGCACCACCGACAATTCAAGCGCCATCGACACTCCATGTTCCATCAACTCTCCATATGCCATTGATTCTCTATGTTCCATCTACACTTCGTGTTCCACCGACACTTCTATTTTCATAGATACTGAGAGATCTGTGGACTAAAACTTGAAATCCTTTTCTTCATGCTTTAGACTTGTACCTATGTCAGCTGACCATATTGAATGTACTTTGTGTGTTTAATTTGTGGTGTACTTCATTTTCTTCCTTTTTGGTGTACTTAAAGTTTTTTCTTTGTGTTATACTTCACGTATTTTTTAGTGGTTTACCTTTTTAGTTTTGAGGTCCCTACTGAATATTGATTTAATCACCCCTAGATGGGTTATGCTTGCACATGTTGTGTCTTGTGCCGACGATTGATGCTTTGATGAAGTCTTTAGTGGACCAGGGCTAGGTGGTTCTTAGAGAGAGGCCTGATAGATAACGCGTGCTTCAGTGACCTTAGATAGTTGTCTCTATACCTACCCTTCAGGTAAGGTTTTTTACAGATGAGATTCAAGAGCTTGTATTTTCTCTTTTTGGTTGGTTTGGTATTATGGACCCATTTACTTTTCAGTTTTTGTATTTTTGTACTTGGTTGTTTGTATCATAGAGGTATTCATGCTTGTTTACTTAGTTATTTCAATTCAGCACTTTTAGGATTGGAGATGGGTGTGTGTGTATAGGTACTTAGAAAAATGCCTCCCATTTGTGGGATATGATTACTTGGTTCTAGTTTCCAACCCTTGTCTTATTGGAGGTGGGCTTGTGGTAGTCACGACATAGGCCCCAGAGGAGGGTTCATGACACATTCAAAAACGCATCAATGCATCTCAGATTTGATAAAAACATTATGATAACAATCATCGGTGTGATATAGAATTTAAAGTTGGTGATAAGGTTTTCCTATGAATTTATCCATGAAATATGGTTATAATATTCAGAATGGAATTAAATTTGATACCTTGGTTTATTGGACCATTCAAGATTCTTGATCGAGTAGGGATGGTTTCTTATCATTTGGTGCTCCCACTGAACCTCTCTCGAGTGCATGATGTGTTCCATGTAACTATCCTGATGAAATATAAACCTAATCCTTCACATGTACTAAACACATAGGTCATATCGTTTTATCATGACATTTCCTATAAAGAAAAACCTAAGGAGATTCTTGGTCATAGAGATAATGTATTATGAAACCGGACCACTCACCTGGTTAAAGTTATGTGCTGAAACCACCAACTTGATCAAGCTATATGGGAACCTGAGGATATGATGAGGCAAAATTATCCTCATTAATTTTTATTATAGTGAATAATCCCAAGGTAAAAATTCATTTTTGGGGGTATAATGTAACACGCAGAGTTTTTTTGAAAACAAATTCAATTAATTTAATTTATTTGATAGCTTTCATTACATACAACATCGAGTATTAAAAAACTATGACATACTATTAATATTAATATTTAAAAATGAATCTTATTAACTATAAATTAAATAAGGTGATATAAATAGGAAAAGTATTATTTTAAAAATTATGTATAAAATTTTTAGATAAATAAATATATTTTAAAATAAGTACTTAATTTTTATTAAAGTCTTTATATGTTTTGATAATGCATTTTCCTAAAAATGATTATAATTATTTTTATGAAAAATAAATAAATTAATTTTTTAATCCTTCAGAAAATTTATTTTTAAAAATAAAATTCATTTTTAAAATCTAAAGGTTAATATTTATTTTATTGAATTTTTGGAAAAGTTTGTCAAAGAATAATTTTTCGATAAATAGTACAAAATATATATTTTTATTGAAATAATCTTTTGGTTTAAAGCATTTACAAGTACCATTTTATTCTAATATGGGTTCAAAACTAAAATTATTTCAAATATATATTTATTAATCCAATTTTGGTCATTTTAATCAATTTAATATTGAATTTGGGTATTAATACTTTCTATAATTATGAATAGTTGGAAAACCACTTTTTCATCTTGTTTGTAGGTTGAATATTACATTAAATTCTACCACTTATTTTAATTGAATTTGATAAAATGGATTCCATTTTTGGAATAATTATCATTATCATTATATGATAGTTTTAACATAATTTTTGGTCACAATGAATAATAAAGACAATAATAAATAATTAATGTGATTATGGTTAAAACATGGTTTTGTTCATTACATCCGACAATGTTAAAATTTAGTTTTCACACAAATAGGGTTTTTATTTGATAAAAGTAAAATTAAAATTTATAATAATTGGTAACATATTATTAATAAGGCTCATTTTATTTTTATTATTGAGGGATAAATCGTCTAGGTAAATAAATAAATAAAACTAGTTATCATGATGAAAGCAAAATGATAAAATTATATAAATTTAAGAGATAAGCAATAACATGTTTAAAACATTTATTTTTTGTGATAGAGTTTTGGATCAACCATATCATCCCAACTCTCCTTTATTTTTTAAATTTGTAGGCACATGGCATGATATTGACTTCCCATTATTGAATAGTTTTGGGTATTTACAAAAAAGTAACTCGTCAAATTATAAAAGGGGGCCTCCTACCCTCACTTATTCACTCATCATAAGTTATTTGTTTTAAATATAACCTAAAACAATAACTTCAAAATATACTTATCCATGTTATATTGATCATGTTCTTCCCAAAAGTCTAATCCTTTGGTCTTAATAAGAGATTAAAAGGGGGTTTATCTAAGTGAAGGTAACTGTCTTCACTAAACTCATTCTTATTAATTATTCTCTTACTACCTTCATTAATGTATTAATAATTATAATATAATAACACTATTATATACCATATAATTATCTATTATTATGTTTATGTAATAACCTATATTCATCTCCTCTTCCATCAAATGTGAAATGAAACAGTTCATCAGGTGAATGGTGGGTTATCGCCTCACGAACTGATGTAATTCATTTTCCATCACTACGTCTCACAAATGGATAAATTATATATATAGTATTCATAAACTAATTATACTTCTATAATTATAATATCACATATAAATTTTTACTTTTTATTCTATGGGAATACAATAACATCACTTGTGTGTACGGCGGACTACCGCCTCGCGAAGCGATGTTATTTGTCTTCCCCTTAAAAATTACATGGAAGGTAATGAGGATAAGTTTAATGAATATATGTGATATATATGAAATATTAATTAATTTTTTATTTTTATATATTATTTTAATTTATTTCTTGATAAAATAGAAATAGCGTTCAAGCGTACATATGGCATACTATCTCTATGAACAGTGTAATTCATTTTCAATCTCAAACATTGATGGATTACTATAAATACATATATAATGAATATATATGATATTTATATAATGTTTGAAATTATTTATATGATGAAAATGAGATGAAATTAATATTAAAGAAATAACAAACCAAAACATAAATGAAAAACAAATCATTTATTACACAAAACATGATTTTATCAAGTAATTGTTAATAAACAAGTAACAAAATGATATAAGTAAATAATATATGGTATGATAAATATTGTCATAATTATAAAATATATTTATTCTAAACCTATATTTTTTTATATATGAGGTTATAACAAGTAAAAATTGATTCAAAACTTAAGGTAATATATTTTTTGTCCTAATTTGTCTTCTTTGTGACATATGTTATGTTATCGACCTATCTTTTTTTATGAGGTGTATATATAGACCCTTTGACATGTAACACAATTAATTTATTTTTTCTCGTGATATTTTAACTTTAATTTAAATTTATTCATTAATGGGGATTATGATTCAAAATTTACTAAAGTAGTAAGGGTTTTATAATATAATATCATCATTTATTGAGATTTTTTATGTTTATGCTTCTGATGATGAAATATTATAATATATATTTCAAAAAACATATTAATTTTATTCCCATATGGTTATTTCAAAAAAATAAATTTTTCTCCATTCAATTTACTCAAGAGTCCAAAATATTTTTTTTAAGGAAAACCGACTTTATTTCTCTCTTCGGTCAAAAAGATTTTTTCTCCCATGCCCATGTTTTCTGAAAATATTTTAAAGAAATTTTTTTACTATTATAAAAATAATTTTTAAAGTAATTGTAACCTATGTTTTACTTTTGACATAATTTTCTAAAATTAATCTTTTTTTATTTTAAAAATAATTTTCTCTTTATTTTTTCTACCGTAAATGTGAAAGTAATTTTTGTTTTAATGTACAAGTAATGTAAGGAATTTATTATTGTCATGACCAATAAATTTTTTAAATATTTATTTATAATTTTTCAAGGTTATTTTAAATGAAAATTTGTTCCTAAATATTTGTGAAATTTTTATGTTTTAAAAATATTATTTCAAATTGAAAATGGATATTTTACTCAATAAATGTTCTAAATGATCTTTCAAAATAATTTTCCATCTAATATGGCATCCTTTGATGTTACTTAAGATTTAAAAGAGATGTAATTAAATTTTATCATTCTTATTCATTATCTTTATAGTTTATTATTATGATTAAAAGTTGTTTATGAAACTTTTTCTTTTTCCATGGGTTATGTTATGATGAAATGATGAAACATTTATGAAAACCATTTATTTTTTAAACGTTATTTTATGATAAAATGTATATAAAACTCATTTATTTTCCATAGGTTATGATATGATGAATGTTTTATAATCTTTTATGTGATGGGTAGTTTTTCTATAAAATAAAGAAGATGGTTACATTATAACCAATGATGGTGGTTACATTAAAACCACAGATGGTTGTTGTGTTATACCTGAGAATGGGTGGTTATATTATAAACTGAGATGAGTGGGACCTATATATCCCACTAATACACTGAATAAGATTGATATATCATGATATAAACAAGGCTTAAATGGAGAGTTAACCTAGTTTATAAATAGAATTTATCCACTATGATGGTCTTGGTAGTTATCCTTGACTACTATGATGGTTTTGGGGGTCAACCCAATCCACTATGATTTATTTGGAAGCATGTATTGAATACCAAGAAAATGATTTTCTATGTTTATATATATACCAAAAATATATTTCTTATGAAAATGTTATGATCTCATGGATTATATTATTTTATTACTTTATTATTCATGTCTTATGAACTATTAAGATTTATTCTATGGATCACATTTATGATCTATGATATGAAGGTTATGGTTTTTTTTCAAATTTATTCTCATGTTTATAGATCCTTATGCTAATTTTATGCTTATGTTATTATTGATATATATTTTATTTTACCTTACTAAACATCTAATCTCACCCTTTCTTATGCTTCCTTTACTGAAGATATGAAGTAAGGTATTCTGTATGATATTTCTAAGAAGTGTGATGCTTATGAATAAATTAGTTTGAGATAATTTAATTCACCCATGAACCCATTTTTTATGTTTCCAAGTTTCCAAAGGAACTATACCTAAAGGATTTCTATCAAGGATTATTATATTATGTTATGAATATTCATCAATTAAGATGTGATATCTATTAATGAATAGTGTGGGTTGTTGTAGTTGGTATCATAAAAGGATTTAGTTAAACTTTGGAAACTAGAATGAGAAAACTTCAATGAAAACTATAATGATAAGTCTAAGTATTGTAAATTATCCTAGAATTTTGTTGAAGGATAGATCGAGTGATTTATAAGAAATTATATCCTTTTTAGGACACTACAAGTGGATTTATCTATTACACAATTGTGCCTAGGGGTAATTATTCTAAAAAGATAACTTTTGGATTTGACTCTATCATCGCCTAGTTCATGGAAACATGACTTGATACACACCTAGTTTTACACCCCATGATGATATGTTTTTAAAATTAAAAAAATATTTTTAAAGCATCATGAAGGATTTGAATAATGACCATTAATGAGTTAGTTTAATCCTAAGGTTTCATTAATTTAAAAGAATGTGTTCATATTTATAAATCCAATTATTGATTGATCACTATGGAAAAATATACCTAATGATTATGATAACTATTTTAGTTTTACCTATAGGATTTAAGATAGAATGATAAAGTCAATGTGGTAATAGGTATGCTCAAATATTTAAGTAACGTAATTGAGATAGGTTATATGGGTTCATGTATATCATAAATAGTATATAGGGATGCTCATTGTTATCCTCAAAAAATATATGTTGAATTAGTAGTGAAATCCCCTTTTGGAATGATGACCACATCCCAAGTCTACTATTCTTCTCTTGTTTATGTTTATGGGAGTGTTCTTGAAAATAATTTTATTATCCCTATAGTTGAATTTGATGTCATATTAAGCATAGATTAACATTATATACATAAATCCCACATCCATTTCTAAGGAAGGTAAGTCGTATTTTTTATTCCAAACCAACCTATAATCATCCATCAGTGTGATGATAAATATAAACTTTTGATAGAAATCACATCCATTTTATGGGTCATGATTCCTTTTCAAAAAGTTTTTTATCTCATATGGTTGGATAGAAACTCAAAATCAATGATATTCCTATTGTGTAGGAGTTTTATGAGGACTATTAAGATGAGTTTTTTATCCTTACACTGAATCATGATGTTAAGTTCTGAATAGAACTCTTACCTGGTTCTATAACTATTTCAAATTCTACTTCTAAAATGACCTTAATTGAGCATAAAAATGTGAAGAAGAAACTCTAGGATAATCTTGAAAAGGGATTTATTCAACCAAGTGTGTCACCTTGGGGTGAAACTATATTTTTTTAAGAAAAAAGATGAATTGATGTGACTCTATATTGACTATCGGGAGCAAAATAAGATCAAAATCAAGAAAAACAATTCTCAGCCCCATATAGAATACTTGATTGATCAACTTCGAGGATCTCAATACTTTTACAATATTTATCTTCCTTCTATATATCAAAAACTGAGGTTTAATAAGGATGATATATGCAATTCATCATTCTTACATGGTATGGACAATATGAATATATAGTGATGTAATTTGGTCTTACTAATACCTCTTATATCATTATTGATTTAAGGAATAGAGTAATTAGAGATTACCTTGATCAATTTTTGGTAGTCGTTATAGAGGATATTCTTATTTATTCAAATAAAAATGAAGTGTATGAAGATCGCATAAGGATTGTGTTGAAGACCTTAAGGAAGGAGAAGTTGTATGCGAAATTTACCAACTGTGAATTTTGGATACAAAATGATATCTTTTGAGTTCATATAATCTCAATATAGGGTGTGCCTAAGGATCCATCACAGACTTTAGTTATTTAATGTTGGCCTTGGCCAACCATAGTGACTAAGTTCTATAGTTTTCTTGGTTTTTCTGGTTATTATCCATGTATTTTTCATAATTTATAATGATTGTCCAATCCACTCTCCAAGTTATCATGGACGGGATCCAAGATCCTTGGAAAGATGATTGTGAGGTAAATTTCATGTAATTGAAGATAAGGTTGGTAAATGAACATAATCTTATAATACCCTTTAGTGGATAAGGGTTTTTAATCTATATTGATGCATCAATTAATGGTTTGGTATTTTTTATCATGTAGAATGACATGGTTATAGCTTATGCCTTATGAAAAATAATGGTTCGTGAGAAAAATTACCCAACTCATGATTTGGAGTTTTCTATGGTAATTGTTTCATTAAATATATAAAGGAATTACCTTTACAGAGAAATTTGTGATATATATACTAATCATATAAGTTTAAAGTATTTATTTATATAGAAATAGTTGAATATGTGCCGTAGAATATTGTTGGAGTTTATTAAATATTGTGACTTCTCAATACATCACCACCCAGGGAATGAAAACAAGATGGTTGATGCCTTAACTAAAAATGGTCATGCTATATTATCTATGAAAAAGATCACAAAAGATCCAATATTTATATATTTTAAAAGGATTAATCATGAAATCATGAAGTAATAGATAAAATGTTATCTTTCTCAAATAATTTTATATCCATATATTCAATTGAATATTAATAGGCATAAAATGAGTACATGTAGCAGTGGGAAAAGGTTAAAAATGTTCCACAATTTGACCATTATTATTATAGAATAGTGAGGTTTAAGAACCATGTTTGTGTTCAATCAATATGTGATTTGATTGATGAGATATTAGAGGAGGCTTGTAGTTCTTTATTATCTATTAATCTTCAAAGTATGAAGATGTATACAGATTTAAAAGGGGTATTTATGGTGGGATATCATGAAGGGAGATGTCATAGCGTTTTTATATTGGTGTTTAGTATATCAATAATTTTATTTTGAGAGATAAAATTATAAGGTTATGTTCAACCATTACCCATACAAGAGTGAAAATGGGAAAACATAATCATGTATTTTGTTGTTAGACTCCTCAAAACATCTAAAGGGCATAATGTAAGGTGGGTTGTAGTTGATCTCCATAAAATTTCTATACACTAAATTTCTATTATAGAATATCTCTCTCTAGATCAGCTTGCTAGGATATACATTAAGTATGTGGTATGGTTTTATAGAGTACCATGTTTTACTATGCTTGATTGAGATCTGAGGTTTACTTCAACGTTCTGGAGAATTCATCAGCATGATCTAGATATAGAGTTATGTTTTTTCACTTTGTATCATCCACAAACATATGGCCAGTCTAAGAGAAAAAGTCAGACACAAGAATATATTCTTATATCTTTTTTTATGAATTTCAAAGGTGCTTTGGGTCAACATCTAATGGATCCTTATGAATACCTCTGTGAAAAGAGGTGTGGAGCAACAATGTGTTGGGTAAAGTTAGAGAAATAAAGCTCTTGGGACATGATCTATCTTATTAGATGGAATAGAAAGTCAAATACATTCAACAACACATGAGGGAAGCTTATATTTTCTAGAAACTTTATATAGATAATCATCAGCATGATCTGAGATTTGAAAATTTTGAGGTGGTTTTTCGGGGAATTTATCTATTGAATAAGTTTATGAGATTCATAAATTAAATGAATTTGAGCCCTGGGTAAATTTTCCATTTCGATATTCTTGATTGATTGGGGACAATATCTTATCTCTTGTCTCCACCACTTAATATATCTCAAGTCCATGATGTGTTTCATGTATCTCTCCTGATGAAATTAATACTTTATACTTCACATGTACTGAACTCAGATTTCATGTCACTAGATTTTGATCTTTAATATGAAGAACAACCCATGAAAATTATCAATTATATAATGAAAGTTTTCTGAAATAAGACCACTCACCTTGTCAAAGTTCTATTGAGAAACCCCCAACTTGAAGAAGCCACATGGGAACCTAGGGATATAATAAGGAAAGCGTATACTCACTTTTTTATATTAGAGTGATAAATTTCAAGGGAAAAATCATTTTAAGGGGGTATAATGTATCATCCTAGGATTTTAGGAAATATTTTTTCAATAAATTTAATTTTATCTATAGCTTGCATTACATGCAACACTGAGTTTTAATAAACCCTGATATACTGTTAATAATATTATTCAAACAAGATCATTATAAATTTACCATTAAATATTATTGTATAAAAAGGAATAAAAATATTTTTAAAATTAGGAATAAAATTTTTAGATAAAGAAAATATATTTATAAATAAGTACTTAATTTTTAGTAAATTCTTTATATGTTTAGAAAATATATTTTTATAAAAAAATAATTTTATTGATTTTTATGAACAAATAATAAATTTGGTTTTTGAAAAATTTATTGAATTTATTTGAAAAAATAATGATCATTTTTTGAAATTTAAATTTCAAAATTATCTTTGGGTGAATTTTTGATAATTTTCTACAAAGATTTATTTTTCAATAAATAGTAAAATTACCAATTTTTATTAAAAATGACCATTTAATTTAAATAATTTACAGGATATATTTTATTTCAATATGTTTTTAAAATAAACATTAGTTAAATTATATATTTATCAATCCAATTTAGTTCCCTAGAATCAATTTTATATTAAATTTTCATAAAAAATATTCTAAACTCGTGAAAATTTTGTCTTTGGAAAACAGCTTTTCTGCCGCCTCTATGGGTTTAATTCTTAATTAAATGATATAATTTATGTGAATTTAAATTGATAAAATGGATTTTTTTTCTAATAATCATAATTTATATTATATAATATGGTTAATGTATTTTTTGGTCATAATGAATAATAAATAAAATAAAAATTAATTACCGTGATTCAGGTTTAAATGGGGCTTTTCATGTTACATGCTCCTGTGTTAAAATTAATTTTCCTCACATATAAGATTTTTAATTAATTAATTTGACATCATATTTACAATCAATGGTTACATATTATCTAATAAGACTTTTTTTATTTTGGGCTTAAGTGACAAATCACTTTGCTAAATAACTAAATAAAAACTAGTTGTTGTGGGGAAAACTAAAATAGTAAAATTGATCAAACTTAAAGGCTAAGGGATAAAATGTTTAAAAAATTTGTTTTTTTGTGGAGGTTTAGATCAACCATATCTCCCTCCACTCCTTTATTTATCAAATTTTGAGTCACATTTCATGAGCTTGACTTTTCATTATTGAATATTTTTGGATATTTAAAAAAAATGTCACTCCTTAATTATAAAAGGGGACCTACTCCCCACACTTATTCACCCCTAATATAAAATCCTCGGACCCTCACTCCTAGATCTTGTGTAGAAATCATGAACGTTAAATTTTCTTTTTTGATGCTGATATTTATGAAACATTATTTTCTATACAAAGCTTACCACATCAAAAAAAAATTGGTTCACTTAAATTCTAGAAGACCTTTTACATTTACAGTTTTAGAGAATTGGGAAAAAAATACTACATAAAATATTCACATGAATTTAAATGATAATTTTTCCAAATTAACTGGGATTTTATTTTCACATTAAGACATCATCATTAACCATATGAAATCCCTTCTAGTCATAATTCATTCAACCTACTTATTTATAAACTAAGGAAAAGGAAATATAAGAGGAGTGAGATAAAATTCTCAATAAGGTAAAATGTAAGTATAAAAAAATTAATTTCATTAGGGAGCATAAGAAGGGCATAAATTTATAATGACATAATTAAAGACCATGATTATAACATATTAATATTTATACCTGTCAATACCTAGATCATCAAACCAGAAAATGTGGAATAAGGAATTGAAAATTAAAAAGGTCATAATAATCAATAGTCATATCCAATATGATATCAATCTTAATCAAATGAAACTTCATTAACCCAAAGCAATAATAGATAAAAAAAATATTGGTATCTTAGAACATCATCTCATAGAACCCTTATAGAACCCTTACAAGTTGTAATAAACCTATGGTTGACTTACAATATAATTATAGGGAGAAAATAATCATTACCCAATGAATTGGAGTTCTATTTGGGTGCACCCAACATATAAGATATAATGGTCCCACCTAGAGCTATCTGGACGAAACCATCAATTATAATTTTCATGAACTGGAATATGAATAAACAACATAGAGAATTCATTTCAACATAACTCATTATAAAACCCATTATTATTTTTATATAATGATTAACCCATGTAAAAGAAATAGGTTCCATAACAAAATATTTGGAAGTTTATTATCCTGCGTAAAAAAATTAGTTCCATAACATTCTCTTTGAAACATGATTAACCTATGGAAAAGAAATATTTTCCATAAAAATCTCCTTAAAACAATCATAATCCATTCAAATAAAGAAATGGGGTGGTATAAATAAAAAATATCACTAATTTATAATAAGTAATAAAAATGTTTGTTGACATTGATGAATGGAAACACCATTAAAATTTCATTAAAAACATTCTTGAGAAAAATATCATTTTCATTTTGAAGATCAATTTTTAAAACATAAAACATTTTGGAAATTATTTTCTCTAAAAAATCATGAAAAATTATAAAATATGTCTTAAAAATTATATAAAACATTTATTTAAGAAAATATACTTTTAGATATTAAAAAACACTTTTTAAAACAAAAATTGAAAACATTTTTAGAAAACATGGTTTTGGAAGAAAATTAATTTTTCATCAAAAAGATGATTTTTCATAAAACTATTCTTCTAAAATATAAAGTATAGACATAAGGGGAAATTAAACGAAAACATGTATTATCATGACATAAATATGAGATAATAAAATTCATGTGAATTATTTATAGTTAGATCATTATATTTCAACATTGGATACTTAATCACAAAAAACAATCCCGATAAATGATAAGATTGTAACATGAAACTCTAACCACTTTGTTAATATTGAATCATAATCCCCATGAAATAATTACATTAAAGGAAAAAAATATATATATTCGAAAAATTAGTATTTTAATCATATAGCATTTCAAAGGGATAGTATATTCACCTTATAAAAGAAGATAAGTGTAGAACATAACAAAAGTATCAAAGAAGGAAAATTGTGTTAAAAATCCATTATCACTTTGGTAAATTTGAAACCATAATCCCTATGAGAGATAGATAATAAAATGCATATGTAAATCCCAATTAATTTAATTATAATAATCATTAAATAAATTCTTTGTTAGTATATACACCACACAACAAAAAAGTGGTGAATATGGAACATATCTCACGAAAATAAAAGTGAGACGAGAAAACCCCTTACCTTGAGTCTGATTCTTCATGTTTCTTCTTTAAATTCCTAACTAATAAACTTATGTTAATTATTTAATTTATTTATAACCTTTTAAAAATTTATTATTAATTTTATTTCAGTTATAAATAATTTATATATAATTACTCAATCACATAAGTGTAAGTCGTATGTTTTGACCATATTCGTCTTATGTGTTAAAACAGACTTTGGTAGGTCGGCTAAGGTAAATGAGGTAACTATTTTAAAATATATATAATAATAATCATGAAATAATTATCATATTTTGGTATAAATTAAATTTTTTAAATCAATCATGAAATATGGTCTTGAAAAATGAATCAGTGTTATGATCATGAAGATATTAGGTCGTAGGTACGCATAAGTAACAATCCCATTTTTCAATGATCATTATGGAAAGAAATTAAGTAACATTTATCTTTAAATAATTATAATTATGTAATAAATACCATATTATTTAATTATATATACTTATATATATCATTATATTTATGTGGGGAAGAAACAATAGGAATCACATCGCTTTGAGGAGGCGGTAGTCCACACTTCCATGAATGACATTATCACTTTTTTAGTGTGTGAAATGGAAAGAAGAAAATAATATATTATATTTATAGAAAAATAATTATGTAATTAATTATTATAATTTTTTCATTTATATGATATATATTAATTATATTTACCCTTATTACCTTCTATGGAACACATTAGGGAAAAACGCTTCACATCACTTTGTGAGGCAGTAGACTGTCATACACATGAGCAATTCTATCGTATCCCTTATGAAATGGAATATAAAAATGTTTTATATGATATAATTACTATAGATGTATTTCTATATAATAAATATCATATGTCTCATATATATATAGTATTTCCATCATTATGCCCAACCATGAGAGGTGGTAATGGAAACAAATGGCATCATTTCATGAGGTGGTAGTTCGTCGTACACTCAAATGATGATTTCGTAAACCATTTTGATGGGCGTGTGAGTGGGTTTATGTCATAAACTTAACATCACAATATATTATTATATTTATGATACTTATTATATTATATAATCATGGTATGAAAATAATTTAGGAGTCGGAGAAGTAAATAAAATAATAATTCTTTTAGAAGAACATTACATCTTCTTCGGGTCTCCTCCTTATGTTTTCACTAAAACCTTAAAAGTTTTGATTTATTCCCAAAATAAGGATTCTATTATGTGATTATGGAATTTTTTTAGGTGATTTTGGATTGTTTTGGACAATCCAAAATGCTTTAGAAGTGTTATGAAGTGGAGTGTGTGTGTGTGTGTGCCATTTATAGTTGAGGAGTGGCATTCTAGTAAATACTCAGAAGTATTTGTTATTGGGAGGTCTCACTTACCTAATGTTCCTAAAAAATTGATTAATAGTGGATATAAGGGATTATTGTTTCTCTAAAAACCTCTACCACACAAATTAAATACATTTTTTAAAAATTTTGTTCCTTAACTCATATGTTTCCAAATTTTTTTCATTTTGGTTTTTCATTAAGGTAACTAGTTTTTTATCCTATGTAAGGCATCCATTAAAACTAAATTAAAGTGGTAATTATTCTAAAATTTATATTGATTAATTTTAAATATTAAATCCAAATTATAAAATAAAAACCAACCTGTTTTTGTAAATTAAATTTAACATAAGCACATGTAACACGCAAAATCATTGTTTTAACCCAAATCATGCCACCAATGTTTTTACTATTTTGGGGTCCATATGTTCATTATAAAAGATCCATTTTTCTATTATTTAATCATATATTAAATTTATTAAAATTTAAAAAAAACTTTACATAATTTTTTTTAGTAATTTGAAATCATTTCATAAAATAACATTTATAATAAATTAACATCAATATCAATTTTGACATTATTTATTTAAGTTGAATTTGAAAAATATCAAGTAAATGATGTTATTAAAATATATTAAGAAAAAATATTTGTATCATTATATATCTATATAAGAAAATAATTTAACATAAAAAATCATTCTATTTACCTCACTTTTAATATTTTTAGTATCATTTCTTTTATTTTATTATTAACTAAGTAATCTATGTGCGGGCGTTTATTAAGTATTTAATGTAATTATATGATCTCTTAAAATTAAGGATAAATTATTATGATAAAAAAATTAATTTATCATTAAAAATAATATATATAACCTAACCTATAAATTTTTCCTTATCCCAAAAGCATTATAGAAATTAAAAGGAAGAAAGGTACATTTTTTGAATTTTTTTTCTTAAAATATTATATGGGTCAATTTCAGGTAACATTTTCCTAAAAACTCATATGTTTAGAGAATAAGGTAATTCAGGTATAAATATTTCCATAAAATGGGTTTTAGAAAATTTTTGGATCATTTTTATACCTTATATTCTATGTTTAACAAGTAAGTAAACTCGTTTTTACCTTAATCGCTGTAATTAATTTTAACTGTTTTCACAGATCAATTTGATCGAAAATTATTTTGGAATTATTATCAATTATAAATTATTATTATTGCAAATACTGAATTAATTTCCCTAAATTAACCTCAAATAAATGGTACAATTTATTTTAAAATTATTCCCACAAACGTGAAAAGAAAGTGGGTTTTTAAAGTGAAAATGTTTAAAAGTTTGAAATGCTTTTATATCCAAATTAAATATGAAAATTATTAAAATAAAATAAATTGGATTAATATATTTATAAATTATATAATTTTAATTTAAAATAAATTTAAAATATAATTTAACATTATAAATTATTTACATGAAAATTCATTTTTCAATTAAAATTCTCTATTTTTCACTATTCATCAAAAAATGAAACTTCTCTTAAAAATATCAAAAATTCACCCTAAGATAATTTTTATAGAATTATTTAAAAAATAAAGTTTATTAGGTCAAATAAAATTTATAAAATTTTCAAAATTGATTTTTAATACAAGTACATCATTAAAAGGCTGCATAGCTACCTTTAGAAAGCTACAACTTTTTATACATCAAATGGGATTTGTTCTTATCTTATAAATATAAAATATATTTGATTAATGTAAAAAAAAAATATATAATATATAAATTTTATTAATATAATTCACAGATATTAATTAATTTAATTAAATAGGATAAAATCCCTTCAGCGTCTAAAAATAGATTTTTTATAAAAACATTTACTTGATATGAAATTACTTTTCATATTCATTTCTAATTATTTGGTAACCAATCAATTCAAACATATATTTTCATAATTTAGTAAATCCTATTCGTAACCTCCAATTTAATAGTTAGAGTATAATTTTTATTTTAAATAATAATATTAATAGTATTTGTTATCTGTTAGAACACAATCTTGTGTGTGATGCAGGCTATTGAGGAAACTCATTGTTGTGTGTATCATAACATAAAATTAGTGTTTCTTATAATGAAATATAAACTTAGTGTTGAATTTTATTTATAATATAGACAATAATTTTCTTTTTATAAAATCTCAGGGCGTTAATTTGAACTTTATATCGTTAATCAAAGTTTGGAAATTTAAAAATACTTTTGTTATAAAACTACATCATAAAAAGGGTTAATAAAACAACATTTCAATAAAAGATAAAGGTAAGTAAAAAGGTTATATTTAAAAACAAATAAATAGGTTTCCAAATAGGAAACATAGGTGGAAATAGGTGAAAAGTGTAAATAATTTTAGAGAGGGATTGAGGTCATTGATCACAACCAAGTAAATGATCCATGGAAAGTTAGGAGCCTAAATAATATAAATTAGTGGTGATCGAAAATATTATAGTCTCATAAAAAATGAAGTTAATAATATAAAAAAATAAATATCCTTTTCTTAGAGTTAAGAAATTTCTCTTACCATCTAGACTAAGGTAATATGGAAATATACTTACTTGATGAGTATAATTTCATCCATTAATAAATTTTCACTATAATCTCATTTTTTTTCTCCAAACGATGCATATTTATGATTATTTTTTGATGCCTCAAGCCCTAAAATAAACTTATAAATACCATGTAACAATAAAATGGATAATAAATCTATTCCACCAATCTTTAAACATTAACCAAAAACAAAATGATTATCACATGCTAAGATAATTCCAAAAATTAATAAACCTTGATATGATACATTACTATCCAAAATTCAATTATAAACCCCAAAGTTTAAACTAAACCTTTCCATAAACCAATATCCTAAATAACATCAATAACATCAATAACCTCAAATTTTGTCTCATACCATTCATATTTCAAGTCAAAAAAAATATGGTGGTATTATTTTGAAGTAACATTAATCATTTAGTCACCAAATAAATTTTTAATATATTGGTTATCTATATGATAAAACATTTTTTCCCATAATTACTTAAATGTCTAAGATAATATAAACCCTATAGTTTATCAATACCTTAAAACTTATTTTCACAAAATATAAAAGAGTAATTCATATTAAATTGAAGTTTTATATATAATTCAAACCAAAACAATGTCTCTTAACAATTCATTAATAACCTCAAAAAAATACTATTTAATACCTGAAAGGGTTATCGTATAATATTAACATATGTTCAACCTTAATATTATAGTCATATGGTAGTATATGTAAATATCAAGATAGTCTCGCATGAAAACTTAATAATCTATAAAGTTATCTAAACCAACCTTTGATACCAACTATAATATCCCAAGACCCACACACCTAGATCATATACTGAAATCATGAACATTATCTTTTAATCTGTGATGACAATAATTGTGACCCATTTTTATCCATTCAAACCTTACAACATCAAATGAAAAATTGGGTCACTTACTTCCTAGGGGACCTTTTAGGTTTATATTTTTAGATAATTATAAAAAAACCTATATAAACATTTCACATGAATTTAAATGAGAATTTTTATAACTTAACCTATCTTTTTTTTTCATTAAGACATCGTCATCAAACATATGAAATCCCTTCTAGACATAATTAATTCAACCAATTTCTTTATAATCTAAGTAAAACGAAACATAAAAGGGATGATCTCAAATGATCAGTAAGGTAAAATGTAACCATTAACAAATTAATGTCATTAGTGATAATAAGAAGGATTTAAATGTATGATAACATAATCAAAGTGCATGAGTATAACATATAAATATTCATACCCATAAATACTTGGATTATCAAATATAAGAACATAACATATGACATTGAAAAAGGGAAAAATCATAATAATCAATATTCATGTTCCAAGTGATATCAATCATGATCAAATTAAAAATCATAAACCCATAGAAAGCATAGATAAAACATATTGGGATCTTGGAATATAATCTCATAGAGCCCTTAAAGAACCCTTATAAATTAGAATAGTCATATGGATGACTTCCAATATAATTATCCAAAGAATATAATTATTACCGAATACATTGGAGTTCTATCTGGGTGTACCCATCATAAAAGTTATAATGGGATCACCCAGTGCTATCTTGATGCACTAATCGTTTATATTGTCCAATAACCACAACATCAATAAAGAATATAGATAATTAATTTCTCCATAACTCATTGAATAAACCTTTATTCCTTTAATAACATGATTAACCCAAGGCAAATAAATGGTTTCCAAAACAATCTCTTTGAAAAATGATTAACCCATGGAAAAAAACTTTCATAAAAATCTCTTTGAAACATGATTAACCCATGGAAAAGAAATTGGTTCCATAAAAATATCATTGAAAAAATCATAATTCATATAGAGAAAGAAAGAGGATGGTATCAATAAAAAATATCCCCAGTGTAGTATAAGTAAACAAAGGTTATAGATTTTGATTAATCGAAATACCATTAAAATATCATTAAAAACATTCTTAAGGAAAATACCCTTTTCATTTTTAAAATCAATTTTTAAAACATAAAACATTATGAAAATCCATTGATTTGAAACCAAAATTAGAGACATATTATGATTGTTTTAAAAAAATATAATAATTATTTAGGAAAATATAATTTCATATTTTAAAAACACTGTTTAATACATTTTTTTTAAAATTTTTTAGCAAACTTGGTTTTGGAAGAAAAAGAGTTTTCAATCAAAAATAAATTTTTTCACACAATCATTTTTTTGAAATATCGAGTAAAAAAACAGAGGAATATGAAGGGAAAAATTATCCTCTTGAAATAAATATATTATAAGAAAATCCATGATAATTATTTATATATGGATCATAATATTTCAATATTAGAGACTTGATCATAAAAAATCCTGATAAATAATGAGAATGTAACTTGAAACAATTACCACATTAGTAAAATTGAATCATAATAACCATGAAATAATAAAATTAAATTAAAAATATAATATCCCAAAAATAATAATATTCATGATATAACATGTTAAATGGGCAGTGTATTCACCTTTTAAAATAAGATAGGTGTATTACATAAAAAACATTTCAAAGGAGGAAAATTGTGACGAAAATCCATTATCGTTTTGGTAAATTTGAAACCGTAGTCCCCATAAAGGATAGATCATCATATGGATTTGTAAATCCCATTAAATGTAATTATAAGAATCATATAATACATTCAGGGGAATTATATACACCACATAACAACAATAACTATTCTATGGTATATATCTCATAAAAATAAAAGTGATGTGAGAAAAACTCTTACCTTGGGTCTAATTCATTATGCTTGTTCATTATCTTTGTGAATAATAAAATTATATTAATTATTTAATTTATTGAGAAAATTTTACATGTTTATTATTAATTTTCTTTCATTTATAAAAATTTTATATATAATTATGTAATCAATTAAGTTTAAGTTGTATATTTTGACCATATTCGGATTATGTGTCAAAAATGACTTTGGTAGGTTGACTAAGGTCAATGAGGTAGTTATTTAAATATATTTAAAATAATAATAAGGATATAATTATCATATTTATAGATAAATTATAATCTTAAAATAAATCATGAGATATGGTTATGAAAAATTAATCAATGTTATGATTGTGGAGACGGTAGGTCGAACGTACACATGAGTAACGTTCTCGTTTTTCAATGATCATTATAGAAAGTAATGAAAAGTAACATTTATATTTTAATAAAGATACTTATATCATAAATACCATAATATATAATTATATATACTTATATATATCATTCTTGTGATGCGGGGATGAAAAAATAAGAATCACATTGCATCGAGGAGGTGGTAGTCAACACTTTCATGAACGACATTATCACTTTTTCAATGTGTAAAATGGAAAGAATAAAATGATACATTATATTACAAAAAATATATAATTATTTCATTAATATAATAATTAATTGATTTATATCATATATATTCGTTATCATTACCCTTATTACCTTCCATGTAACATGCTAGTAAAACATGTTTTGCATCGCTTTGTGAGGGGGTTATCTGCTGTACACATGAGCGATGATATCATATCACTTAAAAAATATAATATAAAAAGTTGTAATAATATATAATGAATAAATAGGTATAATTAAGTTATAAATATAATTAATTTCATGTATAAATAGTATGTCCATCATTATTCCCAACCATGAGAGGTGGTAACGATAAAATGAACGACATTGCTACATGAGGCGATAGTCTTCTATAAACACAAATAATGATTTTATAACCCATTTTATGGAATTTTGTTTTGGTGTAGGTCATAAACATAACATAACAAAATCTCATTATATTTAGGATACTGAATTCATTATATAATCATGGTATAAAAAATAATTGGTGGAGGTGGATAAGGAAATAAAATAAGAATGCTTTTAGAAGAACATTATCACTTCTTTAGGTATCCTCCTTAGAGTTTCACTAAAACATTGAAATATTTGATTTATTACAAAATTAAGTCTTCTTGGATGAGGGTAAAGAAGTTTTTAGGTGATTTGTTTGGGTTTTTTATGATAAAAAAAGGCTTTGTTGGTGTGAAGAAGTGGGAAGAGTGATTGTGCCTTTTATAGTTGAAGAGGAGTGGCATTCTTTTAAATATTCAAAGGTATTTACTATTGGGAGGTATCACTTCCATAATGTGCCTAAAAATTGAATTAAATGGGTCAAATGATTATTTGGTTGAGAAAAACCTCCACCGCATAAAATGAATACATTTTTAAAATATTTTGTTCCTTAACTCCTAATTTTCCTTATTTTTTCATTTTGGGGTTTTATTATGGTAACTAGTTTTCTAACCTATATAATTCCTCTATTAAGACTAAATTGAAGTTACAATTATTATATAATTTAAACCTAATTATTTTAAATATTAAATCCAAATTATAAAATAAAAATCCCATGTGTTTTAGAAATTAAATTTAACAAAAGTGCATGTAAGGCGCAAATAATATTATTATAACTCTAACTATGCCAACAATGTTTTTAAAAATTAGGGGTCAATATGTTCATTATAAAAGATAAACTGGACCATTAATGGAATATATTTGATATTTATTAAAATTTAAAAAACACTTTACATAAGATAAGATTTTTATTAATTTTAAATCATTTAATAATATATCATTTATTATAAAATAATATTAATTTCAATTTTGACATTTTTTATTTTATTTGAATTTTAAAAAATACCAAGAAAATAATGAAATTAAAATATATTAATTTAAAATCTTTTTATAATTATTTATTCGTCTAAAAAAATAATAGAACACAAAAATTCATTCTATTTACCTCATTTTTAATATTTTTAGTATCATTTATTTTATTTATTATTAACTAAATAAATCTTGTGCTAATGTTTCTTAAGAATTTAATGTAATTATATCATCTATAAAAATTAAATATAATTTATTATGAAGATAAAAAAATAATTTATAATTCAAAATAATCATTATAATCGAACCTGTATAGTTTTTTCCTATCCCCAAATCATTTTTGAAATTAAAAAGAAGAAAGGTACATGTTTTGTCTTTTTCATTTCTTAACTATTGATATGGGTCATGTTCATGTAAAAGTGTCCCAATATCTCATTAATTTAGATAATAAGGTCATAAGGGTCTAAATATGTATAAAGTTGGTTTTTTATAAGTTTTGGGTCATTTGTACACCTTAAATTCTTTGTTTAACCACTAAGTAAACGTGTTTTTACCATAATCATTATAATTAATTTAAACTATTATCACTAATTACTTTGGTCAAAAATTAATTTAGACTTATTATGTATCATAAATTATTATTATTTCAAATACTCAATTCATTTTACCAAATTCATCCTACATTGATGGTATGATTTAATTTAAAATTAGTCCTATAGATGTGACCAGAAAACGGGTTTTTAAAGTCAAAATGTTTAAAAGTTTGATATGTTTTTATATAAAAATTCAATATGAAAATTATTAAAATAAAAACAATTGGATTAATATATGTATTATTGATCTAATTTTAGTTTAAAAACAATTTAAAATATAATTTATCATTATAAATTATTTATATGAAAATTTGGTTTTCAATTAAAATTTAGTATTTTTAACTATTAATCAAAAATGAAATCTCTAATAAAAATATCAAAAATTCACTATAATTAAATTTTACATTATAATTTCATAAATTAAGTTTAATTTTTAAATTTAAATTTATAAAAGTGTTAAATATTAGTTTTAAAACAAGGACATTGTTAAAAGGTTCTAAAAATGACTTTAAAAAATATAGTTTTTTATACGTAAAATGATATTTTTTTATTATCTTATGCCTATAAAATATATTACATAAATGTTAAAAATTTTGATTGAATATATAATATATAAATTTCATTAATATAATTTACTAATAGTAGTTAATGTAATTTATTAGTGTAAAATGCCTTCGGTTCATTTATAATTAATTAGTAACCAAGTAATTCGACCATATATTTTTATAAGTTAGTTAATCCCTTTTGTAAATGTCAATTTAACGGCTATGAGATAATTTTTATTTTAAGTAATAATATTAATAATATATTTTTGTTTGGTAAAACTCAGTCTTACGTGTAACACAAGCTATTGAAGAAACTCATTATTCCATGTATCATTAGTTAAATTAAGTGTTGTGTGTAACACAAGATAAACTAAATGTTTTATGTCCTTCTTACTATCGAATATAATTTTCTTCTTTTAAAATCTTGAGTTGTTACACATCATAAGCCATTTGGCTAGACCAAACCCTACAAAAATCACTCCTAAATATCATTATACATGTTGTGGATCTGATAGGCTTCCCAAAAGGTTGTTTTTGGAGTTGATAGTCTTCACAAATCCTATAGTCATTAATAAGAGATCTAGAGGTTTTTTTGATAAGAGAAGTTAATTGTCTCCCCTAAACTCTTTATTTAGAATTCTTCTATTTGAACCTAAATTTGTATCATACTAATTTCAATAAAATAACACCAATATATAAAATATATTTAGAAGTAATTATTTTTATTTGATAACCTCTATCCACCACCTCTTCCATCAAATGGGAAACAAAACTGTTAAGTTTGTGTACAGTGGACTACCACCTCGCAAACCGATGTAATTCATTTTCCATCGCCACCTCTAATGAAAAGATATAATGATGAATTTAAATTATATATATAATATTCATATAATAATTATACTTATATAATTATAATATAACATATACCTTTTTAATTGTAATTCTATGTTAATACGATAACGTTGCTCGTGCGTGTGGCGAACTACCTCCTCGTGAAATGATGTGTTTAGTTTTTAAATTATGATATAATGGGAAGGTAATAAGGATTTATTTAATGAATATATGTAATATATATGACATATTAATGAATCTGTATAGTTAATATATTATTTAACTTTCTTTCATCAATAAAATAGAAACAACATTCATGCATATGTATGACCTACCATCTCAATGAACTGTTTAGTTCATTTTTTATCTCTAACATTAATGGATTACTATAAATATATTTATAATGAATATATATGATATTTATATCATGGTTAAAATTTGGTATATAATGGAACCATGATCAATGTAAAAGGATCAAAAATACCATACCAAAATATACATGAAAAACGAAGCATATATTACCCAAAACGTGATTTTAATAAGGAATTGTTAAAAAACGGGTAATTAATGGTCATATGTAAATAATATATGGTATGATAAATATAATTATAGTTCTATAGAATATTAATAATAAACCTATATTTATTATACATGATGTTTTAATGTGTATAAATGAATTTGAGACTGGAGGTAAGGGATTGGTTTCTCAATTTGACTTCTTTGGGACATATGTTATGTTATGCACCTATCTTATTTTATGAGATGTATATACAACACTTATAACATGTAATATAGTGAATTTATTTATTTTTATTATATTTTTAAGTTTTATTTAATTTTATTCTTTCATGGGGATTACGATTTAAAAGTTACCAAATTGATGAGGGTGTTATGATACAATCTCATCATTTATTGAGATTGTTTATGTTTATACATCTGATGATGAAGTATTATGATCTACCTCTACAAAAATAATTTACTTACTTATAAATTGTTTATTTCATGAAATTAAATTTTTTTTCATTTCATTTTCCTCTCTTTATGTACTAAAGAGTCCAAAATAAGTTTTTTAAGGAAAACCAGATGTATTTATCTCTTTGGTCGAAAATTCATTTTCTTCTATGTCCATGTTTTATAAAAATGTTTTAAAGAATGTTTGTAATATTCTATAATTTTTTATTAAATTAATTTTTAACCAAGTTTTTATTTTATAAAATGTTTTAAAAGGAATCTTCTTGTCTTTTTTTGAACTAGGTGTTTTTTATTTTTTACCACAAATGTAAAAAAAATATTTGTTTTAAAATACACGACATAAAAAAAATTTCACCATTATGACCACTTATTTATTTAAAATGTTTTTTATATGTTTTCAAGATTATATTAAAATAAAATTATTTCCTTAATATTTGGGAAAGTTTTATGTTCTAAAAAGGTAATTTTAAATTGAAAAGGATATTTTCCTCATGAAATTATTCAAATGATCTTTCAGAATCATTTTTCATCTAAGATGATATTCTTTAATGCTACTTAAGATTTACTGGAGATATGATCCAATTATACCATCCTTATTCTTTCTCTAGGTGTTTTTTATTATAATAATAATATGTTTATGAAAGTCATTCCTTTTTCATAGCTTATGCTTTTATGAAATGATGAAACACTTATGAAACCCATTTCTTTTCCATGGGTTATGTTATAATGAAATTTTTATAAAACCTATTTCCATTTCATGGTTTGTGATATAATAAGATTTTTATGATTTTTTGACATGAATATGTATTATTTTCATTAAGTGAAGGTTGTTTCCATTATAAAATAAGTATATTGGTTATTTTATAACCAAGGATGGTGGTTATGTTATAACCAATGATGAGTGGTTACATTATAAACCAAGATAGGTGGGACCTATATCATCCTCCAATTCATTGGGTAAATATTGATATCTCATGAGATAAAGATGACTAGAATGGGGTGTGTAACAAGTTCAGTAAGGGAATTTTTCCATTATGATAGTCTTGGGAGTGAACCTTGACTACTATAATGGTTTTGGGTGTGAATCCATTCTACAATGATTACCTTGGAATCAATCCTTGACTACTGGGGAAATGATTGTCTGTACTTATGTGTATGTCACGAATCTACTGATTATTCCAATGTTATGATCTCATGGCTTATGTTATTTGATACATTTATGATTCATGTATTATGAACTACCAATATTTATTCCATGACTCATGTAAATGATCTATAATATACAAGGTATTTGTTCCAAATGTATTCTCATGTTCTTATACCCTTATGCTCATGGTATGCTTATGTGATCATTGATATCTCCCTTATTTACCCTTACTGAGCATATTATCTCACCCTTTCTTATCTTTCTTTCCCCCACATTTTGAAGAATGTTATTATGTATGATATGTCTAATAAAGGTTCAAGTAATGAATTAGTTTGTGGGATAAGATGTAGTTAACCTGTGAACCCATTGTTTATGTCTTTAAGTTTTCTAAGGCACTAGACATAATGATTTCTAGCGTAGATATTTATGTTATGTAATGAATATTCATATGTTAATATGTGATATTTATGAATGAAAATTATGGTTCTCTATAATTAGGGTAATTTATTAGTCCTTATCATATTATTTTTAACCTTAATTATTTATTTAACATTTATCAGGGTGATAATTATTTACAACAGTTACTATTTATAAATACTAAAAATAAAGGGGACATATTCAAAAAAAAGTATACCTAGTTATAAATATTTAATTAATTTTTCAATATTCAATTCATAGAATTTGTATAATTTAATTTAAAATTAAACCAGAAAAGTGATAAAAAGTGGTTTTTCAAAAAAAATGCTTTTTAAGTAAAAAAACATTTTATACCAAATTCAAATTTATAATTTATTAGAAAGACCATAATTGTAACATTTTTATTCATAATGGACTAATTAATTTTTAAAAATAATCCAAAATATAATTTTAATTTGTAAATACATGAAAATAAAATACATTTTTCAATAAAAATATGTATTTTTCAATATGCATCAAAAAATCAATCTTTTTAGAAAAATAACAAAATTTACACATAATATAATTTTGATATAATAATTTTAAAAATTATATCAATTTATAAAATAAAATTTCCAAAAGGTTCTGGAATTAATTATATTATTTACAAAAAAGAAATAATTTTTTTTTGAATAAAATGTATTTTTGAAGTATAAAATGGATACTAAAATAGAAGTTCTTATTTAATAAGAATTAATTTATAAATTTTTATTAATTAGGGACTTTATAAATATTTCATAAATAATTTTTTACTATTAATACCCAATAATTTAATGGCTAGGTTATAATGTTCATATTTTAATAATAATATTTCATGGTTCATTAGGCTCGGTGTTGCGTGTCATATACTATATCAAACATAGTTTTCTTTTTTAAATATCAGGGTGTTACATTATTCCCCCTTAATAAATTTACCCTCTAAATTTAATATTATATACTAAAGAGAAAACATGTGAGATTAATTCTATTTCATGGCATCCTTTGGTTCCCAGGTTGCCTCTATTTATTTATAATCCCTCCATATTAATTTGACTAGGTGAGGAGTCTTTTTGTGTATAAGTTTATATATATTGTCCATGATCTTCACTGGATAATCCTCATCAGAAAGATCATTTTACAACTCTACCACCTATAAATTTAGTTTATTTTATGGATATGGTATGTACTATCAAGATGGATACATGGAATATGTTTTGTACTTGAGAAAGGGTCGGTGGGAGTGCTAGTCGATAACCCACAGCTCTAATGTGATTAATAATCTCAAAGGGGCTCATGTAACTAGAACTTAGCTTACCCTTCTTCCCAAATATTATAACTCTCTTACATGGAGATATATATAGGAACACATTATCTCTAACCTCAAACTTTATATCTCATCGATGATTGTCAGCATAGATCTTCTGTTAACTTTGAGTAGCCCTGATGTGTTATTGAATGGTCTTGATATTTTTTAGTATTTACTCAAACATTTCAGGTCCCAATATCTAGTGTTCACCAACTTCATCCCAACAAAAAAGGTGTTATATATATCTTCTTTTAAAGGGATTCATAAGGATCCATTTGGATGCTTGAGTGAAATCTATTATTATATGAAAACTCAACGAGAGGAATATTTTAATCCCATAATTATTTGAAGTGTAATTTACCTAGTAATATCAGGAATCAATGAGAGGGGAGGGGTTGAATCAGTGATATCTTATTTCTTTTATGTTTACACTTTTTTTTTAAAAAACGTTCACCTCTTGTTAAAGAGTTATCACCTTACCGAAAACAAAAAAAAATACACATCCATAGGAACACAAAAATTTACAAGGTTCACTAGTCAAAAATATTAGATACATCCTTTGTATGTTTTGGAAACAATCCAAAACCACACAATCCAATAGAAAACAATCCTTTTGTGTGGAATACAATGAGTAGGATATGCCCTTACACTTGTGTATCACTATGTTCAATACAATAGTGCATGTGGTTCAAGTATCACAAATATTTAATAAAAAGTTTTTATAACAAACATGCTACAGTGCTGCATGATCAACCTTCACAGAAAATATCTTCAAAACAATTCTTCACTTTCTTACCCAATGTTAGGAAAAAACTACTTGAACTTCGTAATGACACTCAGTCTGATTTCCCAGTCTGATTCTCAAGACTGACTTCTCAATACATAAATATGACCCTATGAGAATAATGCTAAAACAATCCTAAACCACCTCTATCTGAGTCCAGAAATCCCATTTGGATTCCCAGTTCAATGATCCTTCCCGCTATGATGATTAGCTGAAGAAGATCTTGTCTCTTATCATTTCTTCTTTTGTCTAGAAAACCTCCTCAATAATACTCAATCTTGAAACTTCTTATCTCTAAAATTATTCAGTGATCTATCTTATCTCTTATTTTCATGTATATTACTTGTGTTTGTAAATTAAAAAGTACTTCATCCCTTTAAAGGTGAGCTAAATAAATTTTTCTGGGATTCTGAAAATCTTTCTCGCTCAGCTAAATTTCTCAAAACTCCCATTTCCCTCAAATTTAGGGTGCATGTTTGACTTATTCAAAACTTCTTAGCTCTTCTCAAATATTCTATAATATTCTTAAAACTTCATATTTTCTCAATATTTTTTATATTCTTCAGTCTGATTCTGATTATCCATTATGATTTGGATCATTACAATGAAGGAAAATGTAAAACAATAGATTATTCATAACATTTATTTTCACCAATTGGGATATAATTCCACTCATTATGATTTCTTCATGAAAATAAATACATATTGTCACTCTTATTTTATTGACCCCCCAGTAAATAAATCAGAATTGAAGAAATCTCATTACGTTGCTTTGTACCAAATGAAACAAAAATGAGAATAGGATGTCTTCTCATTATGATGGAAACACTTCAGCATTGAATTCAAATATTCTTTAAAATTTGAACTCTACTTTAATACTCTTTAAAAATTTCTTTAAACACTCTTTCATGTCCCCCCTAGAAAATTATAATGAGGTTTTTTGAAAAAAATCATATTTTCTTCTTTTCCTCAGACCGATGATCCTGTGTTCAATGATGTTTATCGGTGTCAGCCTTTATGTGATGGATCGGTCATAGAGTCACTCTGATAATCAGAATTATATCCTATCTAATAGACTTTACCTAATTGATAAACATATCAGAGTTTTATTATTTTGGTCTTGACCCACTTGTTATGGGAATCAGTGTTCTTCTTTCTCTAAACCCACTTGAAAAGAAAACAACCAAAAATTCATCTTGATGAAAATGGTCGACTATATTTTTTATTGATATTTTATTAATTTTAAATGGGTCCCA
This sequence comes from Viscum album, assembly GCA_963277665.1. Classification (NCBI taxonomy): domain Eukaryota; kingdom Viridiplantae; phylum Streptophyta; class Magnoliopsida; order Santalales; family Viscaceae; genus Viscum; species Viscum album. The sequence goes on from OY728158.1 coordinate 1,511,153,423, forward strand.
AAAATACCTAATATACACATTATCCTTGAAAAATTATTTTATACCTTTGATTCTTAGTGGCACACTATATCTGTGGACCGATTATAGTGGCTTCCTTAATTTTCTAATTAAGATACTAATAAACTTATTTCATTGAAGATTTAAATTTTTTGGATTGTTGGTCTAACTAAAAACTAGCATCTTCATCTTCTCTAATTTAGATAAACCATTCCAACCATTAAACTAATATGAGTCTGGTGATCTTATACCAATGGTCTTGAGACTGGAAAGCTTCATCTTTATATACTTTATTCTTCCTTCAAAACATTTGCTTGTATCATGACTTCCTCATGAATCTGAATACATTAAATATTGGAATATAATCATCTAACTAATTGTGTTAAGTATTGTAACTTCTCATCATTTAGATCATATTATTTCTTTCCAACCATCCCTCAATATGATTGGTAACATCAACTCTCCCCCTTTAATTTTTCAAGATTAAATCAAATGTTTTACAGAATAATTATGATTTATGAGTACTCCAAGATCAGAAAAGGATCGTCAGGTTTTCATTAGAGATATATAAACTATAATTCAGCTTACCATTATGATATTCCTTCTATTACAGACCCATGGTGAGTCCAATGAAACTTTTAATCTAGAATAATTCCTCTTGATACGATGGACTTTCTTATTCATTTTGAGTTTGATTTCCTAAATATGATGGTCAGTCTGATTTTCAACTTTTATAAATAGAATGGATTTATTTCTTCTATGACAAAAAAACAACACTTTAAATTCTAACTTCATTCAGATTAAAAAACATCTTCCTGCCATATTGTCCCCAAAAATCTCCTCATTTTTATTTTTTTCAACAAAGATTCATAAATTAGGGAACTTCATACCCTCAAATAGTGGATTACTTATCAACAATTCTAAGCCTATGATAGCTAAATTGTGGTAGGAAACATGGATTATTGAAATTAGATCTATGCTATCCAAAATTTGTGACATGTGAACTTCGTCGGATTTTAATCACATCATTATTATCTTATTCAATTTTCCTGTTAAAAAAGTTTTCCTACAACCACTCATACAAATAGTAAGAATAGTTCACACACTTTCATGCTAGATTCACAGCTTACCCACAACTCCCCCTACATACAGGATTCCTTAAAAATATTATCACATATCAATGGATATATTTATGAAGCAATTATCCCTATTAACAATACTATCAACGACTAGATAAGATATGGGAAAAAACACATACCTCAACCTTGATGAGAATAAGGTTGGACGCCCATGTTCAACCTCAGTTTGTTAAAAGGTTTCTTCATAGAAGGTTTTTTCGAATATGTTTGCAACTTGTTATGATGTAGGCACATACTCCATATTTAATTAATTCTTCCCCACATTGTTTTTAATGAAATTTTATTTGATATCAATATGTTTGGAATGATAATGTTGTACCAGGTTTCTAGTGGGGTCTATTTCACTTTAATTATCATAACCCAATAGAAAGGATAACTACACATGAATAATTAAATATTCTAACTGAGTATTCATACACTTAAGTTGGTTAGAAACTTGAGTGGATAAAACATACTCAGCTTTAGCCATGATAATAGTTATTGGATTCTGTTTCATTATATGAAAACTAACACAAATGTTTTCCAGAAGAAAAATACACCATATTTTCATCTTTTATCATCTACCTTTTTTCTCCAATCATCATTTCATTACCCAAACAAATCAATATTTTATGATATTTCATAATTGATTCCAAAATTTTGTTGAGCGTTTGATATAGCTAAGAATTATTTTCTCATCTAATAGATGTGATTCTTTTAGAGCACTCTAAAATATTTCATATAAGGTAATATTATAAACAATGTTGGGTCTTTAGGAAATGATATAAAAAAACTTTATATAATATTTCAAAAAAAAATTGATCAACTTTATTGCCTTCACCATATTTAGAAAACTTTGTTCCCACTGAAATCATTGTGTAAACTAGTTTTGAATTTTCCATACTAAACTTCTTAAGAAGTTCCTTAGTATGTTTTTCATGAGAAAGGAAAATGTGTTTTTTATTTTGTAGGAATTTAAACCCAAGAAAGTATTTCATTTCTCCCAGTATGGAAAACTCAAACAACTATTTCATATCATTAGTAAATCTTTCACAAGTTATTTCATCATTCCCATAAAATATTATGTCATCAATATAAACATTTACGATAAGGGAAAACTCTTGAATTTCTTTGATATACAAATTACTATCAAATCTTCCTTTAATAAAATTTATCTTCCTTAAGAAATTATCCAATTTTTAATACCATGATCTCAAAGATTTATTTAACCCATACAATGATTTATTAAACTTTCACATATAACTTTCATCTTTCCAAACACAAAATCCACATATTTGTTCAATGTAAACTTCCTTCTCAAGATCACCATTAAAAAATGATGATTTGATATCCATTTGAAAAATGTTGTAATTTCATTGTGCAGTAATAGTAAGAAAATTTTTTGATTGTTTCCAACCTATACACTATAGAAAAGGTATCATCATAATCAATGCCTTATATTTGTTACTAACCTTTTCACACTAATCGAGGAAAGTTCTTTATCACTTCACCTTCTTCATTCAGCTTGTTCTGGAAAACCCACTTTGTACCAATAATATTATTGTTATCTTTTTTTTGGGTATGAGTTCCCAAGTATCATTCTTTTTTATCTGATCTAGATCTTTATTCACAGCCTAAACCCATTCTAAACACTCAAAAGTTTCATTCGCATATTTTATCTGAACTTTTGAATATAAAGAAGTATGTTTAACAACTTTTGATTTACTTCTTGTTTGGACCTTCTGATGTTAATCACTAATAATGTTCTAAGACTCCACTTTATTCCTCATACTAAGATGATATTTTTTAGATTATTCCTCATCACTTGACATAGATGAGTCCAGTTATTCATCTTGTATAGTATTACCATTGTCAGTATCCTTATCATAATTTTCAACAATAATTATTATTCCTACTCAACTTACTTATCATTATGGGTATTTTTATATTCCACATCATTATCAATAACTTTCGCATCAACAGAATCAAATATTATTCTTATTTCTTTATTAAAACATATATATTCTCTTCTTTATGAAGCATTTACAAGAAAAATCCCATATTTACCTCTCTTCTCAAACTTTACAAGGATTCCATATTTTTGTTTATGATACATGGACTCCCAAAAACTCTCAAGTGTTTCAAACATGGAGTTTTACCATAAAATATTTTATATGGAGTCATATCTGATCTTGGCCTATAAAAACATTAGTTTTAAATGTACAAAATACTGATCATGTCTTACCTCCAATAGTAATGTGAGAGACCATGTTCAAGTAACATAGTTATACCCATTTCATTCAAAAATCTATTTTATCTTTCATCCGCACTACTTTTTTGAAGATTGTATGTTGTAATTAACTCATTTATAATTATATTCTTGTCAAGAAAACTTTCAAATTATTCATTTTTGTATTCCACACCATTTTTTGTTCTCAAATTCTTCACCAAATACTCAAATTCCTTCTCATCTTTACTCATAAAACGTTTAAAAAGTTTCATAGAATCTGAATTATGGTTTATGTACATCACACAAGTAATGTGAGTAAAGTAATCAATTAAAGTGAATAAGTACTTATCTCTATGATTTTATTGTTTTCTCATTGTCCCAAAAACAATTAGAATGAATAAGTTCTAGGGGTCATCTTGAACAAATGTCAACATTCTTGTGCACAGAGTTAGTCATATTTCATTTCTGGTAGATTTCACAACACCAATCTCTTCTTCATGAAATAATAGGAATAAAAAGGACACTATCTCTCATTGATAATTTTCTCATGTTTCTCTAACACATGTGTCCCATCCTTTTATTCCACAAATTATTCTCTTCCACCATACCTAAGTAACAAGAGTTTTGTATTTCACTAACATAGAATAAGTTTCTTTTTTGTGTGTTGGCCTCTTATAACTATTTTTCCATCCTTCTCACTTTTCACAACAAATCCATTTTCATGAGGGTAACTTTTTTTCCTTGATCAAAAAGTTGTGGAACATATAGATTGTTTTTTATCCCATTAATAAATAAATATTACTTGGATTATAATTTTTCTTCCCTAATGACGGATGATCCAACACCTTTGATTCATAGAGATTCATCATTTAAAAATGTCAGAGTTCATTTTTTTAAGTATTTCACATTATTTAATAATTATAAGCCTCCTATCAGATGATAGGAACACACGTTATCTGAGATATAATTTTTTTTCTCCTTTTGAATCTTTCAAAGCAGTTTCACAACAAGATATTTTTTCTTACCTTTATCTTTCTTACCATCTGACTGTAGAGAATTGATAACAAAATTTATTTTTTTCGGTAATAAAATAATACATCCTTTTTCAAGGTTTCTAGGTTGTTAACATTTCTCACAAATAGTTTCTAAGGGTTGGAACATATTTTCAACTTTTATGTCAACCTTCTCAGGTTTCTTTAGAAAATCCCTATCATACTTCTTTCTTTGTGGGGATTGACTCCCCCTCAAACTTTGTCTTTTGTGATTTTTGTAATATTAGTAATATTGTTGGTAGAACCAACACATATTTTCTATATGTTTGAATCCACCACAATACTATCAGTATCCATATAAATAATATTTTCCTCTAAAACATCCATGTTATCTAGATTTTTTCACATGTTTTTCAGCACATAAATTTGATGACCACCAACCTTTCTATTCTTAACTAGATTCTTATTATTTAGCACGATTTTATTTTTAGAATTATCTAAACTATATCTATTAGATTTTTTTTGGAATTATAATGATTAGTTTATTTTGAATTCTTCACTTTTTTGGCATTTTTCAAATACATAACATTCCCTAATTTCTTCTTTACAGAAACAATTTCATCTTATTCTCAACCTTTGAAGGTAAATTTAAATCCCTTTTAGGTTTAACATTTATAGTAATTTCACTAACTTCTAAAATAGAATTTTTTTAACTTGTTATCCTATGTTCAGATTTAGAATACAAATTTGGATAAGTTCTAATTCTTCTTCTTTTTTCCTTTGGCTTAACTTCTAGATGTTCATCATGACTATTTTCTTTTTCAAGAGAATTATTCAAATCATCAAAAAATTATCATCTGGAAAACATTATTAATTATTTTTCGAGGAAATTTCATTTTTCAACCTCCCGATTTCTTTCTCTTGCCTTCTAATCTTACTTAGTAATTCTTTCAACTCTTCTTTCAAATGATATTCTAGTTTAGTTTATTCTTCTTCAAATCCTTTACTTTTGAATTATTAATTTTTAAATGTTTCAATAAAATTATTCTCATCTTTATTAATATATTTTTTGTATTCAACATCACTATCTTCTTCTTCATCATCTTTAGATTCAAAAAAATCTTATTTTGGATTTAAAGAATTTTTATATTTCCCTTTGGAATAAGGCTTAGACTTATCACCATGTCTCTTCTATGATCTTATCTACCTTATATAATCTTCTTCATTATTATCTTATTTATTTATTTGAGGATAATTATCTCCAAAATACCCAAAAAATCCACATTGAAAACACGTTAAGGGAGGTTTCCCTTTGTATTTACTTGTACCTATTTTAACATCTTTAGAAGACAGGGATAAAAATTCCACATGACTTATACATGCCTCGTTTTCATAATCAGTATCACCAGCTTCTTCTTAATTAAAACTCTTATTTGAATTTTCTTTCTTTTCCACATTAAAATACTTTTCTCTATCAAATTTTTTTTCCATTCATATATTTCTCCCTTCTCATTTCATACATAATGATATTTCAATGCAAATCATCCATAGATAATGTTTTTGGATCTCTATCTTCTAATGAAGAAACTTTAGCATAAAACTTATCGGGAAAATTTATCATGATCTTTTCCACAATAATATAATCCTATAACTTTTCACTAAGACATATGATAATGTCAAAAATTTCATATACCCTGGTAAATAAGTCACCAACAGATTCATATTCACCAATCTTGATATCTTCATACTTCAACCTCTAAATTACTAAATCTTACTTCTTTAATTTTGTATTTCCTTCATAAATCTTTTTCATATTATCCTATATACCATTGGTAATTTAAACATACATCATTAATAAAAACTCACTTTCATAAAGTGATGAGTGTAAATAATTCTTGGACCTTCAATCATTCTCAAGATTCTTCTTATCAACTGATGTAATATGAAATTTATCATCATTTGGAGGAAATATAATTGTTTTAGATTCAAGAACATCATAGCCAATAGATATAAGATAAATTAACATTCTATCTTTCGAGATATGATAGTTATTACCATCGAAGATGGGAATCCCTCTACTATTCACAAAATTCAGATTCTCTATTAGAACGTATCTTAAAAACTTTAGAAAAGAGTAAAAGAAGGGTAACTTCTACTCTAATAACACTTGTAATTTCCCAATAAATATCAAGTATCACTGAGAGGTGGAGAGGGTGAATCAGAGATACCTTTTTCATTTATTCTTCCCATGTCTGAAAAAACCTCCACCTTCTCTGAAAGAGTTATCACATTTCTGAAAATATAAAAACACACATCTATAGGAACATAATAATTTATAAGGTTTATTACACCACAATAGTAGAAACATCCTTGGTATGTTTTTTAAATAATTCAATACCACACAATCCACTAGAAAACAATCCTTTTATGTGAAATACAATGAGTAGGATATGCCCTTAAACTCATGTCACACTATGTTCAATAAAATAGTTCATGTGATTAAATTAGCACAAAGATATAATAAAAATATCTTGTAACAAACAAGATATGGTGCTTCTTGATCAAATTTCACAAATAATATCTTTAAAAAAATTCTTTGATTTATTACCTGGAAGAAAACAAGAACTTCCTGGACTTTATAATGACACTCAATCTAATTTCCCAGTCTGATTTCTCATTATAGAAATAAAACTCTTAGTGAATACCCCTGAATCAATTCTGAACCACTTCTATCTAAGTCCATAAGTCCTTGTCTGATTCCCAGTCTGATGATCTATCCTGATATGATGATCAGATGAAGATGAACTTGTCTCTTCTCCTTTATTCTTCTATCTAGAAAACTTTATCAAGAATACTTGATCAAAAAAATCTTCTCTCTAAATGTATTCAACACTCCAACTTCTCACTTATTTTTGTGAACAATACTTTTTCAGCAAAGTACAAAGTACTTATTCCTTTTATAGGTGTGCCAAATAATGTTTGGGCAAGATTCTAAAATTTTTTCCGAATCATCAAAATTTCCCAAAACAACCATTTCCCTTAAATTGCGGGTATATATTTGACTGATTTTGTTCTTCTTAAAACATCTCGAATGTTCTTAAATCTTTTTACAACTTCATCTTGCTTCAGAATTCTTAAACTTCTTCAGTCTTATTCTGATACATCATTATGATTTGTATCATTATGATAAAGTTAATGTAAAATAATAAATTTGTCATAACATTTCTCTATACCAATTTTGAGACAATTCTGCTCATTAAAATCTCTTTATTATAATAAAGACATATGGTCACTTCAATTTTCTTGACCCACTTGTAAATAAATTATAACTGAATGCATCTCATTGTGTTTCTCTATACCAAATGAAAACAAACGAGAAGAGGATTTATTATCATTATGATGGAAAAACCTTAGAATCATATTCATATTTTCTTTTGACTTTGAGCCCCCCATGACAACTCTTTTACAATTTCATAAAAAACCTTTTCAATTTCCCCCTTGATAATTACTTTAAGGTTGTTTAAAAACAATTCTTTTTTTATTCTTTTCCTCATACTGATGATCGTGTTTTTGAGGATGATTATCAGTGTCAACCTTCATATGATGGATCAGTCTTGGGTTCACTCTGATAATTGGTGTTACCTCAAATCTAATATTCTTGACCCAATTAATAAACATATGTTAGTTTTCTTCTTTATTTCTTGACCAACTTGTTAAGGAAATCAAATTTCGTATTTCTCTTAACCCACTTGAAAAGAAAACAATCACCAATTAATCTTGATGAAAATGGTCGGATACATTGTTGATTAATGTTTTATTCATTTTTAGTTGGTCCCAGAAATACCCAATACGAACAATCTCCTTCAACACTTCTTTTGTTCCTATGATGGTTAGTGGTACACCATGTCTGATGGACTGGTTCTTTTAGCTTCCTTCCTTTTCTCGTTATGATACCAATGAACTTATTTCTCTGAATATTTAAATATTTTGGCTTATTGGTCTGATTAAAAACTTGAATCTTCATCGTATCTCATTCTAATCAACCTTCCCAACCTTCAAACAAATATGAGTCTCATGATCTCATACTGATGGACTTGAGACTGGAAAGTTTTGGCTTCAGCAACTTTATTTTTCCTTTAAAACATTTTCTCGTATCATGACTTCCTCATGACTCTTAATATGTAGAAGATTTTCAAAGCATCTTCTGACCAACATTGGAGGTATTTTTACTTCTCATCCTTTCTAGGGTCTTCTTTATTTCTAACTATTTCTCAATACGATTCACATAATTATCTCTCCCACTTCCCTTTATCAAATTTTCATCATAATTTTTACAGAATACTTATGATTTATAAGAACTGAAATATCGTAAAAGCATCATCAGGATTTAATCGGGTCCATTCAGAATCTAATTTATATTTTAATTATGTTATTACATCCATTTATAGTCCAATGGGAGTCTGATGAACCTTTTATTCCAGAAAAATTATTCTCAATATGATGGAATTTCTTAATCAATTTGAGTTTGATTTCTGGAATATTATGGTCAGTTTGATTTTCAAATTTTAAAAAGTGAATTGATTTATTTCTTCTTTGACAACAAAATAAAATAGTTGAAATAAAAACTTATTTTAGATTTAAAAATATCTTCTATCAAACTTGGTCCCAACATGAAGTCCATCGAGCATGCTCTCAATATGTCTTCCATTCATGGCTAGTCATCCCAAATTGGCCATCATTTTTGGGGTGATAAGCCATACTGAAGTTCAACTCAATATTTAGAGCAAGTTGGTGACTCTTCTAAGAGATGGAGGTAAATCTGGGATCTCGGTCAAAAACCATCGATATTTATGTTCCATGTAGCCTCACCACTTCTCTGAATTATATCCTAGCAAGTTGATCAAGTTAGAACTCCCCACAAATTGTAATGAAATTAATAGTGTTCATAAGGTGATCCACCATAACCCATGTAACATCATTTCCTCTTGATATATTTGGAATACCACTGAAAAAGTATATGGTGATGTTTTCCCATTTCTATGTACGTATGGGTAATGGTTTCATGATACCCTTTTATTTTTTCCCATTTATGCTTCACTTGCTGACATACCAAACAATTTGATGTATACTCCATGATATCCTTCATCATATTGTCCCACCAATTGTACTCTTGGAGATCTCAATACATCATTGTTCTCCCTAGGTGGATGGAAAATGTTGATATATGTGAATCATTCAACAAAACCTTATTTATCTTAGGATTTTGTGGTAAACATAGTCTTGACCCAAATATTAAAATTCCATTTTAATCAATTTTAAACTCTAAGGATTTACCTTTTTTATAGCTTCCAACTTCTTCTAGATTTCCACATCATCTCTTTAATCATTTTTTACCCTCTCTAGAAGGGTTGGTTGAGAAATAATTTGAGAAAGGAATGATGATGTTCCTTCCTTTATTATTCCAATTCCATCCCTTTCAAGTCTAAGAAGATTGAATCCTTCTCAGTTCTCATTACTGATAAGGTTTTTAGATCCTTTCTACTTAGAGAATCTTCCATTTTGTCTTCTTTCATAGGATAGTAATAGATTGAGTAGTTATAGTGCTTTATTAGCTCTAAAAATCTTCACCAGAGCGTATTAATCTCCTTCTATGTTAATATATATTTGAAGATCTCATGATCTATTTATATTTCACATTCTCCCTTTAGAAATAATGTCAAAAAAAATTCAATGAAAAAATCATTACAGCCAACTCCAGATCATGTTTTGTATAGTTCTGCTCATTAAATTTCAACTACCTTGAGGCATTTGATATCACTATTTCAATTTTCATTATTAAATAGCCTAAACCCTTCATTGAATCATCGCTATATACCATAAAAAGTTCCCCACTTGAGGGAAGCATGAGAATTGGTGCAGTGATAGGCATATTTTTCAATTCCTTAAAGCTCTCTTCATATTCATTGGTCTAGAAAACATTTACTCCATTCTATGATATCTTGGTTAATTGTAATGCCCCGACCCCAGTTACCCAGAGTCGGTGCATTATTACATAAAATTGTCATGATCACAAAAGATCAAGTCTCGAAAGACTGATTAGTTTAGTAGCCTTGAATCACTAGATACATTAATAAGGTTTACATTACATCATAAAGTAAAAAAACTAAAATAATATAGTCTCCATAGTCCACACTCATATCCCCTTCATACAATCCATGCAGGTCATTCATAAAATATTTCTTCACATCCCGGGAAAAATAAAATATAGAAAGGAGTGTGCTCAGATGCTCCGTAAGGATAACAATATAGCAGAAGCTTTCATAAATAAGAATAAACATTTGAGGCAATTTATAACTAAAACAAAAGACTTTAAAACTTGAACTTGAGAATAATATGGCAAAGATAAAATGAAATAATTACATTTACTTATTCACATGGATATTCTACTAGTCGAATAATCACATGCAATATCAATAACCACTTTCATAATGATGGAATGCATAATTACAGACTATCATAACCACGTAGCCAAGGCCTCGTGCCAAGACTACAAATAAGATTTTGTCAAGGCCTCGTGTCAAGACCCTAGATTGTCTCATGAGACCTACCGGTGCATCGAGGAGCTATAGCGGGCTCCACCCGTCACTTACTAAGTCCAATGCATTCCTTATATGAACAGGTTAAAACATAACATAAACATTCGTATTAAAACTAGCATATGAAATGTCAATATTTTCTCCATAGAGCATGAATGGTATAAAAATAAAACATCCACAGTCAAACATATCACAAAACCTTCAATTCAATATGGAAGTTTTGTATCATAATAAATCAACTTTAAATAAGCTTAAAATCCATCAAAGGATGTTGACATAGATGAAATCAAAACTATTTTAGATAAATATCTTTTTTTTTGAAATCATTGAAAAGTCACACATTTATAAAGGAAGTAATTTAAAAGAGATTTTTGAATCAAAGTGCCCCATACCAATTTGAAACTTTTGAAAAGAAATATAATTTCAAAATATTCATGTTCATATAAATAAATCCTTAAAATCATTTTGAAAACATGGACATTAATTAAAAATATTTATAAAGATAAATCTTTAAAACATTTAAAATTCTGATCTTTATAAAGAGTACCTTTCACAAATTCTTAAAATATTTATTTTGAAATCATTTAAGAGTCACATAATTATAAAATAAAACATTTACATTGAAAATATTCTTATAATATTTTAAGGGAATCTTTTAAGATTTTACAACGGTGTAAAATAGCCGCACCCACTGTATAAGTTAAAAAAAGACATTCTTACCATAATTTTGTCGAAAAGGTTAAAAAGGACCTTGATTGGAAAATGGTGGAAAGATTCCGTCCAAACCATTTTATAAAATTCAAACAAGGGTATAAATTACTTTAACCCATAGTATAGTAAATATTTAAAATGTTTTGAAATACATTTTTAAGAAACATGGATGTGGATTATAAAGAGGTCTCAGTAGATAATTACGTATAAACAGCCTCAGATAATGAAGAGATTGTGAAGTAAACCCTCACCATGTACTTTTCCTTTGTTGAGGGTAGTTTAACCTCATGTATAATGGTGAAATAATTGTTATTAAATTATACAAAAATCATATACATTAATATGATATCATATATGATCTTTTAACATTTCTTTGTTAATAATATCTTAGTATTATCGTCGTTTCGGGTGTTAACTTACTCATTTTATTTTATATTTTTTGTTACATAAGTTGTGTTTGTTATGGATAGGTTGTATATTATTCATATCCAGAATGATATCAAGTCCTTAAATATTATTTTTAATCATCAAATTAGAATTATACTTGAATGGATACGATGGAGAATGAATCTTATCGCGTTCGTGGAGACGGTAGTCCATACGTACGCACGAGCGATAATATCATTATTTTGATATTAAAATAATATATAATTGGATGGTATGTTGTATATACATAATAATAATAATGTTATATTTATTATTTACATTAATTAGACATCATTATTATACCCATCTGAATAATAATTTATTGAATAACAATTATACCCCGACGTGGAGACGGTAAGTCGTACGTACGCACGTATGGTGACATGTCATTCAAAGGATGGATAGAATACTGAATATGGTTGTACAATATTTATAATAACATCATATTATATAGAATATACTGGAGTTATTATTTTAGAATAGAAATAACAAGGAAAGAATAAGTTGAAGAAGAAAGGAACTTGAAAGAGGGTGGTGAAAACATTACCTCCTCTTCGGGTTCTTCCTTTTGATTTGATCAAAAGGGATCCTTAGGTTGGATTTATGATCAAACTAAGGCCTCTAGGTTGAATTGAGGTAATTTTAGAGAATAATTGGGTAGGGTTTGGCCTATCCAAAAGGCTTTGAAGGTGTGGATAATTGGTTAGAAGTGGTGTCCTTTTATAAGGGGGAGGAGGGGCTCTTTAGGAAAAACTTAAAGTATTTTTTTATAATAAATTCTTATTCGGTTTATAATGGCTAAAAAGTATATTATTCATAGTATAAGGTGGTTATGGGACTAAATAATTTCAACCAATAGATTTTAGACAGTTTTGGGTCATTATATTAACCTTTTCTTTTAGTTTTAACTCTTAGTTAATTAGTTTGACATTTACCATGTCACTTTGTATGTTTATATTATATAGTTAATAAACATACTATATACATCTAAGAGACCCAAAAGTGGTCCATTAATGATACAAATATCATTATATAAGTCCTTTTTCCAAACCTTAGATTTGTTGGAATAGAATATCAATTAATAATATAATATTTGTTTTAAAAACTCTTTTATGTCAATTTTGACACTATTTGGTATTTGATTTTTGTGAAAATCATAACAGCATGATTACATCGAATAAATATAATTAAATCAATAATAACATGTCATATTAACCTATAAAATTAGTGGAATTCATAAAAAGTCTCAAATTACATTTATTTGGATATTTATAATATCAATTATTTTAATAATTCATTAATTAGGTAATTACTGCATCGCCATTCTGTCATAAATAAACTAAATTATTTAATGTCTAAAAATTATAAATAAAATACCATTATGAAGGAAATATTTATATATTTATAATTAATATTTAAAATTGAATTTATCTTATATATAACCCTATATTAAAAATGTTTTAGTAATTAAACTTTGATTTTAACTCTTCTAATCCAAGTGGACCTAAATGATAATATTATATTCCTAAGGTTGTTTTTGGTCGAGATACACTTTTCCAATATAATTAGTACATGTGTTAGGGTAATATTAATGTCATTTTTACCCTTAATTACCCTATTTACTTTTAACCGTGGTAAATAAAAGTAAAAAGTTACTATTCACCAAAAATTATTTTCATCTCATTGAACCACATTTTACTATTTTATATTATCCTTATCTCTTGGATTTTCGAAATTCCACTCACAGAAGTGGTAAAATTATGTTTTATGTGAATTTCCAAATTCTCCTAGGAGGTGGGTAAAAGATTGTGAAAAGTTCAATAAAATTTTTATATATCTAAAATTATTCTGAACTAACTCCAATTAATTACATTGAACTTATATAGGTATTATTTATCTATTTTTACCTTAATTAAATTTAAGTAAATAAATAATTATTTAAATAAAAATTCGGTTTTAAACTATAACTTGGTGTTTTTTCACTATTCATCAAAAATTGAATGTTTTCAGAAAAGTACCAAATTTTAACCCTAAGATAATTTCGGTATTATGAATCCAAAAAAATAAATTCTATTTTACCAAATTAAAAACATAAAAGTTGCATTTATTAATTTTAAATTAATTTCCACTATCAAAACCAAAAGGTGTATTTTTAAGAATTAATAACTATCAAAAGTTTGACACTTGTTTATGACTAATTTGAAAGTGAAATTACTTAAAATGACAATAATTAGATTAAATGGTAAAAATATAATCCATTTATACTTCCAAACCATTAAAATTTATAATTTAACAATATAAAATATTTTGATTAAAAAAATTGTTTTTAGTTAAAATATAGTATTTTTCACTATTCACCCAAATATGAAAGTTATTAGAAAAACAAAAAAACTTTATTGAAACTAAATTATTATGTCCCAATTCTAAAGAAGAAGTTCATTTGTAAAATTGAATATCTAAAAGTTTCAAATACTGGATTTAAAAAGGCTTCGCCATTAAAAGGTGCTAAAATTGCATTTTTTGAAAAATACTTCTTTTATCTGAAAAAAAAAATAAATTTGTTCTTAAATTATGTCTTAGAAACTCATAATATGTATTCTTAAATTATAAAGATAAAAAAAAATTAAAATTCATTTAATACTATTCATAACCACTTTTGAACGGCTAGTTTGGTAAGTCGTGGTGCGCTTAAACTCAGTGTTGCGTACAACACACGCTATTGTATTTTTCAAAGATAATTGTACCATGGAAGCTTGGGGTGTTACATTAGTGGGTTTAAAAATCATGATAATTTTATCAAAAATCATCAATAATACCCATCGTTTCCATGGAAACTATGGATCTCTATTACAAATGTTGGTCTAGGCCACTCATCAATTGCCTTTATCTTAGAAGGGTCCAATGATATCCCTTTCAGGTGATAATATACCCCAAGAATGATACTTACTTTATCTATAACACACATTTACTATACTTTAAATATAATATATCCTTTCATAAAATCTTTATCACATTATTCAAATTCTTTTCATGTTCCTCCTTGCCTTTGGATTATATCGAAATATAATCTATAAATACTACCAATTTTTTTTTTCAATAATCTCAAAACACCCTATTCATTTAGTATTTAAACATTGCTGGAGAATTAGTGATTTCAGAGTGAATTACTATGAACTCATAGTTCCCATACCTTTTTCAAAAGGTATTTTGGGAATAACTTTCTTCTTCATATTTAATTAGTGATGTCTCAATTGAAGGTCCACCTTAGATAAATAGTGGGACCCTCATAGTTGATCAAACAATTCATCCATCCATCATTGGGTATATTTTTTTCTTTATCATGATTTTTTTGAAGTTATGATAGTCAATATAGAGGTTCATTAACCCATCCTTATTCTTGAAGAAGAGGATCAGTTTACCCTATAGTGAAGTTCTTGGGAATATAAAACTCATTTTGGGTTCTATTGTAAATTTTTTCAGCTATTCCAACTCAATGGTGGAAATTATATAAGGAATATTTAATATGGTAATATATATAGGTGTAATTTCAATTGAAATCTCAACCTATTTGTCATGAGGAAGACCAGAAAAACTCTTTGGGGAATGAATTAGTATAATCTCTCACAATGGAAATGTCTTCAAGCATGATTCTCCCCTTTTTATCAATCATTTGAGCAATATATACTTTCTCATAAGGCTATAATATTTATACTAGAGTAGAATATTCCAAGTTATATTCATCCTCCCCTTACACTTGTATAGAATCAGAGGATTACTTTGGATTTGAATAGTGATCTCCCCCTCCTGATAGTTGACGTTAGATTTATATAAGGGCATACAATCAATGCCTAATATAGTATCAAACTTTCCTAAATTATTTAAGATGATATTTTATAGGATATTAAATCCAAGAACATTGACTTAGGAGGAGCTATATACTTGGGATTCAAGAATTTCTCCATTATCTATTCTCTCAAATAACTCAACTCCCATTTTTTGAGGTGGTGTTTAAATAGTTCGAGTAAACTTGAAAGATATGAAAGAATTAATAGAACTAAAATAAAAAAGTACTTTCACTATTCTTGAATGAATTACTAGATTATTTTTTACCATATTATTTTTGGGATCTACCTCAGTAGTTGTGACAGAATATGCCCTTCCATGCTCCCTTGGCCTTAGAGGTCGTTTTCATTTATGGTCTCAAGAAACCCTTATCATATAGAATATTTTTCACATAATTACCATTGTATTTTTAGTTGAAACATTATACCATAGGTTGAGTATTTTTCTATAAATTCTTTTACTTTATCACATTAGTGGGATTCTTTATATCCCTTCGTCATTGATTATTTTGATGCCCATATTTTACACAAATAAAGTGTCTCATGGTTCCCTTCATACAGTTTCCAAGATTCTTCTTCCCACACTTTTGACACTTGGTGTGTTGGGTTTTAATTCCACCATGAGATTTATCTATGGATACACCTAAAGAAAACTCCATATTATAATTTTTATCTACAGGCCCAGGATACCACTAAGATTATACAATCTCTATCATAACCTTAAAGGAACAATGAAAAATATATTCATAGTTTACAAAGTATATTATTTCCAAATCTTTTAGTAGAGTTGTATTAAATAAATTAAAAAAGTGGCCCAAATTAATTTTAATGTATACCATTGATCGGATTCCCCCTCTATGTGATAGATGGACAACCCAACATTCTCTTGTTTAGAGCATTAGAGGATAAAGAATATCTTCTCGATGGAGTTAAAATACTGTTCCATGATGAAGGGATTATAAGATCCCCTAAAGGTAGGAGGACCTTTTCATATAAAAGGCTCAACTCCAACTCAGTATACCTTAGGAAAAGAAGGGAATTCTATATGATTCACATAATTATTCATAACTTGAGCCAATTTATCCAATACTACTATAAATTTCTCAATTCACTCTCCGATAAGGTTAGGCATACCATTTGGAAAATCATAAATTTCCTATCATGTGGGTTGTTGGAATGGTTTCTCATATTTCTTTCCATTAACTAAAAAATAAAGATTATAATACATTACCTAATTAACATACAAAAAAGAAACTTATAAACTTAGTAGGAATATCTTATAAATGATAAGTATATCCTAATTTATGAGTCTCTGGGTTTAAATCTAGGTGATACATGGTAAAAAAAATTCCCTATTCTTAGACTCGTCCCTAGAGTTCCCATTAAAGTATTCTAGTCCAAATACACAAAACTAACTAGACCATCCTATTATAACAACTATAGTGACTTGAGACTTTTTACACATATTATTACCTAATTTTTAACATAAATATCAATTGAATACAAAACAAGTATCAAGATTCCAAATTTATTTGGAAGACTAAGTAAATAAAACCAATTTATTTTAATATCCATAATGAGATCCTAAATCCATTTTAGCTCTTAAATCTATAAGGAATAAATTGGTCAATACATTGACAAAAGTAAGGAAGCTAAAAGGCCCAGTAAAGGAATGAACATGATAAGGAAGCATAACATGTGAGTCAAAAGTATAACATGATATCATAAAAGAGAAGGATCATGAGTAATCACATGGGAGAATAAAATAGTATTATAATATATTAGAAATATTTGAAATTTGGTAGAAACATAAAACAAGACATAAACATAATTCAAGAATAACTTCCAAGATAACATCACATGGCCGATAGAGTGCTGTCGTGGATTAGGATTACATCCTAATCCCATTCATAAGATCTCATGAGACAAAATATTTTCACAATTCATTAGAGTGGTATCTGGGAACATCCATCATAATATTTTCATTATTATGTGTAACATGAAAATTAAACCAATCATAAGTCATAAACATATTAATTTCACATAGAAATAAATGGGTTTCATAATCTTTCCTCATATCATAATCAAAGGAAATTTCATAAAGAATGCATTGGAGAAATAAATATAAGGAATGTATTACCATATAAAAGGATGGGATATTAATATATTTATATATTTTATAGACATATATACATACTTTAGTATCATTTCATAACATTATAGAGGGAAAGTGAGTTAGAGAGAGAAAGGTCACAACCTAAATAAAAAGGGTGGTTCAGAGAGATCCCTTACATCGAGTCCAACTCGTAATGAAATTCCTTATATTAATTAATAATAAAATTATATTAATTATTTACTTACATAATAAATTTTTGAAATTTATTATTCCTTTTATTTTATTTATTACAATTTTATATTCAATTACATAATCAATTAATTTCATGTTGATCATTTTTATGATATTTGTCTCATAAGTACAAAATGAATTCAGTGGATTAACTAAGATCAAAGAGGAAATTATTTAATTCATATCTCAGATAATGATCATGAAATAATTATAATTTTTATACATCAATTATACTTTTAAAACTGACCATAAAATATGGTTATAAAAAATGAATTATGTTAAAATCATGGAGACTATAGGTCGTACATATGCATGAGTAATGTTTCCATATTTAAATGATAATTATCGAAATAAGTTAACAATTATTTTATATTTATGGATAATTAATTTTATAATAAATACCATATTATTACTTTAAATATACATATATCCACCATCCATGTGATGCAGTAATGAAAAACAAATCGCATTGCTTCGTGGAGGTGGTATTCCACACATATGCACGAATGACGTTATCATTTTTCATAGTCTGTTGTATGCACGAACAATGGTTTTGTTTCCCATTAGGTGGAAGAAATAGATGGATATTTGTTAATACATTAACATAATAACATATAATTTTCAGAAAAATACTGATTTTATTATATAATTATGTTTAAATAAAAATTAAATGGGTATAAGAAGAAATAAAACTGAAACATTCAGCTAAATACTATAACTCTTCATTAGAAAACTTTCTTTTCTATACACCTTAAACAATATAAGGTTGGTATTACTCCTAAAAAAGTCTTATAGAGTGTGGGTATAGATTTTAGTAAGGTATTTTGGCAGGTATTGTCTTAAATAAAATTTATTTTAATTGTTAAACATAATGGATAGGAGTTTCCCTTTTATAAGTGAGGGGAGGCACACTCTTAGAATTACTTAAGATATTAAATTAATATAAATTAATTTTCTTTAAAAAAGACTCAAAACTAATATAATTAAAATATAAGGTGGATGTGGGTCCAAATAATATCACCTAATAAAATTTTTATAAGCTTATATTAGGTTTTTATCCTTATCACTTTATTTTAATCTGTACTAACCCGTTTTGACAATTATTGTGGTAACGAATATTTTACTCTTTAGGGGTCAATATAGATATTATAAGAGGACAGTTGGTATATAAATGGACCATAGTTTATATTTTTAAACACATAACAATAACCTATAATAATATAATATTTTTATTAATTTTAAATCATTTAATAAAATATTATTTATTTTAAAATAACATTAATTTCATTTTGGAACTATTCATTAAATTGAATTTGAAAACAAAATGACAATAATTGAATTCAAATATAATTCATTAAAACCTCTATAATATTTTTTTTATCTATAAAATATTTTTTTAAATTATTAATTCAAATTATATTAGTTTTAAAATTTTTAAAATCATTTATTTTATTTTTCTATTAATTTAATAATTATTGGGTTGATGTTGCACAAACATTTATGGTAATTATTTCGTAATTAAATATTAAAAATAAATTACCATGATAAAAAATAATTTATATTTCTAATGAGTATTTATAATAAAACATAGGTTTTCTTTATTTCTTTCATAAAATTTTATAGAAATAAAAATAAAAAAAGTGACATTTTTTACTTCATCTTTTACTTAATTATTATAAAGGTAACAATAAAAGAAATATGACACCAAGTTTCCATATTATCGAATATTGGATGGAAATATATTAACTACACTCATACAATAGTATAAAGGTAAGTTTATTGTTAAATTTTTATTAATTTTAATATTATTTTTAACCTTAATTACATGTTTTTCCCTTACCATGGTGATAATTATTTAATTTAGTTTTTATTCATAATGAATAAAAATAAAAGAGACCTATTTAAAAAAATTTACATCATGAATCAAAATATTTATTTCATTTTTCTATATTAAATTCATAGAATTTATGGAATTTAATTTAAAATTAAACCCACAGAATGTGATGAAAAGATGTTTTTTAGAAAAATGATTTTTGAGTATAAAAATATTTTTACACCAAATTAAAGTATAAAATTCTTTAAAAATAACATAATTGGATTATTTTTAATAAAAAATGACAAATTAATTTTTAAAAATATTCCAAAATATAATTTGACGTTGTAAATACTTGAAAAGAAAATGAAGCCTTTAATAAAAATCAATATTTTAACTATTCATCTAAAAAGAAATCATTTCAAAAAAATGCCAAAATTTAACCCTAATATAATTTTGATATGATAATTTTTAAAATTATATCTTTTTTATAAAATGACATTTCCAAAAGTGTTAGGAATTAATTATATTATCCGATCACAAAAAACAATAAAAAACATTTTTGAAGAAAACATATTTTTGATGCATACAATGACTAAAAAAATATAAGTTCCTATTTCCTAAGAATTAATAAATACATTTTTATTTATTAGGAACTTTATATATATTTCATAAAGTATTTAATCTTATTCATACCCTCCAATTTAACAGGTAGGATATAATGGTCATATTTAAATAATAATATTTCAATTTTTTAGGCTCAGTTTTTTGTGTTATATACTCTATCAAACATAGTTTTAGTTTTAAAATCTCAGGTTTTTACACATCATATTATTTCTTTTAGTGGATGGGTGAGAATATTCTAGTGACCTGATGGTCCAAGGCTCAAGTTCTAGTGCACCAAGACCCACCCTACTCAACAGTCTCAATATATTTAGGGCTCATGATGACCTACTATAGAAGCGGGTCAATAAAAAAACATGGGGAAATAAGATCCAGCCAAATGTTACTTTATATATTAAGATAATTGTACTTTCACCATGTTTCTATGTGGATTCCCCTTCCTAACCTGTGATGCCCATTCGGGTGTTCGGGTTGGCACCTTGATGATGATAGCTATATTGGCATAAGGATAGCCAATTAACTTGGTTATACCCACACTTATATTTATAGTTTTGTGGGTCACATAAAAAATTGAGGTCTCTACATCACCATAGTGGAAAATTCCAATTTTTATATAGTTTTATAGTAGAACACTACTAATTCTATGATTATCAAAATACCACAATAATTCCTCATTCTATCTTTTTCCTGAAGAAGCTCAATATTACTATTATTCACCCAATGTACTTATATTTTGGTGATGTTATTAAAATTTTGAGGAATCCTATTAACTTTAATTTAATTCCTTACACTATACATTATAAAATATTAATAGAAAATGGTGGAGGCACCCCAGAAAAACATTATTACATCATCTCATTTTGATATGGGATTTTAACCTATCAAATAGATGGTTCAATCATTTTGAACATTACACACCCAGAAAATTTTCATAGATGTTTGGATATCTGCAACGAGTAGTTTCCTTACCTATTATTTTGATTAATAAAGACTTGCATCCAACCATGCTTCGTTAAATTTTTTTGATGTTGCTACATGTCGATACTGTTATAAACATAACACTTTCATCCATTGGTGCATTGACTAACCTGTCATAGGAATATTCTAAAATATAGGTGGAGTATTTTTTTCAATATCATGGGAGATAGTTATATGAGTAAATAATCCATTGGTTTCCCATAGATTGATGTTTTTTATAATTCTGGAACCAATTTCCAAAAATGGAGATCGTATTTCCAAACATCTCAATTATTGTATAGAATCTTCATATGCAAGCCCACTTCATGATAAGAGTGGTACATACATAGTGTTTTCAACCAATTTTTTTGGATATGTTACTGATATTGGTCTCAATGTGATGGTATTGAGTATTTTTTTATTGAGGATCACTCCTATTAACTCAAATGTAGAAGGGAAACAAAAAGTGGCATAAGAAGTTGTCTTTAAGCATGTACTACCAGCTCGATCAAACTCAACTTCAATGAGCTTGATTACCATCTATATACCTACTATAGTGAGTATATATATTTTTTATCCCATTACTTCTTTCAAAATCCAAGCTATGATAAAATGGTTTTGGTTCCAAAATCGGTCCATCATTATAGACTCCTTTAGAGAAAATTGTTGATAAGGTGAAATGTATACACCAACACTTAAATAGCCTAGGTTTAGGTGGGACTCACTATTGGTACTTATATTCTCTAATATATCAAGTTTCCAAATCTTGAGTGGAATTGGTGGATCAAGAATAGAACCTCATCTAATTTGATATTTTTAAATGTAAGGCAGAATCTCTAGAAAATAATATCATGTAGCCACATCATTTGGTCACTAAAAAGGCACGAAATAGTTATTGGATAGGTACAAAGATAAAAATAAATGAAAATATAAGTCTCATTTATAAATATTTAAGATGAAATTATATTCATCAAATATTAGGATTGAATCTATCAGAAGAAATATCCAAGTACTGGATAATTATATGGAACAAACACACACATTGGTCGATATAGAGGCCAACCAATGGATCAACCTTCAACATTATCTCAATACTACACATATGGTACAGGATTTTTTATTGAAAAAAACTAATAAAGGTTTATTGTATATGTTCTATTATTTTTTTTAATTACTTTTTTTCATAGTGATAAGAAGATACTCCAAGTTATAGATGCTCATTATTTTTGTTTTGATGAATAAATGTAAACATAGTTGTTCTCTGTTATCTATATTTTTTTTCAAATTACAATGATTTGAAAAGTAACATTAATACATATTAATCATTCATTCAGTAAAATATAAACAATTAAATAAGTTATAATTCTTGAATTATTTAGTCAAGATGGTCTCCTCCTGGATGTGGCTTTCAAATGAGTATATGTATAATTTTTCCAGTACTGTAACACTCAAGTTAGTCTATTTGGATGGATGACTCATATAAAAATTTTGAAAGTTTTTAAGGATGTATTTGAACTAAAATTTCAGAAATAGATGTGCACTATAACTTTTTACTGGTCCAAGGGACCTAACAAGCATAGATTGACTATTTTTAAAGCTATCTATTTGGCCCCACAAGCTTTTCATCTTTTTTGTTTCTACCCACCTTTTTCTTAATATTGATATAAGGAAAAATTAGTGGATAAGGCTTGTATTTTTATGAGGCCTCCCTTTTGGGTGTTTTACCTAACAGGTTATTGTGCCTTTTAAATTTTAAATGATAATTTTTTCCAAGATTATGAAAAGTGTGTGTCCAAAAACTGAAGACTCAACTCTTTGACCAAAATTCTCTTTTTGAGTTCTCATTTTGATGAGCTCTATGTCTCTTTACTTAGGTAGTTTAGGTTCAGGAAAAACAATCCATTGGTTTCTAAAAAAATGTTCCTATATATTTGATATAACACCCCAGGATTTCATAGTACGTTATCTCTTTAAAATAATTCAATAGTTTTCATTACACACAACACCGAGTTCATGATTACCATGACATACCAAACTAGTCATTCAAAAGTGGTTATAAATAGTATTAACTGAATTTTAAATTATATATATTACATATAATTTTAACAACCATATTATGTGTTTTTTAGATATAATATAAGAACAAATTCAATTTTTCATATAAATTAACTATTTTTCGGAAAATGAAATTTTATCACCTTTTAATGGTGAACCATTTTTAAATCAAATATTTGAAACTTTTATATATTATATTTTAAATAAAAAAATTCTTCATTAGAAGAGGGACATCAAAATTTTAGTTTGGATAAATTTTTGGTACTTTTCTGATAACATTCATAATTTGATGAATAGAGAAAAATACTAAATTTTAATTTAAAACAAATTTTTTAATCGAAATAATGTATAGTGTTAAATTATTCATTTGAGTGGTTTTAAAGTATAATTAGATTCTATTTTTATCCATCAATTTAATTTAGGTCATTATAAGTAATTTCACATTTAAATTAGACATAAACACATGTCAAATTTTTAATAGTATTTACTTTTTAAAAACCCACTTTTTTGTTTTGACAATGGGAATTAATTATAAATAAATTAATGAAACTTCTATGTTCTAAATTTGGAAAAATAGAGTTCATTCTTGAATTCGTATTATCAAAATTAGCTTACGGTTAATTTTTGGTATTTTTCAGAAAACTTTCAGTTTTTGATGAATAGTGAAAACATTGTAATATTGTTTAAAACTGAATTTTATTTAAATATTTATTAATTTTTATTTAAATTTATTTTAAAGAAAAAATTGATACAAAATACCTATATTATTCCAATTTAATTCATTGGAGTCAATTTATAATAAAATTAGATATATAAAATATTATGGAACTTTTAACGTCTTTTACCCACCTTCTAGGCACATTTGCAAATTTGCATAAAACATAATTTTCCATGTTTGTGAATTGAATTTCAAAACCCCAAGAGACACGGTTGACATTCGTAAGTAAAATTTGGTTCAATAGGATGAAAATAATTTTTGGTAAATAGTAACTTTTGAATTTTATTTACCAGAGTTAAAAATAAATAGCGTAATTAAAGGTAAAAATGATATTATAATTACCCTAAAACAAGTTCTGATTCTAATGGATAAGTTTATTTCAACCAAAATAAACCTTAGGAATAAAATATTATCCTTTTCTATCCACATGGAATAGATTTTCACATTTATTATTGTTTTATTTGAAGAAGAGTTAAAAGTGTTAATTTCAAATTTGAATAATTAAAATATTTTTAATATATGGTTATACATAACTAATTTCGACTATAAATATTTATTAGTAATATAAAAAGATTTAAAATATCATGGTATTTTATTTATAATTTTTAGACATTAAATAATTAAATTTATTTATGACATAATGATGATGCAGTAATTACCTTATAATTGAAAGATTAAAATAAATGATATTATAAATATTAATATAATTGTAAATTGAGACTTTTTATGTATTACAAGAATTTTTTAGGTTAATATGACATGTTAGGGTTTATTAAATAAATTTTTTTCTAAATTATAATGTTTTTATGACTTTCATAAAAACCAAATACTAGGTTGTGTCAAAATTGACATAAATGAATTATTAAAACAAATACTATATTATTAAATGATATAATATTATTAAAAATATAATGTTCTTAAAAAAGACTTATATAATGATATATATGTCAATAATAAACCACTTGAGGTTCTTTTTAATTTTTATAGTAAGTTTATTAACCATTTATTATAATAATACGAGAGGACATGGTAAAAGTTAAACTACTTAACTAAGAGTTAAATCTAAAATATAGGGTTAATATGGTCACCTGAACAGGTCTAAAACCTATTGGTTGATATTATTTATACCCATACCCACCTTATTTTATAAATAAATTGATTTGGATCTATTATAAACAGAAAATTAATTTATAATAAAATAATATTTCAGGATTTTCCAAAGATGGCCCTCACCTCTCGTATAAAAGGGCACTTCCCCTTCTCTTAATTTCACACCTCCAAAGCCATTTGGATCGGCCAACCCCTGATCAAATATCATCCCAACTACCCTAAATTCATCCTATATTCCTTAGCTTTATATTAAAGACATCCTAAGGAGCCCTTTTGATCAAATCAAAAGGAAGCACTTAAAGAAGAGATAATAATTTCATCACGTCTTTCAAAGTTATCTTCTTCTTACACTTCCTCTTTCATTGTTGTTTACATAAAAAAAATAACTCCAGTAGATTATATATACTATGATGTTATTATAACTATTCTAAAACCATATTCATTATTCTATCACTCCTATAAATAACAAAGTCACCATACATGCGTACGTACGGCTGACCGTCTCCACATTGTGGTGTAGTTTGTTATTCAACACTTCATTATTTCAATGAGTATAATAATAAGAATTATTTATGAAAATAATAAATATTAAAATTTAATGATTCAGTATATATAATATACCATCCAATTATATATGATTTCACCATTAATAGAATTATATCGTTGCTCGTGCGTACGTACGACTTACCGTCTCCACGATGCGATGAGATTCATTTCCACATTCACCATTCAACGTTGATTTTAAAAATGTATATTATTAATAAGTATGTAATATATAAAATAATAATTCTACTAGAAATATATTTATTTATTTATTTATTTAAATATATCTCATTCACTTACTTCCCTTCAATATGATATGAAAACGGAGACAGTGTTTATGCGTACGTACGGCCTACCGTCTCCATAAACTGTGTTTTACATTTCATATATATATCTATTATAAACATTTATATTCTAAATATATATGATATATAAATTATGTTTTATATTATGGATTTTTTCAAATCATGATCTAAGTGATACGGTCAAGAATAACATGTTAAAACACATATGATATAGAAAGCGATTATTACCCGAAATGTTAATTTAAAATTGAAATTACTATTAAATGGGTGGTATAAATTCATAAATTAATCATTCTTGATATAATAAATATTAATATTATTCTTGTATAATTTAAAAACATACTATGGTCATTATACAGGAGGTTAAATGTACCCTCGACTAAAAGAAAGTATACGGTAAGGGTTAATTCCTCAATCTCATTATTATCTGAGATTGTTTATGTGTATCTTTTTACTGTGACATATTTATTATCCATGTCCATTTTTCATAAAATTGATTTAAAAAGAATTAAATTTACAGAACTCTTTACCTAAAACATCATTTTAAAAGTTTTAATTATTTATTCTTCTAAATATTTCTCGTTATTATTCATGTTTTCAAAATGGTTTTAAGGATTTATTTATATAGACATAAATGTTTTAAATGTTAATTCCTTTAAAAAGTCTCAAAGTGTTATGGGACACTTTGATTCAAAAATGTATTTTAAATGTATTCCTTTATAAATTATGTGACTTTTAAATGATTTCACAGAAAAGGGGTATTTCACTCAAATAGTTTTACTGATGATTTTCAACTATATCAACATCATTTACATAATATTATTCTTGATTGTAGTTGATTTTTTATAATACAATCTTCTATATTTTATTGAATGATTTATGATATGTTTTACTGTGGATGTGATATTTTTATTCCATTCATGGTTTATGGATAAAGTATTGACATTTCATATCCTAGTTTTAAAAAGAATGTTTATGTTATGTTTCAACATTTTAATATGAGGAATGAAATAGAATTAGTAAGTGAAGGGTGGGGCTCACTATATCCCCTTGATGCATCAGTATGTCTCATGAGACAAACTAGTGTCTTGGAACAAGTTCTTGACAAAATATTATTTTTATTCTTGGCACGAGGTCTTGACTATGTGGTAATGATGTCCGGCATTAGGCATTCCCTCATTATGAAATTAGTTAGTACATATGATTATTCAACTAGTAGAATATCCATATTCATGTTTATATGGTAATGATTGATTTATTTTTTCCATATTATATTCATGATTATGTTTAAAAAGGATATTGTTTTTTTAAAAATCATTCCTTAAAAGTTTATTGATTGTACTAAATTATTTACCCTTACTGAGAATCTGAGATCACACCTTTCTTATGTTTTATTTTTCCAGGATGCCAAGAGGTGTGCTATTATTTATATTTAGGTTTAAGCTAGAAGAATAATGTAATTTTCAAAAGATTATCTATGTTTTATTTTATGTTATAAATTCTAATGTGATGTTCATGTATGTAATATATTTTCTGAGACTGCTAAACTAATCGGTCATTCGGTACTTGATTACTTGTAATCATTCCAATGTATTAAAATAATGTGCCAGCTCTAGGCTTCTATGGTCGGGGTATTATAGTTGATATCAGAGAAAGTTTAGAAAAAACCTTTGAAACTAGATTTAGAAAAACTCTGATTAGAGAACATTACCCTAAGATAAAATTTTAGGAATAGTATAGAAGAAATTCATAGAATTTTGGTAATGTAGAGATTTTGTGAATTTTCCAAGAAATACATCCATGTCTGGATACGAGCATGTAGAGGAGACTCTATCACAAATGTACCTAGGAGTGAAAACTCTGACGAGGAGTTTTGGGCTTGACCTGGGGTATCCTGGTATATTAAAATGGGTCTTACTGCACTCTTGGTTACGACACTCCTAGGGGATATAATTAGGATAATTGACATTTTCTTTACAAACCATTATGAAGGATTTGTGAGTAAATACCTCCTCAAGGAAAACATTTTTTATGATTATATATTATATGAATAAACTATTCAATTTATGTTAGGTATTTTTCAATTTTGTAATTATCCATTGTGATTCATAAACTAACCTAGTGTATGCCATTATTTAGAAATGGTGTCCAGTAGAAGGAATGAGAACTCCAGCAATACTCATGATCCAAAGACTAAGAAGGATCATATCTTTTTAGGTCTTAAGAAATCATTTAGAAAGGAAATAGTCTCCCATGTATTCTCATTATATGAATAAATCGTATCTTGTGTGAATAAGATAAGTAAATAATTCTCAGAGTCTTATGGATTTGAAGGGAAGCCAGAGAAGAAGAGGATGGTAGAGAGAAAGATTGATAAATGGAAGAATGGAAATATGGATTTTCCCACATGTGAAAACTGTGGAAATAATAATCTTGGTAAATGATTGAAGGGAATGGGAGGATGTCATAAGTGGCGAGAAAAAGGAAACCATTTTTGTGATTTCAAGGGTAAGAAAAAGGTTTCGAATGTACAATGATTCATCTACAAGGAGTTGGGGCACTATGCGAATCAATGTCCAAATTGTAACGCCCCAACCCCAGTTACCCAGAGTCGGTGCATTATTACATAACACTTTCATGATTACAAGGAGTCAATTCCCGAAGGACTGATCAGTTTAGCAGTCTTGGAAAATATATTACATACATGAATTCAACACTACAACTTTAAAAGGAAAACAACACTAATTTATTCCACTAGAAACATCAAAACTTCCAAGATTATTCTTGCAAGTCACTCATGAATAACTTCATCATATCCTAGGAAAATTAAACAGGAGAAAGGGGTGAGCTCAAACGCTCAGTAAGAGTAAGCAATATAGTGTAATATAACATAAACATTAGGCATGGTGAATAATTAAAAACACATGACTTTAAAAATAATAAACATGAACAATTTATGGCAGAAATATGAGCTGAGTAAATAATTCCATAATAAAACACAGTCATGGGTATTCTAATAGTTGAATAACCACATGAAATATCATTATCTAATATCATAATCATTGAATACATAATTCTGAACATCATAATCACATAGTCAAGGCCTTGTGCCAAGACTACAAGTAATATTTCTTCAAGGCCTTGTGCTAAGACACTAGTTTGTCTCATGAGACCTACCGATGCATAGAAAAGATATAGTGGGATCCACCTGTCACTTACTAAGTCCAATTCATTCCTCATATGAAAATAATGAATCATAACATAAACATTTGTATTAAAACTAGCACACAAAATTTCAATACTTTATCCACAAACAATGAATGGTATAAAAATATCACATCTATAGTCAAACATAACTCATTAAATACAATATATAATATTGTATTGTAATAGATTGAACTCAATCAAGAATAATGAAGGATATTGACATAGATGAAAATAATCATTAAAACTATTTGAGAGAAATATCCCCCTTTTTTTTCAAATATTTAAAAGTCGCACTATTTTTCAAGAATCCGTTTAAAAATAGATTTTTGATACAAAGTGTGCCATAAAACATTGAAACTTTTTAAAGTAATTTTAATTTTAAAACTTTAATGTCCATATAAATAAAACGTTAAATCTATTTTTAATACATGGACATTAATGAGAACGATTTAGAATAATAGATCTTTAAAACATTAAAAATGATATTATAGTTAGAGTTCCCAACCAATAGAGAGACACTTGAATACAAATAATTTAGGTAATAAAAACTTTATAATATCATGAGAATAAATGGATTAATGATATACTATGTCAAAGTACATTATATACACCATATGAAAGTGAATTGGTGTGTAACAACAAAGAAGTCTCAATGGAATGTAAATTGAGATGAAATCTCTTATAAAGACAGTATCCTTAGGTTAAGGATAAATCAACGACATAATTATGTGTGACAAAAATAAATACACTCAATATGATTCAATATTTTGTGTAAATCAGTCAGAGGACATTCACCCATATTCTTGCAAAAACAAGACCAATTAATTGGATGTTTAACTCAATAAATGAAGATTGTGTTAAAATTACTCTTATAAAGTTCATATCGATGACTTGAGAATTTATCAATGGAGTGATTATGTGTATAAAAAGTATATCCACATAAAGGGGAGTTTAAATTACTATACAAATAATAAATAGTGATTCCACACATAATCACGGAGTAAAATAATCCATGAAGTATGTGTAAAACCCAATGAGTGGAAATTGAAATTTGAAATTCCCTTACCGATTTGGTAACTTATGAAACATACAAACCATGAAAGAAGGATCATACAATGAAGATGTAAATACCCATAAATTAAATAATATTACACAAAGAATAAAATCATGGACATTACATATTCCACACAAAAGGAAATAGTGGCCAATATAACATGAATCTCACTGGAATAAAAAAGTGAGATGAAAAAAAACCTTACTCTGTTGTAATCAATCGAGTCGTATGACCAAAAGTTAATAACTACCAAATTAATCATAGAATACCATGAATATAAAGATAATAATGATAATATATTTATCAAATGGATGTACACAATACACCACATCCAATAAATATTTGGTGAATAATGGAAATCTCACAGAATTAAAAGTGAGATAAGAAACCCCTTACCTCAAGTCCGACTTGTCTTGTATGTTCCTTGTTCTTCCAGAATAATAAACATAAGTTAATTTATAATTGATTAAGAACATTTTTAAAGTTTATTATTCCTTTTAAATCACTTATTAACTTGATATAAAAATTAATTAATTATTTGAGTACATATTGGATATTTTTTTGATGTTCAGAACTTTAGTCAAAAATGAATTTGTTATAATTTCAATTTTTCCATGTGGTAAAAAGTACATTATCTCCAGAATGATATACATGTTTTAGATATCATATATATATTATATATCTAGTATATATATATATATATCTATTTTTAACAGTACATAACATTTGCAGATAAGAAATGAAATGTACCGTTCATGGAGACGGTAAGCCGTACGTACGCATAAACGCTACTTTAATTTCTATTTTGTATTTTAATGGAATTAAAACATAATGATTGATAGGTATATTATAATTCCAATATACTATCATATATAATATCATTAATTCTATCCTTTAAACATCCCACATAATCCATTAACGAGTCATGTCATTTTGAAGGGGCGGTAGTCCACACTTCCTCAAATGAAATTATCGTGTTTTACCCATAATGGAAACCATAAAATAATGATATAAATGGAAAATAAATAAAAATAAATAAAACATAAACATAATATATATATCATATATAAATATAGTTCCATCTTAATTTCCATCATGAGAGGCGGTAGAGGATAATCGAACAATCATCTTTTCGTGAGGCGTTAGTTTTCCATCCACAGAAACAGTAAGTTCTTCACCCATTAGATGGAGGTGTGTGTAAGTGTAGTTAGAATACTTCTCATAAAAAAATCATAGTATATTGAGGATACTGGTTTTTTTATAAAAGAAATTAATAAAAAGTGTTTTGGGGTTGAAAAAGTAAAATAAAACAAAATAAAATAAACGAATTTAAGAGAAAGTGTTACCTTTAATTTGGGTAACTTCCTTTGTTTTGAACCAAAAGGACTTCTTGAAGTGCCTTATTCATAAGTTAAGGCTTCTAGGAGGAAGAGGGGGATCTTGAGAGATTATTTTGGTAGGGCTTCTATGAGTCAAGGGGCTTGAGAGGTGTGTGGAATGGGTTAGAAGTGGTGTCCTTTTATAAGGGGAAGGAGGGGCTCTTTAGGAAAGTGTGAAAATATTATTTTATTATACAGTGATATTCGGTTTCTAAAAATATAAAACTAATTAAAGTAAAAGATAAGATTACTCATGGTCGAAATAAAATCATCCAGTAAGAATTGGATAGGTTTTGGATATTATTTTAATATTAGTAATCATATTTATTTAAATCATTTATTAATGAGTTAAATACTACATCATTATTGTGTCATAAATAATTTAATTTATTTGATGTCTACAAATTTTAAAAAAATTACATAATGTAGGAAATATTTTTATATTTTCAATTTTTATTTATTGTCGAAAATATGACTTATATAACACCATTTAAAAATTGATATACTAAAACATATTTGTTAATGTCATTTTTGTCTTTACTTTAAGTTATTTAAAATAATGTGCCATTATCATTCTTAAGTGGCTCCATGGGGTCCCAAAATTGACCCAAGGAAGAACATGGTTAGTCATGACTCATACAATAAGGTTAGGACATGTTTTAAGATAATTTTGTGTTATTATAAAAATCTTTTTACATTGAATTACCCTATTTACCTTTAACTGTGGAAAATAAAAGTCAAAAGTAACTATTCACCAAAAATTATTTTCAATTTATTGAACCAAATTTTAATTACTAATAAGAACCATGTATCTCGGATTTTTGAGATTCAATTCACAGAAGCGGTAAAATTTTATTTAAATGAAAAAGTCGGATTTTTAATTACTACTTATTGGCTTCACTATTCATCAAAAATTGTAGTTTTTCAGAAAAATACCAAAAATTCAGCCTAAGATATATTTGATATTCTGAATTCAAAAATTATGTCTTGTTTACAAAATTCAAAACATATAAGTTGGATTAGTTAATTTTCAAATTAATTCCCACTGTTAAAACAAATAGCGTGTTTTTAGTAAACAATAACTATCAAAATATTGACACTTGTTTATGTATCATTTCAAAGTGAAATTAATTACAATGGCTAAAATTAAAAAAATAATTTAATTACTCTTAAAAACCAATTTAAAATATAATTTAACCATATAAATAAGTTAGATTAAAAGGAATTTTTGAATTAAAATACATTATTTCTCACTATTCATAAAAAATGAATATTATTAGAAAAATACAATAATTTCATCCAAAGAAAATTTTGATGTCCTGATTATAAATAAGAATTTTATTTTGTCAAAATGAATATGTAAAAGGGTCAAATTTTCGATTTAAAAAGGGTTTTCCATTAAAAGGTGGTAAATTTGTTTTTTTTTGAAAAATACATTTTTATCTAAAAATTTGAATTTGTTCTTATAATATGTCTAAGAAAAACATAATACATAAGTTAAAATTATATGGGGTATATAAAATTAAAAATCTAGTTAATAAAACTCATAACCGCTTTTGAACGACATGTTTGGTAAGTCGTGGTGCGCTCGAACTCGGTGTTGCGTGTAGTGCAAGCTATTGAATTTAAGGAAAATAACTTACTATAAAATCTTGGGGTGTTACATTCTACCCTCCTTAAATAAATTTCATCCACGCAATTTTAAATTTTTCTTTGAAAATAAAATCTTAAAAATAGAAAAATACCTTTGTGGAAAACCCACATCGGAAATTGGGTTAATAAAATTTAGTCTTAAAAAGAGGGAAAAGGAGATGAAAAATTCACCACTAAATTATGATCTCGATTATGAGAACATTTGTGGAAATTAGAGACACATAATTGGAGGAAAATGTAAATATATATAGGAACTGATTGAGATCATCAATCACAAAAAAGTGTAAAATTGAAGGCTTCAAAGCCATCAATCTGTGATGATTTAAAATATCATCGGTTCAATATAAAGCCTTAGGATAACAAATTTTTGGTTTTAATATCCCTTCCCTAAAGTTTAATAATTAATTTATTCATAGAATAATAAAACAAAAATATACTTGACAAGTAGAGTTTCATCCTTTATCTAATTCTTACCCCAAACACATTTTTCACTCCAAATGATGAGTATTAAAGATGACATGGTCACCCCTGAAGCACTAGAATCAACTTATAGAGAATCACATAATCCATAATGGATGAACAATATATTTCCCTTTTCTTTATAGATTAACCAAAACCAAAATGGTTAGTAAAAGATTAGATGATCCGAAAAAAATATTATACTTTAGAGAAAGAAATACTAATCTTAATTTCAAAATTTATATCAATAATACCCAAAGTTCAATAAATACCATTTAATAAACAATTTTCCATAAAATATTTTAATATAATTTAACGTAATATTTAAACCTAAAACTCAAATGAATTTTCTTATGTAGTTTTCCACGTTAAATTGTATCTGCAAATAATATCAACTACTCTTAAATTCACATACTTAAATGTAATTAAACTAATCACATATTTTATATGATAGGTTATTTATTTCCATAAATAACCCAAATCAATATAAATCTACAATAAAAACATAGGTAAAAAAATACCTTTACTCTTCAAATGAAATCCCATAGTATTCTATTTTCCTTAGGCATATAGTATTCCCAGTAGAGTGATCGTCTTCCAAAATAAAATTTATCACCTAATCACCAAATCAATTTCCTATACTAAGGATATATATTTGATAATACATAATATCCCAAATAAATTTATTATTGATAAATAAAATCATTCAACTAAAAAGAATTAGTCACACTAATTGGGGACTTTGTGTAGTCCAGTGGTAGCCAATAAATCCCAATCGCACTATGGTTGTGGGTTCGATTCCCAGAGCTTTTTCTGACAGGACGGGTTGTCACATGGACTACATGTTTTCATTTTTCAAAAACTATATAATTTTATAATATTCCCAAAAATGAGATAGATTCCTCAAAATAACTATAATATAATTTCATTACAAATGTTATCTCATACCTCTCATTTTCATTCTAAAATTTAATAACATGTAATTTCCTCAAAATCAATGATCATATAAAACCAAATGGTTATTTATAACTATATCCACATGAGAAAAGATAATAATTCCTCAAATATCATTTTCACATGACAAACTATAGGGTTATAAATACAAGAGAAAAGTATTCCAATGTAATCCCATCAACAAATAGCACTAATACTTTTTAAAAATTTCTCCATCCATTTATTTCAACATAGCTTCTACCTTGACCAAGAGGATATCCTATAGAAAAGGTAATTCACTTGGGTAAGGTCAAGGTCCCCTACATTTATGTTAAATGACTGTAAATGGATTCTTAGGACCATTTTTATTTTCTTCCATAGTACTCTTCATTTTTCCTCGACAATTATTTACTTTATGTCCTTCTTTCCCACACATAAAGAATTTCTTTGTTCCATTAAGACACATTCCTAGGTGTCTCCTTCCAAATTTCCTACATGATAGAAAATGAGATTTCTTTTCTCCATGGTCTTCACTGCTGGAGCTCTTATCATTCACCACTTATCTCTTCCTTTTTGAGCCCAGGAGTTGGTTAATATATATGTTGTTGATCATATTTTTTTAAAAATGATTCGGCATGAACACGATATCTTTTACACCTATTAACATTCCATTTTGTTTCTCATTTCCACCACCATTCAAACCTTGTACATCATGCTCAAAGTTACTATGACTTCCTTGGAATCCATCCATTGACTAAAACTAGAAAGCATTGTGTGAGTAATAATAGTCATAAAATCATTTGGAGAATATTATGACACCATATTTTCAATTTAAAACACCTTAGTATTATCCAAGGTCATTTATTATCATATTATATTAAAATAAATCAAATCAGTTTGTAAAGAAAATGTATGTTATCCTAAGCATATCCCCCAGGAGTGTCGTAACCAAGAGTGCAGCAAGGCCCGTTGTCATGTACCAGGATACCCCGAGTCAATACCAAAACTCCTTGTTAGATTTTTCACTCCTAGGTACATCTGTCCCAGAGCCGCCTCTACCTGCTCGTATCCAGACAGGGATGTACTACTTGGAAAATACACAAAATCTCTACATTACCAAGATTCTAGGAAGTTCTTCTATAATAATCCTCAAATTCTATCTTAGGGTGATGTGCTCTAATCAGAGTTTATCTAAATCTAGTTTTCAAGGTTTGTAATAAACTTCCTCTGATAGCAACTGTAATTCCCCGACCCTAGTTACCCAGAGTCAGTGCATTATTACATAACATTGGTATGATTACAAGGAATAAAGTCCTGAAGGACTGATCAGTTTAACATTCTTGGAAAATAGATTACATACATGAATTCAACACTACAACTTGAAAAGAAAAACAACACTAATTTATTCCATTAGAAACATCCAAGCTTCCAAGATTATTCCTGCAAGTCACTTATAACTAACTTCTTCATATCCTGGGAAAATGAAACATGAGAAAGGGGTGAGATCAAATGCTCAATAAGAGTAAGAAATACAGGGGAAGATAACATAAACATTAGGCAGATTGAATAATTGAAAACACATGGCATTACAAATAATAAACATGAACACTTAATGGAAAGAATATGATCTGAGTACATAATTCTATAATAAAACATAGCCATTAATATTATACTATTCGAATAAAAAAATGAAATATCATTATCTAATCACATAATTATGGAATGCATAATGTCGGACATCATAACCACATAGTCAAGGCCTTGTGCCAAGACTACAAATAAGATTTTTTCAAGGCCTTGTGCCAAGAAACTAGTTTGTCTCATTAGACCTAACAATGCATCGAGGAGTTATAGCGAGCTCCACCCATCACTTTATAAGTCCAATAAATTCCTCATATGAAAATTTTGACTCATAACATAAACATTCTTATTAAAACTAGCATACGAACTGTCAATACTTTATCCACAAATAATGAATGGTATAAAAATAGCACATCCATAGTCAAAAATAACTCATTCAATATAATATGGAAGATTGTATTGTAATAGATTAACCTCAATCAAGAATAATGAAGTATACTGACATAGATGAAAATAATCATCAAAACTATTTGAGAGAAATATCCCCCTTTTTCTTGAAAACATTTAAAAGTCACACTATTTGTCAGGAAGCCGTTTATAAATAGATATTTGAGTCCAAGTGTCCCATACCACTTTGAAACTTTTAAAAGTAATTTTAATTTTAAAATATTAATGTCCATATAAATAAAACATTAAAACCATTTTTAAAACATGTACATTAATGAGAAATATTTAGAATAATAAATCTTTAAAACATTTAAAATGATATTTTAGTTAGAGTTCCTAACCAACAGAGAGACACTTGAATACAAATAATTGATGTAATAAAAACTTTATAATATCATGAGAATAAATGTATTCATGATATACTATGTCAAAGTAAATTATATACACCATATAAAAGTGAATTGTTGGTTAACAACAAAGATGTCTCAATGGAATGTAAATTGAGATGAAATCTCTTATAAAGACGGTATCCTTAGGTTAAGGACAAATAAACGACATAATTATGTGTGAAAAATATAAATACACCCAATTTGATTGTATATTAAGTTTAAATAAATCATATTTCATTCACACATATTCTTGTAAAAACAACACCAATGAATTGGATGTTTAACTCAATAAATGGAGATTGAGTTAAACTTACTCTTATCAAGTTCATATCGATGACTTGAGAATTTATAAATGGAGTGATTATATGTATAAAATGTATATCCATAGAAAGGGGAGTGTAAATTACTAAACATATAATAAATATTGATTCCACACATAATCATGGAGTAAAATAATCAATGAAGTATGCATAAATCCCAATGAGTGGAAATTGAAATTTGAAATTCCCTTACCGATTTGGTAACTTATGAAACATACAAAGCATGAAAGAAGGATCATAAAATGAAGATTTAAATACCCCTAAAATAAATTATATTACACCAATAATACAATCATGGACAATTAATATTCTACACAAAAGTAAATAGTGGCCAATATAGCATGAATCTCATCGGAATAAAAAAGTGATATGAAACAAAAACCTTACTTCATTGTAATCAATAGAGTCATATGACCAAAAGTTAATAACCACAAAATTAATCACAGAATACCATGAATATAAATAGAATAATGATAATATATATATAAAATATAATTACACAATACACCACATCCAATAAATAAGTGGCGAACAATGGAAATCTCACTGAATTAAAAGTGAGATAAGAAACCTCTTACCTCAAGTCTGACTTGTCTGGTATGTTCCTTATTCTTCCTGACTAATAAACTTTAGTTAATTTCTAATTGATTAAGAACATTTTTCAAGTTTATTATTCCTTTTATATCACTTATTACCTTGATATAACAATTAGTTAATTATTTGAGTTCATATTGGATATTTTGTTGATGTTCGGAACTTGAGTCAAAAATGAACTTGTTATAATTAAAATTTTTCCATGTGGTCAAAATTCCATTATCTCCATAATGATATACCTGATTTAGATATAATATATATATATTATATATCTACTATATATATCTATTTATAACAATACATAAGATTTGGAGATAATAAATGAAATGTATCGTTCATGGAGATGGTAAGTCGTACGTACGCATGAACGCTACTTTCATTTCTATTATGTATTTTAATGGAATTAAAAAATAATGATAGATAGGTATATTATAATTCCAGTATAATATAATATATAATATCATTTATTCCATCCTTTATACATCCCACATAAGGCATTAACGAGTCATCTAATTTTGAGGGGGCGGTAGTCCGCACTTCCGCAAATGAAATTATCGTGTTTTACCCATAATAGGAACCATAAAATAATGATATAAATGGAAAATACAGAAGAATAAAGAAACAATGAACATAATATATATATATATATATATATATCATATATATATATAGTTCCATCTTAATGGCCGCCATGAGAGGTGGTAGGAGATAATTGAACAATCATCGTTTCGTGAGGCGTTAGTTTTCCATCCAAAAAAATAGTATGTTATTCACCCATTAGATGGAGGTGTGTGTAAGTTTAGTTCTAATAATTCTTATAAAAACATCCTATTATATTGAGTATAATGGTGTTGTTATAAAATAAATTCATAAAAAGTTTTTATGGGGTTGGAAAATTAAAATAAAATAAAATAAAACAAAAGAATTTAGGAGAATGTGTTATCTTTAATTTGGGTAAAGTTTTTTAGTTTGAACCAAAAGGACTTCTTGAAGTGTTTTCTGCCTAAGTTAATGATTCTAGGAGGAATAGGGGGATCTTGAGAGATTTTTTTTCATGTTTTGTACGACCCAATGGTCTTGAGAGGTGTGTGGAATGGGTTAGAATTGGGGTCCTTTTATAAAGGAGAGGAGGGGCTCTTTAGTAAAGTGTGAAACTATTATTTTATTATATAGTGACATTCGGTTTATAAAGGTAAAAAACTAATTAAAGTAAAATATAAGATGAATCATGGTCTAAAAAAATCATCCACTAAGAATTGGATAGGTTTTGGATATTATTTTCATATTAATAATCATATTTATTTAAATCATTTATTAATGAGTTAAATACTACATCATTATTGTGTATTAAATAATTTAATTTATTTGATGTCTAAAAATTATAAAAAAATAAACATAATGTGGGAAATATTTTTAGCTTTCCAAATATTATTTATTGTGGAAAATATGACTTATATAACCCCGTGTAACAGTTGATATACTAAAAGATATTTGTTAATGTGGTTTTTGTCTTTACTTTAAGTTAATTAAAATAATGTGTCATTGTCATTCTTAAGTGGCTCCATGGGGTCCCAAAATCAACCCAAGGATGACCATGGTCAGCCATGACTCACCCAATAAGGTTAGTACAAGTTTTAAGGTAATTTTTTATTATTATAATATTCTTTTTACCTTGAATTACCCTATTGACCTTTAACCGCAATAAATAAAAGTGAAAAGTTATTATTCACCAAAAATTATTTTCAGCTTATTGAACCACATTTTATATACTAATAACAACCATTTATCTTGGATTTTTGAAATTCAATTCACAGAAGTAGTAAAATTTCATTTGAATGAAAAAGTCAGATTTTTAACTACTACATACCGGTTTCACTATTCATCAAAAATTAAAGTTTTTCAGAAAAATACCAAAAATTCATCCTAAGCTATATTTGATATTCATAATTGAAAAATGATATCTATTTTACCAAATTTGAAACATATAAATTGGATTAATTATTTTTAAAACTAATTCCCATTGTCAAAACAAATAGGGTGTTTTTAAGAAATAATAACTATCAATAGATTGACAGTTGTTTATGTATCATTTCAAAGTGGAATTATTTAAAATGAACAAAATTAAAAAAATATAATCTAATTAAACTTCAAAACCAATTTAAAATATAATCTAAAAATATAAATATATTATATTAAAAGGCTGTTTTGAATTAAAATACATTATTTCTCACTATTCATAAAAATGAATATTATTAGAAAAATACCAAAATTTTATCCAAAGTAAATTTTGATGTCCCGATTATAAAGAATAATTTTATTTTATAAAAATAAATATTTAAAAGGGTTAAATATTTTATTTAAAGATGGTTCTCCATTAAAAGGTGGTAAAATTGAATTTTTTTGAAAAATACATTTTTATCTGAAAAATTTAATTTGTTCTTATAATATCTATTAGAACCACATAATACGTAACTTAAAATTATATGGGTTATATAAAATTCAAAATCTAGTTAATAATATTAATAACCTCTTTTGAACGACAAGTTTGGTAAATCGTGATGTGCTCGAACTCGGTGTTGTGTGTAGCGCAAGCTATTGAGTTTAAAGAAAATAACTTACTATGAAATCTTGGGGTGTTACACAAATCATCATAGTATAACCCAAATGATGCTATTGGATAATAATCAAGTTATGATACTATGGAAGATGAATAGGAATGACTAGTGTTTTTATGTTTTTATTAAAGAATTATTTAATTTGAGTGTTGTATCAATGATGTACTGGTTATATGAATTATGGAAATAAATAAGGATTATACTCTAGTACTATTTTATTAAGGATTTGAGATTATATGGTACTAAGAAAAGTGACTCAACAAAAAGTTAAAAGTTTTGTAAAATATATGGTTAAAGGAAATATAAACAGTAATATGGTCTTGATAGGGAGGTAGTGATTTTGGGAATAAGATATGGTTGATTTGGATAAATTATCTTAGATATTCTTGACAAACTTAGAACTGATTTATGGTTTTTTTATTACATCATTGTTGGAGTATTCAAAATTTTTGGATATGAGGAATATATCTAGTATCTTATAATGAATAAGAGATCATGAATGTAATCAATAAGGTTTTATGGTAATTTAGGGTGTTACCATATTTTAATAGAATACATGATGAAGTGACTCACATTTTATTATGTGGGAAAAAGAGATCTTCATTATGTTATGCTCACCTTCCTTATAAATTTTTTGACTATGAGTTTCGACAGAAATATTTTGGATAAGTCTAAAGGTTGGAATGGCTTAAGTTGGACGTTGGTAACTATGGTTTAATATTAAAACATTTCTTAAGATTTTTTTATATTTTTTTTATAAAAAGGACAACATGAAAGTCAGGCAACAACGTGTTGTGTCCGGAAAGGTTGTGAGACTTGAACCCACAACTGAAGGGCGACAAGGGTGAATCACCTAACACTGGCCTACATGATGTACACGTTTATTTAATATAGTTTTTTTAAATAATATTATAGATGAATTATAATTTCATTTTTTGAAACCCTATACGATTAGGATAAATAGAATATTTTTTGAATTTTATTATCTATTGGAGTGAAATATGAGTTTTTGGTAGAAGTTAGTTGAAAGATGAAACATGACTTGTAAAGTATTTTTTTTCTCTTATTCTATGAATAAATTAATTCTTAATCTTTAGGGAAGGGATCTTAAAACCAAAAATATGTTATCCTAATACCATATTTTTTGTTGAACCGATGGTATTTAAATCATCATAGATTTATGGCTTTGAGGCCCTCAATATTCTATTTATTGTTCACTTGATTGTGATTGATGGCCTCAATCACTCACTATAAATATTTATGTATTTCCACCAATTATGTGTCTCTAATTTCCACCAATCTTCTCCAACTCGAGATCATAATT
Source organism: Viscum album (assembly GCA_963277665.1). Lineage (NCBI taxonomy): Eukaryota > Viridiplantae > Streptophyta > Magnoliopsida > Santalales > Viscaceae > Viscum > Viscum album. Next base: position 1,511,195,762 of record OY728158.1, read on the forward strand.
TGGTGGTGACTTTTTCATTTCCCTTCCCCTTTTATTAAGACTAAATTTAATTAACCCTATTTTCGATGTGGGTTTTCCACAATGGTATTTTCTATTTTTACACTTTTATTTTCAATGAAAATTTTCAAATTGTGAGGACGCAATTTATTAAAGTAGGGGAGAATGTAACACCCCAGTATTTCATAGTTTTTTATCTCTTTAAAGTAATTCAATAGTTTGCGCTACACGCAACACCGAGTTCGAGTGCCACAGGACTTACCAAACTAGCCGTTCAAAAGCAGTTATTAATAGTATTAACTGACTTTTAAATTTTATATATTCCATATAATTTTAACATAAATATTATTTTTTTCTTAGACATAATAAAAGAACAAATTTAATTTTCCAGATAAAGAAAGTATTTTTCAGAAAATAAAATTTTACCACCTTTTAATGGTGAACCCTTTTTAAATCCAATATTTGACACTTTTATATATTCAATTTGACAAAATAAAATTCTACTTTAGAAGCGGGACATAAAAATTTAGTTTGGATAAATGTTTGTACTTTTTTGATAACTTTCATATTTTTATGAATAGTGAAAGATGCTAAATTTTATTTGAAAACAATTTTTTTAATCGAAATAATTTATAGTGTTAAATAATGTATTTGAGTGGTTTTAAAGTATAATTAGAATATATTTTTAACCTTTAATATAATTTAGGTCATTATAAGTAATTTCACATTTAAATTGGACATAAACCCATGTCAATCTTTTGATAGTTTTTTACTTTTTAAAACCTTCTTTTTGGTTTTAACAACATGAATTAATTTTAAATTAATTATTGAAAATTATATGTTTTTAATTTGTTAAAATAGACTTCATTTTTTAATTTGTATTATCATAATTAGCTTAGGGTGAACTTTTGGTATTTTTTTGAAAACATTCAATTTTTGTTGAATAATGAAAAACACCGCGTTATTGATTAAAACCAACTTTTATTTAAATTATTATTATTTTTTATTTAAATTTATTTTAATGTAAAAATAGATACATAATACTTATATTAGTTTTATGCAATTAATTTGAGTCATTTTATAATAATATTAGATATATGAAATTTTATTGAACTTTTAACGTCTTTTACCCACCTTCTAGGAACATTTGCAAATTTGCATAAAATATAATTTTACCACTTCTGTGAATTGAATTTCAAAAATACAATAGAAACTGTTAACATCATTAAGTAAAATGTGGTTTAATAGGATGAAAATGTTTTTTGATGAATAGTAACTTTTTAATTTCATTTACCGCGGCTAAAAGTTAGTAGGGTAATTAAAGGTAAAAATAATATTATAATTACCCTAACACATGTCCTAATTCTATTGGATAAGTGTATTTCGACCAAAAAAACCTTAGGAATAAAATATTATCCTTTTTGATCCACAAAGATTATATTAAAAAATTTATTATTATTATTTTTAAAGAATAGTTAAAAGTGTTAAATTTAAATTTTAATAAATAAAAACTTTTTAATATAGGGTTATATATAAGATAATTTTGACTATAAATATTCATTAGAAATATGAAAATTTTTCATATATCAAGGTATTTTATTTATAATTTTTAGACATTAAATAATTAAAATTATTTATGATACAATGATGATGTTGTAATTACCTTATAATTGAAATATTAAAAAATTAATATTTTAAATATTAATATAATGTTAAATTTAGACATTTTATGTATTCCAAAAATTTTATAGGTTAATATGAAAAATTAGGGTTGATTAAATAAATTTTTTTCGAAATTATAAAGTTTTTATGACTTTCACAAAAACCAAATACTAAATAGTGTCAAAATAGACAAAAATTAATTTTTAAAACAAATACTATATTATTAAATGATATAATATTTTTAAGAATCTAAGGTTCATCCAAAATACTTATATAATGATATATATGTCAATAATGAACCTCTTGGGGTTCTATTGGATTTTTATAGTAAATATATTACCAATGTCATATAATAATACAAGAGAACAAGGTAAAAGTTAAACTATTTAACTAAGAGTTAAATCTAAAAGATGGGGTTAATATGGTGAAATAAACTTGTCTCAAACCTATTGGTTGACTGTATTTCGACACATCCCTACATTATATTTGAAATAAATCAATTTTTAGCCATTATAAACTGAAAATTATTTTATAATAAAATAATATTTCAAGCTTTTCCTAAGATACCCCTCATATCTCTTATAAAAGGGGACATCCCCTTCTCTTAATTTCACACCTCCAAATCCATTTGGTCTAGCCAAACCCTGCTCAAATTTCCTCATAACTACCCTAACATCATCCTAGATGCCTTCATTTGATCATAAAGCCATCCTAAAGATCCCTTTTGATCAAATCAAAAGGAAGCACCCGAAGAAGAGGTAATAATTTCATCACATATTTCAAAATTATCTTCTTCGTCCACTTCCTATTTCACTATTGTTTCCATACCAAAATAATAAATCCAATATCTTCTACATATTTTGATGTTATTATAACAATGGTACAACCATATTCATTATTATATCCATCCTATGAATAACAAAGTCACTATACATGCGTTCGTAAGTCTTACCGTCTCCACGTTGTGGTGTACTTTATTATTCAAGACTTCATTATTTGGATGAGTATATTAATGTGTATAATTTATTTAAATAATAAATATAACATGTTAATTATTATTTATAAATAATATACCATCCAATTATATATGATTTCACCATCAATAGAATTATATCGTCACTCGTGCGTGCGTACGGCTTATCGTCTCCACGACGCTACAAGATTCATTTCCACGTTCACCATTCAACGATGATTATAAAAATGTATATTATTAATAATTAAGTAATATATGACATAATAATTCTACTATAAATATAAATATATATATATCTCATTCACTTACTTCCCTTCAATACGATATAAAAAAAGAAATAGCATTTATGCGTACGTACGGCCTAGTGTCTCCGTAAACGATGTTTTCCATTTCATATATCTATCTATTATAAATATTTTTATTCTAAATAAATATAATAAAAAAATATTGTTTTATATTATGGAAGTATTTAAATCATGATCTAAGTGATGCGATCAAGAATATCATGTTAAACACGTATGATAAAGTGATTATTACCCGAAATGTTAATTTAAAATGGAAATTATTATTAAATGTGCAGTATTAATTCATAAATTAATCATTATTGATATCATAAATATTAATATGGTTATGGTATAATTTAATAACATACTATGTTCATTATACAGGAGGTTAAGCGTACTCTTGACTAAAGTAAAGTACATGGTAATGGTTAATTCCATAATCTCATTATTATCTGAGATTATTTATGTGTATGTTTTTACTAGGACATATTTATTATCCACGTCCAGGTTTCATAAAACAATTTTTCAAAGGATTCTTTTTATGTTACTCATTAACTAAAACATCATTTTAAATGTTTTAAATATTTATTCTTCTAAATATTTCTCATTAATGTCCATGTTTTCAAAATGGTTTTATTGATTTATTTATATAGACATGAATTTATTAAAATGTTTATTTATTTAAAAAATTTCAAAGTGGTATGGTATACTTTGATGAAAAAATATTTTTTAAAAGTATTCCTTTATAAATTGTTCGACTTTTAAATGATTTCATGAAAAAGGGGTATTTCACTCAAAGAGTTTTACTGATCATTTTCAACTTTGTCAGTATCCTTTAGTGGATATTATTCTAGATTGAGGTTGATTTATTATAATACAATCTTCCATATTGTATTGAATTAGTTATGATATTTTTCACTATGTATGTGATATTTTTATTCCATTCATGGTTTATGGATAAAGTATTGACATTTCATATGCTAGTTTTAATATGAATGTATGTGTTATGTTTCAACATTTTCATATGAGGAATGCAATGGACTTAGTAAGTGATGGGTGGGGCCTGCTACAGCCCCTCGATGTATTGGTAGGTCTCATGATACAAACTGGTATCTTGGAACAAAGACTTGACAAAATCTTATTTGTAGTATTGGCATGAGGCCTTGACTATGTGGTAATGATGTCTGGCATTATCCATTCCCTTTTTATGAAATTAGTTACTACATGTGATTATTAGACTAGTAGAATATCCATGTGCATGTTTATATGGTAATGTTTGATTTATTTTTGCCATATTATATTCAATATTATGTTTAAAAAGGCTGTTTTTTGCACATATTGCCTTAAAAGTTTATATCTTTCGCTAAATTATTTACCCTTAATAAGCTTCTGAGATCACCCATTTCTTATGTTTTATTTTCCAAGGATTCCAAGAAGTTACTATGATTTATATGCAGGTTTAAGCTAGAAGAATAATGGAATTTTCAAAGGATTATCTATGTTGTATTTTTTTTATAAATTTTAATGTGAAGTTCATGTATGTAATCTATTTTCCAAAATTGTTAAACTGATCTATCCTTTGGGACTTTATTATTTGTAATCATGCCAGTGTATTAATATAATGCACTGAATTTGGACTTCTGGGGTTAGGGAATTACAGTTGGTATTATAGGAAGTTTTGAAATAACTTTGAAACTAGATTAAGAAAAACACTGATTAGATAACATTGTCCTAAGAAAAAATTTTAGGATTAGTATAGAAGAACTTCCTAGAATTTTGGTAATGTATAGATTTTTTTAATTTTCCAAGAAGTACATCCATGCCTAAATACAAGCAGGTATAAGAGGATCAGGCACAGATGTACCTAGGATTGAAAACTCTGACAAGGAGTTTCGGGCTTGACCTGCGGTATTCTGGTATATGGAAACGGGCCTTGTTGCACTCTTGGTTATGAGACTCTCAAGGGATATACTTTGGATAATTAACTTTTTCTTTACAAACCCTTATGAAGGATTTATGAGTAAATACCTCCTCAAGGAAAACATTTTTTATGATTATAGATTATATGAATAAACTATTAAATTTATGTTAGGTATTTTAAAAGTATGGAATTATGCATTGTGATTCATAAAAAAACCTAATGTATTCCATTTTTTATAAATGGTGCCTTGTATAAGGAATGAGAACTCCAACAATACGCATGATCCAACGAATAAGAAGGATCATATCTTTCATGGTATTAAGCCAACATTTGGAAAGGAAATAGTATATCATGTATTCTCATCATATGAAGAAATAGTATCATGTGTTAATAAGATAAGTAAAGAATTCTTGGAGTCCTATGTATTTGAAGGGAATCCAGATAAGAAAAGGGTGGTAGAGAGAAATATGGATAAAGGGAATAAGGGAAGAAGGATTTTCCCACATGTGACAACTATGGAAAGAATCACGTTGGTAACTTATTTATGGGAATGGGAGTATGTTATTAGTGTGGAGAAAAAGGACACCACATTTGTGATTGTAAGGGTAAGAAAAAGGTTTCAAATGTACAATGATTCATCTGCAAGGATTTGGGACCCAACACAAATCAACGTCCAAATCATTAGAGTATTCCCCAAAAGATGCTATTAGAAAATAATCAAGTTATGATACTACCATAGATAAAGAGGAATGACTTGTGTTCCTTATGTTTTTATTAAACAATTATTTCATTTGAGTTTTGTATCAACAATGTACTGGTTATATGAATTATTGAAATAAATATGGATTCTAATGCATTACTATTTCATTAAGGATTTGAGATTATATGGTACTAAGAAAAGTGACTCAACAGCAAGTTAAATTTTTTGGAAAATACATGGTTGAAGGAAAGATAAACCAAAATATGGTCCTGATACTCAGGTAGTTATTTTTCAATAAAATATGATTGATTTCTATAAATTATATTTGATATTCTTGGCTACCTTGGAACTGATTAATGGTTTGTTTATTAAATCATTGTTGGAGTATTCACAATTTTTGGATATAAGCAATATATCTAGTATTCAATAAGTAATTAGGGAGCATGAATGTAATAAATAAGGTTTTATGGTAATTTAGGGTGTTACCATATTTTAAGGGAATACATGATGAAGTTACTCATATGTTATTATCTGGAAAAAGGGATATTCGTTATGTTATGTTCACCTTCCTTATAAATTTTTGGACTATGAGCTTGGACACAAGTATTTTAGATAAGTCTAAAGGTTGAAATGGATTAATTTGTACATTGGATACTATAGTTTAATATTAAAACATTTCTTAACATTTTTTAGATTTAGTTTTATAAAAAGGACAACATGAAGGTCGGGAAATAACCCATCACTTCCGGCAAGGCTGTCAGACTTAAACCCACAACTGAAGGGAGACAAGAGTGAATCACCTAACACTGGCCTATGTGATGTCCTGGTTTAAATAATGTATTTTTTCTAAAATGATCAGATATATAAATTATAAATTCATTTTTTTGAAACCCTATACGATTAGGATAAGTAGAATATTTTTGAATTCTATTATCTTTCGGAGTGAAATATGACTTTGTGGTAGAGGTTAGTTGAAGGATAGAACTCTAATTGTCAAGTATTTTTTTCTCTTATTCTATGAATAAATTAATTCTTAAACTTTAGGGAAGGAATCTTAAAACCAAAAATGTGTTATCCTAATACCTTATGTTTTTTGGAATGGATGGTATTTAAATCTTCATAGATTTATGGTTTTGAGTCCCTCAATATTCCATTTATTGTTCACTTGTTTGTGATTGATGACCTCAATCACTCACTATAAATATTTACATTTTTTCACCAATTATGTGTCTCTAATTTCCACCAATGTCCTCCTATTTTAGATCATATTTTGGTGGTGGATTTTTCATTTCCCTTTCCCTCTTATTAAGACTAAATTTTATTAACCCTATTTTTGATGTGGGTTTTCCACAAAGGTATTTTCTGTTTTTACCCTTTTATTTTTTAAAAACAATGTGAAATTGCGAGGATGCAATTATTAAAGTAGGGGAGAATGTAAAACCCCAGAATTTCATAGTACGTTATCTCTTTAAAGTAATTCAATAGTTAGCGCTAGACGCAACACCAAGTTTGAGAGCACCGCGACTTACAAAACTAGACGTTCAAAAGTGGTTATGAATAGTGTTAACTAAGTTTTGAATTCTATATATTACATATAATTTTAACATCCATATTATGCATTTCTTAGACATAATATCAGAACAAATTCAATTTTTCAGATAAAGGAAGTATTTTTCAGAAAATTCAATTTTACAGCCTTTTAATAACGAATTATTTTTAAATACAATATTTCACACTTATATATATTAGATTTGACAAAATAAAATTATCCTTTAGAATCGGGACATAAAAATTTAGTTTGGATAAATTTTCGGTACTTTTCTGAAAACTTTCATATTAAGAAGAATATTGAAAAATACTAAATTTTAATTGAAAACAACATTTTTAATCAAAATAATTTACAGTGATAAATTATGAATTTCAATGGTTTAAAAGTATAATTAGATTATATTTTTATCCTTTAATATAATTTAGGTCATTATAAGTAATTTCTCATTTAAATTGGACATAAACACATGTCAATCTTTTTATAGTTTTTACTTTTTAAAAACCCGCTTTTTGGTTTTGACAATGGGAATTAATTTTAAATATAATAATGAAACTTATATGATTTGAATTTGGTAAAATATAATTCATTTTTTAATTTTAATTATCATAATTATCTTAGGTTAAATTTTTGGTATTTTCTGAAAACATTCAAGTTTTTATGAATAGTGAAAAACACTACATTATTGTTTAAAAACGACTTTTATTTAAATAATTATTACTTTTTATATAAATTTATTTTAAAGTCAAAATAGATAAATAATACATATATTAGTACTATGTAATTAATTGGATTCATTTTATAATAAGATTATATATATATATATTTTCATTGAACTTTTAACGTCTTTTACCCACCTTCTAGGAACATTTATAAATTTGTATAAAACGTAATTTCACAGATTCTGTGAATTGAATTTCAAAAATTCGAGAGACGCCGTTTATATAAGTATATAAAATGTGGTTCAATAGGATGGAAATAATTTTTTTGAATAGCAACTTTTGAATTGTTTTACCACGGTTAAAAGTAAATAGGGTAATTAAAGGTAAAATTGATATTATAATTACCCTAACATGTGTCCTAATTCTATTGGATAAGATTATTTCGGCCAAAATAAACATTATAATTAAAATATGATCCTTTTGATCCACGTGGATTAGATTATGACATTTATTATTATTTTATACAAAGAAGAGTTAAAAGTGTAAAATTCAAATTTTAATATCTAAAATATTTTTAATATAGGGTTATACATAAGATAATTTCTAATATAAATATTTATTAGAAAGATAAAAAGATTTCCTATATCATGGTATTTTATTTATAATTTTTAGACATTAAATAATTAAAATTATTTATGACACAATGATGATGCAGTAATTACCTTGTTATTGAATGATTAAAATAATTGATATTATAAATATTAATATAATTGTAAATTGAGACTTTTTATTTATTATAATAATTTCTAGGTTAATATGACATGTTAGGGTTTATTAAATAAATTTTTTTTAATGATAAAATATTTATGACTTTCACAAAAACCAAATGCTAAATAGTGTCAAAATTGACATAAATGAATTTTGAAAACAAATATTATATCATTAAATGATATAATATTCCTAAAAATCTATTCTTCCTCAAAAAGACTTATATAATTATATATATGTCAATAATTAACCACTTTATATTCTCTTGGATTTTTATAGTATGTTTATAAACCAATTGTTATAATAATACAACAAGACATGGTAAAAGTTAAACTATTTAACTAAGAGTTAAATCTAAAAGATAAGGTTAATATGGTGACCTAAACTTGTCTAAAACCTATTGGTTGAGAGTATTTAGACCCATCCCCACCATATATTTGAAATAAATCAATTTTGAGCCATTATAAACCAAAAAACATTTTATAATAAAATAATATTTCAAGTTTTTCCTAAGATGCCTCTCACCTCTCTTATAAAAGGGTACTTCCCCTTCTCTTAAATTCACACCTCCAAATCCATTTGTCTTTCCCAACACCTACTCAAATATCCTCAAAACTACACTAAAATAATATTATAGTCCTTTCTTTGATCATAAATATAACCTAATGAGCCCTTTTTATCAAATCAAAAGGAAGCACCCGAAGAAGACGTAATAATATCATCACGTCTTTCAAAGTTATCTTATTCTTCCACTTCCTCTTTTGTTGTTGTTTCCATACCAAAATAATAACACCAATATATTATATATAATTTTATGTTATTATAACTATGATACAACCATATTCATTATTCTATCCATCCTATGAATAACAAAGTCACCATATATGCGTACATACGGCTTACCGTCTCCACATTGTGGTGTAGTTTGTTATTCAACAATTCATTATTTGGATGAGTATAATAATAAGTATAATTTATGTAAATAATAAATATAAAATGTGAATTATGATTTATCTATTATATACGATCCAATTATATACTATTTCACCATCAATAGAATCATATCGTCGCTCGTGCGTACGTACAACTTACGTCTCCACGATGCGATGAGATTCATTTCCATGTTCAACATTAAACGATGATTATAAAAATGTATATTATTAATAAGTATATAATATATGAAAAAATAATGATACTGGAAATATATATATGTATATATATATATTTAAATATATCACACTGACTTACTTCTATTCAATACGATATGAAAATTGAAACATCGTTTATGCGTATGTACGACATACCGTCTCCATAAACAGTGTTTTCCATTTCATATATCTATCTATTATAAATATTTATATTATAAATATAGATGATATATAAATCATTTTTTATATTCTGGAAGTATTTAAATCATGATCAAAGTGATACGATCAAGAATAACAAGTTAAACATGTATGAAAATGAAAGCGATTATTACCCGAAATGTTAACTTAACATGGAAATTATTATTAAATGGGTATTATAAATTCATAAATTAATAATGTTTGATATCATAAATATTAATATGGTTCTGTAATAATTTAAAAACATACTATTGTCATTATACCGGAGGTTAAACGTACCCTCGACTAAAGGAAAGTAAAATGTAATGGTTAATTCCTCAATCTCATTATTATCCGAGACTGTTTATGTGTATGTTTTTACTGGGACATATTTATCATCCATTTCCATGTTTCATAAAAAGAGTTTTTAGAAGGATTATTTTTAAGGTACTCTTTAACTAAAACAACATTTTAAATGTTTTAAATATTTATTCTTCTAAATCTTTCTAATTAATGTCCATCTTTTCAAAATGGTTTTAAGGATATATTTATATGGACGCAATTATTATAAAATGTTAATTCCTTAAAAAAGTTTCAAAGTTTTATGGGACACTTTGATTCAAAAATATCTATTAAATTTCTTCGTTTATAAATTGTGTGACTTTTAATTGATTTCATGAAAAGGGGGTATTTCACTCCAAGAGTTTTATTGACCATTTTCAACTATATCAACATCCTTTAATAGATATTATTTTTGATTGGGGTTGATTTATTATAATAAAATCTTCCATAGTTTATTGAATGAGTTATGATATGTTTTTCTGTGGATGTGAAATTTTTATTCCATTCATGGTTTATGGATAAATTATTGGCATTTATTATGCTTGTTTTAATACAAATGTTTATGATTTGTTTCAAAATTTTCATATCAGGAATGAAATGGACTTAGTAACTGACAGGTAGGACCCTCTATAGCCCCTTTATGCATCAGTGGGTCTCATGAGATTGGTGTCTTGGAAAAAGGCCTCGACAAAATCTTATTTTTAGTCTTGGCAAGAGGCCTTGACTATGTGGTAATGATGTCCGAAATTAGGAATTACCTCATTATGAAATTAGTTACTACATGTGATTATTCAACAAGTAGAATATCCATGTGCATTTATATATGGTAATATTTGATTTATTTTTTCCATATTATGTTAAAGATTATGTTTAAAAATGATGTTGTTTTTATTTCACATCTTTCCTAAAAACATTGTAGCTTCCGCTAAATTATTGACCTTTACTGAGCATCTGAGCTCACCCCTTTCTTATGTTTTGTTTTCCCAGGATGCCAAGAAGTGTGCTATTATTTATATATAGGTTTAAGCTAGAATAATAATGTAATTTTCAAAGGATTATCTATGTTTTATTTTATGTTAGATTTTGTAATGTGAAATTATTGTATGTAATTTATTTTCCATGACTACTAAACTGATTGATCCTTCAGGAATTGATTCCTTGTAATCATACCAATGTATTAAAATAGTGACCCAGCTCTAGGATTTTAGGGTCGGGGTGTTACAGTTGGTATCAGAGGAAGTTTAACAATAACCTTGGAAACTATATTTAGAAAAACTCTGATTAGAGAACATTACCATAAGATAAAATTTTAGGATTAGTATATAATAACTTCCTAGAATTTTGGTAATGTAGAGATTTTGTGAATTTTCCAACCAATACATCCATGTCTAGATATGAGCAGGTAGAGGCGGCTCTGGCACAAATGTAACTAGGAGTGAAAACTCAAACAAGGAGTTTCAGGATTGACTTGGGATATCATGGTACACGACAAAGTTACTTACTTCACTCTTAGTTATGACACTCCCAGGGGATATACTTAGGATAATTCACATTTTTTTACAAACCATTATGAAATATTTGTGAGTAAATACTTCCTAAAAGAAAACTTTTTTTCTATTTATGGATTATATGAATTAACTGTTCAATTTATGTTAGGTATTTTAGATGTTTGGAATTTTGCATTGCGATTCATAAAATAACCTAGTGTATTCCATTGTTTAGAAATGGTGTCGAGTAGAAGGAATGAGAACTCCAGCAATACGCATGATTTAAAGAGTAAGAAGGGTTATATATTTCGTGGTCTTAAGAGAACATTTTTAAGGGAAATAGTCTTCTACGTATTCTAATTATATGAATAAATAGTATCATGTGTTAATAAGATAAGTAAAGAATTCTCGGAGTCTTATGGATTTGAAGGGAAGCCAGAGAAGAAAAGTGTGGTAGAGAGAAAGATGAATAAAGGGAAGAAGGGAAAGAAATATTTTCCCACATGTGACAACTATGGAAAGAATCATCTTGGTAAATTATTGAAGGGAATGGGAGTATGTTATAATTGTAGAGAAAAGGACATCATGCTCGTGATTTCAAGGGTAAGAAAAAGGTTTCAAATGTACAATGCTTCATCTACAAGGAGTTGGGACACTATGTGAATCAATGTCCAAATCATCAAAGTATGACCCAAATGATGTTATTGGATAAAAATCAAGTTATGATACTATGGCAGATAAAGAGGAATGACCAGTGTTCTTATGTTGTTATTAAAGAATTATTTAATTTGAGTGTTGTATCAACGATGTACTAGTTATATGAATTATGTAAATAAATAAGGATTGTACTGTAGTACTATTTCATTAAGGATTTGAGATTATATGGTACTAATAAAAGTGACTCAACAGCAAGTTAAACTTTTTGGAAAATACATGATTTAAGGAAAGATAAACTGTAATATGGTCCTGATACTGAGGTAGTGATTTTGGAATAAGAGATGGTTGATTTGGATAAATTATCTTGGGTATTCTTGACTACCTTGAAACTGATTAATAGTTTGTTTATTCCATCATTGTTGGAGTATTCAAAATTTTTGGATATAAAGAATATGTCTAGTATTATATAAGGCTTAAGGGAGCATAAATTTAATCAATAAGTTTTTATATTAATTCAGGGTGTTACCATGTTTTAAGAGAACACATGATGAAGTTACTCACATGTTATTATATGGAAAAAATATATCTTCATTATGTTATGTTCACCCTCCTTATAAATTTTTGGACGATAAGTTTGGACACAAGTATTTTGGATAAATCTAAAGGTTGGAATGGTTTAAGTTTTACATTAGATACTATGGTTTAATATTAAAACATTTATTAATATTTTTTTAGATTTTTTTTATGAAAAAGATAACATGAATGTCGGGCAACAACCCATCGTGTCCAGCAAGGTCATGAGACTTGAACCCACAACCAAAGGGAGAAAGGGGTGAATCACCTAACACTGGCCTACGTGATGTCCTGGTTTGTATAATGTAGTTTTTTAAATGATATGATAAATGAATTATAAATTCTTTTTTTGGAAACCCTATATGATCAGGGCAAATAGAATATTTTTTAATTCTATTGTCTTTTGGAGTGAAATATGAGTTTGTGGTAGAAATTAGTTGAAGGATGGAACTCTACATTCCAAGTATTTTTTTTCTCTTATTCTATGAATAAATTAATTCATAATCTTTAGGATAGGGATCGTAAAACAAAAAATGTGTTATCCTAATACCTAATGTTTTTTTTTGTATAGATGGTATTTAAATCATCATAGATTTATGGATTTGTGGCCCTCAATATTCCATTTATTATTCACCTGTTTGTGATTGATGGCCTCAATCACTCACTATAAATATTTATTATTTTCCACTAATAAAGTGTCTCTAATTTCCACCAATGTTATTATACTCAAGATCATAATTTGGTGGTGACTTTTTCATTTCCCTTCCCCTCTTATTAAGACTAAATTTTAATAACTCTATTTTTGATGTGGGTTTTCCACAAAAGTATTTTCTATTTTTACCCTTTTGTTTTCGAAGAACAACTTCAAATTTTGAGGACACAATTTATTTAAGTAGGGGAGAATTTAACACCCCAGTATTTCATAGTATGTTATCTTTTTAAAGTAATTCAATAGTTTGTGTTACACGCAACACCGAGTTCGAGCACACCATGACTCACTAAACTAGTCCTTCAAAAGAATTTATGACTAGTATTAACTGACTTTGGAATTTTATATATTCCATATAATTTTATCATCCATATTATGTGTTTCTTAGACATAATATAAGAAAAAATTCAATTATTCCGATAAAGGAAGTATTTTTCAGAAAATTCAATTTTACCACCTTTTAATGGAGAACCCTTTTTAAATCCAATATTTGACACTTTTATATATTATATTTGATAAAATAAAATTCTTCTTTATAAGCGGGACATAAAAAGTTAGTTTGGGTAAATTTTTGGTACTTTTCTAATAACTTTCATATTTTGACGAATAGTGAAAATACTAAATTTTAATTCAAAATTAATTTTTTTAATCGAAATAATTTATTGTGTTAAATTATGCATTTGAGTAGTTTTAAAGTAAAATTAGATTAAAATTTTATCCTTTAATATAATTTAGGTCATTATAATTAATTACACATTTAAATTGGACATAAACACATGTCAATCTTTTGATAGTTTTTACTTTTTAAAAACCAGCTTTTTGGTTTTGACAACGGGAATTAATTTTAAATTAATTAATGAAAATTATATGTTTTGAATTTGTTAAAATAAACTACGATTTTGAATTTGGATTATCAAAATTATCTTAGGGTGATGTTTTGCTATTTTTCTGAAAATTTTCAATTTTTGATGAATAGTGAAAAACACTACATTATTGTTTAAAACCGACTTTTATTTAAATAATTATTATTTTTATTTAAATTTATTTTAAATACAAAATATATACATAGTACCTATATTATTCCAATGTAATTAATTGGAGTCATCTTATATTAAGATTAGATATGTAAAATTTTATTGGACTATTAACGCCCTTTACCCACCTTCTAGGCACATTTGCAAATTTTCATAAAATATAATTGTACAAATTCTGTGAATTTAATTTCAAAAATCTAAGATACATGGTTGAAATTAGTAAGTATAATGTGGTTTAATAGGATGAAAACATTTTTCAATGAATAGTAACTTTTTAATTTCATTTACCACGGTTAAAAGTAAATAGGGTAATTAAAGGTAGAAATGATATTATAATTACACTAAAACATGTCCTAATTCTATTTTATATTTGTATTTCGACTAAAAACAACCTTAGGAATAAAATATTATCCTTTTTGATCCAGGTGGATTAGAGGAAGACATTTATTTTTATTTTATTTAAAGAAGAGTAAAAAGTGTTAAATTCCAATTTTAATAACTAAAACATTTATAATATTGGGTTATACAAAAGATAATTTCGACTATAAATATTCATTATAAATATAAAATTATTTCCTATATCATGGTATTTTATTTATAATTTTTATACATTAAATAATTAAATTTATTTATGACATAATGATGATAAAATAATTACCTTATTATTGAAAGATTAAAAAAATTGATATTGTAAATATTAATATAATTTTAAATTGAGAATTTTTATGTATTACAAGAATTTTATAGGTTAATATGACATGTTAGGGTTGATCAAATAATTTTTTTCTAAATGTTAAAGTTTTTATGACTTCCACAAAAACCAAATACTAAATAGTGTCAAAATTGACCGAAATGAATTCTTAAAACAAATACTATATTATTAAATGATATAATATTATTAAAAATATAAGGTTCGTAGAAAAGAATTATATAATGATATATATGTCAATAATGAACTACTTGTGGTTCTCTTGTCTTTTTATTGTATGTTTATTAACAATTTATTATAATAATACAAGAGGACATGGTAAAAGTTAAACTATTTAACTAAGAGTTAAATCTAAAAGATAGGGTTAATATGGTGACCTAAACATGTCTAAATCCAATTGGTTGAGTGTATTTAGACCCATACCCACCTTATATTTAAAATAAATCAATTTTTAGCCATTATAAACAGAAAATTATTTTATAGTAAAATAATATTCCAAGCTTTTCCTAAGGTGCCCCTCACCTCTCTTATAAAAGGGAACTTCCCCTTCTCTTAATTTCACACCTCCAAAGCCATTTGGCTCATCCAACCCCTACTAAAATATCCTCCCAACAGACCTAAATTCATCATAGATTCCTTCCTTTGATCCTAAATTTAACCTAAGTATCCCTTTTGATCAAATCAAAAGGAAGCACTCGAAGAAGAGGTAAACATTTCATCATATCTTTCAATGTTATCTTCTTCTTCCACATACTCTATCATTGTTGTTTCCATACCAAAATAATAACTCCAGTATAATATACATATTTTGATGTTATTATAACAATGGTACAACCATATTCATTATTATATCCATCCAATTAATAACAAAGTCACCAAACATGCGTACGTAAGACCTACCGTCTCCACATTGTGGGGTACTTTGTTATTCAACACTTCATTATTTGGATGAGTATATTAATGTTTATAATTTATTTAAATAATAAATATATCATGTTAATTATTCTTTATATATAATATACCATCCAATTATATATAGTTTCACTATCAATATAATGATATTGTCGCTCGTGCGTATGTACATCTTACCGTCTCCACGACGCTATAAGATTCATTTCCACGTTCACCATTCAATGATGATTATAAAAATGTGTATTATTAATAAGTATGTAATATATGACATAATAATTCTACTAGAAATATATATATATATATATACATATGTCTCATTCACTTACTTCCCTTCAATATGATATGAAAATGGAAACAATGTTTATACGTACGTACGGCCTACTGTCTCCATAAATGGTGTTTCCCATTTCATATATCTATCTGTTATAAATATTTATATTCTAAATACATATGATATTAAAATATTTTTTTTATATTCTGGAAGTATTTAAATCATTATCTAAGTGATATGATCAAGAATAACAAGTTAAAACACGTATGATAAACAAAGCAATTATTACCCGAAATATTAATTTAAAGTGGAAATTATTATTAAATGGGTAGTATAAATTCATAAATTAATAATTTTTGATATCACAAATATTAATATGGTTCTGTTATAATTTAATAACATACTATGGTCATTATACGAGAGGTTAAACATTCCCTCAACTAAAGGAAAGTACAAGGCAAGAGTTAATTCCTCAATCTCATTATTATCCAAGATTGTTTGTGTGTATGTTTTTACTGGGACATATTTATTATCCATGTCCATGTTTCATAAAATAGTTTTCAAAAGGATTATTTTTAATGTACTCTTTAACTAAAAAATCATTTTAAATGTTTTAAATATTTTTTCTTCGAAATCATTCTCATTAATGTCCATGTTTTCAAAATGGGTTTAAGAATTTATTTATATGGACATGAATGTTTTAAAATGTTAATTCCTTTAAAAAGTTTGAAAGTGTTATGGGAAACTTTTATTCAAAAATATCATTTAAATTTCATCCTTTGTAAATTGTGTGACTTTTAAATGATTTCATGAAAAAGGGGTATTTCACTCAAAGAGTTTTACTGATCATTTTCAACTATATCAACATCCTTTATTGGATATTATTATGTATTGAGGTTTATTTATTATAATACAATCTTCTATATTGAATTGAATGAGTTATGATTTGTTATACTATGGATGTGATATTTTTATGCCATTCATGGTTTATGGATAAAGTATTGACATTTCATATGCTAGTTTTAATATGAATGTTTATGTTATGTTTGAACATTTTCATATGAGGAATGCAATGGACTTAGTAAGTGATGCGTGGAGCCCACTATATGAAGGTTCTGGGCACAGCGGGAGCACATTGGTGGGTTTTCCCAACTTTAATTTTAGCATTAAACAACGTTCAATCCGAGATCATTCACGATATAAAACGCTGGATCTTCAGAATTCAATGAAGAACGAAAAAGAAAAGAAGAGTCCTGCAACCATTGAGAAAGGATCATCATATGTTGGTTATAATTAATTTAATTAATTCACAAGAATTACCTTGATGGAATTCTTTCTTCGTCAATGTCTTTGGTCACAATCATGTGATCCGTCGTTACATCGTACAATCAAAGTATAGGATTCCTCTAGCGATGATCTACACGTGCTCCACGTATCTCTAGACGTTACCGAAGGGATCTCTGGGTGCTCGCGCGGAAGAACATTCACATGCGATGTCCGCCTTCAACCGCCTTGATCCAGTGGAGTATCTTTCTCACGTAACTTGAGGGCATTCTTGGTGGAAAGGGAATTCTCTCTTGGCTTGAGAGTATTTCCAAATCTGTTGTGCACAACAAAAAATGGCTCTTCAAAAGTGTTGTGGTTGTGATGATATTTATAATCGGGTTTGAGGTTAATAGAGTTATGACAATATATAAACGCGTTATGCGTTTTATTTATTTCATTAACTCTTATTGAAAACCCCCATGTCGAATCATTAATTCCTTGACATGCGCCCACGCTGATTAAAATATATATCATTTAATAAAACAATATTATATCCTCAAAATCCTGACTAGAAAACTACAAGGCGTGTAATAATTAATATACAGTGTGTACTTGTTTTTCATAAAACTACACTGCGTGTATATTTAATATACACGGCGTGTACATTTATTTTCCATTTTTCTCCACCACATTTATTAGACCTTGAGTAATGGATATTAATTTGTTAAATAAATGTAACTGCATTACTCGCTAATAAATATATTATTTCACCCACAATATATTCTCTCGAATAACTAGTGTCTAGATAAATGTGATCATGAATCCTTAAATAATTATTAAACCACAGTTGGGAATAATATTTATTTAACTTGTTATTCTATTATTTAACTGAGATACATAGACACACTTAGTGTGTGACCACCTAGGCCTCTTTCTCAGTGGCATTAGGCGGAGCCTACCTAAAGTCCAAGGTTAGCATCTAGAAACACGCCAAGGCACCCATAGAGAAAGAAGTTAACGCCGCAATGACGTTTCACCTCCTATGAATTCTTACAGTGTAATATAATCCCTTTGTCTCAATATCTCTAATCAAGCGGGTTGTATGCTAGTGCCATCAATCCATGTGCTCGATTATTCTTTCTTTGACTTCATGGAACTGAACTCACCCATACCTTACCATGGCCATGAATTTATTTAGGCTATATCAATTCCATCAAAGGGCCTGAGATATCTACTTCCATTATGGAACAGAAGGGAAAAATCCTTTCTCACATTATCTATTAATGCAGTATTACTCGTGACGCACCCAACGTATCCTACCTCACTGCAAACAGTGTGTCATCACATTTTTAGTCAATACATCTAAGTGTGTGAGTTGTAATACCCATTAATAATAATCTTAAAGTCTAAGGACCAATACACATGTCCGTGGATAGGAACATCCAATGACACTATGAAATGCGGATTTCCTACTGGCGAGTCTCATTCTCATAATATCCTCCTAGATATTACCAAGGGCGCACACCATGAGAAGGTGCCTCAAAGTTTTGTGGGTCCTCACCCCTAATGACCTGTATTATTTGTGTCCCTCAAATAACATCATCCGGCCATAGAACACATATTCAAGAACAGTGTTATGGCACTTCTGGGTTCTCATCATAGCAGGGATCCGCTATGACCCTTTAATGCAATAGCTTTCCTTAGGACATTATCACATGCATTGTCACGCAGAAGAACAGACAAGACGTGATAAGGCTTTTATTAATGAATAAAGTACAAAGTAGTTCGTTCTAGGCCACCAACTCCAACAGACTCCCACTTGGACTAGAGACAACTCCTAACAACCTTTAACCCACTAGCTCTCACATGATATTCATGATTCTGCTGACATAGGCCTTTAGTCATGGGGTCCACCTCCTTCTCTTCCGTGGACACTCTGCTCACTGCAACTTCACCCCTCTGATAGAAATCCCTCAAGAGTTGATACTTCCAGAGTATGTTCTTTGTCCGTTGATGTGACCTTGGTTCTTTTAAAGATCCACCACTATAGTAGTATCACAATACAATGTAATGGGATCTTTACTGCTAGGCACCACATCAATCTCCTAGACAAAGTTCTGAATCCAGACATCTTCCTTGGCTGCATCAGAAGCCTCTATATACTCGGACTCCGTTGTAGAATTGGCGACAACTGGCTGCTTTGAACTCCTCCAGCTCACAGCTCCTCTATTGAGACAAAAAACATATCCAGATTGCGACTTTAGATCATTCTGATATGTCTGAAAACCGGCATCTGCATACCCTCTAATGACAAGCTCTTCATCTCCTCCATACACCAGGAACATATCCTTAGTTCTTCTTAGATACTTAAGGGTAGTCTTAATAGCAGTCCAATGATATTCCTCTTGATCGTCTTGATATCTGCCTACCATGCTCAGTGCATAGGCAACATCAAGCCTGGTACATAACATGTCATACATGATGGATCCTATAGCCGAAGCGTATGGTATCTTACTCATTCTATCTTTCTCTTGTTGCGTCTGAGGAAACATTTTCTTAGAAAGATGTAGGCCATGTGACACTGGAATCAATCCCCTCTTGGATTGTTCCATACTAAATATATTTAGTATCTGGTCAATGTATGTACCCTGACTTAGTCCAAGTAGCCTCTTGGATCTATCACGAATGATCTTGATCCCTACAATGTAGGTTGATTCTCCTAATTCCTTCATGAAGAAACACTTGTTCAACCAGTCCTTAACTGACTGTAATACTAGTACATCATTTCCAATAAGTAATATGTCGTCAACATATACTACTAGGATAATGATCGCATTCCCATTAAACCTCTTATAAACACATGGCTCACATTCATTCTTAATGAAACCAAATTCCTTTATGGCTTCATCAAATCGAATGTTCCATGACCTAGATGCTTTCTTCAATCCATAAATGGATTTCTGCAACTTTCAAACCCGTTTGGCTTCACCTGGAATCACAAACCCTTATGGTTGTGTCATATAGACATCTTCCTGAAGGTTCCTGTTAAGGAATGTTTTTTTGACATCCATCTACCATATCTTGGAGTCATGGTAAGCTACTATGGAAAGTATGATTCTTATGGATTTAAACATGGCAACTGGTGAGAAGGTTTTATCATAGTCAATTCCTTGACGTTTTCTGAATCCTTTAGCCACTAGCCTTGCTTTATAGGTGCTAACTTGACCTTCCATGTCCAAATTTCTCTTGAATACCAATTTGTATCCAACAGGCATTACATCAACTGGCTCATCGACTAGAACCCAAACTTAGTTCTGATACATTGAATCCATCTCAGAATTCATAGCTTCTAGCCATCTTGAAGCTTCTGAGCTTTCTACTTCTTCCTTATAGTAGAGAGTCTCATCATTGTCCAATAATAATGATTCACCATCCTCGGTGACTAGAAAACCAAATCTCTCCAGTTCCCTTGCCTCTCTTGAGCTCCTACGCAGTACTTCGGTTTCTGGAACCTCCTCCACGGGGACTTGTGGAACTTGTTCCTGTACCAAATCTTGTGTATCTTGAGCATCAACTTCATCGAAGTCAATCTTGATCCCACTATCCTTCTTGAGGATGTTCTCCCTCTCAAGAAAGACGGCTTGTCTGGTGATAGTCACTTTCTTATCTTGAGGGTTATATAGGTAATATCCTTTAGTTTCATTGGGATATCCTATAAAGATACACTTTGTGCCCCGGGGTGCTAGTTTGTTTCCTGAGAAGGACTTAATAAATGTCTCGCATCCCCATACACGTGTATGGGACAAAATGGGTTTCTTTCCACTCCATAACTCATAAGGAATTCCATTTGCTGTCTTAGTTGGAACTCGTTTTAAAGTGTATGCTGTAGTTTGTAATGCATATCCCCAAAAGGATAATGGAAGATCTGCATGACTCATCATCGACCTCACCATGTCCAAAAAGTTGTGGTTCCTCCTTTCACTAGCACCATTCCACTAAGGTGTGTAAGGAGGAGTGAGCTGAGATTGAATCCCAGACTACCGTAGAAGATCGATGAACTCTTGGTTCAGATATTCTCCACCTCTATCCGATCGAAGCTTCTTTATCTTCTTTCCAAGCTGATTATCTACTTCATTCTTGAATTCCTTAAATTTCTCTAAGGCTTCTGACTTATATCTCATTAAGTAGAAAAATCCATATCTACTCAAATCATCAGTAAAAGTAATGAAGTAAGAATATCCACCTCTAGCTTCTACTAGAAATGGTCCACATACATCCATGTGTACCAATCCTAGAAGCTATGTGGCCCTTTCACCCTGTCCACCAAAAGGCGGCTTGGTAGTTTTACCTTGTAAACAATCATTGTATCTATGAAGTGGTTTTAGCTAAGTAGAGTCTAAATAGCCATCTTGACAGATATTTTTCAAGCGCTTATCATTTACATGACCAAGGCGGTTGTGCCACAACTGGGTGATGTATGAGTCATGTGAGTTTGTTTCACTATCGATTGCCAACACTTGGTTTTCGTAATTTAATACATACAAACCATTATTCAAATGTGACATACCATAACATATGTTGTTCTTATAAAAGAGACAACCCTTATTTCTAAACTTGAAAACAAATACATCCATATCCAAACAAGATACAAAAATTATGTTCTTGGTAACACTATGCACAAAATAACAGTTTTGTAATTCCAAAATTATGCCAGCTGGCAATGAGAGGTGACAATCACCAATAGCCAACGCAGCCAGCCTTGCGCCATTGGCAGCTCGAATATCCACCTCTCCTCTTGTGATCTTTCTAAATATACTTGGTTCCTGCATTTAAATATAGATGTGATCCCCACAAGATGTATCTAATACCCAATGTGTAGAAATAGAATGATTGCACTCGATAACAAACACACCTTTAGCGTCCACAAGATTCTGGGTGTAGTTCCTCTTCCAGTGGCCCTGCTTGCCACATGGAAAACACACTGCCTCTCATTCCTTTCCCTACCTCTGGATCTTCCCCTTCTTGGAGGGATGGTGCTCGGGGGCTTCAGACCGTTTATAAGTCTTTGGCCCCTTTGCCTTGTCCTTCCTTTTCTTGTTCACCATAAGGATCGCGGGTTTGTCACACCCCATGTCCTTATATACCTGGATAATCAAGGTCAAAAGCTCTGATAGACTCTTCTCATTGTCTCTCATATTATATTTGACAATAAATCTAGAGAAGGTCTTGGGAAGTGATGATAGGATGGGATCTATACGCAACTCATCCGAGAATTTAATCCCTAATATGTCCAGGTGTTCAATGTAGCCAATAAGATTGACTACATGAGGCCCAGCTGGCGTAGACTCTCCAAGCTTAGTTGTAAAAAAAGCATTGGAGATCCCATACCTCTCCATTCTCACCTTCTCTTGGTAGAGATCCTTAAGGTGAGACATCATGCTATACGCGTCCATATTTTCATGTTGCTTCAAGAGCTCATTGGACATGGCCGATAGCATGAAACACTGGACATATGTGGAATCATCCATATGTTTCATATAGAGAGATAATTCCTCATCACTGGCCTCTTTCCTAGGACAACTAGAATAGGCTCTTCCAGCACATACAATTTTTTTTCATGGCGAAGGATGACGCGTAAACACCTCTGCCACTCTTGGAAATTGGTGCCGGTGAGAAGATTTTCCTTCTCGAGTATGGTTCGTAATGATATTTTTGAAGTAATTTTCTTATCGTTTCTACAAATTAAGATGAGCAAAGGTTTAGTACTTTATTACAAAACTAAAGACAAATAAATAAATTAATACTTATTAGTCTCCCACTATTTTATTGAAATCCAATATCCCTCACCATTGACTTCGGAATATTCTGTTGCCTGAATATTCTAGTGGCAAGGATCCATATTTCCCTTCGCATTACCCCAACTTGGGTTGGTCAAGAAACTTGAAGGGTTTTAGGTAGGCATTCAAAATGCCAACTTCATTGACTCGCAGCTCCTTGATCCACTGAGTGGACTCCCCAATCCTGAAATCCTTTTATTTTGGATTTTCTCAACCTTTACCTCTTGGTCACACCAAGCCCTGCTGTGGCAGTAAACCCTTGATGCAAACCAAGTCAAGTCAACCCCAAACATTGAATTAGAATTCCCTGATAATTGAAATCACCCCATCTTGGGTTGGTTAAGAACGTTGAACTATGGTTCGATTCTAACCAAGGTTATGGAAGGCTATACCGACTTAATATTTCTTTGAGGGGTTTTATCCTTATACATAAATTTCCAATTTATTATCCTTTATTACATGATTATAAATATTAAGTGGGATTTACTTAAGTGATTAACCATTTAAAAGATAATATTCACGTATAATCTGGTTTTATATTAGTTCCATCTTGCATGCTCGTTTAATTCATTAATTGTGTGATCGTGACAACACACCCACAATAAATAATCCATGAAACTGACATAAATAAAATAAATGGTATTATCATGAGCTTTTCTATTGGTTAGTTTATCTAGAGGTTGATAAAATAACCCAAGACCTAGGGGAGAAACACCTTGAACCTTTTGGGTTTGTGTTTACATCTTTCCACCTGTCCACCTTTGTATCTCCTTGGATTGGTTTCTCCATGGCTCCCGACATGAGCCTCCTCCACTAGCTTGGTATATCCATCCATTACATATGAATTAATCTCACTCGCAGGTGAGGGTAAAAAGGGTTTTTTACATAAAATAATCCTTGGGCGCGCAGGCCCTATATATTAAGGAGGAGATGGCTCACAGGCCAACAAATTTAATTTAAATAAATATATTAAAATAAAGCATTCACATACAAAGGTCTCGATCTAGCTCATGATCATCCATACATGCAACAATATTTATGTATAAATAAAACTAGAATTCAATTGTTTAATAATTATTTTTTAAGATAAATAACGCTCGAATCAATTAATTATCTTTAATTAATCAATCCTTTTATCTTAAAACCTTTTTCTGAACTTCCTTGAGATTCATATTTCCAGAACGATTAAACATGAATTGAAATAAATAAATTATTAAATGCGTAAATCACCAAAAAATAACTAAATAATTATAATCAATTATATAACCTCGCTCTGATACCACTTGTAGGTTCTGGGCGCAGCAGAAGCATGTTGGTAGGTTTGCCCAACTTTAATTTTAGCATTAAACAACGTTCAATCTGAGATCTGTCATGATATAAAACTCCGGATCTTCGGAATGGAATGAAGAATGAAAAATAAAAGAAGATTCACAGAACCATTGAGATAGGATCATCATATGTTGGTTATAATTAATTTAATTAATTCACAAGAATTGCCTCGGTGGAATTCTTTCTTCGTCAATGTCTCCGGTCACGATCCTGTGATCCGCCGTTATGTCATAGAATCCAAGTATAGGATTCCTCTAGCAGTGATCCACATGTGATCTACGTATCTCTGGAAGTCACCTAAGGGATATCTGGGTGCTAGTGCAGAAGAACATTCACATGTGATGTCTGCCTTCGACCGCCTTGATCCGGTGGAGGATCTTGCTCTCGTAACTTGAGGGCATTCTTGGTGGAGAGGGAATTCTCTCTTGGCTTGAGAGTATTTCCAAATCCTTTGTGCACAACAAAAAATGGCTCTTCAAAAGTTTTGGGGTTGTGAGGATATTTATTATAGGGTTTGAGGTTAATAGAGTTATGATAATAAATAAACGTGTTACGCGTTTTATTTATTTCATAAACTCTTATTGAAAAACCCCATGTTGAATCATTAATTCCTTTACATGCTCCCACACTGATTATAATAAATATCATTTAATAAAACAATATTATATCCTCAAAATCCCAACTGGGAAACTACACGGCGTGTGATAATTAATACACGGCGTGTACTTGTTTTCCATAAAACTACACAGCGTGTATATTTAATATACAGGACGTGTACTTTTATTTTACATTTTTCTCCACCACATTTATTAGACCTTGAGTAATGGCTATTCATTTCTCAAATAAATGTAACTGCATTACTCGCTAATAAATATATTATTTCACCCACAATATATTCTCTCGAATAACTAGGGTCGAAATA
This sequence comes from Viscum album, assembly GCA_963277665.1. Taxonomy (NCBI): domain Eukaryota; kingdom Viridiplantae; phylum Streptophyta; class Magnoliopsida; order Santalales; family Viscaceae; genus Viscum; species Viscum album. Next base: position 1,511,221,648 of record OY728158.1, read on the forward strand.
AATGCGATCAGGAATCCTTAAATAATTATTAAACCACAGTTGGGAATAATATTTATTTAACTTGTTAAACAAATATTTAACTGAGATACATAGACACACTTAGTGTGTGACCCTCTAGGCATCTTTCTCAGTGGCATTAGGCAGAGCCAGCCTAAAGTCCAAGGTGAACATCTAGCAACACGCCAAGGAACCCATAGAGGAAGAAGTTAACGCCGCAATGACATGTCACCTCCTATGAACGCTTACCCTGTAATATAATCCCTTTGTCTCTATATCTCTAATTAAGTGGGTTGCATTCTAGTTCCATCAACCCATGTGCTCGATTATTCTTTCTTTGACATACTAGAACTGAACTCGCCCATACCTTACCATGGCCATGGATTTATTTAGGCTATATCAATACCATCAAAGGGCCTGAGATCTCTACTTCCATTATGGAACATAAGGGAGAAATCCTTCTTGTATTATCTATTAATGCAGTATTACTCGTGACGCACCCAACATATCCTACCTCGCTGCGAACAGTGTGTCATCACAGTTTTTGTCAATACATCAAAGGGCACGAGTTGTAATACTCATTAATAATAATCTTAAAGTCTAAGGAACAATACACACGTCCGCATATAGGAACATCCAATAACACTATGAAATGTGGATCTCCTACTGGCGGGTCTCGTTCTCATAATATCCTCTTGGATATTACCAAGGGAGCACACCATGAGAAGGTGCCTCAAATTTTTATGAGTCCTCACCCCTAATGACCTGTATTATTTGTGTCCCTCAAATAACATCATCCGGCCCTAGAAAATATATTCAAGAACAGTGTTATGGCACTTCCGGGTTCTCATCATAGCAAGGATCCGCTATGACCCTTTAATGCAACGGTCGTCCTTAGGACATTATCACATTCATTGTCACAGAGAAGAACAAAAAATATGTGATAAGGATTTTATTAACGGATAAAGTACAAAGTGGTTGGTTCTAGGCTATCAACTCTAACACTATAGCCCCTCGATGTATCGGTAGGTCTCATGATACAAACAATTATCTTGGCATAAGGCCTTGAAAAAATCTTATTTGTAGTCTTCGCATGAGGCCTTCACTATGTGGTAATGATGTTCGGCATTAGGCATTCCCTAATTATTAAATTAGTTACTACATGTGATTATTCGACTAGTAGAATATTCATGTGCATGTTTATATGGTAATATTTGATTTATTTTTTACATACTATATTCAATATTATGTTTAAAAAGGCTGTTTTTTTATTACACATCTTGCCTTAAAAGTTTATAGCTTCCACTAAATTATTTACCCTTATTGAGCATCTGAGCTCACCCCTTTCTTATGTTTTATTTTCCCTATATTCCAAGAATTGTACTATGATTTGTATGCAGGTTTAAGCTAGAAGAATAATATAATTTTAAAAGGATTATCTATGTTGTATTTTATGTTAGAAATTATAATGTGAAGTTTATGTATGTAATAAATTTTCTAAAACTATTAAATTGATCGGTCCTTTGAGACTTGATTCCATGTAATCATGCCAATGTATTAAAATAATGCACCGAATCTGGACTTCTGGGGTCGGGGGATTACAGTTGGTATTAGAGGAAGTTTAGAAATAACATTGAAACTAGATTTAGAAAAAACTGTAATTAGATAACATTACCCTAAGTTAAAATTTTAGGATTTTTATAGAAGAACTTCCAAGAATTTTGGTAATGTAGAGATTTTGTGAATTTTCCAAGCAATACATCCCTGCCTGGATACGAGTAGGTAGAAGCGGATCTAGCACATATGTACCTAGGAGTGAAAACATTGATAAGGAGTTTCGGGGGTGACTCGAGGTATCCTGGTACAAGACAACGGGGATTTTTGTACTCTTGTTTACGACACTCTCGGGGGATATACTTAGGATAATTAATATTTTCTTTACAAACCATTATTAAGGATTTATGAGTAAATACCTCCTCAAAGAAAATTTATTATTATTATTATGGATTATGTGAATAAACTATTCAGATTATATTAGGTATTTTACATGTTTGGAATTATGAATTGCGATTCATAAATTAACCTAGTGTATGCCATTGTTTAGAAATGGTGCCTAGTATAAGGAATGAGAACTCCAACAATATGCATGATCCAAAGAGTAAGAAGGGCCATATCTTTCATGGTCTTAATCCATCATTTGGAAGGAAAATAGTCTCCCATGTATTCTCATCATATGAAAAAATGGTATCTTATGTTAATAAGATAATTAAAGAGTTCTCAGAGTCATGTGTCTTTGAAAAGAAGCCATAGAATAAAAGGATGGTAGAGATAAATATGGATAAAGGGAAGAAAGGAAAGAAGGACTTTCCCACATGTGACAACTGTGGAAAGAACCACCTTGTTAAACGATTGAATGGAATGGGATAATTTTATTAGTGTGGGGAAAAATGACACCATGTTCATGATTAAAAGTGTAAGAAAAAACTTTCAAATGTACAATGATTCATCTGCAAGGAGATGTTACACTCTGAAAATCAACATCCAAATCATTAGTGTTTGCCCCAAATAATGCTATTGGATAATAATCATGTTATGATACTACCACAGATGAAGAGAAATGGATATTGTTCTTATGTTTTCATTAAATAATTATTACATTAGAGTGTTGTATCAATTATGTACTGGTTATATGAATTATGGAAATGAATAAGTATTGTAATGCAGTACTATTTCATTAAGGATTTGAGATTATATGGTACTATGAAAAGTTACTCAATAGTAAGTTAAACTTTTTAGAGAATACAAGGTTGATGGAAAGATAAACTGTAATATAGTCCTGATACTGAGGTAGTGATTTTTGAATAAGAGATAGTTGATTTGGATAAATTATATTGGATATTATTGACTACCTTGGAACAGTTTAATGGTTTGTTTATTCCATCATTGTTGGAGTTTACAAAATTTTTGGATATAAGCAATATATCTAGTATTCAATAAGGATTAAGGGGGCATGGATATAATCAATATGTTTTTATGGTAATTCAGGGTGTTACCAATTTTAAAGCTAATACATAATGAAGTTAGTCACATTTTATTATGTGGAAAAAAGAGATCTTCATTATGTTGTGATCACCTTCCTTATAAATTTTTGGACTATGAGCTTGGACACAAGTATTTTGGATAAGTTTAAAGGTTGGAATAGATTAAGTTGTACATTTGATACTATGGTTTAATATTAAAACATTTATTAAGATTTTTTTGTATTTTTTTATAAAAAGGACAACACAAAGTTTAAGCAATAACCTCTCACGTACGACAAGGCTATGATACTTAAACCTGCAACCGAAGGGTGACAAGGGTGAATCACATAACACTGAACTATATCATGTCCTAGTTTTCTTAATGTAGTTTTTTAAATGATCTGATAGATGAATTATAAATTAATTTTTTTGAAACCCTATACGATTAGGATAAGTACAATATTTTGGAATTCTATTATCTTTTGGAGTGAAATTTGATTTTGTGGTAGAATTCAGTTGAAGGATGGAACTCTACTTGTAAAGTATTTTATTTCTATTATTCTGTGAATAAATTAATTCTTAAACTTTAGGGAAGGGATCTTAAAACCAAAAATGTGTTATCCTAATACCTTATGTTTTGTTGAACTGATGGTATTTAAATCATCATAGATTTATGGATTTGAGTCCTTCAATATTCCATTTACTGTTCACTTGTTTATGATTGATGACCTCAATCACTCACAATAAATATTTACGTTTTTTCACCAATTATGTGTCTCTAATTTCCCCCAATGTTCTCCTATTTGAGATCATAATTTTTTGGTGGGTTTTTCATTTCCATTTCCCTCTTATTAAGACTAAATTTTATTAACCCATTTCCCGATGTGGGTTTTCCACAAAGGTATTTTATATTTTTACCATTTTATTTTTTAAGAACAATTTAAAATTGTGAGGATGAAATTTATTGAAGTATGGGAGAGTGTAACACCCTAGGATTTCATAGTATGGTATCTCTTTAAAGTAATTCAATAGTTTGCGCTACAAGCAACACCGAGTTCGAGCGCACCATGACTTACCAAACTAGTCGTTAAAAAGTGGTTATGAATAGTTTTAACTGAATTTTGAATTTTATATATTCCATGTAACTTTAATATCCATATTATGTGTTTCCTAGACATAATATAAAAACAAATTCAATTTTTCAGAAACAGTAAATATTTTTCAGAAAATGAAATTATACCGCTTTTTAATGATGAACCCTTTTTAAATCCAATATTTTAGACTTTTATATATTAGATTTGAAAAAATAAAATTCTTCTTTAGAATCGGGACAAAAAAATTTAGTTTGCATAAATTTTTGGTACTTTTCTGATAACTTTCATACTTTGAAGAATAGTGAAAAATACTAAATTTTAATTGAAAACAACTTTTTTAATCAAAATAGTTTACAGTGTTAAATTATTCATTTGAGTGATTTTAAAGTATAATTAGACTATATTTTTATCCTTTAATATAATTTAGGTCATTCTAAGTAATTTCACATTTAAATTGGACATAAACACATGTCAATCTTTTGATAGTTTTTACTTTTCAAAAACCCGCTTTTTGGTTTTGACAACGGGAATTAATTTTAAATTAATTAATGAAACTTCTATATTTTTAATTTTTTAAAATAGGATTAATTTTTTAATTTTTATTATCAAAATTATCTTTGGGTGATTTTTTTTATTTTTCTGAAAACATTCAATTTTTTAGGAATAGTAAAAAAGACTACGTTATTGTTTAAAAACAACTTTTATCTAAATAATTATTATTTTTCATTAAATTTTTTTAAATTAAAAATAGATACATAATAACTATATTAGTCTAATTTAATTAATTGGAGTCATTTTATAATAAAAGTTTATATATAAAATTTTATTGAACTTTTAACGTCTTTTACCCACCTTCTAGACACATATGCAAATTTGCATAAAACGTAATTTTACTACTTCTGTGAATTGAATTTCAAAAATACAAGAGACATGATTGACATTAGTAAGTAAAATGTGGTTTAATAGGATGAAAATAATTTTTGGTGAATAGTAACTTTTTGAATTTTATTTACCACGGTTAAAAGTAAATAGGGTAATTAAAGGTAAAAATGATATTATAATTACCCTAACATATGTCCTAATTTTTTTAGATAAGTGTATTTCGGAAAAAATCAACCTTAGAAATCAAATATGACCCTTTTTGATCCACATGTATTATATTAAGATATTTATTATTATTTTATTTAAAGAAGAGTTAAAAGTGTTAAATTCAAATTTTAATAAAAAAATATTTTTAATATAGGGTTATACATAAGATAATTTATACTATAAGTATTTATTAGAAATATAAATAGACTTACTATATCATGTTATTTTATTTATAATTTTTAGACATTAAATAATTAAATTTATTTATGACACAATGATGATGCAGTAATTATCGCATTATTGAAAGATTAAAATAATTGATATTATAAATATTAATATAGTTGTAAATTGAGACTTTTTATGTATTCCAAGAATTTTATAGGTTCATATTACATGTTAGGGTTGATTAAATATTTTTTTCCGAAATGATAAAGTTTTTATGAATTTCACAAAAACCAAATACTAAAGAGTTTCAAAATTGTTATAAATGAATTTTTAAAATGAATACTATATTATTAAATGACATAATATTCCTAAAAATATAATGTTCTTAAAAAAGACTTATATAATTATATATATTTCAATAATGAACCACTTGATGTTTTATTGTCTTTTATGGTAAGTTTATTAACCATTTGTTTTAATAATACAAGAGGACACGGTAAAAGTTAAAGTATTTAACTAAGAGTTAAATCTAAATGATTGGGTTAATATGGTGACCTAAACTTGTATAAACCCTATTTGTTTAGAGTATTTAGACTCATAACCACCTTATATTATATATAAGTCAATTTGGATCCACTAGAAACCGAAAATTATTTTATAAGAAATTAATCTTTCATGCCCTTCCTAAGATGCCCTCACCTCTCTTATAAAAGGGCACTTCCCTTTATCTTAATTTCACATCTCCACAACCATTTTACACGGCCAAAACCTGCTCTAATATCCTCAAAACTACCCTTAATTAATCCTATAGTCATTCTTTTGATCATAAATACAACCTAAGGATCCCTTTTGATCAAATCAAAAGGAAGCACTTGAAGATGAGGTAATAATTTCATCACCTCTTTCAAAGTTATCTTCTTCTTCCACTTCCTATTTCATTATTGTTTCCATACCAAAATAATAACACCAATTTATTCTATATAATGTGATGTTATTATAACTATGGTACCAAAATTTTTATTATTCTAACCATCCTATGAATAACAAAGCCACCATACATGCATAAGTACGGCTTACCGCCTCCACATTGTGGTGTAGTTTATTATTCAACACTTCATTGTTTGAATGAGTATATTAATGTTTATAATTTATGTAAATATTTAATATAACATGTTAATTATTATTTATATATAATTTAACATCCAATTATATATGATTTCACCATCATTATAATCATATCGTCGCTTGTGTGTGCATACGGCTTACTGTCTCTACGACGTGATGAGATTCATTTCCACGTTCACCATTCAATGATGATTATAAAAATGTATATTATTAATAAGTGTGTAATATATGAAATAATAATTCTACTGTAAATATATATATATATATATATAATTCACTTACTTCCTTTCAATACGATATGAAAACGGAAACAACGTTTATTCGTACGTACGACCTACCATATCCATAAACGGTGTTTTCCGTTTGATATATCTATCTATTATAAATATTTATATTCTAAATATATATTATATCTAAATCATGTTTTATATTATTAAAGTATTTAAATCATGATCTAAGTGACACGATCAAGAATAACAAGTTAAATCACGTATGATAAAGAAAAGAATTATTAACTAAAATGTTAATTTAAAATGGAAATTATTACTAAATGGTTAGTATAAATTCACAAATTAATAATGTTTGATATCATTAATAAAAATATGGTTTTGGTATAATTTAATAACATACTATGGTCATTATATAGAAAATTAATCATACCCTCAACTAAAGGAAAGTACAAGTAAAGGATTAATTCCTCAATCTCATTATTATTAGAGATTGGTTATGTGTATGTTTTTACTGGGACATATTTATTGTCCATGTCCATGTTTCATAAAAGGGTTTTCAAAAGGATTATATGTAAGGTACTATTTAACTAAAACATCATTTTAAATGTTTTAAATATTTATTCTTATAAATATTTCTCATTAATATCCATGTTTTCAAAATGGTTTTAAGGATTTATTTATATGGACACGAATGTTTTAAAATGTTAATTCCTTTAAAAAGTTTCAAAGTTTTATGGGATAATTTGATTCAAAAATATCATTTAAATGTCATAATTTATAAATTGTGTGACTTTTAAATGATTTCATGAAAAGGGGGTATTTCACTCAAAGAGTTTTACTAATCATTTTCAACTATATCAATATCCTTTACTGGATATTATTCTTGATTGAGGTTGATTTATTATAATAAAATATTCCATATTTTATTGAATGAGTTATGATATGTTTTACTATGGATGTGATATTTTTATTCCATTCATGGTTTATGGATAAATTATTGGCATTTCAAATGCTAGTTTTAATATGAATGTTTATGTTATGTTTCAACATTTTCATATGAGGAATGCAATAGAATTAGTAAGTGATGGGTGGGGCTTGCTATAGCCCCTTGATGCATCGATAGGTCTCATTAGACAAACTAGTGTCTTGGAACAAGGCCTTGACAAAATCTTATTTGTATTCTTGGCATGAGGCCTTGACTATGTGGTAATGATGTCCAGCATTAGGAATTCCCTCATTATGAAATTAGTTACTACATTTGATTATTTAATTAGCAGAATATCATAGTGCATGTCTATATGGTAATGTTTGATTTATTTTTTCCATATTATATTCAAGATTATGTTTAAAAAATTTGTTGTTTTTATTACACATATTTCCTTAAAAGTTTATATCTTCTGCAAAATTATTTACCCTTGTTGGGCATCTGAGCTCACCCATTTCTTATGTTTTATTATCCCAGGATGCTAAGAAGTGTGATATGATTTATATACAGGTTTAATATAGAATAATAATGGAATTTTCAAAGGATTATCTATGTTTTATTTTACAATAGAAATTGTAATGTGGAGTTCATGTATGTAATCTATTTTCGAAGGCTGATAAACTGATCGGTCCTTCGGGACTTGATTCCTTGAAATCATGCCAATGTATTAAAATAATGCATCGGCTCTAGGCTATTGGGGTCGGGGCATTATAGTTGGTATCAGATGAAGTTTAGAAATAACCTTTGAAACTAGATTTAGAGAAACTATGATTACAAAACAATACCATAAGATAAAATTTTAGGATTAGTATAGAATAAATTCCTAGAATTTTGGTAATGTAGAGATTTTTGAATCTTCCAAGAAATAAATCCATGTTTGGATACGAGCAGGTAGAGGCGGCTCTGGAAAAAATTTACCTAGGTGTGGAAACTCTTACACGGAGTTTCGGGCTTGACCCGGGGTATCCTGGTATATGAAAATAGGTCTTTCTGCACTCTTGGTTACGACACTCCCAGGGGATATACTTAGGATAATTCACATTTTCCTTACAAACCATTATGAAGGATTTATAAGTAAATACCTACTCAAAGAAAACATTTTTTTTGATTTTGGATTATATAAATAAAGCTTTCAATTTATATTAGGTGTTTTACAAGTTTGTAATTTTTCATTTCAATTCATAAACTAACCTAGGGTATGCCATTGTTTAGAAATGGTGTCTAGATTAAGGAATGAGGACTCCAGCAATACGCATGATCTAAAGGGTAAGAAGTATCATATCTTTCGTGGTCTTAAGAAAACATTTCGAAGTGAAATATTCTCCCATGTATTCTCATTGTATGAATAAATAGTATCATGTGTTAATAAGATAATTAAATAATTCTTGAAGTCTTGTGGATTTGAAGGGAAGCTAGAGAAGAAAAGGATGTTAGAGAGAAAGATGGATAAAGGGAAGAAGGGAAAGAAGTATTTTCCCACATGTGACAACGGTGGAAAGAATCATCTTGGTAAATTATTTAAGGGAATGGGAGTATGTTATAAGTGTGGAGAAAAAGGACATCATGTTCTTGATTACAAGGGTACGAAAAATGATTCAAATGTACAATGCTTCATCTCCAAGGAGTTGGTACACTACATGAATCAATGTCCAAATCATCAAAGTATGACCCAAATCATGTTATTGGATAATAATAAAGTTATGATACTATGGAAGATAAAGAGGAATGACTAGTGTTCTTATGTTTTTATTAACGAATTATTTAATTTGAGTGTTGTATCAACGATGTACTGGTTATATGAATTATGGAAATAAATAAGGATTGTACTACAATACTATTTCATTAAATATTTGAGATTATATGGTACTAAAAAAAGTGACTCAATAAAAAGTTAAACTTTTTGGAAAATACATGGTTGAAAGAAAGATAAACTATAATATGGTCCTGATACTAAGGTAGTGATTTTGGTATAAGAGATGGTTTATTTGGATAAATTATCTTGGATATTCATGACTACCTTGGAAATGATTAATGTTTTGTTTATTCTATTATTGTTGGAGTATTCAAAAATTTTGTTTATAAGGAATATATCTATTTTTCTATAAGGAATAAGGGATAATGAATGTAATAAATAAGATTTATGGTAATTTAGGGTGTAACAATGTTTTAAGAGATTACATGATGAAGTTACTCACATGTTATTATGTGGAAAAAGATATCATCATTATGTTATGTTCACATTATTTATAAATTTTTGGACTATGAGTTTGGACACAAGTATTTTGGATAAGTCTAAAGGTTGGAAAGGATTAAGATGGACATTGGATACTATGGTTTAATATTAAAACATTTCTTAAGATTTTTTATATTTTTTTTATAAAAAGTACAACATGCAGGTTAGGAAACAACTCGTCGTTTCCGGAAAGGCCATGAGATTTGAACCCGCAACCGAAGGGCGATAAGGGGGAATCACCTAACACTAGCCTACATGATATCTTGGTTTGTATAAAGTAGTTTTTTAAATGATCTGGTAGATGAATTATAAATTAAATTTTTTGAAACCCTATATGATTAGGATAAATAGAATATTTTTTGAATTCTATTATATTTTGGAGTGAAATATGAGTTTGTGGTAGAAGTTAGTTGAAGGATGGAACTCTACTTGTCCAGTATTTTTTTCTATTATTCTATGAATAAATTAATTCTTAAACTTTAGGGAAGGGATCTTAAAACCAAAAATGTGTTATCCCAATACCTTATATTTTTTTGAACTGATGGTGTTTAGATCATCATAGATTTATGGCTTTGAGACCCTCAATATTCCATTTATTATTCAGTTATTTGTGATTGATGGCCTCAATCACTCACTATAAATATTTTCGTTTTTCCATAAATTATGTGTCTCATATTGCCACCAATGTTATCATATTCGAGATAATAATTTGGTGGTGACTTTTTCATTTCCCTTTCCCTCTTATTAAGAATAAATTTTATTAACCCAATTTCAGAGGTGGGTTTTCCAAAGAGGTACTTTCGATTTTTACCCTTTTATTTTTGAAGAAAAATTTCAAATTTTGAGGATTGAATTTTTTTAAGGAGGGGAGAATGTAACACCTCAATATTTCATAGAAAGTTATCTCTTTAAAGTAATTCAATAGTTTGCACTACACGCAAAACCATGTTCGAGCGCACCAAGACTTACCAAACTAGCCGTTCAAAAGCGGTTATGAATAGTATTAACTAAATTTTGAATTTTATATATTCCATATAATTTTAACATCTATATTATTTGTTTCTTAGACATAATATAAGAACAAATTCAATTTTTCAGATAAAGGAAGTATTTTTCAGAAAATGAAATTTTACCGCCTTTTAATAGAGAACCCTTTTTAAAACCAATATTTTCCACTTTTATATATTTTATTGACAAAATAAAATTCTACTTTATAATTGGGACATAAAAATTTAGTTTGGATAAATTTTTTGTATTTTCTGATAACTTTCATATTTTGATGAATAGTTAAAGATAGTAAATTTTAATTGAAAACAAATTTTTTAATCGAAATAATTTATGGTGTTAAATTATGAATTTGAGTGGTTTTAAAGTATAATTAGACTATTTTTTACCCTTTAATATAAGTTAGGTCATTATAAGTAATTTCGAATTTAAATTGGACATAAACACATGTTAATGTTTTGATAGTTTTTACTTTTTAAAAACCTTCTTTTTGGTTTTGACAAAGGGAATTAATTTTAAATTACTTAATGCAATATCTATGTTTTGAATTTGGTAGAATAGACTTCATTTTTTGAATTAGGATTATAAAAATTACCTTAGGTTTAATTTTTAGTATTTTTCTGAAAACATTCAATTTTTTGATGAATGGTGAAAACACTATGTTATTGTTTAAAAACAACTTTTATTTAAATAATAATTATTTTTTATTTAAATTTATTTTGAAGTCAAAAAAGATACATAATACCTATATTAGTCTAATTTAATTAATTGGAGTCATTTTATAATAATATTAGACATATAAAATTTTATTTAACTTTTAACTCTTTTACCCACCTTCTAGGAACATTTGCAAATTTGTATAAAACGTAATTTTACCACTTCTGTGAATCAAATTTCAAAAATCCAAGAGACACGGTTGACATAATTAAGTAAGATGTGGTTCAATAGGATGAAAATAATTTTTTGTGAATAGTAAATTTTGAATTTTATTTTCTACAGTTAAAAGTAAATATTGTAATTAAAGGTAAAAATGATATTATAATTACCCTAACACATGTCCTATTTCTATTAGATAAGTTTATTTTGACCAAAATAAACCTTAGGAATAAAATATATTCATGGTTATGTTTTTTCATTTCTATGTACGTATGGGTAAGGGTTTCATGATACCATTATATTTTTCACCATTTATGTTTCACTTGCTGACATACCAAACACTTTGATTTATATTCCATGATATCCTTCTTCATATTGTCCCACCAATTGTACTTTGGAGATATCAATATATATTTGTGCTCTCTAGGTGGATATAAAAGGATGAGTTATGTGAATCATTCAAAAAAACATTCTTTATCTCAGGATTTGATGGTAAACATAGTCTTGACCCAAATTTTAAATGTCCATTTTAATCAATTTTGAACTCTGAGGATTTACCTTTGGTTGTAGCTTCCACCTTCTTCTGGATTTCCACATAATCTATTTAATAATTTTTTACCTTCTCTAGAAGGGTTGGTTGATAAATAATTTGAGAAAGGAATGATGATGTTCCTTCCATTATTATTCTTATGTCTATCCCTTTCAAGTCTAAGAATACTTAATCCTTCTCAGTTCTCATTACTGATAAAGTTTTTAGAGCATCTTTGACTTTGTCTTCTTTCATATAATAGTAATGGATTGAGTAGCTATAGTCTTTTATTAGCTCTAACAATATTCACTAGAACATATTAATCTCCATCTATGTTAATATATATTTGAGGATCTTATGATCTGTTTATATTTCACATTCTCCCTATAGAGATAATGTCAAAAAAATTCGTTGAAAAGATCATTACAGCCAACATCAGATCATGTTTTGGATAGTTCTGATCATTAAATTTCAACTACCTTGAGTCGTATGCAATCAACTTTTCATTTTCATTATTAAATATTCCAAAATATTCTTTGAATCATCGCCATATACCATAAAAAGTTCCCCACTTTAGGGAGGCTTGAGGATTAGTGCAGTGATAAGCCTCTTTTTCAATTCCATAAAGCTCTCTTCATATTCATTGGTCTAGAAGAATTTTACTCCCTTATAAGATATCTTGGTTAGTGGGTTTGAAAATCATGATAATTTTATCACAAATCATCCATAATACCCATCATTTCCATAGAAACTATGGATCTCTATTACAGATGTTGGTCTAGGCCACTCCTTAGTTGCCTTTATCTTAGAAGGGTCCAAATATATCTCTTTTTGGTGATAATATACCCCAAGAATGATACTTCCTTCATCCATAACACACATTTACTGTACTTTAAATATATAATATCTTTTCAAAAAATCTTTAGCACATTATTCAAATGCTTTTCATGTTCCTCCCTGCCTTTGGATTATATCTAAATATTATCTATAAATACTACCACAAATTTTTTTGGGTAATCTCAAAAGGCCCTATTCATTAAGTCTATAAATATTTCTGGAGAATTACTGATTACATAGTGCATTACTATGAACTCATAGTGCCCATACCTTATTTAAAAGGTATTTCTGGGAATAACTTTCTTCTTCACCTTTAATTAGTGATTTCTCAATTGAAGGACCACCTTAGATAAAAAGTGGGACCCTCATAGCTGATCAAAAAATTCATCTATCCAACATTGGGTATATTTTTTCTTTATCTTGATTTTTTTGAGATTATGATAATCAATACATAGGTACATTAACCAATCCTTCTTCCGGATGAAAAGGATCAGTTCACCCAATAGTGAAGTGTTTGGGAATATAAAACCCTTTTTGGATTCTATTGTAAATTTTTTCAGCTATTCCAACTCAATAGTGGAAATTCTATAAGGAATATTTGATATGGGAATATATCCAGGTATAATTTCAATTGAAAACTCAATCTATTGGTCATGAGGAAGACTATAAAAGTATTTGGGAAATGAATTAGTATAATCTCTCACAATGGTAATGTCTTCAAGCATGATTCTATCCTTTTTATCAATAATTTGAGCTATATATACATTCTCATAAAGCTATGATAACTATACTTGAGAAAAATATTCCAAGTTAGATTAATCCTCCTCCTTGCACTAGTGTAGAATCAGAGGATGACTTGGGATGTGAAGAGTGATCTCCCTCTCCTGACGGTTGATGTTAGATTTATATAAGGTCATACAATCCATGCCTAATATAGTATGAAACTTTCCTAAAGTAAGTAAGATGATATTTTATAGGATATTCAATCCATGAACATTGACTTGGGAGGAGTTATATACTTGGGATTCAACAATTTCTCCATTATCTATTCTCTCAAATAACTCAACTCCCATTTTTTGAGGTGGTTTTTGAATAGTTCGAGTAAACTTCAAAGATATGAAATAATTCATAGAACTAAAATAAAAAAGTATATTCACTATTTTTGAATGAATAACTATCGTATTTTACCTTACTGTGGGGATAATTATTTACTTTAGTTTTTATTCATAATTAATAAAAATAAAAGGGAACTATTTAAAAAATTGTACATGAATCAAAATATTTAATTCATTATTCAAGATTAAATTCATAGAAGTTCCAGAATTTAATTTAAAATTAAACCCACCGAATGCGATGAAAAGTGGTTTTTTAGAAAAATGATTTTTGAGTAAAAAAATATTTTTACACCAAATGAAAGTATAAAATTCATTAAAAATAACATAATTGGATTATTTTTAATAAAAATGGACAAATTAATTTTTAAGAATAATCCAAAATATAATTTGATGTTGTAAATACTTGAAAATAAAATATAGCCTTTAATAAAAATTCGTATTTTTCACTATTAATCTAAAAAGAAATCATTTCAAAAAAAATGTCAAAATTTAACCCTAATATAATTTTGATATGATAATTTTAAAATGATATATTTTTTATAAAATGAAATTTCCAAAAGTGTTAGAAATTAATTATATTATATGATCATAAAAAATAATAAAAAACATTTTTGAAGAAAACATATTTTTGAAGCCTAAAATGACTACTAAAATATATGTTCCTATTTCTTATAAATTAATAAATATATTTTTATTTATTAGAAACTTTTTATATATTTCATAAAGTATTTAATATTATACATACCCACCAATTTAACAAATAGGTTATAACGGTCATATTTAAATAATAATATTTTAATTTTTTTAGGATCAGTGTTTTGTGTCATATACTCTATCAAACATAGTTTTATTTTTAAAATCTCAGGTTGTTACACATTAAAATATTTATTTTAGTGGATGGGTGAGAATATACTAGTGACCTGATGGTCCAAGGCCCAAGTTCTAGTGCACCTAGACCCACCCTACTCAACAGTCTCAATATATTCAGGGCTCATGATGAAATACTCTATAAGCGGGTCAATACAAAACATGGGGCTATAATATCCAGACAAATGTTATTTTAGATCTTTGTATAATTTTACTTCCACCATGATTCTATGTGGATCCCCTTTCCTAACCTGTTATGCCCATTTGGGCGTTCAGGTTGGCACCTTGATGATGATAGCTATATTGGCACAAGGACAACCAATTAACTCGGTTATACCCACACTTACTTAGATTTATAGTTTTTTGGGTCACATAAAAAACGGAGGTCTCTACATCACCATAGTGGAACATTCCAATTTTTATATAGTTTTATAGTAGAACACTTTTAATTTAATGATTATCAAAACACCACAACAATTCCTCATTCTATCTTTTTCCTGAAGATGCCCAATATTACTATTATTCACCCAATATCCTTATATTTTGGTGATGTTATTACAATTTTTATGAATCCTATTGACTTCAATTTAATTAATTACACTATAAATTATAAAATATTAATATAAAATGGTAGAGGCACCCCAGAAGAACATTCTTACATCATCTCATTTTGAGGTGGGATTCTAACCTATCTAATAGATAGAGAAATAATTTTAATCTTTACACACCCTGAAAATTTTTATAGAAGTTTGGATATTTGTAACAAGTAGTTTCCTTAGATATTTTTTGGATTAAGAAAGAGTTTCATCCAAATATGCTCTGTTAATGTTTTTTGATGTTTCTACATGTCGATACTTGTATAAAAATAACACTTTCATCCATTGGTGCAGTGACTAACCTATCACAGGAATATTCCAAAACATAGGTGGAGTATTATCTTGATGTAATATCATGAGAGATAGTTATATGGGTAAATAATCCATTGGTTTCCAATAGTTTCATGTTTTTTATAATTCTGGAACCAATTTCCAGAAATGGAGGTCGTATAGCCAAACATTTCAAGTGTTGTATAGAATCTTCATATGCAATCCCACTTCATGATAATAGTGGGACATACCTAGTGTTTTCAACCAAATTTTTTGGATATGTTACTAATATTGGTCTCAATATAAGGGTATTGAGTAGTTTGTTAGTGGGGATCACTCTTACTAACTCAGACGTAGAAGTGAAACAAAGAGTGGCGGAATAAGTTGTCTTTATACCTGTACTACCAGCTCGATCAAACTCAACTGCAATGAGATTGATTCCCATATATATACCTACTATAGTGAGTATATATATTTTGGATCCCAATACTTATTTCAAAAGACAAGCTATGATAAAATGGTTTTGGTTCCAAATTTCCTCCATCGTCATATACTCCTTTGCAGAAAATTGTTGATAAGGTGAAAAGTATACACCAACTCTTCTATAGCCTAGGTGTAGGTGGGATTGACTATTGGGACTTATATTATCAATTATATCAAGTTCCCATATCTTCAGTGGAATTGGTGGATCAATAATACAACCTCATTTAATTTTATACTGCTAAATGTAAGGCAGAAGCTCTGGCAAATGATACCATGTAGCCACATCATTTGGTCACTGAAAAAGCATAACATAATGATTGGATAGATACAAAGATGGAAAACTATAGAAATATGAGGCTCATTTATAAATATTGAAGATGAAATTATCTTCATCAAACACTAGGATTGAATATATCAGAATAAAGATCCAAGTACAAGATGTTTATTTGGAACAAACACACACATTTGTTGACACAGAGGCCAACCAATGGATAAACCTTCAACATTATCTTAATACTTCTCATAGGGTACTAGATTTTTTATTAAAAAAAACTAATCAAGGTTTATTATATATGTTCTATTTTTTGGATTCCTTTTTCTCATAGTGATAATAAGAGACTCCAAGTTGTGGATGATCCTTCCTATTTTTGTTTTGATGAATATATGTAAATTTAGTTATTCTCAGTTATCTATCTTTTTTCTCAACTTACAATTCTTTGAAAAGTAACATTAAGACATATGAATCATTAATTCAGTAAAATATAAACAATTAAATAAGCCATAATTCTTGAATTATTTAGTCAAGATGGTCTCCTCTTGGGCATGGCTTTCAAATGAGTACAGGTATAATTTTTCCCACATTGTAACACTCAAGTTAGTCTATTTGGATAGATGACTCATATCAAAATCATGAATGTTTTTATGGAAGTATTTGAACAAATATTTCAGAAATAGATGTGCACTATAACTTTTTACTAGTCCAAGGGACCTAGAAAGCATAGATATACTATTTTTAAATCTATCTATCAGGCCCCACATGCTTCACATCTTCTTTGTTTCTACCCTGACCTTTTCCTAATATTGATATAAGGAACAATTAGTGGATGGCCCTTGGAATTTTATGAGGCCTCCCTTTGTGGGTTTTTTACCTAACAAGGTTTTGTGCCTTTTAAATTTAAAATGATAATTTTTTCCTATATTATGAAAAGTTTGTGTCCAAAAATTGAAGACTCAACTCTTTGACAAAAATTCCCTTTTTGAGTTCTCATTTTAATGAGCTTTATGTCTCTTTTTTTAGGTATTTTAAGTTAATGAAAATCAAACCAATGGTTTCTACAAAAAAGTTTCATATAGATTTGATGTAACACCCCAGGATTTCATAGTATGTTATCTCTTTAAAATAATTCAATAGTTTGTGCTACACGCAACACCGAGTTTGAGCATACTACGACTTACCAAACCAGCCGTTCAAAAGCTGTTTATGAATAGTATTAACTGAATTTTAAATTTTTTATATTCCATATAATTTTAACATCCTTATTATGTGTCTCTTAGACATAATATAAGAAAAAAATCAATTTTTCAGATAAAGGAAGTATTTTTCAGAAAATGAAATTTTACTACCTTTTAATGGAGAACCCTTTTTTAATCCAATATTTGACACTTTTATATATTATATTTGACAAAATAAAATTCTTATTTAGAATAGGGGAATAAAAATTTACTTTGGATAAATTTTTGGTACTTTTCTGATAACTTTCATATTTTGATGAATAGTGAAAAATACTAAATTTTAATTGAAAACAACTTTTTTAATCGAAATAATTTATAGTGTAAAATTATTAATTGGAGTGGTTTTAAAGTATAATTAGATTATATATTTATTCTTTAATATAATTTAGGTCATTATAGGTCACTTCACATTTAAATTGGACATAAACACATGTCAATCTTTTGATAGTTTTAACATTTTAGAAACCCGCTTTTTGGTTTTGACAATGGGAATTAATTTTAAATTAATTAATGAAAATGAAATGTTTTTAATTTGTTAAAATATAATTCATTTTTTAATTCAGATTATCAAAATTAGCTTCGGGTGAATTTTTGGTATTTTTCTGAAAACTTTCAATTTTTGCTGAATAGGGAAAAACACTATGTTATTGTTTAAAACTGACTTTTATTTAAATAAATATAATATTTTATTTGAATTTATTTTAAAGAAAAAATAGATACATAATACTTGTATTATTATAATTTAATTCATTGGGGTCATTTTATAATAATATTATATATATATAATTTTATTGAACTTTTAACGCTTTTTACCTACCTTCTAGGAACATTTAAAAATTTGCTTAAAACATAATTTTACCTCTTCTATGAATTTAATTTCAAAAATAAAAGAGACAAATTTGAAATCAGTAAGTAAAATTTGGTTCAATAGGATGAAAATAATTTTGTGTGAAAATTAACTTTTGAATTTTATTTACCGTGGTTAAAGGTAAATAGGTTAATTAAAGTTAAACTTGATTTTATAATTACCATAACACATGTACTAATTCTATTGGAAACCGTATTTAGACCAAAAGAAAACTTAATAATAAAATATGATTATTTTTTTCCACATGGATTATATTATGACATTTATTATAATTTTATTTAAAGAAGTGTTAAAAGTGTTAAATCCAAATTTTAATAACTAAAATATTTTTAATATAGGGTTATACATAAGATAATTTTGACTATAAATATTCATTATAAAGCTATAAATAGGTCATATTTCTTGGTATTTTATTTATTTTTTTTAGAAATTAAATAAAAAAAATTATTTATGACACAATGATGATGCAGTATTTACCTTATTACTGAAAGATTAAAATAATTAATATTATAAATATTAATATAATTTTGAATTGATACTTTTTATGTATTCCAAGAATTTTCAATGTTAATATGACATGTTAGGATTTATTAAATATTTTTTTGAAATGATAAATTTGATATGACTTCCACAAAAACCAAATACTAAATAGTGTCAAAATTGTCATAAATGAATTTTTAAAACAAATATAATATTATTAAATGATATAATATTCCTAAAAATTTATGTTTAGGCCAAAATACTTATATAATTATTCATATTTCAATAATTAACCACTTTGGGTTTCCTAGCCTTTTTATAGTAAGTTTATTAACCATTTATTATAATAATACAAGAGGACATGATAAAAGTTTAACTATTTAACAAAGAGTTAAATCTAAAAGATAGGGTTAATATAGTGTCCTAAACATGTGTAAAACCTATTGTTTGAGCATATTTCGACCCATACCAACCTTATATTCCAAATAAATCAATTTTGAACCATTATAAACTGAAAAAGACTTTATAATAAAATAATATTTCAAGATTTTCCTAAGGTGCCCCTTACCTCTCTTATAAAAGGGCACTTACCCTTCTCTAAATTTCACACCTCCAAATCCATTTGGGTTAGAAAAACCCTGCTCAACTATCCTACCAACTAGCCTCACTTTATTCTAGTGGCCTTCATTTGATCATAAATCCAACCTAAGTATCCCTTTTGATCAAATTAAAAGGAAGCACCCAAAGAAGAAGTAAAAATCTCATATCCTCTTTCAAAGTTATCTTCTTCTTCCACTTACTATTTCTTTGTTGTTTCCATACCAAAATAATAACTCCAGTTTATTATACATACTTTTATGTTATTATAATGATGGTACAACCATATTCATTATTCTATTCATCCTATAAATAACAAAGTCACCAAACGTGTGTACGCACAGCTTACCGTCTCCACGTTGTGGTGTAGTTTGTTATTCAACACTTCATTATTTGGATAAGTATAATAATGTGTATAATTTATGTAAATAATAAATATAACAGGTTAATTATTTTGTATATATAATATACCATCCAATTATATACTATTTCACCATCAATATAATGATATCGTTTCTCGTGCGTACGTACGGCTTACCGTCTCCATGACGCGATGAGATTCATTTCCGCGTTCACCACTCAATGATGATTATAAAAATGTATATTATTAATAAGTATGTAATATATGAAATGATAATTCTACTAGATATATATATATATATATATATTTACATATATCTCATTCACTTACTTCCCTTCAATGCGATCTGAAAACAGAAACAGCGTTTATGCGTACGTACGGCCTACCATCTCCATAAATAGTGTTTTCCATTTCATATATCTATCTATTATAAATATTTATATTATAAATATATATGATATATAAATCTTGTTTTATATTCTGGAAGTATTTAAATCATGATATATGTGATACGATCAAGAATAACAAGTTAAACATGTATGATAAAGAAAGCGATTATTATCCGAAATGTTAATTTAATATGGAAATTATTATTAAATTGGAAGTAAAAATTCAAAAATTAATCATGTCTGATATCATAAATATTAATATGGTTCTGGTATAATTTAACAACATACTATTTCCATTACACAGGAGGATAAATTTAACCTCGACTAAGTATAAGGTAAGGGTTAATTCATCAATCTCATTATTATCCGAGATTGTTTATGTGTATGTTTTTACTAGGAAATATTTATTATCCATCACGAAGATTCATAAAATATTTTTCCAAAGGATTATTTTTAAGGTATTCTTTAACTAAAACATCATTTTAAATGTTTTAAATATTTATTCTTCTAAATAATTCTTATTAATGTCCATGTTTTCATAATGGTTTTAATGATTTGTTTATATGGACATGAATGTTTTAAAATGATAATTCCTTTAAAAAGTTTCAAATTGGTATGGGACACTTTGATTCAAAAATATCTTTTAAATTTATTCCTTTATAAATTTTGTGGCTTTTAAAGGATTTCATGAAAAAATTTGTATTTCTCTCAAAGAGTTTTACTAATCATTTTCAACTATATCAC
The DNA here is from genome assembly GCA_963277665.1 of Viscum album. Classification (NCBI taxonomy): domain Eukaryota; kingdom Viridiplantae; phylum Streptophyta; class Magnoliopsida; order Santalales; family Viscaceae; genus Viscum; species Viscum album. The sequence goes on from OY728158.1 coordinate 1,511,243,115, forward strand.
ATCCTTTACTGGACATTATTCTTAATTGAGGTTGATTTATTATAATGGAATCTTCCATATTATATTGAATGAGTTATGATATGTTTTACTATGGATGTGATATTTTTATTCCATTTATTGGTCATGGATAAATTATTTAAATTTCATATGCTTGTTTTAATACGAATGTTTTGTTATGTTTCAATATTTTCATATTAGGAATGTAATGGACTTAGTAATTGATGGGCGGGGCCCGTTATAGCCCCTCGATGGATCAGTAGGTCCCATGAGACAAAATAGTGTCTTTGCACAAGGCCTTGACAAAATATTATTTGTAGTCTTGGCACGAGGCATTGACTATGTGGTAATGATGTCCTACATTAGGCTTTCCCACATTATAAAATTAGTTATTTCATGTGATTATTCGAATAGTAGAATATCCATGTGAATGTTTATATGGTAATGTTTGATTTATTTTTTCCATATTATGTTCAAGATTATATTTAAAAATACTATTGTTTTTATTACACATCTTTCCTTAAATTGTTATAGCTTCTGCTAAATTATTTACCCTTACTAAGAATCTGAGCTCACCCCTTTCTTATATTTTATTTTCCTATGATCCGAAGAAGTGTACTGTGATTTATATGCAGGTTTAATCTTGAAGAATAATGTACTTTTCAAAGGATTATCTATGTTGTATTTTATGTTAGAAATTGTAATGTGAAGTTCATGTATTTAATCTATTTTCCAAGATTGCTAAACTGATCAGTCCTTTGGGTCTTGATTCCTTATAATCATGCCAATGTATTAAAATAATGCACCAGCTCCAGGATTTTGGGGTTGGGGAATTAAATTTGATCGATGATTACTATATTCAAGTTCATATGTCTTTGAATGATGATTGTTATAGTTTAAGTTCGTATAGATTTGATCTATGATTTTTATACTAAAAATGAGTACGATACACAAGTGTGAAATATAGACTATGCTGAAATTACCTAAATAATTGAATTGTGGAATTTTTAAATAATAACACATGAAAGTATGAATTTATTTCAAATAGAGTCTAGAGGGAAAATAATAACTATTAATAATGGATTAAAACTAATACCATGTTTGGTCAACGGTGATTAGTGTAAGTAGGGAGGCTTTTACCACACTCAATCCATGGAAAAATATGGGGTTTAGATAAATATTGGTGGGAATTGAATAACTATTATTAATGGTAGAAAGCTAATCCATTCTCAATCCATGGATTCTAGTGGGATTAGGTTGTCTATTACCACACTTGCTCCATCCATGTTACCAATTTTTCTGTGAAATAGAAAACCAATAGGACTGATCAACTCAAGGTATGGATGGTGTTGAATTAGGCATCAGTGATATGAAATGGGTTCATGGGGAATATTAATATTCATAAATATATTCAAACACCTTAGTAATTGTATCACAATGTATAGGAAATTTATTCAAAGTTGTAAAATTTCATTTTCAACCAATCCCATAAAGGTGTGAACACAATTTCAAAGTCATTGTGCTTGGACTAGTGATATAGGAATGATGACCCAAATTATGGATTATAGGCCAATAATGCCTCAACACCTTCCCAAAATTTTTTAGAGACATTATAAGTTATATCTTGAGATTCTAGAATATGTAAAGGTGATATGGGATAGGTATATAAGGAATGATCATGGACCATGTTCGAAAAGTAAATTCTATTAAGATGTTATTAGGTAATATGGATATAAAAGGATTTTCTCCTAAGGATACCGATGCCTCTAGATGATAGTATATATCTAGGGAAAATATGTAGATCCATATCAGGGTCATAGTATGCATAGTCAAAGTAGTGGTGTCCTTCAGATTCATATCCTCTTGTCAATGATATACAAGGAAAGTTTGTGATGATCAATTTTTTTCAAGACACAAAGTGTGGGATATGAAAAAATGTTTTCCAAAATGTCTGATGAAAGATTTTAGACCTAAGTTCTAAATGACTGGGTGATGGTTTTTCTATTGATATTTCAAGACCAAACATCACATGACTCATATAAGATTTTCCCTACAAGTCTCTATCTCATATTCAAGAAAAATGAGAATTTTTTTTGTTCACAGTTGGGCCCGGGTTGGGGAATTTGGGAATCATTTTATGTATCATAAGAACAAGAATCAGGATACATGTATTTATTATATATAAGTGGTCCCCAAGACATATTTGACTCATATAAGGGGGGGAGGGGATTTTTTTGATTCAAATATGAGACTATAAATGAAAGAACCCATGTTGGACTCTCCTGCATATATCCAACTTGTATATATAGTAAGTGAATTATTTTCTTATAGATAGGCCTAGAATGAAGGATCCAGGCATCACAATGTATCGCATAAAAATAAGAATAAATCTAAATATAGTTATAAGGATTTTCCTTTCATAGATCCACATCATATGCGAAGGATGATCAATCCATAAAAAGGAAGTCACTCTAAGTAGTTTAGGTTTATGTAAGATAGAATAATCTATTTCGTGACTTTTTTCATGGAATAAAATAATCCTAAAAACCTGAATAATCATATCAAAACCTCTAGAATCATGTGATTCATGATTTAGGTGATAAATAAGAGGGAATTGTAAGACTACTCGGGTTACACTAAGATTCCATCTTGGGATTTTTTTTCCAATTACACCATATAATTTTCTATTATGTAGTGGAGACGTTGTCCTACAGTTTTACATCATGTGACTATAAAATTTTATAGGAATTTTTAAATTCATAATGATTAGTCTAAGATATTATATAGTGTAACATAATATGAAAAGGGTGTTGTCCCATGTTATATCTCCATGTGACTGAGACAAATGGTTAATTCGGTTTAAGGTCACATAGCCTTGACCATGGAAAGGTGTGACTACAATCCAAGGTAAACCAAACCTATCATGAATTGAGGGACCCAGGTGTACCCAATTCCAGCATAAGAAACCACACTGATGAGGGAGAAGTTTTTAACTGATTCCAATATAGAAGTTATGATAATAACTATTTATCCTACGAATAGTAATCAACTCACATATAGTTCTAAAAAGAAATTGTGTGGTAAGAGATCGACATTGAGAGTGGAGGTCCTCTAATATGAGGGACATAAAAAGATACAGTTTTACATCATAAAATAAAGAAGAATGATTGAACATGAAATTTAACATCTTACATTAATAAGTTGGTACATGTAGTTTAATGTTGTATGGTTTGGATGAATGGTTGTTATAGTTTACGGTCGCATAGCTTTGACCAATGGTGTTCCTTTTAAAGACTTTCATCTAGGACCATGGATTTGGATTATATGAAATATTTCTTGAGAAACCTCATGTTATTAGGGGAATAATACACTCCCCTTCCATGGTTATCATTGAATATGCACCATTAAAGTAGGCTTTGTGAATGAAAAAAGGACCCTCCCATTTTGGTTCTAGTTTTGAAGGTTTCTTCTTAGGTGTCATCAGGTCCCTGAGAACTGATACCAATTACCCTTTGATAAATGAATGGAGTAATACTTTCTTATAAAATTCTATCACTAATAGGTTTTCTTGAACCTATAAATGGTGAAAGGTATAGAATATTTTCTCTTAAATATATTCTAACTCATACAATAGCTTCTAATATTTCTTATCCATATATAAATGATCACAAATGGAAATGTGGAGAAAAGGTAATTGAACCTCAATGGGTAGAACCACTTATGTACCATATAAAAGTGAATACAGGGTTTCTTGTTTAGTTTTATGAGTTATGGTATGATTGGTACAGGAGGCATGTAGAGTTTTAACAAGCCAATATTTCTTGACTTTTTCCACCATATTCGGAAGTATGTTTGACAGAGTTTTGTTGAAATCCTATATTTTCCATTTTCACTTCATGGTAATGGGATAAGTCGTTAGAATGAATTTTTTATTTCAAGTAAATAATTTTCATCTCAAAAATGTAGAATTTGGTGCCATTATCAGTTAGTATTGTATGAGGGACACAAAATCTGGTAATATTGTTTGTCTTCACGAAACTGATGAACTCCTTTTTCCCAAAATATTTTAGGGATATAGCCTCGGGCCACATGGATAAGAGGTCAATGGAAGTAATGATGTACTTGAACTAATTGAATATTTATGGGGGATATATACTCATGAAATCTATACCACAACTAGAAAACAACCTTGAATATTTTTAAGTATAAAAAACTCTAGGGGTTAATGAATAAAATTGGAATGTAAATGAAAAGAATGACATTTCATGGTGAATTCCATACAATTTAATGTCATTGAAGGATAGAAATACCTAATCCACCTATTTTTATGGGAAATATTTATCTCTAACTGATGATCACATATAAACCATAATGGACTTATTTCATAATAGTAAGGGTTTTCCCTCCATCAATGCATTTGAGGAGAACATCATCAAAGATTTGTTTTAAAGGATTTTTTGGGAATTTGGGTTGTCATGAAGAGTAAAGTTGACTTCCCATCATTGGATTTGATATTTTATTTCTCTATTTAATGGAATAATCCCACTTTTGAGGTATTACAATATGGGTAACATCTATCCATTTTTGGAATTTTCTTATTTAGAGTTGGAATTGACCTTAATGATATCTTCCATGTTGTGACCAATGAATGGTGACACCATTTTTGTGATGCACAATACCAATGATTTTTTAGTCCAAATATAGATCTTTGAAGGTTGTAGCCACATTAGCTAATGCATCTTCCTGGGTGTTCTATGAATTTGGGATATGATTGATATTTGGATCTAAGGGGAATTCTACCATCAACCATCATATATAATCAAGCAGGGGAATCAACTCTTCCTTTCTAGTGGCATAATCACCATTTTTCTTCTTGATTACCAAATCCAAATCACCTTTGAGTTTTAGGTGGGCCATAAGTATATGTTGTGATAATTCCAAACCTATAATGATTTCTTGGTATTATACCTTGTTGTTAGGGAATCCCTTTGAAAATTAGAAGGAATAAGGTTAAACTACTTTGTCTAAAGAGATAAGAATAAATAACAAACTGGATTTGTTAAGTTTGGGGTATTCCATTCCATTCTCTGTTGGGCTTCTAGAAGCATCATAAAATCACATCTCTCATTTTTGGGGTATTCTTTGAAAGATAATACCTCTTCATCGGGTAATTTGATGTTCAATGGAATGTTTTCTATACAAGGATTATCTACAATAAAATCTATCAATACCTTCCCCTTTATAACCTTCTATAGTATTAAACGAAGGTCAAATTTCTAAAATATGACCTCACATCATATCAATAATCTAGTCATCATAGGAAAGTTGAGGATTTATTTTAGAAGGTCATTATGAGAGACCAAGTGGACCTCACGGTGCTACACGTAGTGCCTCAATTTTTGAACTACAAAGATTAATGCAAGACAATTATTTTTGATATTTTAATTCCAAGTCATGTATTGAGCATAGTTCTACTGAGGTAATAATGACTATTCTTATTTCATCTGTCAGTATTCTACATGATAAAAATTCATACTGATCACTTTAAGCTTTTCACATATAAAATGAGTGGATTTCCTTCAATTGGAGGAATTAAAAACAGTGGTCTCAAAAGGTATTTCTTAAGATAATTAAAATTTTCCTGAAAATCATTAGTCCACTGATAGGTAATTCCCTTATCCATCAGTCTACTGAATATTAAAAATTTTCTTAAATTATTTTCTATGAAGAAACATATATAGGTGTGAAATTTGAGAATTACCCTCAAATATTTAAGGTTTTGAAGAGGTGAAATGTCAAGGATAGACTTGGTATTATCAATATCAACTTCAATTACATTGTGGAATAATATAAAGCCAAGAAAGATTCCTAAGGTAACACTGAGAGTACATTTCAAAAGGTTCATCTTCAATATATATTGTCATAGCTTGTTGAAAATGATCATAATATTAGAAAGATAATCAAAAAAATATTGGGATTTTACCACTATATCATTGAAATAACATTCAATAGTCTTTACTAAGAAAGGTCTGAAAATATGATACATAGTATGTTTTTATGTCGATGTACCTTTCTTCAAACTAAAAGGAATCACCCAATATATTTATATTCCTTGGGCTCCATAAAAGTTGTTCCTTCCTTATTTTTAAGGGACCTTGAAATTTTGTTTCATTCTAAATAACCATTCATAATAAAGGTAGGTCCTTATAGTTGTCGGATGCATCTATCATAACTTATAAAATTGAAACCATAAATCACATTTTGGAAATTTTCAATTGAGATTCCTAAAATTTATGAAAACACTTATATTCCCATTATTCTTCTTGACTGGGAAAAAATTGGTGGGCCAGTTCAAGTATTGTTACTCTGGAATGATGTTTTTTATAAGATTATCAACTTTATCTATAACCTTGATAGTGTGAGTTATATGTGATCTTCTAAATTCCTTCTTTTAACTATAAAGATCCTCCAGAAAACTAGAGTGGTGGGTGGATACATCAGGATCAAGTCTTGGAATTTATATGTAATTCTAGCATAACACATCTTAGAACTACATAGAAAATTGGTAGATTACACTTTTTCTATATAAGACATGTTCATGATGATCAACCTAGTTTTTGGATCTTCCTACGTGCCTAAATTTATTTTTCAGAGCTCATCAATAGTAGTGGAGACACCTTCCTCAAATACCTGATGGGAATCTTTGAGATCCTTCCATTTCTCTTATTCATCGCTAATCTTGAGATAAATGGGTGATGAAGGGGAATTTTAAAATCTAGAATCATTGATATATTAACATTCAGTAGATAAAGTGATGTATTACCACTCTCTATTAGTGATATAAGAATATCCTCTAATTCAGTCAATAATACATGGGTCTTGGAGATTTTTGAGAAAAAGCAAGCTAATTTTCACCAAGGTTATTTCTATTATTTAGTAGATTAGACACTTCTTCCATGTCATTATATTCAAATAATGTGACTGGTATCATGAGAGAGGATATTACTTACCTGAATCTAAACTCATGTCTTAGATATGATTGATGGGTAATATCTATTCATTGGTAAGATATTTAAATACATTATCCAGGGTTGTTTTTAAGTCATTTTGGGCAGTAACCTATGTGGCATCATCAGTCATGGGTTTTTTTCCTCTCTTTGGTAGAAACTGGCATTAATGTACTGGGACTCATTGGATTCAAATGGAGTCTTTCCATTATGATATGTCCTAGTTTTCCCATTAACATGGTACTTGATACATTTATGGTATGATCAGGGAATTTACATATGCTGATATGACCAAGGAATTCCTAATAGGAAATTGAAATCTGTATCCCATCAAACAACCAAGAATTTAGATTCAGTGATGAGGTTTATAAATTAAGCCTTAATCTTGATTCAACCAAGAGGTTTCTTATCACTCTTTTTACAACCTTTATGTGTTAAAGAATAGGTGGAAATGGGATTTTTTATAGTTTGAATGATGGATTTTGTAGAAAGGAATGAGGTTGATTCCTAAACATTTTTCAATAAAATTTCATTATATGTCAATATCATATAATTTACTAGATACATAAAAGGTTCTTATGTGTCCTTTCATGATAGTATCCCTATCCTACTCTCTGAAAGAGATGATTGTGTGACATTCCATGGAATCAATCTCTATGTGATATAATTCAGTGAAAGTGGACTTATCATTGAACTATGGAGGGATTAATAGATCTTACACAAACACTTCCTATGGATATTTTGATAAATTGAAAGCATCTAGGATTGAAATTTCTGTTGGGACCAGGACCAACTATTTTAAGATGTCGTAAATTTAGCCAAAATTTTGTTCTTCCTAATGTGGTTTTCTTATAAAAAAGAGACTTAGGGGATTAATTTTCAAATATAAATGGGGCGGGCACATAAACAGGAGTCAAAGGTACACTAATTACTAATATATTAGGCTAAACCTATCTACCAACTCATCTAGGATTGTTTGACGGTTGCACGCCCATTAATTGGTTCTCTAAAAATGTGGGGTTTGGATGAATATTTATAGATGTTGGCGCATCTCCATACTCTTTTTTGGGCTCACTAAAGTGCTTTAACATGAGTATCATCTATGTATATAGATCTATCATGGATGTGATTAGAATATTAAACTCGACCATGACTACGCCATCCCATGTTCCCTCGAATCATGTGGTCTATGCCTCTTAGTGCCTGGTTTGGTATGGGGAACTTGGGTTTATATGCACATTATTCATTAGATAAGGGGTTAATTAAATGAATAACATCAATAGAACAAAAGATAAATTCTCCATCTAATGAATATTTTGGTTGGTGGGGTGGTGTCTGTGGTACCATTTAGGGGGATGGTACCCACCCTTTCAATCCTGAAGGTATAAAATCTGAAAGGGTCAGGACTGGATTAGGCCTTAGTATGGGTTTTTGTTTATATAAATAACTTTTTCTTGCTGATTATGAAGATTTTATGATGAGAGGTTCTAGGAATATTGTGATTTCTATGAGATTGGTCTTAACATGTCATAAGAGAAAGAGGGCACAACTTGCTAGTTTAGCTATGTTATGAGGACATCATGATCTTGATTGACTATGTTTTTTTTATTTAATCATTGAACTTCTATTCACCCTTTCGTGGGACCTATTTTCACTAACTCACTTCCTCTAGAACAATAGTAGAAATGCACACCACTTTTTCTGGTGGATTTCCCAATTTCACCTATTAAAAATCAACCATATTCTGTAGGATGTCCTAATAAAAAATATCTTGGATTTTGTAGCACCATGTCTGGTGAAAGGGTAAATAATTTTGGTTATCACTAAGCCTAACCTGATTGGTCCTTTTAAGAATTTTAAATATGAAAAAAATCATCATAGACTCTATGAAGTATCCATGGACTTACTCATCTCATAACGAATTAACTTTATTCTTATGGACCTCGAATTAAACAAATTTCATCTCCTTTATATCATCCTAATGGGGATATGTATATTGTTTTTTCATTTAATAGGAGGTTTCATGTAGTATTTTACAGTCTTATGAGTTGGATCTAGTATAGGAATTTTCTTAAGAGTGATGATTTTCATTTCAACTATTAATGTTCACTTTTCATCATTAGTCAAAAAAATATTCAGTTTTATAAATGGAATCTAATAATATTTGTGGTACTATAAAAATATCATGGAACCCAGATTGATATTTCACTAAAATGAGTGTCATTTTAAAATAATAGTTAAGTTTCTCTACATAGAGACCCAAAAAATCTTTGTAAGGAAACTATAGGTTCAGGGAGTAAGTCAAACACTTCCACCTAGAAATGAAATCTAAGACTCTCTCATTCTCATGTTTTCTGATATTTGAGATGTTAAGGATTATTGAATTATATTTCATATATCTGATATGATTGAAAAATTATTTTCATATATATTATCATCCTATGATTGTCCTATTTGGTAAACTAATGTACCAGAAAAAGGATAATCCCTATAAATTATGCATAAATAATATGAGTTTGGATACTTATTAATGCTCAAGGGATTTCATCATGGGACCACATCGAGATACAAAATGTGCCAGGTGTTGTATTGGATCCACTGATCCATTGAAATTAGGGAATGTGGGATTCTCAAATTTGGGTGGGGGAATATTTACATCTACCCATTCAAGGTAAGGATTTTCCTATAGCTATACGTTTGTACACTATCCTTTTATAGCTTCCATTCAGGAATTCAATGACATGATAGTGTTGATGTGGTTTAATGGAATGACAAGCTAAGATGGTACTTAGATAGGGGAAACAATAGGTAGAGCTTGATGTGATAGGTATACCTATATTTTCATCAAAAAAGAAGTAGGGGATAGAATAGGGTAATTTTCATAACATTATTCTAGTTTCATCCCTAATATAGATAAATCTTGACTTACTACTACTATTATATCCAAATAAATTGGTTTTCTGGATACCAGATTTAGAAAACTCCATGGATCCAATTTTTTCAACATTATGGGTTCTTCCTGTTGAGATATATCTAATGGGAGAGTAGGATGAGGCTATATGTGGAGAACATATCTAGGAGTGATATTTCATCTAATTAATTCTACAATGACTCTATTTAACTTCTTCATCTCTGAGTCATACTGAGAAAGGATTTCCTTAAGTGTGATGGGATCAACCCCTTTAGGTAATGTGTGAGACGTATCTATTCTATTTCCCTTTAATTAATTATAATATTGTTAGAGAGGTAGAAACTAAGAATTTGAGGGAAATTTTATGTTTTTACTAACGTCTAGTTTTTAGTATGAACACCCCCTTCTGTAATTTCATTATACACCTTGTTTTGAATAGAAATATCCTCATCTTATTCTCTTGTATTGTCTTCCTATTTTGTAGAATATATAAGGCCATCACTGATAACATTTACCAATGAACAGTGAATTATTGGAATTAAATCACCACCAAAATATAGGAGGTTCGGTCACCCTTGTTGGGACACTTTGGTTTATGACCTCTATGGGGTTCATCTTTTCTTTCAAGGATTTTCATAAAACCTCAGTACGAAGGGTAAACCAGAGAGAGTTTCTAGAAAACATTATTGTACATGATCCCAAGGAGTAAGATGGGTCATGAGATGATACAAAGTATGAATACTCATTTTACGAAACACCTCCTAAATTGTAAAATACCTAATTACATAATGGTAGAGATTGAGGTAAAAAATCCCCCAATATTATGGGTTGGGGAAACTCTTCCTCCATCACTGCAACATTTAGAACTATATTTGATAACTTTGAAAATGGTGGTTGTGGTAAAAATTCCCATATCCCATAGGGATGGGGTTTCTATTATATTGCCTATGTTGTAAATATTTCTACTACTTTTTTGATCTTGTGGATATTTTTATGAATAATATATGGGTGTACTGCATGTTCTAAAGGTGAGATGCTTGTTACTAAGGGTAATGCAGCCACTCAAGACTTAGATCTTCTCAAAAAAGAAGCTTTATCAATATCCTCTATCACTTGATGTAAGATCTTTTTTATAGATCACTCTCAATAAACATGAAACTTTTGAGATTTGTTCATGAGAAATACCCTTTGAGAATACCGTCTATCATGTGAAGAACCTAATTTAGAGATTCTTCTCTAAGATATTACATCACATGATGTCACTTCTGGTTGGATTTTCTAATCAAGGGTCAAGGTGAAATACAACACCCCATGCTCCCCATCCTTATATATGGACACTAGATGGGGTATAAATGATTAACTAATATAGGTCTCCAAAAGTTCCCTGGTATGTAGGTTAAATATTTTCATGTTGGTTTCCCAATTTTAGGCATCGTACAACTGAAAGAGAAATCATGTCAATATGATGGTAAAATTATTTTATTTCCTTAACGTGATTCTCATATCCTTCATAAGGAAATAATTTCAATTTTAAATGGAAAATAGTAATTCATATATTTGGATGAATATAATATATTGATTCCTTAAACAAAGTCCTTGGAATAATATATTGATGAGTGTACAGGGTCCAAAACGTGACTGGTATATTATCTTGGTCCAATTATTCCCTCATCATCAATGAATTATCTTCATATTATATGAGATATTCTTCTATTTATTTTGAATAATGTTTCAACCCCTTTTTTCCTTATTGTTAGAGGCAGAGTTAGTAGGAATCCTCTATGTTGTACTTGAAGTTATTTGATCCAAGGGTAGTTTGGAGAATGAATTTTTCTTTATATGGTATTCCAACTGAGAAATAATTATACTTGTCAAAGAAAAAGCATCATGTATGTTCGGCTTCATCTTCCCAAGTGTCTCATGATATGAGAGCTTTCTTATAGTTTATTTGGAAATTCTGGGACGCTCTTGTTGAAACGAAATATCACTACGGATAGGACACTCATATTGAACACCATTATTTATTAACGTTCGGCCATAGGGAGGTGTCCTATAGAATATTCCCTAAGTAGAACCTTTATGGTGGATAATGATAAGAGGAGGACCTTTTTCCATTTTATATTTTGATCATGAAGAGGTATTCTGAGGTTTTTGTCATGAGAATGATTCTCATAATCAATATCATAAAGACTATAAAGGAGTCCTTCATGGTAAACCCTCAAGGGAGGACCTCCAAATCTATAGATGTCATAGTGGTGGGGTGGGACTCCAAAACTAAAACTACTACTTACTTGATCTAGAAATGAATTGGAAATATCTTTGGATTCTATTATAGATATTTTAGGGCCTAAAGAACACTAAAATTATGTATAGTAGGGACATCGACCTACTTCTAAACCTTTGATAAACCTTGGTGAGATTTCTTCTCAGTTGTTCTATTTCAGGTGGTCTGAGTCACATGATATGAACAATGGATTCCATATGTGGGAGATAACATGGGCTACTCCCATGTTGTTTTCAGAATGCGCCAAAAAAATCTAGGGTTTTACTAGGAATTTGGGTATTCCCTAAAGTGTTCATTTGAATGGGATGATGATATCTAGTAGAAATAGGGATGGGATCTCTATGATGTTGTCTATTTATCATGGGAGTGTTCTAATAACCCTCTTTGAAAGTATCAGGAATATGTTCCTTCTTCTGAGTATCCTTTATAGTATGTTGATGATCTACTCTAGTGGTTGGAGTGGGGTTGTGTGCCTCATCTGTGAAGGATATTTCTTCCAATATTTGTTAGTAGTTTTATAAAATTTGGGTGGGAATGAAAGTATACCTTTTTATTGTTGCTAGTATGTACTAGAAACTTCAACAGGTAGAATGAAAATATATGCACATTCCTTCATTAGATCAGGGATGTGTATCTACTAGGTAGAATGAAAATATATGCACATTCCTTTATTGGATCAGGGATGTGTATCTACTCCTATCCTCCAATTCCTACCAACATATATCAATATGATTCATGTGTAGGGGTATAAATGTCATTCATCCCTTTGATTATTGTTAGGATATGCTGATAAGTTTCTTTACGTGCTACCAAACTATGTCGGTGGTCATTTTGGGTGTGGGTAGGGATGTACACCTACTCGTGGATTTATTCCACAATGTATTGATGTACTTCTTCAATGGAAACAGGGAAATGGGACTATTCCCAATTATTGATGATCATCCACCCTTGATGGTATTTCCTATGAAATTGTACCTAGATAACATGAGTTATTACCCATGGGTTGGAATCCATAATGGTTCTAAGGTTTGATGTTGCATGGCGTTGGAAATAGTGGTTGCTGGAAGGGTCCCATGGAGGGAGCTCCTATGCTGAGGGGAGTTCACTAAAAATATCCTAGTCCACCTCCCTATGATAAGGGATGTACATAAAATTGTGTTCTAGGGAGAGGATCCTAAAATTATTTTAAATGGAAATAGGTTTTATCTACCTCTTCACCACCACCCATCATTAAGAAGATGGTTGGTGGGGATTTATGTCTTAGAGAGATTCGCATGTGACCTCTGAGGTATTCCTAGTACCTTTGAGATGGTTCTCTCAAATTAGTGTGTTCATAACCTAGCATTGAAGGAACTTAGTGGGTAAGAATTTCATCTGGTTTGTTGAGGAACCAACCCACGTAACAACTAATTCATACATTAGCCTTGATTGGTAGGATTCCATTTGGATCAAAGGGAGAGTTGATGGATGTGAGGTGTGAGAAACAACAGAGATAATAAAACTCATCAAAGTAAAATCATAAGTAAATACAAAAATACATGTCTGGTTGTTTTAAAGAACACACATTGGGCATATTTTTTGTTTTTTAATACAAAATTGTTAGATTTATGGGAATCTCAGTTATTTTAGTTAAAAAAATATTCACACTAGGTTTACTATTTTTTCTTCATACCCAAATAGTGTTAGTTATTCACACGTGGGAAAATACCCATATTTTTCAGATAGTTTCCAAAGGGGTCAATTCACCGAACTAAAACACCCAACAGTTACCACATTCATGATGCTCCATGAGCCAGATTTCTAAAGGAAGGTGGTCACTAAGAATTCTTTCTAATGATTCTTAGGAACTCACATTGGTCGATAGGATGGGATTTTAGGCTCAATTCACCTTGTTTGGTGGAATTGTTGCCTACTCTGGTAGTCTCTTATATATTTAAGAATTATTCATGAATCCTTCCCAAATTATAGTGTGGAACTAGTCACGATTTATATATTAGAAATCAATTACTAGCATGTATTTATAGGATCCATCTATTTATATTAGAGGTTATCCATCGCATTTTGTTATTTTCTTGTTAATGCCTTGTTTTAAATAATTATGATTTAAAGCCTCGTAATTAGGAACTCTAGGATTTATATCCATCCAGGAGGGTGATGGTTGGTTTTATTTAATAATCAAACCCATGATAAGGCTTCCAATGTATCCTTGTGATAGGAATCACAACCCACATAGTTCAGTATCACTACATAGGACATGTTGTACCTTTAAAGGTCATGTGATGAGGAACAAACCACATGGTTTAATTATGTGTCAAAAGGACTTCTAGGAGAAAGGGTGCTATAAAAGGATGGTATAGGAATTACGCATGAGTGACCCTTTTATTATTGAGAATACTTAGGAGAAATGTTTCCCTTCAGCTGGGGTCATGATCTCATTAGGAATATAACCCAATAAGGATGATGATGTGTTGAAGGTATTGGGTTTGAACCTCAATATGGAATCTTATATATCTCTTTGGGATGGGAATAAAAGCTCACATATTTTAGTATGGTTTGGGGTTATACCTACTACAAAGGCCCAAGGTTGTTATTTTTTATTATGCTAGTGATATGACAGACTCAAGTCCCTAATCCCACATGATTCATACTCATCATGAGGAATAAAGAGTATTAGTAAATCGTGAAGGTTCTAGACACATAGAATCACTTATTTGGGTGTAAAACAATTATGTTTTTTTAGGATTAGATTGATCATTCACAATATATGAAATAATTAAATGTCACGAAAAATGAAATTTTTCAATCGAATATTGAGATAGAAATCATGAAACCATGATATGATCAATTTCACATTAAATTTATAATTAATTTAAATGGATTGGAAGAAAAAAAATAATTAATCTTATGAGCTTTATTTAATGAAGATATTGATCATCGAAAACACTTTTCAGATTACCATTTTTGCGTAGGGAGGACCCAAAATAGATCCCCTTTAGTAGTGATCCACACATAGTCCTTTGATCTCAAAACAACGCCAAGTTATTTTTGGTTACTAGCATAGTGGATCAATCATCTTGCATTGTTCATCTTGATTTCTTCAGGTTACTTTAGGCTTGAAGGAATATCCCTTTTTATTTTTGTTCTTGAGAGGATAAGAGAAGGAGGAATGTTGAGATAAGTCTATTGTGAACAATGATTATCAATTTTAAATTAACCCTACACAATAGATGTGGTCACCTATTTCTAGAGTTTGGTTTAAGGTTAAAATATTATTTAATTGCACAATAGATCTTAAATAATATAATAAAACTTATCTGACCATATTCTATATAATAATATTGTTATTATTATTTTATGGTGTGTGCTCATTGGTGAAATGATAAATATTATTTTATTATCTTGTAAATTAATATTTTTTTCAGATGAAATCATGGTCTACTTTT
The DNA here is from genome assembly GCA_963277665.1 of Viscum album. Classification (NCBI taxonomy): domain Eukaryota; kingdom Viridiplantae; phylum Streptophyta; class Magnoliopsida; order Santalales; family Viscaceae; genus Viscum; species Viscum album. The sequence continues at coordinate 1,511,258,757 of OY728158.1, forward strand.
CCTCCTTGACATTTATCAAATACCCAAATAAATAATTATTTTTTTATTCATTCATAAATAAAAATTCTATTCATAATCTGAAAATAATAAAATTTAAAAAAATAATATATAAAATAAATATTCTATTAACAGTATAATGAATAAATATTTATTTACTATTCATATAATTAAATAAATTATTAATTAATGAATAAATAATTGTTCATTACATTTTGAATAATAAGAAATAAATTAGTATTATATATTCACATAATTAAACAATTACCCTATGAATAAATATTTAATGGATTTTTGTGATCAATTTATCTTGAATAAAATTATTACTTGGTCTTGAGAGTAATATTTATTCCAATAATTAAATTCAAATAGAATTTAATTGAGATCATCAGAAACACTTAGTGTGTGACCCTCTATGCTTCTTTCTCATTTTCATTAGGAAGGCTTTCCTAAAGTCCAAGATTACTATCTATCAATATATCAAGGATCCCATGAGAATGAGGTTAATGTTGTAATGTAGAAAATAACAGACAAATGTTTATTGTGTAATATAATCCCTTTGTTATAACATCTCAACAAGTATTTTGCACAAAAATCTCACCAACCTATATTCTTGATACATTTTCTTTAACTATCTGAAATAAACTCATTGTTACACCATTTCAATTAAATTTAATGTGATGGTTATATTTTAATAAATGGTTTGAGATATCAACTTCCATAAATATGGAAGGGACAATCCTTCTTTGAATTATTAATTAACAATACATTACTCATGATACATCCAATGTATCCAACTTTTATATGAAATATATCATCACGGTTTAAAAAATAAATCAAATTGTGTGAGCTATGATATGCATTAATAATAATATTAAATTCTAAGGATGATTACACATGATCACATAAATTAATACACAATGACACGTAAACATGTGGAATTATTATAGGTGGTTCTATTCTAATAATATTACATTTTTTAAATTACCAAATGAAAAGTTCATGAGATAAAGTCTCATCCACTTACGAGTACTTTCAACAAAGAGTAAATATTTTATGTAACCCATCATAGTATATTGTATAACCAAAGAACTATATTTAAGAATATCATTATGGAATTTCAAGGTTATCATCATAGTGGGGAACTACTATAACCTTATCAATTTTAAAGATACTCTAGAAAATTATTACATTAAATTCATATATAAAAATGAAAATTTTGTAATAATATATTTTACTGATATTAAAATGTTTAAATATACATGTAATCCAAAGTACAAACAGTTTGTTGTAGAACATCAACTCTAATATAATCCTATAGATTCCTACTTGGACTAAAGCCAACTACCTACAACTTTCAGTCTTCTAAACCTCACATGATGATCATGTTTATAATTATTAAAGTATTTATAACTAATTAGATTTACATCAACTAGAGGATATGCAAAAAATAAAACTTAGTTTTGATACATGGAATCCATTTAGTAATTCATATCTTCTTAACACTTGGAAATATATATGCCACTTACTACTTTATTGTGGGTTATAGGGTCATTATTATCAAATAATAATGATTCGTCATACTCAGTTACTAAAAAAACCATATTTTCAGGTTTTATAACCTCTCTTTAAATATATACAACACTTGTGTATTTGGAACTTCTTCTTCCACATGGATTTTTAGAATCGATTCCTATGACAATTATTATATATCTTGAGTATAGACTTCATCAAATTCTATATCACTCCTACTATCTCTTTTAGATATTTGATACCTTTAAAGAAAAGAGGGATGTTTATTAACCACAACTTTCTTTTGTATAGGGTGAAATAGATAATATCCTTTAGTTTCCTTAGGATACACTATAAAGATACACTTAGTGCATCAAGGTTAAATTTTGTTTCTAGAAATTTCATTAACAAACACTTCGCAATGCCACACTTGATTATGTGAAAACATGGGTTTATTTTCCTAATAATTTGATATATAATTTTGGTTTCTTCTTTAGTTTCCACACTTAGAGTCTCAAATTGTTCCTATATTTATCTATCCTAGTAAAGACCACAGAGATGTTTTAGAAGGATATATTCATCCATGTATTCATGTGAATTCATTAGTTCATTAGACATGGAAGAAAGCATTAAACACTAAAATTTGACCACATTTCTTGTATGTTTATCATAGATAGTGAACTCTTCATCTCTATCCTCCTTAGTGGGTGGATCAAGCATTGGGGATTCTAGAACATAATATTTCTTTACATGGTATGACACTACCCATAGGTGTCTAAACCATTCCTAAAAGTTATTGTTGGTGAGGAGATTTTCATTATCCAAAATTTATCATATGGATAATGTGGATGATGAAATTTCTATTATTCTAAAATATTAAAAGAGAAAATTATTAAAACTTTTTTTATCACAAATTATGTGAGTCATAATAATTTTAATTTTATTAAGTCTCCAACTATTTTATAAATTCTCAATATCCCTCACCATTTAACTTAGAATGTCCTATCACTCAATAAATTCTAGTGGAAAGGATCCATTTTTCCATTATTTATGATCCATACTATGGCTATGAAAACTATAAGAAGGTATTTAGGTTGGTGCTCTTACCAATTGAAAACTGGAAACTCTATTAACCATTTAGTGTACTCCCTAATCCAAAAATAAAAACTAGGATTTACTCAACATTTGCCTCCAATTTTTTATTGAATAGATTATATCCATTAAATTCTATAAAAGTTTGGTAAATTCAACCTGTCATCTTAGATAAGACTCTATAATAATTAAAATCACCTCTGACTATGGATTAAACCAACACTTTAACTATGGTTTCATATTAATTTATATGATGAAAGGCATAATGACTTAATATTAACTCAAGTTATTTTTTACTATGCAGATATTTTTCTTAGTTTATCCTTTACATGTTTGTTAATATTAAGTGGATTTTACATAAGTGGTTAACCATGTTTTAATAAAACGTATACACATAGTTCATTTATTTAAATTTCATATTTTAATGTTAATACATTTATTTATGTGATCATATTATTGCATCCATAAAATAAATCATGCATAAGATAGAGATAAATACATAAATAAATAATCTAATCATGATCTTATCTAATGGTTGATTTATTGAGCTGATAGTAAATCAACCTATGACCCTAGGGGAGAAATCCTCATGCCATTATTATCATGTGATGCAGTATTCCACCTATCCACCTATGTATCACCTTGGTTAGTATTGTCTCAATTCCATCCTGAACTTCCTCCATCCACCTGGGATACTTCTTTTGTTACATATGTTTATAACTCGCATTTAGAAGAGAGGAACTAAAGGATTGATTAAGGATAATTACATAAAAAACCTTGGATATGAAGGTCCTAAATAATAAAATAGGGAATGTTGACAATCAGGCCATCATATTTAATTAATAATAAATAATTTAAAACTCATGAAATAAAATTAAATTAAATTAAACCAACTCATACATAGGCCTAGTCAAATATCATGATCAGTCATACACATGCATTGAATACAAAAATATTCATTGTATAGAATTCACTTCAATTCATTGTTTTTTATTAATATAAACACATAGATATTAATTTTTTATCTTGAATTGCCCGAAGGCCTTCATTTTTATTGATTTTGATAACCTCCCTTTCAAGGGATGATGGGGAACCCTACATGGCCCGTATGCTTAGTGATTACATGGACCGTAGGCTTAAGAGATTACATGACCCAAAGGTCTTAGGGAATTCAACCAGACAATCTACAAGGAACTACCCCTCCCCATCATCTGCATCATGATAGTAGCTCTCTACCATTGAATGGTGGTCTGGCTAGGATTCCTGTGCAAGCATAGGCTGGTCCCGATGGCATATTCATACCCTCTCATTCTGAAAAATCCATTTGGTTCTACTCTGGTGATTTCACATGCTATGAATCCTCTTCTGGGGTTGCTCCTTTTTTGTAGTATGTCTGGGGTAATTGCATGTGTCCTGAAGGCCTTGAGGTGGACCAAAGGCCTTAAAGGTGGCCCGAAATCCCTACTGACCTGAAGGCATGGGTGGCCCAAATGCCTTAAGGACTCCAAGCCCAAACTGGTGGCCCAAGGTGAATAGTTCCATATGCTATAGTACCGAATAGTACCTGCTATAGTGTCTTCTACAGTACCTTCATAGCATACAGTTCTGCTATAGTGCTGCTATAGTACCAGGAAAATATGCCTCTACCTGGTTTTGAACCTAGGTCTTGTGGATGCACTTAAAGATACCTCACCAACTAGGTTGAGGCTCATGTTCACATAGACATTAATTAATTAATCAATTAATCAATTAACTCTATTTATCTTAATTACCATCTAAAGCCTCATGGAGATACCTATCATAAAGGCCTGAATGGCCTGAAGGCCTTATATTTTTATTATTTTTGGATAACACTCCTTTTAAGGTTTTAAGGGGAAACCTTACAAGGCCTGTAGGCTACATACATATTACATGACCCGAAGGTCTTAGAGGTACAAGTCCATAATCATCCCAGACATTGCATTAAATGGCATGACTAATAATTATAGATAATTACAAAGAATTGATTGAGCATTTATTAATTCTCCAAAACTTTATTACATAGTCTACACATATGGTTCCAATAGTGTAATTATTTTTTTAATGTTGAAATTAATTATTTTATTTTAACTTAAATATTTTCTTTATTGGGAGACTACAGGACATTTATTAATGAGCTACACGTCGTGTTCCTTGATTTTCATGTATTTGGGATAAACACATAGGGTCACAATGTGTATGTTAGCTGAATTATAGGGTGTGAACTAATGGGTTGCACACTGAGTAGTCCACTTGTCGTGTGTCCATGTAACCCACTGATTGGCATGAAATGTTCCTCAACTAGATTACACGGAATGTAATAATGAGATACACATTGTGCGGTCCGCTTATTGTGTGTCTTTGTAACCTACTGATTGAATCGTTGGGTTCTTTAGATGTGGGGATTAATAATTCACATGTTGTGTATGATAGCTACACACTATTTATTTCATTAATGTTCCAATATGTCAGTCTCACATGGTATAACCCATGTATTTGACACCACGGTTAATGAAAATTTCACCGTTAAACCCTATAGACTACCCGACATGTATGCCAGCTACACACCATGTAATCTGACAAACCATGTGCCTAAATGGACTGGTCAACAGATAGTGTGCAATAAAATCATTGATTTTATAAATTCTCATCACATCATGTATCTTGATACACATCCAAGTGTAGTGAACTTGGGTACATAGTATTTCCTCTAGATATACGTCGTGTAACCCAGTCTATCATCTAAAATCTTTGGTACCTCATGATATCATCTCTGATCATTATTCATCTATTATTAGTCCTTAAGAAATTATGAATCATGAATGAATAATATTAAAATGTTAAAATCATGTTAATTGAACTTTGGATTGAAGTATAAACATTCTGGAAATGAAAAATAACAACAATTTCATATATGTGATCAATAATAAAATAAATAATTATAAATTTAAATGTGGCCCCTCTGTTACCACTTGAATGGTTTAGATGTAGTGGAAGTGTTTATTTTGGTGTAAATTCATTATGGTTTTTTTCAAATTTTATAGATCATTCATAAATTTTTTATGACATAAATTTCATGACCAAGGAAATTTCACAATCGAATATTAACATAGAAATCACGGAACTAAGAGACAATCTTTTTCTTATTAAATTTATAATTAATTTAAATATATTAGAAGAAAGAATACATGATCTTATTATCTTTCTTCAATTAAGGTGTTGATTCTCCAAATCCATTTTCAAATTACTATTATTGTGTAATGAGGACTCAAAATACAGTCTCTATATAGGTGATCCATACGTGATTATTTGATCTCTGAATAAAACCGATTTATTTTTGGGTGATAGTGTGGTGGATCGATCGTCTTATGGTATTTGACTTGATAAATTCAAGGTTATTTAGGTTTTTTCACATCCATGAATTATTTTAAAGGTAAATTTTATTTAATTTCCATTCGTTCTTTGTTTTTGGACGAAAGGGTGAGTTTTCATGATTTGAGCCAAACCGTGAGCTCATTTCCAAATTTAAAAACAAATTTTGTTTCTTGTATAACTCTTAAATTTTTCAATATTTTTCACTCATTAAACTTCCAAAATGTTCTCTCATTACCTATTAACACTGCCATATCAAGTTTCACCCTTTAGAAAACCATTATCATGGTGGATATGGGTTTTTATTTAAGGAATTGGTCCATCCCGGAAGCCCATTTCCAGTTTTAAAAAAATATTTTTGTTATTTAATATATTGTACAATTTTTATTCTTTTTCAGTGATTCTAAGTCTCACCCGAGACCACTGAACCTAATCATTCCCCCATTCACGTTTCCCCCCTCTTTGGAGCTCATATGACCTGAAAAATAAGGCAGAACTTCATAGGATTTCTCAAGTCATCCAGATTTGAAGAGGTAACATGTTTCCTTCATAACTCCTTAAATATTTACTCTTTTTCCCCCATTTCAGTTCTCACTTTACCTTATAATACTTTTTAGAACCTAAATAGAATTTTTTTATGTTTGGAAATTCATATACTAGTGTATTTGGTGCGATTTCTTCAAGATCCCTCAAATAAGTGAGTCTCATTCCTTCTTCTTTCAATTTGTTTAGTGTTCCTTCCATTTACATGGGGTTTCTTCCCTTATTCTTGAATTTAATTATGTCCATACCGTAGGGTTTCTAACCTAGTGTTTTATATTGAGTTTCTTGGTCTATTATTGTGGTTTTAGTCTTGATCTAAGTACCTTGTGGTGTGGTGTTGGTGTGGTTTAACTTTTGCACAAAGATTCAAGGGTTTTGACACTTGTGGTAGGGTATTACATGGGTAATCAATGATAGATGATTTATATTTACTGAATATATATTTTTATCACACTTATAATTCATTAAACTTTCTGTGAAATCTGGTTTTGGTGACTTTTGTCAAGAAAATGATTTTTAGGTACCAATTTGGTGTTTTATGTGTCTATTTTATTGAATGCCAAATGGCGTTATTTTATAAATCATGTAATGGATTTATAAAAAAGAATTGGGTGCTGAAAATTCTGTTTTTGGTGAATATGGGTATGCACATAGTGTTCAAAGTGGGATTTTTAAGGGATTTTGTGTGCAAAACATTGTTAAATTTTGTGAAGTGATTTTATTGAAATCCTAAAAGCTTTATTGAGTGGTATAAGTGGTGAAAATCATGTGTAGCTACTATTTTGAGTTTATTATGACCATAAATAATTTGTTTATGTGGTAATGGATTTTTGTATCATGCGATAGTGGTTTGAGCACAATAGGGAAAACTTGGGTACCTAGGAGGGCGGATATGTACTTGTACACTAGTAATCCAGATGGGTTTTATCCATGTTTCACTGAGAAATATGGATACAGATAACACTAAAAAAGCTATATTGATGGTGATTGGGTACCAATAGGTTATGGTTATGTTCCCTACTGGTGTCTCATGCATGAGAATGGATTTTTCTATGGTTACTTTACACCGAGGTACGAGGTACATGGGGCCCGAGACTAACTAGTTCCTAGGGGTGTTCCCAAGACTGGTTCACATTGATTCTTGTGTATTTATATTTGGAATATGGTGTTTTTTTCTGGAAAATAAAGCAGATTACATGTTTTATTTAAATGGTCTCACTTATGGAAAATTCCCTTTCAAAACTGTTTACATTTAAAAGTTTCATTCCTTAAAAATTATTTCCATCATTCCTTGTGTATCAAAAATGGCATCTTTTTATCTTGTATTTTTTACTCTATGAAATATCTTGGTATTATCCTATTGGGTGTAGGATTATAACCTACATACAACCCTTGGGTGTAAGTAGACTTGATCATTTTGACACAAGTAAAGGCAAGGCCTTGGGTGATGGTGGTTCGGGTTGTTAGTTCCCTTCCTTGGTGTGGCGTTGTGGAGATGGCTTGTGGGTTATGACCCCTTGTCATGTGGAGTCCTTGGGGATGTTTTTATTCTATTTATATGTTTATTTGGACCTCTTTTATTATGTTTAGACCTATGTATTCAGTTCTGTATTTATTTTAAATACTGTTTGGTATGGATTTTTCATATTCAATTTATCGATTGGTTTTGATGTTTTAGGTTTCCATACTCAAGTAAACCATTCCCAAACCAAAAATATATGATACTCGGGAACTTATTCCATCCCATGTAGATAGGTAACTCCCTTCTGGAATTGTCAAGAGCCATTTTTGGTACTATTTTTGATGGCGGCTAGATTTGGTTCGTGACAAAATGGTATCAGAGGTGGATAATGTTTTTGGGTTATTTTATTATTTTGGGATGAGTCAGGATAAAAAGGAGCTAGGACTGTTGGGACTCATATTTTTGGTCATGTGTAGGGTGATTCTACCAAAACTCTCTTGGAATACCTTGAGTCACCAAGGGATATTGGAATTTTTTGTTTCACTTCACTTCCAGGTGAGGCGTGTTGGTTGTAGACTACACATGGACATCAGGCGGGGGTGAAGTAGTGGTTTAATTTATTGTTGTAATGTTTTTTCTTCATTATATTTTATTATATTGATAGAATATTCTATAACTATTGTACTTATTTTTTATCTTGTGAATTTTTCCTTTTTTCACAACATGCCACCTCAGAAAGGTCCCATACACCCACAGGAGGAAGCTAAAGAGATTTCTCCCACACTGCTTAATCAGTTGCTAATAGAGGATATGGTTCGGGTTATACAGGTTCTAGGATATAGAATGTCTTCTGTTCCATCACCTATTAGATAATATGATACTAGTACTAGTAAGAAAAAGTCCCAGCAGTTTTGAGAAAATAAGACTCCTACTTTACGAGGTAGCATAGAACCCTATGAAATAGAGGAATGGCTTGAAAAGATCAAGCGCATGTTTGAGTTCCTGGACACACCCAAGGAGGTTAGGGTGTTTTGTGCCTCTTTTTTGTTGGAGGTTCCCAGCCTCCGGTGGTGGGAATAAGTACTTAAAACTAGGAAGAATGATTAGATTCTCTGGATAGATTTCAAGGTCATCTTTAATGAATAGTATTGCACTGAGGTCTTGGCAGATGCTAGGTCCCAAGGGTTCATGGATCTTGTTTGGGGGGATCTTGATTTTGTGGTTATGTTGGTAGGTATGGTTCATCTTCTTGGTAGACCTAGTTTAGGGAAAATCCATAGACTGGTAGTTGTCCTTAGGAAGATATTAGACATCTCCATGCGGTGGATCAGGCACCAGTAGGATCATAAGCAGGACCATTGACAGTTTGAGGTACTGTTTTGATTGAATCTTCTACATTTGTTTCTCTTTTTGATATTGGTGCATCTATTTTATTCATTTCTTCATATTTTGTGGACACACTAAATTTTCTAATAGAGTTGTTGTCTTTTGGGATGGAGTTGGTTATGCCACTAGAAAAGAAGAAGTAGTAGGGTCTCAGGTGTCCATCGTGTGTGCTTTCTGTGTCAGGGGTTGAGATGGAGTGGGACCTCTTGCTCTTAGATATGGATATGTTTGACATAATAATTGGAATGTATTTTCTAGTACACTTTTAGGCACACATCGATTGTTATAGGTAATGGGTTAGTTTCATGGCACTTGATGGGAGTCATCAGGTTTTTCGTGGGGAAGGGGATCCTCGATGGAGTCATGCAGGACCTCCACTCCAAGAGTTGAGAGATCTTGTTTTTTAGTTATCATCGATCATGATTGATTAATATGGTCATGCTCCAGACTGTGTATTACCTTATGTAGTTGATGAGTTTCCATAGGTATTTACAGAAGATTGTTTTCATGTTTTCCCCCGGAGCGGGATGTGGGGTTCTTGATTGATCTGGCATCGGGAACACGGCTGATATCTCTTCCCTCATATTTTATGACCCCTAACTAGTTGATGTAATTAAAGATACATTTGGAAAACTTATAATCCAAAGGATTCATTTTCCCAAGCATCTCCCTTTAGGCTGCTCCTATGTTGTTCACGAAAAAGGCTGGCGGATCCCTCTGTTTGTGCATTAACTACCAGAAGATAAATAAGGTAACAATCAAGAATAAATATCCTTTTCCATGAATAGATGAATTTTTCAATCTGTTGAAGGGGCAAGGTTTTTTTCTAAAATCAACTTGCATTTGGGCTATTATCAGTTCAGGGTGAAAGAGACAGATATCCCAAAGACAGCCTTTCGATGTAGGTAAGACCAGTTTGAGTACTTAGTCATGCCCTTCAAATCGACCAATTCTCCCGTGGTCTTTATGGAACTCATGAATATGTGGTTCTATCAGTATCTCAATTATTTTGTCAGGGTATTTGTGGATGAAATCCTAGTTTATTTGGGATCCAAGGAGGAACATGATCATCACTTGTGGATCATTTTAGGAACCTTGTGATAGCATCATCATGATGAAAAGTTGTCTAAATGCACTTTCTGGATCAGGGAAGTGAAATTTCTAGGGCATGTGATCTCAGAGAAGGGGGTTTTGGTGGACCCCTAAAAGGTTAGTGCGGTTATGTCATGGGAACATCTAAATAACATATTCAAAATCAGGAATTTACTCAGCCTTCCTGGTTATTACTGGTGGTTTGTTTGGGATTTCTCTCTGCTTGCTTCACTAATAACCACACTTACCCGGAAAGGGGTGAAGTTTTTATGGGTCCCAAAATGTCAGGAATCTTTTGAGGAGCTGAAGAGGCCATTGAAAACCTCCCCTATTCTGATTTTACCAGAGGCTGGAAAGGGGTATGTGGTGTATTGTGATGCTCTGAGTATATGTCTTGGGTGCGTTCTTATGTAGGATGATCACGTGGTGGCGTATGGATCTCGTCATCTCTGGCCACATGAAAATAACAACCCAACCCAAGACTTAGTGTTAGAAACTATGATGAATTCTTTGAATACTTGGCATCATTGCCTCTTTGGGAAGACGTTTTTGGTCTATTCTGATCACAAAAGCTTGGATTATATCTTCACGTAGAAGGACCTTAATGTGAGATAGCGTCATTGGATCGAGTACTTGCAGGGGTTCGAATTTGACATTTTCTACACCCTAGGAAAGGGTAACATGATGTCTAATGCCTTAAGTAGAAGAGTCCTAGTGCAGGCTTTGAGAAAGTATAGTGATGAGTGGACTCTGATGGCACTCTTTTCTCAGATGCATGTGGAGACCAATGAGGAAAATGGGGGTGATTTCTTAGAGAGCATTCAATTGACTCCTCTAGTGGGGCTACAGCCCAGTGATGAGCTTTGTCAGCAGTCTAAGAAGTTTCTTCATGGTGGGGAGATATATTCTGATTTTTTGTCATCTCCCAATAGAATCATGTGCTTCAAGTGCCGTTCATTAGTGTCATTATCTCTACAGAAGGTGGTGATGCAGGATAACCACGAGTCTTAGTGGGTTTTCTATCCGGGTTCCGCCAAGATGTATTATGATGTTTGTCGATAGTTCTGGTGGCCTGTTATGAGATAAGACAACGCAGACTACATGTCGAGATGCTACAAATTCCAGCAAAAGAAATAAGAGCATCAAAGGCCCTCTAATTTGCTCTACCCATTACCCATTCCTACCTAGAAGTGGGATGACGTAGCCATGTACTTCATTTTTGACTTGCCTAATACACCTTGGGGTAATAATTCTATTTGGGTGGTGATTGATCATATGACCAAATCATCCCACTTCTTTCTGATCATAGATTCAGGTAAAGTGGATGAGTTGGTCTGTTTGTATATTCATGATGTGGTAAGGATCCATGGTGTGTTGTCAGCAGTTGTCTCAAATAGAAATCCTCGTTTCACTTCTTTGTTTTAGTAATGCCTTCAAAAGGCCTTGGGTTCACAGATTAAGATGAGCACAGAATACCATCCTCAAATGGATGGTCAGACAGAGCGGGAGAATCAGATTTTGGGGGACATTCTCTTTGCAAGTGTTCTAGACTTTGGAGTTTCCTAAGATAGCCATTTGGGATTGGTTGAGTTTTCTTATAATAACAGTTACCAATCCTAGATTCGAATGGATCCTTTTGAGGCGCTTTATGGGCGGCCTTGTTGGTCCCCCTTGTGTTGGGATGAGGTAAATAAGACCTTACTAATGGGGTCAAGTCTAGTGCAGGAGACATCTGAGAAGGTCAAGTTGATTATGAAGTGCTTATTGATAGCTCAGATTCACCATAAATCATATGATAACCAAAGTCATCAAGACCTATAGTTTTCATTTGGTGATAAGGTATTCTTGAAAGATGCCCCTCGTCTGGGCCATCGTCGATTGGGAAAGCAAGGGAAGCTGACGTCGTGGTATGTCAGGCCTTTTGAGATAACTAAGACTATTGTAAAGGTGGCATACAGGTTGGCCTTATCTTCTCATTTGAAATCCATCCATGACATTTTCCATGTCTCCTAGTTGAAAAAATACAACTCGGACCCTTCCCATGTACTAAATTGGGAGGAGTTGGATATAGAGCCTGATTTATCTGTTTTTGAGAGGCCGGTTAAAATATTGGACTTAAAATAAAATGTGCTTTAGGAAAAGTATATTCCATTATTTTGGGTTAATTGGTAGCATGGGAATGATACACAAGAGACTTGGGAGCAGATGTTGTGGGTTTAGAAGGAGTACACATTCTTGTTTCCCGATCAAACTTCAGTTTTACTTTTTGGGGATAAAATCATTAATGGTGGGTAAAATTGTCCCATCCATGACTTATTTAAATTTTTTATTTCATTTAATTTCCATTATTTCATTTTTTTTGGGTTTTCTCATGAATTTTTAGAGGAAATTTTGAGTTTTCCTGATTTGGGCTGAACCGTGAGCCCACTTCCAGATTTAAAAACCAATTTTTCTTCTTTTATAACTCTTTAATTTTTCAAAATTTTCTACCAATTAAACTTCCAAAATTTCCTCCCCTGACCAATTAACACCACCATATTAATTTGGACCCTTTAGAAATCTATAATCATGGTAAATATGGGTTTTATTTAAGTAATTAGGACATCCCTGAATCCCATTTCCAGTTTTAAAAAATATTTTTTTTTATTTAATATCTAATTAATGTTTTATTATTATTCGGTGATTCCAAGTCTCAATAGATCCTACTGAACCCAGGAATTACCTCATTTTCTTTTCCCCCTCATTGGATCTCATATGACTCTCTAATTAGGGTAGAATGTCTTTGGATTTCTCAAGTCCTCCAGATTTGAAGAGGTAACTCGTTTCCTTCATAACTCCTTCAATTTTTACTATTTTTCCCCATTTAAGTTCTCACAGGACCTTATCATCCTTATCAGAACCTAAATTTCATTTTTGGCTGTTTTTAAATTCAGATAATGGTTTATTTGGGGAGATTTATTCAAGATCCCTCAATTAAGTGGGACTCCTTCCTTCTTTCAATTTTCTTAGAGTTACTTCCTTTTTCATGGGGTTTATTACCTTATTATTTAAGTTACTTATGACCATAAATTAGGGTTTAGAACCTATGGTTTTATCTTGGGTTTTTTGGTCTATTCCTATGGTTTTAGGATTGATTTATGTCCCTTGTGGTGCGGCGTCGGTGCCGTTGAAATTTCGCACAAAGATTCAAGGGTTTTGACACTTGTGGTAGGTGATTCCATGGGTAATAAATTCTAGATGAGTTAGATTTTTGTAATTTATATTTTTAGCGCACTTATAATTCATTAACCTTGCTGATAAATCTGGTTTTAGTGACTTTTGTTAGGAAAATTATTTTTAGGTAACAATTTGGTGTTAAATTTGGTGTTGTACATGTCTATTTTATGTTATGCCAAATGGGGTTGTTTTATAACTCATGTAATGGATTTATAGAAATGTTTTGGGTGCTTAAAATTTTATTTTGGTGAATATTGGGTATTCAGATAGTGTTCAAAGTGGGGTTTTTAAGGGATTTTGTGTGCAAAACATTTTTAAATTTTGTGAAGTGACTTTATTTAAATCCTAAATGTTTTATTGAGTGGTATAAGTGGTGAAAAGAATATTTTTCTCCTGTTTTGTGTCTATTATTACCATAAATGATGTTTTTTTGTGATAATATATTTTTTTATCATTATATAATGGTTTGACCACAATGGGGGAAACCCAGGAAACTAGGAGGTCGGATATGTACTAGTACACTAGTGATCTGGATGGGTTTTATCCTTGTTTCAATGAGAAATATGGATAACTAAAACACTAAACAAAACTATATTGATGATGATTGAGTGCCGATAGGTTATTGGTATGTTCCCTAATAGTGGATCATGCACAAGAATAGATTTTTCTGTGGTTACTTTACATTGAGGTATGAGGCACATGGGGCCTGAGACTAACTAGTGCCTAGGGGTGTTCCCAAGATTGGTGCTCATTTACTCTTGTGTATTTATCTTTGGAATATGGTGGTTTTTTCTAGAAAATATATTATCTTAAATGTTTTATTTAAATGAGCTCACTTATGGAAAATTTCCTTTGAATACTTTTTACATTTAAATGTTTCATTCTTTAGAAATTATTTCCACCATTCCTTGTATATCAAAAATAGCATGCTTTTTATCTTATATTGTTTACTATATGGAATCTATTAGTGTTATACTATTTTTATTAGGCTGAAATGCTACTTAAACCCCTTGGTTTTAAGTATATTTGATCATTTTGACACTGGTAAAGGCAAGGCCTTGGGTGATGGCGGTTCAGGTTGTTAGTTCTCTTCCTTGGTGCGGCGTTGTGGAGATGGCTTGTGGGTGATGACCCCTTGTCATGTGGAGTCCTTGGGGAAATTTGAGGATATTTATATGTGTCTTTGAATCTCTTTTATTATGTTTAGACCTATGTATTCAGTTCTGTATTTTGTTTAAATCTTTTTTGGTATGAATTTTTCAGATTCAGTTTATTGATTGGTTTTGATGTTTTATGTTTCCATACTCGGGTAAACAATTCCCAAACCAAAATATATGATACCCGAGCACTTGTTTTATCCCATGGGGATAGGGAACTCCCTTTGGGCCTTGTCACGAGTTGGGTTTGTTACCGGTTTTGATGGCAGCCATATTTGGTTCGTGATAGGGTTGAAATAATATCCCTTGTTCCTTTCATTCTTGATAGGATGAGGGAAGGAGAAATCTAGAGATAATATTATTGTGCACAATGATTCTTAGTTTTTTATTAACCATACACAATAGATGTATCCATATATTTTAAGAGTTATGGTTGAGGTTAAAATATTATCAAATTTCATAACAACCCTAAATAATATAACAAACCTTATCTTAAGTCATGACATATAATATTATTATTATTATTATTTTATGGTGTGCACTAATAGACAAAACAATAAATATTATTTTACCATATTATAAATTAATATTTTTCATCAAACATAATCTTGGTCTTCTAATCCTCCTTGGAATTTATCAAATACTTGAATAAATATTTAATGAAATATTTATTCATAAATAAATATTTTATTCACATTTTAAAGAATAAATATTTATTAAATATTAAATAAATATTATATTCCAATTATGGAGAATAAATATTTATTACATATTCATGTAATTAAATAAATTATTTATTAATGAATAAATAATTATTTATTAATGAATAAATAATTATTTATTACCTACATAATAATAGGAAATAAATATATATTACATATTCATGTAATGAAACAATCACCTTTTGAATACATATTTATTTAATATTTATGATCAATAAATCCTAAACCAAATTATACCTCAGTCTTGAGAATAATATGTATTTTAATAATTAAATTCAAATAGAATTTAATTGAGATAAAAAACACTTAGTGTGTGAACATCAAGGCTTCTTTATCGTTGAAATTAAATGAGTTTTCCTAATTTCCAATATTACTGTCTAGCAACGAGTCAAGGAACCCAAATAAAATAAGATAATTTGGAAACATTTATAACCACACATTAATGATTACTATGTAATATAATACCTTTATCAAAATATCTCGTCAAGTATTTTTCATACACATGTCACCAAATTATGTTCTTGATACATCTTTCTTTGACTATATAAAATAAACTCACTCTTACACTATGGCCATGGAATCTGAGGTGTTTCCATTTCAAGAAAAGAGTCAAGATATCAACTTTCATAAATATATAAGGGAAAAATCCTTCTGTAACTTAATAATTTATAACACATCACTCTTGATGTACCTAGTATATCAAACATCACTATAAACTTTATCATCATGGATTAAGAAATACATCAATGTGTATGAGTCATGATGTGCATTAATAATAATCTTAAATTCTAAGGATGATTACACACATTCAAAAATAGGAATATCTGATGGCACATAAACATGAGGAATTCTTATAGGCGGGTCTGTTATCATAATTTCCCATCATGGAAATTACCAAATTTGAACCTCATGAGATAAAGTCTCATCTTATTATGATTAATCACAACTAAAAGTCAAAATTCTATGTGTCCCATCATAGTATGTTATCTGACTACATAACTATATTTAAGAATATCATCATGGAATTTCAAGGTTCTCATTATATCAGGGATTATTATGACTTTATCAATGAAATAGATACACTCTGAAATTATTACATTTTATTCATGAAGAAAAACAAAATTTATGTAATAAGATTTTTTATTAATATTCAAATATTTGAATATACATGTATTTCAAAGTACAAATAGTTTGTTCTAAAACACCAACTCCAACAGATCATCCATATTGCATAATTGATTTCAAATGGGACCTTCACCTAACTGGAATCCCATAGTTGAACTTACTTCATGAGTAAAGGGATATGTGATATAAGAATCATATGACATGATGTAATAATGGATAGGGGCTAACACCAATAGGAATTCCCATAGGAGATATTTGTCTGATGATGGAAAAGAGTGGGACGATGGTGAGGTAGCTAAGAAGAAATACTAGGGGCTTACTCTATGAGGGATGCATATAGGAATCTATCTTCCTGTGTATTTATAAACCTTGGGTCAGGGATTACACATCCATTGATTGGAACATTGGAGATATGGATACTACCCAATTCACTTCACATTTTAGTATTCCTTGGATTTTTATATTGATTGCAGAAAACCATTTGGACACTATGTGAAGGGTATAAGATGAATCCAAATGCTAAATAAAAAGAGAGTGTCATGAGTAGAGAATTAAACACCCTAAGGATATACCATATCACATAATAGTCTTATTATGTAGAATGGGGGATATCACAAAGGGGGTCTTCTGTGAAGGGTGTATCTTTATGAAGGGATTACTTCATGAGGAAGTATCTCCCTTGAAAAATTCTAGAAAATCCTCTATCCCAATTAAAAGTGTCCCCTTCAATCAATTACCATTGTATATGGATCCTTTTTTGAGGGATCCATTATGGTGATTTTTATCTTCCCTTATAGTGACAAAATTATCTATAGTTTGCGATAAGATGGGGTCTCAAAGTTCCCAAAATAGAAATTTTTTTCAACTGATATTTCTCCAATACCTTTCTCTCATTTCTCTCTCTATATATATTTGTATTTACCTAATGTCTCTTAGTTATAGGGGTATCCAAGTATTTATGGGTGGTTTGAGAAAAAATGAATTCTTGAAATGGCCATCCCTATTGCATTCCAGATGCTACGTGGCAGGTGAAAATCACCACCTCACATTGCAAAAAAAATCATTTTCCAGGGGGTAGAGGCACCATCTAATGCTGAATTTCATTTGATAGGGAAATAGAGGCACCACACCATGCTACAAATAAATTTTGTTTGTAGGGATGTAGAGGTGTTTCCTTACACTGGAAACAAAATTCATTTGTGGGGGGAATAGAGGAACTACCTTTCACCTCAAATGAATTTCATTTACAGGGGTGTTATGTGAAGGATTGGGTTTTGCATATAAAAATGGTTTGATACATGAAAAATGTTGGTTTCTATATGGTTTTATGTCATATTTCAAATTTACTCTCATTCTTGTTTTCTAGGTCTGATTATTGTCTTCTGAAATTCTATCAATAGTTTTTTCATATTCTTAATAAACTTTGTGCAACCAAAACTCACCTATCAGTAATTCATTGAGAAACACCAATGGATAGATTATATGTTTAACTCTTTACCAACTCCCATGTGTAAATGGGAGCAAATAGGTATTGATTTTGTTATAGGTCTACCAAGAATGGTTTAGAAACATGATACCTTATGGTTAATTATGGATCGTCTCATAAATATTTCTCACTTAATCGATATTTATGAATCTAATATAATGGAAGAATTATCAATACTATACATATAAGAAGTTGTAAAGTTTCATGGAATGCTAGTTTTAATTTTTTTTCTAACTATGACCCTAGTTTGACATAATGATTCTAGAAATCCTTGCAGAAATCCCTCAAAACCTAGTTAACCATGAGTATCACTTATCATCCTCAAACGGATGGTCAGTCTAAATAAATTATTCAAATGATAGAAGACATGTTTAGATCATGTGGCTTGGATTTTAGTGTCTTATTGTAGGATTAAATTCTTTTGGTGTATTTATCATATAATAATAGATATCATTCTTTGATACATATGGATCCTTTTGAATCTTTATATGGTTATCCTTGTCATTCTCCACTTTTTTGGGTGGAAATGGGTGAGACATCACTTATTAGGCTTAGACTCATATATAAGATGATGAAGAAGATACAGATGATCCGAAATAGGATAGATATATCTCTGAGTCATCAGAAATCATATACAGGTCATTGTCTTTGATCGTTATCATTTGATGTGGGTGATAATGTTTTCTTGAGAATCACTCCAAGGCTATGGAATCATCATTTTGGTAAGAAAAAAAAGGTTTATCCTAATTACATTATCATTTTTTAGATAATTGGTTAGATTATGGATGTGACTGATTGGTTATATTTTCCACCAATATTCATTTTTATGCACAAAATGTTTTGTGTATAAAAATTTAAGAAGCTCCAACCTTATATAAACCATTTGATTTGATGGGACCATATTGATCTTGAATAATATGCTACATTGATTCATGTATTGATAAAAATTGTGGATAAACAATATAATATTTTTTATGGTAAAAGAATCATTTTGGTATGCATTTAATGGAAGTATGTTTAGATTCAAGAAATGTTGTGGGAGTATGAGAAAGAAAT
Source organism: Viscum album (assembly GCA_963277665.1). Taxonomy (NCBI): domain Eukaryota; kingdom Viridiplantae; phylum Streptophyta; class Magnoliopsida; order Santalales; family Viscaceae; genus Viscum; species Viscum album. The sequence goes on from OY728158.1 coordinate 1,511,277,993, forward strand.
GTTGGAGCAGGGGCCATAGATATTCCAAATAAACCCTTTTCTCTCACTTTCTGGAGATGGAAAGACCAATGGTGTATAGATTATAAAACCCCTAGTTTTAGGTATTTTAACCTTTTATTATGTATTTTAAATTTATATAATACTTTGGTTGAGTTTTGGTATCTTATGGTTGGATTTAATTTGTTTTGAAGGTTTTGTTGAAGGTTCATTATTTGAGAACAGTTAGGTAAAACTATAAACTATATCTAGGAAATTTTGTAATATGATATTGGGAGTCACTGGGAAAGAACACAATTAGTACACCATTTGGTCAAATTGTGTGCATGCTGGGAGAGATAATGTGAGTTGAGACAGTGGATAAAGGCATGTGTTTCATGGATTTTCAACCCATACGAGCCAACCATGCGATGGGTTGGCCTTGAGATAGTGACATTTCATGGTTGGCATACGGTTTTCTAAACTATATGGAACAACTGTTGGATACCTAGGTGATGTCAATTAGAATGTGTGTGGTTGTTTCATGGTTTGAAAAACTATTCAGCCTAACTGTATAAAATTTAGTTAATGATCTAAAAATGATCTTTAACTCATATCAAGGCTCTATAATCCTAATTTTTCTCTAGTTCTCTCGTGATATTGAACTCCCCTCCTATACTTGGATCCTTTGGTGATTCCCTTTAGTTCAGAAAGTGATTTTAATGAATCAAAGTGTTTTGGATCTATGGAATCAAAGTTAGGTCCTTATTACTACCCTTTATATTTATATCCTCTCATATCCTCTCACTCTAATTGTTAGATCTAATCCATTATGGATAGATCTATATTCTATGATGTTTATATTGATGAGATATTATTGGATATATTGAAGGAAAGGTGTTGTGAAACCAGATCTAGAAGTTTCCTTATACCATCCATTTTTTTCATTAACCATTGAGAGGTAGGTGAATTCTCTCTCATTCTAATGATTCTATAACTTAAAGTCTTGGTGTTTAAATTCCTCTCTCTCTGGTTTTTTTTTTGAAAAATCTCTTCGTTTTAGTACCTAAATCCTTATTTTTGGAATGATTGACTTAAGCCGTTTGATAAAATGGTTGAATGAAAATAGTGTCCAAAATAAATGTTTTATGTGGAATAAGTTGGTGTAAGAACTTGACATACATGGAGATATGTGTGTCATGGGAATTTGGGATAGATAATGGTTATAAAGTACCATCATAAATGTTTTATGGAGTATGGTTATAAAGTACCATTGTGAATGGGGGTCACCAATCATAGGCTTGGTCACAGGATGACTCAACACTCACGAGTACAGGGAGGTCCATGGTGTATTTTCATGTGTGTGTGTGTGTGTGTGTGTGAACATAAGATTATTGTTCCAAGTGTTAAGAAATGGTGATAAAACTTTTTTTAATATTTTTTATGCATGGAACTTATTTATGGATTAGTTAAAAAAAACTATTTATCTATTTCTCTTCTATTTAACATAAAATGTGCTAAAATGTTCATATCCTAGTGGAATGTGTTAGGAACTATTTGGTGATTACCTAATGATTTTATACTCACCCCTTACTTTGTCACCATAGTGTGTTTATGTAATGATCTGTGTTTTGAATTGGATGAAAATCCAAGGAAATTTTAAATTTTTCATTTACTGGATGGACTGTTTTTAAAACCAAGCTTTGAAACTTACTTCTGAGAGTTAGAAGCCTTAAAATGATGTTTCTAAACTTGTTTGAAGGCCTAATAAGTTTCCTGGGTGTATTTATGTGTTTTGGGACTACCAAACCTAGAAAATCGTGGTTTTGGGAGACCTTATAGGGTGCACGGTTTGTCTGAAACTGTGCGGCCCCCAGCAGAAAATCTTACAGCTTATAGTGGGTGGAAAGAGGCTATTCGCATGGGCTTCACATGGTTTTCCAAACTGTGCACCTAGCCTTCATGGTTAGTGGTATTGGACCATACCTTTACACCATTTATCGCATGGTTGGCGAATGGTTTCGAAATTGCGTGGTCAGCCTGTGCAAGGGTGCCCCAGGTGCCTAGTAAAGAGTGCACAATTGGCGCATGGTTTTCTACATCATGAAACCTAAAACATGTGAAAGGTACTGTTTAAAAAATTAAATGAAATTTAAAAAATTAAAACCTAAAACTAAATCTCAACCCCCCCCCCCCTCCAGACACACGCGAAACCCCCTGGGGGTTCCCCAAGGCTATGCGACACCCCCCCCCCCCCTTCGGCTCCCTCTCTATCTAATGTTTTCATCCATTTTTCTCCTATTTCTTCATCTGAATATTCAAGGTATGTTCTTCCACACCTTCTTTAATTTTTCATCCAATTTTTGGTCCCTCCTTTACCCGGTAAGGTTCCTTTGAAACCCTATGGTTATGGGTTGACCAATTTTCTATTTTCTTCCAGTGTTAGGTTATGTGAAGGGCCTATCAGAACCCTTCTTGCATATTCTAGCATTTTTTGATGAAGGTGAGGTGGATAGGTTTGATTTGTTTCACTTCCAATGATTTAAGTTAAGGGTTTCCATATTTTCTTATTGTTTCTCCTTTTAAAATTAGTGTTTTGGTAATTTAGAGTCCCTAATATGTTTTTGTTGTGATTTTTTACCGTCTTTGAAGACATGAGATCATATACATAGGTATGTATATATATAAATATATATATCTTACATGTACTTATTATCTCATGGATAGGGAGATAATTTCATTGGGATAAGGGATATATATATTTGTGTGTGTGTGTGTGTCAATATATATATATATATATAATGTGTGTGTGTGGAATTGTGGAGTAGTTTCGAGTGGTCGTCAGTAAAACGGTCATGTGTCAAAGTGTTTGGCTTGGATTTTGTATACTTACTAGGGTAGGATCACTTTCCATTCCATTTAGATTAAAGAATTCATTACTTGCTTACTTGTCGCACCTTCATTAGACTTTAATTAATGCAGTATGGTATTTAGATTAAATTCCTATTAAATGTGAATTCAGTATGTTTATTTTTTGAAATGTTAAATATAATAAATGAATTGTTTAAAGAACAATTTCATGATTTTATTATAAAATCCTTCCAATGGAGATGTACTATCTTCAAGCTAAAAAGTAATGTTTATACATTTTTTATTGCTTGGCTTATTACATTGGTGTTTCTTTAAGCTTGAGGTTATGTTTGAAATATGGTATGTTTTGTGGACACCTATCATTTATATTCATAAATGGAGTTTCACACCCTTGGGAAGATGTTTAATAATCCAAATAACATTTTAGTGATTGGTCTTCTTATTAAATTTAATGGCTTGGCCCAACTTTTATAGGTAATTTTCCATGTAGTCAATTTCCCTCTTGACCATAGCACCTCTTCTAAGTGTCTATTAGCTTTGATAAAATATTTTACATCCTTAGTTGAATGGTTAAATGGCATGTCGTTAATTTAAATTTTTTTACATATATGTAGGATGGTTAAACCATTCCTTTTGACATGTTTAGTTGTAATAATACTTAATGAAATGTGAATCCTTAATGGATTTGGCTTGACTAATCACTTGCATGATAGGTTCTTGCCTCATGTGTTAAATCACATATATAATTACATGACCATTCCCTTGATAATGTTTATTTGGAAAGAATAAGAGGTTATTCCTTATGTATTAGATTATGAATATGGTTTGGCTGTTAAAATTCACAAGAGGTAATGTCTTATGAATTATATTATAATTGTTACAATGGTTATAAATGAAATGGGATAATGAGATTCATGAGAGGTTAATGCCTCGTGTATTATATATATAATAAATGATTATGAAAAATATTTGGATAGGTTAGAGGATTGATCGTGAGAGATCCCCTGTTGACAGATGTAGAGGGGAGACTGGGGGATATTCCTAGCTAGAGCTAGGGGATAGATCATGAGAGCACCCCTGGGGATGGATGCCTTTCAGTACATCCTGGTCCTGTAAACATCTAGATCTAGGGGATAGACCATGATATCTCCCCTATTGATGGATGATAGTGGGTATGTCTCGGTCCTACAAGTATGTGCATTCCAAGAGACTGTAAGAGGTCTTGTATTTGGGTTAAGGGATAAACCATGAGAGTTTCCCCTAGAATTGGATAGTGGTAGTTACTTCCTTATCCATCCCAACATATATCTATATGTATATGTGTATGTGTTTGTCTATATATATATATAATGATACTATATATATGTGGTGGCATGATTAGACTCTCATTCTGGTCATGGGCCGAATCAGGTATAGCCTTTAGGTGTCCCTTAAGAACCAGGATGTGTTGTATATTTATTCAGTTTTGTTTATTATTCCTGTTATACCTGTACACTACTTAATTTATGTTGCACAGTCTGGATTGGTCTAGACACTATGGGTTCCAGCCTTCTAAGATTTAAATATCACAACCTACTTAGACCGCCATTACATTGGGATACCCAAGTATACTTTCTTTTACGTAGGACTGTGGACCTTGGTTGATTGCTTATGCTATGCTAATTTTACGTGAGGTGTTAGGAGAAAAGGAATGAGCCAAAGATAAGGATGCTCGTGGAGATCATCTTAGGGTTTTTAGTTACTATCTTTACTTGATTCATGTATTGTTTTATATTTTAAATCATTTTGTATATTCCCTATTTAAGTTTATGTATCAAAACCATGAAATGAATGCATATATATTATAAACCAGAATTGTCTAACTTTCTTTCAATTATATAAAATATGTCTTATGTTTCTTTATCTTTTCTTCATATTGCTTACTCTTCTATCTATTTTTTATTATCTCATAATATCATTGTGTGTATATGATAAGAGGTTACAGTATCCTAACCATCACCTCCTAAGACCCCCGCTACTAGTCAATAGCCTCTAAAATATGAGGAGATGCGCCTGAGTCCATGTGATCTACCAGTTTGGCTATTGTTTTGATGGTAAGTCGGGTTAGGACATTACAAAGTGGTATCAAAGATTAAATTTTTTTTCCTTACTATTTTGGGTTGGTATATAGGATGAAAGGAATGTTTCAGTGCTTGGTTAATAGTCGTGATTGGGATTGATCACCCCACATACGGGAAATGACCATGTGACAAAGGCTGGGATTTTTTTCATGTTGTTTACTGTTACAATTGATATGATTTAACCTAGAGTGACTGGTGTAATTTCTGTTGCTTATTGATTTAATAATTTTATGTAATTCTTACTTGTCCTGGTAAGGTAAGGATAAATCACATGTCATTCATAGTGCCATTCCATGTAGTTTCATTAGTGGTTTTCTTATTAATACGATAGTGTGCCTTCAGTGTTATTCCATGTTTAGTTTTGTACCATATTTAGGTTATTTTTTCATGATTTCCTAGATAACATTCTTAGTTGTTATTATGCCATTTTTTTTATTTAGCATTCATTTCTTGTTTTTATTACATGCCTTGTATTTATTAGTATTCCTTTCTTGATAATAATCCATGTTTTTGTGTTACTGCTTATGATAACATGTTTTTTTATTAATATGAAATTGGTTGCATTGTCTATGTTTTTTGGTTGTGAATACGATGGGATCCAATTTTTAGTTATAAGGTGTATGGGTTCCTTATAGCTATGAAAAGGTAACCCTTGTAATATAACCATTGTAAATGGATTATAGAATTAAATTGTTTATGAAAATTGATTGTGATTAAAGGGAGCCAAATGCCAAATTGTAAAGTTTATGGGCACTTTACAGATTAGTAGATGGTCACTCGTATGATTGGACCATTATATTTGAGAATTTTAAATTCTGAACTGGTATTGGCTTCGATTAATTGGGGCCAATTTTCAATTCATTAAGTGTATGGGTGAATCATGAATTGCTAAATGGAAACCCATGTAGTCAAACTTTTTTATGTGACTATGTTATATTTTGAAACACTTATAAATGTAAAGGGATTTGTAATTTCTAATTGTAAATGATTTGGGTAACTACTAAATGAAAAATTGGACCCAATTAGGCCATTTGGGGAATGTGTTTTTGAGATAACCTGGAATGGGTGTTTGAAATTTCTAAAATTAAGAAACTGTTATTGGGTTGATTTTTGAAGAACCTAGGATAGTTATAATGGGACCATTGTAGGTCACCTTTTCTTTTCAAAATGAATTTATTTTATAAATTGTCTAATAATGGTGGGATTTCAATAAAAATTAAAGTTTTAAAAGGAAATTTTATACAACGTTCATTCTTTTCCCTTGGGGAATTGGTTAAAATAAATTACCTTTTTTTTGTTTTGAAAAAGGGTACCTAATGTTTTGGTTAAATATTTTAATGGTTAAAGATTAAATTTGAATAAATTTAAAGGGTTTGGAAATGGAACCCTAGGTGGTGTCCTCTTTTTAAAACACTCTTGTAAGGGTGTTTTTAGTTTCTCCTCGAGTTCCCTTGGAATGGAAGTGTGTGAATTTTCCATAGGCATTCTTTTCTTTATAAATGGCTTAAAAGGTAGGCTCTTGAGCCGGTGAATTTTTTTCCTCATTAATTAATGATGGGGTCAAGGCTTGTGTTTTTGTAAGGGGTTATCCCATGGTAGTTACCACCCTTATATTTCAAATTCCATGCTAAATCCCATGAGATTACAGATTCTTGGTTCTATTTAGGTGTTATTGTCTCTTATAGGACTTTGAGTTTCTAGTGACATGGATGGGTGTTCGTTGTGTTTTTGTACCTTGATGTGGGTTTGAACATAGAGTAATTCACATTTTTAGTGCGTTAGACATGCCTCAGGCATGGTCGTCCACTTTATAGGTCACTTAACCCTTTCTTTTCCTTAGTGATGGATGACTGGGTATGTCGTCACCTGGGTTATTAGTCGTATGTGGAAATATGACTATGGACTAAATCTTTTGTATGAGCCACCCAATACTTGAATTCATTGGGATGATAATCTTATGGGTAGTATTTAGGATTTTTTTTGGCTCATGTATCCTCGGGGTAGTGTGCATTGATTTATGCGGTACTGTCGGGTGTAAAATGTGGTAACAAACCGATTGAGTTCAACTAAGTTGTTAAACCTTATGTTATTGAGTATAGTCTTTGGTCATCTCTACAGTAGAGTGACCTGAGAATTAAATAATAAAGTTCATCCCAATTCTCAAGAGGAATTCCAAGATACTCTGGTATTTTGGCATGCGAATCAGTTCTATTTTGGTTCTCTTTCCAAATGCTATGACGTTGTGAGTGTGACTCGGGAAAATGTCACTTGTACTTTTAAGATGAATATTGGTCTAGAATGCTTATTAGTAGCCATTTTATCTTCTCTTCCATCAACTAAGACACTCTTGAGGTGGGTAGTATTATTTTAGTTCTAATAAATGTTTCCTTCCGATTAGAAGGGGCATGACCTAAAAGGACCAATGGGAAATGGTCGGTTTCTGCTTGAATGAATTTGGGGTTGATGATTTTAAATGGTGTTGGTGCATGATTGAAGAATAATGTTTTTATGGTTGGAAGTGTATGAAACCTTTTAAAACATTGTTGGTCTTGGATAACTTTGGTGGTTAATCTTGAAAGATCGTGGAATGCCTCGTGGGGTGAACGCTTATGGTTTGGTTGATGGCAATGTGTCAGCAGATGAAGTAGATATTCTTTCAATAGAAATCATATAGTTGTGATTTGAATATTCTTATTTCTAGTAATTGGGTGAGATTGACTAGAAAATTTTCGACCCTCTTAGGGTATTCTGGTTAGTGATGATCATTTACCCTATCTTAATGTCATACTAGATACACTAAGAGAGTGTTGGTATTATTTCACGCTGATGTTTTAAAAGTTTATAGGATTTCTTGGGTGAACCCTTTTTGTGTTTCATGTTGGGGCATGGTTTTTATCATGGAATTGTGGTTCTGAATGATCCTTGGGTTCCCGTGTAGGAACTCCTTGAATGGACTTCTAGACACCAGTCATTCCCTTCTTTGACTCGACTTTCAGGAGGATGTTGTTCTAGGTTAGTCAATGATCTAATGTGGATGTTTTTCCTTGTGCCAATGTCTCACTTATAAGTTAAGAGTATATACTACTTTTTGATAGTTATTTGAACTCAAATTTTTTTAAATTCAAGGTTCCCTAGACTAGTTATTGGGAACAGTGATTCTTTGACCATGGAACTCCACTGGAAGTCATGTATGGACCTTGTTGGATGTTTTCACGGTGAATACAAGATTATTTGGAAGAATGTGTTGTAGTTATGATGAAATATGCCAGCTGTCTAAGCTGATCATTTCATAAATGGTTAGTCGGTAGTGGTTTTACTAGAGGTTATTCTTTTTTAATGTTCACAATCGGTGAAGAACTACTTTTGGGCACATTGTTAGGTGGCGGAGAGTGATGTAAGTGTCAATCAAGGATTTTCATGAAAAGTCAAATCAACTTGGGATTTGAGGACAATGGTTAATTGAGTGTTTGATCATTTTAAAATCATTCCAAGAGTTTCTTAAAAACTCTTAAGGGCATTATTTACAAGAAAATTCCTACAATGGGGATTCCATGGCCTAGAATTTCTCCTTTATAACGTTAAATCCTTAGGTGGGAAGTAACTTTGGCCAGATGTTTAACAAAATGATAAAGTGATCATGTCTTTATACAAACAAGCTCATTTTAGTGACATTTCAATGTTTTGGTAGGAAAATGAGCATTGGATTAGATTTAAATGGCTTAAGTGGTAGGTTTTCATTGAATGCTCGGAGGTATATTGGGCATTTAGAAACGCAATGAAACCATTTGAATGAAACTCCATGACCCTTATAGGTTAGATGATGTTTCTGTTGTTTCTGAAGGATTCTTGGGGATGATAAGTTATAAGTGGGGATGGTTGTAATGGTCTATGTTTTGAAATGGTTGAAAATACTAGGAAATTAGAACTTTTTTGCTTACAAGATAGGCCATTTTTAAAACCAAGCTTAGGAACATAATTCGGAGTGTTGTAACCCTTCAAAGTGATTTTTTGGAATTCTATGAAGGATCCATAAGGTTATCAGGTGTCTCAAGTTTTAGGAGCACCGAATCTAGAAAATTAGGGTTTTGGAAGGCTGTAGAGGGCATACAGTTTTTCTGAAACCATGTGGGCCCCATCAAAAAATTTTGTGGCTTATAGTAGGTGGATAGAGTCTATTCTCATAGGATATGCACGGTTTTCAAAACCACGATCCTAGACCACTTGGTTAGTGGAATTCTACAGTACCTTGACACTATTCACTATATTTTGGTGCATAGTTTCCAAACCATGCGGCCAACCCTTGCGGGGGTGGCCTAGGTACCCAATAAAGGTCACACTGTTGGCACACAGTTTTATAAATCATACAACCTAAACTGTCTGTGGAGTCCTATTTCAAAATTAAATTAAATTAAACCCTAAAACAAAACACTCACCCCTCCCTCCCCTATAGACTTGGGAAAGACCCCCTAGGGGTTCCCTTTGGATGCGCAATGCACCCTCTTCTGTCTCCCTCTCCGTCCAGTGTTTTTGGTTGTTTTTCTCCCAGTTCTTCATCTAAATCTTCAAGGTATGTTCTTATGCACCTTCTCCTCTACTTTTCTGGTCAATTTTTGATCCCTATGTTTCCTGTGATGGTTTATCTAAAACCCTAGGGTTATGGGTTGACTGATTTTTTGTTTTCTTTCGGTGTTAGGTTATGTGATGGGTCTCTCAGGACCCCTTCATGAATATTTCAGCATCCTTCACCAAAGGTGAGGTAGATTGGTTCGATTTGGTTCACTTCCAATGATTCAATTTAATTTTTTTCATCCATTATTATTGTTTCTCCTTTTAAAATTGGGGGTTTTGTAATTTATAGTCCATAATTTTTTTTTGTAGTGACTTTTTACCATCTTTGAAGACTTTATCTCATATACATTGGTATATATACATATATATATATATATATATATTCCATGTACTTATTTCCTTGTGATGAGGGGAATACTTTCATTTGGTTAAAGTATATATATATATATGTATGAATGTATGTGTGTGTAATTGTGGGGCATTTTTTGAGTGTTCATCGGTAAAGATGTCAAGTTCTAAAATGTATGGATTAGATTTGGTCTACTTCACGAGGTATGATCTCTTTCCTCACCCTTTAATTTAAAGAAATCATTAATTACTTACCTATCTCACCTTCCTTGTACTTTAATTAATGCATTATCTTATTTAGATAAAATTCCTCTTAAATGTGAATTTATTATTTCTAATGATTGAAAAGATAAATATGATAAATTAATTGTTTAAAGAAAATTTTCATGATTTAATAATAAAGACCCTCCAATGGAGGGGTTCTATTTTTAAGATAAAAAAGCAATGTTTAGATATTTTTTCCTACTTGGATTATTGTCTTGGTGTTTATTTAAACTTGAGGTTATGTTTGAAACATGGTATATTTTGTGTACAGCTATAATTTATATTCATAAATGGAGTTTCCCACCCTTGGAAAGATTTTTAATAATCCAAAGAACCTTTTATTGTTTTTCCATATTATTAAATTGAATTTCTTGGACCATCTTTTATAGGGAATTTCCAAAGTAATAAATTTCCCTCTTGACCATGGAACCTCTCTTAAGTGCCTCTTAGCTTTGATAAATGACTTTCCATCCTTAGTTAAATTGTTAAATGGCATGTCATTAATTTAAAATGGTTTACATATATATAGGATGGTTAAACCATGCATTTTTAGATGTTTAGTTGAAATTATCCTTAATGAAATGTGATGCCTTAATGGTTTTATCTTGACTAATCACTTGCATGAGAGTTTCTTGCCACATGTTTTGAATAACATATATAATTATATGACCATGTTTTTGATAATGTTTAATTGGAAATAATAAGAGGTTATGCCTTATGTATTAGATTATGAATATGGTTTGGATATTTACATTCATAATAGGTATTGCCTTATATATTATATTATAATTCTAAAAATGGTTATAAATGAAATGGGATAATGAGATGCATGAGTGGTTAATGCCTCATGCATTATATATATAATAAATGATTACACCATATATCTAGTTCATACAGGGGATTAACCATGATAGAGTCCTTGGTGATGGATGCCTTTGGGTACATCCCGGTCCTTATATCATGTGGATCCATGGGACCGTGAGAGCCCGTGGGAGGGGAGACTGTGTGATATTCCCGCTGGTGTTAGGGGATAGACCATGAGATCTCCCCTGGTAATGGATGCCTTTGGGTACCTCATGATCCTTCCATCATATGGATCTAGGGGATAGACCATGAGAGCTGCATTGGTGATGGATGATAGTGGGTATGTCCAAATTCTACTAGTACATGCATTCCAAGAGACTATGTGAGCTCCTGGATTTAGGTTAGGGGCTAGATTGTGAGAGCTTCCCCTAGAATTGGATGGCGGTGGTTACGTCATGATCCTTCCAATCATATATCTATGTTTGTGTGTGTGTGTGTGTGTGTGTGTGTGTGTGTGTGTTTGTGTATAATGATACTATATATATGCGGTGACATGATCATAATATTATCCCAATCATGGGATGAAGCAGGTATAGTCGTCAGGTGTCCTTTAGAAACCTGGATGGGTTGTTTATATTTATTCAGTTCTGCTTATTTTTTCTACTATACCTACACATTGCTTAATTTATATTGCACTGTCTATATTGGGCTAAAAACCATGGGTTTCGACCTACAAATATTTATATCTCACTCCCTGATTAGGCCACCATTCCACTAGGGTACCTAAGTAGACATTCTTATTTATAGGATTTCAGACCTTGGTTGATTGCTTATACTATGTTGTTTGTACCTGAGGATTTAAGATAAAAGGACTAAGAAAAAGATCCTGATGATCCTAGAGATTGTATTAGGGTTTTTAAGTTCCTATATTTACTTGATTCTTGTGTTATTCTATATTATAAATCAGGTTGTATGTTTCATATTTAAGCTTTTGTATCAAAACCATGACATGCATGCATCTTTTTCATAAACTAGTGTTGGACAACTTTATTTAAGTTATATAAAATATATCTTATTTTGCTTTGTCTTTTCTTTATATTTCTCCCACTACTGTTTGTTGTTTATTATATGATAATATCATTGTTCATCTATGATAATAGGTCTCCTCACTATTACCTCCCAAGACCCACACTGCTAGTTGGTAGCCTCTAACATATGGGGAGACGTGCTTGAGGCCATGTGACCCACTAGTTTGGATACTGGATTGATGGTAATCCGGGTCGGGATGTTACATTTTTTATATATCATGTACCTAGATACAATTAAGAAAAATGTGTCGCATTTCTTTAGTGTCACAACATGATGGTTTCTCCCCGGTTTGGTGTTTGGGGCTTGGAGTTCTTTATTAGTGTCATTAGAGTGATTCCACATCAGTGTTATTGTGTTTGTTTGTCCTTTGGTTTCTTTTACCATATTTTATTACTTTTCCACTTCTACTATGATGTTATAGTCTATTGGTTTTATTTTGAGTTAAATTGATAGTACCCATGCATCATATAGTTGGTTTAGTTTTTTGTATTTTATCTCATTTGGTTATGTTGGTTCTTTAGGTAAAATCACCACCCAATTTTTTTCTAAGACATTGGAATTAATTTTTGGCCTTTGGTGTCTTTGGTATGTAACCTAAGGTTAGTGGAACCTCTGAGTCTTCCCAAGGTAATGGGTGAGGAGTGAGATGCTATAGTAATATTGTGAATTTTAATGGGTTTAATTATTAACTAAATATAATGTTCTCAATTAATGAAATTAATTTTTATCATTGTGTTTTATACTATACTACATTAATAAATACTTCACACATACATATATATAAGGGAAATTATATATATAAATTTCTATGTCATTAAATTCTTCCTCCCTTATGAAATTTCACCCTCAAAATTTTATTTAATTCTCTAAGATAAAAAAATGAGGGTGATTAGGTTTCATAACTTCCTCTGGTTCTCATGTTTCTTCTTTGAAATTATGGTCCTTCTAAATAACTTTGAAAATGTGATTTTTTATATTGGATATAAATTTGGCTCCATGATCCAAGATCTCCATTGGCTACTCCTCATAATATAAATCATTATCCAACTATACCACCTCTCGATTCAACACATGTGAGTGATATAGAATGTACTTCCTCAATATAGATTAATGGAATATGTTATGAACTTGAGACAATTTTAATGGTAGTTCAAGTCAATAGATCATGGATCCGATGTAATCAAAATCAAGGGGACAATTTACCTAGGACTTAGCTTTCCATTATTCTCAAAACTCATGAATATCTTCTAGGTAGATATATGAAGGAACACATTATCTCTAACCACAAACTCTGGGTCTCATATATGGGTAAATACAAAACTCTTATATCAAATTTTTGACACTCTATTATATTATTGAATAATGTTGACTTTATCAACCATTTCATCTACTAGTTTAAGTCCCAATAGCTTTTGTTCCCTAACATTATCCCATCGTGTTGGAGTTCTACATTTTTTCAATATAGGGATTTATATAGATCCATCTGAATACTTGATTGAAAGTTATTATTGTATGAGAACTCAACCAAAGGAATAAATTGATCTCAACCTCCTTTTAAGTCCATTATGAAATCTCTCAATATATCCTCAAGTGTTGAGATAGTATATTTTGGTTGGTCATCAGTCTAGGTATGATAGGTTGTACTTTAAGTTCAACTCTATATTAAAATCATGTTAGATGCTTTACTAGGATTTTTTAGGTGAATCTGAGATCTTGATAAGATATAATTGATAGTGGTGTTCAATACAACCTCACTACTTCGTATATCCCTAAAATTTGATCATTTGATAATTCCTCCATAATATAAATGAAATGAGTATCCTTTGTAAGATAGTCCACCATAATCCATAAGGAATTGTTTCATTTGGTTGTATTTTGAAGACCTGTGACAAAATACATAGTGATTTTTTCCCATTTCCACATAGGTATAAGAAATAGTTTCATCATCCCTTTGGTATTTTTTTCTTTCTTACTTTATTTGTTGATATACGAAGCACTTTGATATATATTATACAGTCTCCCTCTTAATATTTTCCTACCAATAGTTATCTTGGATATTTCTATACATCTTTGTGATCCCTATGTGGATGGGGAATATTAAGTTGAAAGAATCATTCAGAAACTCCTTCTTTATCTCAAGCTCTGATTATATGCATAATCATGTACCAAATATCACAACACCATCTTTATAAATATTGAATTTAGTCTTTCCCCTTCCATATAGTTTCCACCTTATTTATCCATACATGATCCCATTGAGATTCTTTAATCTTTTCTATAAGGGATAGTTGAGAAATCATTTGAGAAGGGTAAGATAATTTTCTTTCCTAAATGATTCCCATGTTCATCCTTTTCCTGTCCAATAATATTGGATCCCCAAAATCCTCATCATGGATAGGTTTTAATATCCTTTCTACTCAAATAATCTACCACTTTATTTACCATCCTAGGATGGAAATGGATTTAATAGTCATAATCCCTGATCAACTCTAACCAACTTCATTGGAACATGTTGAGCTACTTCTGTGTGAATATATACTTGAGTCTCTTATGATCTGTATATATGTCATAATTTACTCTATAGAGATAATGTTTCCAAATATTCAATGAAAATATTATTTTTAGCCAAATCCATATCATATATAAGACAATTATACTCATGAATCATTAACTATTGAGAGGAATAGGCTATCACTTTATCATTTTTTATGAGGATATAACCTGATACCTTATTTGATGCATCATTGTTGATTGAAAATCCTTCCCCATGGGTGGGTAGTGTGAGTATGAGAGTAAAGATTAGCCTATTATTTAACTCTTTTACAATTTCTTCACATTCATCAGACTAAATAAACTTTACTCCCTTCTTCGTTAGCTTGGTTAGAAAGTTTGGGAATTGTGAAATGTTTCTCACAAATCATCTACAGTACCTAAATAATCTAAGGAAACTATTGGTCTTGGGTAAATATTTTCGTCTGGTCCATTCTTCAACCACCTTTTTCTTTGAAGGATCTACATATATCCCCTATTGTATGATAAAATTCCCCAATAATGATACTTTATCCATAAAAAAACACACATTTACGGCACTGTGTATATAATTTATCCTTTATTAGAGTTTTTAGTACAATACTTAAATGATCTTCATGTTCTTGTTTTCTTTTGGATCATTTGAGAATATAATCTATAAATACTACTAAAAAAAATTCATGGTAATCACTACAGACTCTATTCATTAATTCCATGAATACAGTTAGATAGTTAATGAGTCTTAATGGCATCACTATGAACTCATAGTTTTCATACCTTGTATGAAAGTTGGTATTGGGAATATCTGTCGACCAAAGTTTTAATTTAAAGAAGTACTAGTCCATGTGTATATGGTCAAAAAATTCAAAAATTCATGGAAGGGGATACTTTTTCTTTATCATGATATTGTTGAGATCATGGTGATCAATGTAAAGACACATTGACCCATCTTTCTTCTGGAAAAGTGGACCAGTTCACCCCATGGTGAAGCACTTGGGAATATAAATACCTTTTCTGAATTATATTATAGTTATTTATTTAGTTCCTCTAGTTAAATTAGGTCTAATATATAGGTATTATTAGATATTGGTAGTGATCTAGGTATAAGTTCAATTGAGAGATAAACCTCTTAATTAAAGTGTAGGCTAGGAAACTCTTCAATTAATACATTAGTGTATTACCTTAAAAAGGGAATGTATTCAATAGTGATTCTCTCCTTTGTTTTAATAATTTAATCTAAAAATGTATTCTCATAAGGAAACATTATTTATGCTTGATAAGAAGTTCCCAAAGTAGATTAATCTTCCTCCTTTAACTTGTATAGAATCATAGAATGATTTGGGATAAGGAATTTGATTTCCCTATCATGAAAATTGATGTTGGATCTATATAAGGACATATATTCCATTCCCAGTATAATATTGAATTCCACTAAATAGGGTATGATAAGGTTTTTTGAGAGATTAATCCCAAATAAATAACTAGGGAGGAGTTATATAATTATGATAAAATAATTTACCTATTTATTGTTTTCACAAACAACTAAACCTTCATGTTTTGAGGTGGTGTTTGAATGGTTCTACTAAAATTTTATGATATGAAAGAATATGTAGAACTAGAATAAAATAATAAATTTTCTATTATTGAATGAATGTTGAGTGTACCTATAACCACTTAATTTTTAGGATCCACCTCAATGATAACAACAACATATTATCAACCTTGATCCCTTGAAATTAGAGATTTTTTTCTTTAATTATCATTGACAACCTTTGGATTAGGCCATTGTTTTTAATAGTTTTTTATTCCTTTTAGTTGAAACATTGGACCATGGGATGAGGATTAATTGGAACCTTTTTTTAGTCCACCACATTATTAGGATTACTCATCTATTTCTAGTATTAATTAGCTAAATTCACTTCCCTTACACACTTTAAACACATCCTTGTTCCCTTGAGATAGTTTATAGGATCCTAATTCCCATAATTATGACACATGGGATGTTGGATTGTCTTGCCTCCTTGAGTATTATCTATTGATCCTATAGAGTTAAACTTCATTATGATCTTCTTATCTACAGTCTCATGGGACTATTGAGAATCTCCAGTTATAATCTCAATTTTGACGTAACATCGAACAATTTCTTCATAGTTTTTAAAGTCTAGAATCACAAAAATATTTTCAAAGAATTGGAATTAACCCACTAATGAAGTGGTAAACCTTAATTTCAGTATCCATGATAAAGTTAGTGGTGTATCGTGCAATCCTTAGGAAGTTTTCTTTATAATACTCAATTGATTCATCCTCTTTTTGATTGAGTCCAAGGAATTATGAGGGGGACTAAATTTGATATGAACCACACTAAGATGGGGGTAAATCAGTGTTGGTTCCTTTTAATTCACATTCCCACTTTAAAAATTGTATCCTTTTTCTTTTACCTATGTCGTTATTGTGTTATTGGGTCTCTTATTATCGATGCTCCCATTTTTTCTTTCTTTTAATACAACCAAACACACACACACAATAAATACTATGGTATAAAAGGTTTACCTCTGAATGTAAGAAGTCTCGTACTTTGTGTGGACTGGATTCCTCCATTATCACACAACCCACTAGATTCATCGAGTGATTTTTACACTATTAACTACTAATATGGTAGAATTTATAGTGGTAATAACATGATATTGTGACACTAATCTAGAAATATGACTTGTCATTTATGTGTTTCTTCTTTACTATTCTTATTCCCTTGTACAGTATCATGTCACTTCTTCCTTTTGTATGCACTATACTACACACAATAACTTCTTCTTATCCTCCCATTAATAATAATTTTGTACTGTATATATTCTTCTATTAATTTCTTCTAATGAAAATATCAGTCTACACAGAAACCTTTTTATAAACTTCATGGCCAAATTATTATACTTCTTCTTCTTTATCTACTATTTTTTCTCATTCTTCTCTCTTATTATATTTTTCTTCTACTTTAGTTCACAAACATATTTAATTGGATATTCTCTATATTTGACACACATATGTTTTTTAGGATAATATCTATACTAGGGTTCTCTTATTCTTGGCACAAATAATTATTTTCTCAATAAATAATAGTTCCAAACTCAACAATATCTTCTTAGATCTACAAAAATCTATATAATAATATACTGTTACAACATTAGTTAATTCTTTTAGTTTATCTTTATTCTTTATTTTTTAATTTACAATACCATGTGAATTCAAATCACTAAATTTCACAATAATTTAAAACTCCTTAAAATAATGTGTCTGTAAATCTCAAACATCCACAATAATTATCATGGTCATCTCAATAACTTCTATAATAAATTACTTTCATAAATGGATGTAAATAAATGTATACATATAGAAATATATCAACCTCTTCATCATCCTTGAAATCTATATTTATTCAAAATTTAATCCCATGAAATAATATTCACATTTAAATTACCATGTATGCATCAATGGATTTATGGTACAGTGATGCGATCATGGAAATTTTAATCTAATCATTCTTCCTAAAAAATCCCATCAAAACTCCATCACTTTATTTACAAAATATTCATGCATTAATGATTTCATATAAATATTCATAAATGAATGAACTTTATATTACCCTATAACTGTTATCTATGGTATAATATAATCTTCAAATCCCATCTTTCATTTTATACCTTCTTGAAATACGGTAAATAGAGTGTCTTATTTTTTTCATTAACTGTAAGGACCCAAACCCAATTGCCCAGAGCTGGTGCCTAATTTAATTACATTGGAATATAAACAGGGAATATGAATCTCTAAGAACTATTTATTTTATTAGAATTGGAAATAAGATACATACATAATCTCAACAATACAACTTGAAATGAAAAACAACATATAAATTTCTTCAACCACATCCTTAACTCCTACATTATTTCATCATGTCATTCATAATAAAATTATTCAGGTCCTGATAAAATGAGACATAAGAAAGGGGTGAGCTCAAACTCTCAAAAATAGTAATAAATACAAAAGAAGATAACCTAAAAATTAGGCATGTTGAATAATTGAAAACACATGCCTTTACAAATAATAAACTTGAACACTTTATGGCAGGAATATGAGCTAAGTAAATAATTCCATAATAAAATATAATCATGGGTATTCTATTAGTCGAATAACCACATGAACCATCAACACTATTTTCATAATGAGAGAATTCATAATGCGGTACATCGTAACCACACTATCAAGACCTCGCGCTAAGACCAAAAATAATCATTTTGTCAAGGTATTGTGCCAAGACTATAGTTTTCTCCTGAGACCTACCAATGCACTGAGGGGTTGTAGTGGGCCCCACCTGAAACCTACTATTTCCAATGAATTCCTCATATGAACGGGGATAAACATAAAAACATGTACATTCATATTGAAACTAATATATGAAATATAAATAACTTTCCCCGAATATTAAGCACATACACCAACCATTTGAAGTAAATTGGTGAATGTTTTTAAGATATAATATAATTCCCCAACCCCAGTTACCCAGAGTCAGTGCATTATTTTAATACATTTTCATGATTACAAGGAATCAAGTCCCAAAGGACCGATTGGTTTAGCAGTCTTGGAAAATATATTACATATATTAACATTACATTACAATTTCAATCATAAAACACAGCGTAAATAGTTCTTTGAGAACACCATTATTCCCTTTATCTTAACCCTGCATATCAATCATAATACACTTCTTGGAATCCTGGGAAAAAATAAAACATAGAAAGAGGTGAGCTCAAATGGTCAGTAAGGGTAATCAATACAGCGGAAAATGACATAAATATTAAGCATGGTGAATAATTGAAATCACATGCCTATACCAATAATAAACATGAATACTTTTATGGCTAGAATATGAGTTGAGTAAATAATTCCATAATAAAACATAATCATGGGTATTCTACTAGTCGAATGACCACATGAACCATCAATATTATTTCCATAATGAGGGAATGTATAATGCCAGACATTCTAAAACATTTTTCAAGGCCTCGGCCAAGACGTCTAAAATGATTAAGGCCTCGGCCAAAACCATAAATCAAATTTGGAAAATTCCTCAGCCAATTCCACATCTATTTGTCTCATGAGACATACTAATGCATCGAGGAGATATAGCGGGCTCCACCCATCACTTGCTATGTCCAATACATTCCTCATATGAAAAGGTTGAAACATAACATAAACATTCGCATTAGAACTAGTGTATGAAATGTCAACACTTTAAACATAAACCATGAATGGTATAAAAATAAAACATCCATAGTCAAACATATCATAACTCAATCAATAAAATACGGAATATTGTATTATAATAAATCAACCTCAATCAAAAATAATATCCTTTAAAGGATGATGACATAGTTGAAAATGATGAGTAAGCATTTTTTAGAGAAATATCCTTTTTGTAAAATCATTTAAAAGTCACACATTTATAAAGGAAGTAATTTAAAAGAGATTTGTGAATCAAAGTGTCCCATACCACTTTGAAACTATTGAAAATAATTATTATTTCAAAACATTCATGCCCATATAAATAAATCCTTAAAATCATTTTGAAAACATGGACATTAATTAAAAGGATTTAGAAAGATAAATCTTTAAAAAATTTAAAATTATGATCTTGATAAAGATTAGCTTTCAAAAATCATTAAAATATTCATTTTGAAATCATTTTTATGAAAAATGGATGATAAAAATGTCCCAATATATACTTAAGTAAAAACAACCTTGGATAATAAAGAGATTGTGAAATTAACCCATACCAATTTGGTAACTTACGAAACATACACACCATGAAAGAGGTATCATACAAATAATATGTAAATACACATAAATTAAATTGTATTACACAAATAATACAATTATGGGAAGTATATACACCACACAAAAGGTAACAGTGGCAATATGGCATGAATCTCACGGGAATTAGGAGTGAGATGAAAATCTCTTACCTTGCACTTTCCTTTAGTCGAGGATACGCTTAACCTCCTATATGAATACTATAGTATGTTATTAAATTATACCAGAACCATATTAATATTTATAATATCATAAATTATTCATTTATGACTTTATACTACCCATTTAATAATTATTTCCATGTTATATTAATATTTCGGGTAATAATCGCTTTCTTTATCGTACGTGTTTTAACTTGTTACTCTTGATTGTATCACATAGATCATGATTTAAATACTTCAAGAATATAAACCATGATCTATATATCATATATATTTAGAATATAAATATGTATAATAGACATATATATGAAATGGAAAACACCGTTTATGGAGACGGTAGTCCGTACGTACGCATAAACGCTGTTTCCGTTTTCATACATTATTGAACGGAAGTAAGTGAATAAGATATATGTAAGTACATAAATACTTATATATATATAAATACATATATCTCCAGTAGAATTATTATTTCATATATTACATACTTATTAGTAATATATATTTTTATAATCATCGATGAATGGTGAACTTGGAAATGAATCTCATCGCGTCGTGGAGACGGTACTCCGTACATACAGACGAGCGAAAATATCATTTTTTTTATATTAAAATAATATATAATTGGATGTTATATCATAAATACAGAATAATTATCATGTTATATTCATTATTTACATCAAATACACATCATTATTATACCCATCCAAATAATAATGTATTGAATACAATTACACCACGACGTGGAGACGGTAAGCCAAACGTACGCACGTATGGTGACATGTCATTAAAAGGGTGGATAGAATAATGAATTTGGTTGTAACATAATTACAATAACATCACAGTATATTTAATATACTGGATTTATTATTTAATAATGTAAACAACAAATAAAAGGAAGTGGAAGAAGAAAGGAACTTTGAATGACAGTGGTGAAATCATTACCTCTTCTTCAGGTTCTTCCTTTTGATTTGATCAAAATGGCTCCTTAGATTGGATTTATGATCAAACTAAGGCCTTTAGGTTGACTTTATGGAAGTTGGGAGGATATATGGGCAGGGATTGGTCGAACCAAAAGGCTTTTAAGGTATGAATAATTGGTTAGAAGTGATGTCCTTTTATAAGGGGGGGAGGGGCTCTTTAGGAAAAACTTAAAGTATTATTTAATAATAAATTTATATTAGGTTTATAATGGCTCAAAATGAATTAATTTCAAGCCCTAGGTGGTTATGGGTCTAAATATTCTCAACCAGTATATTTTAGACAAGTTTAGGTTACCATTTTAAACTTATCTTTTAGATTTAACTCTTAGTTAAATAGTTTAACTTTTACCGTGTCTTCTTGTATTCTTACTCTACATGGTTAATAAACTTACTCTAAACTTACAAGAGAACCTCAAGTGGATAATTAATGACATATATAATATTATTTAAGCTCTTTGTCCGAACCTTACATTTTTATGAATATTATATCAACCAATAATATAGTATTTGTTTTAAATATTAATTTATGTCAATTTTGATACTATTTGGTATTTTGTTTTTTTGAAAGTAATAAAAACTTGAATACTTCGAACAAGATACATTAAATCATCCCTAACATGTCCTATTCACCTATAAAATTATTTTATGTCATAAAAACGTTGAAATTATATTTATTTTAATATATATAATACCATTTATTTTATTGTTTAATTAATAAGGTAATTACTGCATCATCAGTGTATCATTAATAAATTTCATTATTTAATCTCTAAAAATTATAAATAAAATACTATTATGTAGGAAATATTTTTATCTTTCTAATTAATATTTATAGTCGAATTTATATTATGTGTAACCCTATATTAAAAATGTTTTAGTTATTAAACATTGAATTTAACACTTTTAACTCTTCTTTGAATTAAACAATAATAAATGTCCTAATCTAATTAAAGTGGACCAAAGAGGTTCATATTTTATTCTAAGGTTGTTTTTGGTCGAATTAAAATTAACCAATAGAATTAATACATGTGTTAGGGTAATAATGACACCATTTTTACCCTTAAAACCCTATTTACTTGTAACCGTAGTAAATAAAAGTAAAAAGTTATTATTCACCAAAAATTATTTCCATATTATTGAACCACATTTTACTCCTTGATATTGACCGTGTCTCTTGTATTTTCTAAATTCCACTCACAAAAGTGGTAAAATTAAGTTTTATATGAATTTGCAAATTCTCCTAGGAGATGGGTAAAAGAAGGTGAAAAATTCAATAAACTTTTTATATATCTAAAATTAATATAAAATGACTCAAATGAATTACACTGAACTTATATAGGTATTATGTATATATTTTGACCTAAAATATATTTAAATAAAAAAATTATTTAAATAAAAATTCGGTTTTAATCTATAACTCAATGTTTTTCACTATTCATCAAAATTTGAAAGTTTTCAGAAAAATACCGAAAATTCACCCTAAGCTAATTTCGATATTCCAAATTCAGAAATGAAGTCTATTTTTGTAAATTAAAAACATATAAGTTGCATTTATTAATTTAAAATTAATTCTCACTGTCAAAACCAAAAGGCGTATTTTTAAGAAATAATAACTATCAAAAGTTTGGCACTTGTTTATCTCCAATTTCAAATTGAAATTACTTACAATGACTAGAATTAGATTAAATGGTAAAAATATAATCTATTTATACTTCCAACCCATTAAAATGTATAATTTAACACTATAAAATATTTTGATTAAAAAAGTTGTTTTTAGTAAAAATATAGTATTTTTCACTATTCACCCAAATATGAAAGTTATCAAAAAAAACCAAAAAAATTTTGAAACTAAATTCTTATGTCTCGATTATAAAGAAGAATTTTATTTTTTAAAATTGAATATATAAAAGTTTCAAATATTTGATTTAAAAAGGCTTCTCAATTAAAAGGTGGTAAAATTGTATTTTTTTTTTGAAAAATACTTCTTTTATCTGAAAAAAAATGTATTCGTTCTTAAATTATGTCTAAGAAACTCGTAATATTGATTATAAAATTATAAGGATTATATAGAGTTCAAAATTCAGTTAATACTATTGATAACCGCTTTTGAACGACTAGTTTGGTAAGTCATGGTGCGCTAAAACTCGGTGTTGCGGGTAGTGCATGTTATTGAATTACTTTGAAGAAATAATGTACTATGAAATCTTGGGGTGTTACATATAACATCCACCATAAAACAATATGGTATGATATCATAAAAAATTAACCCCATTTAAACATATTAATCCACAAGATTTTTTAAATGGGTGAAAATACTCTTTTAAAATCGCCTAGTAATTCTTGTTATAAAAACTTTTTTACTTTGAAAAGAAGAGTTATTTTGGAAAAGTATTTATATAAAAATAGAAATGATTTAAGATAGTATTTTAATAATAAAATTATTTATTTTAGAAAGATACTTTTTTATAATAATAGATTATACTATTCCCTTTAAAGTAGGTAAGAATTTGAGAAATTCCCTTGAATCGGGCTTGTATTTTGGAAAGAATTTTGTAAGTTCCATTTAAAAACATGTAAATAACAATAAAATAAAGAATTATTCTGGTTAGTAAACATATATAGTTCACTAAAATATAATTTATGAGGAGTATATAATAATATATAATAATTTCATTGAGGTAAGTATACAATAAAACTAACCTGAATGAAAATGGAGGTTCGGGTGGAAAAACCTTACCTTAAGTCTGAATGTGTTCCCCTATTAAATTTAAGGTCCTAGAATATTAAATTATAATTATTAATAAATTAATTCATAACCTATTGTATATGTATTTAGTTTATCATTATTTTATTAAGTTCATTATATCCTTATTGATTAGTCATAAGATTGAATTCTGTCATTTCGGAGTGTTCGTTTTCTTGATTTTCATAATCGGTTCACTTGTTTTTATGTAATGGAGTTCATGAGGAATGGATGTAAATATATTGAATTGAAATTAAATATTATTTTTGAACATTAAGAATTTTTAATGGTCATTTATATAATTTTTTTACAATGAATGAGGATGAATCATTAGATGAAATATTAATGACAACCACTTCGATTATTTTAGCAGTATTCAATTATTAGGAACTAGTTTGGTCTTATGATTTATTATTATGTACTTATACTGGTTAATGAATATTAAATAGGTTATAATACATATATTATATTCTTATTAAACCATAAAAATTGTTTCATGACCAGTAATGAAGGAGAAATTTAAGAATGAAACTTCATCGTCCACGAAGGTTGTAAATTTGAACCTCACGAAAAATGATTTCGTTTATAAAATAAAATAAAGAGATTAAGAATATTGGGGATGGTTCTTCCATTAACATGATATAATTATAGTATATAGATGATAATGTAGTAATCATGGTCATTTAGACAGATGAGGTTTTGAGAGAATAAGAGAAGAAGATAAATTGAAATGAAACTAAATGAAAAAGAAAGATGCTTTACCTTTTCTAATAACCTTCTTGAGAACCTCCTTAAGGGAAGGGGTTTTGGTCTTTTGGAAAGAAAAAGATATTCATGGACTTGGTGAGTGACTAGGTAAGTGTAATTGGGCAGAACTTTTAGTATCTTCAAGGCTTATAGGAGTGAAGATAGAAGGAAGTGGGGGGTCATAGTGGAGGAGGGGAGTGAATATTGAATATTTTATTCATCATTTTATTATTTCCCTCAAGATAACCAATAGTATTGTTTCATGTGACCCCTAATAGTAATAAGTGTATGTGAGTTCGAACCAAGTCTCCTTACATCACTTATGATGTCATGAATAGTGTATTTAGTTGATAATTTGTATATACGGTATTTTACCGTATTTCACTATTCATCAAAAATTCAAGAATGTCAGAAAAATCCCAAAAATTCACCCTAATCATTTTTTGATGTGTAAAATTAAAAAATTAACTCCATTTTTCAAAATAATTTTCTAAATATTATTAATTTAATTTTTAAATAAAGTCATAGCTAATTCAAAAAAATAAAAATTTTAAAGGTAAAATTAGTTTTATATCACATTGAAAATTTAATTAAGATCTCATTATATTATTACCTTAAGAAAATAAAATAATAATATTATTTACTATTAATAATGGTCATATTACTATTCATAAGTGTATGTTACTATTCACCAAAAATCATGTTGGTTCTATCAGAATCCAAATGACTTACCTATAACAACTCTAGATGGTCGTTTTTCAAAATTCAAAACATAAGAGAGGTAAAGTTTTGTTTGACAGATAGATTATAATTTTTTTTAGGGACTTAGTGTTTCATGCATTCAATATTTATTTTCAAGAATTTGTTTTGTTACATTATCCCGTCCTTACAAAAAATTCTTCCTCAAAATTCACAGAATGTTACCTCACAAAAAGATTTGGGTAGGTATTCAACATAACATCCTCAGGATCCCATGTTACCTCTTCGATTTTACGATTTTTCCAAAGTATATTTAGTAGACGAGTTGTCTGATTCCTAAACACTTGCTCTTTAGTGTCTAGAATCTAGATAGGCTCTTCACAGTAAAACAGATCAGGTTCCAGCTATATACCTTTAGAAGTGAGGACATGCATTGGGCCTGGCCTGTACTTTCTCAGCAATGAGAAATGGAACACATTGTGTACTTTGGACAGGCTAGGTGGCATATCCAAATGATATGCAACAACTCCAATCCTATCCAAATTTTCAAAAGGGCCTATGTACCTAGGCCTCAGTTTCCCTTTCTTCCCAAATATTATAACACCCTTCCATGGAGATACTTTCAAGATAACGTGATCACCCACTTCAAATTCTAGATCCTTCCTTTGATTATCAGTATAGCTCTTTTGTATGCTCTGTGCTATATTGATATGGTCTTCAGTAGTCCTTACCTTCACTTTTGTTTCCTCCATAAGCTCTGGACCCACAAGCATCCTTTCTCCAACTTTTTTCCAACAAGTTGGTGTATGACATCTCTTTCCATACAATGCTTCATATGGATCTATTTGAATACTTTAATGGAAACTATTATTGTAGGAAAACTCCAAAAAAGGTAAGTATTGATCCCACATACCTTGTAAGTCAAGTGAACCTGATCTCAACATGTCCTCTAAGGTTTGGATCATCCTCCCAGATTGCCTATCAGTTTGTGGGTGGTATGTAGTTCTCAATCGAAGTTCAGTACCCAAATATTTATAAATACTTTTCTAGAATTTTGATGTAAATCTTGGATCACGATCAGACACAATTGAGAGAGGTGCTCCATTTAGTCTCACAACATTATTGATATAGATTATTGTTAGGCACTCTAGTGGTAAATCCTCCCTTATAGTGAGGAAATGTGCAGATTTCGTAAGTCAATCCACAATTACCCATATCACATCACTCCTCCTTGTAGTTTTGGGTAGTCTAGTGAAAAAATTCATGGTTATGTCATCTCATTTTGACGTAGGAATTAGTAGAGGTTTCATGGCTCCTTTTGGATGTTTCCTTTTGGACTTCACTTGTTAACTGACTAAACATATTGATACGTAATCCGCAATTTCTCTCTTCATGTTATCCCACTATAAATGTTCCTTCAAATATCTATATATCTTAGTGATACTAGGATGTATGGAGAAATTATAAATATGTTCAATATCTATTAACTCCCCTTTTATCTCAGGTATACCTGGAATACAAATATTCTTCTTAAATTTCAGAACACCATCATCACATGAAAAGTCAACCATCTTCCCATATTTCACAGCATTAATTTTCTTTTGAAGGTTCTCATCATTAGTATGAGAACTTTTAATCCTTTCTAATAAATATGGTTGGGAAAAAAATGAAAAATTAGTGATGTTTCAACTTCTTTGATAATTCCCATATCCATCCTTACTAAATCCATATACAAAGGATCCTTTTCAATCCTAATCTTGTTGAGAACCTCGTGATCCTTCCTAATCAATGCATCAACTACCTTGTTTTCCTTTCCAGGGTGGTAGTGTATAGTACCATCATAATCCTTGAGTAGTTATAGCCATCATCATTGACTCATGTTGAGTTCTTTCTATGAGAAGATATACTTCAGGATCTTGTGATCCGTATATATCTCAAATTTTTCACCATAGAGATAAAATCTCCATATATTTAGAGAAAAGATTACTAATGCTAACTCAATATCATGAGTGGGATAGTTTTGCTCATGAATTTTCAACTGCCTTGATGCATAGGCAGTAACTCTATCATTATACATAAGGACACAACCAAGACCTTTCTTTGATGCATCATTATAGATCACAAACCCATCATTCCCTAATGATAGGGTTAGGATCAGAGCATTCACTAATCCCCTCTTCAATTATTCAAAACAGTCTTCACATTCTTTTTTTCATATGAAATTAGCCCCTTTACATGTAAGCTTGGTCATTAGGTTGGTTAAACGGGTGAAGTTCTGAATTAAACACAAAAAATAACCTTCTAAACCAATAAAACTACGTACCTCAGTTATGTTAGTTTGAGTAGGACATTCTTGCACAACCTTTGTCTTCACAGGATCAACAGATATTTCATCTTTAGAGATAATGTGTCCTGGAAATGAAATAGATTGAATCCAAAATTTAAACTTTCTAAAATTCCCATATAATTAATTTCTTCTAAGAGTCTTCAGAATAGTTCGCAAGTGATTTTCAATAACTTTATAGCTTCTATATTATACCAATATATCATCAATAAACACCACCACAAAGTCATCAAGATATTCCTTGAAAACTCTATTCATTAAATCCATGAAAACATAGGGTACATTAGTCAGTCCAAAAGGAATTACTGTAAACTTGTAATTCCCATACCTGGTTTGAAATGCTGTTTTTGGAATGTATTCTTTCCTCACAAGCAACTGATGATATCCAGATCGAAGATAAATCTTCGAGAAATATTGGGCTCCATGATGTTGACAAAATAAATCATCAATGCAAGTTAGGGTATACTTGTTCTTTATTTTTATAGCATTGATCTCTCTATAGTCAATACAAAACCTCATAGATCTATCTTTATTCCTAATGAAAAGAACAGGATCTCCCAATAGAGAAACACTAGGGAGAATAAATCCTTTATCACTCAATGCATCTAGTTGTTTCTTTAGTTTAACTAATTCTATAGTGGACATTATATAAGGGGTCTTTGATATGGGCCTTGAACCAGGAAGTAAGTCAATGGAAAAATCAATTTCCTACTCTGGAGGATGTCCAGGTAAATCCTCTCGAAATACATCAACATATTCTTGCACAATAGGTATATCCTCTATTTGAACATTATTTTCCTCGCCCATAGTTATTTCATTCCCTTCCTCCCTAATAATTTATTTCAAAAAATCTACTAGGGGTGGATCTAGATGATAATCAGAGGGTGATGTTTCTTCCCTAAAGATAAGGGATTCCACATCATCCTGAAAAATTGTAGCCTCCTTCCTCTTGCAATAAATTTTCATATCATGGTTTGAAATCCAATCCATACCAAGGATTATATCAAATCTAATCATGGTTATGACAATAAAATCAGAAGATAATGTATGTTTATATGCCATAATGGGGACCGCCTAACACAACTTTGTTGCAATGATACTTCCCTTGGGAGTTTTGACTGATAACTCCCCTGTTAAATAAAATTGGAAATATATTATTTTTTTTGAAAACTGGGAAGATATGAAAGAATGTGATGATCTAGAATCAAATAAATCACTGGATAAGTTTGATTAAATTATTAATGTACCTTCCAACACTTTGTTAGGAACTTCAACCTCTGTATTTGTGACCGCATAAGCATGGCCTTGCTCCCTTGGCCTCTTTTGGGGAATGTTTCCCTGATTCTTATAACATTCACGTGCATAATGTCACATATCCCTATAATTGTAACATTGAACATTTGTAGCTTATTTCTTACCCTTAAAATCCCGAGATAGGTGGAAATGTTCTCCACACTTATAATAGACTCTCATTCCCTTCAGGAATTTTCTAAGGTGTTTCTTCCCAAAATTACTGTAGGATGGATGTTCAACTCTTCCCTTATTCCCCATTTTCTTATTTCATTTTCCAAAGTTTTTAGTAGACCTATTATTCTCTTGTTTTACTTTAAAGTCATAAGACTTAGAAAATTCATTTTCTATCTTGATAGTAGTTGAGACTATATCTTCATATGATGAGGAACTTTGGGAGACTAGATTCCTTCATAGGAATGGTTTTAAACCATTAAAGAATTGATCAATTTTGCTCCTTGTATTATGTATATAGTCCGTAGTAAACCTTGTCAGCCTTGTAAAGTTGGCTTCGTACTTGGAAACAATTTTATCATCCTTCTACCTTAGATTCAATAATTTCCTTTCCATATCCACTCGTTGTTCACAAGGAAAGTATTTCTCTAGGAATATTTCCTTAAAGTCCCTCCACTCCATATCTTTTATCTATTCCTCCTCCTTTGTGTTTTAGATTCATGACCACCACTGATCTGCCTCTCCTGATAGACGATAAACTTCCATTACAAACTTATTTCTTTCATTACATCCCAAAGAGAGAAATAACTTCTCTAGGGAACTTATCCACTACTCAGCTACAAATGGGTTTATTGTCCCATTGAATGATAGAGGTTGTTGTCTCATAAAGAGATCTAACAAAGCTCCACCATGGGGTGGATTTTGATGATCCATACGAGTAAGGTTATTGTTCATAACCTAAGTAAGTTGTACCAGTATAGTTTTAAGCTACTATGAACCAGTCGTAGAACCAGAGCCAACATCATTATCTTGCATCGGAGGAAAATCCCTATATGGTATAAGTGTGTTCATGCGGTTTCCATTTCTTCCACTAGGCACTATTTATAAATAATGGCATACACAAGATTAGGGTGTGAATCATAATGTATAATATCAATATAGAAAAACACTTATTATAAATTGAAATTCTATAAATATCTAATCTCTTAATCATAAACAGTGTTTCTTTGAGGAAAAATCTACATTTAAATCATTAATAATGGATTGTAAAGAAAATGTGAATTATTTAAAGAATATCCCCTAGGAGTTTCAAATCAGGTGCACAGTAAGGCCCATTGTCATGTACCAGGATACCCCGGGTCAAGCCCGAAACTCCTTGTCGGAGTTTTCACTCCTAGAATATCTATGCCAGAACCACATCCACTTGTATTATCCAGATAGGGATGTGTTTTCTAGAAATATCCATATAATCTATTCCTTACCAAAATACCAGGATGTCCTTGTATTCTTATCCTCAAAGAATATCTTATGGATTTTTTCCCTAATATACATTTTCTAAATCTAGTTTCCAAGTTCTCTATTAAACTTCCTCTGAAACAAACTATAAGGACCTGACCGCAGTTTCCCAGAGCTGGTGCCTTATTTGATTACATTGGCATATAAACAAGGAATATACATCCTGAAGGAATGGGTAGTTTAGTTTCATTAGAAACAAGATACATACATAAGTTTAATATTACAACTTGAAACAAAAAACAATATAGAAATTTACTCGACCACATCTATAACTCCTAGGTTATTTTCGCATGTCATTCAAAATAAAATTCTTCATTTCTTGATAAAATGAAACATAATAAGGGGGTGATCTCAAATTCTTAGTAATAGTAAGAAATATAGCAGAAGATAACATAAACATTAGGTATGGTGAATAATTGAAAACACATGACTTTACAAATAATAAACTTGAACAATTTATGGCAGGAATATGAGTTGAGTAAATAATTGCATAGTAAAACATAATAATGGGTATTATACTAGTCTAATAACCACATGAACCATCAATACTATTTTCATAATGAGGGAATGCATAATGTGTGACATCATAACCAAATTATTAAGGCCTCGTGCCACGACTATAAATAATCATTTTGTCAAGGCCTTATGTCAACACCATAGTTTGTCTCAAGAGACCTACTGATGAACCGAGGGGTTTTAGTGGGCCCCACCCAACACTTAATATGTCCAATGCATTCCTCATATGAATGGGGAAAAACATAAACAATATGTACATTCAAATTGAAACTAATAAATGAAATGTAAATAACTTTCCCTAAATATTAAGC
Source organism: Viscum album (assembly GCA_963277665.1). NCBI lineage: Eukaryota > Viridiplantae > Streptophyta > Magnoliopsida > Santalales > Viscaceae > Viscum > Viscum album. The sequence goes on from OY728158.1 coordinate 1,511,309,686, forward strand.
ACATACACCAATCATTCAGAGTAAATTGTTGAATCGTTTTAAGATATCACATCCACCGTAAAAACATAGGCGATGATATCATAAAACATTAACCCCATATAAACATGTTAATAAATAATATTGTTGAAATGGGTGAAAATAATCTTTTAAAATCACCGAGTAATTCTTGTTATAAAAACCCTTTTACTTAGAAAAGAAGAGTTATTTTGGAAGAGTCATTGTATAAAATCAGAACTCAAGTAAGATACTAATTTCATAATAAAATTATTTATTTTATAAATATAATGGTTTCTATAAATATATTATATTTTTCCCTTGAATGTATGTAAGAAGTTTAGAAATTCCCTTGAATCGGGCTTGTATTTTGGAAAGAATTGTGTAAGTTCAATTAAAAAAATGTAACTCCCCATAAAATAAAGAAGGATTATGGTTGATAAAAATATATAGTTCACTCAAATAGAATTTATGAGAATTAAATAATAATACCTAATAATTTTATTGAGTTATGTAGACAATAAAAGTAACCCGAATGAAAATGGAGGTTTGGGTGGAAAACCCTTACCTTAAGTCTGAATGTGTTCCACTCTTGAACTTAAGGTCCTAGAATATAAACTTAGAATTATTAATAAATTAATTAAGAACCTATTATAAATGTATTTAGTTTATCATAATTTTATTATGTTCATTATTTACTTATTGATTAGTTATAATTTTAAATTATGTTGTTCAGGAGTGTTCGTTTTCTTGATTTTCATAATCAGTTCACTTGTTTTTATGTAATGGAGTTCATGAGGAATGGATGTAAATCTCTATAATTGAGATTACATATTATTTTTGAACATCCATAAGTGTTAATGGTCATTTATATCCTTTGGTTACATGTAATTAGGAATAATCATTAGATAAAATATTAATGACAATCACTTCGATTATTTTAGTGGTATTTGATTATTTGGAAGTAGTTTGGTCTTATGATTTAATATTATGTACATATACTGGTTAATAAATATTTAATAGGTTATAATACATATATTATAGTCTTTTTAAACCATAAAAATGGTTTCATGACCATTAATTAAGGAGAAATTTAAGAACGAAACTTCGTCGTCCATAAAGGTTGTAAATTGGAACCTCACAGATGATGATTTCGTTTATAAAATAAAAGAGAGAGATTAAGAATATTGATAATGGTTATTCCATTAACATGGTATAATTCTATTATATAGATGATATTGTAGTAATCATGGTCATTTTTTCAAAGTAGGTTAGGAGATAATAAGATAATAAGATAAATTGAAATGAAACTAAATGAAAAAGAAATATCATTAACCTTTTGTAATAACCTCCTTGAGAACCTCCTTAAGGGAATGAGTTTTGATATTTTGGAAACACCAAGAGCTTATTAGGCGTTGGTAGTGAATAAGGAAGGGTAATTGGGTGGAACTTTTAGGAACTTCAGGGCTTAGAGTAGTGAATAGAAGAGGAAGTGAGAGGGTGTTTATAGTGGAGGAGGGGAGTGAATTTGGAATATTTTATTCATTATTTTATTATTTCCCTCAATACAAACAATATTATTGTTTAATGTGACCCCTAATAGTAATAAGTTCATTTTAGTTCGAACCAAATGGCCTTACATCACTTATGATGTCCTAAATACTGTATTTAACTGATAATTTGTATATATGGTATTTTATTGTATTTCACTATTCATCAAAAATTCAAGAATTTCAAAAAAATACCAAAAATTCACCCTAACCATTTTTAAAGTGTAGAATTAAAAAATAAACTCCATTTTTCAAAAATATTTTTCTAAATATTATTAATTTAATTTTTAAGTAAAATCATTTTTAATTCGAAAAATAACAATTTTAAAGGTAAAATTAGTTTTATATCACATTGAAAAATTAATTAAGATCTCATTATCTTATTGCCTTAATAAAATAAAATAATATTATTATTTAATATTCATAAGGTTCATATTACTATTCATGTTACTATTCATAAGTGTATGTTACTATTCACCAAAAATCAAGTTAGTTCTATAAGACTCCAAATGACTTACTGATAACAACTCTAGATGACCGTTTTTCAAAATTCAAATCATAGTAGAGGTAAAGTTGTGCTTAATGGATAGATTATAAATTTTTTTGTTTTTTAGGGACTCATTGTTTTGTGCATTCAATATTTATTTTCAAAAATTTGGGGTTTTACACTAAAGATCTACTTCTCGTGGCATCAACTGAATCATTCATTTCATGTCTATCTATCCACGATAATATTTGTGTGTTAAAAAATCATTTATATTCATGAAGATATTTTATTTATCCTTTTTTAGTGAAAAACAACCCACAATAACTTCTTCTATCAAAATGACCACCATCAATGCACCACTATGTGGGCATTATGATTTCACTTTCCATTTAAGATGGGATCACCGTAACTATATCATGATGTATATATTACTTAAGTTTATCCCAATTTCCATCAATTGTATTAAACCATATCCTTATCCTCATCTTCATTCATATAATACAGTGATAATTACATGTCATTGTCTTCATACTGAGCTTCGAGACTTCAGATCTTCTATTGTTTGATATTTTATGAAGTATATCAAAAATCCTTCATGTGGTAGGTTCATATTTCATTATGCGGTTTCTTGCTCATGGTAGATTTTACTACTGTAAAAACCATAGTAACTTCACCTAACATTTGAATATTTTAGTTAGTCCTCGCCTTCATATGGTCGGTTGAACACTTATGGTAGGATATCTGTTCTTATGCCAGCTCAACTCATCATATAGTGGATTCTATATTTTCTCATGAGGTGGATGCTCATGGTAACTTAATGTTTTGTACATGAAGTTTATATTCTAAATCTATATGTTAAGATCGATTTTATAAAGGATAAAGAATTCATATATTTTGGTTGAATGGTGAATATTGATCAGATTAAATGGTTGGTGTTGTATGCTATCATTTAAGGTAGAGCAACAGTACCTGCATGTCATTGATCACATATTAGTCCTTCTCTTGGAATCCCTCTGATTAATAATACTTCACACTTATCATGTATATCATAACAAGTATGAATGAGTTTATATTCTCTACCAACATCCTCATGTGTTTCCCCACATGTGAGAAGATGAAAAACAAACATACATGCTACTAAACTTTTCCCACCCCATGTGTACTTTTCTTGGTCTTTGTATAAGATTTTCCTCTATTCAAGTATTCTTTAAGGTTTGATCTAATTATGTGAGCTGTTTGGGAATCCCCTATAGAGGATTGGATGGATAGGGTTTTGAAGTATCAAGGAGTTGAAAATTCTTTGTTAACTCCTCAAAAATGTTGCATGAGTAAAGTATAAATTCCAAACACCAGATTCAATTTCCATCCTCATCCTATTTCCTTATTTTCTTTCATTCTGCCTTCATAGATCTTATAAATATTTAAATAATATTTTTCCTTAAATAATAAATATATTACATATCTTTCAAAGATAATAACACCATTGATAATAAAAAAATATGGCAAATAATTTCACATCATATTTAAATCTCTTGAAAACAAATACAACTTACAAAAAGTGAGCTAGAAAATCTCACTCTCTGTATTTGATGTTAATACTTATACCTCCTCAATTACCTCTTAAATGATACTTAATATCCTCCTCTCCACCATTCTTATCAATCAATCGTTTCACTTTCTCTCCTCTTTATTTATAGTAAATACAAAGTACTTTGGAAAGTGGTATCAATTCGTACTTAGAAAAGTGACATCAATAATTCCACTCTAAATCTAATGATCTATTATCTATGTAGAAAACAAGAGAATTTGATTTAGAAAATTAAGTTTTCCCATAAAAATTAGAATGATACCAAATTAAATAATACAAATCACAATTTTTTGTTAATGGTTATTCAAGTGTTTTTAGACTATGATAAGTGACAAATATCAATTGAGAGAAAAATTATAATGAAATATATCAACCTGAACTTCTTCTGTCCACTTGAATACACAGATTAGAACATTTAAAAACATATACAGGTAGATAATATCATTGAAACTTCTTCAGTCCTATCTTTTTATTTCATTTATTAAAATCAATTTCTCCACCTTTATATTAGAATCTTATTTTAGTGTTCAAGGTTAAGAGAATTTAAAAACATATCTATTAAATGAAACATTAAGAACCTTCTATAATATTAATATTTTTAGGAAATGTATAATTATTATAGCTTCTTTAACATTAAACCTTATCTATCCAAACAGTTATGTGATTTCCCAATATTGAAAACTTCTATATAAACTTCATCAAAGATGACATTTTCTTTAGATTTTCAAGAATACCAATATAAGCATCATTCTAGGATGGTATATTCTTCCAATGATGTTGTTAAGTATTGACCGCACATCTACAATATAAGGTTCTCCCCCATGATAATATAATTTACCTTTAATTCACTATATTATAAGTATAAATCTAACACACAAAGGTTAATGGAATAAGGTGGATCTTCTTGTTCCTCAATGTTACCAATAATGTTGAGTTGATTTTCTCTACCAAGTTACTCCATTCTTAATACTTCCACATCTATTATTTTTAATTTTTTTAGGAAATATGGATCTCATCGCACCTTTTATTTCTTTGTGTTATATGAATATTATTTCTTTGTCTATAAAATCGCATACACTACCTTGTGAAATATTTATTATTTTGGTGTCTTCTTCTTATATTAATAATGTTGTTAAACAACTTCTTTGCAATTTTTCAAGCCTTGTTTCATATATAACATAGAATTTATTTTAACAGAAGAGCTCTTTTGTTGAAAACCTATCATAAAATTTAGTTTCTTTATATGGAGAATATTTTTATCCTTTGTAACTATATTTTTATTATACATATTTCATATTTATTTCTTTCTCTAAATCTATTATCAAAATAACTAAAATATTATTGGGTATATTGGAAACTTGTTTGGGTTCTCCATATGGAATATTGTTAGTTACTTTATTCCCATTAGTTATTTCATTTGATTTTATCTTTATAAACTTCTTGAAATTGCTTTAGATTATCTGTTCATTATGCTTGTTGTCTAGAGAAAACCCTTCCATCTTTAGAAGATTCTTGAGATTAATCTAGTTAGAAACCTTTTTCATATTACTACCCAAGGTCGGCTATTCATTATTCTCTTGTGTTATTATATTATTGTTTACATTTTATACATACTATGATAAGCATGTATCACAATTAAGTCTTCCACTATTATACACATCATAGATATCTGTAATCTTTTTAAACTTATTTGAGATAGCGGGGTTATTATGAATTTTTTTATGTTTATTCTTCGCCATATTTCTCCCATAGAATTGGGCTTTCTTTTTTCTTTAAATTTTAAAGGATTGTACCAACAATATAATAAATAGTGCCTAACCCTATTAAAACACCAACAAAGACCCACAAACCTTGATATGTTCTTAAAACCAACTTTTTATATGGAATTTATATCATAATGAGCATTTTTTATTGGGTATTCTCAGCCCTGTTTTAGGCTCATCTTGGGGAACCTATCCCATGTTTCTTTTTTTATCCACCAATTACACAGTGGTAGGATTTTTCTAACTTTTAATCATCCATACATGTGTATATTTTGAATTTAAACCTACACTATTTCCAAAAACAAATTTATCATGAGAAAGATAATTTAAAATGTATGGTACCTTTTTCTTTATGTTTACCTGATAAAAATCACCAAATTATTCCATGATATTACTGTCACATAATAAAGGTCTTTTAATAATAGAAACCTCCTTAGAATAGTTTGTGATAACAACTATTTTCCTCTTCCATTGTAAAGAATTGTCTTGAGTGGTATCCAAACCATCCACTTTAATTTCACATTCAATACGCTTCCGGTTGAGAGTGTTTTTTTAATTTTCAATAGCCTTTAATTTTACTTCACACTCCTTAATTTTTTCAACATTTTCATCATGAATTGTAACCTTTTCTTTTAGTAATGTGTCAAGTTTATTGATTATTTTGGATTTATCTTCTAATTTTTCTTTCTTGATATCAAGGAATGATTTTTTGTTTTCATCCAATTCATGTATCTTCATCTCAAATTCTTTAGTGGCCTCATCCTTTTCTTATATTTTTTTGATCCACTCTTCTTCAAATTTGGAGTGCATATCTTCAAGATCCAAATTTACTTCTTTAAGTCTCGAACCAAATTATAAAGTGTTATATATGTTGAATATATTTCATTTAAATATTTCTCAAGTTTGTCTACCTCTCCTTCATGTTGAGTGATTTATTCCCACTCACATTCAAAAATCCCAAATATAAAGGAAACTATTTCTTGGGAAAAATAATATATCATGTATTATAATATTTCAAAATATATATCTTGTGTATGATCACTTCCACTTAATTCTTATTCTTATGGATAGTTTTCACAATAATTTTCATATACCTCATGAACACTTAACTTCCTTTATCCAACCTTGGTGGAATGTTTTTCCAATAGTTTGGTGGTACACCTAACCACCAGTTCTTCTCCACTTCTTCCATATCTAACTTATTTATCATCATGGAATAATGAAACTTATTCTTTTGATAAGAAGGATAAATTCTTCATATTTTCTTCTATTTATTTCTCAAATTCATCAAGGTATTGGTAGAAAATAAATTCTAATATGAAAAAATAATTCTTCCCTAAAACTACACTTTTTGTGAATTAGAAAAGAAAATTCAAATCTTCAAAAGATAAAAACTTCAAAATATAAAAATCCAATCATATTTGAACCTATGATCTGATACCAATTGTGGGGGATCATATAAGATATGAACCACACTTAGAGGGGGGTGAATAAATATTTTTCCTTTTAATTATGATCTCCACTTTAAACTTTTTATCCCTTTTCTTTTACCTTTGTCACTATTAGTTGAGTGGTTCAATTATTCTCTATTTTATTTTTTGTTCTTTATTGCAACACAACCAAACATGAACATATAAAGTACATAGTAACATACAAGGTTCACCATTAAATGTGAGAATGTTATTCCATGGTGTGAAATATATTATTCCATAGTTATACAACCCACTAGATTCATCATGTGAGGTTTAAACTATTGTCTCTTGATAGTGTAGAATGTGCATACTGAACATTGTTTTCGTACATATCATACATTTACAATTATTTGTAGGTGCAATAACATAATATTCAATCACCAATATAGATTTTTTCCTTATCATTGATGTTATGGTTCTTCCCTTTCCTTATTCCCTTGCATAGTATCAAGACACTTATTCCTTCTCTATGCACAATACTAAAAACAACAACTTATTCTTCTATTCCCATACATTACAATGTTTCATTGGATCTCTTCTTTTTTTGCTTATTCCTATGAAAATACCAGCCTACAAATCACATTTTTTGTGAAATTCATGTCCAAATTTAAAAACATCTTCTTGTTCTTATTTTAATTCTTCTCTCTTCCTCTCTTTTTCTTCTACTTCATTTCCTAAATTGATTTCTTGGGATGGTATCAAGATTTTGACACATAGAAGTTATTTAGGATAATATCTATTTTGATGATCTCTTCTTCTTGGCATTAATAATTATTCTCTTAATAAATTACAGTTTCAAACTCATCAACATCTTCATTAACCTGCAAGAATATATATTATAATAAACAGTTATAGTATTGGTTACTTATTTCAGTTTCTCTTTCTTATTAATTTCTAAATTCACAACACCCTATGAATTCAAATCTATATATTTCTTGAAAATTTAAATCTCCTTAAAATAATTGGTATGTAAATCTAATACATCCATGATAATTATCATGGTATTCACAATAACTTCTATAATAAACCGCTTTCATACTTGTATGTAATTACATGTAAACAAATATATATATATATATATATATATATATTATGACCTCATATACCTCCTTAAAACCTAAATCTATACCACATTTAATCCCATCAATTCATCTACACATTTAAATTTCCATGTTTTCATCAATACAAGTATGGTACAGTGATGCGATCCTAGAAATTTCAATCTTAGAATTCTTCCTCCTAAATACCATTAAAATTGCATCCCTTTATTTCCACAATATTTATGAATTAAATATTTCATATAAATATGCATAAATATATGAGCCTTTTGTAGTTGTGGAACCTCAATCTGATTTATAATACAATCTTGCAAACCCTTCTTCTATTTTATACCTACTTGAAATGCAATAAACAGAGTATTGTATTTTTTCATTGAAGAAGTGATTCTCCTAGAATCAACTGAATCATTCAAATAATATTCATATATTCGTGATAATTTTTCTGTGGTCAAAATGTATTTATATTGTACTATAAAACAACCCATAATAAATTATTCTTTTAAAACAACCACCATCGATGAACCACTGTGTGGGCATTTCTGTTTCACTTACCCTTTAAGAAAGTATATTCATAACCATATCGTGATGCATATATCACTCAATCTCAGTACACATTTCTATACTAGATTAAACTATATTCTTCTCCTTGTATTCATTCATATAATATAGTGACAATTTTATTTCATTGTCTTCATACTGAGCTTCAATAATTTAGATCTTCTACTACTCAATCCTTCATGTGGTGGATAATAAATACTCCATGTGGTAGGTCCATAATTTTTATATAGTTTCTTTATCATGGTAGCATAACAATTCCTGTGAATCATAGTCACTTTACCTACTATGTGAAGCTTATGGGAAGTTATCAGCATCATGCAGTAAATAAAACATTTGTGGTAGGACATCTGTTTTTATGGTAACTCAACTCATCATGTGGTATCTTCTATATTTTCTTGTGTATTAAGTTCCCATATCAAACCTTATCTCATATTACCTATTATTAATAATACTTTACACTTACCACCACTAGTATAACAAGCCTTAATGATATCTTATTCTTTCCTAACATCCTCCAATACTACTCCGTACATGAGAGGTTAAGCACCAAATGTGATTCTACCTACCCATGAATTCCTTGTGTGAGATTTTCCAAACCTATATGAAATATCTAACTCTATTCATAACTATTTTAGTGATATATCCACCTATGTGAGTTGGATAGGCTTTCCTTATAGAGTCTTGGTTGGCTCGGGTGTTGAACTAGCAAGGATTTTGAAAATGTTTTGCTAACTCTTTAAAAATATTTCCTTATTAAAATATATATTCCAAACATCATATTTAACTTAAAGCCTCATCTTCTTTCATTGTTTTATTTTATTACTCCTTCATACAACATCAAAATCTTAAAAAAATATTTTTACTTTAATAATAAATATATTCCAAAACTTATAAATACAAGAACACCATTTATTTTAAAAATATGACAAATAATTGCACATTATATTAACATATCTTGATAATAAATATAGCTTAAGAAAAAAGGGATCAAAAATTTCATATCCATTTTAAGATAGGGAGTGTGAGGAAAATATTTATTGAAAATATCTTCTTGAATCCATCCCATTCCATGGATTCAATTTCATCTTTGGGATTTGTATTCTTTATCAGTGTTCACTACCAATCTGCTTCTCCCTCTGGGTGATAAATAGTTGGTATAACTTTCTCTTGCTCAAATCATTTTATGATAGAGAAAACTTTATCAATAGAGTTAAACTATATATCTATAATTGGGATATCAGAGGGTCCACTAAAATTTGGATGCCTTTTTCACATGAAGAACACATCTATAATTTTCTCATTCTTGGTATAAGGAGGGTGTTTGATGTGATTAGAATTATTAATCATAACTTCATTCAGTTTTGAAAATACTATCATGAAGTTATCGACTTCTACTCCCATCATATTAATAATTTCATTAGGTAAATCATCACATTTCCCATCACATATATTTTTGACATGATTCCTCTTATTTACTACCATTTTATAAAATAAAGGAATTTTTGGGATGATGATTCATAATTAAATAACAATACAGAAAAGAGAAACTACTTGACTTAGGAAAAATGACTTATGTTCTATAACTTATGAATATTTAAGTTTCAATCAAGGTTATTTATGGTCTATTTTCTATTATGTTATATAACCAATAATTATATTCAAATCCCTCATAATGGTTTGAAAAGACAATATGAATTATCTAAATCATATCCCCTCAAATTTTATATCTAGGTGTGTAGCCTTATGCCTACTCATTATGAACTAAGTTAATATCAAGTCAATTATTAACCATCTTTTTTGGGGTGATTACACCAAGGTTTATCTATTCTATAGCTGCATCCACTTTATAGTATCTAAATAGGGATAATGTTTCTAAGAAACCATATAATATATAATTTAAAAAAATAGGTTTGTTTTTATATATTTAGAACTATACCTAGGGTTTTCACTGATGTTTTCGCAATCCTAATCCCCAAAAATAACTAGACCATACTATGATGCCAACTATAACAACCCATGTTTCTAATAAATTTTATTTCATTATTTTTAACATATATATCCATATGATATAATCCTAGAAAATTAATACTCCTAGTGTCTTTTTGAAATTAGATAAATAGAACATTAACTTAAAATAAAATACAACATCATTATTTAAAACTCCATAATGTGATCTTAGTTTCCTTTGAACTCTTAATAATGCATAGGATGTCCTAGGGAAATACAAAAGGAAGGGTTGGACTATAAATCCCATAAAGGGAATAATCAAAGAATAACATGATGATAAATAATACGTGTGATATAAGAGTCATATCATGATAAGATAAAGTGTTAATAATTATACATACTCACATGGGACCATAGCATGAGAAAAAAGACATCATAAAATCATCTAATCCTAAGAATATGGAAAAAACATAAAACATGACATCATAAGAATATGCAGAGGTTAAACTCAGTATTGAATATGAAAATAAACCTTCCTTCTGTGAATTATGCAAACTGATTGGCCATAATTTTTCCAACTGTAGGGTTGCTAGAAAGCAATTGGACCCCTCAAATAAAAATGACTGGCAAGAGGTTAAAAATACAAAAAAAGGGAAAAATATTGTTGTCAAAACTGACCCACCTAAGGTTGATAAGTGGGTCCAGAAACCCAATTCCTCATCAGCCTTAGCAGGTAAATCCTGGGCTGTTTTGGTAGAGGAGGAATCTCAAATTAAGGATAAGCCCTCTGACTCAAATGGGTTAGTTGATGATTGTAACAGAGAATGCTCTAACAAGAGCATCACTACCTCTATTACTAATGCTGTTAACAATGCTCCTTCCTCTGATTTTTCTTGTTTAAAGGAGGATTTTTGTAGGAATCTGGGTGACTCAGTATCTACCCTCAAGGAGAATATGGTTACTTCCAGCATAATTCATATTGACAATGTGCTCCCTGCAGACCCAGGTTCTACTGCTCTTAGTGCCCCTGATGATTCTGCAGTTGCTCCAATCAAATCTGTTGGTTCTGGTAACTCTGTGCCTCCCAATTCTGATGTTAAATATGACCTTTATAGTATTGCTTCTCCTATAACTAAATCTCAATATGTTCTTGTTACTTCTGAAAGTTCTGTTGATCCTACCGTATCACACATTTCTGATCCAAATCTGATTTTACGCACTGAATATCTCACTGTTCAGAAGGAGGGATCTAATCCCCCAACTGACTTACAGATCTCTAATGCTCTGCAGGAATCCCTAGATAATTTGAATTCTGTTACTGCTGGAAATGTTGATATTTCTGTCAGTAAACCTGTTATACATGCTGATAATGCTGTTTTTCTCCACATACCTCTCTGCCTGCTCCTGAAACTGCTCATGACCATGATTTATGTCCAGAAAACAGCATGATTTCTAATTCTCCTAATAATAATCAGAACCATGATCATAACATGCCTCCTGTTTCTGATCATTCTCATCCAGCTGGCCTTGAATCTGCCCAGATTGAGACTGAGCCTCTACCACAACATGAGCAATCTGCTCATGATGTTACTTCTAAGTCTAATCAATTCGGCTCTCCCCTACCTCCTGTCCTTGTAAAGGACTCTGCTCATAGAGAAGCACAGTCTCAACCTTTAGAAATTTCTGTTTCTTTGTGTACTTCAGACCCTGCTTCTATTAAAAATGCTAATCATAAATCTGATTCCTCTCAAAGCTCTGAAACTGATGAGGGACATCATCTTATATCCTCTTCCTCAATTGTTACAAGATCCCAAAAAAATAAGGGTTCTTGTAAATCCAAAAAAAAGAAGGGTTCTAACCCTAGACACAAGTAGCAATGAATGTTCTTTTCTGGAATTGTCAAGGGGTAGCCAATAATGACACCTCTATTACCCTTAGGAGGTTTCTAAATACTCATAAACCATACCTTTTTTCCATTGCTGAACCTAAGGTCAATTTTAAAATGAACTTTATGAAATTTGGTGCCCTTAATTACAATTTTCTAGGATCCTGTAAAAACGGTCCTCAGGCTGACTCCATGTGGATTTTTTGTCATAATTCCTTAAAAAACATTAACATTATTAAAACTTATGATCAGCAGTTTACTTGTGATTTCATTTGGAATGGTCAGCACATCTATTGTACTATGGTTTATGCCAAAAATAGGTATCAGTATAGGAGACTATTATGGCTTGAACTTCTTGATATTGCCAAACTCATACAGGATTCTTGGCTTGTCTTGGGAGATTTCAATGCCATTATTACCTCATCTGAAAAAATTGGTCCCGCTCATCTCCCCATTTCCTCTAGAGAGTTTAAATCTACTATTGATGATTGTAACCTCTTTGAGGTTAATCTTATCGGTGCCAAATACACCTGGTACAGAAAGCATTACAATAAAAACGTTGCTAGTAAACTTGATAGAGCCTTTGTTAACATGAAGACTCTTGATACTTGGGATAAAATAACTTGTGTTACTCTCCCTAGAATTAACTCTGATCATCATCCGATCCTTTTCAACCTTTCTACGAATGCTCGCAAAACTATCTTTCCTTTTAAATTTAACAATGCTTGGTCTTCGAACCCTGACTGTGCTACTTTTATTCTTAACACATTGAACTCCATGAACCATCATAAGGATGACTTTGCTTGCTTATATAAACTGAAAGTTCTTAATCAGGCTCTCAAAGGTTGGTGTAAAAACTCTATCGTCCAAATTGATCTAGACATCTCACATCTGGAAGATGAGCTTAGTCACTTTCAATCTCAGAACACTCATTCTGACTTTCACTTAGATCCTCAGGTAGAAGTTCATATTTCCCCGAAACTTAATTCCCTTCTTACTTTTAAAGATAATATTCGTAAACAGATGTTTAAAACCAAATGGCTTACTGATGGTGATCGTAATACTAAATTTTATAATAATCTTCAAAGAATTAGAAAGGCCAATCGTCCGCTTTCTATGCTCATTCATAATGACATGGTCTTAGACACTGAAGAAGCCATTACGAATCATGTTATCACGTACTTCTATAACATCTTAAATGGTCCGGACAGGAATGTTGACCTTAAACCTGATATCATTCCTTTGCTGGTTAATGAAGGTGACAATAAATACCTTTTAAGCACTCCCCTTGATCATGAAATTAAAGACATTGTTTTTAAACTAAACCCCGATAGTGCTCCTGGCCCGGATGGTTTTAATAACGGTTTTTTCCAAAATCATTGGGATATCATTCAAAACGATGTTTGCAAACTTGTTAAGACTTTTTTCACTCACGGATCTCTTCCTCATGGAATCAATGCTCAATTTGTTACTCTAATTCCTAAAGTTGAGAATGCTGCTGAGATTCATCAATTTAGACCTATAGCTTTGATTAACACTATCTATAAAATCATCACTAAAATTATTGCAAACAGACTTGCTCCTATCTGCAATAGAATCGTCTCTTGGAATCAATTTGGTTTTATCAAGGGAAGATCCATTCAGGACTGCATTTGTCTTGCATCTGAGTGCACGAATGCTTTAACTAAAAATTCTAGAGGTGGTTGTGTGGCCATCAAACTAGATATTAGAAAGGCCTTTGACACTATTGATTGGAATTTTATTTTCAAAGTTCTTAGGAATTTTGGTTTTAACGACTCCTTCATTGGTAGAATCAAGACCCTTTTTCACTCAGCTCATATCTCTATCCTGATTAATGGCACTTCTCGTGGCTTTTTCAAATGCACTAAAGGTGTTAGGCAAGGGGACCCTCTCTCTGCCATTCTTTTTGTGATTGCTGAGGATTATCTTAGCAGACTCATAAACTACCATGTTGATCATAATTTGATCAAATCTATTCAGGTAGCCAGAAACTTAAATGCCCCTACTCACCTCTTATATGCGGATGATATTATCCTTTTTATAAAAGGGGACCAAAAAAGCATTCATGCTCTCAAGAAAACTATATCTCACTATGAGGATGTATCTGGTCAAGCTATCTCTTGGAACAAATATTTCATCTATTTTGGCAAGAATTTTCATGTCAGAAGAAAATATGGTATTATTAATTACCTGGGTATCAAGGAGGGTCTCTTACCTTTCACCTATCTGGGTGTTCCTCTATTTTGGGGTCGTCCCAAAGCTACCTATTTTTCTAATATCCTTGCTCATATCACAAACCAACTAGCTAATTGGAAAGGTAAGTCTCTCTCCATGGCTGGGAGAATCTGTTTGGTCAAATCGACCATTGTTTCTAAAATGGTTCATTCCTTTATGGCCTATAAATGGCCCATCGGTACTCTTAAAAAAATTAACACTTACATCAAAAACTTCATCTGGTCTGGAAGTATTTTTGAAAAGAAGCTGGTTACTATTCATTTGAATAATTGTTGTAAACCCATTGCTAACGGAGGAATAGGCATTAAAAATTTAAAGCTGTTCAACGATGCCTTACAGGCCTGCCTTACATGGCGCATCATTAACTCCACTTCTAAAGCTACTGGTTTTCTAAAACTTAGATTTTTTTCTAAGCTGTCAAAAGGTAATCTTAATTTCATTAACTCTTCTATCTGGCCTTCCATTCGGGACTCCTTTCACAAAATCATGCAAAACTCTAGATGGATTGTCAGTGCTGACTCCTCCATTAATTTTTTGTGTGGTAAATGGTGTGGTAACCCTCTGATTTCTTTGTTGCCTCCGGATCTTCTTCCTGATGATACTCAACAATCTATAAAGGAGGCCTTACAATCCTCTGACTGGGATTTCCCAGATATCATTATTCAAGCCATTGAAAATTATGCTTTTTCTTCTGCTGGTGATTTCCTTGTCTGGGAGCCTTCTCCCAATGGCATCCTGGATTCAAAAAAATTTTATAAGCATAATTTTTCTGATCCTGAATCCATTGAAAATTATGCTTTTTCTTGGGTGAATCATTTCAATAAACCCTACATCAAGCCTTCTAGACTCATCCTTATTTGGCGCATTGCGCACAACAGATTACCCACGGAAACTGGCCTCCAAACTTTTGGCATCTCTCTTTGCTCTAAATGTCGTATGTGTAACCAACATAGGGAAGATGCCAATCATCTTTTTCTATATTGTGCGACGGCCTCTACCCTTTGGAATTACATCTTTGATCTTTTTAATTGCAGATTGTCCATTACTGATTCTATTAACTTGTTACTAATAAACTGTACTAGACATGATGCCTCTCTGCAGGTTAAAAATCTCTTTCTGGCGGCAGTGGCAGAACTTCTTCATGAACTCTGGTATGTTAGAAATGATATTATTCACAATAATCACTCTTTCTATCTTAATGCAGGGAAATCCCGAATTCTCCTCGCGATTCATGAAGCAGCCTCAATTCAAAAAGACTGTTGCAACAACTCGGTTGGTGACCTTATGATCCTCCGTCATCTTCACGTTCCTGGTATCTTCCCAAAGCCAAAATGCCTCTTTGAAGTTTTTTGGCAACCCCCGATACAAGGATGGATCAAGGTGAATGTTGACGGCGCTTCCAAAGGTAACCCTGGTCCTTCCAGTTGCGGTGCTATCTTCAGGGACACAGCTGGGCATTGCCATGGCTGTTTCTTTGTTGGTTGTGGCCACTCTTCCTCTCTGGAGGCAGAAATGCTCGGCGTTATTCATGCTGTTGACTTTGCTCTTCAAAGAGGTTGGAGAAAGCTTTGGATTGAAAGTGATTCAACCACCATAATTAATGCCATCTGGACTGGAAACATTCATCTATCATGGTCGCTCACTGCTCACTGGTTGAACTGTCTCAATCTTCTCTGTGGGATCGAGTTTATAGCTACTCATGCCTATCGTCAAGAAAATGTCGTTGCTGATGCTCTAGCCAACAAATGTGTCCATCAAAGCATGACTTGGATGGACTCTATCCCCCTGATTTATTTCATCTTTTGGATAGAGATTGTAAAAAAATCCCGTCTTTTCGCTTCATGTAATCTCTCTTTTGTTTCAATAAATTTTTGCTTTGGTCTTTGACCAAAGCTTCACCTTTTAAAAAAAAATTAGGGTGCATGCATCATATGTTTAACATTATGTGTTCCATATCGATCATATAGCAAAAGAACATATTTCATCATTTCAATACCATAAGTAATAAATGTGGTTTTAATATATGTAGGTACCCAATAAATCAAGGATAGTTATTTCTAGGTGAATACCCATGAATGAAAATAGGGTTGGGTATTCACTATATAAGGGTATGTCATTAAAAATCAAGGGATAATTTTGGCAGCAAAATAGGTGTACATAAAAGTTCATGGAAGGGGTCAATGAGAAATAATGGTAGTATATAATTAATAGGGAATAATTTGGATGTTAAGGTATTATTATGAACACATGATAATATAAAAACTTGGAAATAAAAAGTCTTATAATAAAGTAAGTGATTTTATTGAAAAAGGAGGTAGTGAACCCTTACCTTGAGAGGTTTCTTCTTAAAGTTTGGTAGGAGCCCCTTTAAATTTTAAAAACTCCTTGTGAGGGATATAGAGGGGTAAACTGGGAGTAAATTAATTATTTAAGTATTTTGAGTGAAGATTAATGGGAGAATTTGTGGGTATTTATATAAAAAAGGAGGGGGTGGATAATTAATTTCCAAACATAAGCGTCAGACACATAATTAAAAAAATAAAAAACCATTGTTATTTTGATGGTTTTTACCCATGGTATTTACCAAGGAATTGTTTTTTTAAATTTTATTAGTCCAAGAACAAAATTTCTTAAAATAATTTCATTCAAGATATGGAGTGAGTCATGTCTATAAAGAGTTTTTTTTAAAATATTAAAATATCTTTTAGGTTTTGGATGGTTTTTTTCGGTTTAAAAAAATAATATTATCATTGTTAAAATATATTATTTTAATGAAAAATTTGTTTTTGGTCAATAAAACCCTTTATAAAAATTATTAAATCACTTTTAGGTTACTATGATTTCATGATAATTACCTTATATTCATACTCTATTTAATTTTTACCCCAAAAAATCACTTTCTCATAAAAAATATGAAAAACTCACCATTGACTCATTTCCATGTCTTGATTTCAAAAAAGATATTTATTTTATCAAAATAATTTTCTAAATATGATAATTTTATGTTTTGAATAAAAACATTATTTACTGTAAAATAATAGTTTTTATGACAAAATCAACTTTGTGGTCCTTATAAAAATTACCAAGGGTTTTATTTGTAACATCCAACCTCATCCCATTGGCTTGAACAATGGAAGAAATGGTACTAACCATAAGTGAAATTACATGGACACCAAAGGATATCAAAAAAAATTGAGGGATTAAACATACAATACAAGGGGGAATATATTATCCTTTACCAAACACACACACTTATTAAGATACAAATAAATAAAACCATAGACATTTATATTAATGATGTATAATCCAAAAAAACTATAATAAAACATATAACAAAGAGTAATATTAGAGTAATATTAGAATATTAAGAGATAGAAACTAAATCTCTAGAGAATTAAAGACCCATGTACCAAAGAAGCACCACTTATGACCAAGATAAAAACCAACTCTAATCCCCAACTCAAAAAATTAAAATATTGACATCAAGGAGTGCCACTAGAAAATTAAGAAAATGGTCCCTTTATTGTATCATGGAAAATAGTATCTATATATGAACCAAAGTATATATGGAGGGGTTGATTAATTATTCCTAGTAGGAAACCCCCAATATTCTACCCACATAACACTAAGACCAGAAATAGGTTAGCTCACAGGATATAAAATAGACAAGAAGAATATTAAAGAAACAAATAGTTTTCACAATATAAAATATTTCAAATGAATTTTTTTTTCAAAATAATTTTAATCAAATTATTTTCCCTTAAAAAAATTATAATTATGTCATAATTCTGAATTTGTCCGAATAAACAAGGTTCTCACAAAAACACACATATGTATGCTGAATAACACCCCTATACTCATGAGCGGTGGTACGTCCTCCACTAAGTCATCACTTGGTGGCATGTTTCCTCACATTCCATTCTTGTCAGTACTGAGAACCAAGTCTATTTTAACAATTCCATATATAGTAAAATCATGAACACAAACGAAACCATTCCTTTACAGATGGTATCCACAACATGTTATGCCAAAACATGGTTCAAAACCATTTTCCATTTAACAAAATTACATTAATCAATCTAACAAGTCCTTTTTGGGTGACACACTAAATATAATTCCAAATCCAAAAAATAATAAAAATATCAGAAGAATTTCACTAGGGAAAATCCATTGTAAAATTAAGGATAAATCTTTTAGAAACCTAAAATCCTATGAGTTTTAATAAATGTGGAAAAGGTAAAAAACCTACCTTGAGTTTTTCGGCATGAACGATCTAAAACAATTCCAAGGATCTAATATCTTCCTTCCATTCCTCTTTCAAACCCAATAAGATCTCATTAACACAAATATAAACCCATAGATCTAGGTATTACACACTGATCTATGATTCTAATCAAAACAACACAAGGAGATCCAAAATAATAAGGAAGAAAGAAGCCCTCACATTTGATTTCCAAAATCCAACATCCAAAGATCTGATGAAAAAAAAGTTAAAACATTGAAGTTATGTGAAAAATTCAAATAGGTGATCTGGAATTTTAGAGATAGGATAAGGAAACTATATGAAAAATATAATCAATGGTCATATCAAAATTGGCTGGGCTTTGTCTATTCATAATGTGAATTGAGAATTCACATCAGGAATTCCTTGAGAAATCTATTACACTAAAAAACTTGAAATCTTGGTTTTATTTCCTAAAAAAATTGTTTTCATGTCATGAATATATTTCACATCCTAAATTCACTCACCGAAACCATTCACACTGTGAAATGAACTCATGGAATATTCCCTGAACAATTCATTTCATAAAACCACCATTCATGACATGAATGTGTCCTGCAAAATTTCTTGCATCTAGATTCCATATTATTTTCCCATTAATCCTCAGAAATATTCTATAAAGGCATTAAAATGACTCCAAAAGTAAAATCAAATGCATAAAATGATGACATACCTCAAAACAGGGTTCTTACATTCTCCCCACCATTAGGTTTTCCATCCTTGGGAAGATGGAGATCAACATTGACCTTGAAGATATCATTCCATTACTCCCACATAAACTTTTATTATTCCCATGTTTCTTCTTGAACCTAGCCATGCTTCCATAAAACTCACACTAGGAAAATACATCTCCCCCACATGATCTTTTCCTATTTATCTAGCACTCGAACCGATTCATGGATAAAAGTCACATCAAAATCTAGAGTAACATGTTTCAAACTGATTACATAATGAGGATTAGGGTGATACATATTCAGTTGATAAATATATATGGTTTTATGGACAATAATAAATCTCAACAATAAGGCTAACTGATATTCCATAGTTCCAATATTTTTAATAATTTAAAACAGTCCCATGTATTGTGTTGTTAACTTACCTTTCTTCCCCAAGAATTCGTGACTAAATCTTAGTGACACTTTCAAGAATATTTGTTCACTCACATAAAAAGATAAAGGTCAGATATGATTATTTTCATAATATTTTTGTTGGCTTTGAACCGTAGCCATATGCTTTCAGAGCATCAGAATTTTCTCCATAGTCTCTTGGTCAAGACTAAGTCCAATCAATGATGTGTCTCCTATTTCCACCCAACATTGTGGAGAATGAAAGGAATGGATTCAGAAAGTCTTGAATTGTATTGTCTCCTAAAATATATTATTATAAGTGAATTTCAACAAAGGAATATGATCATCCCATAATCCACCAAAGTTCATGACACAATCTCTGGGCATATATACTAATGCTAGAATTGTGTGTTATAACTTCCCATTTGTCTAAAAATAATATTCTATGCTAATGTTCAAATGAATCTTGAGATCCTATTATAATGGTCTCCAGAATTGTGAATAAAATTTTGGATCTCTTTTAGAAACAATTGAAACTATAATTCTATGAAAATGTTTCACTTCTCATATATAAATTTGTTGATCCCTCTATCATGTTGGAATATATAATAGGGATAGAGTGTGTTGACTTGGTGAGTCGATCCAAAATCATCCAAATAGCATCATTCTTTTACAATATACTCATTAGTCCTTTGAAAAATTCCAATGCAATTAATTACAATTTACATAATGGTATAAGAATATATTGAAACATACCATTCAATATTTGATGTCCATACTTTTATTGATAACACACTAAACATTTGATAACATACTCTGAGATCTTGAGTTTCATACCTGACCACTAAAAATATGCTTTCATCACCTTGTATATTTTCTAAATACCTAGACGAATATCCATTTTTAATGGTGATACACTAAAATAATATATTCATGGAAAGGTCAAGTGAATAAAATCTATTTTCTAAAATGTAATAAGGATTTCCTATCCCATGTTCAGTGTAATAAGTCTCCCCACTATTTAGGTTTGACATAATGGTGATACAATTAGGATCTTATCTGTAATCCTTTTTCACCAATCCTATCAAGTTAGGAAAAAGATTAGTGGGGGGGAAATTGCATAATCATCCTAGACATTTTAATCCAAATTCATATCAGAAATCATGCTCATTAGCTTTCATTGGTCAGGAGCTTATCAGACCACTTCTCTATATGATTTCTGAATCAATGAATCTACCAAAAAATTACCTTTACTAGGTGTGTATACCAATTAAAAATTAAATATATTAAGGTACTAAATACATATTAATTTCCTTGGGTTCAAGTATCTATAATAAAATATATATTTCAAACTCTTATGATCAATTTAAAATATTAAATTTTCTCTAGAAAGATAATATTTCCATGTTTCAAAGGTATGGAAAACTACAGCTAATTCTATCTCATGTATAGGATAGTTTTTCTCATCCTCTTACAACTACCTCAAACTATAATACACAACATGATCTCTATACATGAAAATAAAATCAATATAATATTTAAATGCATCATAATATACCAAATTACCCTGACTTAGTTTTGCAAAGATTAGGATGGGCGCCGATGTGAGATAAGATTTAAGCTCTAGAAGTTATTTATGATAGAAATTTTTTCATGTAAATGGAACACTCCTTATCAAATCAATCATGGGAGAATAAATCCTATATAAATTCCAAAAAAAAGTGATGATAATAGCTTGATAATCCTAGAAAACTACATATCTCAAAAATATTCCTTGGTTAGTTCTAAGAGATAACTGCTTCTATCTTTCCTGGGTTAACTGATATTCCTTCTTCAGAAATGTCATGCCTGATGAAACAAACTTCTTGAATCCATAAGTAACACTTATAAAACTTAGCATACAAATGATTGTTCTGTAGTTTACGTAGTACAGTTTCCAAGTTCTTCTCATGGTCATTCCTTATTTGATAGTAAACTATAATATCATCAATAAATACCACAAAAAAATAATTGAGGTACATATGGAAGATATTGTTCATCAAGTCTAAGAAAACTATAGGTGATTTTTTTAGAACAAATTACATGATACTATATTCATAATGGTCATAGAGACTCTAAAATACTGCCTTTAGGATATCCTATCTTCTTACACTAAGCTAAAGATATCCTGATCATAGATCAATATTAGAAAATCATTTGGATCCCTTAAGTTTACCAAATAGGTTTTGTAATTGAGGAATATGACATCAATTTTTTATTATAACTTGGATCAATTTATGATAATAAACACATAATTGAATATTTCTAAATAACTTCTTTATGAATAAAACTGGTACAGCCTAAGGAAATGTACCAATCATGATGAAGACTTTACTTTAAAACTATCCAAATTGGACCTTTAACTATTTAAACTTAGCTAGATCCATTTTTAAATATGGTAGAAAATAGGGTTTTTCTGAGAGTAGATTGATAGAAAATTTGATTTCTTATTTGGGAGGTCATCCAAAGAAATAGTTCAAAAAGGTATCTAAGTTTTGATACACTATAGCAAGAATAATATTGTTTCTTGTTTCATCAATAACTTCAAATTTCATTATTATTAACTATCTATAGATGGTTTTATCCACTATTACTAAATGTCCTTATCTTCCAACATTTATATCACAATCCCCCCTTGAATACCTGAATATCTTCATCTGGGGATGTGAACATTACCTTCCACGTGTAGTATTCGATATGGGCTTTAAATCCCACCATCCAATCCATACCAAAGATTAAATCAAAAACATATATCTTCGAGAGTATAAACTCCTAAAGAAACAACATTGTATCAATGATGAGGGAACATGTTGGGAATCTAAATCCTATAAAATAATGCAGTCTAAGGAGTGTCTTCATACTCAGGATATGAGGCATAATTTCTTTGTGTAATCCAAATTTTTTATCCACAATAGAAGAAAATAAAGAATGTGATGTGTCAATATCCAACAAGACATGTATAAGAGAAGGGTTAAGAAGAATGGATCCTCACACCATGGAATAACCAAGTTTTTTGCACATGATAACCTTTTTTCTCTATAAAACTATCACTCAATTGCCATAGGATATCTCTTGCTTCTCTACAGAGGTTCTGCATGGATAACTAAAGTTTACATGGAGGTATCTTTTTTCACCAAGGTCTATGTATGGGAACTAGTCTAATGGAACTATTACATCTTATTATATGAATTACGAGGCTGAGTAGAGCCAGTTCCATCCATTGATCTCATAAGTTTATAACAATACTTCCTGAGATGTAATTTCTTACCAAAGTGTTGAAAATTCCTTTCTGGTGTCATGAATTCCTTCTTCTAGTGATAAATCATTCCACACTATAAACAACCTAGTTCATTGTTTCAATGTATTAGACAAGAGATAGATCCCATAGATTGATTTTCTATTGCCCTGCTACCCTGGTAGTAACTCTCCCTCTAGTATTTATTCCCCGTCCTGAAGATACCACCATCACTTGGACGGAAAAATGTGTCCCCTCCACTAAGATTCCCTTCTGGATCTCTTTCACCCACCAATGCCTTAGTTACCATTTTTTTATAGTCATTAATATTGAACATTTCTACCTTTGAGTGAAACTCAAGTCAGAGACCCACCTCAAAGATCTGAGCTTTTAATATTTTTCAAGCCACTACTTCTAGTTCAAAGTGAATAGGGTGAGTGAATTTTGTATCATATTTAGTCACTGATATACTTACTTATTCCTATTGAAATAATTCTATCATTTTCACTATCTGGAACTTTTCTAGAAAGAATTTGTTATTAAATAGTTTAATAAATCCTTTCCAAGTGAGGTCTCGATCCAACTTATATTAAACAACTAAGTCCCACCATGATAGTGTCAGGTCCTCAAGTATATATTTTTCTATTATGACCTTCAGATAATCTAGTGTCCCTAAAAAGTCAAAAATCCTGGTTATCCTACTTATCCATACCACTGTTTTCTCAGGTCTATAATCACCAAGAAATTTTTGTGGTTTCTAACATATCAAGTCTACTAGGTGATTTTCCTAACGAGGTTCCTCAGTCCTAGGTCACCTATCAATATCCTGAAAGGATTTCACTATACTCTGAAGAAAATCCTAGTTTACTTATGTTCCTAGTGAAACTATGGTCTTAGCTACTCCCTCTCATTGATTTCTTTCTCTCTATATGGGTGGAATATTATTCCACATATCATTTTAGAAATCAAAAATTTAGAACTTTTCCCTATTCATATTTTCATAGTTATATTTTATATATTAAAACAATATTATCAATTCTACAAAATAAAACCAAATAACCATGTAACAATGTAGCCCTAGTGGGAAGTCTTGGCGATAATGTATGATATTCTACACTCGTCATCTAAACACACAACGATGTGTTGACAACTTTCCTAGAGGTGTCTTAGAACACTTTTATACCCAAACCACCATACTAACTTTAAGTTCCGCATAAAAAGGTTAGATTTAAATTTTTAATCTATATACTTCATGTTAAAAATCTTTATCTCTTTGCTACCATCCTAAGAGACAAATAGACTGATCAAGATAGATACCATTTGCAACATCTCACCCTAAATCATTGGCTCAAGTGGAGGAAAAAGTGCTAATAACCTTAAGTGACATTCCTTAAACACCAAAGTCTAGTAATAAATGCCAAGGGTTTAAACTCAAGTGATGTGGGGGAATGATTTACCCTTTAAAAAACTCAAACACACATCACACACATATGAAGATATAAATAGATAAAACTAGAGACATATGAATAAATGATATATACTCCAAAACCGACTGCAATATATAATTTAAAAATGAAAAATATCATAGTAACAATGGAATAGTAAGAGATAGAAACTAAAACTCTAAAGCATTAAATACTCAAGTATTAAAGTGGAACCACTCATAACAAAGACATCAACCAATTCGAAGCTCCAACTCCCTTAAATACAATAGATACATCAAGGAGAACCACTAGAAAAGTAAGAAACTAGTCCCTTTATTATGACATGAGAAAAAAACATCTATATATGCACCGAAGTTTATATTTAGGGGATGAGTAATCATACCTAGTTGGAAACCCCCAGGATTTTTCATATATTTCGCTAAAAATAGAAATAATTTAGATTACTGGATATAAAAATTTTAGGAAGAATATCTAATCATTTAATGATTTTCAAAATATATAATATTTGAGATGAATAAGTTTTTCATAATAAGTTCAATCAAATTAGTTTACCTTTCAAAAATATAAAGCAGATCATAATTCCAAATTCAACAAAATCAATCAGGTTCATACACACACACATGCATGTTGAATGAAACCCCTGTACTTGTGAGTCGTGGTAGACCCTATACAAAGTCATCGCTTAGTGGTATATTCCCCCTTTTTCCTTTCTAATCAGCAATGATCACCAATTCTATTTCAATAAGGACTCATATAATGCAATCATGAACACACACCAAACTATTCCTTTATAGATAACACCCACAACCTGTTATTCTAAAACATGCTTTAAAACCATTTTTCATTTAAGAAAGTTCCTTTGATCAATTTAAAAAGTCCATTGTGGGTGACACCCACATCTAATTATAAATATAACTGGTGAGAGAAATATAAATATAGTTTCACTCAGGAAAAGGCATTGAAAAATAGTGGAGAAATATTTTCGAAACCTGAAATCTTTTGGATTCCAATAAAAATGGAAAGAGGTAAAATTCACCTACCTAGAGTTTTTTGTCATTAAGGATCTAAGATGATTCTATAGATCTGACCACTAACTTTCATTCCTCTATCAAACCAAAGAAGATCTCATCAACATGAATTCAAACACATAGATCAAGGTATTACACATTGATCTATGGTTCTAATAAAAAACCCAAGGAGTTCCAAAATAAGAAGGAAGAACATAATCCTCACCTTTTATTTCCATAATCAAATACCCAAAGGTCTGATGGAAACAAATCTCGGATGTTGCAGGTATCTAAATAATACATAATGGTTCCCTATAAGTTTAGAGGGAATATAAGGAAAAAATATGAGAAAATAAAAGTGTTGTCCTTATCAAAACTAGGTGAGCTTGGGTTATTTACAATGTGAATTAGGAATTCATGTCATGACTTCCTCAAGAACCCTCTTATTCCAAAAAATGTGATGCCTTAGTTTTATTTCCTAGAAAAATAATTTTCATGTTGTGAATATATTTCAAATCCTGAATGCACCTGGTGAAACCTTTCATGCTATGAAATAAACTCATGAAATCATCCCTAAAAAATTCACATTATGATACCACCCTTCATAGTATGAATGTGTCCTTTAGAATTTCCTGTATCTAAATTCTATATATTTTTTCATTTACTCCTCAGAAATCTTCCAGAAAGGCAGTCTGGTGACTCTGAAAATAAAAGAAAACACATAAAATGATGACGTACCTAAAATTGAAGGTTCTAAATTATTATATTATCATTTATATTTTAAATAAATAGTGTTTCATAAGACTATTTCATGAAAATGAATTTTATTTAAAATTATTGAATTATCGAAAAATATATTTCAATTGAAATTATATATTTTCCAAGAATACATTTATGTTTTATTTTCATCAAAAAATATATTTATCATATTCATATTGTGTTTTTTTTATTTTATTAAATAAAATAATAATGAAAAATTTATTTAAGAAAGCATTATTTCATTTCTAAAAAAATTACACATTTATAATACTAATATCTAGATACATGACCCCTTATTACACTGGAATACACCTTAAGGGTAAGGTGTGATATTGTGGTACTTTTGTGTGGTGGGTCGATTAACATCGATCTAGTGGTGATCTCTACTGACTTGATCTTTTCCCATAGGGGGTTCCACTCAATCTTCTATTATTGAATCTTTTCTTGTACTTGGTCAAGTGTGAACCCCAATAATGATGCCTTCCTTATATGATCTAATAAATGAGCTTCACAAAGCATGATTATATAGCTTGGGGCCATAATTTCTACGTTTTGAATCAAATAGTTCTCTTAATTACCCGTAATATACAATAATTATAACATTCACATTATAATTACTACATTACCAATGATCACAATGCCCAACGGTTATAAGGTAATTTCTGCTTCCCATAAATACCTCATATTTTATTCATTCATCTATTACGTAAATTTATATCATGGTTCTATAGTATTAATTTTCAAGATAAATATTATATTACTAACATTTTTCTTCCTTATTAGAGTGTTCTTCGTGAGTGTGATAATCCTAGGAGATCAAGATGATCCAAATTTTCCTATTTTATTATTATATTTTTTCTTTTTTTTCATTATAATACTCTAAATTTTACTAGGTTTAATTGTTGACTAAATATAATTTTATCAATTAATGAAATAAAGTGTTAACATTGAGTTGTATACTATACTATATAAACAAATATGTCACACATACATACATAAAAGGGAAGTTATATATATAAATTTATGGTTTGTTGCATAAATACCTTTGAATAATTTAATAAGGCCTCTTTATGGGTTATTTAAAGGTAAATATGGATCCCTTCCACTAGAATATCTCAGATGCTAGATATTATGATTCCAATAGTGAGGGATACTAAGATTTGATAAAATAGTGGGAGACTTAATTAAACCATTAATTATGCCATAATTGGTCATCAAGATAAAGTACTAAAATATTCTTTTATTTATTATAGATAATGGAAGTAAAATCATAGAATCATTACAATAATTCCTTGATAGAGAAAATATTCTCATTGTCAAAAAAATTCAAAGGTGGTATCGGCACTTTCACATTTCACTAATATAAGAAAATTTCATGAACTAGCCTAGATACCCTAGCACATGATACCTGATCCCACACTGACATGTCCCTATGGGTGTTCCTAATCCTCATAGGTTTGTGACTAGAACCTGATATCATACAAAATAAAAGAGGGAATGAATTTTCCACAAATAGTGGAAGATAAATGATACATATCAGTATGCTCAAAACTCCAATGGGATATAGTACCAGAAACCAAATAGGAATATCAAAAACCCAAAATAGTACATCATCAAAATACTCAAAGACATACAAGATAAAACTCAAACATCCTGAAGGTATCAACACTCCAATCCCAAATGGTTAATAACATCCACCTCCACCGAGAGGTTATTTCCCTTTGCGCACACCTGGATGAATAAAATCTATAAACTCTTGAAGGAAAAGGTAGGGTGTTAGATAAAAACCCCAGTAGGGTCTCACTAAGTGTTCCATAATAAGATTCCATAATAATAAACCAAACCGTGCTTTTAATTTAAATAAAAAATGGCATGGTTGGGAAATTTAATATTAAAATTACTTGAATTCATTTAAATATGATGTAAAACATTTCAAACATTTCTTAAAAAATATTATATATAAAAAAAGTTTATATAAATAAATATGAATTAATAAAATATTTCTATATCCATGTAATTTATAATAAAAATAGTCACAACAAGTACTATGTTCATATTCCCTACAATACACTAGTTTCTAGCTATAGGATCCTCACATATCTCATATCAGTGATCATGGAAATATGTGTACACACGTCCCTCAGGATCAAGACAAATAGGACTCATCAACATACCATTGGGGATAAGATCTTATTAACTAGTTTCTTGTTAGAGTTATCATCGTCAATCCATTACTAGGGAATTACAATCCTAGAATGCTTTTCCTAAATAACCCACTAACAACCTAGGATAGCATGTGCCCCATTAATCAATAGAAAAATGGAACATCATTCCATTTCAAACCAATCAACATTCATAATTCAATCTCCCAATTTTCCTTTTTAAAATTCCAATTCACTTTCAAAACCAAAACATGTGTTTTTCATCAATTCATGCCTTTTAAATTCAAAAGAAATCATGTGTTTTAACAATTAAATTTAAACCATTTTTCTATAATCAATTCTCAAATTCTGTAAATTTCCAAAATACGCCCCAAATTCCATTTCCATTGGAATTGGGGGTTTTTCCCAAAATTCCATGCCAATTCAAATATCAATTACAATTCATCTCAAATTGGGTTTTCATAAATTAATTGAAATAAATTTAATTCATATCAAGTAATTCAAGGTTTAATTGCATAGCATAACTCAAACATAAAAACATACCATTAATCACGAAATCACAGTAAACACCACCCATAATTGGATTTTCCAATGAAGAATGATATAAATGATGATCAAGAAATCAAACCTATAATAAATATTCAAATAAATTGAGTTTATATCCATAAACAACACAATCATATAACACTCTCTAAAGAGGATAAAAGAGAGGAGGATAAGACACATGGGAGAAGAATCACTTACTGGAGATGGATCTAATAAGATCTGTCACAATTTGATCTACTATGGAATGGGTTTGGATGATACAAAAAGGGTTCTTGAGAGCCTCCGAGACCTAGGAAATAATTCTAAGTCAATTTAGGGTTGATCAGGTTCTTAAATTGGGGTTGGGGAATTTTTTAAATAATTTTCACAATAAAAAAGTTGTGTTCACATGGTTAGTTGGGTAGGGTCACGCAGTTTGACAAACTGTGCACCCTAACCATACACCCTAACCATGTGCCCCTCTACTAGGTTTCATAGTTTATACTAGGTGAGTGCATGGTTTGTGAAACTATTTGTCAACTATGAAAACCCCCACTGTCTAAGGTTTCATGGTTTGTTCTGGGAGGGTGCACAATTTAGGAAAATTATGCACCAACTGTGCATAGCCCAAAGAACCTCCAAAATTTTCCCAATTTAAATTAAAACACCAATAAACAAGACCCATCAAAATCATGATAAAAAATGGTCAAGCTATACATGAAAACCAGTAACAAGATGTAACATCCTCCCCACCATGGAAACTTTTTATCCATAGAAATCCTATCAAGAAGTCTCTGTATCAAAAAAAATGAGGCCACAGATCTCTAATCAATGCTTCATGCTCCCAAGTCTCATGTGAATCATACCATACTACCATAGAACAAAAAAGAAAGGAATTATCCTCCCATGAAGTACCTTGGTCTCAGAATCAACTCTCCTAAATGGATACATAGTCACGGATAAATTAGGATCAATATCAAGATCACTCCATCTCAAAACATGAGATAGATTAGAAAGATACTTTGGAAGACCTAATACATGTAACACGCTATGTATCGACATTAACTATAGAAGAAGTTCTAAATAGTAATCCACTTCCCTCGCCGTCTAAAAACCTCAAAATGTCCCGCAAAACATGGAGAAAGCTTCTATTTCCTCCCATGATTTCTATGGCCTAAATGATGTGAAAATTTAAATAACACCTGGTCACTAACTAAAAACTCCAACAGTTTATGGAAATAATCTGCATAATATTTATACCATATCTATGTTGTCAACATTATTTTATGAATAAATTGCATCTTTTATATCATCTCTTAGACCAATCTTGGTCCAAATAAGGAACTTTCAATGATCTCTAAGTAACACAATAGATATTTACAAGGTCATCCATAAAATACCTCAAAAGGAGTCATTCTAATCATGGAATGGAAACTATTATTATAAGAAAACTCAACTAGTCCCAAATGTTCATCCCAAGATCCATCAAAATCTAGGATGCAGGTATGAAGCATACCCTCAAGAATATATGTATCCCTCCCTATCTGGCCATCTATATGTGGATGGTACATTGTACTCAAACAAAATGGATCTCCTATTACCTCATATAGTACTCTCCAAAAGAAAAAAAGTAAAATAGGGATCCCTATCAGAGACTATAGTAGATGGAACTCTATGAAATTGAAAAATCTATCTCATGTACAAATTTCCTAGTTCCTCAACATTGTTTATAACATTAATGGGTATAAAGTTAGTCAATTTAGTCAGTCTATCAATAAAAACCCATATCACATTATTCTTTCTCTAGATACATGGTAACCCAGACACAAAGTCCATAGAAATACCATCCCACTTCCAATTTTGTACTGTAAGTGTCTAAAGAAAACCTGAGGGTCTTTGGTGCTCGACCTTGACTTTTTTGAAATTATAATAGTTTAAAACAAATTCAGTGATGTCTCATCACATACCTAGACACCAGAATCATTACCTCATATAATAAAAATCTTTTTGGTTCTTGGGTGCACTACCCACTATGAATTATATAAATCCCCCATCACAAATTTCTTCATAGATAATGGAACAACAAACCAATTTTGAAAACATAAAATACCCTCTATGGATAATGGCCACTCAGTAATGATTTCCCCACCATAAATAGGGTCCCTAATTCCATAAAATTTATCATTAAGCTAATGTTCTTGAAGAATCATCTCGAGAAGAGTGGATGTCATCTGAACACTAGCCTAAAAAGCTGCATCCCCTACTTCCTAGACTCCTATGTACAACTGTTCAAAAAAATATCAAGTTCCACTCTTCTGATGATTCTTTCATGACCAAGTTCAAAAATTTTCTACTCAAATAATAATAAAAAACATTACCTTTCCCTATGGTATAGGAAATGTCAAAATCAAAAGACTCTAGGTACTTTACCCATTGCCTCTAGAGAATATTCAAATTTTTTGAGAGAAGATATAACTCAATCTCCTATGGTCAAAATACATGGTAAGATTTTATTCAAAAATTTAATTCTTCCAAATATAAATTTTAGGAATCATGGATACATGTTCAAGGTTATGGTTCGGATAATTATTTTTTTGTGGCCTAAGATTCTTAGATACATAGTCAATGACATGATCACCTTGCATAATAATTCAAACCAAACCCAAACCATATGTTTCATAGAAGACCATATTTCCCTTCTTGGCCTCTGAAAGATTAAATATGGGTGGATAAGGAAAAATACATTTCATCTCAAAAAAAACTCTAGCATTTCTCATCTTGAGAAAAATCCACCCCTTCTAAGTGAGATCAGTCATCAGAGAATATAACTTCAAGAAATACTTTACAAACTAGTGATAATACCCAACTAAAGCCCAGAAGCTCTAAATATCAAAATCATTACAAGGAAACTCTAATATCATAATATATTTCAAATTCTTAGGATCAAATGAGATACCATGTTTGAAGACCATTTTTTCCAAGAACTTCACTTCTCAAATCCATAAATCATATTTTGATAGCTTTTCATAAGTTCGGTGATTTCTCAACAATTCCAAAACTTCTCTTAGATGATTCACATTATCCTCCTTTGATATAGAGTAAATTGATATGTCATCCATAAAGAACACCACGAATGTATCGAGATACTCATAGAAAATCTTGTTCATCAATTCTATAATGACTATAAGAGCATTGGTTAGACCAAATGGCATGACAAGATATACATAATGGACATAACTACTTGGAAAGGTACTTTTATTAATTTCATATTCTTATATTCTAATCTAGTGATAAAAAAATTGAAGATTGATCTTTGAAAACCACTTCACCCCTTTCAACTAGTCAAATAGATCATCTATCTGTGGAAATGGTTACTTGTTCTTTACCATGACTCGATTGAGTTTTCAGTAAAAACACATAGGGAAAATGTTCTATCAGCTTTATTAGAAAAGATAATAGGTACCACCCAAGGTGACATGCTTGGGTGTATAAATACTTTCTCTAAAAGATCATCCATCTGACTCTTCAACTCTTTCATTTCATCTAATTACATATGGTAAGAAGTTATAGATACTAGCTGAGTACCATGCACTAAATCAATATAAAACTCTACCTCCCTTACTGGTAGAAAACTAGAGAATTCATGTAGAAAAATATTAGGAAACTCAATGATTATTAGAGGGAGATAAAAACTCAAGGTTATAGATTTAGATCAAAATAAAACACTGATATTAATTTCCCTAACTCTAGATAAGAAGGTATGGTTCATCTAGACCTCAATTCCCATTCTCCATGAAATATATAGTACACTGCATCAAGCATAATAAAGGATACCCATTGAAGATAGTAGTGAACTTGAGATTTTTTAGCAATGATCCAATCCATTCTATGTATTACATCAAGAGGTTCCATGTTGAGAACCATAAAATCCCAAGTAAGATCAATCTATTATTAATAGAAGACACAAGTATGACAATAGAGGCCCTACTCTCTCTTTTCTCCCAGGGGTGTAGTCATATCCATCACATAAGACAAAATATACATAATAAGATTTAGAATATTTAAAGTACAAGATAATATAAATGAATGAGATGCACCAGTATAAAATAAAGTAGTCACTAGAGATGAATCTATAGTGATGGTACCTCTCATGGTTGATGGACCCATATTTTATTCTACTAGAGACTCTTCCACTATGTGAAGAAGCTTCATTCTAGATTCTTATGGATAGAACCCCATAGATATTGAAGCATTTGAATGCACTACATTAATTTTTGGTTATGATGATCTTGTGCCACTATGTGGAGTAGATAAGATATAACATAACTTCGGTAGGTGACTTGAGTTTCCTTAGGAACTTTAGATCATGGGTTCCTCAGTAAAAACTCGTTTCGAATGCCCATACTTGCCACACTAAAAGAAATCAAAGGGCCACTTCCAATAACTATAGGAATTATAGAAGAACCATGCTATTTATAACCACCATGAGACTCATCACACTTTCTATTTATTTTAAAGGAACTCATAAAAATACCATTGGGAGAAAAAGGAACTCTCGTCAACCCTGAATTACCATCCAGGTCAAGATCGACCATCAACACTCTATCCAGCATGTCAGCATAAGAAGAGAGATTAAGTAAGAAAACCTAAGAATAGATATCATATTTAAGTCCCATATCAAACCATCGAGTCTTAATTTTCTCATTTGACACCATTTTTATCAAAACTGCACAATCTCGATGAATCGATTTTCATTTTATGTCATATTCCTGTCAGCCTACTTGAGTTTGAAAAACTCCACATCCTTAGCCAGCACCATAGACTCTAGATAGAACTATTTAGTGAAAATAAATTGGAATTACTTCCACTATAAACCCTTATGATTCTTTTCTATCACCATTGAATCCCACCATCTCCTAATAGGTCCCTTTAGCTTGAAGGTGCTGCATTTCACCTTAATCAAATAAGGAGTTTCCAAGAATTCAAACTGAATATCTATCCTACTCAACTAATCCTCAACCTCTTGAGGATTATTAGAACCTTGTAACTCTAGTGGATTCTAGAAAAGGAACTCCTAATAATGATTCTAGGATTCATCCCTCTTAGGTTCCACATCTAGAGCCTAAATGGGAATGGTTGAAGGTCCATGTCTCAGATCTTGGATAGCATGCATAATAACCTCAATGAGATTCTGGTCCATGAGAGGATTTTATCTCTCTGGTTCATTAGTATCTTCCTCATATATCCTATTCACACATCTTCTCAAATTCATGATTCTACACAACATCAAAAAATAACATTGAAGACATCATAAGATTACTTAGATCATTAACTCAGATAATAGCAATGGGAAAATCAATCCCATCAAATAAGATATAAATATTTTGATTTAAAACTATCCAAATAAAAAGTAGGTAAAATAATATAATTAGATCAAATATTTTCTCAAGACGTCATTCTCAAACCACCCATAGTGACTTAAGCCTCATTATGATGATATATTTCCAAGAACTCACCCATAACTACCTCCTAGGTCCAGTCAAGATACCCCAAAATGAATACTGACATCAAGAAAAGATGCTTAACCTTCACCTTTGATACCAATTTTTCATGAACCAGCCTAGATACCCCAATACCCTAACACCTAAGCTGTCACTAACATGGTCCGAAGGGAATTCCCAATCCCCATGGGTTGGTGAGTAGCACCTGGCATTATACAAGATAAAATAAGGAACAAATTTTCCACAAACAGTGGAAGATAAAAAATACATATCAATATGATCAAAACTTCAATGGGCGATAGTGTCCGAACCAAATAGTTATATCAAAACCCCAAAATATTACATCACAAAGTACTCAAATATAGACAAGTTAAAACACAAAATTATTGAAGGTATCAACAATCCAAGCCTAAAGGGTCAAGAATATCCACCTCCTTCAAGAAGATCTTTCCCTTTGCTCAGACTCGGTAGAAGAAAATCTTCAAACTCGTAAAGTAAAAGGTAGGATGTGGACTAAAAATACCAGTAGGGTCTCACCAAGTGTTCCATAATAATATTTTTTTAATAATAAACAAAATTATTCTTTCAATTTAAATAAAATATCTCATTGTAATACAATTTCATATTTAAAACAAAACAAGATTTCATTTCAATATTATGGAAAACATTTCAAACATGTCTTAATAAATACTTTATATAAAATAGTTTAATAAATCAATAAGTATGAATAAACGTTTTATATCATTGGTAGTTATAATAAAAACAATCAAAATAAGTACTATGGTCATCTACCCTATAGTATGATATTTTCTAGTTATAGGATCCTCATACATATCATATTAGTGATCATGGAAACATGTGTACTCACATCCCTTGGGATAAGGATTAATAGGACTCATAAACATCCCATTGGGGATAAGATATTATTAACTAGGTACTTGTTAGAGTTTTAATTATAAATATATTGCTAGGGAATTACCATCCTAGCATGTTTGTCCCAAATAACCCACTAACTATTTATGCTCACATGTTCTCAATCAATCAATAGAAAAAGTAAAAATCATTTCATTTCAAATCAATCATTATTCACAATTCAATTTCCAAATTTTCCTTTTCAAAACTCCAATTCACTTTCAAAACAAAAATATGGGTTTTAATTAATTCACTCCTTTTTAATTTAAAACCAATCATAGGTTTTGATCAATTCTATTTAAGTCAATTTTCTAAAATCAATTCACAAATTCCATTAATTTATAAATTATTCCTCAAATTCCAATTCTATTGGAATTGGGTATTTTTTTCCAAAATTCCAAGACAATTCAAATAAAAATTCCAATTCATAACTAACTGTGTTTTTATAAATAAATTCAAATCAATTTAAATAAAATCAATTAATTCAAGGTTTAATTACATGGTGCAACTCAAATGGAATCACCTGCCTTTAATCATGGAATCACAATGCACACCACCCACAAAGGAATTTTCCGATGAAGAATAATGGAAAGTAAGATAAAGAAATGAAACCAAGAATTAATATTCCAATAAAAAGATTTTATATCCATAAACAATATGATGATCTAACACTCTCTAATTAGTAGAGAAAGAGAGAGTGGGAGAAGACACATTGGGGGAGAATCACTTACTAGAGATGGACTGAATGAGATCTACCATGCTTAAATCTGCCAAGGAATTGGTTTAAAGGATCCAAAAAGGGTTATTGAGAGCCTCTAAGACCAGATAAATAATTCTATGTTGGGTTACAGTCAAGTGGGGGCTTAAATAGGGGTTCGGAAATTTTTAAAATAATTTTCAAAATAAAAAATTCTTGTCTACATGGTTAGATGGGCAGGGCCACATGGTTAAAAAAACTATTCAACCTAACCATATTCCCCTCTATTGGGGTGCATAGTTTTTACTAGGTGAAAATATAGTTTTTCAAACTATGTGTCAACCATGTTAACCCCTACTATCTAGGGTTGTGCGATTTTCACTAAGAGGGCACATGGTTTGGGAAAATTATACACTAACCGTGCACATCCCAAAAAGCCTCCAAAATTTTCCAAATTTCACCCGAAGAACCCCTAAACAAGACCAAACTAAATCATGATAAAAAATAAGTGTTGAGGAGTACCTAAAAATCATTAATATAATATTGCAAAAAAATATGGTATATGTGTTAGGGTTCCCTATTCCTGATAAACCACCTTAGGGATCAAGTGAGGGTGAGAAGGATACATATAGAAGGCATATTGAGGATACTTCAGTTATTTATTGCATCATGTTGTCAGTTATGTTTAAATAGTTAAAGATGAGACATAATGAAATAGATACATACACCATAATATCTCATATCTATAAACATGAAAAAGAGAAAGAGAGGAAAAAGATAAATGAGATTATCATTGAACTATACAAGTGTAAACTGAATGATGGATTACTAACTAGTGATCACATAATCATGATAATAAATTATATCAATTAGTTATATATGGATAAGAAATTATCCATTAATCTCATATTATCATCCTTACCACCTAGATTCTCCATATTCATTAAAAACGTTAAGATAACAGTATGGATAAGTTGCTCAAGAATATTTTGAATATAGCTCTCCAAGTCAATAAAGATTAGTGGGAACATGGTTCCTCAGAAATTTTGGTGAATTAAGTGAGAGACAACATTGAAAAGCCTATAAATGTCCAAATTCAATGGTATCATTTCAATTTCCATCAAAGAAATAAAATTTTAGAGAGATAGCAATGAACATGAATCTATTTTCTTCAAATATGGCTAGAAAGGTCATTGGAAGAGGAATTATAATTAATTGATGAATAATAAGTATATTATAATTCAGATATATTCATCATTGTATGTAATATTTCTATTTAACTTCCTGAATATTTAATAGTATATGTGATTTACATAATTTTATCCAAATACAAGAACCAAGGAAGATCATAAATATTATAATAATTAAGAAGAATTTTCATGTTTTTTATGATACTTGGATCACAGATAAACTAACAAAGATCCTAAATTCATATTTCTAGGTGGATTGATTCTTATAAAACTATATATTTGTATTGTGTGTTACAAAAAAAATTATCTATGTGTCCAATTTTAACATAATAAGACATTATTTCATGTATAAAATGAATGATGTTATGGTCTACCATACTTAATTAGTAGTTTAATTATACTTTAATCAAAAATGCACAATACCATAAATCAATGATGAATACAAAATACAAAAATGAAATAATACCATGTTTTTGCGAGATAATTTTTTATCAAGTAAAACTAAAAATCAATTTCAAGGATATACCTATAAGGGTGTTTGGTGTATTTAGAGCTAAAAATATGAGGTATTACACATGTTAACATGTAAATTTTTAAGATAAAGAAATTTTTATAAATTAAAGGTGAGGAAGCCATAAATCTTCTAGAATTAGTTCATTAAGATATGTGTGAACTATTCTAAGTAGGATATAAGGGTAAATTCATATACTTTATTAGATTCTTTTAATATATTCAAGGAATGAAAATGAAGGAGATAATATGATTGGTAAATATTAGAGATTCTTTGGGTGGGTGAGCTAGAGAATGTCTTAAATAAGAATACATTGATCATTTAAATAAATACTATATAAAGTCATAAAATAAAATTAAGTTATATATATTATAGATAATATTATTTTAAAAGTAGGATCGATGATTATCATGAACTAACCTGAGCTACCCCTAATTCGGGTACTCAAGCCAACCCGATACTTAGCCTGAAGGGCATTCTCGATCCCCACGATATAGAAACTAGTGCGTAGGAATTTTGGATACAATCTTTTGAATGGTTTTTCCCAATAAATAATAATGAACACAGACAAAAAATCTAATCGGAAATTTGGTATGTCTTGTCCGTAAGTTAGACTTCCATACAAAACCAAATAAATAGTTTTAAACATTAAAATAAACCAAACAACCCATAAACCAAAAATACACATCTAAATCACTTACACATAAATTAAAGAGATACATAAAGACTAAACTAGGATATCAAGATATAATAATGCCCAAATTGGTTGATATATACATGGTACAAAAATAACTCCAAAGTAAACAAAAATAATCTAAAAAAATACAAACCAGTGGTCTCCACATGGGTGAAGGTAATCATCTGAAAACATCAACAAAACATACTCCATGAGTGACCCAAGAGAATTGGTCCACAAATAGAATATTCTTGAGTATTTTAAACTGAACCTATAAGATCCATTGAGTCTATAGACTCCAGATTTTATAAATATGGTGTGAGAAACGTTTCATCATGGTATTTCACCGATAAAATTATTTATATTATTCCTTTAATAAGTCATTTAGTTAATGATAATTTGAAAACCATTTTATGGAAATAATACCTTATTATAATTTTAAAAAGGCAAGCCATGTAAGAAAACCCAAAAATTCCTTTTAAAAACCAAACGGTATTATTAGAATAAGATAGATAAGTTCAAAGAAATTCAATTAGAAACCCTATATTAAGAAAATGTGGAAATTCATTTAAAACCATGGAAGATATAAAATTTAGATTAAACCACTTTCTTTACTAATTCACTTCAAAATCATATGATTACTTATTTTTAAAATGATCACCAAATTAATGAAAGAAAAGGAATAAAGTGTACACATGTAAAAAATCCCATAGATAAGAAGTATGTAAACCACACCATATGAAAATAACTACCAAATGATAATAAATATAGATAAAAATATAATTCAATAAATTAAAATAGAAATAAATTAATTTAAACAACAATATAATCCACTAAAATAAATAAAAAATAATTGAAATTGTGGTTATAGCCCTATGGAACCTACAGTTAAGTCATGTTAATATCATCATACTTTCTTATGTGAAAAAAAAATCATATCTAAACACTCATAGACTAACTAGGGAGAGTGTCTGAAAGTGCATAGTGGCATGTTAACACCCATCTAGTAGCACCATAACCATATCATCCATGTCATGGTAACATTTAGTTAGTTAGTGTGGTATTCCAAGGCTTGGTGGAGCATGTCAATGCCTAGTAGTACTTGTCATATATCCATATCTAAGTACCCAAGACACCTATAATCAACCAAATGTTGGTTAGTAATATCAATCACATGAAATTTCAATTACATATAAAAAATATCCCTCATATCACCTCCCAAAACCCCATTTATAAAATATACACTTTTCATCAAAGAATAGCACATTTCATTTATCCATCAAAATCAAAACACAATATATAGAAAGGGTCTAAATAAAAGTATCTTTTCATAAAATTACAACCAATCCTTTGATACTTAAATGATAAATCAAATCATAAATCCTTCTAAATTTTTTTCCAAATAGTCCTTAAAGATTCCTCCCAGGATCAAGACATTAAAACTTCTTTTAAAAACCAAAAATGACTCAAAATTTAATGACTAAATCCTTTAAACCAAAATGAAATTAAATTCCATGATAAATATATACAACACATATAATATGGAACCCAAACATCATTTAAGATATCATTACATATTAAAAAATCAAACCAAGATGTAAGAATCATAAAATTCTAGAAAATGAACACCAAAGCTCATTAAAAATCAAAACCCTTTGAAAAGACTCCATTTACTAAGAAAAAATATAAAACAATTTAGTTATTACTTATATAAAAAATTACAAGGACATTAGGTATCTTAAACATTTATTTAAAACATTTGTTTACATGAAACGTCCTCAATGGAATTTACGCAGATACCTAGATAACATTAGAAGTTATATATACTAATATACCATTGAAACCCATTTATGTTAAGAATTTAAAACCACAAAATTGGGGAAAACAACTATATAATCATTTAAAACTAGAATAATTCAACAATATATAAATAAAGGGTTTATAAAATTCAAGAACCCAAAGTAAGTAAAATAAATAAAGTCATATAGAAACTTCTACATAAATCCAAATAAAATCATGTTGCCTTTGAAAAATAATGAGATATTAGGTCTCAAGAGGAGAATTTGCATTACCTATACATTATAATCCTCAATATTTGGGCAACCCGTGACCTAAGGTTCAACCACCATATCTCCAAGAATATAAAGAAGAAAAAACAATAATATGATAAGAGGAAATGATGAAAAATATAATATAAATGAGACCTAACATTGAAGAATCCACTTAAAATATAAAAATAAACAAAAAATATAAGGAGGGTGAGAGGGGATAACTCATAGTAATCTCCTTAAGATACCTTTCATGAATGAGGGGTAAGGTAACCCATTTTGGGTTTAATTTTATAGGTTAATGGAAAAAAATCACAATTTTATGAACCTGGGCAGACTTTACTAAATCATGAAACCCTTAGTGGAAAAGTATGGTGAAGTCACATGGTTTACCCTAACTATTCAACAACTGTGAATAGAGGACCCATACATAAGGTTTTCTTTAATGATTACTCTAGGGAAAATCCATAAATTTCCCCTAGCCATGCACAAAGAATGTAAGGTGTATTGGTTTACCTAGGACCAACTATATGGTTTGGTTACATGTTTTTTAAACCTTACACCAAACAAGAATATATAAAAACCATTAAATTTTTTGAAACATTTAGCCCAAAATTCACTAACTCTAATAAATTAAATAACCAAGAATAAAAATTCACAAAATTGATATCGGGGTGTAAAAATTAACCGCAACCTATGAATTTATTCCACCAGAAAGTCACCAAATATTTAGAGGATTATATGATCATATTTACATGGAATAAAAGGGAATAATTATCATAAAGGGAGATATTAAAAGGTAAAAATCCCTTAAATGATTCCATAACTAAGGAAACCAATACATTAAGCACACTTCTAAATCCAAAAATGACACCTAAAAGTCCAAATGAGTTAATTAGAACTTAAGACCGACTGTGGGTGCCCCTAAAATAAAAGAATTATAATAATATGGTGGAATATAAGGAAAATATTGAAAATTATTAAGCATCACTCAACTAAAGAAACTAAAATGGATCAATCATTCAAACTCTATATCCATAACAGTATAGAAAGAAACATTACATCCTCTAAAGGAACATAGCACATCAAACATCCCAAAAGATCAAGTCACATATTAATTGTCACATACATGACTTATTTTAAAGTTAAATTTCATTTAATTTCCATTTATGCTTTGTTTTTGGGGTTTCTCAAGCTTTTATGGTGGAATGGGTGAGTTTTCGTGAATTGGGCCAAACCGTGAGACCAATTCCAGATTTAAAAATAAATTTTGTTTCTTTTATAAAATTTTTATTTTTTAATATTTTTCACCCATTGTAATTCATAAATGTTCTCCCCTGACATATTAACACCACCATTATAGTTTAGAGCCTTTATAAATCCATAACCAAGGTGTATATGTGTTTTTATTTAAGAGATTGGGCATGCCCAAAAGCCCAATTCCAGTTTTAAAAAACAAATTTGTTTAATTAATAACTTATTCAATTTTAAGGATTTTTCAGTGATTACACCTCTAACCCGAGACCATTGAACCTAGGAATTCCCCAAATCTCTTATCCCCCTCTTTGGAGATTGTTTTCATTGCAGAACATGTCGAAACTTCTTAAGATATCTCAATTTGGGAATATTTATAAAGGTAATTTGTTTCCTTCATAACTCCTTCAATTCTGACTCTTTTTTCCCCATTAAAATTCCTACATGGTATCATTATCCTTGTTCGAACCTCCCTTAAATTTTTGGATATTTTCAAATTCAGCTACTGGTGTATGTGAGCCGATTTCTACAAGATCCCTCAAGTAAGTTGGTCTTCTTCATTCTTCTTTCAATTTGCTTAGGGTTACATTCAATGTGATTCGGGTTTCATACCTTATCCATAAGTTTCCTAATGTATAAAAGTTAAGGTTCAAACTTAGGGTTTGATTTCTTGTATTTTGGGTGAATGATTTTGGTTTTAGGTTGGATTTCAATTCCTTGAGGTGTGGTGGTGGTGTGGTTTATGTTTCACACCATGTTTTGAGTGTTTCGACATAAAAGGTAGTTGATTCCATGTATAACCATTTTATGATGAATTAGCTTGCTTGGTTTATTAATTTAGTATGTTTAAAATCTCTTTTGTGTGGTGTGAAAACTCTTTTTTGATGGATTTAGTTAAGTGTTTTATTTTGTAGTTGCATTTTTGCTTAGAATTGGGTGCTTTTCATGCGTGGCTCTTGGGAAAATATTTGGGTGTATTTTATTACATATGAAAGTGATTTATTA
The DNA here is from genome assembly GCA_963277665.1 of Viscum album. Taxonomy (NCBI): domain Eukaryota; kingdom Viridiplantae; phylum Streptophyta; class Magnoliopsida; order Santalales; family Viscaceae; genus Viscum; species Viscum album. Next base: position 1,511,352,559 of record OY728158.1, read on the forward strand.
GTGTTGAAAAAGGCTTAAAATTCTGGTTTGTTAATTCCTTAATGTCATGTGGGGCTTGTAATGGGGTTTTTGAATGGTTTTAATGTGTCAAACCATGTTGTAATTCTTGAACGTGATTTGTGAAAACATGTGTTTTTCATGTGTACCTTTTGTGGTATTATTTGAGGTATTTGTATAAAACATGGGGGTGGTTTAATAAATGTTTTTAGGGCTGCCAATTATGCTTTGGATTTTTATTGGCATTGTTTTGGTCTTGAATTAGGTTTTTGAAATGGGTTTTGTATGCAAACCATGGTTGCACCTCTGGGATTGGTTTTATGAAAATTGTAAATGATTTAATGAGTTACACAAAGTGTGAAATGGTTTCTTATGTTATGTTTTGGTAATATTATGTTCCTAAAATTTGTTATTGAAACATAAAGTGTCCACTTATGTTGTAAAAAATTTTTGTAATGTTTTGTAATTTGTCGAGGTGATTTATGAAATTGGGATGTGGGTGCGAAACGTGTTTTCGGGCTCTTTTGCGTGAGTGTGATGTGCAAGATGGACTTTGTTTATGAAAAGGGTATTATTTAACATGTGAGTGGGTTGTTATGTGATGTTTATAATCTTTGGAATGATTTTATAAAATTGTTAACGGATATGTTGAATTGTGAAAGATGTGAAAAATGTGTTGTGGGATATTTTTGGTGTGAGTATGATTTCAAAATTTTTTTGAATGAAAAAGTGGATTTTTAGACTTGTGTGGAATACATGTTGGCTGTTTGGTGAACTTGTGATGTGAAAATTATATTTTCATGTGCAATTTATATTTATTGACTTGTTGAACTTGTCTGAGCACAAGGGGAAAACCCGTGTATCTAGGTGGGTGGATGTGTACTAGTATGCTAGTGAATCCATGGGGTTTGGCCTCAGTTTCACTTAGAAAGATTGATGCTTACAACTCTAACTAAAATATTATGATGATGATTGGGTACCACTAGTTTATGGGTATGTTCCTTTCTAGTGGCTTGTGCATGAGAAAGAATATTGTGATGGTTACTCTCACTGATATATGAGGTACATGGGACCCACAACGAGCTAGTGCCTAGGAGTTATTTCCTATTGCTTGTGCTCATTAGTTAATTTGTGATTACCGTTGGCATACGGTATAGTTGGCTGGAAAATTCATTAGTGTTGACATTATTTTTAAAATTTTCTATTCTTAATTATAGCCCACTTGAAAACTGTTTTATTTTTTTTAGTTTCATCTTTTAGAAATTGTAACTAGCATTTTCTGTTTACGAAAACTTGCAAGATTTCTGTCTTTGAATGTTTATCACATGGAATATCTTAGTGGTGGTATCCTACTTTTCATTTTCTCACACCCTACTTACACACATGGGTGTAAGTAGACTTGGTTATTTTTTTGTTTCAGGTTTGGATACATTTTTTAGTTCCAGTGGTTCGGGTTTCTAGCATGTCCTTAGTGGTGAAGTCTTGTGGAGATGGCTTGAGGGCGGTGCCCCTTTCCATGAGGGTTATTGGGCTGTTTCATTTTGATTTTTTACCTTTTTTATAGTCTTGTTGAGTTTTTTTTTAATATGTAATTCATTTCTGAATTTTTTAAAGATGGTTTTAGTTGGAAAAATCCAGATTCGTTTTATTGAGTTTGTTTGTTGTTTAATGTTTATAAACTCAGGTAAATTGTTCCCAAACATAATTTTATGATACCCGAGCACATGTTCCAGACCATGGGGATAGAGAACGCCCTTCGGGCCTTGTTGTGGGCTGGGTAGGGTGCCGGTTTTGATGGCGACCAGATTTGGTTCGTGACAAAATGGTATCAGAGCAGGTTCAGGTTAACTCTTTGGGTGGTGTTATTTGGGGAAACGTTGGGATAGTTTAGAGTTAGTATTGTTGGGACTTGGTATTATGGTTATGGGTAGTGTGCTTGATCACCAAACCTTATGATGGGATTCAAGTTACCAGGGTAATTTGGGACTTATCTAATTCCTTTGGTTTTCTTCATTTAATGATGATTAGGGGAAATGAAAAGATAGTTGGGTTAATGGTATTAGTGAGCTCACAGTGCCTAGAAAGCCATGTAGAGCTGGGGATATTCCTAAGAACACTCTTTGTGATAGTGAAGTGATTGGAATATGGCCACCAACCATATGTCCAAGTCACCCACTGTAACTAGTTTCTTCTCGCATTGTCTTGTGTTCTTTAGTTTTGAAATCTTGGAACTTTGGTTTTAAAGTGACTTGGTTTTAAGAAGTGTAAAGTTTTTGTGAAATTATTTTCAAATAAAGATGGAATGGTTTGATTTATGAAATGGTGGAACTAAAATTTCAGAATTATTTTCAAATGGAAAATGGTGTGCTTACACCTCTTTTGAAAGTAGAAACTATACTGAAGTTGGTTTTGAAAAATTGTTTCCAATAGAGTTTTATAAACAATCAAAGGGTGTTTTAATGGGATAAGATGATATGAAATTGATGTTAATAACATTAAAGTGAGTTCTTGTCTAAATGTTTGTGTCTTTCTGAAACGTTTAGTAATATTTGAATTGGGATTTTGATCTCTTGGTTAGTGGTTTTGAGAAAAAGGATGTGTTGGTTGACTGTTTTGGTTTTGAAAAGTGGAAAGAATCTTTGTTTTAACCTTTGGTATTTTTGTGAGCGACCACATGCATGTGATTATATGGGATGAGGGATGGTTGATGGCATGACTGGATGGGTGCTGGAACATATATGAGGAGGGTTCTTGGTGTGGCACAAAAACATGCATGTGTGAGGCCCATGGGGTACCATTGGTGGATACGCTTACCGCGGAACCGTTTGTTTTCAAAGAAATGGTTTTAAAGAAAAACATGATGTCTTGATAAATAGTTTGGGATGGTGTGTATTATGTGTTTTTGAAAAAGCTGATGTTGTGGGATGATTTGAGTCCAAGAACCCCTCCTGTTTGAACTGTGTTTTGGGTTTGGGTTTGGTCGGTAAGTTGTGTTTTAGGGACGGTTAGTGGTCTCTTTTGAAAAATAGTTTGGGACGCCTTTACGGTGGTTCCCTTCATGTGTTTGGATCTGGTTTGTGGTATATCTTGACTAATAGACCATCTTGGTTGGGTCCTTGGGTTCAATCGTTGGATAAGGTACACCCTATTAAGGGTTAGTGCACAACTGAAGTGCAACCCAGATTGTTTCACCATTTAAAGACCCTCTAGTTGATCAATATAAGGAATATTTTTCTTGATCTTTTTAGATTGAGTCTACACCATTTCCTTTCCTGGTTTTGTGTATCCTCTTGTAGTGGGAGAGTTATCATGGAAGGTTTAAAGAGACAGTAGATTCTTAAGTTTCCAGATTTTCCAAAGGTGGAAGTGGTCTGGGGATGTTAGCATGGATGAGTATCTAGATTGTGTCTAAGAGGTCCTCTCATTCCTTCGTAGTATCAACGAAGAAGGATTTCATGTTAAACTACCAGTTTGGTAAATGTGGTCATGATAGGATATTGTGGCCACTTTCTATAATTTTTTGTTGTTTGGGGATATAGTATAAGGTCCCTTTCCATTCATTGTTTATATTAGTCGCAATGGTCATATTCGGTGACTCCTTGTGATGTCATGTGCTCTATTAATCATAAAGGTGAAATTCATTCAATACTTTGAGGGTCTCTATTATGTTGGGAGAATGTACCCCTTGTAAAAACTTCAAAATCATCCATTTTTTAGGAAGGCGAGTATAGGTGTTATTTACTTCTATTGTTTCTCACCCGAAGAAACAATCTGTGATTTGTGTTCAGCTTTTAAGCCCTTGTTTCAGTGAAATATTGGGTTAGGGTAAAGTGAGTTTGGAATGTGTTATGTCTTGGAAATATTATCGGGGATTGCAGTGTAGTTTTTGGTGGCATCAAAAGAAAAATTCTCATTCAGGGGGTTTCCAAGGACTAACTGTGAGGCTGAAGATGCTTCGATCATTTGAGCTATAGCAATAGGTCTTAGAGAGAAGCTGGCTCATAGTTAGGGGAAATCCCTGGGTCATTTAAACCCTTGTATAGTGTCATATCCTCAGTGTGAAATATAGGAAGTGTTTAAACCTATGGTGTCATCATCTTCCTTGTGTTGTTATCGTTCAGTGGAAATAGGTGGAGGGCCTTGTACCCATGTCATCACCTAATGTCATTCCCTCCCCCTTTGGTTTCCATTGAGTCATTGGAGAATGGTTGGAAATTTGGCTAGAAATTTTGAGCATACATTTTGTGAATGATTAGTAGTGACAGTGTGCTAGTAATCCACGCGGAAAGAATGATCTTCATAGTTAGTTCACGGCTTCCCAAACCATGTGGACTAACCATGCGCCCTTCCCAAATATTTAAAAAAAAATTGGGTCTTTCTGTGTCGGCCCATGCTGGTCGGTTAAGATGGTTGGTTCATATGGTGGGGAGACTCACTATAATGATCATGTATGTTACTTCATAAATTTTTAATTTAATTCTACCTTTTTTACTAGGGATTCTATTCAGGCCTCCCCCTATTAGTGTCTTGATTCTGTCTCGGAAAAATATAGGTTTTCTCTTCTAGTGGGGAGCCTATTTGTGTCCCCCCTGCACCAATAACATAGATTTATCCATGGTCTTGGATTGGTGGTAGGTATTCTCGTTAGGAACTATATAGCTACCAAAATCTTCCTTGTGTAAACGTTGGTATTGGAGAGCACCCAATGGTTTAGTTAAATTATGGTAAGTGTAACATTGTTTGAAGTTGTTTTTCGTTTAGGTGAATTTCTTGAGTCTTGTTTAGATAAGTGATTGAAGAGTTTTCTTTTGGGATAAAGTATGAATGTAATTTATCATTCCAGGAAAGTGGTGTAAGTTTTTTTTTGTGAGAGTAATCCTTCTTTAATTGATCACTGGAGGTGTTTTGTCCCTTGGGGGCAAATCTTAGCAAAGAAGTACATCTAGGTTTATCGGTTGGGTTTGGTTTTGGTATCTGGATTTGTTGTGGCTTTCCGAGGATGGAAAGTTTTCATGGTGGGGATAATTTTCACATAAATTACTTATTTTAAATTTAAATTTCATTTAATTTCCATTTATGCTTTTTTTTGGGGGTTTCTCAAGCTTTTATGGTGGAATGGGTGAGTTTTCCTGAATTGGGTCAAACTGTGAGCCCAATTCCAGATTTAAAAATAAATTTTGTTTTTTTATAACTTTTTTATTTTTTAATATTTTTCACCCATTACAATTCCTAAATGGTATACCCTAACATATTAACACCACCATTGTATTTTGGAGCCTTCATAAATCCATAACCAAGGTGTATATGGGTTTTTATTTAAGGGATTGGGTCTGCCCGAAAGCCCAATTATAGTTTTAAAAATCAAATTTGTTTAATTAATAACTTATTCAATTTTAAGTATTTTTCGGTGATTACACCTCTAACCTGATCCCAATGAACCTAGGCGCGCCCCAAATCTCTTCTCCCCCTCTTTGGGGATCGTTTTCGTCGCAGAACATGTCGAAAGTTCTTAAGCTTTTTCAATTCGGGCAGATTTATAAAGGTAATTTGTTTCCTTCATAACTCCTTCAATTATCGCTCTTTTCTGCCCATTCAAATTCCTACATGGTCTCATTATCCTTGTTCGAACCTCCCTTAAAAATTTTGTCTGTTTTCAAATACATCTACTAGTGTATGTGAGGAAATTTCTACCAGATCCCTCAAGTAAGTTGGTCTTCTTCATTCTTCTTTCAATTTGCTTAGGGTTACATTCAATGTGATTAGGGTTTCATACCTTATCCATAAGGTTCCTAATTTCCAGAAGTTAGGGTTAAAACATAGGGTTTTATTTCTTGTACTTTGGGTGAATGCTTCTGGTTTTATGTTGGATTTCAATTCCTCGAGGTGCAGCGGTGGTGCGGGTTATGTTTCGTACCTTGTTTTGAGTGTTTCGACATAAAAGGTAGCTGATTCCATGTATAACCATTTTATGATGAGATATATTTCTTGGTTTATTAATTTAGTATGTTTCAAATCTGTTTTTTGTGGTGTTAATACTATTTTTTGATGGATTTAGTTAAGTGTTTTATTTTGTAGTTGCGTTTTTGCTTGGAATTGGGTGCTTTTCATGTGTGGCTCTTGGGGAAATATTTTGATGTATTTTATAACAAATGAAAGTGATTTATTAGTGTTTAAAGGGGATGAAAATTCTGTTTTGTTAATGTCTTAATGTCATGTGGGCACTGTAATGGGGTTTTTGAGTGGTTTTAATATGTGAAACCATGTTGTACTTCTTGAACGTGATTTGTGAAAACATGTGTTTTTCATGTGTACCTTTTGTGGAATTGTTTTAGGTATTTGTATAAAACTTAGGAGTGGTTTAATAAATGTTTTTAGGGCTGAAAATTCTGATTTGGATTTTTATTGGCATTGTTTTGGTGTTGAATTAGGTTTTTGAAATGGGTTTTGTATGAAAACCATGGTTGTACCTATGGGGTTGGTTTTATGAAAATTGTAAATGATTTAATGAGTTACTCAATGTGTGAAATGGTTTATTATGTACTGTTCTGGTGATAGTATGTTCCTAAAATGATTTTTTGAAACATAAAGTTTCCAGTTATATTGAAAATCATTTTGGTAATGTTATGTTATTTATCGAGGTGATTTATGAAATTGGGATGTGGGTGCGAAACGTGTTTTCGGGCTGTTTTGTGTGAGTGTGATGTGAAAAATGGACTTTGTTTATAAAAAGGGTGTCATGTAACATGTGATTGGGATGTTATGTGATGTTTATAATCTTGGGAAAGATTTTATAAAATTGTTAACGGATATGTTGAATTGTGAAAGATATGCAAAATGTGTTGTGGGGTATTTTTGGTTTGAGTATGATTTCAAAATTCCATTGAATGAAAAAGTGGATTTTTATACTTGTGTGGAATACATGTTGGATATTTGGTGAAATTGTGATGTGAAAATTATATTTTCATGTGAAATTTATATTTATTGACTTGTTGAACTTGTCTGAGCATAAGGGGAAAACCTGTGTATCTAGGTGGGTGGACGTGTACTAGTATTCTAGTGAATCCATGGGGTTTGGCCTCAGTTTCACTTAGCAAGATTGATTCTTACAACTCTAAATAAAATATGATGATAATTATTGGGGACCACTAGGTTATGGGTATGTTACCTACTAGTGGCTCGTGCATGAGAACGGATATTGTGATGCTTACTCTCACCGAGATACGAGGTACCTGGGACCCACAATGAGCTAGTGACTAGGGGTTATTTCCCATTTCTTGTGCTCATTAGTTACTTTGTGCTTACCTTTGGAATACGGTAAAGTTGGATGAAAAATTCAGTAGTGTTGAAATTATTTTTAAAAGTGTTGATTCTTAATGATTTCCCACTTGAAAACTGTTTTATTTTTTTATTTTCATCTTTTAGAAATTGTAACTAGCATTTTCTGTTTATGAAAACTTGCAAGATTTTTGTATTTGAATGTTTATCACATGGAATATCTTAGTGGTTGTATCCTACTGGGAATTGTATCACACCCTACTTACACCCTTGGGTGTAAGTAGACTTGGTTATTTTGTTGTTTTAGGTTTGGATACATTTTTTAGTTCCATTGGTTTGGGTTTCTAGCATGTCCTTGGTGGTGAAGTCTTGTGGAGATGGCTTGAGGGTGGTGCCCCTTACCATGAGGGTTATTGGGCAGTTTTATTTTGATTTTGTACATTTTATAGTCGTGTTGAGTTTTTCTAAAATATGTAATTCAGTTCTGAATTTTTTAAAAGATGGTTTTAGTTGAAAAATCCAGATTCGTTTTATTGAGTTTCTTTGTTGTTTAATGTTTATAAACTCGGGTAAATCATTCCCAAACATAATTTTATGATACCCAGGAACTTGTGCCAACCCGTGGGGATTGGGAATGCCCTTCGGGCCTTGTTGTTGTCTGGGTAGGGTGCCGGTTTTGATGGCGACCAGATTTGGTTCGTGACATTAATGGACTAACAACAATAAAGAATAGGGAAAAGAAAAAGAAAAAAAAGAATGGAGAGGAACTACCTGAACAGGCTCCCTCGTACTACTATCTATGTTTCGGTATAATAATTACATTAAATGAATTTTTGAAAATGACTCATTCAACCACAATGATGATAGGTCTTCAAGAATTTTAAATAAGTGGGCTTTTAATTCCCAAGACAACCACACTAGAAACATACAAATATCATTTCTTTATATGAGGAAGTTTGATAGAATGGGAATATCCTCCCAAATCACTTTTATTTTGTAAATCGGGTCCATCCTGCTCTTAATCCTCACAAGATAGAAAAATATTACAAAAAAGAAAAGTTAGATCCACCACTCATCATAGGTTTCCTTGAAAAAATAAATTCTATCATCATATCCTTATTGACTATATCCCGAACCAAAACCAGATTAGATGAGAACATTTCTGAACCAAGGATTGAACATAGGCCATGAAAAAAGAATGAATTCTATGTCAAGAATCTTCATGTAGAGTTTAAACACTAATAAGGGTTGGTCTATAACACTCCACCTTAATTTGGGGTAGGTTTATAAACTATAAGGACTATAGCCAAACCATGAGAGATATTAATATAGGGAAAATTCCATAATACAGACTTACCATAATTCATCAGAAATTTTTTGGGAGAAATTATTTAAATAATAATAGAAACATGAGACCCACTCAGAGTAATAAAACAAATACCCATTAAAATAGGTATCCCTCACAATGAGACTAAAAATCAAACCACCTCTCATTTAAACTCTTTCAAAATAAAGTCAACAATAACATTCATCAATTTCAAAATCATAATAGTCTACTTAAAAATATATTCATAGTTTTAAAAATCCATAATTGAAATCATTTATTAAATCCAAAAACACAAAGTTCATTTCAAACCAAAATAAACCATGATTCAAAGTAAAATATCATAATATTAAACACAAACACCACAAAAAAACTAAAACACTAAAGGATATTAAAAATTCTTTTTAAATCCTATTCATAATAAAGTATAAAATCATCCACATTGGTTTCAAAATCATAAAATCCCACTTGAAATTAGTTTTAAAATTCACATGCTCATCCTAAAAACATTTAAAAGTCCCCAAACACAAAATTCATTTCAACTCAATTTGGAAGACAGATTTATCAATTTTCCAAAACTTATATTTTTCCATCAATAGAAAGTTTTTAAATATAATGAATCAAAAAATTACAAACAAATAAAATAAATAGATCATAATAACTCTTCCTATTTTATCCCAGATAGTAAACAAAAATAAAAAAACCAACCCAGAAGAAAGATGGGTTTTAACACAAAATTTAAAGGGCTTAGTGGTTTTACATGTCTTGGATATATGATTTTTCTAACTGTGTTTCAACCGTACAACCACCACTAAGATATTTTCAGAACCATGAACATGGGTTATGAATTATTTTCTATACCATTCATAATAACCATGTTCTTATATTCCTTCTCTCATTTTCACCAAAAAACATGAAAAATATTTAAACAATCTACATGACCTTAAAAAAATTCAAAAATATATCAATATAAATAAAAATAAACTATAATAAATGAAAATAATGAATCAAAAACTCATAAAACACCACCTAAATACCTATGGTAACTCAAGGATTGGAATGAGAAAGAGCTATCTAGACCCTCCTTGCACTTACCTCTTATGTTCTGAAATTCCTATCTCCAATCTACCAAAACTTCCCAAATAACCAGTGAGATTTTATTTGATACCATTTTTTCATGAACCGACATGGGATACCCCTAATACAAGTACTAAATATGGCCTAAGATAATGATTTAAAGTCATTCTTGATCACCAAAATCTAAAAACTACTTCCTGGGTATCTAGGATACACTCTTTGGAATTGTTTCACCCAATAAATAATAATGAACACATAGAAAAAATGAAGGAAAAAATACCTCATGGTGGTGTTTTTTCTTGATTTTGTTTTTTGAAAAGTTTTGAGGTTGTTGATGGTGGATATTTATCAAATAATTCATGAAGTTTTATCATGAATGTCTGATCTCATGGAGTGTGAGATGTCTGATCTTGTGGAGCGTGAGATGTCTGATCTCACAGAGGGTGATATGTCTAATTTTATGGACTTTGAGATGTTTAATCTCATGCAGGGATATATGTCTAATATCATGGATCATGAGATGTATGATCTCGTAGATCATTAGATGTATGATCTTGAAAATTATGAATATTAACTGATCTTGCAGAGTATGAATGTCTAATCAATCATAGCATGAAATGTATGATATGATCTCATGAATAACCACATTATTGTTAGATGATCTTGTATTGAGATTAGGTGAAGTGTTTAAATCCAAATCATGATTTTCATAAGATCTCATGGTGATTTCACACACGGCACACATGACTGTCAGTTGATCTCGTGAAGAGATCATGAAAATAACATAATGAAGAAAAACTAGAAATGACTTTGGTATCTATCAATCATTCAAAAAACGTTGACCTCATGATTGTCTTTGGAATATTGTGACGGGTTCATGAAAATAATCGTAAGACAATGGCACTGGACACATCATTATCTTTGGATCTTGTGATGGAATCATGTGAAGTACATTATTTTTAGTGGATCTCGTTATGGGATCACACAAATCATTAGAAGAAAATGTCTCTAAACATATGATTGTCACTGGATATCACAATGGGATTATGTGTCACACTCAAAGACAATAAAAATGATCACATGAATCACTTGTGACATGTAGCAGGTGATCATGTGAATCGAACATGTGAAGCACATGATATGGATTGTTGAGATGGTGTAATAGATGGATGTGTGTGATTTATGGAGTTAAGGTGGTGTATTTGTTCCTATAAATACCTCATAACCCATCTTTAAGAACTTAAGAAGTTTTCTTAAGTGGTTTGATCTAAATAAAAAAGTATTTTACATGACCTAAACAAAGTCTTGTACCGAAGTATTATGATCCACGTAATTATATGATGGTCTCTTAAAAGGATCTCATGAAGAAGTATCATGAAGGGAATTATGTGTAGGTTGTTTGCAGGAATAGTAAAGCTGTTGATATATCACTATCCATGTGATCTAAACAAGTTCTCATGATCTGTTTGATCTGGATGTATCACAATCCACATGATCTGGAGGTCTCATAGACCACATGATGTGAAGATATCATGAAAGAGGTCTCACACTAGGATCTCGTTAAAAGGGTATCATGAAAGGGGTCTCACGCCAAGATTTTTACAAGGGGTCTCACACCAGGATCTCACAAAATGGGTTACACAATAGGATCTTGTGAAAGTAATTACATGCAAGGATATCATATAGGATTATTATGGATGAGTCTCAAACAGAGGTGTTTGTCATCTTATTGATGAAACAATTTCATAAAGACACACACAATTTTGAATCAACTCATAACTAATTTTTAGAAGACTCTATTCGAGGAGCAGTGTGTTCTCTTCAGATAGAGAGCAGTGAGATTTCAAATTGTGAATGGCTGTAAAGCATGGGGGACAATGAGTCCACTCAAAACATTGTAACGAGTAGTGATATTTAGTGGATTTTTAAAATCAGTACATTTCATTTTTATACTCCTTATACATAGCCTATTTAGAGTAAACCAAGCAAAATTTATTTTCTCTATGCATGTTTTAATTTCCATTTATACTATGTGATAGGAAGGAGAGAGAATAGAGTTTTTTCTAACAATGAAACAAGATCTAAAGAGATAGTTGATTTATTCTATCATGACCTGATTCAACCCCCCCCCCTGGGGTATTTAACCTAGTTGAGATAACAAAGGTGTTAGATTAAAGGGTTAAATTCATAGTTTCTCTCTCAGTGTAATCAATGGAAGCTATCAATCACAAAGGAGTTTTGATCTTCAATGGAAATAATTTCAAGATATGGAAAAATTAGATGCAACACTTATTTTTATCATTAGGTATGGATGTATTTAGAGATGAAATTTATGTTATTTTATCCAAAATGGATAGTGGGGTTTTATCCAAATATGAATTTAGAGAATTGGATGTTGATGCTAAAGTAATCAATGCCTTAGGTAGGGGCGTTATCCAACCCAATCTACACAATAGTGATGTCATGTAAGTTATCAAATATCATGTGGGAAAATATTCAAAATATCTATAAATGTGATTCAAAAGTCTGATTATATGAACTACAAGTTCTATGGAAAAAATATGAGGACATGATAATGTGCCCCAACAAGACTGTAGATGCATTTTTTTGATCGGGTGAATGTTATTGTGGAATACATGCATGGTCTTAGAGAAATTCTTGATGTTTTAAAGATCATTAAAAACATCCTAAGGAGAATTTGACCTTGATTTAATTCTAAATTATTTGTACTGGAGGAAAAATATACAAAGGATTTGACATTGGATATCTTATATAGTAATCTTGTTTCTTATGAGATGAGAAATGATAATAATGAGTCTGTGGAAAAAGGAATGTCTAAACAAGTGGAATTCAAGTCTATGAATAAGATCTCTCTATAAGATGTTCAGGAAGAAGATGTTTTAAATGATGTTATGTCATTTTTTTCTCAAATATTCAAAGGGAAAAAGGAAATTTTAAAGGAAGACTTCCTCTTGCATTATTTTATTGTAGAAAAGTATGACATCTTTCAGTAAAGTGTTTTAAGAATTTTCAAGATAATAATGAGGGTAATAATGAAACTCCCAAGAATAATTATACAGCTATTGTGAAATGCAGGAAGAATACTATGATTAATTTATTTAAAAATAAGAATAAAATTTCACAATAAAATGATTATTCAAAAGAATCTGAGGCATAAGATATGGAAGACTACAAATATCATGAAGAAGGTATTATTTTGGTAGTTATAAGTAACTCCTAGAAAAGGGAAAAAGTTACAATGATCAAGGAGAAGTTGAAGGAATAGTTGACCTCTAGGTTTAAATATAATTTTCTCTTGAAGATATATATATTTGCTGAGACAAAACAAAGAAATATAATAGGGTGGTTCATGATGCCAAACTCTATATGAAGCTACAGGAAGAAGATAAGTCTGAGGTTAATGCTAAAATTAAAAGATTAGATCTAAAAATCCAGATAACTCATAGAAAGTCATTGAGTTCAAACTCAAGGTTGAATAATATACCAAGGCTATCAATAGTTTGACTAAGACAATAAAATATCAATTCAAGCGTACCAAATAACTAGAGGATGAACTTTTCATCTTATGAAAAAAGGTGAAGGATCAAGAGAAACTCTTGAATAATGATATAATATTAGGAAAGAAGGTTTCACAAGCAATAAAAAAAGTGAAATTACAATTTGGATGTCTAAAAAACCATCAAAGTAATGTCTAGAGAAACTTTTTTCATGTTAGAATGAAAAAGTTGGAATGGGAGTTGACCATAAACAAAATCAGTAATGGTTTATGTTAGACTCGAAGATCCTACTCCACGGTTGAATATTGATTTGGGTATGAATTAGAATCAAAATATTTAGAGAACTCAAAGGAAAATCAGTGGTACAAAAATGATGCACAATGATACACCTCATATCAGTTTATATTGTTGTGGAAAGTTGGTATATTCTCAAAATTTATGTTATATAGACAAAAGGTATTGATGGGATCAAGAGAAATAGAGGCATCCAAATAGAGTTCAATATTCCATGAATTCTTTTGAAGGTCGCTATTTTTATTCTAGAGGACCCAGGAACATGGCTATATATTTCTCATTGACAATGTGAATGAATGAACTAAAGTAGAACCAAATCAATTTCATGAATTAGTTCAAGGGATCATCGAATGAGCTGAGAATGATAATTCAATTTGAATCAATACAAGATGATATTGGACTATCATACACTGAGGAAGATCAATAATATCAGTCAACGTCAAGTATAAATTCAAAGACATGGATCATAAAAAATATATATGAGTATAAAATGGTTGTAGAGAGTTCCTTTAAAGCATAATATTGAACTGGAACATGGATCATTAATAGTGGATGCACCTCCCATATGATAGGAAATAATTTTTTTGGTGATAATAATTTGTTTAGACTAGGTTTATGTCATAATATTTGGAGATAATGAAGGTCTGAATATTATTGGATTAGGAAAATCCAACATTGGGGGTAAATACATGAGATGTACAGATGTCTTGGTTGTTGAAGGTCTCAGTCACAACTTGCTAAGTGGTAGTCAATTATGTGGCTTATAACATGCTATAATCTTTAACAAAAAAATGTTTATCACCAAGGGAAAATATGGAGCAATTTTTTTGAAAGTAAAGCACAAGAAGGGGAATCTCAACCTTGTGAATCGAGAAGAAGATATGTGTTTCCTATCTAAAGAATAGGAAAATCATCTATGGAATACGAATCTTTGTCATCTAATCCAATCATACTTGGAAAATCTGGAAAAAATTTATGATGCTCAAGATCTCCCTAAGTTATCATGTGATCATACTCATTCGTGAGATGCTTGTCAATAAGGTAATATTACTCGAAAGACAGATAAGAAAAAAGATCAAAGGTCAACAAGAGTTCTTGAACTAGTGCATATTGATGTATGTGGACCTATTTTAGGAAGATATATTAATGGGAAGAGATATTATGTCATTTACATTGATGATTTTAGCATAATGAAATGGGTATCAATTATCAACCACTAGTCTAAAGTGTTTATTTTCATAAAACATTATCAAAGGGGAGTTGGAAAGATGCTAGATCAACAATATGTCTAGAATGAAGTGGTTAAGAAAAGAAATTAGATTATCAACAATATGTCCATAATGATGCTTATCGAGCAAGAACTTACATATAATTTTTTTAATAATTAGTGTTGAAATCAATATACATTTCTAAAAAATCCTTATTGTATTCCAAGGAAGAAAATACTTCATACAGGATATGGTATGGAAATAATCCAACATCTAAATGATTTTGAGTCTTTAGAAGTAAGTGTTTTATTCTTAATAAGGATAAATATAGGTAGATTAAATCTCATGGGGATGAAGGGATGTTTCTTGGATACTCAGAAAAAAAAGTATTTAAATTCTTCAATAAAGAGATGGTAAAAATTATAGAGAGAAATGATATTGTTGTGGTGTAAAATGAGTGGAATGTATAAAAACCTAGGAATAGTATCAATAGGATAGTGATGAGGTGGTGAGTATCTCAGGGGATGTGTAAGTACTAGAGGTAAATTCAAAAGAAGGTTCAGATTGTGAGTAGAGTAAACATGTAAAGAAACTAAAGATCCAAGCTGAAATTGATAGGCATAATATCATCAAGGATTAGATAACTTCATTGTAGGTGAGGAAATGAATACTCTGCCACAATAATCTTTCTTATCACAGGTAGAGCCAAAGTGTTTAGAATAAGCTTCAAGAGATGAGATTTGGGTTCTACTAATGAATGAATAACTTGACCCAATATAAAATAATTAGACATGGGATATTGTTTTGAGACCAAAAAATAAGAATTTCATCAGGAACAAATTGGTTTTCCATAAAAATCTGAATAAATATGTAAAAATAATCAGAAACAAAGAATGACTAGTATGTAAGGGATACTCCCAATAGAGGGTATTGATGTTGATGAAACATTTTCACCTATTGTAAGGCTATAGACAATTTGATTATTCTTGGACATATCAATGAAAATGAAAATCAAATTTTTCTAGATGGATTTCAAGTCAGCATTTATGAATGGGGTTTAGGAAGAATAAGTATATATTTAACAGCCATATTTTTTCTCATTCATGAAGGTGAGAAAAAAATCAATTAAATAATGTTCTATATGGGTTGATATAGGAACAAAGATCATGGTATTCATGGCTTGATCAATATTTGAAAAATCTCAGTTTTTAGTGTGGTATAGTTGATTATAATCTCTATGTGAATAACACGAGTGATCAAAGGATGATGGTGCTAGTATATGTTTATGGCATAAACTTTTCTTGGATAAAATTAAGTGCAGTGCAAAAATATTTCAGAATTCATGAAATGAAAATTAAAAATGTCAATTGATGGTGAGCTAACACTTTTCCTTGGTTTACGGGTAACTCAAGGAATACCTAGGACATTTATTTCTTATTCAAAATATGTGAAGGAGATTCTGAGAAGATTTGGGATAGAAAAATAAAAATAAATAGAAACTATGGTTGCAACATGGATGAAATTTTCAATGATTGATGAAGGTAAAGCATTCAATATCTCTGAATATAGTCAAATAATTGGAAGTCTATTATATTTAACAATAACATTACTTGATATTTTTTTTCAAAATGCTAGGAAAAATGGTATTAAACTAATCCCAAGTAAATCCTCTTACTTGTATTAAAAATAATACTTCAGTATATCAAGGGTATGATGGATTTTGGTTTACTATATAATGAAAAATATTAGTAAGAGTTATTGGGATTTACATATATAGATTGGGTTGGTTCAGAAGATAATCAAAATTCAAAATTAGGTGGTGCATTCTGTCATGGTGGACTATGTATTTCTTGAATAAGTAAGAAACTATATTGTATTTCATTGATAACCATAGAATATGTATATATTGTGGCTACTCAATCTTGCGTGCAGTTATTATGGATGAAGTAGTAGCTTGAAAATATGGGAGTGGATGTTAGGTCTCTGATCAGAATCCATTGTGATAATTCAAGTTCTAAAAATCTTAGCAAAAAACTAGTCCATCACTCATGGATGAAGCACATTGAAATAAAGTATCATTTTATCAAGGGGAAGGTGGATCATGGGTTTATAAAGTTGGATTATGTGCCTGTATAACTATAAGTTGTAGATATTATGATAAAGGTCTTACCTAGAGAAGCATTTGAATGGCATCGACTGAATCTTGGAGTTCAGTCGATACCCCACACTTAAAAAATGTGGATATGGGTCCCCCTCTCATTAAAGTATGGTTTGTTTTCCTATATATAATGATATGTGTTATTTACCATGTTGCAAACCAAAAAGGAATGATCTTTGGGTTCATTGACAAATGGGGGTAAAATTTCTTAATCAAGGTTGGGGAGAAGCTGATAGAGGGAGTAGTAAAATAGGTGGGGCATCAAATTTGATGACACTAAAACTGGTATATCAATGAATAAGATCCATGAAAAGATTTTTAGTGGAAGGTTCAAGAATTAAGTGATTCATTGATGAAATTTTCTTGTTACTCATATTTCTCAGGATGAGATTGACTCATGTAGTCTTAGAGTACGTGTTTAGTAATTCCCTGATCACTATCTAGTGTTGTTGAAGGAAATGGTTTTTCATGCCCATGACTTGTCAATAATTTGGTTCTTGAATATTATAAGTGTTTTCAACAAACCACAGGGGGTTGTTGGGAAAAATCCCTTATAATAGTGATTTTGGTTTGATTTAGTTTTTTTGACAAGGTTTTAGGATGTTGATGAAGGCTGGTTGTTAAAGAATGCATGAAGAGTGAGAATTAATGTCTGATCTCGCAGAGCACAGGATGTCTGATCTCATAGAACATGAGATGTCTAATTTCATAGAGCACAAGATGTATGATCATACAGAGGGTGATATTTCAAATCTTATGAAGCATGATATTTCTAATCTCGTAAAGGGTAATGTAATACCCTGAGATATTATGAGATATATTCCTTTTGATTTCATTGATGTCTTTTGTTGTACGCTACACCAAGATTAGCTTGTGCTATACGCAACACAATATTATCTTGCAGTATACGCAACACTATACTTAGCTTGTGTTACAAACACTTTCAAGTTCATTTGATAGAATTCATTTCATGAAACACTAAGTATAGATTTTGTTAAATGTATAAAATAACTATGTTTGGATTATGTTATACGCAATATCAAAGTAAGATTTCACTGAACACAACACTGACTTGGATTTCGTTACACTCAAGAGCAACCTTCCTCGATAGCTTGCATTGTGCGCAATACCAAGTTTCACTAAATAATGATATATTGTTAAAATATTAAATAAATTATACATTACGATTATTATTAACCACATTTTGAATTTTATATAACATTAAAATTCATCTTATGTATTTTCTACAACATGAGAAAATAATAAATTCAATTTTTCAGATAAAAGAAGTATTTTTCAAAAAATGTAGTTTTTCCCCTTTTTAGTGGTGCACTGATTTTAAATATATTTTTTAAAACTTTTATATGTTTTATTTGAAAAAATAAAAATCTTCTTTGGAAGTGGTACATCAAAATTTAACTTGGTTAAAATTTTGGTATTTTTCTGATGAAATTCATATTTTGATGAATAGTGAAAATACTGCATTTTAATTCAAAATTGCCTTTTCATCTAATTTATTTAAATAGTTATATTATCTTTTCAATTAGTTTTAAAGTATAATTAGATTAAATTTTTATCGTTTAATCCAATTTTTTTCATTGGAAGTAATTTCACATTAAATTGGATATAAACACATGACAATCTTTTGATATGTTTTTACTTCTTAAAAACCCACTTTTTGGTTTTGACAACAAAAATTATTTTTAAATTAATTTCTCATAATTATTTGTTTTGAATTATAAAAAATGGATTTAATATTTGGAATCAGTGGGTCTAAATTATCTTAATAGGTTAATTTTATTTTTTGGATATTATGAATAGTAACTACGGAAATATTTATTTACCACATTTAAAGTTAAATCGGATAATTATGGCAACTAACAATATGATAAAGATAATAAAATTACCCTAAGACCTGAAAAAATCATATTGGATGAATTAAAGTCTAAAAATATCACCTATGGATTGTAATTGATTCATTTAATGGACTTGTTTCCATGAAAGTGTTGTAATTATAATTAAAACAAAAGAAGGTGACAACATGCCACTCTCATATATCTTATAAGTATAATAATTTTAATATGGTGATAAAAATTATAAAACTTAAAAAATAAATAGTCTCCAGAAATATGATGAAATTATATACATCATGTGAATTTATTTATAATTTTTAAAGATTAAATAATACCATTAATGATGACATAATAGTGACATAGAAATTATTTTATTGATAGAAATATCAAACAAATGATTCTAAAAATAATAAAATAAATATCATATAAACTAATTAATGTGCTCCATTAATTTTCTAGGTGACTATTACATGTTAGGATTGTATTAAAAAAATTAATTTATCTTCTGTGTGGATTTTATTTAAAGTCAAATAAATGAATAGTTTCAAAATTGACACTTGATATTTTATAAAAATAACATATTATTAAATTATTTAAAAATCACAAAAATATTTAAAAATTACAAAGTGAAAATTATATGGTCTAAAATTTCATAAATTATCCAATTATAGACAATTTAAAACACATAAGTAAATATTTATAACCATTTAATATTTAGAATGTTATTACCACAAATAAAATTAAATAGATTAAATAAGGACAAATCAAAATGATAAGTTTTAAAATAAAATAAAAACATGTATAAATTTTATTTTTTGATATAATTTAGACCCATACACATCTTATCTTTTAAATAAATGAGTTTGGGATCATTATAAACTGAAAATGAATTTATAATAAATTAATATTTGAAGACTTTCCAAAGGTGCCCCTCCCCTCTCTTATAAAAGGGCACCTCTCCAATTTTAGTTACACATTCAAAGCCCTTTGGCTTAGAAAACCCATGCCCAAATCTCCTCCAAACTTCCCTCACTTAACCCTAGAGGTCACCCTTTGGGAATAAATCCATCTTAAGGAGTCCATTTGTACATACCAAAAGGATATACCTGGAAATAGGTAATTGTTTTATCGCCTCTTTCAAAATTATTTTCTTCTTCTACTTCCTATTCTTATGTTGTTTAAATACTAAATTAATAACTCCAATATATTATACATGATTAGATGTTATTATAATTATGGGAATACTTATACTTCCTTTTATCCATCCTATAAATAACAATATCACCATGTGTGTGTACGTAAAGTTTACCGTCTCCACATTGTGGTGTAATTGTTATTCAACAATACTTGATTTGGATGGGTATATTGATGATAATAATGGGTGTAAATAAGTATTATAACATAATAATTATTCGGTAAAATTAATATACCATCCAATTCCATACTATTTAACCATCATGGGAATGATATAGCCACTCGTGCATACATACAACTTACTGTATCCACGACACGATGAGATTCATTCTCCACGTTGACCATTCAAGAATGATTATAAGGTATATATAATAAATAATAATGAAATATATTAAATAATAATGCAACTATATTTATTTGTGTATATATATATTTGTTTCTGTGTGTGTGTGTCATTTACTTGCTTCCGTTCAATTTAATAAGGAAACGGGAACAACGTTCATGCGTACGTACGGCCTACCGTCTCCATGAATAGTGTATTCCATTTCATTTATCTTTCTATTATATATATTTATATACTGAATATATATGATATATAAATCATGTTTTACATTATGGAATTAATTAAATCACAATCTAAGTAATAATATCAAGAATAAAAAGTCAAACATGTACGATAAATAAAATGATTATTAAAAACGTTGCTTTAACATGGAATTGATAAATGAACAGGTAATATAAAGTCATAAGTGAATAATATATGATTTCATAAATATTATTATTGTTCTATTACAAGTTAATAATATGTTTAAACCCACTATATAGGAGTTCCAGACACATACGGAAGAAATTGGACCTAAGGTAAGGGATAACTTCGCAATCTCATTATTTTCCAAGATTGTTTATATATAAGTGTTTACTAGGGTATATTTATCATCCACAACCATGTTTCCTAAATATATAATATTATTTATATTATTATACTATTTTTTAAATTCAATTTTACCCATTTGTGACTTTTTGTTAAACAGTATGGAAGGAATCTTTCTTTTATTTTTTATAAGAAGTAATTTTTGACTTTTTCGACCAGAGTACGAGAAGAATGTCTTTTTTTGACTTATATGGCATGAACTAATTTTTATATCTTCATAACACCTTATTTCCATGAATCTTATTCTACACTATTTCAAGTTTATTTTCAACTAAATAATTTTCTTTTAAAATATCCCATCATTTTGAGAAAAGAAAATATTTTTGAAGAAGAAAGGATATTTTCCTTAAGAATTAAATTCAAGTGTTTTATCAAAATTATTTTCCATCTATGATAACATTTGGTTATGTTTCTATCCCTATTATTACTTTCATTTGATTATGTTTATGATGGAATTATTTTTATGAAATCCATTTATTCTATATGGATTATGATGGAATGATATTTAAGAAACCCATTTTATTTCATGGGTTATTCTGTGATGAATTATTTATGCTTTTGTGGAACATGTAAGAATTAATTCATTATGATATGGGTGGGACCTATATCTCCCTAAAAATTAATTAGGTATGGATTTATATCTCATGAGGTAGACATGAATGTAATGGTAATAAAATCTAGTTTAGTAATACAGGGATGGAATGGAAAGTAAATCCGGTTTAGTAATATAGGGATGGAATGGAAAGTAAATCTAGTTCCGTAATACATGGTTGGAACAGCAAGTAAACCCAGTTCAATAATAGAATTTTTCCACTATAATTGCCTTGGAAGCAATTCCTTGGATACAATGGAAATCATATTATGTTCTTATTTAGTTTCCAAAATTCCATTTTTTATGTCAATGCTATTTTATCATGGTTAATATTCCTTTATGATCTATGCCTTATGTACTACCAAGATTTATTTCACGACTCACGATTTTGATATTCAAAATTTATGTTCATGTTTTCCCATTATTATGTATATGTTTTTTTTGATGTTCTTCATGTTTAATCTTACTGAGCATTTGAGCTCACCCTTTTTATGTTTTCTTTTCCCCAGGATATAAAGAAAGGTTTTAGGTAGGAAAACTAAAGGGGAAGATCTTTATGGGAGATGTTGAAGATATTTTACCAAGGTAAAATATTATCTTCCAATTTTTCAAAGACACTAAACTAATATGGTCTTTGGGAATGTTTTTTTAAAATGTATTCAGTATTCTGAAAAAGAAGTGTAATTTCCATGTACGTCAAGATTGGGTCATTATAGTTGGTATCAGAGCGAAGTTTTAATCAGCCTTTGGAAACTAGGATGTGAAAACTTTAGTGAGATCCCTAAATATATTTCTGAGGTATGTCTAGGTATGTCCCTAAGGTTAAGTCTAAATATAGGTAACAGTCCTAAAATTATGGTAATGATCATGAATAACCTTGGATTAAACCTAATATGTTAGAGATTGAAAATACTCCCCCTTGATTATATTGTTTTCCTAGTATAATGTTTTCCTCCCACACTATTCTTTTTGGGTCTTATAAAATGGATGGAAATAGGAGGATTCATGTTAATGAAGAATATGATGGACAATGGAATGATATTCTTTATGAGAAGCCAAATGAAATTGGATTTTTAAGGTGAAACATCGTTATTATACCAAATTAGAAAACTCATAATATGATCAATAATCTCAACTTTGGTGAGCTTCCTGACCCAGCTAATAAAAGAAAGATAAAGTTGTAGGGTGATCATAGAGGAAATAAAAATCAATTTTCCTTAGGTAAATCATGTAGGAAGAGGCAATAAGGAGAATTTTTCAAATGAACTAGAAGATGCTTTGGGTGTAGAAAATAAGGACACAAATCTATTAATTTCAAAGGAAAAGGTCCAGTTAACACATTGGACATGGATAATGGTGTTGATAAGACATTAATGATGGTTAAGTGTTTTAAATGTGGAATGTATGGGCATTATGAAAATCTATTCCCTAAGGTAAAATCTCATGAAGAGAATCAACATAGTCATATGGTTAGTATTTATGTTGTTGATGATGAAGAGACAATAAATGATATATGAGATGAAAGATGTGTTCAGGAATAAAATAATGAAGCTCAGTCAATGGTTTAAGAAGATAGTTGAATGATTTCATGTTTATCAAGAATAATGTTGTGTAAATAATTTTATGGTATTATGGAATAAAGAAACTTCTAATGATTGTTACACTACTGTTTTCACTTAAGTATTTGAAAGTATATGTTGAATGGTATGGATAACCATGAAAAGTTATTCAAATATTTTTGGAAAACACGTGATATGTGAATAATGATGGGATAAGGATATATTGAGTTGTTTTATAGTATTAATAACCTCGAGACTGGTATAAGTACAAAGTGATATCATGGTTTGCGTATATAAATTTTTTTGTATTTTTGGTGTTTGGAAAGAGTTAATTTGGACAGAATTCATGTTTTCACTAAGTTTCTATGGTAATTCATATTATTACAATGTTTCAAGAGAATACATGATTAAGGTACTCACATGTTTGGAATGTGACAACCAAGAAATGCCTTATGAGATATGGGAGATAAATATTAAGTCAATTTAGTTCACCTCTTTCTAAAGTTTTTTATTTTAGAGACCTGGATTTTCCATATATTTTTTTAATTATATGGAATTATTATGACTCTAAAAAAAGTGACGGTGTGTGATTCTGAGGCCTGGTGTGCCCAGAATGAATGTATGAACTTTTTTTAAGGTACGTTCTGTAAACATGAAAGTTCCATTTTCTAACTTTTAAACTGGAGCTCGGATTAAAAATCTGAGAGCACCGTTGAATCTGTAGCACCGGGATTCTATTAAGGGAGGCTTCACTTCAACCGCAGTATGTCGGGAGAAAAAGGTAGATTTTAGACTTTTAAAATTATAATAAAATAAAAAATTTATTTTATTTCCCTCTTTTCTTTTCCTCCAATGGACGAGTGGGAGTGGAGGGACCACGACATGTCAAGCCATTAATTGGCTTGACTCCTCAATGTTTGTAACAGTACCGTTGGAATTAGGAAGGTTCATTATTAAATGAACCTCATAAATTCCCAACAGCGTTACCCACCTTTCCCCCCTCTTATTTATATGGATCTTGGGGAAGGGTGTTAGCATGAATTCACCAAGCGACGAAGCTCTAGTAAAATACTTCAACGCTGACCACTTGAAGGATGAGACCGAATCTAGTGGGCGGTGACGAATGTCACAGAATCACGAACCAACGAACACCAACTCTTCCTCAAACGCGGGCATTCTCCAACAATCTTGAGGTATGGTTTATTTCTTGTCTAATTTCAAGAGTAGATGAATCATTATACTACCCTCTTTCTATCAAGCTAATGAGGAGGTAATGGGCCAAACGAACAATTCCAAAACCCTCCTCCTTTTGTTGAAATTTGACATGTTCTTCATGATTGATTTATTTAGGTTGGACAAAACCCGGAACAGTGGGTTTAGCGATAAAGAGGGCGTCCTGGGGAGTCTGTTGGCCCCTTAGGATGGAAAAACTGGCCACCAAAGCTCACCCAGTGATGCGCGGAACTACTAGAATTCTGAGCATTTGCGCACGCTAGAGCGGAGGAGTATTAGAGACCGCTATTTGACGATCACTAAAGGGTGTATTAAGGACCTCCATTTAGCGGTCTCTAGTTAAGTAGCGAGAAGGCGGGAAAAATACCACTGGTTTTTGGTTTCAGTATTAGCGACAGCCATTTGGCGGTCACTAAAGGGTTTATTAGCGACCTCCAAATGGTGGTCGCTAATACTGAAATGAAAAACAGCTGGATTTTTTCCGCCTTCCCGCTTTTCTTCTTCGTAGTAGTACTCTGCAACACATCCCACCACCCACCGCCACCCTCCGCCATCCACCACCACCCCCAGCCCCACCCTAGTCACCGATGGTCAACAGATACACACCATGGTTACCTTCCCATAGCCCTCTGGTCTCCCCCCAACATCCCCTCACCACACCCCGACCGCCCTTAATGTACCCAGACACACTTTGGCCTCCGCGCATCTTCCATGGCTGGAGAAGCAAGGTTTTATCAAACCTCCCTCATCCTCATCATGTCACCCATGTTGCCCACTATATCTAAGACCAAAAATTTCAGGTTTTTTTGGTGGATCTTTAGTGTCCGCAAAACGGAAGACGTTAAAGGTTTTAGCGACAATCCAAAAACATCCGCCATTTAGCGGACGCTAGGAGGAAGTTAAAGGGATTTAGCGATGACTTTTAGCGGTCTCTAATACCCTTATTTATAGTAGTGG
Source organism: Viscum album (assembly GCA_963277665.1). Classification (NCBI taxonomy): domain Eukaryota; kingdom Viridiplantae; phylum Streptophyta; class Magnoliopsida; order Santalales; family Viscaceae; genus Viscum; species Viscum album. Next base: position 1,511,377,729 of record OY728158.1, read on the forward strand.
GAAGACTGTCGGTGTGGCACCAGCATGGCAGCACTGGAGACTGGCACCATTGGGTGATGGCAGTGACCGAAAATGGTCGACCGTGAAGGAGGTAGCGGCACACTGTCGCGCGCCACCGGAGAAGGGGGTCGTAGTATATAGCTATGATGGATAGTGGTGCCCAGCATCGGCTGGCCATGGATGGAGGCAAGTGGCACACCGTCTCACACCGTTGAAGGTGGTGGTGGCTCGGAAGCCACGACGGAGGGCCTGGACCCACTCCCTGTGGGTCCCGCAGGCGACCTGGCAGTGCCCCATGGCTTCACCACTCCGACTTCCGAACAGGGGGAAACCCCACCCCCCACCCCCCACCCCCCTCATCCTGCTAGCGAGGGAAGGCCCCACTCCATTAGTTCGTGCCTCCAGTAGGTCGTTCTCCTCCATGGGTCAGGCTGCACAAGTCCAATGGTCCATTTCCTCCGTGGGGTTGGGCCACACGAGCCTAGCGGGCAGCATCCTCCGTGGGCCAGGTCGCGCGCGCCTAGTGGTCCATGCCCCTCCTTGGGCCATGTCGCACTTCCCAGGTGGGCCTGGCTAGTCCACGGCCCCACGGGTTGACCCCGATCGACCCGAGACGGTCAGACTGGACTCAGACCCTTCCAGGCCCAATTTCGCTAAAAGAGCCATAACTTCTGAACTGGGTGTCTGTTTGACAAATCGTCTGTGACTCTAGGACCCTTAGAGAGACACAGTCCTTTTTTTGTACTCAACATTAGTTTTTTTAGAAATTTTGATTATGTCCAGGTTGGATCAAACCCAAATCCAACCGGGCCCTCGACATTTAAATGCCTATATGTCACAGACTGGGTGTTCGATTAATGTGTCGTATGTCGCATCCTCATGGAAATTTGTGGTGGTTAAGGTATGGCCGATGGCTAGAGGAGCGGATCCTCCTAGAATCAAGCGTGCTTAGTGCGGGAATCTTGTGGTTGGCTCTAACATGGAGAAAGAACATCAATCCTATGTTGGTCAGCATCTATAGATCCTGTGTGGGTTAGCACTTAGAGATCCTATGTGGGTCAGTATCTATCGATCCTGTGTGGGTCAGCGCCTAGTGATCCTATGTGGGTCATCATCTATAGATATTGTATGGGTCAACAACATAGGCTCTCGACAAAATAAAATGATCCAGTGATGCGTCTAATCATCTGTACTTTATACTTAAGTTATATACATGGTGTGATTTGAGTCTTTTACCTTCATGGTGTTACCTTTGTGGTACTTTTATCTTCATGGTTTTACCTTCGTGGTGTTAACTTTGGAGTACTTTTACCTTCGTGGTGTTACCTTCATGGTGTTACCTTCGTAGTGGTACCTTTGTGGTACTTTTACCTTCGTGGTGTTACCTTCATGGTGTTACCTTTGTGGTATTCTTCCCTCATGGATCAGTTGTGAAAATGGCTTAAAATTTGGAGCCTTATGATTCCTCATGTATGATATGATTATATTTTGATAACTTAGTTATATATATGGGAATATACCTAAGTATAGTTGATGACTAATTTGTGCTTTGTGATTGAGGTATTGTTTTGTGGTTTTCCCTTTGTGGAACTCTCGGAGACCTTCGAGGGTCTCGAGGTCCCTACCATGTATTGTTATACTCACCCCTTCATGGGTTATGCCCTCACCTTTATTTGTCTTGTGAAGACGACAGATAGTGTTGATCGAGGCTGAGGGAGTCAGGATGGACGGTGCTCAAAGGTGGACCATTTGGTGTGACATGCTTCAGTGACTACTAATCGTGATATGTACCTAGACTTTAAGTAGGATCCTCGATGGGCATTCCAGGAGCTGTTTTTCTATTTCATATTTACTTGTACTTTCCAGTTGGCTTGTATTCCAGCCCCTTTACTTTCAGTACACTTTTTACTACAACAGTTTACTTCGTGGTTGCTTCTTTTCATGTTATTGTATTTTATGTTTGTACATATTTAAAGGCAATGCGTGTCCATTATAGGGATATTCCTTTATGATGTTAGTCTCCAGCCCCTGGACTATGGAAGGCGGGCTTGGGGTATTCACGGCATGGGCCCTGGGGGACGGGTCATGACAAAGTAGTATCAGAGGAGTTGGTTCTACCGAAGAACTAGGACTCTGATTTTTTCTATGTGGAAATAGTGTTAAGTGTTATGAGTGTGGTTTTAAGTTTGGGGAATCCAGTTTTGGTGTGGTGGCCAATGTACCCATACACCAAGACCCTGAATTCAGATTTATGAATCAATGCACAAAAATATTAATTCCGTGTGTTTTGGAAGTGTTTTACTTTTGATTTCTTTGAGTCATATCACTAGGTATAAATTATTGATCATGGTGCACCTATTTTCTTTCAGGATACCACCATGTAGACAGCCATCCAGGATTCTCGAGAGAGTACATGATGACGGCCCACCGAGCGATGAGGCCTCGGTGCAGGGCCCTCTTACAGTGTTAGCACCTTCATGTGGTGTACCAGCAGCACCACCCCCATTGGGAAATCGTTTCCACTAACCCCACTAGAAGATGCTGCATGATGACTAAGCATGTTGCACGAGTTTCAGCAGCAGTGGGCTCTGAGGTTCTGATATGAGACAGATCCACAGGCGGATGAGAACTATAAGGAGGATGTGGCCATAGTTTTTCGCTTAGTTGGGACACCAACTGATCTGATGGTGATCCAAGCTACCAGTATCTTCTAGGGAGTAAATGGGAGATTGTGGATCCTGACACTCTAGTTACACAACGAGGTGACCCTCACTCTGGCCAACTTCGAGGGCCTTTTCAGGGAAGATTTCGTCTCGGTGACCCTATGCTCAGTGCGTATACAAGATCTACTACACTTACATCAGGGCAGCATGATCGTGGCCCAGTACTCAGTGAGGTTCACGGATCTCTCCCTATACTCCACTGACATGGTACGGGACCCTTTCTTTAGGGTTGGACCTTTAATCAGGGTATCTGATGGGAGATCAGAGCATCAATGATATCTCTCATCATTCTTATGTAGGCTGGGGTGCTAGAGTGAGCAGTTTTGGTGGATAGCTTCTTAGCTGAGCAGGCACTAACAGCGAGAGCCACCACCGAATGTCAGGTAGCAGAGTCATCTGCAGTAGGAAACAAATGGATGACGTAGGGTCCCAAGAAATCCAGACCTTCTAGTGGACGACCTTAGGATATAGGGTCAGTGGTGTAGGGCTCACGGGATAGAGGAGGACATATGAGAAGAAGGAAGTGCTACTCGTGTGGTGGGTAGGGTCACATGTCTCGCGACTGCCCGACCCGCCGTATGGATGACCAAAATATGATCAAGGGACCTCTGATGTAGAGGTAGAGATTTGATCACGGAGTTCCATAGACAGCATGAAGACGTGGAAGAGGATCTAGCCATGCAGTAGGACGTGGTTGGAAATTCAAGGTTCTATCGCCACCACCTCCAGGTGGTCCACCCCAACCACAGGGAGCAGGTGGACATGGACGAGCTCAGCTCTAGGCAGTTGGGGCCTACAACCACAGCACTCCAAAGATGATCCGAGGTATGATCTGTGTCTGATCCACCATAACTTTAGTACTTATAGACAAAGGTTTCAGTCACTCTTTCATTTCCATGACACTCGTTCAGAGCTCGAAGATTCCGATGGATCCATTGGCTTGATCCTTATGGATAGAGACTTCTACGGGAGGGGATTAGATAATTAAACACTGGTGTAGGAAATGTGAACTTTCTCTATGAGGCGAGAGCTTCGGTTGTGATCTTCTAGTAGTGGCGTCGAGGCCTTACGAGGCCATATTGGGTATGGACTGGTTATCCACAATTCATGCTCAGATTAACTGTATTAGGTGAAAAGTGTAGTGTTTCTGCAAGTATGGGATGAGGTTTTCCTTCACCAGTGAGAATGGAACCTTTTTAGCATAGGGTGAACTTTCTCGGAGGAGGGTTCATCCGATCACACATCATTTGGCTAGCCTTACCCTCTGAGTAGTTGATGTTGAGAGTCCGAGCTATCCAGTAGTGGTGGACCAGTATGCCAATGTCTTTCCTGATGATGTTCTGGGACTACCTCCCCATAGATAGGTAGACTTTTACATCGACTTGTACCCTGGTACGGTATCGATATCTACACCAGCATATCAGATAGCTCTTATGGAGCTTCGTGAGTTACGGGTACAATTGGAAAACTTGTAGAGGAATGGGGTCATAAGGCCTAGTGTTTCTCCATGGGCAGACCTGATTTTGTTCGTCAAGAAGGAAAATGGGATTTTGAGACTTTGTGTGGACTATCATCACCTGAAATACGTGACCATGAAGAACAAGTATCCACCTCTGAGGATTGATGGTCTCTTTGATCAGTTGAAGGGAGATCGATGGTTTTCGAAGATAGACCTCAGATCAGGCTATCATCAGCTCAGGGTACAAGATGAGGATGTGAAAAATACAGCCTTCAGATGTCGGTATGACCACTATGAGTTCTTGATTATGCCATTGGGGATTACCAACACCCCTACAGTGTACATAGGACTCATGAACAGTATTTTTCAGCCATACCTTGGTCACTTTTGGTGGTCTTTCTCAACTACATCTTGATATACTCGGCATCAGAGGAGGAGAATGCCTATCATCTGAAGATAGTTTTGGATACACTCTGAGAGAACTAGCTTTATGGTAAGATCTCGAAGTTACAATTCTGGATATGGGAGGTGCAATTTTTGGGACACGTTTTCTTGGAGGATGGAGTTGCAGTATATCCGGTGAAGATAGAGGCAGTGCTTTCTTAGGATCCACCCAGGAGTGTGATTGAGTTGCGGAGTTTCCTGGGATTGGCTGGGTACTACGGAAGATTTCTACCCGACTTTTCTAGAGCTGCGGCACCCTTGTTAGCATTGACAAAGAAGGGACAACCCTTTGTATGGACAGAGAGATTCAAATATAGTTTTCAGGAGTTGAGGTAGAGACTGACGAGTGCCCCCATCTGAAGGCTACTAGAAGAGGGTGTAAGGTGTATAGTCTATTGCGATGCGTCAAGGACCGGACTTGGATGTGTCCTAATGCAGGAGCGATCAGTGGTCAATTATGGTTCATGACATTTAAGACGGCATAAGAAGAACTATGCTACCCATGACCCGGAGTTAGCAATAGTGGTCTTTGCCTTGAAGGTGTGGCGACACTACTTGATGGGAAAACGTTTTACAGTCTACTCTAATCACAAGAGTCTCATGTATATCTTATCACATAAGGACTTGAACCTAAGATAGTGAATATGGATAGAGTTCCTCCAAGACTATGACTTTGAGACATTCTATACTCCTGGGAAGGAGAACGTAGTGGCAGACACACTCAATAGGAGGTTTGGTCTACAGCTGTTGAGTGAGGAAACAGAGCAGCTAGTTGTGTTACAGATATCCTTTGTCGATAGAGATGGAGTAGCTTACCTTCAGTATATGATTTTCACTCCCCCACTTCTTTAGTGCGTCTGGGAGGCAAATCTTGGGGACTTTGACTATGAGTCTCAACGTTCTCAGATATCCTCAGGATAAGCACCTGATGGATTTTCTGAAGCTGGGGAGCACATCATCCACTTCAGAGGACGCACCATGGTACCAATTGATCTATGGTAGGAGGTGTTGATGGAGTTCCATACGCCCCCTATGGCAGTACATCCTGGTGTGGTGAAGATGTATCAAGACCTTTGGCATTAGCACTGGTGTCCAGGGATGAAGAAGGTGGTGGTAGAGTTTGTTTAACGATGCCTCACTTGTCAGCAAGTGAAGGTAGAGCATCTGGTTCTAGCAGGCTTAGTGCAGCCACTATAGGTGTCAGAGTGGAAGTGGGATGGTATCTCCATGGACTTTGTGACCGGGCTTCCACATATGTTCAAGGGACATTATTCCATCAGGGTGATCATTGACTAACTCACCAAGTCAGCCCACTTCCTACCCATCTGAGAGCAGGGATCAGTAGAGTTCTTGGGATGCCTCTACATACAAGAGATTGTACGACTTAATGGGGTTCCATCGATGATTGTCTCTGACCGTGATGCACATTTTACATCTCGGTTGTGGAAGGGATTATAGGAGGTTTTTGAGACTCAGCTATGTTTGAGAACTTCCTTTCATCCATAGATAGATGGTCATATGGATCGGACCATTCAGACACTGGAGGATATGCTTCGTGCTTGCATCCTAGATTTTGGCCGCAATTGGGAGGATAACTTTCCTTTGGTGGAGTTCGTATACAAAAAAATATATCACTCCACCATCAGTATGGAACTATTTGAGGCCTTTTACGGTTGACCTTGTAGATTGCCTATATGCTAGACAGACCTAGGGGAGTCATCACCTATGGGTCTAGAGTTGGTACAGGCTACTATTGAGAAGGTGCAGATCATCCAGGAGTGGATGAAGACTACACAGAGCTGGCAGAAGTCTTATGTTGATAGGAGACGGAGACCTTTGGAGTTCAGGAAGGGAGTCCATGTCTTCCTATGGGTATCACCTCGACGAGGTTTTTAGAGATTTTTCTAGGGCGGAAAGTTATCTCCAAGGTTCATCAGACCTTTTCAGGTTCTCAACAGAGTTGGAAAGGTGGTGTATCGCCTGGCTCTTCCCCTATAGATGCATTGGGTGCATGACGTTTTCTACATGTCGCAGTTGAGGAGGTACGTGCATGATCCATTGCACGTCATTGACTGGGGTGAACTGGACATCGACGATGGGATGACGTTTACAGAGGTTCCATTGGAGATTGAGGATCAATAGGAGAGGGTCCTTCGTGGACAATCAATACCTCCAGTGCACATTCGATGGCAGCACGAGATCCTCTTGGAGAGAACATGGGAGTGGGAGGCTCATATTTGTGCTCAGTACCCACATTTGTTTTCTTAGTCTATGTTTTGGATTTTGGGGACAAAAATCCCTAAGGTGTAGAGAATGTAAAGACCCGGATTTTCCATGTAATATTTTTTAATTATATGGAATTATTACGAGTCTGCAAAAAATGACAACGCGTGATTCTGAGGCTCGATGTGCCTGGAATGAATTTATGAACTTTTTTAAAGGTACGTTTATTAAACACTTGAGAATCATTTTCTAACTTTTGAACCGGTGATTAGATTAAAAATTCGAGAGCACCGTTGATTCCGCATTGTCGGGATTCACTTAAGGGAGGCTTCACTTAAACCGCAATAGGTTAGAAGAAAACGATAGATTTTGGGATTTTAAAAGAATAATAAAATAACAAATCTATTTTATTTCTCTCTTTTATTTTCCTCCAATGGAAGAGCAGTAGTGGCAGGATCAACAACATTTCAAGCCATTAATTGGCTTGAATCCTCAATGTTTATAACTGTACCATTGGAATTAGGAAGGTTCGTTATTAAATGAACCTCATAAATTCCCAACGGTGTTACCCAACTCTTCCCCCTACTATTTATATGGATCTTGGGGAGGGGTTTTGGCACGACTTCACCAAGTGATGAAGATCTGTTAAAATACCGCAATGCCGACAACTTGGAGGATGAGACCGCTTCCAGCAGGTAGTGACAAACGCCACTGAATCACGAACCGACAAACACTGAATCTTCCTCAAACACTGAAATTCTCCAACGATATTGAGGTAGGGTTTGTTTCTTATCTAATTTCAAGAGGTTTTTAATCATTATACTACCCTCTTTCTATCAAGCTAATGCGGAGGGTGTGGGCCAAATGAACAAGGCCCGAACCCTCCACCTTTTATTAAAATTTGACGTGTTCTTCACGATCAATTTTTTTAGGTCAAACGAAACTAGGAAAGATAGGTTTAGTAATAAATAGGGCATACTGGGGAGTCCTTTGGCTCCTTCGCATGGAAAAACGAGCCACTAGAGCTCACTCGGTGACACGTGGAAGACCGCTGGCGCGACACCGGCACGGCAGCACTGGCGACCGGTGTCGGCGGGTGATGGCGGTAGCCAGAAATGTCTAGCTATGAAGGAGGTGGCAGCGTGCCATCGCACACCTCCAGATAAGGGGGTTGTGGCATATATTTGTGGAAAATAGTGGTGACCGGCTGTAGACGGAGGCGAGCGGCACGCCGTCACGTGCCGCTGAAGGTAGCCATGGGGTGTCGCCGCTCCAACTTCCAAATGGGGGAAAACACCCCCCCCCCCACCCCCCTCATGCTAGTTAGAGCAGGCCCCACTCTAGTAGTTCGTGCCTCCAGTAGGTCGTGCCCCTCTACAATCTGGGTCGCGCGAGCCCAGCGGGTACGCCCTCCATGGGGCCGGGCCACGCAAGCCCAGTGGGCTGCACCCTCTACAGGTCTGGCTGAGTGAGCCTAGCGGGTCTTACCCCTCTATGGGTCGGGCCGTACTAGACTGAGTTAGACTAGATCGGTTCGGGTCGGCCCAGACCAGGTCAAACCAGACCTAGACCCTTCGATGATCATTTTTGCTAAAAGAGCCATAACTTGTGAATCGGGCATCTGTTTGATGAACCGTCTGTGGCACTAGGACCCTTGGAGCGAGATGGTCCTTTTGTTGTACTCTACTTGAGTTTTGGAGAAATTTGGAGTACGGTTGGGTTGTATCAAACCCAAATCCAACTGGGCCCTTGGCATTAAAATGCCTATAAGTCACAGACCGGGCGTCCGATTGACGCTTTGTCTATCGCATTGGAACCCTTACGACATGGAATTCCTTTGGGATACTTATAAATGGAAAAAAATTTCGGTTGAGGTAGGACTGATGGATTGAGGAGCATATCCTCCCAGAATCAAGTGTGCTTAGTGTGGGAATCTAGTGGCTGGTTGTAACGTGTAGAAAGAACACTGATCCTATGTGGGTCAGCATCTATTGATCTTGTGTGGGTTAGCACTTAGTGATCTTGTGTGGGTTATTATCTATCGATCTTGTGTGGATCCTCACCTATAAATCCTATGTGGGTCATCATCTATTGATCCTGTGTGGGTTATCAATAGAGGCTCTCGACAGAATAAGATGATTCAGTGATACGTCTAATCATCTGTACTTTTGTACTTAAGTTATATACCTTATGTGAGATGAGTCTTTTACATTCATGGTGTTACCTTCATGGTGTTACCTTCATGGTGTTACATTCACGGTGTTACCTTCATGGTGTTACCTTTGTGGTGCTTTTACCTTCTTGGTGTTACCTTCGTGGTGTTACCTGTATGGTACTTTTACCTTCATGGTGTTACCTTTGTGGTACTTTTACCTCCGTGGTGTTACCTTTGTGGTATTCTTCCCTCGTGGATCAGTTGTGAAAATGGATTAAAGGTTGAAGCCTTATGATTCCTCATTTATGATATGAGTATATTTTGATAACTTATGTATATGTATGGTCATATACCTAAGTAGAGTTGATGACTTCTTCGTGCTTTGTGATTGAGGTCATGCTTTGTGGTTTTTCCTTTGTGGAACTCTGGGAGATCTTTGGGTGTCTTGAGGTCCGTACTGAGTATTGTTATACTCACCCCTTCATGGGCTATGCCCGCACCTTGTTGTGTCATGTGAAGATGATAGATAGTGTTGATCGAGGTTGAGGGACCCATGCCATATGGTTATCAAAGGTGGACCATTTTGTGTGACATGTCGTAGTGACTACTGATCGTGATCTATACCTACCCATTAGGTAGGATCCTCAGTGGAAGTTCTAGGAGCTGTTTTTATCTTTTAGTTGTACTTGTACTTTCTAGTTGGGCTTGTATTCCAAACCCTTTACTTTCAGTACACTTTTTACTATATCAATTTACTTCGTGGTTTCTTCTGTTCGTGTTCTTTGACTGTTTGTTTATACAGGTTTATAGGAAATTTCTTCCCGTTATATGGATATTCCTTTCCAGTTCTAGTCTTCGTCCCCTGGCCTATGGAAGATGGGAGTGGGGTAGTCACAGAACGGGCCCTGGGGGAAGGTTCATGACATTTATTTTCATTTTTTTGATGGATTTTAAGGTTATCCACTTATGGATAGTATGATTTATCCTGCAGTTGAAATTTGTTAGATCAATACATTATCCCACTATAGGTAGACTCATGCTTATTTGATAACTTGTGTTGTCCTTTTTTTTGAGATAGATGGAATGACCTATCATTCTATTTATGGATCGCAAGATCTGTTAACGCATCAAGAATGACAAATTCAACTTCATTTATTTAAATAAGAGATGAAGTGGAAATTATTCAAGGAAGGAACAATGGTGAGATTGTACCAAAATCAAGTAAGTATTAATTCTCATGAAAAAATCTTCAAATTTAGGGAAAGGATATTGAAAACCAAAAAAAATTATCTTAGTACCTTCTTATCTGATGAATCATATGGTCCCTTAAATCATCGTAGATTTATGGATTTCTAGTTGTTAAATTTCTCCAAATCATGTTCTCTATCACTATCCACCAGAACATGATGGTTAGATTTTTTCCCTTCCATATCCATGTTTTCACTTCCCTCCTATGTTCTCTTATGTGGAAACCCAGTGATGAGTTACTTTGGAAACCATTATGTTTCTAACTTTACTTTTTAAAATAAATTTATATTATTCCTTTTTACAATGTGGGTTTCCATTAAATATACATTCAAGTAGTAAACCTTTTATAACCGCAATGAATTACAAGGTCCAAATTCATTTTAAGGGGGTATAATGTAACACCCCTATATTTTAAGAGATGGATTCTTTTTAATTTATTTGATGTCTTGTGTTATACGCTACACCAAGATTAGCTTCTTCTATACGCAAAACTATGTTAGCTTGCAGTGTATACAACACTAAACTTGGCTTGTGTTACACACAATTTCAAGTTTTTTTGATAGAATTAATTTCATGCAACACTAAGTATAGATTTTTTTCAATGTATATGTTTCAGACGCTTTCACAAGGGTGCACGTGTCTGTCTATTTTGGGGACGAGGGGCGTGGTTTTGTTGCCCCACATTCCCGCTATCCAAAGGTGGGCGGTATTCACTCCTTATTCAGGTATGTCTGCTCCTTGATTAGAATGGGATGATGGGATGTCAGTTCTTCCTTCTGTGGATTCCTCCTCGGAACTCATTACCTAGTTCGGGTCTCCCTCGTAGATTTAATACATTGTTCGTGAAACTCTTCCTAGTGCCATATCTTCATGGACACTAGTTAATTACACTTCTTATGTCGGGACATTTCAAGGGTTCCGTTCAGGGCAACAACCTTTGGTTAGGGGAGTAGTCACGTTGGGAATTACTGGCGTGTCAAGGAGCTGGGACACTGGCGTGTCTGTCTTTTGTCCCTTATTATAGGGCTTCTCGAAGCCGCAGAAGCCTGAGGAATCCCACGTCAAATGCAGGGAATTATATGACATGGGCATGTATCTGAGGTTTTCCTCTGCTTTCTGTGTTTAACACAGGGTATGCCGCAAGTTTAATGTCCATAGGATATGGATCAGACTGATCAGAACACTAACTAGAGTGGATCAAATGGGTGCAACCTTCAGAGGGAACACTGATGTTGGGTCCAACGCATGGTTGGATTCCCGGTTACTATTGAGGGGAATGGTTTATGAGGTTCAATGATCCAACCGGGATGTGGCAGCCCGGGTAAGAATTAGGATGGATGATGGAGTGTTTGAATGAATTGGATGGAGAATGGGATGGAACTTCCATGAGGATGACAATGGTTTTGGGCTAGAGCCTTGTAGAGGCTTCCTACGTATCCCCGTGGCAGGGAATCAAAGTCCACGTAGTTCATCTGACGATGGCTTACCGCTGATTGGGGATTTCAATGGATTGCTTCTAGATGGGTTCACAATGGCTTACCTCTGGATAAGAATGCCAACAGATTATATCTGAATAGGATCATAACAGTTTACCGCTGACTGAGGCCCACAGTTTAACGTCATGCAGGACGGGGGTAGACCGACGTGAAGGGGGTCGAAACTGCTGGGTGTTGGGATAGAACCTCGTGGAGGCTTCCTACGTACCTTACCTTAATAAGAATCAAAGTCCTCATAGTTCCTGTATATGAGGGGCATTTGGGGATTACGCTCTGAGTCAGCCCAAGGTGTTGGTGCACTGTCATGAAGATGGTCGGGACCAATGGATAGTGGTGGGCTTGAACCTCAGGGAGGCTTCCTACGTACCCTGCCTTGGCAATTATCAAAGTCCTCGTAGTTCAGATGGGTGAGAACCGATGTTAAGGTGGACCTAGGGTCCAATGGTTGTTGGGATTGAACCTCGTGGAGGCTTCCTACGTACCTTGCCTTGGTAAGGATCAAATACCTCGTAGTTCAATTGGTTGGGAAACAACGTGAAGGTGGACTTGGGGTCCACGGGTTGTTGGGATTGAACCTCGTGGAGGCTTCCTACGTACCCTGCCTTGGAAAGGATCAAAGACCTCGTAGTTCAGGTGGTGTGGGGATTACACTCTAGGCTTCCCAAGGTTTTGGTACACTGACATGAAGATGGTCGGGACCAATGGATAGTGGTGGGCTTGAACCTCAGGGAGGCTTCCTACGTACCCTTCCTTGGCAAGGATCAAAGTCCTTGTAGTTCAGATGGTGTGGGGATTACACTCTAGGCATCCCAAGGTGTTGGTGCACCGATGTGAAGATGGTCGGGACTAATGGATAGTGGTGGGCCTGAACTACAAGGACGATTCCTACGTACCCTGCCTTGGAAAGGATCAAAGTCCTTGTAGTTCAGATGGGTGGGAATCAACGTGAAGGTGGACATGGGGTCCAATGGTTATTTGGCATGAACCTCATGGAGGCTTCCTACATACCCTACCTTGGAAAGGATCAAAGACCTCGTAGTTCAGGCGGTTGGTAACTGATGTGAAGGTGGACCTGGGGTCCAATGTTTGTTGGGATTGAACCACGTGGAGGCTTCCTACGTACCCTTCCTTGGAAAGGATCAAAGACTTCATAGTTCAGGTGGTGTGGGGATTACACTCTAGGTTTCCCAAGGTGTTGGTGCACTGACGTGAAGATGGTCGGGACCAATGGATAGTGGTGGGTTTGAACCTCGAGGAGGCTTCATACGTACCCTACTTGGCAAGGATGAAAATCCTCATAGTTCTGATGGGTGGGAACTGACGTGAAGGTGGACCTAGGGTCCAATGGTTGTTGGTCTTGAACCTCGTAGAGGCTTCCTACGTACCCTACCTTGTCAAGGATCAAAGACCTCATAGTCCAGGTGGTGTGGGGTTTACACTCTAGGTTGTCCAAGTTGTTGGTGCACTGACGTGAATATGGTCGGGACCAATGGATAGTGGTGGGCTTGAACCTCAGGGAGGCTTCCTAAGCACCCTACCTTGGCAAGGATCAAAGTCCTCGTAGTTCTAATGGGTGGGAACCGATGTGAAGGTGGACCTGGGGTCCAATGGTTTTTGTTCTTGAACCTCATGGAGGCTTCCTACGTACCCTACTTTGGCAAGGATCAAAGACCTCGTAGTTCAGGTGGTTTGGAGCTTACACTCTAGGCTACCCAAGGTGTTGGTGCACCGACATGAAGATGTTCGGGACCAATGGATAGTGGTGCGCTTGAACCTCAGGGAGGCTTCCTATATACCCTTCCTTGGTAAGGATCAAATTACTTGTAGTTCGGATGGTGTGGGGCTTACACTCTAGGCTTCCCAAGGTGTTGGTGTCATGGTCGATGCTTACTATAAGCCCATGTGAGTAATTCTCGGTGTGAGAAACAAGAGGTAGCAGAGACCTGAAGATCACGTCGCGAAGGGTGTGTCTATGGTAAGTGGATTGGGGCTTACACGTGATCATGGCCTAAAGAGGAAACAAGGGATTATGCGTGGTTAGCAGCCCGAAGAGGTCGGGACTTACTCCAGGAGGGAGGCCCGATGGCGACAAAGCCTAGTGGGAGATGGACTTGGTACCAAATAAAGGAGGGTTCTAGTGTCCATTCCCCCTCCCCATGGTCCTTGGGACTGAAGAAGAAAGGAGGATCAGGGATGTTGCCTCCTGCAAGAAAAGCTAGGGGCTTACACCATGGTGGTTTCATTTCCCCACGGACAAACACCACTCTCGTAAGGAGGATATCATCCCCTGTGAGGGAAGATCTCATCCTCATGGAGACCAGTGGGCGTGGAGAATGTCCATGGTGGAGGCACCCCGCGTGCGAGGCATAGGGCGAGGCCACATTTTAACTTTATGTGTTGAGGACGATGGTGCTTGGAATTTTAACATCCTACATCTTGGACGAGGTGGGTTTGCGTCGCACCCCTAAGACTTACATAATTGGTTCCCTCTATTCCTTGCTGAAGAGAAGGGACGATCAACGACGTGGCTAGGGGGTATCGTGGAGAGAACCATTGGGGTGTCCACGTTAGCATGGCTATGTAAAGAAGTAATAGTCGTTTGCGTGCCTGTGCGAAGAAGAATGAGGTGAAGCAACGCAATGGACGGTATCATCCAGGGGACTTTGAAGTTACTCTGTATGAACCTAGGAGGTTTCATGGGAAATGAGTATATGGTGAAGGTGCTTTGGGCATGGGAGGCACCCGAAGATGATGCCCAAAAGGGGGACATCATGGATGCACAAGGCGGGAGGCTTGCGCACAAAAGGGACTACTGCGTGAAAAAGGGCAGGGAAGGCGTGAAAAGGAGCTGTGGGCGCAAAACAGGGTGGGCCAACGCACAATTGGGGGTGCACGCACGAAAAAGGCTGGTTCAGCACGCGAAGGAGCGGCGGGCGTGAAACGGGCTGGGCCAGCATGCAATTGGGGTGCACATGCGAAAAAGGTCAGGTCGGCGCGCAATTAGGGTGTGCGCGCAAAAAGGGCCAGGATGGCGTACAATAGGGGTGTGCGGGAGAAAAAGGCCGGGTCGACACGCAATTGGGGTGCGCACACAAAAAGGGCTAGGCTGGCGTGAAATTGGGGTGCGCGTAAGAAAAGGGTCGGGCCGACGTGAAAAAGGAATTACACACTAAAGACTGGTCATGTGCAGTTTGGAAATAATTGCACATGGGGAAGGGGCTAGAGGGGATTCAGACAAGGATCAAGCCCGAGTAGTCGTGCGCAAAGGCGGACCCCCGAGCGACCTGGTACGAAAAATTCAGTACCTGAGAGCCATCTTTTTCTACACACAGGAGAGGAATTTCTCACATGGGAGAGGGTTCAGATTCTTCAGCCGGAAGTTGAAGGGGTGGCCTTCTATTTATAGGCGCTCAGGATCATGGATCCATGTGAAAAACAAGAAGGCATGAAATATTGCACGCCTGATGTCGGCAGCACGTAGATCAACTGTGCGGAGCGGTAGCGTGAAAAGGTTCCGCGCCCACACGAAAAACTCTTGTGAATCCTGGAGTTTTTCCCACGGGACATATTTTGTTTGTGCAACTCAGTATTTTTTTTGCGCCGCCCCTCCAGGCCCCTCGGAATGGATCACCGATTCCAAATATGGATTCTCTTTGTCATGTCCGAACCTTCCTCTGACCTAGAGAACTTTTCAGCGTCTACAAATGCCCCCCCCCCAGAATCGAATCAGAAAGGGGCCACAAAGGTTGTATTTCGAGGGAAATTCTGAGATACAGGACTCCCTTGGGCCGGTGCATGCTTAAAACCTGAGCGGCTTGAAAGAATGATATGGAAAGTGCAATCTTCTTTTTGTGCACGCGTGGAAACCACTCATCGCTCCTATAAAATGCCTCATGGGTCCCCCATTTCATACGGATTTTCTCACGCAATAATCCTGGAACTCTCGTGTGCAAAATAATTTCCTCCACCTGTGCGTAAAATTCTTCGGTTGCACATAATTCGCCACGATCAGTCGTCGGTTTACGCGCCAACCTGGGATTTTCCGTGCCAGCTTCTGATTCTTCGTGTCAGCCACTAATTTTCCGTGCCATCTGCTGTTTTTTTTCCTACCAGCCACTGATTTTTTGTGCCAACAGCTATTTTTCGATGCCGACTTCTCAGAACCTTGCCGGCAGGAGATGGCCGCCAATCGGGCTAACGTTGACAGGGAAGCCGCATCCGCTACTCGAAGGGCTGGGATGGTCTCCAACCCTAGGGTTTATGGCACCCTAAGGATCATATCAAACAACTATACTCTCTTCAACATGTTGACCCCAGCACAGAAGGAGTATGCATTGTCTTCCAACCTGCTGATATGGGACTTCAGTATCTTAGAGGAGGTACCTGTGCCAATATTTGAGGTCAACACACTGTGGTCATGGGTGACCCATGAGGATGATCTACCCCGTTATAACATCACATACATAATCCATCCTACTAGAGAATATAGACACATGGACGTTTACATCCTGAACCCTAGGACCAAGACCATCTCGGGGAGTGACCCTATCGTGGAGAATTCTACGGCCCTTTACGCAATCACCTTCCATCATAGTGTTACTGACGAGACTAAAGGATGGTTGCAGGATTGGGACCTATGGTCTGGAGGCAATTTCATGAGTGAGTAGGCCTGGGCGTATTGGTTTCTCCAGACATGCAACCAGTTTGGGGCCAAAGTACGGCATATCAGTTTGTTCGAGGTGGTGTGGATGTCACGGTTTCACTTCTATCTCCATCCTGAGCTCAGGCCAGATCTTTTTACTCTATGGTCCCCTGATACCAATACCTTTCATCTTCATCATGGGGAAGTTGGCATCAGCCTTTGGTAAATTCATTTCATTGGGGGTATCCCTCTAGATGGGCACTAGTATGATGAATTACTCCCACCAAATAACGTCTGGGGAGACGGAATACAAACCCCTATGCTGACATGGCACCTACTGGAGATGGCTAAGGAGAGGCTGGGGGTTAAGGATTTCTTGAAGGACATCACTTATAATAAATGGTTTAGCTTGTTCCTACAAAAAGATCTGGAAGTCAAGATGTCGGGTCAAGGGATACGATGTCCGACCATGGCGCAGAGGATCAATAGCGGATTTTACTAGAGGATCTAGGAGTTGGGGGACTATCAGTCATGGGGTTCAGCATAAACGAGAGTTGGGACCCGAACGTGTGGTATGCTGGGTTTCTTGCCACATTCCTGAGTGTATGGCTCCTACCGGTGAGGTATTCAAGGATGGGGGTTCATCCAGCAACCCTGTTGATGGCCGGTATCATGGCCTCCAATCAAAGATTCGATCTGTGAGTCCCCATGTTTGATCGTCTATATGCCATTTTGGGATGCATTTCGAGAGGAAGGTCACCAAGGAGGATCTGTGGCCCCTTCCAGATCTTTTATGGCTGGTTCGTGGCCCATTGTGGCGGGTATACCTTCATGAACACCATTTTTCCTCTAGGTAATGGCCTATGACATTCCTTGTTGAACATCACCAGGGTCATGTCACTGAACCTCAATGAGGAGGGAGTAAGGATCAGAATCGGCAATCATGTCAACTTCACTTTCAGCCCATTCCCCACCCCGACAGGCCAGATGATAGATAACGGGCAAGACTCACTAGAGAAAAGGGAATACTTCCAGAGCATCAGAGGTGGGGTTCTCATGTCTCGGATTTATGGGAAGATATTTTGCGAGCCCTACGTGTCATCCAGGTTTGCCAGGCAATTCGGATGCCTTCAACGGATGCCGAAGAAGGTGCACACAGATGTTCGGGAGGAAAGGCACTCCTGAGTTCTTCACCAAATGTGGCTGATGTTCATGATCCAAGGCTCTGGTGACGTTATCACCTTTCCTCCCACCAGAGTTGATACTGGCCTCTCAACCGAATATTCTGAGCATTGGTCCATAACATACCCTGAAGGTATTTTGCGGAAGCGGGTTCGGAAACTCAAAGTAGCTAGTGTAGAACCTGGGCAGCGAGAGAGAAGACAGGGTGTTGTTGGGGGGGGGGGGAGTTCAGAAGCATGTTGGGAAACTGGGCCCGCACAGGCTGGGACTTCAGTAGCGGGGATGTCAAGAGGTGCGGTCGGGCCCTCGTCGCCTAGGGGGGAGAGGGGCTCATGTAGCGGCCAGGGAACTCCCAGGGAAGCAGATAACTTATCTACTTCAACCTTCCTATGACGCAATCTTCCCGGCTCTGTGGTCATCTTGGATGACCCTACGACAATCAATGGGTAGTGATGCTCTTTGGAAAAAGGTAGTACGAGATGGAATCTAGCTGTCGGTGGTTTGACTCATTTGGGATGTCGACAGGGTGAAATTTCATTGTCGGCATGCATATATGACGTCCATGGACGTGTATGCACGCCAACGAGGTCGGTGTGAGGAGTCATCTTTCTTGTTGAAAGTAATGCTCGGCTAGGAGCATGATCTGGAAAATATGTCGTCGGAGGATGACGACAGTGACGATGACCCGGAGGGCGCTGAGATGGAAGACAAGTAAGAAGGAGAAGGTGAAGGAGGAGGTGAAGAAGAAGAGTATCCTGAAGGTGGAGGGTCTCAGGGGGTGTTCCACCAAGGGAGTCTCTGGGAGAGTAGAGAGATCACCAGCTCTGATGTGGATATAACTGAGCTGCTTGAGGTATGCCTCAGCCCTTGTCTATCTTTTCCCCTCATCATTTTTTGTAGCCCTCAATCAGATATCGGTATCCTATTCAGGAGCATATGGGCACCGACCAAGGGTATCCATTCAAAGGGGAGGAGGTTCCGGTAGAACAAGGTGGGGAGCCGACGCCCATTATTGAGCTGACAAGCACTGAGGGATCCCCCGTAATGGCAGATCCTATAGCGGCCAAAACGTCAGAGGCTGATGATTTGGGCTCCTGTAAGTTCATTACTTCAATGACGATATTCACCATCGGAGAGCTCAACTGATCAGGGTGTTTATTTTTAGTGTAGTAATCACAGCCTTGGAGGCTCGTTGGACTGCCGAACCCGGGTCATTAGCAATTGATTCAACTGCAAATGTGTCATCCCATACTTCTCAAAATTAGCTGGCCCCGACGCTCGGTGACCGAAGGGTTGTGGACATCAGTGGTACTCATGTTGGGGCAGGGCCGGAAGTCGGCGAGGGAGCTACTGAGACTGAGGCGAGAGGGGACGATCTCCTAGGTGTTGAAGAGCCCAACCCCTTGGGAGGTGTTCCCAAACAATATCCTACTGCTGGTCTCTTGGTTTCCTTCCCCGGCTAATAGCCTGCAGACCCCGAGGAGATAAATGATTCTGACTCAGAGGCAGCCGAGGAGAGCCAAATGACGCGACACAAAGGTGGGAAGTGCATCAATCTGTTTCTAGATCATCCCTAGATAGAATGGCTAAAATGTATGGGATCAATCCAAACATGGTTTTGCTTCCTCTATGCTGGAGGGGTGGATGCTCAGTGCCTTCATTCAATGGTATGTAACTACATGGCCGAGAAGCTGTGTGAGATCAGCCAATGCTCTGATGTTTCCCAGTGTCGAGAGGGGTCAGGGAGTACCCAAGCATTCATAAAGGCAGAATAAGAAGCCCAACTCCTTGAATAACAAGTGAAGGAAAAGGAGATATTCATTGCAAATTGTTCTGAACTTGTGGAGTAGTTGAGGGCCCGACTGGCAGACACCCAAGAGCAGCTAGTGGAAGCAGGTCACAAAATAAATGCACTCCAGACTGAACAGTCGCAAGCATGGACTAGGATCAATGGACTGCTCTCTATGGCCATTGATGAAGAGAGAGTCATCGGGGGGTAGGAAGCAATCCTGGAGGCCACCGGCCAAAAGGTAGTAGTGCTAGAACCATCCATCCAAGAAGCTAACCCTTAGGGGCCCTGTTTTGGCTGAACTCATAAACTCATTTCTCCTTACTGCTTTTTATTATGAACTTCATGTACAGATATCTTTATTTACTTGTTATTTTGTTTTAACGCATTCAACCACAATCTTGAAATAAGTAGTAATCCATTGCTAAGCTCACGCGGGTCACACCCAATGTGAGAAACAAGGTATGTTTGTACTATTACTTCGTTTGATCGTGGGAGTGTCAACCAAGATCTGGGATTTCGAGATTCGAACAGCCAATACGGATTCCTGAGAAGAGAAGAGGGAGGTCTGACTGAGGAAGAGGGTCTCAAAACAATCAGCATGTCATCTTCCCAGTGTGCTCTAGTGCATGAGTGGGGTAATGCTAGGGGCATTAGAATCAATATGAACACAGGGGAATGGAAAATGTAAATCATGATACCCCAGATTCGGAACACTCCAGTGGTGGCATGACAATAAAGGATAACTGCTTACCATGTTTGAAACACAGTATCCATATTGTATTAGCCTAAAATGGGGATGACAAATGAGGTTCGGTCGCTGACCGTGTTCCAAACACAGGGCATGGCTCATAATTTTATCCATTAGTCTTATAGAATGTTGGCCTAGGACAGTAGGTAAGCCATGGGTTGAGTATCCATACTGTTAGGGGGTTCCTTTAGACGTGAAGGAGGATGGGGTTTGAATAAGGGTGATGCATGCCTGTCGCGGGGTGTGGATAAAAACAATTATATGATTCCTAGGGCAGCACAGTGGCTGACCAAGGTCGTCTCTCTTGAAGAGCCTTTGAGTGTGGTTCAATTACTTTATCTAATTCACTTAATCTATCTCTTTTTGTGGTATTTTTTATTATTTAAAATAATGACTTGTAAAACAATAATTCTAAATTTATACTAAGATGCAAGTCTAAATATAATGAATTTAGGAATAAAGTACTTGGTTTGGGGTTCATTCAGGGATTCAATCATTATTCTCCTTTATATGTTTGATTCTAGTTTGAGAACTCAAACCTAAAATCTCAGGTTTGAATCACTATTCTTTTCTAGAATATAAATAGCTTGAGTTTCATGTCGTTGGGGACCGTCACCCAATCAGGGAAATTTACCTCGCCCAAGAATACTACTCGAGTCTATCACAAATTTAGAATAAACATTAATGAAAACTCATGAACTTCTTGACCTCCCCCCGAGCCAAGCCTCGGGGTCAGCCTCTCATTTCCAAGATTTGGGGATCACAATGGTGAATGGATTAGGAGAGAAAGATAAAGTGAGAGATGAGAGAGGGATAGAGGAAGATTAAATAATTTACAATGAAAGTGAAAATAATAATAATAATAATATAACTTATTATTATTATTACTTAAGAAAATAGTTTTCGAAAAAGGAGAGAGAAATAAAGTAAAATAATTTGAAATTAAGATTTAGATATTATAAATAATTAATATAATAATATTAATAATAATAATAATAGTTTTTAATTATTATTATTATTATTATTGAAGAAATTAAATGGTGGAAACCAAAATAAAAATGCATGGATTAATTAAAAAGAAATTCAAATTACGAATGAAAATAAAACTAAAATAAAAATAAAATAAAAATAAGAAATGAGGGGGGGAGAGAGGATCAGCACTGGCTCATGCCCCGGTGGGATCGCTCTTTGGCTTTGGGTGTCGAGATGATGATTTGAGAAGGAGGAGAGGGCCTCCTTTTATATGCAGATTTATGTCCCCCGAAAGTTTGTGCATTGTTGAACCATTAAATGGTCGATTCATGCATGGACCCCTTATTAAATTTTTTTCATAAATGTATTTTATGTGTCCCCTAAAAATATCAGCGAATATAGCCACTGGATGTTGGAGTTATGAAATTTTCATTGAATAGGACTTTTTTAGTCGAAATTTCCAATAAGCTTCCTTTAAATATATAACGATCAATATACACCTTAATGGATACAAATGTTAATGGAATTAAATGGGTGAGCATGAATATGAGTTCTATTATATATCCTGGTGGAATCGCTGAATGTTTAGCTGTGGAGACCGAATTGTGCATCTGTTACGGTGGTAGGGTCCATGTTGTCCGCCCGAACAAATTTCCGACTTCAATTAATTTTTAGGCCCTTTAGATGGCTGAATCATCTCCTGGCCGAGAAGATAAAATTGGAGGAAATAAAATCATAATTATAAAAAAAATTAATCACAAATTTTGGACATATATTTTATGATAAATGACAAAAATACCATTGTGGTCAAAATCTATCCAAAATCCAGAATTATGCACTTTTCACAGTTTTTCTCATTTTAATTATAAAAATAAAATTACCCATTATTTTAATAAAATAATGAAATACATGGGTTTTATCATTGAAAAACATTAAAAATACTCATTATTTGATAAAAAATATGCACATAAATTTGCTCTGTCAAATACCCCCACACTTAAACCATGCTTATCCTCAAGCATAAAATCTCAACATGGAAATTAAAGGACACCAATGTTACCAATATTCAAATTTTAATGAAATAAAATCAAACAATTTTCAATGCGAAATCAAACTTTCAAAAATCTGCATTAAATATCAATTTAATTTCCCATTTTTCAAAGAAACAAATAATTCACACATTTTACTTTCCCCCTTTGAAAATTGATGGAACTTCTCCTTTAATTCATTCAATCTCCTTGATTCATTTTTATTAAACATGCCAAGTCATGATTTACCTCACTTTTGATTCTTTTCTCTCATCACTCATGATACAATTCAAGTAGATTTATGCTCATATCATGAGAACATGCTCTTTATCCATAGTCTTGTAAATGAACTACTTTCTCCACTTTGTAAAGACAAAAGACACATAAAATCATGAGGACTTGCAATAAAGGTTCAAATAAGTCTGAGGAATTATGTTTGGTAGGATTTGTGCTTTAAAAACTAAGGATAAAGGAGGAGGCTAATCTATTAAGTAAAATGCATGATATCAAAAGTAAAAGTGTAATGAAATTATCCCCTTCAAAGTAGCAACACCCACATCCAAAAACTCAAAGTAAGGTCATGATCAAATTATGCATAATGAATGATTTGTGCACTCTCTTGAATATTCTTTTTATTTTGTACTTTTTTTCTTTTTTCAAAAGTTATGATTAGATAAAACCTCACATTCATCACCTAACCACATACGATCATAAGATCATCGTTCTAGAAAATGGTGATTTTTGGTTCTCCCAAATCAAAACCCATTTTTCTATTTTTGGATCTTTTTATTATTTTTTTCATTTTTTTAATTCAATAGGGGAAACCAATAGAGTATAATTAATGATTTCACAACCTTTTACAATTCCCAAAATAACACCCTCACACTTCTTATTTACAATGTGTATCATCCCATCCACCATGATTCCCTTTACCTCCACACTTCAACTTTAAAATATCATGCAAATACCAAGAGTAGGGTAGGAATGGATAAAAATGGCTTGAAACATGGCTCATCCCTATAAAGGTCATTCATGGTCTCTATGGGATAAACAAAGGATTGATGTAAAGGTGGTATTTTAAAAAAAGTAACTTTTTAAAGGATTCCTCAATAATTGTAAATGTGTTTTTGTGTAGTCGTAGCTTTGACAAGTTTCAATACAAGTTCTGGTTGGTTACATGTCCCAAGATCACTCAAGAAATATGATCAAGAATAAATAGGAAGTACTTTGTCTAGAAATCCTATCGGGAATGAGAAATATAACATTGTACAATCACTCATGGCATGACTAATAATAATAAATCAATTCACATAATTTTCATAAATTCAAAGTATGAAAGATGGTGGGGAAATTTCATTTACATGAATTAATTAATTCCTTAAAATCATGAGTCATCATTTCAATATCTATGCTTCATATTTAAATATTCAATTCTGTATTTCAGTAATTTAATCATATAAACATTGAAATATAAATCATGACATCACTGGGTTCCTAAGAAACACATGTATCCTAGATAAGTTGATTAAAACATAAATTCAAGTGTGGGCATACAATTTTATCTTTAAAGCCCAAAACATATTGTGGTATAAAATGTGGAGAGCTTAAAAGATAAAACACTAAAATTGAACTCCCTTTTTCCATGAAACATGGTCCTTCCCCTTTAATATTTGGGGTTGCCTTCAACCATTATGAACCTATAAAATAAAACAACTCAATTAATCTCAAGGATCATGTCATTTAAGCTCAAAAAAGATAGAGGGAGTAGGATGAATGCTAGACTAATTTCTAAGAAAATAAATTGAAATCTAAATTCCAAGAAATCATGTAAAGATAAATCTTAGTACAATCCCCTAAGTGGGCCCTGGCTTCTTTTACTGCCTCCAGAGGGCAGTACCAGCTGTTATCCAAAGTCTGATGGTGGTTGGGGCTTCTTTGACGTGAACCACCACATGTGGTTTTTCTTAGCATCCACTTCTTCTTTCTTATTGAGGAGGACTCCATGGATAGAGTACACTAGATCTACCCCATTCACAATTTGGTACAACTTTCATGGTGGGGGTAGGATGAATTATGAAACCTCTTCTTCATTTTTTGCTACTTGTGCAACATTCACTTTCCCTTATTGTGCTCCCACTATTAAATGTTCAATGTCTCCAGGGAGCTCTAAATGTTCCTCAACAGGTGCATATTCTTTTGTATCTTCATCCTCCAGGGCATAATAAGAGTCATATAATTCTGAAAATTCAAAAAAAATTGGGAGTTATACTCAAATTCATTTCAAGAAAATTAAAATAATTTTAGTTTAATAATGTATCATCTCTCTGAGTTGGTTCAGCTTGAATATCTTTTTTGATGGAAAGTTCCTCTTGGAGTTGATCATCACAGGATGGAGGTAGGTAGTCAGGATCCTCCATTTTGAGTTTTTCCTCAACTTCATGGATGTATTTAGTGAAATCCGGGAAGACTAGTGGCACTTCTTTCTTGGCCTTGAAACTTTTTAAGTCAGCTTGGATTTCATCAACCATGTCCATCAAATCTTCCAGTGAGATCCATGTTTCTATGCCTCTTTCTTTCTACTTGATCGTTATCATCAGTGCATCAACTCTTTTTTGGAGGGCCTCATTAGTGTAGTCTTGTTATTGCACCTGTGATTAATTTTTATTCCATGTAGAATAATAATCATTTGAAATCATCATGGAAAGATTATTTTATGTTTTTTGTGGTTTTTTAAAAATTAAATAAAATCTATATAAGATGTGAAAATAGAAAAGGTAAATGGACTAATGATTGGATCCCTGGAAAAGGCACCAGTTTTGATGCATGTCTGTCATGGGTCATGGACAAAAACAATTATATTTTTTTCCTAGTGAAGCACAGTGGCTGACTAGGGTCGTCTCTCTTGAGGAGCCTTCTCAATTTAGTTCACTTAATTTATCTAATTCACCTAATATATATCTTTTCATGGTTTTTTTATTAAATGGAAGTGATGAAAATATTTTTTTGGGTTTTTTATTAATTAAAATAATGACATATGAAGGAATAATTCTAAATTTATACTACGATGCAAGTCTAAACAGAATGAATTAATAATAAAGAACTTGGTTTTGGGGTTCAGTCTTGGATTCAATCATTATTTTCCTATATGTGTTTGATTTAGTTTGATAATTCAAACATAAAATATCATTTTTGAATCATTATTATTTTCCAGAATAGAATTAGTTTGAGTCGCATGTCATTGGGTATCGTCACCTAATCGGGGACATTCACCTCGCTCAAGCATTCTACTCAATTCTACCACAAACTTAATTAAACATTAAAGAAAATTCATGAAAACCTTGACCTCACCCCGAGACAAGTCTCGTTATTATCCTCTAATTTCAGAGAGTATGAGATTACTTGGTGGAGTGGGTGAAGAAAGAGAGAGAGAGATAGAGAGAGAGATAAAGAGAAATGAAGAAAAATGGATGGAGAAACACAAATGCCTGGATTAATAAAACTAAAATTTGAATTACAATTGAAAATAAAACTAAAAGAAAAATAAAATGAAAAAAAAAAGAATAAATGAGGGGGGAAGATAGGAGAAGCAGTGGCCCATGCCACTGTGGGATCCCTTCTTGGATTTGGGTGTCAAGCTGATGATTTGAGAAGGAGGAGAGGGTCTCCTTTAATAGGCTGATTTATGTCCCCAAAAAGTTGTGCATTGTTGAACCATTAAATGGCCGATTCACGCATGGACCCCTTCTTCAATGTTGTTCATAAAGGTATTTTTTGTCTTCTCTCACATTATCAGCAAATTTAGCCATCGGATGTAGGAGTTATTGAATTTTCATTGAATAAGACTTTTTCAAGCCGAAATTTCAAGGAAGCTTCCATTAAATGTATAATGATAAACATCCACCTTAATGGATGAAAAAATATATTTAATTAAATGGGTGAGCGCGCTTATGAGTCCTATTCCATATCCAGGTGGAATCACCGAAATTGTAGTTGTGGAGACCGAATTGTGCATCTGTTACGGTGGTGGGGTCAACGCTATCCGCCTGAACAAATTTCCAACTTCAATGAATTTTTAGACCCTTTATATGGCCGAATAAGCTCCTAGTTCAGAAAACAAAATTGGAGGAAATAAAATAAGGATTCTAGAAAAAATTAATCACAAAGTTTGGACATATATTTTAGGATAAATGACAAAAATACCCTTGTGGTAAAAATCTGTCCAAAATCCAGGATTATGCACTTTTCTCAGTTTTGCTCATTTTAATTATAAAATTCAAATTACCCATTATTTTAATAATATAATGAAATAGATGGGTTTTATTATTGAAAACATTAAAAATTCTCATTATTTGATCAAAAATAGTCACGTAAATTTGCTCTGTCAAAGGGGCATGAAAAGCATGGAATGTAGAGTGATGGTTTGTTCGAACATAATCCAACACTCTTGAAGTTACGCCACCGTGGAGGAAGAACATTAGATGGGTGCATCGGTATGATCATGGATCATTACTTCTTTTATACAGTACCTCTCTAGTGAGGGAGCAGTCGCTTCTCAATGTCCTCGTGGGGCATCCTGAACTTGTTCAGGGAAAAGTTGTAGTTACATGGTTCCCCACAAGGGGTCAGGATAGGGGGGCCGAAATGAGGAGGAACAGGATTGATGATCCCTGTGACTAGACCCAATGTGAAATGCATGGGTGTCTCTATGTATCACATGAGGATGAGAATCAAGCCATACGTAGTTCTGGAAGATGTTGTGCAGTTTAACGTCTTGCGGAAAGGACGCAGAGTGGTCTTAGTTTACGGTCATAGAGCTCAGACCATGGATCGATAAGGTGTACAGGGGGACACATGGTAAGTGATTATGAAACCCAATGTGAATGAGGACCCGAAGTCCAGATTACCATGTGTTCCCCGGGAATATTTTAGGTCGAGGGACCGGAAATGAGAGTTAAGCTGGGACCATGGGGGAAGCGCTCAGGTGTTCTTACATATCTAATGAGAATGAGAATCAATATGTACATAGTTCTAAGAGTTGGCATGGTAAGGTACCAGTTCCAGGGATAAAAGGGGTGTGCGGGTGTGTCCATCACACCAAAAGAAGTTGTATATGATGTATCTTGTTTTTCCTTTAAGGTGAATGGGTTTTTTTGTTTTGTGAAGCGACAGGCCTAGGATAGAAAGTCCTGACATTGCCATAAGAATCAATCCATATGCAGGAATTGAAAAATGGTATGGCATGTCATGGATACCAAACATGGTATCCCCTTGAGTGAGGACATCACGATGTAGTTCCGTTTTTTGTCGTGCGGCCAAGATGATAATGTCACAATTTAGGGTCATGTGATGGGACCAGGCATGTATTTTAACGTCATGCGGCACAGAAGTAGTAGAGGCGAGGCTAAAGGGTGAATGTGCATGGTGCAATAAAACATACCTGACATGAACGAGGGAAGAATCTCATACCACACCGTACGTAATTCCATGAAATAAACCTCAGGCCAAGGGGCCAAAATCGAGGTAAGAGGGTAAGGGGTAGAAGAAACTAGCTCCCAATTGAGCTGGACTCTAAAACGAGATGTCTGGGTGTTCTTACGTATCCCCTGAGGATGGGAATCAAGCCACATGTATTTCTAAAAGAGATCTTAGTTTATAGTCATAGAGCTCGGAACATGGAGAAGCGAAATCCTTTCAAGTAAGTGCAGACCTCAACCCGATCCCTAAGCCCATGTGAGTCAAACTCGGTGTGGGAAACAAGGGTGGAAAAGGGTTTTTGCAATACCTGGGATGCACGTCAAATGAAAGTCGATGAGGATCCCCGAATGATGCATTTACTAAGGCTTTGTCTTCCTAACGTGCAAAAGCGCACTGAGGGATAGTGTTAGGAGTACTAAAATTTAACTTGGACATGATGGGGTGTACAATGATGTGAATCATGTAACCAAAATTCAATGGTTAAAGGGGATATCATGATGATGGAGGATAACTGTTGACCATGTTCGAAACATAGCATCCATATCGCGTTATCCTGTAATGAGGATAGAAAAATGAGCGTCGGATGTTGACCATATTCGCAACGTGGGACTTGTATTGATTTGTTGTATGAAACCCTCGAGGACATTGGCCCGTGATGTTAGGAGAGCCCTTAGGCCTAGAATCCATTCCATTTGGGGGTCCCCTCAGGTGTGGAATATTATGGAAGCCCAAATGAAGGGGAACACAAAGCCTGAAAAATTTGCGAAAGCATGTCCATGTAAAATTCGACACTCCACATGCCGAACCAGAGTACTCTTAAACATACTAGTGCATCGCCGACGAGGGTCGAGGAGTATAACGACCCATACTTTACATACATTGTTAATAATTCAAAATTGAAGTACACTTATTAAAACATATAACAAAACCATGAAAGGACCGTATAGGTATAGTGTATTTAGAAACTGGGAAACATAAACAACTGGTTCATAAATCATCTACATTGTCTCCCTTTTATTTTATCATATCTAGAGTCCCTTTTGGTATATCTTACTTAATACCATTCTTCCTAACATGGGGAAAAGAAAACATACAAAAGGGTGAGCTCAAATTCTCAGTAAGGGTAAACAAAATAAATATCAATCATATCATATTCATAAGAACATAACATTTTGAAAATCTTAACCTACAAAAGAGATCATAATATCATAACATGGGATAAATCATGGTAGTGCAATGTAAATACCAATAATAATAACAAGAAACTTTGTTTCATACATACATAATAATAGAGAATCATTTCTTAGTATTCAAGACTCATTTCCAAGACTATCCTAGCGGACAAAGTCCATTTCTGAACCGAGTTCACTCCTCGTTTCAGTCTTGTATCACTGAACCGGATTAACCTGTCATTCCAGCCATGTCTATCTCATGAGATATAACTCTTTACCAAATACATTGGAGGGAGATATAGGTCCCACCCATCTCATAATGAAACCATTCTTATGTGTGCCACAAAGTCATAAATCATAGCATAACCCATGTAATAAAAATGGGATTCTTAAATATCATGCCATCATAACATAATACATACAAGATAAAAGGACTTCATAAAATTAATTCCATCATAACATAATCAAATCAATGTAAAAATAGGGATAGAAACAGAACCCTATATTATCTTAGATGGAAAATATTTCTGATAAAACACTTGAACTCCATTCTTGAGGAAAATATCCTTTCTACTTCAAAAACATTTTTCCTTTCTTAACATGTCAAACAATTTTTAAACTAAAATAATTTGATTAAAAATAAACTTGAAAAATAGTAAAGTAATATTCATGGGAATAATGTTCTATGAACTCATAAAAATCCATTCATTCCGTATAAGTTAAAAAAACATTCTTCTCGTACTTTGGCTGGAAAAGTCAAAAAGTATCTCGTACTAAAAACGACAAAAGATTCATTTCATATATTTTACTAAAAACTAACCAATGGGTAAAATTGGATTTAAACAATTGTATTAGGATAGAAATAATATTACATATTGATGAAACATTAATGTGTATGATAAATATTCCCCAGTAAATTCTGATATATAAACAATCTCAGATAAAAATGAGATTGCGGAATTTTCCCTTACCTCAGGTCCGATTTTCTTTGTACGTATCTGAACCTCCTGTATAATGATTTAAATAATGTAATTGACTTATTAAAGAATCATATTCATTGTTATGGTATCATATATGGTCATATTCTTATCTTCTTATTAGTAATATTTCATTGCTACTTGTTATTCGGGTGTTTATTGCTTTATTTCTTATGCGTGTTTTGTCGAATAAATTCTTATTCCTCTTTTTAGGTTATAGATAAATCATTTACAGAATGTTAGTAGTATAATATATATCATATTTATTCATTCAATTCATTTATACAATCATTATTCAATGAAGATCATGTAGAATGAGTCGTATCACATTGTGGAGACGGTAGGCCGTACGTATGCACGAGCGATGATATTGTTCCCATGATCGTGGAATTGTATTTAAGTGTATGTATACTACTTAAAAATAAATATAACTTTACAATAATCATATATAGTTATTCTTTACACCATTATACCCATCCAAGTAAGGTGGTGGTAGAAAACAGATTACACCACGGCGTGGAGATGGTATTTCGTACGTACGCACGCGCGGTGATTTCATTTTCCGTAGGATGGATAGAAGATGAAATAGGGTTGTTTTATATTTATAATAACATATCAGTATATGAGTAATACTGATGTTATTACTTCATAATTAAACAAATAAATAAGAGGAAGTAGAAAAAGAAGTAAATTTGAAAGAATCGGTAACGGATATTACCTCTTCTTCGACACGCTTCTTTCAAACCTCCTCTTAAGGCACTAATGTTGGTCTTTGAAGAAGACCAGGACCTCTAGAATATTACTAGGGAAGTGAAGAAGAGAAATTGGCAGGTTTTGGCCGAGCTTGAAGGCACAAAGTGGTGTGAGGAGGAGAGGGAGGAGGTGCCCTTTTATAAGGGATGAGAGGGGCACCTTAGAAAAAACATAAAATATTATTTTATTATAAAGTCATATTCGGTTTTTAATAGCTCCAAATTGATTTATTTAGAATCTAAGGTGGGGATGGGTAGAATTACTCTCAAACAATAGATTTTAGACAAGTTTAGGTTACTATTTTAACCTTATCATTTAGATTTAACTCTAAGTTAAATAATTTAACTTTTACCGTGTCTTCTTGTTTTCTTACACTATATGGCTAATAAACTTACCATAACAAGAAAAAAGAACCCCAAGTGGTTCATTATTAATATATATAACCTTATCTAAGTCATTTTTCCGAACCTTAGACTTTTAGGAATAAAATAACAATTAATAATATAATATTTTTAAAAAAAACTATTTTATGTCAATTTTGACACTATTTGGTAATTGATTTTTGTGAAACTCATAACATCATTATTAGTTCAAAAAAAGTTAAGTAAATCAATAATAATATGTCATATTAACCTATAAAATTATTTTCATTCTTAAAAAGTCTCAAATTACATTTATTTGGGTATTTATAATATCAATTATGTTAATATTTCCTGAAAAAGGTAATTACTGCATCATCATTGTGTCATAAATAAATTAATTTATTTAAGGTATAAAAATTATAAATAAAATATCATTATGTAGGAAATATTTTTATCTTTCTAATTAATATTTATAGTCGAATTTATATTATTTATAACCCTATATTAAAAATATTTTATTTATTAAACATTGATTTTAACTATTTTAACTATTCTTTAAATAAAATAATATTAAATGTCCTAATCTAATCCAAGTGGACCTAAATTGTTATATTTTTTTCCTAAGGTTTTTTTCGGTCGAATTAAACTTATCCAATAGAATTAGTACATGTGTTAGGGTAATAATAATACCATTTTTACCCTTAATTACCCTATTTACTTTTAACCGTGGTAAATAAAAGTAAAAAGTTACTATTCACCAAAAATTATTTTTATCTTATTCAACCACATTTTACTCCTTGATATTAACCGTGTCTCTTGAATTTTCAAAATTCTACTCACAGAAGCGGTAAAATTAAGTTTTATGTAAATTTTCAAACTCTCCTAGGAGGTGGGTAAAAGACGGTGAAAAAGTTCAATAAACTTTTTATATATCTAAAATTATTATAAAATGACTCCAATAAATAACTTTGAAATTATATAGGTATTATGTATCAATTTTTACCTAAAATAAATTTAAATAAAATAAATAATTATTTAAATAAAAATTCGGTTTTTAAATAGTAACCCAGTGTTTTCACTATTCATCAAAAATTGAAAGTTTTCAGAAAAATACCAAAAATTCACCCTAGGCTAATTTCGATATTCCAAATCCAAAAATGAAGTCCATTTTGAAAGATAAAATTTATAAAATTTTAAAAAGTGGGTATTACTATTCATAACGTCTCGTTTTAATAATATTTTGATAGCATGTCGTTGTTTAGTGAAACTTGGTATTGCGTACAACGCAAGCTATCAAGAAAGGTCGTGATTGCGTTTAAAGAAAGCCAAGCTAGTGTTGTATGTAGTGAAAGATTCCTTTGATGATGTATATAACATAAAAACAAAATATTTCTCATAAAAATCTCGATTGTTACATTCTACCCCCCTTAAAATGAATTTCGCCCTTGAAATTCGTCACTTTGTAACAAACAGATGAGGATACATCTCCCTCATCATATCCTCAAGCTCCCATAAAGCTTCTTCTAATTGGTGGTTCCTCCATAAAACT
The DNA here is from genome assembly GCA_963277665.1 of Viscum album. Taxonomy (NCBI): domain Eukaryota; kingdom Viridiplantae; phylum Streptophyta; class Magnoliopsida; order Santalales; family Viscaceae; genus Viscum; species Viscum album. The sequence goes on from OY728158.1 coordinate 1,511,410,129, forward strand.
TTCACCAAGCGAGTGGTCTTGTTTCGTAGGACTTTTTCACTACGATCCAGAATCTCTATCGGTTGTTCTTCATAAGAAAGATCTTGCTCCAGCGATACAACTTCTGAGCTGAGTACATGTGAAGGATCGGGTATGTACTCTCTCAGGAGAGATACATGGAACACATCATGAACTTGATAGAGATTCGGTGGAAGCGCCAATCGGTAAGCTACATTCCCAACACGATCCAGTATTTCGAAAGGACCGATATACCTAGGGCTCAGCTTTCCCTTCTTTACAAATATCATTACTCTCTTCCAAGGAGATATTCGTAAGAACACTTTATCACCCACTTCAAACTCTATGTATTTTCTTCAGTTATCGGCACAACTTTTTTGTCGACTCTGATCTTCTCTTATGTGTTGTTTAATAGATTGGACCTTTTCTGCCATCTCATCAACAAGATCAGGTCCTAATAGCTTTATTTCCTCAACTTCATCCCAACAAGTTGGAGTTCGGAATTTATTTACCTAGAGAGCTTCATAAGGAGCCTTCTGAATAATGGAGTGAAATCTATTTTTATAAGAAAAATCCTCCAAAGGTAGTTGTTGATACCAACCTCCTTTGAAATCCATAGAGAAAGCTCTTAACATATCTTCTAGAGTTTGAATTGTTCTCTCAGACTGACCATCTGTCTGAGGATTATAAGCAGTGCTAAAACTCAACTCTGTATCCAGAGTATGCTGAAGACTTCACCAAAACATTGTGGTAAACCTCAGATCCCGATCAGATATAATGGAAAGTGGTACTCCATGCAATCTTACCACTTCCTTTACATATATCCTGGCAAGCTGATCTAGAGAGAAATATTCTCTAATAGCAATGAAGTGTGCCGACTTCTTAAGATGATCAACTATGACCCAGATAGAATTATTGCCTTTGGGTTTTTTAGGAAGTCCGGTGACAAAGTCCATAGTGATGTTTTCCCATTTCCATTCGGGTATGGGTAATGGTTGTAACATCCCCTTAGACGTCTGTCTCTCAGCTTTAACTTTCTAACAAACCAAGCTTCGAGAGACATATTCAGCAACATCTCTTTTCATGCCATCCCACCAGAAGTACTCTTTCAAGTCCCTATACATCTTAGTGCTTCCAAGATGAATAGAGAATGAAGAACTATGAGCCTCATCCAGTAGCTCCTTCTTTAATTCTAGGATGGGAGGAACAAAAACCTGATTCATGAATCTTATTATCCCATCACAATCAAGGTTGAATTCAGGAACATTTCTCACCTTCTTTTGTAACTCTACATCTTCTTTCTGTGCCTCTTTAATCTTCACTTGTATAGATGGTTGAACATTCATTTGAGAAAGATATTATTTTTCCCCTTCCATTATAATTCCAAGATCCATCCTTTGTAAATCCATAAATATTGGATCTTTTGTGATCCTCATCATGGATAAGTTAGCATGGTCTTGTCGACTTAATGAATCTTCCACCTTGTTTGCTTTCCCAGGGTGGTAATGAATTGAGAATTCATAATCCTTAATCAACTCCAACCATCTTCTTTTGTGCATATTCAGCTCCTTTTGTGTGAAAATATACTTTAAACTTTTATGATCAATATAAATATCACAACTTTCTCCATAAATATAATGCCTCCAAATCTTTAATGCAAAGATTACCGTAGCTAACTCCAAATCATGAGTTGGGTAATTTTTCTCATGGATTTTCAACTGTCGTGAGGCATAAGCTATCACCATATCATTTTGCATGAGAACACACCCTAGACCCTTCTTGTATGTATCACTGTAAATCACAAACCTTTCTCCACTACAAGGCAGTGTGAGCACAGGTGCACTGGATAACTTTCTTTTTAACTCCTTGAAATTCTCTTCACACTCCTCCATCCAAACGAACTTAACTCCTTTTCGAGTCAACCTGGTGAGTGGATTAGATAATCGTGAAAATCTTTCACAAAACGTCAATAATATCCATCCAAACCAAGAAAACTTCGGATCTCAGTTACTGTTGTTGGTCTCGACCATCTTTCAATAACCTCTATTTTTGCTGGATCCACAGATATCCCCTCTTTTGATATTATGTGACCCAAAAATGAAACTTTTTGAAGCCAAAATTCACACTTGGTAAATTTAGCATAAATATTCTCCTTTCTCAGGGTCTTCAATACAATTCTCAAGTGATCTTCATGTTCTTCCTTTTTATTTTAATAGAGAAGAATATCGTCTATAAAGACTACCACAAACTGATCAAGATAGTCTCTAAAGACTCTATTCATTAGATCCATGAAGATATCAGGGGAATTAGTAAGACCAAATGGCATCACTATAAATTCATAGTGTCCATACCTTGTACGGAAAGTCGTCTTTGGTATATCCTCCCTTTTGACCCTTAATTGATGATACCCTGAACGAAGATCAATCTTGGAAAAGTATTGAGCTCCGCATAGTTGGTCAAATAAGGCATCAATGCGTGGGAGAGGATATTTGTTTTTCATAGTGATCTTGTTAAGTTCTCGATAATCAATGCAGAGTCTCATTGATCCATATTTCTTGTTAACAAACAGAACAGGTGCTTCCCAAGGTGACACACTAGGACGTATGAATCCCTTATCAATATTCTCTTGGAGTTGCTTCTTTAATTTCTTCAACTCAATTGGGTCCATTCTATAAGGTGTCTTTGAAATGGGTAAAGCACCCTGTACAAGTTCTATTGAAAACTCAACTTCACAATTTGGTGGAAGACCAGAAAATTTCTCCGGAAAGACATCATCGAACTCTCGTACAATGGTAATATTCTTAATCGTGAGTTTCTCTCCAACCATTTGAGATAAATAACCTTCATTTAGTGGAATCAAGACCCATAAGATGGATGAAATTTCCACTGGAAAGTTATGTTCATCCTTGCATCGATAGACAATCATAGATTGATCTAGAATATGAAATGTGACTTCCATTATTTGGTAATTGATATGAGATCCATATAAATAAAGCCAATCCATGCCAAGAATCACATCAAATTCCACTATAGGAAGGATCGCAAGATTTGCAGGAAGCAGTTTCCCACAAACTTCAATCAGAGAAGAATTGTAAACTTTTGATGCGACGGTTGTGCCATTAGGGGTTGTCATAGCTAACTCAATATCTAACTGCTGAGGTAATATGGTGATACCCTTCGAAAATTATTCAGAAATAAAAGAGTGGGTGGATCCAAAATCAAATAAAACATTTTCTACTTTATAGTGGATGGTTAGTGTACCTTTCACCACTTCGTTATCATACTCCACATCGTTGATAGAAATTTCATGTGACTTTACATTGTCTTTGGACTTAAGAGTTTTTCTGAAGTAGATCATCATAAAAAAACCCTTGGATTAGGGAATTGATTGGAATAATGCACCATTTCCTTGCACTTGTAACATTGAAGTGTAGGAGGTGCACTCTGTGTAGACTTTTCTTTGTTTGCATCACTAGACAGCTTCTTCCCATCATTGCGGCATTCAAACGCCCGATGACCTTCCTTTCCACATTTGAAACATTTACTTGTCCCTTAAAGACAACTCCCACCATGTTTCTTTCCACACTTTGAGCATAAGGGAAAACTCATCTTCTTTTCAGTGTGGTCTTTAGATTTCCCTTTGAATTCCATTTTCCTCTTCTTATCAAACGCATATGACTGATGAGTTACTCCAATCTCCATATCAACCTTGAGAGCACATCGAACAATTTCCTCGTAGCTATTGAAGTCCCTTATGGCTAACTCCCTTCGAAGACTTGGTTTTAAGCCACTAAAGAATCAATCGATCTTACTCTCAGGCTGGATAATAATCCCAGAAGCGTACCTTGCAAGTCTTGTAAAAAAATTTCATAGGTACCAACCGATTCATCATCCTTTTGCTTTAGTTCAAGAAACTCCTTCTCCATCTTTGTTTGAAGAATACGAGGGAAGTACTTATTTAAAAATAAGTTCTTGAACTCATCCCATTCCATGGACTCAATTTCATCTCTTGGCCTCGTATTCTTGATAAGATTCCACCATTGATCAGATTAACCTTCCAAACGATATACTGTTAAGATGACTTTCTCATGTTCAAAACATTGAAGAATTGAAAATATATTTTCAGTGGTACTGATCCATTGTTCAACCACTAATGAATTAGTAGACCCACTTAATGAAGGCGGACGCTGCCTCATGAAGGATTCAACAGAATGTTGCTCCTTCCTTTTCTCGTTTGGAAGTCATGCGTGATTCATAGCTTTAGAAAGTTGTGTGAGCATGGATACAATATTTTTTATTCCATCTCCCATAATGTTTGGTTTCTCATGGGACAATCATTTCATTGCCCGTCGCATTCATCATTAACACGGTTCCTTCGGGTTCCAGCCATTGACTAAAACCAATAAGCATAGTGTGAGAAACACTAATCATAATAGGAAAACCACATAATCAAGAATAAAATTTCACACTTAAGGTCTTATCATAGGTTACTCATGGACATTTTTAAAACACTAATATTGTGTTCTATACTTAGACTTATCCTTAGGGTTATTACTAAGTCTTTAACATCCTAGTTTCCAAAGGTTTACTATACCTTTCCTCTGATACCAACTATAACGACCCATACTTTGCATACATTGTTAATACTTCAAAATTGAAGTACACTTATTACAACATATAAAAAAAACCATGAAAGGACTATATAGGTATAGTGTCTTTAGAAACTGGGAAACATAAACAACTGGTTCATAAATCATCTAAATTGTCTCCGTTTTATTTTATCATATCTAGAGTCCCTTTTGGAATATCTTACTTAATACCCTTCTTCCTAACCTGGGGAAAAGAAAACATACAAAAGGGTGAGATAAAATGCTCAGTAAGGGTAAACAAAAGAAATATCAATCATATCATATTCATAATAACATAACATTTTGAAAATCTTAACCTGCAAAAGAGATCATAATATCATAACATGGGATAAATCATGGTACTGCAATGTAAATCCCAATAATCATAACATGAAACTTTGTTTCATACACACATAATCATAGAGAATCATTTATTAGTTGTCAAGACTCATTTCCAAGACTATCCTAGTGGACAAAGTCCATTTCTGAACAGAGTTCACTCCTTGTTTCAGTCATGTATCACTGAACTGGATTAACCTGCCGTTCCAGACATGTCTATCTCATGAGATATAAATCTTTACCCAATTCATTGGAGGTAGATATAGGTCCCACCCATCACATAATGAAACCATTCTTATGTGTTCCACAAAGTCATAAATCATAGCATAACCCATGTAATAAAAATGGGATTCTTAAAAATCATGTCATCATAACATAATACATACAATATAAAAGGACATCATAAAATTAATTCCATCATAACATAATCAAATCAATGTAAAAATAGGGATAGAAACAGAACCCTGTATTATCTTAGATGGAAAATAATTTTGATAAAACACTTGAACTCCATTCTTGAGAAAAATATCCTTTCTACTTCAAAAACATTTTTCCTTTATTAACATGTCAAAAAAAATTAAACTAAAATAAGTTGATTAAAAATAAACTTGAAAATTTTTAAAGGAAGCTTCATGGAAATAATTTTATATGAAATCATAAAAATCCATTCATGTCATATAAGTTAAAAAAACATTCTTCTCGTAATTTGGCCAGAAATGTCAAAAAGTATCTCATACTAAAAACGACAAAATATTCCTTTAATATATTTTACTAAAAACTCACCAATGGGTAAAATTGGATTTAAAAAATTGTAGGAGGATAGAAATAATATTACATATTGAGGAAACATGGATGTGGATGATAAATATTCCCCAATAAATTCTAATGTATAAACAATCTCGGATAAAAATGAGATTGTGAGATTTTCCCTTACCTTAGGTCTGATTTACTTTGTACGTATCTGAACCTCCTGTATAATGATTTAAATAATGTCATTGACTTATTACAGAATCATATTCATTATTATGATATCATATATGGTCATATTCTTATCTTCTTATTAGTAATATTTCATTGCTACTTGTTATTCGGGTGTTTATTGCTTTATGTTCTTATGTGTGTTTTGTCGAATAAATTCTTATTCCTCTTTTTAGGTTATATATACATCATTTACAGAATTTTATTAGTATAATATATATCATATTTATTCATTCAATTCATTTATGCAATCGTTATTCAATGAAGATCATGTAGAATGAGTCGCATCACATCGTGGAGACGGTAGGTCGTACGTACGCACGAGCGATGATATCATTCTGATGATCGTGGAATTGTATTGAAGTGTATGTATACTATTTAATAATCAATATCACTTTAAAATAATCATATATAGTTATTCTCTACACCATTATACCCATCCAAGTAAGTTGGTGGTGGAAAACAGATTACACCACGGCATGGAGACGGTATTCTGTAAGTACGCACGCGCAGTGATTTCATTTTCTGTAGGATGGATAGAAGGTGAAATAGGGTTATTTCATATTTATAATAACATATCAGTATATGAGTGATACTGATGTTATTACTTCATAATGAAACAACTAAATAAGAGTAAGTACAAGAAGAAATAAATTTGAAAGATTCGGTAACGGATATTACCTCTTCTTCGACACGCTTCTTTGAAAACTCCTCTTAGGGAACTAATGTTGGTATTTGAAGAAGACTAGGACATCTAAAATATTACTAGGGAAGTTTAGAAGATAAATTGGTAGGGGTTGGCCGAGATTTAAGGCTCAAAGTGGTGTGAGGAGGAGAGGGAGGTGGTGCCCTTTTATAAGGAAGGAGAAAGGCACCTTAGGAAAAACTTAAAATATTATTTTATTATAAAGTCATATTCGGTTTTTAATAGCTAAAAATTGATTTATTTATAATATAATGTGGTTATGGGTCTAAATACTATCAACCAATATATTTTAGACAAGTTTATGTTACTATTTTAACCTTATCATTTAGATTTAACTCTAAGTTAAATAATTTAACTTTTACCGTGTCTTCTTGTTTTCTTACACTATATGGTTAATAAACTTACTATAACAATACAAAAGAACCCCAAGTGGTTAATTATTAATATATATAACCTTATCTAAGTCATTTGGCTGAACCTTAGATTTTTAGGAATAAAATAACAATTAATAATATAATATATTTTTTTAAAACTATTTTATGTCAATTTTGACACTATTTGGTAATTGATTTTTTTGAAAATAATAACAGCATTATTAGTTCGAAATAAGTTAATTAAATAAATACTAATATGTCATATTAACCTATAAAATTTTTTTAATTCTTAAAAAGTCTCAAATTACATTTATTTGGGTATTTATAATATCAATTATGTTAATATTTCCTTAATAAGGTAATTATTACATCATCATTGTGTCATAAATAAATTAAATTATTTAACGTCTAAAAATTATAAATAAAATATAATTATGTAGGAAATATTTTTATCTTACTAATTAATATTTATAGTCAAATTTATCTTATTTATAACCCTGTATTAAAAATGTTTTAGTTATTAAACTTCGATTCTAACTATTTTAACTCTTCTTTAAATAAAATAATATTAAATGTCCTAATCTAATCCAAGTGGACCTAAAGGTCATATTTTATTCCTAAGGTTGTTTTTCGTCGAATTAGACTTATCCAATAGAATTAGGACATGTGTTAGGGTGATAATAATTTCATTTTTACCCTTAATTACCCTATTTACTTTTAACCGTGGTAAATAAAAGTAAAAAAGTTACTATTCGCCAAAAATTATTTTTATCTTATTGAACCACATTTTAATACTTTATATTAACCATGTCTCTCGGATTTTAGAAATTCCACTCACATAAGTGGTAAAATTAAGTTTTATGTAAAATTTCAAACTCTCATGGGAGGTGGGTAAAAGACGGTGAAAAGTTCAATAAAATTTTTATATATCTAAAATTATTATAAAATGACTCCAATGAATTACTTTGAACTTATATAGGTATTATGTATCAATTTTGACCTAAAATAAATTTAAATAAAATAATTAATTATTAAAATAAGAAGTCGGTTTTTGAATAGTAACCTAGTGTTTTCACTATTCATCAAAAATTGAAAGTTTTCATAAAAATACCAAAAATTCACCCTAGGATAATTTCAATATTCCGAATCCAAAAATGAAGTCCATTTTAAAAGATAAAATTTATAAAATTTCAAAAAAGTGGGTATTACTATTCATACTGGCTAGTTTTAATAATATTTTAATAGCATATCGTTGTTTAGTGAAACTCGGTATTGTGTACAACACAAGCTATCGAGGAAGGTCACGATTGCGTGTAAAGCTATCCAAGCTAGTGTTGTGTGTAGTGAAATATTCCTTTGATGATTTATATAACATAAAAACAAAATATTTCTCATAAAAATCTCGGGTGTTACAAGGAGGGTGCTCAACTTGAGAGTAACCAATTTGAAGGGATGAGTATAGAACAAGGGGATAGATAACTCTCAGGAGGGAGAGGTATGTGGCGTGGTATTTACAAACCTGATGTGAATGAGTACATAGTCCCATACCACACCATATACTCCCCTCCCCGGGAAAGGGTAGGCCAAGGGACCAAGGTGAAAGGGAGATTTCTGAGAGATGGGGATGGACCTGAAGTCTAGACATTTGGGAGGTCCTACATATCCCATGAGGATGGGAATCAAGACACACGTAGTTCTATGAAGGGAAAATTACAAAAATATCTTAGTTTAAGGTCCTAGAACTCGGACCATAGAGAAGCGGGACTACCCCAAGTAAAGGCGGACCTTATCCCAATCCCTAAGCCTACGTGAGTCAAAATTAGTGTAGGAAACAAGGGTTTTGCTGATTTTTTCCTCTTAACGTGCGGGTGCGCACTGAGGAATAGTACTAAGAATTTTGAAGTTCTACTTGGACGTGATTAAGTAGAGAAGGATGTGAATCATGTAATTGACATTTTGGGCTTAATGAGGTTGGCATGGCCATGGAGGATAACTGTTTACCATGTTTGAAACATATCATCCATATCGCGTTAGCCTGAAATGGGGACAAACAAATGAGCATCAACCACTGACCAAATTCGCAACGCGGGACTTGTATCAATTTGTTGTCCAGAACCCTGGAGGACGTTGGCCCGTAATGGTAGGAGGGCCCTTAGGCCAAGCATCCATGCCATTCGGAGGTCCCTTTGGATGTGAAAGGTGATGGAAGCCCTAATGAGGGAGAACACAAAGCTTGAAAAATGCGTAAAATCGTGTTTGAGTAGACTCCGACATTCCAGGTACTAAACCAGAGTACCCTTGGGCACATTGTTGAATCGCTGAAGAGGGCCAAGGGGCTCGTCTTTAGAGCGACTGATTTTAAAAGACAAGGATAGTACAAGGGGATGGAAAACTCTCAAGATGAGGAGATAAATGGCATGATTGTTACAACACCCGACGTAAGTGAGAACATAATCTCATACCACACCATATATTCCTCTCTCTAGGGGAATGCGGGCCAAGGGGCCAGGATGGGGCTGGACCCAAAGACGAGATGCTCGGGCGGTCCTACGTATCCATGGGGATAGGAATCAAGCCACACGTAGTTCTGGAATCGCACATAGGGGTAAGATGCCCTAACTAGGGGGGTGTACGGCATGGTGAGTAACCCAACATGAATGATGACATAATCCCATACTGCACCGTACAATCCTAAATAGGAACTTGGGTTGGGGCCCGAAAAGGACAAGGGGCCTAAGGCTGGGCCAAGGGGCCTGAGGCCGGGCATCTCGACCAACAGTAGCCATACGACCTCTTGTGCGATTACCACCTCATCACAGCTCCTAAGCCCACGTGAGCAGTGCTCGATATGGGAAACAAGGAGTCAGATTTAGCTCTCCCTGCCATATAGGGGTCTAGCAGCTGACATCGCCCGATGGGATTTTGTCTCTTGGATATATAGTGGGGAAGAATGAACCACTAAACTCAATGTTTGGGACATCTTTGGGTGGTCCTGATGACAAAGGATGGCTATTGACCATGTTCGAAATACAACATCCTTATAGTGGCCTGGAATGGGAATAATAGACGAGCATCCACCGCGGATCATGTTCGCAACGCGGGACTTTCATTAGTTTGTTGCTCAACATGCTCGAGGGCGTTGGCCCAAAGTGGTAGGAGAGATTTTAGGCCTAACATCCCTGCCATTCGGGGGCCCTTATGGATGGGAAGGATTATGGAGTCCCAATCAAAGGAGTGGGTGAAGCATAGTTGTACCCATACATTTTAAAATCAAGCAAGGTGATGAAAGAGGAGGACACCTCTGGGGAGTGGGACGTACGGAAAAATAGAGATGAGCTCGACATGTATTGAGGCAAAAATCTATACCACACCATATGCCTTGACCCGAGGGGAGATTCTGGAATTTGGGCTAGGCCAACAGGCAAAAATTCTTGGGCGTTCCTACATATCCCATAAGGATGGGAATCAAGTCGTACGTAGTTTTTGAAGGCCATGAAGTTTAACGTCATGTGGTGAGGAAATGAGAGGATAGAAGAACAGGGATCGGGCACATGGTGCGACCGTTATAATCCTAGCATGAGTGGGGATAAGGAATCCTACACCATATCATGCAAGGATCCTCTGAGAGAACTACACCCAGGGGGATAGTCAAGGAGAAGAGTTTGGGGGTTGGGCTTAAGAATAAACACTTGAGCGTTCCTACGTATCCCATGTGAATGGGAATCAATCCATACATAGTTATAACGGCACAGTTTAACATCTTGTGGGACAATTCATGGTTTAAAGTCATCTAGGACTGAACAGTTTAAGGTCATTTTGGACCGGACAGTTTAGGGTCATGCTAGACCAAACAGTTTAGGGTCATGTCGGACCATCTGGCTTAAGAAAAGTATTGCTTAAGAAACTTGGCATTGGTGGGAGGAGTTATACGCTCACCATCCATGGTCACCAGGGAGTATGCCCCATTGAGGTAAACCCTGTGAATTATGTAAGGTCCTTCCCATTTGGGCTCCAACTTGGGTGGTTTCCTACCAAGGATATTTGGCGCCCGGAGGGCCAATACCAAGTTTACTTGCAGAAAAGAGAGGAGGAAAACCTTCTTGTTGAAGGCTCTAGCTATCTTATTCTGATGCCTTTCCAGATTGTGCAGGGCACAAAGCCTATTCTCTTTAAGTGCTTCCAATTCAGGCAGAAGAATTTCGGCTACCTTGTCTGGCGCTTGCTCGTCATAGATTGTTGTGCATAACGAAGGCATCTAGATCTCGATGGGCAGGACAGCCTCTGCTCCGTACACCAGGGAATATGGGGTCACCTGGGTGGAATTATGAGTTATCGTCTGATAAGCCTAGAGGGCGTTGGGGAGCTTGTCTGGCCAACTCTTCTTATTCTGACCAACAATTTTCTGCAAAATGTTAGAGAGGATTTTGTCGAATGCCTCGATCTTCCCATTTGCATGTGTGTGATAGCAGGAGGTATGGTTTGAATGGATGTTGTACTTGGTGTACAATTTCTTCAACTCAGTTTCTCGGATGTTGGTGTCGTTATTGGTGAGGACGGCGTGAGGGACTCCAAACCGGTATATGATATTGGATCTCACGAAGTCAATGATAGAATAGTCCTTGACCTCCTTGAGTGGAACTGATTCTGCCCACTTAGAAAATAAATATGTGGTGGTCAGGATGAACCTGCACTAGCGAGTTGTCGCCTGTGCATATGGTCCCATGACATCGAGTCCCCACACCATGAACGGCCAAGAGTACTTGGTGGAGTGGATAGGATCTGGAGGCCGATGCAAGAAGTTAGCATGAATTTGGAACATGTGACATCTCTTGGTGAACTTGATGTAGTCATGGATCATGGAGGTCTAGAAGTACCCCAGTCTCTGGATCTGATGGGACAGCTTCGGCCCAGTCTTGTGAGTGCCGTAGGAACTGGCATGAAACTCTTTCATGACCTGAGAAATCTCAACTCCTTTGATGAAATGGAGGAGAACACCATTGAACCCACACTTGTAGAGGATATTCTCAAGACCGGGACCACTTTAGAAGGTAAACTGCAGCGCGCGACATCAGATTCACTCACGCTCGACCTGATCAGCCAGGAGGTAACCATTTTGGAGATACTCGACAAAGGGGTATCTACAGTCAGGATTCTCTTCAACTACTGCATATGAGGAACTTGGGGGTCCTAACGTGGAGGCTCCAGTGGTAAGATGGATTACTTGTAGGTCGTCGTCATCATCTGGGGTGACGGGAGAAATTACTCTCCGATGTGCCATGTGTATGATCAGATCATCTTTCTTGGGTTCTACAAGTAATGTAGCCAGGTCGTCCAGGGCAGTGGCTCGACCATTCTGAGATCGAGGGACATGAGTAACTTCCAGATGAGATGGAAACTAGGCCATTAGCTGGAGGGTGCGCTCCAACAATGGTACGAGATCTGGTTTTCTAATGACGTAGCCACCATTGATTTTCTTGATGACTAGTTCGGAATCCCCATTTACATGTAAATGGGGCACATCGATCTCGAGGGCTAGCTTGAGGCCAGTGATGAGGGCCTGATACTATGCTTCATTGTTGGTTCAGCCTTCGGATAACATGAATGAGTATGGAACAATGGCTTGCACCGGGGTAATAAAGACAATACCTAGGCCTACTATGTTGAGTCTGGGATCATTGAGTCTCCTGCCAATGGGTCTCTGGGAGGCACCATCAAAGTGCATCTGCCAACATGGGATGGTATGATCTACCGAGAGGATTGCCTCATCAGGAAAATCTATGTCTAGGGACTGGTCCGCGGGGGTTGGATGGGCAGCAAGGAAGTCTGTCAATGCATGTCCCTTGATAGATTTCTGAGGGACAAACCTGATGTCAAACTGCTGGAGGATTACCACCCACCATGCTAGACGGTCGGTCAACATAGGGTGGTTTAGGATGTACTTTAGCGGTTCTACCTAAGACACCAGCTGTACCTCATGGTGATGCAGGTAATGTCGCAACTTCTGCATAGAAAATTCGAGTTCAAGGCAGCTTCTTTCAATGAGGGGGTATCTAGTATATGTATCTATAAGAATATGAATGAGATAATAGAGGTTGTTTTCTATCCCCTCATTGTTATTTTGGGTGATAAGGGCACCAAGATATCATTACAGGGTAGTCACGTACATGATAAATGTTTTTCTGTAGATGGGTGGAATCAAGGCTAGAGGATGGAGCAGATACTTCATGATTTCCTCGAACGTGGTCTGGCACTCTTTATCCCATTCTTTGGTAGAGCCTTTATTCAAGAGCCGAGAAAAGGGCTTACACTTGTCATACAGATTCGCAATGAATCGGCGTATGTAGGCTAAGTGGCCTTGGAAACCTCAAAGCTCCCAAATATTGCTCAGGGGAGGCATCTGACTGATGGCCTTGATCTTCTCTGGGTTGATCTCGATGACCTGGTACCTGACAATAAATCCAAGAAACTTCCCGGAGGTGACCTCAAAGGCACAGTTCAACGGGTTCATCTTCAGGTGGTCGGAATGTAGGAAGCCGAACACTTTCTCAAGGTCCTTGAGATGGTATTGGCATTGGAGATATTTGACCACCAGATCATCCACATAGCATTCCACCAATGTTCTGAGGATTGGCTTGAATATGCGGTGCATGGCCCGCTGAGTGGTGGCACCAGCATTCTTCAGGACGAAGGGCATAACCTGGTAACAGAAAGTACCTTGGGGTGCCCTGAAAGCTTTAGACTCCTCTTCCTCAGGGGCCATTCAAATATAGTTGTATCCAGAGTAACCATCCATTAAGAAGAGGGCTTGGAACCCAATCGTAGCATCGATCAACAATTTTGTCACTGGAAGGGGAAAATCATCCTTCGGACAGTGACGGTTGAGATCTCGGAAGTTGATGCAGACTCTGATCTGTCCGTTCTTCTTTCTGAAAGGCACAATGTTGGCTAGCCACTTGGGGTACTGGACTTCCTTGAATGAGTTGTCTCTGATGAGCTTATCAACTTCGGCCTCGACCATGGCACCACGAGAAGGGTGCATCTTCCTGGGAGGCTGCTTGAACCCGCGATGATTTGTTGGGAGACCGAGGTGGTGGATGGCAACCTGAGGATCTAGTCCTGGAATCTGGTCATAACTCCAGGCGAATACATCATGATAATACTTCAGGAAATCTATGTACTGCTGCTTCTCCTCAAGGGACATGGTGGCACTGATCAATGTAGGTCTCAGATCTGCCTCACTACCAAGGTTCACCTGTACCAGTTCATCGACCATGGAAGAGACGCCTTCTTCAAAGGCAGGGGGAGCATCCTCCAGATCCTCTTATTCACTTGTGTAGGAGGGATTCCCAATGGGAGAAGCTTCCTCTCGATCGGAAGATCCTGAAGGGAGGCTGGTGCCAGCCTAGACAGTAGTGGACATCATATCGGGAGATTCACGTGCTGTTGAATCCATAGCAATGAAGACAGTCGATCCAATCCTATTTGGTCTTTGGCCCAAGGGGCCACGCTTGATGATATCAAAGAAATAGTGGTGAGTTGTCTTGATCCGGTTAATCCTATCCCAGCTAAATAGACACGTATGATGTATTTTTATTTCCATGGGGCGGACATCCTGATACCATATGGGGGTAGGAGGCTCCGGGATAACCTGAGCCTAGTTTGTATAGGAGTACAAGGTGATTTTCCGTCATCGCTTGGACTTGGGAACATGAATCCCTCTTGTACCAGATACAACAAAGCATTGCCCCATATTTGGGGTTGTGTCCTCCAATCGATGGATTGGGAAGACGTAGGCATCATCCAGACCTGCTCAGGGGTCAGTTGTGACCGTGACGGGTTCGACCTCACTTTCCTGAATCTGTTTTTCCTTGATCTTGTAATAGTCGGTATCCAGGTAGTGGGATTCACAAGAGGCGAAAGGAGATGCATCACCTTGGAGTACGCCTAATCGACCATTAAGGGGGTACTTGAGGCACTTGGGATATGACGAGGGGACCGCCGCATGCAGGTGGAGCCATGGTATGCCCATCAATGCATTGTACATAGTGTCTTAGGAGACATCAATGAACTCGGTGCTGGAAACTAGGCCACCGAATTGGGTCTTCAAATGGATCTTACCGACTGAGGTCTACTCGGTCATGTCATATCCATGGATCCTTAATTCGTAGGGAGTCAAGTCATCTTCGAATAACCCCAGCTTCGACAGTGTCTGTGTCGGGATAAGATTAATCCTGGAGCCGATGTCCACAAGACAACGGTGAACCTCAATGTCATTAAATTGGTCAGTGATGTACAGTGGGTGAACTTGCCCCTGTATGGAAGAGCCTTCATCCTCTCTAGAGAAAGAAATGATGGCCTGGCATTCATCATTCTAGACCGCTTCAGCATGAAGGGATTCTGTAGCTACTACCTCTGTCGCACACTGGAGGGGGCTTCTTAAAACCTCAATGAGGTCCTCACGCATGTTTGGCAACATACTAAGGGCCTCAAGGATAGAAATACTCACTAGGATGTTGTAAAGGAGCTTTAGAACAACATATTTCTGCACCAGGCATGAACTTATGCTTGTAGGGGGCGCTCTGTGACAGGAGGCATGGTGGGCCCTACCAGCTGGACCGGCGACTGGATGGTGTTGGGCATGTCTTGTTGTTCACTAGTTGAATCCCATAGAGTAGCTTACAGATGATTATTGGATGACTGAGATCAGCCTTTAGCCGGGCGAGGCTGGTTGCGGCATGGTCGAGGTAGCTCTACCTGATCTAATAGCACAAACGGTGGTGGATGTGGGCTTGATGACACCGAATGAAGAGGTTGTGCATGTTGAGATTTACGTTGGGCCTACTATCTGATCTCAATGGCATGCACGACCTAGATGGAGGTGCCAACTGACGTGCCCAGATGACCCATGTGGATGCAACTCCACCAACATTGGTGTCTTCTAGGGACATTGGGGAGGTTCGCTTGGCGCTCCTCATTGTCGGGAGTCATATTGGGGTTTATCAACTCCACGGTATTAACCGAAGAATACCCTAGACTATCACTTGAAGATTCATCCACTACTGGGTAGATTCTGGGATAAATCCCCATCTTCGGAGGCATGAAGTCATCGAGAGTGCAAGACGATTATGGCATTGGCGGGGTGCATTGCTTTCCCTTGCACCGACGATGCTTGCTCTTATGGGAAGAGGCCAGCTGAGATGATGATGCGGAAGTGGTGTTTGTGGATTATGAAGGCTCTGGCTGATTTAGGCATGCTTGAATGATTTCATGGGCATGGGTGACCATTTTTCAAGTCATCCAGTCATCATACTTCTGTGACTCGCAGTTGGAAACTTGCTGCCACTCGCCTTCGTCGTCGCTTTCTCTATCCGGCCTTACAAAGACACTCGTCACTTGTGTAGGGGCCGGGCTCAGCCTGACTATGTTGTTATCGACCTGGTCTTGAATCCAGTCTTTGAAAACATATCACTACTTGAGAGTGTTCCCCATAATCCGATGATAGGGGCAGTAGTTGGGGCGATCAGTGAGATTCACCTCTTCTGGCCTTCTGCACTCAGGAAATCATACAATTCCCTACTCTAAGGCACTACGGAAGTAACTAGGGACCTAATTCTCGTTGAATGAGTAGTTCTGGTTTCTTCTGTCCGGGAAGGGGGACCTTGGAGCCTGGCCCTGACGAGGAGCTGGAGGGGCATGTTGAGGATGTGGAGTCTGGTTGTCCCTCCTGGGCGGTGGCGGTGCATTCCACGGGGGAACCTACCGATTATAAGGAGGACGCTGCTGAGCTGGAGGTTGCACCTGAGGTGGAGGGTGTCTACGAGGCTGCAGGGCTGGTGCCACTGGTAGCAATTCTAATTGCCTGGGGTCTTCTATTTGGGACACCGCTACAGGCTTGGCTCTGGCATCCCTCCTTGCTGAAATTACAGGGGGAAACAGACGTGCCTGGATGGCCTATTAAAGGGCTTCTTATAAGCACTGGGCCTTATCAGAGAAGTCTCGGAATCCTCCAGGGTAATTCTAGGTTATCAGAGAAGGAACCATTTTTTTCTTGACATTTCAGTAATTTCTCCTGAGTCAGTTTCATGTCAAGGGAGTATGTGAGCCCCTTACACCGGGTGATAAAGTCTGTGACTCGCTCATCAGGCTTTTGTTTGCACTTGAAGAGGTCTGCGATGCTCGTTTTCTGGGTGGTAGAGCTGAACTGGTAGAGGAATTTCCTACGAAGGTCCTCCCAGCTGGTTACAGATCCGGTGGGGAGCTGGTTGTACCAGAAGAATGTCTACCCCTCCAATTTCTAAATAAAACAGCAGATCTTGGCAGCCTCCTGCTGCTCTGGATTCCCTAACATGGGTCTAAAACTTGAGTTGAAGTGGTCTAGGTGCTACGATGGGTCCCTTGTCCCGTTAAAGGGGGGAGAAGGTGGGATTCCTGAAACCATGAGGTGCCAGCATATCATCCACCCATACTGGATATGGCTTTCCATCTGGTGGGATTTCCACCTGTTGTGTTTCTAACACCTCAAGGCAGGCTATGAATGCTGCCATTGGATCATCTAGGTGGGGATCCCTATCTTGATGGGGATGCCTAACTACGAGCACATTGGCGGGTTCTTCAACATGGTAGATAGGCTCAGTGGCTTGTGGAGTGGCTGGTGGAGTGACTTGCGGGGTAGCTAGGGGAACTCAGGCCAAATTCCATGGATTGTTGCACCATTCATGATGGTTTGGCGAGATATATCATGCCCACTTTCCATGAGCTCCGACTTCAGCCCTGTCCGTGGGAACAACATGATCAGGGTTTCCTGGGGGCAGCTTGTCGAGGGGAAGTTGTTTCTGCCCCTACTGTACTGGACTAGGATTGTCGTAGTCATGCCATCACTATACAACGCATTTAACCAGGAGTTATTCAAACAACGTCTTCTTCTCATCAATTTTTTGGAGCAACATGGCCTTCTTGGGTTCCTCCTCCATCTTCTGCACTGAGGCGGATGGGTCGGAGCGCTAGGAAACTCTGACGTTCTCTTTTCCCTTACCAGAATTCTGGCTGAGTACCAATGCCTCGGTGGGTGTAGGGAGACCTAGTAGGTTCGTCTTCTGGCGAGTAATCCTTCTTGATGGGTCCAATAGTGGTGGAACTCCCTCTGGGGGTAAGTCTCCTTCGAGAAGCTTCAGCTCGTCCTCCTTGTCCACTAGGTCGGCCATGTTGACAGTGGCCCTTCCTGGGGGCATGTCCTCGATATCGCTTAGAGAGTCGGGTTGTCGTCATATAGGACTAAAGAGGAGGGAAACATACTTACCCCATCCACATATTTTCACATGGGGGTAGCCTCCTTGATAATTTTGTGGAGTATATTGATACTCTGAATGCATTGATATTGGAGGGCCTTACGGCGACCTGGTGACTCGGGGTGCTGGACCACAAGAAGTACGGCCAACTCGACCAGACGACATTGCTCGCTCATGTCTTCGAAATTTTGCGCTGCCACGGGCCAGAACTTCTCGGGGAAGTGGTCTGCTGTGAGGATATTCCAGAAGCTCCTCGGCTCAGATTCAGGGTCTGGCCCTTGATTTCCCCACTCGTCAACTAGGGTCATATGAGGAACTGGAAGCGATACTAAGGTAGACCACAGGGATGGTAGGTTGGACGGTGGAGAGTATGGTGAACGGGCTGACTGGCCACCGATTCTCAGGCTGTCCTCCAAAGAGTGTAGTGACCTGGCTGCTACTTCATGATAGAACGGGATGATGGCCTCAGTTCTTGGCTCAGGGGCTAGGGCTACTGGTGATAGGTCATGATACTTCTCTCCTTCCATTGTTCCTCATAATATCTCTGTGATCTCTTGTAGAGGTAGAGAGTGCTTCCGGGGATGATGGTGGTGATTTCATGACAGTAACCAGTGGGGTTGTCATATTTTAATCCTCCTGGATATACCTACAGAAGGATTCAGTAATCATATGAACCTCGTATTCTAAGAGCACCAGGCTGATGCGCCTTGTCCCTACCCCGGCCCTTGACTCGGATGAGCGAGAAGAGGGTTCCCATGCAGAGTTTTACTCTTCTTCAGAGTCTGAGAAGCGGACTGGTCTGATCTCTGTCCGGACCCTCTCGGAATTCCTCTTATGGAGGCAACGACCCACCTTCCTTCCCCTGTTTGGATCCTCGGGATAGGGCAGATTTCTGAAATGGGGTCCTTCGGTCGCACTGGTGCTGGGGCGGAGAGGGTCTCCACCTGAGAAAGCCCGGGTGCGAGGATTACCAGGACATATGTCAAATGGGACATGGTAAGGACCTCCATGAGTAGCACTAGAGTGGGAAAGACCTCCACTAGAACTGGAAGAATCATGGGGAGGACCTCCATGCTTTTTTTCCCTAGTGACCTTAGAAAGAGAAGGGTCCTTGTACCGGTCTAACTAAACACGAGTAGGACCTTCATGCATGGTGCGGGTGGAGCGAGGTTGGCCCTCACCCCTCTGGTTGTCGAGGAGAGGAGGACCTTCACCATCTACTGAGATGACATAGGGATGATCCCCTCATTGGAGAGATGTTGGATGGGCAATTTCCCTACACCATTAGTCGGGGTAGGAGGAACGACTCCATACCCAGTGTAATAGGCACGGGAGAGGCTTTTGTGTTGAGTATCACTGCTGCGGGGAAGACCTTCATTCGGATTGAGGGTAGCACGGGGCATACCTCCATGTCGAGCCTCGAAGTGGGGAAGGCCCATGCTCCCTATGTTAGTGGTATGGGGAGGACCTCTGTACGAGGTGGCATCACCGCGGGTTGGTTCGTGGTGACCAATGCTCGTGCCTGCGACCAAGAGAGTTGACCCAGCCAACCTGTGGGGCGGTTGGGGCCTCGATCCCAGTCAGGCGTATAAGTGCCCCTTCTCAGTGTATGCAGGGAACTAATGATATGTGTTAGCAGTGGCTCGGTTCACAATAGTCATCGACGTTGACGCCCCTTGGTGGGCGTCCTCCTCAACTTGTGCCCGACACTGGGGTCGGTTCGGATGAACTGGGGCCGGTGGTGCAGGTACATAGCTTACCTGCTCCTCTTCCAGCAAGACCGGGCAGTGGCGCTAACGTGGCTGGGTGGGAGCCCTCGCTGGGAGCCCCTGGAATGGGACTCTAACCGGGCTTGCTCAGACCTCACCTACCTCATCTGCATAAGGCATGGAGTCATCAAATCATTCTGGGGACAGGCTCCTGAAATAGTTGTATGTCGGGGTGGGGAGCAATGGCTCCCTGCGCGGCCCTCAGGGGCGGCATTGGCGATGAGGCACAGATGCCTGCAGATCTAGGCAGTCCATATCCCGGGTTAGGATTATTCCCTCCTCCTCGTAAAAGTGCATGAGGTCGTTGATTACCCTTCTTTGGATGACCTCGGACGGATAGAGGGGGCATGGGCACCCCATGGTCGTAGATATAGAGGCCATCGTGGAAGAGGTGAAGCCACGTGAAATGGTCGTGTTGGAGATGCCCCTGCCCCTGCATTGATGGGCGGGTAGTGATCGTATCCCATGAGCAGTAACTTGATTCTTGAGAAGCAGGAAGATTAACTCATTAGTGCTGAAAGAAAAATGAATCGACGACTAATGCCCCATCATCATCCCATCTTCCATGACCGGTAAGAGGGATCCATGCTGACAACGTTGCAAAATGGGATGTCCAGCATTCTACTACCCCAAATTTTGGTGAGTATCATGCCAGACCCTCTATTTTCTTGGCGGGACCTGGCGCTGGATAACTGGATCTGGTGACACGTCAATCCATTGATGCCTCGAGCACTACTAATCTCTATATTGAGGAGAATAACTTCACGTCGGGTTCACTATTTCTATTTCTGATGCTCTCATCGGGGTGTGTGCATCAGTCTATTTTGGGGACGAGGGGCACGGTTTTGGTTCCCCGCATTCCCACTTTCCAAAGGTGGGCGGCATTCTCTCCTGATTCAAGGATGTCTACTCATTGACCTAAATGGGGTGATGGGATTTCGGTTCTTCCTTCCGTGGATTTCTCCTCGTAACTCGTTACCTAGTCCGGGTCTCCATCATAGATTTAATACATTGTTCATGAAACTCTTACTAGCGCCATATCTTCATTGACACCAGTTAATTACACTTCTTCTGTCAAGACATTCCAAGGGGTCCGGTTAGGGCAGAAAACTTCAGTCAGGGGAGTAGTCACGTTGGGCATCACTGGAATGTCTGGGCGCTGGGACACTGGTACATCTGCCTTCTGGCCCTTGTTATAGGGCTTCTCGAGGGCGCAGAATCACGAGGCATCCCACGTCGAATGCGGGAAATTATATGCCAAAGGCATGTATCTAAGGTTTTCCTCATCTTTCCGTGTTTAAAATAGAACATTCCACAAGTTTAATGTTCAGCGGAGATAGATCGGACTGATCAGAACATTGACTAGAGTGGATCAGATGGGAGAAACCCCCAGAGGGAACACTGATGTTGGGGCCAACACGTGGTTGGATTCCTAGTTACTGTTTAGATGAATGGGGTATGAGGTGTCATGATCCCACTGGGATGTGGCAGACCGGGTAAGAATTAGGATGGATGATAGGGCGGTTGAATTAAGTGGATGGAGAATGGGATGGAACCGCCCTGAGGATGATGATGGTTTTGGTCTTGAGCCTTGTAGAGGCTCCCAACGTATCCCCATGGCAGGGAATCAAAGTCCACATAGTTCATCTGATGATGGCTTACTAATGATTGGGGCTTTCAACGGCTTGCTGCTGGATGGGGTCGCAACGTCTCACCGCTAGATAAGAATGTCATTGGATTACCGATGAATAGGATCACAATGTCTTACTACTGACTAAGGCACATAGTCTAATTTCATTTGGGACAGGGGCGGACAGATGTGAAGGGGTTCAGAACTGTTGGGTGTTGGGATTGAACCTCATGGAGGCTTCCTACATACCTTACCTTAGCAAGAATCAAAGTACTTGTAGTTTCTAGATATGGGGGCATTTGGGGCTTACACTCTGAGGCAGCCCAAGGTGTTGTTGCACTAACGTGAAGATGGTCGGGACCAATGGATAGTGGTGGGCTTGAACCTCAGAGAGGCTTCCTACGTACCCTTCCTTGGCAAGGATCAAAGTCCTCGTAGTTCGGATGGGTGGGAACCGATGTGAAGGTGGACCTGGGGTCCAATGGTTTTTGGGCTTGAACCTCATGGAGGATTCCTATGTACCCTTCCTTGGAAAGGATCAAAGACTTCATAGTTCAGGTTGTTGGGAACCGACGTGATGGTGGACCTGGGGTCCAATGGTTGTTGGGATTGAACCTTGTGGAGGCTTCTTATATACCCTGCCTTGACAAGGATCTAAGACCTCATAGTTCAGGTGGTGTGGGGCTTACACTCTAGGCTTCCCAAGGTGTTGGTGCACCAATGTGAAGATGGTCTGGACTAATGGATAGTGGTGGTCTTGAACCTCAGGGAGGATTCCTACATACCCTACCTTGGAAAGAATCAAAGTCCTCGTAGTTCGGATGGTGTGGGGCTTACAATTTAGGCTACCCAAGGTGTTGGTGCACAGACGTGAAGATGGACGGGACCAATGGATAGTGGTGGTCTTGAACCTCAGGGAGGCTTCTTACGTACCCTACCTTGGTGAGGATGAAATTCCTCATAGTTCGGATGGGTGGGAACCGACGTGAAGGTGGACCTGGGGTCCAATGGTTGTTGGGATTGAACCTTGTGGAGGCTTCCTACATACCCTGCCTTGGCAAGGATCAAAGACCTCATAGTTCAGGTTGTTGGGAACCGATGTGAAGGTGGACCTGGGGTCCAATGGTTGTTGGTCTTGAACCTTGTGGAGGCTTCCTATGTACCCTGTCTTGGAAAGGATCAAAGACCTCATAGTTCAGGTGGTGTGGGGCTTACACTCTAGGCTTCCCAAGGTGCCGGTGCACTAATGTGAAGATGGTTAGGACCAATGGATAGTAGTGGGCTTGAACCTCAAGGAGGCTTCCTACGTACCCTCCCTTGGCAAGGATCAAATTCCTTGTAGTTTGGATGGGTGGGAACCGACGTGAAGGTGGACCTGGGGTCCAATGGTTGTTGGGCTTGAACCTAGTGGAGGCTTCCTACGTACCCTGCCTTGGAAAGGATCAAATACCTCATAGTTCAGGTGGTGTGGGGATTACAATCTAGGCTGCCCAAGTTGTTGGTGCACCAACGTGAAGATGGCCGAGACCAATGGATATTGGTGGGCTTGAACCTCAGGGAGGCTTCCTCCATACCCTGCCTTGGCAAGGATCAAAGTCCTCATAGTTTGGATGGGTGGAAACTAACGTGAAGGTGGACCTGGGGTCCAATGGTTGTTGGTCTTGAACCTCATGGAGGCCTCCTACGTACCCTACCTTGGCAAGGATCAAAGACCTCATAGATCAGGTGTTGTGGGGCTTACACTCTAGGATGCCCAAGGTGTCAGTGCACCGACGTGAAGATGGTTGGGACCAATGGATAGTGGTGGGATTGAACCTCAGGGAGTCTTCCTGCGTACCTTGCCTTGGTAAGGATCAAATTCCCCGTAGTTCAGATTGTGTGGGGCTTACACTCTAGGGTGCCCAAGGTGTTGGTGTCATGGTCGATGCTTACTCAAAGCCCATGTGAGTCATCCTCGGTGGGAGAAACAAGAGGCAGTAGAGACCTAATGATCACGTTGCGAAAGGTGAATCAGTGGTAAGTGGAGTAGGGCTTACACATGATCGTAGCGCAAAGAGGAAACAGTGGCTTATGCGTGGTTAGCAGCCAGAAGATGTTGGTACTTACTCCAAGAGGGAGGTCGGATGGCGACAAAGCCCAGTGGGAGAGGGACTTGGTACTGAAGAAAGGAGGGGTCTGGTGTCCATTCCCCCCTCCCCCTGGTCCTTGTGACCGAAGAAGAAAGGAGGAGCAGGAATGCTGCCTCTGGAAAGAAAAGATAAGGGCTTACACCAGGGTGCTTTCCCTTTCCCCGTAGACAAATGCCACTTCGATAAGGAGGATATCATCCCCTGTGAGGGAAGATCTCATCCTCATGGAGACCAGTGGGCGTGGATAATGTCCAAGGTGGGGGCACCCCGCGTGCAAGGCATAGGGTGAGGCCACAGTTTAACATCATGTACTGAGGACGATGGTTCTTGGCAGTTTAACTCCTTGTAGCTCAGACGAGGTGGGTTTACTCCGCACCCCTAGGAATTACATAACCGATACCCTCTACTCCTTGGTGAAGAGAAGGGACGGGCAACGCCATGGGTAGGGGGTGTCATGGAGTGAACCATTAGGGGGTCCACGTTAGCATGGCTATGCGAAGAAGCAATAGCCTTTAGCATGCCTATGTGAAGAAGCATGAGGCGAAGCAACGCAACGGGTGGTATCATCCAGGGGACTCTGATGTTACTTCGTGCGAACCTAGGAGGTTTCATGGGAAATGAGTATATGGTGAAGGTATTTTGGGCGCGAGAGGTTCTCAAAGATGATTCCCGGAAGGGGGACATCACGGACGCACAAGGCGGGTGGCTTGCGCGCAAAAGGGATTATTGCACGAAAAAGGGTCAGACCGGCGTGCGAAGGAGCAGCGGGCATGAAACCGGATGGCCCGATGCGCAATTGGAGGTGCGCACGCGAAAAAGGCCAGGTCGGCGCGTGAAGGAGTGGTGGGTGCAAAATGGTTCGGGCTGGAATGCAATTGGGGTGCGCCTGCGAAAAAGGCCAGGTTGGCGTGCAATTGGGGTGCGCATGCGAGAAGGGCTGGGCCGGTGCGCAATTGGGGTGCGTGTGTGAAAAGGTTCGAGCCGGTGCACAAAAATAATTAAGCATCGAAGAACTGATCGTGCACAATTTGGAAATAATTGTGTGCGAAGGAAGGGGATATAGGGGATTCGGACAAGGATCAAGCTCGAGTAGTCGCGTGCAAAGGCGGACCCCCAGTCAACCTGGCGTGAAAAATTCAGTACCGGAGAGCCATCTTTTTCCGCGCACGGGAGAGGAATTTCACGCAGGGGAGATGGTTTAGATTCTTCGGCCGGAATTCGAAGGGGTTTCCTTCTATTTATAGGTGCTCGGGATAATGGGTTTGCGTGAAAAACAAGCCAGTGCGAAATATTGCACGCCCGATGTCGGCAACGCGTAGATCAACTGGGCGGAGATGTGGCGCGAAAAGGTTCCGCACAGGTATGAAAAATCTCTCGCGAATCCAGGAGTTTTTCATGAGGAGCATATTTTTTCTTGCAACTCAGTATTTTTTTCACACCACCCCTCTGGGCCCCCCAGAATGGATCGCCGGTTCCAAATATGGCTTCACTTTGTCGCACCCGAACCTTCCTCCGCCCTGGAGTACTTTTTGGTGTCTACAGTATAAAAGAACTGTTTTTGGATTATGTTATACGCAACACCAAATTAAGCTTTCACTAAACTCAACACTGACTTATCTTGTGTTACATGCAAGAGCGGCCTTCATTGATAGCTTGCATTGTACGCAATACCGAGTTTCACTAAACAATGATATATTATTAAAATATTATATAAACTATCCATTACGAATAGTATTAACCACATTTTTAATTTCATATAACATTAAAATTCGTCATATGTATTTTCTAGAATATTATGTAAGAACAAATCCAATTTTTGGATAAAATAATTATTATTCAAAAAACACAATTTTGTCGCCTTTTGATTGTGAACCAATTTTAAATCTAGTTTTTAACACTTTGTATATTATATTTGAAAAAAATAAACATCTTATTTGGAAGTGGAACATCAAAATTTAACTTGGTATAAATTTTGGTATTTTCTGATGAAATTCATATTTTGAGGAATAGTGAAAAATACTGCATTTTAAGTCAAAACTACCTTTTCATCTAATTTATTTATATAGTTAGATTTTCTTTTTAAATGGTTATAAAGTGTAATTGGATTATTTTTTTATAATTTTATCCAATTTTGGTCATTTTAAGTAATTTCACATTTAAATTGGACATAAACACACAATAATCTTTTGATAAATTTTTACTTCTTAAAAACCCACTTTTTGGTTTTGACAACGAGAATTAATTTTAAATTAATTTCTGCCAATTCTGTATTTTTAATTATGAAAAATGGATTCCATATTTGGAATTAGTGGGTCCAAATTATGTTAATAGGTTACTTTTTTTTTGATATTATGAATAGTAACTACGGTAATTTTTATTTAACACAGTTAAAGGTAAATCAGGTAAATTAGGGTAACTAACAATATGATAAAGATAATAAAATTACCCTAACACCTTCTAAAATCCTATTGGATGAATTAAAGTCGACTAATATCTCCTATGGGTCAAAATTTATTCATTTAATGGACTTTTTTTTATGAAAGTGAGGTAATTATAATTAAAACAAAAGAAGGTGACAAAATATTACTCTCATATATCTTATATGTATAATAATTTTAATATAGTGATAAACATGATACAACTTAGAACATAAATAGTATCCAGAAATATAATGAAATTATATACATCATATGGATTTATTTATAATTTTTAGAGATTAAATAATTACCATTAATGATGATACAATAGTGATGTAGAAATTATTTTATTAATAGAAATATCAAATAAATGGTTTTAAAAATATTAAAATAAATATAATATGAACTGATTAATGTGATCCAAAAAATTTATAGGTTAATATAAAATTTTAGGATTGTATTAAATATTTTTAAATTTATATTATTTGTGGATTTTATTTAAAGTCAAATAAATGAATAGTGTCAAAATTGACACTTTTGATATTTTATAAAAATAACATATTATTAAATAATTTAAAATTCAAAAAAATATGTAAATATTAAAAAGTGAAAATTATATGGTCTAAAATGTCACAAATTATCCAATTATGAAAAATTCACAACACATAAGTAAATATTTATAACTATTTAATATTTAGAATATTATTACCACAAAAAAATAAATACATTAAATAAGGATAAATCAAAATGATAAGGTTTAAAATAAAATCAAAACATATATAAATTTTATTTTTTATTATTATTTATACCCATACTCATATTATATTCTAAATAAATGAGTTTGGGGGAATTATAAACTGAAAATGAGTTTATAATAAATTAATATTTCAAGACTTTCCAAAGGTGCCCCTCCCCTCTCTTATAAAAGGGCACCCCTCCTCTTTTAATCACACCTCCAAATCCCTTTGTCTCAGCCAAACCTAGCCCAAATCTTCTCCCAAATTCCCTCACTTCATCCTAGATTCCACCCTTTGGGAATAAATCCATCTAATGGAGTATTTTTGTGCATACCAAAAGGAGATACTCAAAAAATGGTAATTGTTTTGCCACCTCTTTCAAAATTATTTTCTTCTTCTACTTCCTCTTATTATTTTGTTTCCATACTAAAGTAATAAATCCAGTATATTATATATTTTTATATTTTATTATAATTATGGGACAACCTTTTACCTTTTTTATCTATCCTATGAATAACAATATCACCATGCGTGTGTGCGTATGGCTTACCGTCTCCACCGTGGTGTAATTTTTATTCAACAATACTTAATTTGGATGGGTATATTGATGATAATAATTGATGTAAATAATTAATATAACATAATAATAATTCTTTACAATTTATATAACATCCAATTCCATACTATTTAACCATCAAGGGAATGATATTGTTGCTTGTGCGTGCATACGACTTACCATCTCCATGACGCGAGGAGATTAATTCTCCATGTCAACCATTCAAGAATTATTATAAGGTATATATAATAAATAATAATTAAATATATGAAATAATAATTCTAATGTATTTATGTATATATATATATATCATTTACTTTCTTCCACTCAATTGGATAAGGAAATAGAAATAGAATTCATGCGTACATACGGCCTACTGTCTCCATGAAAGATGTTTTCCATTTCATTTATCTATATATTATATATATTTATATATTGAATATATATGATATATAAACCATGTTTTATATTCTGTAAGTAATTAAATCACGATATAATTAATATTATCAAGAATATAAAGTCAAAACATGTACGATAAATAAAACGATTATTACCCAAAATGTTGCTTTAACATGAAATTGATAAATGAATGGGTAATATAAAGTCATAAGTGAATCATATATGATGTTATAAATATTATTATGGTTCTTTTACAAGTTATTAATATTTTTAAACCCATTATAAAGGAGTTTCGGACACATACGGAAGAAATTGGACCAAAGGTAAGGGATAACTTCTCAATCTCATTATTTTTTTGAGATTGTTTATATGTAAGTATTTACTGAGGTATATTTATCATCCACATCCATGTTTTCTAAATATATAATATATTTATATTCTTCTACTATTGTTTAAAGTCAATTTTACCCATTGGTGAATTTTTATTAATAGTATGGAATGAATCTTTCTTTCATTTTCCATACGAGGTACTTTTTGAATTTTCCAGCCAGAGTATGAGAAGAATGTCTTTTTTTACCTTATATGACATGGAAGTATTTTTTTTCATCTTTGTAATGCCTTATTTCTATGAAGCTTCCTCTACATTATTTCAATTTTATTTTCAACTAAATACTTTTCTTTTAAAATTTCATAGAATTTTGAGAAAAAAACGTTTTTAAAGAAGAAAGGATATTTCCCGCAAGAATTAAATTCAAGTTTTTTATTAAAATTATTTTCCATATAAGATAACATAGGTTTATGTTTCTATCTCTATTATTACTTTTATTTTATTGTTTTTATGATGCAATTATTTTTATAAAATCTATTTATTTTATATGGATTATGATGGAATGATGTTTAAGAAACCCATTTTATTTCATGGGTTATGCTATGAT
The DNA here is from genome assembly GCA_963277665.1 of Viscum album. Taxonomy (NCBI): domain Eukaryota; kingdom Viridiplantae; phylum Streptophyta; class Magnoliopsida; order Santalales; family Viscaceae; genus Viscum; species Viscum album. The sequence continues at coordinate 1,511,439,008 of OY728158.1, forward strand.
AAATGATTTAGGTTTTTGTGGAACATGTAAGAATGATTTCATTATGATATGTGTGGGACCTATATCTCCCTACAATGCATTGGGTAAATATTTATATCTCATGAGATAGACATGACTGGAATTTCAATAAAATTTGGTTTAGTAATACAGGGTTAGAACAACAAGTAAATCCAGTTCAATAATATAGGGTTGGAATGGCATGTAATTCTGTTTCAATAATACATGTCTGGAATGGTAAGTAAACCTGGTTTAGTAATGTACTTTTTCCACTATGATGGTCTTAGCAGTAGTGCCTTGGAAACAATGGAAATCATATTATGTGCTTCTTGGGTTTCCACATTTCCATGTTTTATGCTAATGCTATTTTATTATGGTTAATGTTCATTTGTGATCTATGTATTACGCACTGCCAAGATTTATTTCATGACTCAAAATTTTGATATTCAAAATTTATGTTCATGTTTTCAAATTCTTATGTTTATGTTTTGTTTTATGTTCTTCGTGTTTACCCTTACTGAGCATTTGAGCTCACCCTTTTTATGTTTTCTTTTCCCCAAGATATAAATAAAGGTTTTAGGTAGGAAAACTAAAGAGAAATATTTTTATGGGGTATTTTTAATATCATTCACCAAGTTAGAAGATTGTTTTCCAAGTTTCCAAATACACTAAACTAATATGGTCTTTGGGTGTATTTTTTTAATGTATTAAGTATTCTGAAAATTTAGTTTAATGCCCATGTACGTCAATTTTGGTTCATTACAGGTAAGATAGTTGATCTTGTGGAGTGCGAGATATCTAATCTCATGGAGTGTGAGATGTCCAATCTCATAGAGCGTGAATATGAACTGATCTCATGGAGCATGAATGTCTGGTCTCATGGAGTGCGAGATGTATGATCTGATCTCATGAATCACCACATGATTTTTAGATGATCCCGCATTGGGATCATGTAAACCACTTGAAGAACCTACATGATTAATAAAGGATCTCATGGAGAGATCATGCGAAATGCATGAAGAAAAATCATGATTGTCAGAAGATCTTGTGGTGAGTTCATATAAAGAACATGTGACTAATATTTGATCTCGTGAAGAGATCATTCCAAACATGTGAAGAAGAAAAGCATGAAATGACGAAGGTATCTCACGGTCATTTGAAAACATGTGACCGTATGATTGTCTTTGGAATCTCACAATGGGGTCACGTGAAGTGCTAGAAGATAGTGGAGTTTGCCACATGATTGTCTTTGGATATCATGATGGGATCATGTGAAGTACGTTATTATCAGTGGATCTCGTGATGGGATCTCATGAATCCATGTAAGTTAATGTCATTTACCATATGTTTGTCATTGGATCTCATGATGGGATTATGCGACACAATCAAAGACAATAACGATGATCATGAAAAACACTTGTGACATGTATCAGGTGATCATGAGAAGTGATCACATGAAGCGTTTGATATGGATTTATAAGGCATTATAATGGACGGTTGTCCACAATTTGTGGACTTAAGGTAGTGGATTTATTCCTATAAATAACCCCCCTAAACTTTCCTTAATAAGTTGAGAAGTTTGTTTAAGTTGTTTGATTTTAAGAAAAATCATTTCCCATAACCTAAATAAAGTATTACACTAGATTAATATGTTCCACATAATTAGAATAAGATCTCATGAAATCATCTTGTGAATAAGTCTTATGAATTGAATTATGTGTAGGTTGTTTGAGCGCATAGGTAGTCCTATTGATCTCTCACGATCTGCGTGATCTAAACAAGATATTGTGATTTGTGTGATCTAGAGGTCTTCTGATCCACTTGATCTGGAGGTCTTATGATCCACATGATCTGAAGGTCTTATGAAATGGGCCTCACACTAGGATCTTGCATAAAGGGTCTCATGCTATGATCTCATGAAAGGGGTCTCACACCAAGATCTTGTGCAAGGGGTCTCATGCTAGGATCATGAGAAAGGGGTTACACTTTAGGATCTCATGAAAGGGGTTATATTCTAGGGTCTCACATAGGAGTATCTTGGAGTAGTATCATGTAAATGTGTTTGTCATATTATTAATTAAATAAGATCATAAAGATACACAAAAGTTTGAATCAACTCAGAACTGATTTTCAAAAAAGTCTAATAGAGGAACAGTGAGTTCACTTCAGAGAGAGAGCAGTGAGCTTTAAAATTATGAATGGTTGTATACCGGGAGTGACAGTGAGTCTGATCTAAACATTATAACAAGCTATGATCTTTAACGGATTTGGTGCATTAGAAAATTTCCTTTGTATGATCCTTTAACGTATCCCTGTGAGGGTGAACCAAGTAAATTTATTATTTCTTATTCATGTTTTAATTTCCCTTTATAATGTGAAACATGAAAGGGAGAGGAGAGACTTTTTTCTAACAGTGAAAAAAATATGAAGATACAATTGTTTTAATATATCATACCCTGATTCACCCTCCCCCCCTCATGATATTTAACCTAGTTGTGCTAACAAAAATTCTCATTGGAAATTCGGAATGGCTCATCCATAAGATGGAATTCCATGAACACCCAAATAAATAGTTTTAAACTTAAAAAGGAACTAAATAAGACATAAAAAAATAAACATCCAAATCACTCACACATACATAAAATAGATATAAAAAGTCTAAACATTGATCTCTAGATACAAGAAATTCTAAATTCATTAATACATACACGGCATAAAAATAAATCTTAAGTCAACAAAAAGGATCCCAAAAAATACCAACTAGTGATCTCTTCATGACTCAAGGTCATTATCTGATAACATCATCAAAACCTACTCCATGAGTGACCTAAGAGAAGTGGTCCATAAATATGAGTTTATCAAGTACTTGGACCTGAACCTATAATATCCACCAAGTCTACAAACATCAGATGGTACAAGAAGAGTTTTAGGAAAGTTTCCATGTAGGATATCACCAAATAATGTTTATATGTGATTATTTTTATAAGTCATTTTATTAATTATAGTTTGAAAAAAAAATTATGAAAATGGTACCTTTTTAGTATTTGAATAAGACAAACCAAAAAAGAAAATCCCAAATTTCCATTTCAAAACTAAAACATGTTATTAGAAGAAGTCCAATTGGTTCTAGGAAATTCACTTAGAAACCCTTTATTAAGAAAACATAGTAATTTATTTAAAACCATAAAAGATATAAAATTTATCGTAAAACCCTTTACTTACCAATTGATTCCCAAAATCATTTGATAACTTTTTTTAAGATCACTCAAGTAAAGAAACCAAAGGAAAAAAGTATATGCATGTAATAAATATTATAGATAAGAATCTTGTAAACCAAACCACATGAAAATAACTATCAAATAAAAATTAAGATAAAAAAATAGAATCCAATCAAGTAAATAATAAATAACTGAATATAAACATACTGGAGTCCCAAATGAATCCAGTGCAGCCCTATGGGTCAAGGACTGTTGGCTGCAGTGTGTCACAGCGTGACATATGGGTGTCGTGTCATGAAACCTTGTCCCTTGTCCCACATCAAGGCTTAGAGTGGTGTTGGGTATGGTATATAAACCCCAGTGATCCATGTATCATTGTAAGCACCCACTCAGCGATGGAAGATTGATTTGGGTATGAATTAAAACCATAAGATTCATAAAAACCAAGGGAAAACCAGTGGTGTAGAAGTGAAAAGAAGGAATACACGCCACATCAGGTGTTATTGTTGTGGAAATATAGGACACTCACAAAATGTGTGTTCCATATCCAAGAGATGTTGAAGGGAACAAGAAAAAAAAAAGGAATCCCGATGGATCTCAATACTCTAGGATATCATTTGAGGGTCATTGTTTTTCATGTGGAGAATTTGGACATGTGGATTGATATTGTACATCAACCATGCAAAGGAATATGTTGAAGCATATCAAAATTGGTCATAACCATTGAAACAAGGAATATCAATATTTTCAATCTATTCTGAGTATGAATTGAAAAACATGGATCAAAAAGAAAAGATTTGAGAAGGTGGTAGTTGTGGAAATTTCCCTTAAAGTATCAGATCATTCTGGTGTATAGATCCTTGATAGTGTATGCACATCCCATATGATAAGAAATAATGATCTTATTATAGGCATAAAATATGACAAGGAAGGTTGTTTCTGATGCTTTTCGTCGGGGCGCGGGAGCATCCGTCCGTCTGCGGAGGAGGACGCGCTGCATTGTTGCCTCGCATTCCCGCTTTCCAAAGTAGGGTGGCATTTGCTCCTTATTTAGGGACGTTTGCTCCTTGATCGAAACCGGGATGATGGGATGTCGGTTCTTCCTTCTGTGGATTCCTCCTCAGAACTCGTCACCTAGTCTGGGTCTCCCTCATAGATTTAATACGTTTTTTGTGAAACTTTTCCCAGTGCCATGTTTCCATGGATTCCAGTTAATTACACTGCTTCTGTCAGGACATTCCAAAGGGTCCGGTCAGGGAAGCAACCTTCAGTCAGGGGAGTAGTCACGTCGAGGCATCAGTAGCGTGTCTGTATGCTGGGGAACTGGCATGTCTGTCTTTTTTCCCTTGTCATGGGGCTTCTCGAGGGCATGGAAGCCTGACGCATCCCACATAGAGCGTGGGGAATTATATTCCATAGGCATATATCTGAGGTTTTCCTCAGCTTTTTATGTTTAACACCGGGTATGTCGCAGGTTTAACGTCCAGCGGAGATGGTTACGCCAAAGGCATGACATTTGATGTTTTCCTCAGGCATCTCATGTTTATCATGAGGTAGGTCGCAAGTTTAATGTCCAGTGGAGATGGGCCGGCCTGATCAAAACACTAGGTTGCCCGGGTGTTGTGAAGAGGAGCGGAACGACATGATCTCACCGGGATGTGACAGTCTGGGTGAGGATCAGGGTGGATGATGGATGGATGAATGAAGTAGAGGGGGAATAACAAAGGACCATCATAAGGGCGACAGTGAAGTTGGGATTGAGCCTCGAAGAGACCTCCTACGTATCCCCGTGGCAGGGAATCAAATTCCACGTAGTTTGGGATGATGCCGGTGAACTGACATGAAGGTAGACCTTGGTCCGATGGTGGTGGTGGGCTTGAACCTCAGGGGGCTTCCTACATACCATGACTTGACATGGATCAAAGACCTCGTAGTTCAAATGGTGTGTCGGTGAACCAACGCGAACAAGTACCTTAGTCCAGATGGTGTGGGGCTTACACACTAGGTTGCCCGGGTGTTGGGGAACTGATGTGAAGAAGGTCGGAATGACCAATGGGTGGTGGGCTTAAACCTCGGGGAGGCTTCCTACATACCATGCCTTGACATGGATCAAAGTCCTTGTAGTTAAAAGGGTTTCATCGGTGAACCGGTGTGAAATTAGTCCCAGGGGTCCACTAGTGGTGGGCTTGAACCTCGTGAAGGCTTCCTACATACCATGCCTTGACATGGATCAAAGTCCTCGTAGTTCAGAGGGTGGGTGTCGGTGAACCGATGTGAGGAAGGGACCTTGGTCCGATAGAATATGGGCTTGAACCTCAGGGAGACTTCCTACGTACCATGCCTTGACATGGATCAAAGTCCTCGTAGTTCGGGTGGTCACAACGGCTTGCCGTCGGACTGGAATGCAGTTTAACGTCATACTGGACGAGAGTGAACCCTGACGTGAATAAATGACAGGCGGTGGGCTTGAACCTCATGGAGGCTTCCTACCTACCATGCCTTGACAAGGATCAAAGACCACATAGTTCAAAATGGTGTGGGTGTCGGGGAACCGACATGAGGAAGGGACCTTGGTCCGATGGGAGATGGGATTGAACCTCAGGGAGGATTCCTGCGTACCATTCCTTGACATGGATCAAAGTCCTCGTAGTTCGGGTGGTACGTCATGTGGGACGAGGATGAACTCGACGTGAATAAATGATGGGTGGGCTTGAACCTCAGGGAGGCTTCCTACATACCATGCATTGACGTGGATCAAAGACCTCGTAGTTCAAATGGATGTGCATTTTAACGTCATGCTAGACGGGGGCATACAGTTTAACATCATGATGGATGGGGGTATACAGTTTAATGTCATGCTGGATGACATACTGTTTAACGTCATGCTGGACGAGGGCATACAGTTTAACGTCATGATGGATGTGGTGTTGTCATGGCCAATGCTTACTCTAAGCCCACGTGAGTCGTGCTCGGTGTGAGAAACAAGAGGCAGCAGAGACCTGACGATCACGTCACGAAGGGTGCATTCATGAGAAGTAAAGAAGGGCTTACTCGTTAGGCGGCCCATGGTGCTGGGACTTACTCTAGGATGGAGGCCCAAAGTGCAGCAAAGCGTGGCGAGAGAAGGATTTGGGACCAATGATGGGAGGTTCCTCGTTCCCTATCGCGCCCTCCACTGACCTTGGCAGTGGGGAAATACAGAGGTGCATGGGTGCTACCATCCGCAAGAGGGGCTAGGGGGCTTACACCAAGGTGGTTTCCCTTCTCCCATGGACATATGCTACCCCGAGAAGGAGGATATCATCCCTTATAGAGGGGGTGACCCCGTATCTATGGAGACGAGTGGCGTAAAAAATGTCCGAGCTGGGGGGAACCTTCGTGCGAGGCGCGGGGTCAGGTCACAGTTTAACGTCATGTGTTGAGGACGAGGTGCTTGGCAGTTTAACATCTTGCGTCTCGGACGAGGTGGGTTCACTCTATACCCCTAGGACTTACATGAACGGCACCATTTTCTCCTTGGGGGAGGGAAGGTACTAGTAAGGTCGTGGTCAAGGGGGGTCGTAGATCGAACCATCGTGGGGTCCACGATAGCGTGGCTATGCGAAGAAGCGATAGCCGTTAGCGTGCCTATGAGAAGAAGCATTAGGCGAAGCAACGCTACAGGAGATGTTGTCTGTGGGACTTTGAAATCACATCGTGCAAACCTGAAGGGTCGCACGGGAAGAGGAATTGCCAAGCAGAGGAGTGTGCTTCACGAAGTGGAGTGCCTTGGCCTTAGCATGGGGCAGAGGTGTGGATGGGGGGTGATTCATGAAGTGGAATAGTATTCGTGGAACACTGCCTCGCGAAGAATAGGTGCCTCGCGAAGCAAGGTTCCACGAGGCAGTGTGCTTCACGATATGTAGTGATCCTGCCTTAGCATGGGGATCACTAGTCCAGGATGGGTGTTTCGCGAAGCATAAACACTCTGCGGCTGCCCAGGTTCCCTTGGGAATCCACCTCCTTCGTGAATTCCCTTGAGCTTCATGAAGGGAATCCCTCTCAGAAGATGGGCTCGAAACGAGACAAAGCGAAGGCGTCACGCGAAGAGAAGTACCTCGCGGAGTTCATGATTCCCGGGGCAAAGGGTGCTTCGCGATTCGGGAGGGGAGAAGCTGAAAGTTCAGATTGTCCGTTCCCTGGGCTCAGGGGAACCCAGTATTTATAGGCAAGGGGTGCCGCGAAGCAGAACTCACGTGGTGCGAAGGGCCTCCGGTGCTTCACGGAGGGCTCGCGAATGTCAGGCTATTCGTGGAGAGGTACTGCCTCCGGTGCTTCGCGTCGGTGCTTCACGAGGCAGCGTGCGGGGCGTCTTTTTCGCTCCTTCCTTTTGTGAAATATTTTGGCACCAAAAATTCCCCCCCCCCCTCAGACTTGGAGTCGCGGAGGGATGCAGGGTCGAAGTTTGAGGGAAAATTGCCAAAAATGTCGGCGGTTCGTGATGCGACTTTGCGAAGGGGGCCCGTGGTGCTGACCGCGGCCACGGGATCCGGACGCGCCACGATGCTCCGCGCGGGCGGGGCGCGCCGCGAATCTTCGGGATCGCCGCCTATAAATAGGGGGCCGACCTCTTTTGTCTTCACGCAATTTTCTTGTCCTTTTGTGCTCTCTATTTTGCGAACCTCTGCGTACTTCGTGCCTGCTCTCCATGAATCGAGCTTCGTGGCGAACCGCAGGTCTCCAACTCTGCGACCGCGCCAAGCGAACTTCTGTTTTCTGGCCTAGGTCTGACTCCGCGGCTTGGTTTCGCAACCAATATTTGGGAGAGATCTTCACGAGCCGGCTTCACGACCCAGCTTCATGATCCTTTCTAAAAAAATTCTTTTCTGAGTGTTGGAACCGAAATGGCCCATCGCGAAGCTGTACTGGGGGTGATTGTCAACGCCGCCCGGAGGGATGAGATGGACAACTATCTGGGACTTGGGGAGATGGTCTGAAGCCACTCGGACCATACCTCTTTGACAGATCTACTATCAGAGGGTCAGAAGAATTATCCGCAGTGCAAGAAGCTGCCATTGTAGGGCTTCGGTTTGAGGGATGACGTCTTCATCCCTGAGGCGAGTAGGGATGAACCAGCTTGCTGGTTTAGGAGCACGTCATTTCAGCACCAATGGTTCAGGGAGGCCGATGGTCATACGCGGGAGGACTTCACACCTATCACCGCCAACTGTCTCTAAAAACATGTGAAAAATATTGACGGGAATCCACTGCAACCGGAGACATCCCCTCCTCTGTACCGTACCATGCTGAAGGTGGCATTGCAGGATCCGAAGAAGGGGTGGTCCGATGAGTGGGATCTGCGCCAGGGCGGAAACTTTACTGATGACTAGGCCTGGTTCTACTGGGTAGGAACCTCATGTGGGGAGTTTGGGGGCGAGCTGAGAAGAGTGGGTTTATATGAGGCGGCATGGGCCTCCCAATTCCACATTTACCAACTGAAACAACTGATGCCGGAATTGCTGAGCAGATGGTCATCTAGGACCAATACTTTTCACCTGCACCACGGGGAGGTGGGCATCAGACTGTGGGATGTCCACTAGATTTCGGGGGTTCCGATCTTGGGGGCCATGTATGATGAGTTCATCCCCGTCATGAGCGCGTGGGAGGATACAGAGCAAATGCCGCGACTGGCGTCGGCGCTAATGGCACTCGTCCCTGGAGAGGACAAGGAGGCAGTGAGGGATGTCCACATTAAGAAGTGGTTCAAGCGCTTCCTGAATTTCCCAGAAAATCGAGAGTTCCCTCTGAAGCCTCGAACTTGTCCGAGGGAGGCCCAACGGGGTAAGGATCACTTGTATTGGTGGGTCTTGGAGGACACCCAATGGAAGAATTTGGGTTTCAGTGTCAGCACTGAACAACAGCCGATAGTAAGGCTGGCGGCGTTCATTGCGGCTCTCATCTGCGGTTGGATCCTACTGGTGAGGGATACCAGCATGGGGGTGCGGCCCAGCTCGTTTATCATGGCGTCCATGCTGTCCATGGGGCAGCGGGTCAATCTGGGGATTCCAATGCTCGCCAAGCTATACAGAATGCTGCAGCACATTAGCGAGGGCAAGAAGCCGCCAAGGATATGTGGGCCCTTCCACCTCCTGTATGGGTGTATTGCGGCGCACATCAAGGGGATCTATGAGTATCCAAACCCTATCTCGCCGCCGGGATCAAACTTCCGCCCCTCCATCCTGAATGCAGCCGAGAGCTTCCCGTTCAAATTAACTGTGTCGACGGTGCTAAACCGAGTGTGGAGGGTAGATGAGTTTAGTTTCCACCCCTTCCCATTGCCGAAGGGGATACTCACTGACTACGGGCGGGGAACGGAAGAGCACCGGGCTTACCTCCTGGCCTTTCGAGGCAGAGTTTTAGTGGAACGAGTGGATCGTGAGCTGCTCTATGAGCCGTACACCCCGCAACGGTTTGCGAGGCAGTTCCGGTGCCTCTAGTGGCTGACCCCGCAGGTCTACTGGGAGGTGTGTCACGAGGACCACCCGTGTGTGATGAGGCAGATGTGGCTCATGTTCACACGGGAATATGGGAAGATGTGAATTGCATTGCCTCCATCCACCGCCGCTTTCGGATTGGTGAGGGAGTATGCCATTAGTTGGGAGGCTGCTTACCCAGGGGAGATGTTGAAGCAGCCAACTATTCGGGTTGGCGACGGTGGGCCTCCTCTATACCAAGGTCGGGGTCATAGGGTAGCTAGGGCCTCTCGCGGTGGCGGGGCTGCCGTGGCGGCGAGACCCGCACCGGCCGAGGGTGTGGCAGCAGCGGAGGATCCGGTGATTCCGGAAGAGCAGGGCCATCCGGAGGGGCGACCACCGAGCGGATTTCGTAGGATATCCACTCAGGCTATGGGGAAGCGGCTGCGTCATATCGACATGGAAGAGGATGCCGTCTTCCCGGAGGCCTGGGAAATTTGGGATGTCAACCGGAAATTCCTCAGTCCACCTGAGATATGGGTGCACTTTAATCGCCTCGGGATGGAGTTACCGGGAATAGGCCCAGTCCGGGCTGGTTTCATGGAATCTCCGGCGGAGGCAGAGCAATACTTGGACGAGATGGAGGATTAAGTTCACTCCAGTGGTGTCCCTCGCCCAATGACAGACCGGGTGAGGGTACTGCTGGATCGAACGGTCCCCCCACAGTTGTCAGCTGCCGATCTGAGGGAGCACTTCCCCCTGCCGGAAGAATCATAGTACTCCTCTCGGGAGGATGAGGCTGGATGAGGGAGCTCGTTGGATGAGGGCGAGGTCGGAGATCAAGGCTCAGATTCCGACGATTTTGCGGAGGCTCTCGAGGTAGCATTCCGAACTTCTTTCCTTATGGTCCGTTCTTGGGCCATTATGGAATTCTCACCGATTTCTGAGCCATGTAGGAGGAACTTGTATGCAGGCCTCGTTCTTGCCCCTCGGCGGGTGATGATGCAGGACCTTTAGAACCCGCGCCTATGGCTGCGTCCAGTTCCACGTCTGGTGGGACCAGAGCACCCGAGGTGGTTCCTCCAGAATCTCCAGACCTTCCAATAGTATACGGAGGGCCTCGCCTCAGGGTCCCGTCATTATCGGCTCAAGAGAAGCACCAGGAGGTCAATACTTGTAAGTTTCCTCTACCAATTTCCTTGTCGTCATATGTAGACTTTGTCAACTAATGTTTATGTCCCTCTCTGTCATACAGTTCTCCGACTGGCGTGGGCTGCTGCGGCAATGCTAGTCTGGATGTCTGGTGGCATCCCTCCTAGGACATGCCGGTGATGGTTGCGATAGTCCCCCCATCTCCCTGATCTACAACACATATAATCACTAGAGAGGCCACCAGCAGGGTTGTGCCTGAGGTCATTGAGGTGGACTCTGATGAAGAGGATCGACCGGCCGGTCCTAGTCCTGTCACGCCTGCTTTGGCGCCAGATGTCGCGCCAGATTCAACGCCAGATGCAGATCCTGCTGAGGACTTCCTACGGGCGTATTCTGCGTACGAGCCTGCCAATCGCGCAGATTGGGACAAAACGGCCTCCGACGAGGAAGACAGCAGCATAGTCCACCGCTGATCGTGGAATCTGATCACACGCTTCATCAAGGACACCCCCAGGCGCTATGGCTGGACAAAATGGACAGACTTCGCTCGCGGATGCGCAAACTATGCGCTGGGGGAGTGGATGCCCAACATCCTCAGGCGCTCGTCTGAGATCTTATGGCTGAGAAGATCTGGGAGCATTATCGTGGACTCAGCGTGGACTGGTAGCGGAGGAATGAGACAAACATCAAGAAACTCCAGGAGGCTTAAAACGAGGTTCAACAGCTGCAGACCCGGGCGGATGAGCACTCAGCCTCTCTTAATACACAATCTGAGCTGATCTCACGGTTGAAGGCCCAGCTAGCAGAGGCAGAGGAGCATATGAGGCAGGATTCTGGAAAGATGGATGTCATTCAGGCTGGGGTAGAGAGGGCCATAGCCAAGGCTGACGAACTGCGCCCTGCCGCTGCTGAGGAGGAGTGGGAGCTGAGTCAGTGGCAGCAAGTCTTGGATGCCACAAGCCGAAGGGTGGCGGAGCTGCAACGCTCTTTTGACGGGGTCAACCCGTCCATGGGGAGAGTCAACCCCCGGGTAATGTAACAAACTAAAAAACTTTTATTGGTACTTTCGCGCTTCAATTTCTTCCTTTTTTGTTTTGAATTCCGTAGAATGCACAATTTACACTGTTTGAATCATTTTGTTACATCCCTACAATGTTTGCGGGATGTTCGTCGATAATTCCCCAAGCTCGTGTGGGTCAATCCCAATGTGAGAAACAGGAGACAGTTTCCTTCTCATCCCACCTAACATAGGAGTGGAGAACAAGCTCCGGGCATCTGAGATTTGGATTACCAGTCCGGATTTCTGAAAGATGGGAGAAGCTTGGCCGGAGAAGAAATTTCTCAAAACAGCTGAATTACAATTTCTTCAGCATGCCCTCATACATGAATGCTGCAACGCCAGGGGCACTGAAATTGGTCCGAACAGACGGAAACGGGAAGCATGAATTACGATGCCCAAGATTCGGAGCACTGTGGGGATGGTGTGACAATAAAGGACAGCCATTAACCATGGAGGAGAAGCGGTATCCTTACTGTGTTATCCTGAAATGGGGAACAAAAAATGAGGGTCGACCGCTGACCATGTTTGAAACACGGGACCATGTCACAAATGTTGTCGGTCAATCTTTCGGGACGTTGACCCAGGACAGTTGGAGGACCCTGGGTCGAGCATCTATACTGTTAGGGGGTCCCTCCAAACATGATCAGTCTTCCAGAACGTTGGCCCAGGATGGTAGTTGAGCCGATGCGGCATGAGACCAGGCCGTTAGGGGGTCCCTTCAGACATGAAAGGGGGAGAGGTTCCGAATAAGGGGCACGCAAAGTGTGGAATATGGAGTGATGGTTTGTCTGAACAGAATCCAACACTCATGTAATTACATCGCCGTGGAGGGAACACGCCAGATGGACACGTCGTTTTGGTTATGGATCCTTCCTTCTTTGGGACAGGGTCTCTCTAGCGAGGGGTCCGTCCAGGAGGGCCGAAAAGGGGAAGGATAAGATCAATGATTCCTATGGGCTAGGCCCTAGGTAAAATACCAGGGTGTCCCTATGTATCCCATGAGGATGGAAATCAAGCCGCACGTAGTTCTGAAAGCACAGTTTAACGTCATGCGGGACGATTAGAGAGCCTGGCCATGTTGGTACACATCCTGCCAAAACTACTAAGCCCACGTGAGTCATGCTCGGTGTGGGAAACAAGAAGTAGTGGTGGGAATTTCCCGACAGAGAAGGGGGGAAGGTTAGGGTGAAGGGATGCTCGGTGAATACCGGCCCAAAAACACTAACACGACCATGTAGCGCACCCAGATGCACGAAGAGATAGAGCCGAATATATTGGAATTCCACTTGAACATGAGGAAGTGGACATGTGTGAATCATGTCGCTCAAGATTTGGATCACAATGACGGCGGCGTGACGATAGAGGATAACTGTCAACCATGGTGGAAATGCAGCGTACATATCGTGTTAGCCTAGAATGGGGGCAGAAAAATGAGGGTCGACCGTTGACCATGTTCGAAACAAGGGACCATGTCACAAATGTTGTCAGAGATCCGTGGGGATGTTGGCCCGAAACGTTTGGAGGGCCCTTAGGTCCAGTATCCATGGAGAGCCCTTAATCCTAGTATCCATGTCGTCTGAGGGTCCTTTTGGATGTGTAAGAGGATGAGGATCCAAATAGCGAGCTCATGAAGCTTGGTCATGGGATGAGGGGAATGTTCCTATGAAAATCCCACACCTCGGGCTCTTTGTCGACACACATCTGAATACGACAACGAGACGTATTGGATAGGGGGAGCAGATTCCTTTACCATAGGGAGATCTTATTTTAGGGTTGTAAAATTTGGACCATGGGTAGGAGGAAGAACAGGAGAAATGTGACGGGTATTTAAGAAAACCCGACATGGATGAGAACTGGGGTTCCGACTACCATGTGCTTCTCGTATTGTTTTAGGTCGAGAGACCGGAGACGAGAGTTGGGCTGGGACCGCGGGGAAATGCACAGGCGCTCCTACGTATCTCATAAGGATGAGAATCAAGCCTCACGTAGTTCTTGAGAGATCTTAGTTTATGGTATTAGAACTCGGACCATGAATGGGTGAGGGGAGTAGGGGACACATGGAAAGGCAGTTACAAAACCCGATGTGAATGAGGACCTAAGCCCTACTTACCATGTGTTCTCTGGGGAAATGCTCGAGTCGAGGGACCGAACACGTAGGTTGGGATGGGCCTGTGGGGAAGTGACCGAGTGCTCTTACGTATCTCATAAGGATGAGAATCAAGCCTCACATAGTTCTGAAAGGTGGCATGGTAAGGTACCAGTGTCAGGGAAAAGGGGAGTGCGGGCATGGCCCTTGCACTAAAAGAAGCATAATTTGACAAATCTAGTTTTTCCTTTAAGGTGAGTGGTTTTTTTTGTGAAACGACAAACCTAGGGTAGAAATCCCTGGTGTCGCCACAATAATAAAGTCGTGATAGGCATTGACAAATGGCATGGCACGTGACCAATACCCAACGTGATGTACTCTACAACAAGGTCATCACAATGCAGTGCCGTTTTTCGTCGTGTGTCCAGGACGATAATGTCACAGTTTTAGAGTCGTATGATAGGAACAAGCATGAATTTTAATGTCATGTAGCGCAGACTTAGCAGAGACGATGCTAGGAAGGTAATGTGTATGGTGTCGTGCGACATAACCGACGTGGATGAGGACTTGGAGTCCAAATCACACCACGCAGTCCCATAGTTAGGGTCCCGAAGGCAGGACGTTGAACTCAAGCTAGACTCAATGACAGGAGGTCTTGGCGTTCCTATGTACCCCATGAGGATGGGAATCAAGCTAGATGTAGTTCTTGGGAGATCTTAGTTTATGGTCTTTAGAGCTCGGACCATGGTTGGATGGCACCTTTCCAGGTGAGCGTAGACCTCGACCCGATCCCTAAGCCCACATGAGCTAAACTCGGTGTGGGAAACAAGGGGGAATATCCTTATCACAATACATGAAACATCCAACTAGGGGGAGTCGGTGAAGAGCCCCAAAATATGCCTTTTACACGGCTTTGTTCCCCTTATGCGCAGACGTGCACGGAGGAATAGTAACAATAGTTTCGAAACTCCACTTGGACATGATGAGAATGGAGAAGGATGTGAATCGTGTAACCAACATTTTGGGCTTAATGGGGTTGGCATGGCGAGGGAGGATAAACGTTAACAGTGGCGAAAACGCAGTCTCCATATCGTGTTAGCCTGAAGTTGGAACAACAAATGAGCATCGACCGCTGACCGTATTCGCAACGTGGGATTTTATCAATTTGTTGTCCGAAACCCTCAGGGGCGTTGGCCTGTAACGGTCGGAGAGCCCTTGGGCGTAGTATCCAGGCCGTTCTTGGGGGTCCCTCTAGGTGTGAAATATGATGGAAGCCCTGATGCAGGGATACACAAATCCTGGAAAGCGGGTGCGGACGTGTCCGAGTAAAGTTTGGCATTCTAGGTAATAAACCAGAGTACCCTCAGGCACATTGGTGAACCGCTGAAAAGGGGCGACGAAATAGCTCGGGAGGGAGAGGTACATGGTGTGGTCATTACAGGACCGACGTGAATGAGGAAATAATCCCATACCACGCCATATACACCCCTCATGGAGGAAGGGTAAGATAAGGAGCCAAGATGGGATGGAGATTCCCAAGAGATGGGGCTGGACCCGAAGCTTAGATAGTCGAGTGGTCCTATGTATCCCATAAGGATGGGAATCAAGCCATACATAGTTCTCTAGATGTAGTTTAACATCATGCGGGACGGGGTGAGGGAGTAAGATACCCCCAGGCAAAGAAAAGGGAAGTGTACAGTATGGCGGACAACCCGACGTGGATAAGGGCATAACTGCGTACCACCCCATACACTCTGGGTAAGAAGTTGGGTGACGGGGCCTGAAAAGGCCAATGGGCCTGAGGCTGGGCCTCATGATGGGAAGCGTACGACATGGTACATGATCCCGTCGTGAATGAGGACATAGTCCCACACCACATCGTACACTCCTTTATATGGGAGTCGGGGCTGTGGGACCGACTGCTGGCACCACCTGAAGGGAAGTTTGTCACTTCAGGATGGGGCAAAATGAATCACTACACTCGATGTTTGGGACATCTCGGGGAGGTCCCGAAGATCCAGGACACTGTTGACCATGTTCTAAACACAGCGTCCCTATGGTGACCTGATATAGGAGCAACAAATGAGCGTCGACCGTTGACCAAATCCGAAACGTGGGACTTGTATCGGCTTGTTTCTCGGAAACCCCCAGGGGTGTTGGCCCGTGTCGGTAGGAGATCCCTTGGGCGTAGTATCCAGGACACTCTTGGGGGTCCCTCCGGGTGTGAAAGATGATGGAATCTCAGTCAAGGAGTGGGTGAAGCATAGCTGTATCCATCCACAAAAGAGGAGAACATCTCCAGGGGGGACGTGTAGCCGGGTCGAGAATTGCTTGACGTGAGTTGGGGCAGAAGTGTGCACCCTGCCATATGTCTTGACCCGAGGGGAAGATTTTGGATTTTGGGCTAGGCCAACGGACTAAATGTCCAGGCATTCCTACGTATCCCATTAGGATGGGAATCAAGCCATACGTAGTTCTTGAAGGCCATGCAGTTTAACATCATACGGTGAGGACGTGGGAGGATAAAAGAACAGGAGTGGGCACATGGTGCAACCCTTACAATCCTTGTATGAGCGGGGCTGTATGAGCGGGGCTAAGAAAGCCTACTTCTCGCTATGCAGGGATCCTCCAAGGAAACCATTCCCAAGGGGGATAGTGGGAGAGAAGATCTTGGGGCTGGGCTCAAGACGAGGTGTCCGAGCGTTCCTACGTATCCCATTAAGATGGGAATCAAGCCACACGTAGTTCTTGAAGCGAAGTTCAACGTTGTTCTGGACGAGAAATGTGTCTCAACTGGGTATATGTATGGTATGGAGGGTAACCTGACATAAATGAGGATGTAATCCCACACCACACCGTACAATCCCATAGGAGAGTATGAGTCGACGAAGGCCAAGGGGCCCAAGGCTGCGCATTAGTCAGGAAGGCCTGACTGGCTTGCAGTTAAACGTCTTGTAGTAAGGACAGGGGGCCGAGGAGGCCAAGGGGCCTGAGGCTGAGCCTCAGTCAGGAAGGCCTGACTAGCTTGCAGTTTAACATCTTGCAGTAATGACGGGGGGACGGGGGCCTGAGGAGGCCAAGGGGCCTGAGGCTGAGCCTCGGTCAGGAAGGCCTGACTGGCTTGCAGTTTAACGTCTTGCAGTAAGGACGGGGGGAGATCTTAGTTTAGGGTCATAGATCTTGGACCATTTTGCAGTTTATCGTCCTGCAGGACAGCGGTGCAGTTTAAGGTCATGTTGGACCATACAGTTTAGGGTCATGTTGGACCATACAGTTTAAGGTCATGTTGGACCATACAGTTTAAGGTCATGTTGGACCATACAGTTTAAGGTCATTGAAAGAGCGCTGTCGTGGGCGCCCTCAAATGATTAGTGTAATTTGGGGTACTTAGGTGCAGCAGAGTGGCTGACGAAGGTCGTCTCTCAAAGGAGGAAGTGAATTAAAACAACTTCTTAGAGGTATTCTAAAAATAAAATAAAAGAGAATAAAAACACTAATTGAATGGATGGGGGTTTTTATAGTTTATAGATCTAGAATAATTTTGCTGGAAGAAGATTGCATTTTTTTTTATTTTGAAATGATGTTTTATTAAAAAGACACAACAAGAAGATGTTTTTTTTAGAAATCTATTTAAAAGGCGTAATCGATCTAACTCTACCTCTTCATTCACTTATTAATCATTATCATTTAAATCAATATCCACTCAATTATTATCCCCTAATTTTTTATCCCTCTAACCCTACAAGAGTTAACTTAACCACAAGGATGAAATTATTTAAACCCTAGGCTAGCTTCAGAACATGCAATCGCAGCACCCTGCTTTGATTGTTGTTCTAAAGATAGATTATGGTCAGTGGTTAATTAGAGCACATATCCATTCTGGAAATGAGGATGAATTTTGTTTAGAGATTATATTTGAACTCTACAAATTTATCCTGTGTGGTCTTGTATTACCGATTAAGATTACGCTCTCACAATTTACACAAAATCCCGACCTCGCGTGTTTTTGTGTTAATTGTTCAATTGCTTGCTTAGTTTATTGTAATTTAAGAACACAATTCATGGATCATATTATGTGAATTACAGTATCTCATTTATTCAAAATAATTAAATGAAGAAGGTAGAAGATAGATCGATTACTAGAAGACTACTCTTCCATGGGTGGCGTAATCATCGTAGAAGCGTTTTTCATGTGCAAAGGTTTATAATGGGTATAACCCAATAACGCTTCTACTCAAGAATTCCATCCCAAAGAGGAAGATTAAGAGAAGAATAAATTTAAACAAAATAGAAGAAAAGAGAAGAAATAAAAGAAGAACAATGAAGTTTATTACACAAATGAAAACATTACCAAATGAAGAAGAGAATGAGGCTTTGATGAGGGGATCCTTGCTTCAAGAGCTACCCCTCTTACAATGGTTAGAGAATTTGGGTGAAACAAATTCTCCTCTGCCTCCAATCTCCCAAATATGTCCCAACCCCTCCAAATGAGAAAAACTCCAATTTATAGAGGGGGGGGGAGGAGAGGTTACAAGTGGTTTCAAGTGTGAATGTGGAAATTCGGCCAAATATTTTATGCCAACTTTCACTGCTCATTTGACCACCAAAACGCGTGAATTGGACGTCCTTATAGAAGGCTAAAATGTGCGTATATGGGTCCTATGTCTCCTCTCCAAATTTGGGCTCAATACAGGCCCATATGAAGGAGTTATGGCATAAATACAGAAGCTTCTCCATTCTGGCGAGCCCATCCCAACTTTTACTTCATGGCCCATTTTCAACAATAAAATGAACTATTTAGCTCTAGTGTAATGAATAAAAGTTGTATATAATTAAGTTAGTAACACTTTTACAAAATTTAAATTTCAAATAATAAATATAACAATATTTATCTTCGAAATACTACAGTGAACTATAAAGGGTAAAACTGGAATTTTCATCAAATATTCAAATGAATTATCTAATCCCAAATACTGTCTAATTAAACATATTTAACACAATGTGAGGAAATTATATCATTTATTATAAATGGAATATTCAATAAAATAGGGTTTTATCAACTCCCCCACACTTACCCTTTTGCACTCCTGGGCAAAACCTCATATCAAGTAAACATTAATATCAAATCAAAACCAATTTTAAAACACATATCCTTGAGATCAAACAATTACACCCCAAGAAACAAAAGATATCATGCCTCATAAAAAACCATTATTTCAAGTTCTCCATTTATATCATTCAATATATTTCCACTTCATTTATCCGCCCATACACAAAACACTTACCTCGCTTGAATTTTCTCTCATCACTCAAATATCAATTTTTTTGCAATGTCTTTCTCATCTAAACTCATACAAGGGTCACCATAGGCTTGATAGATTCCTACATCGCTACCCGATGTGAGTCAAGGACATATGTTTATCATGAGGACTTTTCAGGGTTGTTCTGTGGATTTTGGTTGGTAGGATTAAGATGTGAAAAACTCTGAGGCTGAATGAGAAGGGCTTGACTCTTTTGAAGCAAAATTGCATTAATCTAATTTTCACTTCAATATGGTCTTTTCTTCAATCCCCATAGTATCAATTCAGCTCCATCATCATGAAAAGTCATTAAAGGTTTACACCATTCATCATTTCAGCATAAAAAAATGTCAATCTTCTCAAACATGATTTTCTTGAAAGCTCTAGATGGGAAAAGCTTTCCACCTCAATTAGAAGTTCTAGAAAAGGAATAGCTTCACTTGTCATGAAAGCTCCAGAAAAGGCATAGCTTTCAATATAATGACTTTCTTTAGCAGCAAACACATCTCTTCAGAATTTAATTTTCCACCCAAAGTATCACAGAATGTGGTAGAAAAACACAAGACAACTTCCCCCATACTTAAGCTCAACTAGATTATGCAATTTCACTTCAAGAGTTGGTTGGATAGGGAAAATTGGCTTGTAATGTGGCTAACCTAATAGGCTTTGCATGGATTCTAAGGGCTAAAAGGATTAAATATTCAAGGTAGGCCATTATAAAAAAAAGTATTCTTTGAAATAGGGGCTTTAATACCAAACAAATGCCTCAATCATTTAAACATAAGTACCTCAAACCCTCATGTTTTGACAGGAATAAATCAAATTCTGGTTAAATCAAGCATGGTTTGGTTCTCTCAAGAAGTGAGGTGAATGTAAAGAATATGAAAATAATGGTTTAGAAGCCTCACAGAAAAGTGATTTCAAATATAAAGACAGTGAGATTGGCATGGGATTCAAAATTTAGCGTACTTTTCATGAAATTACTAAATATTTGAACTTGAAACAAAGTCATTTCAGCATTCATTTAAGCTTAGTTTCAAGGGGTAAATTGTTTCACTTATTGATATGGATTTAAAAATGGTGATGAGAATCATTTCAGCCCAAAAGTTTTAAAAACACACAGAAAATTGTAAAATAAACACACAAAATTTGAAAAACACACAATTTTTTTTGGTTTTTTTTTGAACAGGAAAGCAATTGAAATTACTAAACTAAAAGGTTCCCTCCCCCACACTTAAAATATTTCATTGTCCTCAATGTTAACCTATGAGATGATATATGCACATGAAATGCATAATTTTTAAATAGGACAAATAATATAAAAGTGAAAGGGTTAGGAACAGCCTGATGTGCTCAAGTGATGATGGGGTCATGCAGTGTGATAAAATCCAATGCATCAGTAGGAAGTCCCTCAATGTATCTCTTCAAACATTGCACATTGACTGTAAAGCTCCTTCTAGTGTCCTCTTGTGTGATCTCCACTGCACCATAATGAAAAACATTAGTCACAACATAAGGACCTAACCATCTGGAACGCAACTTACCAGGCATCAACTTCAGTCATGAACTGTAGAGAAAGACTTTCTATCCAACATGAAACTCCATTTGTTGGATCATTTTGTCATGATATGCTTTTGATATTTCCTTGTAGAGCATTGAGTTCTCATATGATGATAATCTAATCTCCTCAAGCTCTTGAATTTGCAGCTTCCTTTGGATTCCAGCTTGGGCCAAATCCATGTTGCATTTCTTTATAGCCCAATAAGCCCAATGCTCGACTTCCACTGGGAGATGACATGCTTTCCCAAAAACAATCCGAAATGGGGACATACCAATGGTGTTCTTGTATGCTATTCTATAAGACCACAATGCATCATCCAAGCGCTTGCTCCAATCCTTCCTATTTGGCTGCACGGTTTTCTCCAAGATTTGTTTCAACTCACGATTTGAAACCTCAGCCTGGCCATTTGTTTGGGGGTGGTATGGTGTTGATGTTTTGTGTGTCACCCCATACTTTCAAAGGAGGGAAGAAAAATTCCTATTGCAAAAGTGTGTCCCTTGGTCACTGATGATGGCCTTTGGTACTCCAAACCTACAGAAAATTTTAGCCTTGACAAAATCCACTACAACATGAGAATCGTCAGTCCTGGTGGCCTTGTCCTCCACCCATTTACTCACATAATCAACAATAACCAAAATATACAAAAATCCAAATGAACTAGGAAAAGGACCCATAAAAGCAATGCCTCATACATCAAAAATCTCACAGAATAGTATGGGTTGTTGGGGCATCTCATGTCTCTTAGAAATGTTCCCAGTGTGTTGGCAACGAGATCATGACTTACAAAACACATGGGAATCATGGAATAATCTAGGCTAATATAATCCAGAGTCCAAAACCTTCCTAGATGTCTGTTGGGGTCCAAAGTGTCCACCACAAGAAAGTGTATAACAGAAATGCAAAACAGACTCAAACTCATGATCGGGAACACACCTCCTAATGACTTGGTCACTACACATGCTCCAGAGGTAAGGATCATCCCACACATAAAACTTAGACTCACTTTTTAATTTTTGGACATGATGTTTCTTTAAATTTGCAGGGATTTCATAGGCAACAATGTAGTTCACTAAATCAGCATACCAAGGATGCATACCTGAGATGGAATAAAGATGCTCATCGGGAAAAGTGTCCCGAAGTGGTACCTGGTCGAAGGTGTCATCCTCTAGTGTGTGAGTAATCCTACTCATGTGGTCTGCCACCAAATTCTTTGACCCCTTCTTTTCCTTTATTTCAAGTTAAAACTCTTGAAGAAGGAGCATCCAACGGATAAGTCGTGGCTTTGCATCTGGTTTCTTCAGGAGGTACCTCAAAGCTGCATGGTCAGAAAGAACAACTACTTTAGAGCCCAATAAATATGAACGGAATTTATCTAAAGCAAATATGATAGCAAGAAACTCCTTTTCCGTGGTTGTGTAGTTTTATTGGGTTGAATCCAATGTCCTTGATGCATAGGCAATCACATGTGAACGTCCTTCCACCCTCTGAGATAAGACAGCTCCAACCACGAAGTTGGAGGCGTCACACATAAGCTCAAATGGAAGGTCCCACCGTGGGGGCTGTATGATAGGTGGAGTGGTCAGAAACTTCTTTAGCTCATCAAAGGAAGTCCTACAAGAATCATCAAACACAAAATCAGAATCTTTTTGAAGTAATCGTGACATAGGAAGAGCGATCTTACTAAAATCTTTGATGAAGCACCGATAAAATCCTGCATGCCCTAGGAAAGATCTAACATCACGCACACATGAAGGATATGGTAAGGATGAAATAATGTCTACCTTAGATCTATCAACCTCTATACCATGTTTTGACACCACATGCCCAAAGACAATGCCATGCTCTTCCATAAAATGACACTTTTCAAAGTTCAGGACCAGATTCTTTTCAATACAATGATTCAACACCTTTCCCAAACTACTTATACATTCATCAAATGAAGACCCATACACTGTAAAATCATCCATAAATACCTCCATGCGGGTCTCAATAAAATCAGAAAAAATACTCACCATACATCTCTATAAGGTACCTGGGGCGTTGCAAAGTCCAAATGGCATCCTCCTGTAGGAAAATGTGCCAAAGGGACAGGTGAATGTAGTCTTCTCCTGATCCTCTGGAGCTATAGGAACCTGAAAATATCCAGAAAATCCATCCAAGAAACAATAGTGTGTTTTCCCAGCTAGTCTCTCGAGCATTTGATCAATAAATGGGAGGGGGAAATGGTCCTTGCGAGTGGTCTGATTTAGTTTCCTATAATCAATACACACACGCCAACTGTTTTTCACCCTCATTGGAACTAAATCATCTTTCTCATTTTTAACAACAGTAAAACCAGTTTTCTTAGGCACAACCTGAATTGGACTTACCCACTGTGAATCTGAAATGGGAAAGATTATACCTGCCTCGAGCAATTTCTCAACTTCTTTTTTAACAACTTCCAGGAGGGTGGGATTGAGTCTCCTTTGTGGTTGTCTCACCGGTTTAGCCCCATCCTCCAAGAGAATCCTATGCATGCAAATGGAGGGGCTAATACCTGATATTTCATCCAAGGTCCACCCAATCGCCCTGATGTTCTCCCTCAAAATATTCAAAAGCTTTTCTTCATGTTCAAAAGGGAGATTGTTAGCAATGATAATAGGTAATCTCTCACCACTCAACAAGTATGAGTATTTCAGATTTGGTGGCAATGGCTTGAGTTATAATGAAGGAGGGTGTAGTATGGATGGAGAAATTGATGCAACAAACATATCTACACAATGAACATTAGTATCAGAATAAAAATCATCACAATCAGAGAATAAAGCACCAAATCCATTAGCATACTCAATAGCCATGTCATAATCGGAGTTCACATGATCAAAATCAAAATATGATTCCATTTAAAAATCAAATCTTAGAGGGTCTTGTTCATTAGAAACAGGTGTGGAAGTTCTCTTAGACATTAAACCAGAACCAATACTCATAATCTCCCTAAGCATAGGACAATCAAAATCCATGGATTTTTTACTTGGTGGTTCAAAATGGGATATAACAAAAGCAGAATGGTCCTCAGAGGGGTACTTCATGGAATCCATAACATTAAATATCAAAACTTCATCCCCAAATTCCATGGAAAGTGTACCCTCATTAACATTTATGATAGTTTTTGTAGTTTTTAGGAAGGGTCTACCTAAGATAATGGGGGCATGAGAACTTACCTGATCATCCTCTATGTTAAGAACATAGAAGTCTGCTGGAAAGATCATGTCTCTTACCCAAACAAGTACATCCTCAAGAACTCCCGCTGGATATGCCGTAGCTCTATTCGCCAATTGCACCACTACTCTTGTTGGCTTCAACTCACCAACCTGCAAGGAAGAGAATACAGAGTGAGGCATCACATTTATTGAAGCTCCTAAATCACAAAGAGCATTAGAGAAGTGCAACTCCCCTATGGTACGTGGGATGGTGAATGTCCCAGGATCCTTGCACTTTTTTGGCATTTCTAGAGTTGGTGTAATGAGTGCCGAGACATTCCTTCCAAGGTTGATCCTCTCATTTCCCTTGAGCCCTCTTCGATTGGTGCAGAGTTCTTTTAAGAATTTGGCATACCTTCGGATTTTCTTAATGGATTCAAGTAGAGGAATGTTGATCTCCACACGCTTGAATGTGTCCAAAACCTCCTTTTTCATTGCTTATTCAGCCATATTCTTGGTTTGAACAACCCTATTTGGAAAAAGAAGGGGTTTAGGAGGAACATCATCAATATTTTTCTTACCTTTATCTTTCTCCTTGGATTTCTCATCAGTTGGTTTGGAATGCGGCTTCTCCAGAGTTGAGGTGAATCCCGGTGGAATGGTAGGTACAGATGTATTGTTCATTTGCTTGCCACTTCTCAATGTGATGGAACTAACATTCCCCTTTGGATTTGGAGTGGGTTGGGAAGGTAGATTTCCATAATTCTTACTTACAAGTTCATGGAGGGTGGTGGAAATCTGGCTCATTTGAGTCTTTAACTCCCTCAGCTCCGAACTTTGACTCTTCAGCTCATTATGTTGATTAAGAACAATTTGCTTCAAAATATCATCTGTATTAGAATCTACCTTTGGTGGGGGATTCCCTTGTTATTGGCTTGTTAATGCTTGGGATTCAAATCTCCTTTGGGGTTGTTGGAAACCCTGCTGGTAAGGCGGAGGCTGCTGGAAGTTTTGTTGAAAGGGTGGCCTTTGTTATTGTCCAGAGCCATACCTCATGTCCGGTTGATCTTTCCACCCTTGGTTGTATGTTGGAGCAAATGAATCAAACTTCTTTTGGGGATATGGTTGTTGTTGCTGCTGAAATGGTCTCCCAGGGAACACTGCTGCACAATCTTCTGTCTCTTGTAGTTGTGGGAAACAGTCAGTTGGGTGGCTTGTCTCAGTGCAAATGCCACATGGCCTTCAAGGAGGGGGTTGGGATGTCTTTTGAGCCAATTCAATCTTCCTCACCATAGTTGTCAATTATTCTAACTTAGTATCAATCAAATTACTTTCAAGAGAAGAAGGACTTACTTGATGTACTCCTCGAACATGTGGTGTACCTCTATCACCGAATTGTTGAGAGTTTTGGGCCATTTTGTCAATCAATGCTCGTGCAGCTACTGGTGTCTTGTCCACCAATGCTCCTCCAGCTGCAGCATCCACCATGCTCCTCTCCATGGGTGTGAGTCCTTCATATAAGTACTGTATGAGTAGTTGCTCACTGATTTGGTGATGTGGGCAGCTTGCACACAACTTCTTGAATCGCTCCCAGTACTCATACATTGACTCCCCTTGTGCTTTCTTGATCCCCGATATCTACTTTAGAATGGATGTGTTCCTTGATGATAGAAAAAATATTTGCAAGAAAAGACGTTTCAAATCATTCCAACATGTTACATCTTCAGGTTGCAAATAATACATCCAATCTTTTTCGGATCCATCAAGTGAGAATGGGAATGCTCTTAATTTGATTTGATATCCAGAAACATTTCTTGGTTTAAGGGTTGAGAAAACCACATTAAATTCTTTCAAATGTTTATTGGGATCCTCACCAGAGAGGCCATGAAACTTTGGAAGTAAGTGAATTAACCCAGATTTTAGTTCAAAGTCCGATTCGAGATTTGGGTATGCAATACAATTTGGTTGATAGTTAACATCAGGTGCAGCCAATTCTCGAATGGTTCTATTAAGTTCATTTCCATTGTTTTCAGCCATTGGTTCCTCTTTTATGTTTGAATTTGAATAGCTTCCAATTTCAATGTTTCCAGAAGAGAGGAATTCACCAACTGGTTGAATATTGAAACTTCCCGTAGACTGAGAATTTCTGATTCGAGCCCTAAGGCTACGTTCAATCTCAGGGTCAAGATCTAAGAGATCTTCGGGATTAGTTTGTGTCATAGATCAAATAAAAATGAAAAGAAAGAAAGTGGACCATTGTAAAATAAAAATGAGAAGTTTGATTTGATGTTCCAAAAAGAAGTAGAAGAAAATAAAAGAAGAGGAAGAAAAATCAGATTGGGTACAGAAGGAAGAAAGAAGAGAGGAAGAGAATAAAATGTAAAATAAAATAAATACCTCTAATTGGTTGAAATAATTACTTGCCTCCCCGGAAATGGCGCCAATTTGAAAGAGCACTGTCGTGGGCGCCTTCAAATGATTAGTGTAATTTGGGGTACTTAGGTGCAGCGGAGTGGCTGACCAAGGTCGTCTCTCAAAGGAGGAAGTGAATTAAAAAAACTTCTTAGAGGTATTCTAAAAATAAAATAAAAGAGAATAAAAACACTAATTGAATGGATGGGGGTTTTTATAGTTTATAGATCTAGAAGAATTTTGCTGGAAGAAGATTGCATTTTTTTTAATTTTGAAATGATGTTTGATTAAAAAGACACAACAACGAGATGTTTTTTTTTAGAAATATATTTAAAAGGCATAATCGATCTAACTCTACCTCTTCATTAACTTATTAATCATTATCATTTAAATCAATATCCACTCAATTATGATCCCCTAATTTGTTATCCCTCGAACCCTACAAGAGTTAACTTAACCACAAGGATTAAATTATTTAAACCCTAGGCTAGCTTCGGAACACGCAATCGCAGCACCCTGCTTTGATTGTTGTTCTAAAGATAGCTTATGGTCAGTGGTTAATTAGAGAAAATATCCATTCTGGAAATTAGGATGAATTTTGTTTAGGGATTATATTTGAACTCTACAAATTTATCCCGTGTGGTCTTGTATTACCGATTAAGATTACGCTCTCACAATTTACACAAAATCCTGACCTCATGTGTTTTTGTGTTAATTGTTCAATTGCTTGATTAGTTTCTTGTAATTTAAAAACACAGTTCATGGATCATATTATGTGAATTACAGTAGCTCATTGATTCAAAATAATTAAATGAATAAGGTAGAAGATATATCGATTACTAAAAGACTACTCTTCCATGGGTGGCGTAATCATCGTAGAAGCGTTTTGCATGTGCAAAGATTTATAATGGGTATAACCCAATAACGCTTCTACTCAAGAATTCCAGCCCAAAGAGTAAGATTAAGAGAACAATAAATTTAAACAAAATATAAGAAAAGAGAAGAAATAAAAGAAGAACAATGAAGTTTATAACACAAATGAAAACATTACAAAATGAAGAAGAGAAGGAGGCTTCGATGAGGGGATATTTGCTTCAAGAGCTACCCCTCTTACAATGGTTGGAGAATTTGGGTGAAACAAATTCTCCTCTGCCTCCAATCTCCCAAAGACTTCCCAACCCCTCCAAATGAGAAAAACTCCAATTTATATAGGGGAGGGGAGGAGAGGTTACAAGTGGTTTCAAGTGTGAATGTGGAAATTCGGCCAAATATTTTATTCCAACTTTCACCACCCATTTGACCACCAAAACGCGTGTATTGTCCAGCCTTCTAGAAGGATAAAATGTGAGGATATGTGTCCTCTGTCTCCTCTCCAAATTGGGGCTCCATACAGGCCCATATGAAGGAGTTATGGCCGAAATACAAAAGCTTCTCCATTCTGGCGAGCCCAGACCAACTTTGACTTCATGACCCATTTTAAACAATCAAATGAACTCTTTAGCTCTAGTGTCATGAATAAAAGTTGTAGATAATTACGTTATTAACACTGTTACAAAATTTCAATTTCAAATAATAAAGATAAAAATATTTATCTTCGAAATACTACAGTGAACTATAAAGGGTAAAACTGGAATTTTCATCAAATATTCAAATGAATGATCTAATCCCAAATACTTTCTAATTAAATATATTTAACACAATGTGAGGAAATTATATCATTTATTATCAATGAAATATTCAATAAAATAGGGTTTTATCAGTCATGTTGGACCATACAGTTTAAGGTCATGTTGGACCATACAGTTTAAGGTCATGTTGGACCATACAGTTTAAGGTCATGTTGGACCATACAGTTTAAGGTCATGTTGTACCATACAGTTTAAGGTCATGTTGGAACATACAGTTTATGGTCATGTTGGACCATACAGTTTAAGTTCATGTTGGACCATACAGGATCAGGCGAAGTACTTCTTGAGGAACCTGGCATTGGTGGGAGGAGTTATGCGCTCACCATTTGTGCTCACCAAGGAGTACGCCCTGTTGGGGTAAACCTTATGCAAGATATAAGGCCTTTCCCATTTGGGTTCTAGCTTGGGCGGTTTCCTACCGGGGATCATTGGCGCTCGAAGGGCCATCACTAGGTCGCCCTGTAGAAAAGAACGAATGTGAACCTTCTTGTTGAAGGCCCTTGCTATCTTATTCTGATGTCTTTCCAGATTGTGCAGGGCATGAAGCCGGTTCTCATCCAGTGCTTCTAATTCAGCTAGACGGATTTCATCCACCTCATCTGGCGCCTTCTGGCCATAGACTATAGTGCGTAACGATGGCAGCTGGATCTCAATGTGTAGGACGGCCTCAGCCCCATACACTAGGGAATATGGGGTCACCTGGGTAGAGTTGCGAGTCGTCGTCCGATAAGCCCAGAGGGCATTGGGGAGCTTGTCCGGCCAACTTTTCTTGTTCTGACCAACCATCTTCTGCAGAATGTTAGAGAGGGTTTTGTTGAACGTCTCGATCTGTCTGTTTGTCTACGCGTGATAGCGGGAGGTATGGTTCGAACGGAAGTCGTATTTGGCGTACAATTTCTTCAGCTCAGCTGCTCAGAAGTTGGTGCCGTTATCGGTTAGGATGGCGTGAGGGACCCCAAACCGGTGGATAATATTGGAGCTCACAAAGTCGACGATGGAACGGGCCTTGACCTCTTTGAGTGGAACTGCCTCTTCCCACTTGGAAAAGAAATCTGTATCAGTCAGGATGAACCTACACTGGCGAGCTGTTGCTGGTGGATATGGTCCCACTACATCAAGTCCCCATACCGCAAATGGCCAAGAGTACTTGGTGGGGTGGAGAGGCTCTGGCAGCCGATGTAGGAAGTTTGCATGAACTTGGAATGCATGGCATCTCTTGGCATACCCGATACAATCGTGGATCATAGAGGGAGAGAAGTACCCCAACGTCCAGATTTGATGGGACAGCTTCGGCCCGGCTTTATGGGCACCACAGGAACCGGTGTGGACCTCCTGCATAACTTGAGGAATCTATACTCGTTGAATGAAATGGAGTAGAATGCCATTGAATCTCTACTTATAGAGGATCTTCTCAAGACTGGGACCACTCTAGAGGGTAAATTGCAGTGTGCGGCATCAAATTCGCTCGTGCTCGGCCCTATCGTTTGGGAGGCAACCATTTTGGAAATACTCAACAAAAGGTGCCCTCTAGTTGGGAGTGACTTCAACCACCGTGTCTGACAAGCCCGGGACCCCTGACGTAGAGGGCCCGGCGGTGAGAAGACTTACCCGCAGGCCGTCATTGTCCACTTGGGTGATGGGGGCAATGACTCTCCGGTGTGCCACATGTATGATCAAATCATTTTTCTCAGGTTCCGCGAGCGACACGGCTAAGCAGGCCAAGGCGTCAGCTCAACCATTCTATGACCGAGGGACATGGGTGACCTCTGGCCGAGAGGGGAACTGGGCAATTAGGCGGAGGGTTCACTCCAGCAATGGCACAAGCTCCAGCCTCCTAACGACGTAATCGACATTGACCTTCTTGATTACTATCTCGGAATCTCCTTTCACATGTAGATGGGGAACGTCGATCTCAAGGGCCAACTTGAGGCCGGTGATGAGAGCCTGGTACTCTACCTCGTTGTTGGTACAGCCTTCTGACAACAGGAATGAATATGGTAGGACAGCTTGCGTCGGGGTAATGAAGACGATACCCATGCCCACTCTGTTGAGCTTAGGATCGTTGATCCTCCTACCGGTGGGGCGCCGGGAGGCACTGTCGAAGTGCATTTTCCAACATGGGACGGCATGATCGACTGAGAGGATCTCCTCATCAGGAAAATTCAGGTCCGAGGACTGATCCACGGAGGTTGGGTGGGCGGCTAAAAAGTCTGCCAATGCCTGTCCCTTAATGGCCTTCTGAGGTACGAACCTGATATCAAACTACTAGAGAATCACTGCCCACCATGCTAGTCGGCCGGTCAATATGGGGTGGTTCAGGATGTACTTCAGTGGGTCTACCTGAGAGACCAATTGTACCTCATGGTGCTGAAGGTAATGTTGCAACTTTTGTATGGCAAAGACGAGCGCAAGGAATCTCTTTTCTATAGGGGAGTATCTGACATCCGTATTGAGAAGCATGCGACTGAGATAGTAGATACTGTTCTCAGTACCCTCGTTATTCTTCTGGGCGAGAAGTGCACTGAGGGACCATTCTAGGGCGGTCACGTAAAGGACCAGCAACTTTCCGGAAACAAGTGGCATCAAAACCAGAGGTTGTAGCAGATACTGCTTGATTTCCTCGAAGGCGGTCTGACACTCTTCATCCCATTCGTAAGCGGCGCCTTTCTTCATGAGCCAGGAAAAGGGCTTACACTTGGCGGCCAGATTCGTGATGAATCAACGTATATAGGCTAAGTGGCCTTGGAGACCTCGAAGTTCCCAAATATTGCTCGGGGGAGGCATTTGACTGATGGCCTTGATCTTCTCTGGGTCTATTTCAATGCCTCGGTATCTAACAACAAATCCAAGAAACTTCCCAGAGGTGACCCTGAAGGCACACTTCAACGGGTTCATCTTCAGGTGATGGGAACGGAGGAAACCGAACACTTTCTCAAGGTCTTTGAGATGGTCCTGGAGCTGGCATGATTTTGACCACTAGGTCATCTACATAGCATTCCACCAGCGTCCCGAGAATTGGCTTGAATATGCGATCCATGGCCCTCTGATAAGTGGCACCTGCATTTTTCAAGTCGAAGGGAATAACCTGGTAGCAAAAGGTACCTTGGGGAGCCCTGAAGGCTGTGGAATCCTCATCCTTGGGGGCCATCCGGATCTGGTTGTACCCAGAATACCCATCCATGAAAGAGAGAGCTTGGAACCCGATTGTGGCGTCAATCAATAACTCAGTCACCGGGAGGGGGAAGTCATCCTTTGGGCAGTGGAGATTAAGGTCGTGAAAGTCGATGCAGACTCTGATCTGCCCATTCCTCTTCCTGACTGGAACAATGTTAGTAAGCCACTTGGGGTACTGGACTTCCTTAATGAAGTTGGCTTTGATAATCTTGTCAACTTCGGCCTCAACCATAGCACCATGAGAAGGGTGCATCTTCCTGGGAGGCTGTTTAAACCCACGATGGTTTGCCGGGAGGCCCAGACAGTGAACGGCTACTTGAGGATCTAGTCCTGGAATCTCACCGTAACTCCAGGAAAACACGTCACAATGTTGTTTGAGAAAGTCTACGTACTGCTGTCGCTCCTCGGGGGACATGGCTTCACTGATCAATGTGGGTCTCAGATCTGCCTCGCTACCAAGGTTCACCTGTACCAGATCATCAATTGTGGTAGAGACACCTTCCTCAAAGGCGGGAGGAGCATCCTCTAGGTCTTCCTCTCCACCCATGGGGGGATTTCCTGCAACGGGAGATACTTCTGGGATACCAAATCCTGAGGGGCAGCTGGTGCCGGCTTGGGCGGTAGTGGTCATCACATCAGGAGTCTCACTTTCCATTGATACCATAGAAATTAAGGCAGTCGACCCTATACCATCTGGCCTTTGTCCTAAGGGGCCACGTTTGATGATATCAAAGTAGTGGTGATGCGTGGGCCTGAGTCGGTTGATTCCAGCATGGTGGAAGAGACACGTATGACGTACTGCCGTTGTCATAATCTTGACATCCCGGTACTGCACAGGGGTAGGAGCCTCCAGGATCACCTAAGCCTGGTTGGTGTAGGAGTACGAGGTGATTTTCTGCCGTCGCTTGGACATGGGAACATGCCTTCCTTTCATACTTGAAATAACAAAACATCTCCCCATTTCGGGGGTCATGGCCTCCAATCGGTGGATCAGGAGGATGTAGGCGTCATCCATGCTTTCCCAGGGATCACTTGTGACCGGGGCTGGTTCATCCTCACTTACTAGGATTTTCTTATCCTTAATCTTGTAATAATCATCATCCAGATAGCGGGCCTCACAAGAGGCAAAAGGAGACACATCTCCTTAGATCACACCTACTCGACCATTGAGGGAGTATTTGAGGAACTGGTGATACGACGAAGGGACTGCTGCGTGCAGATGGAGCGATGGCCTACCCATCAACGCGTTGTAGGCGGTGTCTTGAGAGACGACCATGAACTCAGTGCTGGCAATTAAGCCACCGAACTGATTCTTTAGGTGGATCTTGCCGACTGGGGTTTGCTCGGTCCTGTCGTATCCCTGAATCCTGAGGTTAGAAGGAGTTAAATCATCTTTAGACAGACCCAGCTTTCGCAGTGTCCGAGTCGAAATTAGGTTGATTCCAGAACCCGTGTCAACGAGGCAGCGGCGGACTTCCACACCATTGAAGTGGCCAGTGATGTACAGCGGGAAAATATTCCCCTGTGTAGGAGGGTCCTCATCTTCATCGTAGAATGAGATAACTGCCTGACATTCGGCGTTCTCAATTGCCTCGGCATGGAAGGCTTCTACAGCCTCCACCTCCGTCTCAAACTAGAGGGGGCTCCTTAGGGCCTCGGAAAGTGCCTCACGCATTTCAGACGATAGGAAAAGGGCCTCAAGGATAGAAAGCCTTACCGGAATTCCGGCCAGGTGCTTCAGGACATCATACTTTCGTGCCAAACGTGAGCCTCTGCTTACAAGAGTTCGTTCTGTAGTTGGGGGCATAGCGGGTCTTGCCGGTTGAACTGGCGGTTCGCTATTGCTGGGGATATCCTGTTGCCTACTAGTTGAATCCTGGAGAGTAGTTTCTGGACCAGGATCGGACAGCGGAGACTGGCCCTTAGCTGGGAAAGACTGACTATGGTGCGTACGAGGCAGCCCTAGCTGATCCAGTAGTACAAACAGCAGTGGAGGTGGAGTTGAGGGCGTCAGATGGGACTGCGCGTGCTGAGCCCTGTGCTGAGCCTACTATCTGGTTTCAGTCGCATGCATAGCCTGACTAAAGGTTCCCGCTGATGTTCCTCGACGGCCGGCTTGGTTGTGGTTCCGTCGACGTTGACGCTGGCTGGAAACGTTAGGGGGGGTTCACCCGACGTTCCCCCTCATCGAGGGTCATATAGGGTTTTACCAGCTCCACGGTGTTAACCGAAGCGTACCCCTGGCTGTCGCTCGACGAGTCATCCACTACCGGGTGGATTCTGGGAGGAATCCCCATTTCAGGGGGCATAAATTCGCCAAGAATGCAGGATGACGATGGCACTAGCGGAGTGCGTTGTTTCTTCTTGCGTCGTCACTGCTTTCCCTTTTGGAAAGAGGTCGATTGTGAAGGCGATGCAAAGGTACTGGCTACTTCTTCTGAAGGTTCTGGCTGCTTCAGGCATGCCCAGATGATACCATGGGCGCGGGAGACGGTTTTTCGAGCAGTCCAATCGTCGTATTTTTGGGACCCACGACTGGGAACCTGCTTCCACTCGCCTTCACTATCGCTACCAATCTCTGACCCTGTAAAGACACCTGCTACTTGTGTTGGTGTCGGTCCCAACCTGACTATGTTTTTTTTTTTGACCTGGTCTTGAAGACAGTCTTTAAACACATAGAATTTCTTGAGGGTGTGCCCCAGAATCTGATGATAAGGACAGTAGTTGGGGTGATCGGTGAGATTCGCCTCTGCCGGTCTTCTACACTCGGGCAGCCGCACAATCCCTTGCTCTAGAGCACTTCGGAAGTAGACAGGGACCTGATTTTCGTTGAACGAATAAGTCTGGTGCCTTATTTCTAGATAGGGGGCCCTGGGGGCCTGGCCCTGATGAGGGTCCAGAGGGTCCTGCCAAGGAGGCGTCACCTGATCGTCTCACTTAGGTGGGGGTGGTGCATTGCACGGGGTAACTTGTCGGTTCTGAGGCGGTCGCTGCTGGGCAGGATCCTACGCTTGAGGTGGAGGACTTCTATTGGGTTGCAAGGCTGGTGCCGCTGGAAGTAATTCTAGCTGCCTGGGGGATTCTATTTGGGCCACCGCGGCGGGTTCGGCTCTGGCAGTCCTCCTGGATGGGATCATAGGGGGAAACAAACGTGCCTGACTAGCCTGTTGCAGAGCCTCCTCAAGGCATTGAGCCTTATCTGAGAAATCCCAGAACCCTCTAGGGTAGTTCTGGGTAATCAGGGAAGGTACCAGCTCCATTTTAACATTCCCTACACACATTGTCAGTAATTTCTCTTTAGTCAGTTGCATATCGAGGGAGTATGTAAGTCCCTTCCACCGGGCGATGAAATATATGACTAGCTCATCAAGCCTTTTCTTGCACTTGAAGAGGTCTACAATGCTGGTCTTCCGCGTGGTGGAGCTGAACTGGTATAGGAACTGCCGGTGGAGATCCTCCCAACTGGTCACCGATTTGATAGGGAGCTGGTTATACCAGACGAATGCGGGACCTTTCAATGTCTGCATTAAACATCGGAGCTTGGCGGCTTCTTGCTGGGTCGGAGTCCCCAACATGGGGCCCCACCTGGAAGAAAAGTGGGCCAAATGCTGTGGCGGGTCCCTTGTCCCGTTGAAGAGCGAGAAAGTGGGATTCCCAAAACCCGAGGGTATGGGCATATCATCCACCCACGCGAGATATGGCTTGCCATCTGGTGGGACCGCCACCTGTCGCGTTTCCAACGCTTCGAGGCAGGCGATGAGTGCCACTATAAGATCATCTGGGTGGGGGTCCCTGTCTTGATGGGGATCCCTAATCACAAGTGCGTTGTTGGGTTCTTCGACACGGTAGATGGATTCGGTGGCTCGTGGAGCGACTGACGGAACGACCTGTGGGGCGATTGGGGGAACCCGAACTGGATTCTGTAGATTGCCCCGTCGTTCAGGAGGGTTTGGCGAGACATATCGCGCCCTCTTGCCATAAGTTCCGACTTCTTCCCGGTCTGCGGAAGTAGCCTGATCGGGGTTGCCCGGAGGCGTCTCACCGGGGGGAAATTGTTCCTGCCCCTACTGCCCCGGCTTGGGATTACCATAGTCGGGTCACCGCTCTACAGCACGCTCGACCAAGAGTTCGTCAACCAGCCTCTTCTGCTCAGCAAGTTTCTGGCGTAACGTGGCTTTCTCGGGATCTTCGTCCGTCTTCTGTACGGAGGTGGACGGGTCAGAGTGCTTGGCAGTTCTGACGTTCTCCTTACCCTTACCGGCATTTCGACTGAGTATCAGCGACTCGATGGGTACAGGGAGGCCTAGAAGGTTCCTCTACTAACGGGTAACCCTCCCTGATGGGTCCAGCAGTGGTGGTACACACTCGGAGGGTAAGTCTCCATCGTTAAATTCAAGCTCGTCTTCCTTGTCCTCTACGTCAGCCATGTGGACCGTGACCCCTATCGAGGGCATGTCCTCAATGTCACATAACGAATAGGGCTACCGTCAGATAGGGCTGAAGAGAAGAGCGGCATTGTGTCCCCAGCCACGGACTTGAACATAGGGGGTATCTTCCTTGATGACTCTACGGAGTACTTTGAAACTCTGAACACATTTCTGTTGAAGGGTGCTCTGACGGCCTGGTGATTCAGGGTGTTGGGCCACAGGGAGTGCGGCCAAATCGATTCGGCGGCATTGCTCGTCGATTTCTTCAAAGTGCTCTCGACTTCTGGGGTACATCACCCACTCGTAACGAAGGCGGAAGTGTGTCACCCATAGAGTTCGGCAAAAGCACCCCACTTCTTTTGGGGTAAGGGACTCTGGTGCGCGAAAGTTAGGCACCGCCATCGGCCATAACTTCTCCGGGAAGTGATCCACTGCGAGAATTCTCCAAAAGCTCCTGGGTTCGAACTCAGGGTCTGGCCTTGTGTTTCCCCATTCGTCAACCGAGGGCGGCTGAGGGACCGGTAGAGGTACCAAGGCGGACCGCTGGGACAGTAAGCTTGGTGGTGGAGAATACAGCGAACGAGCTGACCGGCCGCCGAATTCCAGGCCATCCTCTGAAGAGTGAGGTGACCTGACCATGATATCACGATACGATGGGCTGATAGCCACAGCTTCAGGCGCAGGAGTCACGGTCACCGGTGATGGGTTACGTCGTTGCTTTGTTGTCGTTGGTCCCCAAAACAGCTCCCCGTGATCTATGGTAGAGGTAGAGGGCGCTTCTGGTGACAACGGTGGTGATTGCACCGTCGGGACCTGCGGAACTTCCACGATTTCTTCCTCCTGGATGTACCTGCAGAGGGAGGCGGGAATCCGGTGGACCTCACATTTTGGGATAATGAGTCTGATGCGCCTGGTTCCTTCCCCAGTCCTTGATGCGGAGGAGCGGGTAGAAGGTTCCATCGTTGAGTTGCATTCTGCTTCAGAATCTGATAAATGAGCCGGTTTTATCTCCACCCGCTCCCCCCTAGGATTCTTCCTGTGGAGGCGACGACCCGCTCTTCTACCCCGGGGTGTCTCTTCGGGACAAGGTCGATTCTCAATATGTTGTCTTGGGGAGGCGCTGGCACCGTGGCGGAGAGGGCCCCCGCTCGAGGTGGCTGGGGTGCAAGGGGCACTAGGGCAAATGTCGAAGGGTACATGGGGAGGACCTCCATGGACAGTGTGAGCAGAGCGAGGCTGACCTTCGCTCCTCATGTTGTCGGGGCGAGGAGGACCTTCGCCAGTTGCAGAGAGGACGTAGGGAGGACCCCCACATTGGAGAAGAACCGGATGGACAGTGCCTCCATATCGGCGGTTAGGGGCCGGAGGAGGGACTCCATACCCTATATAGTGGGCGCAGGAGAGGTTTCTGCGCCGAGCATCACTGCCGTGGGGCGGGTCTTCCTTCGGGATGGGGGTAGCACGAGGCATACCTCCGTGATGAGCTTCGGAGTGGGGGAATCCCATGCTCTGTGGAACGGTGATATAGAGAGGACCTTCGTATTGAGTGATGTTTCTACAGATTGGTTCACGGCAATCATCCCTCGGGCATGCGACCCCGAGAGTCAACCCAGCCTGCCCGTGGGGCGGCTGAGGCCTCGATCCCGGTCGGGTGAAGAAGTGACCCTGCTCAGTGTATACAGGAACTCCATGATGCACGTCGGTGGTGGCTTGGGCCACAGTATTTGTTGACGTCGACGTATCTTGGTGAGCGTCCTCAGCCCGGGCCCAGTGCTGACGTCGGGTCAGATGAGCCGGCGCAGGTGGTGTAGGGGCATAGCCTACCTGCTCTTCCTGCGAAGCCGGACAGCGGCACTGACGCGGCCGAATGGGAGCCCTTGCCTGGATCCCTTGGATTGGGACTCTGAGTGGTCCGAGCCGGACATCACTCGTCTCATCAGCATAAGGAGAGGAGTCGTCGAGGAATTCCGGGGACAGGCTTCCGAAACGATTGAATGTTGGGGTGGGGAGTAGGGGCTCCCTGCGCGGCCTGTTAGGGCGGCATTGACGGTGGGGCATGGATAACTCCAGGTTCAGGCGGGCCATATCCTGAGTTGGGATGACCCCTTCCTCCTCGTACCTATGTACAAGGTTGTTGATCACCCTCCGTTGGATGATCTCTGACGGGGAGAGGGGACGTGGGTGCCCCGTATTCACGGATGTAGAGGTCGTCGTGGCGGTAGAAGAGCCATGCGGGGCGGCTGTGTCGGTATTTCCCTTGCCCCTACGTAGGCGATCGGGTGGTGATCGCGTCTCCATAGCAGCAACCTGGTTCCTGGGAAACAGAGAGATCAACTCATCAGCACTGCAA
The DNA here is from genome assembly GCA_963277665.1 of Viscum album. NCBI lineage: Eukaryota > Viridiplantae > Streptophyta > Magnoliopsida > Santalales > Viscaceae > Viscum > Viscum album. The sequence goes on from OY728158.1 coordinate 1,511,477,064, forward strand.
GGAAAAGGGTTGACAACTAGTGTCCTAGCATCATTCCATTATCCATGTCTGTAAGAAGGATCTATGCCAACACGTTGCAAAACGAAATGCCCCACGTTCCACTGCCCCAATTTCCGATGAGTTTCACACCAGGCCCTCCATTTGATTGGTGGGACCCGTCACCGGATATCTGGATCTGGTGACACGTCAATCTACTGGTGTCTCGAACACTACTAATCTCCATATTGAGGAGAAGAATTTCACTTCGGGTTCACCATTTCTGTTTCCGACGCTTTTTTCCGGGGGGCGCGTGCATCCGTCCGTATGCGGAGGAGGACGCGCTGCATTTTTTCCCAGCATTCCCACTTTCCAAAGGCCAGCGGAATTCGCTCCTTATTCAGATACGTCTACTCCGTGATCGAAACTAGGATGATGGGATGTCAGTTCTTCCTTCTGTGGATTCCTCCTCATAACTCGTCACCTAGTCCGGGTCTCCCTCATATATTTAATACGTTGTTCATGAAACTCTTCCTAGTGCCATGTTTCCATGGATGACGGTTAATTACACTACTTCTATCAGGACATTCAAAAGGGTCTGGTCAGGGCAGAAACCTTCAGTCGGGGGAGTAGTCACGTCGAGGCATCAGTAGCGTGTCTGTATGCTGGGGAACTGGCATGTCTGTCTTTTGTCCCTTGTCATGGGGCTTCTCAAGGGCGTGGAAGCCCGAGGCATCCCACATCGAGCATGAGGAATTATATTCCATAGGCATATATCTGAGGTTTTCCTCAGCTTCCTATGTTTTTCACAGGGTATGTCGCAGGTTTAACGTCCAACGGAGACAGTTACACGAAAGGCGTGCCATCCGAGGTTTTCCTCAGGCATCTCATGTTTATCAAAAGGTAGGTCACAAGTTTAACGTCCATCGGAGACGGTCCGGCCTAATCAAAACACTAGGTTGCCCGGGTGTTGTGAAGAGGATCGGAATGACATGATCTCACCGGGATGTGACAGTCTGGGTGAGGATCAGGGTGGATGATAGATGGATGAATGAAGTGGAGGGGGAATTTCAACGGACCATCGCAAGGGAAACGGTGAAGTTGGGCTTGAGCCTCGAAGAGACCTCCTGCGTATCCCCGTGGCAGGTAATCAAAGTCCACGTAGTTCGGGATGATGCCGGTGAACCGACGTGAAGGTAGAACTTGGTCCGATGGTGGTGGTGGGCTTGAACCTCAGGGGGCTTCCTACGTACCATGCCTTGACATGGATCAAAGACCTCGTAGTTCAAATGGTGTGTCGGCGAACCGACACGAACAAGTACCTTGGTCCAGATGGTGTGGGGCTTACACACTAGGTTTCCCGGGTGTTGGTGAACTGATGCGAAGAAGGTCGGAATGACCAACGGGTGGTGGGCTTGAACCTCTGGGAGGCTTCCTACATACCATGCCTTGACATGGATCAAAGTACTCGTAGTTCAAAGGGTTTCATCGGTGAACCGGTGTGAAAGTAGTCCCAGGGGTCCACTAGTGGTGGGCTTGAACCTCGTGAAGGCTTCCTACGTACCATGTCTTGACATGGATCGAAGTCCTCGTAGTTTGGAGGGTGGGTGTCGGTGAACCAACGTGAGGAAGGGACCTTGGTCCGATGGGAAATGGGCTTGAACCTCAGGGAGGCTTCCTACATACCATGCCTTGACATGGATCAAAGTCCTCATAGTTCGGGTGGTCACAACAGCTTGCCATCGGACTGGAATGCAGTTTAACGTCATGCTGGACGAGAGTGAACACTGACGTGAATAAACGATGGGCAGTGGGCTTGAACCTCGTGGAGTCTTCCTACGTACCATGCCTTAACATGGATCAAAGACCACGTAGTTCAAAATGGTGTGGGTGTCGGCGAACCGACGTGAGGAAGGGACCTTGGTCCGATGGGAGATGGGCTTGAACCTCAGGGAGGCTTCCTACGTACCATGCCTTGACATGGATCAAAGTCTTCGTAGTTCGGGTGGTACGTCATGCGGGACTAGGATGAACTCGTCGTGAATAAATTATGGGTGGGCTTGAACCTCAGGGATGCTTCCTACGTACCATGACTTGACGTGGATCAAAGACCTCGTAGTTCAAATGGATGTGCAGTTTAACGTCATGATGGACGGGGGCATACAGTTTAACGTCATGCTGGACGAGGGTATACAGTTTAACGTCATGCTGGACGACATACAGTTTAACTTCATGCTGGACGAGGGTGTACAGTTTAACGTCATGTTGTACGAGGTGTTGTCATGGCCAATGCCCACTCTAAGCCCACGTGAGTCGTGCTCGGTGTGAGAAACAAGAGGCAGCAGAGACCTGACGATCACGTCACGAAGGGTGCGTCCGTGAGAAGCGAAGAGGGGCTTACGCGTTAGGCGGCCCATGGTGCTGGTACTTACTCGAGGATGGAGGTCCGAAGTGCTGCAAAGCACGACGAGAGAGGGATTTAGGACCAATGATGGGAGGTGCCTCATTCCCTATCGCACCCTCCACTGACCTTGGCATTGGGGAAATATGGAGGTGCATGGGGGCTACCATCCGCAAGAGGGGCTAGGGGGCTTACACCAAGGTATTTTCCCTTCTCCCATGGACATATGATACCCCGAGAAGGAGGATATCATCCCTTGTAGAGGGGGTGACCCCGTCTCTGTGGAGACGGGTGGCATAAAAAATGTCCGAGGTGGGGGGACCCTGCGTGCGAGGCATGGGGTCAGGTCACAGTTTAACATCATGTGTTGAGGACGAGGTGCTTGGCAGTTTAACATCCTGTGTCTTGGATGAGGTGGGTTCACTCTGTACCCCTTGGACTTACATGAAGGGCACCCTTTGCTCCTTGGGGGAGGTAAGGTACCAGTAAGGTCGTGGTCAAGGGGGGTTATAGAGAGAACTATCGAGGGGTCCAAGTTAGCGTGGCTATGCAAAGAAGCAATAGCCGTTAGCGTGCCTATGCGAAGAAGCATTAGTTGAAGAAATGCTACAGGAGATGTTGTCCGTGGGACTTTGAAATCACATCGTGCAAACCTGGAGGGTCGCACGGGAAGAGGAATTGCCAAGCAGAGAAGTGTGCTTCGCGAAGTGGAGTGCCTTGGCCTTAGCATGGGGCAGATGTGTGGATGGGGGTGCTTCGCGAAGTGGAATAGTATTCGTGGGGCACTGCCTCGCGAAGCAAGGTGCCGTGAGGTAGTGTGCTTTGCGATATGTAGCGATCCTGCCTTAGCATGGGGATCACTAGTCCATGATGGGTATTGTAGAGACCTGAAGCTTGACATACATGAACATTACATTACTTTTGCGGAATATGTAATACATAACAAAAAGAGACACACAAGGACCGTAATAGTTTAGTGTCTTTGGAAACTTGGAACGTAATCTTCTAATCGTGGTGAAAGATCTTCAACATCTACCATAAAGATCTTCCCCTTTTTTTCTTACCTAAAACCTTTCTTTATATCCTGGGTAAAAGAAAACATAAAAAGGGTGACATCAAATGCTCAGTAAGGGTAAGCATGGATAAAATAAAACATACCATATGCATTTGAACTTAAAAACATGAACATAATGTTTAAACATAAAAATCTTGAGCAATGACATAAAACATGGAAGTACGTATGGCATAGATCATAAAGAAACATTAAGAATGATAAAATAGCATGGGAATAAAACATGCAATTGTGGCAACCATTAAGCACATGATATGATTTCCATATTAGCCAAGGCATTGCTTCCAAGACCATCTTAGTAGACAAAGTCCCCTTCTGAATCGAGCTCACTCCTCGTTCCAGTCCTGTATTACTGAACCGGTTTAACTTGTCATTCCATCCATGTCTATCTCATGAGATATAAATCTTTACCCAATGCATTGGAGGGAGATATAGGTCCCACCCATCTAATAATGAAATCATTCTTACTTGTTCCACAAAATAAACTTAAAACATTCATCATAACCCAAAGAATAAAATGGGTTTCATAAACATCATTCCATCATAACATAACACATATAAAACAAATGGATATAATTTCATCATAAGAAAAGTGAAACCATGTAAATCATAGAGACATTATACTTGAAACATTCACATATGAAATAATGTCATTTTAGATGGAAAATGGTTTTGATAAAACACTTGAAATGAATTCTTGAGGAAAATATCCTTTCTTCTTCAAAATCATTCTCTTTTTACAAAATGTCATGAAATTTTTTTAAAAAATGGATTTTTCTGAAAATATTCAGGAAATATTTTGGAGGAGGCTTCATAAAAATAAGGCTTTATAAAACCGTAAAAATCCATTCGTGTCGTATAAGTTAAAAAAACATTCTTCTCATACTTTTACCGGAAAAGTCAAAAAGTACCTCGTAACGTAAACAAAAGAAATATTCCTTACATACCATGTAGTAAAATTAAAAATGGGTAAAAAGGACATTAAACATACATAAAAACACTTTTATAAATCATGGACATGGATGATAACAATAACCCCAGTAAATACTTAGGTATAAGCAATCTCGGATAAACAAAATGATATTTGCAAAATTATCCCTTAACTTAGGTCCGATATGTTTCGTACGTATCCAAACCTACTGTATAATGATTTAAATAATGTCATTGACTTATTACAGAATCATATTCATTGTTATTATATCATATATGGTTCACTTATGACTTTATATTACCCGTTCTTTTGTAAATTCCATGTTAAAGAGTGTTTTGGGTAAAATCGTTTCATTTGTCATCCGTGTTTTGACTTGTAATTATTCATATGATTACTTAATTCCAGAATATAAAACATGATTTATATATAATATATATTCATAATATACATATATATAATAGATCGATAAATGGAATGAAATACACCGTTCATGGAGACGGTGGGCCGTACGTATGCATGAACGCTATTTTCGTTTCCTTATTGAATTGAATGGAATTAAGTAGATGAAATAAATATATATATATACATAAATCCAGTAGCATTATTATGTCATATATTTTATGATTAATTATTATATATACTTTATAATCATTCTTGAATGGTTATCATGGAGATTGAATCTCATCACGTCGTGGAGACGGTATCCCGTACGTATGCACGAGCGATGATATCATTCCCATGATCGTCGAATTGTATTAAAGTGTATGTATAATATTACAGAATCAATATCACTTTAAAATAATCATATATATTCATTACTTTCACCATTATACCCATCCAAGTAAGGTGGTGGTGGAAAATAGATTACACCACGGCGTGGAGACGGTATTCCGTACGTACGCACACGCAGTGATTTCATTTTCCATAGGATGGATAGATGGTGAAATATGGTTGTTTCATACTTATAATAACATATCATTATATGAGTGATACTGATGTTATTACTTCATAATGAAACAACTAAAGAAGAATAATTTGAAGAAGAATGAAAATTGAAAGAATCGGTAACGGATATTACCTCTTCTTTGAGACGCCTCTTTGAATCCTCCTCTTAGGGTACTAAAATTGGTCTTTGAAGAAGAAAAGGACCTCTAGGATGTTGCTAGGGAAGTTGAGAAGTGAAATGGGTAGGGTTTTGCCGAGCTTAACGGCTCAAATTGGTGTGAGAATGAGAGGGAGGAGGTGCCCTTTTATAAGGGAGGAGAGGGGCACCTTTGGAAATCTTAAAAATATTAATTTATAATAAATCTATCCCCACTTAAAAACCTCCAAAAATGACTCATATTCAAATATAAGATGAGATAGGGTTGTAATCTCATCAACCAATAAAATTTAGACATGTTCGGAAATTATTTTAAGCATTATCAACTTGATTTATCCTTACTTAATCAATTTAATTTTATTTGTGGTAATAACATTCTAAATTTTAAATTATAACAAACAATTACTTATTTGTTGTGAATTGTCCATAATTGGATAATTTATAACATTTTAGACCATATAAATTTAAATTTATAATTTTTAAATATTTTTGTGATTTTTAAACAATTTTATAATATGTTATTTTTATAAAATAACAATAGTGTCAATTTTGACACTATTCATTTATATGAATTTAAATAAAATATATATACAGAAGATATGTTCGAACTAAAAGCTTTAATAGATTAATAAAAGGCCATATGTATCAATAAAATTAGTGGAGCACATTAAATAGTTCAGATAATATTTATTTTATTATTTTTAAATCCATTTATTTGGTTTATCTCTTAATAAAATAATTACTACAACATTTTTGTATAATTATTTAATATACTTATTTGTTGCATAAAAATTAAAAATTAAATCCTATGATAAAGATAAATCTATTAAATTTTACAATAATACTTTTACTCGAATTTATCATCTTAAAATTATAATATTTAAATTGTTATATTTATTAAATTATGAAGGTGACAACTTTGGCATCATTTAAAATAAAATAATATAAGTGTCATAATCACTTTTATAAGAATCCAAACGGTTATATATTAGGTCATTAGATGCTTATGGTATAGATATACACTAAAAATATGTTTTGGTCAGGTTTGTGGGCCTTTTAATGGGTATTATTATTTCAATAAAAACTATATTACTGATTTTTCACTTAATAAATAATTTCTGCATCATTAATGTATCACCATTAATGATAATTATTTAATCCCTAAAAAATCTAAATAAATTATCATGATGTAGATAAATTTATTAGATTTCTATAGACTATTCATGTTCGAATTTTTATTATGTTTATCACTAAATTAAAATTATTATACTTATAAGATTTAAGAGAGTGACATGTTGTCACTTTCTTTGGTTTTAATAATAATTAAATTATTTTCATGGTCAAAAGTCCATAAAATGAATCTAATCTGACCCTTAGGTGATATGGGTCGACTTTTAGTCATCCAATAGAATTTTTTCATGTGTTAGGTTAATTTTATAATATTATATTCACCCTTAATTTCCCGATTTACCTTTAACTATGGTAAATAAAATTTACCGTAGTTACTATTCATAATTCCCAAAAATAAAAAAGTAGTATATTAACATAATTTTTACCCACTGATTCCAAATATGGAATCCAGTTTTTCAAATTCAATACACAGAAGTTTCAGAAATTAAATTAAAATTAATCTCGTTGTCGAATGAAAACGGGTTTTTGTTTAAAACATTGCAAAAGATTGAATTGATTTAACCTACGAATTCAATGTAAAATCAATGCTAATGGCATACATTATATTAAATGGTAAAACTATATTCTATTTATACTTTAAAACTATTCAATATTATAATTTAACCACATAAGTTATTACGATGAAAAAAGTTGTTTTTAATTAAAATATAGCTTGTTTTTACTATTCATTAAAATATGAAAGTTATCAGAATAATAGGAAAATTTTATACAAGGTAAAATTTTATATCAGGATTCCAAAGAATAATTTTATTTTGTAAAATTGAACTTATAAACATGTCAAAAACTAGATTTAAAGTGGGTGTGCCATCAAAAGGCGGCAAAACTGCATTTTTTGAAAAATACTTATTTTACCCGAAAATTTTATTTTGTTCTTATACCATGTTCTAGAAAATGTGTAAGATGAATAATAATGTTATAAAATTCAAATTTTAGTTAATACTATTCATAACGGCTAGTTCATAATAATATTATAATAATATATCGTTGTTTAGTAAAACTCAGAATTGCGTACAACACACGCTATCGAGGAAGGTCGTGATTGCGTGTAATGCAAGCCAAGTCAGGGTTGCGTGTAGTGCACGACTCCTTTTTTGGTGCGCATAACAAAATAAATTGAATATATATATACTGAATGTTTCGTAGAATAACTACTATCAAACAAACATGAAATTGTGTGTAACACGATCCAGGATTAGTGTTGCGTATACTGCAAGCTAATACAGTGTTGTGTATAGCGCAAGATAATATTGGTGTATCGTACAATAGAAGATATGAAAGAAATTAAAAATAATATATCTTATAAAATCTCGGGTTATTACATTCTACCCCCCTTAAAATGAATTTCTACCACAAAATTTGTCGGGGTTATAAATGGTTTTCTACTTGAAAGTTTATTTAATTGAAACCCACATCGTAAAAAGGAATACCAAAACTTATCTTTTTAAACTAAATTATGAAACGTAACAGTTACCCAAATAAACTAATCACTGGGTTTCCACATAGGATAACATAGGTGAAAATATGGATATGGAAGAGAAATCTAACCATCATGTTCTGATAAAGAGTGGTAGAGAACATGGCTATGAAAAAGCCAACAATCACAAAGCCATAGATTTGTGATGATCTAAGGTACCATCTGATTCATCGGATATAAGGTCACTAAGACAACATTTTTGGTTTTCAAGATCATTTCCCTAAATTTGATGAATTAAAAAAAATACTTACATGATTTTGGTACAATCTCACTGTTGTTCGTGAATTGAACAATTTCCACTTCATCCCTTAATGAAATGAAGTTAAATTTGTTATTCGTGATGTTTTAGTAGATCTTGTGATAGAATTATGGGTCATTCCATCTATTTCAAACAAAAGGTTAGAAAAAGTTATAAGTCCATCATATGGTTAGATTAATCATATATGGTTCCAAAAATGAACTTATACTTAATAGATCATACCGCTTAATAAAATAAAACTAGTTTCTACTAACCAGGGACTTCCTTTAGGCTAGTGGTAGGCGATAAAGGCCAGTCGCACTTCGGTTGTGGGTTCGATTCCCACAGCCTTGTCCGACGCGATGGGTTGTCGCCAGTCCTGCAGGTTGTCCTTTTTCTAAAACTACATTACTATAACATCCCATTAATAATATCGAAAAATGTTCTATCCTTAAACAATACTAACTTATGTCCAACATAATCCATTCCAATATTTAGGCTTATCTAAAATACTTTGGTCCAAGCTCATAGTATAAAGAAAATGATTACTTGAAATGTCACATAACAATAACATGAATTCCATAATTTACCACCCATATATCATAAGATATATCTTTTTGGTCAAATTACAAACATGTGAATACCTTAATCATGTATTCTATTGAAAAATGAATACACATTTAACCTTAGTGAAAACATGAATGCTGTCAAAAGTTAACACCTTCCACATACCAAAATCCCAAAATTTCTATATAATCAAACCATAATATCACTTAGTCCTTATATCAGTCATGAGCTCATGAATACAATCAAACATCTCATTATCTTCTTATCCCTTCATTATGCGCATATCATCTACTTTCCAAAAATATCTGAATAACCTTCCATGGTTACCGGTACCATTCAACATATAATTTCATATACTTTAGGAAAAACAATAGTGTAACAATCCTTAGATGATTCTTTATTCCATAGTACCATACATTATTCTTTATAAACATACAATCATTCCACTAACTTATTAAACCACTAGGTGAGCTTCATCATTTATTTCATCTCATATTTCATTTGTAGTCTCTTCATCATCATCCACATAAATACTACTCGTATGACCATGCTGATTCTCTTCATGATATTTTCCCTTATGGAATTGGTTTGCATAATGCCCATACATTCCACATTTAAAACATCTAATCATTGTTGATGTCGTAGAAATACCATTATCCTTGTCCATGGTGTTAACTGAACCTTTTCCTTTGCACTTACGGGATTTGTGTCCTTCTTTTCCACACCCAAAGCATCTTCTAGTTCCTTTGAAACAATCTCCCTGATGCCTCTTCCCACATGATTTACATGAGGGAAATTGAACTTTTTTTCCTCTATGATCATCATGAAACTCCATCTTTCTCTTATTATCTGAATCGGGAAACTTACCAAAGTTGAGATTATTGATCATATTATGAGATTTCTGATTAGGCATAATAATGATGTTTGGACTTCCAAATCCCGTTTCATTTGGTTGCTCATGAATAAAATCATTCCATTGTCCGTTATATCCTCCATTATCATGAATCTTCCTGTTTCCAACCATTTTCTAAAACCCAAAAAGAATAGTGTTAGAGGCAAAAATCATGCTAGGGAAAACAACATAGTAAAGGGGAAGTACCTTCAATATCTAACATCTTAGGCTAAATTCTATGATCGTTACCATAGTTCTAGGACTATATCCTATACGTATACTTATCCTTAGGGATATCTCTAGACATACCTTAGAAATATCTCTAAGGATCTCACTAAGGTTTTCGCATCCTAGTTTCCAAAGGTTGACTAAACCTTTCCTCTGATACCAAATGTAAAGACTCGAAGCTTGACGTACATGAACATTACATTAATTTTGCGGAATACTTAATACATAACAAAAACAGACACACAAGGACCGTAATATTTTAGTGTCTTTGGAAACTTGGAATGTAATCTTCTAATCATGGTGAAAGATCTTCAACATCTACCATAAAGATCTTCCCCTTTTTTTTCTTACCTAAAACCTTTCTTTATATCCTGGGGAAAAGAAAACATAAAAAGGGTGAACTAAAATGCTCAGTAAGGGTAAGCATGGATAAAATAAAACATACCATATACATTTGAACTTAAAAACATGAACATAATGTTTAAACATCAAAAGCTTTAGTAATGACATAAAACATGGAAGTACGTATGGAATAGATCATAATGAAAAATTAAGAATGATAAAATAGCATGGGAATAAAACATGTAATTTTGGCAACCATTAAGCACATGATATGATTTCCATATTAGCCAAGGCATTGCTGCCAAGACCATCTTAGTGGACAAAGTCCCTTTCTGAATCGAGCTCACTCCTCATTCCAGTCCTGAATTACTGAACCGGTTTAACTTGTCGTTCCAGCCATGTCTATCTCATGAGATATAAATCTTTACCCAATGAATTGGAGGGAGATATAGGTCCCACCCATCTCATAATGAAATCATTCTTACTTGTGCCACAAATTAAACTTAAAACATTCATCCTAACCCAAAGAATAAAATGGGTTTCATAAAAATCATCCCATCATAACATAATCCATATAAACTAAATGGATATCATTTAATTATAAGAAAAGTGAAACCATGTAAATCATAGAGACATTATACTTGAAACATACACATATGAAATAATGTCATTTTAGATGGAAAATGGTTTTGATAAAACACTTGAAATGAATTCTTGAGGAAAATATCCTCTCTTCTTCAAAATCATTCTCTTTTTACAAAATGTCAGGAAATTTTAAAAGAAAAAGATTTTGTTGAAAATAGTCATGAAATATTTTGGAGGAGGCTTCATAAAAAATAAGGCTTTATAAAACCGTAAAAATCCATTTGTGTCGTATAAGTTAAAAAAACATTCTTCTCGTACTTTTACCGGAAAAGTCAAAAAGTACCTCATAATGTAAACAAAAGAAAGATTCATTACATACCATGTAGTAAAAGCAAAAATGGGTAAAAAGGAAATTAAAAGTACATAAAAACACTTTTAGAAATCATGGACATGGATGATAACAATAACCCTAGTAAATACTTACGTATAAGCAATCTCGGATAAACAAAATGAGATTTGCAAAATTATCCCTTACCTTAGGTCCGATATGTTTCGTATGTATCCAAACATCCTGTATAATGATTTAAATAATGTCATTGACTTATTACAGAATCATATTCATTTTTATTATATCATATATGGTTCACTTATGACTTTATATTACCTGTTCTTTTGTAAATTCCATGTTAAAGAGTGTTTTGGGTAAAATCGTTTCATTTGTCGCCCGTGTTTTGACTTGTAATTATTAATATGATTACTTATATCATGATTAATTAATTCCAGAATATAAAATATGATTTATATATAATATATATTCATAATATACATATATATAATATATCGATAAATGGAATGAAATACACCGTTCATGGAGACGGTAGGCCGTACGTACGCATGAACGCTGTTTTCGTTTCCTTATTGAATTGAATGGAATTAAGTAGATGAAATAAATATATATATACATAAATCCAGTAGAATTATTATTTAATATATTTTATGATTACTTATTATATATACTTTATAATCATTCTTGAATGGTTATCATGGAGAGTGAATCTCATCGCGTCGTGGAGACGTTATTCCGTACGTACGCACAAGCGATGATATCATTCCCATGATCGTAGAATTGTATTAAAGTGTATGTATAATATTAAAGAATAAATATCACTTTAAAATAATCATATATATTAATTACTTTCACCATTATACCCATCCATGTAAGGTGGTGGTGGAAAATAGATTACACCACGGCGTGGAGACGGTATTCCGTACGTACGCACGCGCGGTGATTTCATTTTCCATAGGATGGATAGATGGTGAAATATGGTTGTTTCATACATATAATAACATATCAGTATATGAGTGATACTGATGTTATTTCTTCATAATGAAACAACTAAATAAGAAGAAGATGAATAAGAAAGAAAATTGAAAGAATCGGTAACGGATATTACCTCTTCTTTGACACGCCTCTTTGAATCCTCCTCTTAGGGTACTAAAATTGGTATTTGAAGAAGACCAGGACCTCTAGGATGTTTCTAGGGAAGTTGATAAGTGAAATGGGCAGGGTTTGGCCGAGCTTAAGGGCTCAAATTGGTGTGAGGAAGAGAGGGAGGAGGTGCCCTTTTATAAGGGAGGAGAGGGGCACCTCTGGAAATCTAAAAAATATTAATTTATAATAAATATATCTCCACTTAAAAACCTCCAAAAATGACTCATATTCGAATATAGGATGATATAGGGTTGTAATCTCATAAACCAATAAAATTTAGAGCTGTTCGGAAATTATTTTAAACATTATCAACTTGATTTGTCCTTACTTAATCAATTTAATTTTATTTGTGGTAATAACATTCTAAATTTTAAATTATAACAAACAATTACTTATTTGTTGTGAATTTCCCATAATTGGATAATTTATAACATTTTAAACCATATAAATTTAAATTTATAATTTTTAAATATTTTTGTGATTTTTAAACAATTTTATAATATGTTATTTTTATAAAATAACAATAGTGTCAATTTTGACACTATTCATTTATATGAATTTAAATAAAATATATATACAGAAGATATGTTCAAACTAAAAGCTTTAATAGATTCATAAAAGGCCATATGTATCAATAAAATTAGTGTATCACATTAAATAGTTCATATAATATTTATTTTATTATTTTTAAAACCATTTATTTGGTTTATCTCTTAATAAAATAATTACTACAACATTTTTGTATAATTATTTAATATAATTATTTGTTGCATAAAAATTAAAAATTAAATCCTATGATGACGATAAATCTATTACCTTTCACAATAATACTTTTACTCTAATTTATCATTTTAAAATCACAATATTTAAATTGTTATATTTATTAAATTATGAAGGTGACAACTTTGGCATCATTTAAAATAAATACATATAAGTGTCATAATCACTTTTATAAGACTCCAAACGGTTATATATTAGTTCATTAGATGATTGTGGTATAGATATACACTAAAAATAAGTTTTGGTCAGGTTTGTGGGCCTTTTAATGGGTATTAGTATTTCAATAAAAACTATATTACTGATTTTTCACTTAATAAATAATTTCTGCATCATTAATTTATCACCATTAATAATCCCTAAAAAATATAAATAAATTATCATGATGTAGATAAATTTATTAGCTTTCTGGAGACTATTCATTTTCTAAGTTTTATGATATTTATCACTAAATTAAAATTATTATACTTATAAGATTTAAGAGAGTGACATGTTGTCACTTTCTTTGGTTTTAATAATAATTAAATTATTTTCATGGTCAAAAGTCCATAAAATGAATCTAATCCGACCCTTAGGTGATATGGGTCTACTTTTAGTCATCCAATAGAATTTTGTCATGTGTTAGGGTAATTTTATAATATTATATTCACCCTTAATTACCCGATTTACCTTTAACTATGGTAAATAAAATTTACCGTAGTTACTATTCATAATTCCCAAAAATAAAAAAGTAGCCTATTAACATAATTTGTACCCACTAATTCCAAATTTGGAATCCATTTTTTCAAATTAAATACACAAAAGTTGCAGAAATTAAATTAAAATTAATCTCGTTGTCTAATGAAAACGGGTTTTTGTTTAAAACATTGCAAAAGATTGAATTGATTTAACCTACGAATTCAATGTAAAATCAATGCTAATGGCATACATTATATTAAATGGTAAAAATATATTATATTTATAATTTAAAACCATTAAATATTATAATTTAACCACATAAGTTATTACAATGAAAAAAGTTGTGTTTAATTAAAATATAGCGTGTTTTTACTATTCATTAAAATATGAAAGTTATCAGAATAATATGAAAAATTTATCCGAGGTAAAATTTGATATCCGGATTCCAAAGAATAATTTTATTTTGTAAAATTGAACTTATAAACATGTCAAAAACTAGATTTAAAGTGGGTGCTCCATCAAAAGGCGGCAAAACTGCATTTTTTTGAAAAATGCTTATTTTACCCGAAAAATTTATTTTGTTCTTATACAATGTTCTAGAAAATGTGTAAGATGAATAATAATGTTATAAAATTCAAAATTTAGTTAATACTATTCATAACGGCTAGTTTATAATAATATTATAATAATATATCGTTGTTTAGTAAAACTCGGTATTGCGTACAACACACGCTATCGAGGAAGGTCATGATTGCGTGTAATGCAAGCCAAGTCAGGGTTGCGTGTAGTGCACAAATCCTTTGTTGCTGCGTATAACCAAATAAATTGAATATATATATATATATATACTCAATGTTTCGTATAATAACTACTATCAAACAAACATGAAATTGTGTGTAACACGATCCAGGATTAGTGTTGCGTATACTGCAAGCTAATACGGTGTTGCGTATAGCGCAAGATAATCTTGGTGTATCGTACAATAGAAGATATGAAAGAAATTAAAAATAATATATCTTATAAAATCTCGGGTTATTACATTCTGCCCCCCTTAAAATGAATTTCGCCCTCGAAATTCGTCGGTGTTATAAATGGTTTTCTACTTGAAAGTTTCTTTAATTGAAACCCACATCGTAAAAAGGAATACCAAAACATATCTTTTAAAACTAAAGTATGAAACGTAACAGTTACCCAAATAAACTAATCACTGGGTTTCCACATAGGATAGCATAGGTGAAAATATGGATATGGAAGAGAAATCTAACCATCGTGTTCTGATAGAGAGTGGTAGAGAACATGGCTATGAAAAAGCCAACAATCACAAAGCAATAGATTTGTGATGATCTAAGGTACCATCTAATTCATCGGATATAAGGTCACTAAGACAACATTTTTGGTTTTCAAGATCATTTCCCTAAAGTTGATGAATTAAAAGAAATACTTACATGATTTTGGTACAATCTCACTGTTGTTCGTGAATTGAACAATTTCCACTTCTTCCCTTAATGAAATGAAGTTAAATTTGTTATTCATGATGTTTTAGCAGATCTTGTGATAGAATGATGGTTCATTCCATCTATTTCAAACAAAAGGTTAGAAAAATTTATAAGTCCATCATATGGTTAGATTAATCATATATGGTTCCAAAAATGAACTTATAATTAATATATCATACCGCTTAATAAAATAAAACTAGTTTCTACTAACCAAAGACTTCTTGTAGGCTAGTGGTAGGCGATAAAGGCCAGTCGCACTTCGGTTGTGGGTTCGATTCCCACAGCCTTGTCTGACGTGATGGGATGTCGCCAGTCCTGCAGGTTGTCCTTTTTCTAAAACTACATTACTATAACATCCCATCAATAATATAGAAAAAAGTTCTATCCTTAAACAATACTAACTTATGTCCAACATAATCCATTCCAATCTTTAGGCTTATCTAAAATACTTCGGTCCAAGCTCATAGTATAAAGAAAATGATTACTTGAAATGTCACATAACAATCACGTGAATGCCATCATTTATCACCCATATATCATAAGATATATCTTGTTGGTAAAATTACAAACATGTGAAAACCTTAATCATGTATTCTCTTGAAAAATGAATACCCATTTAACCTTAGTGAAAACATGAATGTTGTGAAAAGTTAACTCTTTCCACATACCAAAATCCCAAAATTTCTATATAATCAAACCATAATATCACTTAGTCCTTATATCAGTCATGAGCTCATGAATACAATAAAACATCTCATTATCTTCTTATCCCTTAATTATGACCATATCATCTACTTTCCAAAAATATCTGAATAACCTTCCATGGTTACCGGTACCATTCAACATATACTTTCATATAATTTAGGAAAAACAATAGTGTAACAACCCTTAGATGATTCTTTATTCCATAGTACCATACATTATTCTTTATAAACATACAATCATTTCACTAACTTCTTAAACCACTAGCTGAGCTTCATCATTTATTTCATCTCATATTTCATTTTTAGTCTCTTCATCATCATCCACATAAATATTACCCGTATGACCATGCTGATTCTCTTCATGAGATTTTCCCTTAGGGAATTGGTTTGGATAATGCCCATACATTCCACATTTAAAACATCTAATCATTGTTGATGTCGTAGCAATACCATTATCCTTGTCCATGGTGTTAACTGAACCTTTTCCTTTGCACTTACTGTCTTTGTGTCCTTCTTTTCCACAGCTAAAGCATCTTCCAGTTCCTTTGAAACAATCTCCCTGATGCCTCTTCCCACATGATTTACATGAGGGAAATTGAACTTTCTTTCCTCTATGATCATCATAAAACTCCATCTTTCTCTTATTATCTGAATCAGGAAACTTACCAAAGTTGAGATTATTGATCATTTTATGAGATTTCTGATTAGGAATAATAATGATGTTTAGACTTCTAAATCCCGTTTCATTTGGTTGCTCATGAATAATATCATTCCATTGTCCGTCATATCATCAATTATCATGAATATTCCTGTTTCCAACCATTTTCTAAAACCCAAAAAGAATAGTGTTAGAGGCAAAAATCATGCTAGGGAAAACAACATAGTAAAGGAGAAGTACCTTCAATATCTAACATCTTAGGTTAAATTCTATGATCGTTACCGTAGTTCTTGGACTATATCCTATACGTATACTTATCCTTAGGGATATACCTAGACATACCTTAGAAATATCTCTAGGGATCTCACTAACATTTTCGCATCCTAGTTTCCAAAGGTTGACTAAACCTTTCCTATGATACCAAATGTAGAGACCCGAAGCTTGACGTACATGAACATTACATTAATTTTACGGAATATTTAATACATAACAAAAACAGACACACAAGGACCGTAATAGTTTAGTGTCTTTGGAAACTTGGAATGTAATCTTCTAATCGTGGTGAAAGATCTTCAACATCTACCATAAAGATCTTCCCCTTTTTTTTCTTACCTAAAACCTTTCTTTATATCCTGTGGAAAAGAAAACATAAAAAGGTTGATCTCAAATGCTCATTAAGTGTAAGCATGGATAAAATAAAACATACCATATACATTTGAACTTAAAAACATGAACATAATGTTTAAACATCAAAAGCTTGAGCAATGACATAAAACATGGAAGTACGTATGGCATAGATCATAAAGAAACATTAAGAATGATAAAATAGCATGAGAATAAAACATGTAATTGTGGAAACCATTAAGCACATGATATGATTTCCATATTAGCCAAGACATTACTGCCAAGACCATCTTAGTGGACAAAGTCCCTTTCTGAATCGAGCTCACTCCTCGTTCTAGTCCTGTATTACTGAACCGGTTTAACTTGCCGTTCCAGCCATTTCTATCTCATGAGATATAAATCTTTACCCAATTCATTGGAGGGAGATATAGGTCCCACCCATCTCATAATTAAATCATTCTTACTTATGCCACAAAATAAAATTAAAACATTCATCATAACCCAAAGAATAAAATGGGTTTCATAAAAATCAATCCATCATAACATAATCCATATAAAACAAATGGATATCATTTCATCATAAGAAAAGTGAAACCATGTAAATCATAGAGACATTATACTTGAAACATACACATATGAAATAATGTCATTTTAGATGGAAAATGGTTTTGATAAAACACTTGAAATGAATTCTTGAAGAAAATATCCTTTCTTCTTCAAAATCATTCTCTTTTTACAAAATGTCATGCAATTTTAAAAGAAAAGGATTTTGTTAAAAAAAGTCATGAAATATTTTGGAGGAGGATTCATAAAAATAAGGCTTTATAAAACCGTAAAAATCCATTCGTGTCATATAAGTTAAAAAAACATTCTTCTCGTACTTTTACCGGAAAATTCAAAAAGTACCTCGTAACGTAAAAAAAAGAAAGATTCCTTACATACCATGTAGTAAAAGTCAAAATGGGTAAAAAGGAAATTAAACATACATAAAAACACTTTTAGAAATCATGGACATGGATGATAACAATAACCCTAGTAAATACTTACGTATAAGCAATCTCGGATAAACAAAATGAGATTTGTAAAATTATCCCTTACCTTAGGTCCGATATGTTTCGTACGAATCCAAACCTCCTGTATAATGATTTAAATAATTTCATTGAATTATTACAGAATCATACTCATTGTTATTATATCATATATGGTTCACTTATGACTGTATATTACCCGTTCTTTTGTAAATTCCATGTTAAAGAGTGTTTTGGGTAAAATCGTTTCATTTGTCGTCCGTGTTTTGACTTGTAATTATTCATATGATTACTTACATCGTGATTACTTAATTACAGAATATAAAACATGATTTATATATAATATATATTCATAATATACATATATATAATAGATCGATAAATGGAATGAGATACACCGTTCATGGAGACGGTAGGTCGTACTTACGCATGAACGCTGTTTTCGTTTCCTTATTGAATTGAATGGAATTAAGTAGATGAAATAAATATATATATACATAAATCCAGTAGCATTATTATGTCATATATTTTATTATTACTTATTATATATACTTTATAATCATTCTTGAATGGTTATCATGGAGAGTGAATCTTATCGCGTCGTGGAGATGGTATTTCGTACGTACGCACGAGTGATGATATCATTCCCATGACCGTAGAATTGTATTAAAGTGTATGTATAATATTATAGAATCAATATCAATTTAAAATAATCATATATATTCATTACTTTCACCATTATACCCATCCAAGTAAGGTGGTGGTGGAAAATAGATTACACCACGGCGTGGAGACGGTATTCCGTACGTACGCACGCGCGGTGATTTCATTTTCCATAGGATGGATAGATGGTGAAATATGATTGGTTCATACCTATAATAACATATAAGTATATGAGTGATACTGATGTTATTACTTCATAATGAAACAACTAAAGAAGAAGAAGTTGAAGAAGAAAGAAAATTGAAAGAATCAGTAACGGATATTACCTCTTCTTTGACACACCTCTTTGAATCCTTCTCTTAGGGTACTAAAATTGGTATTTGAAGAAGACCAGGACCTCTGGGATGTTTCTAGGGAAGTTTCTAAGGGAAATGGGAAGGGTTTGGCCGAGATTAAAGTCTCAAATTGGTGTGAGGAAGAGAGGGAGGAGGTGCCCTTTTATAAGGGAGGAGAGGGGCACCTTTGGAAATCTTAAAAATATTAATTTATAATAAATCTATCCCCACTTAAAAACCTCCAAAAATGAATAATATTCAAATATAAGATGATATAGGGTTGTAATCTCATCAACCAATAAAATTTAGACATGTTTGGAAATTATTTTAAACATTATCACCTTGATTTATCCTTACTTAATCAATTTAATTTTATTTGTGGTAATAACATTCTAAATTTTAAATTATAACAAAAAATTACTTATTTGTTGTGAATTTTCTATAATTGAATAATTTATAACATTTTAGACCATATAAATTTAAATTTATAATTTTTAAATATTTTTGTGATTTTTAAACAATTTTATAATATGTTATTTTTATAAAATAACAATTGTGTCAATTTTGACACTATTCATTTATATGAATTTAAATAAAATATATATACATAAGATATGTTCGAAATAAAATCTTTAATAGATTCATAAAAGGCCATATGTATCAATAAAATTAGCGGAGCACATTAAATAGTTCATATAATATTTATTTTATTATTTTTAAAACCATTTATTTGGTTTATCTCTTAATAAAATAATTACTAAAACATTTTTGTATAATTATTTAATATACTTATTTGTTGAATAAAAATTAAAAATAAAATACTATGATGAAGATAAATCTATTACCTTTCACAATAATAGTTTTACTCGAATTTATCATCTTAAAATCACAATATCTAAATTGTTATATTTATTAAATTATGAAGGTGACAACTTTGGCATCATTTAAAATAAAATAATATAAGTGTCATAATCACTTTTATAAGAGTCCAAACGGTTATATATTAGGTCATTAGATGATTATGGTATAGATATACACTAACAATAAGTTTTGGTCAGGTTTGTGGGCCTTTTAATGGGTATTATTACTTCAATAAAAACTATATTACTGATTTTTCACTTAATAAATAATTTCTGCATCATTAATGTATCAGCATTAATGATAATTATTTAATCCCTAAAAAATCTAAATAAATTATCATGATGTAGATAAATTTATTAGATTTATGGATACTATTAATGTTTGAAGTTTTATGATGTTTATCACTAAATTAAAATTATTATACTTATAAGATTTAAGAGAGTGACATGTTGTCACTTTCTTTGGTTTTAATAATAATTAAATTATTTTCATGGTCAAAAGTCCATAAAATGAATCTAATACGACCCTTAGGTGATATGAGTCACCTTTTAGTTATCCAATAGAATTTTTGGCATGTTTTAGGGTAATTTTATAATATTATATTCACCCTTAATTACCAGATTTACCTTTAACTATGGTAAATAAAATTTACCGTAGTTACTATTCATAATTCCCAAAAATAAAAAAGTAGCCTATTAACATAATTTTTACCCACTGATTCCAAATATAAAATCCATTATTTCAAATTCAATACACAGAAGTTGCATAAATTAAATTAAAATTGATCCCGTTGTTGAATGAAAATGGGTTTTTTTTAAACATTGCAAAAGATTGAATTGATTTAACCTACGAATTCAATGTAAAATCAATGATAATGACATACATTATATTAAATGGTAAAAATATATTCTATTTATAGTTTAAAACCATTAAATATTATAATTTAACCACATAAGTTATTACGATGAAAAAAGTTGTTTTTAATTAAAATATAGCGTGTTTTTACTATTCATTAAAATATGAAAGTTATCAGAATAATATGAAAAATTTATCCAAGGTAAAATTTTATATCCGGATTCCAAATAATAATTTTATTTTGTAAAATTGAACTTATAAACATGTCAAAACTAGATTTAAAGTGGGTGCGCCATCAAAAGGTGGCAAAACTGCATTTTTTGAAAAATACTTATTTTACTCGAAAAATTTATTTTCTTCTTTACCATGTTCTAGAAAATGTGTAAGATGAATAATAATGTTATAAAATTCAAAATTTAGTTAATACTATTCATAATGACTAGTTCATAATAATATTATAATAATATATCGTTGTTTAGTAAAACTTGGTATTGCGTACAACACACGCTATCAAGGAAGGTCGCGATTGTGTGTAATGCAAGCCAAGTAAGGGTTGCTTGTAGTGCACGACTCCTTTGTTACTGCATATAACAAAATACATTGAATATATATATATATATACTCAATGTTTCATAGAATAACTACTATCAAACAAACATGAAATTGTGTGTAACACGATCCGGGATTAGTGTTGCATATACTGCAAGCTAATACGGTGTTGCGTATAGCGCAAGATAATATTGGTGTATTGTACAACAGAAGATATGAAAGAAATTAAAAGGAATATATCTTATAAAATCTAGGGTTATTACATGTGTTTCACGAAGCATAAACTCTCCACGACTGCCCGGGTTCCCTTGGGAATCCCCCTCCTTCGCGAATGCCCTTGAGCTTCGCGAAGGGAATCCCTCTCGGAAGAGGGGATCAAAACGAGAGAAAGCGAAGGTGTCACGTGAAGGAGAAGTACCTCACGAAGTTCATGATTCCGGGGGAAAAGGGTGCTTCGCGATTCAGGAGGGGAGAAGCCGAAAGGTCGGATTGTCCGTCCCCTGGGATCAGGGGGAACCCAGTATTTATTGGCAAGGGGCGCCGCGAAACTGAACTCACGCGGCGCGAAGGGCCTCCGGTGCTTCGCGGCGGGCTCGCGAACGTCAGGACGTTCACGGAGAGGTACCGCCTCCGATGCTTCGCGGGACCGCGATGCTCGGGGGTGCTTCGCGTCGGTGCTTCGCGAGGCAGCGTGCGGGGCTTCTTTTTCGCTCCTTCCTTTCGTGCAATATTTTGGTGCCAACAAAGGTGTTGTAAAATTTAGCAATGATGAAGGCCTGAAGATAATTTTCTTGGGAAAAGCCAAGTTTTGGGGAAAAGAAATGAGATGTGTTGATGTCTTAGTCATTTAAGGTCTCAGAAACAACTTTCTTAGTTTCAGTCAACTATGTGACTCAGTACATGCTATAATATTTACTAATAAGATGTGTATTTTCAAAGGAATAGATGATGCAGTTGTTCTACTGGGAAAAATAACAAAGGGGAATCTCTACCTTGTAAGTAGAGAAGAAGATATGTGCTTTTTATCTAGATAGGAGAAAAATAGGTTGTGGATTAAACACCTTGTAAATCTATTACAACCACCCTAGAAGATCTGGTCAAATTTGATATAGCTCAAGACCTCCCTAAGCTATCATATGATCGCACTCATACGTACGATGCTTATCAACAAGGCAAGATTATCAGAAATACATACAAGGAAAAATAAAAATTCAACTAGGGTGATTGAATTCGTACATGTATGTGTATGTGGACCTATTTCACCAATATACATTAACGAGAAGAGGTATTACATTCTTTTAATTTATTATTTCAATAGTACGGCATGGGTATTTGTCATTTCCCACAACATCTATGTGTTCGGTTGCATAAAACAATATCGTAGGGAATCAAAAAATGATTCTTTGAAAACAAATATAAAGTTTCATACTGATAATGGTATGGAATTTAAAAATATCCAGGTGGAGAATTTTCTTGAGATACATAGTATAAGGAATCAATTTTCAGTTCTGAGAACTTCTCAACAAAATGTAGTGATTGAGAGGAGAAATCATATTATTAATAACATGGCCAGAATAATGCTTATAGAAAAATAACTAACAGAGAAATTTTGGAAGGAAGTAGTCTTGACATCAGTCTACATATCTAACAAGTCTCTTTTGTGTCTGAAGAAAGAAAATATTTCATATGAGATGTGGTATGGAAAGAATCCAACATTGAAATAATTTCAAATCTTTGGAAGTAATTGTTTTATTCTCAATGAAGATAAACAGAGGAAATTTGATTCTTGTGGAGATGAGGGGATATTCCTTAGATACTCAGGAAAAAGAAAATCATATAAATGCTTCAACAAGAGTCTGGTAAAATTAGTTAAAATCAATGATGTCACTGTAGTATAAAATGAACAGAATCTTCAAAAACGTAGAGAACAGTTCCCTAATGAAAGTGATGAGGAGGTAAGAAACACAGGGGGAGCAGAAGTGGAAAATACTTCCTCAGAAGAAGATACTGATAATGAGTATGAAGAAATCAAATCTGTATCTACATAGAATCTAAATATTTTAGTTGAAATTTATAGGAAAAATATAATTTCTAATCATGCAGTGCTAGTTCAAACATGGAGAATGAATTCTTTACAACAGACATATTTCTTATCTCGGGTAGAGCCTAATTTTTTTGAGGAATTAGTTGGTGATGAAAAATAGGTTTAGGTTATAAATGAGGATCTATACTAAATTGAGAAAAACTAGACATGGGAGATTGTTTTAATGAAAACAAATAAAAATGTTATCAGGACTAAATGGGTCTTTCATAATAAGATGAATTAATATGGCACTATGATTTGAAAAAAAATGACTAGTGCGCAAAGGGTACTCCCAGATAGAGGGTATTGATTTTGATGAAACATTTTCACTTAGACATAGTAGTGAAAGTAAATTTCAAAGTTTTCCAGATGGATGTCAAATTTGTATTTCTTAATGTGGTTCTAGAATAAGAAGTTTATATTGAGAATCCATATGGTTTTCTCATTAATGAAAATGATAATAGTGTTTTTCAGCTGAACAAGGTGCTATATGGGTTGAGGAAAACACCAATAGCATGGTATTCAAGGCTAGATCAGTTTTTGAAGAAGCTTGGTTTTTAGCGTGGTAGAGTTGATTACAATATCTAGGTAAACAGTGACAATAATCAAAGGATTGTGGTGATGGTATATGTCAATGACATAATATTTAGTGGATTAGATGAAGCACAGTGCACTTAGTTCATGGAATTCATGAAAAGTGAATTTGAAATATCAATGATTGGTGAACTAAGATTTTTCCCTGGATTACAGGTGACATAAGTAAAAAAATGTCACATTCATCTCTCAATCTAAATATTCCAAGGAGTTTTTGAGAAGATTTGTAATGTATAATTACAAGGAGATGAAGACTCTGGTATCTACCTAGATGAAACTATCACAGGATGATGAAGACTATGTAGTTAGTGTAATAGAATATCGGAAAATAATTAGCAATCTATTATACTTGATGGAAAGAGGACCTGATATTGTTTTTTCCACATTACAAGTAACATGGTATCAAATTAATCCAAACTAAATCTACTTTCTTGTATTGAAAATAATACTTTGGTAAATCAAGGGCATGGTGGATTTTGGTATGTTGTACCATGAGAAATCTCAGCAAGAGTTGTTGGACTATGCAGATGCAGATTGGGTCAGATCATCTTATGATAGAAAATCAACATTATGTGGTACATTCTATCTTGGTGGATTGTTTATTTTTTTGGTAAAGCAAGAAATAAGATTACATTTCACTGATCACTATAGAATATAAATATATTTCAATCACTAAATCTTGCACATGGATATTATGGATGTAGCAGTATCTTGATGACATGGAAGTCTCTGATCGAAATTCATTATGATAATGTAAAGACCCGTAAATTTCAAGGAAATTTTTTTCTTAATTTTCTTTGGAATTTTACAAGAGCGCAGTTTCTGACGGCACCTGATTCCGAGGCCCGGTGTGCCCGGAATCATTTTCCGAAGTTTGGCTCGGGTACGTTCAGTGAACGGACGAGCGGGTTTTTCTAACTTTTGAACCGGTGCCCGGAATCAAATTCTGAGGACACCGATGAAATTGCAGCGCCGGTATTCGCTTAGAAACGCCTCTTCCGGAGTTGCGTTTGCTCGGGTGTGGTTTTTAATTTTCGGGCTTAAAGTTAAGAAATAAAATAATTTTGCGAGAACTTTATTTTATTTCACTTAAGCCACTTGGAAGCCACTTGAAGCCACTTAAAGGCGGCTTGAACTGAGTTGAACTGGATAGGATGCTATCCAGAAATATCCTACCCCCTTGGTAGGATATTTGTGAGGTGGGGCCCGCACGAGCCCCACCGTTTCTTTCCGCTAAGAAACGCACCCGTGAAAACCCGTCTTAATGAAAGTCAACCGACGCGTTTTCTAAATTCTTAACAGACCATTTAAATGGGTTGTTTCTTTCGTGAATTAAATGGGTTGTTTCTTTCGTGAATTAAATGGCCTGTTTCTTTCGTTGAATTAATTCAACGAATTAATTCAATCGTTTCTTAACCGGTTTTCGTGTGTTGGCATATTAATAAAATAAGACCAACCCAAAATCTTTTGAGAAGATTTGAGAGGATCCTTGTTTCTTCTTCTCCCTCGCGAAGAACGCGAAGAACACGAAGAACGCCGAACCCGGAAGTCGACGACGCGACACCTTGATCCGCATCGCCGACAACGTTCTTCTGCGACGTCTCTTCCTCCGTGACGGATCTTCGATCGGCTTCTTGAGGTAAGAGTCTCGGACCTTCCTTAATCTCCTTCGTGGTTCTTAACCAAAAACACGGATTTAATTAATTAAATTAAATCTGCTGTTTCATGGTGCCTTGAGTTCGCCGACTCAACACCGGATTCCGCGATGACGCGACGCCTCCCCGCGACGACGCGACGATCCCTCTCTTCCGCGACGATCTTTTCCGCGAAGAACGCCCGTGCGCGACGATCGACGAGGTAGGGATTTATTTTGGAAAATTACCCCTTTTTAATTATTCTCGTCAATGTTTCTTAAAGAAATTAAAGAACCGTTTTGTGAACAATTTTTAATCTTATTAAAAATTGTTGTTTCCTGTGTGGAATAAATTTCTCCCGGTTGTTTATCTCTAACGCGGAGGGTGCGAGCCAAACGAACACGGCCCGACGACCCTCCGTCGTTCTTCGTTTTGTGCGGATTTGACGGACGACGAAGGAACGTGCCGCAGCGGTTGTTTGACGATCCCGCAGTAAAGAACGGATCCCGGGA
This sequence comes from Viscum album, assembly GCA_963277665.1. NCBI lineage: Eukaryota > Viridiplantae > Streptophyta > Magnoliopsida > Santalales > Viscaceae > Viscum > Viscum album. The sequence goes on from OY728158.1 coordinate 1,511,503,606, forward strand.
GGAGCAACGGCGCAGACGGGAAGGAAAACGGGCCACCGGAGTGACGTCGGCGGCCCGCGGAAGCTGCCGGCGGCGCGGGTCGCAGGCGCGGCGGCGCCGGCGGCCGGAGGCGGCGGCGCCCCGGCGCGTCGCCGGACGAGGCCGCCGCGGCTGAAGCCGCGGCGGAGGCAGCCAACGGACCCGCGGCCGCGCGGGTCCGGTTCGCCCATGCGGGACGCGGCTCTGCCGCGTCCGCGGTTCACCAGCGCGGCCCGCACGCGGGCCGCAGTTCTCTCTCGACTGCGGGGGCTGCGCCCGCGGCTTCCACCCGCGCCGCTCGGCCGAGCCGGACCGGCCCTGGCCGGGCCGGGCCGGGCCAACCGGGTCGGACCCAGGTCGGGTCGACCCGGTTCGGGCCGACCCAGGGGGGGTCGGGCCAGGTCGGCCCGGGCCCGTACCCCCTTCTTCGGACGTTTTCGTTCAAACGCTCGTAACTTGATCTTCATGCCTCCAAACGACTCTCCGTCAGCGGCAACACGATCCTTGGATCGAGACGGTCGTTTCGGTATATCGCACTCAAGGTTTCGGAATACCTTGAGTTCGGCCGGGTTGGTTCGTACACGAGACCAACCGGGCCCTCGGAGCGGAAACGCTCATATCTTGAGCTACGGACGTCCGATTGACGTGCCGTCAGCTTTGTTGAATTCCTCTAAGTGAGACGGATCTTTTGGAATACTCCGCCCGAGGTTTGGACGCAGGTGGAGTGCAGTCGGGTTGGTTTTGCCTTAAAAACCAACCGGGCCCCTGGGACGAAAATGTCAATAACTCTCAGACCGGGCGTCTGTTTGACGCGCCGTCTGCGACGTTGAGTTCCTGTTGACGATACGGAACTTTTGGATACATCAACTTCGGACTTCGTGACAGTTGATGTATCAGCCTCTCGGCTCGTGGAGCGGACCCTCCCGAACGAGCTCGCTGTGTGCGGGAACATTAGTGCTGGCTGCGACTGCTCCCTCGACAGCGACGACCGTGCAGAGATCGTCCATGGACTCCGACGATGACCGTGCAGAGATCCTCAGTGGATTGCGGCGACGACAGTGCAGAGATCCTCCGTGGACTCCGACGACGACCGTGCAGAGATCCTCAGTGGATTGCGGCGACGACTCTGCATAGATCCTCAGTGGACTGCGACGACTACTGCACTCAGTGATCCTACGTGGATCAGTGCTACAGGTCCTGCGTGGGCCCGGTCCTGTGTGGGCCCGATCCTGTGTGGGTCCGATCCTGTGTGGGTCTACACTCAGCGGTTCTGTGTGAGCCAACTCCTACAGGTCCTGCGTGGGCCCGATCCTGTGTGGGTCCGATCCTGTGTGGGTCACTGCAAGGTTAGTACCTATCGATCCTTCGTGGGTCCGACGACTTGGATGGTTCAGTGATCATCTTTATCGTCATCCGAAGAAGTATACCTGTGTGAGCTGAATCTTGTGTTTCTCTCCTTTGTGGATTGTGTTGAGCTATCCTGTGTGGATTTACTGTTTACTCTCCTTTGTGGATTGTGTTGTTCTATCCTGCGTGGGTATGCGTTTTGCTTTCCTGTGTGGACTGGGTTGTGCTAGGGCTCGGACGTTGGAGCCGATCGGGGAATTGATGACTTAGGTATATGTATGGGCATATACCTAAGCCGTGTCAGATGTTACTTCATGATTGTATCTCTCCTTCGTGACTTATCCTTTGTGGATTTCGGGAGACCTTCGGGGGTCTCGGGGTCCCTACTGAGTAGCTTATACTCACCCCTGCACGGGCTATGCCCGCACTTCGTGGTGTTGGTTGCAGACGACGGACAGCGCTGATCGTGGAGGAGGCGTGCGGAGCAGGACAGTACCTGGAGGTGGACCACTGGGCGGGACGTACTCGGAGCGGTTAGGTGGACCCGAGGAGCAGTGGAGGCTATCTGTACCCACCCTTCAGGTGGGACTTCCAGAGGACGGCTCGACGCTGCAGTTTTTCCTTTCAGTTGCTGTTTTTCCTTTCAGTTGTACTTTACAGTTGGGCTTGTATTTCCGGCCCCTTTTACTTCCAGCACAGCTTGTACAGTTTTTACTTAGTGTTTACTTTTCCGCCTGCTTACTCTGTGGTGCTTGTTTACTTTTCAAAGGCAATGCCTTCCCTTTTTGTTGGGATTTACGCCTTGGTGCTAGTCGCCAGCCCCTGGCCTATGGAAGGCGGGCTTAGGGTAGTCACGGCACGGGCCCCGAGGACGGGTCGTGACAAATTGGTATCAGAGGTGGTCGGTTCTACCGCAGACTCTGATCTTTCTTCTATGTGAAGCAATAGTGTTTAGCGTATTGAGTGTGGTTATCAGTCCAGGGAGTCCTGTGTTGGTGCGGCGGCCGACATATCCATACACCAGGACCCTGACTTCTGATTCCCGACTTAATGCACGAAAACATTGATTGCATGTGTGTTTCAAGTTTTCTTTGTGATTACTTGTGTCAGCTCACCAGGTATACTGTTCTGACCGTGGCATACTTGTTTCCTTTTCAGGATGGCACGACAACAGCAGCCATCTAGGGTTCCTAGAGTAGGGCGCGACGACAGCCCGCCGAGCGACGAGGCCTCGGTACAGGGCCCGTTGACAGCAGAGGCACCGGCGGTACCTTTACCCGCCGAGCCCCCGATGCTACCAGCACTGGCAGCTGACGACGCACGACGCCTCGGAGCTCTGCACGAGTTCCAGCGCCAGCGACCACCCAGGTTCCGTGGGGAGTCGGACCCACAGGCAGCCGAGGACTGGCTGGAGGCGGTCGTCCGAGTTTTCAGGCTAGTGAGGACACCAGCAGACCTCATGGTGATCCTTGCGGCGAGCCTACTGCACGCAGCAGCCGGACGCTGGTGGAGCCTGATGCTCCAGGTACACGATGAGGCCACCCTCATCTGGACGGACTTCGAGAGCCTCTTCCGCTCAGAGTTCGTCCCGGCCACCCTCCGTGCGGTGCGCATCCTGGAGCTTCTTCAGCTGCGGCAGGGCAGCTTGACGGTCGCTCAGTACGCGGCGAGGTTCACCGACCTATCTCGCTACTCGACAGACATGGTACGGGACCCCTTCTTCCGGGCCCGGACCTTCGAGCAGGGATTGAGACACGAGATCAGGGCATCGCTGATCTCCCTCAGCATCCCGACCCAGGCAGGAGCACTGGAGCGAGCCCTCCTGATCGAGAGCTTCCTGGCTGAGTCCACAGCGAGACCTAACGCAGGGCGGCAGATAGCGGAGTCTTCGGCAGCAGGTAGCCGACGGATGAATCAGGGTTCCAGGCAGACCAGGCCTTCCGGCAGGCGACCTCGGGACACTGGCTCAGCAGTGCAGGGCACCCAGCCCGGAGCCAGTCTTCCGAGAGGCAGGCAGTGCTACGAGTGCGGCGGGCGGGGCCACATGGCTCGTGACTGCCCGACCCGTCGTACCGAGGGGCAGCCGACGGTGGAGGGATCACCCAGGCAGAGGCAGAGGGTCGACCGTGGAAGTCCGCAGGGAGGAGGCGGACGAGGCAGAGGAGCTGGCCGAGCAGCAGGTGGTAGGCGACGCTTTGAGGCTCTGCCACCACCACCACCAGGAGGCCCGCCCCGACCACAGGGAGCTGGCGGGCAGAGACAGGCTCAGCTCCAGGCAGCGGAGGCCTACGACCAAGGTGCGCCAGAGATGATTCGAGGTACGATCTGTGTCTATTCCACCCTTGCTGCAGTTCTGATAGACACAGGAGCGAGTCACTCTTTCATAGCCACTGCCCTTGTTCGGAGCTCGGAGATTCCGACGGAGCCGTTGGCTCGATCCTTACGGCTAGAGACTCCTACGGGAGCAGACTCGACGATTACGCACTGGTGCCGGCAGTGTGAGCTTACTCTAGGAGGGGAGAGCTTCGGCTGGGATCTTCTTGTAGCAGCGTCGAGGCCTTACGACGTCATCTTGGGCATGGATTGGTTATCTACAGTCCATGCTCAGATTGACTTCATTATGCACAAGGTGCGATGTGTGCGCACCGACGGAAGCAGGTTCACTTTCACCGGCGAGAAGGGAGCCTTAGCAGCACAGGATAGACTAACGCAGAGGCGAGGTCAGCCCATCACTCATCAGTTGGCTAGCCTCATCCTGGGAGCAGTTGACGTGCGGAGTCCCAGTTTTCCTGCAGTGGTGGATCAGTACGCGGACGTCTTTCCCGACGACGTTCCAGGACTACCTCCTCGCAGAGAGGTAGACTTTTATATTGACATGTACCCCGGGACAACCCCGATATCCACTCCAGCATATCGGATGGCCCCCGCTGAGCTTCGAGAGCTGCGGGTACAGTTGGAGGACTTGTAGGGCAAGGGGTTCATCCGACCCAGTGTTTCGCCCTGGGCTTCCCCGATTTTGTTCGCCAAGAAGGCAGACGGGAGCTTGCGACTGTGTGTCGATTATTGTCGCCTGAATCAGGTGACAGTGAGGAACAAGTATCCGCTACCCAGGATTGATGACCTCTTCGACCAGCTCAAGGGAGCACGGTGGTTCTCGAAGATAGACCTCAGGTCAGGCTATCATCAGCTTAGAGTTCGAGACGAGGATGTGCAGAAGACGGCCTTCAGGTGTCGGTATGGCCACTATGAGTTCTTGGTTATTCCTTTCGGCGTGACCAACGCTCCAGCAGTGTTCATGAGCCTCATGAACAGGATTTTCCAGCCATACCTCGATCGATTTGTCGTGGTCTTCATCGACGACATTTTGGTGTACTCGACGACGGAGGAGGAGCACGCCTACCACCTGCGTGTTGTACTAGACACACTCCGAGAGCACCAGCTTTATGGAAAGCTCTCGAAGTGTCAGTTCTGGTTAAGTGAGTTCCACTTCTTGGGGCACGTCATTTCTGAGGCGGGAGTTTCAGTGGATCCCGCGAAGATCGAGGCAGTTCTAGCTTGGGAGCCACCCAAGAGCGTGACAGAGGTGCGGAGTTTCTTGGGCCTAGCCGGATACTATCGAAGATTTGTGCCGGACTTCTCCAGAGTTGTGGCCCCACTCTCAGCGTTGACGAAGAAGGGGAAACCCTTCATGTGGTCAGACAAATGTCAGCAGAGCTTCCAGGAGCTGAGGCAGAGGTTGACCAGCGCACCTATCTTGAGGTTGCCTGAGGAGGGAGTTGGATACGTAGTCTACTGCGATGCATCAGGGACCGGACTCGGGTGTGTCCTGATGTAGGAGCGGGCCGTGATTGCCTACGGATCACGTCAGTTGAGGCCTCATGAGAAGAACTATGCTACCCATGACTTGGAGTTGGCAGCAGTGGTCTTTGCCCTGAAGACATGGCGACACTATCTGATGGGCGAGCGCTTCACAGTCTTTTCTGACCACCAGAGTCTCAGGTACATCTTCTCTCAGAAGGACCTGAACCTGAGACAGCGGCGATGGCTCGAGTTCCTCCAGGACTATGAATTTGAGATAGTCTATACTCCTGGGAAGGGGAACGTGGTGGCTGATTCCCTCAGCAGGAGGACGGGCATCCAGCTACTTGAGGAGGCGATAGAGCAGCTAGCCGCTTTGCAGATATCCTTCGTGGATAGAGACGGAGCAGCCTTCCTTCAGTCTCTCACAGTCTCTCCTCCACTTCTTCAGCGGGTAAGAGAGGCACAGGATGGGGATGTTGACTGTGAGACACGGCGTGCACAGATATCCTCGGGACAGACACCTGATGGTTTCTCCCTTGGAGCAGAGCACGATGTCCTTTTCAGGGGACGTACCTTGGTACCAGTCGCTTTACGAGAGGAGGTGCTGAGAGTGTATAACACTTCTCCTTTGGTGGTACATCCTGGAGTGGCGAAGATGTACTAGGATCTCAGATGACAGCACTGGTGGCCGGGCATGAAGAAGGTTGTGGCAGAGTTCGTTTCACAGTGCCTCACCTGCCAGCAGGTGAAGGCAGAGCATCAGGTACCAGCAGGTTTGGTACAGCCCTTGGAGGTCCCGGAGTGGAAGTGTGACGGGATATCTATGGACTTTGTGACTGGACTTCCACGCACTTCCAGAGGTCACGATTCCATTTGGGTGATTGTTGACCGACTCACCAAGTCGGCACACTTCTTGTCCATCCGAGAGCAGGGCTCAGTAGAGAGCTTGGGGCGTCTCTACGTTCAGGAGATTGTACGACTTCACGGTGTTCCATCGACTATCGTCTCTGATCGGGACGCTCGTTTTACTTCCCGGCTTTGGAAGGGGTTGCAGGAGGCGTTCGGGACACGGCTACGTCTGAGCACCGCCTTTCACCCTCAGACGGATGGTCAAACGGAGAGGACCATTCAGACTCTTGAGGACATGCTCCGCGCATGTGTCCTCGACTTTGGTCGCAGCTGGGAGGACCACCTACCCGTGGTGGAGTTCGCGTACAACAACAGCTACCACTCCACCATCGGGATGGCACCCTACGAGGCGTTGTACGGCAGGCCTTGCAGATCTCCTTTGTGCTGGACAGACCCTGGAGAGTCAGCACTTGTGGGACCAGAGATGGTCCGGGCCACGACAGAGAAGGTCTAGGTCATCCAGGAGCGGATGAGGACAGCACAGAGCCGGCAGAAGTCATATGCTGACAGGAGGCGGAGGCCACTAGAGTTCGAGGATGGCGACCACGTCTTCTTGCGGGTCTCACCTCGACGTGGTTTGAGGATATTTGGCCGAGGCGGCAAGTTGTCTCCACGCTTCATCGGACCCTTCCAGGTCCTCAGCAGGGTTGGCGAGGTTGCTTATCGTCTGGATCTGCCACCTCAGTTGCATCGGGTGCACGACGTCTTCCATGTATCCCAGCTGAGGAGATACGTGCACGACCCGACACACATCATTGACTATGGGGAGCTAGACCTGGATGATGGAGCGACTTTTGCGGAGGTCCCAGTGGAGATAGAGGATCGACAGGAGCGGGTCCTACGTGGGCGATCGATTCCTCTTGTGCGCATCAGATGGCAGCAAGGGAACCTCCAGGAGAGCACTTGGGAGCGGGAGGCTCAGATGCGTGCTCAGTACCCACATTTGTTTCCCTAGTTTTTGATGTATCTTTACGAGGACGTAAAGTCCTGAGGTGGGAGTAATGTAAAGACCCGTAAATTTCAAGGAAATTTTTTTCTTAATTTTCTTTGGAATTTTACAAGAGCGCAGTTTCTGACGGCACCTGATTCTGAGGCCCGATGTGCCCGGAATCATTTTCCGAAGTTTGGCTCGGGTACGTTCAGTGAACGGACGAGCGGGTTTTTCTAACTTTTGAACCGGTGCCCGGAATCGAATTCTGAGGGCACCGATGAAATCGCAGCGCCGATATTCGCTTAGAAACGCCTCTTCCGGAGTTGCGTTTCCTCGGGTGTGGTTTTTAATTTTCGGGCTTAAAGTTAAGAAATAAAATAATTTTGCGACAACTTTATTTTATTTCACTTAAGCCACTTGGAAGCCACTTGAAACCACTTAAAGGCGGCTTGAACTGAGTTGAACTGGATAGGATGCTATCCAGAAATATCCTACCCCCTTGGTAGGATATTTGTGAGGTGGGGCCCGCACGAGCCCCGCCGTTTCTTTCCGCTAAGAAACGCACCCGTGAAAACCCGTCTTAATGAAAGTCAACCGACGCGTTTTCTAAATTCTTAACAGACCATTTAAATGGGCTGTTTCTTTCGTGAATTAAATGGGTTGTTTCTTTCGTGAATTAAATGGCCTGTTTCTTTCGTTGAATTAATTCAACGAATTAATTCAATCGTTTCTTAACCGGTTTTCGTGTGTTGGCATATTAATAAAATAAGACCAACCCAAAATCTTTTGAGAAGATTTGAGAGGATCCTTGTTTCTTCTTCTCCCTCGCGAAGAACGCGAAGAACGCGAAGAACACGAAGAACGCCGAACCCGGAAGTCGACGACGCGACACCTTGATCCGCATCGCCGACAACGTTCTTCTGCGACGTCTCTTCCTCCGCGACGGATCTTCGATTAGCTTCTTGAGGTAAGAGTCTCGGACCTTCCTTAATCTCCTTCGTGGTTCTTAACCAAAAACACGGATTTAATTAATTAAATTAAATCTGCTGTTTCATGGTGCGTTGAGTTCGCCGACTCAACACCGGATTCTGCGACGACGCGACGCCTCCCCGTGACGACGCGACGATCCCTCTCTTCCGCGACGATCTTTTCCGCGAAGAACGCCCGCGCGCGACGATCGACGAGGTAGAGATTTATTTTGGAAAATTACCCCTTTTTAATTATTCCCGTCAATGTTTCTTAAAGAAATTAAAGAACTGTTTTGTGAACAATTTTTAATCTTATTAAAAATTGTTGTTTCCTGTGTGGAATAAATTTCTCCCGGTTGTTTATCTCTAACGCGGAGGGTGCGGGCCAAACGAACACGGCCCGACGACCCTCCGTCGTTCTTCGTTTTGTGCGGATTTGACGGACGATGACGGAACGTGCCGCAGCGGTTGTTTGACGATCCCGCAGTAAAGAACGGATCCCGGGAGGAGCAACGGCGCAGACGGGAAGGAAAACGGGCCACCGGAGCGACGCCAGCGGCCGGAGGCGGCGGCGCCCCGGTGCGCCGCCGGACGAGGCCGCCGCGGCTGAAGCCGCGGCGGCGGCGGCCGCGCGAGTCCGGTTCGTCCAGGCGGGACGCTGGAGAGCCGCGTCCGCGGTTCTCTCTCGACCGCGGGGGCTGCGCCCGTAGCTTCCACCCGCGCCGCTCGGCCGAGCCAGACCGGCCCTGGCCAGGCCGGGCCGGGCCAACCGGGTCGGACCCGGGTCGGGTCGACCCAGGGGGGGCGGGCCGGGTCGGCCCGGGCCCGTACCCCCCTTCTTCGGACGTTTTCGTTCAAACGCCCGTAACTTGAGCTTCGTGCCTCCAAACAACTCGCCGTCAGCGGAAACGCGATCCTTGGATCGAGACGGTCGTTTCGGTATATCGCACTCAAGGTTTCAGAATACCTTGAGTTCGGCCGGGTTGGTTCGTACACGAGACCAACCGGGCCCTCGGAGCAGAAACGCTCATATCTTGAGCTACGGACGTCCGATTGACGTGCCGTCAGCTTTTTTGAATTCTTCTAAGTGAGACGGATCTTTTGGCATACTCCGCCCGAGGTTTGGACGCAGGTGGAGTGCGGTCGGGTTGGTTTTGCCTTAAAAACCAACCGGGCCCCTGGGACGAAAATGCCAATAACTCTCAGACCGGGCGTCCGTTTGACGCGCCGTCTGCGACGTTGAGTTCCTGTTGACGATACAGAACTTTTGGATACATCAACTTTGGACTTCGTGACAGTTGATGTATCAGCCTCTCGGCTCGTGGAGCGGACCCTCCCGAACGAGCTCGCTGTGTGCGGGAACCCTAGTGCTGGCTGCGACTGCTCCCTCGACGGCGACGACCGTGCAGAGATCCTCCGTGGACTCCGACGACGACCGTGCAGAGATCCTCAGTGGACTGCGGCGACGACTGTGCAGAGATCCTCCGTGGACTCCGACGACGACCGTGCAGAGATCCTCAGTGGACTGCGGCGACGACTGTGCAGAGATCCTCAGCGGACTGCGACGACTACTGCACTCAGCGATCCTACGTGGATCAGTGCTACAGGTCCTGCGTGGGCCCGGTCCTGTGTGGGCCCGATCCTGTGTGGGTCCGATCCTGTGTGGGTCTACACTCAGCGGTTCTGTGTGAGCCAACTCCTACAGGTCCTGCGTGGGCCCGATCCTGTGTGGGTCCGATCCTATGTGGGTCACTGCAAGGTTAGTACCTATCGATCCTTCGTGGGTCCGACGACTTGGATGGTTCAGTGATAATCTTTATCGTCATCCGAAGAAGTATACATGTGTGAGCTGAATCTTGTGTTTCTCTCCTTTGTGGATTGTGTTGAGCTATCCTATGTGGATTTACTGTTTACTCTCCTTTGTGGATTGTGTTGTTCTATCCTGCGTGGGTATGCGTTTTGCTTTCCTGTGTGGACTGGGTTGTGCTAGGGCTCGGACGTTGGAGCCGATCGGGGAATTGATGACTTAGGTATATGTATGGGCATATACCTAAGCCGTGTCAGATGTTACTTCGTGATTGTATCTCTCCTTCGTGACTTATCCTTTGTGGATTTCGGGAGACCTTCGGGGGTCTCGGGGTCCCTACTGAGTAGCTTATACTCACCCCTGCACGGGCTATGCCCGCACTTCGTGGTGTTGGTTGCAGACGACGGACATTGCTGATCGTGGAGGAGGCGTGCGGAGCAGGACAGTACCTGGAGGTGGACCACTGGGCGGGACGTACTCGGAGCGGTTAGGTGGACCCGAGGAGCAGTGGAGGCTATCTGTACCCACCCTTCAGGTGGGACTTCCAGAGGACGGCTCGACGCTGCAGTTTTTCCTTTCAGTTGCTGTTTTTCCTTTCAGTTGTACTTTACAGTTGGGCTTGTATTTCCGGCCCCTTTTACTTTCAGCATAGCTTGTACAGTTTTTACTTAGTGTTTACTTTTCCGCCTGCTTACTCTATGGTGCTTGTTTACTTTTCAAAGGCAATGCCTTCCCTTTTTGTTGGGATTTACGCCTTGGTGCTAGTCGTCAGCCCCTGGCCTATGGAAGGCGGGCTTGGGGTAGTCACGGCACGGGCCCCGAGGACGGGTCGTGACAGATAATTCAAGTCCTATAAATCTTAGAAAAAATCCAGTCTATCACTCAAGTTCAGTCGACTCCCTGCACTTGAAAAATTGTGGATATGGGGATCACCTCTCCTCAAGGTATGGTGTGTTTTTTCTAATGTGTTGATCTATGTTTGTTACCCTATTATAGACCACAATGATGTGACCTCTAGGTTTTTTGAAAAAGGGGGAGAAATTGAGTCTATTAAAGGGTGGAAAATGTCTTAATGAAGATAGGGGAAGCTGATAGGGGGATCAGTGATTTAGGGTGAACTTAAATGTTTTAATTTTTTTAGTTTTTTAATAAACCATGCAATGCTTTTATGACATGATGATTTTTAGGTGCTATTTGGAAATAGTTCATGCCTATCAGAGCTTATCTTGGGCATCTTTAATAATTCCAAATCATGAGAACCCAATAACTGAATTATGGGGAGTGTTAAATATAACAATGATAAATTTGATCAATCAAAGGATATATATATCATAACAGGTGGAGTTCATGATGAAAGGGGTTGACTGGTTTCATGAATGAAGTGTTTCATTGATAAGCTTTGTATGATACTCTTTTTCTCATTTTGAGAATGGCTCGTGTGAGATTAGAGTGTGTGTTCAGTAAATATTTGATCACTATCTAAATCACAAGATATAAGTGTTAGTGTAATATTGAATAAGCTTCAATGATATATCAAAATGTGAAGAATTTTCAACAACCCCAAAGGGGATATTATTGGGAAAAAATATCTCAAGGTAACATTACAATGTTTTTGGGTTGATTATGTTGGTTGACAAAGAGGGTTTCTATGGTTAGTTTTGTAGTTCTGGAAAGATTGTTGACAAGGTATGTTTAAAAAGATACAAGATAAAGTAATTTATTCTCTAGTGGTAGTATAAAAATATGTGTATACAAGGAGGCACTATTTCCTAGTGTTTTCCAATTTTTTAAAATCCAAAATATGAAGGATGAAGAAAGGTGTTTTTAGAAAAGGATGTATTTTTACATAAAGGGAAAAAAAATTGTGTGCAAAAGTGATGGTTATTTTCAATGTTGTATTCAATTCAAGATTCAAGATCATCACATCAAAAATTTCTAAGACAAGAAGTGTGTAAAAGAATTGAATGTGTGCGAAAGTTGAGTTTGTGTGACAAAAGTAGAGTTGTGTGCATTTTAGAAATAGAAATGGAGATTTGTGAGTGAAAGGATTTTATGTACCCAATTCAATTTAAAATAGATATATTCCACACTTAGGTAAATCATACACGCATAGAGGAATATGTGTAAGGAATTTGTGTGCAGGGGTTGGGCAGGTTTATAAATTGATGGATACCCCCTCACTTCAGTAACTCAACACTTTGAGAAAAATAGGGCTCTGAATCATGTAAGAGTTGTGCACAAGGGGAGTTGCATGTAAACAGATTTTCATGTAAAGAATAAATTTTTTGTGCAATATGTTGTTCCAAAATAGTTCATAGAGGTTGTTATTTGTGCACCTAAGCTCAAATGTTGCGTGCAAAGTGTTAAAGTTACACGCAAGATAGAAAAAGGTCGCGCGGAAGATAGAAGTTTCACAGTAATTCTATGGTAAAGGGGTATTCATCAAGTGGATGAAAGTGGAACATAATGATGCAATAAATAAGGTGAAAACATATTGATTCATGTGATCAAATAGGTTTATTCTGAAGGATCGATGAGCACACTTCTCGTGAGATAGTAGTGATCTTTTAATTTGTAATTGGTTGTAAACCAAGAGGGACTGTGAGTCCACTCCAAACTCTGTAAAAATAGTTCCATTTTAGTTGATTTATTACATCATCACATTACTATTTTATTCTCCTTGGATGTAGCCTAGTGAGGGTGAACCAAGTAAAATTGGTGTGTCTCATTCATGATTTCATTTATTTTAATACATTGTTATGGGAAATAGAGAGAGAGAGAGAGAGAAGAGGGTTTATTTAACAATGAAACAAGATCTAAAGGGAATATTATTTTAATCTGTCATATCCTGATTCACCCCCCCATAGTATATTTAACTTAGTTGGGATAACAATTGGTATCAGATCCAAAGGTTAATTTTAGTGTTTCTCTCTAAGGGGTTTCAATAAAGGTTGTCAAATATAAAGGGATTCTGATCTTTGATGTAAACAATTTTCAATAATGGAATAATCAGATGTATCACTACTTTTGATCATTAGGAATGAATATATTTATGGAAATGATGTATGGTATTTTTTCCAGTGTAGACATTGGTGATTTATCATAAGCTGGATGAATGGAATTAGATGCTAACTCCATGGAAATCAATATTTTAGTAGGAGACTTATCAAATGAAATATATACAAAGGTGATGTCATGTAAGAAAACTCATGACATGTGGGAAAATCTATTAAATATATATGAAGGATATTCAAAAGTTCGATACGAAAAACTGTAAGTTTTGTGGAATAAATATGAGGATCTAATAATAAACCCCAATGTTTCGATTGATGCATTCTTTGACAGGGTAGATATTGTTGTGGATGACAAGCATGGTCTCAGAGAAATTATTGAAGATTTAAAGACTGTTAAACACATCTTGGGAGGATTTCTACCAAGCTTCAATCTAAAAGTTTCTATTTGGGAAGATAAATATCCAAAGGATCTGAAACTGGATAAATTACATAGTACGCTTGTTGCATATGATATGAGAAATGAAGATATTGAATATGTGGGAAAAGAAAATTCCAAAGAAGTGGAATTCAAGGACATGAAGAATCTCACCAATAAATATGGTAAGGAAGAAGAATATATGGATGAGTTAATTTCATTCATTTCCTCAAATCTCCAAACATGAAAAGGAAAGTTCACAGGGAAACTCCCACTTGAATGCTTTCGATGAGGAAAGGTTAGACATCTTATATAAAGATACCCCAAGAAATTTTAAGAATATGATGAGTATGATGTTGAAATTACCATGTATAATTCTTTATCTTATGTGAAAGTCAAGAAAAAAATTAAGAGAAATTTCTTCAAAAAGAAGAATCTTCTTTCACAAGAAAATGATAATTCAGATGAATCTAAGGTTGAATATGTGGATAACTGCAAATATCGTGGAGATAATGCTATGGTGGAAGTTGTAGGTAACTCTCATAAAAAGGAATAAAGTGAAATTGATGAAGAATAGGTTCAAGGAAGAGTTTATATACAAGATGAATTAGAATACGCTTCTGAATAGATAGATACTTGGAGAGACAAAATGAAGATATCCAACAAAGTGGTTCATGATGAAAAATCTATATATAGTAGCAGTAATAAGAGTATTCTGAGCTAATGGAAGAAAATAAGAATCTCAAGTATTCATTTCTACAGGACTCAAAAATGGTTAGTGGGTATAAAATCAAAGTTTAATTACAAAAAAGGGTGGTCGATGGTTTACAAAAAATAGAAAAAGAAAAAATCAAACTCATTGAAGAACTTGAAGAGAAAATCATAAGCCTATGATGAAAATTAATGATCAAGAAAAACTATTGATTGTTAGAATGTTATTAGGAAATAATATCATTCAAATTACAGAAAAGATATAAGTGGAGCATAGAGTTTCAACAGAAAAGAATAAAAATTCAAGTTCAATTGATAAGGCCTTTTTATAAGGGGATAGGTAGTGAGACACCCTGGTGGGTAGTGAGCCCTAATGAAGAAAACAACTATGGGGAAGTGAACCAAAGCCAAAAATATTGGGATTAGAGGGTCCTACAGCCCCAATGTAGATCCTACAAAATATAACTAACGTCAACTCAAATAAAAGAATTATAATCAACATCATGAAAATAACTCTTTGAGAATTAAGGACAAGGAACACTAAGATCCGCTTACTTTCTTATGTGAAAACCCAATAATATCCAACCATGAATGAACCCACTAGGGAGATAATTATAAAAAAAATTAGTGGCATGATGACACCCATCTAGTGGCACAACAACCCTATCATTTATGTCATAGTCATGTTTAATTTTTTAGTGGCATAATCCAAGGTTGGGTAGAGTGTGTGAATTCCTATCATGTAACACCCCAAGATTTTGAATTACATTTCCCTTTAAAATATAATGTGTTCAATATCTTTCTTTACACACAAGACTAAACCAAAATAAACTACATAAGATTTTATAAAAATTTTAATGTAGTCATTAAGTTAGAGGGTATGAGTATAGGTGACAACTATATAAAATATATATATATATATAAAGATATTTTTTTAATAAAATTAAAATATCAGATCTAGATAACTAATAAGATCACCTTATTCTTAGAAATTCATTTTTTAGAAAATTATTTTTTTTATGTGATTTATTTAAGAAATAAAATATATTATATAAAATGTAAAAATATATACATTCTTGGCCTATTAATTTTCTAGTTTTGTGATTATAGAGTGCTCAGAGGAGGCTAGAGGAGGTTTGGTGGAGGTTAGATATGCATCAGAACTTCAACATGATTTTTACACCATAAAAGATGAGTTTACGCTATAAGTTGGTGTTTTACAACTTATGTGGCCATCTATTTATGGATTGTGTGAGATAAGGGGATACCATGTGAAATATGTTTACACTATAAGAAAGGGTTTTACACCCTAAGTTTACTATGGTTGAGGCTCCATGAAAATCAATGAACCTTCCAATGTTTTGGAATTTACGCTATAAAATGGATTTATGGCATGTGTTTTGAGGAGCCCATGTATTTTATATAATAAAAGTGTGGTTTACACAATAAATCAAGATATTTACAGCCAATTTATATATATATATATATATATCGTCCAATTTTATCCTCATTTTTCCATAGTCTATCTTAGTTTTGGTAACACCTTAGATGGGTTTTGAAGGTCTTATATCCCACCTTATTCTTACTTTGATCTTTAGTTCTGGTGATTGAGTTTTAGTGATATGAGGTGAGTATTTTTCCTTTATCACCATTATTTCCTTCCATTATTCTTCTGGGTTTTTTTTGGTGTTGATGTTTTGGTTTGAGGTACATTTTGGTTGAATTATGACGGTCCTTTGGTGTGGTTCAGGTTGATCCAGGATTTCCTTGTGTGATTAAGCTTTGTGGACTATTTCTTCTTCACCCTGCAATGCGCAGAGGATCAAACAATCTTCTTTAAGCTAGTGGATCCTCATTCCCACCTATTTATATGATATGTATGAAGATTTTATGCCATTTATTTTCTTTTGGGTGGATAGTAAGAGTCATTGTAATAAGATAATGAATTGGAATAACTAAAATTGATGGGTATGGGGGTGATATATCATGCTTTACAATTTGATATAAGTTGTTGATGGTATTGTTCATACTTGTAGCCAATACTGAAAATAATGGTTGTTGTAATCCTTTTTTTACAATATATGATATATACTAAGACCCTTGATGACTTTTTATTTTATCTCACCCAAAATAAAAGGATAAAGAATGTATATATGGATAATAAATTGGTTGATAATGGAAACCTTGTTTGTGTGATAATACCCATGATATGTAAAAAATTAATGTGATGAATGTCCTTGAATAAATGTGGAATCTAGGATATGTAATGTTTTGTGTGCTTATGATTTTTAAATTGAATTTCATGGTTTGGGATATTGTGTGGTGATGGACGTGACTGAATAGGTTATGTGATGAATGGGGCTATGATGTAGTGGTTGGTTGGAATGGATATGATGTGGTAAGTTGTTTGGTTGTGGTTCATGGAGGTTATGGTGCGTAGTGGTGGTGATGTGTGGTGGTGATGTATAGTTATTATGTGTAGTAATTTTTTTTTGAGTTTTGGTCGGGTTGAGCGATGTGTGGTTGTTGTGGTAATATTGTTTTTTAGGTGTGGTGTGGTGACAACTATTGATGTAAGATGGGTGAGTTACTGTGCAGTGGTTATGTTAGTTTCCTAGTTATCCATATAATAAATTTATGATGATAAAAAAATGAAATAGGCTGGTAAATAAATGATATGGGATGTAAATTGATGTGTGTTAAATGGATTAAATTAATTGAACGTTAAATGAAAGGGTGGTGTAAATATGAATGAAATGGCTTAGTAAATAGAAGTGGAATGTGTGTCTTGTGTGGTGATTGTGTTGTGTTTTGTATATAGTAGTGGAAGAAGTTGAGATAGTTGATGTGTGGTGCAGTGGTGGTGGAAGTGTGCACTAGGGTAGTTTTTGTGAACCTATAGGTTGGGTATTATGTGATGTCTATATATCATGTATTGCATGGTAAATCTTTACACTTCCCACCCAAGTTGGATAACATTAGCAACACTTAGAGGTTCTAGGTTCCATGTGTTTTCCCCAATATCTAGGATGGTGTTGATACAGATGGATGGCTACCCCCTCTTCCCTGATCTTCCTTCAGTAGTGATGGACCAAGTGTATTTGGGAAAGATGTGGTGTGATGGAACAGGTTTATTTGGGCTAGATGAGGTGATGAGGCAGTGATGTCAAATGATGGACCATGTGTCTTTCGGCGAGATGTGATGAGGTGTAATATATGGTGGGGGTCATGCATAGTATGAGGAAGGAATGAGGTTAATTACCTTCAAATTCATGATACCCTACTTCTCTGGTTATGTAATAAGATATGGTGTGACATCTCAGGTGTCTTTGGGAGAGATGTGTTGTAATTACCCAGGTGTCTTCAGGCGAGATGATATGTGGTGATTCCTGGTGCTAGCATTGGATGCTAGATCTTGTGAGGGTGGGGTAGGTGGGGATTCATCCCAACCCACATCAAATATGGTTTTTATGTTATTTGATATATATAAAAAAGGATAGGAGCACATGAAATTCGATGTTGGTGCGTGAGTATAAAAAAATAGTGGGGAAGTGGTTGTGGGGTTCCTTGCTTTGTAATTCTTTGGATAACTATATTACTATATTGGATGCATGATTTGGTGAGTGATCCATGGTGAGGATGGGATTGGTTAGTTGGCATGTTTAGGTTCTTTTTTGTTCTAATTTTTTTTCATTGTTTCATTAGCATGATCTTTTCACATGGTCACTTGAGACCTTGGGTATAATCCCATTAATTATACTTGTATGCTCACTCTACGTATATAAACAATTTTTTAGGATTCTAGGAGGTCTTTGGGGACCAATATAGACATAACTAGCTTGGATTTAAAACTATTTTTGGGTCATTATTGTAGACTTTTCTTTTGGTATATTTGGAGATTTTTATTTTATTGGTTGATTATTTTGTTCATGCATTGTTGGATAATTTTGGTTTTACTTTTATATTGTATGATGGAGTTTCTTGGTGTTTTTTTATCCTATATTTCAATCCTATTTTTATATTAGAGGGTAATTCCTACCATATGTGAGATTTTTATACCCTTGGTTCTTGTCTCCAACCCAAGTCCTAATGGAGGCGGGTCTCAGGGGGTTTTATCTCTCTTCCTTCATTACGATATATTTGGAGGGAGGGGTCATGAAAGAGTGGTATAAAAGGTTTTTTTGAGATATATTATAGATTTTGGATTTAGTAAAAGTGAGGATTACATAGTTTGTTGGTTAAATGGTTTCAGTTGACCATGGTTCAAGGTATAGATCAAGGATATTGGCCTGAACATGGGATTTTAGAGCAACCCATAATCTAGTGCATAGACTTAGAGCTTATAGAATGTCCAAGAGAGGTGGGCATGTTGGTAGGGTAGATACCTAGGAGAGGTACATGTATCTTGCTTGATTTTGTTCATGTTTATATTAGTTAATTATGGAAATTTAACTGAGTAAAATAATTAATTAAATAAACTTGTGATAAAATTTCATTCTACTAGGTTTAGGATGTTCTCCTTGATTTTTCAGGAATGGCTCCTAGTCATCGTTTGTGAGTAGATCAGGAATTTAAGGTTCATCAGGAAAATCTGATTGATTTTTAGAGAGTTGATTTGATAGAGGAGGATGAGGTTTGGTAGAGGTATTTTCATTCCTTCTGATAGAAGATTTTGGGAAAGTATGAGGGGAGCATCTTAGATGTGGAGATAAATCACAAGTTGGAGATCCCAAAATTGATTTCAGTCTGATCCAAGCATGGGATGCGTTTTGGGTTTCATCGATAGTTAGTAAGTTATGGGGAGATACATGTTAGTGGTGGACATTGTACCTTGTTTACCTAAAGGAGGTATATGTTTTGTGAACATACTTTTTGTTGATGTTCCCTTCAAAGTTCCTTTCATTGATGAAAAATGTAGCAGAGTGGTAGGATTTTCTCTCCCTTCTGTAGGGGATCATGAGTGTATGGGGTCTTGGGATTAGTTTCAAGGACATTTTTCAATTTTCCTCGGATATTTTTCTAGATAATTAATAGATAGTATGAATTTTGGAGGAGTCTTTGTGCCCTGTGGTCAGGTATTTGGTCACTCCAATTATGCTCCCTATGTATATGGACATGCAGAAGAAAGTAGTTGTTATCAAGTGAATGCTTTATTTTGGGGTTTATCCTTGATAGAGTGTATATAAGGGTTTCTTAAGGAGTATTACTTTAGGTATTGGTTCATGGGTCTTCAGGCAATTAGGTTTCCAACCAGTGGGGAATGGACCTCAGCAGATCTCTTTCCATCCTTATGGGGTAGGTGGATTCTGAGCACCTATCGAAGGCCTTCCATTTTCATGATATGACTTTGGGGAACATGAGAACCACTGGGATATGTGTATGAATACTCAAATATACTAGAATTAGGTGGGTGTTCAAGCCCCTTTTCAGCAGCAACAGTAGTGGCCTCTGAGGCAGTTTCATTGTCTGGGACAGTCGGTGCTTGTTTAGCAACTGATGGAAAATGGTGTTGGCAGAGGGTATCCTCATGATGGTCTCTATCCATAGGGATCTAGGATAGATTGTGGTCATGGAGTATAGAATCATATAGGTAGAGGATCTTAACATGGTCATATGCATGCACTATAGGTGGTCGGACAACAAATCCAAAAGTTGTGTGAGGTACGATTAGTTTATCATATACTATTTTGTGCGCTTTTTTTTATTCAAGAGTCTCAAAATCCTTTGTTTATCCTAATTTGTTCCATGATTTGGGACTAGATGTGGAGATAATTCTAGTTCCCCTAGTTTTATCTATGCTAGTTGGAGGTCAAGTTGTTTTGTTTGATGTGTGTTGGGGGCGTAGATTGGTAATGGGAAAACACCAGTCAGTGGGAGATTTCTTCTTAATACTGATATAGTTATGAGATGTTATCCTTGGCATGGACTGGTTATATTTTGTATGTGAAATAATTTAATATTATTAGAGGATAGTTTTATTTTCTAATGTAGAGTTCTAGCGAGTGTTGTTCATTGACGAGTGATGTTATCGAAATGGTTATAAGAAACCATATCCTATTTTGTCTGAATCGGAAGAGATTTGAGTGGAAGCTCAAACATAGGATGTTCTTATAGTTTTGGAAGAGTTTATGGATGTTTTTCTGGATGAGTTTATGGCACTACCCTCATGATATGATGTCAATTTTGGGATATATTTTCAATTGGGTGTGTCTCTAATTTCAATGGATCCCTATCGAATAGTGTCAATGGAGTTATGCAAGCTGAGGTTATGGGTGGATGATATGATGTGAAGGGGCTCCATCTGACCCAGTGTGTCTCATTGGGGTACTCCAATGTTGCTCTCCAAGAAGGTGCGTGGTGGTATGAGATTGTGTGTAGACTATAGGAGTATTAATTAGGTGACGATCAAGAACTGTTACCCCCTTCTGAGAATAAATGATCTATTCAACCAGTTGAGAGGAGCTAGTTGGTTTTAAAAGTTTGATCTTCAATTTGGATATGGCCATTTCATGGTGAAATATGAGGATATCCCAAAGTTATCCTTCAGGTACATGTATGGGCACTTCAAGTTCGTGGTCATGTTGTTCGGTTTTATGAATGCACCATTTGTATTCATGGGGCTCGTGAACTCCATGTTATATGAATTCATGGTCTAGTTCATCATCGTATTCATTGATGACATCTTTATCTACTCAAAGTTAAAGGAGGAGAATGTCGATCATCTCAGAGATATCTTGCAGGTCCTTTGACACTACTAAATGTATAGAAATTTTTCCAAGTGTAAGTTCTAGACATGATAGGTGCATTTCTTTAGGCATGTGGTGTCTCATAAGGATGTGGAAATATACCTATTTATGGTCGAGGTAGTTTTTTATTGGTAAATTCCTAAGAATTTGGTGGAGGTTTGCAGTTTCCTTGGTCTTGTAGACTATTATTAGAGTTTTATGCCTGAATTATCTCAATTTGAAACCTTGAAAACCATATTTACTATAATGGATTAGGATTTTTTGTGTACTGATTCATGCCAGACAGCATTTAGTTGTCTGAAGGAGAAGTTGGTAAGTGCTCCAACTCATTGATTTCCTAGGGAGGGTTTGATGTTTGAAGTTTTCTGTGATGTATCTTGTCTGGGCTTGGGATGTTGTTGATGCAGCAGAGGGAAATGATCTTGTAACGACCCATAATTTTATCAATGAAATTTTCCTTCTTATAATTATGTTATATAGTATAAAACAAATACATCATATAGAGAACCTAATAAAAAACATTATTTTCATAAATTAAGAATGAAATAAGTGGTATTTATAGAAATTAAGGAACCTATACCAATGGAATAGTAACTTAACTGTTAGAATAGTAATGTGACCATTAGGAATAGTAAACCATTCAATAGAATAGTAACCTCAACTATGAAAGTAAAAATAAAATTTAGGTACTTTTAGAATGAAAATATAATATATTTATATCATGGAATAAGTAAATAAATGTTTTAAAAGTGATAAATTAAGTATTGGTATTTTTGTAAAATGTAAATTTTTATTTATAATTTTATAATTAATATAATGATTTAAAAGAAAATTTATTTTCATAAAATAGATTCATAAATTAATATTTAGTTTTTTTATGATTATAAGATAATTTTATGACACATTAATTAATTTTTCAAAGTGTCATAAAATCAGTTATAATTTTAAGATCAATATTTTTCAAATAAATGATGATTTTAATTAAAAATTAAATTTATTATATTTAGAAAATTATTTTCATAAAATGGATTACATTTCTTAAATCTACAAGTCAAAAAATATTTAGGGTGAATTTTTAGTGAATAATGAAATACGGTAATTTATGGTATTTAACATTATAAGTAAATAAATGAATTTCTGAGTCATAGATGATGTAAGTTCCCATTATATCAAACTCACAAGATCTAGTTACTATAATTATTAACAAAAATCAACACTATTGATAGTCTTTAGACAAAATAATAAACAAATGAATAAAATAATCAAAAACACCCTTCTCCTCCCACTATAAATACCAACCCTCACCACCTCTTCTCCTTGCACCTTATAAGCCTTGTAGATTACTTATATTATGAAAAATTACTCTACCAAACCTATTCCATAAATTCTGGTCTTTTTTTTCTCACCAAAATACCATTTCCAGGTGCCTTAAGGAGGTTCTTAGGTATAAGGCACTCAAAAGGTAAAACCCTCCATCTTTCTCTTTTAATTCTTTTTCATTTTGTATCCTTCTCTCACCTCCCATATCCAAAGTAACATGATAACTATAGAATCACATATATATATATATATATATTATTTTTATTTTTTTAATTTAATTTCAATCATAAAATCTATTCTCCTCTCTTTTTGTTTTAAAAATGAAAACATCATCTGTGAGGTTTCGTTTCATCACCTTCATGGACGATGAGTTTTTTTTCATTATCGCCTTCAAGGCTGGTCATAAAACCATTTTTTTGGTTAAAAAATGTTATAATATGTGTATTACAACTTATTTAATGTTCTATAACCATTATATAAACATATTATTAAATAAAATTAGACTAATTCATGGTGGTCGTAAAAACTTCCAAAATAAACTAATCTTTTTTTCATCAATGTTTTATCTAATGAATCGTCCTCGTGTTAAAAAAATAAAATGTTATATGGGGAAATTTAAATTTATGGAAATAAATTAATACCATATAATTCTATTTCTATAGTTATTTTTCCATTTTAAAAGAACTTTCATAATTATACACAGGAAAATCGATCATGAAACCATGAAACGAACACTCTCAAAATGACAAAATTAAACACTATAAGTCAATGAAATAGCCATAAATGAACCTAATAAAATTATAATAAATTAAATACATGTATAATTGGTTCATTATTAATTAATTAATTAATATATTTAATTTTATTGTTCTAGGCATTAAGTATAAGTGAAAAACACTTTCGTACATAAGGTAAGGGATTTTCTCTAAACCTCCATTTTTCCTTCGAGTTCGGTTTTATCTCTCTTTACCCAAATGTAATTATTAATTATTCTTATGTACTCATAATAAATTATATTTTTATGCTAAAAAAATATTTACCTAGATCAATTCTTATTTCTTTGATGAGTAAATACATGTTTTATAAGGTTCTCTTTTCGATTCCTCCTGGTAAGCAAGCCTGATTAAAGGAAACTTCCCAATTTATTACCCATTTTCAAGTACACTCCATAATCTATTTTAAGACAAAAATATTTTTCTAAAATAATTATTTTTATTATAAAAAACTATCTTAGTTAATTTATAGTTTTATTCAAACAATTATTTCTTTTTCCACTTAAAGACTCTATTATATTTTCCCTTAAATCGCACAAAAGTGCCTCATTTCTAAAGATTATTAAACACTATTTTTACATATTCTCACTTCATTTTGACATAATTTTTCCAAATATATGTCTATTTTACCTTATTAATGTCCATTTATGATTTAAATATATTCTTTCATGGACACCATTATGATACTCCCATTGGTTATGCCTTATAACATCATTATGATGCCCATTTCATTCTATGGGTAACCCTTATGTTTATTCCTTATGTTTTATTCTTCATGTGGAACACATATTCATGACCATGTTATAATGGGTATACCTGGATAGATATCTAATTAATTTGGTAATGTTTAATCTCATGAGACATCATATTGGGACAAATATTAAACCCGATTCCTTTATGGGACTTTATCCACCGTGTGATATAGTATTGGCAGTTAACCTTGCTCGTGTTTATTTCATGTTATATGTTTCTACCACATTCCTATTTTTCCATGGTTACATGATCCCATGTTCTATATGTTATGATTCCATGTTTTTATTCATGATCTATTTTTTTTATGTCATCATGTTATTCCTTATAACCCATGTGTTATGATTTATTTACATACTTATTCCCTTATATGGATTTTTAGCTCATCCCTTATGCCTATATATTCCCCAGGTTATCCTATGTAGATGTAAGAGATAAAAGGAATTTAGGAGCTCGTTATGGATGGTAACACCCTGAGTTTTTATGGAACATTATTTTTGAATAAATTAAAATTTTCATTTATATCTTGCAATGCGCTAAGTCAAACATTCCTTTCATACTAAACTAACTTTTCATATGTTATATGTAACATTGAGTTGGCATACGATACACGAAACACTGAGTATAGATTTTGTTCAATATATAAAATAAATATGTTTGTATTATGTTATATGCAACACCAAATTAATCTTTCACTACACGCAACACTGACTTAGCTTGTGTTACACACAAGAGTAACCTTCCTCGATAGCTTCCATTGTACGTAATAAAAAGTTTCACTAAACAATTATATATTATTAAAATGTTAGTATTTAATGGGATATAAACTAGCTGTTATGGAAATTATTAACCAAATTTTTAATTTTAAATAACATTAAAATTCATCTTATGTATTTTCTAGACATTATATAAGAACAAATTCAATTTTTCGGATAAAAGAAGTATTTTTTTAAAAATGCAGTTTTGCCACCTTTTGATGGAACACCCATTTAAAATATAGTTTTTAACACTTTTATATATTATATTTGACAAAATAAACTTCTTATATGTAAGTGGGATATCAAAAATTACCTTGGTTGAAATTTTTTTATTTTTCTGATGAAGTTCATATTTTAATGAATAGTGAAAAATACTGCATTTTAATTCAAAACTATATTTTCGTCTAATTTATTTATATATATAGATTATATTTTTAATTGTTTTTAAAGTTTAATTGAATTATTTTTTTATCATTTAATCCAATTTTTTTCATTTTAAGTAATTTCACATTTAAATTGGATATAAACACATCTCAATCTTTTGATAGTTTTTACTTCTTAAAAACTCACTTTCTGGTTTTGACAATGGGAATTAATTTTAAATTAATGTATTACAATTCTATGTTTTTAATTTAAAAAAATGGATTCCATATTTGGAATCAAAAGGTCCAAATTTTTTAAATAGGTACCTTTATTTTAGAAATTATGAATACTAACTTTAGTAATTATTTTTATTTACCATGGTTAAAGGGTAAATCAGGTAAATAAGGGTAAAAAATAATATGTTAATAATATAAAACTACCCTAACACATGTCCTAATCCTATTTTAAGAGATATTTCCAACCATTAGCATCCTTGGATTGATTTTAGGACCCCATGGATCCACTTGGGTGTGATAATGACCTTTTATAACTTTTAATTTAAAGTAAAGAGAAATATAACTTAAACATGTATCTTTAACGAAAACATTTTTAATATAGGGTTATATAACTAATAGCTTTGACTATAAATTTTCATTATAAATTTAAAAATATTTAATATATCATGTTATTTTATTTATAATTTTTAAACATTAAATAAATAAATTTATTTATGACACAATGATGATGCAGTGATTACCTTAATAATGAAATATTCAAATAAATGATATTATAAATATTAAAATAAATGTAATTTGAAAATTTTGATTCCATACACAAATTTTTTGGAATATATTGACATTTGAGGGATAAGTTGATGCATTTTTTCAAAGTAATCAAGCTTTTATGACTTTAACAAAAATCAATTACTAAATAGTGTCAAAATTAACATAAATGATTTTTTAAAACAAATACTATTTTATTAAATGATATAATAGTTCTAAAAATATAAGATTCGGTCAAATTAATTATATAATTTTCAAAATGTCACTAATGATCCACTTTAGGTTATCTTGTCATTTTATAGTAACTATAATAACCATATGTTATGAAAATAAAAGAATACATGGTAAGAGTTGATGTTTTTAATTAAAGGTTAAATATGAAAGATAAGGTTAATTTTGTAACCTAAAATTGTCTAAAACCTATTTTCTGAGATTATTTAGACCCATACTCATCTTATCTTCTGAATAAATTAGTTTTAGACCTTTATAAACTGAAAATAAATTTATAATAAATTAATATTTAAAGACTTTCATAAAGTGCCCCTCACCTCTCATATAAAAGGGAACTTCTCCTTCTCTTTTAATCATACCTATAAAGACCTTTTTGTTGGGACCACTTTGTGTATGAATATTGTATTTGTTGTCAACAGTTTTCAATATCAGTCAAAATGAAGGAATCCAAAGTTAATGTAGATTGGCTGAAGTGAGGATGCCTGGAGAATTGTTATGAAATAATATCATTGAATGTCATACTTTGGAAATTCTATATGAAGTTAATTCAGACGATTGTTGAACTAATACTAAGTTCAAAGAACTTGTGTCAAAGGTGACACATTGTTTACAACAATGAAGAATGGTGAAGTATAATCCATCTAAGGATTATTGAAGAAGAATGATGATTTAAAGAATACCATGCAATGCTTCATGATTGCATGAGAACCATGCAAGAGCTTACTTGAAGAAAATAATCAAATGATTTGAATGAAGTATAGAATGATGTCTGAGGAAGAAGATAGAGTGTGGAAGGTATTGACATTATAATAAGGTCATGAATTACACATTTCCTTGAAATCAGATGATTGTTGTGTTGTTATTAAAGTTCCAAATAAATGTATCAAAGGTGATACATTGTCTACAACATTGAAGGTATTTGAAGAAGCTTCAAGTCTCCACTTTTGGATGAAGAGAGATGATTGGAGTTCTTTGGAATTAACACTCCAAAAGGAATTGAGGACTTGAAGTGAGGATGAAGAAGTACTTTGGAATTCATATTTCGAAAAGAATGGATGAAACTATGATGATGCTTTGTTGATTTTTATTTTACAAATATCATAAGTTTGAAGAACTTGTGATGCAATCCTTATGAAGGATAAGGAGAGTAAAGAAGTGTTTTTGGAAAAATAAACAAAGTGGCGCGCAAGTCAAAAATGGTGCACAAGTGTGGCGCGCAAGTATATGTGGAGCGCAAGTGTATGTTGCGTGCAAGTCATATTTCAAGATCATCCCATCAAAATATGACAAAGGAAAGAAAGTGTCATGCAAGTGATGGAGCGTCTCACAAGTACAGGAGCGGCGTGCAAGTGATGGAGCGGCGTGCAAGTGTATGTTTCACACAAGTCATATTTCAAAAGCATCATATCAAAATATGACAAAGGAAAGAAAGTTTCGCGCAAGTGCTGGAGCGGCGCGCAAGTGCTGGAGCGGCGCACAAGTGCTGGAGTGGCGCGCAAGTGCTGGAGCGGCGTGCAAGTGTATGTGGCACTCAAGTCACCAAAATGCCTATAAATAGACGACTCGCCTCCTCATTTTTTGAAGGCTCAACACTTAAGATAAAATTTGATCTCTGATCGTGCAAGTGTAGAGGGTGGCGCAAGCTGAAGTGGCACGTAAGCTGAGGGTTATTTATAAGTCATGCAAGTAGGGTGGCGCACGAGTTGTGTCGCGCAAGTTTTGTCACGCAAGTTGTCATAGGTGCGCAAGCAGGGAGTGTGTATAAGCCAAAGTTGGCGCGCAAGTTGTGACTTTTAAAAAATTGTGGTGTGTAAGTATTTGATGGAGTGCAAGTAAGATGGCACGCAAGTATGGAGGTGCGCAAGCAGGGAGGCGCACAAGCAGGGTGGCACACAAGTTAGGATTGGCGCGCAAGTTGTGAGTTGTTCTAGAAGTTCTTACCAGCTTATGATCAACTGATATGATTCTAAGTTTATCTAGAATTTATTTTTTTTACGATCACAAAGAGAACCTGTGATTCTAGAAAGAATAAGAAGAAGAAGAGATCGGTGCATATGGTTTTGCACTAAAAGAAAACGTGTGAAGAAGGGTAGGATTCAGTGTAGCTGGTTTTGCATTGAAGAAGAAGAAGAAGAAGAAAAAGAGTGTGCAGCTTAAAAGTTTGCTTCATAGAGAGAAGAGAAGAAGAAGAAGAAGAACAGAGTATGCCCAATTGAAGTCTACCATTATTTAGGACAGTTTAATTCAGATGATGCTTTGTGAGTTGATCCACGGTTTCTAAATAATGACATTTGTATATGTGATTATATCCAAGAAGAGAGAATAAGTTTTAGTGCAGTTGGTTGTTGCACTAAGAAAAAGAAAAAAGAAGTCTAATGCAGTTGGTGTTGCACTAGAAAAGAAGAGAAGAGAAGAAAGAAGAATTGCTTGCCTGCTGCTTTGCAAGTAATCAAGTGAAGATCACTGAAGAAGATCAAGAGTAGAACCTACCTTTTGAAGAAGGAAGACGACTGTCTCCATAGTCAGTATAAAGAACCATCTAGAGGCTGTAAGTTGGACTAGTCTATCACCAGTCCAGGGAAGAGGATCGTTTCCCACCCCCTCAAAAGTGTAGGGACTCACACTAGCTAGAGGATTGTTTTCCTAGCCACTCCATTATAAAATAATAGCACATATAGTGGAGAATCCATGCACTGGTCATATCCATGCATGGCAAGGACGTAGCTATTCTTATTGAGTGGTGAACCTTGTAAAAATATTTTGTGCATATTTTTACTGCTTTTTATTATTTCATGCGATAGGGAAAAGAGAATAAGAGAATCAGGATCCTAATAGATCAAGAGGTATAGGGATTAAAATTGCAATTGGTCTAAAAAGTCCCCAACACTGATTCACCCCCCTCTCAATGTTAGGTATATCCCAACCTGGTCCTCTCACTTTTCCCCAGCCAAACCCTGCCCATTTCCTCTAAAAACTTCTCTAAATTCATCCTAGAGGCTACACATTGGTCATAAATCCATCCGAAGGATACCTTTTGTTCAAATCAGAAGGAGATACTCAAAAAAGATATAATTGTTTTATCACCTCTTTCAAAATTCTTTTCTTCTAATTCCTCTTCTTATGTTGTTTAAATAATAAATTAATAAATCTAGTATATTATACATGCTGAGATGTTATTATAATTATGGTACAGCCTTATACCTATTTTTATCTATCCTATGAATAACAATATCACCATGTGTGCGTACATATGGCTTACCGTCTTCACGCCATGGTGTAATTCGTTATTTAAAAATACTTAATTTGGATGGGTATAATGATGAGTATAATAGATTTAAATAATGAATATAGCCTGATAATTATTATCTATAATTAATATACCAACCAATTACATACCATTTAACCATTAATTGAATGATATCTTCACTCGTGCGTACGTACGGCCTACCATCTCCATAGCGTGATGAGATTCATTCTCCATGTTAACCATTCAAGAATGATTATAAAGTATATATAATAAATAAGCATTAAATATATGAAATAATAATTCTAATGAATTTATTTATGTATATATATATATATATCATTTACTTGCTTCTTTTCAATTCAATAAGGAAATAGAAACAGCATCCATGAGTATGTATGGCATATCGTCTCCATGAACAATGTATTGAATTTCATTTATTTATCTATTATGCTAAATATTTATGATATATAAATCATGTTTTACATTCTGAAAGTAATTAAATTATTATCTAAGTAATAATATCAAGAATAACACGTCAAAATATGTATGATAAATAAAACAATTATTAACCAAAACGTTTCTTTAACATGGAATTGATAAATAAATAGGCAATATAAAGTCATAAGTGAATCATATATGATATCATAGATATTATTATGGTTTTGTTATAAGTTAATAATATTTTCAAACCCACTATACAGGAATTTTGGACACATATGGAAGAAATCAGACCTAAGGTAAGGGATAATTTTTTAATCTCATTTTTATTTGAGATTATTTATACATAAGTATTTACTGGGGTATATTATCATCCACATACATGATTCCTAATTATGTAAAATTATTTCTATTATTATAAAAAATTAAAAGTTAATTTTACCCTTTGGTGAATTTTTATTAAACGGTGGGAAAGGAATCTTTTATCGTTATTCAATTTGAGGTACTTTTTGACTTTTCTAAAAAAAGTACAGGGAGAATGTTTTTTTTAACTTATACAGTATGAATGGATTTATATGGTTTCATGATACCTTATTTCCATGAAGCTTCCTCTATACTATTTCATGTTTGTTTTCAAATAAATTCTTTTCTTTTAAATTTGCGTGGCATTTTGAGAAAAGAAAACATTTTTGAAAAAGAAAGGATATTTTCCTCAAGAATTAAGTTCACGTGTTTTATCAAAATTATTTTCCATCTAAGATGACATAGGTTTATGTTTATATCCCTATTATTACTTTGATTTGATTGTTTTTATGATGGAATTATTTTTATGAAATCCATTAATTTTATATAAATTATGATGGAATGATGTTTAAGAAACCCATTTTTTTGTTCCTTGGGTTATTCAATGATGAATGGTTTATGTTTTTGTGGAACATGTAAGAATGATTTCATTATGAGATGGGTGAGAACTATATCTCCCTCCAATTCATTGGGTAAATATTTATATCTCATAAGATAGAAATTACAGTAATGAAAAGTAATTTTGGTTCAATAATACAGGGCTGGAAGGGAAAGTAAATCTGGTTCAGTAATACATGGTTGGAATGGCAAGTAAACCTGGTTCAGCAATGTACTTTGTCTATTATGATGGTCTTGGTAGTAATTTCTTGGCTACTATAGAAATCATATTATGTGCTTGTGTGTTGGCCACAATTCCATGTTTTATACAAATTCTATTTCCTCATGTTTCATGATTCTATTATGATTTATCCCTTATGAAATACCAAGATTTATTTTATGACTCAAGATTTTGGTATATGTTAAATGTGGTATGTTTTTTTCCAAAAGTTATGTTCATGTTTTTACATTATTATGTTTATGTTTTTTAAGATATTTTCCATGCTTACCATTACTAAGAATTTGAGCTCACCCCTTTTCATGTTTTATTTCCCCCAGTATTTGAAGAAAGGTATTAAGTAAGATGTGTCAAAAGGGGTTCTAGTTATGAAGGATAAAGCATGATATTCTATAAATGTTTTATGAACCACTTGTTTATAATTTTTAATTTCCAAAGGCACTAAACTAATACGGACTTTGGGTGTCTATTTCTTTCATGTATTAGGTATTCCACAAAAGTAATGTAATGTCTATATACATCAAGCTTGGGTCTTTGCAGTTGGTATCAAAGTGAATGTTTAGTAAAACTTTGAAAACTAGGATGGAAAAACTTTAGTGAGATCCCTAGAGATATTTATAAGGATATATCTAGGGATGTCATAAGGATAAGTCTAAGTATAGGTTACAATAATAGGGTTTTTTTAAAAATAATGACTAACCTAGGGTTAAACTGAAGATATATGAAAGAGCTCTATCTTGGATGCCCTCAAATGATCAATGATTTTTTGGGTACTTAGGTGAAATAGAGTGGCTGACCAAGGTCATTTTTCAAAGGAGGAAGTAAATTAAAACAAATTCTTAAAGGTATTCTAAAAAAATAGAATAGAATTAAAACACTACTTGAAAGGATGGGGGTTGTTTATATTTTATAAATCTAGAAGAAGTTTTCTGGAAGAATATTTTATTTTATTTTTTTGTTTTTAATTTTGAAATGTAAGTTGATCAACAAAGCACAACGAGAAGATATTTTTTTAGAAAACTATTTTTAGAAAGTGTAATTGATCTAACTCTACCTCTTAATTTACTTATTAATCATTATAATTTAAATCAATATCCACTTAATTATGATCCCCTAATTTGTTAACCCTCGAACCCTACAAGAGTTAAATTAACCACAAAGATGAAATTACTTAAACCCTAGGCTAGCTTCGGAACACGCAATCACAGCACCCTACTTTGATTATTTTTTTAAGGTTATCTTATGGTTAGTGGTTAATTAAAGCACATATCCATTCTAGAAATGAGGATGAATTGTGTTTAGGGATTATATTTTAACTCTACAAATTTATCCCGTGTGGTCTTGTATTGCCGATTAAGATCACGCTCTCACAATTTACACAAAAATCTCGACTTTGTGTGTTTTTGTGTTAATTGTTCAATTGATTTGTTAGTTTATTATAATTTAAAAACACAATTAATGGATCATATTAAGTTAATTATAGTATCTCAATGATTCAAAATAATTAAATGAAGAGGGTAGAAGATAGATCGATCACTAAAAAAATTACTCTTCCATGGGCGGTGTGGTCATCGTGGAGACTTTTTATATGAGAAAAGGATTGAAATGGTAGAACCCAATATCATCTCCACTATTGATTCAAACACAATTAGGAAGATTAAGATAATAATAAAAGGGAATAATTGAATAAAAATTCAAGATATAAACCTGAAAGAAAAGAAATAGAAAGAGGAGGTGGGAGATGAGAGCCTTTTTTGGAAGAGAGGTTTT
Source organism: Viscum album (assembly GCA_963277665.1). NCBI lineage: Eukaryota > Viridiplantae > Streptophyta > Magnoliopsida > Santalales > Viscaceae > Viscum > Viscum album. Next base: position 1,511,535,843 of record OY728158.1, read on the forward strand.
CACAAAGCCTTACTTCTTCCAAGAGTTGTGAGGGGCTCCCAAGAGACACCCTTCTGGAAACACCTTCCCAAATCCTAGAAAACCCTTCCCAAAGAGTGACAAATCAATTTAAATTGATTTTGTGAGGTCTAGGGTTACATAACTTTTTTAAGTGTGAAATGAAAACACGGAAAAATATTTTATTCCAAGTTTCACTAAATATTTGACCTCAAAAACGCCTGAATTGGCCGACATTATAGAAGGATTATTTGTTTCTAATTATGTCCCCGATATTCCCTCAAAAGTTGGGCTCAATACAATCCCAAATGAAAACTATATGGCCCAAATGGTTAAGTAATGTCCAATCTGGATGGTTCTGTCCATCTTTGTCTTCATGGCCCCTTTACTCCCCCCAAATGCACGATCCAGCTCCCATATCATAAATAAAATTTGTATCCCATTAATTCAGGAACACAGTTACAAAATTTTAAGTAAAAATATTTTACATAACAATATTTATGCTCGAAATACTACAGTGAATTTTAAAAGGGTAAAACTAGATTTTTCATCAAATTTGAAAATGAATGATCTAATCCCAAATATTTCATAATTGAATATATTTAGCACAATGTGAGGAAATTATGTTATTTATTATAAATAAAATATTCAAAAAAATAGTTTTTTATCAAATCCCCCACACTTAACCTTTTTCACTCCTGGGAAAAACCTCATATCAAGTAAAGATCAATATTAAATCAAAACGATTTTAAAAAACATATCATTGGGATCCAACAATTCCACATCAAGAAATAGAAGATATAATAACTCATAAACAACATTATTTAAATTTCTCTATTTATATCATTCAATATATTTCCACTTCATTTATCCTCCCATGCACAAAACACTTACCTCACTTGAATTTTCTCTTATCACACAAATGTCAATTTATAAATTTTTCTCATCCAAACTCATACATGGGTCACCATAGGCTTGATAAATTCCTACATCACGACCTGATGTGAGTCAAGGACATATGTTTATCAGGAGGACTTTTAGGGTTGTTCTTTGGCTTTCGGTTGGTAGGATTTAGATGTGAAAAACTCTGAGGCTGAATGAGGAGGGATTGACTCTTTTTGAAGAAAAAGTACATTAATCTAATTTTCACTTAAATATGGTCTAATCATTAATACCCTTATCATCAATTCAGCTCCATCATCATGAAAAGTCATGGAAAGGTTACACCATTCATCATTCAGTAACAAAAATTTCAATATTCTCAAACATGATTTTCTTGAAAGCTCCAGATAGGCACTACTTTCTTCCTCTATTAGAAGCTCGAGAGAAGGCAAAACTTCACTTATCATGAAAGATCCAAAAAAGGCACAGCTTTTAATATAATGATTTTCTTTAGTAGCAAACACATATCTTCAGAATTTAATTTTCCACCCAACGTATCATAGAATGTGGTAGCACAGAACAAGATAGCTTCTCCCACACTTAAGTTCAACTAGATTATGCAATTTCACTTCAAGAGTTGGTTGGGTAAGGAAAATTGGATTGTAATGTGGCTAACCTAACAGGTTATTCATGGATTCTAAGGGATACAAGGATTAAATGTTCAAGGTAGTCCATTATAAAAAAGGATTCTTTGAAATATGGGCTTTAATACCAAACAAATGTCTCAATCATTTAAACATAAGTACCTCAAACCCTCAAGTTTTGATAGGAATAAATCAAATTCTGGTTAAATCAAGCATGGTTTGGTTCTCTCAAGAAGTGAGGTGAATGTAAAGAATATGAAAATAATGGTTTAGAAGCCTCACAGGAAATTTATTTCAAATATAAAGACAGTGAGATGTGGCTTGGGATTCAAAATTCAGTGTACTTTTCATGAAATTACTAAATATTTGAACTTGAAACAAAGTCATTTCAGCATTCATTTAAGCTTTGTTTCGAGGGATAAATTGTTTCACTTATTGATATGAATTTAAAAATGTTTATAAGAATCATTTTAGCTCAAAATTTTTAAAAACACACAGGAAATTGAAAAATAAACACACAAAATTTGAAAAACACAAAGTTTTGTTTTGTTTTTTTTAAACAGGAAAACAAGTGAAATTACTAAACTAAAAGGTTACCTCCCCCACACTTAAAATATTTCATTGTCCTAAATTTTAACCCATGAGATGATATATTCACATGAAATTCATAATTTTAAATAGGAAAAAGAATAAAAAAGATAAAGGGTTAGAAACAACTTGATATGCTCAAGTGATGATGGGGTCATGCAGAGTGATAAAATCCACTGCATCAGTAGGAAGTCCCTCAATGTATCTCTTCAAACGTTGACCATTGACTATAAAGAACCTTCCTGTGTCCTCCTATGTGATATCCATTGCACCATAAGGAAAAACATTCGTCCCAACATAAGGACCTAACCATCTGGAACGCAACTTACCAGGCATCATCTTTAGTCGTGAACTATAGAGAATGACTTTCTCTCCAACATGAAACTCCCTTTGTTGGATAATTTTGTCATGAGATTGTTTTGATCATTCCTTGTAGAGACTTGAGTTCTCATATGAAGACAATAGAATCTTTTCAAGCTCTTGAATCTGAAACTTCCTTTGGATTCCATCTTGGGCTAAATCCATGTTATATTTCTTTATAGCCCAATAAGCCTGATTCTCAACTTCCACGGGGAGATGACACACTTTCCCAAAAACAATCTGAAATGGGTACATACCAATGGGTGTCTTGTATGCTATCCTATAAGCCCACAATTCATCATCCAAGCGCTTGCTTCAATCCTTCCTATTTGGATGCATGGTTTTCTCTAAAATCTATTTCAACTCACGATTTGAAACCTCAGCCTGGCTATTTTTTGGGGGTGGTATGGTGTTGATGTTTTGTGTATCACCCCATAATTATAAATGAGGGAAGCCAAATTCTGATTGCAGAAGTGTGTCCCTTGGTCACTGATGATGGACTTCGATACTCCAAACCTACAAAAAAAATTCACTTTGACAAAGTCCACAACAACATGAGAATCATTAGTCCTGGTGGCCTTAGCCTCCACCCATTTACTCACATAATCAACCACAACCAAAATGTACAAAAAACCAAAGGAACTAGGAAAAGGACCCATAAAAATCGATGCCCCATACATAAAAAAATCTCACATAATAGTATGGGTCATTGGGGCATCTCATGTCTCCTAGAAATGTTCTCAGTGTGTTGGCAACGAGAGAATGACTTAAAAAACACATGGGAATCATGGAATAAGCTAGGCCAATATAATCCATAGTCCAAAACTTTCCTAGCTATCTGTTGGGGTCTAAAGTGTCCACCACAAGAAAGTGTATGATAGGATTGTAGAACAGACTCAAACTCATGATCAGGAACACACCTCCTAATAACTTGGTCACTACACATGCGCCATAAGTAGGGATCATACCATGCATAAAATCTAGACTCACTCTTTAACTTTTGGACTTGATGTTTCTTTAAATTTGCAGGGATTTTAGATGCAACAAGGTAGTTCACTAAATCTGCATACAAAGAATGCATACCTGAGATGGAATAAAGATGCTCATCGGGGAAAGTGTCCCAAAGTGGTATCTGGTCCAAGGTGCCATCCTCTAGTGTGTGAGTAAGCCTACTCATGTGGTCTACTACTAGGTTTTCTGACCCCTTTTTGTCCTTTATCTAAATGTCAAATTCTTGAAGAAGGAGCATCCATCAGATTAGCCTGGGCTTTTCATCTGGCTTCTTCAAGAGGTACCTCAGAGCTGCATGGTCAGAAAAAACAACTACTTTAGAGCCCAATAAATATGAACAGAATTTATCTAAAGAGAATATAATAGAAAGAAACTTCTTTTCCATGGTTGTGTAGTTTTATTGGGCTGAATCCAATGTCCTCAAATCATAGGCGATCACATGTGAACGTCCCTCCACCCTCTAAGATAAGACATCTCCAACTACAAAGTTGGAGGCATCACACATAAGCTCAAAAGTAATCTCCCATCGTGGGGGATATATGATCAGTGGAGTGGTCAGACACTTATTTATCTCATCAAAGGAAGTCCTTCAAGAATCATCAAACACAAAATAAGAATCCTTTTGAAGTAATCGTGACATAGGAAGAGAAATATTACTAAAATATTTGATTAAGTGCTGATAAAATCATGCATGCCCTAAGAAATATCTAACATCACGAACTCATGAAGGATATGGTAAGGATGAAATAATTTCTATCTTAGATCTATCAACCTCTATCCCATGTTTTGACACTACATGCCCTAAGACAATACCATACTCTACTATGAAATCACACTTTTCAAAGTTCAAGACCAAATTCTTTTCAATACAACGATTCAACACCTTTCCCAAACTACTTAGACATTCATCAAATGAAGACCCATAAACTGTAAAATCATCCATGAATAACTCCATTCAGGTCTCAAAAAAATCAGAAAAAATACTCACTATGCATCTATGGAAGGTACCTGGGGCATTGCAAAGTCCAAATGGCATCCTTCGGTAGACAAATGTACCGAAAGGACCAGTGAATGTTGTCTTCTCTTGATCCTCCGGAGCAATAGGAACCTAAAAATATCCAGAAAATACATCCAAGAAACAATAATGTGTTTTCCCCACAAGTCTCTCAAGCATCTGATCAATAAATGGGAGGGGGAAATGGTCCTTGCGAGTAGATTGATTTAGTTTCCTATAATCAATACACACATGCCAACTGTTTTGTACCCTCATCAGAACTAAATCCTCTTTATCATTTTTTACAACTGTAACACCACTTTTCTTAGGCACAACCTGAAGAGGACTCACTCGCTGGGAATCTGAAATGGGATAGATTATACCTTCCTCGAGTAATTTTTCAATCTCTTTTTTAACAACCTCCAAAAGTGCTGTATTGAGTCTCCTTTGTGGTTGCCTCACCGGTTTAGCCCCATCCTACAAAAGAATCCTATGCATGAAAATGGAGGGTCTAATACCTGATATGTCAACCAAGGTCCACCCAATTTCCCTGATGTTCTCCCTCAAAAGATTCAAAAGTTTTTATTTATGTTCAAAAGGGATATTGTTAGCAATGATAACAGGTAATTTCTCACCACTTAACAAGTATGAATATTTGAGATTTGGTGGCAATGGATTGAGTTCCAGTGTAGGGGCGGTTTATGGATGAAGACATAGAAGGAACTGAAATATGTGCACAAAGAGCATCAGTATCAGAATATAAATCATCAAAATCAGAGAATAAAGCATCAAATCCATCATCATGCTCAACAGCCATGTCATAATCAGAGTTCACATTATCAAAATCAGAATATGATTCCATTTAAAAATAAAATATAAGAGAGTCTTGTGCATTAGAAATAGGTGTGGAAGTACTCTTAGACATCAAACTAGAACCAATACTCATAATCTTCCTAAGCATAGAACAATCAAATTCCATGGGGTTTTTATTTGGTGGTTCAAAATGTGAGATAACAAATGAAAAATGATCCTCTGAGGGGTACTTAATGGAATCCATAACATTAAATATCACAACTTCATCCCCAAATTCCATGTAAAGTGTACCCTCATTGACATTTATGATAGTTTTTGTTGTTTTGAGGAAGGTTCTACCTAAGATAATGGGAGCATGAGAACTTATCTGATCGTCCTCCATTTTAAGCACGTAGAAATATGTTGGGAAGACCATGTCTCTTACCTGGACAAGTACATCCTCAAGGACTCCCGCTGGTCATGTTATAGCTCTATTTGCCAAATCCACCACTACTCTCGTCAGCTTCATCTCACCAACCTATAGAGAAGAGAATACAGAGTGAGGCATCACATTTATGGAAGCTCCCAAATCACAAAGTGAATCAGAAAACTGCAACTCCTCTATGGTTCATGGGATGGTGAATGTCTCTGGATCCTTTCACTTTTTCACCATTGCTATAGTTGGTGTAATTAGTACCAACACATTCCTTCCAAGATTTATCCTCTCATTTCCCTTGATCCCTCTTCAATTGGTACAAAGTTCTTTTAAGAATTTCACATACCTTGGAATTTGATTAATGGATTCAAGTAGAATAATGTTGATCTCCACACGCTTGAATGTGTCTAAAACCTCCTTTTTCATTGCTTCTTCAGCCATCTTCTTGGTTTGAACAACCCTATTTGGAAAAGGAAGGGGTTTAGGAGGAACATCATTAGTCTTATTCATACCTTTATCTTTATCCTTGGGTTGATCATCAGTTGATGTGGAATTGGGATTTTTTGGAGTTGAGGTGAATCCTAGTGGAATGGTAGGTGGAGAAGCATTAGTTGTCTACTTCCCACTTCTCAATGTGATGGAAATGACATTATCCTTTGGATTTGGAGTGGGTTGGGAAGGTATATTTCCGGAATTATTACTTACAAGTTTATGGAGGGCGGTGGAAATATGGCTCATTTGAGTCTTCAACTCCCTCAGCTCTGAACCTTGAATCTTCAGCTCATTCTGTTGATTAAGAACAATTTTCTTCAAAAGGTCATCAGTGTTATAATATACCTTTGTTGGGGGATTCTTTTGTTGATGGCTTATTGATACTTGGGCTTCAAATCTCCTTTAGGGTTGTTGAAAACCTTGCTGGTAAGGTGGAGGCTGCTGGATGTTTTGTTGAAAGGGTGGCCTTTGTTGTTGTCTAGATCCATACCTCATGTCTGATTGATCCTTCCACCCTTGGTTATATGTTGGAGAAAATTAATCAAACTTCTTTTGGGGGTATGGCTATTGTTGCTACTGATATGGTCTCCCTAAGAATATTGTTGCACAATCCTATATCTCTTGTAGTTATGGGCAACAGTCAGTTGGGTGGATTATCTCAGTGCAAATGCTACAAGGTCTTGAAGGAGGGGGTTGGGATGTATTTTGTGCCAAAGAAATCTGATGTACTCCCCTGACATGTGGTGTACCTCGATCACCAAATTTTTAGGAGTTTTGGAACATTTTTTCAATCAACGCACGTGAAACTACTGGTGTATTGTCCACAAATGCTCCTCCAGCTGCAGCATCCACCATGATTCTCTCCATAGGTGTGAGTCCTTCATAGAATTATTAGATGAGGAGTTTTTCACTGATTTGGTGATGTGGGCAGCTTACACACAACTTCTTAAATCACTCCCAGTACTCATACATTGACTCTTCTTGGGATTGCTTGATCCTGATATCTCCTTACAAATGGAAGTGGTCTTTGATGCTGGAAAAAATCTCTGAAAGAAAAGACTTTTCAAATCATTCCATCAAGTTACATCTTCAGGTTGTAAATAATACATCCAGTCTTTCGTAGCTCCATCAAGTGAGAATGGGAATGCAATTAATTTGATTTGGTCTTCAAAAACATTTCTGGGTTTAAGGGTTGAGCAAACAACATTAAATTTTTTCAAATTTTTGTTTGGATCCTCACCAGATAATCCATGAAACTTTGGAAGAAGATGAATTAACCCAGATTTTAGTTCAAAGTTCTATTTGAGATTCGGGTATGAAATACAATTTGGTTGACAGTTAATATTCAGTGCAGCCAATTCTCAAATAGTTCTATTAAGTTCATTTCCATTATTTTCATCCATTGGTTATTTTTTTATAGTTTAATTTGAATTTCTTCCAATTTTAATGTTCTGAAAGTGGAGGACTTCTCCAATTAGTTGAATATCGAAACTTCCTGTAGACTGAGAATGTCTTATTCGAGCCCTAAGGTTGCGTTCAATCTCATGGTCAAGATCTAAGAGATATTCGGGATTATTTTGTGTCATAAATCAAATAAAAATGAAAAGTATGAAAGTGGATGATATTAAAGTAAAAATAAGAAGTTTGATTTGATGATCCAAAAATAAATAGAAGATAATAAAAGAAGAAGAAAATAAAAATTCAGATTGGGTAAAGAAGGTAAAAAAGAAAGAGGAAGAGAATAAAATGTAAAATAAAATAAATACCTCTAATTGGTTGAAATAATTACTTGCCTCCCCGGAAACGGCACCAATTTTAAAGAGCGATGTCATGGGATCCCTCAAATGATTAATGGTTTTTGGGGTACTTAGGTGCAGTAGAGTGGCTGACCAAGGTCGTTTCTCAAAGGAGGACGTAAATTAAAACAACTTCTTAAAGGTATTCTAAAAATAAAATAGAATAGAATTAAAAAACTACTTGAAAGGATGGGGGTTGTTTATAGTTTATAAATATAGAAGAATTTTTCTGGAAGAAGATTGTTTTTTTTTAATTTTGAAATGTAAGTTGATTAACAAAGCACAACGAGAAGATATTTTTTTTAGAAAACTATTTTTATAAAGTGTAATCGATATAACTATACTTCTTCATTTACTTATTAATCATTATCATTTAAATAAATATCTACTTAATTATGATCCTCTAATTTGTTAACCCTCTAACCCTACAAAAGTTAACTTAACTACAAAGATGAAATTACTTAAACCCTAGGCTATCTTTGGAACACACAATCACATCACCCTGCTTTGATTGTTGTTCTAAGGTTAGCTTATGGTCAGTGGTTAATTAGAGAACATATCCATTCTGTAAATGAGGATTAATTGTGTTTAGGTATTATATTTGAACTCCACAAATTTATCTCGTGTGGTCTTGTATTACTGATTAAGATCGCGCTCTCACAATTTACACAAAATCTCGACTTCGCGTGTTTTTGTGTTAATTGTTAAATTGATTGATTAGTTTCTTATAATTTAAAAACACGATTCATGGATCATATTAAGTGAATTATATTATCTCAATGATTCAAAATAATTAAATGAATAGGTTATAAGATAGATCGATCACTAAGAAAATTACTCTTCCATGGGTGGTGTGGTCATCATGGAGACGTTTTGTATAAGCAAAGGATTGAAAGGGTAGAACCCAATCTCTTCTCCACTCTTGATTCCAAACCAATTAGGAAGATTAATAGAATAATAAAAGGGGAGAACAATAAAGATTAATTGAAGAAAAAATCAAGATAAAAACATGAAAGAAAAGAAATATAAAGAGGAGGTGGGAGAGGAGAGCCTTTTTTGGAAGACAGGTTTGCACAAATGTTTACTTCTTACAAGAGTTGTGAGGGGCTCCCAAGAGACACCATTTTGGAAAAACCTTTCCAAATCCTCTACCATCCTTCCTAAATAGTGAAAACTCCCTTTAAATATAATTTGTGAGTGCTATGGTTACATAACTTTTTTAAGTGTGAAATGAAAACTCGGCCAAATATTTTATTCCAAGTTGAACCGCATAGTTGACTTCCAAAACGCGTGAATTGTCCGGCCTTATAGCAGGATTATTTGTTATTAATTATTTCCCCGAGCTTCTGTCAAAGGTTGGGCTCAATCCAAGCCCTTATGAAGAATATATGGCCCAAATGGTGAAGTAATGTTCAATCTGAATGGTTCTGTCCAGCTTTGTCTTCATATCCCATTTACTCCCCTCAAATGCACAATCCAACTCTCATGTCCTAAATAGAATTTGTATCCCATTAAGTCAGAAACACATTTACAAAATTTTAAGTCAAAATATTTTACATAACAATATTTATTCCCGAAATACTATAGTGAATTTTAAAAGGGTAAAACTGGATTTTTCATCAAATTTGCAAAATGAATGATCTAATCCCAAATATTTCATAATTGAACATATTTAGCACAATGTGAGGAAATTATGTCATTTATTATCAATAAAATATTCAAAAAAATAGATTTTTGTCAATATCATAGATTGAAATATTATAAGTAATTTACCTTACTTATGTGTTTCTAATCTCTGATATGTATTTCTCTCACTTTTCTTTCTGGACTTAGTCAATATCCAGAACTACGTAGAACATATTTTAACATTGAATGTTTTAGATTTGAAAATTATGGGAATTATTAATATCGATTTCCTAAGTGGAAATATAATTAAGAGAATCATAATGATGGTATGACTATTGGTCATACTAATGAGGATAGAGAGATTTTAAATGACATGTGAAAGGTATGTGATGTTATTCAAGTATTTTTTATATTAAACCTAAGAAGATTGAAGTTGAGAAACCTTAAGACATGATTCATATTTTAGGAAATATGAATATGATGGATCCTGAGTAATGGTTTAAGAATAAAGTTGGATGATTGAGTTGTATATATTTTAGGATTCATAGATTATGTTATATGAATCATGAAATATATAAGTGTTTTCAGTATAAGTTTTTCATTAAGGATTGGAATGGATATGTTGAATAGTTTTAAGGATCCAAAAAGGTGATTTAATGGTATGGTGATATACTTATAGAACACATGATTATGGGAAAGATAACCCTTAATATGTCCCTTATGTTTAGATAATGATTTTGGGATATAGATATGTTGGAATTTAGTAAATAAATTGGATAATGCTAGTATCTTGGGAACAAATTATGGAGTCGTTGACAAGTGGTTTATGCTATCATGGTTGAAGTATAAATTTTTTTGGGACTTAAGGAATATATCTAATAAATTTTTTAATAAGGAAACATGTATGTTTTCAATAAGGATATATGGTAATTTAGGTTATTACCATGACTCAAGAGAATGCATAATGAAGTCATTAAAATATTTATAATGTGACCAAAAAGATATATCTTATGATATATGGGGGATAAATGAAGGTATTCACATGATTTCTATATGACCATTCTTGTAATTGTTTTTTTAGTATGAGTTTGGACAAAAGTATTTTTTATAAGCCTAAAGGTTGGAATGGATTAAGTTGGACATCAGATAGTATTGTTTAAGGCTAAAACTTTTTTTAATATTATTTCATTAATGTTATAATAATATAGCTTTAGAAAAAGGACAACTCGCAGGATGGGCGACAACCCTTCGCATCGGACAAGGCTGCAGGAATCGAACCCACAACCGAAGTTTGATAGACCTTTATCACCTACCAATGGCTTACGGGAAGTCCCTACTTAGTATAAATTAGTATTAGTTTATTTAAGCGGTATGATATATAAAGTATAAGTCCATTTTTGGAACCATATATGATTAATATCACCATAGATGGACTTATGTATATTTGATAACATGTGCTAAACTTTTTTTATAAAGAAAAATCGAATAACCAATCATTATATTTATGGATTGCATGATCTTCTAACACTTCAGGAATAAAAAACTTAACTTCATTTTTTGAATAAGAGATGAAGTGTAAATTGTTCAAGGCACAACCAACGATGATATTGTACTGAAATCAAGTAAGTATTTCTTCTCATGTTCTTAAACTTAAGGAAAAGGATCTTGAAAACCAAAAATGTTATCCTAGTACCTTCTTATCTGATGAATTCGATGGTCCCTTAAATCAACGCAGATTTATGGTTTTCTGGTTGTTAACTTTCTCCAAACCTTGTTCTCTATCACTATCCATCAGAACTTGATGGTTATATTTTTTTTCCACATTCATGTTTTCACTTCCCACCTATGTTCTCCTATATGGAAACCCAGTGATGAGTTACTTTGGGTAACCGTTATGTTTCAAATGTTCCTTTTTAAAATGAAGTTTTAGTATTTCTTTTTACGATTTGGGTTTCCATGAAAGAAACATTTAAGTAGTAAACCTGTTATAAACCCGATGAATTTAGAAGGAGAAATTCATTTAGGGGGGGTATAATGTAACACCTTAAATTTTTATGGACCATTTTTTTGAATAAATTAAAATTTTCATTTATATCTTTCAATTCACTAAGTCAAACATTCCTTTCACAATAAACTAACTTGTCGTATGTTACATGCAACACTGAGTTGGTGTACGATACACGCAACACTGAGTATAGATTTTATTCAATGTATAAAAGAACTATGTTTGGATTATGTTATAAAAAATACCAAAGGAATATTTCACTATATGAAACACTAACTTGGATTACGTTACATGCAAGAACAACCTTCCTCAATAGCTCGTGTTGTACGCAATACCGAGTTTCACTAAACAGCGATATATTATTAAAATATTATTATTAAATGGGATATAAACTAGAAATTATGAATAGTATTAACCACATTTTAAATTTTATAAAGAATTAAAATTCATCTTATGTATTTTATATACATAATATAAGAACAAATTCAATTTTTCAGATCAAAGAAGTATTTTTCAAACAATGCAGTTTTACCACCTTTTGATGGCGCACCCATTTCAAATATAGTTTTTAATAATTTTATATATTATATTTGACAAAATAAACTTATTTTTTGGAATAGGGACATCAGAATTTACCTTGAATTAAATTTTGGTCTTTTTCTGATGAAATTCATATTTTAATGAATAGTGAAAAATACTGTATTTTAATTCAAAATTTCCTTTTTGTCTAATTTATTTATATATATATATTATATTTTTAATTGTTTTTAAATTATAATTGGATTATTTCTTATCATTTAATCCAATTTTGGTCATTGGAATTAATATCACATTTAAATTGGATATAAACACATGTCAATCTTTTGATAGTTTTTACTTCTTAAAACCCTTCTTTTTGGTTTTGACAATAGTAATTGATTTTAAATTAATTTATACCAATTCTATGTTTTGAATTTAGAAAAATGGATTCTTTATTTCGAATCATGATTTCCAAATTGTGTAAATAGGTACCTTTTATTTTTAGACATTATGAATAGTATCTTCAGTAATTATTTTTATTTACCATGGTTAAAGTGTAAATGAGGTAAATAAGGGTAACAAATAATATTGTAATAATATAAAACTACCCTAACACATGTCCTAATCCTATTGTATGAGATATGGCCGACCATGATCATCATTGTTTTTTGATTTTATGACCCCATGGAGCCACTTGGGTGTGACAATAACCTTATTATAATTTTTAATTTAAAGTAAAGAGAAATATAACATAAACATGTATATTTTACTAAAAAAAATTAATATAGGGTTATATAACTGATCTATTTGACTATAAATAGTCATTAGAAATATAAAAATATTTCCTACATCATGGTATTTTATTTATAATTTTTATACATTAAATAAATAAATTTATTTATGACACAATGATGATGTACTGATTACTATATGAATGAAATATTCAAATAAATGATATTATAAATATTAAAATAAATGTAATTTGAACATTTTGATGCCATAAAATAATTTTTTTAATGACATTGACATGTTACAAATTCGTTAATTCCTTTTTTGAAGGATTAAAGTTGTTATGACTTTAACAAAAATCAATTACTAAATAGTATCAAAATTAAGATAAATGAGTTTTTAAAACAAATATTATTTTATTAAATGATTTAATAGTCCTAAAATTATAATATTCAACCAAATAACTTATATAATGTTACAAATGTCATAAATGATCCACTTGAGGTTCTATTTTCATATTATAGTAACTATAGTAACCATATATTATGAAAAATACAAGAAGACATGGTAAGAGTTAATGTTTTTAACTAAGGGTTGAAGTTAAAAGACAAGGTTAATTTTGGGACCTAATCCTGTCTAAAACGTATTGGTTGAAAGTATTTAGACCCATGATCATATTATATTAGAAATAAATGGGTTTTTAACTATTATAAATCAAAAATAAATTTATAATAAATTAGTATTTAAAAACTTTCCTAAAGTGCCCCTCACCTCTCCTATAAAAGAGAAATTATTCTCTTTTAATCACACCTCTAAAGCCCTTTTTCTCAGCCAAAACCTGACCATTTCCTATACCAAATTTCCTAAATTCAACCAAAATTCCACAATTCTGGCATAAATCAATCCTAAGGATACCTTTTGTTCAAATCAAAAGGAGATACTAAAAAAGGAGGTAATTTTTTTATCACCTATATTAAAATTCTTTTCTTCTTCTACATCCTCTTATTATGTTGTTTCTATAATAAAGTAATAAATAAAGTATATTATACATTCTGAGATTTTATTATAATTATGGGACAACATTATACCTCCTTTTATCTATCCTACTAATAACAATATCACTATGCATATGTACGTACGGTTTACCGTCTCCTCGTTGTGGTGTAATTTCTTATTCAAAAATACTTAATTTGGATAGGTATAATGATGATTATAATGGATTTAAATAATGAATATAACATTATAATTATTCTTTATAATTAATATATCATCCAATTTCATACCATTTAACCATTAAGTGAATGATATCGTCACATGTGCGTACGTACGGCCTACCGTCTCCACGACGCGATGAGATTCATTCTCCACGTTAATCATTCAAGAATGATTATAAAGTATATATAATAAATAATAATAAAATATATGAAATAATAATTCTAATAGATTTATGTTTATATATATATATTTCATTTACTTTCTTCTATTCAATTCAATAAGGAAACGGAAACAGCGTTCATGCGTACGTACGGCCTGCCGTCTCCATGAACGGTGTATTCCATTTCATTTATCTATCTATTATACTGAATATTTATGATATATAAATAATTTTTTACATTATTTAAGTAAGTAAATCATGATCTAAGTAATAAGATCAAGAATAAAAAGTCAAAACACGTACGATAAATAAAACGATTATTACCCAAAATGTTGATTTAACATGGAATTGATAAATAAATGTGTAATATAAAGTCAGAAGTGAATCATATATGATATCATAGATATTATTATGGTTTTGTTACAAGTTAATAATATGTTTAAACCCACTATAAAGGAATTTCAGACACATACATAAGAAATCAGACCTAAGGTCAGGGATAATTTTTCAATCTCATTTTTATCCGAGATTGTTTATACACAAGTATTTACTGGGGTATATTTGTCATGAAAATCCATGTTTCCTAATTATTTAATACTATTTATATTATTTTAAATTTATTTAATGTTTATCATACCCTTTGGTGAACTTTTATTAAATGGTATGAAATGAATCATTTGTCATTATTTGATTTGAGGTACTTTTTTATTTTTCCAGCAAAAGTACGAGGAGAATGTTTTTTTAACTTATACAGCATGAATGAATTTTTATGGTTTCATGACACATTATTTCCATAAAGCTTCCTATACACGATTTAAAGTTTATTTTCAACTAAATTCTTTTCTTTTAATATTTTGTGACATTTTGAGAAAAGAAAACATTTTTGAAAAAGAAAGGATATTTTCCTCAAGAATTGTGTTCACATGTTTTATCAAAATTATTTTCCATATAATATGACATAGGGTTATGTTTCTATCCCTTTTATTACTTTGATTTGATTGTATTTATGATGTATTTATTTTTATGAAATCTATTTATTTTATATAAATTATTATGGAATTATGTTTAAGAAACTCTTTTTTTGTTTCTTGGGTTATGATATGATGAATGGTTTATGTTTTTAGGGAACATGTAAGAATGATTTAATTATGAGATAGATGATACCTATATTTCACTACAATTAATTGGGTAAATATTTATATCTCATGAGATATACATGACTGGAATGGAAACTAAATCTGGTTCAGTAATACAGGGCTGAAATGGCATGTAAATATGGTTCAGCAATACATGGTTGGAATGGAAAGTAAACCTGATTCAGTAATGGAATTTTTCCACCATGATGGTCTTATAATAAATGTATTAGCTACTATGTAAATCATATTATGTGCTTATTTTTATTCTATAATTCCATGTTTTATACCAATTCTATTTTCTCATGTTTCATGATTCCATTATGATTTATGCCTTATGAACTACCAATATTTATTTCATGACCCAAGATTTTGTATATGTCAAATGAGGTATGTTTTTGTTTCAAAAGTTATGTTCATGTTTTTATATTCTTATGTTTGTGTTTTTTAAGATATTTTCCATTCTTACCCTTACTGAGCATTTGATCTCACCCCTTTTCATGTTTCTTTTCCCCTAGGATTTGAATAAGGGTATTAAGTAAGATGTGTCAAAAAGGGGTTCTAGTTATGAAGGATAAAGTAGGAGATGATATAGATGTTTTATGAACCAGTTGTTTTTGTTTTCCAGTTTCCAAAGTCAGAAAATAATACAGTCTTTAGGTATATGTTTGTGTCGTGTATTAAGTATTCCGCAAAAGTAATGTAATGTCCATGTACATCAATCTTGGGTATTTACATGGATGATTAATATAAATATTTTTTATTATATTTCCATGTTTTTTGTATTATATACCTAATCTTACAAAGTCATTATACTTTAAAATCCTTAGTTTGTATTTTATGGTTGATTATGCTTATAATCATGTACTAATATGTGTATGATGATAAGTTTTTTGTTGATCCCTTATGGGTTTAGGAATTTATGTCCCCATAATCATAACTATGCCACCCATGATTTGGAGTTAATGGTAGTTGTGTTTGCACTGAGGTTGTGGCATCATTACCTCATCGACAAGCACTTTGTGGTTTTCACAAACCAAAAGTGCCTAAAATATGTTTTCTATCAATGGAGTGTGAATCTATGATAGAAAAAGTGGATGGAGTTTCTTTAGGATCATTATTTTGAGATCTTTTACACCCCAAGTAAGGGGAATGCATTCGACAATGTGTTGAAAAAGAAGTCATGAGGAGATGTGGTTTGAGAGTCTGCATATTTTGGGAATGGTATAGAGGAGCTTGCAGTGATGTATATTATTAGTGGAGAGAGAGGTGGTGAAGGTCTTCTTTACATAGATAGAATTTTACTCAATACCAATGGTTCAAAATCATTGTTATAGGCTGGGGAACCTTTGGTATAGCCTATACTAATGGTTCTCCAAACTGTTGGGTATAGGGTTGTTGGGAAATTCCTATACTAACGATTTTTAGTAAACCATTGGTATAGGGTCAGTAGAATTTTGTTTTAACCAACGTTTTAAAAAAAAAATTGTATAGAAACACCCCCCCCCCCATTACCCAAACCTGTGGCACTACCAACCTACCCACATAACCTGCAACATCCACCAAAACCTTCTCAAATAGCCACCAGCCACTAGAACCTGCTCAAATAGCCACAGAATCCACTCCATCATCTGACCTTGGTCAATTACCTACAAACAAACACCAACCAATATACAAACAATTATAATAGAAGAAACAGATTAATTCATTCAGTCAGTGATAATACACATTCAAAACATAGCATATATTCATTCAGGACTAACCATCAAACATAAAATGTTATAAATATTAGTCAAAAATGTAAAGGATCAATTTTTCTATCATCACCATAAATATTTTCACCATTATCCTTTTCATCATCCTCACCCTCATCCTCATTGTTAGCCTTTCCTTTATCCTCACCATAATCTTCACCATCATCCTTCCAATCATCCTCTCCGTTTCTATTACCATCACTAGGAATATCATCATCCTGAAAAACATTAGAACTGCTGCCCAGTGCACTATATAACGTATGCATTGTCGACATATATGCATCAGAAGTTGTGGTGGTATCTAGTGTAATTAATGGAAATAATACTTCAATAAATTTCAAAAAATTATTATTTTAACTTTGATTTCATTCATGCTCGTGTATGACCATTTTTTCATCCTTTTCTGTAAATACCCGAGCCCGAGATACCAGACTCATCCCTTATAAATGCTATGTATAATTTTTATAAAATAAACAAAAAACAATACACAAGATCTAATTTAATACAAGGAACTTTCACAAATCTAGGTTTTAGAGGATTTGATACATGACATACAACTAAACTGAAAAAAATAAAAAGAGATAAACAAAGAATACTTCATGTGCATTAACTCCTTAATCGAAGAGAACACCATCAGATACTCTATTAGTCCTATAGAAAATAATTTAAAATAAGGAGTGAGCATTAAATATTTTTAGTAAGGGGTTTTAAAATATTTGATAAAACTGTTTTAAATATTCTTTTTGAAAATACTTTTGAAAAATAAAAATTAGAAATTCCCTTTTTAAAACATCATTTGAAATTACATATGATTTAAAATTACTAAATCCCTTTAGAAAATACTTACGTTCAAAATTTATTTAAACATATTCCAGTGTTTTTATAAAAATAATATGCAAGCTTCTGAAAAAAAACACTATTTTTGAGGCCACCTGAATCGTTAAAAACTGTCTTGGGCCTACCCACTTAGAGAAGGATGGGTTCACTCTCCAATGACCTTCCATATTTACAAAGATCATGTGTCAAATTTTCTGGAAACATTTTAATCTTTCTTTACTTACTTATACTTTCACTGGGGGTTTTAATTTTTGAAAACATGTTACTGTATTAAAATACACATTTACACTTATTTTATGTACATTCATAAATGCATGATCATTCATTGAATATCACTTGCGAGTTTGGTTACAACCAAAATTCATTCCATATGCCTTTTCATAAACTGTCTATGTATTCAATCTTTCTTTCGTGGAATAAATTTTTTATTCACATAAATAATTGATCTTCTTAAAATAATCATAATAATTAATTATGTTCCCCACATAAAATTATAAAGGAAATGTTTAAAATAAAACACTTTCAAATAAATCCCTGTACTTATTAATTTAGGGATTAAACCTTAAATTTTTAATTGAAACCATGAATACATTATAAATTAAACAAATGTCTTTGTTATGAAAAAATGCATGGCCATGTTTATATACAGATACAATGTCCCTAATTTTGAGATAACATGATGACATGTTATGTGCATTTTTTTAGAAACATGGCGATAAAATTATGAACATATAAATAACCATTTCATACACATATATATATAATTGAAATTGAATTTAAAACACTCATCATCACGGAATAAATACATGTTTGAGAAAAACATCAATAAGTGAGAATATTCATTGGATAAATTAATATGATATCAAATTAATTATAAACTTTTATAATAATATCTGTTGTGAAATATTTACTAGAACATAACATAATATATTCATTTAATGTGGAATATCAAATCATAAGAAGATAATCAAACTCACTACACAACCATGAATTAAAACATGAATTAATAATTAAAAAAGAGTTCTTTAAAATTATAATATGAATACTATAAATAAATAATATTTCTTTCATTAAAAGTTCAGAAAATAATTATAAATAGATGGATAGATATACATATATATATATATATGTCTTAAAAATATGCATAGTTTGAAAAAATTAAAATCTACCATTGGAAAACCAAAAATAAAACCCATTCTAAGGGTTCTCTTAAAATAAAATAGCATAATAAAATTAAAAAATAAGAAGATTATAATATTAAATCATGATTAAAAATAAATTCTCTTATTCATTTGAAAATCCAGATTTGAACACAATTAAATGCAGTATCACCCTCAATAAATAAGTTAGAAAATAAAATCATAATGATGAAAGGTTTTAAATAAATAAAATCCTTAAAAAATAAATATGAAATTGAAAAATACCCTACAAAATATAATTGAAAATAATAATTTCCTTACCAATTTATTTTTTTCATACAGGTTCTTCTCCTTCTTTAGACTCTAGGGCTGAAATTGGATTTTCTAATTTCTTTTGCACACTACCATAATGCTTTTATAGCCAGAACAATGATAGTTTCAATCTTGTCGAGCAAGCTATTATTTTAGATGAAGACAATGAATATAAAATATTATTTACAAAAACACACCACATTACACTACCGTAATGAAGAAGACTTGAAGTAAACAAGAATTGGTGAATAATTTGATGTTTTGGTCCCCATCAATTGCGAAATAGGCTAAAGTTCGTAATTAGAAGGATCAAAAGTAGGGGTGGTATATTAGAAGGATCAAACGAAATGATCATATTTAAATACTTTATACTGGCCAAATAGACATTCATGAACTAAAACCATTTTCCCATTGTTCGTAATCTAAAATCATGGAATTAAACAATAAACAGACCACAATAAAATAAAATGACTAAATCAGATTCGATTCATATGTTATTCGCATCATGACATGAAAAACTGGATTAACCACAATAAGCATCCAATAGAAAAAACAGAAAAGATCCAAAAACACGATAAATCAGGCTCATACAAGGATACCTAGATTGAAAAACATCCTACCTCACAAGGATTGAAGATGAAAAACACCAAACCAATCATGGAATCTTCAGATCTGGATCGCTAGATTTGATTCAAAAAACCTAACCTACTAATGACCACCATGACTATGCTCATATCAACCTCGCTGGTGGCCATCCTCCTTCCTCACACAGCTTCAGATCGGTGCGATGGTGGTGGTGGCCCTCATCTTTGACCCTGTTGCTCATGGCTCAGCTTCAAAGCCTTTATTCGAACATGAACCCCCTTAGATTCCCATGAGGACCCCATCACCCAAACCCTACAGTGCCTCTCCCCCTAAAACGTGATTCTCCCCCTTTTTGTGTCATGTTCATTTCTCTCTCTTTTTTTAAATTCAATTAAATTTACCATAATATAATAATATAATTTCAAATATAATAGTTTAATAAATAATTTATTCAAAATTTATAATTCAAATCTAACATTTCATATGCATATAAATATAAATTAGGTTTTAAATAAAATAAAATTATCATAAAAAATATGTATGAAAAATAATTTCAACATTTAATTAAAATATTTATAATATAAAATTATAATTTCATTAAACAAATTTTATAATAATAATATTACCTTTAATTATATTTATTTATTAAAACAATATATTAGAAAATGTCATTTCATGATACTAAATTTCATAAAATTATAATTAATATGTCGTCATGTATAAAAAAATGTCATTTTGAAAATAATATAAATCAAAGTAACAAAATTTCATTTCAGTTAAATGAAATCACATGGTTTTATTAAAATATTTCATAATACTGTTTATTTAAATTATAATTCATTTATTAATTAAAATAATTCTATTATTAAAAATCGGGGTGTTACATTGCCCCCCCCCCTTTAAAAAAAATTACGCCCTCACAATTTATTCATCAAATTAAAAGAATTCTGAATTTTCGTCTTTAGAATTAAGAAAACTAATACTGATAAAATTCTATAGTCTACTGCTTAGACAACAATATCTAATCTCTAAATTTTTCTAGATCATTTCTCTAATACCAATTGTAAATACCCGAGATCGAGCTATAGGAGTTAGTTTTTATAAATGATGTGCATATTTTTTTTATAAAACAACCAGAAAAAATACACAACATCCAATTTCATGCTAAGAACTTATACTGGTCTAAGTTTTGGAGGATTATATACATGACATATAATAAAACTGAACAAAATAAAAATAGATAAACAAAGAATACCTCATGTTTGTTAACTCTTTAATTGATGTGAACGCCACCGGATACTCAGTTAGTCTTGTAGAAAATAATTTAAAATAAGGGATGATAATTAAATATGCCCAGTAAGGGGTTTTAAAATATTTGATAAATCTATTTTAAATATTCTTCTGAAAATAATTTCAAAAAATAAAAATTAGAAATTCCTTTTCAAAAACATAATTTTAAATTACGTGTGCTTTAAAAATACTAAATCACTTTATAAAATACTTACATTAAAAATTTCATTAAACATATTCCAGTGTTTTTCTGAAAACAATACACAAGTTTCTAAAAACAAAACACTATTCAGAGGCCACTTGAATTGTTGAAGGCTATCTTGGGCCTACCCACTTAGAAAAGGATGGGATCACTCCCCAATGACCTTCTATATTTACAACGATCAAGCATCGGATTTTCTGGAAACATTTAAAGCTTGCTTCACTTACTTATACTTTCACTGGGGTTTTTAATTTTTGAAAACATGTTACTACAATAAAATACACAATCACACTTATTTTATCTACATTCATAAATGCATGATCATTTATTTAATATCACTTGCGAGTTTCATTACAACCAAAACTCATTCCATATGACTTTACATAAATTTCCCATGTATTCAATCTTTCTTTCATGGAATACATTTTTTATTCACATAAATAATTAATATTCTTAAAATAATTATAATAATTAATTATTTTCAACACATAAAATTATAAGGAAAAATTTAAAATAAAACACTTTCAAAGAAATCCATGTACTTATTAATTTTGGGATTAAACCTTAAAATTGAAATTGAAACCATGACTACATTATAAATGAAATAGATGTCATTATAATGCACAAACGCATGGCCTTGTTTATATGCAGATGAAACATCCCTAATTTTGATATAACATCATGATATGTTATGTGAATTTTTTTAGAAACATGGTGATAAAATTATAACCATTCCATCCACATATATATATAATTGACATTGAATTTAAAACACTCATCATCGTAGAATAAATACATGTTTGAGAAAAATATCGATAAGTGAGAATATTCATTGGATGTTTTAATATGATATCAAATTAACCACAAACTTAGATAATAATATATATTGTGGAAGATTTACTAAAAAATAAAATAATATATTCATTTAATGTGGAATATAAAATCTTAAGAAGATAATTAAACTCACTACATGACTATGAATTAAAACATTAATTAATAATTAAAAAATATTTCTTTACAATTATAATATGAATACTATAAATATATAATCTCTCTTTCATTAAAAGTTCAAAAATTAATTATACATAGCTAGATAGATATAAATATATATGTATATATACATATATATGTATATGTCTTAAAAATACACATAGTTAGACAAAATTAAAACCTATCCTTGTAAAACCAAAAATAAAACTCATACTAAGGGTTCTCTTAAAATAAAATAGTATAATAAAATCAGAAAATAAGAAGACCCGAATAATATATCGTGATTAAAAATAAATTCTATTATTCATTTGAAAATCCATATTTTAACATAATTAAATATAGTATCTCCATTACTAAATAAGTTAGAAAATAAAATCATAATGATGAAAGGTTTTAAATAAAGAAAACCCTTAAAAAATAATTATGCAAATGACAAATCCCTTACAAAATATAATTGAAAATAATAATTTCCTTGCTAATTTATTTGATGCATATAGGTTCTTCTCCATCTTCAGACTCTGGGATTAAAATTGGATTTTCCAATTTCATTTACACAGTACCATAAGGATTTTATAGCCATAATAATGATAGTTTCCAACTTGTAGAGCAAGATGGGATTTTAGATGAAGACAAAAAATAGAAAATATTATTTACAAAAACATGGCACAGTGCACAACCATAATAGAGAAGACTTGAAATAAACTAGAATCAGTTAATCATTTGATGTTTTGGTCCACAATAATTGTGAAATAGTCCAAAGTGTTTAATTAGAAGGATCAAAAGTAATGGTGGTATATTAGAATAATCAAACAAAACGATCTTATTTAAATACTTTATTCTGTTCAAATATACATTCATGAACCAAAACCATTTTCCCACTATTCCTAATCTAAAAGCATGGAATTAAACAACAAACAGACCACAACAGAGGAAAATGACTAAAGTAGATTTGATTCATATGGTATTTGTATCGTGATAGGTGGAACCGGATCGACCACAAGAGGCTGTCGACAGTAAAAATTGAAAATATCCAAAAACATGATAAACCAAGTTCAAAAAAGGATACCTAGATTTAAAAACATCCTACCTCACAAGGATCGAAGATGAAGAATGCCTAAATATTCATGGAATCCTCAGATCTAGATCTCCAGATTTTATTTAGAAACCCTAACCTGCAAACGGCCACCCTGACGATTCTTAAATCAACCTCATCGGTGGACATCATCCTTCCTCGCACAGCTTTAGCTCGATTTTTCGGTGGTGGTAACCCTCATCTTTTACCTTTCTACTCATGGATCAGCTTCAAAGCATTTGGCCGAACACAAACCCCCTTGGATTTCTATGAGGACCCCATCACCTGAACCCTACAGTGCCTCTCCCCCACAAAATATAGTTCCCCCCTTTTTTGTGTCATTTTCATTTTATCTTTCTCTTTTTAATTGAATTAAAATTACCATAATATAATAATATAATTTCAAATATAATATTTTAATAAATAATTTATTCAAAATTTATAATTCTAATCTAACATTTCATATACATATAAATATAAATCAGGTTTTAAATAAAATAAAATAAAATTATCATAAAAATATATATGAAATATAATTTCAACATTTAATTAAATATTTATAATATAAAATTATAATTTCATTAAAAAAAATTTATAAATATAATATTACCTTTAATTATTTTTATTTATTAAAACAATATATTAGAAAATATCATTTCGTGATGCTACATTTTATAAAAGTATAATTAATATGTCGTCATGAATAAAAACATTTCATTTTGAAAATAATATAAATCAATGTAACGAAATTTTATTTCGGTTAAATGAAATCACATGGTTTTATTAAAATATTTCATAATATTATTTATTTAAATTATAATTCCTTTATTAATTAAAATAATTATTTTATTGAAACTTAGGGTGTTACATTTTTTGCCTTGTCCTAAGCATGTGTTTCCCATGCATTATCTTTTTCCAACTCGACACTACCATAAATGCCACCTAAATTGGTCCAATTCCTCATTGGTACAATACTCTTCCCTATTCAACAGTATACTCTACCATTATAGCATCCCGCTTTTTTTGTCATATAAAATTTCATTACATTATACAAAACTGAGGATCTTTAAGGTTTAGTGTCTTGGAAACCAGGAACTTAATACATGAAACAAAAAAACATTCTTCTTAAACACTTGAAAGGATTCTCTTTATGTTCATCCTAGGTTCATTACTGCATCTCATAACCTGGGGACATACATCAAAAGAAAGGGTGAGCAGAAGGCCCGGTAAGGGAAACAAGGGGAAACATTTAACATGTGAACTTGAGATACATCAACAATGTCATGAAAAAGAACTTTAAGGCATGAGAAATAAATCATGAGGCATATCATAATAAAAATAACATTTTTCATATCTTGAAGATGTGGCTACATCATTTAACATAAACAATCATGAACATATCACCAAGGTCCATCCCCAAGGTGTCATTTGAAAATTACCAAGGTTATTCACCAAGATATCGTGAAAATTGTAATCTCTAGTGGTTACATCATTACCCAATGCATTGGAGCGCTATCAGGGCGCACCCTTAAATTTTCCTTTATTATAATGTGATCCAAATATATCATCATAAATAATTTCATAAACAACCCATATAGAATAAAATAAATGGGTTTCATTTCATAATCATAACTTTTTAAAAACTTCTTCAAAGACATGATCTTTACGTCACTTTAAACCCACGGAAGGGGAGATCGGGTCTCATGTATGTAAATCCAAGAATTTAAAATAAAACATTTTGGTATATATGTGAATACCCCTTTTGAAGAAAGATCTTTGAGTATTCAGTTAATAAAATAAAAGTACTTTAGAAAAAGAGAGAGACATTTTGAGACAGAAATTCTGCAGCATAACGACTACGTTTCGGGGTTTTAGAAAACATTGAAAAGAGAGGGGATATGAGTCAAACACTCATAAATTACCCATAAAACAGTAGAGGTACAGAATATAAAGGATTTGAGAACACGGTAATGAAATTTGAAAGATATAACATATGAAATTAAGAACATGAAAGGAAGTCAAAAATAAGATTTCTCTTATGAAAATTTGGCAGCCCAACGGCGTCACTTAAACTTCAACAAAAATGAATTGACGAGATCAAATAGGGTCTCTAATCATATGAACATAAAAGATCAGTATGACAGATATAGAGATCATACCCCAACATAATACAGAAGGAACTTGAAATACTTCACATGAAAGTAGATCTTTGAAAAATGAGAAAGGCGAACGAATCCCTTAAAAATTCGGCAGCCTAACGGCGTCACTTAAACTTTAACCAAAAATGAATTGACAAGATCAAAATAGGGGCTCTCATCATATGAACATAAGGGATAATTATGATAGATATAGAGATCATACCCCAACATAATAAAAAGGAACTTGAAAGACTTGACAAGAAAATAGGACTTGAAAATGAGAAGGGTGAAAGAATCTGTTACAAAAATTTCGGTAGCCTAACGGCGCCACTTAAACTTTCATAAAATGAAATGATGAGAGTAAGAGGGGGTCTATCATAATATTGACATAAAAAGGACAGTATAATGAATATAAAAAAACATCCTCCAACTTAATAACATGGAGCATAAACGGAATGACATAAAATAGATTACTTGAAAAGAAAGAGAGAGGTCGGATCCCTTACCTTAAAACGTAACTCTTAAAACTCAAAGGTTTGGACCTTTAGGGGCTTGAGGGCACCTTGGGAGGACTCCTTGGGAGGTAAGGGGACCAGAAATTCGTTGAGAATTATTTTGGAGTCCTAAGGATGAGAGAATGGCTTGGTATTTATAGGGAAAGTGAGGGGACAAGGCATTAATGTCCAAGAGACACTCATAAGTGGGTTTCTCAAAACCATGTGCTCTCCCATGATATTTCCCATGAAGTTAGGCCACATGGGGCCCCCCATAAAATAATTCATCACCTTTGGTCGGCCAACCCATAAAATATCTCATGACATTATCATGACACAGTTATGATGTCATTAAACATACCGAAACCCTAAAACTGTATTTTTACTATTCACTGAAAATTCAACTTTCTTAGAAAAATCCCAAAATTTCACCTTAACCAAATATCAATGCTCTGATTTCAAAAATGAACTCTATTTTATAAAAATATTTTTCAAAATATTTTTAATTTAATTTTTAAATAAATACACTATTCACCGAAAATTCATTTTTTTCAGAAAAATCCCCAAAAATTACCTTAACATAATATCGATTCTCTGAGTTCAAAAATGAAATCCATTTTATAAAAATAATTTTCTAAATATTTTTAATTTAATTTTTAATTAAAAAATAATATTCACCCGAAAAAACTAATACTTGAATAATAATTTACGAAACTGTTATTTTACCATTTTATTGAATCACATTACTTAATAAAGGTTCCTAGATCATATTAATACTTTCTTTAAGTGAGATTACTAATCCATTTGGTCACATTACTAATCCTAAGCATAAAATCACTATTCATAATTTACTATTCATAAAAAATTAAGTTGATCTTATTAGACTCTAAACTTCGTACTGAACATAATTGTAGAAGACCATTTTTTGAAAATCATTACACATTTTTAATTATTTAAGGTTTACATAAATATTTTTTTTAAATATCCTTTCTCTAAAATTCACCAAAAATATGCATACTATATTTATCCGGACATTTGAAAAGTCATAAACATCATCATAAGAAGAAATACCAATTTTTATTTAAAACAAAGGATTACACAAGGTAGTTACGGTCTCCTTACATAGCCTCTTATCACACCAGCATAGGACCTAATTGTAAGGTGTGCTAAGGCGAGAGAATCTGAGGGAGGCTCGGCCAACATCGCACGAGTAGTAATTTCTATCAGTTTGAACTTCTCGCGTAGGTGATCCCATTATAGCTTCACACGATGAAGTTCAGCTTGGGTTTGGTCGAGAGCAAAGCCCTGTGGTGCTACCTCCTTCCCAAGTTCTGTTAGATGGGCTTCGATCGGTCCAAGACTACTGGGTGAGGCCATCAAATCTTATTTCTATATTAATTAACCAAGATCACTTGTATTTAGAGACAATAATCGAAACGTTTAGTTTCCAGTGGTCATATTGACCAATGGTCATATAACAGTCAAAACCCAACGGTCTCATTTTAATTATACTCATGTTATCAAATGAAACCGTTTTGTTGAGTATCAAAAAAATAAAATAAAATAACACAAAAATTTAGGAAAGAAGATTTATTCAAAATTTCGGGTTGTTACAATCTTCCCCCCTTAAGAAATTGCATCCTCGCAATTTTTAAAATTGGGTTTTGAAATTTCATTGAAAGTCCCACATCGGAAAAGGATTCAGTAAAACTATTACTTTAAAATAAAGAAAGGGAAGTACAAAGGTCACCCGAGTTAACCCACACTAGGATTCCATGTAGGAAAACATGGACATGGAGGAGAAAACAAAGGGTCAAGTTCTGAGGGAGAGTGATAGAAAACATGATTAGGAGAATGTTAACCATAAGAAAATCCCAAACTTATGATGTGTGTAAATGGTCTTTGATTACCTAGTAGGAAACGTAAACCAACAACGTTTTTGTTTTACGTTCCTTTTCATAATTTTGAGGAATTCATTTATTACATAGAATAGAAACATAAGAAAATATACCTACCTTCAAGTAGAGTTTCATCCTTTAATAAGTCTCTACTAAAACTAATCTTTTTTCCAAATTATGAGAATTCAAAAACACTTGGTCTCATCAAAAACACAAGAATCATCTTCTAGGGAATCACATAATCCACCAAAGATTAACTATCTATTTCTTCTATTATCCCAAAAATAGAAAGGGTAAGATAAAACAACTCTTCAAAAAGAAAGAATCCCATAGGAAGGGAAACTTCTTTAAATCTTTAAAATTCCACGGTACTACCCAAAGTTCATCATAGACCATTCCATAAATAACTGTCCTTAAAATTCCTCAAAATAAACCAAACTAAGATTGAAACCCAAGTACAAGAAGGATTTGATAACATAGTCTTCCAAAATAAACTTCATCGTTCATCTCCAAACAACATAAACCACTCCTAACATCTTATAACAAAAGTAACTAACCTAAACATATTTTCCCCAAGATAGGTTAATCATTTCCATAAGTAACCTATATTACCATAAGTTCACCTAAAATTCATCGATTCTTCAAAATATAATTCAACCTTACTCCTCAATGAAAATGTCGTAGTAATCTATTTACCTCGATCATATAGGGTCCCCAAAATAGTGTACGTCTTCCAAAATAATAATCATCCTTTAATCCCCTAATCATATCTGTCATATTAATACGGAAATCATCGCATTTTCTATCACATTGGTTGTTGGGACATGTTCTTCCATTTCCCACCATTAACTAAGAAGAGAAAGTATAATTAGGGGCTTAAATACTTAGCCAATAATCATGAAAAGGAACTTAAAGCATATAAGGATAACTTGTAGAAGAAAAGTATACCCTAACTTGTGATCCCCTAGGTTCCCATCTAGGTTATCCATGATCATATATTCTTATGTGAATCTTTGTTTTATTTTATCTTTATTCCTTTAACAATGGTTCATACTAAGCTTATGAAATTACCAAAGCATATCCCCTGGGAGTGTCGTAACCAAGAGTACAGCAAGGCCCATTGTCATGTACCAGTTCCCGTTTGAGTCTAGCTCAAAGCGGTGTTTTTGGGTTTTACCCATATGTACATATGTGCCAGATCCACCTCTACCTGCTCGTATCTAGATAGGGATGTATTTTCTTGGCAACCCATTACTCAATACTCACCAAAATACCAGGAAGATTTCCTATATATAAACTTTTCTATAGGCTTCTTCCTAAAGTTTTAATATCCTAATTTCCACAAATAAATAGACCATCCTTTGATACCAACTATATCATCCCACTTTTTTTGTCATATAAACTTTCATTACATTATACAAAACTGAGGATCTTTAAGGTTTAGTGTCTTGGAAACCAGGAATTTAATACATGAAACAAAAAAACATTCTTCTTAAACACTTGAAAGGCATATCCTTATGTTCATCCTAGGTTCATTACTACATCTCAAAACCTGGGGACATACATCAAAAGAAAGGGTGAGCAGAAGGCCCAGTAAGGGAAACAAGGGTAAACATTTAACATGTGAACTTGAGATACATCAACAATGTCATGAAAAAGAAATTTAAGGCATGAGAAATAAATCATGAGGCATATCATAATAAAAATAAAATTTTTCATATATTGAACATGTGGCTACATCATTTAACATAGACAATCATGAACATATCACCAAGGTCCATCCCCAGGGTGTCATTTGAAAATTACCAAGGTTATTCACCAAGATATCCTGAAAATTGTAATCTCTAGTAGTTACATCATTACCCAATGCATTGGAGCACTATCAGGGTGCACCCTTAAATTTTTACTTTATTATAATGTGATACACATATATCATCATAAATCATTTCATAAACAACCCATATAGCATAAAAGAAATGGGTTTCATTTCATAATCATAACGTTTTAAAAACTGCTTTAAAGACATGATCTTTACGTCACTTTAAACCCACGGAAGGGGAGAGCGGATCTCATCTATGTAAATCCCAGAATTTAAAATAAAAAATTTTGGTATATATTTGAATAACCCTTTAGAAGAAAGATATTTGAGTATTCAGTTAATAAAATAAAAGTAATTTATAAAAATAGAGAGACATTTTGAGACGGAAATTCTGCAGCATAACGGCTATGTTTCGGGGTTTTAGAAAACATTGAAAAGAGAGGGGACATGG
Source organism: Viscum album (assembly GCA_963277665.1). Taxonomy (NCBI): domain Eukaryota; kingdom Viridiplantae; phylum Streptophyta; class Magnoliopsida; order Santalales; family Viscaceae; genus Viscum; species Viscum album. The sequence continues at coordinate 1,511,566,203 of OY728158.1, forward strand.
GTCAAACACTCATAAATGACCCATAAAACAGTAGAGGGACAGAATATAAAGGATTTGAGAACATGGTAATGAAATTTTAAAGATATACCATATGAAATGAAGAACATTAAAGGAAGTCAAAAATAAGATTTCTCTTATGAAAATTCGGCAGCCCAACGACATCACTTAAACTTCAACAAAAATGAATTGATGAGATCAAATAGGGTCTCTCATACTATGAACATAAAATATCAGTATGATAGATATAGATATCATTCCCCAACATAATACAAAAGGAACTTGAAATACTTGACATGAAAGTAGATCTTTGAAAAATGAGAAAGGCGAACGAATCCCTTAAAAATTCGGCAGCCTAACGGCGTCACTTAAACTTCAGCCAAAAATGAATTGAAAAGATAAAAATAGGTTCTCTAATCATATGAACATAAGTGTTCATTGTGATTGATATAGAGATCATACCCCAAAATAATAAAAAGGAACTTGAAAGAGTTGACAAGAAAATAGAACTTGAAAATGAGAAGGGTGAAAGAATCCGTTACAAAAATTTCGGCAGCCTAACGGTGCCACTTAAACTTTCATAAAATGAAATGATAAGAGTAAGAGGGGGTATATCATCATATTAACATAAAAAGGACAGTATAATGAATATAAAAAAACATCCTCCAACGTATGAACATGGAGAATAAAAGGAATGACATAAAAGAGATTACTTGAAAAGAAAGAGAGAGGTCGGATCCCTTACCTTAAAACGCAACTCTTAAAACTCAAAGGTTTGGAACTTTAGGGGATGGAGGGCACCTAGGTAGGACTCCTTGGGAGGTAAGGAGACCATAACTTCGTTGATAATGATTTTTGAGTCCAAAGGATGAGATAATGGATTGATATTTATAGGGAAAGTGAGGGGACAAGGCATTAATGGCCAAGGGACACCTCATAAGTGGGTTTCTCAAAACCATGTGCTCTCCCATGATATTTCCCATGAAGTTAGGTCACATGGGGACCCCCATACAATAATTCATCACCTTTGGTCGTCCAACCCATAAAATATATCATGACATCATCATGACACAGTTATGATGTCATTAAACATACCGAAACCCTAAAACTGTATTTTTACTATTCACTGAAAATTCAACTTTCTCAGAAAAATCCCAAAATTCCACCTTAAACAAATATCAATGCTCTGATTTCAAAAATGAACTCCATTTTATAAAAATAATTTTCTAAATATTTTTAATTTAATTTTTAAATAAATACACTATTCATCGAAAATTCATTTTTTTCAGAAAAATCCCCAAAAATTACCTTAACATAATATCGATGCTCTGAGTTCAAAAATGAAATCCATTTTATAAAAATAATTTTCTAAATATTTTTTATTTAATTTTTTAATTAAAAAACACTATTCACCCGAGAAAACTAATACTTGAATAATAATTTATGAAACCATTATTTTACCATTTTATTAAATCACATTACTTAATCAAGGTGCCTATATCATATTAATACTTTCTTTAAGTGAGATTACTAATCCATTTGGTCACATTACTAATCCTAAGCATAAAATCACTATTCATAATTTACTATTCATCAAAAATTAAGTTGATCTTATTAGACTCTAAACTTCGTAATGAACATAATTTAAGAAGACCATTTTTTGAAAATCATTACACATTTTTAATTATTTAAGGTTTACATAAACATTTTTTTTAAATATCCTTTCTCTAAAATTCACCAAAAATATGCATACTATATTTATCCGGACATTTGAAAAGTCATAAACATCATCATAAGAAGAAATCCCAATTTTTATTTAAAACAAAGGATTACACAAGGCAGTTACGGTCTCCTTACATAGCCTCTTATCACACCAGCATAGGACCTAAGTGTAAGGTGTGATAAGGTGAGAGAATCTGAGGGAGGCTCGGCCAACATCGCACGAGTAGTAATTTCTATCAATTTGAACTTCTCGCGAATGCAATCTCGTTATAGCTTCACATGATGAATTTCAACTTTGGTTTGGTCCAGAGCAAAGCCATGTGGTGCTACCTCCTTCCCAAGTTCTGTTAGATGGGCTTCGATCGGTCCAAGACTACTGGGTGAGGCCATCAAATCTTCTTTCTATATTAATTAACCAAGATCACTTGTATTTAGAGACAATAATCGAAACGTTTAGTTTCCAGTGGTCATACTGACCAATGGTCATATAACAATCAAAACCCAATGGTCTCATTTTAATTATACTCATGTTATCAAATGAAACAGTTTTGTTGAGTATCAAAAAAATAAAATAAAATAACACAAAGAATCAGGAAAGAAGATTTATTCAAAATTTCGGGTCATTACAATCTTCCCCACTTAAGAAATTGCGTCCTCGCAATTTTTAAAATTGGGTTTTGAAATTTCATTGAAAGTCCCACATCGGAAAAGGAGTCAGTAAAACTATTACTTTAAAAGAAAGAAAGGGAAGTACAAAGGTCACCCGAGTTAACCCACACTAGGATTCCATGTAGAAAAACATAGACATGGAGGAGAAAACAAAGGGTCAAGTTCTGAGGGAGAGTGATATAAAACATGATTAGGAGAAATTTAACCATAATAAAATCCCAAAATTATGATGTGTGTAAACGGTCTTTGATTACCTAGTAGGAAACGTAAACCAACAACGTTTTTGTTTTATGTTCCTTTTCATAATTTTGAGGAATTTATTTACTATATAGAACAGAAACATAAGAAAATATACCTACCTTCAAGTAGAGTTTCATCCTTTAATAAGTCTCTACTAAAACTAATATTTTCTCCAAATTATGAGAATTCAAAAACACTTGGTCTCATCAAAAGCACAAGAATCATCTTCTAGAGAATCACATAATCCACCAAAGATTAACTATCTATTTCTTCTATTATCCCAAAAATAGAAAGGGTAAGATAAAACAACTCTTCAAAAAGAAAGAATCCCATAGGAAGGGAAACTTCTTTGAATCTTCAAAATTCCATGGTACTACCCAAAGTTCATCATAGACCATTCCATAAATAATTGTCCTTAAAATTCTTCAAAATAAACCAAACTAAGATTGAAACCCAAGTACAAGAAGGATTTGATAACATAGTCTTCCAAAATAAACTTCATCGTTCATCTCCAAACAACATAAACCACTCCTATCATCTTATAAAAAAAGTAACTAACCTAAACATATTTTCCCCAAGATAGGTTAATCATTTCCATAAGTAACCTATATTACCATAATTTCACCTTAAATTCATCGATTCTTCAAAATATAATTCAACCTTACTCCTCAATGAAAATACCGTAGTAATCTATTTACCTCGATCATATAGGGTCCCCAAAATAGTGCACATCTTCCAAAATAATAATCATCTGTTAATCCCCTAATCATATTTGTCATATTAATACGGAAATCGTCGCATTTCCTATCACATTGGTTTTTGGGACATGTTCTTCCATTTCCCACCATTAACTAAGAAGAGAAAGTATAATTAGGGGCTTAAATACTTAGCCAATAATCATGAAAAGGAACTTAAAGCATATAAGGATAACTTGTAGAAGAAAAGTATACCCTAACTTGTGATCCCCTAGGTTCCCATCTAGGTTATCCATGATCATATATTCTTATGTGAATCTTTATTTTATTCTATCTTTGTTCCTTTAATAATGGTTCATACTAAGATTATGAATTTACCAAAGCATATCCCCTGGGAGTGTCGTAACCAAGAGTACAGCAAGGCCCGTTGTTGTGTACCAGTTCCCATTTGAGTCTAGCTCAAAGTGGTGTTTTCGGGTTTTACCCCTATGTACATCTGTTCCAGAGCCACCTCTACCTGCTCGTATCCAGATAGGGATGTATTTGCTTGGCAACCCATTACTCAATACTCACCAAAATACCAGGAAGATTTCCTATATACAAACTTTTCTATAGGCTTCTTACTAAAGTTTTCATATCCTAATTTCCACAAATAACTAAACCATCCTTTGATACCAACTATAGAATCTCGCTTTTTTTGTCATATAAACTTTCATTACATTATACAAAACTGAGGATTTTTAAGGTTTAGTGTCTTGGAAACCAGGAACTTAATACATGAAAAAAAAACATTCATCTTAAACACTTGAAAGGCTTCTCATTATGTTAATTCTAGGTTCATTACTAAATCTCATAACCTGGGGACATACATCAAAAGAAAGGGTGAGAAGAAGGCCCAGTAAGGGAAACAAGGGGAAACATTTAACATGTGAACTTGAGATACATCAACACTGTCATGGAAAAGAACTTTAAGGCATGAGAAATAAATCATGAGGCATATCATAATAAAAATAAAATTTTTCATATCTTGAAGATGTGGCTACATCATTTAACATATACAATCATGAACATATCACCAAGGTCCAACCCCAAGGTGTCATTTGAAAATTACCAAGGTTATTCACCAAGATATCGTGAAAATTGTAATCTCTAGTGGTTACATCATTACCCAATGCATTGGAGCGCTATCAGGGCGCACCCTTAAATTTTACTTTATTATAATGTGAGCCACATATATAATCATAAATCATTTCATAAACAACCCATATAGCATAAAAGAAATGGGTTTCATTTCATAATCATAACGTTTTAAAAACTGCTTTAAGGACATGATCTTTACGTCACTTTAAACCCACAGAAGGGGAGAGCGGGTCTCATGTATGTAAATCCCAAAATTAAAAATAAAACATTTTGGTATATATGTTAATACCCCTTTTGAAGAAATATCTTTGAGTATTCATTTAATAAAATAAAATTACTTTAGAAAAAGAGAGAGGCATTTTGAGATGGAAATTCTGCAGCATAACGGCTATGTTTCGGGGTTTTAGAAAACATTGAAAAGAGAGGGGACATGGGTAAAACACTCATAAATGACCCATAAAATAGTAGAGGGATAGAATATAAAGTATTTGAGAACATGGTAATGAAATTTAAAAGATATACCATATTAAATGAAGAACATGAAAGGAAGTCAAAAATAAGATTTCTCTTATTAAAATTCGGCAGCCCAACGACGTCACTTAAACTTCAAAAAAAATGAGTTGACGAGATCAAATAGGGTCTCTCATCATATGAACATAAAAGATAAGTATGATAGATATAGATATCATACCCCAACATAATACAAAAGGAACTTGAAATTCTTGACATGAAAGTAGATCTTTGAAAAATGAGAAAGGCGAACGAATCCCTTAAAAATTCGGCAGCCTAACGGCGTCACTTAAACTTCAACCAAAAATGAATTGAAAAGATAAAAATAGGGTCTCTCATCATATTAACATAAGGTTTAATTATGATAGATATATATATCATACCCCAACATAATAAAAAGGAACTTGAAATACTTGACAAGAAAATAGAACTTGAAAATGAGAAGGGTGAAAGAATCTGTTACAAAAATTTCGGCAGCCTAACGGCGCCACTTAAACTTTCATAAAATTAAATGATGAGAGTAAGAGGGGGTATCTCATCATATTAAAATAAAAAGGAAAGTATAATGAATATAATAAAACATCCTCCAACGTAAGAACATAGAGCATAAAAGGAATGACATAAAAGAGATTACTTGAAAAGAAAGAGAGAGGTCGGATCCCTTACCTTAAAACGTAACTCTTAAAACTCAGAGGTTTGGACCTTGAGGGGCTTGAGGGCACCTTGGTAGGACTCCTTGGGAGGTAAGGAGACCATAACTTCGTTGAGAATGATTTTGGAGTCCAAAGGATGAGATAATAGCTTGGTATTTATCGGGAAAGTGAGGGGACAAGGCATTAATGGCCAAGGGACACCTCATAAGTGGGTTTCTCAAAACCATGTGCTCTCCCATGATATTTCCCATGAAGTTAGGACACATGGGCCCCCCCATACAATACTTCATAACCTTTGGTCTGCCAACCCATAAAATATCTCATGACATCATCATGACACAGTTATGATGTCATTAAACATACCGAAACCCTAAAATTGTATTTTTACTATTCACTGAAAATTCAACTTTCTCAGAAAAATCCCAAATTTTCACCTTAACCAAATATCAATGCTCTGATTCAAAAAAAGAACTCAATTTTATAAAAAAAACTAAATATTTTTAATTTAATTTTTAAATAAATACACTATTCACCGAAAATTCATTTTTTTCAGAAAAATCCCCAAAAATTACCTTAACATAATATCAATGCTCTGAGTTCAAAAATGAAATCCATTTTATGAAAATAATTTTCTAAATATTTTTAATTTAATTTTTAATTAAAAAACACTATTCACCCGAAAAAACTAATACTTGAATAATAATTTATGAAACCGTTATTTTACCATTTTATTGAATCACATTACTTAATCAAGGTGCCTATATCATATTAATAATTTCTTTAAGTGAGATTACTAATCCATTTGGTCACATTACTAATCCTAAGCATAAAATCACTATTTATAATTTATTATTCATCAAAAATTAAGTTGATCTTATTAGACTCTAAACTTCATAGTGAACATAATTGTAAAAGGCCATTTTTTGAAAATCATTACAAATTTTTAATTATTTATGGTTTACATAAACATTTTTTTTAAAATATCCTTTCTCTAAAATTCACCAAAAATTTGCATACTATATTTATCCGGACATTTGAAAAGTCATAAACATCATCATAAGAAGAAATCCCAATTTTTATTTAAAACAAAGGATTACACAAGGCAGTTACGGTCTCCTTACATAGCCCCTTATCACACCAGAATAGAAACTAAGTGTAAGGTGTGCTAAGGTGACAGAATCTGAGGGAGGCTCGGCCAACATCGCACGAGTAGTAATTTCTATCAGTTTGAACTTCTCGCGAAGGCGATCCCGTTCTAGCTTCACACGGTGAAGTTCAGCTTGGGTTTGGTCACGAGCAAAGCCCTGTGGTGATACCTCCTTCCCAAGTTCTGTTATATGGGCTTCGATCGGTCCAAGACTACTGGGTGAGGCCATCAAATCTTCTTTCTATATTAATTAACCAAGATCACCTGTATTTAGAGACAATAATCGAAACGTTTAGTTTCCAGTGGTCATATTGACCAATGGTCATATAACAGTCAAAACCCAATGGTATCATTTTAATTATACTCATGTTTTCAAATGAAATAGTTTTGTTGAGTATCAAAAAAATAAAATAAAATAACACAAAAAATCAGGAAAGAAGATTTATTCAAACTTTCGGGTCGTTACAACCATGGTGGTCGTCTCCCAAAACCTGGTGTTAGTGATCATTTGGACCAAATTTTTCAGCTTACTACTTATCAAGGGACTCCAAAGCACACTAGTACAATTATAAATTGACTATTATGTTACAAAATAGATATTAAAATTACAAATCCATAAAGTAAAATTTACAATATACTACTGTGTCATTTTGTTTACCATTCTTCCATCTTTTTTCTTTCTAATTGAGAAAAAAATTGATCGAGGCACGCTTCCTTAAATATTAAAAATCACCTTCTACAACTACATTAAATGTAGAAAAACATAATTTAAAATAGGTTATTAATAATTAATTTCATAACTAAAATCAAATGGATATTAATTTTAAATGAATTTGAAAATAATGGTGGTTAAATTATAGTGAAAGTTTAAAACTTATTTTTTTCCTTGTGAAACTCAACAATATATCATTTCCAAACTATAAAAATATGAATATATATCATTTCTCAAACAATGCTAGTGGAAAAAATCCAAGTTCCTCAACTAACTATTCATACCATTTACTTGGGGATTGGAATAGATTATAAATCTTGATAACTAATTCTAGCAAGTTTGTGTTGTCATTCTTTCAGTTTTAAACCCCATTTATAGTGTATAATTTGAATTCCACTAAATTTTTTTCATAAACATATATTTGGGGATACTTTTAAAAACTACATGAGGATAATTTTAAAATAATATGTCAAACTATATGAGGATACTTTTCAAAATATAAATTTATTGACTATTAAAAGGTATTAAATAAATAAAAATTCAACTACAAAGATTGTGTTTAGGAAGTTGGATAAATATGAAAGAATAATATTAAGGAAAGACATGAAGTTTCATGGATTGATTAAATTCAAGTAGTCCAAATAAGATCACATTCAATGGATAAAAATGTTCTATAATTTTTGGTGAAAAGTCTGATTCAAATTTATAAGTAATAAAAGTCAATTTTATGGGGAAAAATATTTCTCACAAATATAAAAATTCAAAGATAATTGATTTTAAAGATAAAAATGATAAAAAAATATTTTAAAATACTAAAAAAAAATATTATATTAGGAGTAATATTTTATGAGGATTCATAAATTTTGGTCTGTAGGAAGAATTCAAAATTTAGGGTTATGGGATTGAAGAAGAGCATGTGATAAAATCAGGAAAACATGTTGTTTTCATTGATAAGTGTTCATTTTATGGGTACTGTTGGAACTATGGAATCCTTGGGAACATGTAAATGAGATGTTTGTTTAATTGAAAATATTTTATTGACTCTATAGTATTTTTTAGAATATGTTTTAAGGGTAATCTTTCCTCTCAAATGAAAAATGTTCAGCATAAATCTAAAAAAACATAGAAAGAAATTTGAAATAATGCATTCCAAGTATGTGTCACATGGGTAGGATGCCTATATAAAAATAAATAAGATCTCAAAAAGATACATATGATTATTCAATTTACCCTAATTGTCATATTCCCAATTAAAAGGGTGGACATTTAATAAAATGATTAGTGGTTTTATAGGTTCATGACAAGCTTACAAACAGAACAATATTAATCCTGTGATTTTAGTACACACTAAATACTTTCTATAATAAACTAAATAATACATGATCATTTATCTATCCCAATTATAAATGGAATTAAATATGGAAGAAACATAATAAAGTGCAAGTATTAAATAAAAATTATAGATGGGTGTCTTACCTGATTCCTCTCATGGTCTAGCATCATAGTTTGTCCCAAAGTGTGGAGGTATTTCGTAGAATCCTTGTTTTTTTATTTATTCCAAAAGCTTCCTAGAAAATAATTTTCAATACTATAAAACAAAGTATTAATGAAAATCATGGTAAATTTTATTCAAAAACCTCAAATTTTATTAATACTGAGAACTCAGTACTCATCTAATGAGAAATAATTTCCCGATAATATTCTACCGGACAGCCATTCATGATAGGTTTGACCTCTAAATCCATACCAACTCTAGATTTCTAGCCACTATAAAACTCATTCTTATATACTCTCTAAATCTCACCTAATTCCATGATTCATGTTTTCCTTGCAACCTCACCATCAAAAAAATTAAAAGGAAGTTGGAACCAAAATATTAATTCATATAAATACAATAATAATATAACATTAAATCCAATGAATTTTCTTACCCATATTTGTGCCCAAGAATTATCCTTTACTTCATCTGATAGGTTTCACTGGGAGAGTGTCCTAATGGAAATGATGTCAGTGTATTTTGAAATTGTTTCCATAAAACTCATATATTCTCATCATATTTTTTCAATCATTTGGTTGTCCTCGTTATACTCCACCATCAGCTCTGTGTGGCAGTTCCACACCGCATGAATGTGTATATTCCCACTCCACCTATTAGAAGATTCAGATGTTAAATAAAAAATTAATATTATACCAAAACATCTTATAATGAAAATAAATTATGATAAAAAAATAACTAGGGTTCTATAAATATACCTGAGGAAATATAATCAGTGGGATCCATTGGATCCTCAGGCTCCGAAGGAACATTAACCTGTATAGATGGAGTGGGACCCAATGTATTCTCCTAAGGCTCAGAATGTTTCAGAGCAGAAGTTTAAGGAACAAGAATGTAGAATCTAGGGGAGAAGGAAGTAGAAGGAAAAGAAGATGGCATAGATGTCTATGGAAATGCATAATATGGACAAAGAGTATGAACCATCATCTGATAAGGGAAATATAGGGGAGGAGGATTAGATGAAAATGGTGGTGAAAACATAGGTGGCCTAAATATCTCAAGTGTCTCTAAATAAACTGTGGGATCAGAAGGTGTGGTCAATGGTATGTTAGGGGGAGGGACGGGGTGTGATCGAGTATGTCGAGTAGAGCATGTAGCTCTAATACCACCCCCCCATATAGTTATCCTAAACACTGGAACCACTATGATGGTTAAAGAATAATTGTTTCCTAGGTGGTGGATCCTTATTAAAATTTAAAAAAATAAAATTACATTATATGTTATTGATATACATATTTCAACTAAAATACTCACAACAGACACCAAAGTAGGGATACCCATCTCTCTCATTTGAAGATTATTGTATTTCATCCTTTTTCTTAATATCTCCTCAATGTTTTTCATTTCATATATTTAAAAACAAATGTGAAATTAATTAAAAATCAATAACTAATGTGTAATCCAAACATGAAAGAAGATGATACATAACTTAATTAAGGAATATCAATTGTCAAACCAAATACATGAAGCATAGTGATATAGAAAAAACATTTTATATTTAATTTAAATAATATAAAAACAAAAAAGACATGTCATAGAAAAACCAATACGTTCAAATTATCATGTTTAGCATGGATATGATATAGTTTTCTTCTATTTTCAATTCAATCCAATTCAATTTTGATTAGGTCATTTAGTTCATTTTTGTCAATTGATTATGTCATTTTTTCATTTTTATTTGTCTTACATAATTTGGTTTATTTTGGTCAATTTATTAGGTCATTTTTTCATTTTTATTTATCTTTGATCATTTGGTTCATATTTTGGGTTAGGTTTTTTCCATTTTTTGGTTAGGTCGTTATTTTCATTGGTTTTGATTTTCATATTAATTAATTTAATATGTCCAATTAAATTCATCTTATTTTTTGTTCCAATTAAATTATTTCTATTTTTTTTGTTTTGTAGGGTTGAATACAGTTTAATTCAATATTATAAAACGAAACTCAAAGAAAATTTCAACCATTAAATATTGAAAATGCACATGAAGGTCAATTTGAATACAAAATATTTATAATGAATAATAAATCAATTTGAATAGCACCAACCTTAATAAACCAAGTCGAACTAAACCAAAAGAAATGAGAGCACAAATGGATGATTCTATATATTTCCCACTACAAATTTATGTTCATAATTAACTCTGAAAATTTAACTATCAGAGTTATCATAAGTAATAAATGGATCAGGGCCAATGAGAGTAGGGATGGTGTCAAAAAACTTGTTTCACCATTGATGACAATACATATGGTTCATTGGTAATAATAGTGTGAGCCATGTTAATAGTTTTAAATCCAAAATCATCAATAAATATTCCATGCCTCATCATAGAATCAAACCACTTACATTTCATCATAGTGACTCGCCATGGGAGTAATAATAAAATATTAGTATTTTCTCAATGACTCCATAATAAGATACGTTTTCAAATCAAGGATTATTGTCTGATGCACTGACATAATAGTTTGTTGTGGAAGTTACCATAACACCATCATGTTTTGTTTTCATATTCATTTCTTGTTCAGTGATAATAAATATGTACCCATTGATCACAATTGATTTTAATTCACAAACCACAGAATTAGGACCAAAACCCAAATATCTTATTTCCTCAGAGACAAAGTCAGTAGGAAAACTCAATACCTAAAATATAAATGAATATTCAACTTAATTAAATATTGATTTTATTGATTTATTATAGTAATATTTCTACCTTCAATTTCAACCAATAAGAAACTCTTTTCTATGAAAAGTCTATATCCTTCTCAAATATAAAGAACAATGATTTATATTTGTCATTTGTTTATATTATCTAACAAAAAATAGAAAAAAATTAACATATATGTAAAATTACATGATATAAGATAATATATACATGTTTAATTTACTTGATGTAGTCATCGAACAAATCACAGTTAAACAAAACTATGAGATGTGCCATCTTTTACTCTTCAAGGATTAATGTGGTCAATGTATATGATCTGAGAATTCCCCCTATTTATAGAAGTTATCGGAAATTGGGTTCAATTTTCTCATATTGTTTTCTTAATTTATTATTGTTTTGTTCTATCTTGTAGTTAGATTAGAAAAATACATTGAATATAAATTCATACATTCTTGAGCTAGGTAAACTTTCATAATAGAACCTTCAATATGATTCCTATTTTAGACATAATACATCAATGTGTACATATTTCATTCATTTAGATACATCCAAAAAAAATTAATAGGTCCTCCGAGAAGTATTTTGGTTGGAAGATGGAGGGTTAGATGCAACATGCATGTGAAAAATAATGGAGGAAATATTTTTTATAACTCATATAAAATTAATGGTGTATGCCAACATTTTTTGTAAGAAAGACTTGGAAAAATTATTATCACAAAGATCTCTATAAAAATAGCACAACAGAATAACTGACACCCTTACATTATTGGATAAAATATGACAGATTTCTATTGGAATCAACTCATGTAGAAGGATATGATAATCATGAGTCTTCAAATATTTCAAAATCAACTATCCTTTATTGAGTTTTTTTAATATGTTACTTGAATATCCATTAGGAACTTTAATATTGTCTAGTAATTTAAAAATTTGATTTTTTTCTATAGGTTTCATCACATAATAAGCACACAAAACTTTCCATTTATTTTCTATGATACACACAGGATGTAATTCTGATCTAATTACCTAATCCACCAAGTCACACTGATATCGTAAATCATCTTTGTTCTTTACCTTAACATTTAAAAGTACTGAAATCAACATTTCACATATATTCTTTTCAATTTTCATTACGTCTAAGCAATGACATAACAAATTGGTTGACCAATAATTAAACTCAAAGAAAATATTTCTCTTCTTCCAATTGTAACTGGTTTTAGTGGAAACATTTTTACTATTTCTAGATTTCATCTAACCCTTCCCAAATGAAAAAATAAAATCTTTCAATTCATTATGCACATTAATTCGAGGCATGCACTAATTTGGATTGCCAATCTCCATGGTATTGTCAAATCTTCAATGATTATTACTATATGGATGATCTATTGGAAATAATCATTGATGTACCATAAAACTAAAATTATGGTGATATTTAAGTCTTATGGATTTTGTATTCTTCATACAAATAGGATGTGATAGTTTTCCCTTCTTTATCTATCTAGAAATAATTTCATAAGGAGGAAAATCATTGATCATTCACATAAGTGCAATACACATATGAAATATATCTTTCAAACATGCATCGTATGTGATCACACCCATATTCCAAATATGTTTCAACTCTTTTATTACAGGTTGCATGTATACATTTATCATTTCCAGATATGAGTATACTCATTAAAGTGAAAGGTTTTTTCATACACATCCATGGAGGAAGGTTATAAATGTTTATGAAAATCGGTCATGTGTTGTGTGAAGTAAGGATCTTCCTAAACATATTAAAACCATCATATGATAGACCCAACATCACATTACACACATCAACTGTGAAGTCAGGATATCAAGCATCAAATGTCTCCCATGTAATCCATCAGCAAGATGAACTAACCCATAATTATCTTTCTTTCACTCAGTATCATTCCATCTCATTTTTATTGATATTTCATCAGACATGAAAATATTCTGTAGTCTTGGAATCAATGGAAAGTTCCAAATTACTTTTTGTGACACGCATGATGGTGTTCCATAAACTTTTGGCTTCCATCAGGATGTTCCACATTTTATACAATCATTTTATTTAGTAGTTTCCTACCCGAATAAGCTACAATTTTTTGAGCAATCGTGAATTTTGTTTTTGAAAATCCAAGTTCCTCAACTAACTTCCATGCCATATAATGGTTTGAGGGAATATGTGAATTATCTATAATTAAGTCCTTAAAAAAGTTTAGAATATAATTGATGACAATATTAGAAATTCTATACATGGTTTTCCCATGAAACAGTCAGATTAGAAATTCCATCTTTTTCATTTTACCACATTGTCGATATACTGGAGTCATGGAAGTATCATTCAATTTTTTCACCCTATCAACATCATCATTTTCATTACATGCATCATGTGTTCTTGTATTGAAGTCTTCTTAGGTATTCATCCCTTCCTTCTCATGATGATGAATAAATAAAAACCAGTCATCTAATAAATTCTCTAATCCAGACCTCTCATTTGGATCATGAACATTTTGAGATTTCATTTTCTCCCCATTTTGATACCACACATAGTAGTTTTTTAAACCATATTTGGTAATATGGTATCTAAATTCTTCATGACTCAACCAAGGTCTTCTAACACAATTATAACATGGTCATTTTATGTGACCACTATCTGAATAATTGTTAAATGAAAAATCTAAAAATATTTCCAAATTTTTTTAAAAATTTCTTGAGATGTGATTAGTTTCCTACATCCAACTTCTATCCATTTTGTAAAAAAAATTATATGTCATGTTGTAAAAGAAATTAAATAAGATTTAATTTTAATCAAATATATATTTAAGGAAATGATAAATGTTCACTTTATATGAAACCATAACTGGCACACTATTCCATGTGAGAATCGTAATATAAAAGAAAAAAATATTATATATATAACAAAATGCTATAAATATAAAACCATAATATTGAATTAAATTATATCAATGAGTAATAACTATACATAATACTACACAAAATTGTGTTTATAATTATTGTTTTTATTTTTTCTCTTATTCTATTCACTTTTTAACTAATGTTATTCTTATTCAATAAATTCATGTATAAAATATTACTACTTCTAGGTAACCATATTCTATGTATTACAGTCCCTCTGTGACTTAATCAGTATTTATTACAATTTAAAATAAATTTATTAGTTATTATAAATGTTCTAATTAGTTTTTTAGCAGTTATTGGCAAGATATAGGCCCACATATGTGAGGTAACTAACCAGTATAGTTGGATAGGCCTGTAAAGTGATGACCAGGTGGTTATTAAAGAGATAATTGATTCTATCATAAGATAAGTATTCCTTAAAACCTACCCCCTTAGTATTATACATGTTTTTATATTTATTTTTATATGTGTGGTCTCTCCACATTGTGTAATTGACCTTTTTGAAATTAATGAATTATATATTTTATGATGATATATATGGTTTTAAAACGAATAATGTGACAAATACATTGAGGGTTAAGGATTTGATTATGATAATTTTTCTTAAGAAATATAAATACATAGAGGTGATATTTAAATGATATGAAATTGAGTGAATAAATTGATGAGTCATAAAGGACCTTTAAATAGGTGCCTTAGTAACTCTCCCCTTTAATTCGGTCTAGTTAAAGGTCATTTTATTCGGTTTAGTTTTGTTTTGTTCAATTAAATTTAATTAGGTTTATTTAAATTTAGTTTTATTCGGGTTTGGTTAGGTCATTTATTATTGATTTGCTCTAGTTTGTTTGGGTTGGGGTTGTGTATCTTTAGTTCAAGTGCATATGGTTTGGTTCAATTTCATTTGTTTCAATTTGGGATAGTTTGATTCAAAGTGGGTTAGTTTGGTTCAAATAAGTTATATTTACTTTTATTTAAATCAATTATATTTAGTTTGGTTCAAATAAATTCTACTTGGTTTTTTAGTGTTGTTTGATATGGTTTGGTTCAATTTGGTATAGATTGGTTCTATTCAAGTTGGTTCATTTTGGATTAGTTTAGTTCAAATATTTTCCTTTCTATTTTTTTGATTGGGTTGGTTTAGTTTAAATATATAATATATGACATTGATGAAAAATAAAATGTGGATAAGATTGGAGATGTGTATGAGTCATCTGACTAAATTTACAAGTCATTGGGTACCTTCAAAAGATCCAATTAGACTCAATGAGACATCTACGTTTGAATTATTTAAAGATGTATATGAGGAATTAATGTTAAATTTGAGTAATAAGTGTAAATATTATTTGATGTTTCATACAAGTAATCTAAACTACCATTCGAGTCTTCCCTATATGAAAATTTTTTAATTATAAAGGTGATGACCAAGTATCTAGAATTTATATTCCTAATATGAAATTCATATCAAATGATTCTTATGTCATGCTTCCAAGATCAAAATATAATTATTCATTTTATATACATTATTTAAGCTATGATTTGATGTAGATGACATGAGATGATTGTATGATGTCCTCATTTTATTAAACTAGTATTTTTAAATGAGAATATTTAAAAATAAACATTTGTGAACAATGCCTATAATAATTTAGTCAATTCTTGATATGTTCTAAAGTTTTTTTAATATCAAAAAAGGATATTTGATTCCATCTAGAAGAATGATAAAGACTATATTAATTTAGGATAAATTGTTCAGAAATATATAAAGCTTAAAATTAAGAAATTATTGATTAACTGAATCAATAAATTAAACATGAAAATGATTGTGTAGTTCTTAATAGAATTAAATCTCAAAACGGATTTCTGATCCTTGTTGAAAATGAAATAGAACTTTTTTGAGATTTTATCTAACTTTTATAGACATAATATTGATTCTGTAGTAATGTTTTTGATGATTTCAAGCTACAAGAGGATGTTCCAAACCTAATAATGTTACCGTTGTATGAATTTAAAACAGAAATATAGATATTGGACTAAACTAATTGGAACCAAAATGAATCAGAAAAAAAGTAATAAACCAAAACAAAATTGAATAGAATAAACACAAATTGAACCAAACTTGTATGAACTAACCCAAAACGACATGAAACAAATATAAGAAAGCCTAAATCAAACTAGATTAGTTATAATCAAAAGAAATTAAATGCCCACAAAAAAAATATTATGTCATTTTCATGAACCATACCAGAATTCCATCCAACCTAACATCCATCCCAGTCTAAAACATTGCATAAAGGGCATTCCTGATCCCGGTGAGCTGAAAAATAATATCAGACATCAAAGTAATCACTAAGGGGGAAAATTTCTACCCAATAAACAAGGATCAAAATAAAATACACTGAACAAAAAAAATATCCAACAATAACTGAATCTCGAATAAATATATATACAGGTTCAGTTACAATAACTGAACAAAACAGAAAATAAAAACAAGACTGAAACTGAACCATGCTACCATAATCTCCATGTGACCTATTGGTCACCACCAACCTCAAGACCAACCTGCTCAAAAGGCAAGAAACTAAACCAGAAACCAAAACCTATAAATATATCAAGTTTACCGACACCAAATGGTACAATTAGGGTGTGAGCTTAAAAGCTCAGTAGGCAACCACCATAGAATCTATACATTTCCTCTCCCAAAAACAGTCCATAAAAACTAGTTTGAAATACATATATGAAAATATTTTTTTCTCATTTCAATCAATAAATGCAAATTTTCCTTTCTAAAACACTACACACCACATCTATATTTTTCAAAGAGGATTTACCATTTTAAAATCAAAACCCAATGTAACACCCCAAGTTTTACTAAAAATAAATAGAAATGCATGTAAATTTGTTTTAAGTAGATATTTTTAAATAGCCATTAAAACATAACTTTTCCACTTCTATGTTTTGAATTTCAAGAAACTATCATCTACAATTGTGTTCAGTATGTTATTTGGAGTCTATTGGAACCAACTTGTTTTTTTGGGTGAATAGTAACATACCCATATGAATAGTAATATGACCTTAATGAATAGTAAATTTTATTATTATTTTATTTTCTTAAGGCTTTAAGATAATAACAACTTGGTTAATTTTTCATCGTGATATAGAAGTAGTTATAGAATTAGAATTGTTAATTTTTGAATTAAGTATGCTTTTATTTAAAAATTAAATTAATGATATTTAGAAAATTATTTTCAAAAAATGGACTTCATTTTTTAATTCTACACATTGAAAAATGTTTAGGGTAAATTTTTGGGTTTTTTCTGAAATTATTGATTTTTCGGTGAAAAGTGAAATATGATAAAATACTGTATAATCAAATTATCAGTAAAAATACACTATTTATGACATCATAAGTGATTAAAGGCCACTTGGTTCGAACTCACATGCCATTATTACTATTTTAGGTCACATGAACTAAGACTATTCATAATCTTGGGCAAAAATATTATAATAATGATTAAAATAATGAAAAATACCCCCTCTCCTCCACTATAAATACCACCCTCAATCCCCTCTTCTTCCCACACCTCTAAAGCCTTGATCCATGCCTAAGTTCTGCCCAATACTCATCCCAAGTATCTTCCCCACTTCCTAGATATTATGGTCTCACCAAAAGACCAAAACCAGAGCCCTTAAGAAGGATCTCAATGAGAATAGATCAAGAGGTAAACATCCTCTTTTATTTTCTTTATTTTCTTTCATTTTATGTTATTCTCTTCCGTTACCTTTAGATTATGTTGGGATATTTCATTCCATACCCCCTCCCCCCTTACTGTTCATATTATGTATGAGTGATGAGATATTCCCTTTCTCTCATCAAACTATTTTTATGAAATTTTAAGAGACGTCGTTAGGCTGCCGATTTTTCGTAAGAAATTTCTCAAGTTTTCTTTTATTTCATGATTACTTTTTCTTCTTTCCTAGCCCCCTCTTATCCAAGAGGCATTAAATCTCCAGAATCATGTATATTCTAGATGTTCTCATGTTCATGGAAAATTCATCATCATTGTTCTTATCCTCTCCCACTTGTTCAAGGAATTAAAAACATTGTCTATGATGTGTCGAATTACCGACATCGTGGACGATGTGATTTCAATTTGCATTAATTCCTTCAAGTCTGGTCATGAAACCATTTTTATGGTTGAAACAGGTTATAATATATGTATTATGTCTCATTAATGGTTCTGTAATTCATTTTAACACATGGTTTTAATTTATAAAATGAAATGAAGTCGTTATTATCAAAGAACCACTAAAATGATCTAAACGAACATCATTAATGTTTTAACTTATGAATCATCCTCATATTAAACATCAAAATGTTAATGGTATAAATTATGGTAATGGAAATATGTAAATACCTTTCCATTCCAATTCTGTAATTTCACTTCCAATCGACAAGAACATCCACCATGAACCAATCGAGGAAATCATGTTAAGAACTCACCCAAAAACAGTGCAAGGAGAAAAATACTAACAATTAAAGGGTGAAATGATGTTATGAAATGATAATATAAGATGTTATAAACATGAAAATGTTTCTGTAAACTACTAAAAACACTCTTTTAACCATTATACAGGAATTTTAAATAAGTTTTAAGTAAGACATACCCAAGGTAAGGGAATTCTTAACCTGATTTCCATTCTTTGGGTTAACCTTCTACTTCATTATTTATGTGATATTTAAATTTTTTGGGTAATGGTTTCTATTTTTATTATGTTTCATTATGTGTATTTATAGTATATATACATACTCCATCCACTCAATTAATTCTCTCTTCAGTTTTATGATATTTATAAGGTGTTTTTCTTTAAAAATCCTTTTTTTAAATTCGGTTTTACAAAATTCCAAAGCAATGTTTTTATGGAATTATTCATGTTGTATGATTATGTTTTTGTTCTTGAGAATTATTTAAGATGAATGGTGGGACCTATATATCCCTTCAATTCATTTGGTATGAGTAATTTGGAGTTTGGCCTTATGGTTACTCCAAGTGTAACTGTGATGGTTACACAAAGTAAGGTAGCCGTGAGGGTTACAAATTATAAGGTAGACAAGAATGGTTACAAGATTATGTAAGTAATGCCCCAATATACCTTTATGATTATATTTATGTTCTCATGTTTTGTTTGGATCTTGTTTAAATCTCATTTTACACAAAGTAAGTATATATGGGTGACAAGAATGTCTTTTGAAAATGCTTTCATACGTTACGAGTATTCATGGACGAATGTGATCTTTCCTTCTTTTACATCCCTTACTGAGCTTTTATGCTCATCCCAAGTTTTTAAATGATTTCCATAGGTTAATGGATGTGTAATACAAGGAAGGAATCTATGATAAATGTTGAATAATTGTCAAGGAGTCTTGTTTTAAGTTTTAATGTTTTATATTTTGAAAAAATGGAAACTGTTTTTATGGTATCCACTCTGTAATAATGTGTAATGTTATGAATGTATTGTCCTAATTCTATAAAGATATAAACTTGAAAATATCCTCAATGTAAATGTAAGTGTTTTATTAACTAAATTCTAAATTATTTATGTAATAAGTTTGGGTCCTTATAGTTGGTATCAGATGATGGTTTAGATAACTTTAGGGGTTAGGGTGATGTTAATAGAATACCATAAATTATTTTCACTCTATGTTTAATTTGAAATGTTTTATCATTTAAAAATTACAATGTTGCTTCATATAAGACATGTTTGTTCAGAATGGTTTTTTGCAGAAGGAACAGAGATGCTGAATAGGAGAAGCACCGATAGAATGACATCCTTCCGGAACTATAGCTCGGAATGGTAGGGATTGGAACCGAGCAGTTTGTGACAGTAATGGATCAGCTAATACAGGAAATAAATGGTGGTGGCATCCATGAAAGAGAACCAATAGAGGTACCACAACGTAACATGAAAGTAGTGGAACATTTTAAGAGACAACATCCTCCTGCATTCAATGGATCTTCTGACCCAGTAGTAGCTGAAGGATGGATCAAATCCCTTGAAAAGATATTTGATATTATGGGATGTTCAGACAATCAAAAGGTAAGTCTTTCCATTTATTGTCTTGAAGGGTAAGCTGATCAGTGGTGGTCAATGGTAAGGAATATCAGGGGTAGAGAGGATTTTGATGCCTTAGAGTGGGATGAATTTAAAAGTATTTTCCTTGAAAAATATTTTCCTAAGATGGTGTGACTTAGAATGGAGAAGAAATTCCTTGAATTGAAACATAAGGAGGAATATTTAGTGGCTGTGTATGAAGAAAACTCCACCTGACTGGTGAGGTATGCTCTAAATATTATTCTGGATCCTGATAGAAAAATCAACCGCCTTTAATTAGGATTGAAGCCAAGGTATCGATGGGCATTGGCCTCCCATGAATTCAAAATTTATGAGAAACTTTTCCGATGTGTTGAGAGGGTAGAGATGGATTTTGCTAATAATCACGTGAATTTTGGAAACAAAGAGAAGAAGAGGTCCAGTTGGAAATCAATGGGTAAGAATCAACCAATGAAATATGATGGTAAGAAAATCCAATTTCCAATTTGTGAAAAGTGTAGCAAGAAACACCCTAGGGAATGTCTTAGCAAAACTGGGAAGTGTTTTAAATGTGGTAAGTTTGGACATATGGCCCGAGATTGCAATGAAAATGATCTAAGACTAATCCTAAAAATTAGACTGTAAAGTGTTTTAAATGTGGTGATATGGGTCATTATGCAAATGTCTACCCAAAGAGAGATCTGAATGATGCAAAAAATCTAGACTACAAGCAGAAAGGTGTAGTGAGATCCTTTGTGACTATGTAAGCAGATGTCATTCCATCCAATGAAGTTGTATCAGGTACATTTTTTGTTCATTAAGATTTTTCTAAAGTTTTGTTTGATACAGAGTCTACACATTCCTTCATCTCTGAGAAATTTTCTGGTAAATTGGAAATATCACCTCAACAAATGAGACCCGAACTTTTTGTTAAAACACCAGGGGGGAAATGTTATATTGAAGAGGAATTATAATAATATTTCTATTGTGTTCTGTGTAAATACTTTACCTACAAACCTTGTTGTTTTACCATTAGTCGAGTTTGATGTTATTCTGGGGATGGACTGGCTTTCTGATTATCATGTTAAGATTGACTGTAGAGCTAAAAAAGTTGTTTTTCAGAAAGAGTTTCAGTTTGTATACAAGAATAAACCCATACAATTGATAACATGTCAGGAAGCTGAGAAACTATTGAAATTTGGAAATAAAAGTTATCTTGATTATATTGTTGAAAACAATGGAACTATTAAAATTAATTATGTGCCAGTGGTAAATTAATACCTTGATGTTTTTCTTGATGAGTTACCCGATGTCATACCTGATCGAGAAGTCTAATTCACAATTGACTTAGTTCCTGATGCTAATCCAATTTCAAAACCCACATATCGTATGGCTCCAATAGATCTTCTTGAATTAAAAAATCAGTTGCAGGATTTTCTTGACAAAGGCTTCATTCATCCTAGCACTTCACCATGGGGAGCCCCTATTTTGTTTGTTAAAAATAAAGATGGTTCCCTGAGAATTTTCATTGATTATAGAGATTTTAATAACATCACTATTAAAAACAAGTATCTTTTGCCTCATATTGATGACTTGTTTGATCATCTCTAGGGAGATTAGTACATTTCCAAGATTGACTTGAGATCCGGATACCGTCATCTGAAGGTGAAGGAGGATAAAATCCCAAAAATAGCCTTTCTTACTAGATATGGGATTTATGAATTTGTTGTTATGTCATTTGGATTAAATAATGCACCTAATGTATTCATGAATCTTATAAATAGAGTATTTTATGAGTTCATGGATAAGTTTGTGGTTGTATTTATTGATGACATTATGGTATTTTCTAAAAATAAAGAGGAGCATGAAAAACATCTAAGGGTTTTTTTTTCAAACTTTAAAATAAAAGAAACTATATGGAAAATTCAGAAAGTGTGATTTTTGGTTGCAACAGATTTCTTTTCTTGGGAACATTATAAATAAGGATGGAATAACAATTAATCCTAGCAAAACAAAAGTAGTTGATGAATGGCCAAGAACCACAAATGTTATAGATATTCATATTTTTATTGGGTTAGCAGATTATTACAGACGGTTTGTTAAGAACTTTGCACGGTTATCTAGCTCGATAACTAAGTTAACATGGAAAGGGGTTAAATTTTTTTGGATAGAGTAATGTGATGTTTGTTTTTAAGAATTGTAGAAGATATTGGTTAATGCTCCAGTTTTGGCCTTACCTTCCCAAAATGGTGAGTTTATCATATACAGTTATGCTTCTTTGAAGGTACTTGGTTGTGTTTTGATGCAGAATGATCAGATAATTGTCTATGATTTGAGACAACTTAAAACTCATGAGATAAATTATCCTACACATGATTTGGAATTGGCAGCTGTGTTTTTTTCTTTGAGAATTTGGAGGCATCATCTATATGGAACCAAATGCCAAATATATACTAACTATAAAATTCTAAAGTATATATTCACTCAGAAGGAACTAAACATGAGGTAGATAAGATGGCTTAAACTGATAAAGGATTATAACTGCATGATCAATTACCATCCTAGGAATGAAAACAAAGTGGAAGATGCCTTAAGTCAGAAACATCATGAATCATTAACCATGATAAGTTTGGAACATGATACCTTGATTAATGATTTGATGAATTTTGGCTTAGAAGTTGTTGGTGTAGGGAATACCCCTGTTTTGTTTTAGGTTTCAGTGCAGTATTCATTGTCAGATAGAATTAAGCAAGCACAGAAGGAAGACCATGAGCTACATAAAAAGGTAGAATTGGTTAAAATGGGTAAGTTTCCAAAATTTAATCTTGATAAAGATTGTGTTTTAAGATTTGGTAAAAGGTTGTGTGTGCCTTGTGATTCCCAGTTAAAGAAAGAATTGTTATTTGAAGCTCATAGTTCTCCATTTTCAGTTCATCCTGGTAGTACTAAGATGTACAGAGACCTTCGGGAGTATTATTGGTGGGATGGAATGAAACGGGATATTGCTGATTTTACCATGAGATGTTTGACATGTAAGCAGGTTAAAGCAAAGTGGTAGTTACCGAAGGGGGTGCTTCATCCTTTTCCAATGCCAGAGTGGAAATGGGAGAATGTATCCATGGACTTTGTGGTGGGACTACCAAAGACTTCTCGAGGTAATAATGCGATTTGGGTTATTATTGATCGGCTAACAAAGTCTGCACATTTTCTTTCTATTCAAGATACAATGACTTTGGATCAACTTTCTTGATTTTGCCTCAAGAAGATTGTCAGTTTACATAGAGTTCCTCTTTCCATTGTATCTGACCGAGATCTCAGGTTCAATTCTAACTTTTGGATGGGAATTCAGAATTCATTGGGCACAAAGTTAAATTTCAGTACAGATTTTCATCCTCAATCAGATGGGCAGTCAGAAGAAACGATTCAAACTTTGGAGGATATGCTTCGAACTTGTTCAATGGACTATCAGGGAATTTGGGATTAGCATATTTCTTTAGTTGAGTTTTCTTATAATAACAGTTTTCATTCTAGTATTCATATGGAACCTTTTGAGGCCTTGTATGGAAAGCGGTGTCGGACTCCAGCGTTTTGGGATGAAGTCTGTGAAAGAAAGTTGATGGGGACAGAATTAGTAGAATAAGTGGCTGAGAAAGTGAGGATAATCCAGAATCACTTGAGGACAGCTCAGAGTAGGAAGAAAAGTTATGTAGATAACAGAAGGAAAGACTTGTCTTTCGAGGTAGGTGACCATGTTTTCCTTAAAATTTCTCCTTGGAAAAGTGTGATGTGTTTAGGTAAGAAAGGGAAGCTAAGTCCATGGTTCATCGGTCCTTTTGAATCTTGGAGAAAGTTTTAATAGTTTCATACCTCATATCTTTGCCTTCGAGTTTGTTTCAGGTACACAATGTTTTTCATGTTTTGATTTTGAGAAAGTATGTGCCAAATTCATCACATGTCTTGAGCCCATAAGCAGTTCAGCTAGAAGAGAACCTTTTTTATGAAGAGAAACCAGTTCAAATTCTTGATCGAAGGGAACGGGTATTGGGGAATAAGGTAATCAACCAAGTAAAGGTTTTGTGGAGAAACCACATGGTTGAAGAAGCAACATGGGAGTCTAAAAATGCTATGAGTTAAAGGTACCCTCAGTTGTTTAATAATTAAATAAAATTGCGAGGACACAATTTCCAGAAGGTGAGGATAATGTAACACCCCAAGTTTTTATAAAAATAAATATAAATGCATGGAACTTTTTTTAAGTAGATATTTTTAACTATCCATTAAAACATAACATTTCCACTTCTATGTTTTGAATTTCAAGAAACTGCCATCTACAATTGTGTTCAGTATGTTATTTGGAGTCTATTGGAACCAACATGTTTTTTTGGTGAATAATAACATAACCTTATGAATAGTAATACGAATATTAATATGACCCTAATAAATATTAAATTGTATTATTATTTTATTTTATTAAGTCTTTAAGATAATAACATCTTGGTTAATTTTTCATCGTGATATAGAAGTAGTTATAGAATTAGAATTTTTGATTTTTGAATTAAGTATGATTTTATTTAAAAATTAAATTAATAATGTTTAGAAAATTATTTTCAAAAAATGGACTTCATTTTTGAATTCTACACGTTGAAAAATGGTTAGGGTAAATTTTTGGGTTTTTTCTGAAATTCTTGATTTTTTGGTGAATAGTGAAATATGATAAAATATCGTATAATCAAATTATCAGTAAAAATACACTATTTATGACATCATAAGTGATGAAAGGAAACTTGGTTCGAACTCACATGACATTATTACTATTTGAGGTCACATGAACTAAGACTATTCATAATCTTGGGCAAAAATATTATAATAATGATTAAAATAATGAAAATTACCCCCTCTACTCCACTATAAATACCACCCTCACTCCCCTCTTCTTCCCACACCTCTAAAGCCTTTATCCACACCTACGTTCTGAAAAATACTCCTCCCAAGGCTCTTCCCCACTTCCTAGAGCTTCTGGTCTCACAAAAAGACCAAAACCAAATCCCTTAAGAAGGATCTCAAGGAGAATAGATCAAGAGGTAAACGTCCTCTTTTATTTTCTTTCTTTTCTTTCATTTTATGTTATTCTCTCTCTTTCCATTTGGATTATTTTGGGATATTTCATTACATAACCCCCCCCCCATTACTTTAAATATTATGTATTAGTTATGACATATTCCCTTTCTCTCATCAAACTATTTTTATGAAATTTTAAGAGACGTCGTTAGGCTGCCGAATTTTCGTGAGAAATTTCTCAAGTTTTCTTTTATTTCACGATTCCTTTTTCTTATTTCCTCACCCCCTATTATCCAAGAGGAATGAAGTCTCAATAATCATATATATTCTGGATGTTATAATTTTCATGGAAAATTCATCATCATTGTTCTTCTCTTCTCCCACTTGTTCAAGGAATTAAAAACATTGTCTGTGATGTGTCGAATTACCGACATCGTGGATGATGTGATTTCAATTTGCATTAATTACTTCAAGTATGGACATGAAACCATTTTTATGGTTGAACCAGGTTATAATATATGTATTATGTCTTCTCAATGGTTCTGTAATTCATTTTAACACATAGTTTTAATTTATAAAATGAAATGAGGTCGTTATTATCAAATAACCACTAAAATGATCTAAACAAACATCATTAATGTTTTAACTTATGAATCATCCTCATATTAAACATCAAAATGTTAATGGTATAAATTATGGTACTGTAAATATGTAAATACCTTTCCATTCCAATTCTGGAATTTCACTTCCAATCGACAAGAACATCCACCATGAACCAATCATGGAAATCATGTTAAGAACTCACCCAAAAACGGTGCAAGGAGAAAAATACTAACAATTAAAGGGTGAAATGATGTTATGAAATGATAATATAAGATGTTATAAACATGAACATGTTTATTTAAACTACTAATAACACTCTTTTAACCATTATACATGAAGTTTAAACAAGTTTCAAGTAAGAGAGACCCGAGGTAAGGGAATTCTTAACCCGATTTCTATTCTTTGGGTTAACCTTCTACTTCATTATTTATGTGCTATTTAAATTTTTTGTGTGATGGTTTCTGTTTATATTATGTTTTATTATGTGTATTTATAGTATATATACATACTCCATCCACTATATTAATTCTCTCTTCAATTTTATGATATTTATAAGGGGATTTTCTTTAAAAATATTTTTTTTAATTCGGTTTTACGAAATTACAAAGAAATGTTTTTATGGAATTATTCATGTTGTATGATTATGTTTTGGTTCTTGGAAATTATTTAAGATGAAGGGTGGGACCTATATATCCCTCTAATGCATTGGGTATGAGTAAGTTGGAGGTCGTTCGTATGGTTACTCCAAGTGTAACTGTGATGGTTACACAAAGTAAGGTAGTCGTGAGGGTTACAAATTATAAGGTAGCCAAGAATGGTTATAAGATTATGTAAGTAATGCCCCAAGATACCTTTATGATTATATTTATGTTCTCATGTTTTGTTTGGATCTTGTGTAAATATCATGTTACACAAAGTAAGTATATATGGGTGATAAGAATGTATTTTAAAAATGCTTTCATACGTTACGAGTATTCATAGACTAATGTGATCTTTCCTTCTTTTACATCCCTTACTGAGCTTTTGTGCTCATCCCAAGTTTTTAAATGATTTTAACAGGTTAATGGATGTGTAAGACAATTAATGAATCCATGATAAATGTTTAAGAATTTCCAAGGAGTCTTGTTTTATGTTTTAATGTTTTATATTTTGAAAAAATGGAAATTGATTTTATGGTATCCACTCTGTAATAATGTGTAATGTTATAAATGTATTGTCTTAATTCTCTAAAGCTCTAAACTTAAAAAGATCCTCAATGTAAAATGAAGTGTTTTCTTGAAAAAATTCAAGATTATGTATGTAATAAGGCCGGGTCCTTATACTCAAACCAAGGCAATACCAAGCTATGCTGAAAATGAATAAGTAGTATAAATAGAAAACCAAGTGCAGCGGAATATTAACAAGTAAAACCAGATAGTAACCATGAGAATTTTCTAAAAATCCCTAAAGATATCCCTTGACACATGCGGGTCGGACTCACCTATCATAATATGGTGTATCTTCATAGTTTATAACCAACTAACTATACTAAACTGACCAATCAAATGGCACATCCCCCCAAGCCCTATCAATTCAAGGGGGTATCAACCCATCTAATTGGGTTTGATAAGAAACCATCACTTGGCCCTATAAAAGACACCCAGGAAACCCATGGTAATAGAATGTTGTGTAAGTAAGAGGCCCTCCCACATGTGACTCACCATACCTTCTTCCACCACACTTGTCTACCTAAAACACCACCCACATGATAACCCACATGGGGAAATCCTTCATAGGGGTGCCCATAATATAACAAACCATTAAAAAGTTCCAATCAGACTGTCACATCACACTATCTTTCAAACCATTTCTCAAAACACATTAAGTTTCCAATCAGAAATTTATATTTCCAGAACCACAATCATTTCATAAACACCCAAAAATATCAACTGGGCCTTTACCATTTCAAACTCAATCTGTTTCCAAGACTATTTCTAAACTATTTCCAAAAATCTAACCTAAAACATACCATAAACTCAAAAATTTCCAAATAGGACTTTATACCAAATCCTACATCAAAACATAGTACAAGATTAAAAATTGTCCATTTTTTAAGAAAACCTTTGAAATTATATTTTTAAGTTTCTAAAAGAAACACTTCACCATTTGTAAATTGTGGAACCATTTTAGAAAAAAGGGAAAGAGGTGGGAAATAATAATTCTTTTAAAAAACTAAGTCTGAAGGAAATTTTCATTTTTAAATGTCGACATCATTTGAAGGCCCATCCATGTGTTCACTTTGTGCAACCATGGGTATACCAACATCCAATGACGTACTTAAAGAGTCCAAGGAATCATCCAAAAACCATTTTCAAGAAATAAAATTTTCCTTTAAACTGACACAACAAGTCACAAAATAACAATATCATTCATAAAAATTTTGAAGTCTGAGGAACCATTCTAAAGACAATTTTCTCATGCCATAAAGAGGCTTCCAAACCCCATAATAAGTGCAAATTATAATTAAAACCATGATATAAGATGTAATAAAGGCCAAAAAACACCATAGGTGATAAATTTCATTTTGAGAAAATAATATATATTTTATCAAACACTTTTTGTGCATAACTACATAACATTATTAAAAAAACCCTTTAAAACCACTTCCACCAGTTGTTTCTAACACAAAAACACCAAAAAATCCAAGAAAACACACCACAAGGATGAGAAAAATGTTTATATATTATTTAAAAATACTCAAGCATAAAATGGAATTCATCAAAAAGGAAATGGACAAAAACACCTACCTCAACAGAGTGTGGATACAACGAAACTTCAAGGGAGGGAAGAATAATCCCCAAAGAACGATATGAATTCCCTAGACCCAAAATAAATAGAATCACACACAAACCCTAACCTCTAGGGTTCATCCAAGAGGGAAACACCACAAGTAAACCCTAGGAAACCAAGGGAGAAAAAGATAGAAAAGATAAAAATTTCCAAAAACCCTAGAAAATTACCAAAGAATCATGGAGATGGATCTGTGGTGGGAGTATAATAATAGGAATAGGGGTTTGGAGATGCTCTCATGTGCCAAAAATGACCAAGGAGGGAGGGGTTAGATTTAGGGATAAAAAGAGGAGAGGGTTAAATTGGAATTTTAAGATTTTAAAAATCTGGGCTGATCACACTATTTGGCTGCACGATTTGGTAAACTATGCACTAATAATGAGCCCTATACTAGAGAAGAGGGGAATTCTTAATGGGTTGGTCGCATGGTTCCCAAACCATGCTTCAACCATTCTAGACACCTATGTCTGGTTACAAAACCAAACTACATGGTTTCTCAAACCGTGTGCAACTTGGGCGCCTCACTATTGGAAACCCAACACAGGCTGCATGGTTACCTATACTACATTGCATAGTTTCTCTTAACCATGATAAAACCATACGCTCCTTAATGTTAATCCCAAAACATCAATTTATCAACCAAAAACTCAAAAATACAAATTATTACTCAACATGAACCTCGAAAAAAATATCCAAATCTAGGAAAATAATTAAATGAAAGAGTATCCAAGGTTGGGGTGTGACAATTATCCACACCAAAGACACATTTTTACCTCATAAAATCACCCAATCGAAAGTTAACCAAAACTTGAACCCAAGCCCAATCAAATCCAAATGAAACTACAAACCTCAGGGGGGGACCTTTCACTCCATAAGTCACACCCGACTGATCAAGAAGAAACCACAACACAATAATGGGGGGAGAACACGATATCATTCTCCCTAACATAGGAACTCAGCTATCATAATGGTATAACATCAGGCCCACTCAACATAGAAAACTAAAACAATCTTTTTCATATTAACCAAGAAACACCCCCACCATGACCAGGAACTCCCAACACTGCCAACCCAAACTTCTTAGCATGAGAGAAAAAATACCACTACTAGAATTGGAAATTATCCACACCATCCAAAAAACCCCAACACAAGGGGATAAACCCCCAAAAAGAACTTAAACCAAACAAATAACCCTAACACAAACTACAATTGAACAACTCCACAAAGCTCAACATCTATAAATGAGTAGAAACTAAAACCAAAACCAACCTACATAAGGGATAATCACTCATAAAATTGAATAAAAATTTAAGACTTGCATTAAGAACACAATTTTTCAAATTCTAAGTGAAAAAATCACCAAACACCTTGAAACAATAGATAACTTACAATAACAAAGGAAATTATGATAGTACTTCAACCATATCTACTCTAACACTGGAGAAAAAAACCAGGCCAAGGCTTTTCGCACCCCAAGAAATTCATGACTATGTGGGAGATTCACTATGAGGCTTATGCCTAGATTCCGGATGACTGAAGCATTCCCTACCCTATAGTTAGGCACTACCATCCCCCAATCAAAACTTTTTATTTATGTGAAACTTCCAATAAAACTTCTCCAGATGAACCAAATGGCCATAATGATGGAAAGTTTTTAGAGGATTATAAAAAGATGGATTTGAATTCCCAAACCAACCACATTGGTAGCAAACAAGTGAATAGTATGAAGAACTAGAGACTGGAATCAGAGCAGGAGACTCCTCAAATACAGGCTCCTCTAGTACACACTTCTTACTAGATAGAAAACCTTCATGAGCACCAAACACCACTGACTACACCCTGACAACCAACTCAGCTAAAAACACATCATCCACCAAATTCTCAAAACAAAGATCCTTGGAGGAGATAACTCACTCCTTGATCTTTAGACGAAGACCCCCCAATTAAAATAGAATCCTTAAACAGATTTTGTGACACTACCTCTAGAGAAAAGGAAACCATCTCCCTAAAGCAGTCAACATGGGCCTTCACCATCCACTAGTCTTGCTGAATACCCAGGATATCTTCTCTTTTCTTTGTCTTCAAATCATTAGGTATAAACCATCAGATAAATATGGACTTATATACTTCCAACTTAATCACAAATTGAATTGATGTCATATCAAACAACACCCATTCATCCAAAGTTGGACCCTCAAACAACCCCAGAATAGTATGGAATCTAATAGCTTCTAGAGTTCCCAATAATCTAAAGACACTCTCAACTTCCTCAATCCACTCCACTACCTCTAACAAAACTTGATCACCATGAAGGATAGGAAACACTTAAGAAGAACTAGAAACTGTGCATGACTCACTAGAAACTTTGGGGACCTTTCTGGGTGTCATACTCTAAATAACACAAGAAATACAAATCCAAAACCAACATCAAACCAAGGAACAATAAAAAGGAACATCTTAATCCAAAAAAAAAGTCTCACAAACCAAACACACACAAGAAAAACCTAAAAATCCTCTTTTAAAAAATCTTATTCCCATTTTGATTTTCAAAACTTCCTTATTCTAAGGCCACTTTACAAACACCAAAACCCACTTTTTAAACCAAATTCAATTCCCAAAATCTATTTCTCATTCAAATCCATTTTAGAAAAACCAATCCAAGCCTATGATTTCAAACACACACCCATGTAATCCTATTAACCATCGCACATGTGTTTATCTATTTCCATCCACATGTGCCAACACACAATTTCAACACATTCCCTCACATATGTGAATTTTTATAAGGAGTATCAAGGGTCACACATTTCTTTTACTCATCAAAATCCAATCATTTACCAAATTTTCAATCCAAAAAAAATTCTTTTAAACCCCATTTTTCCAATCCAAAACCATTTGAAAGAAATTATTTCTATTTCAAAAACCATTTTCATTTTAAAATATCCCTTACACCAACTGAAACTGAAATAAGACATAACTCATTCCAAACTACCGGAATGAGGAACTAGTGTTTATTCCTAACTTGACAACATGGTAGTAGACCACGACCCAAGTAAGAATCAACACTAAGAGAACCTCAAACTGTTCACTTAGACTCCACATGGGTCACTACTCCATGTGAGGTCACAACATGACACCACCTTGCCTCCATTGTCATCTGTCACCCAAATAAATCTAAAAATCAAAACAAAAACTCAAAAATCATACTACCCCTATAAAATTGAGGATCATAATGAGCAATAGTTCATTATGCTCTTCTCGTATCAACCTTTCTAGGCCCGATATTCCTAATATACAATATACCTAACACCCCAAATAATAATAACCTCCTTTGATGCCATTTTTTCATGAACCAGACTAGAATTACATCCAACACGACATCTGTCTCAGTCCGATAGATGGCTTGAAGGGTGTTCCCAATCCCCACTGGATGGAAACTAGTGTCGTAAATCAAAGTAATAACCAATGGGAATTATTTCTACCCAATAATCTAGGATCAAAATAAAATACACTGAACAAACAGAAGAGACAACAATAATTGAATCTCAAATAAATATATATACAGGTTCAATTACAATAGTTGAACAAATTAGAAACTAAAAACAAGACTAAAACTGAACCATGCTACCAAAATCTCCATGTGACCTCTTGGTCACCACCAACCTTGGGACCGACCTTCTCCAAATGTGAGAAACCAAACTAGGAACCTAAACCTGAAAAATAACTTCGGTCTACTGACATGTAATGGTACAAGTAGGGTGTGATCTTAACATATCAGAAGGCAACCACCATAGAATCTATACATTTACTTTCTTGAAAACACTCCATAAACACTAGTTTGAAATAAATATATGAAAATAGGTTTTTTGAAATTTAATCAATAAACGCATATTTTCCTTTTTAAAACACTACACACCACATCTCTATTTTTTTTAAGAGGATTTTCAATTTTAAAATCAAAAAACAAACCAAGGAAATACCAAGCTATTATGAAAATGAACAAGAAACATAAATAGAAAACCAAGTGAAACATAATATAAACAAGAAAAAAAAGATAGTAACCATGGTAATTTCCTAAACATCCCTAGAGAGATCCTTGTACGCACTTAGGTCAAACTCACCTGCCAGCATATGGTGCATCTCTATAGTCTATAACCAACTTGTCACCCAAAATAGCCTAATCCAGTGGAACATCACACCAAGACCAATCAATTCAAGGGTTTACCAACCCATATAATCGAGTTTGAAAAAGACACCCAAGAAACCCATGGTAATAGTATGTTGTGTATGTAGTAGACCCTCACACGCATGACTCACCGTACCTTCTATTAGACCCTATATGTTATAGTAGTTTTCATAATCAAAAATAATGTCAATATATAGATTCTACTATTTCATTCCATTTAATATCTCTAAGTACTTTAATTAAGTCATATTGTACAATACTTTCCAATAAGTCAATAAACTATATTTATGATTCAATATGTTTACAAGTGTATATTTACATGTATTTTTGGATGTCACTTAATCTAGTAGTGTTCTGTGTAAGACAGTCTATGGCACCAATAGTTCATTTGACACACCAATGTTTGACGCACCGATGTTCGACACACCAATGTTTGACACACCGATGTTCGACACACCGATGTTTGTCACACCGATATTTGACACACTGATGTTCGACACACCGATGTTCGACACACCGATGTTCGACACACCGATTTTTGACACACCGATGTTCGACACACCGATGTTCGACACACTTATGTTCGACACACCGATGTTCGACACACTAATGTTCAACACATCAATGTTCGACACACCGATGGACGACACGCTGATGGAAGACACACCGATTAACGATAAATCGATGATTGAATCACCGATGAAAACTCATCGATGCTGACAAACCGATGATGATAGACCGATAGCCCAAATGACTCACTAATACTTATGACTCACCAATAGTCATAAATACTGTTTAAAATTTATTAATTCAAATTTATTTATAACGGTCATATTTAGACAAATTAATATTTATGACATTATTTAATGTTTTCTTTAGGACTATCCGTAGATAGTATGAGGTACATTCACATGGGGAGATCTTCATTCCTACTGGACCTTGAAGTAAAAAAGGATTACAAGCTCAACCTTAAAGAAGATCTGATAGTGAGAAAAAGAAAGGCAGGCCATGCGAATGTGCAATAGAAGAACTCGAAGCTTGAGTACACAAGGAGTTTTCAATATTACAAGCAACAACCTGCTGAAACTCTCTAAACATCCTAACATTTAAGAGCTGAACCGTTTCACTCCTGGAATCTAGAGTATAGAGGCTGTGATACTCTATTCTGAATCCAACTTCCAGAAGAGGACTCAAATATCATTTTCACTACATCCATTGAGTCCATAGCTTCACCACATAACACAGAGAGATTTCTAAACTCTATTATTCATTTATAACTTAGTTGTGATCTTATGTTTACTATTTGAGTAGTGTGTACATCTATTTGTTTCACACACACTATCTCCTATGTATAATTGGAGGATACTAACTATCCTCACTCTCAATATCTTTTTACTCTTGTATCCCATGTAGAACAGTGGAAGAGATCCTATTTGATCTATTTGTTAGTTTTCCCATGAATAAATGTGGTAGAGATCAAGTGTGACCTAGATATCCTTGTGTGATTTTGTAAACCCCAATCCAGGCTGTGAATCAAAATTTTATTAATATAAACTACTTGGTGGTAGGTGATCACCAAGTGGAGAGGACTTAGTCTCATCTTGAGACTGAACCTCTTGTTTTTATCCACTGTGTATTTGTATTTTGTTTTAATATGATCTATGTTTAATTCATTTCAAATTAAACTAAATTGAACTTTGATAGTTATTTTATCAAGTGTTTATATCTATTTTGAATCAGTAATTTAGTTTCAAAAGTTAAACTAATCTATAGATTGGTAAAGCTAATAACTAATAAATCTTCTGAGAAATTAATTGAACATTCAGGACTTTTATAAATTCACTAAAAACTGACTTTGATTATATTTTAATTGGGGTATATTTTTCAAATAACAAATTTTAACATAAATTTTTATATATACTCAATTCACCCCCCCTTTTGAGTCATCTACTCTGACCAACATTTGGTATCAAAGGAAATTAAAAAAAATTATTGTCATTTTTCAAATCTTGTCAACTGTGATTGTATTTTTTTTAAAGATCTCAAAATTTATGTTATTTATAAATTTTTATCTCTTTGAAATTATTTTACAATTTTTATCAAGTATAATAGATTAGAAGGGGTTGCTACCAATAGACCACCTTTCTTTAATGGAAATAATTATGCTCAGTGGAAGCTTAAAATGAAAATACATCTAGAAAGCATGGAATTTGAAATCTAAACTGCTATTGAAAGTAAATATGTATTTACTAAAACTGTTAAAAACACTTGGGATGAACCTACCAAGACTTCCTATAATAATAATTGTAAAGAAATGAATTTTCTGTACTGTGCACTAGGCAATGAAGAGTTTAACTGTATTTTTACTTATAAAACTACACATGAGATTTGGGACACTCTATCTGTTTCTCATGAGGGAACATCTAATGTTAAAGAAATGAGATTAAATACTTATTCTATTAAATATGACAACTTTACAATGAATCCTGATGAGTCTATTTCTGATATGTATCTCAGGTTAAATGAAATTATGAATACCATGATTTCTTTAGGAATAGAAGTTACATCCAAAGATCAGATTATGAGGATTCTGAGATGCTTACCAGAAAGATGGTGTGGGACATTTGTATCTATTAGAGAATCGTGTGACATTGATTAGATGCTAGTGAAGGAGTTGATTAGAAAATTAATGATATATGAAGAGTAATTTAAGGTAAATCAAGAAGAACATGAACCCAAAAGAAATTTTGTAGCTTTCAAGACAACTAAATCTAAAATTAAAGAGAAGAAGAAAGTTCAAGCTGCTATTAAAAGCTCCAGTAGTGAAGAATAAGCTTCAGAAAATGATGAAGAAATGGGCGATCTGGCCAGAAGATTCAAGAAATTTTATAGGAAAAAGAAGTTTTTCAGAAATCCCAATTACAAAGGAAAGTATGATAACAAGGGAAATTATAAAAAGGATTATAAGAGAAATTATAAGTCAGAAGAGATAATATACTATGAATGTAAAAGTAATGGACATGTCAAGGCTGACTTTCCAAAGTTTAAATATAAGAAAAAGTATTAAAATAAGGATAAAAATTATAAGAAAGCGGTGAAGGCCACCTGGAGTGCCTCTTAGGAAAGCTCTAGTGAATCTACTTCTTCTCAAAATGACAAAGATTATATGGCTAATATGTGTTTTATAACAAACACAACTGAGGTAACCTTAGACTCTCCTTTAAATAATTATTATTATTCAGAAAAAGAAAGTGAGTCTGATAATATGACAAATGATGAATTATTTGAATATTAAAATATGCTTGAAGAAACATGTAATGAGTTGAAGGATAAGTATAAATATTTTATGAAACAACATGCTCTTACTGTTATTATTAAATCTGAACTTACAACTGAAAAAGAGAAAAATGATGAACTGTTCAAGGAGAACAATGAGCTAAAAATGTCTAATGAGGAATTGAAGAAACACTTAGAAAAGTTTACCAATGGGAAAAATACTCTTACTCAAATACTGGTTAAACAAATAGATCCAAAGTATACCTCTAGTATAGGACATCAACTAGGTCAATTGAATTTATCCAAATCACATTTTGTAACCAAAATTGGAAAATCTACTACTTCTTTCAAAAACCAAGATTTTGTTGCAAGTTCCAGTTCCAAGAATTATTTTATTGTATCCAACTATTCAGGACCAAACAGAGTTTATTTTTCAAACACTCTATATTCTTCATATAGAAATCCCATAATAAAATTTTGGGTTTCTAAATCTTATATCACTAATGTATGTGGACCCAAACAAATATGGGTACCGAAGTCATTTCTTGGATGAATTGTTTTGTAGGTAAACTACCTAAAGATCTCCTTTAAAAGATATGATACTCGGAAATTGGTTTTTCAAGACATATGATCGGGTATTATTCAATATTTAAAATTATTATCAAGATTGATGGAGGACATGTCACATTTGGTGACAATGGTAAAGGAAAAATCATCATCCTAGGCCAGATTGGTAACCCTAACTCTATTTCAATTTACAAAGTACTTTATGTTGATGGATTAAAGTATAACATGCTTAGAATATCTCAATTATGTGATGATGGATTTAATTTAAAATTCAAAAATTATGCATGCCATGTTTTTTATGCCAATAATAACTTAGTATTTACTACTTTTAGAAATTATAATGTATATGCTATAAATCTAGACACACTAGCCTCACAGAATGTCTCTTGTCTAAATGCCTTTCACAAAGAGTCTTGGATCTAGCATAGAAGACTAGGACATTGAAAAATTTACTCTCTTAAGAAGTTAACTATAAAAGGTTTAGTTAAATACCTGCCCCAATTATAGTTTCCAGATAATAAGGTGTGTAATCCTTATCAAAAAGGAAAGCAACATAAAATCTCTTTCAAACCAAAGAAAGAAGTGACTACTTATTAAACTCTTTAGTTGGTTCACATGGATTTGTTTGGACCATCTAGAGTTTCGAGTCTCAATGGGAAGCACTATGTTTATGTCCTTGTAGATGATTTCTCTAGGTACACCTGGACCTTTTTCTTAGCTCACAAGAGTGAAGCTTGTTCTCATTTCACCAAGTATGCTAGGACTATAGAAAATCTTAGTGGTCTTTAGATTAAATCCTTAAGAAGTGATCATGGACATGAGTTTGAGAATCAATATTTCAAAGATTTTTACTCAAAAAATGGCTATAATCATAACTTCTCTACTCCTAGGACACCACAATAGAATGCTGTGGTAAAAAGAATAAATAGAACCCAATAGGAAATTGCCTGAACTATGCTTAATGAATATAACCTACCCATTTACT
Organism: Viscum album; assembly: GCA_963277665.1. NCBI lineage: Eukaryota > Viridiplantae > Streptophyta > Magnoliopsida > Santalales > Viscaceae > Viscum > Viscum album. The sequence continues at coordinate 1,511,604,427 of OY728158.1, forward strand.
TCTGGGTTGAAGCTATTAATACAGCTTGTTACATAATAAACAGAGTCTTAATCATACTCATCATTAAGAAAACTCCTTATGAGATGTGGAATAATAGGAAACACAAAGTAAGTTAAGTGTTTGGATGTAAAGTTTATATTCTAAACACTAAAGATAATTTAGATAAATTTGCATCCAAAAGTGATAAAGGAATATTTCTTATATATTCTACATTAAGCAAAGCCTATATAGTCTTTAATAAGAAAACCAAATGTGTGGAGGAATATGTACATATCAAGTTTGATGAAACAAATCCGCATAAGCCCAAGACTTCACTAGAAAATATTGAAGAGGATATGTCCAATCTGGAAATTAATGATAAAACTAAAATTATCATGTGAAGGAATCTGTGAAAACATCAAGTTCTAGAAATTATCCAGATTATAGCCATAATGAACCAGATCAAATTGACCAACCTGAAATAACTAGTTCTACCTTTTATAGACCAACTAATACCCTTAAAAATCATCCTTTAGATGATATTGTTAGATATTTAGATAAAGGAACACAAACTAGAGATTCCTTGAGAAACAAAGTTGAACATGAAGCTTTCTTGTCATCACTTGAACCAAAAAATACCAATGATGCGATAAATGATGAATTTTGGGTAATGGCCATGCAAGAATAACTTAATCAGTTTGAAAGAAATAAAGTTTGAAAAATTGTAGATAGACCAAAGGATACTTTGACCATAGGAACCAAATGGGTGTTTATAAATAAAGTATATGAATCTGGAAATATAGTTAGAAACAAAGATAGATTGGTTGCACAAGGATATAATCAATAAGAGGGAATTGATTATGAAGAGACCTTTTCACCAGTATCTAGACTTGAAGCTATTAGAATCTTACTTGCCTATGCAGCACACTTGGATTTTAAACTTTACCAAATGTATGTCAAAAGTGAATTATTAAATGGTTATATAATTGGGGATGATTTTTTTGAACAACCCCTTGGTTTTACAAATCCACTTTTTCCAAATCAAGGGTTCAAATTATCTAAAGCTTTATATCATTTGAAACAAGCTCTAAGAACTTAGTATGAAAGGTTGAGTAATTTTATTATTTCTAGAGGATTTACAAAAGGACTTTCGGATCCTTATTTTTTTATAAAAATAATTTCAAAAGAAGTTTTAATAGCTCAAATATGTGTAGAAGATATTATCTTTGTATCTTCTAAAAATTCTTTATGTAATGATTTTTCAAGAATAATGCAAAGTGAGTTTGAAATGAGTTTGATGTGTGAACTTAAATATTTTCTTGGATTTAAAATATTTCAAAATAAATAAGTTATTTTTTTAAATCAAAGTAAGTACACTAAAGATCTTTTGAAAATATATGGATTTGATAGTATTAAGAGTAGTGAAACCCCTATGAGTTCTACATGTAAGTTAGATCTTGATGAAAATGGAAAATCAGTTGATCAAACTGCTTACAGAGGAATGATTGGGAGTTTACCATACTTAACTAATAGTTGGATAGATATTATGTTTAGTGTGTGTATGTGTGCAAGATTTCAAGCAAACCCAAAAGAGTCACATTTAAATTTTGTTAAAATATTTTTCAAATACCTCAAGTATACAACTAATTTAGTACTGTTCTATCCTAAAGGACAACCTTTTGATTTCTTTATCTATTCAAATGCTTACTTTGGTGGATGTAAGTTATATAAAAAGAGTGCCTCTGGAACATGTCACTTTTTTGGAAATTCTCTAATATCATGGTGTAATAAAAAGAAAAATTCAATTGCATTATCAACTTCTGAAGAAGAATACATTTCTACTAGTAGTTGTTGTGCACAAATTTTGTGGATGAAACGCACTTTATTAGACTATGGATTTTAATTCAGACATATCCCTATAAACTATGACAACACAAGTGCTATTAGCATTTATAAGAATTCAATTTCTCATTATTGAACAAAACATATTGATGTAAGACATCACTTTTTGAGAGATCATTATCAAAAAGGTGATATAACTCTTGATTTTATTGGGACTAAGCATTAGCTTGCTGATATTTTCACTAAACCCTTAAACTCTGAGAGATTTAACTACATCATACATGAACTAGGAATGATAAATCTCTAAAGTCTTGAAAACGATCCTTGAAACTGATCTCATGAAACTGATCCTTAAAATCGATATGTGAAACCAATCTCTTGAAACTGATCTCTTAAAACCGATCTGTGAAACTGATCTCTTGAAACTGATCTGTGAAACCGATCTCTTGAAATCGATCTCTTAAAACTGATTCTATGAAACCGATGTATTTAAGGAATCTTTGTAATTATGTCTGGTTTAAATAAAATGGTGTTGCTTTGTGTTCTTTTTAATGAGTTTAAATTTTATGATTTATGATTTTATGATCCCTAAATAATAAATAAAATTCAATCCACTTTGACCTTTCACATTCCCTCTGTCGTAAAATCTTCAACCTTTTTCACTCTATCTATCGACCCTCATCCTCTAAAATCCTTTGGAATATGAACCCTCGAAATGGCAAGGACGAAGCGCGTGATGGAAGAGCCAAGAAAATCTTCATTAGCTAAGCATCACAGGGGTGAGTCCAGTGGGACTGCAAAACCAAGCTTGGAAAGCCGAGTGGTTACAACTGAGAAGGAAGTGTCTGGTGAGTGTCTTTGGTCAAGAAAGTAGTTTTGTTGAGAGTACTATAATCTCAAGGGTGGATGAGCTGGTTCACAAATAATGAAAGGCCTTATTATCCCCAGCTAGTACATAAGTTTTATTGACATTTGAAGATATCCCTGGATGGAGATGATAAAGTAAGGATGAAGTCAGTGGTAAAGGAAAAGGAGATTATCTTTTTCATCTAAGGAATGGTTTTAGTGCTTGGAGATGCCTCATGAAGGTGTCTATGCTGATTATCATGGTAATATTCCACCTTCCTCTAAGTTGTTTTCATATGAAGATGCTCTGAAGGAGTTTACTGGAAGTGGAGAATCTAGGAGGACTACTTCCAGTGAATTTGATGGAGAGGAAAGGTTACTTTTTAAGTTTATACAACATCAAATTTTTCTAAGGGAGATTTATCTATTGCGAAGTATCATGATGTATTCCTAATATATCTGTTGAAAAATGGGATAAAGGTGAACCTTTTTCGGTATATAATGGTGTATTTTTCTGATATGATAAATTCATCCAAGAATGAAACATGTTTGTACTATCCCAGGATGATCTCTTCCATGTTAAAGAAGTTAGACTGTGTGGAAGATGAAGATGAAGTGATAAGTGCATGCAGTGGTTTCTGCCTTCAGAAATATATTTGCAATATAATGAAGATCTTATGGAACCCATGGAATAAATTCTTGGTAGGATACAAGGAAAGGTTGTATGAGGAATTCAATCTGATTGACCATCCTACCAGACCAAAGGATCAAGTTGATCTAGACCTAAAACCAGGAGAGGAACCTGTATATTCTGATGAGGAAGTTGAGGATGAGTTTCCAAGGGAATAAGGATCTCCTTTGGATGACAGGAGTGATCCTAATATTGATGAAAGACCCAAAGATATGTCTTATATACCATGTAGTCCACATTTGGATTTACCCACAATGGAACCTTTGTTAGGTGATGAGGATGAGGAAGAGACAGAGTTTACTAGTGTGAAAGTCTATGTGAGTAAGTCAGATGATGAGTCTAATGATGATGATGAAGGGGGAAATTATGAGCATGTAAGTGATTCGTTAAAATTAGGACAACAATTAGTTGACAGATCTCATGAGGAATCTGTACATGGAGCTTATGATGGTGCTGATCCTGTTGAACAGTAGGCTGTTGATCATAGAGATCCTGGTCATGAGGACAGACCTCCCAATCATAATGCTGAAAATCAAGAAATCATTCAGGAGTTGAATGAACTTATGGTCGGTGGCTATGAAGAAGAGGCTAAGGATCAGGTGCCTCAGATTGAGGAAGTGCCTGGAGAAGTTGAAGTGGCTAGAGAACATTAAGAACCACAAGTTCAGTTGGTACATGTTCCCAGAAATGTTCTTTTAGCTAGAGGTCAGGATGAAGAAGAAGATGAAGATGAGATTTTCCCTAAGCCTTAGGGCAGAAGAGTCGGGATTGACATTGTTGATCCAAGAGACTAGACATGTACTCGAGAGTGGAATAATGATCTAGGATACATTCTATTTGGGTTGGAATATGACTATGATGAGGAGAGGGTGCCTCCTCCACCTGCTCCGCAGGCCCGAGATGAAGCAGAACCTCCTACACTTATTCCACCAGTTGAACCTCCATTTGTAGAGCCAGTAGTAAAGCCAGTGCCTAGTGACTGTGTTACTAAGGCTGATTTCAAGCTTTTCAAAAATGGTCTTTGTGAGTCAGTGAGAGACTCAGTTGAATCCATAATTGAAGCCTCCACTTCAATAGGTATTTCATATGCAGATGTAGTAAAGATTACAAGGATGGTAATCCATGAGATTCAACTAAATCTCATTACCACAGCTGAAACCATCATTATAAATAATTCCTTGTTGAGAGATTAAGTAATGAATATGAGAAATGAGTTAAATTCTATAACCTATGATTTCAAGACCTCCTTTAGTGGTGTACTATAAGTTCTTAGGAACTTAGTGACTCATCTACTAAATGTAGATTTGAAGAAGTTGAAAGAGGAGCTTGGAAAAATGAATACTGGTCCATCCAGTTCTAGAGGTGTGAAAATTGTTGTTACTAATTTGGAATCTCTCAAGACTGTGATCAGTGAGGAACTTTAGAATCTTTAGAGTGATTTAGGAAAAGAAACTTTTCCAAAGGTACATAGGAATATAGACAATGTGTACAATATGGTGAGGTAATGCACAAATGAAGCCTCTACTTCTTAGAAAGATATCAGAGATAAAGTGGATAAATACTTTACTACGATCTATACCAAGAACGATCTCATCAATAGCTTCAAATTTTTAGCTGAAAATCTCAGAATTCCTCTAGTAACAGAATCCTTCAAGAAACAAGTAACTAAATTGAATAAGTTTACCCCTCTGCTGAATAAATTCATGGAGAATAAGGATGAATTTGAGAAGTCCGTGCAATATGGTGGTGAAATCATCAATGATTTCATAAATCTCCTCAATCCGTATCTACTTGTTCAAACCGAAGTAATTGTGGTTCCTCCACTGCTTCCATTGGAACTACCTCTTGGCCTCCCGCTCCAATGAATGTCTCTCAGGCTCTTTCCCAGATTTGGCCCATCATTACAGAGAAATCTCCCAGTCGCATGTTGTCAGAAAGAAGTCCTAGCCTTGCAGAAAATGTCCCTACAGGTGTTTCATTGCCTGGTGTTGTCTTCAATCCACTTATTCCCACTATCACTCCCAAACATTCTGATCCTACTCCTGATCCTTCAGATGAATGAAAAACCCCTCAGAAGCCAAACCCTTAGTGGTGGATTGTCTATTTGATAGGGATTTATCTCTTTATTTTGCTTATTGTACTCTTTTGAATATTAATGGAAATACTTTTTTTGTCTTCTCATGTTATTTCTATTCTTTCTTTCTCCTTTTCTTAACATTTTTTTTCTAATCCCAAAAGGGGTAGAAAATTTTACGCATACATTATTAATTTCAGGGGGATAAAATCTATCATAGGACATATGGAATGTACTCAACATAATCTATATACGTATATTTTCTCTAATACAATAATTGAGGGGGGTTTAAAACACACATAAGGGAAAGATTTAGTTATATTGAACAATCACATTTAGTGACATATGCTAAGTTAAGCTATTATTATTTCTTAACTTTACAAGTATGCCATGATTTATGATTATCAAAAAGGGGGAGATTGTTGGACCTTCTATGAAATAGTAGTTTTCATAATCAAAAATAATGTCAATCTACAGATTCTACTATTTCATTCCATTTAATATCTCTAAGTACTTTAATTAAGTCATACTGTACAATACTTTCCAATAAGTCAATAAACTATATTTATGATTCAATATGTTTACAAGTGTATATTTGCATGTATTTTTTGATGTCACTTAATCTAGTAGTTTTTTGTGTAAGACAGTCCCGGAACGGATAGTTCATTCGACACACTGATGTTCGACACACCGATGTTCGACACACCGATGTTCGACACACCGATGTTCGACACACCGATGTTCGACACACCGATGTTCGACACACCGATGTTATACACACCGATGTTCGACACACCGATGTTCGAAACACCAATGTTCGAAACACCGATGTTCAGCACACCGATGTTCGACACACCGATTTTCGGCACACCTATGTTCGACACACCGATGGAAGAAAAACCAATGATCGAGTCACCGATGACAACTCACTGATGCTGACAAACTAATGTTGATAGAATGATGGCACAAATGACTCATCGATACTTATGACTCACCGATAGTCATAAATACAATTTAAAATTTATTAATTCAAATTTATTTCTAATGGTCATATTTAGACAAATTAATGTTTCTGACATTATTTAATGTTTTTTGTAGGACTATCCATAGATAGTATGAGGTACATGCATGTGGGGAGATCTTCATTCCTACTGGACCTTAAAGTATAAAAGTATTAAAAGCTCAACCTTAAAGAATATCTGATAGTGAGAAAAATAAAGGCAGATTGTGCGAATGTGATATAGAAGAACTCTAAGATTAAGTACACGAGGAGTTTTCAATATTACAAGAAACAAACTGTTGAAGCTCTCTTAACATCCTAACATTGAATAGTTGAACCTTTTCACTCCTAGAAGATAGAGTATAGAGGCTGTGATACTCTGTTCTGAATCCAACTTCCAAAAGAGGACTCAAATATCATTTTCACTACATCTATTGAGTCCAGGGATTCACCGCATAACAAAGAGATATTTCTAAACTCTATTCTTCATTTTAAACTCAGTTGTGATCTTGTGTTTACTATTTGATCAGTGTTTGCATCAGTTTTTTTGACACACATTGTCTCCTATGCATAACAGGAGGATACTAACTATCATCACTCTTAATATCTTTTTACTCTTGTATCCCACATAGAATAGTGGAAAAGATCATGTGGGGTCTGTTTGTTAATTTTCCCATGAATAACTGTGGTAGAGGTCAAGTGTGACCTGGACAACCCTATGTGCTATTGTGAACCCTAATCCTGGGTGTGAATCAAAAGTTTATTAATATAAACTGCTTGGTGGCAGGTGATCACCAAGTGAAGAGGACTAGGTCTCATCTTGAGACTGAACCTATTGTTTTTATCTGCTGTGTATTTGTCTTTTGTTTTTATTTGATCTGTGTTTAATTAATTTCGAATTAAACTAAATTGAACTTTGATAGTTAGTTTAGAAAGTGTTTATATCTATTTTGAATTAGTGATTTAGTTTCAAAAGTTTGACTAATCTTTAGATTGGTAAAGCTGAGAACTAATCAATCTTATGAGAAATTAATTGAAAATTCAGGACTTTTATAAATTCACTACAAACTGACTTTGATTATATTTTAATTGGGAGATATTTTTCAAACAACCAATTTTAATATAAATTTTTATAGATACTCAATTCACCCCCCTCTTGAGTGATCTACCTCGACCAACACCTTCCACCACTGCACTTACCTACCCCAAACAATGACACCACCAATGAAATAACCTACATGGTGAAATCCTTCATAGGTGTTCCCATAATATAAAAAATTATTCACAAGTTCCAACTGGGTTGTCACATCACACAATCTTTCAAACCATTTATCAAAACACATTAATTTTCCAACTCGGCATTTATATTTCCAAAACCATAATCATTTTGCAAACACCACAAAATTCCAACTAGTCCTTTACCATTTCAAACTCAATCCCTTTAAAATAATATTTATAAACTATTTCCAAAAATCCAAGGTAAAACATACCATAAACTCGGAAAGTTCCAAATGGGCCTTTATACCAAATCCTTCATCAAAACATAGTACTAGATGACAAATGGTCCATTTTCAAAGAACACCTTTGAAGTTATATTTTTAAGCTTCTCAAAGCCATACTTCACTATTTTTAAATTGGGGAACCATTTTAGGAAAAATTGGAAGAGGGAGGAAATGATAATTCTTTTGAAAAAACAGGTCTCAAGGAAATTATCATTTTTAAATGCCATTTTCATTTGAAGGCCCATCCATGTGTGTACTTAATGCACCCATGGGTGTAACAACATAAAATTACATACTTCAAGATTTCATGGAATCATCCAAAAACCATTTTCAAGAAATAACATTTTCCTTTAAACTGACACAAAAAGTCGCACAATAACAAGATCATTAATCAACATTTAAAATCTAGAGGAACCATTCCAAATCCAATTTTATCAATCCATAAAGAGGCTTACAAACCCTACAACATTCCCAAATTATAATTGAAACCATGCTACAATATTTAATCAAGGAAAAACTCCACCATAGGTGCTCAATTTTATTTTAAGAAAACAATAGACATTTTATCAAACACTTTATGTGCATAACTACATAACATTATTATGGAAACTCCTTTAAAACCACTTCCACCGATTTTTTCGACACAAAAATAGCATACCAAGCCAAGAAAACACACCACAATGATGAAAAACACATTTATATATTATTTAAAAATACTCAAGAATCAAATGGAATGCATTGGAAAGGAAACAGATGGAAACACATACCTCAATGGAGTATGGATGCGACGAAACATTAAGGGAAGAAAGAATAATCCCCAAAGAACAATCTACTTTCCCTAAATCCAAAAGAAATATAATCACACACAAACCTTAACCCATAGTGTTCATCCAAGAGGGAAAACCCACAAGGAACCCTGAGGAAACCAAGGGAGGAAGAGATAAAGAAGAGAAAATGGTCAAAAACCCTAGAAAATTACCTTAGAAGATTGGATATGGATCCATGGAGGGAGGAGAATCAAAGGGAGAGGGGTTTGGTGACCCTATCATGTGCCAAAATCGACCGAGGAGGTAGTAGTTCGATTTAGGGATAAAAATAGGAGAGGGTTAAATTAAAATTTTAATATTTTAAAAATATGGGTCAATCATATGGATTGGCCACATGGTTTGATAAACCATGTGCCAACCGTGTGCCCTCTACTGAATAAGTGGGGCACTTCACACAGATTGGAAACACGGTTCCCAAACCATGCTCCAACTATGTTGGATGCCTTTGTCTGGTTCTAGAACCAAACCGCATGGTTTTCAAAATAGTGTGTAACCCATCTGGCTCACTATTGGACACCAAACACAAGCTACATGGTTACCTGGGTTATTCTTTATGATCTCCCTCAACCATGCTCAAATTGTTCACCCATACTGTTAAGCCCAAAACTTCAATTCCTCAACCAAAAACTAAAAAATCCAAACTGATACTCAACTTGAACCTCAAAAAAAATATCCAAAGCCAAGAAAATAATAAAATAAAGGAATATCCAAGGTTGGGGTGTGATAATTATCCCCACCACAGACACTTTTGGCCCTAAAAAATTCACCCAATTGAAATTTAACCAAAACTTGAACTCATGCCCGATCAAAGCCAAATGAAACCATGAACCTTGGGGTGACCTTTCACTCCACAAGTCACACCTGACTGATCAAGAAAAAACCATAGTATAATAATGGGGGGAGAACACGAGAGGGTTTTCTCTACCACAAGAACTCAGCTATCATGATGGCATGACTTCAAGCCTACTTGACATAGAAAACTAACACCAACTTTTTCATATTAAATGAGTAATACCACCACCGTAACCAGGAACTCCCAACATTACCAACCCAAACTTCTTAGCATGAGTGAAACAACACCGCTAACAGAACTGGAAATTATCCACACCAGCCAAAAACCGCCCAACACAAGGGGATAAACCCATGAAAAGAACTTAAACCAAACAAAGAACCCAAACATAAACTATAATTCAATAACTCCATAAGGCTAAACATCTCCAAACAATCAGAAACTAAAACCAAAACCAACCCACACAAGGTCTAATCACTCACAAAACGAAATATAAAGTTAAGACTTGTATTAAGAACACAATTTTTCAAATTCCAAGATAAAAAAACAACAAAAACCTTACAACAGTGGATAACTTACAATAAAAAAGGAAAAGACGACATAACTTCAACCATCTCTAATCTAACACTGGAGATAACAACTAAGACAAGGATTTCCACACCTTAGACAATTTCTAACTGTGCATGAGCTTCACTCTGAGGCTTGTGGATGGAGTCCTGATGAATAAATAATTCCCTACCTCATAGTCAGGCACTATAATCCCTTGATCAAAACTTTTTATTTAGGAAATGATTCCTAAAAAACTTCTCTAGATGGCCCAAATGGCCACAACTATGGTAAGTTTTTGGAGGATTACGACAAGATGACTTTGAATTCCTGAACCGGCCATATTGATGGCACATAAGTGAATGGTATGAAAAAATGGAGACTAGAATTAGGAAAGGATAATCCTAAAATACATGATCCTATGGCACACACTCCTCGCTAGATAGGGAACCTTCACGAGCACCAACCACCACTGACTGCATCCTGAGAACCAACACAGCTAAAAACGCCTCATCCACAAACATCTCAAAACAATGATCCTTGGAGGAGATGACTCACTCCTTGATATCTAAATGAAGACACCAATGAAAAGAGAATCCTTTAACAGATCCCGCAACCCTACCTCTAGGGAAAAGGAAACCATCTCTCTAAAGTAGTCAACATAGGCCTTCATCATCCATTGTCCTTACTAAATACTCAGGAGTTCTTCCCTTTTATTTGTATTCACCTCCTCAAGTACAAACCATCATAAAAAGATAAACTTAAATACTTCACATGGAATCCCAACTTGAATCGATGGTGGAGAAAACAACTCCCATTAATCTAAAGTTGGACCCTCAAATAACCCCATAATAGCATGGAATCTAACAGCTTTGGGATTTCCCAACAATATGAAGACACTCAACTTCCTCAAGCCACTCCATTTCCTCTAACAGACCTCAATCACCATGAATGATAGGTAACACTTGAGAAGAACTAGAAACTGGGCATGACTCGCTAGAAACTTTGGGGACCTTTATAGAGGGAATACTCTGAATAACACAAGAAATACAAATCCAAAACCAACATCAAACCAAGGCATAATAAAAAAGAACATCTCGAGCTAAAACAAAAGGCTCAAAATCCAAACACAAACAAGAACAACCCAAAAATACTCTTTTCAAAAATCATGTTCCCATTTTTATTTTCAAAACTACCTTATTCCAAGGACACTTTCCAAACACCAAAACCTACTTTTTAAACCAAATTTAATTCCTGAAATCTATTTCTCAATCAAAGTAATTTTAGAAAAACCATGCCAAGCCTATGATTTCAAACATAGACCCATGGAATACTATGAACCATTGCACATGTGTTCATCCGTTTCCATCCACATGTGTCCACATGCACTTTTCACATGTACCCTCACATATGCGAACTTTCATAAGGATTACCAAGGGTCACACATTTATTTTCCTCATCAAAACCCAAGCATTTACCAAATTTTGGATCCAAGACATTTTCTTTTAAAATCCATTTTTACAACCCAAAACCATTTAAAAGAAATTATTTCCATGTAAAAAACTTTTTTCATTTTAAAATATTTCTTACACCAACTAAAAATGAAACAATATACAACTCATGTCAAACAAATGGAATGAGGAATTAGTGTATATGTATAATTTGGCGACATGGTAGTGGACCATTCGCCAAGTAAGAATCAACACTAAAAAGGCTTAGAACCTTGCACTTGGAATCCACATGGGTTACCACTCCATGTGAGGTTACAACATGACACTGAATCACCTCCATTGTCATTCGTCACCCAAATCAATCTAAAAACCAAAATAAAAACTCAAAACTTGAACTACCCCTAGAAACTCGAGGATTAGAATGATCAAGAGTTCGCGGTTCTCTTCCCATACCTACCTCATGATTCCCAATAGTCCTAATCTCTAATCTACCTGACACCCCAAATGACAAGAACCTTCTCTGATATCATTTTTTCACAAACTAGATTGGAATTCCATCCAACCCAACATTTTTCCTGGTCTGAGACATTGCTTGAAGGGTGTTCCCAATCCCCACAAACTGGAAATTAGTGTCGAGCATCAAAGTAATCACTAAGAGGAACAATTTCTTCCCAATAAACCAGGATCAAAATAAAATACACTAAACAAAAAGAAGATCCAATAATAACTAAATATAGAATAAATATATATGTAGGTTCAGTTACAACATCTTAACAAGGTAGAAACTAAAAAAAAGAGTGAAATTGAACCATGATACCTTGATCTCCATGTGACCTCTCGGTCACCACCGACCTCGGGACTGACCTGCTCCAAAGGTGAACAACTAAACTAGGAACATGAACCTGAAAAATAGCTTAATTCTACTAACACTGAATGGTACAAGTAGGGTTTGATCTTAACAGCTCAGTAGGAAACCACCATAGAATTCATACATTTCCTTTCCCAAAAATACTACATAAACACTAGTTTGAAATATAGATATGAAAATCAGTTTTTCTCCTTTTAATAAATAAACACATCTTTTCCTTTTTAAAACACTACACAACACATATATATTTTTCAAATAGGATTTACCATTTTAAAATCAAAACCCAAACCAAGGAAATACCAATCTATGCTAAAAATGAACAAGAAGTATAAATAGAAAACCAAGTGTAGCAAAATATAAAGAAGAAAAATAGATAGTAACCATGGGAATTTCCTAAACATCCCTAGAGTGATCCCTAGATGCACTTGGGTCAGACACACCTATTGGTATATGGTGTAGCTCCATAGTCTATAACCAACTGGTCACCCTAAACTAACCAATCCAGTGGCACATCCTATAAAGCCCTATCCGGTCAAGGGGGTACCAAACCATCTAATCAGGGTTGAAAAACAACCATCACTCGACCATCTAAAAATTCCTAGAAACTCATGGTAATAGTATGTTGTGTAAGCAGGAGGCCCTCGCATGCGTGACTTGTCTTACCTGCTACCACCGAACTTGCCTACCCCAAACACTAGCACCCCCCATACAATAACCTACATGGGAAAATCCTCAATAGGGTTTTCCATAATATAAAAAACAGTTCACAAGTGCCTACCAGTCCGTCACATCACACGAACTTTCAAACCATTTCTCAAAAAACATTAAGTTTCCAACCGTGCATTTATATTTCCAACACCACAATCATTTCACAAACACCATAAAATGCCAACTGGGACTTTACCATTTCAAACTTAATCCATTTCTAGGACTATTTCTAAACCATTTCCAAAAATCCAAGGTAAAACATACCATAAACTCAAAAATCTCCAGACAAGCCTTTATACCAAATCCTTCATCAAAATATAGTAAAATATTCTAAACGAGCCATTTTTGAAGAACGCCTTTAAAGTTATATTTTTAAGTTTCTCAAAGAAACACTTCACCATTTGTAAATTAGGGAACCATTTTAGGAAAAAGGGGAAGAGGGAGGAAATGATAATTATTTTAAAAAACTGAGTCTCAATGAAATTATCATTTTTAAATGTCATCATCATTTTAAGTCTCATCCATGTGTGAACTTCATGCACCCATGGGTGTACCAATATCCAATGACATACTTCAAGAGTATATGGAATCATCCAAAACCATTTTTAAGAAATAAAATTTTCATTTAAACAAAAACAACATGTCATACAATAATATGATCATTAATAAATATTTTAAATCCAAAAGAACTATTCCAAAGACAAATTTATCAAGCCATAAAGAGGCTTCCAAACCCCATAATATGCCCAAATTATAATTAAAACCATGCTAAAAGATGTAATAAAGTCCAAACACCACCATAGGTGCTCAATTTTATTTTAAGAAAAAAGTAAATATTTTATCAAACACTTTGTATGAATAACTACATAATATTATTAACGAAACCCCTTTAAAACAACTTCCACCAATTTTTTCCAACATAAAAACACCATACCAAGCTAATAAAACACACCACAAGGATGAAAAACCACATTTATATATTATTTAAAAATACTAAAGCATCAAATGGAATGTATTGGAAATAAAATGGATGGAAATACCTACCTCAATGGAGTGTAGATGTGACAAAACTTCAAAGGAAGGAAGAATAATCCCCAAAGAACAATATGCATGCCCTAGATTCAAAATAAATTGAATCACACATAAAACCTATCCCATAGGGTTTGGTGAAGAGGGAAACCCAATAAGGAAACCTAATGAAACCAAATGATGAAGATATAAAGAAGAGAAAAATGGAAAAAACCCTAGAAACTTACCTTAGAATCTTGTAGATGGATCCATAGAGGGAGGATAATAAAATGGAGAGGGGTTTGGATACCCTCTTATGCACAAAAAATGAACAAGGAGGGAGGGTTTGATTTAGGTATTAAAAGAGGAGAGGGTTAAATTGGAATTTTAAGATTTTAAAAATATGGACGGATCGCATGGTTTGGCCACACAGTTTGGTAAACCGTATACCAATCATGCACCCTATAATAGAGAAGAGGGTAACTCTATATGGGTTGGATGAATAGTTACCAAACCGTTCTCCAACCACATAAGATGCCTCTATCCAGTTCCAGAACCAAACTGCATGGTTTCTGCACAGTTTCTCAAACCACGCGCAACCTGTGTGCCTCACTACTGGACACCCCACACAGGTTGCACGATTACCTGGGTTATACCACACATTTTCCCTTAACCATGATCAAATAATGTTCCCCATGATTTTATTCACAAAACGTAAATTATTCAACTAAAAACTCAAAAAACCAAACCAGTACTCAACCTAAACCTCGAGAAAAATATCCAAATTCAAAAAAAGAATGAAATAAAAGAATATCAAAGGTTGGGGTGTGACAGTCGTGGTGTTTTAAACCAAAAATAAAAATGAATTGGATGTTTGATAGAATACCTAAATTATTTTTAAACCACTGATTTAATATTTAAGAATAATTAAATTAAATCAAGAAGAGATGAGAGATCATCACGTCATAGGTTGGGAAGAAAGTAAAATACCCTCTGCTGTAAGGGTTTGGGAATAGAACTCGATGGGAGGAGGGGAGGGGATCCCACACTATGTATTAATGGAAGATCTATGCCAATGATTGTTTTAAAAAAATTTCCATAGATATCAAATATCCCAATGTTTTTTTAAATGGTTGGGATAAACTTCATATAATCTGCTTATCCCAATGATTAGGCCAAACCATTGGGATAGGGCAGGCTATACCAATAGTTGAAAACTATTGGTAAAGGCTCATGGGTATAGAACATATTTCAAGTAGTTTTATTAGATGAATATGGATTCATATTTTATATAGTGGGTAGAGGAGTTTCAGTGGGGATACTTAGTGGCAGAGTTCATGCATGACCGTGTTGGCCAAGGTGATGCTCCGGAGGGATGATCAGATGATGGTCAGAACCGAGTATTGTTTGAGATGATATTGTTACATTGGTAGTACATGAGGAGGTTCTCCATGAGTTTCATGACTCGCCCTTATAAGTGCATCCTAGTGGTATTTTATAGTCTTTTTATGTTATCTAGTGGAAATGGAAAGATATATCAATGGATTTTTTTCACTAGGTTTCCCCGGTATTAGGGAGCTTGTGATGTAGTTTGGGTGATAGTGGATTGACTGAGGAAGGCATCTCATTTTATAGAGATCCGTGAATCGGGTGTCATGTATTTTTTGGTTAGGTGGTATGTAGATGATTAGGTTAGGCTTCACAGGGTTCCAAGGACCATAATTTTTGATTGGGATCTTCATTTTACCTCATGGGTCTAGAGGGGATTATAGCATTCTTTTGGCTCTCGGTTTCACCATAGCACTTATAGGACCCTATAACACCCTGGTAGGGGAGGGGTGAATCAGGGTGTCAATTTTTTCTTTAAATGAGATGGATATTATCCCCACATTGGTAGTAACCTATGAAACCTTCCTGATAGTATCATACAATTATTAAACACCCAGATGAAGAAATATAAACACAACACAGTAGTTTTACTTGGTTCGCCACTAAGGTCTAGTGATGAGACTAGAGGTTGTCACAGCCCTCAAAATATTGTTTATAAACCTACACTAGTATAGTAGTGAAGGGTTGAACCCAAGGGAAGGTATGTGAGTTATTATAAGGTTCTAAAACTAAAAACCTCACTGTTTTCAGCATTGAGGTAAACATATTTATAGTTTTTTTTAGCTTTTTATTTTTTTTGTATTATTTTTTAGAGAAAGTGATTATGAAAACAAGAAATACAAAGAGATGAATCATATATTAAAGTATTGATAACTAAAAGAAAATAGTAACTAATACATAGTTGTAAAGAAAAAGGAGCTCAGATCAACAAAAGTCACTCGATAAATCTATTCTACTAGTTAAAATAGTTGAATTCTTCACAAATTTTATTGAATCACACCACAAGACAAGACTGAAGAATCTCCATCACTAAGAAATTCAACATGCATAGGATTAAGTATTGGAATTCACCACACAAAAACTTAATTGCACTGCTAAGAAGTTTGAAAAAGATAATGTTTGGAAATAAACTCATCGTAAATTTCCAAGTTAATGACATTAAAGTTTCAATAGATGCATTCAAAATCAACCTCACCAATCAATATTGAAGTTTTGAATTTTGAAATCAATTAAGAGGTGAATAAAATAAACATAGAATCATAATTCAATCTCACTGATTGATTATGATTCTGAAAAATGTAATGTATGTGAAGAAATTCAAATGAAAATACAGAAGAATCAAATTCCTAAGTTAAGAAAATATTAACCTAGGATCATATATATATCAACACTAAAACACATGAAAACAAAGTACAAAATCTTGAATATAGAGGAAGGAGAACTCCCCAAGTGTTGCTCGGCCTTCGGGCTCCTTAGCCTCCAGCTCGTCTCCAGTGCTACTCCTGGGAATCTTCACTCTCAGTGAGACCGATAGTATCAGTAGATGAAAAGGGAAATTGTGGAGTGGAAACTATTGAAGTTTGTGCTACCAATAGTGTGAGACTAATTCCAAAGCAATGTGAGATAGGTGGCACTGATAGTAGCTGAATTAAAATACACTATCAGTATCACCGACAGTGTAAAATAAGCATCGGTGACTCATATTTTTTCTTGCACAACAAAAACTTAGATCAATTAATTAATTAAAATTATAACTAAACCTTAAATAAGATAGGTAATTATTTAACTCGTTAATTTAAAAAAAAACTAAACAACTTAAAGAAAAAGTTAAAAACTAAAGTAACGAAAGTAAATAAATTGTAACCGGGTTATTAACTAAATTAAAATAAAGCCTTAAAAATTACATATTGAAGTAAATGTAAACAGTTTAATTAATAAACTGAATTAATATTAAATTAAATTAATAAAAGAATGAATTTATTATTTATTAAATAGATTGATTAAAGGGAAAACAACATATGAAAAAGAATTGTGTCGATGACTCAATGAATCACCGATGGTGGAAAATAAAAACAGGGGTGCGTTGGTAGCTTGTGCTACCAAAAGTTGGTAAGTGTAAGTCTGTGAGACCGAAAAGGTATGGGTAAAAAGTATCAGTTAAATGACTCATCAATAGAAGAGAAAAAGGGTGCCACCGATGGTGTACATTGGTGAAACTGATGGTCAAAAATTAAAAGGTTAGTGACATAAAGTTTTAAAACTTCATAAATAAAAATAAAAAATAAATGTTTTAAACACTCTAAATTAATTAATTAATTAATTAAAATATTAATTAAAAATTAAAACTTTATTTTATCAAAATATAATTAAATTGTTAACTTATATTAATTGACAGAATAATAAATTTAAGTTCTTTTAATCAAACTAAATTAGAGGATAAAATATTAAAATAAAGACTAATTTAGATAGATGCAAATAAAGTGATTAAATAATTATATAATAAACATATCAAATTATTAAAAGGTTAAGAAGATTAAAATTAACAAAACTAAATAAGAAATAATTAAATTAGATAAGTTGGTTAGATTAAATTAATTATTTTAAAGACTAAAATTACATAATTTTCAATAAAAAATTGATAAATTAATGAATTTCATTATAAAAATACCAAAGTAAGAATATTTATCAAAAAGTGTAAAATTAATTAGTTAAATTGTTAAAAATTAAAAAAAATGTGGCAAAAATATGTAAAAATAAGGCCACATCAAATTCCCCCACACTTAATCATTGTTTGTCCTCAAACAATCCCATGTTTTGTTATGTTTAAAAAATAGTAAAGTGTGTATATTATATCTCAAAAAGTAACATGCCCGTCATTTTCAAAATAGAGGACTGGAAACTATGTTTAGGCTCAAGAAAAAAATGGTCAAATGAATCTTGCCTTAAATAAAACTCTCACTAATAGTCTAGAGAAAAATGAATCATCAAGAAATGAAGATGTCATGCCTCGTATGTGATAATGCTTAGTGACTCATCACAATTAAAATCTAAGATCTGAAAACAAGAGTGACAACAGGTTAAATAAATGTGGAATTAAGAACTTATCCAAAGGAACTTTGTACTTTCAATCACCACTTAGGTCCCAAAAATAATTTAAAAAAAAATTATTTTGAATCACCTTATTGATACAACCTAAATGATTTCTATATAAACAATTTTCCCCTTCTTTATTTGGCATTCAACATTCCCCACACCTTAATGAACTCATTTTTTACCCTATAAACTTTATTTTATTTTTCCTAAGCCGTTTATAACGTGTTGATAACTATTAATGTACACTTATTCAAAGTGTACAAATGGATTATAGTTAACAAAAACACACCCGACATCTAGGGTCTCAGAGATTCACTATGGGATCCTCGATTCCCAAACTACTCCAGTTCCAAAAGATTTATTTAAAAATAATTTACATTGTCTCACTAAAGTGATTACTTTAATAATTAAAGCTAAAAAGAGTTCCCTAGAAAATAATATCAAACTTATAGTTCCAAGGGTTATGATCATAACTCCACTATCAGGATACCCATATCACTCTCAAAAGTAGTTCCTAAAACAAATTTCCATTAAATAACTAAGTAAGATCACTCCTAAATCATCGATCCTCTTTAATTTCATATTAAAATTAGTTCTTAACTACTAATCAAGCATCATCCTTAGGCAATACCCATATAAAGTAAAATAAAAAATCTTAAAATTATGAAATAAATTTGAAAAATTTACAACTTATTTTTGACAAAAAGTTTGAAGGCGGTAGGAATTGAAGGGATTTTCATTAAAGCACAGTTTATCTTAGTTAATAGTTGACCCCCTCCCCCACACTTAAAAATCAAATTTTTCCCCAAAGTTGAATTCTAAAGTGGAGAAGAACAATTTAGAAATTAATATTCAAAAAATATTTTCAATTAAGTAGATTTATGACATGTTTTAAGGGTCACGTTAAAGTTCGAAGAATGTGTTTGCCACAAATATTAATTTACAGCAGGTTTACAAACAAGTACATGCATTAACATTTAAGTCAGTGATAAATATTTTCATAACAAATCAAGATATAACATGTAACATGTGAGTGCACAGTGTACTGGGTGTAACATTTCAGAATTTTTTATTCAAATAGAATGTTCAAAAGAGCATAAAAAATGCATGCTAACACCCCAACCCAAGAAGATTCAATACAAAACACATGAACGAGCAAGCATGTACCCCCCCCCCCAACATAAGTTCAAGCAGTGAAGATATTAAACCATTGAAACTCCATTTTCAACTAGGAGGAACATGCGGAATTTTTTAAAACATAGTGACATACAACATATTTTTTTAATACAAGTAGAATTTTTGTCTTCAACCAAGAAGAATTTTTTCAAATAAACAGTAATTGATTCACCGCTAGTATTTCATCAGTGAGTCACCGTTAGTATCACCAATGAGTCACCAGCAATAGTTCATTGGTGGATCAGGTGCATTGGTGAGTCAATTACTCATCGATAGTAGTAAAACTTTAACTTGTATTGAATTTATATTAAAGTGAACAAGAGTCGAAAAATTAATAAAGAAATTAAAATACTTCCCTGAAATGGTTTGTCATTAATCCTAGAGCATGGTAATTTCACTCCCTTGTGACATAGCAGCACTATCCTAACACAAAAAACAAGAACTAGGAGAAAGAACAAAGAAATAGCAGGAATTTCACAAAAATAGATCATGTAGCATTTTTATTCAAAGAAAAAACAATATAGAAATGAAAAAAATAAATATAATGTGTTAACTCCCATGAAACATTGAATTTAAATCCTTCAGTTAGAATTTATTTAATTAAATTTTTTTAACACAACAAAAACCATGGGTTGCCTTCCATGTAGCGCTATATTTATAGTCCCTAGCTGAACTCACTTAGAACTAACCGTAGTCATTAGATGTATGTTGTTTCCTCAGTAAGAACCATCACATACGTTTGGCCCAATTTTTTTTAACATAACAATGAAATTTGTGGGAATCAAGACTTATAAAAACAAAAACCAAACTCTCATTATTTGAAATAACCCCTAAGAAGAACCCTTTAATAGTTGTGGACATGATGTTGTCAACTTCCAGATTATGTTCAGATTTATCAAGATTTGAATTCACATGAAGAGACAACATTGAACTAGGTTCTCATAAGGGTGTATCATTGTCCTCAAAGCTATCTTTCTCAACTTTAACATTAACAGGTTCAAATTCAAGGGTTCTTGTGGTTGCATTCATATTAGAAGGTTCATAAAGGAGAACAATTAAGTGCTAAATAGAATCATGTACATTGGAGCTCAAGTGAAATCCCCCCTCTAAACTACTATCAGCTTCAAGGAAAGATTCAGCACCGAAATCAGTTGAGGATTGAAGTGACAGATAGGGAAGATAATTTATTTGATAAATAGTAGATTCAGGTTTTACAATGTTATAAATTTCTTCCAAAAGTTCATCATTAGTGAATGAACACTCCACATCCACCACTTCTAACAAATCATTTCTTCCTAAATCAGGTGTGTTCTAAAACTTTACTCCTAGTTCAAGTTAAAAAGGATCACTTACTAAAACAATGTCTTTTGAGTGTTTCAATTCAAATATAGAAGAATAATTGTAAAATTAAGATTCAATAAGTTTACTTTTAATAATGTTCAATTTCAAACATTTATTACCAGGTATGACAACACTACTTTCAATCTCACTACACAAAGTTTTATACAAGTGATCAATGTAATAATATGGTAGTGATATTTCATTAATAAGGCTTTATTGAAATATTATTCCATAAACCTCATCATCCAACAACATCTCTGAAATTATTGAGTTTGAAACTTCAAAACAAGGAAGAGATTTTTTCAGTTCAAGTTCAAAAATTTCAAATTCTATGATTTCCATTTTAATGTTCTCTTCCAAATTACTTCCCATTTTCGGTTTAAGTTCATTGTTCTGGATTTTAGTAAAGTTGGGTGAAGATTTCTTAACAACCAAGTTCTAATTTTGTAATTGATCTTCAACCCGAGTGACTTCATTCTCAATACTTCTAAAACAATGAGTTTTTTTAAGAATAGGAATCATGAATAGAACTGGGCATTATTTTTCAATTTGTCTCGATTCATTTTCAAAATTGTCAAACTCATCTTCATTTAAGTTCTTTACGGTATTTTCAATGTTGATAACTTGATTCAGTGAGTTGGTTATTTCTAAATTTAGTTCAACAGAATCATATTCTTCAAAATAAAAGTTTTATTGCCCAATTTCACTATCACTATCCTCTTCAACTTGATTTTCAAATCATTTATAAACATTTTCCTTTTAAATCATTTCAACCTCTTCCTATTCTTTAAACCTTATTTTTAATTCCAAGAGCATGTTTTCTAAACTTTTCAGTCTTTGATCTTTCTCTTGAGAATCTCTAAGTTGAATTTGATGAGTTTGATTAAACCAGGAATTCCAAACATCCTCCCTAACATCCTCCCTAATTCGGTTTTGATTTCATTTAAAATGTATATTCTATTTATTTCGTGTTTTTTAATTTTATATATTTCTATTTTTATTTTAATATTATAATTTTTTGTTTGATATTTTCTTTTTAATTATTTTATAAATTAATGTTTATTCAACTATTGAAACCTTGATTTAATTTAAAATATTTTATTTTTATATTTTAATTTATTTGAATCTCATTTTTATACTTTTAATAATTAATCTATTTTCAAATATAATTTTAACCTTTTTCAATTTTATATTCTTTTTCAATATTTTTTTTATTATCAAAATAATTAATTAATTTTTCTTTTAGTTTTAGTTTTAATTAAAGTTCAGTTGTAAATTTTTTGTGATCTTTTTTTTAATTTAATTAATTAGTCAATTCTATTAAATTTTTATTAATTCAAAATTTAATTTAAGTTACATTTATTTAATTAATTTAATTAGTTTTTTTAAATTTTAATATGTTTATTATTTAATGTTTTAATATTTTAAGGTAATTATTATTATTTTTAGTTGTTTCCAAGGAGTCGCTACCAGCGAGCCACCTCCAGTGACTCGCAGTTGGAAACTCACCACCAAGGACTCATTTCCAATGACTCACCATAAATGACACCCCCTCCTTCTTCCAAAATGAGTCGCCCCTAGTAACTCACTACAGGTGACTCACCACCAGTTTCCTCCTTCAACCGTCACTACCTCCTCCATGCTCAAAACATCACCAGCATCAAACCCCAATACACCTTCCACTATAACAAACAACTCACTGCCAACAACACATCTGTGGTGCCTCCACAAGTCGACCCTCCGCTAGTAGTACATCAAAAGTCCCTCTGCCAAGACAACTAACCATTGCCACAGTGTGCCTTCACCCATACTTTCCCCATAGATGAGCTTCCACTACCTAATTAAACCACTTCCACACACATCCTATTTCTCTTTCATCATCAACATCAAACCAGATCTGTATTTAGATATGAAAAATATGAATCCTATTGTACATTTTAACACACCACTCAAGTATAAATCGCATGTTTCACCAGAAAAAATCTTCTACCGGTAGTAAGAATCACTATGAACCCTCCACCACCTAAAATCGAAAAACTGCAATGGTTCCACATCCAAATCGACCAAAAAACCTCCCTAGCATCCAATTTAGTTTTAATTAATTCAATTTTAACTAAGAATTCTATATGAGACTCAAAATTTTCATTTTCTTTAATGTAAACAATTTGTTGTGGCTGGTATAGACACACTGCTAGGCAGTGCTCCCAAAACAGCCACAATATACATAGGAAAATTCACTATGGTTCCAATTTTCATAATATTCCATTTTTTAAAGTCAAACAGATTACACACACATTCAAATTTCAGAAGAATTTCTAATTACACACAAGCAGCAGTGAAGTTCTCAGATTTTTTTAGTAGATATTTTTTTTATTAAAGCCCTAGACTCTCAGTGCATGCCTTCCTTGAAAACAGCCAAAAAAATTGACGAGACCGGAGGTCATCAAGGACCTCAAAATATTATTTATAAATCTACACTAGTATAGTAGTGAAGGGTCGAACCCAAGGGAAGGTAGGTGAGTTATTCTAAGGTTCTAAAACTAAAAACCTCACTATTTTCAGCAGTAAGGTAAACAACTTTATAGTTTTTTTAGCTTTTTAATTTTTTTGTATTTTTTTTCAGAGACAGTGATTATGAAAACAAGAAATACAAAGAGACTAATCATATACTAAATTACTAATAACTAAAAGAAAATAGTAACTAATACATAGCTGCAAAGACAAAGGATCTCAGATCAACAAAAGTCACTCGGGAAATCAAATCTATTGGTTAAAATAGTTGAATTCTTCACAACTTTTATTGAATCACACCATAAGACAAGACTAAAGAATCTCCCTCGCAAATAAATTCAATATAAAAAGGATTAAGTCTTGGAATTCACCACCCCAAAACTTAATCACACTGCTAAGAAATTTGAAAAAGATAATGTTTAGAAATAAACTCACCTTAAATTTCCAAGTTAATGATATTAAAGTTTTCATAGATGCATTCAAAATCAACCTCGCCAGTCGATATTAAAGTTTTGAATTTTTAAATCAATTGAGAGGTGAAACAACTAAATAGATAATCATAATTCAATCTCACTGATTGATTATGATTCTGAAAAATGTAAAGTATGTGACTAAATTCAAATGAAAACCCAGAAGAATCAAATTCCTGAGATGAGAAAATATTATCCAATGATCATATTGATATTAACACTAAAACACATGAAAATAGAGTACAAAATCTTGAACATAGAGGAAGGAGAACTCCCCAAGTACTACTCTATCTCCGGGCTCCTTAGCCTCCAGCACATCTCCAATGTTACTCTCGGGAGTCTTCTCTCTCAAATGGTGTGATCATGGAATGTTCGAATGAGCCCCCCCCCCCCCCCACAAAATGGTGTATGTCTGATTTGTTTTATCTAATTGTCATCTACTGCATATCACCCAAAACATCCCCTGACTTAATCTTATTCTTCAATTTTACATTGCACATGGGTGCGTTTTCACAAACCACATGTCGCGTTAGTTATGTCCTTGTAACTAACTCCGAATGAGTTAGTTAAGTGAACCTGGATGGGGTTCCGCCTATTGAATGAACCTGCACAGTAAAGAACAAAAAAATAGTTAAAAATGCGAAGTTAAAAATAAATTTGTATAGTTATTAATTTATTATAAATTCTTTAATAAGTTTTAAATTTAATGTTATTTAATAAGTTATTTTATTCAAGTTATTAAAATAGGCTATTATAACCTAATTACATTTTTTGATCCAGATTAATATTTATTGATTATTTTATTTAATTTATTATTTTATTATTATTTTATTATTTTATTATAAAATCTAAGTTATAATAATTAATTAAATATTAAAAAATTATTTAGTTAATTATGTCAGTTAAAATAAAATTAATTTGATCAAACATTATTAACATTTAAGTTTAAAAAGTTTTATTAATTTTATATTTAATTATTATTAATTTTAATGTTATTATTTTATTAAGTTATTTATTTTTAATATTATTAATGTTAATTATAATTATTAAGTTTATTATTATTTCAAAAATTATATTATTTACTATCTTAAATTAATTAAATTAGTTTTTTAATTTTTTTATATATTTTATTAACTATTTTAAATTAAAATAAAAGTTTTATTTTAGTTAATTAATTTAATAAATCTGTTTTATAAATTTTAATTATCTTATATGTATTATTTAATTATAAGTATTTTTATTTAATATTTTAGTTTAATTATTATTATTTTAATTAATTGAGTTTTTTATTTTAAGTTTTTATTTAATTTTATTTTTTTAATAAACTTCTTCTCCCCCCCCCAATATTGGCACACAAGGGGGCCTTCTCTCCGTGCTACAAATAGGTCTAGAGGCGACAACGTCTAACACGGCGCGACTACAGCCGACGGCACAGCTTCGTCCTTCGCTCTGTTGATGGCGGCATAGTTTCAGTTCTCCTTCAGTGCATCTCAAACCACCTCCCTGGTAGTTCGACTTGGTTTTCGGGTCTCAACGGAAGGTAGTGGCTTCCTGGTTGTCGGCTTCATCTAGACTCAGTGGCATCGCAGCTCTTTAGATTAGTGAAACCCTATTGTCGTGCTTCTCTCAGACCTCCAATGGCTGGCATCAGAACTTGCAGCGACTACAGCATCTCCCGTCAGTTTGGTTCGTGACAGAAAACTCCTTTTGTGCAGCTCTAAGTTCTTCTTCAGATCCAAAAAATTGCAATGAATATGAGTCATAAACTTTCACAATGGCAGCTTGGCATCCATCGACAGGAGCGGTGCACGGCTTCAGATCTCAGCTTGGACTCGGTTCAACTCCTCTAGCAGTGCTAGTTCCGGAAGCAGTCGGCTTCAACTCAACCTCCTTCATATCTGACAGCAAGGGTTTGTTACAGTTTTTGGTCAGAGGGGGTTATCATCATCCATGGTGAGATATGAAGATGATTCAGGTTCAAAATTTTATAAGTGGTACATTGATTTTGGTACTATAGTGTGTTGTAGTTTCAGAATTCAGTTCAAAAAAATGATGAATTGTGTTGATCTGGTTGTGATGTGAATCGTTATGAGGAAGGCTGGAGAGGAGAAACTGATGGTGTATCAGTGTGAAGGCAAGGTGTTGGTGTGAAGAGCTGGGTAGGATTGGTGGAAAGTTTTAGGAAGCATCAGTATCGGTAGCTCAAAATAACTACCAGTAGCATAGGAGGTGGAAGGGAGGGATGCGCGTCAGTGTGAGGTTGAGAGACCGATGGGGAAAAGAGGAATCGGTGAGATCGATAGTATTGGTGGCTAAAAAGGGAAAGTTTGGAGTGGCACCGATTGAAGGTTGTGTTGTCGATGGTGTGAGACCGATATCGAAGCAATGTGAGATCGATGGCATTGATAGTAGCTGAATTAAAATACACAATCGGTCTCACCGACAGTGCAAAATAAGCATCGGTGACTCAAATTTTTCTTTCACAACAAAAACTTAGATCAATAAATTAATTAAAATTATAACTAAACCTTAAATAAGATAAGTAATTATTTAACTGATTAATTTAAAACAAAAACTAAACAACTTAAAGAAAAAGTTAAAAACTAAAGTAAAGCAAATAAGTAAATTATAACCGGGTTATTAACTAAATTAAAATAAAGCTTTAAAAATTACATATTTAAGTAAATTTAAATAGTTTAATTAATAAACTTAATTAAGATTAAATTAAATTAATAAAAGAATGAATTTAATATTTATTAAATAGTTTGATTAAAGGGAAAACAGTGGATGAAAAAGAATCGTGTCGGTGACTCAATGAATCACCGACAGTGGAAAATAAAAACAGGGGTGCGTCGGTAACTTGTGCTACTAATAGTTGGCATGTGTAAGTTTGTGAGACCGATAGGGTATGGGTAAGAAGTATTGGTGAAATTACTCATCGATAGAAGAGAAAAAGGGTGGCACCAATGGTTCACATCGGTGAAACTGATGGTCAAAAATTGAAAAGTTCAATGACTTAAATTTTTAAAAACTATATAAATAAAAATAAAAATAAAGGTTTTAAACACTCTAAATTAATTAATTAAATAGCTAAAAGATTACTTAAAAATTAACGCAATATTTTATCATATTAGACTTAAATTTTTAACTTATATTAATTGACAGAATAATAAAGTTAATTTATTTTAATCAAACTCCAAATGAACTCTGAATGGCCTGAAGGCCTTCTTTTTTTATTTTATTATAGACAATCCCCCTTTTAAGGGTTCAAGGGGAACCCGTACATGACCCGTAGGCCCAAGGAACAAGGCCCGAAATGACCCGTAATACATGACATGAAGGCCCGGAGTCATACCATGCCCACAACATGACCTGTAGGCCTAGACCACTAGAACTGTCCCTCCCCAGCTTCTACATCATTGATCGCATTTAGCTCCACACCTGCATTGCTGATCGGCTAGCATTTCCCCGTACAAATATGTACGGTGCCTGGTCCCAATTGCAGTTGTCATACCCTATCATTCTTCTAATTCGGTTAGCTCTGCTTCTAGTAACTGCTACTGGTGCTCTGATCCTCTTCTGGGGCCTTCTCTGTGTGAACTGGGAAACTTCATGATCTTCAATGGCCCAAAGGCCCTGTGGTCCGAAGGTCTTTAATGGCCCGAAGGTCCTTGAGACCTGTAGGCCCAAACCGGTGGCCCGAAATCCCAAATCATGTGAATAGTTCCGGCTGCACAGTGTCGAACAGTACTTGCACAGTACTGCTATAGAAACTACTATAGTACCTACTACAGTACCAGCACCAGTGCCTGTTATAGTGTTGCTACAGTACCCTAGAAAATCGCCTCCACTTGGTTTTGAACCTGGGTCTCTTGGATGCAAATAAAGTGATTAAATAATTATATAATAAACATATCAAATTATTAAAAAGTTAAGAAAATTAAAATTCACAAAACTAAATAAGAAATAATTAAATTAGATATGTTAGTTGGATTAAATTAATTATTTTAAAGACTAAAATTACATAATTTTCTATAAAAATTGATAAATTAATGAATTTCATTATAAAAATACAAAAGTAAGAATATTTATCAAAAAGTGTAAAATTAATTAGTTAAATTGTTAAAAATTAAATAAAAAGATGTGACAAAACTATGTAAAAATAAGGCCACATCATTTAGTCCAAGGAGCATACACCGATAGTGTATCGGTTGTACCTGAATCCACTAAACTTCACTAGGTATTGTGGATTACAATTGTTTAGACACAATCAATCTATGCTAAGCATACTGCTTATACAATAATTCTAGGGACAACACACTACCTCCCTCAGATCACTTCCGTCAACTCCCCCTTACTCACTACCTTGGGTGAAGTATTACTCATTTTATCGACTTGAAGATCACATCAATATATGGGGAATATAAGTATTTGCCTCTAATTATCATGAGGCTCTGCTTACACAATAGTCCAAGATTGATGCACTTGAATGCACTATTTAATAAAACATGGTGTTCAAAACTACTATTTGAAAATATCTTAGACTTCATTAAACCCACTTATAATTTCAAATACACTTTATCCTTCACAAACCCACTACCTTTCATGATGCTCCTAGCCTTCATGAAGATCCCATACTTTGTGGAAATCCAAACAATCATGGAGCTCTCAGTATTCATAAAACCCCATTTTCTAAAATTCATTATGGTTAATAAGTTCTCAACCATACTTTTTGGGAATATTGTGTTCATAAAGAGTTACTGAACTATAAATAATTCCATTCATGAAATGACCTTTAATAAATCTAAGAGTTTCACCCTTTTTTCAAATTCTCTTTGTTCCTTCTATAGATGAGTATCTGGTTATTTATGGACATCGACTTTCATGAAGCTCCTGAGATCATCCTAAACTTTTCACAAACCTCTTATTCCATGTTCACAATGATCATATTCTTTACAAAGCTCTAGTGAAAATTTCTCATTCCCAAAGCTTCTCATAATCATGTAGCTTACCATATTTTCATCATGCCTTATATATTAATCATGAAACCTTCATCGTGAGCCTTTAAACCTTCACGACAACATATTTCATGTTCCTTCATGAAGTTCCATATTTTTTAAAAGCTCTAATAATCAAAAAATCCTTTCCTTTACCATATTATTGAAGAGATGGTCATGGAAAACCTTATTTCATGATGTTTGCCCCTTCCTCTAGATTTTCAGCTCCAAAAATTTGGAAAACACTAGGAAATGACACCACATTAAAAATTGAAGCCTCCTGCACCATAAGATCACTTTCCATAAAAAATCCCTCATCAAACTAGTGCGGATTGACAAAATACACAAAATACACTTCGTTTCCAGCTATGAAAAATCTTGGTTCCAACAATCTCCCCCTTTGGGTTTGTTGGATATCTACAGATAAATTAAATAAAGCACTAACCTCTAGAATAAACCCGATAAGCATGAAATAACTCATCCATCACTCTAATTCTATGTGAGAAAAGATCAGTATAGAAAATAAGAGCGGTAAAAGAGAATTCCGTGCTTCGATAGACCACTGACCAATCCTGCAAACCTATAATTCATTGAATTTCACTTATCTCCCCCTTTGTAAATAAACCCATTGAAACTTCTTTCGTACTTTTAGTTCTCAAAACAAACTCCCCCTAGATCATATCTCCCCTAGATACCTATATCACATCCACAAACAGATTAAAATAGTTAACAAAAATGGGGAGAGGGGATCAACCTGAACCTCTTCATGCAATAGAAGGTAGTTGAACACTGATGTTCAAATGATGTTTCACAGAAATTTTTGTTGACAATAGATTATTCATAAGGTCGTCTGCTTGATCATTAGTTCTAACATGCTCCATTTTAATCACACCTTGTTCAACTTTCTCTTTAATGAAGTGATACTTTATCCCAATATGTTTGGTATGAGAGTGTTGAACTAGATTTTTCATAAGATCGATTACTGTCTTATTATCATAGTGAATCACCGTCAGCTATTTCACCTCATCACCAATATCATTAAGTTTTTGCTTCATTCATAATATTTTAGTTCATTCCTTTGTCAAAAAGATATACAATGCTTCATCGTACTGATAGAAGTGATTTCCTATTTCTTTATCAACTAGCCTACACATTTGTTTCCTATAAATAATTCACCTCCACTTATGGACTTTCAATCCACTACATCTCTAACCCAGTCAACATTAGAAAATTTTGATAATTTTTTAACTCTTATTTCTACAAAGTATAATCCAAAATTGATAGTACCTTAAATATACCTCATGATTAATTTAATGGATGTAAAATGATCTTACTTCATATTAATTTGGAAGAAAGACACTAAACATGTTGCAAAGATGATGTCTGGATGTGTTGTATTCAAGTATAATAAGTTTCCAATAATCCTCCTATACAAAGTGGTATTAAAAAATATCCCATCCTCGTGATTTCTAAAAAAAATTTCCAACTATAATTGTATTCGATGTTGGTTTGGATCCATGCATGTTGAATTTATTCATAATCTCTGTTGCATATTTTTTTCTGATAAATGAAGGTTTAATCCTTCTTTTAAACCACATATATCTCAAAAAAGTATGTGAGTTCACCAATCATGGACATTTCAAATTTTGGTTTCATGTGATTAGAAAATTATTCCACTAATCCCTTCCTACTTTTACCAAATATAATATCATCTATATACACAAACACCATAGATTAATCTTCCTGATAATTATTCACATAGATATTATGATCAATTCCTCATATTTTAAATTGTAACTTCTTCATATAAGCATCTAGTCAATAATACCACACTCGTGGTGTTTTATTTAGACCATAAAGAGACTTCCTTAATCTATAAAACTTTGTTTCATCATTTCCAATCAGGAATCCCATTGGTTGCTTAATATAGACTTTTTCTTCAAGAATGTCATTTAATAATGTTGTTTTGATATTCATATGATAAAATTTATACCCTATTTGAACCTCTGTGGCTAGTAATAGCCTAATTGACACTAGTTGAGCTATTAGAGTAAAATTTTCTTCAATATCAATGCCTTAAATTTTAGTATATCTTTTACACACCAAGTGTACCTTGTTTCTGATCACATTTCCATGCTCACCGATTTTTTTTGAAGATACACTTTGTTCTAATCACATTTTGATTTTATGGTCTCTTAATAAGACCTAAAGTCTAGTTATTTTCAAACTGATCTAGGTCTTCATTCATGTTATTAACTCATGATTCACCCTTTACTTCTTATTCAAAGGAATTTGGTTTTACAATTGACAAGAGGGAAGAATGTGCTTCATTCCCCATTCTCCTTATCAATTTAGGTTTGGGTCAATCATTAATGATGTTGGATTGATCACCTTCTTGTATTCAATTTCTCTTGTGAGATTCTGGTAGAGTTTCTTTAGCAATGGTTTTCTCTTCTGATTCTAAATTTGAATCATCATCATTTTGAGATCCCTGAATGTTTAGAAAGACTTCCATAATTTCTGTATTTAAATTTTTCCCTGGTCCACTTTCTTCTTCATCTTCAATCATATCAAAATATGACCTCTTCAAATTATTTATGGTTTACCTCAATGATCTTGACATCATTTCTCTCCAAAATCTCTCTAAGATGATTATTGTAGCATTTGTAGGATTTAATATTCATTGAATATCCAAGGAACATTCCTTCATCTGCAGTATCACCATAATTACATTGATTTCCCTATTTCAGATGAAAATTTTACTTCCAAAAACATGAAAATATATACAATATTGATTACTTCCATGTTATATCTCATATGGTGTCTTATCCTCTTGTATAAATAGCCCTGTTTTATTTTGAGTGTACACCACAACTCAAACAACCTCCTTCTAATAATAATGAGAAACACAACTCTCAATCAGTATAGTTCTGTCCATATTATTCACCTATCGATTCATGTGTTCAATGAAACCATTCTATTGATATTTTCTCACTGAATACGCCTCATGATTTATCCCATGTTTTTTATGTAATTTTCAAATTCAATGGATGTGTATTCTATTCCATTGTTAGATCATAACATCTTGATTATGTGGCCAGTTTCATTCTCATATCTTTAAAGATATCTCTTCATACAATCAAGCACTTGTTGTTTATGCTACATAAATATCATACAATCCATTCCACTATAATCATTGATAAAAATAATGAAGTACCTATAACCTATGTTCTAGCCACATTTATTGGACCACACACATCTTTTTTAACGAGATCAATAAGATTCGATGCCCTTTTTTCTTCAGCCGATATGAATTCTGGACCATCTTTCCTCACATGAAAGTGTCACATGTCTTTTTTTAGTCATGCTTCAGATTGGGAATATCGACAATAGTCTTTAGCTTAGATATTTTATCCATGATTTTTTTATTAATGTGACCAAACCTCTAGTGCCACAAATTTTTTTCCTCTTCAATTGTTCAGAAACAAGTTTTAATTTACTTTCTACTTGGTATAAATTTCCATTGGTCCTGTAACCTTTCATGAGAGGATTACCTGTCTTTCCATTGATAGTTCACCCCTTTTGATTAAATTTCAGTACCAGTTATGAGTCACAGAGTTTACTAACACTCAGGAGATTTTGATGCAAACCATCCATATAGAGAACTTCTATTTTTATTATCTTATCATTTGCTAATTTTGTATTTCCACTACCTTTGATCTTTAAGGAACCATTATTATCGAATATCACTATTCTATAAACCATTTTCTTAATATTTTTCAACAATTATAAATTTTGTACATGTGGTATGAGCATATACTATCAAGAATCTAGGTGTTACTATTCTTTGTTTCTTTAAGAGCGATTTCTACTAGGTTGGATTTCTCGATCTTCTTCGTTTCCTTCCATGAGATACCTAATTGAGTGGGGGGGGAAGATAGCCTCTAAAATCTATTTTCAACATGCACGGATTCATCATACTCATATTCTTCTTCCATAGGAGAATACCTATTTTCAAGGGTAATTCTTCTTGGTTTAATGATATTGAATTGTCTCGGAGTTCTGTAGTTATTGCTCCTACCTTTCCTATTCCTACAATGAATAGATTTGTGGAAAATTTTAGAATAGTGAAAATAATATCCATATAAATAATTTCTTCTATATGATGAAGGATATTTTCTCATTCTCTGTGGTTGGATTCTAAGTGCTTCCCCATTTAGATATCCCATTTCCTCTTCATAGTAAGACATGGTATAACCCATAAATCTATAGAATTGATATTTTATAAGAGGACATATATTCTCACTTCCATTCCTTCACATGTACCCTTATTTTGTAAAGGTATTTGACCAGATATCCTCTTTGGATACTTGAGAATTATTTACAGCTCTCTTCTCTTTTTGGTTCAAAGTTGTCTATATTAGGAAATTAAGTGCCTTTGTGATATGTCCAACTTTCTGCTTCCCTTTACTTTGGATCATCCCATTTTCATTATTTTATATTTTTGTATCACTTAAAATTACAATTTTTCCCATAAATGTAGATATTTTATCATTCAAGGATTTCTATACTCCTTCATAACCACATTTATATCTTTCCAAAAGATCTTCATATGAAAATATTCCAAACTATAATTTCTTCTTTATCTCCCTTGATTTTGATTTAGTTTATAGTTTACTCCTTAAAGTAATGAGTTCCTCTTCAAGGACCTAAAATATATTATAATTTTACTATAGTATCAATTTAAGGTCATTAATGACCTTTTCCTTATCTTCAATCCTAATTTTAAACTCCACAACTGCTTCTAAGCTTTCAAGAGTTGTTAAATTTTCTTTTATCCCTCCTTCCAGTCGATAAATATTTGCTTCAAGATGATCCACATACTCTAATGATTATTTCAAAAAGGATCTCATATTTATGATTCTATTTGTTTTAATTTTAATCTCATAAATAGCACCCTTAAGTTCTACCTTGAGATCTACAACACTATTCAACTGATTATCTTCATTTTTGTAGGTTCTACCTTTTCAAATATAGCCATCATGTACTCTTTAGTGTCATTTTTTAGCTCTGGTTATACATTCTCCAAAAATTCATTATTATCTTATTCTTATTTAAAGACAAATCTCTTTATATATAATTTGTTTCTTTATTTGAAGTCTCCCTTTTGAGGGAACCTATTCTTAGGCTTCTGCATGATTCCTACTTCACTTTCTACATCATCGAATCTCATTGGCCATCAAGAAGTAATGTGCCCTACTTTACCACACTGAAATCAAGCCAACGGAAGCTTGACTTCAAATATCCCTTTTCCTCTATTGAAATTCATGTAAAAAATAGAAATGATTTCATCATCCACATCATCTATATCATCACAAACCTTGTAGATTTCAATTTTTTCATGGATTTGAATGCAATTTCCTTGGTTACTTGAATTGGTGCATATTCTGGTTTGACTCTCATTTCATAAGCCACAAGACTTCTTAGTAAATCATCAATATAAAGCTTATATAGATCTATTTAGTCAAGGGATGACACTTTTGTATTGTAAAAAAGGCGTGGTACTTCTTAGGATTTTCTTCACAATATCAATATCCCTAATTTCTTACCGAAGCCCTAAAATACCTTCAACAACATCAGTAGTATGATTAAATAAACTATCTACATTTTCATCTGGATGCATTTTCAATTCATCGAACTAATTGATAAGAACTTGATGTTTAGCATCCTTCACATTGTTATTTCCTTTATATATATTTTTCAGTTTCTCCCATATAGACTTGGTTATAGTACAACTCATCACATTTTGATTGATTTTATCAGATAGTGTTGTAGTAAGAGCATTTTGAGTGTTAGTTTCTGAATCAAGCATTTTCCTATCTATTTCAACCATAGAAAGAAATTTTTCATCACTGAACTGAATCCCATGAGTTGTAAAAATAAATTCCATCCCAAAATACATTAGATGATATCTCATTATATTCTTCCAAATCTATAATTTTCTTCTATTAAAGAAGGGAACTCCCCTAAAATTCACTTAATTCTCCATAAAAACAATAGAGGACAGATTTAACACCTATAACATGTATGTTATGATACCACTTGTAGGACCCTAGAACACCCTAAGAGGGTAGGGGTGAACTAGGGTGTCAACATTTTCTTTAAATGATATGGATCTTGTCCCCACGTTGTTAGGAACTTATTAAACCTTCCTAATGGTATCATGCAATTATCAAACACCCAGATGCGGAAATAGAAAAACAACATAGCGGTTTTACTTGGTTCACCACTAAGAGACAGTCCAAGGAGTATACACTGATAATGTGTTTGTCATACCTGAATCCACTAAGATTCACTTGGTATTGTGAATTAAAATTGTTTAGACACGGTCAATTTGTGCCAAGCACACTACCTGTACAATAATTTTAGGGACAACACACTACCTCCCTTAGGTCACTTTTTTCGACTCCCCCTTGTGTGATGACTTGGGTGAAGTCTTACTTAGTTTATCTAATTGAAGGATGAATCAATAGATTAGGAATATAATCCTTTTTCCTTTGTTATCATGAGACTCTACTTGCATTGTAGTCCTGAATTGATGCACTTGAAAGTACTATTTACTAAAACTTGATGTTTAACTATTTTTGAAGCTCCTATCCTTCATGAAACCCCCTTATAATTTTAAAGATACTTCATCCTTCATGAACCCATTACCTTTTTCAAAGCTCCTAGACTTCGTGAAGATCTTATCCTTCGTGGAACTCCAAATAATCATAGAGCTCCCAATCTTCACAAAACCCCCTTTTTTGAAATTTCTTAAGGCCAATAAATTCTTAACCATGATTTTCATGAATCTTTTGTTCGTGAAGAGTTATTAAATCATGAATAATTCCCATCACAAAAGGACCTTTTTTAAATCATATAGTTTCACCCTTTTTTCAAATTCTCTTTGTTCCTTCTGAAGATAAATGCACGCCTATTTGTAGACATTGCCTTTCATGAAGATCCTAAGCTTGTCCTGACCTTTTCGCAAACCTCTTCTTCCATGTTCATGATTCTCCTATTCTTCGAAAATCTCTAGTGAAAATTTCTCATTCACGAAGCTTCTCATAATCACATAGATTACCTTCTTTTAATCATGTCTCAACTATTCATTGTGAAACCTTTATTGAAAACCTTCAAACCTTTGTGAAAATAGATTCCATTTTCCTTTTTGAAAATCCATATTTTTTTTAAGCTTCAATAATCATGAAATAATTTCCTTTACTATATTTTTTAGGTGATAGTACTATAAATACTTCTTTTGTGATTATTTCCCCTTCCTCTGTATTTTGAGCCCTAAAAATTTGGAAAACATTGGGAAATGATGCCACCTTCAACACTGAAGTATCCTACACCATAAGATCAATTTATTTAAAAACTCCCTAGTCAAAACAATGTAGATTTACAACAAACATAGAATACACTTTCTTTCTAGATGTTAAAATCCTTGGTTCCAATGACACTGCTTCCCACCTAAGATGGATGGGAAGATGGAGTGGTCCATCCAGACACTGGAAGATATGTTACAAGCTTTTATCTTAGACTTTGGTGGATCATGGGTAAGGCACCCACCTCTATTTGAGTTTACATATAATGGAATTTTTTACTCATTGATTGTAATTTCTCAATTTGAGTCATTGTATGTGAGGTCTGTTGTTATTTGTTATGTTATATAGAGATTGGGGAGTCGACAGTTATTAGTCCCGTTGTAGTGCATAGCACAACCGAGAAGATCCAGTTGGTCATAGAGAGGATGAGTGCAGTGCAAGATCATCATATGGCCTATTTTGATCATAGGTATAGGTCCTTGGAGTTCAAGTCTAGAGATTATGTGTTCTTGAGAGTCTCCCCTCAAAGAGGTAAATAGATTTTTGGCAGGGGGAGTAAGATTTCTCCCTAGTTTGTTGGGATCTTTGAGGTGTTAGGGTGAGTTGGTGTAGTGTTATATTAGTTGTCACTTCAAATATAGATTGAGAGGATATATAATGTCTTCCACATATCCCAACTTCATCGGTATTTTCATGATGACTGCCATATCATTTACTAGGTAGAGTTAGATGTTGAGGATGACATGACATTTGTATAGAATCAATTAGAGATCTTGGATATTTGAGAGAAGGTGTTGCATGAATGTATCATTCCATTGGTTCATGTATTGTGGAGGAATGGTGTCATGTATGGTATTCATTGATTCATGTTCTTGGGTTTGTAATTTGTATTGGTTGTGATGGTTATTAGATTAGGTTGTGTGTAGATTGTGATGGATGTGTGGGTGGTTATTGAAATTTTCTGGTTTGTGGTTGGTATCAGATGATGTGGTGTTATTCCCAATGAGAGGTTCTAATGTGGTCATGTGAGATATTTCTTGGGCATTTATTTTTTAAAGTTTGGCTGGTGGTTTCCTTGATATGTAATGAGATCCTTGATAGGTATCTCACAGGGTGGTTGTTCAGGCCCCTTTCTTTTCGTTGGGATTGGTTTTAATTCTCAAGAATGTGAATCATTTGAGAGGTATCTAATGTAACAATTTGTGCTTTTCCAACCCATTAATTTTCTGTTTTTGTGGATAAATAATTCTCAAAGGAGGATAGAGGTGGTTTGGTAGAGGTTGGAGTGGTAGTAAAACCACAGTAGACTTCCTATGCTATAAAAGAGGAGTTTACACTGTAATTTGGGGCTTTACAACTTGTGTGGACATCCATTTACATCTTGTGTGTGGAGAGGGGATACCACATGAAATGTGTTCACACTGCAATAAAGGGTTTTACATCATAAGTTTATTCTGGACAAGGATCCATTAAAATCATCATAACTTACAAATTTTTGAAGTTTATGCTATAAAATTGTTTTTCAACCTAAGTTTTGTGGAGTCCGTTGATTTTACACTATAAAAGTGTGGTTTAATATATAAATCCAACCATTTACAACCTATTTATATATATTTCTCAGCCAATTTTCTCTTTATTCAGCCATAGTCTCTATTGTTTTTGGGAGAACCCTATACAGGTTTTGGAGGAATTTCATCCAACCTTCTCCATTATTTGAACTTTGGTTCTAGTGGTTGAGTTTTGGTGATCTGAGGTGACTTATTCTCCTTTCTACCCATTTTTTTCTTTCATTATTTTTTTAGGGATTTTCTATGGTGGTGTTGTTTCATTTTATGGTGTATTTGGGTTGCTTTTTGATGGTACCTTGTTTTGGTTTAGGTTGATCCAAGGATTCCTTGTTTGGTTGTGGTTTGTGGGCTATTTATTCTTCTCTCTACATTTCATAGTGGATTGTAAAAGCTTCTTTGAGGTAGGGGATCCTCATTCTCACCTATTTATACTATATGTATGGATATTTCATGTGTCTTCTTTCCTTTGAGTGGATATTAAGGGTCATAATAATAAGATAATGAATTAGAATAACTAAAATTGATGGGTATTAGGGAGATATCACATTCTTTACTTCTTTGATATATGTTATTGATGATATTGTTCATGCTTGTTGTCAATACTGAAAATAATGGATGTTGGGAGCCTTTTTTCACTATAGATGATGTGTAATGAGACCCTTGTTATATTTTTGTTTGATTTCACCCTGAATAAAAGGATAAATAATATATATGCAGATAATAAATTTTTTTCCCATGGAAACCTGGTTTGAGTGATAATAATCATGATAAGTAAAGAAGTAATGTGATGAAATACCCAGAATAATGTGTAATTCTAGATGTGTATTGTCATGTGTGCTTTTTCTTGTTGTGTTTCCACTACATGGTTTGGTCTGTTGTGTAGTGATGGAGGTTATTGAATGGGTTGTGTGATGAGAAGGTCTATGATGTGGTGGTTAGTTGGAATGGATGCAATTTGGGTAGTTGTGTGGTTGTGGTGTGAGGTGGTTATATTGAACAGTAGGGATGATGTGTGGTGGTGATGTGTAGTTTCTATGTGCAGTAGTTGTGTTGTGAAATTTGGTTGGTTTGTGTGATGTGTGGTTGTTTTGGTAATATAGTTTGTTTGGTGTGGAATAGAAATGATGGTTGATGTGAGATGGGTAAATTTTTGTGTGGTAGTTGTGTTAATTTGTCGGTTAGGTGTGGAATAAATTTGTGATGATAAAATTAAATAAAATAGGCTAGTAAATAAATGATAACTGATAGAAATTGATCTTTGGTAAATGTATTAAATTAATTGAAAATTAAATGAATGGGCGGTGTAAATGTGTAGGAAGTGTCTTATTAAATGTAAGTGGAATGTGTTGTTAGTGTAGTGGTTGTGTAGTGTGTTTCATATAGTAGTGGGAGTGGTTAAGATAGTTGGTGTGCACTGTAGTAGTGGTGGTGGTGTGTGCTAGTGAAGTTGAGGTAAACCTATAGGTTGGGTATTGTGTGTTAGCTATATATCATGTATTGTATGTTATTTCTCTACATTCCCCACCCAAATTCGATAACCTTACCAATGCTAAGAGTTCTGGGTTTTAGGTTTTTTTCCTAATATCTAGGATGGTGGTGATATATATTGCTAGATACCTCTTCTTCCATGCTCTTCTTTCAGCGATGATGGCCTGAATGTATTTGGGAGATATGTGGTGTGATGACCTATGTGTATTCGGGTGAGATGTGGTGATGTGGCGGTGATGTGTTGTGATGGATTAGGTGTCTTAGGGGTTGATGTGATGAGATGTGATATTTTGTGGGATTCATGCATATAATTATCAAGAAATGAGGTTTATTCCCTTCATGATCATGATATCCTATTACTCTGGTTATGTTATGAGATGTGGCATGATGACCTAGTTGTATTCAACCAATATGTGTTGTGATGGTCCAGATTTCTTTGGGCGAGATGAGATGTGTTGATTATTTGTGATAGCACCAAATGCTAGATCTTATGATGGTAGGATGGGTAGGGATGCATCCTGACCCACATCATAGATGATCGGTATGTTAAGTGATATACATGGAAGGGATGGGAGCATATGAAATTCAATATTGGGGAATGAGAGTGGGAAATCAATGGGGTAGAAGTTGCGGGGTGCCTTACTTTGTTATACTTTTAATTACTATATTAATATATTGGATTAATAATTTGGTGATTGATCCATGGTGAGGATGATATTGGTTAGATTTCTATTTAGGTTCTTGTCGGTTCTGTTGTTTGTTCACTAGTGCATTAGCATGCTCTTTTCACATGTGCATTTGAGACCTTGTGTATGATCCTATTGAGTATACTTGTATGATCACCTTACATATCTAAATTTATTTTTAAGATTCTAGGATGAATTTGGAGACTAATATGTACATTACTAGCTTGTATTTGGAGCTTTTATTGAGTCGCTGTCATAGACTTATCTTTTGATATATTTGGAGACTTTTATTGTATTGGTTTATTCTTTTGTTCTTGAATTGTGGGGTGGTTTTGGGTTTAATTTTATATTTTTTATAGAGATTATTGGTAGTTTTTTATCATATCTCCTAATCCTTTTTTATATTAGAGGTTAATTTCTCCCATATGTGATATTTTTATACCCTCGGTGCTTGTCACTAAGCCGGGGCCTACTGGAGGCGGGAATCAGGGGTCATTATCTCTCTTCCTTCTTTTTGGTATCTTTAGAGGGAGGAAATCATGATAGATAAGGTATATTATTAATATGAATAATATATATTTTTATAATAATAATATATAAGGATTAATTTTATTAGTAATTGATAGAAAATAAGAATAATAACAGTTAATACTTTGAAAATTTATTTTACTATCAAGTAGTTTTTCATTATATTTTATGATTTTATTTAAATGTTAAATTCTCAAATTTTTTAATTTTAATTTGAAAAAAATGAACTATATTTTTAGAATCAACATATAAATATTATCTTAGGATAATTTTTTGGGATTTTTCTAGAATAATTGTCTTTTAGGTGAATAGTTAAAAGTATAGGTTTTGTTAAAATCATAGTATTTATGACTATATCAAGAATTAAATATAACTTAAAAACTCATAAGCATTATTCATGATAAAATATTAATTTAATGAGAAAAAATATACATTTAAAAAATTATATTATGAATTTATAAATCCTATGTTTAACCTTTTATCAAATTAAGTAATATTTTCCAATAAAAACTATTTTTGGTTTTTTATTTTAATTAAATATTATTTTGATAAAATTTGAATTTCGATTTATTTAAAAGACACATAGATTTTATTTGGTTTATAATAAATCTTTTTTTTATGAAAATAAAAAAACATTGGCAACCTTATCCTACACATAGATTTTAAGCTTAACTTTTCATAAAAATTGGGTTTAACGTGTTATATGCACTAATGTTAAAGTTGATTTTTCCATTAAATGGAAATTTTATATGATAAAATGGATTTTCTATTTTTAATCATTAGTTACAAATTATTTAATAAGGACTTTGTTATTTTTATGGATTAAAATTAAATTACTTAGTTAAAAATTAGTTACTGTGGTAAAACTGTTATTTTTCAAAGAATTATACTTTTCTAAATATTTTGTATTTTTTTAAATTAAATATTTTAAATTAAGACTCTAATATGAATTTTATAAATGTATAAAAATTAATTAACATTAATTTAATTTATAAATAATGTTAAATAATATTAAGAACTCATAATAATTAAAATGACATCTTTTTACAAAAACGATTTTCAACACATTATACGTTTAAATTTAAAAGTTAATTGTATCATATTTATATATTTAATTGGGTTAAATGGAGCCCAAATTTTGATTCAGTGAATTGAAATTTTTTAACAAGGGTCATCTTGTATTTTTAGTGATAAAATAACCACCATGATTAATATTTAATCAAGATGAATAAGTGTTAAAATGAGTAATCAATTGTGAATTGAGTTCTACTAATTCAATTTGAAACTTAAAAACTTATACAATTAATTTATAGGTTTTAAATTTATACCTACATGTCTCAAAAACATTTCACCACCTAATTCACCTAACCCACCAAACCTACCTAACCCCCATATGATATCATTATCACCCCTTACCTAACTTAAGTTTCCATGGAAAAGCCCCTCCTTTTCACCTATAAAAGGAGCTCACTCCCACCCATTATATCATCCCTATACACCCCAAATGAATTTATCATGAATTTAACTTCCATTTCCCTCTATAAATACCTCCCATTTAGTTCCTAATTTTCTAAGGATCCCCCACCCAATTTTTAAGAAGTTACTCAGCAAGGTAAGGGTTCTTCTCCTCCTTTTTTTGATTCAAGTACTTATTTTGTGATAATACCTTTTTATTTCCATATTATTATACTTACATGTGTTCGTAATCAATTATTTACTATCCAAATGATACACTATTTATGATATACTACCCTTATCCCTCATCAAACCCATTTCATAATCCCTTTTGTATATTTGTCATGCTATAGAAATCACTCCTTAATCTCTCCCTCCTCTTTTCAATTTGGACACTTCATTTATTATAAGCCCTTTTAATTCCCATTTTATTATTCTACCATGTGTTCATAATAAATTTTTACGGTATAAATGATGCACTATTTATAATATACTACCCTTATCTCTCATTAAACCCATTTCATAATCTCTTTTGTATAGTTGTCATGCTATTAAAATCACTCCTTGATTCTCTCCCTCCTCTTTTCAATTAAAGAACTTACTTTGTTATAATCCCTTTATATTTCCATGTGATTATGACTCCATGTGTTAATAATAAATCATTTACTATCCAAATAATGAAATATTGATGAGATATTACCCTTATCTCCCATTAAAACCATTTCATAATCACTTTTGTATAGTCATCATGCTAGTGAAATCACACCTTGATTCTCTCCATCCTATTTTCAATTCAAGCACTTACTTTGTTATAAAAACTTTTTATTTATATATGATCATGATTCAATGTGTTCATAATAAATCCTTTATTTTCCAAATTATTCCCTAGTAATGAGAGACTACCCTTATCTCTCAAAATATACTTTGCTCATTTCGAAAAGCATCACCTATGTAGTTATTTTTATTCTTACCTATCCTTGATCCTTATAATTAATTTTCTTATATTGAAACTCAATGTTAAAGAAAAAAATTTATTTATTAAAATATAAACATACAAAATTATTTAATTCCTTATTATCTTGATAATCCCTACGATATATCCTTCAGTTACTCTTTGGGATAATATTATAAAACCCACTTCTTTCCCATGTGTTTTATCATGCTTATGATTTATGTATGGTATCTTTTCATCATGTGGCACATGTATATATGTACATATTATTATTTTCATTATTTTATGGTTTGGACTGAAATTATATTTCCCTCCAATACATTGGGTAATGTTTTTATCTCATGAGATACCATATATGGTGTATAGGCGGTTATACTAAGAACATTATGTTATATAAAGGGTGGTCCCAAAATTATATATTCCCCCAATGCATTGGGAAAAGTTTTACATCTCATGAGATAATATGAAATGGAATGGGGAGTAAACCTAATTCACCATGGGACTATGTCCACTATGTTTATGGGAATGGAGAGTGAACCCAATCTACCATGGCACTTTGTCTACTATGTTTATGGGAATGGAGAGTAAACTCAATCCACCATGGGACTCTGTTCATTATGATAGTCTTAACAATGAGCTTTGACTTATGCCTATTATGTCATGTTTTATGTTATTTCTACACATTTATGATTCCATGATCTTATGATATCATTTATTTTTTTCATGTTTCTATACTAATATTTCACTCTTATTTCATGGTAAATGTTTTTTATTTTGATATTACATGTCTTTACTTCATGATTTATGGATAAATATTATTTTAACATGTTATTTTTTATAATAATTTTCTCCATGCTCATGTTTTATCATATTCTTATTAACTAATTCTTGATGAAATGTGATGATTTTTCCCTTACTATGTGTTTGAGATCACATTTTCTTATATTTATATTCCCCAAGTTATGAAGATAAGTTTAAGTTATGAGAAGTATATAAGGGGGTCTAGAAGATTTTGATTGTGGAGAAATGTTCACAAGTTTGTAAAATAAGTTGCCTATATAACTGGTCCTCAAAGACACTAAAACAATAGGTTCTCTGAGCTATGTGAGATTATTATGATATGTAATATGAAAATTATGGTAATGATGTAAAATAAATATATATTTAGAAAGGGTTGTTATATAGCAGTACTTATCCTAAGTCCCTATTTAATTACCCATGGTTCCCATAATCAACTGAATGGATCTGAGTAATATCAATTTCATGAAACTTTAATAACATATAAAAAAAATTCCTCATCTAACCTCCTCATACCCCTTTTTTAAAACAACGCATTTTCATCATATCATAGCACATATCATTTAACTATCAAGCCTACAAAAAAATAAATCATGGTGATCAATCCAAACCTATTTTCATAAAATTCCAACCAAGACTTTGATAATTCATTGATAAATCAAATCATTAAATCCTTTTATAATTTTTTCTAAATGGGACTTAAAGCTTCAACCCAATATTGATACATAAAATCTTTTAAAAACCAAACATGATTCAAAACTTAATGAATAACTCCTTTAAATAAAAATGAAATCCAGTTCCATGATAAAAATATACAACACACATAATATGGAAACCAAACATAATTTAATATATTATTACATACTATAAAAATAAAACCAAGATGTAAGAATCATAAA
This sequence comes from Viscum album, assembly GCA_963277665.1. Classification (NCBI taxonomy): domain Eukaryota; kingdom Viridiplantae; phylum Streptophyta; class Magnoliopsida; order Santalales; family Viscaceae; genus Viscum; species Viscum album. Next base: position 1,511,649,280 of record OY728158.1, read on the forward strand.
ATCATAACAAAATAACACCAAAGATCAATCATAAAACCCTTTTAAAAGATTATATTTATTAAGAAAAAATATTACTATTGAATTGATATTTATAAAAATCATTAAAAGGTAATTATGTATCTTAAACATCCCTTTAAAAAAATTACTTGAAAATTCATCTAAGGCATTCACATAATCACTTAGAGTGAATTATAAGGTAGCTCTACTAATATAAAATTGAAACCTTGTTTATGTTAAGACTTTAAAACCACCAATGTTGGGAAAATAATTTCATCATCATTTAAAACTATCATAATTCAACAATCTATAAATGAAGGGTTTAGAAAAATCAAGAACCCAAGGCATGTCAAATAAACAGATTCATATAGAAACATTTACCTTAATCCAAATGAAATCATATATCCTTCGACAAACAATGTTATATTAGGTCTCCATAAGAGCATCACAATCCCTAGACATAAAAATAAAAAATATTTAGGAAACCCATGACTTAGGTTTCAACCACCATGGATACATGAAGATAAATAATAAGAAACTAGAAGAAGATAATAGGAATTGAAGGAAAATAGTTGATAAATTAGACCTAAACATGAATAATCTAGTTGAAATTGAAGAGGAAACTAAAAATAAAAGGAGGAGGAGAGGGCAGTCACTCCTAGGAATTTCCTTGGGCTACCAAATGTGAATGATGCATAAGGTAACCCATTTTGATCTTTAATTCATGAGGGGGAATGCTTGAATTTCATAATTTTATGAACCTGAGCAAACTGCATGGTTTAGCCACATAGTTTACCAAACCATGAACCAACCAAGAATCCCACACTAGATATGCCTGGGTAAGTTTCATGGTTTGGTCAAATGGTTTACCTTAATCATGTTCCAACCATATGTAAGGGTTCCTTTTATATTAAATCCTAGGAACATCCACACGGTTCCCATGGTCATGTTCCAAGCTTGAAAGGGGTGCTAGTTTACCCAAGAAAAGTTTCATAATTTAGTCGCACAGTTTACTAAACCATTATATGAGCATAATACTCTGAAAACCCCTTAATTTTTTTGAAATATTCAGCCCAAAATTTACTAATTCTAATAAATTCAATAAATAAGAATAAAAATGCACAAAATTAGTATCATGGTGTGACAATGATGAGTCTTATAAGTGTTTTAGGTCTTCCATTACTCCTTCATATATGGATGGATTAACACTTAATTGTATGCCAAAAATAAATTAGAATTTATATCATATAATTTATAATATGAAATAAATCCATGATTTCATTAACTCGTGTGTTTAGATACAAACTATTTGTTATAAGCCAATGTTAGCTATAAGATTGGATCAAGAAAACAAATGTATCGTGGTTAATTATCCAAATTTACTAAGGATAGAAATATTTATAATATGTAAAAATATTATTTAAGTGAATGAGTATAAATCTATTAAATGGAATTATATCTCAATTTAAGATAGTGGGAGAAAGCTATATTTCAATGAATTCAAGGCTCCTAATGCACATGAGTTGGCATAGGAACATGAAATCCACTTGACTTAGTTGGGGGAGAGAGAAATGAATTTTTATTCATCAATTTAGGTGAGCATCATTCAATAAGAATAATGAATATTTATCCAACAAGGACGAAATAAATGACAACATGCTAAAATTAGAAAGATCATATAAACTCAAAATAGATTCCATGCACCAAAATAAACTTTATATTTTGGTAGTTTCTCTAGTTTATTTAAAGACCATTGGTGGGTATTCAATAATAAAATTTATAGGTATGTTAAAATTATTACCTATAAGAAATTATTGGTTTTTAATGGTTTCAAGAAATGTTAATTCATAGACCATGGAAAAACATTTTCCACTAATCATTATGATTACATTAATTAGAATTATGATTTTCATAGCAACCTTATATGATTATGACATTTTTAAAATGGATGTTAATACCACTTTCCTTAATGAAAAACTTGTTAAAGATTTTTATATGACATAAACAAAATGTTCTATGACACCAAAGGATTCCAATAAAGTATACAAGTTGCAAAGATTCATTTATGATTTAAAGTATGAATTAAGATCATATAATATTTTATTTTATAAATATATAAGATAATTTTGTTTTATTAAGTATAAATGTAATCCCTGTTTCTAAAATATTATAGTGGGAGTGCCATAGTTTTCAATGTACATTTTATTGATAACATATTGAAAAATAAATATTAGTCTTATAATTATTTAAGACTAAGTTTAAAGGATATTTCTATAAGACTGAATTAATGTAGTGACCTGAGTCTAGGGAACAATATATACTAAGATAGATCTATGGGGTTTCTTGGATAAATTCATAATATAGACATTGAAAGTGTATTTAAAATATAATATGGAATAATTTAAGACCAAATTGTTTCCTAGGTCACATGGTGTAAATCTATCCAAGATGATGTGGTACCACTTGGGAGGAGATTGAGATCATGAATATAAATACATATGCTTCATCATTGTTATTTATCATGTATCCCATGACATTTTTTAAACTTTTGATGTTTCTTATTTATAATTCATGGTGGGAAAATATCAAACAAAACCAGAAAAACTGCATTAGGTAGTAGTCAGAACCATCCAAGAGTAATTGAGTCGGTATGAAGGATAATTTCCTAGAACTTTGAGATATGGTAATGGTAGTTATAAATGGGACATAAAACTATCCTTCATATAGATAAATTTGATCCAATAGCACAATTATATAAAGGAAATAAGCAATAAAGGCTTATTAAATCTATTGGTAGTTTTATCTATATATATCAAGTATTTTGTGGATTCTGATATAGCTAAATAAATAATATTTAATATGAAATGATTTTTTTTAGATCGTGGATTTATACCAAATAGTAAAGAATTATCACAATATATATTGTGAGAATATTATGACTATGTTATTATCCATGATGTCAATTTTATGATAGAGGAAAAAAGGTATATACTAGAAGATATCACCTCTTATGATTTTTTATCAAACAAGTAAGTCATTATAAGCAGAGTAGCTATAAAGAAAAAAATATCTGGACTAATTACTATAGTCACACCTCAATAGAATCATGAATATAATATGAGATATAAAATGTTGAGAAATGTTAGTAGTTGTCTCCAGTGAAAGTGAGAGTTTGTTTGAGTTAGTGCCCTAGAACTAATTGAATTTATACTTTTTATTACTAGAATATTAATAAACATCTATTCACATAATGATTTTTATTTTGTGTGGAACTAATGCGATAATGTCCTTAGAGTATTTTTAACATTTAAAGGTTGTAGAATTTCTCCACTACAATGAGAACCTAAAGATGTTATGACTATATTATTAAACATATTCCCTACCATTTAGATAACATCTATCTAATAGTAAATAGATGATGTTTTACTATAAAGTACCAGAGGCTCATAAGACAATAAGACTTCTTCTCATGAAGTTCACACTTAATGATCTCCAAATAGGGAGGTCATGAGGATAGACTTGCCAATAGTAATTCCACATGTTTTATGTGTCATTGGATATTATTATCTTTGAACATGTGTATTGGTCCTTAGACTTGATATTATTATTAATGCATATCATGTATAGCCTAATTTTAATCATCATGACTTATGCTAGTAATGATGCAATATACATTTTGTGTGTCATAAGTGATATAACGTTAATTGAATAATTCAAGAAATAATTTTTCCTTTCTGAGTTAATGGAAGAAGATATCTCTAGCCCTTTGATTGAAATAGAACCATTTGATGAAATCAATGGTCATGGTATTTTATAGATGAGTTCATTTCAGAAATTCAAAGAATAATAATTTAAGAATATAGGGTGATGACACAAGTATACATCCTTCTTAATGAGATATTAGTAGATAAATGGATTATACTACATAGTAACATTCATATGAAGGTTGTTGTATTTTTTATAGTAATTTATTTCTCTATTATTTCCTTGATATGTTGTTAGATTCTAATCTTGGTATTTAGGTAATTTCACCTATTTCTATTGAGAAAAGAGCCTAGTAGGTCACACATTAAATGTATCCAGGATCTCATTAAATTCTATTGAATTTAATATTAAGAGTAAATATTATTCTCAGTTTTTGGAATAATAATTATTTAAGTAAAATTGATTGCATAGATTTAGTAATGAGATATTCGAGTTTAGAATATACATGAGTTGAATTTTATCTCTTGTTTAATTATTCATAGGGTAATAAATAAATTTTTATTAATTTACTAGTTTAGTAAATATATTATTATAGATATTTATTTAGTTATGAGAATATTAAATAAATATTTATTTATGAATTTATTGAATATAATATTTATTTATTTATCAAACAAATAATATTTATTTTATTAATCGAGGATTGTTAAATTTCATTGGAGGATTAATGATTTGAGTTAATGGTTTGATAGAAATGATATATTTTATTTGATATCATTCAAATAAATATTAATTTATTTATTTAAGAAATGATATTTAAATAAACACATGTCATGGAAATTATAATATTGTTATTGTTATTTTACATAAGGATTACTAATAAATTGATAAAGGGCCTTTGTGAAATTGTTGATTATTTTAACCCTAAGTATAAATTCTATATTATATCATTTTAGAGAGTAGAAATTGGTTTCTCACAACAAATTACTCTCTATAATTCTCTCAATCCTAGAGAGAATAATCCCCTCATCCACCCTCATAAGAAAATAGAGGCAACAAAAAAACATCATGTTGGGATCAAACAATGAATGGGGTGAATCACTTGTCTCTACCACGATAGCACCTGAAGGTTCAAGAACAATGTTTTAAGATTCATAGAGAATATGTGGATACACCTAGATGAATCATCACTTGGATTATCCACTATAACAAACAACACAATGAAATCATCGACAAAAAATGATTGAGAGGATTATCACATTTGAGGAAATTATAATTTTATATTAATTATAAATTAAATTTGAAAGACCCTATCTAGGATATTCTAGGGTGTGTTCATCAAGTTATTTTATTTTTATCTATTTATGATGATAAAAAACAAAAATTGATCCACCCCAATGCTTTCACTATGCCTCAAAACCTGCAAATCCTAGTTTACCCCTCCCTAAACTCATAGGTATTTCCCATGATGCTTTGATAAAAATATCATTATAAAACATTCCTTACAATGATTTCATTCACAAATTTCTATATTTTTGTGTAGTGTATATTTTCCATTACAATATTAACTTGTGTAAATTTTGAAAGAATGATAATAATACACTTTTTATGATACTTGTTTTCATAAGAAGGTAATTAAGGAATATTTCTTAGTTTTAGTTCCCACTAGCATGTCTTGGTTCATTTTTCAAAGGTTTTACATATAATATGTTGTGGAATAATACTTAGAATCTTCACTCACACCCTATACACACTATGTGTATATTTATATTATATTCACTTGATTTATTTTGTAGGTGTGGACCCCAACTTTTCCATTTATAGGAATCTGACAATTTGTTCAGTTATGAAGTAATGGAGGTGGTGGCACATGAAGGTGTTCATGTGTTGTATGTAGTTAGTAGGGTGCCTCTTTATTTTTTTCATTTTTATTTATACCTGTGTTTCTGATATTATTCTTGTACACACTATGTTCATTTTGAGATACATATTGCATCTTATATGTTTCATTATTCAAGTGTTTGGCAGTTTTATTATCTGGTCTCATTTATTAATTATTTTTATTTTGGGGAAAATGTTCTCATCATTTATAGTTGATTACCAGTAACTTATTATCATCCCACAGTGATCAATAACACACCTTGGGCCTTGTGATAGACTGGATCAGGTACCAAGATAAGGGATTATAGGTTGGTTAGTTACATGTGGGGTCACATTTTGTGGTTATGTGAATGAGGATTAAGTTTTATACAAATCATTTGTATAAAACTTTGAGAGCTACCCCAAAAGTGTTTTGGAGGATATCTAAAAGAGATTTTGGATGTATATTTATAAGTTGTTGTGAATGATTTAATATGTGGTTAAAAGGTATGATAGATTTTCCAAAATAAGTTTTGGAAGATATTTAAAAGGAGTTTTGGATATGGTTTCACAAGTTATTAAATATGATGTGGAATATAATGAAAGTGTGATAAGTATATGAGTATTTTAGTGAAAGTGGTATATTAATGTAAATATACACTAAAATATAGACTACAAAATAGTGGTTTAGACCATGTTGAGGTCTGTGTTGGGATAGATTATTCCCCAATGAATGTCACCATGCCAAAGTGTTGTGAATGGTAGTTTTACATGATATTTTATATTGTGTGGATGAGTATTCTTATCCCACTCCAAGATATCATGTTTGGTTTATTATCATAAGATGATGATTTAGAGGAGTCTTTCTGAAAAAATATAAGGTTTAAAGAGTTATAAATTTTATTATTCATGGTCATAGGTTACAAATAGTTTGTGATATTTATCTTTATTTCCAAACATTTATGAAATGTTTGGGGGTATTAAGGAGTCTACTAAGTGTTTATATAAGGAGGTAAATACCATGATATGGTGCATGTAATCTCTATCATAGAATTCTCTTCAAAGTTGAAGCTCTCTTTATCTCTCACTCTCTTTCTCTATTTCTCTTTAATCCATGGTTCTCACAAACCGTGAGGAAGAGGGGATCCTTCCCATGTGTTGGGAGATTCTCGCAGTCATTGTATACCCTATGATGAAGGATACCATTAGTTTATTCTCATTGATTAATATCAAGATCTTTTGGAAGATCTTGGATAGATTCAAATCAATAGTGAATAGATAGGTCATTTTTTAGTTTATTTATTCTAGTCCAAAAAAAATAGGAGATATTGTGAAATAATATGTTTTGGTTAATATTTTTTGATGTCTTTGGATAATCATTATTATTATGACCCCCTAACTCTAAAGGTAACCCTCTTGGGCTATCGATTGAGGGTATAAAAATTTCACATATGGAAGGCATTACCCTCAATGGTAAATGTGTGATCGGGAGATAGGATATCGATCACCAAAAAACTCAATCATAAAAAGTAAAATAAAGTAAACCAAACCATCCCATAATGAATTTCCAATGTCAATAAATACAATAAAAATTATCCAAGTGAAAATCAAACATATAAGTCTTATAGCAGTGACTCAACAACATCTCCATTGTTCATGCTAGTAATGCCCAGCTCAGTCCCTGAAGTCCTCCTAGAAACCTAAAAAAATAGTTTTTATATACATAGGGGGAGAATAACATGTATAATATATAGGATCATACCCAAGGTATCTCATGCACATGTTAAAATATCATACTAATACACCCATGAGAAAACAGCAGACCCAACATGCACCTAAATAGGCCAACTAACCAATATCATCCTAACCATAACACACTAACCAAATAACACATCTAATATGGTAACATAATAAGTAGAATATCGATAAAGGGTACCCCTCATTACTTTCCCACTGATTTTTCTCTCTCACGCCCCAACATCATAAATCCGGGAATTCCCATACCTTTCATAATAGTCATTCCTGAAGGCATCTAGACAACCACATCACATCCTTCTTAGAGAAACTTGGGAAACCACATCATACCATACATCCCATGAAACATATCATCACATAAAAATCCTTACATAACCACTTCTATATAACCATATTAGTAGGTAATCATGAAGATGAAGTACATCAACCTCATTCCCTCCTCTGACCATGTGTGACCCCCCACTATGAACCGCCTCATCCTCTCATCAATCACCACCTCTAGTGAACTTTTTACTTTTTTCCTTCAAATCCCATGAATATCAATATTACATAGAAGATAGATTAGAGAAGATGGGGTAGTCATCCATCTATCCTCATCATCATGGATGTTTGGAAAAAACACTTGGAACCCAAAACCTTTGGGCATCAATATAAACATATGACTTGGGTGGGGTGCATATAGAAATCATATAAAAATAAATTATAGATAAAAATAACACACAAGCCCAACCTATGGGTTCACAAAAAAAAGTACCAACATATATCACAACATTTCCATGAAGTCTCACAACCTCTACTGCTACTATTGTCACCTCCAAATTCACTTTACCACACAAGAAATAAACACCAATGATCAATATTCCATAATCCTTTTCAAGTCAACCCATTTCTAGATTTTCCAATTACCAACCATTTTCATTTAACAAGGTCATTCATTTCATGTTTAATGACAACCACTTTAACCGCACTTTCCACTTTAATTATATGAATTCATTAATAATTCTAACCCATGCCATTTCATTATCCAGGTCACATTTCAAGTTCATTCCATAGCTACCAGGAAACTATACAACACATAACAACCCATCATTCTCATGATAAAAAACCCCGCTTCACAACCACCCCACATCACAACCGCCACACATCTCAACCACCACACATCTTATAAGGCCCTGGCCTTAAACCTTATTTAATATTGAATTAAATGAATAATTCACATTGAGGATCTTTTCAGGTTTAGAGTTTTATAGAATTAGATCATAAATCATGAATTACATTCCACATTTAAACAAAGTGGTTACATAAAATATAGTATTCGTTTTTTCCCATCAACGGAAACATATTTAAAATAAAACATGGATTCTTTCTTGACACTTCCTTAACACTATCATCATAACATGCACCTTTCCCTTGACCTGTGAAAAACATTTCAAAAACTTGGGATGAGCATAAAAAGCTTAGTAAGGGATATAAAAGTACGAAAATAAAACATTAGTCCATGTATGAAATCATACTTTACTCATAAAACATAAACATTTTAACATACCTCATAAAATCATGAATAAATCATAGAAATAATAAGGCATAAAGGTAACTTGAGGAATTCATAACATTCTTACATAGGGAGTAACCCTCATGGTTACGTTTGTAATACCCATCATAGTGTATTCCCTAAATCTCTTTGGAGAAACCTTAACGTTTAACTCCTTCGTGTTACCCAATGCAATGGAGAGCTATATCGGGCTCACCCGCCCTTAGTTTATCACGGAACCACCCATCTTTATAACAATGCCCAAGAACCATAACATAATCATAGCACATAACTTAAGCATAAATTAAAGATAACATTCCCACATTGTAATAACAATATAACATTTTATGATATTGAAATAATGAATCCATTCTAAAAAACATTTTCAAAACCATTTAAAACATTTAATAAAGAGATTTTTAAATCAAAGTGTCCCATACCACATTGAATCTTTAAAAATCTTAAACCATTAATATCCATATAAATAAATCCTTAAAACCATTTTTAAAACATGTATATTAATGAGAAATATTTATAATAATAAATCATTAAAACATTTAAAATGATATTTTAGTTAAAGGGTTTTTAACAAAATGAGAAACACTTGAATACAATAATTGAGGAATAACATTTAATCAAAACTTTATAATATCATGAGAATAAAGGGATTAATGATATAATATTCCAAAGTAAAGTATATACACCATATAAGAGTGAATTGGTGCATAACAACAATGAAGTCTCAATGGAAATGAGATGAAATCCCTTATCAAGAAGGTATCCTTAAATTAAGGATAAATCAGTCTCAAAATTATGTGTGACAAATATAAATACACCCAATATAAGTGGATATTAAGTGTAAAACAATCAAATGTCATCCAAACATATTCAAAGTATGACATATTCAATAACTACATGTTGAACCCAAAGAAATCGAAATTGGGTTAAAAAGTTCCCTTGGTAAAATTCGACAGCCTAACGGCATCATTTTAAAATTCATAAAATTAGTTGATGAGAAAGAAAATGGTATCTCATCACTTGGACATAAAATTTACAACAATAATTATATATAAGAACATATCCCAACATTAAAATATGTAAATTAAAATACCCAACAAAAGAAGTCTTCTAAAAAGTGGAGGGTGAAAGGTTCCCTTACTAACTTGGGTATCTTTCGAAACATACACCCCATGAAAGAAGGACAATAAAACATTGATGTAAATACTCATAAATAAAATTATATTACACAAATAGTAGAATAATGGTCATAACATATACCACTCAAAGGAAATGGTGGAAAATGTAGCATAAATCTCATGGGAATAAAAGTGAGATGAAAAATCCTTTACGAAAACTCGGCAGCCTAACGGCGCCACTTAAAACTTCCAAAAATGGATTGATGAGATCAAATAGGGTCTCTAATAATATTAACATAAAATTTACAGAAAGAGTAATATAAAATAACATCCCTGAACATAACAAATATGAGATTAAAAGAAGTGACATAAAGGAGAGTACTTAAAAAGAAAGAGAGAGGTTGGATCTCTTACGAAAATTCGGCAGCATAACGACGCCAATCAAAACTTGAAAAATTGATTGATGAGAGAAAATAGGGTCTCTCATCATATAAACATAAAAATTACAGTAATATTAATATAAAATAACATCCCAATCATAAGAAATATGAGCTTAAAAGGAATGACATAAAAGAGTGTACTTAAAAAGAAAGAGAGGGGTAGGATCCCTTACCTCGGGTCCGACTTGAATCGATCATTATTTAACCTCCTGAATAATAAACTTGAGTTAATTTCAACTTGTTTAAGAACCTTTTTCAAGTTCATTATTCCTTTTATATCACTTACTACCAGTCTATGAACACTATTTAATTATTTAAGTTAATAATGGTCGTTTTGTAGATCATTGCTACTTGAGTCAAAAATAAACTCTTTATAACTACAAGTTGTTCATGTGGTAAAATATATATTATATACAGAATTATATTAATTATTTAGATATCATATATATAATATATATCCATTATATACATGCATTTATAATATTACATAACATTTAGAGGTAAGAAATGAAATGCACCGTTCATGGAGACGGTAAGCCGTACGTACGCATGAACGCTACTTCCATTTCTATTTCTTATTTAATGGAATTAAAACATAATGATACATAATAGTATTATAATTATAGTATGGTATCATATATAATATCATTAAATCCATCCTTTATACATACCACATATGGTATTAACTAATCAAATCACTTTGAGGGGGCGGTAGTCCGCACTTCCTAAAATGAAGATATCACATTTAACCATAATGGAAACCATAAAGGTATGCCATAAATGAAAAAATACAGAAGATTAAGTAAAACATAAACATATTATATATCATATATAAATATAGTGACATCTTAATGGCCACCTTTGAGGGTGTTAAAAGAATATTGAACAATCATCGTTTCGTGAGGTAGAAATTCACCATCCACAGAAACAGTATGTTCTTTAACCATTAGATGTAGGTGTGTGTAAGTTTAGCTCGAATACTTCTTATACCAACATCCTAGTATATTGAATATAATGTATTTGTTACAAAAGAAATTAATAAAAAGAGTTTAGGGGGTTGGAGAAGCAAAATAAAACAAAAGAACACAAGTGAAGACATTACCTTAAAATCGGGTATCTCTCTTGGATTTGAGCTCAAAGGCTTACTTGGGAAGACTTCTGCCCAACGTGGGGATTCTAGGAGTAAGAGAGGGATTTTTAGAGACAAAATGATCAGGGTTTGGCTGAGCCAAAGGCTTGATATGTGTGGGTAAGGTGGTAGAGGTGGGGGCTTTTTATAAGAGGAGAGGAGGGGCACTCTTGGAAAGTTACAAAATGTTACTTTATTTTCAAATGAGTTTCGGATTTTAAAGGTCCCACATTGATGTATTTAGAGGCTAAGGTGGTAAGGGTTCTAAATATACTCATCCAATTGGTTTTTGACAAGTTTAAGTTATAGTTTTAACATTATCTTTTCATTTTATTTAAATTCTTTATTAATGAGGTAATCGTTGCATCATCATGATGTCACAAATAATTTAATTTATTTAATGTCTAAAAATTATAAAAAAATATCATGATGTAGGAAATAGTTTTATATTTCTAATTAATATTTATAGTCAAAAATATGACTTGTATAAACCCATTTAAAAATTGTTTTAGTAAAACAACTCATGCTTGTGACATTTTTATTTTAACTTTAAATAAAAAGTTATTTATGTCATTTTCCAACCAAAGTGGCTCCATGGGGTCCCCAAGTTGACCCATGGATTTTATTGGTCGGCCATGACACATACAATGAGGGTAGGACATGTGTCTAGGTCATTTCATATTATTAAAACATTATTTTTACCTTAAATTACACTAATTACCTCTAATCACGATTAAAAACTTAAAAGTTACTATTCACCAAAAAATTATTTTAATCCCATTGAACCACATTTTACATCCTAATGACAACCATGTATGTCGGATTTTTGAAATTCAAATCACATAAGTGGTGAAGTTTCATTTAAACGAAAAATCAGTTTTTAAACTACCACTTAGTGGTTTCACTATTCATCAAAAATTGAATTTTTTCAGAAAAATACCAAAAATTCACCCTAAGCTATATTTGATATTCCGAATTCAAAAATTATGTCTATTTTACAAAATTCAAAACATATAAGTTTCATTAATTAATTTAATAATTAATTCCCGCTATCAAAACAAATAGCGTGTTTTTAAGAAACAATATCTATTAAAAGATTGACACTAGTTTAAATCCAATTTCAAAGTGAAATTAATTCCAATGACCACTATTGGATTAAATGGTAAAAATATATTCTAATTTCACTTTAAAAAAAATTCATAAGATAATCTAATCATATAAATAAATTAGATTAAAAAGAGGTTTTGAATTAAAATACAACATTTTTCACTATTCATTAAAAAATGAACTTTATCGGAAAAATACCAAAAATTTACACAAAGTAAATTTTGAGGTCCCGATTCTAAAGAAGAATTTTATTTTGTCAAATATAACACATAAAATTGTCAAAAAGTGGATTTAAAAGAGGTTCTCCATCAAAAGGCGGTTAATCGACCTTTTAAAGAATATTAGAATGTTTACGCTTAAAATTGGATTCATTCGCATTTTTAATCCTCTAACATTTATTGTAAAAAGTAAATATATTTGACAAACATATATAATCATTTTTTAGTTAGTTCTGTTCATTCTCACCATTGCAATGGCTAGGCATTAACTACCATTTAAAATAATATTATTTTGTTATTAGAGTGCAACGTAAGATTCCCAAGAAACTCGTTGTTGCGTATTGGGTACGCCATCGAGCATAGCATCCCCTTTAAAGTAATATTAATATTTTATTCACAAATATGGATAAATATGAAAATGTCATATTCTTTATTTACCTGGGGTGTTACATCCTTCCCCCTTTTGGGAATTGCGTCCTCGCAATTTTAAAATTGGGCTTGGAAACTTCATTGAAAATCCCACATCAGAACAAGAGTCAGTAAAACAGTCACTTTAAAATAAATAAAGAGAAGTACAAAGGTCACCCGAGTTAACCCATACTAGGATTCCAAGTATGAAAATATGGATATGGAGGAAAAAACAAAGGGTCATGTTCTGATGGAGAGTGATAGTAAACATGTCTAGGAGAAATTTAACAACAAGAAAATCACAAACTTGTGATAGGTTAAACGATATTTGATTCCCCAGTAGGAAAAGTTAACAGACAACATTTTTGTTTTAAGTTACTCTTTATTGAGGAATTTGTTTTTGAGCTTAACTAAATCATAATGAAACATACTTACTTGTCACGTAGACTTTCAACTTTTACTAGATTCCTTAATCAAACTCATATTTTCTCCAAAAGATGAGTATTTAGGAAGACTTGTTCGCATTAAGAGTACTATAATCAACTTCTTGGGAATCACCTAATCCACAAAAGAGAACTATATATTTCCCATGTCTTTAGACAAAAACCAAAACCAAAATTGTTAGTATGAGATCAGATAATCCACAAAAGTATAATCCTTTATAAAAAGAAAATCTATTCTTAATCTCCAAAATTTTTCCAAAAAAACCCAAAGTTCAACGAAGACCATTCGATAAACAATTGTCCATAAAATTCTTCAAAGTAAACCAAACTAAGATTGAAACCAAAATATTTGAAGGATTTAATCACATAGTCTTCCAAGGTACAAATTAACTTTTATCTCCAAATAACATCAGTTTCTCTTAAATTTTCATATTGAAAAGTAATTAACCTAATCACATATCCTCCATGATAGGTTAATCATTTCCATAGATAACCCAAAATAAACTTACTCTTTATTCCTAAAATCATCTAACTAAAAAGAATTAGTCAAACTAACCAGGGACTTCACGTAGTCCAGTGGTAGGTGATAAATACCAGTCGCACTTTGGTTGTGGGTTCGATTCCTGCAGTTTTGTCCGACGCGACGGGTTGTCACACGGTCTGCGTGTTGTCCTTTTTCCAAAACTATATAATTCTTAAAACATTCCCCAAAACGAGATAAAATCTTCAAAAATAATCATACCATATTTTAACCTCAAGTTTATCTCATGCCTTTCATTTTCCATCATAACATATAATAACCCATAATTACCTCAAAAGTAAGGATCATATAAAATCTAATTGTTACCTTTATAATTATTACCTGAACTTCCACATCGATTGGTCATCTCGTACATGTTGCATTACAGAACATACCAAGGTTCAAGTGGTTAATCATGACTCCTTGATAGTTGGTTTAGAACAACCACGAGTTTCCTCATTGAATCCCCCATTTCATCTAGTCTCTTAATCAGAGAACCACCACAGTTTCCTTCAAACCTATTGTCACATTGGTGCCTACTAGATCCATCAATTCACTAAAAACAGAAATTTCAGTGTGAGTATATCAACAAAACCATCATGTACTAATGAGGAAGATAAACACTAAGATATACTTACTCATACACTTTATCTAAAACTAGGACTCTTTCTGAAATCCTAACCATTATGGTAATGTCCCTTATGCTTAGATAATACCCTAACCTCTAAAGTTATCTAAACCAACCTCTGATACCAACTATAAGGCCCTGGCCTTAAACCTTACTTAATATTGAATTAAATGAATAATTCACATTGAGGATATTTTCAGGTTTAGATTTTTAGAGAATTAGATCATAAATCATGAATTAAATTCCACATTTAAACAAAGTGGTTACATAAAAGATAGTATTCGTTTTCCCCATCAACGGAAACATATTTAAAATAAAACATGGATTCTTTCTTGACACTTCCTTGACACTATCATCATAACATGAACCTTTCCCTTGACCTATGATAAACATTTCAAAAACATGGGATGAGCATAAAAATCTCAGTAAGGGATATAAAAGTACAAAAATAAAACATTAGTCCATGTATGAAATCATACTTTACTCATAAAACATAATCATTTTAACATACCTCATCAAATCATGAATAAATAATAGAAATCATAAGTCATAAAGGTAACTTGAGGCATTAATAACATTCTTATGTAGGGAGTAACCCTCATGGTTACGTTTGGAATACCCATCACAGTATATTCCCTAAATCTCTTCAGAGAAACCTTAACGTTTAACTCCTTCGTGTTACCCAGTGCATTGGAGAGCTATATCGGGCTCACCCGCCCTTAGTTTATCACGGAACCACCCGTCTTCAAAACAATTCCCAAGAACCATAACATAATCATAGCACATAACTTAAGCATAAAGGAAAGATAACATTCCCACATTGCAATAACAATATTACATTTTAAGATATTTAAATAATGAATCCATTCTAAAAACCATTTTCAAAACCATTTAAAACATTTAATAAAGAGATTTTTAAATCAAGGTGTCCCATACAACATTGAATATTTTAACATTTTAAACCATTAATATCCATATAAATAAATCCTTAAAACCATTTTGAAAACATGTATATTAATGAGAAATATTTATAAGAATAAATCATTAAAAAATTTAAAATGATATTTTAGTTAAAGGGTTTTTAACAAAATGAGAGACACTTGAATACAATAATTGAGGAATAACATTTAATCAAAACTTTATAATATCATGAGAATAAATGGATTCATTATATAATATTCCAAAGGACAGTATATACACCATATAAGAGTGAATTGTTGCATAGCAACAATGAAGTCTCAATGGAAATGAGATGAAATCCCTTATCAAGAAGGTATCCTTAAATTAAGGATAAATCAGTCTCAAAAATTATGTGTGAAAAGTATAAATACACCCAATATAAGTGGATATTAAGTTTAAAACAATCAAATTTCATTAACACATATTCAAAGGATGACATATTCAATAACTACATGTTGAACCCAAAGAAATCGAAATTGGGTTAAAAAGTTCCCTTGGTAAAATTCGACAGCCTAACGGCGTCATTTTAAAATTCATAAAATTAGTTGATGAGAAAGAAAATGGTATCTCATCACTTGGACATAAAATTTAAAAAAATAAGGATATATAATAACATATCCCAACATTACAATATGTAAATTAAAAGACCCAACAAAAGAAGTCTTTTAAAAAGTGGAGGGTGAAAGGTTCCCTTACCGACTTGGGTATCTTTCGAAACATACACCCCATGAAAGAAGGACAATACAACATTGATGTAAATACTCATAACTAAAATAATATTACAAAAAGATTATAATAATGGTCAGTACATATACCACTCAAAGGAAATTGTGGAAAATGTAGCATAAATCTCATGGGAATAAAAGTGAGATGAAAAATCCCTTACGAAAAATCGGCAGCCTAACGGCGCCACTTAAAACTTCCAAAAATGGATTGATGAGATCAAATAGGGTCTCTCATCATATTAACATAAAATTTACATCAAGAGTAATATAAAAGAACATCCCACAACATAACAAATAGGAACTTAAAAGAAGTGACATAAAGGAGAGTACTTAAAAAAAGAAAGAGAGAGGTTGGATCTCTTACGAAAATTCGGCATCCTAACGGCGCCAATCAAAACTTCCAAAATGGATTGATGAGAGAAAATAGGGTATATCATCATATAAAAATAAAAAGTACAGTAATAGTAATATAAAATAACTTCCCAATCATAATAAATATGAGCTTAAAAGGAATGACATAAAAGAGTGTACTTAAAAAGAAAGAGAGGGTAGGATCCCTTACCTCGGGTCCGACTTGACTCGATCGTTATTTAACCTCCTGAATAATAAACTTGAGTTAATTTATACTTGTTTAAGAACCTTTTTTAAGTTCATTATTCCTTTTATATCACTTAATACCATGCTATGAACAATATGTAATTATTTAAGTTAATAATGGTCGTTTTGTAGATCATTGCTACTTAAGTCAAAAATAAACTCTTTATAATTAAAAGTTGTTCATGTGGTAAAATATATATTATATACAGAATTATATTAATTATTTAGATATCATATATATCATATATATCCATTATATACATGCATTTATAATATTACATAACATTTAGAGGTAAGAAATGAAATGCACCGTTCATGGAGACGGTAAGTCGTACGTACGCATGAACGCTACTTCCATTTCTATTTCTTATTTAATGGAATTAAAACATAATGATACATAATAGTATTATAATTCCAGTATGTTATAATATATAATATAATTAAATCTATCCTTTATACGTACCACATATGGTATTAACGAATCAAATCACTTTGAGGGGGCGGTAGTCCGCACTTCCTAAAATGAAGATATCACATTTAACCATAATGGAAACCATAAAGGTAATCCATAAATGAAAAAATACAGAAGATTAATTAAAACATAAACATATTATATATCATATATAAATATAGTTACATCTTAATGTCAACCTTTGAGGGTGTTAAAAGAATATTGAACAATCATCGTTTCGTGAGGCAGAAATTCACCATCCACAGAAACAGTATGTTCTTTAACCATTAGATATAGGTGTGTGTAAGTTTAGCTCGAATAATTCTTATAAAAACATCCTAGTATATTGAATATAATGGATTTGTTACAAAATGAATGAATAAAAAGAGTTTAGGGGGTTGGAGAAGCAAAATAAAACAAAAGAACACAAGTGAAGACATTACCTTAAAATCGGGTATCTCTCTTGGATTTGAGCTCAAAGGCTTCCTTGGGAAGACTTATTCCCAACATGAGGCTTATAGGAGTAATATAAGGATGTGTAGAGACAGAATTATCAGGGGTTGGCCAAGCCAAAGGCTTGAGAGGTGTGGGTAAGGTGGTAGAGGTGGGGGCCTTTTATAAGAGGAGAGGAGGGGCACTCTTGGAAAGTTACAAAATGTTACTTTATTTTCAAATGAGTTTCGGATTTTAAAGGTCCCACATTGATTTATTTCGAGGATAAGGTGGTAAGGTTTCGAAATATACTCATCCAATAGGTTTTTTACAAGTTTAAGTTATAGTTTTAACATTATCTTTTCATTTTATTTAAATCCTTTATTAATGAGGTAATCGCTGCATCATCATGATGTCATAAATAATTTAATTTATTTAATGTATAAAAATTTTAAAAAAAATATCATGATTTAGGAAATCTTTTTAGTTTTATAATGAATATTTATAGTCAAAACTATGACTTGTATAACCCCATTTAAAATTTTTTTTAGTAAAACAACTCATGCTTGTGACATTTTTATTTTAACTTTAAATAAAATGTTATTTATGTCATTTTCCAACCAAAGTGGCTCCATGGGGTCCCCAAGTTGACGCATGGATTTTCTTGGTCGGCCATGACACATCCAATGAGTGTAGGACATGTTTCTAGGTCATTTCATATTATTAAAACATTATTTTTTCCTTAAATTACACTAATTACCTATAATCGTGATTAAAAACTTAAAAGTTACTATTCACCAAAAAATTAATTTAATCCCATTGAACCACATTTTACATCCTAATGACAACCATGTATGTCGGATTTTTGAAATTCAAATCACAGAAGTGGTGAAGTTTCATTTAAACGAAAAATCAGTTTTTAAACTACCACTTAGTGGTTTCACTATTCATCAAAAATTGAAGTTTTTTAGAAAAATACCAAAAATTCACCCTAAGCTATATTTGATATTCCGAATTCAAAAATGATGTCTATTTTTCAAAATTCAAAACATATAAGTTTCATTAATTAATTTAATAATTAATTTCCGCTGTCAAAACAAATAGTGTGTTTAAAAGAAATAATATCTATTAAAAGATTGACACTAGTTTAAGTTCAATTTCAAAGTGAAATTAATTCCAATGACCACTATTGGATTAAATGGTAAAAATATATTATAATTTCACTTTAAAAACAATTCAAAAGATAATCTAATCATATAAATAAATTAGATTAAAAAGAGGTTTTGAATTAAAATACAACATTTTTCACTATTCATTAAAAAATGAACTTTATCAGAAAAATAACAAAAATTTACACAAAGTAAATTTTTAGGTCCCGATTATAAAGAATAATTTTATTTTGTCAAATATAACACATAAAATTGTCAAAAAGTGGATTTAAAAGAGGTTCGCCATCAAAAGGCGGTTAATCAACCTTTTAAAGAATATTAGAATGTTTACGCTTAAAATTGGATTCATTCGCATTTTTAATCCTCTAACATTTATTGTAAAAAGTAAAAATATTTGACAAATATATATAATCATTTTGTAGTTAGTTCTGTTCATTTCCCGCCATTACAATGTCTAGGCGTTAACTACCATTTAAAATAATATTATTTTGTTATTAGAGTGCAATGTAAGATTCCCAAGAAACTCGTTGTTGCGTATTGGGTATGCCATCGAGCATAGCATCCCCTTTAAAGTAATATTAATATTTTATTCAAAAATATGGATAAATATGAAAATGTCATATTCTTTATTTATCTGGGGTGTTACACATCTCGTTCACTACACACCATAACCAACACACATCACATTTTAGTTTTTTTAACAAGGGATTACATCATAATTACTTCATTATTGTCAAGGGTATTCTCACAAAAATCCAAGATTCCATGGGAAACCAATTTATTAATTGGATATGTGTTCTTACCCTTTTTTATGTGTGGTGAGTTTAATCAAACAATCATAACAACACACTAATCTCAATATGGGTAAAATTGGTAAAGCAGAAGTATGAACAACCATAATGTGGTTTCTTCCCCTAACCTTCAATTTCAATTAAGAAAATTAATTATATTTATTAATATGATACATACTATCTACCCAAAGGAATAAAAAATGATGATATTCTCACATGTACATCTAAAGAAGGAGATATATAGGATCCCCAACCTCGATTGAAGATTCAAAGAGAACAACCGTTCACAACGAAAGAAACATGAGATAAATACCCCACCAAGATTGATGGAGGAATCTCCAAGACCTAACAACAATAATCCAGCATTAATCTATGACTAAACTACACCCAAAAAAATCCTCCTACTACTACGATTCTCCTGAAAAATAAGAAACTAAGAAGAACGGGAAAAGAGGAGAGGGGAGATCATAACTTGGTCCACAAAACTTAATCCAATGATCCAAGGGGTAGTATTTTCAAAGTAATGACTAAATAAGTCTAGGGAGGTCTATAAGTATATTGGATATTGAAGGTATAATAAAAAAATCAAACAGGGGGTGAGTTAACCCCCTTTTTATAAGCAAATCCCACTAGACTCCACCACAATATGGTGAATAGCCAAAACACCTATGGTGGGTCCATTAAAAGGGATATCTAAATATCCTATGATCATTTCTTATTTTTCTACCTATTTTAAAAATGGTATTTGACTGTTTCCATAGCCTAGACCATAGTTTGGTCCAAGCTATAGTGGTTCTTTTGTCATCTACTGCGACTAGTCACCATGGCTTAACACTAGATTCATGTACATTTTCCTCACACCACACTCAAGGCCATAATTTGGTGAGATACTCTTCCCTTTTTTGTATAGTAGGTCCCACAAGGTACCATGTCTAGTTCCATTCCCCTCACTGGGTGTTTCTGATCTTCTCGTTTTATATAAGGTGAGCTCTCAACCAACACGGCCTCCACCACACCCACCATCAGGTCATGGTGACCCCCAAAATGGCCCAAGGCCATCTAATAGCCTATAAAACACCCCAAAACTCCTCCTAGACACCAAAAAATATTATGAAACATGAAGGAATGGTTGGGAAGGTATGGACCATTACATTAGATACCACTCAAACAATTCTCATCCTCAAGAATCAAAAATGAACCCAGATCATAGAAAAAAAGGGGTTAGAAAAAACACTCTATGAGATACCTCTTAGGGACCTTGTTACAACAAAAATACTAGAACTAGAAAAGTACATCTCATAAATAAGAAAATTACAATAATTATATCACCAAAGGAAAACAAAACAAAACCAAAACTCAAAAAAAAACTTCAAATACCAGTAATGCATCTATGTCTCACATTACTATGTAATCTACTCTAAGCCAAAATGCCTCTAAAATATTCAAACCAATGGGATAAATCATCCACATAGAACCTTAACTCAAATAGAACCAGCCTACTACTAAAAACCTCAAAAAGAGATGAACCTAAATCCTTTCACAAAACATCTCCCAAATACCCTCATGACTACGAAATATGCCTCTCAAATAGATTACACCATTGGATGAATCTAAAGTGGAACCATCTCTCCCCCCCACTCACGAAATTTTTTTCCCAACTAATCTTTCTACCTTAACCAGTTTTTCAATATAGTCACACTTTGGTAAAAATTATTTAGCTTATTTAGAACATTTGATTTAATTTTTAAAGGGATATTCCAACAATTTTCATGGAAATTTTTATGATTATATTTTCCAAATCATTAAACATAATTTAAATAAAATTAAAAAATATACAAGAAGACTTCAGTAAAAGAAGTATAACTTAACCAAGAAACCCCCCTCTACTAACTCTCAAATGAATACTAGGAAAAATGCTGAATATTAGGAAAATAATACTAACAGTTCCCCACAACATCACATCAAAAACAGATCAACTCAGTAGACAAAGGACACCTCGAACCACTCAACCCCATATCACCAATCTATGCCCTAGCCTTAGCAAACCACATCACTCTTTTCCTCTACAAATCTTGTGACACGCAACCCATAGAACTCAACCCCACCATATCAACCACTCAGGAGGGACCTTCACTGGTACCCTATTTCAAATGATCATGTGTATGTACTTGGTAAAGGAATATTTTCTTGAATAATTCAATAGATTTACTCAATGACATTTCCCTCGGATCATATCACTTCATCTCTCACCACCTTCAATCAGCCTTCTAAAATAATTCAACAACTAAAGAAACTTGGAATTCATCCTAGGATTTCAACATCCAAAAAGAAATATCAACCTCTACCAGTTGTTCCTCAGTTTTAGGGCTGGATGACCCATAGAAGAACTTCAAAACCTCCTACATTTTTAATTTCAATAAGGCTTTATCCCAATACCTCTCTTCCTCTTTCGCATGCCCCAAACTTCAATGGTGTTTTTATGGAATAACTTTAAACTAGGAAATAATAAGGTTAGCACAAACCAAACAATCATGAAGATCAATAAACAAGGTAAATGTTCACATCACAAGAATCACATCAATCTAAGACAAATCTACCATAAAACACCCCACACAACCACATCACCATCCTCTATCATACATAGAACGACACCATCCTATATCATCCACAAGCCACCTCTCTTCCATATAACCATCTGCAACACCATTTAAACCTCTATAGATCTCATTCCAACATCCACCATAATAAACACAAAATCCCTCCTCATCCCATAAAAATATAAAAATCATCACTGTTTTTGGCACATAAATCAAGGGGACCCTCTTACTATATCAGAATATTTTCTGCTTTGAGTGACCCTGACTTGACTGCATAGTTTTAAAATGTGTTATAAAGGACATATCTTGATGGGTAATTGGTTTAAATATCTCTCATATACTTGGATACATAACACACATTACCATCATATGCTCAATCACAATAATCCCAAACAACAGGATATAACAATTAATCACTTCTTTATAACAATTTTGGTGTGGCTAACAAATTTATGTTGATCAATTTCAGGATTTTCCAAACAACCTTTTTATTACTATCTTTAAATGTTTAACCATTTATAGGGTTAGGTGATTTTATCAATACAACTATATAAAAATTCATAATCATAGTAGGTGTACATGTTCACAATAATAAGAAACATCATCTCAAAGATCACATAGTTTCCAAGTTAAGATATATAAAGGGTTCTTGGCTTAAGATTCATTACAGGATATATTCTTCTTAAATAACCTCTAAAACATCATCTTATAATCTGTAAACATGTTTTCAATAAGGAATATCAACACTTCAATGTAAATAATCAATAAAAATGCTACTTCAAACAACACTCAACATTTCCAATTCATTTTTTAGGGAAACCTCATGCCTTGATTTTAAATAACTCCCACATACATTTGAATTAAAGATGAAAATTGTGAATGCTATGTTACTACAAAAAAATCTTGAAATACTTAAGCTAACCACTTAATCTCAATGGAAACATTCCTTCAACAAAACAGAAACATCACATGTGTTATCTCATTCATCATCCTTAACA
This sequence comes from Viscum album, assembly GCA_963277665.1. Taxonomy (NCBI): domain Eukaryota; kingdom Viridiplantae; phylum Streptophyta; class Magnoliopsida; order Santalales; family Viscaceae; genus Viscum; species Viscum album. The sequence continues at coordinate 1,511,672,877 of OY728158.1, forward strand.
TGCCTAAATAAAACATTCTAAAATCATATTGTTATTGAGGAAACATACTTCTGACTTTATATTAAAATTTGTACTTGTAAGGTTTTCATGATAAATTCAAATACCACATTACATATAAATCATGATTTAAAAATTTTCAAAATAAAACATTCCTTCAGATCAAGAGGGGGCCTAAAATCCTATTTCCTAGTCGACCACCCTAGCCTATGTCATGCACCTAGATAAATTAACATCATTTCCCTACCAACCCATGAAATCCTCATAGTGACTAACTCCAAAATTAGTCTTTTCTCTCAAACTAAACCTTTGATACCAATATGTCATCCCCCCCATTGACAACTATCCCTAAGGGTATAAAAATATCACATATGAAAGTCATTACCCTCAATAGTAAATATATTTTCAGGAGATGGTATATCAATCACCAAACATATCCTTTATAAAAAGTAAAATAAAGGAAACCAAACCAGCCCAGAAAGCATGTACAATGTTAAAAAATAAATTAAAAGACTCCAATTGAAAGCCAAAAATAAATGTCCTATGACAGCAACTCAATAGAACCTATAATGTCCAAGCTAGTAATGTCCATCTCGATCCTAAAAGTCCTCCAAGAAACCTAAAAAATAGTTTGTATATATATAGAGTGAGCATAACATGTATACTCATCGGGATCATACCCAAGTCTCTCATGCACATATGAAAGGATCATACTAATTCACCCTTGAGATAACAACAGAACCAACACACACCTAAACAAGTCAACTAACCAACTTCATCCTCTCTATGACACGCTAACCAAATAATGAATCAAATATAGTAACATAATTAGAATTATATCGATAAAGGGTATCCCATACCACTTTCCCACCGATCTGACACCCAAACGTCAAACAATCTAGCGCTCTCATCCCTTTCTTAATAGTCATTTCTAAAGACACCTAGGTAACCACATCATATCCCACTTAAATACACCTGGGAAACCACATTATACCATGCACCCCATGCAATATATAATCACATCTACATCCTCCCTTAACCACTTCCATATAACCAGATTAGTTGGGTATCATGAACATAAAGGAAATAAACCTTGTTCCATCCTCCTATCATGCATAACCCCCATCATAAACCACCTCTTTCACTCTTTAATCACAACCTCTAGTTAACTTTTGACTTCTAGCCACCATATCCCATGCATGTCAATCTCACCTAGAACAGAGAGATGGGGAGAGGGGGTAGCCATCCATCCATCCTCACCATCATGGATGTTTTGTAAAAACAATCAAAACCCAAAACCTTTGGGAATCGATGTAAACACGTGACTCGGGTGGGGTGCATATAGAAATCATGTGAAAATAAATGATAGATAAAAATAACACACAAGACCAACCTAGGGATTCACAACAAGAGCGCTAATATATCTCACAACATCGCCACTAAGTCTCAAAACCTCTTCCATTACTGTTACCACCTCTAAATGAACCTTACCACACAATAAATCCACACACGTAATCCATATTCCATCTTCCTTTTCAAGTCAACCCATTTCCATATTTTCAAATTACCAACCAGCTTCATTTAATAATATCATTCATTTATTGTTTAATGAAAACCACTTTAACAAAATTTTCCACACTAATTATATGAATTCATTAATTATTCCAACTCATTACATTTCATTTTCCATGTCTCGTTTAAAGTTCATTTCATAGCTACTAGGAAAATACACAACATAACACCTAACAACCCATCATTCTCATGCCAACAAACCTTGCATCACAACCACCACACATCATAACCACCACACATCTCAACTACCACACATATCATTCATCATACACCAAAACCACAACACATATCATCCACCACACACAAAAACCACCACACATCACTTTTTTTAACAATGGATTCCATCACAATTACTTTATTATTTTCAAGGGTATTCTCACAAAAATACGAGATTCCATGGGAAACCAATTTATTAACTGGATATAGGTTATTATACTTTTTCATGAGTGTGTATTTTAATCAAAAAAACACAATAACACACTAATATCAACACAATTCAAATTGGTAAAACAATGAGTATTTGCAACCATATAGGCAAAATCACAAGAGTAAGTAAAACTCTTGCAATTTCTTCCCATCCCTTTTAATTTCAATTAAGATAATTAATTATATTTATTGATATGTTACGTAATATCTACCCAAAGTAAGAAAAAATCATTATATTCCCACATGTACATATAAATGGGAGATAAATGACCCCCTACCTCGATTAAAGATTCAAAGAGAACCACTTCTCATAACAAAAGAAACAAAAGATCAAGCCCCTACCAAGCTCTAAGAAGGACTCAGCAAGATCTAAAAACAACAATCCATCATAAAACCTTTCTAAAACTACACCCAAAATAAATCCTCTCACTACTTAAATCCTCCCAAAAAAGAAAAATTTAGAAGAACGAGAAGAGGGGAGAGGGGAGATCGTACCTTGATCCACAAGACTTGATCCAATGATCCAAGGGGTTATGCTTTGCAAAGTAATGACCAAAGATGGATAGGGAGGTGTAGAAGTCACCTAGAGATATAAGGGATAAAATTTAAATAAAACCAAGTGTGAGATGACCACCTTTAAATAAGCGATGACCGCTGGACTCCACCACGACATGGTGAACATCCAAAACGCCTAGGAATGGTCCAGTCAAAAGGAGATTTGAATCTCCTGTGGCCATTCCTACTTTTTATTCCCTTTTTAAAAACTTTATTTGACTACCACCAAAGCCTAGATCACAACATGGTCTACACCATGGTGTTTCTTCCACTTTCTTCCACGGCCTGATGCCAGATACTTGGTTATTTACCCCTCACCATGCTCAAAGCCATGACGTAGTGAACTTCTCTTCCTAGTTTTGGACAGGAGGTCCCCCAGGTCACAACACCTAGCACCATTACCCTCACTGGGTGTTTGAAAGATTTCAATTTTACATATGTAGATCTTTTTATAGACACGGCCTCTACCACACCCACTACCAGGGCATGGTGAGCCTTAGAATGGTCCAAGGGCCCTCCTAGCCTCCAGAACACCCCCAAACTTCTCCTCGATACCGCAAAGTCTTGAGAAACCAAAAATTAATGAACAATAAGGTATAAACCATTACATTAATCCCCTTTAAAACCCTTTATGAAGTAGATATATCAATTTGATCCAACATGTACCATATTGAAATAAAGCGAGATTATCAAGAGTGATGGTGTAACATCTCAGGTAATGATAGAATAATTATTTTTCTTATTTATTAATATTTATGAATTAAATATTAATTTTACCTTAAAATGGATTCTATTTAAAATATCTTAAATTACACACAATAATGAGTTTCTTTGAAATCTTGTATTGCACGCAAGACAAAGTTATACCGAATAATAATATACTGTTAATATATTTAATATGGTAGTTATCTCCAAGTAGTTGTATCTAAGGGAATGAATAATAATAACCATATTATGGTTACACATGTTTATAAATTTTTTTACATGTATCCAATAGATTTTATAGGCATAAGATAAGAATAAATGCAATTTTACGCTTAAAATCTCTATTTTTCTAAAAAATAGTTTTACCACCGTTTAATGGCGCCCCTATTTTAAATATAATTATTGACACTTTTATAATTTTTATATGAAAACGTAAACATTATTTTTTAAATAAAAATATCAAAATTTACTTTGAGTTAATTTTTGGTATTTTTCTGAGAACTTTTATATTTTGATGAATAGTGAATAATACTGAATTTTATTTCAAAACTGCATTTTCATCAAATTTATTTATATAGTTAAATTATGTTTTTAATTGGTTTTAAAATATAATTAGATAAATTTTATATAATTTAAACCAATTTAGATAATTTTAAATAATTTTAATTTGAATTTAAATATAAAAACATAGCAAACTTTTGAACATTTTTTCTTTAAAAACTATTTTTTCATCCTGTATGCGGGATTAATTTTAAATTAATTTCTATCAATTATGTGATTATAATTTTTAAAAATGGATTAAATATTTTAAATAAAAATAATTTATAATTTATAATAATTTAAACTTAGTTTTTGACCAAAAATATTAGTAAAAGTGATTAAAATTAATTACAGTAAATAATGTAAAATTATGTTTACTTAGTGGTTAAACTTTAATCTTAAGAGTCCAAATAACATATAAACTTGTCCAAAAACCATTTTATGGAAATTATTATACCATATAACCTATTTTATATAATTGGGACCATTATTTTATTCACATTATGTAAGGTATACCTCTTAATAGTGTTTACTTTTTTATATTTACAAGAATGTCACTCATCCTCCACTATAAAAAGGCACTCACCCATACCATTTCTTCACACCTATAAATACCATTTGTATCATCCAAAACCTGCCCAAATACACTCCCAAAAATACCTCCTCTCACCCTAGATTCCTCACTTTGGTAATAAATCCAACCAAGGAATCCCTTTGGTGCAAACCAAAAAGAGTTACCCGAAAAAGAGGTAACATTCTTCAATGTGCATTTATGTTTTATTTCTTTCTCCACCCCTTGATTTATTATTATTATATACTTATATAAAAACATAATTATTATCAATATACTGATATTTTATTATTTTAAGGGTTTGACCTACACCTACACACACTTCCATCAAATGGGTAATGAACTTATCATTCGTGTGTACGACGAACTACCACCTCACGAAATGATGTCATTCGTTTTTCCTTTACCACCTATCATGGTTGAGAATAATTATGGAAATGATATTTTTATATTATATATATATATATATTATTTATTTTTTATTCATAATTATTTAATATTTATATAATACATACCTTCATGCTTTCCATTTTTTGTAAATACGATAACATCATTTGTGGATGTGTAGACTACCACCTCCTCAAAGCGATGTGATATGTTCACACATTACATGGAATATATTAATGATGGGTTTAATTAAAAATATGTGACATATATAACATATATATTATATTAATTACATAATTACCTATCTAGAATCATAATATATAATTTTATTTATTACCCTTTCACACACTGAAAAAGTGATAACATCATTCGTGGACGTGTGGACTACTACCTCCTTGAAGCGATTTCATTCCTTTTACATCACAAGAATTATATATATAATTATATATGATTAAATAGTATGATATATATTATATAATTATTATTCTTTAAATATAAATTTTACTTACCTTATTTCCATAACGATCATTGAAAAAATGGGAACGTTACTCAAGTGTACATACGGCCTACCATCTCCATGTTTGTAATGTTGGTTTATTTTTCATAACAATATTACATGATTGGTTTTAAAAGTATAATTTATGTATAATATGATAATTATTTCATGATTATTATCCATAATATTTTTATATAATGACTCATTTTACCATAGATGACCTCATTTTGACATATAAACTGAATATGGTCAAAACACCAAATGAAAAATTAATTGTTTAAGTAGTTGTATAAAACATGTAATAAGTGAAATAAAATTAATTATAAACTTTAAAAAGGTTCAAAATTAAGTAAATAATTAACATAAGTTTATTGTTCAGGAATATAAATACATACATGACACGTCGGACTCAAGGTAATGGATTTCATATCAGTTTTCTTTCATTGAGGCATTTCTTGATGATATGAACCTTTATTATTTTATAATGTGTATATACAAACCCTTTGACATTCCATATCCATATTTTATCTATTCTCATGTTATTTAATGTTTTGTTCAATATTATTCTCTCATGGGGCATATGATTTAAATGTTTAAAGTGGTATGAGATGCTTTGAATGTATAAAGATTTAATTCTTCCCTTTATTTCAATATTATTGATATTATTTTACATATTTATTTATATGGATATAAAATAAATATAAATTAAATTTTATGTTTATTTTGGTATTTTTCTTTCTCTATAAGACATCATGCTTTTAAATAAAAAATAAACCCCTCTTTACCTTTTTTCTTTTATGGATATTTTGTTATTAAAAGTGGGTTTTGAAAATGGATTGATTATTTCAATATCTTGTAATTTTTCCTTGTGATTTCAAATGAAATTTTATGATTGAAATTTTAAAATTGTAATTTTTTATTTTTTATGATTATATAATGGTGCTTGGAAATTTTAAAGGTGGTTCCGTGATAAACCAATGACAGGTGGTTCTATGATAAACAAATGATGAGTGGGTTTGTTATAGCCCTACAATGCATTGGGTATGGAATTCAGTCGTATGGATATTACTGTCGTAAGAGTGACATGTATTTAATTAGATTGGATGGTTATTCCATTTATAAGAGTGAAAAGTATAATAATTTCCCAAGACACCTTTATGTATTTTCAGTGCTTGCTATGGGTTTTATAGTAATCTTGTGATTACAAAAAATGTATAAAATGAACTTATTTTCAAGGAAAATATTTACTACTTATTAAGGGTCAAAATTATTACTTTATGATAATGTTTTCATGGGTATTAATGTTTATCAATGGAATAATATTTTCCTTCTTTTAATATCCCTTAATGATATTTGTATATTAAACCATGTTTTTTAATGTTTTTCACAGGACTTAAGGATGAGTGAGGGATTGGAATACGTCATGTTCAAATTCATGAAGAGTTTTAATAAAATTGATCATGCTTTGTTTTTAAAAGTTTTATATGGTGGAAAAAATTGATACTGATCGGAAGTGCCCAATTTTTATTTTATGTCTTTTTTTATGTATGAGTTATGGCATAATTCTCTAAAACTCTAAAACTGAAAAGATCCTCAATTTGAGAGAAGTTAAAATTATTTACTTAACTCAATATTATGTAATTTTTTAATTCTGGGTTCTTATATTTGGTATTAAAGGAAAGGTTTGGATAACTTTAGAGGTTAGGATACTGTTAATATAATTCCCTTAGAATAATTTATTTTATGGTTAAGTTAGAATGATATAGAATTTAAATATAACCATGTTTCTTCATATAAAGTATGGTTTTTTAGAATGGTTTTCCATATAGGAAACATGGAAGCTTTATTGGGAAGGAACCGAGAAGAAAATATCTTTCTGAATCAACACCTTGAGATGGTTGGAATTGAAATAGAATAGTTTTTTGCAATAATTGATCAGTTGACACATGCTATAAACAGTGGTGGTGAACAAGCAAGGGATAAACCAGATCTATCATGCCCCAACCTTTGAAATTATTTTATTTTATTATTTTCTTGTCTTTGGATATTCTTGTCGAGGTTTGGGTTGAGTACCATTTTGAATTTTTGATTTTTTATTAAGAAATGATTGTTTTGGGATTGGTAGCATCTGGATCATGGGAAGAGTATGGTTTGGAAACCATATGACTTCACCTATAAAACCATGTGGTTCAGTTCTGGAATTGGGTAAGTGCATTCAACACGGTTGGTGCACGATTTCTCAAATTGTATGGCCAGCCCGTGTGTGTGTGTCCCTTCTTTCTAGTAGAGTGTGCATAGTCGGCGCATGGTCTAGTAGACAGTGCGACATTCCCAATTTTAAAAATAAATAAAATAAAATGAAAAATAAAATGAAAATAAAATTAGAAGTAAATTTATTAATAATAATAATAATAATAATAATTTTGTTATTATGAATATTATTATTATTATTATTATTAAGTTTATTATTAATATTTTTATTATTATTATTATTATTATTATTATTATTTGTTTTTGTTTTTTTTATGGGAAACCCTAATTTGGGTCTCCCTCTTCCTCCCCCTCACACCTTTCATGTCGCACCCCCTCCCCACCTCCTCCCTGCTTACGCACAACCCCCACTGGCTGAAGGCCTCCGGTGTGCCACCTCCTCTCCACCAGCTACCTCCTTGCACAACGCCATCCCCTCCCCTATCTATCTACTTGAAAGACACCCCCAGATAAATCCCCTCTCTGGCCACATGACACACCACCCTCTGGCCTCCTCCGTTCGTCGATTTCTTCCTTTGTTTCTTTATGAATCTTGTCTAAAGCATTGAGGTATGGTTATTTTCTCCTCTTCCTCTCCTTTTCTAGGTCGATTTAAATATTTCTATCACCCCTCAATATTTGTTTGAAGCCCTAGTGTTTGAGGTTAATTTATTCTCTAGTTTTCTTTAGTCTTAGGGTTTGGAAAATGGTCTCTCAGGACCTTTGGGTTTGTTTTTGGGAAACTACCACCAAAGGCGAGATGGTTCAAAAGATTTTGGTTCACCACTTCCATATAAGGTATAGATTGTAAAGACCCGTAAAATTCAAGGGAAATTTTTTCTTAATTTTCTTTGGAATTTTACAAGAGCGCAGTTTCTGACGGCACCTGATTCCGAGGCCCAGAGTGCCCGGAATTAATTTCCGAAGTTTGGCTCGGGTACGTTCAGTGAACGAACGAGCGGGAATTTCTAAATTTTGATCCGGTGCTCGGAATTGAAATCTGAGGGCACCGATGAACTCGCAGCGCCGATATTCTCTTAAAGATACATTTTCGGGAGTTGCGTTTGTTTCGGGTTGAGAGTTAGTTTTTGGGAGATTAGAATAAGTTAAATAAAAATATGTAAACACAATTTTTATTTAAACTTAATAGTTAACTTCTCTCAAAGGAAGTTAGGTGTGGGACCCACACCCACTTAACCTCCCTTGAGAGGATTAAGTGTGGTGGGGCCCACACGAAACCTAACTTTACATCTTCCCTCAAACTCCCTTAATCCCTCTTTAATTAACATGACAATTTGTTAATTAATGTGGAGTTATCTCTTATTTGAATTTCAAACTTTTGAAATTCTAGTGTGTTATTGTGTTAATAAAATAAGATAGAGTCTTATTTTATTTTGGGTTTAGTTTTGTCTCCTTGAGAGAGTTGGGAAGGTTCTTCTTGTTTCTTCATCTTCTTCAACCTCGACGAAGAACACGAAGAACGTCGTTCTTCAACGAAGAACTTCTTCGCCGAAGAACACGGTTCTTCCGCGACGCCATATCCGCGACGTGACGTTCTTCTTCCGCATCATCTCTTCCGCAACGGTTTTCCGCGACGAACGCCATCGACAACGACTCTACCTCTGACGTCAAAGGAATCGACACCGATATTCCATGACTACGTCAACGTGCGACTATCGAGGTAGGGGTTCTTGAGTTCGTTGTTTTCTTTTTATTTGACTTTCCTCAAGACTTGACGAAGAACGCTCAAGTTCCGACGAAGAACGCCGCTCCGCTCTTCTTCGTCTTCCGTGTCAACGAGAGAGAACACCGCTTCTTCCTCGGACAACCTTCGTCGGCGTACAAGGTTTCGCCAACGACGTGCCTCTTCGGACGCACCTCTTCGTCATCGAATTTGACGAACGACGACCGCGACGCCCGACCTCCGCGACGTCATCTTCCGCGGAACGTAGACAAATCTTCGAACCTTATACCAAGGTAGGGGTTGTTGATTATTGTTAATTTATTTTATTCTTGATCGTGGATCTCGCATGTCTAACGTGAGGCTCTTTAATATTTAAAGTTGTGTTATTGTTTAACGTGAGGGGGCCGGACCGCATGAACACGGCCGAACCCCTCCATCGTTCTTGTTGAATTGCCTTGCGGGTGGAAACAAGGTGGCGTGGTGCCGTCTCACCACGCGGTTAACTGTGCGTTTATTTTACGCAACGCCGTCGCGCGCGCACCATGGAAGAAACATCTTGAACGCGACGCCGTCGCGCCGCGTTGAAAGAAATCAAGGCACGGCGGAGGGGCGCGGTGCCGTCGCACCGCGCCGGACGACGAACATCGCGGCCGGTTCCGGGCCGCGGCGGAAGAGAAGACCGGCGGTCGGGCCGCTGGCGTCGGAAGCCGAAGAGGGGACCGGATTTTCCGGTCCCGTTGGAGAAAACCGGCCGGCCAGCTGGCCGGCCGGATGGAATTAAACCGGGGGAAAATTAATCCCCCGGCCAGCGCGCAAAACCCCCCTCTTTATGAGGGGGCCGGTTCCTTTGAGGGGGGGCAGGCGGCTCCCCCCGGTTTCCTTCAAGCCGGCCCCCACGTGGGGGCCGTTTTCCACAAAGGCGCGGCATTATGTCGCGCCGCCGCTCCCAATCAGCGGGGGGCTTTGTTCCCCACGCATGCCGCCAGGCCGCAGCGCCTGCCGCCGGGCCGCCGCGTCCCCGCCGGGCCGCCGCGCCACCGCCGGGCCGCCGCGCCACCGCCGCGCCGCCGCACCGCCAGCCGGTCGGACCGGGTCGGGCCGAGTCGCCCCGGACCCGGACCCCCCGTTTCGAATCATTTACGGTCTTTTGGCCATAACTTGAGCCTCGGACCTCTGATTGATGAACCGTCTGCGGCAACGCGATCCTTGGATCGAGACGGTCGTTTCGGTATATCGCACTCAAGGTTTCGGATTACTTTGAGTTCGTCCGGGTTGGTTCGTTCACGAAACCAACCGGGCCTTCGGAGCGGAAACGCTCATATCTCGAGCTACGGACGTCCGATTGACGTGCCGTCAGCCGTGTTGTGTTCCTCTTAGTGAGACGTATCTTTTGGAATACTCCTCCCGAGGTTTGGACGCAGGTGGAGTACGGTGGGGTTGGTTTTGCCTTAAAAATCAACCGGGCCCCGGGGACGAAAATGCCAATAACTCTCAGACTGGGCGTCCGATCGACGCACCGTCTGTTGCGTTGAGTTCCTGTTGACGATACGGAACTTTTGGATACATCAACTCTGGTCTTCGTGACAGTTGATGTATCAGCCTCTCGGCTCGTGGAGCGGACTCTCCGAACGAGCTTGCTGTGTGCAGGAACCCTAGTGCTGGCTGCGACTGTTACTGCGACTGCTACTACTGCTACTACTGCTACTGTGACTGCGACGACGACAGTACAGAGATCCTGTGTGGATTCGACGACGACGACTACAGCACTCAGCGATCCTACGTGGGTCAGTGCTACAGGTCATGTGTGGGCCCGATCCTGTGTGGGTCCGATCCTGTGTGGGTCCTTGCGCTCAGCGGTCCTGTGTGAACCAGCGCCTACAGGTCCTGTGTGGGCCCGATCCTGTGTGGGTCTTTGCGGGGGTTAGTTACCTATCGATCCTTCGTGGGTCCGACGACTTAGATGGATCAGTGGTCATCTTTATCGTCTTTCGAAGAAGTATACCTGTATGAGCTGAATCCTGTTGCTTTCCTGTGTGGATTGTGTAGTGCAATCCTGTGTGGATTACGTTTTGCTTTCCTGTGTGGAATACGTTTACTTTCCTGTGTGGACTGAGTTTTACTTGGGCTCGGAGGTTGGAGCGTATTTGAATTGATGACTTAGGTATATGTATGGGCATATACCTAAGCAGTGTCGGTTGTTACTTCGTGATTATACATTTCTTCGTGGTTTATCCTTTGTGGATTTGAGAGACCTTCAGGGGTCTCAGGGTCCCTACTGAGTAGCTTATACTCACCCCTGCACGGGCTTTGCCCGCACTACGTTGTGTTGGTTGCAGACGACGGACAGCGTTGACCTTAGCTGAGGCTTGAAGAGCGGGACGGTACCCGGAGGTGGACCACTGGGCGGGACGTGCACGGAGCAGACGACGGGACCTGTGGAGCAGAAGAGCTATCTGTACCCACCCTTCAGGTGGGATTTCCAGTGGACAGCTCGGTGTAGCGGCATTTACCTTTCAGTTGCTGTTTTCCCCTTTCGAGTTGTACTTTACTTTCAGTTTGGGTTTGTATTCTGGCCCATTTACTTTTCCGCACTTTCAGTTGTACTCTGCTTTTGTTTAGTGTTTACTTTCCGCTTGCTTACTCTGTGGTGTTTGTTTACTTTTCAAAAGGAAATGTCTTCCCTTTTTTCTGGGATTTACGCCTTGGTGCTAGTCGCCAGCCCCTGGCCTATGGAAGGCGGGCTTGGGGTAGTCACGGCACGGACCCCGAGGGCGGGTCGTGACAAATGGGTATCAGAGGAGTTCGGTTCTACCGCGAACTCTGATCTTTTCTATGTGAAGCAATAATGTTTAGCGTATTGAGTGTGGTTATCAGTCCAGGGAGTCCAGTGTTGGTGCGGCGGCCGACGTATCCGTACACCAGGACCCTGACTTCTGATTTCTGACTTAATGCACGAAAACATTGATTGCGTGTGTGTTTCAAAGTTTTCTTTGTGATTACTTATATCAGCTCACCAGGTATACTGTTCTAACCGTGGCGCACCTGTTTCCTTTTCAGGATGGCCCCACGACGGCAGCCAGCTAGGGTTCCGAGAGTCGAGCGTGACGACATCCCACCGAGCGACGAGGCCTCGGTGCAGGGCCCTTTGCCAGTAGTGGCACCGGCGGTAGCTTTACCCGCCGAGCCCCCGATGCTTCCAGCAGCAGCCGCTGACGATGCACGTCGCCTCAGCGCACTGCATGAGTTTCAGCGCCAGCGACCGCCCAGGTTTCGCGGGGAGACGGATCCTCAGGCAGCAGAGGACTGGCTGGAGGCAGTGGTTCGAGTGTTTAGGCTAGTGAGGACACCAGCAGACCTCATGGTGATCCTCGCTGTGAGCCTACTACACGAAGCAGCAGGACGATGGTGGAGCTTGATGCTCCAGGTGCACGATGAGGCATCTCTAATTTGGACGGACTTTGAGAGACTTTTCCGCTCGGAGTTCGTCCCAGCCACCCTTCGTGCGGTGCGTATCCAGGAGCTTCTACAGCTGCGGCAGGGCAGCATGACGGTCGCTCAGTACTCGGCGAGATTTACCGATCTCTCGCGCTACTCGACCGACATGGTATGGGACCCATTCTTCCGGGCCCGGACCTTCGAGCAGGGTTTGAGACACGAGATCAGGGCATCGCTGATCTCCCTCAGCATACCGACTCAGACAGGAGTACTGGAGCGGGCCCTTCTGATCGAGAGCTTCCTTGCTGAGTCTACACCAGCACAGAGACCCACCGCAGGGCGGCACGTAGCGGAGTCTTCGGTAGCAGGTAGCCGACAGATGACTCAGGGGTCCAGACAGACCAGACCTTCAGGCAGACGACCTCAGGGCACTGGCTCAGCAGTGCAGGGCACACAGCGCAGAGCCAGTCTTTTGAGTGGAATACAGTGCTTTGCATGCGGCGGGCAAGGCCACATGGCTCGTGACTGCCCGGCCCTCCATGCGGAGGAGCAGCAGACGGTTGAGGAACCACCTAAGCAGAGGCAGAGGTTCGACCGTGGCGGTCTGCAGGGAGGAGGCGGACGAGGCAGAGGATCTGGCCGAGCAGCAGGTGGTGGACGACGCTTTGAGGCTCTACCACCACCACCACCAGGAGGTCCACCCCGACCGCAGGGGAGATCTCAGCTTCAGGCAGCCGAGGCCTTCGATCATGGAGCTCTGGGAGCCGATGGACAGGAGCAGAACTAGTGGATACATCCTTTGTACTTCTGGTTCCTTGTTGCTTTTGTGTAGCGTCTTGTATTATGAGCTGCAATAATAAAAGACGCATACCTTTGTGATATTTTCGTTCCTGTCCTCTTTCGTGATGTTACTAGGAGGTTCCAGTTTTGGCTGTTGACTTGAACCTCACTTGTGAGACATCTACTGGAGGAGACCCAGTTACCAAACATTGATGCCGACAGTGTGACTCAACCCTTGGAGGCGAGAGTAACGGTTGAATCTCTTAGTAGTAGCGTCGAGGCCTTACGACGTCATCCTTGGTATGGATTAGTATCATCCATGTTAGGATTGACTGTTTTAGGCAAAGAATGTGGTTCATCCAGGGGATGAGACCAGATTTCTCTTTTCGGCAAAGAAGAAATCTTGCAGCTCTTGTGGGACCTGTGATGGTCCTGGCCACGACAAAGAAGGTCCAGGTCATCCAGGAGCGGATGAGTACAGCTCAGAGCCGGCAGAAGTCATATGCTGACAGGAGGCGGAGGCCACTAGAGTTCGAGGATGGCGACCACGTCTTCTTGCGGGTCTCACCTCGACGTGGTATTCGGAGTTTTGGCCGAGGCGGCAAGTTATCTCCGCACTTCATCGGACCCTTCCAGGTCCTCAGCAGGGTTGGTGAGGTGGCTTATCGCCTGGCTCTACCACCTCAGTTGCACCGGGTGCACGATGTCTTCCACGTGTCTCAGCTGAGGAGATACGTGCACGACACGACGCACATCATTGACCATGGGGAGCTTGACGTTGACGATGGGGAGACTTTTACGGAGGTCCCAGTGGAGATAGAGGATCGACAGGAGCGGGTCCTACATGGGCGATCAATTCCTCTTGTGCGCATCAGATGGCAGCACGGGAACCTCCAGGAAAGCACATGGGAGCGGGAGGCTCAGATGCGTGCTCAGTACCCTCATTTGTTTCCCTAGTTTTGATGTATCTTTACGGGGACGTAAAGCCCTGAGGTGGGAGTAATGTAAAGACCCGTAAAATTCAAGGGAAATTTTTTCTTAATTTTCTTTGGAATTTTACAAGAGCGCGGTTTCTGACGGCACCTGATTCCGAGGCCCAGAGTGCCCGGAATTAATTTCCGAAGTTTGGCTCGGGTACGTTCAGTGAACGAACGAGTGGGAATTTCTAACTTTTGATCCGGTGCTCGGAATTGAAATCCGAGGGAATCGATGAACTCGCAACGCCGATATTCGCTTAAAGAGACCTTTTCGGGAGTTGCGTTTGTTTCGGGTTGAGAGTTAGTTTTTGGGAGATTAGAATAAGTTAAATAAAAATATGTAAACACAATTTTTATTTAAACTTAATAGTTAACTTCTCTCAAAGGAAGTTAGGTGTGGGACCCACACCCACTTAACCTCCCTTGAGAGGATTAAGTGTGGTGGGGCCCACACGAAACCTAACTTTACATCTTCCCTCAAACTCCCTTAACCCCTCTTTAATTAACATGACAATTTGTTAATTAATGTGGAGTTATCTCTTATTTGAATTTCAAACTTTTGAAATTCTAGTGTGTTATTGTGTTAATAAAATAAGATAGAGTCTTATTTTATTTTGGGTTTAGTTTTGTCTCCTTGAGAGAGTTGGGAAGGTTCTTCTTGTTTCTTCATCTTCTTCAACCTCGACGAAGAACACGAAGAACGCCATTCTTCAATGAAGAACTTCTTCGCCGAAGAACACGGTTCTTCCGCGACGCCATATCCGCGACGTGACGTTCTTCTTCCGCATCATCTCTTCCGCGACGGTTTTCCGCGACGAACGCCATCGACAACGACTCTTCCTCCGACGTCAAAGGAATCGACACCGATATTCCACGACTACGTCAACGTGCGACTATCGAGGTAGGGGTTCTTGAGTTTGTTGTTTTCTTTTTATTTGACTTTCCTCAAGACTTGATGAAGAACGCTCAAGTTCCGACGAAGAACGTCGCTCCGCTCTTCTTCGTCTTCCGTGTCAACGAGAGAGAACACCGCTTCTTCCTCGGACAACCTTCGTCGGCGTACAAGGTTTCGCCAACGACGTGCCTCTTCGGACGCACCTCTTCGTCATCGAATTTGACGAACGACGACCGCGACGCCCGACCTCCGCGACGTCATCTTCCGCGGAACGTAGACAAATCTTCGAACCTTATACCAAGGTAGGGGTTGTTGATTATTGTTAATTTATTTTATTCTTGATCGTGGATATCGCATGTCTAACGTGAGGCTCTTTAATATTTAAAGTTGTGTTATTGTTTAACGTGAGGGGGCCGGACCGCATGAACACGGCCGAACCCCTCCATCGTTCTTGTTGAATTGCCTTGCGGGTGGAAACAAGGTGGCGTGGTGCCGTCGCACCACGCGGTTAATTGTGCGTTTATTTTACGCAACGCCATCGTGCGCGCACCATAGAAGAAACATCTTGAACGCGACGCCGTCGCGCCGCGTTGAAAGAAATCAAGGCACGGCGGAGGGGCGCGGTGCCGTCGCACCGCGCCGGACGACGAACACCGCGGCCGGTTCCGGGCCGCGGCGGAAGAGAAGACCGGCGGCCGGGCCGCCGGCGTTGGAAGCCGAAGAGGAGACCGGATTTTCCGGTCCCGTTGGAGAAAACCGGCCGGCCAGCTGGCCGGCCGGATGGAATTAAACCGGGGGAAAATTAATCCCCCAGCCAGCGCGCAAAACCCCCCTCTTTATGAGGGGGGTGGTTCCTTTGAGGGGGGGCAGGCGGCTCCCCCCGGTTTCCTTCAAGCCGGCCCCCACGTGGGGGTCGTTTTCCACAAAGGCGCGGCATTATGCCGCGCCGCCGCTCCCAATCAGCGGGGGGCGTTGTTCCCCCCGCATGCCGCCAGGCCGCCCCGCATGCCGCCAGGCCGCAGCGCCTGCCGCCGGGCCGCCGCGTCACCGTCGGGCCGCCGCGCCACCGCCGGGCCGCCGCGCCGCCGCACCGCCAGCCGGTCGGACCGGGTCGGACCCGGGTCGGGCCGACCCGAGGGGGTCGGGCCGGGTCGCCCCGGACCCGGACCCCCCGTTTCGAATCATTTACGGTCTTTTGGCCATAACTTGAGCCTCGGACCTCCGATTGACGAACCGTCTGCGGCAACGCGATCCTTGGATCGAGACGGTCGTTTTGGTATATCGCACTCAAGGTTTCGGATTACTTTGAGTTCGGCCGGGTTGGTTCGTTCACGAAACCAACCGGGCCTTCGGAGCGGAAACGCTCATATCTTGAGCTACGGACGTCCGATTGACGTGCCGTCAGCCGTGTTGTGTTCCTCTTAGTGAGACGGATCTTTTGGCATACTCCGCCCGAGGTTTGGACGCAGGTGGAGTACGGTCGGGTTAGTTTTGCCTTAAAAACCAACCGGGCCCCGGGGACGAAAATGCCAATAACTCTCAGACTGGGCGTCCGATCGACGCACCGTCTGTTGCGTTGAGTTCCTGTTGACGATACGGAACTTTTGGATACATCAACTCTGGTCTTCGTGATAGTTGATGTATCAGCCTCTCGGCTCGTGGAGCGGACTCTCCGAACGAGCTTGCTGTGTGCAGGAACCCTAGTGCTGGCTGCGACTGTTACTGCGACTGCTACTACTGCTACTACTGCTACTGTGACTGCGACGACGACAGTACAGAGATCCTGTGTGGATTCGACGACGACGACTACAGCACTCAGCGATCCTACGTGGGTCAGTGCTACAGGTCCTGTGTGGGCCCGATCCTGTGTGGGTCCGATCCTGTGTGGGTCCTTGCGCTCAGCGGTCCTGTGTGAACCAGCGCCTACAGGTCCTGTGTGGGCCCAATCCTGTGTGGGTCTTTGCGGGGGTTAGTTACCTATCGATCCTTCGTGGGTCCGACGACTTAGATGGATCAGTGATCATCTTTATCGTCTTTCGAAGAAGTATACCTGTGTGAGCTGAATCCTGTTGCTTTCCTGTGTGGATTGTGTAGTGCAATCCTGTGTGGATTACGTTTTGCTTTCCTGTGTGGAATACGTTTACTTTCCTGTGTGGACTGAGTTGTACTTGGGCTCGGAGGTTGGAGCGTATTTGAATTGATGACTTAGGTATATGTATGGGCATATACCTAAGCAGTGTCGGTTGTTACTTCGTGATTATACATTTCTTCGTGGTTTATCCTTTGTGGATTTGAGAGACCTTCAGGGGTCTCAGGGTCCCTACTGAGTAGCTTATACTCACCCCTGCACGGGCTTTGCCCGCACTACGTTGTGTTGGTTGCAGACGACGGACAGCGTTGACCTTAGCTGAGGCTTGCAGAGCGGGACGGTACCCGGAGGTGGACCACTGGGCGGGACGTGCACGGAGCAGACGACGGGACCTGTGGAGCAGAAGAGCTATCTGTACCCACCCTTCCGGTGGGATTTCCAGTGGACAGCTCGGTGTAGCGGCATTTACCTTTCAGTTGCTGTTTTCCCCTTTCGAGTTGTACTTTACTTTCAGTTTGGGTTTATATTCTGGCCCATTTACTTTTCCGCACTTTCAGTTGTACTCTGCTTTTGTTTAGTGTTTACTTTCCGCTTGCTTACTCTGTGGTGTTTGTTTACTTTTCAAAAGGCAATGCCTTCCCTTTTTTCCGGGATTTACGCCTTGGTGCTAGTCGCCAGCCCCTGGCCTATGGAAGGCGGGCTTGGGGTAGTCACGGCACGGACCCCGAGGGCGGGTCGTGACATAGATTTTATTCCGCTGGTTGGTTTCACACTATTATATGTAATTCTTTATATGTTTTAAGGTTCCTTGTAATTAATTTGTAGGCCTTGGTCCCTGCTTTATTGTTTCGAGTCATCGGGTCTAAGGCGAATCTCCTGCATATACATAGGTAAGTATATATATATATATATATATATATATATATTTGTGTGTAGGTTCCCCGATTATGTGTAAATTCATCCATGGTAGTGAAATGCATGTATGGGGAAAGGTTTTAATATTTATATATATGAAAGATGCATGTGTAGGTGAGTGGAGACTAGTATATGCATATAAGCATATATGTGAGGATCCCATTGCACATGTTCATGGCCATGCGGGTGTGTGTATAGGGTCTAGGTGTCCTTATATGTATGTGAAATTTCATATGATTAATAGGTGATTAGAAACTTTTAGTTAGAAAGTGCCAATATCTGAAAGTTTGGTTTGGTTCCACCCTAAGGTAGGCCCCCTATGCCTATGCCTTTAAATTGAATTCCTTAATTTCTTGAGTGCTTTAAAAAGTGTTTTTAATATTAAATAGTATATGTGTTCTATGAAAAGTGATGGTAATGCTTGATATTGAACTTTCATTTGTTTTTCAAGATCACTTTAAGTGTTGACATGTGTATTTATCATTAAAATATGATCCCAAGATTTTTTTAGAATGCTTAACATTTTGAATGCTTAAAATTAGTTTCTAAAATGGTTTTGGGTGTGGGGTGAGTATTTCCCAAAATTTTTTGTGTGTATATTAGTTATGAAAGTTTATTTAAATTAATATGGATTCTTTTGTGATTTTAAAAAGGGGAACTTCCACGATTTGGTAAGTTAGGAAAAGTATATGGGATTTGGTGTGAATTCAAGGTTAAATAGTGATTTCCCTTTCTTAAATGGGTTGCTTGTTTTTAAGCATAGTTTCAAGTTGTTTTAAAATGTGTGAAGATTTTGTTGTTTAATTGGAATTTCAAATCACTTTATAACTTGAAAGTGTTGGGTGATCATGTTTTCTAAAGAAAAATTATTCTTTTTCAAGTAATGATGCTCATTTGGATCCTTGAAAATGATTTGTGAATGTAAAAAAAACCCATCTTGAGGCATGCCCCATTGTTTTAGAAACATGATGTGTATGTTAAATGTGTGATTTATGATATGTGTCTAGTGAAGAGTCATATTCGACGTTGTGTGACATAAAAAGGAGAATGTGTTTAAGGAGAGAGCTCGGTGGTGAGAGGTTGAATGGGTTTTGTATCAAGAAATTAAATAATATTCTTATGTATTTTCTTGAAAACCCTCACCGCCATTTGTAATGGATCACATGAGTAACCCTGGGTACCTAGGTGGGAAGACTAAGACTAGTATGCTAGATGATACAAAAGTGGTTCGTCCCAGTTTTGTCTAGCAAGATTGACGATTACAACACTAACTAAATAATTAGGATAATTGGATACCACTAGGTTATGGGGGTTTTCCCTACTAGTGGCCCATGCACGAGAATGCAGATGGTCATGGTTTTTAAGCCATGTTTCATTGAGGTATGAGAATCCTAGGTCCCCAAATAACACCAGCTGCTTAGGGATTTCCCATGGTGCTTGTGATGTGATTTTTGTTTTAGTTGTTTCATGCTTGTCTTCTATTTTTTGAAAACCATATTTTAATTTAAAATTTTTTCCTTTCATTTTGAAATGTTAATTCATGCTTGTAATCTACTTTGAAAATGTAGTGTAAGAGAAAGGATTTTCTTGAAAATGAAAACATGTTACTTGAACTTGAAAAGAATGAAAACATTATTTTATTGTGTCTTATTTCCAAAGTATCATGTTTTGTGTTTCTTTTTAAAGGTAAGGGAATAGGGATTTGTTTATCCTTTTTATTCTTACTAAGCATCTCGGTGTTCATTCCTACTCCATCTTTTCAATTTTAGGTTCTAATTGTGGGTTGATCTTGCAGCGAGTGTGCTTACGTTTTTAGTGTTGACCCATGAGGCCACTTGGAGGTATGTTTAGTTGTGTAACTTTATTTTCTTTCCGCTTAAAGTTTTTGTTTTTATTATTCAATTTATATTTATTTATTTTCCTTTCATTTATGGGCCAAATAATCCCCACCTATTTAGTTTTGATGCCCAACACTAGTTATCATCCCATGAGAATCGGGAATTCCCTTTAGGCCTTATTGTGGGTCGACTTGAGTGACCGGTTAGGGGTTGACCCAGGTTGGTTCATGAAAAAATGGTATCATAGGAGGCCCTTGTTATTTGGGGTTTCATGTAGCTTATAGATTAGGATTTTTAGGACTCGAGAGGTAGGTGAGGAAAGGACTTCATGAACCCTTGACAGTCCTGAGCCTCAAGTTTCTAGGGGTAGTTCGAGATTTGATTTTTCTTTTGATTGGTCTGTGTGGATAAGAGATGAAAAATAAAGTGATTTGGTGTTATACGACAAGATTTCATGGAGTAGTGACCCATTTATAGCCTGAGTACACTATTCAAGATACTTCCTGTGGTGGAAGCTCACTCAGAGCATAGTCTTCTAAGCCATGTTTCCAGGTTGGCATAGCCACTAATTCCTTATTTTTTGGATGTTTTGATGTGAGTTAAGTTTGGGATTAGTTTTGGTTGGCTTGAGTGTATTTTTAAAATGAGAATGGTTTATAAAAAGGGGGGGTTCAAAGGGGAATGTGGTTTTTGGACTAGAAAATGGTTTTCGGAAATGGAAATTGTTTTTTTTCAATGGAATGTGTGGTTTCAAAGGAAAAAATGAAAGGTGTTTTTTGAAATTGTTTTGGGGTTTTAGAAATAATTTTTGGAATGTGAAATGAAAGTTACTTGGGAATTTGGGCTTTAAGTTGAATGATCTATTTTGGAAATGAGAAATGTTTTGAACTGACCATTGTTATTTATATGAATTATCACATCTATGAATGAACGCATATGGAACATGGATAATTGGTGGTATGTGTGGATGAGTTCTTGAGTTAGAACAAAGATATGTATATGTGAGACTTCATGGAGTACCAATGGTGGTTATTTAAGTTGTTTTCCTTGCTGGAAATAGTTTTCAAAAGAGGTGATTTCAATGTTTTAACAAGTGAGTGAGCAATTGTTTAGTGATTTATTTCCATGTTTAGAATCCTTTTTCATGGGATTTTAGTTTTTTAATGTTGAATTGTGGTCAGAATGGTGATTTGAGTTTTATTTTTGGTTTATGATTAAAGTGTGGGATTTTGAGTTATGATTCATTTTGATTCAGCTTCATGCTTCTTTTTTTAGGTATGTCACCCATAAAATTCCCAGAGGTTTCTAGTGAGTCTATTCCAGTTGTTGGTTCTACCCACACTCTTAGTGGAGTGGTGGAATTGAGTTCTTTTCAGTTGTTGTCCATCTTATGTGGTGATCGTGATCTATTGAAGGCAGTGGACTTTCTTGTTGAAATTATTGGTATTTTTAGGTTATTGGAAACTCCCAAATCTATGAGATTTCATGCTAGTTTGGGTTTGTTTGAAATTTTAGATTTAGATTGATGAAAGGAGATGATCCCAGTGTCATTGCATGATGGGATGCCTTTGAAGGTGTTTAAGACCACTTTTGTCTGATGGTTTATACTTGAAGAGGTAAAGGCGAGCAAAGTGACAAAACTCGTGAGTGTCCAGCAAGGTCAATGAGCAACGAAGTCCTATGTGGGGCATTTCAAGGGTTTTATTCCCTTTTCTTTGGAGGTAGCATTATATAATTAGTTAAAGTTTATCTTGTGTAGGGTCTTCATCAAGGGTTTAAGGACCGAATCTTTTTGGTGTTCAGGATGGTTCCCCATATGGTGAGGAGAGAGAACTAGAGGAACCTATTTCAAACAAGTCTTATTTTCAATTCTATATTCTATTAGTCGGGACACTCTATTATTTGATTCTAGTTTGGATGGTTTGGGTACTTTAAGTAACCTTGTCACCATCCTCTAAATGATTCCTGCTGGTGTGGAAATTTAGGAAACTTGGAGTGGTTATTCTAGCGGCATCGTTAGAAGCAGTCTCAGCTTAAGGATGGCATCTTCTGATTGAGAGGTTGTAGATGCTTCAGACATCAGATCTCCAATTATAAGCCCTGGAGTGAATCTTTCATGCGTTCAGGAATCGTTGGGTGTGGAGGACCTTGGTCTGGATTCTAACTCCAGTGATGGAATGGGGTCAGTTTAGATTTCTCTGTTATAGCTTCCTCATATTTTAAGGTTCTATTTTTTGTAAGAGGCGTAGAGGTCTTGTTTCCTCACTAGGTTCTTCGTTATTTGAATTATCCACTTTGGTTTTAAGAAGTCATGGTGATCTCATTTTATTCTAATTCCAATTTTTGTGCCTCCTCAAATGTGAGTCTTTGAATGGTTTTCTCTCTTGTGTGATTATCCCTTTTGTGGATCATTCTTATTTTACATTTTTTTCATCTTGGATATACTCATGTATTGTGGAGATAATGAATCGTGGTTCATTTCACTATTTGGTTTGAGATCTTTCTATGGATTTTCCCATGTGTTGAAGGTTTCTGGTTCGGGATAGAAGTTCTTGTGTCGGTCTATATTGGTTGGCCTAAGCTAGTTGATTCTTAAATGGTGGGGAGAGACACCATGTATCTTCTTGTGGTTTCTTTGAGAGTTATTCTGTGCGGTAGTTTTTGTCTTTTTTGGATGTTTTCACTTTGGTTCAAGTTAGTAGTTCTAGAGTTAGCTCTTGATGAGAGTCTCAATGTTGTTTGTGCTAGTTGGATTTTTGTGGTGGGTAGAACCCCCCTAATTTCCTGATGTATCTTCTCATTATAGTTTCCCTTAGAGCTGGTCATGTGTGACTAGTGGAGTGGAAAGTTATATAAAGTTCATGATACAGTTAGACTCATTAAGTTTCGAACTCAAGTTTGATTCCTCATTTGGCTGGGTGACTTTATGGGGCATAAATTTTTTGTAGTGGGGAGAATTTTCACACCCTGACCTTTTATATTATATTATTTTATTATTTTCTTGGATTTGGATATTATTTTAGAGGTTCGGGTTGAGTATCAGTTTGAATTTTTGAGTTTTTAATGAGAAATGAGTGTTTTGGGATTGGTAGCATCTGGCGCACGGGTAGAGCACGGTTTGGAAACCATGCAACTTTGCCTGGGAAACTGTGCGGTTCGGTTCTGGAACCAGGTAGAGGCTTTCAACATAGTCAGTGCATGGTTTCTCAAAACGTATGGCTAGCCCATGCATGTGTTCCTTCTTTCTAGTAGGGTGTGTACGGTCTAGCAGACCGTGCAGCCCAACCATATGGCCTGCCCAATGTTCAAAATAAATAAAATTAAATGAAAAATAAAATGAAAATAAAATTAAAAGTAAATTTATTAATAATAATAATAATATTGTTATTATTATTAATATTATTATTATTATTAAGTTTATTATTAAGATTATTATTAAGATTATTATTATAATTATTATTATTATTATTATCATTATTA
Source organism: Viscum album (assembly GCA_963277665.1). Taxonomy (NCBI): domain Eukaryota; kingdom Viridiplantae; phylum Streptophyta; class Magnoliopsida; order Santalales; family Viscaceae; genus Viscum; species Viscum album. Next base: position 1,511,696,469 of record OY728158.1, read on the forward strand.
TTATTATGTTTTGTTTTTGTTTTTATTTTTTTATTGGAAACCCTAATTTGGGTCTCCCCCTTCCTCCCCCTCACCCCTCTCGTGGCGCACCCCCTCCACCTTCCTCCCTGCTCGCGTATGACCCCCATCGACCGAGGTCCTCCAGCACGCCACCTCCTCTCCATTGGTCGCCTCCTTACGCAATGCCCTCCCCTCCTCCCTTTCTCTACTCGCGTGACACCCTCGACCAAATCCCCTACCTAGACACGCGATGTACCACCCTATATCCTCCTTCGTCCATCAATTTCTTCCTTTGTTTCTTTGAAAATCTTGTCTAAATCTTTGAGTTATGGTTCTCTGCTCCTCCTCTCCTTTTATCGGATGATTTCGGTCTTTCCGTCACCCCTCAAGATTCGGAAAAACCCCTAGGGTTTGGGGTTAACAGATTCTTCAGATTTCTTTTGTACTAGGGTTATATAAATGGTCTCTTAGGACCTTTGGGTTCATGTTCCAGCAACCACTGCTGAAGGCAAGGCGGTTCAGGAGCCACCACCATCCGAGGTATGGATTTTATATCGCTGGTTGGTTTCTCACTTGTTATATGGTTTTATTTAGATGTTTCAAGGTTCCTTGTAATTAATGTGTAGTGTTTGGTCCCTGCATTGTGGTTTTGAGTCACCATGTCTAAAGTGACTCTCCTGCATATGCATAGGTAAGTATATATATATATAGGTTCCTCCATTGTGTGTAAATTCACCCATGGCAGTGAAATAAATGTATGGGGCAAGGTGTGCCTATGTATATATATGAAAGATACATGAATAGGTGAGTGGAGACTATTAAATGCATATAAGCATATATGTGAGGATTCCCTTGCACATATTCATGGCCATATAGGTGTGCGCATAAGGTCTAGGTGTCCTTATATGTATGTGAAAGTGCATATGCTTAGTTGGGGAGCAACAACTTCTAGTTTGAAAGTGTCGAGAGCTGAAAGTTCGGTTTGGTTCCACCCTGAGGTATGTCCCCTTTACCTATGCCTTTAAATTGAATTCCTTAATTTCTTGAGTGCTTTAAAAAATGTTTTTAATATTAAATAGTATATGTTTAAAACTCGATTGTTTTTATGAAATGTTTTCTCTAAATAATTTTTAATTCTTCAATAGCTTGCATTGTACGCAATCATGAGTTTAAAAGAACTGTGAGATTCCCTTAGTATAAAATGACCATTTTAAACTAGCTTTTAGGTTAGAAGGAATAAATATAACTAACTTATGAAAATGTATGGTGAAGTCATTCGCTGCCAATTATTTATGAAAAATATAAATAAATTATATTTTTGTATTTTTGTATTAATAAATTGAGTTAATTACTATTAATAAATGAAAATAATGAAATATATATGTAATATACTTAATAAAATATTGTTTATATTCATCCAATAGATATTTTTGTCATAGGGTATGAATAAACGCTATTTGATGTAGGAAAATTTATATTTTTTAAAGGGAAATTTTATTGCCTTTTAATGGTGAACCCTTTTTAAATTAATATTTTGACATGTTAATAATTTTTATATGACAAAAAAAATTTATTTGGAAGAGAGGTATAAAAATTTACTTTTGATGAATTTGTAATATTTTTCTAATAACTTTCAAATTTTGATGAATAGTAAAAATACACTAAATTTTAATTGAAAACAACAATTTTCATTGAAATAATTCATATGGTAAAATTATAATATTTGATGGTTTTAAAGTATAAATAGAATATATTTTTATCATTCAATATAATGTATGTCATTATCATTAATTTTACCTTGAATTAAAATGTAAAAACATTTCAATCTTTTGCAGTGTTTTAACCTTTAAAAACTTGTTCTCTCTTTCTCACAATGGGAATAATTTTAAATTAATTAATAAAACTTCAATGTTTTGAATTTTGAAAAATTGATTCCACATTTGGAATAATTAGGTCCAAATTAATTTAAATATATTTATTTTATTTTTGGACATTATGATTAGTAAATTCAGTAATTTTTATTAATATGGTAAAAAGGTAAATCGAGTAATTAAGGGTAAGAATACTATTACAAAATTATCATAACACTTGTCTAAATATAATTGGATGAGTTTGTTTCTACTTAAATCATCCTTGGGTTTAAATGGTGTCCTTTTGAATCCATTTGGATGAGATTAGGACATTTAATTTATTTTATTTAAAGAAAAATTTAAATATGTCTTACTCAAATTTTAATAACTATATCATTTTTTATATAAGGTTATACAGAAGATAAATTCAATTATAAATAATATTTTGACATATAAATTTTTTTCTTTATCATGGTAATTTGTTTTTAATTTCTAGGAAATAAATAATTACCTTAAAGACTTATACTTTGATGATGCAAAAAATAATTAATTGATGTGAAATCAATAAAACGGTTTTTAGTAAAATTATAATAACCATAAAATGACCCAAAAACTTGAAAAAATATTATTTTTCAATTATAACTCAACCATAAACATCCAAGGGTCAAGTTAGGAACCATTTTGAGCCTTATAGAATAGATTGTGACACTTATATTATTTTATTTAAAGTGATGTTAAAGTTGTCACATTCCTAATTTAATAAGTATAACATTTTAAATGTTGAATTTTAAAGAAGATAAATTCCAATAAAAATATTATTCTAAAATATAGTATATTTTTATTCATAATTGTATTTTATTTTTAATTTTTATTCAAAAATTAAGTATATTAAATAATTACACAAAAATTGATGTAGTAATTATTTTATTAATAGAGATAACAAATAAATGTTATTTAAAATATTAAAATAAATATAATTTGGAATAATTTATATGTATAACGAATTTTATAGATTACCTTTACCTCTTAGGAATATAATAAAATATTTGGTTCTAAGTTAACTTATTATATTAATATTTTTAAAAATCAATTAATTGAGTAGTGTTAAAATTGACACTATTGATTGTTTATCAAAATAATGTTTTATTAAATTATTTAAAAATCATAAAACATTTTTTAAAAATATATAATAATTATTATATGGTATAAAATGTTCTAAATTATTTATTTATGGTATAATTTACATCAAATAAGTAAATATTTAACCCTTTTAATATTGAATTATTTGTTACCCTAGTTAAAAAGTAAAATGAATAACTAAGTGTTAATTAAGATGATAAGGTTTAAATTGACAGAAATACTTGTCAAAATTTTATTGGTTGATGATATTTAAACATTATATAATCTTATATTTGAATTTGGGTCATTTTTTAGGTTTTTAGTTGAATTTTTATTTTATTATAAATTAATATTTTTGGAGATCTCAAAAGTGTCCCTCACCTCAATTATTATAGGGTACCTCCTCCCTCACCTTTTCACTTCACTTTAAGCCTTAAATATCATCCATCCCCTACCCTTTTACCTTATAAACTTACCTAGTTACATTCTAGTGGTTTTTTTCTTCTTTAAAGACCAACTCTAGCGCTATAATATGAGTTTTAGAGGAAGTACGTCGAAGAAGAGGTATTCTCCTCTACCGATTCTTTCAAACTTATTTCTTATTCTACTTCATATTAATGAGTTGTTTAATTATAAATAAATAACTCCAGTATCAATTATATATTTATATATTATTATAATTATGAAACAACCATATTCCACCTTCTATCCATCCTACGAAAAATGAAATCACCACGTGTGTGTACGTACAGCTTACCGTCTCCACACTGCGGTATAATTTTCTTTTCACCACCACATTACTTGGATAGGTATAATGATGGAAATAATAACTATATATGATTATTATAACATTATATTAATTTTTAAATATTATACATCATCTAATTCAATATCATTCAACAAGCATGGGAATGATATCATCGCTCGTGCGTACGTACGATCTACCGTCTCCACGATGCGATGTGATTCATTCTACACAATATTCATTAAAGAATGATTATATAAATTTAAATAATAAATAAATATGGTATATATTATGTTAATATCATTTTTTTAATTTTATAACTATGACCTATGAAGGATAACCAAAACTTATTCTACAAAACATGCAAAGAAAATGAAGCAATTAATACCTGAATAACAAGTAATAATGAAATGTCGTTAACAAAAATATAATAATATGATCATGTATGTTATCATAAAAATTACTATGATTATGAAATAAGTCAATTAAATTATTTAAATCATTATATGGGAGTTTCTAATACATACAAAGGAAATCAGACCTAAGGCGAGGGATAATTTCGTAATCTCATTATTATCTGAGATTGTTTATATTTAAGTATTTACTGGGGTATATTTATCATCCATGTCCATGTTTCCTAAATATGTTATTTTTATTATTCTAACATTTTTTTAAATTCAATTTTATCCATTTTTGAATTTTTATCAAACATTGTGGAAGGAATCTTTTATCATTATTCGATATGAGGTACTTTTTGACTTTTCTCGCAAAAGTACGAGGAGAGTATTTTTTTAACTTATACAGCATGAATAGATTTTTATGTCTTCATAAATCCTTATTTCCAGGAATATTACTCTACAAGATTTCAATTTTATTTTCAAATAAATTTTTTCTTTTAAAATCACATGGTATTTTGATAAAAGAAAATGTTTTTATTAAGAAATGATATTTTCCTCAAGAATTAATTTCAAGTGTTATATCAAAATTATTTTCCATATAAGATGGAATTATTTAATAGGTTTATGTTTTAATTATAATATCCTTACTATTCCTATGATTTTATTGTGTTTATTATGGAATTTTATTTATGAAATCCATTTATTTTACATGGATTATGTTATGGTGGAATGATGCTTAAAGAAACCCATTTTATTCATTAGGTTATGATGAATGATTTATGTTATTGAGGAAAACATAAGAATGATTTAATTATGATATGGGTGGGACCTATATCTCCCTCCAATTCATTGAGTAAAGATTTATATCTCATGAGATAGACATGGTTGGAATGGGAAATGATCTCGATTTAGTAATAAAGGGTTGGAATGAGGAGTGAACTCAATTCAGTAATGGAATTTTTCTGCTATGATGGTCTTAGAAATGATCCTTGACTAATATGAAATTATTTTCTATGCTTATGTGTATTCCACAAAACTTCATGTCTTATTTTATGACTTTTGGGATTATTTTCATTGATTCTTATGAACTTTCATGATTTATCCCATGGCATGATATCACGATCTTTCTTACGCAGGATAATATTTTCAAATGTTATGTTCTTATGTCTTATGATTATGATATGATTAATATCTCTCATGTTTACCATTACTGATCATCTAATCTCCCCCTTTCATATGTCTCTTTTCCCTAGGTCATGAATAAGGTTATTAAGTAATATATATCAAAAAGGAGTCTAGTTATGGTGAAATAAGTGGGAGACAATGAAGATGTTTTGTGAATAGGTTGTTTATGTTTCCTACTTTCTAAAGAAACTATACCTATATGGTCATGTTAGGTATTTTTTATATTTTTTAATGAATATTATTAAACTTTGAATTAATATCAATGTATGTATAGTATGGGTCGTTATAGTTGGTATCAGAGGAAAGGTATAGTTAACCTTTGGAAACTAGGATGAGAAAACATTTGTAAGAACCCAAAGGATATATTGAAGTATAGGTTTTAATCCCTGTGTTTTAGAAATGATCATGAATAACCTAGGGTAAAACCTAAATTTTCCTAAATTAAAATTTATTTTTTATTATTTGGTTTTCCCATTATGATTAGTTTTTCTCACACTATGCTTCTTGGTTTTAGTCAATGGTTGGAACCCAAAGGAACCGCATTAATACTGAATGCGATGGGAAATTCAACGATTGACCTCTTGAACAACCAAATTCTATGGGATTTGGAATGAAAAATCTTATAGCAATGATCACATAACTTTCTAAAGCTATGAATCATGCAAGACTTCTAAACAAGAAAAGGAGGGAACAAAATTTCATTGAGTCCTTAATGAGGTAGTGTCCACCTTCTTTCAGCGGGTATTCTGATCCATTGGTGGTTTAACAATGGATAAGTACCACTAAAATTATATTTTTAGTTCTCTAATGTTCATAGCATGATAAATTCATCTTAGCAGTCTATAATTTGGAAGGTGAAGCTGATAAATGGTGGAACCTTATCAAGAATATGAGGTAAAAAGATGAAATTGAATACATGTAATGGAATGAGCTGAATATGAGGTAAAAAGATGAAATTGAATCCATGGAATGGAATGAGTTTAAGAACTTATTTTTCAATAATTACTTTCCTCTTATTCTTAAAAAATATGGAGAAGGATTTCCTTGAACTTAAGAAAAAGGATGATGAATCTGTTAGTGCCTACGAAGAAAATTTTACAAGACTTTCAAGGTATGCTTCTGGAATTATTACCCAACATAGGAGTAAAATTGATCAATTCTTTAGTGGCTTAAAAACAAGTCTCTAAAGGGAATTATCCATAAGGGACTTCAATATCTACGAGTAAATCATTAGATGTGCTCCTAAGGTTGAGATGGAGGTTGGAGTAACCCATCAGTCCTATGGGTTTGATAAGAAGAGAAAAATGGAATTCAAGGGAAAATATAATGATCACATTGAAAAGAAGATGAGTTTTCCCTTATGCTCAATGTGTGGAATGAAACATGGAGGAAATTGTCTTAAAGGTACTATTAAATGTTTTGAGTGTATAAAAAAAATTATCGAGTCGTTGAATACCAAAGTGATGGGAAAAATATCTGATGATGCGAATAGAGAAAAGGCTATACAAAATGCACCTCTTACACTTGAATTTTACAAGTGAAAGGAAATGGGGCATTATGCTAATAAATTATATAACCCAGGGGTTATTGATGATGATTGATTTCAGTAAACTCTTAAGGCCAAAGACAAATGAAAGTCACATGCAATTACTATCATGGATGTGGAGTGTGATAATGAAGTGGTGAAAGGTACACTTACCATACACTCTAAAGTAGAAAATTTTTTATTTGATTCTGGATATACCCACTCTTTTATTTATGAAGAATTTTCTAAGGATATTGTCGTATTACCTCAACAATTATATGTTTAGTTATCTATGACAACTTATAATGGCACAACCATCACATCAAAATTTTATAATTCTTTACCTATTCAAGTTTGTAGGAAAATGATTCCTGAAAACATTGTGATCCTTCCTTTAGTGGAATTTTATGTGATTCTTGGAATGGATTAGGTTTCTATATATGGATATCATATCAATTTCTAAGGAAGGAAATTCACATTTCATATTCCAAATCAATCTATGATCATCTATCAATGCAAGGATGAGTATGACTTTCCAATGAAAATTTCTTCCATCTTATGGGCCTTGATCCCTATAAATAAAGGTTATCTATCTCAAATGGTTGGGGAGAAACTCACAATTAAGAATAAACCCATTTTATTGGAGTTTGATGATGTCTTCCCATAATAATTACCATGTCTTCCACCAAATCTTGAAGTTGAGTTTTCAATAGAACTCATATTGGATGTTATTCCTATTTTAAAGACACCTTATAGAATGACCCCAATTGAGTTGCAAGAATTGAAGAAACAACTCCAAGAGAATCTTGATAAGGTATTAATATTCCCTATTGCATCACCTTAGGGTGCACCTGTTCTGTTTGTTAAAAAGAAAGATGGATCAATGAGACTCTACATTGATTATCTAGAACTTAACAAGATCACTATCAAGAAAAAATATCATATTCCTTACATTGATGACTTATTCGACTGACTATGTGGAGTTCAATACCTTTTCAAGATTTATCTTCATTTATGATATCATAAATTAAGGGTCCAGAAGGAGGATATACCAAAGACAACATTCCGTATAAGGAATAAACACTTTGAATTTATAGTTATTCCTTTTGGTCTTACTAATTCCCTTGTTGTCTTCATGGATCTAATGAATCAAGTCTTTACAGAATATCTTGATCAGCTTGTGTTAGTCTTTATAGATGATATTCTTGTCTATTAAAAGAGAAATTAAGAACATGAATATCACTTGATAATTGTACTGAAGACCCTGAGAAAGGATAAGATTTATAAAAAAATTACCAAGTATGAATTTTATCTTCAGAAAGTTTCATTTTGGGGTCACATAATCTCAAAAGAGGGGATATTTATGGATCCAGTAAAAATAGAAGTTATTGAAAGTTGGCTGAGACCAACAATGATAAATGAGATTCGAAGTTTTCTTGGTTTGGCTGGATATTATCAACATTTTGTGAAAGATTTTTCACATTTATTTAATCCACTCACCAAGTTTATTCGAAAAGGAGTTAAGTTCATGTGGATGGAAGAATGTGAAGAGAATTTCAAAGAGCCAAAAAGAAGGTTAGCTGGTGCACCTATGCTTACACTGCCTTGTAGTGGATAAAGTTTAGTGATATATAGTGATTCATAAAAAAAGGGGAGGGGATGTGTTCTCATGAAAAATGATATGGTGATAGCTTATGCCTTGCAACAATTGAAAATCCATCAGTAAAATTACCTAACTCATGATTTGGAGTTATCTATGGTAATCTTTGAACTAAAGATATAGAGGAATTATATTTTTGGTGAAAGGTGTTATATATATACTGATCATAAAATTTTAAAGTATATTTTCACACAAAAGGAGTTTAATATGAGTCAAATAAGATGGTTGGAGTTGATCAAAGATTACGACTTCTCAATACATTACCACCCTGGGAAAACAAACAAGGTGGCAGATGCTTTGAGTCAAAAGGACCATGCTAGCCTATCCATTATGAGGATCACAAAAGATCCAATAATTATGGATTTTCAAAGGATATATCTTAAAATTTTAACGGAAGGGGAGAAATATTATCTTTATCAAATGAATGTTCAATCATCTATAAAAGTAAAAATTAAGGAGGCACAGAAGAAATATGTAGTGCTAAAAAATAAGGTGATCAATGTTATTGAACTCAACCTTGATTGTGATGGAATAATAAGGTTCAGGAATTGGGTTTGTATTCCTCCCATACAAGAATTAAAGGAGATATTGGATGAGGCTCATAGTTCTTCATTATCTATTCACCCTAGAAGCACAAAGATATATAGGGACCTAAAAGAGTATTTCTGGTGGGATGGCATGAAAAGAGATGTTGTGGTGTATGTCTCTCTGTGCTTGGTTTTTCATAAATTTAAGGCTGAGAGATAGAAGTCTAAGGGGATGTTACAACCATTACCCATACCAGAATGGAAATGGGAAAACATCACTATGGACTTTGTCGTCATACTTCCCAAAACATCTAAAGTCCATAATGCTATATGGGTTATAGTTTATCACCATATAAATTCGGAACACTTCATTTCTATTATAGATGATTTCTATCTTGATCATATTTCCAGGATATATGTAAAGGAAGTGGTAAGATTTCATGAAGTACCACTTTTCATTATATCTGATCGGGATATGAGGTTTACCTCAAAGTTCTTGCAAGGTATTCAGTAGGCTCTAGATAGAGAATTAAGTTTTATCATTACTTATCATCATCAAACAGATGATCAGTTTGAGAGGAAAATTCAAACTCTATAAGACATGTTGAGAGATTTCTCTTTGGATTTCAAAGGTTTTTGGGATCAACACCTACCTTTGGTGGAATTTTCTAACAATAATAACTTTCACTCCGGTATTAAAATGGATCCCTATGAAGCCCTCTATGGAAAGAAGTGTATAACTCCTACTTTATGGAATGAAGTTGGAAAAGGAAAGCTATTAGGACCTAATATTTTTGATGAAATGGTATAAAAAGTTATATCTATTCAACAACACATAAGATCAGCTCAAGTTGACAAAAAAGTTATGCTCACAACCAAAGAAAATACCTAGTATAACACCCCAAACAATTTAAGGTATGTTTCTCTTAAATACATTCTATTCATTAGATAGCCTATATTTTGTAAATCATTGTGTTTCTTTGAAACAAAACTTTGTTATTTAATAGATAGTCGTAACCTATCCTTTAAACTTAAATTTTCCACTTTTGGGTTTTGAATTTTGAAAAACGGTCATTCACAGTTATGATCAGGATGATATTTAGAGTCTGATAGAATTAACTTAATTTTTAGTGAATATTAACCTACCCTTATGAATAGTAAATTACCTTTATGAATATTAATATGACTCTTATGAATGGTATCCATACCCATGAATGTATAAATAAATTTAGGTACCTTAAAATGAAGGTGAATATTTTAAGTGTTTATATTTTTAGATTAAAAAATGATTTTAATTAAAAATTAAATTTATCATATTTAGAAAATTATTTTTAAAAAATGGAGTTCATTTTTGTATTCTCCACATCGAAAAATGGTTAGGGTGAATTTTTTGGATTTTTCTGAAATACTTGATTTTTTTATGAATAGTACAATACGATAAATTCTGATAAATGCTAAATATCTGATTTACTGCATCATAGGTGATTCAATGAAGATTTAATCCCACTTGGTTCAAACTCACATTAAATTATTTCTATTTGGGATCACATGAATCAAGACTATTCATAGTATTGAGCAAAAATATTAAAATAATGTAAAATCCCTCCTTCCCTCCACTGTATAAACCACCCCTCACCCCCTTTTCCTCCCACACCACTAAAGCTTCAAACCTTCACAAAATTATGCTCAAATAGATCCCTAACATCCTCTCTCACATCCAAGTCCTACTAGTCTCACCAAAAGTCCAAAAACAAAGGTCTTAAGGAGTTTCTCAAGGAGTAGTTCTCAAGAGGTGAACCTCTCTTCTCTTTTCTTTCAAATTATTTTACAAGTTTTATTATTGTGTTGCTCTCTTCTCACCTCACCTAATCCAAATTACATGATAATTCCATTACCTTATATGTACTGGATTTTCATTATCCTAATTAAATATTTCATTATCATCTCTCTTTTTCCCCTCCTTTTATACTATAAATGCAAACACCGTCCAAGATGTGTTAATTTATCACACTCAAGGAAGACGGGTTTTCAATTTGCATTACTATCCTCAAGACTGGTCATGAAACCTTTTTAATGGTTGAAACTGATCTTAATATATGTATTTTACCTTGTTCAATGTTTTTGAATCCTTACACACTCATAATGCAAAATAATAATACAAAACAAGTTCATTATGCACAAAATGGGCAAAGTTAATCCAAGTATTGATCAATAACTTTTAACTAATGAATCATCCTAAACTATATAACCTAAAATCATTATAAGATCATTTATAATGTAACTAAATATATATATTTAGAATTATGTATGTTTAACCACATTTAAAATGAACTTCCATTCATTAACATAAGTAAACTGGTCATGAAAAACTGAGGAATAAAATGCTTCCAAAACAATAAAATTGAATCTCCTAAAACCCATAAAAAAGGTAATGAATGAACCTAATAATGTTATACCATATCAATTACATGTTTATGAGGTTATGGAATAATTTATTAATGAATCTGAATTTTATTATTCAAGTCATTAAGAACAATCAAGAACACCTTCGAGCTTAAGGTAAGGGATATCTTAACTCAATTTCCATTCGTTGAGTTAAACATCAATGTCATTAGTTTTGTATTTTACCAAAATATGTGTGAATAACCTATGATTTTTTTATTCAGTATATACACTTTTATAGTTAGGGTTTATGTTTTTCACACATAATTATTTCATTGATTTTTCCTCAATCTAATGATACATTCTTGGTAAGGGATCTTCTCTCTCACATTTATTCAAGAATTCCCCCTATGTTGTGTCCTTTTATTTTTAATTCCTAATGATGGGGTATGTTTTATCACCTCCCCCATACTGAACTTATGATATATAAATAATGGGATACCCATTTACCTCTCATTAATCCCTCACAAGAACACTTGATACCATGCTGAAATGTTTGTAAGGGGTTTTCTCATGTCACTTTCATTTCTGTGAGATTTCCATTGTTCGCTGCTTATTTATTGTATGTGGTGTATGTGTACTGAAATATTTCATATAATATCATGATTCCCTTTATATTCATGGTATTAAATTATTCATTTTATGTTTATTAAGTTCTGGTCATATGATTCGACTGATTACATTGTGGTAAGGGACTTTGTCTCAACTACCATTTTGTTGTGACTAACTTTGTATTGTGCACCTAATAATCCTTATGTGGTGTATCTACTGACATTTGAGATCAATTTTAATTTGAAATTATATTTATATTAAATATCTATATTCTCATATCATGGATATGTTTATTGTCTAAACCATATACCATTTTACATACGGTGTTTATTTGGAATGTTGTTTCAACTGTGGAAATATTGATGAATCCATATCCTCTACTCTATACAGATATTGAAAATTCATATTGATCTTTTCTTAAATCAATGAATAAAGAGTTATTTGGACATGCAGTGATGGGTGGGGCCTTCTATATCCCCTCGATGCATCGACATGTCTCATGGGACAAATCAGTTGGTGACAAACCCATCGAGTCTGTTTCCAAAAATCAGACGGGTTTCTACCCACAGAACTAAACCATTTTAATGGTATTATGGTATCATGTTCCAGATACATTAAATCCAATTAATAAGCATTATATTTATTCATTATCAATTATTACTATCAATTAGGTTTTCACTATGATAAAATCTATGGATGCAGTTTCATTCTCAGTATATTAATAGTGTGAATTTTTCATTTATTCAGCATACCATATTGACTATGACATGTTTTTTATGATTAAATTATAATTGATTTATGATTACACTATTTTTAACCCTTACTGATCATTTTATCTCACCCCTTTCATTTTTTACCTTCAGCGGGTTATGAAGAGGAGATCACTTATTGAGTTTCCATGGATGCAGTTTTTTAGTTTCTGTTATGTATTGTACTTTGTTACCTTTCCTAATGTAATTTGAGTTACATATATGTATCTAGTTTCTTAAATACTAATAAATTGATTGTTACTTTGGGATTTCATTCCTTCTAACTATTCCAATGTAATTATTAATGCACCGGCTCCGATTTAGAGGGGTTGGGGTTTTATACTTGGTATCAGAGGAAGTTTGGTAGCAAACTTGAAAACTAGATTGGAAAATGTAGATTAGGGACCTAAGGTAGTATTTGAGGAAAAAAAATACAAGAACATCCTGTAATTTTGGTAAGGAATATATTATGTGGATATTTCTAGTAAATACATCCATTTCTGGATACAAACAAGTAGAGGTGGCTCTGGAACAGATGTGCCTAGGAGTGAAAACTTCACCAATGAGTTTTATGCTTGACTTAGGGTATCTTGGTACATGACAATGGGCCTTTATTCACTCTTGGTATTGACAATCCTGGGGGATATGCTTAGGATAATTCACATTTTCTTTACAATACATTATGAAGGATCTTAATGTAAATTTTTCCTCAGAGAAACAATATCTATGGGTGAGGAAATAAATCTTCAAATTCAAGATATACATATAGTGCAAGAATACATTGACGTATTCCTATAGGATTTACCTGGACATCCTCTAGTGTGAGAAGTTGAGTTCTATATTGATTTAATTCCTGGTGCAAGACTTATATAAAAGAATCCCTATAGAAAGGCCACTGTGGAATTAGTGGAGCTAAAGAAGCAACTAGAGGAATTTAGTGACAAAGGATTTATTCGACCTAGTGTTTCTATATGGGGAGTCCATGTCCTCTTTGTCAAGAATAAAGATGGATCCATGAGGCTATTCATTTATTACAGGGAAATCAATGTTATTATAATAAAGAATAAGTATCCTCTTTCACGAATTGATGATTTATTTGATCAACTTCATGGAGTATAATACTTCTCAAAGATTTTCCTTCGATCTAGATATCATTAGCTATATGTGAGGAAAAAATAAATTCCAAAGACAGTGTTTCAAACCAGGTATGGGCATTATGAGTTTACAATGATGCATTTTGGACTGACTAATGCACCATCTATTTTCATGGATTTAATGAATAGAGTTTTCAAGGAATATCTTGATAACTTTTTTATGGTATTCATCAATGATATCCTGGTATACTCCAAAATCTATTAAGACCATGGGAATCACTTGCGAATTATTCTAAAAATGATTAGAAGAAATAAATTATATGGGAAGTTTAGAAAGTGAAAATTATGGCTTCAATCAGTTTCTTTTCTAGGACATATTTTCTCTATGGATAGAATCCTAGTTTATCCTCTGAAGAAAAAGGCAATCCAAGAATGGCTCAAACCAATGAACATAACCAAGGTACGCAGTTTTATTGGCTTAGCAGGTTACTATCGACATTTCATTCTAAATTTCGCCCGACTGGCTAACCCGCTAACCAAGATCACACGTAAAGGAGTTAAGTTTGTGTGGAATAAAGAATGTACAGAATGCTTTAAAGAGTTGAAAATAAGATTGGTCAATGCTCCAATTTTTACTCTTCCATCTGGAAGTGATGGATTTGTAATATACAGTGATGCATCAAAGAATTTGCGGGGTTGCGTCCTTATGAAAAATGATAAATTTATTGCTTATGCATCAAGGCAGTTGAAAACTCATGAGAAAAATTATCCAACTCATGATCTTGAGTTAGCAGCTATAATGTTTTCTCTAAAAATATGGAGACAATATCTTTACGGTGAAAAATGTGAGATATACACAGATCATAAGGGTTTGAAATACATTTTCACACAAAAATAACTCAACATGAGGCAAAGGAGATTGATTGATTTTCTCAAAGATTATGATTGTTCAATACACTACCACCTAGGAAAGGAAAATAAGATGGCAGAAACATTAAGCAAGAATGATCATGGACTTCTGACTCAAATGAGGATTGAGAGAGATCCTATATTCATGGATCTATTAAATATGGATATGGAAATTGTTATGGAAGGGAAAACATCTTTCCTCTTTTAAATGATTGCTGAAACATCTTTACTAGAGAATATAAAAATATATCAATTTGATGATGAAAATCTACACAATAAAATTAATGTTGTTAAGGATGGGAGATCGGAAGAATTCGTGTATAAGGAAAAGGTTTTGAAATTTGGGAAGAGGTTATGCATTCCATCAGTACCAGAGATAAAAAGGAAACTATTAGATGATGCTCATAGATTAAATTTCTCTATACACCCCAGTAGCACAAAGATGTATAGAGATCTGAAGGAACATTTTTGGTGGGGTAATATGAAGTGGTAAATTGTTGACTACGTGTCAAGGTGCCTAGTTTGTCAACAAGTGAAGGCATAGAGACAACATCCTAGAGGGATGATGCAACCTCTACCTATTCCTATGTGGAAGTGGGATGACATTACAAGGGATTTTTTCACTGTACTATTGAGGACACCTAGAAGGAATGATACAATATTGGTAATTTTTTATCGTCTCACAAAATCATCACATTTCCTTGCTATAAGAGAAAATTTACCACTTGAGCACCTGGTAAGACTTTATATTAATGAAGTTGTAAGACTTCATGGTACACCTATATCGATTGTGCCTAATCGAGATCCCCGGTTTACATCAAAATTCTAGAAAAGTATCCATAAGGATTTGAATACTGAGCTTCGTATGAGTACTGTTTATCACCCCCAAATCGATGGGCAGTCTGAAAGGACTATTCAAACTCTATAAGACATATTGAGATCATGTTGTATTGACTTTCAAGGTATGTGGGATCAATAGTTGCCTTTGGTGGAATTTTCCTACAATAATAGCTTCCATTCTAGTATTCAAATGTCTACATATAAAGCATTATATGGAAAGATATGTCGAACTCCAACTTGTTGGGATGAATTTGGTGAGAGGAAACTTATAGGCCTGAAAATTATTGAAGAGACCACGACAAAGGTAAATACAATTCAAGCCCATATTAAAGCATCCCAAAGTAGGAAGAAGAGTTATGCTGACAACCAGAGAAAGGATTTTTAATTCCAAGTGGGAGATCATGTCTTTCTGAAAGTATCTCCATGGAAGGGTGTCTTTAAGTTCAGTAAGAAAGGTAAATCGAGTCCCAGTTACATTGGACCATTTGAAATTCTGGAAAGAATCAGAGCTATAGCTTACCATTTAGCAATGCTTCCAAGTCTCCCTAAAGTTCATGATGTGTTCTATGTGTCATTATTAAAGATATACATGTCAGACCCAATGCATGTACTTACCTATTATGAAATAGAATTGGAACCTGATTTTTCATACTGTGAGGAGCCTATTTGGATTCTTTACACAAGGGAGAAGGTATTGAGAAATCGGACCACTCATCTAGTCAAGGTTCTTTAGAGAAACCATAACATGGAGGAAGAAATGTGGGAACCCGAGGATGTTATGAAGAAGAACCACCCACACCTTTTTAGAGGGATTTATTCATGACAAATTTCGAGGATGAAATTTCCAAAGGAGGGAATAATATAACACCCCAAACATTTTAAGGTATGTTTATCTTAAATACATTTTATTCATTAGATAACCTATGTTTTGTGAAGAATTGTGTTTCTTTGAAACAACATTTGGTTATTTAAGAGATAGTCATAACCTAGCCTTTAAACTTAAATTTTCCACTTTTGGGTTTTGAATTTTAAAAAACAGACATTCACGGTTGCGATTAGGATGATATTTAGAGTCTAATAGAATTAACTTAATTTTTTGTGAATAGTAACATACCCTTATGAATATCAAGCTACCCTTATGAATAGTAACTTACCCTTATGAATAGTAATGTGAATCTTATGAATTTTATCCATACCCATGAATGTATAAATAAATTTAGGCACCTTAAAAATGAAGATGAATAATTTAAGTGTTTATATTTTTTGATTAAATAATTATTTTAATTAAAAATTAAATTTATCATATTTAGAAAATTATTTTTGAAAAATGGAGTTCATTTTTGGATTCTACATGTCAAAAAATGGTTATAGTGAATTTTTTGGATTTTTCTAAAATACTTGAATTTTTTATGAATAGTAAAATGCGATAAATTACGATAAATGCTAAATATTTGATTTACTGCATCATAGGTGATGCAAGGAAGATTTAAGACAACTTGGTTCAAACTCACATGCCATTATTACTATTTTGGATCACATGAATCAAGACTATTCTTATTCTTGAGCAAAAATATTAAAATAATAATTAAAATAATATAAAATCCCTCCTCCCCACCACTATATAAACCACCCCTCACCCCCTCTTCCTCGCACACCACTCAAGCTTCAAGCATTTCCTAAATTATGCTCAAATAGCTCCCTAACCTCTTACCTCATGTACAAGGCCTGAGGGTCTCACCAAAAGGCCAAAAACAAAGGTCTTAAGGAGTTTCTCAAGGAGGAGTTCTCAAGAGGTGAACCTCTCTTCTCTTTTCTTTCAAATTATTTTACAAGTTTTATTATTTTGTTGATCTCTTCTCACCTCACCTCATCCAAATGCCATGATAATTCCATTACATTACATGTACTAGATTTTCCTTATTCTAATGGAATATTTCATTATTATCTCTCTTTTTTCCCTCCTTTTATACTATAAATGCAAACACTTTCGGATATGTGTTAATTTATCACATTAAGGAAAACGAGTTTTCAATTTGCATTACTATCCTCAAGACTGGTGATGAAATATTTTTAATGGTTTAAAATGATCTTAATATATGTATTTTACCTTATAAAATGTTCTGGAATCCTTACACACTCATAATACAAAATAATAATACAAAACAAGTTCATTATGCACAAAATGGGCAAAGTTAATCCAAGCATTGATCAATAACTTTTAACTAATGAATAATCCTCAAGTATATAACCAAAAATCATTATAAGATCATTTATAATGTCACTAATAATATATATTTAAAATTATGTATGTTTAACCACATTTCAAATGAACTTCCATTCATTAACACAAGTAAACCTACCTGCAAATTACTTTTTTCCCATTTTCTCATGGCCGGTTTGAGGGTTCTCGGTACCCAATACAAAACATCACCGCTCCGGAGACCACGTCGCAACATCCAGATAAATTCACATTTCAAATTTCAAACTCAATTAAACCATACAGCTATCCTCGATCCGCACGCCATCAATCCGCACACCTTTCCATGCATCCTTGAGCCGCTCACGCCCTCGAGCATTGAACCCATCAACGTCACCACAAGACTTCAACGTTCGTCGACGGCGAGAGCTCCTCTGGCAACACCGCGAAACCAATAGATCCGGAGAACACGCCACCATTCTTCATCGAGGACGCCGAAGAGATTTTCGACCCTGCCACCGTCATCACAGACCATCGTCGTGACCAGAAAACAGCCACATTCAAGACCCAAAAACCCATCCCTTTCCATCCGTGAAATCCAATAATCACTCGCATAGAAGATTGAGAGAGGAAGAACATCACCAGAAACCCAGAAATCACCCAAAAAAGAAAATCAAAATTCACAAAAAGCACATAACATCACCAGATTCAAGAAAATACCAGCTTCAAATGATCACACACCGAACTCCAAGAACAAGAGTTTGTCCGACAAACCCTCCCGACGTCATCCTCTTCAGCTCGAAACAAACCAAGCTCCCAACGCCGCCATCCGATAAAACCAGAGATGCAACGCTTGACCTCCAAACACCCAAAACAATGGCCAAAGTGCTGATCTCGAACCGTCAGACCAATTACTCAGGCGTAGAATCAACACCGAGTCGCGAAGACCCCGATGCGCGCAAGACGAGCCGATACAAGGCCGCGGCAGTATAAAAAACACCACCTCAAACCACCGATCCAGGGAAGAAGGAGCACAGATCTGGGATGAGGGAGGCGGTGTGAGAGAAACCCTAGCCGAGTGCAGTTCCCCTTACGGGCTCATCCACCGATCAGAAAACATGAATACTAGATTTCCATTAACACAAGTAAACCGATCATGAAAAATCGAGGAAGAAAATGCTTCCAAAACAATAAAATTGAATCTCTTAAAACCCATCAAAAAGGTCATGAATGAACCTGATAAGGTTATACCATATCAATTACATGTTTATGAGGTCCTGGACTTATTAATTAATGAATCTAAATTTTATTATTCAGGTCGTTAAGAACAATCAAGAACACCTTAGAGATTAAGGTAAGGTATATCTTAACTCAATTTCCATTCGTTGAGTTAAACATCAATGTCATTAGTTTTTTATTTTACCAGAATATGTGTGAATGACATATGATTGTTTTATTCTATATATCCACTTTTATTGTGTGGGTTTATGTTTGTGACACATAATTATGTCATTTATTTTTCCTCAATCTAATGATACGTTCTTGGTAAGGGATCCTCTCTCTCACTTTTATTCAAGAATTTCCCCTATGTTGTGTCCTTTTATTTTTAATTAATAATTATGGGGTATGTTTTAGAACCTCCTACATATTTCCCTTATGATATATAAATAATGTTATACCCCTTTATCTCTCATTAAGCCCTCACAATAACACCCGTTACCATGCCGAAATGTTTGTAAGGGGTTTTCTCATCTCACTTTCATTTCCGTGAGATTTCCATTGTTCGCCGCTTATTTCTTGTATTTGGTTTATTTATACTACCATTTTTAAAATAATATCATGATTACCTTTATATTCATGGTATTAAATGATTCATTTGATGGTTATTAAGTTCTGGTCATATGATTCAACTGATTACATTATGGTAAGGGACTTTGTCTCAGCTACCATTTCGTTGTGACTAACTTTGTACTATGCACCTAATAATCCTTATGTGGTATACCTACTTCCCATTTGAGATCAATTTTAATTTGAAATTATATTTATATTAAATATCCATATTTTCATATCATGGATATGTTTATTATCTAAATTGTATGCCATTTTACATATGGTGTTTATTTGGAATGTTGTTTTAACTGTGGAAATATTGATGAATCGGTATCCTCTACTCTATATAGATATTTAAAATTCATATTTCTCTTGTATTAAATCAATTTATAAAGAATTATTTGGACATGTAGTGATGGGGGTGCCCGCTATAGCCCCTTTATGCATCAATAGGTCTTATGAGACAAATCAGTTGGCGACAAACCCTTCAAGTTTGTTTCCAAAAATCAGATGGGTTTCTACCCATAGAACTAAACTGTTTTAATAGTATTATGGTATCATGTTCTAGATACATGACATACAATTAATAAGTGTTCTATTTATTCATTATTTTTTATTATTATCCATGAGTTTTTCACTATGACAAAATCTATGGATGCGATTTCATTCTCAGTATATTAATGGCATTAGTTTTTCATTTATTCGGCATGCCATATTAACTATTCCATGTTGTTTATGATTCATTTATCATTGATTCATTCTTCCTCTATTTTTAACCCTTACTGAGCATTTAAACTCACCCCTTTCATTTGTTTACCTTCAGCAGGTTATGAAGAGAAGATCACTTATTGAGTTTTCACGGATGCAACTTTTGAGTTTTTGTTATGTATTGCACTTTGTTACCTTTACCAATGTAATTTGAGTTACATATATGTATCTAGTTTCTTAAAGACTACTAAACTGATCGTTCCATCGAGATTTCATTCCTTCTAACCATGACAATGTAATTAGTAATGCACCGGCTCCAGTTTAGAGGGGTCAGGGTGTTACACCTAGAGTTTGAAGTGGGTGAAAAGGTGTTTCTAAAAATATATCCCTAAAATAGATTAATGATATTTGGAAAGAAGGGAAAGATGATCCCTAGGTATATCAGTCCTTTTGAAATTCTGGATCATATTGGGAAGGTAGCTTACTGATTGGTGCTTCCACTGAATCTCTCTCAAGTTCATGATGTGTTCCATGTATCTCTCCTAATAAAGTACATATATAATCCTTCGTATGTACTAAACTCAGAAGTTGTATTGTTTGAGAAAGATCTTTCTTATAAAGAACAACTAATAGAGATTCTATATCGTAGCGAAAAAGTTCTGCGAAACAAGACCAATCGTTTGGTTAAAGTTTTATGGTGGAACCACCAATTTTAGGATGCTATGTGAGAACTTGAGGATATGATAAGGGAGATATATCCTCATTTTTTTGTATCTAAGTGATTAATTTTTAGGACAAAATTTAGTTTAAGGTGGTAGAATATAACACCCAGATGTTTTTATAACATATTTTCTCTAAATAATTTTAATTCTTCAATAGTTTGCATTGCACGTAATCGTGAGTTTAAATGAACCGTGAGATGCCCTTAGTATAAAATGACCATTTTAACCTATCCATTAGGTTATCAGGAATAAATATAACTAACTTATGAAAATGTATGGTGAAGTCATTCTCTACCAATTATTTATGAAAAATATAAATCAGTTATATATTTTTATTTTTGTATTAACAAATTGAGTGAATTAATATTATTAAATAAAATTAATGAAATATATATGTTATATAATTAATAAAATATTTTTTATATTCATTCGATAGATATTTTTGTCATAGGGTATGAATAAACCATATTTGATGTATAAGAACCTATATTTTTTTAAAGAGAAATTTTACCACCTTTTAATGGTGAACCCTTTTTAAATTAAGATTTTGAAACATTAATAATTTTTATATGAAAAAAAAACTTACCCTTTGGAAGAAAAATATAAAAATTTACTTTAGATGAATTTTTAATATTTTTTTGATAACTTTCAAATTTTGATGAATAGTAAAAATACACTAAATTTTAATTGAAAACAAATTTTCTCATTGAAATAATTTATATGATTAAACTATAATATTAAAGGTTTTAAAGTATAAATATAATATATTATTATCATTAAATATAATTTATATCGTTATCATTAATTTTACATTGAATTCGGATGTAAAAACATTTTAATATTTTGCAATGTTTTAACTTTTAAAAACTCGTTCTCTCTTTCTGACAATGAGAATAATTGTAAATTAATTACTGAAATTTCTTTGTTTTAAATTTTAAAAAATGGATTCCATATTTTTAATAATTAGGTACAAATTATGTAAATATATTTATTTTATTTTTGGGCATTATGAATAGTAACTTTGATAATTTGTATTAATATGGTAAAAGCGTAAATTAGGTAATTAAGGATAAGAATACTATTAAAAAATTACCCCAACACTTCTCTTAATATAATTGGATGACTTTGTTTTTAACTAAATCATCCTTGGGTCGAAATAGTGCCCTTTTAAATCCATTTGGATGAGATTAGGACATTTAATTTATTTTATTTAAAGAAAAATTTAAATATGTCTTACTCAAATTTTAATAAATATATCATTTTTTATATAAGGTTATACATAAGATAAATTAAATTATAAATACTCTTTTGAAATATAAAATGTTTTTATTTATCATTATAATTTATTTTTAATTTTTAGGAAATAAATAATTACCTTAAAAGCTTAAACTTTGATGATGTAAAAATTAATTAATTGATGAGAAATCAATAAAATAATTTTTATTAAAATTATAATAACCATCAAAGGACCCAAAAATTTGACCAAATCTTATTGGTTGAGTATATATCGACCATAAAAATGAAAGGGTAGAGCTAGGGACCATTTGGTGGCTTATAGTAGAGATTGTGACGCTTATATTATTTTATTTAAAGTGATATTAAAGTTTTAACATTCATAATTTAATAAGTATAACATTTTAAATGTTATATTTTATAGAATATAAATTCGAATAAAAATATTATTCTAAAAACTAGTAACTTTATATTCATTTTAGTATTTTATTTTTAATTTTTATTCAACAAATAATTATATTAAATAATTATACAAAATTTATTTAGTAATTATTTTATTAATAGAGATAATAAATAAATGTCATTATAAATATTAAAATAAATATAATTTGGGATAATTAGCATTTATAATGAATTTTAGAGATGAAATTTATCTATTATGAATATAATAAAATAGATTTTAGAAGTTAACTTATTATCTTAATATTTTTAAAAATCAATGAATTGAATAGTGTCCAAATTGACACTATTGATTGTTTATCAAAATAATGTTTTATTAAATTATTTAAAAATCATAAAACATTTTTAAAAAATATATAATAATTATTATATGGTATAAAATGTTCTAAATTATTTATTTATTATCTAATTTACATCAAATAAGTAAATATTTTACCCTTTTAATATTGAATAATTTGTTACCCTGGTTAAAAAGTAAAGTGAATAACTAAGTGTTAATTAAAATGATAAGGTTTAAATTGGTATAAATTCTTGTCAAAAATTTATTGGTTAATAATATTAAACCTTATCTAATCTCATCTTCGAATTTGGATCATTTTTGAGGTTTTTTTATTGGGTTTCATTTTATTATAAATTGATATTTTTGGAGATCCCAATTTTCCTTCAACTCAATTATAAAAGGGCACCTCATCCCCCTCCTCTTCAATTCACTTTGAGCCTCCAAGCTTGATCATCCCCTACTATTTTCCCTTTTCAAATTCCCTAGTTACATTCTAGAGGTTCTCTTATTCTTCAAATACCAACTCTAATGCTCTAAGATGAGATTTAGAGGAAGCACATTAAAGAAGAGGTAATCTCCTCTACCGATTCTTTCAAACTTATTTCTTCTTCTACTTTCTATTCATGATTTTTTTCATTATAAATTAATAAATAAAGTATCAATTATATACTGAGATGTTATTATAATTATGAAATATCTATACTTCACTTTTTATCTATCCTATGAAAAATGAAATCGCCATGCATGCATGCATACGGCTTACTGTCTCCACGCCATGGTGTAATATGTTTTTCACCACCACCTTACTTGGATGAGTATAATGATGAAAATAATAACTATATATAATTATTATAACATGAAATTAATTCATAAATATTATACACCATCAAATTCAATATCATTTAACAAACATGGGAATGATATCATCGCTCATGCGTATGTACGACCTATCATCTCCACAATCCAATGTGAATCATTCTACATGACCTTCATTAAAGAATGATTATATAAATGTAAATAATGAATAAATATGTTATAAATTATGTTAATATCATTTTTTAATGATATAACTATGACTTATGAAGTATAACTGAAACTTATTCTACAAAACATGCATAAGCAAATGAAGTAGTTAATACCCGAATAACAAGTAATAATGAAATGTTTTTAACAAATAGATGATAATATGATCATATATGATATCATAAAAATTAATATGATTATTAAATAAGTTAATGAAATTATTTAAATCATTATACATTATATTTGAATACATATAAAGTAAATCAAACCTAAGGTAAAGGATAATTTTGGAATCTCATTATTATCCGAGATTGTTTATACGTAAGTATTTAAGGGGGTATATTTATCATCCACATTAATGTTTCCTAAATATTTTATTTATATTCTTCTAAAAAAATTTAAATTAGATTTTATCCATTTGTGAATTTTTATTAAACGGTATGAAAGGAATCTTTTGTCGTTGTTTGATACGAGGTACTTTTTGACTTTTCTGGAAAAAGTACGAGGAGAATGTTTTTTTTAACTTATATGGCATGAATGTATTTTTACGTCTTTATAATTCCTTATTTACATGAATATTCCTCTAAATTATTTCAAGTTTATTTTCAAAATAAATTCTTTTCTTTTAAAATATCATGGTATTTTTGGAAAATAAAATGTTTTTAAAGAAGAAAGGATATTTTCCTCAAGAATTAATTTCAAGTATTATATCAAATTATTTTCCATCTAAGATATAATTATTTAATAGGGTTAGGTTTCAAGTATAATATCCTTATTTTTCCTATGATTTTATTGTTTTTATGATGGAATGATATTTATGAAATCAATTTTTTTACATGAATTATGTTATGGTGGGATGATGTTTAAAGAAACCCATTTTATTCCTTGGGTTATGATGAATTATTTATGTTATTATGGTACACGTAAGAATGATTTCATTATGATATGGGTGAGGCCTATATCTCCCTCCAATATATTGGGTAAATATTTATATCTCATGATATAGACATGGCTGGAATGGGAAATGATTTTGGTTCTGTAATACAGGGCTGGAATGGGGAATGAACTATATTTAGTAATGGACTTTTTCTACTATGATGGTCTTGGAAATAAGCCTTGACTAATATGAAATGATTTTATATGCTTTTGTGTATGCCAAAAAACTTCATGTCTTATGTTATGACTTTTTGGGATTATGTTCATTGATTCTTATGAACTTTCTTGATTTATCCCATAGCATGATATCACGATCATTCTTATAGAGGGTAAGATTTTTAAATGTTATGTTCTTATGTCTTATGACTATGATATGATTGATATCTCCTTTTTTTATACTTATTGATCATCTGAGATCACCCTTTCATATGTTTATTTTCCACATGTCATGAAGAAGGGTATTAAGTAAGATATGTCAAAAGGGAGTCTAGTTATAGTGAAATAAGTGGGAGATAATAAATATGTCTTATAAACTAGTTGTTTATGTTTCCTAGTTTCTAAAGACACTATATGTATAAATCATTGTCATGGCTTTGTTATATTTTGTAATTAATATTATTCAACTTTTAATTAATATAAGTATATGTAAATTATGGTTCATTATAATATGTGTGCTAGGAAAAGTGATGGCGATGAATGATGTTGGACTTTCCTTTGTTTTTCATGTTTGCTTTAAGTGTTAACATTTGTATTTATCATTAAAATATAATCCCATGATTTTTGTAGAATGAACAACATTTTAAATTCCTAAAAGTATTTTCTAAAATGGTTTTGGGTGTGTGGCGTGTATTTCCCAAAATATTTGGTGTGTATATTAGTTGTGAAAGTTTATTTAAATGAATATGGATTCTTGTGTGAATTTAAAAAGGGGAAATTCCACGATTTGGTAAGTTAGGAAAAGTGTATGGGATTTGGTGTGAATTCTAGGTTAAATAGTGACTTGACTTTATTAAATGGGTTCCTTGGTTTTAATAATGGTTTAAAGTTGTTTTAAAATGTGTGAATCTTTTGCTGTTTTATTGGAATTTCAAATGGCTTTAGAACTTAAAAGTTTTGGGTGAGCATGTTTTCTAGAGATAAGTTATTCTTTATGGAGTAATGAGGCCCATTTGGAACCTTGAAAATGATTTTTAAATGTGAAAAAACCCTCTTAAGGCATGCCCCATTGTTTTAGAAACATAATGTGTATGTTAAATGTGCAATTTGTGATATTTTCCTAGTGAATAGGCTTATGCGATGTTGTGTGACATAAAAAGGGGAATGCACTTAAGGAGGGAGTTTGGTGGTGATAGGTTGAATGGGATTTTGATAAAGAAAGTAATATATATTCATATGTGTTTGGTTGATAAAACCTCACCACCATTTGGAATGGAGCACATGGGTAACCCTAGTTACCTAGGTGGGAAGACTAGGACTAGTATGCTAGATTATAAGAAAGTGGTTGGTCCTAGTTTCATCTAGCAAGACTGACGATTACAACACTAACTAAATAATTGTGACTATTGGAGACCACTAGGTTATGGGAGTGTCCCCTAATAGTGGATCGTGTACAATAATGATGATGGTTGTGGTTTCTAAGCCATGTTTCACTGAGGTATGAGGATCCTAGGTCCCCAACTAACACTAGATGCTTAGGGTTTTCCCATAGTACTTGTGATGTGATTTTCATTTTAGTTGTTTCATGCTAGTCTTCTCTTTTGTGAAAACCATATTTTAATTTAAATTTACTTAATTTTATTTTGAAATGTTAATGTATGCTTGGAATCTACTTTGAAAATGTAGTGGAAGAGAAAGGCTTTTCTTGAAGATACAAACTTGTTACTTGAACTTGAAAAGAATGAAAACATTATTTTATTATGTCTTGTTTTCAAACTAGCATGTTTTGGGTTTCTTTTTAAAGTAAAGGGAATAGGTCATTGTTTATTCTTGGAATTCCTACTGAGCATCTCAGTGCTCACACCTACTCTATCTTTTCAGTTTCAGGTTCCAGTTGTGGGTTGCACTTGTAGCAAGTGTGCTTTTGCGTTTGGTGTTGACCCACAAGGTCACTTGGAGGTATGTTTAGTTGTGAAACTTTATTTTATTTCTACTACTAGTTTTCATTTTTATTTTTTAGTTTATATTTATTTATTTTTATTTTAGTTATGGTCCAAATCATTCCCACCTATTTAATTTTAATGCCCAGCACTAGTTGATAGCCTTTGGGGGTTGGGAACGCCCTTCAGGCCTTATCGCAGGATGAATCATGCGACTGGTTATGGGTTTACCCAGGTTGGTTCATGACAAGATCTTCCACCAAGTAACATGGAAATAGTGTATTATTTTATGTGGTAACATCTCCCATCATTTAGAGTATCATATGACCCTATTCTAACTGAATGATGGATTAAATCCCTAGAAAATATATTTGATGTAAAGGGTTGTTCAAATCACCAAAAGGTAACTCTTGAAATTTATCATTTTTTAGGTGAATATGATTAGTGGTGGTCAATGGTTAAGAATATTATATAATGTGAAAAGATTTATGTATTATAATGGGATGAATTTAAGAATATTTTCTTAAGGTTTTTTGAATTGGGATACAAAAACAATTCTTGGATAAGTTTGTGGTTGAGTTTAGAGATGATATTTTGGTATATTATAAAATCCATAGGGAACATGAAAGGAACTTAAAGATTGTTTTAAAAACATTAAAATAAAATAAAATATATGTAAAGTTTAGTAAGAGTGAATTTTTTTTTGAAAAAAAAATCATTCCTTGGACATATTGTTTCTAAATATGGCATAACTATTAACACAACTAAAACAAAAGTTATTGAATAGTGGCCAATACCTACCAATGTCACAGAGATTCATATTTTTCTTGTATTAGAAAGTTATTAATAACTTTTTTTTGAAAACTTTTCTCAGTTATCTATCCCACTAAGTTAACACAAAAGAGAGTTAGGTTTATCTAGACAATAGAATGTGATTTTTGTTTTTAGGAACTGAAATAAATACTAGTCAATGCTATTGTTTTATCCCTTACTTCCAAAAACGATGATTTTTTCATCTATAGGGATGCTTTATTAAAAGTTATTGGTTTTTTCTTGATACAGAATGACAAGGTAAGTGCTTATGCTTCACATCAGTTGAAAACTCATGAATTAAATTACCCTAAACATGATTTGGAATTAACTATTTTTGTATTTTCATTAAAAATTAGAGGAATCATTTGTATGGAGTGAAGTATGAAATATATACTGATTAAAAAAATTGAAGTACATATTCACTCATAAAGATTTGAACATGATACAAAGAAGATGACTGAAACAAATAAAGGATTATGATTACACGATTCATTATCATCATAGAAAATAAAAAAAAAAGTTGGTTGATGATTTGAGACAAAAAAGTAATGCTAAATTAACTATATTATGTTTTTAATGTGACCATTTGGTTAATGATTTGATGAATAATAGCCTAGAATTTTTGGATACAGGGACATCCTCTATTTTGTTTTAGGTTTTAGTATATTTGACTTTGTTAGAAATAATTAATAGAGATCAGAAGGTGGATCAATATTTATAAGAAAAGGTATAATCCATTAAGAATGGTAAGTTTCTTGATTTTAATATTGATGAAGAAGGTGTTTTACGATTTGGAAAAAGATTATGTGTACCCTATGATTCATAGTTGAGGAAACAGTTACTGATTCAAGCTCATAGTTCTTCATTTTCCATTCATCCGGGTAGAACTAAGATGTATAGAGACCTTCGGGAGTATTTCTGGTGGGATAGAATGAAAATAGATGTTATTGACTTTACTATGAAGTGTTTGACTTTTCATAAGGTTAAAGAAGAATGATAGTTGCTGAAGGGGATTCTTTAACTATTTTCAGTGCCAAATTGGAAGTGGGAAAATATATCAATGTATTTTGTGATAGGATTTCCAAATAATTCTCAAGGTAATAATGAGATTTTTTTATTTTTGATTGATTAACTAAATTTGCACATTTCCTTACCATTCGATATAAAATGTATCTAGATTAGATTTATATAATGTATTTAAAAGATATTTTTTTGTTACATCAGACTATAATCTCATGTTCACATCCAATTTTTTGAAAGGAATTCAAAAGTCATTGGGTACTGAATTAAATTTCAGTAAATCTTTTCATCCTCAATCTGATGGACAATATGGGCAAACGATTCATACCTTGGAAGATATGTTTTGTTCTTTCTCAATGGATTACTAGGGAAGTTGGGATAAAAATATTTATTTGTTTTATTTTTCATTCTAGTATACAGATGGCACATTTAGAGGTATTATATGGAAAGCAGTGTCGAACGCTATATTTTTTGGGTGATGTAGAAGAAAGAACGTTAATGGGACCAGAGTTGGTAAAGAAAGTGGTAATAAAAGTTTAGTTGATTCAGTGACACGTGAGAAAAGTTCAGAGTATGCAGAAAATTTGTGTGAATAACCAGATAAAATGTATTTCTTTCGAGGTAGGTGGTCATGTATTTTTAAAAGTTTCTCCATGGAAAAGTGTGAAGCATTTTGGTAAGAAGGGGAAGTTAAGTCCATGGTTCATTAGACCATATGAAATCCTAGATAAAGTTGGATCAGTTTCCTACTGAGTGTATTTACCTCCTATTTTATCCCAGGTACACAATATTTTTCACGTTTCAATGTTAATAAAGTATGTATTAGATTCATATCATGTTTTGAGCCCATAATTAGTTCAATTGGAAGAGAAACTTTCTTATGAGGAACAACTAGTTTAGGTTCTTAACCATAGAGAGAAAGTGTTGCAAAATAAAGTGATTTATAATGTTAAGGTTTTATGTAAAAACCATATGGTTTAAGAGGAAAAATGAGAATCTAAAAATGTTATGAGTTAAAAATATCCCCACTTATTTTATAAGTGAATAAAATTGTGAGGACGCAAATTCCAAAAGAGGGGAAGGATGCAACATCCCAGGTAATGATAGAATAAGTATTTTTCTTATTTATTAATATTTGTGAATAAAATAGAAATTTTACCTTAAAAAGAACTCTATTTTCAATAGTGTACATGATACACAATAGTGATTTTCTCTGAAATCTTATGTGGCACGCAAGACTGGGTTATACCGAATAATAATATATTATTAATATATTTAATATAATAGTTATTACCTAGTCATTATATCAAAGTAAATGAATATTAATAACTATATTATGTTTACACATGTTTATAAAATATTTCTACATGCATCCAATATATTTTATAGGTATATGATAAGAATAAATGTAGTTTTACGCTTAAATGCTTTATTTTTCTAATAAACGGTTTTACTGCCTTTTAATGGTGCACCAATTTTAAATATATTTTTTGACAATTTTATATTTTTTATATGAAAAAATAAACTTCATATTTTAAATTTAAATATCAAAAATTACTTTGTTTGAATTTTTGGTATTTTTCTGAAAACTTTCATATTTTGATGAATAGTGAATAATGCTGAATTTTAGTTCAAAATTACATTTTCATCTGATTTATTTATATAGTTAAATTGTGTTTTTAATTAGTTTTAAATTATAATTAGATCAATTTTATATTATTTAAACCAATTTATTTGATTGTAAATAGTTTTAATTTGAATTTAGATATAAAAACCTAGCAAACTTTTGAACATTTTTACTTTAAAACCCTGCTTTGTCGTCCCATCTATGGGGTTAATTTTAAATTAATTTCTACAACTTATGTGATTTTAATTTGAAAAAATGGATTAAATATTTTTAATTAGAATAATTTATAATTTCTAATAATTTCAACTCAGTTTTTTACCAAAAATATTAGTAAAAGTGATTAAAATTAATTACAATGATTAATATAAAATTGTGTTTACTTTGTGGTTAAACTTTAATCTTAGGAGTCCAAATGACCTATAAAATTGTAAAAACACCATTGTATAGTCATGATTATATAATATCCCCTATTTTATATAATTGGTACTATTATTGGAGTGATATGATTTAAGGGATATCTCTCAATAGTGTTACCTTTTTATATTTACAAGAATATCACTCCCCCTCCACTATAAAAAGGCACTCTCACTTTCCATTTGTTCACACCTATAAAATACCTTTTTCTGATCCAAAACCTGCCAAAATAATATCCCAATATTCCTCCCCTCACCTTATAGTCCTCACATTGGGTATAAAACCAACCAAGGAAGCCCTTTGTTACAAACCAAAAGGAGTTACCCAAAAAAAGGTAACATTCTTCAATATGAATGTATATTTTATTTCTTTATATACCCCTTAATTTATTATTATTACATGATTATATAATAAAATAATTATCTTAAATATACTAATATGTTATTATGTTAAGGGTTCTACCTACACCTACACAAAATTCCATCAAATGGGTAATAAACTTACTGTTCGTGTGTATGATGAACTACTACTTCGCGAAACGATGTCGTTAGTTTTTCCTTTACCCCCTCTCATGGTTGGGAATTATGATGGAAACAGTATTTTTATATGATATTTATGATATTTATTTTTTCTTTATACTTATTTAATTATTATATAACACATACCTTCATGCTTTCCATTTTGTGTAAATACGATAACATCGTTTGTGGACGTGTGGACTACCGCCTCCTCAAAGCGATGTGATACATTCACACATTACATAGAAAGTATTAAGGATGGATTTAATTAAAAATTTGTGACATAAATAACATATATATGATATTAATGACATAATTAACTTTCTATAAATATAATATATCATTTTCTTTATTGACCTTTTACACACTGAAAAAATGATAATGTTGTTCGTGGACGTGTGGACTATCGCCTCCTCGGAGTGATGTGATTCCATTTACATCATAAGAATTATATATATAAGTATATATGATTAAATAATATTTTATATATGATATAATTTTAATTATTTAAATATAAATTTTACTTACCTTCTTTTTATAATAATCATTGAAAAAATGGGAACATTACTCATGAGTACGTGCGACCTATGTCTCCATGATTGTAATGTTGATTCATTTTTCATAACCATATTTCATGATTAGTTTTAAAAGTGTAATTGATGTATAAATATTATAATTATTTCATTATTATAATTCTGAAGATGTTTCTAGAATAACACATTTGACCATATTTGACCTACCAAAGTCGTTCTGACATATAAACTGAATATGGTCAAAACACCCGACATAAAATAAATTGTTTAAGTAGTTGTATAAAACATTGTAATAAGTGAAATAAAATTAATGATAAAATTTAAAATTTCTTTTAAGTAAGTAAATAATTATCATAAGTTTACTATTCAGGAAGTTAAATACATACATGATAAGATAGAATCAATGTAAGGGATTTCGTCTCAATTTCCATTAATTAGGGCATTTCTTGATGATATGCACCTTTATTCTTTTATAAGGTGTATATACAGCCCCTTTTACATTCCATATCCATATTTTATCTATTCTCATGTTATTTAATATTTTTTAAAATGTTATTATTTCTCTAGGCTTATAATTTAAATGTTCAAAGTGGCATGGGATGCTTTGAATGTTTAAAGATTTAATCCTTTCCTCCATTTAAATATTCTTGATATTATTTTACATATTTATTTATATGGATATAAAAGTATTATAAAGAAAATTTTATGTCAATTTTGGTATTTTTATTCCTT
This sequence comes from Viscum album, assembly GCA_963277665.1. NCBI lineage: Eukaryota > Viridiplantae > Streptophyta > Magnoliopsida > Santalales > Viscaceae > Viscum > Viscum album. The sequence continues at coordinate 1,511,729,205 of OY728158.1, forward strand.
TATAATCCTTCATGTTTTTAAAGGAAAAATAAACCCCTCTTTCCCTTTTTTCTTTTCTAGGTATTTTGTTGTTGAAAGTGGGTTTTGAAAATGGATTGATTATTTAAATATCTTGAAATGTTTACTTGTGATTAAAAATGAATTTTTATGAGTTAAATGTTTAAAATTTAAATTTTTATGTGTTATGATTATATAATGGTACTTGGACATTTTATGGGTGGTTCCATGATAAATCAATGACGAGTGGTTCCGTGATAAACCAACGACGGGTGGGTCTATTATATCCCTCCAATGCATTGGGTATGGAAGTTAGTTGTATGGATATTTCATTTTTCAGAGTGATATGTATGGAAGTTGACCACATAGTTATTCCTTTTGTAAGAGTTAAAATTATAATAATGTCCCAAGATACCTTTATGTATTTTTATGCCTGCTATGGGTTTTATGGTAATATTGTGATTAAAAAAAAGTATGAAATGATATTATTTTCAAAGAAATTATTTACTACTTATTAATGGTGAAAAGTATTACTTTATGATAAAGTTTTTATAGTTTTTAATGTTTTCAATGGACTAACAATTTGTTTTTTTTATATCCATTACTGATATTTTTATGCTCATCTCATGTTTTTTAATGTTTTTCATAATAATTAAGGATGAGTAAGGTATTGGAATAAGTTATGTTAAAATTCATCAAGAGTTTTCATAAAATAAATCATTATTTATTTTTAAATGTTTTATATGGTTGAAAAATAGACACTGATCGAAAGTTTCCACTTTGTATTTTATGTATTTTTTATGTATGAGTTATGGCATAATTCTCTCAAACTCTAAACCTGAAAATATCCTCAATGTGTGAGAGAAAGTAAAATTATTGACTTAACTCAATATTATGTAATGTTTTTTAAGGTTGGGTCCTTATTTTTGGTATTAAATGAAAGGTTTAGATAAATTTAGAGGTTGGGATAGTGATAATAGTATGCCCTTAGAAGATTTTACTTTATGATTAAGTTAGAATGACATAGAATTTAAAGATCACCATGTTTCTTTATCTAAATTACGGTTGTTTAGAATGGTTTTCCACAAAGGAAACATAGAATATTTAGTGGGAAGGAACCAAGAAGAAAATTTCCTTCTAAATCAACACCCTGAGATGGTTAGAATTGAAATAGAATAGTTTGTTATGGTAATTGATTAGTTGAAACAGGCTATAAACAGTGGTGGTGTCTATGAAAGAGAGAAACCAGATCTACCATAGAGCAACATGATAATAGTGGAGAATTTTATGCAACAACAGACCCCATCATTCAGAGGGTTATATGACCCTGTGCTAGCTGAATTATGGATTAAATCCCTAGAAAATATATTTTATGTCAAGGGTTGTTCGGATCAGAAAAAGGTAACTCTTTCAATTTATAATTTTTTAAGTGAAGATGATTAGGGGTGGTCAATGTTAAATAATATTATAGAATGTGAAAATATTGATGACTTGTAATGGGATGAATTCATGAATATTTTTCTAAGTTTGTTCGACTTAGGATATAAAAAAACAATTCTTGGATAAGTTTGTGGTTGAGTTTAGAGATGATATTTTGGTATATTCTAAAATACATGAGGAACATTAAAGGTACTTAAGGGTTGTTTTGAAAACATTAAAAGAAAAGAAACTATATGGAAATTTTAGTAAGATTTTATTTTGGTTGCAACAAATTTAATTCTTTGGATATATTGTATCTAAATATGGCATAACTATTGACCATGCTAAGACAAAAGTTGTTAAAGAGTGGACAAGACCTTCCAATGTCATAGATATTTGTATTTTTATTGGATTATAAAGTTATATTAGATGTATTTTTGAACATTTTTCTCAGTTATCTAGCCCGCTAACTAAGTTAATATAAAAGAGAGTTAGGTTTATCTCGATAGGAGAATGTGATATTTATTTTCAGGAACTGAAATGAAGATTGGTCAATGATCTTGTTTTGGAACTTACTTCTAGAAATGGTGATTTTTTCATCTATAGTGATGCTTCATTAAAAGGGTTTGGTTGTGTCCTGATGTAGAATGATATGGTAACTGCTTATGCTTCATGTTAGTTGAAAACTCATGAGATAAATTACTCTACACGTGATTTGGAATTAACTGTTGTTGTTTTTTCATTAAAATTTTAGAGGCATCATTTGTATGGAGTGAATTTTGAAATATATATTGATCACAAAATGTTAAAGTATATATTCGCTCAAAAGGAGTTGAACATGAGACAAAGAAGATGGCTGAAACTGATAAAGGATTATGATTTCATGATTCAGTATCATCCTAGAAAAGAAAACAAGGTGGTTGATGCTTTGAGTTGAAAAAAGTAATGCTACATTAACTATATTATGTTTGGAATATGGTTAATGATTTTATGATTTATGGCCTAGAAGTTATGGATGTAGGGACATCCTCTGTTTTATTTTAGGTTTCAGTACAGCCGACATTGTCAAAAAGAATTAAGAGAGATCAAAATGTGGATCAATATTTGAAATAAAAGGTAAAACCCATTAAGAATGGTATGTTTCTTGATTTTAATATTGATGAAGAAGGTGTTTATGATTTGGAAAAAGATTATGTGTACCATGTGATTCACAGTTGAGGAAAGTGTTGTTGAATGAATCCCATAGTTCTCTGTTTTCCATTCATCTGGGTAGTACTAAGATGTATAGAGACCTTTGGGGGTATTACTGGTGGGATATAATGAAAAGAGATATTGCTGACTTTACCATGAAGTGTTTGACTTGTCAGCAGGTTAAAGTAGAATGACAGTTACCAAAGGGGATGCTTCAACTATTGTTAATTCTAGAGTGGAAGTGGGAAAATATATCAATGGATTTTGTGGTAGGATTATTAAATACTTCTCAAGGTAATAATGATATTTGGGTTATTAATTATTGATTAACTAAATCTACACATTTACTTCCCATTCGAGATATAATGTCTCTAGATTATCTTTCTAGACTGTATCTAAAAGATATTGTTAGGTTACATAGAGTGCCTCTACCCATTATATCAAACCATAATCTCAGGTTCATATCCAATTTTTGGAAAGGAATTTAGAAGTTGTTGGGTACTGAATTAAATTTCAGTATATCTTTTCATCCTCAATCTGATGGAAATTCTAAGAAAATTATTCTGATCATGGAAGATATGCTTTGTTCTTACTCAATGGATTACCAGGGAAGTTGGGATCAACATCTTTCTTTGGTTGAGTTTTCATTCTAGTATACAGATTTTAACAACCCAATGTTTTTCTATGGAAATTCTTTTCTTATAAATATGTCATATAATCACATGAAATTAAAAAACAATGAACTAATAAGTACTATGTGACCTTTAAACATAATTTTGACACTTCTGTGTTTGGAATTTTGAAAATATGACATTCACGGTTGCGATTAGTAAGATGTTTGGAGTCTGATAAAACAAACTTATTTTTTGGTGAATAGTAACATACCATTATGAATAGTAATGTTACCCTTATGAATAGTGATATATTCTAATGAATATTAAACTTACCTATGATAGTATATAAATAAGATTCAAGTGAAAATATGATGTACCTATATTTTGGAATAAGTAAATAAATGTTTTAAAACTATTTTTTAGAATAAATTATGATATTAATTAATTATTAAATTAATCATATTTAAAAAATTATTTTTGAAAAATGGATTTCATTTTTGGATTCTATACATCGAAAAAAATTTAGGGTGATTTTTTGGTAATTTTTTGAAATACTTCAATTTTCAGGTGAATAGTAAAAATAGAGTTTTTCACATAACTGGTATATCTTAAATTGCATCTTTCATGATGTAATTATGAAATAAACTTTCTAGAAATTTATATTCGGTCATGTTCTATTTAATTTCATAAATTTTTCCCTAAAATACAATAAACTCAATTTCTAAACCTAAAAAGAACTTTCCAAAACCTAAAGTCAAAAAGTGATTTCCTAAAATATCATTTTCTCTTTCTTTTCACTTTCCTTTTAATAAATTAATGAATTTGAATTATAAATATGATTTAAAGTCTAAAACTAATTATATTATATTAATATATTATTTATGTTGTCAAAAAACTACTATCACAAGTCAAACATTTGATATATTATTTTATTTAATATTTTATTCTAAAAACACCCCCTCCTCAAGTATAAATAACCTCTCTCCCTCCCCTTGTAAAACCATTCCTCTAATACATTACTAAACCTAATATCTGCCCAAATTATCCCTCTCAAGACTCTTAGAATACTTAGGACGTTCTGGATCTCTCCAAATCCAATCACTAAGGGAGTTATAGTTTCATGCAAGAGAAGCTACACTAAAGAGAGAGTAAGACTCTATTAAATCTTCTCTCTTTTCTTCTATTTTTTTTCTTTTACCCTATCCCTTTCAAAAACTTATGATAAAAAATTTATTATCCAGTAATTTAACATTATATTAATGATTTTAACCTACTATAATTATCATATTAATGAAAAATATAAATTTCATACTTCCATTTCCCGTACTATCGACAATGTCCCGTTAAAGGTCGGTTAACCGTCTACGAAGACGTTGCCAAGATAATTATTATAAACACCTTAATGTATGGAAAATATGAATTATATATAATATATTAATATCATATTACATGTATTATATTCTTCTGAAACAAATTATACTAATTTATAAATTACATTTAATAAAAAGTGAAATTGTCGCAAGTTAAGAAATTTTTAAGTAAAATATGGTATCAAAACGCATCAATTTCATCAATGGAAATTATGAAATAAAATCCAATGAATATAATTGATAAATATTTTTATAAAATGAATATAATTAACTTTTATATCATTGTTTTAATAAACATAAATTTATTATTCAGGAGGCGCAGAAGAAACGAAATTAAGCGAAAATTAAGGTAAGAGATCCTCTCCGTTTCACTTTTATTCAAGATCGTCTTCTATGTTATGCCTTTTTATATGTAATTCCTAGTGATAGTGTATGATTATCCACCTCCCCCATACTTCCCTTATGATTTATAAGTGATTATAAACCCTGTTCTCTCTCATTAATCCCTCTTAAATACACCTGATACCATACTGGTGATCCTTAAGGAATTCTATCCAAACTGCCTTTATTCCTTCTAGTTGCTCTATATTTCTTTTTACCCCAATGAATTTGTCTTTTATTTTTATTTAAAACTTCTAAATGATGTTTATATGCTCCAAAATCTTGTTTCAAGATCCAACCCTCATTCTCTTTTGGGGAAATACATGCTTTTAAGTGATTCCCTCCTCGATACTTCCCAATAATCAAACTCGTTTTAAGGGAACTTACCAAATTTTTTACCCAACTTCAAGTGAACTATATTTTATATTTTAACCCACAATTGTCTTTATAAAATCATTCTTTTATCATGAAAACCTTCTTGTTTCACTTCTGGTTTTATATAAAATATTTTTCCCTTTTCTATTTTAAAATCTCTATGGTATTTTCCTTAAAACCGCACAGAAATGTTTTAATGCTAAAATTTCTCAAATACATTTCTTACATTTTGTCCCTTATTTTTGACATAACTTACCATGATATATACCTATTTTAATTTATGAACTTCCATTTATTCCTTTCTTTCATGGACACTTTCATGATATGCCTATTGGTTATGCTTTATGTCATGATTGTAATACCCAATTCTTTCCATGGGTAACCCTTATATTTATATATGATTGATTATGTATGATATGTTATGTGTAAAGTATATTCATGGACATATTAAGATGGGTTCACCTAGATAACACTCTAATGCATTGGGTAAATTTGAGTCTCATGAGACATTATGTGCGACAGTCTTGGCGGTTAGCCTTGGCTTGTGCTACTATGTGCAACGGTCTTAGCGGTTAGCCTTGGCTTATGATACTATGGGAAACGGTCTTTGAGGTTAGACTTGATTCATACTAAATTCATTTTTTATGTTTCTACCACATTTCTATGACTCCATGTTTATATGATCCCATGTTTATATATTATGATTCCATATGTTCTATGCTTTTGTTATCTTTATGTCATGCCTTCTAACCCAAGTGTTAAATCCTTATTCTTATGTATAATACCTTACTAGGCTTTTTAGATCATCCCTTTGTTCATGTTATCCCTAGGTTATCCTATGTAGATGTAAGGGCTCAAAGGATGTTAGAATTTTAGGTTTCGATCGCAGCAGAAGCTCGTGGGTGGATGTGCCCACTTGGCTTTTTGTCATTAGAAATGATCAATCTAGGATCAATACGATGATAAATGCCAGACTCCACAGATCGAATCATAGAAATAGACAAAGAGGAAGAATAGTCCCAGAACCAAAAAGGAGGATCATCATATGTTGGTTATAATTAATTTAATTAATTAACAAGAATTGCCTTGATGATATTCTTTCTTCGTTGATGTCTCTGGTCACGATCTGATGTGATCTGTCATTGCATCATAGAATCCAAGTGTAGGATTACTCTAGTGGTGATATACATGTGCTCCACATATCTCTGGATGTCTCCAAAGTAATCTCTAGGTGCTATCATGGAGAATCCTTTGTTTGTGTTGTCCTCCTTAGATCAGCTTGATCCGATGGAGGAGGAACTCTCTCAGTCTTGAGAGCGTTCTTGGAGGAAGGATTTCTTTAGTTCTTGAGATAATTCTTCATAATTTTTGTGCACAATGATTAGGGAAAAGTGTTGGGGTTGTGAGGATATTTATAATTGGTTTTGAGGTTATAGAGTTATGACAATAAATAAACGTGTTACGCATTTTATTTATTTCATTAACTCTTATTGAAAACCCCCATGTCGAATCATTAATTCCTTGACATGCACCCACGCTAATTATAATAAATATCATTTAATAAAATGATATTATTTCCTCAAAATCCTGACTGAAAAAACTACACAGTGTGTAATCATTAATACACGGTGTGTACTCGTTTTTCATTTCCTTTTCAAAATGAAAACTACACGGCGTGTACATTCAATGTACATAGTGTGTATATATTGTTTTCATTTTGTTCTTCCTCTAACATTAAAATTATTTTAGGCTTCCTTGAATAATTATTAAACCACATATGGGAATAATCTTTATTCTACTTGAGATACTTGGATACACTTAGTGTGTGACCCTCTAGGCCTCTTTCTCATTGGCATTAGGCGGGCTTGCCTAAAGTCCAAGATTATTATCTAGCAACGGGTAAAGGAACCCAAGAGAAAGAAGTTGACGTCGCATTGACGTGTCACCTCATACAAACACTTACCATATAATTTAATCCATTTGTCTTAATATCTCGAATCAAGCAGGTTTCATGCTAGTGCCATCAACCCATGTGCTCGGTTATTTTTTCTTTGACTTTAAAGAATTGAACTTGCCCATTACTCACCATGGACATGGATTTATTTAGGCTATATCAATTCCATAAAAGGGCCTGAGATATCTACTTTCATTATAGAATAGAAGGGACAAATCTTTTCTCGCATTATCTATTAATGTAGTATCACTTGTGATGCCCCCAACGTATCCTACCTCACTGCGAACAGTGTGTCATCACAGTTTTCATCAATAAATCTAAGTGTGTGAGTTGTAATACCCATTAATAATAATCTTAAAGTCTAAGAACCAATACACATGTCAATAGATAGGAACATCCAATGACACTATAAAATGTGGATTTCCTACTGGCGGGTCTTGTTCTCATAATATCCTCCTGGATATTACCAATTGCGAACACCATGAGAAGGTGACTCAAAGTTTTATGAGTCCTCACCCCTAATGGCCTGTATTATTTGTACCCCTCAAATAACATCATCCGGCCATAGAACATATATTCAAGAATAGTGTTATGGAACTTCCAGGTTCTCATCATAGCAGGGATCCTCTATGACCCTTTAATGCAATAGTTATCCTTAGGACATTATCACATGCATTTTCACATAGAAGAATAATAAAGATTTGATAAAGTGTTCATTAATGAATAAAGTAAAAAGTAGTTGGTTTTAGACCACCAACTCCAACAGACTCCCACTTGGAGTAGAGCCAACTGCTAACAACCTTTAACCCGCTATCTCTCACATGATATTCATGCTTCTAATGAGATAGGCCTTTAGTCATGGGGTCCACCACATTTTCTTCTGTGGACACTCTACTCACTACAACTTCACCCCTTTGATAGAAATACCTCAAGAGGTGATACTTCCAGAGTATATGTTTTGTCCGTTGATGTGACCTTGGTTCTTTTGAAAGAGCCACCGCTGCAGTATTATCACAATACAACGTGATAGGATCTTTACTGCTGGGAACCACATCAAGTTCCTAGAAAAAGTTTTGAATCCAGACAGCTTCCTTGGCTGCATCATAAGCCGTTATATATTTAGACTCTGTTGTAGAATTGGCGACAACTGGCTGCTTTGAACTCTTCCAACTCAGAGCTCCTCTATTGATACAGAAAACATATTCAGATTGCGACTTTAGATTGTTCTAATCTGTCTGAAAGCCAGAATCAGCATACCCTCTGATGAAAATATCCTCATCTCCTCCATACACCAAGAACATATCCTTAGTTCTTCTCAGATACTAAAGGATAGTCTTAACAGCAGTCCAATGTTGTTCTCCTAGATCTGCTTGATATATGCCTACCATGCTCAGTTCATAGGCAACATCAAGCCCGGTACATAACATGGCATACATGATGGATCCTTTAGTCGAAGCGTATGGGATCTTAATAATTCTATCTTTCTCCTATTGTGTCTGAGGACACATTTTATTAGAAAGATGTAGGCCATGTGACACTGGAACCAATCCTCTCTTGGATTGTTCCATACTAAATATATTTAGTATCTGGTCAATGTATGTACCCTGACTTAGTCCAAGCAGCCTCTTGGATCTATCATGAATGATTTTGATCCCTAGAATGTAGGCTGCTTCATCCATGTCCTTCATGGAGAAACACTTGTTCAACCAGTCCTTAACTGACTGTAAGACTAGTACATCATTTCCAATAAGCAATATGTCATCAACATATACTACTAGGATAACGAACGCATTCCCATTAAACCACTTATAAACACATGGCTCACATTCATTATTAATGAAACTGAATTCCTTTATGGCTTCATCAAATTGTATGTTCCATGACCTTGATGATTTCTTTAATCCATAAATAGATTTTTGTAACTTGCAAACCTATTTAGCTTCACCTGGTGTCACAAATCCTTCTAGTTGTGTCATATATACATATTCCTGAAGGTTCCAGTTAAGTAATTTTATTTTGACATCCATTTTCCAAATCTCATAGTCATAGTAAGTTGTTATGTCAAGTATGATTCTTATGGATTAAAACATGGCAACTGGAGAGAAGGTTTCATCATAGTCAATTCCTTGACTTTGTCTGAATCCTTTAGCCACTATCCTTTCTTTATAGGTGATAACTTGACCTTCCATGTCTAGTTTTCTCTTGAATAACCATTTGCATCTAACAAGCTTTACATCAACTAGCTCATCGACCAGAACCCAGACTTGGTTCTGATGCATAGAATCTATCTTAGAATTCATAGCTTCTAGCCATCTTACAGCTTTTGAGATTTCTACTACTTCCTTGTCAGAGATAGGTTCATCATTATCCAATAATAATAACTCACCATCCTCAGTGACTAGGAATCCAAATCTCTCTGGTTCCCTTAACTCTCTTGAGCTCCTACACAGTACTTGTGTTTCTGAAACCTCTTCCACGGGGAACTGTGGAACTTGTTCCTGTACCAACTCATGTGTATCTTGAGCATTAACTTCATCAAAGTCAATCTTTCTCCCACTATCGTTTTTGAGGATATGCTCCCTTTTAAGAAAGACATCTTGTCTGGCGATAGTCACTTTCTTGTCTGAAAGGTTATATGGGTAATATCCTTTCATTTCCTTGGGATATCCTATAAAGATAAACCTTGATCCCCAAGGTGCTAGTTTGTTTCCTAAGAAGGCCTTAAAAAATGCCTCGCATCCCCATACACATGTGTGCGACAAAATGGGTTTCTTTCTATTTCATAACTCAAAGGGAATTCCATTTGCCGCCTTAGTTGGCACTCGGTTTAATGTGTATGCTGCAGTTTTAATGCATATCCCCAAAAGGATAATGGAAGAATTGCATGACTCATCATCAACCTCACCATGTCCAACAAGGTGTGGTCCCTCCTTTCACTAACACCATTCCACTGTGGTTTATATGGATGAGTGATCTGAGATAGAATCCCAGACTTCTGTAGAAGATTTATGAACTATTGGTTTAGATATTCTCCACCTCAATCTGATCAAATCTTCTTTATCTTCTTACCAAGATGATTCTATACTTCATTCTTGAATTCCTTAAATTTTTATAAGGATTATAACTTATACCTCATTAATTAGACATAGCCATATCTACTCAAATTATTAGTAAAAGTTATGAAGTAATAATATACACCTCTAGCTTCTACTGGAAATGGTCCACACACATATGTGTGCACCAATCCTAGAAGCTCTATGGCCCTTTCACCTTGTCCACCGAAAGGCAGATTGGTCATTTTTCCTTGTAAATAAGCGTGACATCTATAAAGTGGTTTTATCTCAGTAGAGTCTAAATAGACATCTTGGCAGAGATTTTTCAAGCTCTTCTCATTTACATGACCTAGACGGTGGTGCCACAACTAGATGATGTATGAGTCATGTGATTCTATTTCGTTATCGATTACCAACACTTGGTTTTCATAATTTAATACCTATAAACCATTATTTAAATGTGCCATAACATAACATATGTTGTTCCTATAAAAGAGACAACCCTTATTTCCAAACTTGAAAATAAATCCATCCATATCCAAAAAAGATATAGAAATTATGTTCTTGGTAACACTAGGCACATAATAACAGTTATGTAAAACCAAAATCATCCCAGTCAGCAATGAGAGGTGTTAATTTCCAATGGCTAATGCAGCCAACCTTACACCATTGGCAGCTCAAATATCCACCTCTCCTCTGGAAATATTTCTAAATCTACTTGGTTCCTGCATTTGAATACATATGTGAGCCCCAAAAGATGTATCTAATACCCAATGTGTAGAAATGGAAAGATTGCACTCGATAACGAACACACCTTTAGTGTCCCCACGCTTCTGGGTGTAGTTCCTATTCTAGTGGCCTTGCTTTCCACATGAAAAACATACTACCTCCCATTCATTTCCCTACCTCTATATCTTCCCCTTCTTGGAGGGATGTCACTCGGGGGCTTCATACCGTTTATAAGTCTTTGGCTTATTTTCCTTGTCCTTCCTTTTCTTATTCACCATAAGGACTGCGGGTTTGTCACACCCCATGTCCTTATCTATCTGGAGAATTAAGTTCAAAAGTTCTGATAGACTCTTCTCATAGTTTCTCATGTTGTAGTTAACAATAAAGTTAGAGAAGGTCTTGGTCAGTGATGATAGGATGAGATTTTGTACGCAACTCATTCAGGAACTTAATCCCTAATATGCCCAAGCATTCAATGTAGCCAATAATCTTGACTACATGAGGCCCAGATAGCGCAGACTCTCCAAGCTTAGTTGTAAAAAAAGCGTTGGAGATCTAATATCTCTCATGTCTCGCCTTCTCTTGGTAGAGATCCTTAAGGTGATACACCATACTATATGCATCCATGTTTTCGTGTTGCTTCAAGAGCTCATTAGACATGGACGATAGCATGAAACACTGTACATCTGTGGAATCATCCATGCATTTCATATAGATAGAAAATTTCTCATCACTGACCTCTTTCCTAAGCACAATTGGAATAGGCTCTTCCAGCACATATAATTTCCTCTCATGGTGAAGGATGACACATAAACGACTCTGCCACTCTTGGAAATTAGTGCCGATGAGAAGGTTTTCCTTTCTTGAGTATGGTTCACAATGATATGTTTGAAGTCATTTTCTTGTATTTTCTATAAATTAAGATGAGAAAAAGGTTCAGTACTTTATTATGATAAAACTGAGACAAATAAATAAATTAATACTTATTAGTCTCCCACTATTTTATCGAAATACAATATCCCTCACCATTGACTTCAGAATATTCTATTGCCCGAATATTCTAGTGGAAAGGATCTATATTGCCCTTCGCATTACCCCAAATAGGGTTGGTCAAGCAACTTGAAGGGTTTTAGGCAGGCATTCCAAATGCCAACTGCATTAACTTGCAACTCCTTGATCCGTTGAGTGGACTCCCTAATCCTGAAATACTTTTGGATTTCCTCAACCTTTGCCTCTTGGTCACACAAAGTCCTACTATGGCAGTCAACCCTTGATGTGAACCAAGTCACGTCAACCCAAAACCTTGAATTATAATTCCTAGATAATTGAAAGCACCCCAACTAGGGTTGGTCAAGCACTTTGAACTATGGTTCGATTCTAACTAAGATTATGGAAGGCTATACCGACTTAATATTTATTTGAGGGGTTTTATCCTTATACATAAATTTCCATTTTATTATATTTTATTACATGCTTTTTAATATTAAGTGGTATATACTTAAGTGATTAACCATGTCTAAGATAATATTTTACTCATAAGACGGTCTTATTTTAGTTCCATCTTGCATGCTTGTTTAATTCATTAATTGTGTTATTGTGACAACCCACCCACAATAAATAAACCATGCAACTGAAAATAAAAATGGTATGATCAAGATCTTTTTCTATTGGTTAGTGTTGGGAAAAAATCCCTCAAGGCATCATTGAAGCATTTTTGAGGTGATTGTGTTTGTTGACAGTGGGCCTCCATGTTTTGTTTGTTGATAAAGTAGACCATGGTGTATAAGTGTGTTGAAAAAGGGAGATTAAATAGTTATTTGTTGGGTTCAAGGGATGATTTTAACAATCCATGACTTATTGAAGAACATAGACAAAGGAATGGATGATCTGGAGGCGGTACAAAAAGAGAAGATACAAGGTGGTGCTGTTTTCCAGTGTTTGCCAAATTTTTGGGCCTGAAAATCGGAAAATGGAGAGATGCGTTTTTGGAAAAGGGAGGAGCATGAAAAATATGAGTGGTGCACGAAAAAATAATTTGTTTTGAAAAAAATCAGCGTGGTGCATGAAAAATATAGTGGCGCGCAAAAAATTAGTGGGGTGCATGAAATATCAGCGCGGTGCGCGGAAAAATCAAGTGTTGCGCGAAAAATTTGCGCCGTGCACGAAAAAGGAGAGCGGTGCATGAAATAAAGGGATGAAGTTTTTCACGCAAGAGGTGTTTCGAGGTCTGAAGCTTGAAAATTGGCAAATTCATGAGGGGCGCAAAAATATTGGAGCCGTGCGCAAAAAATGGCGTTGCGCGGAAGATGTGTTTTTCGCGCTCGAAGAGAATTACGCGCTCAAGGAGGGTTTTTTGCACGGGGTCTATTTTGCCTATAAATATGACGTGACCCCCCTTATTCAAAAATAGCTCAAGAAATAGCAAGTATCCGAGCTTTGGTGCGCGAAATTGGAGTGCACAAGGGAGTTACGCGAACACAATAAGTTTACGCGTAAAAACTATTGCGCGTAAAATAATCCGTTGTGCGTAAAATGGGTGTTGTGAGAAAAGGGGATTTCATACAAAAGCAAAAAATTACGCGCAAGGTAGTATAGAGGCTGTGCGTAAAAATTTTTGGTGGCGCATAAAAGAGGAGTTGCGCAAAAATTGTATTTCGTGCAAGGCAAGGAAATTACGTACAAGGTGTCGTAAGGGCTGCGCGTAAAAATTGGGGTTGCCTGGTACATCCGGTGTAAAGTTATATTCATCTGTAGGTGAAAGTTGAACGTCAACAGAGCATCTATCAACAGTTAAAGATGCATATTTCATTAGTGACAATTAAGAGACCTACAGGTCTATAAACTGTGAGTGGATCTTCTGAAGAAGTAGTGAGCACACTTCAGTTGAGAGAGAAATGAGCTTTCATATTGTGAGTGGTTGTAAACCAGGAGGGACAGTGAGTTCACTTTGAACTTGTAAACAGCAGTGCGCTTATAGTGGATTTGGTATATTGGCACATTGTCAGTGTATGCTCCTTGGACGTAGCCCAGTGAGGGTGAACCAAGTAAAAATCATTGTGTCTCGTGCATGATTTAATTGTTTTCTATGATTTGCTACGTGAACGAGAGAGAAAATAGTTTTTCTTAACAGTGAAACAAGATCAAGAGGGGTAGTTATTTTAATCTGTCATACCCTGATTCACCCCCCCCCCTCTCTCAGGGTATCTAACCTAGTTTACCTAACAGTTAGTTTATCTAGTGGTTGATAAATTAACCCAAGACCTAGGGGAGAAACACCTTGAACCTTTCAAGTTCGTGTTTACAGCTTTCCACCTGTCCACATTTGTATCTCCTTGGATTGGTTTCACATTGGTGCCTAACTTAAGACACCTCCACTAGCTTGGGAGCTCCTTCCATTACATATGCATTTATCTCACATGCAGGTGAGGGGGAAAAAAGGAATTTTACATGAAAATTACCTTGGGCTCGCAGGCCCTACATATTAATGAGGAGAAATCTCACAGGCCAAAAAATTTAAATAAATTAATTAAAAGAAACCATTCACATACAAAGGTCTTTGTCACGACCCGCCCTCGGGGCCCATTCCGTGACTACCCCAAGCCCGCCTTCCATAGGCCAGGGGCTGGCGACTAGCACCAAGGCGTAAATCCCAACAAAAAGGGAAGGCATTGCCTTTGAAAAGTAAACAAGCACCACAGAGTAAGCAAGCGGAAAAGTAAACACTAAGTAAAAACTGTACAAGCTGTGCTGAAAGTAAAAGGGGGCAGAAATACAAGCCCAACTGTAAAGTACAACTGAAAGGAAAAACAGCAACTGAAAGGAAAAACTGCAGCGTCGAGCCGTCCTCTGGAAGTCCCACCTGAAGGGTGGGTACAGATAGTCTCCACTGCTCCTCGGGTCCACCTAACCGCTCCGAATACATCCCGCCCAGTGGTCCACCTCCAGGTACTGTCCTGCTCCGCACGCCTCCTCCACGATCAGCGTTGTCCGTCGTCTGCAACCAACACCACGAAGTGCGGGCATAGCCCATGCAGGGGTGAGTATAAGCTACTCAGTAGGGACCCCGAGACCCCCGAAGGTCTCCCGAAATCCACAAAGGATAAGTCACGAAGGAGAGATACAAACACGAAGTAACATCTGACACGGCTTAGGTATATGCCCATACATATACCTAAGTCATCAATTCCCCGATCGGCTCCAACGTCTGAGCCCTAGCACAACCCAGTCCACACAGGAAAGCAACACGCATACCCACTCAGGATAGAACAACACAATCCACAAAGGAGAGTAAACAGTAAATCCACACAGGATAGCTCAACACAATCCACAAAGAAGAGAAACACAAGATTCAGCTCACACAGGTATACTTCTTCGGATGACGATAAATATGATCACTGAACCATCTAAGTCGTCGGACCCACGAAGGATCGATAGGTACTAACCTTGCAGTGACCCACACAGGATCGGACCCACACAGGATCGGGCCCACGCAGGACCTGCAGGAGTTGGCTCACACAGAACCGCTGAGTGTAGACCCACACAGGATCGGACCCACACAGGATCGGGCCCACACAGGACCGGTAGGAGTTGGCTCACACAGAACCGCTGAGTGTAGACCCACACAGGATCGGACCCACACAGGATCGGGCCCACACAGGACCGGGCCCACGCAGGACCTGTAGCACTGATCCACGTAGGATCGCTGAGTGCAGTAGTCGTTGCAGTCCGCTGAGGATCTCTGCACAGTCGTCGCCGCAGTCCACTGAGGATCTCTGCACGGTCGTCGTCGGAGTCCACGGAGGATCTCTGCACAGTCGTCGCCGCAATCCACTGAGGATTTATGCACGGTCGTCGCTGTCGAAGTAGCAGTCGCAGCCAGCCTAGGGTTCTCGCACACAGCAAGCTCGTTCGGGAGGGTCCGCTCCACGAGCCGAGAGGCTGATACATCAACTGACACAAAGTCCGAAGTTGATGTATCCAAAAGTTCCGTATCGACAACAGGAACTCAACGTCGCAGACGGCGCGTCAATCGGACGCCCGGTCTGAGAGATATTGGCATTTTCGTTCCAGGGGCCCGGTTGGTTTTTAAGGCAAAACCAACCCGACCGCACTCCACCTACGTCCGAACCTCAGGCGGAGTATTCCAAAAGATCCGTCTCACTTAGAGGAATTCAACAAAGCTGACGGCACGTCAATCGGACGTCTGTAGCTCAAGATATGAGCGTTTCCGCTCCGAGGGCCCGGTTGGTCTCGTGTACGAACCAACCCGGATGAACTCAAAGTATTCCGAAACCTTGAGTGTGATATACCGAAACGACCGTCTCGATCCAAGGATCACGTTTCCGCTGACGGCGAGTCGTTTGGAGGCATGAAGCTCAAGTTACGGGCATTTGAACGAAAACGTACAAAGAAGGGGGGTACGGGCCCGGGCCGACCAGGCCCGACCCCCCCCCCCCCCCCCTGGGTCGGCCCGAACCGGGTCGACCCGACCCGGTTGGACCGGTCCGGCCCGGCCAGGGCGCGGCCCGGCCGGTCGGACCGGCCTGGCTCGGCTCGGCCGAGCGGCCGAGTGCCGCGGGCGTTGACCCGCGGCCTGAGAAAGTCGCGGCCCGCGTGGGCCGCGCTGGCGAACCGCGGACGTGGCTGAGCCGCGTCCCGCCTGGGCGAACCGGACCCGTGCGGCCGTGGGTCCGTTGGCCGCCGCCGCCGTGGCTTCATCCGTGGCGGCCTCGTCCGGCGGCGCGCCGGGGTGGCGGCGCTCCGGTGGCCCGTTTTCCTTCCCGTCTGCGCCGTTGCTCCTCCCGGGATCCGTTCTTTACTGCGGGATCGTCAAACAACCGCTGCGGCACGTTCCGTCGTCGTCCGTAAAATCCGCACAAAACGAAGAACGGCGGAGGGTCGTCGGGCCGTGTTCGTTTGGCCCGCACCCTCCGCGTTAGAGATAAACAACCGGGAGAAATTTATTCCACACAGGAAACAACAATTTTTAATAAGATTAAAAATTGTTCACAAAACGGTTCTTTAATTTCTTTAAAGAAATATTGACGGGAATAAATTAAAAAGGGGTAATTCCCATATTATAAAATCCCTACCTCGTCGATCGTCGCGCGCGGGCGTTCTTCGCGGAAAAGATCGTCGCGGAAGAGAGGGATCGTCGCGTCGGCACGGGGAGGCGTCGCGTCGTCGCGGAATCCGGTGTTGAGTCGGCGAGCTCAACGAACCAAGAACAACAGATTTAAATTATTAATATTTAAATCTGTGTTTCGATTAAAACCAATAGAAAAGAACTTGAGAGGAAAATCCGACATCACTCACCTCAAACGGTCGGTGATCGGAGATCGGAGCGTGGAAGAACGTCTCGGACGGAAGCGTCGTCGATTTCCGGGTTCGGCGTTCTTCGCGTTCTTCGCGTTCTTCGCGTTCTTCGCGTTCTTCGCGAGGGAGAAGAAGAAACAAGAATCCTCTCAAATCTTCTCAAAAGATTTTGGGTTGGTCTTATTTTATTAATATGCCAACACACGAAACAGGTTAAGAAACGATTGAATTAATTCGTTGAATTAATTCAACGAAAGAAACAGGCCATTTAATTCACGAAATAAACAGCCCATTTAATTCACGAAAGAAACAGCCCAATTAAATGGTCTGTTAAGAATTTAGAGAACGCGTCAGTTGACTTTCATTAAGACGTGTTTTCACGGGTGCGTTTCTTAGAGGAAAGAAACGGCGGGGCTCGTGCGGGCCCCACCTCACAAATATCCTACCAAGGGGGTAGGATATTTCTCGATAGCATCCTATCCAGTTCAACTCAGTTCAAGCCGCCTTTAAGTGGCTTCCAAGTGGCTTAAGTGAAATAAAATAAAGTTGTCGCAAAATTATTTTATTTCTTAACTTTAAGCCCGAAAATTAAAAACAATACCCGAGAAAACGCAACTCTGGAAGAGGCGTTTCTAAGTGAAAACCGGCGCTGTGATTTCATCGGTGCCCTCAGAATTCGATTCCGGGCACCGGTTCAAAAGTTAGAAAAACCCGCTCGTCCGTTCACAGAACGTACCCGAGCCAAACTTCGGAAAATGATTCCGGGCACACCGGGCCTCAGAATCAGGTGCCGTCAGAAACTGCGCTCTTGTAAAATTCCAAAGAAAATTAAGAAAAAAATTTCCTTGAAATTTACGGGTCTTTACATTACTCCCACCTCAGGACTTTACGTCCTCGTAAAGATACATCAAAAACTAGGGAAACAAATGTGGGTACTGAGCACGCATCTGAGCCTCCCGCTCCCAAGTGCTCTCCTGGAGGTTCCCGTGCTGCCATCTGATGCGCACAAGAGGAATCGATCGCCCACGTAGGACCCGCTCCTGTCAATCCTCTATCTCCACTGGGACCTCCGTAAAAGTCACTCCATCATCCACGTCTAGCTCCCCATAGTCAATGATGTGTGTCGGGTCGTGCACGTATCTCCTCAGCTGGGATACGTGGAAGACGTCGTGCACCCGGTGCAAATGAGGTGGCAGAGCCAGACGATAAGCCACCTCGCCAACCCTGCTGAGGACCTGTAAGGGTCCGATGAAGTGTGGAGACAACTTGCCGCCTCGGCCAAATCTCCTCAAACCACGTCGAGGTGAGACCCGCAAGAAGACGTGGTCGCCATCCTCGAACTTTAGTGGCCTCCGCCTCCTGTCAGCATATGACTTCTGCCGGCTCTGTGCTGTCCTTATCCGCTCCTGGATGACCTGGACCTTCTCTGTCATGGCCCGGACCATCTCTGGTCCCACAAGTGCTGACTCCCCAGGGTCTGTCCAGCACAAAGGGGATCTGTAAGGCCTGCCGTACAACGCCTCGTAGGGTGCCATCCCGATGGTGGAGTGGTAGCTGTTGTTGTACGCAAACTCTACCAAGGGTAGGTGGTCCTCCCAGCTGTGACCAAAGTCGAGGACACATGCGCGTAGCATGTCCTCGAGAGTCTGAATGGTCCTTTCCGTCTGACCATCCGTCTGAGGGTGAAAGGCGGTGCTCAGACGTAGTCGCGTCCCGAACGCCTCCTACAACCCCTTCCAAAGCCGGGAAGTAAAACGACCGTCCCGATCGGAGACGATAGTCGATGGCACACCGTGAAGTCGTACAATCTCCTGAACGTAGAGACGCCCCAAGCTCTCCACTGAGCCCTGCTCTCGGATGGGCAAGAAGTGTGCCGACTTGGTGAGTCGGTCAACAATCACCCAGATGGAGTCGTGACGTCTGGAAGTGTGTGGAAGTCCAGTCACGAAGTCCATAGATATCCCGTCCCACTTCCACTCCGGGACCTCCAAGGGTTGTACCAAGCCTGCTGGTACTTGATGCTCTGCCTTCACCTGCTGGCAGGTGAGGCACCGTGAAACGAACTCTGCCACAGCCTTCTTCATGCCCGGACACCAGTGCTGTCGCCTGAGATCCTGGTACATCTTCGCCACTCCAGGATGTACCGCCAAAGGAGAAGTGTGAAACTCTCTCAGAACCTCCTCTTGTAAAGCGACTGGTACCAAGGTACGACCTCTGAAAAGGACATCGTGCTCTGCTCCAAGGGAGAAACCATCAGGTGCCTGTCCCGAGGATATCTGTGCACGCCGTGTCTCACAGTCAGCGTCCCCACGCTGTGCCTCTCTGACCCGCTGAAGAAGTGGAGGAGAGACTGTGAGAGACTGAAGGAAGGCTGCTCCGTCTCTATCCACGAAGGATATCTGCAAAGCGGCTAGCTGATCTGTCGCCTCCTCAAGTAGTTGGATGCCCGTCCTCCTGCTGAGGGCATCAGCCACCACGTTCCCCTTCCCAGGAGTATAGACTATCTCAAAGTCATAGTCCTGGAGAAACTCGAGCCATCGCCGCTGTCTCAGGTTCAGGTCCTTCTAAGAGAAGATGTACCTGAGACTCTGGTGGTCAGAAAAGACTGTGAAGCGCTCGCCCATCAGGTAGTGTCGCCATGTCTTCAGGGCAAAGACCACTGCTGTCAACTCCAAGTCGTGGGTAGCGTAGTTCTGCTCATGAGCCCTCAACTGACGTGATCCATAGGCAATCACGGCCCGTTCCTGCATCAGGACACACCCGAGTCCGGTCCCTGATGCATCGCAGTAGACTACGTATCCAACTCCCTCCTCAGGCAACCTCAAGATAGGTGCGCTGGTCAACCTCTGCCTCAGCTCCTAGAAGCTCTGCTGACATCTGTCTGACCACACGAAGGGTTTCCCCTTCTTCGTCAACGCTGAGAGTGGGGCCGCAACTCTGGAGAAGTCCGGCACAAATCTCCGATAGTATCCGGCTAGGCCCAAGAAACTCCGCACCTCTGTCACGCTCTTGGGTGGCTCCCAAGCTAGCACTGCCTCGATCTTCACGGGATCCACTGCAACTCCCGCCTCAGAAATGACGTGCCCCAAGAAGTGGACCTCACGTAACCAGAACTGACACTTCGAGAGCTTTCCATAAAGCTGGTGCTCTCAGAGTGTGTCTAGTACAACACGCAGGTGGTAGGCGTGCTCCTCCTCCGTCGTCGAGTACACCAAAATGTCGTCGATGAAGACCACGACAAATCGATCGAGGTATGGCTGGAAGATCCTGTTCATGAGGCTCATGAACACTGCTGGAGCGTTGGTCACGCCGAAAGGCATAACCAAGAACTCATAGTGGCCATACCGACACCTGAAGGCCGTCTTCTGCACATCCTCGTCTCGAACTCTAAGCTGATGATAGCCTGACCTGAGGTCTATCTTTGAGAACCACCGTGCTCCCTTGAGCTGGTCGAAGAGGTCATAAATCCTGGGTAGCGGATACTTGTTCCTCATTGTCACCTGATTCAGGCGACGATAATCGACACACAGTCGCAAGCTCCCGTCCGCCTTCTTGGCGAACAAAATCGGGGAAGCCCAGGGCGAAACACTGGGTCGGATGAACCCCTTTCCCTGCAAGTCCTCCAACTGTACCCGCAGCTCTCGAAGCTCAGCGGGAGCCATCCGATATGATGGAGTGGATATCGGGGCTGTCCCGGGGTACAGGTCAATATAAAATTCTACCTCTCTGCGAGGAGGTAGTCCTGGAACATCGTCGGGAAAGACGTCCGTGTACTGATCCACCACTGCAGGAAAACTGGGACTCCGCACGTCAACTGCTCCCAGGATGAGGCTAGCCAACTGATGAGTGATGGGCTGACCTCTCCTCTGCGTGAGTCCATCCTATGCTGCTAAGGCTCCATTCTCGCCGGTGAAGGTGAACCTGCTCCCGTCGGTGCGCACACATCGCACCTTGCGCCTAATGCAGTCAATCTGAGCATGGACCGTAGATAACCAATCCATGCCCAGGATGACGTCATAAGGCCTCGACGCCGCTACAAGAAGATTCCAGCCGAAGCTCTTGCCTCCTAGAGTAAGCTCACACTGCCGGCACCAGTGCGTAATCGTCGAGTCTGCTCCTGTAGGAGTCTCTAGCCGTAAGGATCGAGCCAACGGCTCTGTCGGAATCTCCGAGCTCCGAACAAGGGCAGTGGCTATGAAAGAGTGACTCGCTCCTGTGTCTATCAGAACTGCAGCAAGGGTGGAATAGACACAGATCGTACCTCGAATCATCTCTGGCGCACCGTGGTCGTAGGCCTCCGCTGCCTGGAGCTGAGCCTGTCTCTGCCCGCCACCTCCCTGTGGTCGGGGCGGGCCTCCTGGTGGTGGTGGTGGCAGATCCTCAAAGCGTTGCCCACCACCTGCTGCTCGGCCAGCTCCTCTGCCTCGTCCGCCTCCTCCCTGCGGACCGCCACGGTCGACCCTCTGCCTCTGCCTGGGTGGTCCCTCCACCGTCTGCCGACCCTCGGTACGACGGGTCGGGCAGTCACGAGCCATGTGGCCCTGCCCGCCGCACTCGTAGCACTGTCTGCCTCTCGGAAGGCTGGCTCCGGGCTGGGTGCCCTGCACTGCTGATCCAGTGTCCCGAGGTCGCCTGCCGGAAGGTCTGGTCCGCCTGGAACCCCGAGTCATCCGCTGGCTACCAGCTGCCGAAGACTCCGCTATCTGCCGCCCTGCGGTAGGTCTCGTTGTGGACTCAGCCAGGAAGCTCTCGATCAGGAGGGCTCGCTCCAGTACTCCAGCCTGGGTCGGGATGCTGAGGGAGATCAGCGATGCCCTGATCTCGTGTCTCAATCCCTGCTCGAAGGTCCGGACCCGGAAGAAGGGGTCTCGTACCATGTCTGTCGAGTAGTGAGATAGGTCGGTGAACCTCGCCGCGTACTGAGCGACCGTCAAGCTGCCCTGCCGCAGCTGAAGAAGCTCCTGGATGCGCACCGCACGGAGGGTGTCCGGGACGAACTCTGAGCGGAAGAGGCTCTCGAAGTCCGTCCAGATGAGGGTGGCCTCATCGTGTACCTGGAGCATCAGGCTCCACCAGCGTCCGGATGCTGCGTGCAGTAGGCTCGCCGCGAGGATCACCATGAGGTCTGCTGGTGTCCTCACTAGCCTGAAAACTCGGACGACCGCCTCCAGCCAGTCCTCGGCTGCCTGGGGGTCCGACTCCCCATGGAACCTGGGTGGTCGCTGGTGCTGGAACTCGTGCAGAGCTCCGAGGCGTCGTGCGTCGTCAGCTGCCAGTGCTGGAAGCATCGGGGGCTCGGCGGGTAAAGGTACCGCCGGTGCCTCTGCTGTCAACGGGCCCTGTACCGAGGCCTCGTCGCTCGGCGGGCTGTCGTCGCGCACTACTCTAGGAACCCTAGCTGGCTGCTGTCGTCGTGCCATCCTGAAAAGGAAACAAGTATGCCACGGTCAGAACAGTATACCTGGTGAGCTGACACAAGTAATCACAAAGAAAACTTGAAACACACATGCAATCAATGTTTTCGTGCATTAAGTCGGAAATCAGAAGTCAGGGTCCTGGTGTATGGATACGTCGGTCGCCGCACCAACACTGGACTCCCTGGACTGATAACCACACTCAATACGCTAAACACTATTTCTTCACATAGAAGAAAGATCAGAGTCTGCGGTAGAACCGACCCCCTTTGATACCAATTTGTCACGACCCGCTCTCGGGGCCCGTGCCGTGACTACCCCAAGCCCGCCTTCCATAGGCCAGGGGCTGGCGACTAGCACCAAGTCGTAAATCCCAACAAAAAGGGAAGGAATTGCCTTTGAAATGTAAACAAGAACCATAGAGTAAGCAAGCGGAAAAGTAAACACTAAGTAAAAACTGTACAAGTTGTGCTGAAAGTAAAAGGGGCCAGAAATACAAGCCCAACTGTCAAGTACAACTGAAAGGAAAAACAGCAACTGAAAGGAAAAACTGCTGCGTCGAGCCGTCCTCTGGAAGTCCCACCTGAAGGGTGGGTACAGATAGCCTCCACTGCTCCTCAGGTCCACCTAACCGCTCCGAATACATCCCGCCCAGTGGTCCACCTCCAGGTACTGTCCTGCTCCGCACGCCTCCTCCACGATCAGCGTTGTCCGTCGTCTGCAACCAACACCACGAAGTGCGGGCATAGCCCGTGCAGGGGTGAGTATAAGCTACTTAGTAGGGACCCCGAGACCCCCGAAGGTCTCCCGAAATCCACAAAGGATAAGTCACGAAGGAGAGATACAAACACGAAGTAACATCTGACACGGCTTAGGTATATGCCCATAGATATACCTAAGTCATCAATTCCCCGATCGGCTCCAACGTCCGAGCCCTAGCACAACCCAGTCCACACAGGAAAGAAACACGCATACCCACGCAGGATAGAACAACACAATCCACAAAGGAGAGTAAACAGTAAATCCACACAGGATAGCTCAACACAATCCACAAAGGAGAGAAACACAAGATTCATCTCACACAGGTATACTTCTTCGGATGACGATAAAGATGATCACTGAACCATCTAAGTCGTCGGACCCACGAAGGATCGATAGGTACTAACCTTGCAGTGACCCACACAGGATCGGACCCACACAGGATCGGGCCCACGCAGGACCTATAGGAGTTGGCTTACACAGAAACGCTGAGTGTAGACCCACACAGGATCGGACCCACACAGGATCGGGCCCACACAGGACCGGTAGGAGTTGGCTCACACAGAACCGCTGAGTGTAGACCCACACAGGATCGGACCCACACAGGATCGGGCCCACACAGGACCGGGCCCACGCAGGACCTGTAGCACTGATCCACGTAGGATCGCTGAGTGCAGTAGTCGTCGCAGTCCGCTGAGGATCTCTGCACAGTCGTCGCCAAAGTCCACTGAGGATCTCTGCACGGTCGTCGTCGGAGTCCACGGAGGATCTCTGCACAGTCGTCGCCGCAGTCCACTGAGGATCTATGCACGGTCGTCGCTGTCGAAGTAGCAGTCGCAGCCAGCCAAGGGTTCCCGCACACAGCAAGCTCGTTCGGGAGGGTCCGCTCCACGAGCCGAGAGGCTGATACATCAACTGACACAAAGTCCGAAGTTGATGTATCCAAAAGTTCCGTATTGACAACAGGAACTCAACGCCGCAGACGGCGCGTCAATCGGACGCCCGGTCTGAGAGATATTGGCATTTTCGTCCCAGGGGCCCGGTTGGTTTTTAAGGCAAAACCAACCCGACCGCACTCCACCTGCGTCCGAACCTCGGGCGAAGTATGCCAAAAGATCCGTCTCACTTAGAGGAATTCAACAAAGCTGACGGCACGTCAATCGGACGTCCGTAGCTCAAGATATGAGCGTTTCCACTCCGAGGGCCCGGTTGGTCTCGTGTACGAACCAACCCGGCCGAACTCAAAGTATTCCGAAACCTTGAGTGCGATATACCGAAACGACCGTCTCGATCCAAGGATCGCGTTGCCGCTGACGGCGAGTCGTTTGGAGACATGAAGCTCAAGTTAAGGGCGTTTGAACGAAAACGTCCGAAGAAGGGGGGTACGGGCCCGGGCCGACCAGGCCCGACCCCCCCCCCCCCCCCCCCCCCGCTGGGTCGGCCCGAACCGGGTCGACCCGACCCGGGTCCGACCCGGTTGGACCGGTCCGGCCCGGCCAGGGCGCGGCCCGGCCGAGCGCCGCGGGCGTTGACCCGCGGCCTGAGAAAGTCGCGGCCCGCGTGGGCCGCGCTGGCGAACCGCGGACGCGGCTGAGCCGCGTCCCGCCTAGGCGAACCGGACCCACGCGGCCGCGGGTCCGTTGGCCGCCGCCACCGCGCCGGCAACCCGCGCCGCCGGCAGCTTCCGCGGGCCGCCGACGTCGCTCCGGTGGCCCGTTTTCCTTCTCGTCTGCGCCGTTGCTCCTCCCGGGATCCGTTCTTTACTGCGGGATCGTCAAACAACCGTTGCGGCACGTTCCGTCGTCGTCCGTCAAATCCGCACAAAACGAAGAACGGCAGAGGGTCGTCGGGCTGTGTTTGTTTTGCCCGCACCCTCCGCGTTAGAGATAAACAACCGGGAGAAATTTATTCCACACAATAAACAACAATTTTTAATAATATTAGAAATTGTTCACAAAACGGTTCTTTAATTTATTTAAAGAAATATTGATGGGAATAAATTAAAAAGGGGTAATTCCCATATTATAAAATCCCTACCTCGTCGATCGTCGCGCGCGGGCGTTCTTCGCGGAAAATATCGTCGCGGAAGAGAGGGATCGTCGCGTCGGCGCGGGGAGGCGTCGCGTCGTCGCGGAATCCGGTGTTGAGTCGGAGAGCTCAACGAACCAAGAACAACAGATTTAAATTATTAATATTTAAATCTGTGTTTCGATTAAAACCAAAAGAAAATAACTTGAGAGGAAAATCCGACATCACTCAACTCAAACGGTCGGTGATCGGAGATCGGAGCGTGGAAGAACGTCTCGGACGGAAGCGTCGTCGATTTCCGGGTTCGGCTTTCTTCGTGTTCTTCGCGTTCTTCGCGTTCTTCGTGAGGGAGAAGAAGAAACAAGAATCCTCTCAAATCTTCTCAAAAGATTTTGGGTTGGTCTTATTTTATTAATATGCCAACACACGAAACAGGTTAAGAAACGATTGAATTAATTCGTTGAATTAATTCAACGAAAGAAACAGGTCATTTAATTCACGAAAGAAACATCCCATTTAATTCACGAAAGAAACAGCCCAATTAAATGGTCTGTTAAGAATTTAGAAAACGCGTCAGTTGACTTTCATTAAGACGGGTTTTCACGGGTGTGTTTCTTAGCGGAAAGAAACGGCGGGGCTCGTGCGGGCCCCACCTCACAAATATCCTACCAAGGGGGTAGGATATTTCTGGATAGCATCCTATCCAGTTCAACTCAGTTCAAGCCGCCTTTAAGTGGCTTCAAGTGGCTTCCAAGTGGCTTAAGTGAAATAAAATAAAGTTGTCGCAAAATTATTTTATTTCTTAACTTTAAGCCCGAAAATTAAAAACCACACCAGAGCAAACGCAACTCCGGAAGAGGCGTTTCTAAGCGAAAATCAGCGCTGCGATTTCATCGGTGCCCTCAGAATTCGATTCCGGGCACCGGTTCAAAAGTTAGAAAAACCCGCTCGTCCGTTCACTGAACGTACCCAAGCCAAACTTCGGAAAATGATTACGGGCACACCGGGCCTCGGAATCAGGTGCCGTCAGAAACTGCGCTCTTGTAAAATTCCAAAGAAAATTAAGAAAAAAATTTCCTTGAAATTTACGGGTCTTTACAGTCTTGGTTTATCTCATGATCATCCATACATGCAATGATATTTACACATAAATAAAACTAGCATTCAATTCATTAATCATTCTTGTTTAAGATAAATCACACTCGAATCAATTAATTATCATTAATTAATCAATCCTTTTATCTTAAATTATTTTTATGAATTTCCTTGAGATTCTCATCCATCATAATTTTAAACAAATAAATTCATTTAAAATTATCTTTGTACGTAACTTGTACCTTGGAGGCAACCCGGTGAATTCCCATTTACGCATATATTAAATTAAACACATATATATAAAACACTTATCATGTGTTGTGCCACAGCTTTACACCTGCACTATGGTACACATCTCAAGGGTTTTTATAATATATTAATAAATTTTAGTAAATCTTCATAATTTGGATGAGTACACGACGTGTAGTTCCGACTAAACGGCGTGTACTTTTGTTCACCGTCCATCTGAAGTACATGCCCAGGGACACGGCGTGTTTTTGTACTTTGGAAATTTTCAGAGTACACAGCGTGTTCAGTGGGATACATGTCGTGTAGTTTCTGTGTTACACAGTTTCTGGCTGGGCATGCCGTGTACAGGGTACACGGTCTAACCCTAACTTGAAGGGATTACACGTCGTGTTCAGTGGACCACACGGCGTGTAATCCAGAAACTGTGTGCCACTTGTTCCTAGTCAACACATGGTGTCATTTATGACTTAGGTATGATCCATTTACACGGCATGATTTGGCGGATTAGTCCAATGCATTGAACCTAGACTACATGGCATGTACTTCTGAATACATGCTGTGTATTCTGGTGTTGTACGACCAGGAACGTTTGGAACCTCCGGATGAGATCCTCTATTTTATTTTAATCAAAATTAAAAGAAAAATTTGTTTCTGTAAGGTGAACGAGAAATGAGAGAGGATGAACAGATCTCGAGATTCATATTTAAAGAAAAATTAACTTGAATTTAAACAACTAAATTATTAAATGCGTAAATCACCAATGAAAAACTAAATAATTATAATCAATGATATGACTCCCTCTGATACCACTTGTAGGTTCCGAGCGTAATGGAAGCTCGTGGGTAGATGTGCCCACTTGGATTTTTGTCATTAGAAATGATCAATCTGGGATCAATACGATGATAAACACCAGACTCCGCGGATTGAATCACAGAAATAGACAAAGAAGAAGAATAGCCCCGAAACCACAAAGGAGGATCATCATATGTTGGTTATAATTAATTTAATTAATTAACAATAATTACCTTGATGGGATTCTTTCTCCATTGATATCTCTAGTCACGGTCCGATGTGATCTGTCGTTGCATCGTAGAATCCAAGTGTAGGATTCCTCTAGCGGTGATCCACACGTGCTCCACGTATCTCTGGACGTCGCCAAAGGAATCTCTAGGTGCTAGTATGGAGAAGCCTTTGCTTGCGTTGTCCGCCTTAGATCACCTTCATCCGATGGAGGAGGATCTCTCTCGGTCTTGAGAGCGTTCTTGGAGGAAGGAGTTCTTTCGGTCTTGAGATAATTCTCCAGAATTTTTGTGCACAATGATTAGGGAAAAGTGTTGGGGTTGTGAGGATATTTATAATCAGGTTTGAGGTTATAGAGTTATGACAATAAATAAACGCATTACGCGTTTTATTTATTTAATTAAATCTTATTGAAAAACCCCATGTCGAATCATTAATTCCTTAACATACTCCCACGCTGATTATAATAAATATCATTTAATAAAATGATATTATTTCCTCAAAATCCCGACTAGAAAAACTACACGGCGTGTAATCATTAATACACAGTGTGTACTCATTTTTCATTTCCTTTTAAAAATGAAAACTACACGGTGTGTGCATTCAATGTACATGGCATGTATATCTTGTTTTTATTTTATTCTTCCACCAACATTAAAACTATTTTATTCTTCCTTGAATAATTATTAAACCACATACGGGAATAATTTTTATTCTACTTGAGATACTTGGATACACTTAGTGTGTGACCCTCTAGGCCTCTTTCTTGTTGGCATTAGGCGAGCTTGCCTAAAGTCCAAGATTACTATCTAGAAATAGGTCAAGGTACCCAAGATAAAGAATTTGACGCCGCATTGATGTGTCACCTCATACGAATTCTTACCGTGTAATTTAATCCCTTTGTCTCAATATCTCGAATCAAGCGGGTTGCATGCTAGTGTCATCAACCCATGTGCTCGATTATTCTTTCTTTGACTTTCTGGAATTGAACTTGCCCATTTCTCACCATGGACATGGATTTATTTAGGCTATATCAATTCCATCAAAGGGCCTGAGATATCTACTTCCTTTATGGAACATAAGGGACAAATCCTTTCTCGCATTATCTATTAATGTAGTATCACTCGTGATGCACCCAACGAATCCTACCTCACTACGAACAGTGTGTCATCACAGTTTTCATCAATACATCTAAGTGCGCAAGTTGTAATACCCATTAATAATAATCTTAAAGTCTAAGGACCAATACACACGCCCGTAGATAGGAACATCTAATGACACTATGAAATGTGGATTTCCTGCTGGTGGGTCTCGTTCTCATAATATCCTCTTGGATATTACCAAGGACGCACACCATGAGAAGGTGCCTCAAAGTTTTATGAGTCCTCACCCCTAATGTACTATATTATTTTTGTCCATCAAATAACATCATTCGGTCATAGAACATATATTCAAGAACAGTGTTATGGCACTTACGGGTTCTCATCGTAGCAGGGATCCGCTATGACCCTTTAATGCAACAGTTATCCTTGGGACATTATCACATGCATTGTCACGCAGAAGAAAAATCAAGATGTGATAAAGTATTCATTAATGAATAAAGTAAAAATTAGTTGGTTCTAGGCCACCAACTCCGACAATAATCTTTTTTTGAAGATTAAATAAAGAAGTGTTTTTTTAGTCCCATGTTTATGTATTATGTACCTAGTCTTCCAAGACACTAGACTTAATGATACTTGGCTTGTACTCTGATGTATAATTGTACTTAAAATCGTGTAATGTAATGTGTAAAAGGCTAGGGTCTCTATAGTTGGTATCAGAGGATGGTATAGTTATTTTTGGATATTAGGAATAGAGCACCTTAGTGAAAACCTTAAGGATGAGACTAAGTATAAGAAAACATCCCTAAATTTTGGTAAGTATATAGTAAGTGGTTTATCAATAAAATACATCCTTTTCTAGATAAAAATAGGTGGAGACGGATCTAGCACAGATGTAACTAGAAGTGAAAACTCTGACAAGGAGTTTTAGACTTGACCTGGGGTATCCTGGTATACGACAACGGGACTTTTTGCACTCTTTGTTTGACACTACCAGGGGATATGCTTTGTTAAATTCATGAGATGAGTACAAACCATTATTAAGGGAATAAAAAAATCCCATAAGAATATATTTTAAGAAAATATATCAAGGATAACTTAGATTTAAACCTAAGGAACCACAAGTTAAGATATACTTCTCCTTTACAAGTTTATCCTTTCATGTTCAAAGTTTCCTTTTTAAAGCTCAATAGATAAGTATTCAAGCCCTCTAATTGTATGTTCTTTTTCTTAGTTAATGGAATGAAATAGAAGAACACATTCCAACAACCAATGTGATAGGAAATATGAAGATTGACCTAATGAAATTCCTAATATGATGGGAATGGGTACTCAAAACTTCATGATAGTACTTGATTAGCTAGATCAGGTTATAAATAATAACTTGAATCATGTGGAACTCCCTCCTCCTCTAAGGAAAGATCAAGTTGTCATAGAATCTTTCATGTGGAAAAGGCCTCCCATGTTTAGCAGATCTTCTGATCCCCTCCTCACGAAACAGTGGATTAACTCTATTGAAAATATATTATCCATCCTTCAGTGCTTAGAAGAAGATAAAGTTCTATTGTTGGTTTATTGTTTTGATGAGGAAGCTGATCATTGGTGGAAACTGATCAAGAATACAAATTCCCAAGAGGAAATTGATTCTATGGGTTGAGAAAAATTCAAGAGGATGTTTTTCAATAAATATTTTCCTCGAACCCTCCATATCAAGATAGAAAGATAGTTCCTTGGACTCAAGCATAAGTAAGATGAGTCCATCGGGGTATATGAATCAAACTTTACAAGGCTTGCAAGGTATGCCTCTGGATTTGTCATGAAAACTGAAAGTAAGGTGGATAACTTCTTTAGCAGACTAAAGATGAGTCTATGAAAAGCGTTAGAGATTAGAGACTTTGATAGTTATAAAGAGATTGTCCATTGTGCCCTCAAGGTTGAAATAGAGATTGGATACACTTAGTGGTCTTGTGGGCCTGGTGATAAGAAGTGGAAAATAGAGAATAACATGGGTGGTTCAACAAACAAATCTCATGATGGAAAGAAGCCCAAATATCCCACTTGTAAAAGTTTTGGGAAGAAGCATTATGGGAACTATCTAAAGGGAACTAGGAATTGCTTCAGATGTGGAAATCTAAGAAATTTAGACAAGAACTACTGAAGGGATATGAAAAATCCGTCTAATTTTGAAGAAGAAAGGAAGGTTCAGATCAATGCTTAGCTAGTGCTGTGGTGTTACAACTGTAGGGATCATGGGAATTATGTGAACAATTTCCCTAATCTAAGGGTTGTTAGAGGAAATCAAAAACAACCTCCAAGTAAAAAAGGAAGGGATTATGCTATAATGATGTGGTGACAGGTTTTCTAGTTATTTATTCAAGAATAGCAAACATACTATTTGACTCTAGTTCTACGCATTCTTTCATATCTTGTAAGTTTAGTAGAACTATTAAAACACTACCTCAAAATTTGGAGGATAAGTTATCTGTGAGAACAGTGAATGGGGAAATTATCACATCTATGGTTTATAACTCCTCCCTGATTTATGTTTTTAGAATGAACCTCCTAGTAAATCTTGTCATACTTCCTTTAGTGGAGTTCAACGCTATCTTGGGCATGTATTGGCTATATTTATACAAAAACAATATCAACTATCAGTAAAGGTATATCACTCTTCACATCCCAAATCATCCTCCAATTCTTTATAAGTGTAAGGAAGAATATGAATCTCCTTTAGAATTAGTGTCTCAAGTGTGGATATTAATTCCTTATGAGAAAGCATTTCTAGCTCAAATGATTGAGACAAAGGAGAGAATCTCGCTCAAAGATATTCCCATCATGGGTGATTACACGGATGTATTCCCTGAAGAGTTTCACAGTATTCCTCCTGATCAAGAGGTTGATTTCTCAATTGAACTTATTCCTGAATCTCTACCTATATCAAAAACACCTTATATAATGGCCACTGTAGAACTAGAAGAGCTAAAGAAGTAGTTACAGGAGAATCTGGAGAAAGGTTTTATACGCCTGAGTGTTTCACTATGGGGAGTGTCAGTCCTCTTCATCAAGAAGAAGCATGGATCAATGTGCCTATGAATTGATTATCGTAAGCTCAATGAAATCACAATAAAGAACAATTATCCCCTACCACAGATAGATGACTTATTTGATCATCTTTGTGGGGCTAGTTATTTCTCTAAGGTGGACCTTTGGTCGGGTTATCACCAATTAAAGGTGAGGAAGGAAGATATTCCCAAGATTTCCTTTTGAACGAGGTATGGACACTATGAGTTCATAGTGATGCCCTTAGGACTCACTAATTCTCCAGTAATTTTCATGGATTTAATGAATAGAGTATTTAGAGACTACCTCGACAAATTTGTGGGCTTCTTTATCGATGATATTCTAATATACTCCAAGAGTCAGGAGTAACATGAGGAGCATTTGAATATTGTGTTAAAGACTTTGTGAAGGGAGAATTTGTATGCAAAGTAAAGTAAATGTGAGTTCTAGATGGAGGAATTATCATTATTGGGGCATGTTATCTCCAGCAAAGGAATATCTGTGGACCCTTCCAAGATAAAGGCAATTGAAGAGTGGCCCAGGCCAACATCTGTAACAGGGATCCGTAGATTTTTGGGTCTAGTTGGGTATTATCAATGATTTATGAAGAACTTTTCATGATTGTAAAACCCAATGACCAAGCTGACAAGGAAGGGAGTAACTTTTGTCTGGACTCAAGAATGTAAAGACTATTTTAAGGAGTTGAAAAAGAGGCTAATCATTGCGCCAGTACTCACACTCCCAACAAGTGGAGAACTCTTTGTGGTGTTCAGTGATTCTTCAAAGAAGATCTTAGGTTGTGTGATAATAAAAAATGATAAATTGATATCTTATGCCTCAAGGAAGTTGAAAATCCACAAGAAAAACTATCCTACACATGATATGGAGTTGGCGACAGTGATCTTTGTGTTAAAAATCTGGCGGCATTATCTCTATGGGGAGAAGTGTAAGATATATACTGACTAAAAGAGTCTCAAGTATATATTCACACAAAAATATCTTAATATGTTCTAGTGAATATGGATAGATCTCATCAAGGATTATGACTTCTCAATTCACTACCATCCCGGTAAGGCAAACAAGGTGGTAGATGCTCTAAGTAGAAAGGATCATACGTCTTTATCAATGATGATAATTGAAAAGAATCTAATCTTCTTAGATTTTCAAAGAATTGACATGGGAATAATTAAGGGAGGAACATAATCAATCCTTTCTCAAATTATTTCTCAACCATCCCTTATAGAGAAAATAAAGGATTCACAAAGAAAAGATGTGGAAATTCTGAAAAGGGTGGAAGCTATCAGAAATAGGAAATCCCGAGAGTTCAAGATTGATGAGGAAGGAGTTGTAATATTTGGGACATGATTATGTGTACCATTAGATCCAAAGATAAATAAGGAGCTTTTGAATGACGCACATAGCTAGACCTTCTATATTCACCCAGGGAGCATAAAGATGCATCGGGATCTCTGAGAAAACTTTTGGTGGGACAGTATGAAAAGAGAGATTGTTGAATATACATCAAAGTGCCTCGTATGTTAGCAGGTGAAGGCTGAGAGGAAAAAGTATAAGGGAGTGATGAAACCACTACCCATACCAACATGGAAGTGTGATAACATCACCATAGACTTTTTCACTGGACTTCCAAGGACATCCAGAGGAAATAATGCTATATGGGTCATTGTGGATCATCTTACAAAGACATCTCACTTTATCAAGATTCTAGAGGACTTCTAATTGGAGAAAATTTCATGGATATATATCAAAGAGATGGTAAGGCTGTATGGAGTACCACTATCTATTGTATCTGATCGAGATCTGGGATTCACCTCGAAGTTCTAAAAAAGTCTCTAACATGCTCTAAGCACTGAACTAAACTTCAGTATGACCTATTATCCTCAAACTGATGTCCAATCTAAATGAACTATTCAAACATTAGAATATATGTTGGGAGAATGTTCTATAGACTTCAAAGGAGGATGGGACCAACATCTTCCACTGGTTCAATTTTCTTAAAACAACAGTTTCCACTCAAGCATCTGAATGGCACCATATGAATCCCTTTATGGGAAAAGGTGCAAAACACCGACGTGTTGGGATGAAGTTGGTGAGTGTAAGCTTCTAGGACCTGAAATGGTCAAAGAAATGGTAGAGAAGGTTAAAACCATTCAGTAGCATATCAAGGCATCCCAAAGTTGACAGAAGATTTATACAGATAATCATCAATGATACCTAGATTTCAAAGTTGGATACATGGTATTTCTATGCATATCTACATGGAAGAAGGTCATGAGAAGGAAAGTTATGTCCCAGGTACATCGGCCCCTTAAAGATTATTGATCTTATTGGGGTTGTAGCCTATCGACTGGCACTTCCACCAACCATGTCCAAAGTATATGATATATTTCATGTATCCCTATTAAGGAAGTACATACCAAACCCTTCACATGTACTCTCTTCAGAGGTGGTACAATTAGAGGATGATCTTTCTTATGAGGAGTAACTAGTGAAGATCTTGGATCGTAGAGATAAAGTTCTATGTAACAAGACTACTCACCTGGTCAAGGTACTATGGTGGAATCATATGTACGAAGAGGAAACATGGGAACTAGAGGAGGCAATGAATGAAAGGTACCTATACCTATTTTTGGCCTAGAATGTAAAACAAAATTTCGAGGGCGAAATTTCTTAAGGGGGGAAGAATGTAACGACCCAATGTTTTTATATAGAAATTATTTTCTTATAAATATGTCATATAATCACATGAAATTACAAAAAAATGAAATAATAAGTACTATGTGACCTTTAAACATATTGTTGACACTTCTGTGTTTGGAATTTTGAAAATCTAACATTCACGATTGCGATCAGTAAGATGTTTGGAGTCCAATAAGACAAACATAATTTTTGGTGAATAGTAACATAACCTTATGAATAGTAATGTTTCCCTTATGAATAGAGATATACCCTAATGAATAGTAACTGTACCTATGATAATATATAAATAAAATTCAAGTGAAAGTATGATGTACCTATATTTTGGAATAAGTAAATAAATGTTTTAAAACTATTTTTTGGAATAAATTATGATTTTAATTAAATATTAAATTAATAATATTTAGAAAATTATTTTTGGAAAATGGATTTCATTTTTTGATTATATGCATTGAAAAATAGTTAGGATGATTTTTTGGTAATTTTCTGAAATACTTCAATTTTCAGGTGAATAGTAAAAATAAAGTTTTTCACATAACCGGTATATCTTAAATCGCATCATTCATGATGTAATGATGAAATAAACTTTATAAAACTTTAGATTCAGTCATGTTATATTTAATTTCATAAATTTTTCTTTAAAATACAATAAACTTAATTTCCAAACTTAAAAAGAACTTTCCAAAACCTAAAGTCAAAAAGTGATTTCCTACAATATCATTTTCTCTTTCTTTTCACTTTCCATTTAATAAATTAATGAATTAGAATTATAAAGATGATTTAAAGTCTAAAAAGAATTATATTATATTAATATATGATTTATTTTGTCAAAAAACTACTATTACAGGTCTAACATTTGATATATTATTTTATTTAATATTTTATTCTAAAAACACCCTCTTCTCAAGTATAAATAACCCCTCTCCCTCCCCTTGGAAAACCACTTATCTCATCCATTACTAAGCCTAATCTCTGGCCAAATTCTCCCTATCAATCCTATTAGAATACTTAGGGACGTTCTGGATCCCTCAAACTCCAATCACCAAGGGATTTATAGTTTCGTGCAAGAGAATCTACACTAAGGAGAGAGTAAGACTCTATTAAATCTTCTCTCTTTTCTTCTATTTTTTTCTTTTACCTTATCCCTTTCAAAAAATTATGCTAAAAATTTATTATATAGTAATTTAAAATTATATTAATGATGCTAACCTAATATAATTTTCATATTAATAAAAAATATAAATTTCATACTTCCCTTTCCAACACTATCGACAACGTCCTATTAAAGGTCGGTTAACCGTCTACGGAGATGTTGCCAAGATAATTATTATAAACACCTTCATGTATGGAAAATATGAATTATATATAATATATTAATATCAAATTACATGTATTCTATTCTTCTGAAACTAATTATACTAATTTATAAATTACATTTAATAAAAAGTGAAATCGTCGCAAGACGGGAAATTTTTAAGTAAAATATGGTATCAAAATGCTTCAATTTCATCAATGGAAATTATAAAATAAAATACAATGAATATAATTGATAAATATTTTTATAAAATGTCTATAATTCACTTTTATATCATTGTTTTAATAAACATAGATTTACTATTCAGGAGGCATATAAGAGACAAATTAAGTGGAAATTAAGGTAAGGGATTCACTCTGTTTCACTTTTATTCAAGATTATCCTATATGTTATGCCCTTTTATGTGTAATTACTAGTGATGGGGTATGATTACTCACCTCTCCCATAATTCCCTCATGATTTATAAGTTATGATAAACCCTATTCTCTCTCTCTCATTAAGCCCTCTTAAATACACTTGATACCATACTGGTGATCCGTAAGGAATTCTACCCAAACCGCCTTTATTCCTTCGGGTTGCTCTATATTTATTTTTACCCAAATTAAGTTGTATTTTATTTATATTTACAAATTCTACATTCTTTTTATATGATCCAAACTCATGTTTCAAGATCCAACCCTCATTCTCTTTCGGGGGTATACATTCTTTTAAGTGATTCCCTCCTCGATACTTCCCAGTAAGTAAACTCGTTTTAAGGGAACTTACCAAATTTTTTACCCAACTTCAAGTGCACTATATCCTCTATTTTATACCACCATTATCTTTATAAAATTTTTATTTTTATAATGAAAATTTTCTTGGTTCACTTCTGGTTTTATATGAAATATTTTTTCCTTTTCTATTTTAAAATCTCTATGGTATTTTCCTTAAAACCGCACAAAAATGTTTTAATGCTAAAATTTCTCAAATACATTTATTACATATTTTCACTTAGGTTTGACATAACTTACCATGATATATTCCTATTTTACTTTATGAACGTCCATTTATTCCTTTATTTCATGGACACTTTCATGATATGCCCATTGGTTATGTTTTATGTCATGATTGTAGTACCCAATTATTTCCATGGGTAACCCTTATGTTTATATATGATTGATTATGTATGATTCATTATGTGGAAATAATATTCATGAATATTTTAAGATGGGTGTGCTCAGATAGTGTTATAATTCATTAGGTAAAGTTGAGTCTCATGAGACGTTATGTGTGACGGTCTTCGCGGTTAGCCTTGGCTTGTGCTACTATGTGTAACGGTCTTGGAGGTTAGCCTTGGCTTGTGCTACTATGGGAAACGGTCTTGGCGGTTAGCCTTGATTCATACTAAATTATTATTTTATATTGCTGCCACATTTTTATTACTCCATGTTTATATGATATCATGTTTATATGTTATGATTCCATATGTTCCATGCTTTTGTTATCTTTATGTCATGCCTTCTAACCCATGTGTCAAATCCTTATTCTTATGTATACTCTCTTACTGGTCTTTTTAACTCATCCCTTTTTTCATGTTATCCCCAGGTTATCCTATGCATATGTAAGGGATTAAATTATGTTAGAAGGCCTTTATGAAGATTAAATAAAGAAGTGTTTTTAGTCCCATATTTATGTATTATGTACCTAGTCTTGCAATACACTAGACTTATTGATCCTTATCTTGTACTTTGATGTATAATTATGCTTAAAATCATGTAATGTTATGTGTAAATGGATAGGGTCGCTATAAAAATGGAACCTTTTGAGGAATTATATTTAAAGTGGTGTCGAACACTAGATTTTTGGGATGATGTAGAAGAAAGGAAGTTAATGGGACTGAAGTTGGTAAAGGAAATAGTAGAGAAAGTTTAGTTGATTTAGCGAAACATGAGAACAACTCAAAGAAGGTAGAAAATTTATGTGAATAAACAGAGAAAATATCTTTCTTTTGAGGTATTCGATCATGTCTTTTTAAAATTTTCCCCATGGAAAAGTGTGATGCATTTTGGTAAGAAGGGGAAGTTGAGTCCACGGTTCATTAGACCATATGAAATCATGAATAAAGTTGAATTAGTTGCCTACTGAGTGGTTTTACCTCCGAGTTTATCCAAAATACACAAAAATTTTCATGTTTCGATATTAAGGAAGTATGTACCGAATTCATATTATGTTTTGAGCCTAAAAGTAGTTCATTTGGAAGAGAATCTTTCTTATAAGGAACAACCAGTTCAAGTTCTTGACCATAAAGAGCAAGTGTTGCAGAATTAAGTGATTCATCAGGTTAAGGTTTCATGGAAAAACAATATGGTTAAAGAGGAAAAATGGTAATCTAAAAATGTTATGAGGGAAAAATATCCCCACTTATTTTATAAGTGAATAAAATTGTGAGGACATAATTTCTAAAAGGGGGAAGTATGTAACATCCCATATAATGATAGAATAAGTATTTTTCTTATTTATTAATATTTATGAATTAAATGGTAATTTTACCTTAAAATGGATGTTGTGTTCAATAGTATACATGACACACAATAATGAGTTTTTCTGAAATCTTTCATTGCACGTAAGGCTGGGTTATACTGAACAATAATATATTGTTAATATACTAAAAATGCCCAGGATCCGATCAAAGCTAGTCCTAAAAGAAATATATATATAAAAGATAAGCAGATTTAAAGGGTTATAAGGTATTATTACAAAATAAATAATGAACCACACCATGCATATCTACATCCAACATTGGATCACAATAGTTAGGG
Source organism: Viscum album (assembly GCA_963277665.1). NCBI lineage: Eukaryota > Viridiplantae > Streptophyta > Magnoliopsida > Santalales > Viscaceae > Viscum > Viscum album. The sequence goes on from OY728158.1 coordinate 1,511,768,156, forward strand.
GTCGTGAAAGACCACATCATATCCATTTCCATGACTGCCTTCTTTGACAACACATCGAACTTTTAATGGTGAATCTATTTTAAATATAATTTTTGAAAATTTAATATTTTTATATAAAAAAATAAATTTCATTTTTTAAATCTAAATATCAAAATTTAATTTAGGTGAATTTTTGGTATTTTTATGAGAACTTTCATATTTTGATGAATAGTGAATAATACTGAATTTTAGTTCAAAATTACATTTTCATCACATTTATTTATATAGTTGAATTATGTTTTAAATGGTTTTAAAGTATAATTATATCCATTTTATATCATTTAAACCAATTTATTTCATTAGAAACAATTTTAATTTTAATTTAGATATAAAAACATAACAAACTTTTGAATATTTTTACTTTAAAAAACCGCTTTGTCGTCCAGTCTACAGGATTAATTTTAAATTAATTTATTACAATTATATGATTTTAATTTGTAAAATGAATTATATATTTGTAATAATAATATTTTCTAATTTCTAATAATTTCAACTTAGTTTTTGATAAAAAAATATTAGTAATAGTGATTAAAATTAATTACAGTGATTAATGTAAAATTGTGTTTACTTAGCGGTTAAACTTTAATATTAAGAGTCAAAATGACCTAGAAACTTGTCCAAACCCCATTTTATGTGCATTATTATATCATATCTCATATTTTCTCTAATTTTTACCATTATTGGAGTGACATTATGTAAGTTATACATCTCAATAGTGTTTATCTTTTTATATTTATAAGAATGTCACTCCCCCTCCACTATAAAAAGACACTCACACTTTCTATTTCTTCACACCTCTAAATCAACTTTTTATCATCAAAACCCTACTCAAATAGTCTCCTAACATCCCTAACCTTACCCTAGAGTCATCACTTTGGGAATAAATTCATCCAAGGAATCCCTTTGTTGCAAACCAAAAGGAGTTTCCCAAAAAAGAGGTAACATTCTTCAATGTGAATTTATGTTTATTTCTTTATAAACCCATTAATTTATTATTATTATATTTTTATATAATAAAATAATTATACTAAATATACTAATATGTTTTTATGTTAAGGTTTCAACCTACACCTACACGCAATTCCATCAAATGAGTAACAAACTTACTGTTAGTGTGTATGACGAACTATTGTCTTGCGAAATGATGTCGTTAATTTTTTCTTTACAACCTCTCATGGTTGGAAATTATGATTTACACCCTATTTTTATATGATAAATATGATATTTATGTTGTTTTAATACTTCTTTAATTTATATATAACACATACCTTCATGCTTTACATTTTGTGTAAATATGATAACATTGTTTGTGGGTGTGTGAACTACCGCCTCCTTAAAGAGATGTGATACGTTTACACATTACATGGAATGTATTAAGGATAGGTTTAATTAAACATATTTTACATACATAACATATATATGATATTCATGAAATAATTACCTTTCTATAAATATAATATATCATTTTCTTTATTACCCTTTCACGTAATAAAAAAATGATAATGTCGTTCGTGAACGTGTGGACTACCGCCTCCTCGAAGTGATGTGATTCCTTTTACATCAAAATAATTATATATATAAGTATATGTAATTAAATAATATTTATATATTATATAATTATCATTATTTAAAGATAAATTTTACTTACCTTCTTTTCATAATGATCATTGAAAAAATGGGAACGTTACTCTCATGCGTATGTACGGCCTACGTCTCCATGATTGTAATATTGATTCATTTTTCATAACCATATTTAATGATTAGTTTTAAAAGTGTAATTTATGTATAAATATTATAATTATTTCATAATTATTATTATGAATATGTTTATAGAATAACCCATTTGAGCATAGTTGACCTACCAGTCATTTTGACATATAAACTGAATATGGTCAAAACACCCGACGTAAACTTAGTTGTTTAAGTAGTTGTATATAATATTGTAATAAGTGAAATAAAAGTAATGATAAAATTTAAAAATGTTTTGAAGAAATTAAATAATTAAAATAATTTTATTATTCAGGAAGGTAAAGATATATGTGACAAGACAGACTAAAGGTAAGGGATTTCGTCTCAATTTCCATTCATTGAGGCATTTCTTGATGATATGCACCTTTATTATTTTATAAGGTGTATATACATACCCTTTGATATTCCATTCCCATATTTTATCTATTATCGTTTTATTTAATATTTTTTAAATGTTATTCTTTCATGGGGCTTATGATCTAAATGTTCAAAGTGGCATAGGATGCTTTGAATGTTTAAAGATTTAATCCTTTCCTCCATTTCAATATTCTTGATATTATTTTACATATTTATTTATATGGATATAAAAGGATTATAAATGAAATTTTATAACTATTTTTTTATTTGTATTCCTCTATAAGACTTCATGTTTTTAAATGAAAAATAAACCCCTCTTTCCTTTTTTTTTCTTTTCGGAGTATTTTGTTATTAAAAGTGGGTTTTGAAAATGGATTGATTATTTAAATATCTTGAAATGTTTCCTTTTCATTACAAATGAATTTTTATGAGTGAAATGTTTAAAATTTCAATTTTTTATGTGTTATGGTTATATAATGGTACTTGGACATTTTACAGGTGGTTATGTGATAAACCAATGATGAGTGGGTCCGTTATAGCCCTCCAATGCATTGGGTGTGGAAGTTGGTCGTATGGCTATTCCATTTGTAAGAGTGACATGTATGGAAGCCGACTGCATGGCTATTTCATTTATAAGATTGAAAAGTATAATAATGTCCCAATATACCTTTATATATTTTTTATGCTTGTTATGGGTTTTATGGTAATCTTATGATTATAAAAAAGGTATGAAATGAGCTTATTTTAAAGGAAAGTATTTACTACTTATTAAGGGTAAAAATTATTACTTTATGATAAAGTTTTCATGGGTTTTAATGTTTATTAATGGAAAGTATTTACTACTTATTAAGGGTGAAAAGTATTACTTTATGATAAATTTTTCATGAGTTTCCTTTTTTTATATCCCTTATTGATATTTTTATTCTCATCACATATTTTATAATGCTTTCACAGGACTTAAGGATGAGTAAGGGATTAAAATAAGTCATGTTGAAATTCGTAAAGAGTTTTCATAAAAGCGATCATGCTTTATTTTTAAAAGTTTTATATGGTATAAAAATGGATACTGATCGGAAGTGTCCACTTTGTATTTTATGTCTTTTTTATGTATAATTTATGGCCTAATTATCTAAAACTCTAAACCTAAAAAGATCCTCAATGCGAGAGAAAGTAAAATTATTGACTTAACTCAAGATTATGTAATGTTCTAAGGCTGGTTATTTATAGCTAGACAATGACAGGATACCTCTAAATAAAAAATTTATTTATCATGTTATGTATAATTCTAAGAAATTATTGTAATGTTTTTTTGTTTCTTATCGAACTATGCTCATTATCATTGTTCATATCCATTCATTAAAATTCATCATTGTTGGATATACACTAAATATATATGTGTGTGTGATATTATATATATATATATTTATATATTATATTTAATTACATACATTTGATGCATGTAATTAATTTATTAAATACATGTGATAATAAATATATATATTTGATATATATTTATTTCTCTCAAATGGTTTAATTGTCAGTTATAATCTGTTATGAATGGATTAATTAGCTTGACTGCTCATTTAATATGATTCAATGAATTATGGGAATAAATGTATATGGATACATTAATATGGTTGATGTGTTTTCATTTAATGAAATGTGGTATGGATTGCTATATAAAGGTATGTGATCCCTCATGTTGTAAACAAGAAATTAAGAGAAACTCTTGCATTTCTCTCTTCTTATCATACTACTGTTAATCATCTGAGGTGAAGGCACTATCACCCCTTCATCATTTAGGTATCCTCATGATACGATCATAGATCCATTGGCTGATGTATCCCCCTCAGAGGTAGGGTTCTTTTGTTCAATGTTATGTGATCTTCATCAAGCATTATCCTTCACTGAGTATGAATAATACTGTAGTCATTGATGATTTCCAAGTACATTGTTGATACAGTTTATTTATGCATTGATTCTCAAAGATAGATCTGTCTATGTTTGGGTTATCTTTTTCTACACATGGTCATGTGATGATTATACAAAACCCATCAGTGGTATCAGAGTGTAGGATTATTTGATAGATCAACATGTTTATTGATTTATGGAAATTAATTTTTAATAGTAAAATGAGATTTTTCAATCCTGGGAATAAAATAGGAAAAATTCATATAAATTACTCTTATTTATCAAAATAAATAAAGTATTTATTTTAATAAATATGAATCAATTTTGAATTGAATTATGGTATTTACATTTTTTTATAACAATGAAAAATGTATTTTGAAATATTTTTATAAATTTATAAAAGTGTTTGATAAATTAATTAATTATAAAATGTTTATAGTTAATTGATAAATATTTTTTAATACCTTTTGATAAATTAAACGGTATTATTTATGATATAGAAGTAAATGGTTTATTTAGAAATCATAAAAGGCGATTTATAAAGATTATAAATTCCAACATATATGATATTTAGATTATATAAAAATGTTTATATAATAGATATTGAATTGTAAAATGTTTATAATTCATGAAATATCATATAAATGGCATTTAATATAAAATGTGAAAGGGTTCATATTGATAAGAATATAAAATTTTTATATTCTTTCTAATTTATAAAATGTTTATAATTATCATTTATTTATGAATAGTTCATAAATGTATCATATTTTGGAAAATAAATAAATTGTTTATTTAATAAATTTCATTAATATTCATGTTAGTACATAATTAATTAATTTGAAATTGTTAAAATTAAAGGGGATTCATTTGGATATTATGTAATCTGTATCAAAAGGTGTTTTGATAATTGATATGATCAAGGTTTAAATAATAATAAAGTATATGATATTTAGATTATGTAAAAGGTTTACATAATAAAAATTGAATTATAAATAGTTTATAATTCATATAATATCATATATTTAAAAATAAAATGCCATATTAATGATAAATATGAAAATTTTCATATTGGAAAGAATATAAAGAGTTTATATTCACAATTATGTAATATCCATAATGTTAAAGTTGAAAATATAAAAGGGTTTACGATTAGCTTTTATTTATGAAATTGTTCATAAATGTTCATCTCATGTTTAACATTGGTGGAAATCCCACCTATACCAACAGTTATTTCCCAATGGTTTGCAAAAACCATTAGAATAAAGAGGTTATACCAACGGTTCTGTGAAACCATTGGTATACATTAATATAAGTTAGTTTTACCAACGGTTTTAGTGGACCGTTGGAAAAAACCGGCTCAATAGCCAATGGTTCTTATGAACCGTTGGGATAAACCTACCTAAAATGCAACCCTCCTCCCATCCCAACTTCCCCTCACATAACACCCCCACTTCTCCATCGCAAAACACTCTTCTCCATCCTGACTCTCCCTCACTGCCACTCCCATCCCGACTCCCCCTCGCTGTCGCTCCCATCCTGACTCCCCCTCGCCACCGCTCGTAGCTCGTCGTGCGCTCTCCTCCTCCCATTCGAACTCCCCCTTGCCGCTCACCACTCATTGCCACTCACGCATCCCCCTCCTCATCCTCCTCTAGTAAAGCATCCCCTCTGAGGTCACACATCCCCCCTAGGTTGAGATTTACCTCACAAGATGCTAATCCCCCCTAGGTAGATCTTTCCATCACCCGATGCGAATCCCCCCTAGGTCGAGAAGGTCAAGAATCCCCTCTAGTGGTTGGGCATCCCACCTAGATCGAGGATCCCCTTTGGTCGAGCATCCCCTTCTACGTTTCTGGTATTCTTTGTCAGTAAGTCCCAAATCTTCTTCTGGTATGATTAATTGATTCATTGTTTAGTTTGAGTTTTGTTTATTAAATTTTTATCATTTTATATTGTTTCATTCATCTATAATATATGATTGATTTAGGTTTTCTCAAAACATAAAAATAGTTATCATTGTATTGTTTGTAGATATAAATCTTTGAAAGTTCACATAGAAGATACCGTGAGAACATTATTTATTTGCAATTTAGGTTATGATGTGTTTCTAGTTTCATAAAGAATATCATATTCTATGTGAAATCATTTGGAGTTCATAAAAATGTTAAGAATATTTTATGTGTATAATTATTCATACCACCGATGCTTTGTGGATGTCGTTGTCATGTGAATGGAGTGTTATAATTTGAAAATGAAAATGTTATCTAATGCATATTGTTTTAATATGTACATGATTCATGTGAAGGGAAATTGGTTTGTGGATAAATGTGTTTTTCTTTTTGGATTGACATACAGTTGAATGAGTAACCATATTTTATTAAATTATAAAGTGTTATCTAAATGAAAAGTTCCCTATAAATATGGCATTAACTCATGGGAAATGTGTTGAAACTTTTTTAGAGATGTGATTAACAATAATGTATTTTTGTATTTTCTCCATGTTGATTTTTTCAATGGAATAAAAACACTATATAAAGGATTCATTTTGCAAAATTATTTTCCTTGAAAAAATATATATATGTGAAGTGTGTGTTATGTGACATTTCCATTCGAGTGTTGTTTTATATCAACAAGTATGGTAATAAGGTGGGTTTATCAACTTCTAAGTTATAACATTGATTGAGGATTTTTTTCTACTGAAGCACTTTTATTTGTAGCTCAAAACTATTTTATTTTCTTTGCGCTTTCTTATTTATCACATTCTAAACATGTTTATGTTGAGGAGGTGGGGGCTGTCCAGGGGGTTGGGGTGTCCAGGGGGTTGGGGGCTATCCAAGGGGGTAGGGGATGTCCAGTGGGGGGTTGTTCAGGGGGGTGGGGGTGTTTAGGGGGTGGAGTGGTGTCCAGGGGGTAGGGGATGTCTAGGTGGTTGGGGGGGCTATCCAAGGGGGTGGGGGTGTTCAGGTGGGTGGGTGGGGGTGTCCAGGTGGGTGGGGGGTCCAGGTGGGTGGGGGTGACCAGGTGGGTGGGGGTGTCCAGGGGGTTGGGGGAGCTGTCCAAGGGGGTTGGGGGGCTGTCCAAGGGGGTTGGGGTGGGGGCTATTCAGGGGGGGATGTACATGGGAGTGGGGGTGTCCAGGGGGTGGGGGTGTTCAGGGGGTGGGGTGGTGTCCAGGTGGGGCTATCCAGGGGGTTGGGGACTATCCAAGGGGGTTGGGGGTGCCCAGGTGGGTGGGGGTGTCCATGTGGGTGGGGGTTGTCCATGGGGGTGGGGGTGTCCGGGGGGTGGGGGTGTCCGGGTGGTGGGTGGTGTCCAGGGGGTGGTGGGGCTGTCTAGGGGATTGGGGGGTTGTCCAGGGGATGGGGGTGGTGTGTCCAAGGGGATTTTTGGTTGGTTTATTTTTCCCTTTTTGTTTGACCCAATTTAATTTGGGGATTTTGGTGATTTATGTGCCCATGAAAAATCTATATTAGGTATTAATTTCATGAATAAGACTAATTTCATGATCTACTAGAACCCAAATGAATGAAATTGTCCAAGATAATATAAAAAAAACAAGACAAACTAAATCTAATGGAAATGTCCCAAACAAACTTGTATCGAACAAAATCAAACTATGTTGAAACTTGATCCAAACTGATTATATACCATTAATAGGAAGATAAATTGTTAATTAATAGGAATGTACTATTTTATATTATTATTTTGAAACATGGATTTGTTTCCCCCTTGTTGCAGGAACATGATTTAACCCATGGGGTGTTGTGGTTCTTATATGTTGGGCGGTGACATGTATAGTCACAGGAGACAGGTATGTTTTAGTTTAGTTTTTATTTTATTTTATTTATCGCATTGGCCACTTAGGTTTTTTACTGCTTTCTATGAACAAAGAGTAGTAATTCAAAAATGCTTTAAATTAAATTTAGATTCTTTCTTAATTTTGCTTAATTATATTGAATTTAATATCTTGAATAAGTGTTCTTTCACATAATTGTTTCATTTGATAAATAAAGTTGTGTTTTTATAATAAAACCCCTCCAACGGAGGTGCGCTGTCTGCAAAAACTCAAAGTGATAGTTATATTGATCTAGTTGCTTAACTTATTGCATTTGATTTGTGTTGAATGAGTTTTAGAATAAATTTTAAATATAATTAAATGAATTGTGTGATAAAGCAATGCCATGATTTTATAATAAAACCCCTCCAATAGAGGTGCGTTGTCTTCTAAACCAAAGAATAGTGATGGTTATTTATAGCATGTTTAGATTTGGTTTGAGTTTTCCATATGTCTCTTGTTGGTGTTTGTTTTTTGGCATGTTAGTTTTTGTTTTCTTTGAATAATTTAAATTGTATTATCATACTTGTTTAGATCAAATGACTTTGCCCGAGTAGGAATATGTCTTGACCATGACACTTTCCTTTTCACCCTTTGAATATTATAAATGAAATTTCCATGTTTAGGTGAAGTGAATGAATTTGTAAATGGTTTGTTTAGGGTGTATGATTCTTTTCCATCATTTCGTTTCCCTTTAGACATTGTGTCATTGTGTTTCTCACTACAACCTTCCGATGATCCCTTGTTATAATATATTAAATAGTTGATTTGTTCGATCATGTTCGTTGTGACCTTATCTTATGGAGAAACCCATTTCGAGTGTTTTCCTGGCCTCTTGGCCACCCCTTTGGGTGTTTACCTGAGCCTATATATCTAAAAACACTGATGATGTCATTGTTTAACACCTGTCAAGATTATGGTTCTCCCCACCATAAGCTTCATCTTAACACTATTTGGGGTGTTTGCCTGGCCCCGATGCACATCTAATTTTTTACATATATGAATTCTCCCATAAGATTTGTGTTGCATCTTGAGATGTTAAAACATGCTCAAATTCTATTATTCTCAAGGTGACTGAAGTTTTATTATTAGAGTTCCAAGAAATGCATATATCATTGATAAGTAATACACCTGCATAATTTGACTCTCAATCAGTATTTTCAACTACCTAGTACCACTTTTAAAAACAACTAATATAAAATATATATCTTTATCATACCATAATCCCAAATCAAGAGTCTATTTTTTATAACATAAGATCGGTTTCTATAATGTTAAGGACAACTACATAGGATTTATTTGGAATCTTGTATAAAGAGTGATCAAAATTTTGATATCTAGTATAGACATTGGTAAGTAGAATAAAATTTCAATAATAATTAAAAACTCTATATGATCACTAGTCCTCCCCACTTCATGCCATGACCACTTGGTACCATGTTCTATAAGAGTGGAGTCCTATCCTGATTTTTTCCATTCTAGGGATTCATTAATTGCATATGAAATTATATAACATGATTGATAAAAATAAGAATAAAATCTTTTCTACTAAAATATTATTAATCAACTTTCTCAATAGAGTTGATGAAACCATTTATGTATGGCTTTCTATTTTGTACTTGTCCTTGTCCTTCAAAGTTTGATATTTTTATGATCCTAATGATCTGACGAGTGTTTTGATGCTTAAAGAGAAAATGATTCTACATTATCTTTTTTTTTGTGAGAATAGTAAACAACACACACCTCATATAGTGTAGTTGGAGATTTATACGACAATGGGAAATATGATGGATGATCAGTTTTGTGATAGTATTCCTTGAGTCTTGTGATCAATGTTGAGACTGAATAATCACAATTTCTGCCAGCGGGGCGACGACCGGAATTTTTTCCCGCCTCCTCCCGCTCCCTTCGCTCCTGGCCGGAAGATGATTCCCCACAGATGTCGCTGGATCGGGCCAACACGGCACGGTTACACCGCGGTCACGCCGTGGTCAAGCCACGGTAATGCCGTGATTTGGCCCTGCTCCAGGACGACACCCCGTGGCGGTTCACAGTCCTATTGGAACTCTATGTATGATACCTAGATAGAGTTTTAGATACATTACCCACCCATAGTTAATGGGGAGGGAAGCCCTCAGGCAGAAAATCTCTAGATTGAGTCTCTTATGAAAATATTTAGTCACCTGTAGACAACATTGGAGATGAGGGTGAAGCTTACTACTTGTATTATAAAAGGACCATCTAAGTGCTCAAGGGACATCATAGTAAATGTTGTACAATAATAAGACTTGAGAATACTTTTATAATGATATTTTTATTTGGAAAAGTGTCCTTCAGAGTTTTATATTTTTATGACCCTGATGATCTGATGAGTGTTTTGACCCTTGTAGAGAAAATGATTCTACATTGTCTTTTTTGTGTGTGTGTGAATAGTAAACAACACACACCTCATATAGTGTAGTTGAAGATTTCTACAACGATGGGAAATATGATGGATGATCAGCTTTGTGATAGTATTCCATGATTCTTGTGATCAATGTTGAGACTGACTAATCATAATTTCTGTCAGCGGGGCAGTGGCCGGAATGTTTCCCTGCCTCCTCCCGCTCCCTTCGCTCTGGGCCGAAAGATGCTGCCCCGCGAATGTCACTGGACCAGGCCAACACACCACAGTCACGTCGCGGTCATGCCATGTTCACATCGCGGTCATGCCGCAGTAATACCGTGATTTGGCCCTACTCTAGGAAAACACCCCGCGGCGGTTCGCAGTCCTGTTGGAATTCGATATATGATACCTAGATAGAGTTTTAGATACATTACACACCCATAGTTAATGGGGAGGGAGGCCCTCAGGTAGAAAATATCTAGATTGAGTCTCTCATGAAAATATTTAGTCACCTGTAGACAACATTGGAGATGAGGGTGAAGCAAGATACTTATATTCTACAAGGACCATCTAAGTGCTCCAGGGACATCATAGTAAATGTTGGACAATAATAAGACTTGAGAATACTTTTATAATGATATTTGTATTTGGAAAAGTGTCCTTTATATTTTGATATTTTTATGATCCTGGTGATCTGATGAGTGTTTTGACCCCTGTAGAGAAAATGCTTCTACATTATCTTTTTTTTCTGTGTGAGAACAGTAAACAACACACACCTCATATAGTGTAGTTGGAGCTTTCTACAACAATGGGGAATCTGATGGATGATCAACTCTATGATAGTATTCCATGATTCTTATGATCAATGTTGAGACTGACTAATCACAATTTCTGTCGGTGGGGAAATGGCTGGAATGTTGCCTCGCCTCCTCCCACTCCCTTCGCTCTTGGCCAGAAGATGCTGACCCACAGATGTCGCTGGACCGGGCCAACATGTCGCGGTCATGCCATGGTCACGCCGTCATCATGTTGCGGTCACGCCGCGGTCACGCCGCGATCATGCCGCGGTCACACCCCATCCACCTGCAATCCAGCCCACACTAGCCACCACACCAGCCACCACACCAGCCACCACCCCCCAGCCTCCTGAAAAACACTCATTCCAGCCCCCTTCCACCTGCAAAATAGCCCCAGCCACCAGTTTCAGCCCTCACCAGCCCCCGGCCTCCAACATCCCAGCCTGCACCAGCCCCTGCCACATGCCCAACAACCCCCATCCACCTGAAATCTAGCCCACACCAGCCCCCTTCCACCTATTCCAGCCCGCACCAGCCCCCTACAATCCCCCTGCCGCCTGCCTTCCCACCCGCACCAGCCACTCCAGCCCGCACCAACCACCGTACCAGCCCCCAGCCTCCTGCATTCCTACCCACACCAACCCCCTGCCACCTACAAAACAACCTCATACCACATGTTCTAACCTGTATCATCCCTCTGCCACCTGCATTCCAACCCGCACCAACCACTCCAGCCCAAACCATCCACATACACCAACCACAGCAGCCAAAAACCCCAGCCCCTACACACCACCATTCTGCACCCAAGTCCACAACAAACCATCACCCCATCCACCAAAAAACCACTACCACTACATACAGCCAAAACAACTAGCCTGAAAAACCAGTACTCTAGCCTCCATCCAAACCACACCTCCAGCACAGAAAAAAATAGCATGCCACCCCCAGAGGAAGCCAACGAAGGACCTTTCCAAAGAAAATTCCTAAGGATGGCTTCAATGGATTTGACCACTCTCTTAGGTAAAATGAAGTGATAACACCAATAAGCTTTCATACTAAAAAGAACTGATTGAAAAAGTTATAACCGCCCAGCATAGGAGAGAGAGTTATTAGTCCAAACTTTAACTCTTCGAACAATTTTCTCTTCCAAGACCACACAATCATAAGATCTAATCTTGAAATTGATGAGGGGAACTCCCAAATAACAAAGATAAAGTGACCCCTTCCTAACCCCCATAACATCCTCAATAGAATCACAAACATCAGGAGAGATACCAGGAATAAACATTAGGGACTTAGAAAGATTAACATTCAATCCAGATAGGGAATAAAAAAGATCGAAAGCATGATTCAAGACGAAAACTGAATCAAAATCACCATAAGAAAAGAAGATAAGGTCATCTGCAAAACAAAGTTGAGAAATAAATGTTTTACCACATTTCCAATGAAACTTGTAATCATCTAAAGATGAAATAAGGGAGTCCAGTATGTGTGAGAAAAACTCCATGCAAATCACAAAAAGGAAAGGTGAAAGCGGATCCCCTTGCCTGAGCCCTCTTTTCCCTGAAAAGTAGCCATGTAAACTGCCATTAATGTTCACCGAGAACATTGGGGTAGAGACGCATATTTTAACCCAAGACGAGAACCTAGCCGAAAATCCGATCAGATCCAAAGCATACCATAAGAAGTCCCACCTGACTGAATCAAAAGCCTTGAATAAATCAATCTTGAAGGCACACCTAAGAACCCCAGAATCAAGATGGTAGCCCCAAAATAATTCTTGGGTAATAAGATTCTTAGGATGAATTGGTTTTGGTACTGAAGGTTGAGGATATTTTTATCCAGTTTAGATTTATGAGTCTCTTAAGGTTATTTTTGTAACCATCCTACTAGAAGGTCCGAGTTATAAGTGGTGGAAGTCTATTATTCAGACTAAGCCAAACAAAGACTATTCTTGGAAAAGTTTAAAGGCATTGTTCATTTAGCATTCTTTCATAATGAATTAAAGGTACTGATGGCTATAGAATTTTCTAGGCTTCAGTAAAGAGATGAAATAGTGTTTGAGTACAGAAATCATTTTATCTAGTTGGTTTCATACATTCCTAATCTAGACTTGGATGATTCCTTAATGGCTTGGTGGTTTGAGTAAAGTCTTTTATGACCTGTCACTAGTTGTTTCTTCATTTGGACTCCAATTTTATAGAGTGATTGTGTGATAATCTATAAATGTTAATTCAAGATTAATAGGGTCAACTATACTGTTGCACTTTTGACTTCCAGCTGGCATCCACTGTAGAACTTTTGACAAAGGTGCTCGTCGTTCACTGTAGCGATGAGGACTTCCTATTTGGAACAGTGGATCATCTTCTCCATATGTAGACCATTTTCAAGCTAAGGTTTCTAACCTACAAAACTCTATAATTTGTGATCCTGATTTTTAGTGAGAATTCTACCTCTCCGTGGACGTAGGGATTATTCTCGAACCACCTAAATTTGTGTGTTCTGTGTGCTTTATTTCCTTTTGCATTTTCTTTCACTTCTTGTTTCTGTCATTGTGACTCCCAACGATTCTGCAACAGGTATTTCATCTTTCTTTTATTCATGTTTCTTATATTCCTGGGTGCGGTGGAGGAATCTCTAATAAGGGGAAAAGGAAGTGCTATGTCAGACCCTATAAGTGGTGGTTTAAAAACTATATTTTTTTTCTCACTAGTTTCTGCTAGGATAAAATACATGGTTTTATATCAGTTCCAAAAAGTGGGACATAAGAAATTTTTTTTTAGGATCATAAAATGTATTTTTTGTTAGACTACCAGATAGAGTCTAAACAATGTGAATATATTGGGTTACATGAATCAATTTAGACTACCAGAAGGAGTCTTTGGGACAATGAATCCATTGAGGTGATTCATATTTGTTTTTTTATATTGGTTAATATCTTAACTGTACAGAATGAAATTTTGGTTGTGCTGGGAAAATAGGAAGGTTGTTGTGTTATTGCTGGAAGCCTGGGGGGTACAGGGGGGTCTATAGGGCAGGGGGTGCAGGTGGGGTTTCTAGGAGGGGTTATCCAGGGGGGTGTCCAAGGGATGTCCGGGGAGGTCTGTAGGGAAGGGGTAGAGTGCAGGTGGGGTGTCTAGGAGGGGTTGTCCAAGGGGGTGTCCGAGGGCTGTCTGGGGGGTGTCAGGGGGGTATGCAGGGCAGGGGGTGCAAGTGAGGTGTCTAGGAGGGGGTGTCCAGGGGGTGTCCAAGGGCTGTCCGGGGGGTCTGCAGGGCAGGGTGTAGGTGGGGTGTCTAGGAGGGGTTGTCCAGGTGGGGTGTCCAAGGGCTGTTTGGGGGTGATAGGGGTCTATAGGGTAGGGGGAGGGTGCAGGTGGGGTGTCTAGGAGGGGTTGTCCAGGGGGTCCAAGGGCTATCTGAGGGGGTCTGCAAGGCAGGGTGCAGGTGGGGTGTCTAGGAGGAGCTGTCCAGGGGGTGTCCAAGGGCTGTCTGGGGGGGGTGTCGGGGGGGTCTATAGGGCAGGGGGAGGGTGCAGGTGGGGTGTCTAAGGGGGGCTATCCAGGGGGGTCCAAGGGCTGTCCGGAGGGTTTCGAGGGGGTCTGTAGGGTAGGGGGCAGGGTGTAGGTGGGGTGTCTAGGGGGGCTGTCCAGGGGGGTTGTCCAAGGGTTGTACGGGGGGTCTGTAGTGCAGGGGGTGCAGGTGGGGTGTCTAGAAGGGGGGTGTCCAGGGTCTATCGGGGGGGGTCCAGGGGGGTTGTCTGGGAGGGGTGTCTAGGGGGGTGTCTAGGGGGAGGGGGTTTCTAGTGGGGGTGTAAGGGGGTTTTCCAGGGGGGCATGGGGGTCTTCAAGGGAGGTGCAAGGGGGTTGTCTAGGGGGAATGGGGGTGTAGGGGGGTGTCCATGAGGGGTGTCTAGGGGGAGGGGTGTCCAAGGGGGGTGTCTAGGGGGGAGTGTCCAGTGGGGGAGCAAGGGGCTGTCCAGGGGGTGAAAGGGGGTTGTCCAGGGGGCGTGGGGGTGTAGGGGGGTGTTCAAGGGGGTGAACTGGGGCTATCCAGGGGGGTGCAAGGGGGCTATCTAGGGGGAATGGGGGTTCAGGGGGCGTGGGGGTGCAGAGGGTGTTCGGGGGGGAGTGGGGGCTGTGGGAGTGTTTTTTTTGAATTCTATACATTATATTGTCTGCATGAGTGTTTTTTAAAATTCTATGTTTCTAGGTGTTGTATTTATCATTGTATATTGTCTATATGAGTGTTTTTTTTTTTGTATTCATCGTTATTATGGAGGTTTGTACTGTAATTCCAGAGTGGAGCCAGCTACCTGCTGCTTGTTGGAATTGCAATACTATAATTGGAGAGGAGAG